>OV928059.1:0-4800000 GCA_931315375.2 Opisthograptis luteolata
GCGCTCTAGGGTTGGTGGCGGCAGCGTGCTGGTGATGGGGGGCGTCCAGGGGCGGAGCTTTTGTCTCACCCACTGGTATGGCCTCCCCCATGGGTCCCTCTCCAGGGACTCCAGCAGCTGACGCCAAGCCTCTGCCTTGGCTGCACTGATGGCTCGTCTCAGGTCTTTGGAAGCCTCTTTATACCTATCATAAAGGGCGTCCGCTTCTTCCGAGACAAACCTCCTTCTTCTCCGGTAGCGCTGGTACCGCCGACGTCTCGCCACACATCGGCGGCGGAGGGCGGCGATTTCGTCGGACCACCAGTATACCTGGCGCCTGGTGCGAGGGCCTCTGGCCCGAGGCATTGCCGCGTCGCAAATGCGCGTCATTGCTTCGCACAGTGCGTCAGCTTCTGCGTCCACATCCAGTGGTTGCGGAGACAGGGGGTTCCAGGCTTGCACGATGGCCGCCTCCCGCAGGCTCTCGAGGTCTAGGCGACCGAGGACCCAACGTGGGCCGCTTGCGGGCGGCGACACGACACTACGTCTTGTCACGGACGAGGAGACGCTGAACCGTATATACCGGTGGTCAGAGAGTGTCTCCTCGTCCGTGAGGACTTCCCAATCTTGGACGCGCGTGTCGAGCTCAGGCGAGGCGAAGGTCACATCTACCACCGACCCGCCAGACCGCCGCACGCACGTCTCTTCAGTCCCACGATTGAGGACGCACAACCCCGTTTCCACAAGCCAATCCTCCAGAACTCTTCCTCGGGCATCAGTTGTCGGGGACCCCCACGCCGGAGATTTGGCGTTGAGGTCCCCGAGGACGATGATTGGTCGTGGGCGTCTCTGTCCCACCAGGGTCCCCACTTCATCAAGAAAGATCTCAAACTCGGCGAGGACACGGTTGGGAGAGAAGTACACGCCCACGACCACCACTTCTCCAACTCTGGCCGCCACATACCCCTGGCCCCTCTCCACATCTTCGAGGGAGGGGGATCGGGCGGGCGACTGGGTAGTTACTGCGACCAGGCCGTCCAGGTCCCCAACCCAGTCAGTTCTGGGTGGGACGCGGTACGGTTCCGCAACGACTCCGACGTTTATGGATCGCTCGGCCAGGCTCTGCAGGAAGACGTCCTGCGCACCGGCCGAGTGATTTAGGTTCGACTGGAGGAAAGTTAGATGCATAATCTAATCTAACTTTCCTCCATGCGTTCCGTCTCGCCCGATGTTTCAGGGCGGAGCGTCTGCGGCTTTAATTTAGCCCCAGGCCCTTTTCTTCGTCGCCTCGTTGTCGGGGACTTGGCGCATGCTTTGCCCCCGATGAGGTGATTCGCCGTTTTACCCGCAGCTGCGCAGAAGGTGCAGTGCGGAACGGCGTTGCAAGTCGCGGCCTTATGACCTTTTTGACCGCAGCGGTGACAGTCTTCGCTGCGGTCGACTTCTTCGGTACACTGGGCCCTGACGTGGCCTACTAACAGGCACCGGTGGCAGCGGCGGGGGCGGGCGTCCAGTAAACGGACCTGCGCCGCCACCCAACCAACCAAGAGCCGGCCGTTGGTCCCAGCGATCTTTTTGGCGACAGTAAGGGGGCACCTAACAAAAGAGACCCCCATGCCTGCCGCGCCCTTCTTGATGTCGCCGACTTTCATCACCGACGCATCGCAAGCTCCCGCCGAGGTGAGGGCTCCCATAAGCTCGGCAGTGGTCGTTGAGTCGTCGAGGCCGCTCACTCGCAGATCTGCGGTGACTGTCGGCCTCGACACTCGGACTTCCTCCGTTCCCGAGAAGATCTCCCGGAGTTTGTCTGCCAAGATGTTGGCTTTGCCCTCTCTTTCTTCACCCGAAACCTCCAGGATTCGAGCTCCAGACGCCGCTTCACGCATTTTTAGCGGCGGCACTCCAAGAGATTCCAGGTTTGTACGGGCTCTTGCCTCCGCCAACACCTTGGCGTATGACAGGCCCTTCTCCGTCGCCCCAGGCAGCAGGGAGATGACCACCGCTGCAGTGTTGGGAGGGCGGCGTCTGGCTGCCTTCCTCTTCTTCGGCTGCTGCTGCGCCTTCGGGGCCGGCTTCGCGGGTTGGTTCCGCGGTGCCGACCTGGCGTTCTGCGACCGGGCGGGTGCAGCTGCAGTTTTCGGTGGGGGCCTTGGCTCCCGGACCGTCTTCCTTGCCCCTTTTCGGACCACCTCAATCCAGGGCTGTTGAGGAGCCTCTGGAGGTGGTAGTGGAGGTGGAGCAGGGGTTTTCAGGCTAGTGGAGGGCCCAGCAGATGTTGTGGCTGGTTTGCCCTTCGCCTTACTCTTCTTCCCTTTCCCTTTTCCCTTTTCAGGGATCTTCTGCGGGGCAGGCGCAGGGAGATCAGGCGCAGGGAGATCAGCCTCCCGGCTTGCAGCCTCTTTCTCCCTCTCCTCCCTTTTGCGATCTGCCGCTAGTGGGGGCCTAAGCCGCTTTTCTGGCAGCAGTCGATCCTGCAGTCCGTCGAAGCGCGCGCTGACCAGGGTCCCTACCTGCAGCATAACTGCACGCATCAACTCTTCAAAGCCCGGCTGCTCTTGCACCGCTTTGGGCGCAGGGGGCGGGGCCGGAGCACTCTGTGCTGCTCGCCACTCGCCCATCTCGCGCCTCAGCACATGCACCTCATGCGAGAGCCTGGCGTTTTCTCCTTTAAGGCGAGCCACCTCCTCTGACATGGTACGAGCTTGAAGCTCGTCCATGGAGGTCTTGATGGCTGCCATTGCCTCATTAAGGGCCTTTACGTACGTCCCTTTTAGGTTGCCGGATGACTTGGCAACCTTGTCGATCGTATCGAGGGAATCCGAGACAACCTTCTCGATGTCTGGCGGATCTTCGGCCACGTTGTCCCGTTTCGCTGACGAGCAGCTGGGGGTTTTGCGGAACGTGGCCGCTACCGTCTCCCTCTTCCTTCTCAGGTCTTCCGCCATTTCGCGCTCGGCTTGAAGCCGCAGCTCTTCGGCATTGGCCGCATTATGCGCCTCCTTCGCCTTGGCCAGTCCAACGTAGTGCCCGGTTGTTGGTGGGCGACCGCGACCTCGGCCTTTCCGCTCCTTAGGCGACGACAGCGTCTCTTCGTCGTCTTCGCACGAGCTGAATTCGCGCGTTCTCTTCCTGTGCTGCCAAAGGCGTCCCTCAAGAGAAGACGCCCGAGAGGACCTCCGCGAAGTTGCCGTCCGGCAACTCATTTCCGAGTCAGAATCGGACATGATTCCAACTGGCATCTCTTCTACATCACAGCGCGATAGTACTACGCGCACTTCCTTCGATGGTGTTTGGGAACCGGAGTCCCCATGGCAGTTGGTGCCCCCCCCAGAATACGAGGGGCAGAACGTCTCCGAGGAGACGCTGAGGGATTCTCCGACGGCTTGGCCGTCGGTACCCTCCTGGGGTAGATTTTCTTTACAACTTGCCATTTCATGGTTGTGACAGTTTAGAGGCGTGACGGCCTGACAGTTTTAACAGGCATGACGGCCTGGTTGGCGCCCTCGCAACTGGTCTCCCCCCACCAGCTATGCATCCCCTGGGCGAGCGCCAAAACCGCGGGATTGGGCCCCTTACATCATGGAAGTGAAAACGAAATGGACAATGAAGATGAAATGACAACGAAATGAAGATGAAGATGACAATGAACGAAAGATGAAGGATGAATGAAAATGGAGAGGAGAGGGTTGACACCCCCACAAGCTTGGACAACCTATGACGACACCAACCCACTCCCCAAATAGTGACCCACCCCTTTCCCCATTAGCCGGGGAGAGCCGAAACCCTCGCGAGCAAACAAGTAAACTTATTTACTGGCGACGGCTTCGCTTCCCCCCAACTCCCCATCCCCCCCGTATCCGGTTATTGGCCGTTCCAAGATAGAACCCTCCAAAGGGCAGAACCCTCTGAAGAAATTTTATCTTGTACCGTTACCAGGGTGCACCAGGCCCGACGGCTGCCGTTCCCCCCCGGATGCATCCAAAGGGGACAAGCAACAATCAGGCACACGAGGAGGTTACCGGATCTCGCACCCCAACCACCCCAACCTAACCTAACCTAACCTTTTTTTTTTTTTTTTTTTTTTTGTTCACGCTGGGGAAACCGTCATGGTACCCCCCTGGTCCCACCCCCTGCGGGGTGGGGGGGAGGTTATGTGGGACTCTAACCGCACTAAAACCCCAGCGTGTGGCCGACGGGCACAACAAGGGAGGGGAGTCGTGGGTCCGCTGTTCGCATGACATACCATAACTCCCCTCTGTCGACATCCGCCTCCCTAAGGTAGGGATGCGGATCCATCTCGGCAGCAAAGGGCTGCATATATACCAGGCGGCATAATAATATACATACATAAACTACATAGACAATAAACATATAGTGTGATAGATATATATAGGAAAATACTATTACATAAATATATACATAAATAGATATATGCCGCCCCACAACGGGGGTGCAATTAAGCAACAACCCCTGAGCTCAGCAGGGGCTCACCTCTCGTCCTCCCCAGAAGAGGCGAGCGGGACGAAGATTAATGGCCAGCAGAACTGGCCAAAGGGGTGCTAGCCTAGCCAGTGGGCACTCCATCAGGCGGAAGGAGACACCTGAGAGCGTCACCCGGGCACCACACCGGGTTTACTCCCCCGTTGGCGAGACGGGGGGAGAGATCCCACTGACGTACTTCCTTCCTTCCCGCCCCGCTCACTCCCGAAGTGGCAAAGAGAGGTACACACTCTCTACCTCACTCCGTCTGGGCTGACAGTTTTAAGGCATGACGGCCATTATACTCCCCTCGTCATGAAATATAAATGAAAATGAAGATGAAGATGGAGAAGAGTGGTTGACGTCCCCACGAACTAGTGCTCGTGACGACGCCCACCACTCCCCGGAAGATGACCCCCCCTATCCCCAGAAGCCGGGAAGAGTTGTAGCCGTCCGCGGGGTGCAATCCCCATTTGGTGATCAGCCAACTGGGTCCGCTGGCCCCTCAGACGACTACCCCTCCTCCCAACTGTGTCCAGCCATTAGCCGCCGTTCCGCAATCACTCCGGCTTACGAAGTGGTTGCTGAACGGCGTTGCCCAGGGTGCACCACGTGGAGGTTGCCGGACCTGACACCCCAACCTAACCTTTTTTTTTTTTTTTTTTTTTTTTGTTCACGCTGGGGAAACCGTCATGGTACCCCCCTGGTCCCACCCCCTGCGGGGTGGGGGGGAGGTTATGTGGGACTCTAACCGCACTAAAACCCCAGCGTGTGGCCGACGGGCACAACAAGGGAGGGGAGTCGTGGGTCCGCTGTTCGCATGACATACCATAACTCCCCTCTGTCGACATCCGCCTCCCTAAGGTAGGGATGCGGATCCATCTCGGCAGCAAAGGGCTGCATATAACCAGGCGGCATAATAATATACATACATAAACTACATAGACAATAAACATATAAGGTGATAGATATATATAAGAAATACTATTACATACATAAACTACATAGACAATAAACATATAAGGTGATAGATATATATAAGAAATACTATTACATAAATATATACATAAATAGATATATGCCGCCCCACAACGGGGGTGCAATTCTGCAACAACCCCTGAGCTCAGCAGGGGCTCACCTCTCGTCCTCCCCAGAAGAGGCGAGCGGGACGAAGATTAATGGCCAGCAGAACTGGCCAAAGGGGTGCTAGCCTAGCCAGTGGGCACTCCATCAGGCGGTGAGAGGCAGACACCTGAGAGCATCTCCCGGGCACCACACCGGGTTTACTCCCCCGTTGGCGAGACGGGGGGAGAGATCCCACTGGCGTACTTCCTTCCTTCCCGCCCCGCTCACTCCCGAAGTGGCAAAGAGAGGTACACACTCTCTACCTCACTCCGTCTGGGCTGACAGTTTTAAGGCATGACGGCCATTATACGCCCCTCGTCATGGATATATAGATGAAAATGAAGATGAAGATGGAGAAGAGTGGTTGACGTCCCCATGAACTAGTGCTCGTGACGACGCCCACCACTCCCCGGAAGATGACCCCCCCTATCCCCAGAAGCCGGGAAGAGTTGTAGCCGTCCGCGGGGTGCAATCCCCATTTGGTGATCAGCCAACTGGGTCCGCTGGCCCCTCAGACGACTACCCCTCCTCCCAACTGTGTCCAGCCATTAGCCGCCGTTCCGCAATCACTCCGGCTTACGAAGTGGTTGCTGAACGGCGTTGCCCAGGGTGCACCACGTGGAGGTTGCCGGACCTGACACCCCACCCCAACCTAACCTTTTTTTTTTTTTTTTTTGTTCACGCTGGGGAAACCGTCATGGTACCCCCCTGGTCCCACCCCCTGCGGGGTGGGGGGGAGGTTATGTGGGACTCTAACCGCACTAAAACCCCAGCGTGTGGCCGACGGGCACAACAAGGGAGGGGAGTCGTGGGTCCGCTGTTCGCATGACATACCATAACTCCCCTCTGTCGACATCCGCCTCCCTAAGGTAGGGATGCGGATCCATCTCGGCAGCAAAGGGCTGCATATAACCAGGCGGCATAATAATATACATACATAAACTACATAGACAATAAACATATAAGGTGATAGATATATATAGGAAAATACTATTACATAAATATATACATAAATAGATATATGCCGCCCCACAACGGGGGTGCAATTCAGCAACAACCCCTGAGCTCAGCAGGGGCTCACCTCTCGTCCTCCCCAGAAGAGGCGAGCGGGACGAAGATTAATGGCCAGCAGAACTGGCCAAAGGGGTGCTAGCCTAGCCAGTGGGCACTCCATCAGGCGGAGGGAGATACACCTGAGAGCCTCACCCGGGCACCACACCGGGCTTACTCCCCCGTTGGCGAGACGGGGGGAGAGATCCCACTGGCGTACTTCCTTCCTTCCCGCCCCGCTCACTCCCGAAGTGGCAAAGAGAGGTATTCACTCTCTACCTCACTCCATCTGGGCTGACAGTTTTAAGGCATGACGGCCATTATACTCCCCTCATCATGAAATATAAATGAAAATGAAGATGAAGATGGAGAAGAGTGGTTGACGTCCCCGCGAACTAGTGCTCGTGACGACGCCCACCACTCCCCGGAAGATGACCCCCCCTATCCCCAGAAGCCGGGAAGAGTTGTAGCCGTCCGCGGGGTGCAATCCCCATTTGGTGATCAGCCAACTGGGTCCGCTGGCCCCTCAGACGACTACCCCTCCTCCCAACTGTGTCCAGCCATTAGCCGCCGTTCCGCAATCACTCCGGTTTACGAAGTGGTTGCTGAACGGCGTTGCCCAGGGTGCACCACGTGGAGGTTGCTGGACCTGACACCCCTTTTTTTTTTTTTTTTTTGTTCACGCTGGGGAAACCGTCATGGTACCCCCCTGGTCCCACCCCCTGCGGGGTGGGGGGGAGGTTATGTGGGACTCTAACCGCACTAAAACCCCAGCGTGTGGCCGACGGGCACAACAAGGGAGGGGAGTCGTGGGTCCGCTGTTCGCATGACATACCATAACTCCCCTCTGTCGACATCCGCCTCCCTAAGGTAGGGATGCGGATCCATCTCGGCAGCAAAGGGCTGCATATAACCAGGCGGCATAATAATATACATACATAAACTACATAGACAATAAACATATAAGGTGATAGATATATATAGGAAAATACTATTACATAAATATATACATAAATAGATATATGCCGCCCCACAACGGGGGTGCAATTCAGCAACAACCCCTGAGCTCAGCAGGGGCTCACCTCTCGTCCTCCCCAGAAGAGGCGAGCGGGACGAAGATTAATGGCCAGCAGAACTGGCCAAAGGGGTGCTAGCCTAGCCAGTGGGCACTCCATCAGGCGGAGGGAGATACACCTGAGAGCCTCACCCGGGCACCACACCGGGCTTACTCCCCCGTTGGCGAGACGGGGGGAGAGATCCCACTGGCGTACTTCCTTCCTTCCCGCCCCGCTCACTCCCGAAGTGGCAAAGAGAGGTATACACTCTCTACCTCACTCCGTCTGGGCTGACAGTTTTAAGGCATGACGGCCATTATACGCCCCTCGTCATGGATATATAGATGAAAATGAAGATGAAGATGGAGAAGAGTGGTTGACGTCCCCACGAACTAGTGCTCGTGACGACGCCCACCACTCCCCGGAAGATGACCCCCCCTATCCCCAGAAGCCGGGAAGAGTTGTAGCCGTCCGCGGGGTGCAATCCCCATTTGGTGATCAGCCAACTGGGTCCGCTGGCCCCTCAGACGACTACCCCTCCTCCCAACTGTGTCCAGCCATTAGCCGCCGTTCCGCAATCACTCCGGTTTACGAAGTGGTTGCTGAACGGCGTTGCCCAGGGTGCACCACGTGGAGGTTGCCGGACCTGACACCCCTGGACCTGACACCCCTTTTTTTTTTTTTTTTTTTGTAACGCTGGGGAAACCGTCATGGTACCCCCCTGATCCCACCCCCTGCGGGGTGGGGGGGAGGTTATGTGGGACTCTAACCGCACTAAAACCCCAGCGTGTGGCCGACGGGCACAACAAGGGAGGGGAGTCGTGGGTCCGCTGTTCGCATGACATACCATAACTCCCCTCTGTCGACATCCGCCTCCCTAAGGTAGGGATGCGGATCCACCTCGGCAGCAAAGGGCTGCATATATACCAGGCGACATAATAAATAAACATTACATAAACTACATAGACAGTAAACATATACGGTGATAGATATATATAAGAAATACTATTACATAAATATATACATAAATAGATATATGTCGCCCCACACGGGGGTGCACAACCGGCAACAACCCCTGAGCTCCATAGGGCCCAACCTCTCCGCCTCTCCAGAAGAGGCTGAGCGGGACAAAGATAAATCGCCAGCATCTGCTGACGAATGGGGTGTGGGCCTAGTCGGTGGGCAGTCCATCAGGGGGACGAGGCCTGAGAGCTCCCCCGGTGTCCGAACCACCACCGGGTTTGCTCCCCCGTTGGCGAGACGGGGGGAGAGATCCCTCCGACGTACCCTCTTTCCATCCTGCCCCGCTCACTCCCGAAGTGGCAGTAGAGGCTATCCTCTCTACTTCACTCCACCGGTGACAGTTTTAAGGCATGACGGCCATCATACTCCCCTCGTCGTGGATAGGATGAAAATGAGGATGATGAAGATGGAGGAGAGTGGTTGACGCCCCCACGAACTAGTGCTCGTGACGACACCCACCACTCCCCGGAAGATGACCCCCCCTATCCCCAGAAGCCGGGAAGAGTTGTAGCCGTCCGCAGGGTGCAATCCCCATTTGGTGATCAGCCAACTGGGTCCGCTGGCCCCTCAGACGACTACCCCTCCTCCCAACTGTGTCCAGCCATTAGCCGCCGTTCCGCAATCACTCCGGCTTACGAAGTGGTTGCTGAACGGCGTTGCCCAGGGTGCACCACGTGGAGGTTGCTGGACCTGACACCCCTGGACCTGACACCCCACCCCAACCTTTTTTTTTTTTTTTTTTTTTTTTTTTTTTTTTTTTTTTTTTTTTTTGATATCCCAGGGGAATGCATTTACGCACTGACCCCCCCGGTGCAATGCCCCACCCAGAAGGGGAGGGGCGTCGGGGGGAGTGTGGGACTCGCACTATTTAGCGTGCACTACCGCACTAAACCCCTGGGGTGTTCCCTCGGCTTGGCATTATGGACGGGGTCGTGGTACCAGTCAATATACCCACTAACCCGTCGGCCGTTGTCCGTTCGTCGGATTCACCTCGTGGGGGGGAAGTTGTGTGACTCCCCCACATCTCAAGCAGCGACGCCCTGGAACACCTAGGGCATCGCTTCCACTTCATGGGGGACCCAAGATGTTCAGGGTCCCTCCATCGGAACCGGGTCTCGCCGCGGGCGGCGTCCCCATGTCCGCTTCTTAGTCGGGGGTCTGGCGCAAGCCTTACCCCCCGATAGATGGTCCGCCGGCTTCCCGATTGCCGCGCAAAGCGAGCAGTGTGGGGCGGCGGAGCATGCGACGGCCTTATGGCCGTTCTGACCGCAGCGATAGCATTCATCGCTGCGGTCTACTTCAGCGTCGCACTGGGCCCTTACGTGGCCCAGTCGCAAACAGCGGAAACAGCGGCGCGGTCTTCGGTTAAGAACCCGTACCTGCGCCGCTGACCATCCCACCAGTAAGCGGCCGCCACCTGCGGCCACAATCTTCTTGGCGGCCGTCACCGGGCACCGCACGAATGCAGTGCCCATTCCGGCCGGCCCCTTCTTGATAACGCCAGCACGTATGGCCGACGTTGGGCAACCCCCGGCGCTGGCCAGGGCTGCGGTCAACTCCGTGTGGTCGATCGAGTCGTCCAGGCCGGTTACACGGAGATCCGTGGTGATCTCCGGCCTGGAGACAACGACGCCGTCTTCTCCAGCGAACATCTCCCGCAGCCTACTGGCCAGGGCGTCCGCCTTTTCTCCTCTTTCATCGCCGGGGATCTCTATGACCCTGGCGCCCGTCGCCGCCTCCCTCATCTTAATGGGGGGCACACCAAGCTCTGCGAGGCTAATTTTACTTTTAGCCTCGCTAACCACTTTGTGGTAAGTCATGCCTCTCTCCTCCGCCGCGGGCCGCAGTGTGATAACAACAGCTGCGGTTCGCGGCGGACGGAGCTTCGCCGCCTTCTTACTGGGCGGCGGTGTAGTCTTCTTTGTCCCCCGCTTGACCACCTCCGACCATTGCCTCTCCTGTGGGGCTTGTGGTCGTGGCGCCGGTGCTGCGGGGGCACGTGGTGCTGGAGCTGGTTTCGTGGCGGTGGCAGGGGCGGGGGCAGGGATCTTTTTCCCCTTCCCCTTTCTCCCCTTCTTTGCCACCGTGCTCCACTCCATCGCCTCTTCAGTTCCTGCCTGCATTTCCCTAAGGGCCGGAGCCGGGGCGCAAGGCGGAGGTGGGATCTCCTCAGTGCAGGTGGCGACTTCAGCCACCCTTACCGCCTCTCTTCTGCGGTCCGCTTCCAGAGAAGGCCTGAAGCTCTTCTCCGGAAGCAGTCTCCCGCTCACCTCTAGGCCCTCAATTCGGGCACTCATAACGGCGTTGAGGCGCTCTGCGATGCGCCTCTCCATCTCAGCCTCATCGACACCGCAGACCGCTTTAGCAGCCTGGGTCTGGGCCTCAGCCAGGGCCTGGGCCTGTGCCTGGGCCTGGGCTTGAGCCTGCTCCAGTCGAGAGTTCATCTCCCGACTGAGCTCCTCATATTTTTCCTGCTGGGCCTTGTTGGCCTCTCGCAGCTTAGCCACCTCCGCGGAGAAATCCCGCGCCCGGGTAGCTTCGAAGGTGGTCCTGAAAGAGTAGACCGCATCCTCTAGCTCCCTTACTGCTGCAGCCGACATGTTCTTTTTGGCAAATACATGCAGACTTTCCACCGCATCGGCGATCTTGTCGTCGAGTGCCGACCAGGATAACTTCCCAGCCCGCTCGCTCTCCCGTTTTTGGAGGCGGGAGCTCCGCTCCGACCGCCTCTCTTTCCCCCGGTGCGCTTCTGTGATGCGCTCCTCTTCAGCCATCGCTGAGTCGACGCGCTGCCCAATATTGGGCTGACGTCCGCGACCGCGCTGACTTGTGGCCATTTTTGCTGGTGACGAGTTGGATTCGTCGTCGCCGTGCCTGGCCACCTCCTCTGGCACACCTCGCTTGCGCCGTGCCGCCCTGTCGGCTCGGGAGCTAGGTCCCGCTGCCGGCATCTTCTCCTCCGAGGCGTCCGCACGATGGGGACTCTCCTCCTCCTCCGACTCTTCTACCGAGCGAAAGTCTCGGCTTGAAGCCCTCGACGACGACGCAGATGATCGCGTCGTCAGTCTCCTTATCTTTCCGGTCTTGGACCGCGTCGACGACGCCACCGTCACCATGCTTCCATCCGAATCGGATGAAAGCGTGGAGACGGCTCCAGCTAATCGTCCCTTCCTCTCTTTCTCCTCCTCAGCTACCTTCATCCTCCCTTTCAACGTCGGCGCAATTGTTGCCCCCTCCGTATACACGGGGCTCGACACCGGAGTGCCACGGGATTCCCCAACCTGTGGGTTGGGACCCGCCCGGAGAATATTTCCAATTGCCTTTCGTTCCATGATTGTCTTTTTTGTTCAAAGAGGGGTGCTGTCCCCCCTTTGGCCCTCTCGCATACAACTGACCCCAGGCAAAAAGCCGAACCTGAGGCCAGGACCCCCCCCCCCCACACACAAAATAATAACACACACACAAATAAAATATAGATACACAAATAAAATAACAATAAATACAAGACACACAAATAGACATATAATAAACACACAATGCTCCAGCCGCCGCTTCCCAGACTGTCCGGGGCGCCGGCTGGACTCCAACCGCGGCCTTGGAGGCACGCCATCCTCCGACCCGAAGGTCCACTGCAGCCGCGATGAACGCGGCCGCCCAACACCAAACGCCCGACAGGGAGGCCGAGTTGACCAACCCTGCCGCGCCCACCTCTGGCCCGAAGGCCGAAGACTTGGCCTGAACGCCAAAACCACCTCGGGCCTCAGAACACACTGCGCACCATGTTGAATCATAGTGCGCGCGGTGAGGCCCCAAGTGTCCAGCCATTAGCCGCCGTGCCGCAATCTCTCTGGTAGCGGAGAGGTTGCGGGACGGCGTTGCCCAGGGTGCACCACGTGGAGGTTGCTGGACCTGACACCCCACCCCACCCCAACCTTTTTTTTTTTTTTTTTTTTTTTTTTACGTGGGGAAATCTAATGATACCATTCGGCCGATGGGGTCAGCCGAATGGTTATGTGGGACTTGCACCCTAACTAAAACCACCACGATGAGCAATCCTGGCCGCCAAGCAAAGTTAATGTGGGGGGGACGGTTCCGGGTATGCGTAGCATTCTACTTCCCCGTCCCCCGGCGGCAGGCCCCAGGTGCTGGGCCGCAGACCTAGGAGGGGTTTCCTGGCTCATAGGAGGAAACCCCTCACCGACGAGCGGGGCTATACAAGCTGGCGAGGGCCCCCATGCCCCCCCGCCAGACCCCGAAATACCGGGATGGCCCGAGGTCGCTGTAAAGGCAACCCCTTGCCATCCAAGTTTACAATCAGGGGAGGCGTTAATGTCCGAATGATCCGAAGATCATTCGGACATTCCCGCCTCCCTGTCGAACGTGTATCGAACACCTCCGACGAGGGGGGTAGCCAACTTGGCCTTCCCCCGCGTCCTGGGAGGGACACAGCTGCGTCCCCCCATCACGTGCCCGGAAGGCCGACCGGATTCCGCGCAGATTGCGCAGCGTGGGTCGGCCCTCCTGCACTCCGCCATACGGTGGCCCGTATCTCCGCAACGGAAACATAGGGCACCCCTGTCCGCTGAGGCGGGGCACTGGATGCGGGTGTGACCAAGTCCCATACACCTATGACAGCGCATGGGACGCACTCCCAGGTTGTACACCCGCACCGTGCTCCAACCTATCCGTAGTCTGCCCTTTTTCAGCAGCCGTTCGGCCGCTTCCACAGGGCAAGACACCCGGACGGAGCCCGCGCCGTTAAAGCCAGGATTGATCATCCCGGCCTTAACTTTCTGCGTTGCGCAGCTCCCCGCCTCTGCGACCGCCCTTTCCACAGCCTCCCTAGTGGCGCCGTCGTCCATGCCCGTGATCCGAAGATCAACGGACTTGACGGGCCTCGCGACGACCGCCACTTCGGACACAATCTCGCGGAGCTTCTCCGCGAGCTTGTCCGCCTTCTCGTCCATGTCCGGCCCGGATACCTCAAGCATCCGGGCCCCCGTCGCCGTCCGGCGAAAGCTGATGTGGTCGATCTCGAGCGCATCGATATCGACCTCATCTTGCGCCCTCTGGATCACCCTCATGTAGGTGACTCCCTCTTCCGCGGCCTCAGGCCTCAGCGTGAGAACCACAGCCGCGGTCGCGGGAGGCCTAGCAGGTGCCTTTCTCCTCCTTTTTGGGGCGGCAGGTGTTGTTGCCGCCCTGGCCCCAGATGTAGTGGGGGCCTTCGCCTTGGCCCCAATCGTGGTGGGGGCTTTCGCCCTTGCCACAGGGGCAGGCGCCTTCTTCTTCGCAGCGGGAGGGGGAGCAGTCCCCTTCCCCTTGCCCTTCCCTTTACCCTTCCTTACCACCGTTGCCCAGGTCTCAACTTGGGGAACGGTGGCAGGGACCGTAATTACCGGTGCCGGTGCCACCGTGGCAGCAGCAGCCTTTGCACCTCCAGCCCCCCCGCCCACACTGGGGGCAGGTATACGGGCCGGTTTGGGCGCAGGCACAGCCGGCGGGGCGGTGTCCGTCGCCGCCCTCCTGGCATCCGCCTTCAGCGGTGGCCGCAGCACCGGAGCAGGCAGGAGGCGGTCCTGGATCCCATCAAATCGGGCATTCAACATCTGCCCGATGGTTGAGATCAAGGAGCGCCTCAGCTCCTCCACAACTTCAGCCCCCAAGATGGTAGAGGGGGCCGGCATCGCGTCCTTGGCAGCCGCAGATGTAGCAGCCGCTGCCGCGCTCGCTTTGGCTTCGACGAAAGCGCTTCGCAGCGCCTTCACCTCCGCCTTCAGCGACTCCACGTCTAGTCGCAGGCAGCGGTTTTCTGCTCTCAGCAGCCGCGTCTCCTCCTTTTCGGTCCGCCCCGCAAGGGTGTCGACAACCTCGCTTAACTCCGAGGCCGACCTTTTCAGGCGGGCGACAAACTCCCCCTTGAGGTGCTTGGATTTTAACGCAACCTCAAGTATGCGGGCAACATTCTCGCCCGCCCGAGCCCTCAATTGCTGCGCGTCCATAGTGCTGGGGTCTCCGGCGATCGCGGCAGCACCGGATTCACTTCCGGTGCTCATCGCAGGGTCGGAGCCCTCAGCAGCAGGCCTCCTGAAGGGCCTGCGGCGCAACACTTCCTCCAAAGTCTCGTCCGGTGTTGTGCGGGGCCTGACAAAGGCGTCCCTAGGTGGGACACCCGCCGGCCTCGCCTTCCCTCTTCTGGCGGTGTTCACCTTAGCAGCCGCCACCCCCTCGGCCTCCGAGCCCGAGCATAGCCGCCCGGGCGCGAGTACCGAAGAGGCCGGCCTCTTACGGTGAACACCACCACCTCTCCTGTCCAGAGATGATTCCATCGAGGTGACGGATCCCGTATCATCGGAATCCGGCACCTCCACGGAATCATCCGACACTATCAGAGAGGTTCCGGAAAGACCCCTAAAAGGGTTTCTCCGGAACCTCCCCGACGCGTCGCGATGCGGCCTGACGCAGTCAAGCCTCTCCAATCGTACTCCCAGCACTTTCCCTCCCTTAACTCCTCCCAACACAAGGCTCTCCTCCTGGCGATGCTTGCCCCCCCCAGAATACGAGGGGCAGGATGCCGAAGCACCGAGGGATTCTCCAGCGGCATCACCGCTGGTACCCTCCTGGGGTAGATCAATCTTTTGAACACCGGCCATTTGAAGAGTGGCAGTTTATAGGCATACCGGCCTTTTCCCCTCCACCCCACCCCAACCTAACCTAACCTAACCTTTTTTTTTTTTTTTTTTTTTTTAAAACTTCGTCCTCCGTCTTGGCGGGACGGGTGGGGGTCACTGTAACAGTCTACCCACCCGCCCCGACGGAGAGGCCCGGAACTCAGACATTCCGGGCCCCATAACACCCAAGCAATAGGGGGGGGTGTCCAGCTTGAAGCGACACCCCCCGACACAACACCACACACATTTCTGGTGGGGCGGGAGGAGGCGATCCAAGCGCCTCCTTCTACCGCCGCTTCACCCTGAAAACTATATGGGCGGGAGGAGGCGGAAAGTCGCCCCCTTCTACCGCCCAGAAAGGAATACACACGAAATGGGCGGGAGGAGGCGGAAAAAGACGCCTCCTGCTACCGCCCAGAAAAGCCCAACTAGTGGGGAAACACCCTCTACTAGTGGGGCGGGAGGAGGCGGGCAAAACGCCTCCTTCTACCGCCCCTCCGCCTGTGCCGGATCGGGTCAAGGAGAGGATCTTCCTCCCTGACCCGCTCCGCGGCCTCCTTCTGCGCGATTGCGTATTCGCAGAAGGAGGCCACAGCCTGCCACGCCGTGTCGCTGCCGAGCATGGCACGAATAACGCTCGGCAGGGACAGGTCCACCCCTATGTGTGCGGAGAGTGTGTGTCGCTGTGTTGACAGAGCGACACACACTCCCAGCACGTGGGGCGCCGTGTCTTCTGGCGCCCCACATTGGTGGCAGGCTGGGGTCGGCTCACGTCTAGCGATTTGGTGCAGGTATTTTCCGAAGCATCCATGCCCGGAAAGCACCTGCACCAATCGGTAGGTGAGCGACCCATGCCGCCGCCGCAGCCACTCCCCGAGGACCGGTCTTATGGCCCCCACCGTCCACGCACCCGGCACCGGTGGGGCCAGGTCCTCCGTCCACCGCCCTATTAGGGCGGCCTGCGCCTGCCTCCGCATGCGCGTGACCTCCTCCCAATCCGGGGGCTCTCCGCGGGTCCTTCTAGCCGAGACAAGATGGTAAATCTCGGCGAGGACCTCCGCTTGGAGCTCCCAGGGGGGGTCTCCGGCAAGCGCGCATGCGGCCGTCCAGGACACCGTCCGGTATCCGCGTATCGCCCTCGTCGCGATGACCCGCTGCGGACGTCGCAGCAGGGCCTTATTGGCGCGTCCGAGGGCGTCCGCCCAGACCGGCGCCCCGTAGCAGGCCATACTCCTGGTGACGGCGGAGTATAGCCCGCGGCAGTTGGCGCTAGGGCCGCCCACGTTGGGCAGCAGCCTCCCTAGTGCGGCAGCGGCACTCACGACCTTCGGGGCCAGACTTGCAAAATGAGCCCCGAAGGTCCACCTCCCATCCAGGATGAGGCCCAGGTACTTCATCTGGGTCCCCACCCGGATCGGGACCCCGTCCAGGACGACTTGAGTGCCTGGAGGGGGTCCCCCCCGAGGCCCGTGAAACAACAGGGCCTCGGTCTTGGAGAGGGCAACCTCTAGTCCTAGGGAGCGGATGCGGTCGACCACCAGGGCTGTCCCCACCGTGGCCAACCGCAGCGTCGCTCCCAGGTCCCTCCCCCTGGCCACGACTAGGGTGTCGTCCGCGTAGCAGGCGACCCGCAGACTTGCGGGAAGCGTGCCGCGGAGCACCCAGTCGTAGCCGTTTTTTTATGAACTTCGTCGTCCGTCTTTGGTGGGACGGGTGGGGGTTACTGTAATAGTCTACCCACCCGCCCCGACGGGGAGGCCCGGAACTCCTACATTCCGGGCCCCGACAACACACCAAGTAATAGGAGGGGGTGTCCAGCTTGAAGCGACACCCCCCCGACACGACACCACACCATTTCTGGTGGGGCGGGAGGAGGCGATCCAAGCGCCTCCTTCTACCGCCGCTTCACCCTAGTTTTACACAGAGATGGGCGGGAGGAGGCGGGAAAGACGCCTCCTGCTACCGCCCAGAAAGGAAAAATACACACGAAATGGGCGGGAGGAGGCGGAAAAGACGCCTCCTGCTACCGCCCAGAAAAACCCAACTAGTGGGGAAAACACCCTACTAGTGGGGCGGGAGGAGGCGGGCAAAACGCCTCCTTCTACCGCCCCTCCGCCTGTGCCGGATCGGGTCAAGGAGAGGATCTTCCTCCCTGACCCGCTCCGCGGCCTCCTTCTGCGCGATTGCGTATTCGCAGAAGGAGGCCACAGCCTGCCACGCCGTGTCGCTGCCGAGCATTGCACGAATTACGCTCGGCAGGGACAGGTCCAGCCCTATGTGTGCGGAGAGTGTGTGTCGCTGTGTTGACAGAGCGACACACACTCCCAGCACGTGGGGCGCCGTGTCTTCTGGCGCCCCACATTGGTGGCAGGCTGGGGTCGGCTCACGTCTAGCGACTTGGTGCAGGTATTTTCCGAAGCATCCATGCCCGGAAAGCACCTGCACCAATCGGTAGGTGAGCGACCCATGCCGCCGCCGCATCCACTCCCCGAGGACCGGTCTCAAGGCCCCCACCGTCCACGCACCCGGCACCGGTGGGGCCAGGTCCTCCGTCCACCGCCCTATCAGGGCGGCCTGCGCCTGCCTACGCATGCGCGTTACCTCTTCCCAATCCGGGGGCTCTCCGCGGGTCCTTCTAGCCGAGACAAGATGGTAAATCTCGGCGAGGACCTCCGCTTGGAGCTCCCAGGGGGGGTCTCCGGCAAGCGCGCATGCGGCCGTCCAGGACACCGTCCGGTATCCGCGTATCGCCCTCGTCGCGATGACCCGCTGCGGACGTCGCAGCAGGGCCTTATTGGCGCGTCCGAGGGCGTCCGCCCAGACCGGCGCCCCGTAGCAGGCCATACTCCGTGTGACGGCGGAGTATAGCCCGCGGCAGTTGGCGCTAGGGCCGCCCACGTTGGGCAGCAGCCTCCCCAGTGCGGCAGCGGCACTCACGACCTTCGGGGCCAGACTTGCAAAATGGGCCCCGAAGGTCCACCTCCCATCCAGGATGAGGCCCAGGTACTTCATCTGGGTCCCCACCCGGATCGGGACCCCGTCCAGGACGACTTGAGTGCCTGGAGGGGGTCCCCCCCGAGGCCCGTGGAACAACAGGGCCTCGGTCTTGGAGAGGGCAACCTCTAGTCCTAGGGAGCGGATGCGGTCGACCACCAGGGCTGTCCCCATCGTGGCCAACCGCAGCGTCGCTCACAGGTCCCTCCCCCTGGCCACGACTAGGGTGTCGTCCGCGTAGCAGGCGACCCGCAGACTTGCGGGAAGCGTGCCGCGGAGCACCCAGTCGTAGCCGACGTTCCACAGCAGGGGTCCCAACACTGACCCCTGTGGAACGCCGCAGGCCACGCGACGGCGCCTCAGGCCGTCGCGTCCCTCCACGAGGATCTCGCGGTCGCGGAGGTAGTCGCCCAACAGCCTCCTCAGATACAGGGGCACTCCATGGTATCGGAGCGCCTCCTGTATCGTGGCGTGTGGGAGGCTGTTAAAGGCGTTGGCAATGTCCAGCGAGACAGCCAACGCCTTATCCCCCTCGGCGACCGCGGCCTGCGTCCATCCTTTGAGCCAGAGCAGGGCGTCTATCGTCGACCGCCCCGCCCTGAACCCATACTGGGCCTCGGACAGTCCGGGCCCAGTGCCCTCCAGGTGCTGGACGACCCGGGACGCTACGACTCTTTCGAGGAGCTTTCCCGTGTCGTCCAAGAGCACGATTGGCCTGTAAGCGGAAGGTGTCTCGGCGTCCCGACCATCCTTCCGCAGCAGGCACAACCGGCCGTCCTTCCATATCTTCGGGAACTGTCCAGACGTGATGCATACGTTGAACAGTTCCCGAAGCGGACCGCCCAGTGACTTTAGGGCGATCCGCAGCACTGCACCTGGAACCCCGTCCGGTCCCGGGGCCGTCCTCTTGCCGTGCATCCGAGCGACGGCAACCTCCATCTCCACCTCCGTGACGGGGGGGATGGAGTCCGGGTCCGGCACCTCCTCCTCCTCGGGGAGGATAGGCGACATCACTGGAGGGGTGTGGTCTGGGTCTCTGTTTGGAAACAGACCCACCAGCACCCTCTCCAGGACCTCCGGCTCGAGGGACTCCGCTACGGGGGGCGCTTGGCCCCGGAACTTTTTCCGGGCCGCCTTGTACGGGCGCCCCCACGGGTCCCTATCGAGGCCCTCCAGGGCCTCGCCCCAGGATGTCGCCTTCGACTCCCCTATTGCCAGCTGTAGGGCCCGCTTCGCGTCGCGGTACGCCTCATACAGCTGGCCTTCAGCTGCCAGCTCCTCTGCTGACAGCTGGTCGTCCGTGCGTCCGCGACGCAGTCGTCTGATGCGGACGTACGGCCGCTGTGCCGCTGAGCAGGCCTCCCTGTGCGCCGCGATCTCCCGGCGCCACCAATATACCTGGCGGCGCCCCTCGTAGCGGCGGGCCCTCGGCATGGCGGTGTCGCAAATGGCCGTTAATGCATCTCTAAAACGGCCTGCTGCGACATCCGCCACGGGGTGCGTGCGCCCCGCAACCCAAGCTTGGACGACGGCCGCCTCCTCTGCCAACTCGACGTCTAGGCGGCTCATCGTCCACCGCGGGAAGTGCGCACGCATCTCCCGGCGGGGCCCTCCCGGACTGTCGGAGGGACCCATCTCGAACCTTATGTACTTGTGGTCCGAGAGGGTCTCTACCTCCGACTCTACCCTCCAGGCCCGGACACGCGCTGCGGCTGCTGGGGTGGCGAACGAGAGGTCCACCACGGACCCCCCACGCTGCCGCACGCACGTGTGGGCCGACCCTGTATTGAGGAGGGTCAGCCCGGAGGCAACTGCCCACTCCACGACAAGCTCACCGCGAGCGTCGGTGGAGGGGTTGCCCCAGTCCCGGGCCTTCGCGTTCAGGTCCCCCATAAGGAGGACCTGACGTGGCGCCTGCCTTAATACCGCCGCGGCCAGGAGGTCCACAAACACCTCCAGCTCCGCGACGGTTCTATTGGGGGAGAAGTACGCTCCTATTATGGCGTACTCCCCCCAATTGGCCACCACGTATCCCGCGCCCCTCTCGATGACTGTGAGAGGGGGGGTTCCGTCCTGCCTGCTCAATATAGCCACGGAGCCATCAAGGTCCCCAGCCCAGCAAGGGTGCTGGGGGGGGACATAGTAGGGCTCCGCGGCGACGGCCACATCAATTTGCCACTGCGCCAGGGACTGCATCAGCAAGTCCTGAGCTCTGGCGCAGTGGTTGAGGTTCGTCTGAAGGAAGCTGCGATGGCTGACTAAAGACATTAGTCAGACATCGCAACCTCCTCGTTCGCTGATGTGCGAACGCTCGCCGGGGGGGCCACTCGTGGGGCCTCGGGGGCGGCCACAGTCCGTGTGTTGGCCGCCTTCCCGTTCGTCTTGGGAGGGACGCAGCTGCGCCCCCCCATAATGTGCCCAGAGGGCCTTCCTACCTCGGCGCAGATCGCGCAGTGCGCCGCGACCTTTCCGCAATTCGCTGATCGGTGCCCCTCCTCGCCGCAGCGGTAGCACAGGTCGCCCCGATTAGCTGTGGCGGGGCACTGGGGGCGGGTGTGGCCCAGCCCCATGCACCTGTAGCACCGCATGGGGCGCGCCCCCATGTTCGTGACGCCCACCGAGCTCCAGCCTATGAGGAGCCTGCCCTTGTCCAGCACCAGCTGAGCAGCCGGGATCGGGCAGGCTACGAGGCAGGACCACGAGCCATTCCAGGCCTGGCGAATGTCGCCAGGCCTGACGAGGTGCACTGGGCACCCCCCCGCCTTTGCTATGGCTGCCGCCACCTTCTCCTTGGTGGCGGCATCATCCAGGCCCGTGATCCTCAGGTCCGTGACTTTCACGGGCCTGGAAACGCTGGCCACGTCGGACAGGACTTCCCGCAGTTTGCCTGCGAGCCTGTCCGCCTTTTCGTCGTGATCGGAGCCAGGTATTTCCAATAACCTGGCTCCCGTTGCCGTCGTTCGGAACCGGATCTGCTCGATACCGAGCTCCTCCAGGTTCACTTTTTCTTGCGCCTCGTCGATGAGGGTCTTATACGTGACCCCCTTCTCGACGGCGTCGGGCTGCAACGACAGCACGACTGCTGCCGTTTTGGGGGCCTTCTGCACCACCCTTAGGGCCCTATTCGCCACCGCAGGGCCTTGGGGCCTGGCAGTCCCGTTTACAGGGGGGGCGGCTCCACCTCTCCTCCTGTTCCTCCTTCCTCCCCTCTTCCTCTTCCTTTTCCCCACCGTGGTCCAAGCATCTGCCTGTGGGGCAGCAGCTGGAGCAGCCACGGGGGCAGCGGGAGGGGCGGGCCTCCTCACGTCTTGTGCTCCCCTCATGGCCGGGGGAACATACGGCCTTGGAGTCGTCGTTGGCGGGGCAGCGGCTGCCTGCCTTGGAGCCGGCGCGGCCGGCTTGGCTGCGACTGCAGCGTAGCGCGCCGGCGCCGGTCTTGACGCCTGCGCGGCCGGCCTGGCTGCGACCGCAGCGTAGCGCGCCGGCGCCGGTGTCGGCCTAGGTGGGGCAGCAACCACTGCCGCCCTCTCAGTCGCCCTTTTGGCATCCGCCCTCAATGGCGGCCTCATTATTTGGGCCGGAAGGAGGCGGCTCTCGAGCCCTTCGAGCCGGGCATTCATCATTTCGCCGACCGTAATGGTCAGCGAACGCCGCAGCTCCTCCACCAGCTCCGCTCCCTGAATGATGGCGGGAGCCCTCCTCGACGCCGAGTTCTCCGCGACAGTGGCTGCGGCGACGGCCTCGTTGGTCTTGGCCGTGGCCTCCGCGTAGCCCTGTCGCAGCGCCTTCACCATCGCCTTGGAGGCGTCAACTTCCATGCGCAGACGCGCGTTATCGGCACGGAGACGACGTGTCTCCTCTGCCTCCGTCCGACCAGCTAGGGTGTCCACCACGTCCCGAAGGACAGAGGTGGCCCTCTTCAAGCGGGCGATGAACCCGCCCTTTAAGTTGCCCGACTTTTGGGCAACTTCTAATATGGCGGCAAGTCCTTGACCGGCTTGCGCCCTCAACTCCTGGGCGTTCATTTCGCTTGCGTCTCTGGTCGCTGTGACGTCAGAGTCACTTTCTGTCGTGCGACCAGAGGCAGCGCTCGCCCCCTTCCTCAGAGCCCTGTTGTGGAGGGCTTCCTCCAATTCTTTATCCACCGGCGAGGCCGGCTTCAAAAAAGTCTCCCTACGAGGCACTGTTTTCACAGTCCTCCCTCTCCCTCTCAGTGCGGTAGTGACCTTGGCGGTCGCCGGTCCCTCAGTCTCCGTGTCTGAGTCGTAATACCCAGCCACGTAGAAAGAGGAAAACGGCCGCTTCTGGCCAGTCCCGCTCTCAACTCCACTCAAATCCATTTCGGAGGCGGTCCCCGCATCAGATGCGGTCCCAGCGCCCGAAATGGATTCCTCCATCGGTTGCTTCTTGGACGGGCCCTTAGGCCTCGCCCCCGAAGCTGCCCTGTTGGAGACGGGTTCGACGTACGTCGACTCCGCCGCCAACAAATCGGGCGACCCTACGTTCTCCAGGGAGGAGGTGAACCTCCCTGAAGCATCACGCGTCTGTTTAGACATGATGTCAAAACAGACCGCAACTCAACACAAAACGGAACAAACACACAATAAACACAGTCAATCACAATTTAGTCTTGGAAGTACAGAGCAACTTTAGCCGAGCCCGATCTGCCACTCCGTTACGGTGGTCAGATGGGTCGTTTACCAGGGGACGCGACGTGGACGCAAAGCTCTGTGGGGGGTCCCCCAACCTTTTTTTTTTTTTTTTTTTTTACGTGGGGAAATCTAATGATACCATTCAGCCGATGGGGTCAGCCGAATGGTTATGTGGGACTTGCACCCTAACTAAAACCACCACGATGAGCAATCCTGGCCGCTAAGCAAAATTAATGTGGGGGGGACGGTTCCGGGTATGCGTTGCATTCTACTTCCCCGTCCCCCAGCGGCAGGCCCCAGGTGCTGGGCCGCAGACCTAGGAGGGGTTTCCTGGCTCATAGGAGGAAACCCCTCACCGACGAGCGGGGCTATACAAGCTGGCGAGGGCCCCCATGCCCCCCCGCCAGACCCCGAAATACCGGGATGGCCCGAGGTCGCTGTAAAGGCAACCCCTTGCCATCCAAGTTTACAATCAGGGGAGGCGTTAATGTCCGAATGATCCGAAGATCATTCGGACATTCCCGCCTCCCTGCCGAACGAGTATCGGACTCCACCGACAAGGGGGGTAGTCAACTTGACCTTCCCCCGAGTCCTGGGAGGGACACAACTGCGTCCCCCCATCACGTGCCCGGACGGCCGACCGGATTCCGCGCAGATTGCGCAGCGTGGGTCGGCCCTCCTGCACTCCGCCATACGGTGGCCCGTGTCTCCGCAACGGAAACATAGGGCACCCCTGTCCGCTGAGGCGGGGCACTGGATGCGGGTGTGACCAAGTCCCATACACCTATGACAGCGCATGGGACGCACTCCCAGGTTGTACACCCGCACCGTGCTCCAACCTATCCGTAGTCTGCCCTTTTTCAGCAGCCGTTCGGCCGCTTCCACAGGGCAAGACACCCGGACGGAGCCCGCGCCGTTAAAGCCAGGATTGATCATCCCGGCCTTAACTTTCTGCGTTGCGCAGCTCCCCGCCTCTGCGACCGCCTTTTCCACAGCCTCCCTAGTGGCGCCGTCGTCCATGCCCGTGATCCGAAGATCAACGGACTTGACGGGCCTCGCGACGAACGCCACTTCGGACACGATCTCGCGGAGCTTCTCCGCGAGCTTGTCCGCCTTCTCGTCCATATCCGGCCCGGATACCTCAAGCATCCGGGCCCCCGTCGCCGTCCGGCGAAAGCTGATGTGGTCGATCTCGAGTGCCTCGATATCGACCTCATCTTGCGCCCTCTGGATCACCCTCATGTAGGTGACTCCCTCTTCCGCGGCCTCAGGCCTCAGCGTGAGAACCACAGCCGCGGTCGCGGGAGGCCTAGCAGGTGCCTTTCTCCTCCTTTTTGGGGCGGCAGGTGTTGTTGCCGCCCTGGCCCCAGATGTAGTGGGGGCCTTCGCCTTGGCCCCAATCGTGGTGGGGGCTTTCGCCCTTGCCACAGGGGCAGGCGCCTTCTTCTTTGCAGCGGGAGGGGGAGCAGTCCCCTTCCCCTTTCCCTTCCCTTTACCCTTCCTTACCACCGTTGCCCAGGTCTCAACTTGGGGAACGGTGGCAGGGAGCGCAGTTACCGGTGCCGGTGCCACCGTGGCAGCAGCAGCCTTTGCACCTCCAGCCCCCCCGCCCACACTGGGGGCAGGTATACGGGCCGGTTTGGGCGCAGGCACAGCCGGCGGGGCGGTGTCCGTCGCCGCCCTCCTGGCATCCGCCTTCAGCGGCGGCCGCAGCACCGGAGCAGGCAGGAGGCGGTCCTGGATCCCATCAAATCGGGCATTCAACATCTGCCCGATGGTTGAGATCAAGGAGCGCCTCAGCTCCTCCACAACTTCAGCCCCCAAGATGGTAGAGGGGGCCGGCATCACGTCCCTGGCAGCCGCAGATGTAGCAGCCGCTGCCGCGCTCGCTTTGGCTTCGACGAAAGCGCTTCGCAGCGCCTTCACCTCCGCCTTTAGCGACTCCACGTCCAGGCGCAGGCAGCGGTTTTCCGCTCTCAGCAGCCGCGTCTCCTCCTTTTCAGTCCGCCCCGCGAGGGTGTCGACGACCTCGCTTAATTCGGAGGCAGACCTTTTCAGGCGGGCGATAAACTCCCCCTTGAGGTGCTTGGATTTTAACGCAACCTCAAGTATGCGGGCAACATTCTCGCCCGCCCGAGCCCTCAATTGTTGCGCGTCCATAGTGCTGGGGTCTCCGGCGGTCGCGGCAGCACCGGATTCGCTTCCGGTGCTCATCGCAGGGTCGGAGCCCTCAGCAGCAGGCCTCCTGAAGGGCCTGCGGCGCAATACTTCTTCCAACGTCTCGTCCGGTGTTGTGCGGAGCCTGACGAAGGCGTCCCTAGGTGGGACACCCGCCGGCCTCGCCTTCCCTCTTCTGGCGGTGTTCACCTTAGCAGCCGCCACCCCCTCGGTCTCCGAGCCCGAGCATAACCGCCCGGGCGCGAGTACCGAAGAGGCCGGCCTCTTACGGTGAACACCACCACCTTTCCTGTCCAGAGATGATTCCATCGAGGTGACGGATCCCGTATCATCGGAATCCGGCACCTCCACGGAATCATCCGACACTATCAGAGAGGTTCCGGAAAGACCCCTAAAAGGGTTTCTCCGGAACCTCCCCAACGCGTCGCGTTGCGGCTTGACGCAGCCAATCCTCTCCAGCCTCACTCCCAGCTCCTTCCCTTTCACACTCCCAAGCACGAAGTTCTCCTCCTGGCGTTGTTTGCCCCCCCCAGAATACGAGGGGCAGGATGCCGAAGCACCGAGGGATTCTCCAGCGGCATCACCGCTGGTACCCTCCTGGGGTAAATCAATCTTTTTAACACCGGCCATTTGGAGAGTGGCAGTTTATAGGCATACCGGCCTTTCTCCCTCCACGTCGACTGGTTTTTTACCGTGGTTGTCTCCACTTGGGCAAGCCCCTATCCGTCCGGCAAGCCCCTCACCTTCCGGCGAGTTCGCCGGCGGTGACCAACGTGGTCCCCGCCGCCTCCGACTCGCGTCGCCGCTACTCAGCAATACCGCCGAGACGCCGACCGAGCCCCGCAACCAATCAAGGCTGCACCGCCCGCAACCGTCGCTACCCGGACTATCCAGGACGCCGGCATTGGGCCCACCACGGGCAACTCCGCCCCTCCTGGGGTCCGATGTTGTGGACCCCTGTATCCGGTTATTGGCCGACGTTAGACAAAGCCCCCCAACAAGGAGATTTTATCTAACGTCGTTACCAGGGTGCACCAGGCCCGACGGCTGCCGTTCCCCCCCGAACGTATCCAAAGGGGACAAGCAGCAATCAGGCACACGAGGAGGTTACCGGATCTCGCACCCCAACCTAACCTAACCTTTTTTTTTTTTTTTTTTTTTTTTTTATCGACTTCGTCGACCGTCTTTGGTGGGACGGGTGGGGGTTACTGTAATAGTCTACCCACCCGCCCCGACGGGGAGGCCCGGAACTCCTACATTCCGGGCCCCGACAACACACCAAGCAATAGGAGGGGGTGTCCAGCTAAAGGCGACACCCCCCCGACACGACACCACACACATTTCTGGTGGGGCGGGAGGAGGCGATCCAAGCGCCTCCTTCTACCGCCACTTCACCCTAGTTTACATAAATGGGCGGGAGGAGGCGGGAAAGACTCCTCCTGCTACCGCCCAGAAAAGAAAATACACACAAAATATGGGCGGGAGGAGGCGGAAAAGACGCCTCCTGCTACCGCCCAGAAAAACCCAACTAAAAGGGGGAAAACACCCCCCACTAGTGGGGCGGGAGGAGGCGGGCAAAACGCCTCCTTCTACCGCCCCTCCGCCTGTGCCGGATCGGGTCAAGGAGAGGATCTTCCTCCCTGACCCGCTCCGCGGCCTCCTTCTGCGCGATTGCGTATTCGCAGAAGGAGGCCACAGCCTGCCACGCCGTGTCGCTGCCGAGCATTGCACGAATTACGCTCGGCAGGGACAGGTCCAGCCCTATGTGTGCGGAGAGTGTGTGTCGCTGTGTTGACAGAGCGACACACACTCCCAGCACGTGGGGCGCCGTGTCTTCTGGCGCCCCACATTGGTGGCAGGCTGGGGTCGGCTCACGTCTAGCGATTTGGTGCAGGTATTTTCCGAAGCATCCATGCCCGGAAAGCACCTGCACCAATCGGTAGGTGAGCGACCCATGCCGCCGCCGCATCCACTCCCCGAGGACCGGTCTCAAGGCCCCCACCGTCCACGCACCCGGCACCGGTGGGGCCAGGTCCTCCGTCCACCGCCCTATCAGGGCGGCCTGCGCCTGCCTTCGCATGCGCGCTACCTCTTCCCAATCCGGGGGCTCTCCGCGGGTCCTTCTAGCCGAGACAAGATGGTAAATCTCGGCGAGGACCTCCGCTTGGAGCTCCCAGGGGGGGTCTCCGGCAAGCGCGCATGCGGCCGTCCAGGACACCGTCCGGTATCCGCGTATCGCCCTCGTCGCGATGACCCGCTGCGGACGTCGCAGCAGGGCCTTATTGGCGCGTCCGAGGGCGTCCGCCCAGACCGGCGCCCCGTAGCAGGCCATACTCCTGGTGACGGCGGAGTATAGCCCGCGGCAGTTGGCGCTAGGGCCGCCCACGTTGGGCAGCAGCCTCCCCAGTGCGGCAGCGGCACTCACGACCTTCGGGGCCAGACTTGCAAAATGGGCCCCGAAGGTCCACCTCCCATCCAGGATGAGGCCCAGGTACTTCATCTGGGTCCCCACCCGGATCGGGACCCCGTCCAGGATGACTTGAGTGCCTGGAGGGGGTCCCCCCCGAGGCCCGTGAAACAACAGGGCCTCGGTCTTGGAGAGGGCAACCTCTAGTCCTAGGGAGCGGATGCGGTCGACCACCAGGGCTGTCCCCATCGTGGCCAACCGCAGCGTCGCTCCCAGGTCCCTCCCCCTGGCCACGACTAGGGTGTCGTCCGCGTAGCAGGCGACCCGCAGACTTGCGGGAAGCGTGCCGCGGAGCACCCAGTCGTAGCCGACGTTCCACAGCAGGGGTCCCAACACTGACCCCTGTGGAACGCCGCAGGCCACGCGACGGCGCCTCAGGCCGTCGCGTCCCTCCACCAGGACCTCGCGGTCGTGGAGGTAGTCGGCCAGCAGCCTCCTCAGATACAGGGGCACTCCATGATACCGGAGCGCCTCCTGTATCGTTGCGTGTGGGAGGCTGTTGAAGGCGTTGGCGATGTCAAGTGAGACAGCCAACGCCTTATCCCCCTCGCCGACCGCGGCCTGCGTCCATCCTTTGAGCCAGAGCAGGGCGTCTATCGTCGACCGCCCCGCCCTGAACCCATACTGGGCCTCTGACAGTCCGGGCCCAGTGCCCTCCAGGTGCTGGACGACCCGGGACGCTACAACTCTTTCGAGGAGCTTTCCCGTGTCGTCCAAGAGCACGATTGGCCTGTAAGCGGAAGGTGTCTCGGCGTCCCGACCATCCTTCCGCAGCAGGCACAACCGGCCGTCCTTCCATATCTTCGGGAACTGTCCAGACGTGATGCATACGTTGAACAGTTCCCGAAGCGGACCGCCCAGTGACTTTAGGGCGATCCGCAGCACTGCACCTGGAACCCCGTCCGGTCCCGGGGCCGTCCTCTTGCCGTGCATCCGAGCGACGGCAACCTCCATCTCCACCTCCGTGACGGGGGGGATGGAGTCCGGGTCCGGCACCTCCTCCTCCTCGGGGAGGATAGGCGACATCACTGGAGGGGTGTGGTCTGGGTCTCTGTTTGGAAACAGACCCACCAGCACCCTCTCCAGGACCTCCGGCTCGAGGGACTCCGCTACGGGGGGCGCTTGGCCCCGGAACTTTTTCCGGGCCGCCTTGTACGGGCGCCCCCACGGGTCCCTATCGAGGCCCTCCAGGGCCTCGCCCCAGGATGTCGCCTTCGACTCCCCTATTGCCAGCTGTAGGGCCCGCTTCGCGTCGCGGTACGCCTCATACAGCTGGCCTTCAGCTGCCAGCTCCTCTGCTGACAGCTGGTCGTCCGTGCGGCCGCGACGCAGTCGTCTGATGCGGACGTACGGCCGCTGTGCCGCTGAGCAGGCCTCCCTGTGCGCCGCGATCTCCCGGCGCCACCAATATACCTGGCGGCGCCCCTCGTAGCGGCGGGCCCTCGGCATGGCGGTGTCGCAAATGGCCGTTAATGCATCTCTAAAACGGCCTGCTGCGACATCCGCCACGGGGTGCGTGCGCCCCGCAACCCAAGCTTGGACGACGGCCGCCTCCTCTGCCAACTCGACGTCTAGGCGGCTCATCGTCCACCGCGGGAAGTGCGCACGCATCTCCCGGCGGGGCCCTCCCGGACTGTCGGAGGGACCCATCTCGAACCTTATATACTTGTGGTCCGAGAGGGTCTCTACCTCCGACTCTACCCTCCAGGCCCGGACACGCGCTGCGGCTGCTGGGGTGGCGAACGAGAGGTCCACCACGGACCCCCCACGCTGCCGCACGCACGTGTGGGCCGACCCTGTATTGAGGAGGGTCAGCCCGGAGGCAACTGCCCACTCCACGACAAGCTCACCACGAGCGTCGGTGGAGGGGTTGCCCCAGTCCCGGGCCTTCGCGTTCAGGTCCCCCATAAAGAGGACCTGACGTGGCGCCTGCCTTAACACCGCCGCGGCCAGGAGGTCCACAAACACCTCCAGCTCCGCGACGGTTCTATTGGGGGAGAAGTACGCTCCTATTATGGCGTACTCCCCCCAATTGGCCACCACGTATCCCGCGCCCCTCTCGATGACTGTGAGAGGGGGGGTTCCGTCCTGCCTGCTCAGTATAGCCACGGAGCCATCAAGGTCCCCAGCCCAGCAAGGGTGCTGGGGGGGGACGTAATAGGGCTCCGCGGCGACGGCCACATCAATTTGCCACTGCGCCAGGGACTGCATCAGCAAGTCCTGAGCTCTGGCGCAGTGGTTGAGGTTCGTCTGAAGGAAGCTGCGATGGCTGACTAAAGACATTAGTCAGACATCGCAACCTCCTCGTTCGCTGATGTGCGAACGCTCGCCGGGGGGGCCACTCGTGGGGCCTCGGGGGCGGCCACAGTCCGTGTGTTGGCCGCCTTCCCGTTCGTCTTGGGAGGGACGCAGCTGCGCCCCCCCATAATGTGCCCAGAGGGCCTTCCCACCTCGGCGCAGATCGCGCAGTGCGCCGCGACCTTCCCGCAATTCGCGGATCTGTGCCCCTCCTCCCCGCACCTGTAACACAGGTCGCCACGATTGGCTGCGGCGGGGCACTGGGGGCGGGTGTGGCCCAGCCCCATGCACCTATAGCACCGCATGGGGCGCGCCCCCATGTTCGTGACGCCCACCGAGCTCCAGCCTATGAGGAGCCTGCCCTTGTCCAGCACCAGCTGAGCAGCCGGGATCGGGCAGGCTACGAGGCAGGACCACGAGCCGTTCCAGGCCTGGCGAATGTCGCCAGGCCTGACGAGGTGCACTGGGCACCCCCCCGCCTTTGCTATGGCTGCCGCCACCTTCTCCTTGGTGGCGGCATCATCCAGGCCCGTGATCCTCAGGTCCGTGACTTTCACGGGCCTGGAAACGCTGGCCACGTCGGACAGGACTTCCCGCAGTTTTCCTGCGAGCCTGTCCGCCTTTTCGTCGTGATCGGAGCCAGGTATTTCCAATAGCCTGGCTCCCGTGGCCGTCGTTCGGAACCGGATCTGCTCTATACCGAGCTCCTCCAGGTTCACTTTCTCTTGCGCCTCGTCGATGAGGGTCTTATATGTGACCCCCTTCTCGACGGCGTCGGGCTGCAACGACAGCACGACTGCTGCCGTTTTGGGGGCCTTTTGCACCACCCTTTGAGCCCTATTCGCCACCGCGGGGCCTTGGGGCCTGGCAGGCCCATTTACAGGGGGGGCAGCTCCGCCTCTCCTCCTGTTCCTCCTTCCTCCCCTCTTCCTCTTCCTCTTCCCCACCGTGGTCCAAGCATCTGCCTGTGGGGCAGAAGTTGGAGCAGCCACGGGGGCAGCGGGAGGAGCGGGTCTCCTAACCTCTTGTGTTCCCCTCATGGCCGGGGGAACATACGGCCTTGGAGCCGTCGTCGGCGGGGCGGCAGCTGCCTGCCTTGGAGCCTGCGCGGCCGGCTTAGCTGCGACCGCAGCATAGCGCGCCGGCCTCGGTGCCTGCGCGGCCGGCCTGGCCGCGACCGCAGCGTAGCGCGCCGGCGCCGGTATCGGCCTAGGTGGGGCGGCAGCGTAGCGCGCTGGCGCCGGTATCGGCCTAGGTGGGGCAGCAACCACTGCCTCCCTCTCTGTCGCCCTTTTGGCGTCCGCCCTCAATGGCGGCCTCATGATTTGGGCCGGAAGGAGGCGGCTCTCGAGTCCTTCGAGCCGGGCGTTCATCATTTCGCCGACCGTAATGGTCAGCGAACGCCGCAGCTCCTCCACCAACTCCGCCCCCTGAATAATGGCGGGAGCCCTCCCCGACGCCGAGTTCTCCGCGACAGTGGCTGCGGCGACGGCCTCGTTGGTCTTAGCCGTGGCCTCCGCGTACCCCTGTCGCAGCGCCTTCACCATAGATTTGGAGGCCTCTACCTCCAAACGCAGACGTGCGTTGTCGGCTCGGAGACGACGTGTCTCCTCTGCCTCCGTCCGACCTGCAAGGGTGTCAACCACGTCCCGAAGGACAGAGGTGGCCCTCTTCAAGCGGGCGATGAACCCGCCCTTTAAGTTGCCCGACTTTTGGGCAACTTCTAGTATGGCGGCAAGTCCTTGACCGGCTTGCGCCCTCAACTCCTGGGCGTTCATTTCGCTTGCGTCTCTGGTCGCTGTGACGTCAGAGTCACTCTCTGTCGTGCGACCAGAGGCAGCGCTCGCCCCCTTCCTCAAAGCCCTGTTGTGGAGGGCTTCCTCCAATTCTTTGTCCACCGGCGAGGCCGGCTTCAAAAAAGTCTCCCTACGCGGAGCTACTTTCGTAGACCTCCCTCTCCCTCTCTGCGCGGACGTGACCTTGGCGGTCGCCGGTCCCTCAGTCTCCGTGTCTGAGTCGTAGTACCCAGCCACGTAGAAAGAGGAAAACGGCCGCTTCTGGCCAGTCCCGCTCTCAGCTCCACTGAAATCCATTTCGGAGGCGGTCCCAGCATCAGATGCGGTCCCAGCGCCCGAAATGGATTCCTCCCTCGGTTGCTTCGTGGACGGGCCCTTAGGCCTCGCCCCCGAAGCTGCCCTGCTGGAGACGGGTTCGACGTACGTCGACTCCGCCGCCAACAACTCGGGCGTCCCTACATTCTCCAGGGAGGAAGCGAACCTCCCTGAAGCATCGCGCGCCTGCTTTGACATGATGTCGCAACAGACCGCAACCCAACACAAAACGGAACAAAACACAATAAACACTCAATCACAATTATATCGTCTTAGAAGTACAGAGCAACTTTAGCCGAGCCCGATCTGCCACTCCGTTACGGTGGTCAGATGGGTCGTTTCCGGGGAACGCGACGTGGACGCAAAGCTCTGTGGGGGGTCCCCCAACCTAACCTAACCTAACCTAACCTAACCTAACCTTTTTTTTTTTTTTTTTTTTTTATCGACTTCGTCGACCGTCTTTGGTGGGACGGGTGGGGGTTACTGTAATAGTCTACCCACCCGCCCCGACGGGGAGGCCCGGAACTCCTACATTCCGGGCCCCGACAACACACCAAGCAATAGGAGGGGGTGTCCAGCTTAAGGCGACACCCCCCCGACACGACACCACACCATTTCTGGTGGGGCGGGAGGAGGCGATCCAAGCGCCTCCTTCTACCGCCACTTCACCCTGGAATAACTATGTGGGCGGGAGGAGGCGGAAAGACGCCTCCTTCGACCGCCCAGAAAGAAAACACACACAAGATGGGCGGGAGGAGGCGGAAAAGACGCCTCCTGCTACCGCCCAGAAAAACCCAACTAGTGGGGAAAAACACCCTTACTAGTGGGGCGGGAGGAGGCGGGCAAAACGCCTCCTTCTACCGCCCCTCCGCCTGTGCCGGATCGGGTCAAGGAGAGGATCTTCCTCCCTGACCCGCTCCGCGGCCTCCTTCTGCTTGATTGCGTATTCGCAAAAGGAGGCCACAGCCTGCCACGCCGTGTCGCTGCCGAGCATTGCTGTTATTACGCTCGGCAGGGACAGGTCCAGCCCTATGTGTGCGGAGAGTGTGTGTCGCTGTGTTGACAGAGCGACACACACTCCCAGCACGTGGGGCGCCGTGTCTTCTGGCGCCCCACATTGGTGGCAGGCTGGGGTCGGCTCACGTCTAGCGATTTGGTGCAGGTATTTTCCGAAGCATCCATGCCCGGAAAGCACCTGCACCAATCGGTAGGTGAGCGACCCATGCCGCCGCCGCATCCACTCCCCGAGGACCGGTCTCAAGGCCCCCACCGTCCACGCACCCGGCACCGGTGGGGCCAGGTCCTCCGTCCACCGCCCTATCAGGGCGGCCTGCGCCTGCCTTCGCATGCGCGCTACCTCTTCCCAATCCGGGGGCTCTCCGCGGGTCCTTCTAGCCGAGACAAGATGGTAAATCTCGGCGAGGACCTCCGCTTGGAGCTCCCAGGGGGGGTCTCCGGCAAGCGCGCATGCGGCCGTCCAGGACACCGTCCGGTATCCGCGTATCGCCCTCGTCGCGATGACCCGCTGCGGACGTCGCAGCAGGGCCTTATTGGCGCGTCCGAGGGCGTCCGCCCAGACCGGCGCCCCGTAGCAGGCCATACTCCTGGTGACGGCGGAGTATAGCCCGCGGCAGTTGGCGCTAGGGCCGCCCACGTTGGGCAGCAACCTCCCTAGTGCGGCAGCGGCACTCACGACCTTCGGGGCCAGACTTGCAAAATGGGCCCCGAAGGTCCACCTCCCATCCAGGATGAGGCCCAGGTATTTCATCTGGGTCCCCACCCGGATCGGGACCCCGTCCAGGATGACTTGAGTGCCTGGAGGGGGTCCCCCCCGAGGCCCGTGGAACAGTAGGGCCTCGGTCTTGGAGAGGGCAACCTCTAGTCCTAGGGAGCGGATGCGGTCGACCACCAGGGCTGTCCCCATCGTGGCCAACCGCAGCGTCGCTCCCAGGTCCCTCCCCCTGGCCACGACTAGGGTGTCGTCCGCGTAGCAGGCGACCCGCAGACTTGCGGGAAGCGTGCCGCGGAGCACCCAGTCGTAGCCGACGTTCCACAACAGGGGTCCCAACACTGACCCCTGTGGAACGCCGCAGGCCACGCGACGGCGCCTCAGGCCGTCGCGTCCCTCCACGAGGACCTCGCGGTCGCGGAGGTAGTCGCCCAGCAGCCTCCTCAGATACAGGGGCACTCCATGGTATCGGAGCGCTTCCTGTATCGTGGCGTGTGGGAGGCTGTTAAAGGCGTTGGCAATGTCCAGCGAGACAGCCAACGCCTTATCCCCCTCGGCGACCGCGGCCTGCGTCCATCCTTTGAGCCAGAGCAGGGCGTCTATCGTCGACCGCCCCGCCCTGAACCCATACTGGGCCTCGGACAGTCCGGGCCCAGTGCCCTCCAGGTAACCTTTTTTTTTTTTTTTTTTTTTATTAAACTTCTTCCTCCGTCTTGGCGGGACGGGTGGGGGTCACTGTAACAGTCTACCCACCCGCCCCAACGGAGAGGCCCGGAACTCAAACATTCCGGGCCCCATAACACCCATGCAATAGGGGGGGGGTGTCCAGCTTGAAGCGACACCCCCCCGACACAACACCACACCATTTCTGGTGGGGCGGGAGGAGGCGATCCAGGCGCCTCCTTCTACCGCCGCTTCACCCTGAAGCAATAATATGGGCGGGAGGAGGCGGAAAAGTCGCCTCCTTCTACCGCCCAGAAAGGAAATACACACAAAATGGGCGGGAGGAGGCGGAAAAGACGCCTCCTGCTACCGCCCAGAAAAACCCAACTAGTGGGGAAAAACACACCCCTCCTAGTGGGGCGGGAGGAGGCGGGCAAAACGCCTCCTTCTACCGCCCCTCCGCCTGTGCCGGATCGGGTCAAGGAGAGGATCTTCCTCCCTGACCCGCTCCGCGGCCTCCTTCTGCGCGATTGCGTATTCGCAGAAGGAGGCCACAGCCTGCCACGCCGTGTCGCTGCCGAGCATGGCACGAATTACGCTCGGCAGGGACAGGTCCAGCCCTATGTGTGCGGAGAGTGTGTGTCGCTGTGTTGATAGAGCGACACACACTCCCAGCACGTGGGGCGCCGTGTCTTCTGGCGCCCCACATTGGTGGCAGGCTGGGGTCGGCTCACGTCTAGCGATCTGGTGCAGGTATTTTCCGAAGCATCCATGCCCGGAAAGCACCTGCACCAATCGGTAGGTGAGCGACCCATGCCGCCGCCGCAGCCACTCCCCGAGGACCGGTCTTATGGCCCCCACCGTCCACGCACCCGGCACCGGTGGGGCCAGGTCCTCCGTCCACCGCCCTATTAGGGCGGCCTGCGCCTGCCTCCGCATGCGCGTGACCTCCTCCCAATCCGGGGGCTCTCCGCGGGTCCTTCTAGCCGAGACAAGATGGTAGATCTCGGCGAGGACCTCCGCTTGGAGCTCCCAGGGGGGGTCTCCGGCAAGCGCGCATGCGGCCGTCCAGGACACCGTCCGGTATCCGCGTATCGCCCTCGTCGCGATGACCCGCTGCGGACGTCGCAGCAGGGCCTTATTGGCGCGTCCGAGGGCGTCCGCCCAGACCGGCGCCCCGTAGCAGGCCATACTCCTGGTGACGGCGGAGTATAGCCCGCGGCAGTTGGCGCTAGGGCCGCCCACGTTGGGCAGCAGCCTCCCCAGTGCGGCAGCGGCACTTACGACCTTCGGGGCCAGACTTGCAAAATGGGCCCCGAAGGTCCACCTCCCATCCAGGATGAGGCCCAGGTACTTCATCTGGGTCCCCACCCGGATCGGGACCCCGTCCAGGATGACTTGAGTGCCTGGAGGGGGTCCCCCCCGAGGCCCGTGAAACAACAGGGCCTCGGTCTTGGAGAGGGCAACCTCTAGTCCTAGGGAGCGGATGCGGTCGACCACCAGGGCTGTCCCCACCGTGGCCAACCGCAGCGTCGCTCCCAGGTCCCTCCCCCTGGCCACGACTAGGGTGTCGTCCGCGTAGCAGGCGACCCGCAGACTTGCGGGAAGCGTGCCGCGGAGCACCCAGTCGTAGCCGACGTTCCACAGCAGGGGTCCCAACACTGACCCCTGTGGAACGCCGCAGGCCACGCGACGGCGCCTCAGGCCGTCGCGTCCCTCCACCAGGACCTCGCGGTCGTGGAGGTAGTCGGCCAGCAGCCTCCTCAGATACAGGGGCACTCCATGGTACCGGAGCGCCTCCTGTATCGTTGCGTGTGGGAGGCTGTTGAAGGCGTTGGCGATGTCAAGTGAGACAGCCAACGCCTTATCCCCCTCGCCGACCGCGGCCTGCGTCCATCCTTTGAGCCAGAGCAGGGCGTCTATCGTCGACCGCCCCGCCCTGAACCCATACTGGGCCTCGGACAATCCGGGCCCAGTGCCCTCCAGGTGCTGGACGACCCGGGACGCTACGACTCTTTCGAGGAGCTTTCCCGTGTCGTCCAAGAGCACGATTGGCCTGTAAGCGGAAGGTGTCTCGGCATCCCGACCATGCCCTCCAGGTAACCTTTTTTTTTTTTTTTTTTTTAACTACTTCGTCGTCCGTCTTTGGTGGGACGGGTGGGGGTTACTGTAATAGTCTACCCACCCGCCCCGACGGGGAGGCCCGGAACTCCTACATTCCGGGCCCCGACAACACACCAAGTAATAGGAGGGGGTGTCCAGCTTGAAGCGACACCCCCCCGACACGACACCACACCATTTCTGGTGGGGCGGGAGGAGGCGATCCAAGCGCCTCCTTCTACCGCCGCTTCACCCTAGTTTTACACAGAGATGGGCGGGAGGAGGCGGGAAAGACGCCTCCTGCTACCGCCCAGAAAAGAAAAATACACACAAGATGGGCGGGAGGAGGCGGAAAAGACGCCTCCTGCTACCGCCCAGAAAAACCCAACTAGTGGGGAAAACACCCTACTAGTGGGGCGGGAGGAGGCGGGCAAAACGCCTCCTTCTACCGCCCCTCCGCCTGTGCCGGATCGGGTCAAGGAGAGGATCTTCCTCCCTGACCCGCTCCGCGGCCTCCTTCTGCGCGATTGCGTATTCGCAGAAGGAGGCCACAGCCTGCCACGCCGTGTCGCTGCCGAGCATGGCACTGATTACGCTCGGCAGGGACAGGTCCAGCCCTATGTGTGCGGAGAGTGTGTGTCGCTGTGTTGACAGAGCGACACACACTCCCAGCACGTGGGGCGCCGTGTCTTCTGGCGCCCCACATTGGTGGCAGGCTGGGGTCGGCTCCCGTCTAGCGATTTGGTGCAGGTATTTTCCGAAGCATCCATGCCCGGAAAGCACCTGCACCAATCGGTAGGTGAGCGACCCATGCCGCCGCCGCATCCACTCCCCGAGGACCGGTCTCAAGGCCCCCACCGTCCACGCACCCGGCACCGGTGGGGCCAGGTCCTCCGTCCACCGCCCTATCAGGGCGGCCTGCGCCTGCCTTCGCATGCGCGTTACCTCCTCCCAATCCGGGGGCTCTCCGCGGGTCCTTCTAGCCGAGACAAGATGGTATATCTCGGCGAGGACCTCCGCTTGGAGCTCCCAGGGGGGGTCTCCGGCAAGCGCGCATGCGGCCGTCCAGGACACCGTCCGGTATCCGCGTATCGCCCTCGTCGCGATGACCCGCTGCGGACGTCGCAGCAGGGCCTTATTGGCGCGTCCGAGGGCGTCCGCCCAGACCGGCGCCCCGTAGCAGGCCATACTCCGTGTGACGGCGGAGTATAGCCCGCGGCAGTTGGCGCTAGGGCCGCCCACGTTGGGCAGCAGCCTCCCCAGTGCGGCAGCGGCACTCACGACCTTCGGGGCCAGACTTGCAAAATGGGCCCCGAAGGTCCACCTCCCATCCAGGATGAGGCCCAGGTACTTCATCTGGGTCCCCACCCGGATCGGGACCCCGTCCAGGACGACTTGAGTGCCTGGAGGGGGTCCCCCCCGAGGCCCGTGGAACAACAGGGCCTCGGTCTTGGAGAGGGCAACCTCTAGTCCTAGGGAGCGGATGCGGTCGACCACCAGGGCTGTCCCCATCGTGGCCAACCGCAGCGTCGCTCCCAGGTCCCTCCCCCTGGCCACGACTAGGGTGTCGTCCGCGTAGCAGGCGACCCGCAGACTTGCGGGAAGCGTGCCGCGGAGCACCCAGTCGTAGCCGACGTTCCACAGCAGGGGTCCCAACACTGACCCCTGTGGAACGCCGCAGGCCACGCGACGGCGCCTCAGGCCGTCGCGTCCCTCCACGAGGATCTCGCGGTCGCGGAGGTAGTCGCCCAACAGCCTCCTCAGATACAGGGGCACTCCATGGTATCGGAGCGCCTCCTGTATCGTGGCGTGTGGGAGGCTGTTAAAGGCGTTGGCAATGTCCAGCGAGACAGCCAACGCCTTATCCCCCTCGGCGACCGCGGCCTGCGTCCATCCTTTGAGCCAGAGCAGGGCGTCTATCGTCGACCGCCCCGCCCTGAACCCATACTGGGCCTCGGACAGTCCGGGCCCAGTGCCCTCCAGGTGCTGGACGACCCGGGACGCTACGACTCTTTCGAGGAGCTTTCCCGTGTCGTCCAAGAGCACGATTGGCCTGTAAGCGGAAGGTGTCTCGGCGTCCCGACCATCCTTCCGCAGCAGGCACAACCGGCCGTCCTTCCATATCTTCGGGAACTGTCCAGACGTGATGCATACGTTGAACAGTTCCCGAAGCGGACCGCCCAGTGACTTTAGGGCGATCCGCAGCACTGCACCTGGAACCCCGTCCGGTCCCGGGGCCGTCCTCTTGCCGTGCATCCGAGCGACGGCAACCTCCATCTCCACCTCCGTGACGGGGGGGATGGAGTCCGGGTCCGGCACCTCCTCCTCCTCGGGGAGGATAGGCGACATCACTGGAGGGGTGTGGTCTGGGTCTCTGTTTGGAAACAGACCCACCAGCACCCTCTCCAGGACCTCCGGCTCGAGGGACTCCGCTACGGGGGGCGCTTGGCCCCGGAACTTTTTCCGGGCCGCCTTGTACGGGCGCCCCCACGGGTCCCTATCGAGGCCCTCCAGGGCCTCGCCCCAGGATGTCGCCTTCGACTCCCCTATTGCCAGCTGTAGGGCCCGCTTCGCGTCGCGGTACGCCTCATACAGCTGGCCTTCAGCTGCCAGCTCCTCTGCTGACAGCTGGTCGTCCGTGCGGCCGCGACGCAGTCGTCTGATGCGGACGTACGGCCGCTGTGCCGCTGAGCAGGCCTCCCTGTGCGCCGCGATCTCCCGGCGCCACCAATATACCTGGCGGCGCCCCTCGTAGCGGCGGGCCCTCGGCATGGCGGTGTCGCAAATGGCCGTTAATGCATCTCTAAAACGGCCTGCTGCGACATCCGCCACGGGGTGCGTGCGCCCCGCAACCCAAGCTTGGACGACGGCCGCCTCCTCTGCCAACTCGACGTCTAGGCGGCTCATCGTCCACCGCGGGAAGTGCGCACGCATCTCCCGGCGGGGCCCTCCCGGACTGTCGGAGGGACCCATCTCGAACCTTATATACTTGTGGTCCGAGAGGGTCTCTACCTCCGACTCTACCCTCCAGGCCCGGACACGCGCTGCGGCTGCTGGGGTGGCGAACGAGAGGTCCACCACGGACCCCCCACGCTGCCGCACGCACGTGTGGGCCGACCCTGTATTGAGGAGGGTCAGCCCGGAGGCAACTGCCCACTCCACGACAAGCTCACCGCGAGCGTCGGTGGAGGGGTTGCCCCAGTCCCGGGCCTTCGCGTTCAGGTCCCCCATAAGGAGGACCTGACGTGGCGCCTGCCTTAATACCGCCGCGGCCAGGAGGTCCACAAACACCTCCAGCTCCGCGACGGTTCTATTGGGGGAGAAGTACGCTCCTATTATGGCGTACTCCCCCCAATTGGCCACCACGTATCCCGCGCCCCTCTCGATGACTGTGAGAGGGGGGGTTCCGCCCTGCCTGCTCAGTATGGCCACGGAGCCATCAAGGTCCCCAGCCCAGCAAGGGTGCTGGGGGGGGACATAATAGGGCTCCGCGGCGACGGCCACATCAATTTGCCACTGCGCCAGGGACTGCATCAGCAAGTCCTGAGCTCTGGCGCAGTGGTTGAGGTTCGTCTGAAGGTAGCTGTGATGGCTGACTAAAGACATTAGTCAGACATCGCAGCTACCTCGTTCGCCGATGTGCGAACGCCCGCCGGGGAGGCCACTCGTGGGGCCTCGGGGGCGGCCACAGTCCGTGTGTTGGCCGCCTTCCCATTCGTCTTGGGAGGGACGCAGCTGCGTCCCCCCATTATGTGCCCAGAGGGCCTCCCGACCTCGGCGCAGATCGCGCAGCGCGCCGCGACCTTCCCGCAATTCGCGGATCTGTGCCCCTCCTCCCCGCACCTGTAACACAGGTCGCCCCGATTGGCTGCGGCGGGGCACTGGGGGCGGGTGTGGCCCAGCCCCATGCACCTATAGCATCGCATGGGGCGCGCCCCCATCGCCGTAACGCCCACCGAGCTCCAGCCGATGAGGATCCTGCATGCCCTCCAGGTAACCTAACCTAACCTAACCTTTTTTTTTTTTTTTTTTTTTTTTACCCGGGGAAACCTTCATGGTACCTCCCCTGGTCCACCCCCTGCGGGGTGGGGGGAGGTTATGTGGGACTTTAACCTAACACTAAAACCCCGGGGTGCACCGTCCGACTCGGCATTGGACGGGGTCGTGGTACCACTGTTCGTATACCACACTACCCCGTCGGCCTTTCATCCGTTTCCGGATTCTCCTCTCGAGCGGCGACGCCCCGGTGCACCAGGGGCGTCGCGTTTCTTCTCGTGGAGGACCCAAGATGTTGTTCGGGTCACTCCATCGGAGACGGGTCTCGCCGTGGGCGGCGTCCCCGTGTCCGCTTCTTGATCGGGGGGCTGGCGCAAGCCTTTCCTCCCGATAGATGGTCCGCCGGCTTCCCTGCCGTCGCGCAAAGCGAGCAGTGTGGGGCGGCGGAACATGCGGCGGCCTTATGGCCTTTTTGACCGCAGCGGTAGCACTCGTCGCTGCGGTCCTCCTCTGAGTCGCACTGGGCACTTACGTGCCCCAGTCTCAGGCACCGGAAACAGCGGCGCGGTCTTCGGTCTAAGATCCGAACCTGCGCCGCTGACCATCCTACTGGCAGGCGGCCGCCTCCAGCGGCCACCATCTTCTTGGCGGCCGTCAGTGGGCACCGCACGTATACAGTCCCCATTCCGGCCGGCCCCTTCTTGATGACGCCAGCACTAATGGCCGTCGTCTGACAGCCCCCGGCGATGGCCAGAGCTGCAGTCAGCTTCGCCTGATCGATCGAGTCGTCCAGGCCGGTTACACGGAGATCCGTGGTGATCTCCGGCCTGGAGACATCGATGTCTACTTCGCTCGCGAACACCTCCCGCAGCTTACTGGCCAGGATGTTCGCTTTTTCCTCTCTCTCTTCGCCGGGGACCTCAATCACCCTGGCGCCCGTCATCGCCTCCCTTATCTTTAGGTGAGGCACCCCAAGGTCCGCGAGGCTGATTCTATCCACCGCCTCGCTGATGACCTTGTGATATGTCACTCCTCTCTCTTCCGCCGCAGGTCGCAGCGTGATTACCACGGCTGCAGTTCGCGGCGGGTGGAGCTTGGCTGCCTTCTCCTTGGTGGAGGGCGGCGTTTTCTTCTTCGGCCCCCGCTTGACCACCTCCGACCACTGCCTCGCCTGTGGGGCTTGTGGACGTGGCGCCGGTGCTACGGGGGCACGTGGTGTTGGAGCCGATTTTGCGGCGGTGGCAGGGGCAGGGGCAGGGACCTTCTTCCCTTTCCCCTTTCTCCCCTTCTTCACCACCGTGCTCCACTCCATCGTCGCGTCGCTTCCCGGCTGCGGTCCCACAGGGACCGGACGACGGGACGCGGGGCGCGGGGCCTCTTCGGGGGGCGACGGCCGAGTTGTCGCCGCTGCTGCCTCCTTTCTGCGGTCCGCTTCCAGAGGGGGCCTGAAACTCCTCTCCGGAAGCAGTCTCCCGCTCACCTCTAGGCCCTCTATTCGGGCACTTACTAGGGCGCCAATTCGCTCCGCGATGCGCCTCTCCATCTCGCCCTCGCCTGCTTTAGCAGCCTGGGCCTGGGCCTCGATCAGGGCCTGGGCCTTGACCAGAGCCTCGGCTTGCGCTTGGGCGTGGGCTTGGGCCTTCTCTAGTCGGGAGGTCATCTCCCGACTGAGCTCCTCGTACTTGGCCTGCTGGGCCTTGTTGGCCCTTTTCAGCCGGGCCACCTCCTTGGAGAGATCCTGGTCTCTGACCGTGTCGAAGCCCTCGTAGAGCATTGCAAGTGCTCCCTCCAGGTACTCCGACACCTTCTCCGGCATTTCGCTCTCCTTGCACCACCGGCGCAACATACGCACCGATGTGTCGAGAGTCTCCTCCAAGTCTTGCCAGAGCTCGGTTGTCTCCTCATCCTCAGAGGGGGGGCGGGAGCTCCGCTCCGACCGCTTCTCCCTCTTCCGGCGCTCTTTGACGAGCTCCTCCTCCGACGCACTGTGCTTGCGCCGTTTTTCAACCTTGCCAGCTCGGGAGCTAGGTCCCGCTGCCGGCAGCTCCTCCATCGAGGCGTCCGCCTCCTCCTCTGGCTCCATCTCGGGCACTCTCGCCGGACGACTGTCGCGGCGAGGGCTCTTGAGCCCCTGCGACGACGACGCTGTTGACCGCGTCGACGCCCTCCTCGTCTTCCCGGTCTCTGACCGTGGTAGCGACGCCACCGCCTCCATGCTGCAGTCCGAACCGGATGACAGCGTGGAGACGGACCCAGCTAATCGCTCCGTCTCTGCTCCCTTCTTCCTCCCTTTCTTCGTCCGCGCAAAAGTTGCCCCCTCCGTATACACGGGGCTCGACACCGGAGTGCCACGGGATTCCCCAACCTGTGGGTTGGGACCCGCCCGGAGAATATTTCCTTTTGCTGGCTTGTCCATTCTTATGTCTTTTTTGTTTGAAGAGGGGTGGGATCCCCCCTTGGCCCTCACGCATTCGACCAATGCCAGGCGAGAGCCGAACCTGACACTGGGACCCCCCCCCCACACAGAATACAACATACACAAATAAAATACAAATTACACAAATAAAATACAATATATACAAGACACACAAATATATAAGACACATAAATAAACACAAAAAGACTCCAGCCGCCGCTTCCCAGGCTGCCCGGGGCGCCGGCTGGACCACCAACCGCGGGCCTTGAAGGCCCGCCATCCCCCGACCCGAAGGTCCGCTGCAGCCGCGATGAACGCGGCCGCCTATCACCAAACGCCCGACAGGGATGCCGAGTTGACAAACCCTGCCGCGCCCACCTCTGACCCGAAGGTCGAAGACCAAGCCCGAAGGCCTACCGCCTCGGGCCTCAAGAACACGCTGCGCACTATCATAAAACGATAGTGCGCGCGGTGAGGCCCCAAGTGTCCAGCCATTAGCCGCCGTGCCGCAATCTCTCTGGTAACGGAGAGGTTGCGGGACGGCGTTGCCCAGGGTGCACCACGTGGAGGTTGCTGGACCTGACACCCCAACCTAACCTAACCTTTTTTTTTTTTTTTTTTTTTTTTTAACGTTGGGAAAATCCGTCATGGATACCAGCCCACACGCAATTAGTGGGAACCTGGTTATGTGGGACTCCAACCGCACTAAAAAACCAACGTGTGATCGACGGCACAACTGTTGAACAGAGTCGTGGGCCCGAGCTTTCGCATATCAGCCATAACTCACGTTCAGTCGATATCCGCTTCGCCCGAGGGGGCTACGCAGACCCTTGCTCTAGGAAAACAAGCTCAATCCTGAGCAGCATACGAGAACCGTATGCCGCCTCATGAGGGCCTTTACCATCAACGTCCAGCGCCCGCCAGGCGCTCCCGTCCGGTCAAAGACCCTCCGAACAGAGACAGTGCACTGGCCTTTACGACCCATTCAATCAGTCTCACGTTCGAGGAGAACGTTGTTTTCCCTTCTTGCCAGGCTTTGCATACAAGTACGCGCAGCCACACGGCGAGGTTTTTACCGACGAGTATGGTGCTTGGGGGGCACCCTCGCCCAATAAAACCCTCCTTACAGACTGTGCACTGGCCATTACAGCCCATTCAATCAGTCCGAGATCCCAGGCGGAGAGTGCGCGAGCCTTTACAGCCCATACAACAATCCGCCACACGGCCGCGAGACCGCAGTCTCGCGGCACCCCGTTGGCACGACAACAACGTCTCCCGAAGGAGAGGTTGCTGATCTGCCGCCAGAGTACGAAACGATGGATGATAGATGAGACATCGTCACTAACACGACTCAAACGTGCCCTGTATGAGATGAAAATGGAGAAGAAAGGTTGGCGTCCCCACAGGCTAGTGCCAGCGACGACGCCCACCTCTCCCCGGATGATGGCCCCCCAATCCCCAATAGCCGGAAGGAGTTGTAGCCGTCCGTGGGGTGCAATCCCCATTTGGTGGTTAGCCAACTGGGCCCGCTGGCCCCTCAGACGACTACCCCTCCCCCCGACTGGTATCCGGTTATTGGCCGTTCCGAGATAAAACCCTTCAGGAGGCAGTACCTCCCAAAGAAATTGTATCTCGTTCCGTTTCCAGGGTGCACCAGGCCCGACGGCTGCCGTTCCCCTCGGGACGCATCGCAAAGGGACAAGCAGCCATCAGGCACACGAGGAGGTTACCGGATCTCGCACCCCAACCTAACCTAACCTTTTTTTTTTTTTTTTTTTTTTTTTTTTTTTTTTTTTTTTTTTTTTTTTTTTTTTGTTCACGCTGGGGAAACCGTCATGGTACCCCCCTGGTCCCACCCCCTGCGGGGTGGGGGGGAGGTTATGTGGGACTCTAACCGCACTAAAACCCCAGCGTGTGGCCGACGGGCACAACAAGGGAGGGGAGTCGTGGGTCCGCTGTTCGCATGACATACCATAACTCCCCTCTGTCGACATCCGCCTCCCTAAGGTAGGGATGCGGATCCATCTCGGCAGCAAAGGGCTGCATATAACCAGGCGGCATAATAATATACATACATAAACTACATAGACAATAAACATATAAGGTGATAGATATATATAAGAAATACTATTACATAAATATATACATAAATAGATATATGCCGCCCCACAACGGGGGTGCAATTCTGCAACAACCCCTGAGCTCAGCAGGGGCTCACCTCTCGTCCTCCCCAGAAGAGGCGAGCGGGACGAAGATTAATGGCCAGCAGAACTGGCCAAAGGGGTGCTAGCCTAGCCAGTGGGCACTCCATCAGGCGGAGGGAGATACACCTGAGAGCCTCACCCGGGCACCACACCGGGCTTACTCCCCCGTTGGCGAGACGGGGGGAGAGATCCCACTGGCGTACTTCCTTCCTTCCCGCCCCGCTCACTCCCGAAGTGGCAAAGAGAGGTATACACTCTAACCTAACCTAACCTTTTTTTTTTTTTTTTTTTTTTTTTTTTTGTTCACGCTGGGGAAACCGTCATGGTACCCCCCTGGTCCCACCCCCTGCGGGGTGGGGGGGAGGTTATGTGGGACTCTAACCGCACTAAAACCCCAGCGTGTGGCCGACGGGCACAACAAGGGAGGGGAGTCGTGGGTCCGCTGTTCGCATGACATACCATAACTCCCCTCTGTCGACATCCGCCTCCCTAAGGTAGGGATGCGGATCCATCTCGGCAGCAAAGGGCTGCATATATACCAGGCGGCATAATAATATACATACATAAACTACATAGACAATAAACATATAGTGTGATAGATATATATAGGAAAATACTATTACATAAATATATACATAAATAGATATATGCCGCCCCACAACGGGGGTGCAATTAAGCAACAACCCCTGAGCTCAGCAGGGGCTCACCTCTCGTCCTCCCCAGAAGAGGCGAGCGGGACGAAGATTAATGGCCAGCAGAACTGGCCAAAGGGGTGCTAGCCTAGCCAGTGGGCACTCCATCAGGCGGAAGGAGACACCTGAGAGCGTCACCCGGGCACCACACCGGGTTTACTCCCCCGTTGGCGAGACGGGGGGAGAGATCCCACTGACGTACTTCCTTCCTTCCCGCCCCGCTCACTCCCGAAGTGGCAAAGAGAGGTACACACTCTCTACCTCACTCCGTCTGGGCTGACAGTTTTAAGGCATGACGGCCATTATACTCCCCTCGTCATGAAATATAAATGAAAATGAAGATGAAGATGGAGAAGAGTGGTTGACGTCCCCACGAACTAGTGCTCGTGACGACGCCCACCACTCCCCGGAAGATGACCCCCCCTATCCCCAGAAGCCGGGAAGAGTTGTAGCCGTCCGCGGGGTGCAATCCCCATTTGGTGATCAGCCAACTGGGTCCGCTGGCCCCTCAGACGACTACCCCTCCTCCCAACTGTGTCCAGCCATTAGCCGCCGTTCCGCAATCACTCCGGCTTACGAAGTGGTTGCTGAACGGCGTTGCCCAGGGTGCACCACGTGGAGGTTGCCGGACCTGACACCCCAACCTAACCTAACCTTTTTTTTTTTTTTTTTTTTTTGTTCACGCTGGGGAAACCGTCATGGTACCCCCCTGGTCCCACCCCCTGCGGGGTGGGGGGGAGGTTATGTGGGACTCTAACCGCACTAAAACCCCAGCGTGTGGCCGACGGGCACAACAAGGGAGGGGAGTCGTGGGTCCGCTGTTCGCATGACATACCATAACTCCCCTCTGTCGACATCCGCCTCCCTAAGGTAGGGATGCGGATCCATCTCGGCAGCAAAGGGCTGCATATATACCAGGCGGCATAATAATATACATACATAAACTACATAGACAATAAACATATAAGGTGATAAATATATATAGGAAAATACTATTACATAAATATATACATAAATAGATATATGCCGCCCCACAACGGGGGTGCAATTCAGCAACAACCCCTGAGCTCGGCAGGGGCTCACCTCTCGTCCTCCCCAGAAGAGGCGAGCGGGACGAAGATTAATGGCCAGCAGAACTGGCCAAAGGGGTGCTAGCCTAGCCAGTGGGCACTCCATCAGGCGGAGGGAGATACACCTGAGAGCCTCACCCGGGCACCACACCGGGCTTACTCCCCCGTTGGCGAGACGGGGGGAGAGATCCCACTGGCGTACTTCCTTCCTTCCCGCCCCGCTCACTCCCGAAGTGGCAAAGAGAGGTATACACTCTCTACCTCACTCCGTCTGGGCTGACAGTTTTAAGGCATGACGGCCATTATACTCCCCTCGTCATGGATATATAGATGAAAATGAAGATGAAGATGGAGAAGAGTGGTTGACGTCCCCACGAACTAGTGCTCGTGACGACGCCCACCACTCCCCGGAAGATGACCCCCCCTATCCCCAGAAGCCGGGAAGAGTTGTAGCCGTCCGCGGGGTGCAATCCCCATTTGGTGATCAGCCAACTGGGTCCGCTGGCCCCTCAGACGACTACCCCTCCTCCCAACTGTGTCCAGCCATTAGCCGCCGTTCCGCAATCACTCCGGTTTACGAAGTGGTTGCTGAACGGCGTTGCCCAGGGTGCACCACGTGGAGGTTGCTGGACCTGACACCCCAACCTAACCTAACCTAACCTAACCTTTTTTTTTTTTTTTTTTTTTTTTTTTTAACAACTTCGTCGTCCGTCTTTGGTGGGACGGGTGGGGGTTACTGTAATAGTCTACCCACCCGCCCCGACGGGGAGGCCCGGAACTCCTACATTCCGGGCCCCGACAACACACCAAGTAATAGGAGGGGGTGTCCAGCTTGAAGCGACACCCCCCCGACACGACACCACACACATTTCTGGTGGGGCGGGAGGAGGCGATCCAAGCGCCTCCTTCTACCGCCACTTCACCCCAGTTCACACAAATGGGCGGGAGGAGGCGGGAAAGACGCCCCCTGCTACCGCCCAGAAAGGAAAATACACACAAGATGGGCGGGAGGAGGCGGAAAAGACGCCTCCTGCTACCGCCCAGAAAAACCCAACTAGTGGGGAAAACACCCTACTAGTGGGGCGGGAGGAGGCGGGCAAAACGCCTCCTTCTACCGCCCCTCCGCCTGTGCCGGATCGGGTCAAGGAGAGGATCTTCCTCCCTGACCCGCTCCGCGGCCTCCTTCTGCGCGATTGCGTATTCGCAGAAGGAGGCCACAGCCTGCCACGCCGTGTCGCTGCCGAGCATGGCACGAATAACGCTCGGCAGGGACAGGTCCACCCCTATGTGTGCGGAGAGTGTGTGTCGCTGTGTTGACAGAGCGACACACACTCCCAGCACGTGGGGCGCCGTGTCTTCTGGCGCCCCACATTGGTGGCAGGCTGGGGTCGGCTCACGTCTAGCGATTTGGTGCAGGTATTTTCCGAAGCATCCATGCCCGGAAAGCACCTGCACCAATCGGTAGGTGAGCGACCCATGCCGCCGCCGCATCCACTCCCCGAGGACCGGTCTCAAGGCCCCCACCGTCCACGCACCCGGCACCGGTGGGGCCAGGTCCTCCGTCCACCGCCCTATCAGGGCGGCCTGCGCCTGCCTTCGCATGCGCGTTACCTCCTCCCAATCCGGGGGCTCTCCGCGGGTCCTTCTAGCCGAGACAAGATGGTATATCTCGGCGAGGACCTCCGCTTGGAGCTCCCAGGGGGGGTCTCCGGCAAGCGCGCATGCGGCCGTCCAGGACACCGTCCGGTATCCGCGTATCGCCCTCGTCGCGATGACCCGCTGCGGACGTCGCAGCAGGGCCTTATTGGCGCGTCCGAGGGCGTCCGCCCAGACCGGCGCACCGTAGCAGGCCATACTCCGTGTGACGGCGGAGTATAGCCCGCGGCAGTTGGCGCTAGGGCCGCCCACGTTGGGCAGCAGCCTCCCCAGTGCGGCAGCGGCACTCACGACCTTCGGGGCCAGACTTGCAAAATGGGCCCCGAAGGTCCACCTCCCATCCAGGATGAGGCCCAGGTACTTCATCTGGGTCCCCACCCGGATCGGGACCCCGTCCAGGACGACTTGAGTGCCTGGAGGGGGTCCCCCCCGAGGCCCGTGGAACAACAGGGCCTCGGTCTTGGAGAGGGCAACCTCTAGTCCTAGGGAGCGGATGCGGTCGACCACCAGGGCTGTCCCCATCGTGGCCAACCGCAGCGTCGCTCCCAGGTCCCTCCCCCTGGCCACGACTAGGGTGTCGTCCGCGTAGCAGGCGACCCGCAGACTTGCGGGAAGCGTGCCGCGGAGCACCCAGTCGTAGCCGACGTTCCACAGCAGGGGTCCCAACACTGACCCCTGTGGAACGCCGCAGGCCACGCGACGGCGCCTCAGGCCGTCGCGTCCCTCCACGAGGATCTCGCGGTCGCGGAGGTAGTCGCCCAACAGCCTCCTCAGATACAGGGGCACTCCATGGTATCGGAGCGCCTCCTGTATCGTGGCGTGTGGGAGGCTGTTAAAGGCGTTGGCAATGTCCAGCGAGACAGCCAACGCCTTATCCCCCTCGGCGACCGCGGCCTGCGTCCATCCTTTGAGCCAGAGCAGGGCGTCTATCGTCGACCGCCCCGCCCTGAACCCATACTGGGCCTCGGACAGTCCGGGCCCAGTGCCCTCCAGGTGCTGGACGACCCGGGACGCTACGACTCTTTCGAGGAGCTTTCCCGTGTCGTCCAAAAGCACGATTGGCCTGTAAGCGGAAGGTGTCTCGGCATCCCGACCATCCTTCCGCAGCAGGCACAACCGGCCATCCTTCCATATCTTCGGGAACTGTCCAGACGTGATGCATACGTTGAACAGTTCCCGAAGCGGACCGCCCAGTGACTTTAGGGCGATCCGCAGCACTGCACCTGGAACCCCGTCCGGTCCCGGGGCCGTCCTCTTGCCGTGCATCCGAGCGACGGCAACCTCCATCTCCACCTCCGTGACGGGGGGGATGGAGTCCGGGTCCAGGACCTCCTCCTCCTCCTCGGGGAGGATAGGCGACATCACTGGAGGGGTGTGGTCTGGGTCTCTGTTTGGAAACAGACCCACCAGCACCCTCTCCAGGACCTCCGGCTCGAGGGACTCCGCTACGGGGGGCGCTTGGCCCCGGAACTTTTTCCGGGCCGCCTTATACGGGCGCCCCCACGGGTCCCTATCGAGGCCCTCCAGGGCCTCGCCCCAGGATGTCGCCTTCGACTCCCCTATTGCCAGCTGTAGGGCCCGCTTCGCGTCGCGGTACGCCTCATACAGCTGGCCTTCAGCTGCCAGCTCCTCTGCTGACAGCTGGTCGTCCGTGCGGCCGCGCCGCAGTCGTCTGATGCGGACATACGGCCGCTGTGCCGCTGAGCAGGCCTCCCTTAGCGCCGCGATCTCCCGGCGCCACCAATATACCTGGCGGCGCCCCTCGTAGCGGCGGGCCCTCGGCATGGCGGTGTCGCAAATGGCCGTTAACGCATCTTTAAAACGGCCGGCTGCGACATCCGCCACGGGGTGCGTGCGCCCCGCAACCCAAGCTTGGACGATGGCCGCCTCCTCTGCCAACTCGACGTCTAGGCGGCTCATCGTCCACCGCGGGAAGTGCGCACGCATCTCCCGGCGGGGCCCTCCCGGATGGTCGGAGGGACCCATCTCGAACCTGATGTATTTGTGGTCCGAGAGGGTCTCCACCTCCGATTCTACCCTCCAGGCCCGGACACGCGCTGCGGCTGCTGGGGTGGCGAACGAGAGGTCCACCACGGACCCCCCACGCTGCCGCACGCACGTGTGGGCCGACCCTATATTTAGGAGGGTCAGCCCGGAGGCAACTGCCCACTCCACGACAAGCTCACCGCGAGCGTCAGTGGAGGGGTTGCCCCAGTCCCGGGCCTTCGCGTTCAGGTCCCCCATAAAGAGGACCTGACGTGGCGCCTGCCTTAACACCGCCGCGGCCAGGAGGTCAACAAACACCTCCAGCTCCGCGACGGTTCTATTGGGGGAGAAGTACGCTCCCATTATGGCGTACTCCCCCCAATTGGCCACCACGTATCCCGCGCCCCTCTCGATGACTGTGAGAGGGGGGGTTCCATCCTGCCTGCTCAATATAGCCACGGAGCCATCAAGGTCCCCAGCCCAGCAAGGGTGCTGGGGGGGGACATAATAGGGCTCCGCGGCGACGGCCACATCAATTTGCCACTGCGCCAGGGACTGCATTAGCAAGTCCTGAGCTCTGGCGCAGTGGTTGAGGTTCGTCTGAAGGAAGCTGCGATGGCTGACTAAAGACATTAGTCAGACATCGCAACCTCCTCGTTCGCTGGTGTGCGAACGCCCGCCGGGGAGGCCACTCTATGGGCCTCGGGGGCGGCCACTGTCCGTGTGTTGGCCGCCTTCCCGCTCGTCTTGGGAGGGACGCAGCTGCGTCCCCCCATTATGTGCCCAGAGGGCCTCCCGACCTCGGCGCAGATCGCGCAGTGCGCCGCGACCTTACCGCAGTTTGCGGATCTGTGCCCCTCCTCGCCGCAGCGGTAGCACAGGTCGCCCCGATTTGCTGTGGCGGGGCACTGGGGGCGGGTGTGGCCCAGCCCCATGCACCTGTAGCACCGCATGGGGCGCGCCCCCATGTTCGTGACGCCCACCGAGCTCCAGCCTATGAGGAGCCTGCCCTTGTCCAGCACCAGCTGAGCAGCCGGGATCGGGCAGGCCACGAGGCAGGACCACGAGCCATTCCAGGCCTGGCGAATGTCGCCAGGCCTGACGAGGTGCACTGGGCACCCCCCCGCCTTTGCTATGGCTGTGGCCACCTTCTCCTTGGTGGCGGCATCGTCCAGGCCCGTTATCCTCAGGTCCGTGACTTTCACGGGCCTGGAAACGTTGGCCACGTCGGACAGGACTTCCCGCAGTTTGCCTGCGAGCCTGTCCGCCTTGTCGTCGTGGTCGGAGCCAGGTATTTCCAATAGCCTGGCTCCCGTGGCCGTCGTTCGGAACCGGATCTGCTCAATACCGAGCTCCTCCAGGTCCACCTTGGTCTGCGCCTCGTCGATGAGGGTCTTGTAGGTGACCCCCTTCTCGACGGCGTCGGGCTGCAACGACAGCACGACTGCTGCCGTTTTGGGGGCCTTCTGCACCACCCTTTGGGCCCTATTCGCCACCGCGGGGCCTTGGGGCCTGGCAGTCCCGTTTACAGGGGGGGCAGCTCCACCTCTCCTCCTGTTTCTCCTTCCTCCCCTCTTCCTCTTCCTCTTTCCCACCGTTGTCCAAGCATCTGCCTGTGGGGCAGCAGCTGGAGCAGCCACGGGGGCAGCGGGAGGGGCGGGCCTCCTCACGTCTTGTGTTCCCCTCATGGCTGGGGGAACATACGGCCTTGGAGTCGTCGTTGGCGGGGCAGCGGCTGCCTGCCTTGGAGCCGGCGCGGCCGGCTTGGCTGCGACTGCAGCATAACGCGCCGGCCTCGGTGCCTGCGCGGCCGGCCTGGCTGCGACCGCAGCGTAGCGCGCCGGCGCCGGTGTCGGCCTAGGTGGGGCGGCAGCGTAGCGCGCTGGCGCCGGTATCGGCCTAGGTGGGGCAGCAACCACTGCCTCCCTCTCTGTCGCCCTTTTGGCGTCCGCCCTCAATGGCGGCCTCATGATTTGGGCCGGAAGGAGGCGGCTCTCAAGTCCTTCGAGCCGGGCGTTCATCATTTCGCCGACCGTAATGGTCAGCGAACGCCGCAGCTCCTCCACCAACTCCGCCCCCTGAATAATGGCGGGAGCCCTCCCCGGCGCCGAGTTCTCCGCGACAGTGGCTGCGGCGACGGCCTCGTTGGTTTTAGCCGTGGCCTCCGCGTACCCCTGTCGCAGCGCCTTCACCATAGATTTGGAGGCCTCTACCTCCAAACGCAGACGTGCGTTGTCGGCTCGGAGACGACGTGTCTCCTCTGCCTCCGTCCGACCTGCAAGGGTGTCCACCACGTCCCGAAGGACAGAGGTGGCCCTCTTCAAGCGGGCGATGAACCCGCCCTTTAGGTTGCCCGATTTTTGGGCAACTTCTAAAATGGCAGCAAGCCCTTGACCAGCTTGCGCCCGCAACTCCTGGGCGTTCATTTCGCTTGCGTCTTTGGTCGCTGTGACGTCAGAGTCACTCTCTGTCGTGCGACCAGAGACAGCTGCGTTCGCCCCCTTCCTCAGAGCCCTGTTGCGAAGGGCTTCTTCCAGTTCCCTATCCACCGGCGAAGCCGGCTTCAAGAAAGCCTCTCTTCGAGGAGCTACCTTCGTAGACCTCCCTCTCCCTCTCTGTGCGGACGTGACCTTGGCGGTCGCCGATCCCTCAGTCTCCGTGTCTGAGTCGTAATACCCAGCCACGTAGAAAGAGGAAAACGGCCGCTTCTGGCCAGTCCCGCTCTCGACTCCACTGAAATCCATTTCGGAGGCGGTCCCCGCATCAGATGCAGTTCCAGCGCCCGAAATGGATCCCTCCATCGGTTGCTTCGTGGACGGGCCCTTAGGCCTCACCCCCGAAGCTGCCCTGTTGGAGACGGGTTCGACGTACGTCGACTCCGCCGCCAACAAATCGGGCGACCCTACGTTCTCCAGGGAGGAGGTGAACCTCCCTGAAGCATCACGCGTCTGTTTAGACATGATGTCAAAACAGACCGCAACTCTACCAAACAACGGAACAAAACACAATATAAAACAGTCAAATCACAATTAGTCTTGGAAGTACAGAGCAACTTTAGCCGAGCCCGATCTGCCACTCCGTTACGGTGGTCAGATGGGTCGTTTACCAGGGGACGCGACGTGGACGCAAAGCTCTGTGGGGGGTCCCCCAACCTAACCTAACCTAACCTTTTTTTTTTTTTTTTTTTTTTTATAAACTTCGTCGTCCGTCTTTGGTGGGACGGGTGGGGGTTACTGTAATAGTCTACCCACCCGCCCCGACGGGGAGGCCCGGAACTCCTACATTCCGGGCCCCGACAACACACCAAACAATAGGGGGGGGGTGTCCAGCTTGAAGCGACACCCCCCCGACACGACACCACACCATTTCTGGTGGGGCGGGAGGAGGCGATCCAAGCGCCTCCTTCTACCGCCACTTCACCCTAGTTTACACGAATGGGCGGGAGGAGGCGGAAAAGACGCCTCCTGCTACCGCCCAGAAAGGAAATACACACGAAATGGGCGGGAGGAGGCGGAAAAGACGCCTCCTGCTACCGCCCAGAAAAACCCAACTAGTGGGGAAAAACACCCTTACTAGTGGGGCGGGAGGAGGCGGGCAAAACGCCTCCTTCTACCGCCCCTCCGCCTGTGCCGGATCGGGTCAAGGAGAGGATCTTCCTCCCTGACCCGCTCCGCGGCCTCCTTCTGCGAGATTGCGTATTCGCAGAAGGAGGCCACAGCCTGCCACGCCGTGTCGCTGCCGAGCATGGCACGAATAACGCTCGGCAGGGACAGGTCCAGCCCTATGTGTGCGGAGAGTGTGTGTCGCTGTGTTGACAGAGCGACACACACTCCCAGCACGTGGGGCGCCGTGTCTTCTGGCGCCCCACATTGGTGGCAGGCTGGGGTCGGCTCCCGTCTAGCGACTTGGTGCAGGTATTTTCCGAAGCATCCATGCCCGGAAAGCACCTGCACCAATCGGTAGGTGAGCGACCCATGCCGCCGCCGCATCCACTCCCCGAGGACCGGTCTCAAGGCCCCCACCGTCCACGCACCCGGCACCGGTGGGGCCAGGTCCTCCGTCCACCGCCCTATCAGGGCGGCCTGCGCCTGCCTTCGCATGCGCGCTACCTCTTCCCAATCCGGGGGCTCTCCGCGGGTCCTTCTAGCCGAGACAAGATGGTAAATCTCGGCGAGGACCTCCGCTTGGAGCTCCCAGGGGGGGTCTCCGGCAAGCGCGCATGCGGCCGTCCAGGACACCGTCCGGTATCCGCGTATCGCCCTCGTCGCGATGACCCGCTGCGGACGTCGCAGCAGGGCCTTATTGGCGCGTCCGAGGGCGTCCGCCCAGACCGGCGCCCCATAGCAGGCCATACTCCTGGTGACGGCGGAGTATAGCCCGCGGCAGTTGGCGCTTGGGCCGCCCACGTTGGGCAGCAGCCTCCCTAGTGCGGCAGCGGCACTCACGACCTTCGGGGCCAGACTTGCAAAATGGGCCCCGAAGGTCCACCTCCCATCCAGGATGAGGCCCAGGTACTTCATCTGGGTCCCCACCCGGATCGGGACCCCGTCCAGGACGACTTGAGTGCCTGGAGGGGGTCCCCCCCGAGGCCCGTGAAACAACAGGGCCTCGGTCTTGGAGAGGGCAACCTCTAGTCCTAGGGAGCGGATGCGGTCGACCACCAGGGCTGTCCCCACCGTGGCCAACCGCAGCGTCGCTCCCAGGTCCCTCCCCCTGGCCACGACTAGGGTGTCGTCCGCGTAGCAGGCGACCCGCAGACTTGCGGGAAGCGTGCCGCGGAGCACCCAGTCGTAGCCGACGTTCCACAGCAGGGGTCCCAACACTGACCCCTGTGGAACGCCGCAGGCCACGCGACGGCGCCTCAGGCCGTCGCGTCCCTCCACGAGGATCTCGCGGTCGCGGAGGTAGTCGCCCAACAGCCTCCTCAGATACAGGGGCACTCCATGGTATCGGAGCGCCTCCTGTATCGTGGCGTGTGGGAGGCTGTTAAAGGCGTTGGCAATGTCCAGCGAGACAGCCAACGCCTTATCCCCCTCGGCGACCGCGGCCTGCGTCCATCCTTTGAGCCAGAGCAGGGCGTCTATCGTCGACCGCCCCGCCCTGAACCCATACTGGGCCTCGGACAGTCCGGGCCCAGTGCCCTCCAGGTGCTGGACGACCCGGGACGCTACGACTCTTTCGAGGAGCTTTCCCGTGTCGTCCAAAAGCACGATTGGCCTGTAAGCGGAAGGTGTCTCGGCATCCCGACCATCCTTCCGCAGCAGGCACAACCGGCCGTCCTTCCATATCTTCGGGAACTGTCCAGACGTGATGCATACGTTGAACAGTTCCCGAAGCGGACCGCCCAGTGACTTTAGGGCGATCCGCAGCACTGCACCTGGAACCCCGTCCGGTCCCGGGGCCGTCCTCTTGCCGTGCATCCGAGCGACGGCAACCTCCATCTCCACCTCCGTGACGGGGGGGATGGAGTCCGGGTCCGGCACCTCCTCCTCCTCGGGGAGGATAGGCGACATCACTGGAGGGGTGTGGTCTGGGTCTCTGTTTGGAAACAGACCCACCAGCACCCTCTCCAGGACCTCCGGCTCGAGGGACTCCGCTACGGGGGGCGCTTGGCCCCGGAACTTTTTCCGGGCCGCCTTATACGGGCGCCCCCACGGGTCCCTATCGAGGCCCTCCAGGGCCTCGCCCCAGGATGTCGCCTTCGACTCCCCTATTGCCAGCTGTAGGGCCCGCTTCGCGTCACGGTACGCCTCATACAGCTGGCCTTCAGCTGCCAGCTCCTCTGCTGACAGCTGGTCGTCCGTGCGGCCGCGTCGCAGTCGTCTGATGCGGACGTACGGCCGCTGTGCCGCTGAGCAGGCCTCCCTGTGTGCCGCGATCTCCCGGCGCCACCAATATACCTGGCGGCGCCCCTCGTAGCGGCGGGCCCTCGGCATGGCGGTGTCGCAAATGGCCGTTAATGCATCTCTAAAACGGCCTGCTGCGACATCCGCCACGGGGTGCGTGCGCCCCGCAACCCAAGCTTGGACGACGGCCGCCTCCTCTGCCAACTCGACGTCTAGGCGGCTCATCGTCCACCGCGGGAAGTGCGCACGCATCTCCCGGCGGGGCCCTCCCAGGCTGTCGGAGGGACCCATCTCGAACCTTATATACTTGTGGTCCGAGAGGGTCTCTACCTCCGACTCTACCCTCCAGGCCCGGACACGCGCTGCGGCTGCTGGGGTGGCGAACGAGAGGTCCACCACGGACCCCCCACGCTGCCGCACGCACGTGTGGGCCGACCCTGTATTGAGGAGGGTCAGCCCGGAGGCAACTGCCCACTCCACGACAAGCTCACCGCGAGCGTCGGTGGAGGGGTTGCCCCAGTCCCGGGCCTTCGCGTTCAGGTCCCCCATAAAGAGGACCTGACGTGGCGCCTGCCTTAACACCGCCGCGGCCAGGAGGTCCACAAACACCTCCAGCTCCGCGACGGTTCTATTGGGGGAGAAGTACGCTCCTATTATGGCGTACTCCCCCCAATTGGCCACCACGTATCCCGCGCCCCTCTCGATGACTGTGAGAGGGGGGGTTCCGCCTTGCCTGCTCAGTATAGCCACGGAGCCATCAAGGTCCCCAGCCCAGCAAGGATGCTGGGGGGGGACATAATAGGGCTCCGCGGCGACGGCGATGTCTATTTGCCACTGCGCCAGGGACTGCATCAGCAAGTCCTGAGCTCTGGCGCAGTGGTTGAGGTTCGTCTGAAGGTAGCTGTGATGGCTGACTAAAGACATTAGTCAGACATCGCAGCTACCTCGTTCGCTGATGCGCGAACGCCCGCCGGGGAGGCCACTCGTGGGGCCTCGGGGGCGGCCACAGTCCGTGTGTTGGCCGCCTTCCCGTTCGTCTTGGGAGGGACGCAGCTGCGCCCCCCCATAATGTGCCCAGAGGGCCTTCCCACCTCGGCGCAGATCGCGCAGTGCGCCGCGACCTTCCCGCAGTTAGCGGATCTGTGCCCCTCCTCGCCGCAGCGGTAGCACAGATCGCCCCGGTTAGCTGTGGCGGGGCACTGGGGGCGGGTGTGGCCCAGCCCCATGCATCTATAGCACCGCATGGGGCGCGCCCCCATGTTCGTGACGCCCACCGAGCTCCAGCCTATGAGGAGCCTGCCCTTGTCCAGCACCAGCTGAGCAGCCGGGATCGGGCAGGCTACGAGGCAGGACCACGAGCCATTCCAGGCCTGGCGAATGTCGCCAGGCCTGACGAGGTGCACTGGGCACCCCCCCGCCTTTGCTATGGCTGCCGCCACCTTCTCCTTGGTGGCGGCATCATCCAGGCCCGTGATCCTCAGGTCCGTGACTTTCACGGGCCTGGAAACGCTGGCCACGTCGGACAGGACTTCCCGCAGTTTGCCTGCGAGCCTGTCCGCCTTTTCGTCGTGATCGGAGCCAGGTATTTCCAATAGCCTGGCTCCCGTGGCCGTCGTTCGGAACCGGATCTGCTCGATACCGAGCTCCTCCAGGTTCACTTTTTCTTGCGCCTCGTCGATGAGGGTCTTATACGTGACCCCCTTCTCGACGGCGTCGGGCTGCAACGACAGCACGACTGCTGCCGTTTTGGGGGCCTTCTGCACCACCCTTAGGGCCCTATTCGCCACCGCAGGGCCTTGGGGCCTGGCAGTCCCGTTTACAGGGGGGGCGGCTCCACCTCTCCTCCTGTTCCTCCTTCCTCCCCTCTTCCTCTTCCTTTTCCCCACCGTGGTCCAAGCATCTGCCTGTGGGGCAGCAGCTGGAGCAGCCACGGGGGCAGCGGGAGGGGCGGGCCTCCTCACGTCTTGTGTTCCCCTCATGGCCGGGGGAACATACGGCCTTGGAGTCGTCGTTGGCGGGGCAGCGGCTGCCTGCCTTGGAGCCGGCGCGGCCGGCTTGGCTGCGACTGCAGCGTAGCGCGCCGGCGCCGGTCTTGACGCCTGCGCGGCCGGCCTGGCTGCGACCGCAGCGTAGCGCGCCGGCGCCGGTGTCGGCCTAGGTGGGGCAGCAACCACTGCCGCCCTCTCAGTCGCCCTTTTGGCATCCGCCCTCAATGGCGGCCTCATTATTTGGGCCGGAAGGAGGCGGCTCTCGAGCCCTTCGAGCCGGGCATTCATCATTTCGCCGACCGTAATGGTCAGCGAACGCCGCAGCTCCTCCACCAGCTCCGCTCCCTGAATGATGGCGGGAGCCCTCCTCGACGCCGAGTTCTCCGCGACAGTGGCTGCGGCGACGGCCTCGTTGGTCTTGGCCGTGGCCTCCGCGTAGCCCTGTCGCAGCGCCTTCACCATCGCCTTGGAGGCGTCAACTTCCATGCGCAGACGCGCGTTATCGGCACGGAGACGACGTGTCTCCTCTGCCTCCGTCCGACCAGCTAGGGTGTCCACCACGTCCCGAAGGACAGAGGTGGCCCTCTTCAAGCGGGCGATGAACCCGCCCTTTAAGTTGCCCGACTTTTGGGCAACTTCTAATATGGCGGCAAGTCCTTGACCGGCTTGCGCCCTCAACTCCTGGGCGTTCATTTCGCTTGCGTCTCTGGTCGCTGTGACGTCAGAGTCACTTTCTGTCGTGCGACCAGAGGCAGCGCTCGCCCCCTTCCTCAGAGCCCTGTTGTGGAGGGCTTCCTCCAATTCTTTATCCACCGGCGAGGCCGGCTTCAAAAAAGTCTCCCTACGAGGCACTGTTTTCACAGTCCTCCCTCTCCCTCTCAGTGCGGTAGTGACCTTGGCGGTCGCCGGTCCCTCAGTCTCCGTGTCTGAGTCGTAATACCCAGCCACGTAGAAAGAGGAAAACGGCCGCTTCTGGCCAGTCCCGCTCTCAACTCCACTCAAATCCATTTCGGAGGCGGTCCCCGCATCAGATGCGGTCCCAGCGCCCGAAATGGATTCCTCCATCGGTTGCTTCTTGGACGGGCCCTTAGGCCTCGCCCCCGAAGCTGCCCTGTTGGAGACGGGTTCGACGTACGTCGACTCCGCCGCCAACAAATCGGGCGACCCTACGTTCTCCAGGGAGGAGGTGAACCTCCCTGAAGCATCACGCGTCTGTTTAGACATGATGTCAAAACAGACCGCAACTCAACACAAAACGGAACAAACACACAATAAACACAGTCAATCACAATTTAGTCTTGGAAGTACAGAGCAACTTTAGCCGAGCCCGATCTGCCACTCCGTTACGGTGGTCAGATGGGTCGTTTACCAGGGGACGCGACGTGGACGCAAAGCTCTGTGGGGGGTCCCCCAACCTAACCTAACCTAACCTAACCTAACCTACCCTTTTTTTTTTTTTTTTTTTTTTTTTTTTTTTTTAACGTTGGGAAAATCCGTCATGGATACCAGCCCACACGCAATTAGTGGGAACCTGGTTATGTGGGACTCCAACCGCACTAAAAAACCAACGTGTGATCGACGGCACAACTGTTGAACAGAGTCGTGGGCCCGAGCTTTCGCATATCAGCCATAACTCACGTTCAGTCGATATCCGCTTCGCCCGAGGGGGCTACGCAGACCCTTGCTCTAGGAAAACAAGCTCAATCCTGAGCAGCATACGAGAACCGTATGCCGCCTCATGAGGGCCTTTACCATCAACGTCCAGCGCCCGCCAGGCGCTCCCGTCCGGTCAAAGACCCTCCGAACAGAGACAGTGCACTGGCCTTTACGACCCATTCAATCAGTCTCACGTTCGAGGAGAACGTTGTTTTCCCTTCTTGCCAGGCTTTGCATACAAGTACGCGCAGCCACACGGCGAGGTTTTTACCGACGAGTATGGTGCTTGGGGGGCACCCTCGCCCAATAAAACCCTCCTTACAGACTGTGCACTGGCCATTACAGCCCATTCAATCAGTCCGAGATCCCAGGCGGAGAGTGCGCGAGCCTTTACAGCCCATACAACAATCCGCCACACGGCCGCGAGACCGCAGTCTCGCGGCACCCCGTTGGCACGACAACAACGTCTCCCGAAGGAGAGGTTGCTGATCTGCCGCCAGAGTACGAAACGATGGATGATAGATGAGACATCGTCACTAACACGACTCAAACGTGCCCTGTATGAGATGAAAATGGAGAAGAAAGGTTGGCGTCCCCACAGGCTAGTGCCAGCGACGACGCCCACCTCTCCCCGGATGATGGCCCCCCAATCCCCAATAGCCGGAAGGAGTTGTAGCCGTCCGTGGGGTGCAATCCCCATTTGGTGGTTAGCCAACTGGGCCCGCTGGCCCCTCAGACGACTACCCCTCCCCCCGACTGGTATCCGGTTATTGGCCGTTCCGAGATAAAACCCTTCAGGAGGCAGTACCTCCCAAAGAAATTGTATCTCGTTCCGTTTCCAGGGTGCACCAGGCCCGACGGCTGCCGTTCCCCTCGGGACGCATCGCAAAGGGACAAGCAGCCATCAGGCACACGAGGAGGTTACCGGATCTCGCACCCCAACCTAACCTTTTTTTTTTTTTTTTTTTGTTCACGCTGGGGAAACCGTCATGGTACCCCCCTGGTCCCACCCCCTGCGGGGTGGGGGGGAGGTTATGTGGGACTCTAACCGCACTAAAACCCCAGCGTGTGGCCGACGGGCACAACAAGGGAGGGGAGTCGTGGGTCCGCTGTTCGCATGACATACCATAACTCCCCTCTGTCGACATCCGCCTCCCTAAGGTAGGGATGCGGATCCATCTCGGCAGCAAAGGGCTGCATATAACCAGGCGGCATAATAATATACATACATAAACTACATAGACAATAAACATATAAGGTGATAGATATATATAAGAAATACTATTACATAAATATATACATAAATAGATATATGCCGCCCCACAACGGGGGTGCAATTCTGCAACAACCCCTGAGCTCAGCAGGGGCTCACCTCTCGTCCTCCCCAGAAGAGGCGAGCGGGACGAAGATTAATGGCCAGCAGAACTGGCCAAAGGGGTGCTAGCCTAGCCAGTGGGCACTCCATCAGGCGGAAGGAGACACCTGAGAGCGTCACCCGGGCACCACACCGGGTTTACTCCCCCGTTGGCGAGACGGGGGGAGAGATCCCACTGACGTACTTCCTTCCTTCCCGCCCCGCTCACTCCCGAAGTGGCAAAGAGAGGTACACACTCTCTACCTCACTCCGTCTGGGCTGACAGTTTTAAGGCATGACGGCCATTATACTCCCCTCGTCATGAAATATAAATGAAAATGAAGATGAAGATGGAGAAGAGTGGTTGACGTCCCCACGAACTAGTGCTCGTGACGACGCCCACCACTCCCCGGAAGATGACCCCCCCTATCCCCAGAAGCCGGGAAGAGTTGTAGCCGTCCGCGGGGTGCAATCCCCATTTGGTGATCAGCCAACTGGGTCCGCTGGCCCCTCAGACGACTACCCCTCCTCCCAACTGTGTCCAGCCATTAGCCGCCGTTCCGCAATCACTCCGGTTTACGAAGTGGTTGCTGAACGGCGTTGCCCAGGGTGCACCACGTGGAGGTTGCCGGACCTGACACCCCACCCCTTTTTTTTTTTTTTTTTTGTTCACGCTGGGGAAACCGTCATGGTACCCCCCTGGTCCCACCCCCTGCGGGGTGGGGGGGAGGTTATGTGGGACTCTAACCGCACTAAAACCCCAGCGTGTGGCCGACGGGCACAACAAGGGAGGGGAGTCGTGGGTCCGCTGTTCGCATGACATACCATAACTCCCCTCTGTCGACATCCGCCTCCCTAAGGTAGGGATGCGGATCCATCTCGGCAGCAAAGGGCTGCATATAACCAGGCGGCATAATAATATACATACATAAACTACATAGACAATAAACATATAAGGTGATAGATATATATAGGAAAATACTATTACATAAATATATACATAAATAGATATATGCCGCCCCACAACGGGGGTGCAATTCAGCAACAACCCCTGAGCTCAGCAGGGGCTCACCTCTCGTCCTCCCCAGAAGAGGCGAGCGGGACGAAGATTAATGGCCAGCAGAACTGGCCAAAGGGGTGCTAGCCTAGCCAGTGGGCACTCCATCAGGCGGAGGGAGATACACCTGAGAGCCTCACCCGGGCACCACACCGGGCTTACTCCCCCGTTGGCGAGACGGGGGGAGAGATCCCACTGGCGTACTTCCTTCCTTCCCGCCCCGCTCACTCCCGAAGTGGCAAAGAGAGGTATTCACTCTCTACCTCACTCCATCTGGGCTGACAGTTTTAAGGCATGACGGCCATTATACTCCCCTCATCATGAAATATAAATGAAAATGAAGATGAAGATGGAGAAGAGTGGTTGACGTCCCCGCAAACTAGTGCTCGTGACGACGCCCACCACTCCCCGGAAGATGACCCCCCCTATCCCCAGAAGCCGGGAAGAGTTGTAGCCGTCCGCGGGGTGCAATCCCCATTTGGTGATCAGCCAACTGGGTCCGCTGGCCCCTCAGACGACTACCCCTCCTCCCAACTGTGTCCAGCCATTAGCCGCCGTTCCGCAATCACTCCGGCTTACGAAGTGGTTGCTGAACGGCGTTGCCCAGGGTGCACCACGTGGAGGTTGCTGGACCTGACACCCCAACCTTTTTTTTTTTTTTTTTTTAACCCAGGGGAATGCATTTACGCACCAGCCCCCCCGGTGCAATGCCCCACCCAGAAGGGGAGGGGCGTCGGGGGGAGTGTGGGACTCGCACTATTTAGCGTGCACTACTCCACTAAACCCCTGGGGTGTTCCGCCGTCTTGGCATTGGACGGGGTTGTGGTACCATTTTCATAAACCACACTACCCCGTCGGCCGCTGTCCGTTGTTCAGACTCGCCTCGCGGGGGGAAATTGATTATCTTCCCCGCATATAAACGAACAGCGACGCCCTGGAACACGTAGGGCGTCGCTTCCTCCTCATGTTTGGGACCGAGATGTTCAGGTCCCCGGCGGGGACGGGGCGGGAAGCCTACGTCGTCCCCGGATCCGTGCTCTCCGGATTGGGAGGGAGGCAGGGTCCGCCTCTCTCTCCCGCTCCTCTGCTTCTTTGTGCGCCATTACGGTTTCGCAAAAGGCGACAACACTATTCCAATTTGCCTCGCTGGCGACCATTTTGGATATTATGGTCGCCAGGGACAGGTCTCCTCCAATGGCTGCGACCAGTTCCTGTCGCGGCCCCTCCGCTCCCGGGCATGCCTCTATGACGTGTTGGGCGGTATCCTCCGCCCGGCCGCATTGGTGGCATTCCGGGGTAGCCTCTCTTCTTGCCACATTCGCGAGATATCTGCCGAAACACCCGTGTCCGGACAGAATCTGCGTCAGGCGGAAAGTTAGACCGCCGTGTCTTCGCCGGGTCCACCGTTCGAGTACGGGACGGATCGCCTCCAAGAGTCGGATGGCGCCGTCCCCCCTCCTGGTGGGCCCTGCGAGGAGACTTCTTCTCCACGACGCTTCCGCGTCCCGCCTCGCATCCCTCCTCCACCGCACCACTTCCTGAGGTGCGGGAGGAAGGCCGCGCTCCCTCGCCTGGGCCCTGCGCCAAAAGACCGAGGATAGAACCTCAGCCTCTAGCCCCCATGGCAAGGAACCGGCCAAAGCGCAGGCCACCTCGTGGGAGAGTGTGCGGTATCCGCGGCACACTCTGACTGCCATGACCCTCTGGGCCCCCTGAAGGGCGGCGACATCTAAGGGGCGAAGAGTCCCCGCCCAGATCGGGGCCGCATAGAGGGCCATTGAGCGCACCACCGCCATGTATAGGCGGCGGCAGGCCCCGTCTCCTCCTCCAATGTTTGGAAGCAGTCTGCTCAGAGCAGCTGCCGTCCCTGCGAGCTTCGGCGTCAGCTGGCGCACGTGGGCGTCGAATCTCCATCTGCTGTCCAGGACGACGCCGAGATATTTCAGCGTCGGCGCGACAGCGATGGAGACTCCGCCCACGATGATGCTGGCGCCAGCAGGAGGTGCTCTCCGAGGTCCGTGGAACAGAATGGCCTCGGATTTCTCCAGCGCCACTCTCAGACCCAATCTCCGAATGCGGTCAACCACCGCTGCAACACCGGCTGTGGCCCGTATGGACGCCTCCCGGTAGTTTTCTCCTCGGGCGGTGACTAGCGTGTCATCGGCGTAACACGTGACGCCGATGCCAGTCAAGTTGGCGCCCCGGAGGACCCAGTCGTATCCTACATTCCAAAGCAGGGGCCCTAAGCACGACCCCTGCGGAACGCCCCGATTTATCTGGGTCCTCCCCTGCCCTGCTGCCGTCGGGTACACTACCTCTCTGTCTGAAAGGTAGTCCCCCACAAGGCGCTGTAGATACCGGGGGACGCCGTGGTACCCCAATGCCGCCTTTATTGTGGGCCACGGGAGGGAGTTGAATGCATTGGAAATATCCAACGATACTGCCATCAACACCCCTCCCGCAGAGCACGCTTCCTCCGATAGGTCCCGGACACGGGATATAGCGTCCACCGTGCCACGACCTCCACGGAAACCAAACTGTTGGTCGGCCAAGTTTGGGCCGACAGACTCGAAATGCCGGACGAGGCGGGCCGCTACAACTCGCTCGAGGAGCTTGCCGGCCTCGTCCAGTAACACAATGGGGCGGTACCCGGCAGGCTGGTCTGCCGGACGCCCCTCCTTCCTTAGAAGAACCAGTTTCCCCTCCTTCCAGCGTCTGGGGAAGCGGCCTTCTTCCATGCAGCGGCTGAGCAAACTCCTCAGCCGCGGCCCCAACTCATCCTGCACAAGTGCCCACGCGCGTCCCGGGATCCCGTCTGGACCTGGCGCCGTATTTTTGGCATTCATGCGGAGGACAGCCGCTCCGAGTTCACCTTCTGAGACCTCGGGCACTCGGCTGTCCTCCTCCTCGTTATCTTCCGCCTGTGATGCCACCGCGAAGGGAAGGGCAAATTCGGTCCCCAGATCCCCGGGGAACAACCCCTCCACAACCCTTTGGAGCACTGACGGTTCCAGCGTAGTAGTGGCTGGGGGGGCCCAGGGGCGAAGTTTGCGCCTCGCCATCTTGTACGGCCTCCCCCAGGGATCCCGCTCGAGAGTTGCGAGCAGGTCTGCCCACGCCTCCGCCTTCGCCTTCTTGATGGCCGTACGCAGGGCCACGGATGCCTCGCGGTATTCCGCGTAGAGGACCTCCGACACCTCCGTTTCTCGGCGCCGTCTTCGCCGGTACCGCTGATAGCGCCGGCGTCTCGCCACACACCGGCGACGCAGCCCGGCGATCTCCTCGGTCCACCAAAACATCTGACGTCGCGACGGAAGCCCCCTCACCCGCGGCATGGCAGCGTCGCATACGGCCACCATGGCCCTGCAAAGGTTGTTGGCCTCCTCGTCCACACTAGTCGGTTCCGCCGGTGGGGGATTCCACGCCTGGACCATGGCTGCTTCCTTGAGGATCTCACTATCCAGACGCTTCAAGGCCCAGCGACGCTCCCGAACCGGCACCCTCCTCTCCATGGCTCCCGCGGACGAGGCGACGCTGAATCGGATGTACCTGTGGTCCGACAGCGTCTCCTCGTCCACCAGAACTCGCCAATCATTAACACGGCGTGCGAGCGCGGGGGTTGCGAACGTCACATCAATCACTGACCCTCCCCCTCGCCGCACGCACGTGTTCTCTGAGCCAATATTGCAAACGCAGAGGCCCAGTGTCCCGACCCATTCGACTACGGCCCTACCCCGTGCGTCCGTCGCCGGGGACCCCCACGCCAAGGATTTGGCGTTGAGGTCCCCGAGGACTACGACGGACCGGGGATGGCTCCGAGCGACAACATCTCCGACCTCATCCAAGAAGGCCTCGAATTCGACGAGGGGCCTATTTGGGGAGAAGTACACACCCACGACTAGCACCCCGTCGATCGAGGCCGCCACATAGCCCCCACCCCTGGACATCAGGTCGAGGGGCGGAGATTGCGCCGAACTTTGCGTTGTGATGGCCACCAAGCCGTCCCGGTCTCCCACCCAATCAGTTCGGGGCGGGACCACATACGGCTCGGCGACCACAGCGATGTTTACCAACCACTCCGCCATAGACTGCAGGAGAAGATCCTGAGCCCCCGCAGAGTGGTTGGCATTCGCCTGGAGGAAGGTTAGTTGCATACTAACCTACCTCCATGCTGCCCGTCTGCTCCGGTGTAGGGAGGCCAGCGGACTGCGACTGGACCGTGGTCTCCATCGCAGCCGGCTTCCTTCTGGTCTTGTTCCTGGCTGGGGGCTTGGCGCAAGCTTTGCCCCCAGAAAGATGATCCGCCGGCTTCCCAGCAGCTGCGCATAGTGTGCAGTGTGGGGCGGCGGAGCACGTAACGGCCTTATGACCGTTCCGACCGCAGCGATAGCATTCATCGCTGCGGTCCACCTCGGACTCGCACTTGGCCTTAACATGGCCCAGCGTGAGGCATCGGAAGCAGCGGCGGGGCCTCGGATCCAAGACCCGTACCCGCGCAGCCGACCACCCAACCAATAGACGGCCGCCCCCTGCGACAATCTTTTTTGCGGCCGTTAATGGGCAGCGTACAAACGCTGTTCCTATTCCGGCCGGTCCCTTCCGGATCAGTCCAGCACTTATGGCCGACTCTGGGCAGCCTCCGGCACTGGCCAGTGCTGCAGCTAATTTTGCCTGGTCGATTGAATCATCCAGGCCGGTCACACGGATATCTGTGGAGATTTCCGGCCTGGAGATCACGACGCCTTCTGCGCCTGCGAAGAGCTCTCGCAGCTTTCCGGCCAGGGTGTCGGCCTTCTCCCCTTTTTCGGTGCCGGGGACTTCCAAGACCCTGGCTCCCGTCGCCGATGTCCTCATTCTAAGAGGAGGCACGCCAATGTCTGGGAGGCTGATCTTGTTTATAGCCTCGTTTAGGACATTGGCGTACGTCGCGCCTCGCTCCACTGCTGCCGGCTGCAGCGTGATGACCACAGCTGCTGTGCGTGGCGGGCGGAGTTTGGCTGCCTTCTCCTTGTTGGTGACGGGCGGCCTCGTCGTCATCGGTACCGGCCATGGGGCCTGGCTCCGTGCAGGACGCTGCGGTTCCGTCCTCGTGGCCTTCCTCCTTGCGGACCCCCGTTTAACCACCTCCGTCCACTGCCCTTCCTGGGGGGCTTGTGGACGTGGCGCCGGTGCCACGGGGGCACGTTGTGCTGGGGCTGGGGTCGGAGCAGGGGCAGTGGCCGGGGCAGGGACCGTTTTCCCTTTCCCCTTCTTCTTCCCCTCCTTCTTGCTTGCCGCACTTCCCGCCTGCTCTCCCTTAGAGACCGGAGCGCTAGACGGGGCAGGGGTCACCTCGGGGGGTGGGGGCGACGACTTGGCCGTCGCTGCCGCCTCCCTCCTGCGGTCTGCCTCCAGAGGAGGCCTGTAGCTCTTCTCTGGAAGCAACCTTCCGCCCACCTCGAGGCCCTCGAGACGGGCACTCACTATTGTACCGATTCGTTCGGTAATCCGCCTCTCCAGCCCTTCCTCATCGACAGCGGCGACCGGGGCCTGGGTCTGTGCCATCCGGGTGGCCATCTCGCGTCTCAGCTCTTCGAGCTGTGCCTGCAGCTTCTTGTTGCTCTCTATAAGGAGAGCCACCTCATCGGAGACTTGCCGCGACCTCACAACCTCGAAGGATCTTTGGATGGCTCCAACCGCTTCCTTTAAGTCGCGGACCAAGTCTCCCTTGATGTTCTTCGACCTGAATGCTACGGCGAGGATGGTCGAAGTTGCATTCTCGAGCACCCCGTCGACCGCCACCAGGTCGGTTTCAGTGGCCATCTGGCCCTCCTTGACGTTGGGGAGTCGGGAGGTCAGCTGCAGCCGTTCCTCCCTCTTCCACGCCATCTCCTTCGCAAGATCCGCCTCCGCTTCAAGGCGTATCTCTTCTTTCTTCTGCCTATTGTAGTCCTCCTTTGCCTTTGCCATGCCGACGTATTGGCCCGTAGTGGGCGGACGTCCGCGGCCTCGCTTGGATGTGGTCAGCTTGGCTGGTGACGCCCTGGTTTCTCCGTCACTGAGCCTGGCTCCATCCTCCGTAACCCTTCGCTTGCGGAATTCGGAGGCTCGGGAACTTGGTCCCGGGACCTCTGTCACGCTCATGTCAGACGATCTTCGGTCCGACTCCTCCTCCGAGTCCCCATACGCCGAATAGAACTTTCGGCGCGAGTCTCGCGATGACGCAGATGATCGCGTCACCCTCCCTCTCTTCTCGGTCGTGGACGACGCCACCGTTTCTAGGCTGGCATCTGAATCAGATGACAGCCGCGAAACGGGCCCAGCTAATCGCCCTACCTTCTCCTCTTCCTCCTTCTTCTTCCTCCCTATCCTCAAACTCAACCTCCCTGTCCTCGTCGTCACAGTTGTTGCCCCCTCCGTATACACGGGGCAGGACGCAGAAGCGCCGCGGGATTCCCCAACCTCGCTGAGGCTGGGACCCGCCCGGAGAATATTTTCAACTGTTGTAACTTCCATTTCAGTCTTTTTTGTTCGAAGAGGGGTGTGATCCCCCCTTGACAGTTGAAAGGCATGACGGCCTGGGATTGGCGCCCTCGCAACTGGTCTCACCCCACCAGCTATGCATCCCCTGGGCGGGCGCCAGACCACGGGATTGGGCACTACACACACACACAAATATAACAGACACACACAAATAAAATATACTACACAAATAAAATACAACATATATAGAACACACAAATAAATATAAATAAACCCAACTCCAGCCGCCGCTTCCCAGGCTACCCGGGGCGCCGGCTGGTCACCAACCGCGGGCCTTGAAGGCCCGCCATCCCCCGACCCGAAGGTCCGCTGCAGCCGCGATGAAACGCGGCCGCCCAACACAAACGCCCGACAAGGGGGCCGGGTTGACCACCCCTGCCGCGCCCACCTCTGACCCGAAGGTCGAAGAAACGGCCCGAAGGCCCACCGCCTCGGTCCTCAAAACATACAGCGCACTATCAAGATGATAGTGTGCGCAGTGAGGCCCCAAGTGTCCAGCCATTAGCCGCCGTGCCGCAATCTCTCTGGTAACGGAGAGGTTGCGGGACGGCGTTGCCCAGGGTGCACCACGTGGAGGTTGCTGGACCTGACACCCCACCTGACACCCCAACCTAACCTAACCTTTTTTTTTTTTTTTTTTTTTTTTTGATATCCCAGGGGAATGCATTTACGCACCGGCCCCCCCGGTGCAATGCCCCACCCAGAAGGGGAGGGGCGTCGGGGGGAGTGTGGGACTCGCACTATTTAACGTGCCATACCGCACTAAACCCCTGGGGTGTTCCCTCGGCTTGGCATTATGGACGGGGTCGTGGTACCAGTACAATATACCCACTAACCCGTCGGCCGTTGTCCGGATCGTCGGATTCACCTCGCGGGGGAAGTTACGTGACTCCCCCACATCTCAAGCAGTGACGCCCTGGAACACGTAGGGCGTCGCTTCCACCTCATGGGGGACCCAAGATGTTCAGGGTCCCTCCATCGGAGACGGGTCTTGCCGCGGGCGGCTTCCCCGAATCCGCTTCTTGGTCGGGGGTCTGGCGCAAGCCTTACCCCCCGAAAGGTGGTCCGCCGGCTTCCCAATTGCCTCGCAAAGCGAGCAGTGTGGGGCGGCGGAGCATGCGACGGCCTTATGGCCGTTCTGACCGCAGCGATAGCATTCATCGCTGCGGTCTACTTCAGCGTCGCACTGGGCCCTTACGTGGCCCAGTCGCAAACAGCGGAAACAGCGGCGCGGTCTTCGGTTTAAAACCCGTACCTGCGCCGCTGACCATCCCACCAGTAAGCGGCCGCCACCTGCGGCCACAATCTTCTTGGCGGCCGTCACCGGGCACCGCACGAATGCAGTGCCCATTCCGGCCGGCCCCTTCTTGATAACGCCAGCACGTATGGCCGACGTTGGGCAACCCCCGGCGCTGGCCAGAGCTGCGGTCAACTCCGTGTGGTCGATCGAGTCGTCCAGGCCGGTCACACGGAGATCCGTGGTAATCTCCGGCCTGGAGACAACGACGCCTTCTTCGCTGGCGAACACCTCCCGCAGCTTGCTGGCCAGGACGTCCGCCTTCTCTCCTCTTTCTTCGCCGGGGATCTCTATGACCCTGGCGCCCGTCGCCGCCTCCCTCATCTTTATGGGAGGCACGCCAAGCTCTGCGAGGTTTATCTTGCTCTTGGCCTCGCTGACCACTTTGTGGTAGGTCATACCTCTTTCCTCCGCCGCAGGTCGCACCGTAATGACAACGGCTGCAGTTCGCGGCGGTCGGAGCTTAGCCGCCTTCTTCTTGGGCGGCGGTGTCGTCTTCTTTGGCCCCCGCTTGACCACCTCCGACCACTGCCTCTCCTGTGGGGCTTGTGGTCGTGGCGCCGGTGCCGCGGGGGCACGTGGTGCTGGAGCCGGTTTTGCAGTGGCGGGAGCAGGGGCAGGGACCCTCTTCCCTTTCCCCTTTTTTCCCTTCCTCACCACCGTACTCCACTCCATCTCCTCTTCTGCACTTCTCGCCTGCGCTCCCCTTGAAACCGGGGCGCAAGACGGAGGTGGGACCTCCTTGGGGGGCGTCGGCAAAGTGGTGGCGACTGCCGCCGTTGCCGCTTCCCTTCTGCGGTCCGCTTCCAGAGAAGGCCTGAAACTCTTCTCTGGAAGCAGTCTCCCGCTCACCTCCAAGCCCTGGATTCGGGCACTCACAATGGCGCCAACTCGCTCTGCGATGCGCCTTTCCATCTCCTCCATGTCGACGGCGCTGGCCGCGGTCGCGGTGGCAACTGCGGTCTGGGCCTGGGCCAGAGCCTCAGCTTGGGCCTGGGCCTGGGCCTGGGCCTGCGTCAGTCGAGCGGCCAACTCGCTATTCAGCTTGTCAGCCTTCGCCTTCTTGGCTCTGAGATGAGCCATCTCCTTGTCGTCATCGTAATACCGCCACCTAACCGCCTCGAAGGCGGATCGGAGGTCGTCGATCATTCCCGATAGACTCTGCATGACTTGGCTTGTTTCCCCCTCCTTGACCAGTTTGGCCAGGGCGCAGAAAGTGTTGCCGAGCTTCTCCTCAACTTCCGTCAAGGACTCCTCCTCCATTGGGTCCACCTCATGGCGAACCTTCCCCCGCTTGAGCCTGCTGGCTTCCTCTGCAGCTTGCGCTGGGCCAACGTCCCGCCCAGTAGTGGGCTGACGTCCGCGGCCGCGCTTGCTTGTGGCCATTTTTGCTGGCGACGATCTGCCTTCGTCGTCGCTTCGCCTGGCCACCTCCTCCGGCACACTTCGCTTGCGCCGTTGCCTCAACCGGTCGGCTCGGGAACTAGGTCCCGCTACCGACAGCTCCTCCTCCGAGGTGTCCGCACGATGGGGAACTTCCTCCTCCTCCGACTCCTCTACTGGCTTTCCCGCTGGACAATAGTCACGGCGGGGGCTCCGGAGTCCCTGCGACGACGACGCAGATGATCGCGTCGACGCCCTCCTCTGCTTCCCGGTCTTTGACCGTGTGGACGACGCCACCGTCACCATGCTGCCATCCGAATCAGATGACAGCGTGGAGACGGCTCCAGCTAATCGTCCATCCACCTCCGTCTCACCCTTCTTCCTCCCTTCCAAACTCCCTCTCGTTGTCCTCGCAAATGTTGCTCCCTCCGTATACGTGGAGCAGAACGCCTTGGCGCTGCGGGATTCCCCAGCCTTTTGGCTGGGACCCGCCCGGAGAATATTTTCACTTGCTGGCTTACTCATGATTGTCTTTTTTGTTCAAAGGGGGGTGCGGTCCCCCCTTTGGCCCTCTCGCATACAACTGACCCCAGGCAAAAAGCCGAACCTGAGGCCAGGACCCCCCCCCCACACACAAAATAATAGCACACACACAAATAGAATATAGATACACAAATAAAATAACAATAAATACAAGACACACAAATAGACATATAATAAACACACAATGCTCCAGCCGCCGCTTCCCAGACTGTCCGGGGCGCCGGCTGGACTCCAACCGCAAGCCTTGAAGGCCCGCCATCCCCCGACCCGAAGGTCCGCTGCAGCCGCGGTGAACGCGGCCGCCCAACACCAAACGCCCGACAGGGAGGCCGAGTTGACCAACCCTGCCGCGCCCACCTCTGGCCCGAAGGCCGAAGACTTGGCCCAAACGCCAAAACCACCTCGGGCCCCAAAACACACAGCGCACCATGCTAAATCATAGTGCGCGCGGTGAGGCCCCAAGTGTCCAGCCATTAGCCGCCGTGCCGCAATCTCTCTGGTAACGGAGAGGTTGCGGGACGGCGTTGCCCAGGGTGCACCACGTGGAGGTTGCTGGACCTGACACCCCAACCTAACCTAACCTAACCTTTTTTTTTTTTTTTTTTGTTTACCCGGGGAAACCGTCATGGTACCTCCCTGATCCACCCCCTGCGGGGTGGGGGGAGGTTATGTGGGACTCTAACCGCACTAAAACCCCGGGGTGCACCAACCGTCTTGGCTTTTGGACGGGGTTGTGGTACCACTGTTCGTATACCACACTACCCCGTCAGCCGTTCATCCGCTTCCGGATCCTCCTCTTGTTGAGCGGCGACGCCCCGGTGCACCAGGGGCGTCGCGTTCTCCTCTTGTGTGGGGACCCAAGATGTTCAGGGTCCCGCAGGAGGCGGGGCGCGACTGCGTCCCCGCGTCCTTTTTCTGACTGGGGGTCTGGCGCAAGCCTTTCCCCCGGCGATGTGGTCTGCCGGCTTCCCTGCCGCCGCACATAAAGAGCAGCGCGGGGCGGCGGAACACGTGGCAGCCTTGTGGCCGTTTTGGCCGCAGCGGTAACATTCACCGCTGCGGTCTACCTCCGCTGTGCATTGGGCCGCTATGTGGCCCGACTCCAGACACCGGAAACAGCGGCGGGGTCTAGGTTGTAGGACCATGACCCGCGCCGCCGACCACCCGACGAGAAGACGGCCGCCTCCTGCGACTATCTTCTTGGCGGCCATCTTTGGGCACCGCACGAACGCAGCGCCCATTCCGGCCGGCCCCCTCTGTATAGCGCCGGCATGAATTGCCGACGCTTGGCATCCCCCGGCTTTCGCCAGGGCTGCGACCAACCTCTCGTGGTCGATGGAGTCGTCCAGGCCGGTCACACGCATGTCTGCGGTACTCTCCGGCCTGGAGACGACTACGCCCTCCTCTCTGGCAAAGACCTCCCGCAGCTTGTTAGCCAGGAGGTCCGCCTTTTCGCCCCTCTCGGCGCCGTCGATCTCGATGACTCGAGCTCCGGTCGCCGCCGCCCTCATCTTGATGGGCGGTATACCCAGGGCTGGGAGGCTGATTTTGCTAACAGCCTCCGCGATCGCCTTATAATAGGTCAGCCCCCTCTCCTCCGCCGCAGGCTGCAGCGTTAGTACCACGGCCGCAGTTCGCGGCGGCCGGACTCTTACTCCCTTCCTCTTCGCAGACCCCCGCTTCACCACCTCCGACCACTGCCCCTCTTGTGGGGCTTGTGGGCGTGGCGCCGGTCCTGCGGGGGCGCACGGTTCTGGGTCCGGGTTCGGGGCAGGGATCTTCCTCCCTTTCCCTCGCTCTTCCCTCTTCTTCCTCTTCTTTTCTCTCTTCTTCGCCTTCTTTCCCTTCTTGCCTCGCGTTCCCAAAGAGACTGGGGCGCATGGCGGGACCACCTCCATGGGTGGGGGCGGCGACGGAGCGTCGGCGACTGCTTCGGCCACCACTGCCGCCTCCCTCCTGCGGTCCGCCGCCAGAGGAGGCCTCATGCTCTTCTCTGGCAGCAGTCTGCCGCTCACCTCGAGGCCCTCCAGACGGGCACTCACCAGTTTGCCGATTCGTTCGGCTAGCCTCCTCTCCAGCCCCTCCTCATCGACCGCGGCCGGAGCCTGCGTCGGGGCCGGGGCTTTTGCTGATCTGAAGGCCAGCTCGCGGCTCAGGTCCTCCAGCTTCGCCGACAGGGCCTTGTTGGCCTCCTGCAGGGCCTTGTTGGCCTCCATAAGTTTGGCCACCTCCTCCGAGACCGTCCGCGTCTTCACGATGTTGAAGGCGCTCCGAATGGCTAAGGCCGCGTCCTTCACGTCGCGGATCAGGTCCCCCTTCACGTTTCCAGACTTGGTGGCCACCGCGATTATGGTCGCGCAGGAATTGGCGACCACCCCCTCGATCGTCACCAGGTCCGAATCACCTGTCATCCGTCCATCCTTGGGAAGGAAGGAGGTCAGCCTTGCTCGCTCCTCTCTCCTCCACCTCATCTCCGTAGCGAGGTCCGCCTCCGCTTCCAGGCGAATCTCCTCGCGGCGCATCTTGTTCGCCTCCTCTTTGGCCTTCGCTAGGCCGACGTAATGCCCAGTGGTGGGCGGACGTCCGCGACCGCGCTTGGCCGTGGTCATCTTCGCCGGCGACGCACTGGAGTCGTCGTCGCCTGGCCTGACCACCTCCTCCGTTACTCGGCGTTTGAGCCGTATCTTGAGCCCGCCGGAGGCTCGGGAGCTTGGTCCCGCCGCGTCCGACATGCTCATATCGGACCAACCTTGGTCCGAGTCTTCCTCCTCGGAATCCTCCGCCGATAGAAATCCTCGGCTAGAGGCCCTCGACGACGCAGGTGATCGCGTCGTCGGTCTCCCTGTCTTCCCGGTCTTCGACCGCGTCGACGACGCCACCGTCTCCATGCTACCATCCGACTCGGAGAGCGTGGACACGGTTCCAGCTAATCGCCCTTCTTCCCTATCTTTTTCCTCCTCCACTCTCGTCAACCTCACTTTCAACGTCTTTGCAATTGTTGCCCCCTCCGTATACACGGGGCTCGACACCGGAGTGCCACGGGATTCCCCAACCTGTGGGTTGGGACCCGCCCGGAGAATATTTTCAATTGCGGACTTCTTCATATTCATCTTTTTTGTTTGAAGAGGGGTGGGATCCCCCCTTTGGCCCTCACGCATTCGACCAATGCCAGGCGAGAGCCGAACCTGACACTGGGACCCTCCCCCCCACACAGAATAAGAAGAGACAGACACAAATAGAACACAAAATACACAAATACAATACAATAAATACGAAACACACAAATAAACATACAATATAAACAAAAAGGAACTTCGGCCGCCGCTTCCCAGACTATCCGGGGCGCCGGCCGATCACCAACCGCAGGCCTTGAAGGCCCGCCATCCCCCGACCCGAAGGTCCGCTGCAGCCGCGATGAACGCGGCCGCCCAACACCAAACGCCCGACAGGGAAGCCGGGTTGACCAACCCTGCCGCGCCCACCTCAAAGACCCGAAGGTCAAAGACTTGGCCCGAACGCCAAAACCACCTCGGGCCTCAGAACATGCAGCGCACTATCAGAAGGATAGTGTGCGCAGTGAGGCCCCAAGTGTCCAGCCATTAGCCGCCGTGCCGCAATCTCTCTGGTAGCGGAGAGGTTGCGGGACGGCGTTGCCCAGGGTGCACCACGTGGAGGTTGCTGGACCTGACACCCCAACCTAACCTAACCTTTTTTTTTTTTTTTTTTTTTTTTTTTTTTTTTTTGTTCACGCTGGGGAAACCGTCATGGTACCCCCCTGATCCCACCCCCTGCGGGGTGGGGGGGAGGTTATGTGGGACTCTAACCGCACTAAAACCCCAGCGTGTGGCCGACGGGCACAACAAGGGAGGGGAGTCGTGGGTCCGCTTGTCGCATGACATACCATAACTCCCCTCTGTCGACATCCGCCTCCCTAAGGTAGGGATGCGGATCCACCTCGGCAGCAAAGGGCTGCATATATACCAGACGACATAATAAATAAACATTACATAAACTACATAGACAGTAAACATATAAGGTGATAGATATACATAAGAAATACTATTACATAAATATATACATAAATAGATATATGTCGCCCCACACGGGGGTGCACAATCGGCAACAACCCCTGAGCTCCATAGGGCCCAACCTCTCCGCCTCTCCAGAAGAGGCTGAGCGGGACAAAGATAAATCGCCAGCATCTGCTGACGAATGGGGTGTGGGCCTAGTCGGTGGGCAGTCCATCAGGTGGGACGAGGCCTGAGAGCTCCCCCGGGTCATCACGCCGGGTTTGCTCCCCCGTTGGCGAGACGGGGGGAGAGATCCCTCCGACGTACCCTCTTTCCATCCTGCCCCGCTCACTCCCGAAGTGGCAGTAGAGGCTATCCTCTCTACTTCACTCCACCGGTGACAGTTTTAAGGCATGACGGCCATCATACTCCCCTCGTCGTGGATAGGATGAAAATGAAGATGAAGATGGAGAAGAGTGGTTGACGTCCCCACGAACTAGTGCTCGTGACGACGCCCACCACTCCCCGGAAGATGACCCCCCCTATCCCCAGAAGCCGGGAAGAGTTGTAGCCGTCCGCGGGGTGCAATCCCCATTTGGTGATCAGCCAACTGGGTCCGCTGGCCCCTCAGACGACTACCCCTCCTCCCAACTGTGTCCAGCCATTAGCCGCCGTTCCGCAATCACTCCGGCTTACGAAGTGGTTGCTGAACGGCGTTGCCCAGGGTGCACCACGTGGAGGTTGCCGGACCTGACACCCCAACCTTTTTTTTTTTTTTTTTTTTTTTTTTTTAATTCCTACTCCCTCCGTCTTGGCGGGACGGGTGGGGGTCGCTGTAACAGTCTACCCACCCGTCCCAACGGAGAGGCCCGGAACTCAAACATTCCGGGCCCCACAACACTAAGCACCTGGGGGGCGTCTAACTTGAAGCGACGCCCCCCCAATACGACGACCACACCTTTTTGGTGGGGCGGGAGGAGGCGATCAAAGAACGCCCCCTTCAACCGCCACTACACCTACACCTTTTATGGTGGGGCGGGAGGAGGCGAGCAGAACGCCTCCTTCGACCGCCACTGCACCCAACTATCTACTAGTGGGGCGGGAGGAGGCGGGCAAAACGCCTCCTTCTACCGCCCCTCCGCCTGTGTCGGATTGGGTCAGAGAGCGGATCTGCCTCCCTGACCCGTTCCGCGGCCTCCTTCTGCGCGATTGCGTATTCGCAGAAGGAGGCCATCGCCTGCCACACAGTCTCACTGCCGAGCATTTGCATAACAATGCTCGGCAGGGACAGGTTCCCCCCTACGTGTGATGAGAGTGTGTGTCGCTGTGTTGATAGAGCGACACACACTCCCAGCACGTGGGGCGCCGTGTCTTCTGGCGCCCCACATTGGTGGCAGGCTGGGGTCCGCTCACGCCTAGCGATTTGATGCAGGTACTTTCCAAAGCATCCATGCCCGGAAAGCACCTGCACCAATCGGTAGGTGAGCGCCCCGTGCCGCCGCCGCATCCACCCCTCGAGGACCGGCCTTATAGCCCCCACCGTCCACTCACCTGGCACCGGTGGGGCCAGGTCCTCCGTCCACCGCCCAATTAGGGCGGCCTGCGCCTGCCTCCGCATGCGCGTGACCTCCTCCCAATCCGGGGGCTCGCCGCGGGTCCTTCTAGCCGAGATAAAATGATATATCTCGGCGAGGACTTCCGCTTGGAGCTCCCAGGGGGGGTCTCCGGCGAGCGCGCATGCGGCCGTCCAGGACACCGTTCGGTATCCTCGTATCGCCCTCGTCGCGATGACCCGCTGCGGACGCCGCAGCAGGGCCTTGTTCGCGCGACCGAGGGCGTCCGCCCAAACCGGTGCCCCGTAGCAGGCCATACTCCGTGTGACGGCGGAGTATAGCCCGCGGCAGGTGGCGTTGGGGCCGCCCACATTGGGCAGCAACCTCCCCAGAGCGGCAGCGGCACTCACGACCTTCGGGGCCAGACTTGCAAAATGGGCCCCGAAGGTCCACCTCCCGTCCAGGATGAGGCCCAGGTACTTCATCTGGAGCCCCACCCGGATCGGGACCCCGTCCAGGATGACTCGCGTGCCTGGAGGGGGTCCCCCCCGAGGCCCATGGAATAGTAGGGCCTCGGTCTTGGAGAGGGCTACCTCCAATCCAAGGGAGCGGATGCGGTCGACCACCAGGGCTGTCCCCACCGTGGCCAACCGCAGCGTCGCTCCCAGGTCCCTCCCCCTGGCTACGACTAGGGTGTCGTCCGCGTAGCAGGCGACCCGCAGACTTGCGGGAAGCGTGCCGCGGAGCACCCAGTCGTAGCCAACGTTCCACAGCAGGGGTCCCAACACTGACCCCTGTGGAACGCCGCAGGCCACGCGACGGCGCCTCAGGCCGTCGCGTCCCTCCACGAGGACCTCGCGGTCGCGGAGGTAGTCGCCCAGCAGCCTCCTCAGATACAGGGGCACTCCATGGTATCGGAGCGCCTCCTGTATCGTGGCGTGTGGGAGGCTGTTAAAGGCGTTGGCAATGTCCAGCGAGACAGCCAACGCCTTATCCCCCTCGGCGACCGCGGCCTGCGTCCAGCCCTTGAGCCAGAGCAGGGCGTCTATCGTCGACCGCCCCGCCCTGAACCCGTACTGGGCCTCGGACAGTCCGGGCCCAGTGCCCTCCAGGTGCTGGACGACTCGGGATGCTACGACTCTTTCGAGGAGCTTTCCCGTGTCGTCCAGAAGGACGATTGGCCTGTAGGCGGAAGGTGTCTCGGCATCCCGACCATCCTTCCGCAGCAGGCACAACCGTCCGTCCTTCCATATCTTCGGGAACTGTCCAGACGTGATACATACGTTGAACAGTTCCCGAAGCGGATCGCCCAGTGACTTGAGGGCGATCCGCAGCACCGCACCTGGAACCCCGTCTGGTCCCGGGGCCGTCCTCTTGCCGTGCAATCGAGCGACGGCAACCTCCATCTCCGCCTCCGTGACGGGGGGGATGGAGTCCGGGTCCAGCACCTCCTCCTCCTCGGGGGGGACAGGCGACATCACTGGAGGGGTGTGGTCTGGGTCTCTGTTCGGGAACAGACCCACCATCACCCTCTCCAGGACCTCCGGCTCTAGGGACTCCGCTACAGGGGGCGCCTGGCCCCGGAACTTTTTCCGGGCCGCCTTGTACGGGCGCCCCCACGGGTCCCTGTCGAGGCCCTCCAGGGCCTCGCCCCAGGAGTTCGCCTTCGCCTCCCCTATCGCCAGTTGTAGAGCCATCTTCGCGTCGCGGTACGCCTCGTACAACTGGCCTTCAGCTGCCAGCTCTTCCGCTGACAGCTGGTCGTCCGGGCGGCCGCGCCGCAATCTCCTGATGCGGACATACGGCCGCCGTGCCGCTGAGCAGGTCTCCCTAAGCGCCGCAATATCCCGGCGCCACCAATATACCTGGCGGCGCCCCTCGTAGCGGCGGGCCCTCGGCATGGCGGTGTCGCATATGGCCGTTAACGAGTCTCGAAAACGGCCTGCTGCGACATCCGCCTCGGGGTGTGTGCGCCCCGCAACCCAAGCTTGGACGATGGCCGCCTCCTCTGCCAACTCTACGTCTAGGCGGCTCATCGTCCATCGCGGGAAGTGCGCACGCAACTCCCGGCGAGGGCCTCCCGGATTGTCGGAGGGACCCATCTCGAACCTTATGTACTTGTGGTCCGAGAGGGTCTCAACCTCCGACTCTACCCTCCAGGCCCGGACACGCGCGGCGGCTGCTGGGGTGGCGAAAGAGATATCCACCACGGACCCCCCATTGTGCCGCACGCACGTGTGGGCCGACCCTGTATTTAGGAGGGTCAGCCCGGAGGCAACTGCCCACTCCACGACGAGCTCACCGCGAGCGTTGGTGGAGGGGTTGCCCCAGTCCCGGGCCTTCGCGTTCAGGTCCCCCATGAAGAGGACCTGACGTGGCGCCAGTCTTAACACCGCCGCGGCCAGGAGGTCAATAAACGCCTCCAGCTCCGCGACGGTTCTATTGGGGGAGAAGTACGCTCCTATTATGGCGTACTCCCCCCAATTGGCCACCACGTACCCCGCGCCCCTCTCGATGACTGTGAGAGGGGGGGTTCCGCCCTGCCTGCTCAGTATGGCCACGGAGCCATCAAGGTCCCCAGCCCAGCAAGGGTGCTGGGGGGGGACATAATAGGGCTCCGCGGCGACGGCCACATCAATTTGCCACTGCGCCAGGGACTGCATCAGCAAGTCCTGAGCTCTGGCGCAGTGGTTGAGGTTCGTCTGAAGGAAGCTGCGATGGCTGACTAAAGACATTAGTCAGACATCGCAACCTCCTCGTTCGCTAGTCTGCGAACGCCCGCCGGGGAGGCCACTCGTGGGACCTCGGGGGCGGCCACTGTCCGTATGTTGGCCGCCTTCCCTTTCGTCTTCGGGGGGACGCAGCTGCGCCCCCCCATAATGTGCCCAGAGGGCCTTCCTACCTCGGCGCAGATCGCGCAGTGCGCCGCGACCTTCCCGCAGTTTGCGGATCTGTGCCCCTCCTCGCCGCAGCGGTAGCACAAGTCACCCCGATTGGCTGCGGCGGGGCACTGGGGGCGGGTGTGGCCCAGCCCCATGCATCTATAACACCGCATGGGGCGCGCCCCCATGTCCGTAATGCCCACCGAACTCCAGCCGATGAGTAGCCTGCCCTTTTCCAACACCAGCTTCGCAGCCGGGATTGGGCAGGCTACCAGGCAAGACAGGGTGCCATTCCAGGCCTGGCGAATGTCGCCAGGCTTAACAAGGTGTACTGGACACCCCCCCGCCTTTGCCACCGCCATCGCCACCTTTTCCTTGGTGGCGGCATCGTCTAGGCCCGTTATTCTCAGGTCCGTGACCTTCACGGGCCTGGAAACGTTGGCCACGTCAGACAGGACCTCGCGCAGTTTGCCTGCGAGCCTGTCTGCCTTCTCGTCGTGTTCGGAGCCATGTATCTCTAGAAGCCTGGCTCCCGTGGCCGTCGCCCTGATCCGGAGCTGGTCAATACCCAGCTCCTCCAGGTCCACCCTGCTCTGCGCCTCGTCAATGATGGTCTTATAAGTGGCCCCCTTTTTTACGGCGTCGGGCTGCAGTGATATCACCACAGCCGCCGTTTTGGGGACCACTTGCGCCGTCCTGGGTTGCCTGGAGGCCTTACTCTGCCTGGCAACCGGGGCGCAAGGCGCAGCTGAAGACGCCGCAGCAGCACTCTTCCTACCTCTCCCCCTGTTCCTTCTCCTCCTCCTCTTCCTCGTTACCGTCTCCCATTCTCCCTGTTGTTCGGCGACCGGGACGGCGACGGCAGGGGCTGGAGGGACGGGTCTCCTCGCACCCTGTGTCTCCCTTGATGACGGAGGGGCAAACGACCTAACAGCCGCTGTCTGAGGGGCCATGGACGGCCTGTGGAGCTGTACGAGCGGCCTCGGGGCCTGCACAGCTGGCCTTGGGGCCTGCACAAACGGCCTTGAGGCCTGTACGATCGGCCTCGAGGCCTGCACAGCTGGCCTTGGGGCCTGTGCAGCCGGCCTTGGGGCCTGCACGATCGGCCTAGAGGCCTGCGCGACTGGCCTTGCTGCGACTGTAGCGTAGCGCGCGCGGCCCGGCGCCAGTATCGGCCTAGTAGGGGCGGCAGCCTCTGCCGCTCTTTCTGCCTCTCTCTTGGCATCCGCCCTAAGTGGCGGACGCAAAACCGGGGCTGGGAGCAGACGGCTCTCCAACCCTTCAAGACGAGCGCTCATCATCTCCCCGACCGTGATGGTCAGGGATCTCCTGAGCTCCTCCACCAAATCCGCCTGCTGCAGGACAGACGGAGCCTGCTGAATCTCCCTATTGTTTACCGTGGAGGAGGCGGCGGCTATTGCCTCGGCGGTACGGGTCTGTGCATCCGCAAATCCACGGCGCAACGCCTTCACCTCCGCCTTGGCGGCCTCCACTTCGAGTCGGAGGCGACCGTTCTCTGCCCTTAGGCGACGGGTCTCCTCCGCTTCGGTCCTACCCGCGAGGGTATCTACGACCTCCCTTAGTACTGTCGATGCTCTTTTTAGGCGACCGACAAACTCACCCTTGAGATTGCCCGATTTTGAGGCCACTTCCAGGATGGCAGCAATGCCTTCTCCTGCCTGGGCCCTCAACTGTTGAGCATTCATCGTGCCAGCATCCCTGGCAAAAGTGACAACATCTGATTCACTCCCAGACGTGTCCCGACCTTGTTGGGCCTTGCTAGCCCCCTTCCTGTAGGCTCTACCACGCAGAACCTGCTCCAACTCTCCATCCTTCGGCGAAGCCGGCTTCAGGAAAGTTTCCCTCGACGCTACCTTCCCAGCTCTCCTCCCTCTCATCGCGGTGCCGACCTTGGCAGCCATCGATCCCTCGGTTTCCGTGTCTGAGTCTAAGTACCCAGGCACGAAAAACGAGGAAGAATAAGGCCGCTTCAGGCCTACATCGCCCTCAACTCCACTAAGATCCATTTCGGAGGCGGTCCCCGCATCAGATGCGGTTCCAGCGCCCGAAATGAATCCCTCCGTCGGTGGCTTCGTGGACGGGCCCTTAGGCCTCGCCCCCGAAGCTGCCCTGTTGGAGGCGGGTTCGACGTACGTCGACTCCGCCGCCAACAACTCGGGCGACCCTACGTTCTCCAGGGAGGAAGCGAACCTCCCTGAAGCATCACGCGCCTGTTTAGACATGATGTCAAAACAGACCGCAACTCACCCAAAACGGAACAATCCAAAGAACATACAACACAATCCAATTAATACAGTCCTGAGTACAGAGCAACTTTAGCCGAGCCCGATCTGCCACTCCGTTACGGTGGTCAGATGGGTCGTTTCCAGGGGACGCGACGTGGACGCAAAGCTCTGTGGGGGGTCCCCCACCTGACACCCCAACCTAACCTAACCTAACCTAACCTAACCTAACCTAACCTAACCTAACCTAACCTAACCTAACCTTTTTTTTTTTTTTTTTTTTTTTTTTTTTTACGTGGGGAAATCTAATGATACCATTCGGCCGATGGGGTCAGCCGAATGGTTATGTGGGACTTGCACCCTAACTAAAACCACCACGATGAGCAATCCTGGCCGCCAAGCAAAGTTAATGTGGGGGGGACGGTTCCGGGTATGCGTAGCATTCTACTTCCCCGTCCCCCGGCGGCAGGCCCCAGGTGCTGGGCCGCAGACCTAGGAGGGGTTTCCTGGCTCATAGGAGGAAACCCCTCACCGACGAGCGGGGCTATACAAGCTGGCGAGGGCCCCCATGCCCCCCCGCCAGACCCCGAAATACCGGGATGGCCCGAGGTCGCTGTAAAGGCAACCCCTTGCCATCCAAGTTTACAATCAGGGGAGGCGTTAATGTCCGAATGATCCGAAGATCATTCGGACATTCCCGCCTCCCTGTCGAACGTGTAACGAACACCTCCGACGAGGGGGGTAGCCAACTTGGCCTTCCCCCGCGTCCTGGGAGGGACACAACTGCGTCCCCCCATCACGTGCCCGGACGGCCGACCGGATTCCGCGCAGATTGCGCAGCGTGGGTCGGCCCTCCTGCACTCCGCCGCTCGATGGCCTGCGTTTCCACAGCGGAAACACAGGTCACCCCTGTCCGCTGAGGCGGGGCACTGGATGCGGGTGTGACCAAGTCCCATACACCTATGACAGCGCATGGGACGCACTCCCAGGTTGTACACCCGCACCGTGCTCCAACCTATCCGTAGTCTGCCCTTTTTCAGCAGCCGTTCGGCCGCTTCCACAGGGCAAGACACCCGGACGGAGCCCGCGCCGTTAAAGCCAGGATTGATCATCCCGGCCTTAACTTTCTGCGTTGCGCAGCTCCCCGCCTCTGCGACCGCCTTCTCCACAGCCTCCCTAGTGGCGCCGTCGTCCATGCCCGTGATCCGAAGATCAACGGACTTGACGGGCCTCGCGACGACCGCCACTTCGGACACAATCTCGCGGAGCTTCTCCGCGAGCTTGTCCGCCTTCTCGTCCATATCCGGGCCGGATACCTCAAGCATCCGGGCCCCCGTCGCCGTCCGGCGAAAGCTGATGTGGTCGATCTCGAGTGCATCGATATCGACCTCATCTTGCGCCCTCTGGATCACCCTCATGTAGGTGACTCCCTCTTCCGCGGCCTCAGGCCTCAGCGTGAGAACCACAGCCGCGGTCGCGGGAGGCCTAGCGGGTGCCTTCCTCCTCCTTTTTGGGGCGGCAGGTGTTGTTGCCGCCCTGGCCCCAGATGTAGTGGGGGCCTTCGCCTTGGCCCCAATCGTGGTGGGGGCTTTCGCCCTTGCCACAGGGGCAGGCGCCTTCTTCTTCGCAGCGGGAGGGGGAGCAGTCCCCTTCCCCTTGCCCTTCCCTTTACCCTTCCTTACCACCGTTGCCCAGGTCTCAACTTGGGGAACGGTGGCAGGGACCGTAATTACCGGTGCCGGTGCCACCGTGGCAGCAGCAGCCTTTGCACCTCCAGCCCCCCCGCCCACACTGGGGGCAGGTATACGGGCCGGTTTGGGCGCAGGCACAGCCGGCGGGGCGGTGTCCGTCGCCGCCCTCCTGGCATCCGCCTTCAGCGGTGGCCGCAGCACCGGAGCAGGCAGGAGGCGGTCCTGGATCCCATCAAATCGGGCATTCAACATCTGCCCGATGGTTGAGATCAAGGAGCGCCTCAGCTCCTCCACAACTTCAGCCCCCAAGATGGTAGAGGGGGCCGGCATCACGTCCTTAGCAGCCGCAGATGTAGCAGCCGCTGCCGCGCTCGCTTTGGCTTCGACGAAAGCGCTTCGCAGCGCCTTCACCTCCGCCTTCAGCGACTCCACGTCCAGGCGCAGGCAGCGGTTCTCCGCTCTCAGCAGCCGCGTCTCCTCCTTTTCAGTCCGCCCCGCGAGGGTGTCGACGACCTCGCTTAATTCGGAGGCAGACCTTTTCAGGCGGGCGATAAACTCCCCCTTGAGGTTCTTAGATTTTAGCGCAACCTCAAGTATGCGGGCAACATTCTCGCCCGCCCGAGCCCTCAATTGCTGCGCGTCCATAGTGCTGGGGTCTCCGGCGATCGCGGCAGCACCGGATTCACTTCCGGTGCTCATCGCAGGGTCGGAGCCCTCAGCAGCAGGCCTCCTGAAGGGCCTGCGGCGCAACACTTCCTCCAGAGTCTCGTCCGGTGTTGTGCGGGGCCTGACGAAGGCGTCCCTAGGTGGGACACCCGCCGGCCTCGCCTTCCCTCTTCTGGCGGTGTTCACCTTAGCAGCCGCCACCCCCTCGGCCTCCGAGCCCGAGCATAGCCGCCCGGGCGCGAGTACCGAAGAGGCCGGCCTCTTACGGTGAACACCACCACCTCTCCTGTCCAGAGATGATTCCATCGAGGTGACGGATCCCGTATCATCGGAATCCGGCACCTCCACGGAATCATCCGACACTATCAGAGAGGTTCCGGAAAGACCCCTAAAAGGGTTTCTCCGGAACCTCCCCGACGCGTCGCGATGCGGCCTGACGCAGTCAAGCCTCTCCAATCGTACTCCCAGCACTTTCCCTCCCTTAACTCCTCCCAACACAAGGCTCTCCTCCTGGCGATGCTTGCCCCCCCCAGAATACGAGGGGCAGGATGCCGAAGCACCGAGGGATTCTCCAGCGGCATCACCGCTGGTACCCTCCTGGGGTAGATCAATCTTTTGAACACCGGCCATTTGAAGAGTGGCAGTTTATAGGCATACCGGCCTTCTCCCCTCCACGTCGACTGGTTTTTTACCGTGGTTGTCTCCACTTGGGCAAGCCCCTATCCGTCCGGCAAGCCCCTCACCTTCCGGCGAGTTCGCCGGCGGTGACCAACGTGGTCCCCGCCGCCTCCGACTCGCGTCGCCGCTACTCAGCAATACCGCCGAGACGCCGACCGAGCCCCGCAACCAATCAAGGCTGCACCGCCCGCAACCGTCGCTACCCGGACTATCCAGGACGCCGGCATTGGGCCCACCACGGGCAACTCCGCCCCTCCTGGGGTCCGATGTTGTGGACCCCTGTATCCGGTTATTGGCCGACGTTAGACAAAGCCCCCCAACAAGGAGATTTTATCTAACGTCGTTACCAGGGTGCACCAGGCCCGACGGCTGCCGTTCCCCCCGAACGTATCCAAAGGGGACAAGCAGCAATCAGGCACACGAGGAGGTTACCGGATCACGCACCCTAACCTAACCTTTTTTTTTTTTTTTTTTTTTTTTATAAACTTCGGCCTCCGTCTTGGCGGGACGGGTGGGGGTCACTGTAACAGTCTACCCACCCGCCCCAACGGAGAGGCCCGGAACTCAAACATTCCGGGCCCCATAACACCCAAGCAATAGGGGGGGGGTGTCCAGCTTGAAGCGACACCCCCCCGACACGACACCATTTCTGGTGGGGCGGGAGGAGGCGATCCAGGCGCCTCCTTCTACCGCCGCTTCACCCTGAAGCAATAATATGGGCGGGAGGAGGCGGAGAAGTCGCCTCCTTCTACCGCCCAGAAAGGAAATACACACAAAATGGGCGGGAGGAGGCGGAAAAGACGCCTCCTGCTACCGCCCAGAAAAACCCAACTAGTGGGGAAAAACACACCCCTCCTAGTGGGGCGGGAGGAGGCGGGCAAAACGCCTCCTTCTACCGCCCCTCCGCCTGTGCCGGATCGGGTCAAGGAGAGGATCTTCCTCCCTGACCCGCTCCGCGGCCTCCTTCTGCGCGATTGCGTATTCGCAGAAGGAGGCCACAGCCTGCCACGCCGTGTCGCTGCCGAGCATGGCACGAATTACGCTCGGCAGGGACAGGTCCACCCCTATGTGTGCGGAGAGTGTGTGTCGCTGTGTTGATAGAGCGACACACACTCCCAGCACGTGGGGCGCCGTGTCTTCTGGCGCCCCACATTGGTGGCAGGCTGGGGTCGGCTCACGTCTAGCGATCTGGTGCAGGTATTTTCCGAAGCATCCATGCCCGGAAAGCACCTGCACCAATCGGTAGGTGAGCGACCCATGCCGCCGCCGCAGCCACTCCCCGAGGACCGGTCTTATGGCCCCCACCGTCCACGCACCCGGCACCGGTGGGGCCAGGTCCTCCGTCCACCGCCCTATTAGGGCGGCCTGCGCCTGCCTCCGCATGCGCGTGACCTCCTCCCAATCCGGGGGCTCTCCGCGGGTCCTTCTAGCCGAGACAAGATGGTAAATCTCGGCGAGGACCTCCGCTTGGAGCTCCCAGGGGGGGTCTCCGGCAAGCGCGCATGCGGCCGTCCAGGACACCGTCCGGTATCCGCGTATCGCCCTCGTCGCGATGACCCGCTGCGGACGTCGCAGCAGGGCCTTATTGGCGCGTCCGAGGGCGTCCGCCCAGACCGGCGCCCCGTAGCAGGCCATACTCCTGGTGACGGCGGAGTATAGCCCGCGGCAGTTGGCGCTAGGGCCGCCCACGTTGGGCAGCAGCCTCCCTAGTGCGGCAGCGGCACTCACGACCTTCGGGGCCAGACTTGCAAAATGAGCCCCGAAGGTCCACCTCCCATCCAGGATGAGGCCCAGGTACTTCATCTGGGTCCCCACCCGGATCGGGACCCCGTCCAGGACGACTTGAGTGCCTGGAGGGGGTCCCCCCCGAGGCCCGTGAAACAACAGGGCCTCGGTCTTGGAGAGGGCAACCTCTAGTCCTAGGGAGCGGATGCGGTCGACCACCAGGGCTGTCCCCACCGTGGCCAACCGCAGCGTCGCTCCCAGGTCCCTCCCCCTGGCCACGACTAGGGTGTCGTCCGCGTAGCAGGCGACCCGCAGACTTGCGGGAAGCGTGCCGCGGAGCACCCAGTCGTAGCCGACGTTCCACAGCAGGGGTCCCAACACTGACCCCTGTGGAACGCCGCAGGCCACGCGACGGCGCCTCAGGCCGTCGCGTCCCTCCACGAGGATCTCGCGGTCGCGGAGGTAGTCGCCCAACAGCCTCCTCAGATACAGGGGCACTCCATGGTATCGGAGCGCCTCCTGTATCGTGGCGTGTGGGAGGCTGTTAAAGGCGTTGGCAATGTCCAACGAGACAGCCAACGCCTTATCCCCCTCGGCGACCGCGGCCTGCGTCCAGCCCTTGAGCCAGAGCAGGGCGTCTATCGTCGACCGCCCCGCCCTGAACCCATACTGGGCCTCGGACAGTCCGGGCCCAGTGCCCTCCAGGTGCTGGACGACCCGGGACGCTACGACTCTTTCGAGGAGCTTTCCCGTGTCGTCCAAGAGCACGATTGGCCTGTAAGCGGAAGGTGTCTCGGCATCCCGACCATCCTTCCGCAGCAGGCACAACCGGCCGTCCTTCCATATCTTCGGGAACTGTCCAGACGTGATGCATACGTTGAACAGTTCCCGAAGCGGACCGCCCAGTGACTTTAGGGCGATCCGCAGCACTGCACCTGGAACCCCGTCCGGTCCCGGGGCCGTCCTCTTGCCGTGCATCCGAGCGACGGCAACCTCCATCTCCACCTCCGTGACGGGGGGGATGGAGTCCGGGTCCGGCACCTCCTCCTCCTCGGGGAGGACAGGCGACATCACTGGAGGGGTGTGGTCTGGGTCTCTGTTTGGAAACAGACCCACCAGCACCCTCTCCAGGACCTCCGGCTCGAGGGACTCCGCTACGGGGGGCGCTTGGCCCCGGAACTTTTTCCGGGCCGCCTTGTACGGGCGCCCCCACGGGTCCCTATCGAGGCCCTCCAGGGCCTCGCCCCAGGAGTTCGCCTTCGACTCCCCTATCGCCAGCTGTAGGGCCCGCCTCGTCTCGCGGTACGCCTCATACAGCTGGCCTTCAGCTGCCAGCTCCTCTTCTGACAGCTGGTCGTCCGGGCGGCCGCGCCGCAATCTCCTGATGCGGACATACGGCCGCCGTGCCGCTGAGCAGGCCTCCCTGAGCGCCGCGAGCTCCCGGCGCCACCAATAGACCTGGCGGCGCCCCTCGTAGCGCCGGGCCCTCGGCATGGCGGTGTCGCAAATGGCCGTTAACGCATTTCTAAAACGGCCTGCTGCGACATCCGCCTCGGGGTGCGTGCGCCCCGCAACCCAAGCCTGGACGACGGCCGCCTCCTCTGCCAACTCGACGTCTAGGCGGCTCATCGTCCACCGCGGGAAGTGCGCACGCATCTCCCGGCGGGGCCCTCTCGGACTGTCGGAGGGACCCATCTCGAACCTTATGTACTTGTGGTCCGAGAGGGTCTCTACCTCCGACTCTACCCTCCAGGCCCGGACACGCGCTGCGGCTGCTGGGGTGGCGAACGAGAGGTCCACCACGGACCCCCCACGCTGCCGCACGCACGTGTGGGCCGACCCTGTATTCAAAAGGGTCAGCCCGGAGGCAACTGCCCACTCCACGACAAGCTCACCGCGAGCGTCAGTGGAGGGGTTGCCCCAGTCCCGGGCCTTCGCGTTCAGGTCCCCCATAAAGAGGACCTGACGTGGCGCCTGCCTTAACACCGCCGCGGCCAGGAGGTCCACAAACACCTCCAGCTCCGCGACGGTTCTATTGGGGGAGAAGTACGCTCCTATTATGGCGTACTCCCCCCAATTGGCCACCACGTATCCCGCGCCCCTCTCGATGACTGTGAGAGGGGGGGTTCCGCCCTGCCTGCTCAGTATGGCCACGGAGCCATCAAGGTCCCCAGCCCAGCAAGGGTGCTGGGGGGGGACATAATAGGGCTCCGCGGCGACGGCCACATCAATTTGCCACTGCGCCAGGGACTGCATCAGCAAGTCCTGAGCTCTGGCGCAGTGGTTGAGATTCGTCTGAAGGTAGCTGTGATGGCTGACTAAAGACATTAGTCAGACATCGCAGCTACCTCGTTCGCCAATGCGCGAACGCCCGCCGGGGAGGCCACTCGTGGGGCCTCGGGGGCGGCCACTGTCCGTGTGTTGGCCGCCTTCCCACTCGTCTTGGGAGGGACGCAGCTGCGTCCCCCCATTATGTGCCCAGAGGGCCTCCCGACCTCGGCGCAGATCGCGCAGCGCGCCGCGACCTTCCCGCAATTTGCGGATCTGTGCCCCTCCTCCCCGCACCGGTAACACAGATCGCCCCGATTGGCTGCGGCGGGGCACTGGGGGCGGGTGTGGCCCAGCCCCATGCACCTGTAGCACCGCATGGGGCGCGCCCCCATCGCCGTGACGCCCACCGAGCTCCAGCCGATGAGGATTCTGCCCTTTTCCAACACCAGCTGAGCAGCCGGGATCGGGCAGGCCACGAGGCAAGACCAGGAGCCATTCCAGGCCTGGCGAATGTCGCCAGGCCTGACGAGGTGCACTGGGCACCCCCCCGCCTTTGCTATGGCTGCCGCCACCTTCTCCTTGGTGGCGGCATCATCCAGGCCCGTTATCCTCAGGTCCGTGACTTTCACGGGCCTGGAAACGCTGGCCACGTCGGACAGGACTTCCCGCAGTTTGCCTGCGAGCCTGTCCGCCTTGTCGTCGTGGTCGGAGCCAGCTATTTCTAAGAGCCTGGCTCCCGTGGCCGTCGTCCTGAACCGGAGCTGGTCAATACCCAGCTCCTCCAGGTCCACCTTGGTCTGTGCCTCGTCGATGAGGGTCTTGTACGTGACCCCCTTCTCGACGGCGTCGGGCTGCAGCGACAGCACGACTGCCGCCGTTTTGGGGGCCTTTGGCGCCACCCTTGGGGCCCTATTCCCCACCGCGGGGCCTTGGGGCCTGGCAGTCCCGTTTACAGGGGGAGCAGCTCCTCCTCTCCTCCTGTTCCTCCTTCCTCCTCTCTTCCGCTTCCTCTTCCCCACCGTGGTCCAGGCGTCTGCCTGTGGGGCAGAAGTTGGAGCAGCCACGGGGGCAGTGGGAGGGGCGGGTCTCCTCACCTCTTGTGTTCCCCTCATGGCCGGGGGAACATACGGCCTTGGAACCGTCGTCGGCGGGGCAGCAGCTGCCTGCCTTGGAGCCGGCGCGGCCGGCTTGGCTGCGACTGCAGCATAACGCGCCGGTGCCTGCGCGGCCGGCCTGGCTGCGACTGCAGCATAACGCGCCGGCCTCGGTGCCTGCGCGGCCGGCCTGGCTGCGACCGCAGCGTAGCGCGCCGGCGCTGGTATCGGCCTGGGTGGGGTGGCAACCACTGCCGCCCCCTCTGTCGCCCTTTTTGCATCCGCCCTTAGTGGCGGCCTCATAATTGGGGCCGGGAGGAGGCGGCTCTCGAGTCCCTCGAGCCGGGCATTCATCATCTCGCCGACCGTGATGGTCAGCGAGCGCCGCAGCTCCTCCACTAACTCCGCTCCCTGTATAACGGCGGTAGGCCCTCTCGACGCCGAGTTTTCTGCGACAGTGGCTGCGGCGACGGCCTGATTGGTCTTGGCCGTGGCCTCCGCGTAGCCCTGTCGCAGCGCCTTCACCATGGCTTTGGAGGCGTCAACCTCCAAGAGCAAGCGCGCGTTATCGGCACGGAGACGCCTCGTCTCCTCTGCCTCCGTCCTGCCTGCAAGTGTGTCCACCACTTCCCTAAGGACCGAGGTGGCTCTCTTGAGGCGGGCAATGTACCCGCCCTTGAGGTTACCCGATTTCTGGGCAACCTCCAAAATTGCAGCAAGGCCCTCTCCTGCTTGGGCCCTGAGTTCTTGGGCGTTCATTTGGCTCGCGTCTCTAGTCGTTGTGACATCCGAGTCACTCTCCGAGACTGCTGCGCCCACCCCCTTCCTGTAAGCCCTATTACGCAGGGCTTCGTCCAGCTCCTTGTCGACCGGCGAGGCCGGCTTCAAGAAGGTCTCCCTTCGAGGCACTGTCTTCACAGACCTCCTTCCTCGTTGCGCGGTGGTGACCTTGGCGGCCATCATCGATCCCTCGTTTTCCGTGTCTGAGTCTAAGTACCCAGGCACGAAAAACGAGGAAGAATAGTGAGGCCGCTTCAGGCCAACATCGCCCTCAACTCCACTAAGATCCATGTCGGAGGCGGTCCCCGCATCAGATGCGGTTCCAGCGCCCGAAATGGATCCCTCCGTCGTTGGCTTCGTGGGCGGGCCCTTAGGCCTCACCCCCGAAGCTGCCCTGTTGGAGGCGGGTTCGACGTAAGTCGACTCCGCCGCCAACAAATCGGGCGTCCCTACGTTCTCCAGGGAGGCAGCAAACCTCCCTGAAGCATCGCGCGCCTGTTTTGACATAATGTCGCAACAGACCGCAACCCAACACAAAACGGTACAACACACAATAAGAACAGTCAATCACAATTAGTCTTGAGTACAGAGCAACTTTAGCCGAGCCCGATCTGCCACTCCGTTACGGTGGTCAGATGGGTCGTTTCCGGGGAACGCGACGTGGACGCAAAGCTCTGTGGGGGGTCCCCCACCCTTTTTTTTTTTTTTTTTTTTATGAACTTCGTCGTCCGTCTTTGGTGGGACGGGTGGGGGTTACTGTAATAGTCTACCCACCCGCCCCGACGGGGAGGCCCGGAACTCCTACATTCCGGGCCCCGACAACACACCAAGCAATAGGAGGGGGTGTCCAGCTTAAGGCGACACCCCCCCGACACGACACCACACCATTTCTGGTGGGGCGGGAGGAGGCGATCCAAGCGCCTCCTTCTACCGCCACTTCACCCCAGTTCACACAAATGGGCGGGAGGAGGCGGGAAAGACGCCCCCTGCTACCGCCCAGAAAGGAAAATACACACAAGATGGGCGGGAGGGGGCGGAAAAGACGCCTCCTGCTACCGCCCAGAAAAACCCAACTAGTGGGGAAAACACCCTACTAGTGGGGCGGGAGGAGGCGGGCAAAACGCCTCCTTCTACCGCCCCTCCGCCTGTGCCGGATCGGGTCAAGGAGAGGATCTTCCTCCCTGACCCGCTCCGCGGCCTCCTTCTGCGCGATTGCGTATTCGCAGAAGGAGGCCACAGCCTGCCACGCCGTGTCGCTGCCGAGCATGGCACGAATAACGCTCGGCAGGGACAGGTCCAGCCCTATGTGTGCGGAGAGTGTGTGTCGCTGTGTTGACAGAGCGACACACACTCCCAGCACGTGGGGCGCCGTGTCTTCTGGCGCCCCACATTGGTGGCAGGCTGGGGTCGGCTCACGTCTAGCGATTTGGTGCAGGTATTTTCCGAAGCATCCATGCCCGGAAAGCACCTGCACCAATCGGTAGGTGAGCGACCCATGCCGCCGCCGCATCCACTCCCCGAGGACCGGTCTCAAGGCCCCCACCGTCCACGCACCCGGCACCGGTGGGGCCAGGTCCTCCGTCCACCGCCCTATCAGGGCGGCCTGCGCCTGCCTTCGCATGCGCGTTACCTCCTCCCAATCCGGGGGCTCTCCGCGGGTCCTTCTAGCCGAGACAAGATGGTATATCTCGGCGAGGACCTCCGCTTGGAGCTCCCAGGGGGGGTCTCCGGCAAGCGCGCATGCGGCCGTCCAGGACACCGTCCGGTATCCGCGTATCGCCCTCGTCGCGATGACCCGCTGCGGACGTCGCAGCAGGGCCTTATTGGCGCGTCCGAGGGCGTCCGCCCAGACCGGCGCCCCGTAGCAGGCCATACTCCTGGTGACGGCGGAGTATAGCCCGCGGCAGTTGGCGCTAGGGCCGCCCACGTTGGGCAGCAGCCTCCCCAGTGCGGCAGCGGCACTCACGACCTTCGGGGCCAGACTTGCAAAATGGGCCCCGAAGGTCCACCTCCCATCCAGGATGAGGCCCAGGTACTTCATCTGGGTCCCCACCCGGATCGGGACCCCGTCCAGGACGACTTGAGTGCCTGGAGGGGGTCCCCCCCGAGGCCCGTGGAACAACAGGGCCTCGGTCTTGGAGAGGGCAACCTCTAGTCCTAGGGAGCGGATGCGGTCGACCACCAGGGCTGTCCCCATCGTGGCCAACCGCAGCGTCGCTCCCAGGTCCCTCCCCCTGGCCACGACTAGGGTGTCGTCCGCGTAGCAGGCGACCCGCAGACTTGCGGGAAGCGTGCCGCGGAGCACCCAGTCGTAGCCGACGTTCCACAGCAGGGGTCCCAACACTGACCCCTGTGGAACGCCGCAGGCCACGCGACGGCGCCTCAGGCCGTCGCGTCCCTCCACGAGGATCTCGCGGTCGCGGAGGTAGTCGCCCAACAGCCTCCTCAGATACAGGGGCACTCCATGGTATCGGAGCGCCTCCTGTATCGTGGCGTGTGGGAGGCTGTTAAAGGCGTTGGCAATGTCCAGCGAGACAGCCAACGCCTTATCCCCCTCGGCGACCGCGGCCTGCGTCCATCCTTTGAGCCAGAGCAGGGCGTCTATCGTCGACCGCCCCGCCCTGAACCCATACTGGGCCTCGGACAGTCCGGGCCCAGTGCCCTCCAGGTGCTGGACGACCCGGGACGCTACGACTCTTTCGAGGAGCTTTCCCGTGTCGTCCAAAAGCACGATTGGCCTGTAAGCGGAAGGTGTCTCGGCATCCCGACCATCCTTCCGCAGCAGGCACAACCGGCCATCCTTCCATATCTTCGGGAACTGTCCAGACGTGATGCATACGTTGAACAGTTCCCGAAGCGGACCGCCCAGTGACTTTAGGGCGATCCGCAGCACTGCACCTGGAACCCCGTCTGGTCCCGGGGCCGTCCTCTTGCCGTGCATCCGAGCGACGGCAACCTCCATCTCCACCTCCGTGACGGGGGGGATGGAGTCCGGGTCCAGCACCTCCTCCTCCTCGGGGAGGATAGGCGACATCACTGGAGGGGTGTGGTCTGGGTCTCTGTTTGGAAACAGACCCACCAGCACCCTCTCCAGGACCTCCGGCTCGAGGGACTCCGCTACGGGGGGCGCTTGGCCCCGGAACTTTTTCCGGGCCGCCTTATACGGGCGCCCCCACGGGTCCCTATCGAGGCCCTCCAGGGCCTCGCCCCAGGATGTCGCCTTCGACTCCCCTATTGCCAGCTGTAGGGCCCGCTTCGCGTCGCGGTACGCCTCATACAGCTGGCCTTCAGCTGCCAGCTCCTCTGCTGACAGCTGGTCGTCCGTGCGGCCGCGCCGCAGTCGTCTTATGCGGACATACGGCCGCTGTGCCGCTGAGCAGGCCTCCCTGAGCGCCGCGATCTCCCGGCGCCACCAATACACCTGGCGGCGCCCCTCGTAGCGGCGGGCCCTCGGCATGGCGGTGTCGCAAATGGCCGTTAATGCATCTTTAAAACGGCCTGCTGCGACATCCGCCACGGGGTGCGTGCGCCCCGCAACCCAAGCTTGGACGACGGCCGCCTCCTCTGCCAACTCGACGTCTAGGCGGCTCATCGTCCACCGCGGGAAGTGCGCACGCATCTCCCGGCGGGGCCCTCCCGGATGGTCGGAGGGACCCATCTCGAACCTGATGTATTTGTGGTCCGAGAGGGTCTCCACCTCCGATTCTACCCTCCAGGCCCGGACACGCGCTGCAGCTGCTGGGGTGGCGAACGAGAGGTCCACCACGGACCCCCCACGCTGCCGCACGCACGTGTGGGCCGACCCTATATTTAGGAGGGTCAGCCCGGAGGCAACTGCCCACTCCACGACAAGCTCACCGCGAGCGTCAGTGGAGGGGTTGCCCCAGTCCCGGGCCTTCGCGTTCAGGTCCCCCATAAAGAGGACCTGACGTGGCGCCTGCCTTAACACCGCCGCGGCCAGGAGGTCAACAAACACCTCCAGCTCCGCGACGGTTCTATTGGGGGAGAAGTACGCTCCCATTATGGCGTACTCCCCCCAATTGGCCACCACGTATCCCGCGCCCCTCTCGATGACTGTGAGAGGGGGGGTTCCATCCTGCCTGCTCAATATAGCCACGGAGCCATCAAGGTCCCCAGCCCAGCAAGGGTGCTGGGGGGGGACATAATAGGGCTCCGCGGCGACGGCCACATCAATTTTCCACTGCGCCAGGGACTGCATTAGCAAGTCCTGAGCTCTGGCGCAGTGGTTGAGGTTCGTCTGAAGGAAGCTGCGATGGCTGACTAAAGACATTAGTCAGACATCGCAACCTCCTCGTTCGCCGATGTGCGAACGCTCGCCGGGGGGGCCACTCGTGGGGCCTCGGGGGCGGCCACAGTCCGTGTGTTGGCCGCCTTCCCGTTCGTCTTGGGAGGGACGCAGCTACGTCCCCCCATTATGTGCCCAGAGGGCCTCCCAACCTCGGCGCAGATCGCGCAGTGCGCCGCGACCTTACCGCAGTTTGCGGATCTGTGCCCCTCCTCGCCGCAGCGGTAGCACAGGTCGCCCCGATTAGCTGTGGCGGGGCACTGGGGGCGGGTGTGGCCCAGCCCCATGCACCTGTAGCACCGCATGGGGCGCGCCCCCATGTTCGTGACGCCCACCGAGCTCCAGCCTATGAGGAGCCTGCCCTTGTCCAGCACCAGCTGAGCAGCCGGGATCGGGCAGGCTACGAGGCAGGAAAACGAGCCGTTCCAGGCCTGGCGGATGTCGCCAGGCCTGACGAGGTGCACTGGGCACCCCCCCGCCTTTGCTATGGCTGCCGCCACCTTCTCCTTGGTGGCGGCATCATCCAGGCCCGTGATCCTCAGGTCCGTGACTTTCACGGGCCTGGAAACGCTGGCCACGTCGGACAGGACTTCCCGCAGTTTGCCTGCGAGCCTGTCCGCCTTTTCGTCGTGATCGGAGCCAGGTATTTCCAATAGCCTGGCTCCCGTGGCCGTCGTTCTGAACCGGATCTGCTCAATGCCGAGCTCCTCCAGGTTCACCTTCTCTTGCGCCTCGTCGATGAGGGTCTTGTAAGTGACCCCCTTCTCGACGGCGTCGGGCTGCAGCGACAGCACGACTGCCGCCGTTTTGGGGGCCTTTTGCACCACCCTCACTGCCCTGTTCCCCGCCGCGGGGCCTTGGGGCCTGGCAGGCCCATTTACAGGGGGGGCAGCTCCTCCTCTCCTCCTGTTCCTCCTTCCTCCCCTCTTCCGCTTCCTCTTCCCCACCGTGGTCCAGGCATCTGCCTGTGTGGCAGCAGCTGGAGCAGCCACGGGGGCAGCGGGAGGGGCGGGTCTTCTCGCCTCTTGTGTTCCCCTCATGGCCGGGGGAACGTACGGCCTTGGAACTGTCGTCGGCGGGGCGGCAGCTGCCTGCCTTGGAGCCGGCGCGGCCGGCTTAGCTGCGACTGCAGCATAGCGCGCCGGCCTCGGTGGCTGCGCGGCCGGCTTAGCTGCGACTGCAGCATAGTGCGCCGGCCTCGATGCCTGCGCGGCCGGCCTGGCTGCGACCGCAGCGTAGCGCGCCGGCGCCGGTGTCGGCCTGGGTGGGGCGGCAACCACTGCCTCCCTCTCTGTCGCCCTTTTGGCATCCGCCCTCAATGGCGGCCTCATTATTTGGGCCGGAAGGAGGCGGCTCTCGAGCCCTTCGAGCCGGGCATTCATCATTTCGCCGACCGTAATGGTCAGCGAACGCCGCAGCTCCTCCACCAGCTCCGCTCCCTGAATGATGGCGGGAGCCCTCCTCGACGCCGAGTTCTCCGCGACAGTGGCTGCGGCGACGGCCTCGTTGGTCTTGGCCGTGGCCTCCGCGTAGCCCTGTCGCAGCGCCTTCACCATCGCCTTGGAGGCGTCAACTTCCATGCGCAGACGCGCGTTATCGGCACGGAGACGACGTGTCTCCTCTGCCTCCGTCCGACCAGCTAGGGTGTCCACCACGTCCCGAAGGACAGAGGTGGCCCTCTTCAAGCGGGCGATGAACCCGCCCTTTAGGTTGCCCGATTTTTGGGCAACTTCTAATATTGCGGCAAGCCCTTGTCCAGCTTGCGCTCTCAATTCCTGGGCGTTCATTTCGCTAGCGTCTCTGGTCGCTGTGACGTCAGAGTCACTCTCTGTCGTGCGACCAGAGGCAGCGCTCGCCCCCTTCCTCAGAGCCCTGTTGTGGAGGGCTTCCTCCAATTCTTTGTCCACCGGCGAGGCCGGCTTCAAAAAAGACTCCCTACGCGGAGCTACTTTCGTAGACCTCCCTCTCCCTCTCTGTGCGGACGTGACCTTGGCGGTCGCCGGTCCCTCAGTCTCCGTGTCTGAGTCGTAATACCCAGCCACGTAGAAAGAGGAAAACGGCCGCTTCTGGCCAGTCCCGCTCTCAACTCCACTCAAATCCATTTCGGAGGCGGTCCCCGCATCAGATGCGGTCCCAGCGCCCGAAATGGATTCCTCCATCGGTTGCTTCGTGGACGGGCCCTTAGGCCTCGCCCCCGAAGCTGCCCTGTTGGAGACGGGTTCGACGTACGTCGACTCCGCCGCCAACAAATCGGGCGACCCTACGTTCTCCAGGGAGGAGGTGAACCTCCCTGAAGCATCACGCGCCTGTTTAGACATGGTGTCAAAACAGACCGCAACTCAACCAAACAACGGAACAGAACACAATATAAACAGTCAAATCACAATTAGTCTTGGAAGTACAGAGCAACTTTAGCCGAGCCCGATCTGCCACTCCGTTACGGTGGTCAGATGGGTCGTTTACCAGGGGACGCGACGTGGACGCAAAGCTCTGTGGGGGGTCCCCCGGGGGTCCCCCACCCTAACCTAACCTAACCTAACCTTTTTTTTTTTTTTTTTACACACTTCGTCGTCCGTCTTTGGTGGGACGGGTGGGGGTTACTGTAATAGTCTACCCACCCGCCCCGACGGGGAGGCCCGGAACTCCTACATTCCGGGCCCCGACAACACACCAAACAATAGGGGGGGGTGTCCAGCTTGAAGCGACACCCCCCCGACACGACACCACACCATTTCTGGTGGGGCGGGAGGAGGCGATCCAGGCGCCTCCTTCTACCGCCACTTCACCCTTGAAGAAACTGTATGGGCGGGAGGAGGCGGAAAAAGACGCCTCCTTCAACCGCCCAGAAAGAAGTACGCACAAGATGGGCGGGAGGAGGCGGAAAAGACGCCTCCTGCTACCGCCCAGAAAAACCCAACTAGTGGGGAAAAACACACCCCTCCTAGTGGGGCGGGAGGAGGCGGGCAAAACGCCTCCTTCTACCGCCCCTCCGCCTGTGCCGGATCGGGTCAAGGAGAGGATCTTCCTCCCTGACCCGCTCCGCGGCCTCCTTCTGCGCGATTGCGTATTCGCAGAAGGAGGCCACAGCCTGCCACGCCGTGTCGCTGCCGAGCATGGCACGAATTACGCTCGGCAGGGACAGGTCCACCCCTATGTGTGCGGAGAGTGTGTGTCGCTGTGTTGATAGAGCGACACACACTCCCAGCACGTGGGGCGCCGTGTCTTCTGGCGCCCCACATTGGTGGCAGGCTGGGGTCGGCTCACGTCTAGCGATCTGGTGCAGGTATTTTCCGAAGCATCCATGCCCGGAAAGCACCTGCACCAATCGGTAGGTGAGCGACCCATGCCGCCGCCGCAGCCACTCCCCGAGGACCGGTCTTATGGCCCCCACCGTCCACGCACCCGGCACCGGTGGGGCCAGGTCCTCCGTCCACCGCCCTATTAGGGCGGCCTGCGCCTGCCTCCGCATGCGCGTGACCTCCTCCCAATCCGGGGGCTCTCCGCGGGTCCTTCTAGCCGAGACAAGATGGTAAATCTCGGCGAGGACCTCCGCTTGGAGCTCCCAGGGGGGGTCTCCGGCAAGCGCGCATGCGGCCGTCCAGGACACCGTCCGGTATCCGCGTATCGCCCTCGTCGCGATGACCCGCTGCGGACGTCGCAGCAGGGCCTTATTGGCGCGTCCGAGGGCGTCCGCCCAGACCGGCGCCCCGTAGCAGGCCATACTCCTGGTGACGGCGGAGTATAGCCCGCGGCAGTTGGCGCTAGGGCCGCCCACGTTGGGCAGCAGCCTCCCTAGTGCGGCAGCGGCACTCACGACCTTCGGGGCCAGACTTGCAAAATGAGCCCCGAAGGTCCACCTCCCATCCAGGATGAGGCCCAGGTACTTCATCTGGGTCCCCACCCGGATCGGGACCCCGTCCAGGACGACTTGAGTGCCTGGAGGGGGTCCCCCCCGAGGCCCGTGAAACAACAGGGCCTCGGTCTTGGAGAGGGCAACCTCTAGTCCTAGGGAGCGGATGCGGTCGACCACCAGGGCTGTCCCCACCGTGGCCAACCGCAGCGTCGCTCCCAGGTCCCTCCCCCTGGCCACGACTAGGGTGTCGTCCGCGTAGCAGGCGACCCGCAGACTTGCGGGAAGCGTGCCGCGGAGCACCCAGTCGTAGCCGACGTTCCACAGCAGGGGTCCCAACACTGACCCCTGTGGAACGCCGCAGGCCACGCGACGGCGCCTCAGGCCGTCGCGTCCCTCCACGAGGATCTCGCGGTCGCGGAGGTAGTCGCCCAACAGCCTCCTCAGATACAGGGGCACTCCATGGTATCGGAGCGCCTCCTGTATCGTGGCGTGTGGGAGGCTGTTAAAGGCGTTGGCAATGTCCAACGAGACAGCCAACGCCTTATCCCCCTCGGCGACCGCGGCCTGCGTCCAGCCCTTGAGCCAGAGCAGGGCGTCTATCGTCGACCGCCCCGCCCTGAACCCATACTGGGCCTCGGACAGTCCGGGCCCAGTGCCCTCCAGGTGCTGGACGACCCGGGACGCTACGACTCTTTCGAGGAGCTTTCCCGTGTCGTCCAAGAGCACGATTGGCCTGTAAGCGGAAGGTGTCTCGGCATCCCGACCATCCTTCCGCAGCAGGCACAACCGGCCGTCCTTCCATATCTTCGGGAACTGTCCAGACGTGATGCATACGTTGAACAGTTCCCGAAGCGGACCGCCCAGTGACTTTAGGGCGATCCGCAGCACTGCACCTGGAACCCCGTCCGGTCCCGGGGCCGTCCTCTTGCCGTGCATCCGAGCGACGGCAACCTCCATCTCCACCTCCGTGACGGGGGGGATGGAGTCCGGGTCCGGCACCTCCTCCTCCTCGGGGAGGACAGGCGACATCACTGGAGGGGTGTGGTCTGGGTCTCTGTTTGGAAACAGACCCACCAGCACCCTCTCCAGGACCTCCGGCTCGAGGGACTCCGCTACGGGGGGCGCTTGGCCCCGGAACTTTTTCCGGGCCGCCTTGTACGGGCGCCCCCACGGGTCCCTATCGAGGCCCTCCAGGGCCTCGCCCCAGGAGTTCGCCTTCGACTCCCCTATCGCCAGCTGTAGGGCCCGCCTCGTCTCGCGGTACGCCTCATACAGCTGGCCTTCAGCTGCCAGCTCCTCTTCTGACAGCTGGTCGTCCGGGCGGCCGCGCCGCAATCTCCTGATGCGGACATACGGCCGCCGTGCCGCTGAGCAGGCCTCCCTGAGCGCCGCGAGCTCCCGGCGCCACCAATAGACCTGGCGGCGCCCCTCGTAGCGCCGGGCCCTCGGCATGGCGGTGTCGCAAATGGCCGTTAACGCATTTCTAAAACGGCCTGCTGCGACATCCGCCTCGGGGTGCGTGCGCCCCGCAACCCAAGCCTGGACGACGGCCGCCTCCTCTGCCAACTCGACGTCTAGGCGGCTCATCGTCCACCGCGGGAAGTGCGCACGCATCTCCCGGCGGGGCCCTCTCGGACTGTCGGAGGGACCCATCTCGAACCTTATGTACTTGTGGTCCGAGAGGGTCTCTACCTCCGACTCTACCCTCCAGGCCCGGACACGCGCTGCGGCTGCTGGGGTGGCGAACGAGAGGTCCACCACGGACCCCCCACGCTGCCGCACGCACGTGTGGGCCGACCCTGTATTCAAAAGGGTCAGCCCGGAGGCAACTGCCCACTCCACGACAAGCTCACCGCGAGCGTCAGTGGAGGGGTTGCCCCAGTCCCGGGCCTTCGCGTTCAGGTCCCCCATAAAGAGGACCTGACGTGGCGCCTGCCTTAACACCGCCGCGGCCAGGAGGTCCACAAACACCTCCAGCTCCGCGACGGTTCTATTGGGGGAGAAGTACGCTCCTATTATGGCGTACTCCCCCCAATTGGCCACCACGTATCCCGCGCCCCTCTCGATGACTGTGAGAGGGGGGGTTCCGCCCTGCCTGCTCAGTATGGCCACGGAGCCATCAAGGTCCCCAGCCCAGCAAGGGTGCTGGGGGGGGACATAATAGGGCTCCGCGGCGACGGCCACATCAATTTGCCACTGCGCCAGGGACTGCATCAGCAAGTCCTGAGCTCTGGCGCAGTGGTTGAGATTCGTCTGAAGGTAGCTGTGATGGCTGACTAAAGACATTAGTCAGACATCGCAGCTACCTCGTTCGCCAATGCGCGAACGCCCGCCGGGGAGGCCACTCGTGGGGCCTCGGGGGCGGCCACTGTCCGTGTGTTGGCCGCCTTCCCACTCGTCTTGGGAGGGACGCAGCTGCGTCCCCCCATTATGTGCCCAGAGGGCCTCCCGACCTCGGCGCAGATCGCGCAGCGCGCCGCGACCTTCCCGCAATTTGCGGATCTGTGCCCCTCCTCCCCGCACCGGTAACACAGATCGCCCCGATTGGCTGCGGCGGGGCACTGGGGGCGGGTGTGGCCCAGCCCCATGCACCTGTAGCACCGCATGGGGCGCGCCCCCATCGCCGTGACGCCCACCGAGCTCCAGCCGATGAGGATTCTGCCCTTTTCCAACACCAGCTGAGCAGCCGGGATCGGGCAGGCCACGAGGCAAGACCAGGAGCCATTCCAGGCCTGGCGAATGTCGCCAGGCCTGACGAGGTGCACTGGGCACCCCCCCGCCTTTGCTATGGCTGCCGCCACCTTCTCCTTGGTGGCGGCATCATCCAGGCCCGTTATCCTCAGGTCCGTGACTTTCACGGGCCTGGAAACGCTGGCCACGTCGGACAGGACTTCCCGCAGTTTGCCTGCGAGCCTGTCCGCCTTGTCGTCGTGGTCGGAGCCAGCTATTTCTAAGAGCCTGGCTCCCGTGGCCGTCGTCCTGAACCGGAGCTGGTCAATACCCAGCTCCTCCAGGTCCACCTTGGTCTGTGCCTCGTCGATGAGGGTCTTGTACGTGACCCCCTTCTCGACGGCGTCGGGCTGCAGCGACAGCACGACTGCCGCCGTTTTGGGGGCCTTTGGCGCCACCCTTGGGGCCCTATTCCCCACCGCGGGGCCTTGGGGCCTGGCAGTCCCGTTTACAGGGGGAGCAGCTCCTCCTCTCCTCCTGTTCCTCCTTCCTCCTCTCTTCCGCTTCCTCTTCCCCACCGTGGTCCAGGCGTCTGCCTGTGGGGCAGAAGTTGGAGCAGCCACGGGGGCAGTGGGAGGGGCGGGTCTCCTCACCTCTTGTGTTCCCCTCATGGCCGGGGGAACATACGGCCTTGGAACCGTCGTCGGCGGGGCAGCAGCTGCCTGCCTTGGAGCCGGCGCGGCCGGCTTGGCTGCGACTGCAGCATAACGCGCCGGTGCCTGCGCGGCCGGCCTGGCTGCGACTGCAGCATAACGCGCCGGCCTCGGTGCCTGCGCGGCCGGCCTGGCTGCGACCGCAGCGTAGCGCGCCGGCGCTGGTATCGGCCTGGGTGGGGTGGCAACCACTGCCGCCCCCTCTGTCGCCCTTTTTGCATCCGCCCTTAGTGGCGGCCTCATAATTGGGGCCGGGAGGAGGCGGCTCTCGAGTCCCTCGAGCCGGGCATTCATCATCTCGCCGACCGTGATGGTCAGCGAGCGCCGCAGCTCCTCCACTAACTCCGCTCCCTGTATAACGGCGGTAGGCCCTCTCGACGCCGAGTTTTCTGCGACAGTGGCTGCGGCGACGGCCTGATTGGTCTTGGCCGTGGCCTCCGCGTAGCCCTGTCGCAGCGCCTTCACCATGGCTTTGGAGGCGTCAACCTCCAAGAGCAAGCGCGCGTTATCGGCACGGAGACGCCTCGTCTCCTCTGCCTCCGTCCTGCCTGCAAGTGTGTCCACCACTTCCCTAAGGACCGAGGTGGCTCTCTTGAGGCGGGCAATGTACCCGCCCTTGAGGTTACCCGATTTCTGGGCAACCTCCAAAATTGCAGCAAGGCCCTCTCCTGCTTGGGCCCTGAGTTCTTGGGCGTTCATTTGGCTCGCGTCTCTAGTCGTTGTGACATCCGAGTCACTCTCCGAGACTGCTGCGCCCACCCCCTTCCTGTAAGCCCTATTACGCAGGGCTTCGTCCAGCTCCTTGTCGACCGGCGAGGCCGGCTTCAAGAAGGTCTCCCTTCGAGGCACTGTCTTCACAGACCTCCTTCCTCGTTGCGCGGTGGTGACCTTGGCGGCCATCATCGATCCCTCGTTTTCCGTGTCTGAGTCTAAGTACCCAGGCACGAAAAACGAGGAAGAATAGTGAGGCCGCTTCAGGCCAACATCGCCCTCAACTCCACTAAGATCCATGTCGGAGGCGGTCCCCGCATCAGATGCGGTTCCAGCGCCCGAAATGGATCCCTCCGTCGTTGGCTTCGTGGGCGGGCCCTTAGGCCTCACCCCCGAAGCTGCCCTGTTGGAGGCGGGTTCGACGTAAGTCGACTCCGCCGCCAACAAATCGGGCGTCCCTACGTTCTCCAGGGAGGCAGCGAACCTCCCTGAAGCATCGCGCGCCTGCTTGGACATAATCGAAGCAGACCGCGACTCAACCTGAACGGAACAAACCAAAACACATAAAACACAATCCAATTTATAACAGTCCTGAGTACAGAGCAACTTTAGCCGAGCCCGATCTGCCACTCCGTTACGGTGGTCAGATGGGTCGTTTCCGGGGAACGCGACGTGGACGCAAAGCTCTGTGGGGGGTCCCCCCCCCCAACCTTTTTTTTTTTTTTTTTTTTTTTTTTTTCGACTTCGTCGACCGTCTTTGGTGGGACGGGTGGGGGTTACTGTAACAGTCTACCCACCCGCCCCAACGGAGAGGCCCGGAACTCAAACATTCCGGGCCCCATAACACCCAAGCAATAGGGGGGGGGGTGTCCAGCTTGAAGCGACACCCCCCCGACACAACACCACACCATTTCTGGTGGGGCGGGAGGAGGCGATCCAGGCGCCTCCTTCTACCGCCACTTCACCCTGGGATAAACAATATGGGCGGGAGGAGGCGGAAAAGTCGCCTCCTTCTACCGCCCAGAAAGAAAAACACACACAAAATGGGCGGGAGGAGGCGGAAGAAGACGCCTCCTGCTACCGCCCAGAAAAGCCCAACTAGTGGGGAAACACCCTCTACTAGTGGGGCGGGAGGAGGCGAGCAAAACGCCTCCTTCTACCGCCCCTCCGCCTGTGCCGGATCGGGTCAAGGAGAGGATCTTCCTCCCTGACCCGCTCCGCGGCCTCCTTCTGCGCGATTGCGTATTCGCAGAAGGAGGCCACAGCCTGCCACGCCGTGTCGCTGCCGAGCATGGCACGAATAACGCTCGGCAGGGACAGGTCCAGCCCTATGTGTGCGGAGAGTGTGTGTCGCTGTGTTGACAGAGCGACACACACTCCCAGCACGTGGGGCGCCGTGTCTTCTGGCGCCCCACATTGGTGGCAGGCTGGGGTCAGCTCCCGTCTAGCGATTTGGTGCAGGTATTTTCCGAAGCATCCATGCCCGGAAAGCACCTGCACCAATCGGTAGGTGAGCGACCCATGCCGCCGCCGCAGCCACTCCCCGAGGACCGGTCTTATGGCCCCCACCGTCCACGCACCCGGCACCGGTGGGGCCAGGTCCTCCGTCCACCGCCCTATTAGGGCGGCCTGCGCCTGCCTCCGCATGCGCGTGACCTCCTCCCAATCCGGGGGCTCTCCGCGGGTCCTTCTAGCCGAGACAAGATGGTAAATCTCGGCGAGGACCTCCGCTTGGAGCTCCCAGGGGGGGTCTCCGGCAAGCGCGCATGCGGCCGTCCAGGACACCGTCCGGTATCCGCGTATCGCCCTCGTCGCGATGACCCGCTGCGGACGTCGCAGCAGGGCCTTATTAGCGCGTCCGAGGGCGTCCGCCCAGACCGGCGCCCCGTAGCAGGCCATACTCCTGGTGACGGCGGAGTATAGCCCGCGGCAGTTGGCGCTAGGGCCGCCCACGTTGGGCAGCAGCCTCCCCAGTGCGGCAGCGGCACTTACGACCTTCGGGGCCAGACTTGCAAAATGGGCCCCGAAGGTCCACCTCCCATCCAGGATGAGGCCCAGGTACTTCATCTGGGTCCCCACCCGGATCGGGACCCCGTCCAGGATGACTTGAGTGCCTGGAGGGGGTCCCCCCCGAGGCCCGTGAAACAACAGGGCCTCGGTCTTGGAGAGGGCAACCTCTAGTCCTAGGGAGCGGATGCGGTCGACCACCAGGGCTGTCCCCACCGTGGCCAACCGCAGCGTCGCTCCCAGGTCCCTCCCCCTGGCCACGACTAGGGTGTCGTCCGCGTAGCAGGCGACCCGCAGACTTGCGGGAAGCGTGCCGCGGAGCACCCAGTCGTAGCCGACGTTCCACAACAGGGGTCCCAACACTGACCCCTGTGGAACGCCGCAGGCCACGCGACGGCGCCTCAGGCCGTCGCGTCCCTCCACCAGGACCTCGCGGTCGTGGAGGTAGTCGGCCAGCAGCCTCCTCAGATACAGGGGCACTCCATGGTACCGGAGCGCCTCCTGTATCGTTGCGTGTGGGAGGCTGTTGAAGGCGTTGGCGATGTCAAGTGAGACAGCCAACGCCTTATCCCCCTCGCCGACCGCGGCCTGCGTCCATCCTTTGAGCCAGAGCAGGGCGTCTATCGTCGACCGCCCCGCCCTGAACCCATACTGGGCCTCGGACAATCCGGGCCCAGTGCCCTCCAGGTGCTGGACGACCCGGGACGCTACGACTCTTTCGAGGAGCTTTCCCGTGTCGTCCAAGAGCACGATTGGCCTGTAAGCGGAAGGTGTCTCGGCATCCCGACCATCCTTCCGCAGCAGGCACAACCGGCCGTCCTTCCATATCTTCGGGAACTGTCCAGACGTGATGCATACGTTGAACAGTTCCCGAAGCGGACCGCCCAGTGACTTTAGGGCGATCCGCAGCACTGCACCTGGAACCCCGTCCGGTCCCGGGGCCGTCCTCTTGCCGTGCATCCGAGCGACGGCAACCTCCATCTCCACCTCCGTGACGGGGGGGATGGAGTCCGGGTCCGGCACCTCCTCCTCCTCGGGGAGGACAGGCGACATCACTGGAGGGGTGTGGTCTGGGTCTCTGTTTGGAAACAGACCCACCAGCACCCTCTCCAGGACCTCCGGCTCGAGGGACTCCGCTACGGGGGGCGCTTGGCCCCGGAACTTTTTCCGGGCCGCCTTGTACGGGCGCCCCCACGGGTCCCTATCGAGGCCCTCCAGGGCCTCGCCCCAGGAGTTCGCCTTCGACTCCCCTATCGCCAGCTGTAGGGCCCGCCTCGTCTCGCGGTACGCCTCATACAGCTGGCCTTCAGCTGCCAGCTCCTCTTCTGACAGCTGGTCGTCCGGGCGGCCGCGCCGCAATCTCCTGATGCGGACATACGGCCGCCGTGCCGCTGAGCAGGCCTCCCTAAGCGCCGCGAGCTCCCGGCGCCACCAATAAACCTGGCGGCGCCCCTCGTAGCGCCGGGCCCTCGGCATGGCGGTGTCGCAAATGGCCGTTAACGCATTTCGAAAACGGCCTGCTGCAACATCCGCCTCGGGGTGCGTGCGCCCCGCAACCCAAGCCTGGACGACGGCCGCCTCCTCTGCCAACTCGACGTCTAGGCGGCTCATCGTCCACCGCGGGAAGTGCGCACGCATCTCCCGGCGGGGCCCTCCCGGACTGTCGGAGGGACCCATCTCGAACCTTATGTACTTGTGGTCCGAGAGGGTCTCTACCTCCGACTCTACCCTCCAGGCCCGGACACGCGCTGCGGCTGCTGGGGTGGCGAACGAGAGGTCCACCACGGACCCCCCACGCTGCCGCACGCACGTGTGGGCCGACCCTGTATTTAGAAGGGTCAGCCCGGAGGCAACTGCCCACTCCACGACAAGCTCACCGCGAGCGTCAGTGGAGGGGTTGCCCCAGTCCCGGGCCTTCGCGTTCAGGTCCCCCATAAAGAGGACCTGACGTGGCGCCTGCCTTAACACCGCCGCGGCCAGGAGGTCAACAAACACCTCCAGCTCCGCGACGGTTCTATTGGGGGAGAAGTACGCTCCCATTATGGCGTACTCCCCCCAATTGGCCACCACGTATCCCGCGCCCCTCTCGATGACTGTGAGAGGGGGGGTTCCGTCCTGCCTGCTCAATATGGCCACGGAGCCATCAAGGTCCCCAGCCCAGCAAGGGTGCTGGGGGGGGACATAATAGGGCTCCGCGGCGACGGCCACATCAATTTTCCACTGCGCCAGGGACTGCATCAGCAAGTCCTGAGCTCTGGCGCAGTGGTTGAGATTCGTCTGAAGGAAGCTGCGATGGCTGACTAAAGACATTAGTCAGACATCGCAACCTCCTCGTTCGCTTGTGTGCGAACGCCCGCCGGGGAGGCCACTCGTGGGGCCTCGGGGGCGGCCACTGTCCGTGTGTTGGCCGCCTTCCCGCTCGTCTTGGGAGGGACGCAACTGCGTCCCCCCATTATGTGCCCAGAGGGCCTCCCGACCTCGGCGCAGATCGCGCAGCGCGCCGCGACCTTCCCGCAATTCGCGGATCTGTGCCCCTCCTCCCCGCACCTGTAACACAGGTCGCCCCGATTTGCTGCGGCGGGGCACTGGGGGCGGGTGTGGCCCAGCCCCATGCACCTATAGCATCGCATGGGGCGCGCCCCCATCGCCGTAACGCCCACCGAGCTCCAGCCGATGAGGATCCTGCCCTTTTCCAACACCAGCTGAGCAGCCGGGATCGGGCAGGCCACGAGGCAAGACCAGGAGCCATTCCAGGCCTGGCGAATGTCGCCAGGCCTGACGAGGTGCACCGGGCACCCCCCCGCTCGCGCTATGGCGGTCGCCACCTTCTCCTTGGTGGCGGCGTCATCCAGGCCCGTTATCCTAAGGTCCGTGACCTTCACGGGCCTGGAAACGCTGGCCACGTCAGGCAGGACTTCCCGCAATTTGGCTGCGAGCCTGTCTGCTTTCTCGTCATGTTCGGAGCCAGCTATCTCTAAGAGCCTGGCTCCCGTGGCCGTCGTCCTGAACCGGAGCTGGTCGATACCCAGCTCCTCCAGGTCCACCCTGGTCTGCGCCTCGTCGATGAGGGTCTTGTACGTGACCCCCTTCTCGACGGCGTCGGGCTGCAGCGACAGCACGACTGCCGCCGTTTTGGGGGCCTTTGGCGCCACCCTTGGGGCCCTATTCCCCACCGCGGGGCCTTGGGGCCTGGCAGTCCCATTTACAGGGGGGGCAGCTCCTCCTCTCCTCCTGTTTCTCCTTCCTCCCCTCTTCCTCTTCCTCTTCCCCACCGTGGTCCAAGCATCTGCCTGTGGGGCAGCAGCTGGAGCAGCCACGGGGGCAGCGGGAGGGGCGGGTCTTCTCGCCTCTTGTGTTCCCCTCATGGCCGGGGGAACATACGGCCTTGGAGCTGTCGTCGGCGGGGCGGCGGCTGCCTGCCTTGGAGCTGGCGCGGCCGGCTTGGCTGCGACCGCAGCGTAGCGCGCCGGCGCCGGTCTTGATACCTGCGCGGCCGGCCTGGCTGCAACCGCAGCGTAGCGCGCCGGCGCCGGTCTTGATACCTGCGCGGCCGGCCTGGCTGCAACCGCAGCGTAGCGCGCCGGCGCCGGTATCGGCCTAGGTGGGGCGGCAACCACTGCCGCCCTCTCTGCCACCCTTTTGGCATCCGCCCTTAGTGGCGGCCTAATGATTTGGGCCGGGAGGAGGCGGCTCTCGAGTCCCTCGAGTCGGGCATTCATCATCTCGCCGACCGTGATGGTCAGCGAGCGCCGCAACTCCTCCACTAATTCTGCTCCCTGCATGACGGCGGGAGGAGCTTTTTGCATCGCCGTGTTCTCGGCCACAGTGGCAGCGGCGACGGCCTCGTTCGTCTTCGCCGTGGCCTCCGCGTATCCCTGCCGCAGCGCCTTCATCATTGACTTGCCGCAGACCTAGGAGGGGTTTCCTGGCTCATAGGAGGAAACCCCTCACCGACGAGCGGGGCTATACAAGCTGGCGAGGGCCCCCATGCCCCCCCGCCAGACCCCGAAATACCGGGATGGCCCGAGGTCGCTGTAAAGGCAACCCCTTGCCATCCAAGTTTACAATCAGGGGAGGCGTTAATGTCCGAATGATCCGAAGATCATTCGGACATTTCCGCCTCCCTACTCGCAGTGAAGCGAGCTCCCCCCACGAGGGTAGCCAACTTGGCCTTCCCCCGCGTCCTGGGAGGGACACAGCTGCGTCCCCCCATCACGTGCCCGGAAGGCCGACCGGATTCCGCGCAAATTGCGCAGCGTGGGTCGGCCCTCCTGCACTCCGCCATACGGTGGCCCGTGTCTCCGCAACGGAAACATAGGGCACCCCTATCCGCCGTGGCGGGGCACTGGGTGCGGGTGTGCCCAAGTCCCATGCACTTATGGCAGCGCATGGGACGCACTCCCAGGTTGCTCACCCGCACCGTGCTCCATCCTATTCGCAGCCCGCCCTTTTCCAGCAGCCGCGTGGCCGCATCGACAGGGCAGGCTACTAGGACGGTGCCCGTGCCGTCAAAGCCGGGGTTGATACTCCCAGCCTTGACACGTCCCGCCTCGGCGACCGCCTTCCTCACTATGTCCTGGGTGGCGCCGTCGTCCAAGCCCGTGATCCGGAGATCGGTGGACTTAATGGGCCTGGAGACAAGCGCCACGTCGGAGAGGACCTCGCGGAGCTTCTCCGCGAGCCTATCCGCCTTTTCCTCCCTCTCAGGCCCGGATAGCTCAAGCAGCCGGGCCCCTGTCGCCGTCCGGCGAAATTTTACATGGTCGATCTCGAGGTCCTCGAGATCGACTTTCTTCTGCATCGTGCAGAACACGGCATGGTACGTCACTCCCTCTTCCGCGGCCTCGGTCCTCAGGTTGAGGACCACAGCCGCGGTCGGGGGAGACGCCGCAGCCTTCCTCCGTCTTCTTCTTCCTCCCTTCCGTTTAGGGGCGGCAGATGTTGGTGCCTCCCTGGCCCCTGAAGTGGGGGCCTTCGCCTTGGCCCTCGCAGTGGTGGGGGCTTTCGCCCTTGCCACCGGGGCAGGCGCCGTCCTCTTCGCAGAAGCAGGGGGAGCGACCCCCCTCTCCTTAGCCTTCCCTCCTTTCTTCTTCCTCCCCACCACCGTTGCCCAGGTCTCGACCTGGGGAGGGGCGGTAGGGAGCGCCGTCGACGGTGTCGGTGCCACCGCGGGCGCGGCAGCCTTGGCGCCTCCAGCCCCCCCGCCCACGATGGGGGCAGGTTTACGAGCCGGTGTAGGCGCAGGCACAGCCAGTGGGGCGGCAGTCGCCGCCGCTCTCCTGGCATCCGCTCTCAGCGGCGGCCTCAGCACCGGGGCAGGAAGGAGGCGGTCCTGGATCCCCTCAAATCGGGCATTGAGCATCTGCCCGATGGTGGAGATCAAGGAGCGCCTCAGCTCCTCCACAACTTCAGCCCCCAAGATGGTAGAGGGGGCCGGCATCACGTCCTTGGCAGCCGCAGATGTAGCAGCCGCTGCCGCGCTCGCTTTGGCTTCGACGAAAGCGCTTCGCAGCGCCTTCACCTCCGCCTTCAGCGACTCCACGTCCAGGCGCAGGCAGCGGTTTTCCGCTCTCAGCAGCCGCGTCTCCTCCTTTTCGGTGCGCCCCGCGAGGGTGTCGACAACCTCGCTCAGCTCCGAGGCAGACCTTTTCAGGCGGGCGATGAACTCCCCCTTGAGGTTCTTGGATTTTAACGCAACCTCAAGTATACGGGCAACATTCTCGCCCGCCCGCGCCCTCAATTGCTGCGCGTCCATAGTGCTGGGGTCTCCGGCGATCGCGGCAGCACCGGATTCACTTCCGGTGCTCATCGCAGGGTCGGAGCCCTCAGCAGCAGGCCTCCTGAAGGGCCTGCGGCGCAACACCTCCTCCAAAGTCTCGTCCGGTGTTGTGCGGGGCCTGACGAAGGCGTCCCTAGGTGGGACACCCGCCGGCCTCGCCTTCCCTCTTCTGGCGGTGTTCACCTTAGCAGCCGCCACCCCCTCGGTCTCCGAGCCCGAGCATAGCCGCCCGGGCGCGAGTACCGAAGAGGCCGGCCTCTTACGGTGAACACCACCACCTCTCCTGTCCAGAGATGATTCCATCGAGGTGACGGATCCCGTATCATCGGAATCCGGCACCTCCACGGAATCATCCGACACTATCAGAGAGGTTCCGGAAAGACCCCTAAAAGGGTTTCTCCGGAACCTCCCCGACGCGTCGCGTATAGGCTTATTTCGGCTAAGCCTCTCCAGCCGCACGACAAGGTCTCCCCCCTTCTTAACTCCTCCAAGACTCTCAGAAGTCCCCTCCTGGCGTTGTTTGCCCCCCCCAGAATACGAGGGGCAGGATGCCGAAGCACCGAGGGATTCTCCAACGGCGGAGCCGCTGGTACCCTCCTGGGGTAATTCATCTTTTTGAACAGACGCCATTCGAAGAAGTCAGTTTACAGGCATGACGGCCTCTCTTCCTCGTCGAGTGGTTTTTTACCGTGGTTGTCTCCACTTGGGCAAGCCCCTATCCGTCCGGCAAGCCCCTCACCTTCCGGCGAGTTCGCCGGCGGTGGCCAACGTGGCCCCCGCCGCCTCCGACTCGCGTCGCCGCTACTCAGCAATACCGCCGAGACGCCGACCGAGCCCCGCAACCAATCAAGGCTGCACCGCCCGCAACCGCCGCTACCCGGACCATCCAGGACGCCGGCTTTGGGCCCACCACGGGCAACTCCGCCCCTCCTGGGGTCCGATGTTGTGGACCCCTGTATCCGGTTATTGGCCGACGTTAGACAAAGCCCCCCAACAAGGAGATTTTATCTAACGTCGTTACCAGGGTGCACCAGGCCCGACGGCTGCCGTTCCCCCCCGGACGCATCCAAAGGGGACAAGCAGCAATCAGGCACACGAGGAGGTTACCGGATCTCGCACCCCAACCTAACCTAACCTAACCTAACCTAACCTAACCTTTTTTTTTTTTTTTTTTTTAACGTTGGGAAAATCCGTCATGGATACCAGCCCACACGCAATTAGTGGGAACCTGGTTATGTGGGACTCCAACCGCACTAAAAAACCAACGTGTGATCGACGGCACAACTGTTGAACAGAGTCGTGGGCCCGAGCTTTCGCATATCAGCCATAACTCACGTTCAGTCGATATCCGCTTCGCCCGAGGGGGCTACGCAGACCCTTGCTCTAGGAAAACAAGCTCAATCCTGAGCAGCATACGAGAACCGTATGCCGCCTCATGAGGGCCTTTACCATCAACGTCCAGCGCCCGCCAGGCGCTCCCGTCCGGTCAAAGACCCTCCGAACAGAGACAGTGCACTGGCCTTTACGACCCATTCAATCAGTCTCACGTTCGAGGAGAACGTTGTTTTCCCTTCTTGCCAGGCTTTGCATACAAGTACGCGCAGCCACACGGCGAGGTTTTTACCGACGAGTATGGTGCTTGGGGGGCACCCTCGCCCAATAAAACCCTCCTTACAGACTGTGCACTGGCCATTACAGCCCATTCAATCAGTCCGAGATCCCAGGCGGAGAGTGCGCGAGCCTTTACAGCCCATACAACAATCCGCCACACGGCCGCGAGACCGCAGTCTCGCGGCACCCCGTTGGCACGACAACAACGTCTCCCGAAGGAGAGGTTGCTGATCTGCCGCCAGAGTACGAAACGATGGATGATAGATGAGACATCGTCACTAACACGACTCAAACGTGCCCTGTATGAGATGAAAATGGAGAAGAAAGGTTGGCGTCCCCACAGGCTAGTGCCAGCGACGACGCCCACCTCTCCCCGGATGATGGCCCCCCAATCCCCAATAGCCGGAAGGAGTTGTAGCCGTCCGTGGGGTGCAATCCCCATTTGGTGGTTAGCCAACTGGGCCCGCTGGCCCCTCAGACGACTACCCCTCCCCCCGACTGGTATCCGGTTATTGGCCGTTCCGAGATAAAACCCTTCAGGAGGCAGTACCTCCCAAAGAAATTGTATCTCGTTCCGTTTCCAGGGTGCACCAGGCCCGACGGCTGCCGTTCCCCTCGGGACGCATCGCAAAGGGACAAGCAGCCATCAGGCACACGAGGAGGTTACCGGATCTCGCACCCCAACCTAACCTAACCTAACCTTTTTTTTTTTTTTTAACGTTGGGAAAATCCGTCATGGATACCAGCCCACACGCAATTAGTGGGAACCTGGTTATGTGGGACTCCAACCGCACTAAAAAACCAACGTGTGATCGACGGCACAACTGTTGAACAGAGTCGTGGGCCCGAGCTTTCGCATATCAGCCATAACTCACGTTCAGTCGATATCCGCTTCGCCCGAGGGGGCTACGCAGACCCTTGCTCTAGGAAAACAAGCTCAATCCTGAGCAGCATACGAGAACCGTATGCCGCCTCATGAGGGCCTTTACCATCAACGTCCAGCGCCCGCCAGGCGCTCCCGTCCGGTCAAAGACCCTCCGAACAGAGACAGTGCACTGGCCTTTACGACCCATTCAATCAGTCTCACGTTCGAGGAGAACGTTGTTTTCCCTTCTTGCCAGGCTTTGCATACAAGTACGCGCAGCCACACGGCGAGGTTTTTACCGACGAGTATGGTGCTTGGGGGGCACCCTCGCCCAATAAAACCCTCCTTACAGACTGTGCACTGGCCATTACAGCCCATTCAATCAGTCCGAGATCCCAGGCGGAGAGTGCGCGAGCCTTTACAGCCCATACAACAATCCGCCACACGGCCGCGAGACCGCAGTCTCGCGGCACCCCGTTGGCACGACAACAACGTCTCCCGAAGGAGAGGTTGCTGATCTGCCGCCAGAGTACGAAACGATGGATGATAGATGAGACATCGTCACTAACACGACTCAAACGTGCCCTGTATGAGATGAAAATGGAGAAGAAAGGTTGGCGTCCCCACAGGCTAGTGCCAGCGACGACGCCCACCTCTCCCCGGATGATGGCCCCCCAATCCCCAATAGCCGGAAGGAGTTGTAGCCGTCCGTGGGGTGCAATCCCCATTTGGTGGTTAGCCAACTGGGCCCGCTGGCCCCTCAGACGACTACCCCTCCCCCCGACTGGTATCCGGTTATTGGCCGTTCCGAGATAAAACCCTTCAGGAGGCAGTACCTCCCAAAGAAATTGTATCTCGTTCCGTTTCCAGGGTGCACCAGGCCCGACGGCTGCCGTTCCCCTCGGGACGCATCGCAAAGGGACAAGCAGCCATCAGGCACACGAGGAGGTTACCGGATCTCGCACCCCAACCTAACCTTTTTTTTTTTTTTTTTTTTTTTTGTAACGCTGGGGAAACCGTCATGGTACCCCCCTGATCCCACCCCCTGCGGGGTGGGGGGGAGGTTATGTGGGACTCTAACCGCACTAAAACCCCAGCGTGTGGCCGACGGGCACAACAAGGGAGGGGAGTCGTGGGTCCGCTGTTCGCATGACATACCATAACTCCCCTCTGTCGACATCCGCCTCCCTAAGGTAGGGATGCGGATCCACCTCGGCAGCAAAGGGCTGCATATATACCAGGCGACATAATAAATAAACATTACATAAACTACATAGACAGTAAACATATACGGTGATAGATATATATAAGAAATACTATTACATAAATATATACATAAATAGATATATGTCGCCCCACACGGGGGTGCACAACCGGCAACAACCCCTGAGCTCCATAGGGCCCAACCTCTCCGCCTCTCCAGAAGAGGCTGAGCGGGACAAAGATAAATCGCCAGCATCTGCTGACGAATGGGGTGTGGGCCTAGTCGGTGGGCAGTCCATCAGGGGGACGAGGCCTGAGAGCTCCCCCGGTGTCCGAACCACCACCGGGTTTGCTCCCCCGTTGGCGAGACGGGGGGAGAGATCCCTCCGACGTACCCTCTTTCCATCCTGCCCCGCTCACTCCCGAAGTGGCAGTAGAGGCTATCCTCTCTACTTCACTCCACCGGTGACAGTTTTAAGGCATGACGGCCATCATACTCCCCTCGTCGTGGATAGGATGAAAATGAGGATGATGAAGATGGAGGAGAGTGGTTGACGCCCCCACGAACTAGTGCTCGTGACGACACCCACCACTCCCCGGAAGATGACCCCCCCTATCCCCAGAAGCCGGGAAGAGTTGTAGCCGTCCGCAGGGTGCAATCCCCATTTGGTGATCAGCCAACTGGGTCCGCTGGCCCCTCAGACGACTACCCCTCCTCCCAACTGTGTCCAGCCATTAGCCGCCGTTCCGCAATCACTCCGGCTTACGAAGTGGTTGCTGAACGGCGTTGCCCAGGGTGCACCACGTGGAGGTTGCTGGACCTGACACCCCACCCCAACCTAACCTAACCTAACCTAACCTAACCTAACCTTTTTTTTTTTTTTTTTTTTTGTTCACGCTGGGGAAACCGTCATGGTACCCCCCTGGTCCCACCCCCTGCGGGGTGGGGGGGAGGTTATGTGGGACTCTAACCGCACTAAAACCCCAGCGTGTGGCCGACGGGCACAACAAGGGAGGGGAGTCGTGGGTCCGCTGTTCGCATGACATACCATAACTCCCCTCTGTCGACATCCGCCTCCCTAAGGTAGGGATGCGGATCCATCTCGGCAGCAAAGGGCTGCATATAACCAGGCGGCATAATAATATACATACATAAACTACATAGACAATAAACATATAAGGTGATAGATATATATAGGAAAATACTATTACATAAATATATACATAAATAGATATATGCCGCCCCACAACGGGGGTGCAATTCAGCAACAACCCCTGAGCTCAGCAGGGGCTCACCTCTCGTCCTCCCCAGAAGAGGCGAGCGGGACGAAGATTAATGGCCAGCAAAACTGGCCAAAGGGGTGCTAGCCTAGCCAGTGGGCACTCCATCAGGCGGAAGGAGACACCTGAGAGCGTCACCCGGGCACCACACCGGGTTTACTCCCCCGTTGGCGAGACGGGGGGAGAGATCCCACTGACGTACTTCCTTCCTTCCCGCCCCGCTCACTCCCGAAGTGGCAAAGAGAGGTACACACTCTCTACCTCACTCCAGCTGGGTGACAGTTTTAAGGCATGACGGCCATTATACTCCCCTCGTCGTGAAATATAAATGAAAATGAGGATGAAGATGGAGAAGAGTGGTTGACGTCCCCACGAACTAGTGCTCGTGACGACGCCCACCACTCCCCGGAAGATGACCCCCCCTATCCCCAGAAGCCGGGAAGAGTTGTAGCCATCCGCGGGGTGCAATCCCCATTTGGTGATCAGCCAACTGGGTCCGCTGGCCCCTCAGACGACTACCCCTCCTCCCAACTGTGTCCAGCCATTAGCCGCCGTTCCGCAATCACTCCGGTTTACGAAGTGGTTGCTGAACGGCGTTGCCCAGGGTGCACCACGTGGAGGTTGCTGGACCTGACACCCCAACCTAACCTAACCTTTTTTTTTTTTTTTTTTTTTTTTTTTTTACGTGGGGAAATCTAATGATACCATTCGGCCGATGGGGTCAGCCGAATGGTTATGTGGGACTTGCACCCTAACTAAAACCACCACGATGAGCAATCCTGGCCGCTAAGCAAAATTAATGTGGGGGGGACGGTTCCGGGTATGCGTAGCATTCTACTTCCCCGTCCCCCAGCGGCAGGCCCCAGGTGCTGGGCCGCAGACCTAGGAGGGGTTTCCTGGCTCATAGGAGGAAACCCCTCACCGACGAGCGGGGCTATACAAGCTGGCGAGGGCCCCCATGCCCCCCCGCCAGACCCCGAAATACCGGGATGGCCCGAGGTCGCTGTAAAGGCAACCCCTTGCCATCCAAGTTTACAATCAGGGGAGGCGTTAATGTCCGAATGATCCGAAGATCATTCGGACATTCCCGCCTCCCTGCCGAACGAGTATCGGACTCCACCGACAAGGGAGGTAGTCAACTTGACCTTCCCCCGAGTCCTGGGAGGGACACAACTGCGTCCCCCCATCACGTGCCCGGACGGCCGACCGGATTCCGCGCAGATTGCGCAGCGTGGGTCGGCCCTCCTGCACTCCGCCGCTCGATGGCCTGCGTTTCCACAGCGGAAACACAGGTCACCCCTGTCCGCTGAGGCGGGGCACTGGATGCGGGTGTGACCAAGTCCCATACACCTATGACAGCGCATGGGACGCACTCCCAGGTTGTACACCCGCACCGTGCTCCAACCTATCCGTAGTCTGCCCTTTTTCAGCAGCCGTTCGGCCGCTTCCACAGGGCAAGACACCCGGACGGAGCCCGCGCCGTTAAAGCCAGGATTGATCATCCCGGCCTTAACTTTCTGCGTTGCGCAGCTCCCCGCCTCTGCGACCGCCTTCTCCACAGCCTCCCTAGTGGCGCCGTCGTCCATGCCCGTGATCCGAAGATCAACGGACTTGACGGGCCTCGCGACGACCGCCACTTCGGACACAATCTCGCGGAGCTTCTCCGCGAGCTTGTCCGCCTTCTCTTCCATGTCCGGCCCGGATACCTCAAGCATCCGGGCCCCCGTCGCCGTCCGGCGAAAGCTGATGTGGTCGATCTCGAGTGCATCGATATCGACCTCATCTTGCGCCCTCTGGATCACCCTCATGTAGGTGACTCCCTCTTCCGCGGCCTCAGGCCTCAGCGTGAGAACCACAGCCGCGGTCGCGGGAGGCCTAGCGGGTGCCTTTTTCCTCCTTTTTGGGGCGGCAGGTGTTGTTGCCGCCCTGGCCCCAGATGTAGTGGGGGCCTTCGCCTTGGCCCCAACCGTGGTGGGGGCTTTCGCCCTTGCCACAGGGGCAGGCGCCTTCTTCTTCGCAGCGGGAGGGGGAGCAGTCCCCTTCCCCTTGCCCTTCCCTTTACCCTTCCTTACCACCGTTGCCCAGGTCTCAACTTGGGGAACGGTGGCAGGGAGCGCAGTTACCGGTGCCGGTGCCTCCGTGGCAGCAGCAGCCTTTGCACCTCCAGCCCCCCCGCCCACACTGGGGGCAGGTATACGGGCCGGTTTGGGCGCAGGCACAGCCGGTGGGGCGGTGTCCGTCGCCGCCCTCCCGGCATCCGCCTTCAGCGGTGGCCGCAGCACCGGAGCAGGCAGGAGGCGGTCCTGGATCCCATCGAATCGGGCATTCAACATCTGCCCGATGGTTGAGATCAAGGAGCGCCTCAGCTCCTCCACAACTTCAGCCCCCAAGATGGTAGAGGGGGCCGGCATCGCGTCCTTGGCAGCCGCAGATGTAGCAGCCGCTGCCGCGCTCGCTTTGGCTTCGACGAAAGCGCTTCGCAGCGCCTTCACCTCCGCCTTCAGCGACTCCACGTCTAGTCGCAGGCAGTGGTTTTCTGCTCTCAGCAGCCGCGTCTCCTCCTTTTCAGTCCGCCCCGCGAGGGTGTCGACGACCTCGCTTAGTTCGGAGGCAGACCTTTTCAGGCGGGCGATAAACTCCCCCTTGAGGTTCTTAGATTTTGACGCAACCTCAAGTATACGGGCAACATTCTCGCCCGCCCGCGCCCTCAATTGCTGCGCGTCCATAGTGCTGGGGTCTCCGGCGATCGCGGCAGCACCGGATTCACTTCCGGTGCTCATCGCAGGGTCGGAGCCCTCAGCAGCAGGCCTCCTGAAGGGCCTGCGGCGCAACACTTCCTCCAAAGTCTCGTCCGGTGTTGTGCGGGGCCTGACGAAGGCGTCCCTAGGTGGGACACCCGCCGGCCTCGCCTTCCCTCTTCTGGCGGTGTTCACCTTAGCAGCCGCCACCCCCTCGGCCTCCGAGCCCGAGCATGGCCGCCCGGGCGCGAGTACCGAAGAGGCCGGCCTCTTACGGTGAACACCACCACCTCTCCTGTCCAGAGATGATTCCATCGAGGTGACGGATCCCGTATCATCGGAATCCGGCACCTCCACGGAATCATCCGACACTATCAGAGAGGTTCCGGAAAGACCCCTAAAAGGGTTTCTCCGGAACCTCCCCGACGCATCGCGATGCGGCTTGCTGCTACTCAGCCTCTCCAGCCGTACCTCCAACTCTCTCCCTCCCTTGACACTTCCTCCCATGACTATATTCTTCTCCTGGCGATGCTTGCCCCCCCCAGAATACGAGGGGCAGGATGCCGAAGCACCGAGGGATTCTCCAGCGGCATCACCGCTGGTACCCTCCTGGGGTAGATCAATCTCTTGAACACCGGCCATTTGAAGAGTGGCAGTTTATAGGCATACCGGCCTTTCCCCTCCACGTCGACTGGTTTTTTACCGTGGTTGTCTCCACTTGGGCAAGCCCCTATCCGTCCGGCAAGCCCCTCACCTTCCGGCGAGTTCGCCGGCGGTGACCAACGTGGTCCCCGCCGCCTCCGACTCGCGTCGCCGCTACTCAGCAATACCGCCGAGACGCCGACCGAGCCCCGCAACCAATCAAGGCTGCACCGCCCGCAACCGCCGCTACCCGGACCATCCAGGACGCCGGCTTTGGGCCCACCACGGGCAACTCCGCCCCTCCTGGGGTCCGATGTTGTGGACCCCTGTATCCGGTTATTGGCCGACGTTAGACAAAGCCCCCCAACAGGGAGATTTTATCTAACGTCGTTACCAGGGTGCACCAGGCCCGACGGCTGCCGTTCCCCCCCGAACGTATCCAAAGGGGACAAGCAGCAATCAGGCACACGAGGAGGTTACCGGATCACGCACCCCAACCTAACCTTTTTTTTTTTTTTTTTTTTTTTTTTTTTATAAACTTCGGCCTCCGTCTTGGCGGGACGGGTGGGGGTCACTGTAACAGTCTACCCACCCGCCCCAACGGAGAGGCCCGGAACTCAAACATTCCGGGCCCCATAACACCCAGGCAATAGGGGGGGTGTCCAGCTTGAAGCGACACCCCCCGACACAACACCACACCATTTCTGGTGGGGCGGGAGGAGGCGATCCAGGCGCCTCCTTCTACCGCCGCTTCACCCTGAAACTATATGGGCGGGAGGAGGCGGAAAAGTCGCCTCCTTCTACCGCCCAGAAAGAAGAAACACAAAATGGGCGGGAGGAGGCGGGAATGACGCCTCCTGCTACCGCCCAGAAAAGCCCAACTAGTGGGGAAACACCCTCTACTAGTGGGGCGGGAGGAGGCGGGCAAAACGCCTCCTTCTACCGCCCCTCCGCCTGTGCCGGATCGGGTCAAGGAGAGGATCTTCCTCCCTGACCCGCTCCGCGGCCTCCTTCTGCGCGATTGCGTATTCGCAGAAGGAGGCCACAGCCTGCCACGCCGTGTCGCTGCCGAGCATGGCACGAATTACGCTCGGCAGGGACAGGTCCACCCCTATGTGTGCGGAGAGTGTGTGTCGCTGTGTTGATAGAGCGACACACACTCCCAGCACGTGGGGCGCCGTGTCTTCTGGCGCCCCACATTGGTGGCAGGCTGGGGTCGGCTCACGTCTAGCGATCTGGTGCAGGTATTTTCCGAAGCATCCATGCCCGGAAAGCACCTGCACCAATCGGTAGGTGAGCGACCCATGCCGCCGCCGCAGCCACTCCCCGAGGACCGGTCTTATGGCCCCCACCGTCCACGCACCCGGCACCGGTGGGGCCAGGTCCTCCGTCCACCGCCCTATTAGGGCGGCCTGCGCCTGCCTCCGCATGCGCGTGACCTCCTCCCAATCCGGGGGCTCTCCGCGGGTCCTTCTAGCCGAGACAAGATGGTAAATCTCGGCGAGGACCTCCGCTTGGAGCTCCCAGGGGGGGTCTCCGGCAAGCGCGCATGCGGCCGTCCAGGACACCGTCCGGTATCCGCGTATCGCCCTCGTCGCGATGACCCGCTGCGGACGTCGCAGCAGGGCCTTATTGGCGCGTCCGAGGGCGTCCGCCCAGACCGGCGCCCCGTAGCAGGCCATACTCCTGGTGACGGCGGAGTATAGCCCGCGGCAGTTGGCGCTAGGGCCGCCCACGTTGGGCAGCAGCCTCCCTAGTGCGGCAGCGGCACTCACGACCTTCGGGGCCAGACTTGCAAAATGAGCCCCGAAGGTCCACCTCCCATCCAGGATGAGGCCCAGGTACTTCATCTGGGTCCCCACCCGGATCGGGACCCCGTCCAGGACGACTTGAGTGCCTGGAGGGGGTCCCCCCCGAGGCCCGTGAAACAACAGGGCCTCGGTCTTGGAGAGGGCAACCTCTAGTCCTAGGGAGCGGATGCGGTCGACCACCAGGGCTGTCCCCACCGTGGCCAACCGCAGCGTCGCTCCCAGGTCCCTCCCCCTGGCCACGACTAGGGTGTCGTCCGCGTAGCAGGCGACCCGCAGACTTGCGGGAAGCGTGCCGCGGAGCACCCAGTCGTAGCCGACGTTCCACAGCAGGGGTCCCAACACTGACCCCTGTGGAACGCCGCAGGCCACGCGACGGCGCCTCAGGCCGTCGCGTCCCTCCACGAGGACCTCGCGGTCGCGGAGGTAGTCGCCCAACAGCCTCCTCAGATACAGGGGCACTCCATGGTATCGGAGCGCCTCCTGTATCGTGGCGTGTGGGAGGCTGTTAAAGGCGTTGGCAATGTCCAACGAGACAGCCAACGCCTTATCCCCCTCGGCGACCGCGGCCTGCGTCCAGCCCTTGAGCCAGAGCAGGGCGTCTATCGTCGACCGCCCCGCCCTGAACCCATACTGGGCCTCGGACAATCCGGGCCCAGTGCCCTCCAGGTGCTGGACGACCCGGGACGCTACGACTCTTTCGAGGAGCTTTCCCGTGTCGTCCAAGAGCACGATTGGCCTGTAAGCGGAAGGTGTCTCGGCATCCCGACCATCCTTCCGCAGCAGGCACAACCGGCCGTCCTTCCATATCTTCGGGAACCGTCCAGACGTGATGCATACGTTGAACAGTTCCCGAAGCGGACCGCCCAGTGACTTTAGGGCGATCCGCAGCACTGCACCTGGAACCCCGTCCGGTCCCGGGGCCGTCCTCTTGCCGTGCATCCGAGCGACGGCAACCTCCATCTCCACCTCCGTGACGGGGGGGATGGAGTCCGGGTCCGGCACCTCCTCCTCCTCGGGGAGGACAGGCGACATCACTGGAGGGGTGTGGTCTGGGTCTCTGTTTGGAAACAGACCCACCAGCACCCTCTCCAGGACCTCCGGCTCAAGGGACTCCGCTACGGGGGGCGCTTGGCCCCGGAACTTTTTCCGGGCCGCCTTGTATGGGCGCCCCCACGGGTCCCTATCGAGGCCCTCCAGGGCCTCGCCCCAGGAGTTCGCCTTCGACTCCCCTATCGCCAGCTGTAGGGCCCGCTTCGCGTCGCGGTACACCTCATACAGCTGGCCTTCAGCTGCCAGTTCCTCTTCTGACAGCTGGTCGTCCGGGCGGCCGCGCCGCAGTCTCCTTATGCGGACATACGGCCGCCGTGCTGCTGAGCAGGCCTCCCTAAGCGCCGCGATCTCCCGGCGCCACCAATACACCTGGCGGCGCCTCTCGTAGCGCCGGGCCCTCGGCATGGCGGTGTCGCAAATGGCCGTTAGTGCATCTCTAAAACGGCCTGCTGCGACATCCGCCACGGGGTGCGTGCGCCCCGCAACCCAAGCCTGGACGGCGGCCGCCTCCTCTGCCAACTCGACGTCTAGGCGGCTCGTCGTCCACCGCGGGAAGTGCGCACGCATCTCCCGGCGGGGCCCTCCCGGATTGTCGGAGGGACCCATCTCGAACCTTATGTATTTGTGGTCCGAGAGGGTCTCCACCTCCGACTCTACCCTCCAGGCCCGGACACGCGCTGCGGCTGCTGGGGTGGCGAACGAGAGGTCCACCACGGACCCCCCACGCTGCCGCACGCACGTGTGGGCCGACCCTGTATTCAGGAGGGTCAGCCCGGAGGCAACTGCCCACTCCACGACAAGCTCACCGCGAGCGTCAGTGGAGGGGTTGCCCCAGTCCCGGGCCTTCGCGTTCAGGTCCCCCATAAAGAGGACCTGACGTGGCGCCTGCCTTAATACCGCCGCGGCCAGGAGGTCCACAAACACCTCCAGCTCCGCGACGGTTCTATTGGGGGAGAAGTACGCTCCTATTATGGCGTACTCCCCCCAATTGGCCACCACGTATCCCGCGCCCCTCTCGATGACTGTGAGAGGGGGGGTTCCGCCCTGCCTGCTCAGTATGGCCACGGAGCCATCAAGGTCCCCAGCCCAGCAAGGGTGCTGGGGGGGGACATAATAGGGCTCCGCGGCGACGGCCACATCAATTTGCCACTGCGCCAGGGACTGCATCAGCAAGTCCTGAGCTCTGGCGCAGTGGTTGAGGTTCGTCTGAAGGTAGCTGTGATGGCTGACTAAAGACATTAGTCAGACATCGCAGCTACCTCGTTCGCCGATGTGCGAACGCCCGCCGGGGAGGCCACTCGTGGGGCCTCGGGGGCGGCCACAGTCCGTGTGTTGGCCGCCTTCCCATTCGTCTTGGGAGGGACGCAGCTGCGTCCCCCCATTATGTGCCCAGAGGGCCTCCCGACCTCGGCGCAGATCGCGCATCGCGCCGCGACCTTCCCGCAACTCGCGGATCTGTGCCCCTCCTCCCCGCACCTGTAACACAGGTCGCCCCGATTGGCTGCGGCGGGGCACTGGGGGCGGGTGTGGCCTAGCCCCATGCACCTATAGCATCGCATGGGGCGCGCCCCCATCGCCGTAACGCCCACCGAGCTCCAGCCGATGAGGATCCTGCCCTTTTCCAACACCAGCTGAGCAGCCGGGATCGGGCAGGCCACGAGGCAAGACCAGGAGCCATTCCAGGCCTGGCGAATGTCGCCAGGCCTGACGAGGTGCACTGGGCACCCCCCCGCCTTTGCTATGGCTACCGCCACCTTCTCCTTGGTGGCGGCATCATCCAGGCCCGTTATCCTCAGGTCCGTGACTTTCACGGGCCTGGAAACGCTGGCCACGTCGGACAGGACTTCCCGCAGTTTGCCTGCGAGCCTGTCCGCCTTGTCGTCGTGGTCGGAGCCAGCTATCTCTAAGAGTCTGGCTCCCGTGGCCGTCGTCCTGAAACGGAGCTGGTCAATACCCAGCTCCTCCAGGTCCACCCTGGTCTGCGCCTCGTCGATGAGGGTCCTATAGGTGACCCCCTTCTCGACGGCGTCGGGCTGCAGCGACAGCACGACTGCTGCCGTTTTGGGGGCCTTTTGCACCACCCTTGGGGCCCTATTCCCCGCCGCGGGGCCTTGGGGCCTGGCAGTCCCATTTACAGGGGGGGCGGCTCCTCCTCTCCTCCTGTTTCTTCTCCCTCCCCTCTTCCTCTTCCTCTTCCCCACCGTGGTCCAGGCGTCTGCCTGTGGGGCAGAAGTTGGAGCAGCCACGGGGGCAGTGGGAGGGGCGGGTCTCCTCACCTCTTGTGTTCCCCTCATAGCCGGGGGAACATACGGCCTTGGAACCGTCGTCGGCGGGGCAGCAGCTGCCTGCTTTGGAGCCGGCGCGGCCGGCTTGGCTGCGACTGCAGCGTAACGCGCCGGCCTCGGTGCCTGCGCGGCCGGCCTGGCTGCGACTGCAGCATAACGCGCCGGCCTCGGTGCCTGCGCGGCCGGCCTGGCTGCGACCGCAGCGTAGCGCGCCGGCGCTGGTATCGGCCTGGGTGGGGCGGCAACCACTGCCGCCCCCTCTGTCGCCCTTTTTGCATCCGCTCTTAGTGGCGGCCTCATAATTGGGGCCGGGAGGAGGCGGCTCTCGAGTCCCTCGAGCCGGGCATTCATCATCTCGCCGACCGTGATGGTCAGCGAGCGCCGCAGCTCCTCCACTAACTCCGCTCCCTGTATAACGGCGGTAGGCCCTCTCGACGCCGAGTTTTCTGCGACAGTGGCTGCGGCGACGGCCTGATTGGTCTTGGCCGTGGCCTCCGCGTACCCCTGTCGCAGCGCCTTCACCATGGCTTTGGAGGCGTCAACCTCCAAGAGCAAGCGCGCGTTATCGGCACGGAGACGCCTCGTCTCCTCTGCCTCCGTCCTGCCTGCAAGCGTGTCCACCACTTCCCTAAGGACCGAGGTGGCTCTCTTGAGGCGGGCAATGTACCCGCCCTTGAGGTTACCAGATTTCTGGGCTACCTCCAAAATTGCAGCAAGGCCCTCTCCTGCTTGGGCCCTGAGTTCCTGGGCGTTCATTTGGCTCGCGTCCCTGGTCGTCGTGACATCCGAGTCACTCTCCGAGACTGCTGCGCCCACCCCCTTCCTGTAAGCCCTGTTACGCAGGGCTTCGTCTAGCTCCTTGTCGACCGGCGAGGCCGGCTTCAAGAAGGTCTCCCTTCTAGGTACTGTCTTAACAGCCCTCCTTCCTCGTTGCGCGGTGGTGACCTTGGCGGCCATCATCGATCCCTCGTTTTCCGTGTCTGAGTCTAAGTACCCAGGCACGAAAAACGAGGAAGAATAGTGAGGCCGCTTCAGGCCAACATCGCCCTCAACTCCACTAAGATCCATGTCGGAGGCGGTCCCCGCATCAGATGCGGTTCCAGCGCCCGACATGGATCCCTCCATCGTTGGCTTCGTGGGCGGGCCCTTAGGCCTCACCCCCGAAGCTGCCCTGTTGGAGGCGGGTTCGACGTAAGTCGACTCCGCCGCCAACAAATCGGGCGTCCCTACGTTCTCCAGGGAGGCAGCAAACCTCCCTGAAGCATCGCGCGCCTGCTTGGACATAATCGAAGCAGACCGCGACTCAACCAGAACGGAACAAACCAAAACACATATAACAACAATCCAAATAATTAACAGTCCTGAGTACAGAGCAACTTTAGCCGAGCCCGATCTGCCACTCCGTTACGGTGGTCAGATGGGTCGTTTACCAGGGGACGCGACGTGGACGCAAAGCTCTGTGGGGGGTCCCCCACCCCAACCTAACCTAACCTAACCTAACCTAACCTTTTTTTTTTTTTTTTTTTTTTTTTTACGTGGGGAAATCTAATGATACCATTCGGCCGATGGGGTCAGCCGAATGGTTATGTGGGACTTGCACCCTAACTAAAACCACCACGATGAGCAATCCTGGCCGCTAAGCAAAATTAATGTGGGGGGGACGGTTCCGGGTATGCGTAGCATTCTACTTCCCCGTCCCCCAGCGGCAGGCCCCAGGTGCTGGGCCGCAGACCTAGGAGGGGTTTCCTGGCTCATAGGAGGAAACCCCTCACCGACGAGCGGGGCTATACAAGCTGGCGAGGGCCCCCATGCCCCCCCGCCAGACCCCGAAATACCGGGATGGCCCGAGGTCGCTGTAAAGGCAACCCCTTGCCATCCAAGTTTACAATCAGGGGAGGCGTTAATGTCCGAATGATCCGAAGATCATTCGGACATTCCCGCCTCCCTGCCGAACGAGTATCGGACTCCACCGACAAGGGGGGTAGTCAACTTGACCTTCCCCCGAGTCCTGGGAGGGACACAACTGCGTCCCCCCATCACGTGCCCGGACGGCCGACCGGATTCCGCGCAGATTGCGCAGCGTGGGTCGGCCCTCCTGCACTCCGCCGCTCGATGGCCTGCGTTTCCACAGCGGAAACACAGGTCACCCCTGTCCGCTGAGGCGGGGCACTGGATGCGGGTGTGACCAAGTCCCATACACCTATGACAGCGCATGGGACGCACTCCCAGGTTGTACACCCGCACCGTGCTCCAACCTATCCGTAGTCTGCCCTTTTTCAGCAGCCGTTCGGCCGCTTCCACAGGGCAAGACACCCGGACGGAGCCCGCGCCGTTAAAGCCAGGATTGATCATCCCGGCCTTAACTTTCTGCGTTGCGCAGCTCCCCGCCTCTGCGACCGCCTTCTCCACAGCCTCCCTAGTGGCGCCGTCGTCCATGCCCGTGATCCGAAGATCAACGGACTTGACGGGCCTCGCGACGACCGCCACTTCGGACACAATCTCGCGGAGCTTCTCCGCGAGCTTGTCCGCCTTCTCTTCCATGTCCGGCCCGGATACCTCAAGCATCCGGGCCCCCGTCGCCGTCCGGCGAAAGCTGATGTGGTCGATCTCGAGTGCATCGATATCGACCTCATCTTGCGCCCTCTGGATCACCCTCATGTAGGTGACTCCCTCTTCCGCGGCCTCAGGCCTCAGCGTGAGAACCACAGCCGCGGTCGCGGGAGGCCTAGCGGGTGCCTTTTTCCTCCTTTTTGGGGCGGCAGGTGTTGTTGCCGCCCTGGCCCCAGATGTAGTGGGGGCCTTCGCCTTGGCCCCAACCGTGGTGGGGGCTTTCGCCCTTGCCACAGGGGCAGGCGCCTTCTTCTTCGCAGCGGGAGGGGGAGCAGTCCCCTTCCCCTTGCCCTTCCCTTTACCCTTCCTTACCACCGTTGCCCAGGTCTCAACTTGGGGAACGGTGGCAGGGAGCGCAGTTACCGGTGCCGGTGCCTCCGTGGCAGCAGCAGCCTTTGCACCTCCAGCCCCCCCGCCCACACTGGGGGCAGGTATACGGGCCGGTTTGGGCGCAGGCACAGCCGGTGGGGCGGTGTCCGTCGCCGCCCTCCCGGCATCCGCCTTCAGCGGTGGCCGCAGCACCGGAGCAGGCAGGAGGCGGTCCTGGATCCCATCGAATCGGGCATTCAACATCTGCCCGATGGTTGAGATCAAGGAGCGCCTCAGCTCCTCCACAACTTCAGCCCCCAAGATGGTAGAGGGGGCCGGCATCGCGTCCTTGGCAGCCGCAGATGTAGCAGCCGCTGCCGCGCTCGCTTTGGCTTCGACGAAAGCGCTTCGCAGCGCCTTCACCTCCGCCTTCAGCGACTCCACGTCTAGTCGCAGGCAGCGGTTTTCTGCTCTCAGCAGCCGCGTCTCCTCCTTTTCAGTCCGCCCCGCGAGGGTGTCGACGACCTCGCTTAGTTCGGAGGCAGACCTTTTCAGGCGGGCGATAAACTCCCCCTTGAGGTTCTTAGATTTTGACGCAACCTCAAGTATACGGGCAACATTCTCGCCCGCCCGCGCCCTCAATTGCTGCGCGTCCATAGTGCTGGGGTCTCCGGCGATCGCGGCAGCACCGGATTCACTTCCGGTGCTCATCGCAGGGTCGGAGCCCTCAGCAGCAGGCCTCCTGAAGGGCCTGCGGCGCAACACTTCCTCCAAAGTCTCGTCCGGTGTTGTGCGGGGCCTGACGAAGGCGTCCCTAGGTGGGACACCCGCCGGCCTCGCCTTCCCTCTTCTGGCGGTGTTCACCTTAGCAGCCGCCACCCCCTCGGCCTCCGAGCCCGAGCATGGCCGCCCGGGCGCGAGTACCGAAGAGGCCGGCCTCTTACGGTGAACACCACCACCTCTCCTGTCCAGAGATGATTCCATCGAGGTGACGGATCCCGTATCATCGGAATCCGGCACCTCCACGGAATCATCCGACACTATCAGAGAGGTTCCGGAAAGACCCCTAAAAGGGTTTCTCCGGAACCTCCCCGAATCGTCGCGATGCGGCTTGCTGCTACTCAGCCTCTCCAGCCGTACCTCCAACTCTCTCCCTCCCTTGACACTTCCTCCCATGACTATATTCTTCTCCTGGCGATGCTTGCCCCCCCCAGAATACGAGGGGCAGGATGCCGAAGCACCGAGGGATTCTCCAGCGGCATCACCGCTGGTACCCTCCTGGGGTAGATCAATCTCTTGAACACCGGCCATTTGAAGAGTGGCAGTTTATAGGCATACCGGCCTTTCCCCTCCACGTCGACTGGTTTTTTACCGTGGTTGTCTCCACTTGGGCAAGCCCCTATCCGTCCGGCAAGCCCCTCACCTTCCGGCGAGTTCGCCGGCGGTGACCAACGTGGTCCCCGCCGCCTCCGACTCGCGTCGCCGCTACTCAGCAATACCGCCGAGACGCCGACCGAGCCCCGCAACCAATCAAGGCTGCACCGCCCGCAACCGCCGCTACCCGGACCATCCAGGACGCCGGCTTTGGGCCCACCACGGGCAACTCCGCCCCTCCTGGGGTCCGTTGTTGTGGACCCCTGTATCCGGTTATTGGCCGACGTTAGACAAAGCCCCCCAACAGGGAGATTTTATCTAACGTCGTTACCAGGGTGCACCAGGCCCGACGGCTGCCGTTCCCCCCCGAACGTATCCAAAGGGGACAAGCAGCAATCAGGCACACGAGGAGGTTACCGGATCACGCACCCCAACCTAACCTTTTTTTTTTTTTTTTTTTTTTTTTATTAAACTTCTTCCTCCGTCTTGGCGGGACGGGTGGGGGTCACTGTAACAGTCTACCCACCCGCCCCAACGGAGAGGCCCGGAACTCAAACATTCCGGGCCCCATAACACCCATGCAATAGGGGGGGGGTGTCCAGCTTGAAGCGACACCCCCCCGACACAACACCACACCATTTCTGGTGGGGCGGGAGGAGGCGATCCAGGCGCCTCCTTCTACCGCCGCTTCACCCTGAAGCAATAATATGGGCGGGAGGAGGCGGAAAAGTCGCCTCCTTCTACCGCCCAGAAAGGAAATACACACAAGATGGGCGGGAGGAGGCGGAAAAGACGCCTCCTGCTACCGCCCAGAAAAACCCAACTAAAGGGGGGGGAAAACACCCCCACTAGTGGGGCGGGAGGAGGCGGGCAAAACGCCTCCTTCTACCGCCCCTCCGCCTGTGCCGGATCGGGTCAAGGAGAGGATCTTCCTCCCTGACCCGCTCCGCGGCCTCCTTCTGCGCGATTGCGTATTCGCAGAAGGAGGCCACAGCCTGCCACGCCGTGTCGCTGCCGAGCATGGCACTGATTACGCTCGGCAGGGACAGGTCCAGCCCTATGTGTGCGGAGAGTGTGTGTCGCTGTGTTGACAGAGCGACACACACTCCCAGCACGTGGGGCGCCGTGTCTTCTGGCGCCCCACATTGGTGGCAGGCTGGGGTCGGCTCCCGTCTAGCGATTTGGTGCAGGTATTTTCCGAAGCATCCATGCCCGGAAAGCACCTGCACCAATCGGTAGGTGAGCGACCCATGCCGCCGCCGCATCCACTCCCCGAGGACCGGTCTCAAGGCCCCCACCGTCCACGCACCCGGCACCGGTGGGGCCAGGTCCTCCGTCCACCGCCCTATCAGGGCGGCCTGCGCCTGCCTTCGCATGCGCGCTACCTCTTCCCAATCCGGGGGCTCTCCGCGGGTCCTTCTAGCCGAGACAAGATGGTAAATCTCGGCGAGGACCTCCGCTTGGAGCTCCCAGGGGGGGTCTCCGGCAAGCGCGCATGCGGCCGTCCAGGACACCGTCCGGTATCCGCGTATCGCCCTCGTCGCGATGACCCGCTGCGGACGTCGCAGCAGGGCCTTATTGGCGCGTCCGAGGGCGTCCGCCCAGACCGGCGCCCCGTAGCAGGCCATACTCCGTGTGACGGCGGAGTATAGCCCGCGGCAGTTGGCGCTAGGGCCGCCCACGTTGGGCAGCAACCTCCCCAGTGCGGCAGCGGCACTCACGACCTTCGGGGCCAGACTTGCAAAATGGGCCCCGAAGGTCCACCTCCCATCCAGGATGAGGCCCAGGTACTTCATCTGGGTCCCCACCCGGATCGGGACCCCGTCCAGGACGACTTGAGTGCCTGGAGGGGGTCCCCCCCGAGGCCCGTGGAACAACAGGGCCTCGGTCTTGGAGAGGGCAACCTCTAGTCCTAGGGAGCGGATGCGGTCGACCACCAGGGCTGTCCCCACCGTGGCCAACCGCAGCGTCGCTCCCAGGTCCCTCCCCCTGGCCACGACTAGGGTGTCGTCCGCGTAGCAGGCGACCCGCAGACTTGCGGGAAGCGTGCCGCGGAGCACCCAGTCGTAGCCGACGTTCCACAGCAGGGGTCCCAACACTGACCCCTGTGGAACGCCGCAGGCCACGCGACGGCGCCTCAGGCCGTCGCGTCCCTCCACGAGGATCTCGCGGTCGCGGAGGTAGTCGCCCAACAGCCTCCTCAGATACAGGGGCACTCCATGGTATCGGAGCGCCTCCTGTATCGTGGCGTGTGGGAGGCTGTTAAAGGCGTTGGCAATGTCCAGCGAGACAGCCAACGCCTTATCCCCCTCGGCGACCGCGGCCTGCGTCCATCCTTTGAGCCAGAGCAGGGCGTCTATCGTCGACCGCCCCGCCCTGAACCCATACTGGGCCTCGGACAGTCCGGGCCCAGTGCCCTCCAGGTGCTGGACGACCCGGGACGCTACGACTCTTTCGAGGAGCTTTCCCGTGTCGTCCAAAAGCACGATTGGCCTGTAAGCGGAAGGTGTCTCGGCGTCCCGACCATCCTTCCGCAGCAGGCACAACCGGCCGTCCTTCCATATCTTCGGGAACTGTCCAGACGTGATGCATACGTTGAACAGTTCCCGAAGCGGACCGCCCAGTGACTTTAGGGCGATCCGCAGCACTGCACCTGGAACCCCGTCCGGTCCCGGGGCCGTCCTCTTGCCGTGCATCCGAGCGACGGCAACCTCCATCTCCACCTCCGTGACGGGGGGGATGGAGTCCGGGTCCGGCACCTCCTCCTCCTCGGGGAGGATAGGCGACATCACTGGAGGGGTGTGGTCTGGGTCTCTGTTTGGAAACAGACCCACCAGCACCCTCTCCAGGACCTCCGGCTCGAGGGACTCCGCTACGGGGGGCGCTTGGCCCCGGAACTTTTTCCGGGCCGCCTTGTACGGGCGCCCCCACGGGTCCCTATCGAGGCCCTCCAGGGCCTCGCCCCAGGATGTCGCCTTCGACTCCCCTATCGCCAGCTGTAGGGCCCGCCTCGTCTCGCGGTACGCCTCATACAGCTGGCCTTCAGCTGCCAGCTCCTCTTCTGACAGCTGGTCGTCCGGGCGGCCGCGCCGCAATCTCCTGATGCGGACATACGGCCGCCGTGCCGCTGAGCAGGCCTCCCTAAGCGCCGCGAGCTCCCGGCGCCACCAATAGACCTGGCGGCGCCCCTCGTAGCGCCGGGCCCTCGGCATGGCGGTGTCGCAAATGGCCGTTAACGCATTTCTAAAACGGCCTGCTGCGACATCCGCCTCGGGGTGCGTGCGCCCCGCAACCCAAGCCTGGACGACGGCCGCCTCCTCTGCCAACTCGACGTCTAGGCGGCTCATCGTCCACCGCGGGAAGTGCGCACGCATCTCCCGGCGGGGCCCTCTCGGACTGTCGGAGGGACCCATCTCGAACCTTATGTACTTGTGGTCCGAGAGGGTCTCTACCTCCGACTCTACCCTCCAGGCCCGGACACGCGCTGCGGCTGCTGGGGTGGCGAACGAGAGGTCCACCACGGACCCCCCACGCTGCCGCACGCACGTGTGGGCCGACCCTGTATTCAGAAGGGTCAGCCCGGAGGCAACTGCCCACTCCACGACAAGCTCACCGCGAGCGTCAGTGGAGGGGTTGCCCCAGTCCCGGGCCTTCGCGTTCAGGTCCCCCATAAAGAGGACCTGACGTGGCGCCTGCCTTAACACCGCCGCGGCCAGGAGGTCCACAAACACCTCCAGCTCCGCGACGGTTCTATTGGGGGAGAAGTACGCTCCTATTATGGCGTACTCCCCCCAATTGGCCACCACGTATCCCGCGCCCCTCTCGATGACTGTGAGAGGGGGGGTTCCGCCCTGCCTGCTCAGTATGGCCACGGAGCCATCAAGGTCCCCAGCCCAGCAAGGGTGCTGGGGGGGGACATAATAGGGCTCCGCGGCGACGGCCACATCAATTTGCCACTGCGCCAGGGACTGCATCAGCAAGTCCTGAGCTCTGGCGCAGTGGTTGAGATTCGTCTGAAGGTAGCTGTGATGGCTGACTAAAGACATTAGTCAGACATCGCAGCTACCTCGTTCGCCAATGCGCGAACGCCCGCCGGGGAGGCCACTCGTGGGGCCTCGGGGGCGGCCACTGTCCGTGTGTTGGCCGCCTTCCCACTCGTCTTGGGAGGGACGCAGCTGCGTCCCCCCATTATGTGCCCAGAGGGCCTCCCGACCTCGGCGCAGATCGCGCAGCGCGCCGCGACCTTCCCGCAATTTGCGGATCTGTGCCCCTCCTCCCCGCACCGGTAACACAGATCGCCCCGATTGGCTGCGGCGGGGCACTGGGGGCGGGTGTGGCCCAGCCCCATGCACCTATAGCACCGCATGGGGCGCGCCCCCATTGCCGTGACACCCACCGAGCTCCAGCCGATGAGGATTCTGCCCTTTTCCAACACCAGCTGAGCAGCCGGGATCGGGCAGGCCACGAGGCAAGACCAGGAGCCATTCCAGGCCTGGCGAATGTCGCCAGGCCTGACGAGGTGCACTGGGCACCCCCCCGCTCTCGCTATGGCGGTCGCCACCTTCTCCTTGGTGGCGGCATCATCCAGGCCCGTTATTCTCAGGTCCGTGACCTTCACGGGCCTGGAAACGCTGGCCACGTCAGGCAAGACTTCCCGCAATTTGGTTGCGAGCCTGTCTGCTTTCTCGTCATGTTCCGAGCCGGCTATTTCTAAGAGCCTGGCTCCCGTGGCCGTCGTCCTGAACCGGAGCTGGTCAATACCCAGCTCCTCCAGGTCCACCCTGGTCTGCGCCTCGTCGATGAGGGTCTTATAGGTGACCCCCTTCTCGACGGCGTCGGGCTGCAGCGACAGCACGACTGCTGCCGTTTTGGGGGCCTTTTGCACCACTCTTGGGGCCCTATTCCCCACCGCGGGGCCTTGGGGCCTGGCAGGCCCATTTACAGGGGGGGCAGCTCCTCCTCTCCTCCTGTTCCTCCTTCCTCCCCTCTTCCTCTTCCTCTTCCCCACCGTGGTCCAGGCATCTGCCTGTGGGGCAGCAGCTGGAGCAGCCACGGGGGCAGCGGGAGGGGCGGGTCTTCTCGCCTCTTGTGTTCCCCTCATGGCCGGGGGAACATACGGCCTTGGAGCTGTCGTCGGCGGGGCGGCGGCTGCCTGCCTTGGAGCCGGTGCGGCCGGCCTGGCTGCGACTGCAGCATAGCGCATCGGTCTTGATGCCTGCGCGGCGGGCCCGGCTGCAACCGCAGCGTAGCGCGCCGGCGCCGGTCTTGATGCCTGGGCGGCCGGCCTGGCTGCAACCGCAGCGTAGCGCGCCGGCGCCGGTATCGGCTTAGGTGGGGCAGCAACCACTGCTGCCCTCTCTGTCGCCCTTTTAGCGTCCGCCCTTAAAGGTGGCCTCAAGATTGGGGCCGGGAGGAGGCGGCTCTCGAGTCCCTCGAGTCGGGCATTCATCATCTCGCCGACCGTGATGGTCAGCGAGCGCCGCAACTCCTCCACTAGTTCTGCTCCCTGCATGACGGCGGGAGGAGCTTTTCGCATCGCCGTGTTCTCGGCGACAGTGGCAGCGGCGACGGCCTCGTTCGTCTTCGCCGTGGCCTCCGCGTACCCCTGCCGCAGCGCCTTCATCATAGACTTGGAGGCCTCCACCTCCATACGCAGACGCGCATTGTCAGCACGGAGACGCCTCGTCTCCTCTGCCTCCGTCCTGCCTGCCAGCGTGTCCACCACGTCCCGAAGGACAGAAGTGGCCCTTTTAAGGCGGGCTATGTACCCGCCTTTGAGGTTACCCGATTTCTGGGCAACCTCTAGTATGGCAGCAAGGCCCTCTCCTGCTTGGGCCCTGAGCTCTTGGGCGTTCATCTCGCTTGCGTCTCTGGTCGCTGTGACGTCAGAGTCACTCTCTGTCGTGTGACCAGAGACCGCTGCGCTCGCCCCCTTCCTGTAGGCCCTCTTGCGTAGGGCTTCTTCCAAATCCTTATCAACCGGCGAGGCCGGCTTCAAAAAGGTCTCCCTTCGAGGCACTGTCTTCACAGCCCTCCTTCCTCGTTGCGCGGTGGTGACCTTGGCGGCCATCATCGATCCCTCGTTTTCCGTGTCTGAGTCTAAGCACCCAGGCACGAAAAACGAGGAAGAATAGTGAGGCCGCTTCAGGCCAACATCGCCCTCAATACTGAGATCCATGTCGGAGGCGGTCCCCGCATCAGATGCGGTTCCAGCGCCCGAGATGGATCCCTCCATCGTTGGCTTCGTGGGCGGGCCCTTAGGCCTCACCCCCGAAGCTGCCCTGTTGGAGGCGGGTTCGACGTAAGTCGACTCCGCCGCCAACAAATCGGGCGTCCCTACGTTCTCCAGGGAGGCAGCGAACCTCCCTGAAGCATCGCGCGCCTGCTTGGACATAATCGAAGCAGACCGCGACTCAACCTGAACGGAACAAACCAAAACACATAAAACACAATCCAATTTATAACAGTCCTGAGTACAGAGCAACTTTAGCCGAGCCCGATCTGCCACTCCGTTACGGTGGTCAGATGGGTCGTTTCCGGGGAACGCGACGTGGACGCAAAGCTCTGTGGGGGGTCCCCCACCCCAACCTAACCTAACCTAACCTAACCTTTTTTTAACTTCGACCTCCGTCTTGGCGGGACGGGTGGGGGTCACTGTAATAGTCTACCCACCCGCCCCAACGGAGAGGCCCGGAACTCAAACATTCCGGGCCCCATAACACCCAAGCAATAGGGGGGGGGGCTCCAGCTTGAAGCGACACCCCCCCGACACAACACCACACCATTTCTGGTGGGGCGGGAGGAGGCGATCCAGGCGCCTCCTTCTACCGCCACTTCACCCTGGGATAAACAATATGGGCGGGAGGAGGCGGAAAAGTCGCCTCCTTCTACCGCCCAGAAAGAAAACACACACAAAATGGGCGGGAGGAGGCGGAAAAAGACGCCTCCTGCTACCGCCCAGAAAAGCCCAACTAGTGGGGAAACACCCTCTACTAGTGGGGCGGGAGGAGGCGGGCAAAACGCCTCCTTCTACCGCCCCTCCGCCTGTGCCGGATCGGGTCAAGGAGAGGATCTTCCTCCCTGACCCGCTCCGCGGCCTCCTTCTGCGCGATTGCGTATTCGCAGAAGGAGGCCACAGCCTGCCACGCCGTGTCGCTGCCGAGCATGGCACGAATAACGCTCGGCAGGGACAGGTCCAGCCCTATGTGTGCGGAGAGTGTGTGTCGCTGTGTTGACAGAGCGACACACACTCCCAGCACGTGGGGCGCCGTGTCTTCTGGCGCCCCACATTGGTGGCAGGCTGGGGTCAGCTCCCGTCTAGCGATCTGGTGCAGGTATTTTCCGAAGCATCCATGCCCGGAAAGCACCCGCACCAATCGGTAGGTGAGCGACCCATGCCGCCGCCGCAGCCACTCCCCGAGGACCGGTCTTATGGCCCCCACCGTCCACGCACCCGGCACCGGTGGGGCCAGGTCCTCCGTCCACCGCCCTATTAGGGCGGCCTGCGCCTGCCTCCGCATGCGCGTGACCTCCTCCCAATCCGGGGGCTCTCCGCGGGTCCTTCTAGCCGAGACAAGATGGTAGATCTCGGCGAGGACCTCCGCTTGGAGCTCCCAGGGGGGGTCTCCGGCAAGCGCGCATGCGGCCGTCCAGGACACCGTCCGGTATCCGCGTATCGCCCTCGTCGCGATGACCCGCTGCGGACGTCGCAGCAGGGCCTTATTGGCGCGTCCGAGGGCGTCCGCCCAGACCGGCGCCCCGTAGCAGGCCATACTCCTGGTGACGGCGGAGTATAGCCCGCGGCAGTTGGCGCTAGGGCCGCCCACGTTGGGCAGCAGCCTCCCCAGTGCGGCAGCGGCACTTACGACCTTCGGGGCCAGACTTGCAAAATGGGCCCCGAAGGTCCACCTCCCATCCAGGATGAGGCCCAGGTACTTCATCTGGGTCCCCACCCGGATCGGGACCCCGTCCAGGATGACTTGAGTGCCTGGAGGGGGTCCCCCCCGAGGCCCGTGAAACAACAGGGCCTCGGTCTTGGAGAGGGCAACCTCTAGTCCTAGGGAGCGGATGCGGTCGACCACCAGGGCTGTCCCCACCGTGGCCAACCGCAGCGTCGCTCCCAGGTCCCTCCCCCTGGCCACGACTAGGGTGTCGTCCGCGTAGCAGGCGACCCGCAGACTTGCGGGAAGCGTGCCGCGGAGCACCCAGTCGTAGCCGACGTTCCACAGCAGGGGTCCCAACACTGACCCCTGTGGAACGCCGCAGGCCACGCGACGGCGCCTCAGGCCGTCGCGTCCCTCCACCAGGACCTCGCGGTCGTGGAGGTAGTCGGCCAGCAGCCTCCTCAGATACAGGGGCACTCCATGGTACCGGAGCGCCTCCTGTATCGTTGCGTGTGGGAGGCTGTTGAAGGCGTTGGCGATGTCAAGTGAGACAGCCAACGCCTTATCCCCCTCGCCGACCGCGGCCTGCGTCCATCCTTTGAGCCAGAGCAGGGCGTCTATCGTCGACCGCCCCGCCCTGAACCCATACTGGGCCTCGGACAATCCGGGCCCAGTGCCCTCCAGGTGCTGGACGACCCGGGACGCTACGACTCTTTCGAGGAGCTTTCCCGTGTCGTCCAAGAGCACGATTGGCCTGTAAGCGGAAGGTGTCTCGGCATCCCGACCATCCTTCCGCAGCAGGCACAACCGGCCGTCCTTCCATATCTTCGGGAACTGTCCAGACGTGATGCATACGTTGAACAGTTCCCGAAGCGGACCGCCCAGTGACTTTAGGGCGATCCGCAGCACTGCACCTGGAACCCCGTCCGGTCCCGGGGCCGTCCTCTTGCCGTGCATCCGAGCGACGGCAACCTCCATCTCCACCTCCGTGACGGGGGGGATGGAGTCCGGGTCCGGCACCTCCTCCTCCTCGGGGAGGACAGGCGACATCACTGGAGGGGTGTGGTCTGGGTCTCTGTTTGGAAACAGACCCACCAGCACCCTCTCCAGGACCTCCGGCTCAAGGGACTCCGCTACGGGGGGCGCTTGGCCCCGGAACTTTTTCCGGGCCGCCTTGTATGGGCGCCCCCACGGGTCCCTATCGAGGCCCTCCAGGGCCTCGCCCCAGGAGTTCGCCTTCGACTCCCCTATCGCCAGCTGTAGGGCCCGCTTCGCGTCGCGGTACACCTCATACAGCTGGCCTTCAGCTGCCAGTTCCTCTTCTGACAGCTGGTCGTCCGGGCGGCCGCGCCGCAGTCTCCTTATGCGGACATACGGCCGCCGTGCTGCTGAGCAGGCCTCCCTAAGCGCCGCGATCTCCCGGCGCCACCAATACACCTGGCGGCGCCCCTCGTAGCGCCGGGCCCTCGGCATGGCGGTGTCGCAAATGGCCGTTAGTGCATCTCTAAAACGGCCTGCTGCGACATCCGCCACGGGGTGCGTGCGCCCCGCAACCCAAGCCTGGACGGCGGCCGCCTCCTCTGCCAACTCGACGTCTAGGCGGCTCGTCGTCCACCGCGGGAAGTGCGCACGCATCTCCCGGCGGGGCCCTCCCGGATTGTCGGAGGGACCCATCTCGAACCTTATGTATTTGTGGTCCGAGAGGGTCTCCACCTCCGACTCTACCCTCCAGGCCCGGACACGCGCTGCGGCTGCTGGGGTGGCGAACGAGAGGTCCACCACGGACCCCCCACGCTGCCGCACGCACGTGTGGGCCGACCCTGTATTCAGGAGGGTCAGCCCGGAGGCAACTGCCCACTCCACGACAAGCTCACCGCGAGCGTCAGTGGAGGGGTTGCCCCAGTCCCGGGCCTTCGCGTTCAGGTCCCCCATAAAGAGGACCTGACGTGGCGCCTGCCTTAACACCGCCGCGGCCAGGAGGTCCACAAACACCTCCAGCTCCGCGACGGTTCTATTGGGGGAGAAGTACGCTCCTATTATGGCGTACTCCCCCCAATTGGCCACCACGTATCCCGCGCCCCTCTCGATGACTGTGAGAGGGGGGGTTCCGCCCTGCCTGCTCAGTATGGCCACGGAGCCATCAAGGTCCCCAGCCCAGCAAGGGTGCTGGGGGGGGACATAGTAGGGCTCCGCGGCGACGGCCACATCAATTTGCCACTGCGCCAGGGACTGCATCAGCAAGTCCTGAGCTCTGGCGCAGTGGTTGAGGTTCGTCTGAAGGTAGCTGTGATGGCCGACTAAAGACATTAGTCAGACATCGCAGCTACCTCGTTCGCCAATGCGCGAACGCCCGCCGGGGAGGCCACTCGTGGGGCCTCGGGGGCGGCCACTGTCCGTGTGTTGGCCGCCTTCCCACTCGTCTTGGGAGGGACGCAGCTGCGTCCCCCCATTATGTGCCCAGAGGGCCTCCCGACCTCGGCGCAGATCGCGCAGCGCGCCGCGGCCTTCCCGCAATTCGCGGATCTGTGCCCCTCCTCCCCGCACCGGTAACACAGATCGCCCCGATTGGCTGCGGCGGGGCACTGGGGGCGGGTGTGGCCCAGCCCCATGCACCTATAGCACCGCATGGGGCGCGCCCCCATTGCCGTAACGCCCACCGAGCTCCAGCCGATGAGGATTCTGCCCTTCTCCAACACCAGCTGAGCAGCCGAGATCGGGCAGGCCACGAGGCAAGACCAAGAGCCATTCCAGGCCTGGCGAATGTCGCCAGGCCTGACGAGGTGCACTGGGCACCCCCCCGCCTTTGCTATGGCTGCCGCCACTTTCTCCTTGGTGGCGGCGTCATCCAGGCCCGTGATCCTCAGGTCCGTGACTTTCACGGGCCTGGAAACGTTGGCCACGTCGGACAGGACTTCCCGCAGTTTGCCTGCGAGCCTGTCCGCCTTGTCGTCATGATCGGAGCCAGGTATTTCTAATAGCCTGGCTCCCGTGGCCGTCGTCCGGAACCGGATTTGCTCGATACCGAGCTCCTCCAGGTCCACCTTGGTCTGCGCCTCGTCAATGAGGGTCTTGTATGTGACCCCCTTCTCGACAGCGTCGGGCTGCAGCGACAGCACGACTGCTGCCGTTTTGGGGGCCTTATGCATCACCCTTGGGGCCCTATTTCCCGCCGCGGGGCCTTGGGGCCTGGCAGGCCCATTTACAGGGGGGGCAGCTCCTCCTCTCCTCCTGTTTCTCCTTCCTCCCCTCTTCCTCTTCCTCTTCCCCACCGTGGTCCAGGCATCTGCCTGTGGGGCAGCAGCTGGAGCAGCCACGGGGGCAGCGGGAGGGGCGGGTCTTCTCGCCTCTTGTGTTCCCCTCATGGCCGGGGGAACATACGGCCTTGGAGCTGTCGTCGGCGGGGCGGCGGCTGCCTGCCTTGGAGCCGGCGCGGCCGGCTTGGCTGCGACCGCAGCGTAGCGCGCCGGCGCCGGTCTTGATACCTGCGCGGCCGGCCTGGCTGCAACCGCAGCGTAGCGCGCCGGCGCCGGTCTTGATACCTGCGCGGCCGGCCTGGCTGCAACCGCAGCGTAGCGCGCCGGCGCCGGTATCGGCCTAGGTGGGGCGGCAACCACTGCCGCCCTCTCTGCCACCCTTTTGGCATCCGCCCTTAGTGGCGGCCTAATGATTTGGGCCGGGAGGAGGCGGCTCTCGAGTCCCTCGAGTCGGGCGTTCATCATCTCGCCGACCGTGATGGTCAGCGAGCGCCGCAACTCCTCCACTAATTCTGCTCCCTGCATGACGGCGGGAGGAGCTTTTTGCATCGCCGTGTTCTCGGCGACAGTGGCAGCGGCGACGGCCTCGTTCGTCTTCGCCGTGGCCTCCGCGTAACCCTGCCGCAGCGCCTTCATCATTGACTTGGAGGCCTCCACCTCCATACGCAGACGCGCATTGTCGGCACGGAGACGCCTCGTCTCCTCTGCCTCCGTCCTGCCTGCCAGCGTGTCCACCACGTCCCGAAGGACAGAAGTGGCCCTTTTAAGGCGGGCTATGTACCCGCCTTTGAGGTTACCCGATTTCTGGGCAACCTCTAATATGGCAGCAAGGCCCTCTCCTGCTTGGGCCCTGAGCTCTTGGGCGTTCATCTCGCTTGCGTCTCTGGTCGCTGTGACGTCAGAGTCTGTCTCTGTCGTGTGACCAGAGACCGCTGCGCTCGCCCCCTTCCTGTAGGCCCTCTTGCGTAGGGCTTCGTCCAACTCCTTATCAACCGGCGAGGCCGGCTTTAAAAAGGTCTCCCTTCGAGGCACTGTCTTCACAGCCCTCCTTCCTCGTTGCGCGGTGGTGACCTTGGCGGCCATCATCGATCCCTCGTTTTCCGTGTCTGAGTCTAAGCACCCAGGCACGTAAAACGAGGAAGAATAGTGAGGCCGCTTCAGGCCAGCATCGCCCTCCCCACTGAGATCCATGTCGGAGGCGGTCCCCGCATCAGATGCGGTTCCAGCGCCCGAAATGGATCCCTCCGTCGTTGGCTTCGTGGGCGGGCCCTTAGGCCTCACCCCCGAAGCTGCCCTGTTGGAGGCGGGTTCGACGTAAGTCGACTCCGCCGCCAACAAATCGGGCGTCCCTACGTTCTCCAGGGAGGCAGCAAACCTCCCTGAAGCATCGCGCGCCTGTTTTGACATAATGTCGCAACAGACCGCAACCCAACACAAAACGGAACAAACACACAATAAACACAGTCAATCACAATTTAGTCTTGGAAGTACAGAGCAACTTTAGCCGAGCCCGATCTGCCACTCCGTTACGGTGGTCAGATGGGTCGTTTCCGGGGAACGCGACGTGGACGCAAAGCTCTGTGGGGGGTCCCCCAACCTAACCTAACCTAACCTAACCTAACCTAACCTAACCTAACCTTTTTTTTTTTTTTTTTTTTTTTTTTTTTTTTTTTTTTTTTTTTTTTTTTTTACCCAGGGGAATGCATTTACGCACCAGCCCCCCCGGTGCAATGCCCCACCCAGAAGGGGAGGGGCGTCGGGGGGAGTGTGGGACTCGCACTATTTAGCGTGCACTACTCCACTAAACCCCTGGGGTGTTCCATCCGACTTGGCATTGGACGGGGTTGTGGTACCACTGTTCGTATACCACACTACCCCGTCGGCCGTTGTCCGTTACCGGATTCATCTCGCGGGGGGAATTGTGTGTCTCCCCCGCATCTAAACACAGCGACGCCCTGGAACACATACAGGGCGTCGCTTCCTCCTCATATTGGGGGACCAAGATGATCAGGTCCCCGGCGGGGATGGGGCGGGACGTGAACGCCGCCCCCGCATCCGCACTCTCCGAATGGGGAGGGAGGCAATATCCATCTCCCTCTCCCGCTCCTCGGCTTCTCTCTGTGCCATCACCGTTTCGCAGAAGGCGACGACTGCACTCCAAATTTCCTCGCTGCCGACCATTCCTGCGAGTATGGTTGGCAGGGACAAATCTCCTCCAACGACTGCAACAAGAGTTTGTCGCGGCCCCTCCGCTCCCGGACATTCCGCGAGTACGTGTTGGGCGGTTTCTTCCGCCCGGCCGCACTGGTGGCACTCCGGGGTGGCCTCCCTTCTCGCCACGTTGGCAAGGTACCTCCCGAAACATCCGTGTCCGGTGAGGACCTGCGTAAGGCGAAAAGTGAGGCCACCGTGTCTTCGCCGGACCCACTGATCGAGTACGGGACGGATCGCCTCCAAAAGCCGGATGGCGCCGTCCCCCCTCCTGGCGGGCCCTGCGAGGAGACCTTCTCTCCACGACGCTTCAGCGTCCCTCCTCGCGTCCCTCCTCCACCGCACCACTTCTTGAGGTGCGGGAGGCGAACCGCGCTCTTTCGCTCGCGCTTTCCTCCAAAAGACGGAGGACAGAACCTCCGCCTCCATGTGCCAGGGCAGCGATCCTGCCAGTGCGCATGCAACTTCATGCGATATTGTGCGATACGCACGGCACACCCTCACCGCCATGACCCTCTGGGCCCCCTGAAGAGCGGAGATCTCTAAGGGGCGAAGAGTCCCCGCCCAGATCGGGGCCGCATAGAGGGCCATCGAACGGACCACCGCCATGTACAGTCGGCGGCAAGTTCCGTCTCCCCCCCCGATATTTGGGAGGAGTCTGCTCAGTGCGGCCGCTGTACCCAGAAGTTTCGGTCTGAGCTGCCGCACATGGGCCTCGAACCTCCATCTGCTGTCGAGGACGACGCCCAGATACTTTAGCGTCGACCCGACAGAGATGGAGACTCCGCCCACCACGATGTTGGCGCCGGCAGGTGGCGCCCTTCGAGGCCCATAAAAGAGGATGGCCTCCGACTTCTCCAATGCCACTCTTAGGCCCAATCTCCTTATCCTCTCCACGACCGCTGCAACGCCGGCCGTGGCCAAGATGGACGCTTCCCTATACGTCCCCCCCCGGGCGGTAACAAGCGTGTCATCGGCGTAGCACGTCACGCCGATGCCAGTCATGTTAGCGCCCCGGAGGACCCAGTCATATCCCACGTTCCAAAGCAGGGGCCCTAAGCACGACCCCTGCGGAACGCCACGACTTATCTGGGTCCTCCCTTCCCCTGCTGCCGTCGGGTACACCACCTCTCTGTTTGAGAGGTAGTCCCCCACAAGGCGCTGTAGATACGGGGGTACCCTGTGATACTGCAGAGCCGCCTTTATAGTGGGCCACGGGAGGGAGTTGAACGCGTTGGCTATGTCCAACGACACCGCCAGCAACACCCCTCCCGTGGAGCACGCCTCCTCCGACAGGTCACGGACTCGGGATATCGCGTCCACCGTGCCACGTCCTCCTCGGAAGCCGAACTGTTGGTCGGCCAAGTTCGGTCCGACAGTCTCCAAATGCTGGGCGAGGCGGGCAGCTACTACTCGCTCGAGGAGCTTGCCGGCCTCGTCCAGTAGCACTATGGGGCGGTACCCGGATGGCTGGTCAGCCGGGCGCCCCTCTTTCCTCAGAAGGACCAACTTCCCCTCCTTCCAGCGCCTGGGGAAACGACCTTCTTCCATACAGCGGCTGAACAGATTCCTCAGCCGCGGTCCGAGCTCATCCTGCACAAGAGCCCACGCGCGCCCAGGGATCCCGTCTGGACCCGGCGCCGTGTCCTTGGCTCTCATGCGGAGGACTGCTGCTCCGAGTTCTCCCTCCGTTACCTCGGGCACTCTGCTGTCCTCCTCTTCCTCCTCTCCAGGGCGTAATACTGCCGTGAAGGGAGGGGCAAACGTGGTCCCCGGGTCTCCGGGGAACAGCCCCTCTATGACTCTCTGGAGTGCCGGCGGTTCCAGCGTGGTGGTTGCTGGGGGAGCCCAGGGGCGAAGCTTGTGCCTCACCAGCCTGTACGGCCTTCCCCAGGGATCCTGCTCAAGGGTTCCGAGCAGGTCCTTCCACGCCTCCGCCTTTGCCTTCTTGATGGCCGTACGCAAGGCCACTGACGCCTCCCTGTACTCGGCGTAAAGGGCGTCGGACACCTCCGTCTCGCTGCGCCGTCTTCGCCGGTATCGCTGATAGCGCCGGCGCCTGGCCACGCACCGGCGCCGCAGCCCGGCGATTTCCTCGGACCACCAAAACATCCGACGTTTCCGCGGAATTGCCCGCACTCGCGGCATGGCGGCATCACAGACCGTCACCATGGCCTCACAAAGCCTATCCGCCTCCTCGTTCACTCCGATGGGCTCCACCAGGGAGGAGTTCCATGCCTGGACTAGGGCGGCCTCCTTCAGCAGTTCGCTATCCAGGCGCTTCAGCGCCCAGCGCCGCTCCCGGACGACCGGCATCCTTCTCTCCAATGTCCCCGTGGACGAGGCGACGCCGAACCGTATGTATCTATGGTCCGACAGCGTCTCCTCGTCCACCAGCACTCTCCAGTCCATAACACGGCGTGCGAGCTCGGGGGTTGCGAACGTCACATCAATCACTGACCCTCCCCCTCGCCGCACGCACGTGTTTTCGGAGCCCCTGTTGCATACACTGAGGCCCGACGCCACGACCCACTCTTCAACGGCCCTGCCCCGCGCGTCCGTCGTCGGGGACCCCCACACCATGGATTTGGCGTTGAGGTCCCCGAGGACAACAACAGACCGGGGGTGACCCCGAACGACCACGTCTCCAATCTCGTCCAGAAATTCCTCAAATTCGGCGAGGGGTCTATTAGGGGAGAAATACACCCCCATGACCAACACCCCGCCGAATGAAGCCACCACATATCCTCCACCCCTGCACACCAAATCAAGGGGCGGAGATTGCGCCGATGTCTGCGTCGTGATGGCCACCAAGCCGTCCCGGTCTCCCACCCAATCAGTTCGGGGCGGGACCACATACGGCTCGGCGACCACAGCAATGTTGACCAACCACTCTGCCATAGACTGCAGGAGAAGGTCCTGAGCCCCCGCAGAGTGGTTGGCATTCGCCTGGAGGTAGGTTAGTTGCATACTAACCCACCTCCATGCTGCCCGTCTGCTCCGGTGTAGGGAGGCGAGCGGGTTGAGACTGGACCGTAACCTCCATCGCAACCGGCTTCCTTCTCGTAACCTAACCTAACCTAACCTTTTTTTTTTTTTTTTTAACAACTTCGTCGTCCGTCTTTGGTGGGACGGGTGGGGGTTACTGTAATAGTCTACCCACCCGCCCCGACGGGGAGGCCCGGAACTCCTACATTCCGGGCCCCGACAACACACCAAGTAATAGGAGGGGGTGTCCAGCTTGAAGCGACACCCCCCCGACACGACACCACACACATTTCTGGTGGGGCGGGAGGAGGCGATCCAAGCGCCTCCTTCTACCGCCACTTCACCCCAGTTCACACAAATGGGCGGGAGGAGGCGGGAAAGACGCCCCCTGCTACCACCCAGAAAGGAAAATACACACAAGATGGGCGGGAGGAGGCGGAAAAGACGCCTCCTGCTACCGCCCAGAAAAACCCAACTAGTGGGGAAAACACCCTACTAGTGGGGCGGGAGGAGGCGGGCAAAACGCCTCCTTCTACCGCCCCTCCGCCTGTGCCGGATCGGGTCAAGGAGAGGATCTTCCTCCCTGACCCGCTCCGCGGCCTCCTTCTGCGCGATTGCGTATTCGCAGAAGGAGGCCACAGCCTGCCACGCCGTGTCGCTGCCGAGCATGGCACGAATAACGCTCGGCAGGGACAGGTCCACCCCTATGTGTGCGGAGAGTGTGTGTCGCTGTGTTGACAGAGCGACACACACTCCCAGCACGTGGGGCGCCGTGTCTTCTGGCGCCCCACATTGGTGGCAGGCTGGGGTCGGCTCACGTCTAGCGATTTGGTGCAGGTATTTTCCGAAGCATCCATGCCCGGAAAGCACCTGCACCAATCGGTAGGTGAGCGACCCATGCCGCCGCCGCATCCACTCCCCGAGGACCGGTCTCAAGGCCCCCACCGTCCACGCACCCGGCACCGGTGGGGCCAGGTCCTCCGTCCACCGCCCTATCAGGGCGGCCTGCGCCTGCCTTCGCATGCGCGTTACCTCCTCCCAATCCGGGGGCTCTCCGCGGGTCCTTCTAGCCGAGACAAGATGGTATATCTCGGCGAGGACCTCCGCTTGGAGCTCCCAGGGGGGGTCTCCGGCAAGCGCGCATGCGGCCGTCCAGGACACCGTCCGGTATCCGCGTATCGCCCTCGTCGCGATGACCCGCTGCGGACGTCGCAGCAGGGCCTTATTGGCGCGTCCGAGGGCGTCCGCCCAGACCGGCGCCCCGTAGCAGGCCATACTCCGTGTGACGGCGGAGTATAGCCCGCGGCAGTTGGCGCTAGGGCCGCCCACGTTGGGCAGCAGCCTCCCCAGTGCGGCAGCGGCACTCACGACCTTCGGGGCCAGACTTGCAAAATGGGCCCCGAAGGTCCACCTCCCATCCAGGATGAGGCCCAGGTACTTCATCTGGGTCCCCACCCGGATCGGGACCCCGTCCAGGACGACTTGAGTGCCTGGAGGGGGTCCCCCCCGAGGCCCGTGGAACAACAGGGCCTCGGTCTTGGAGAGGGCAACCTCTAGTCCTAGGGAGCGGATGCGGTCGACCACCAGGGCTGTCCCCATCGTGGCCAACCGCAGCGTCGCTCCCAGGTCCCTCCCCCTGGCCACGACTAGGGTGTCGTCCGCGTAGCAGGCGACCCGCAGACTTGCGGGAAGCGTGCCGCGGAGCACCCAGTCGTAGCCGACGTTCCACAGCAGGGGTCCCAACACTGACCCCTGTGGAACGCCGCAGGCCACGCGACGGCGCCTCAGGCCGTCGCGTCCCTCCACGAGGATCTCGCGGTCGCGGAGGTAGTCGCCCAACAGCCTCCTCAGATACAGGGGCACTCCATGGTATCGGAGCGCCTCCTGTATCGTGGCGTGTGGGAGGCTGTTAAAGGCGTTGGCAATGTCCAGCGAGACAGCCAACGCCTTATCCCCCTCGGCGACCGCGGCCTGCGTCCATCCTTTGAGCCAGAGCAGGGCGTCTATCGTCGACCGCCCCGCCCTGAACCCATACTGGGCCTCGGACAGTCCGGGCCCAGTGCCCTCCAGGTGCTGGACGACCCGGGACGCTACGACTCTTTCGAGGAGCTTTCCCGTGTCGTCCAAAAGCACGATTGGCCTGTAAGCGGAAGGTGTCTCGGCATCCCGACCATCCTTCCGCAGCAGGCACAACCGGCCATCCTTCCATATCTTCGGGAACTGTCCAGACGTGATGCATACGTTGAACAGTTCCCGAAGCGGACCGCCCAGTGACTTTAGGGCGATCCGCAGCACTGCACCTGGAACCCCGTCCGGTCCCGGGGCCGTCCTCTTGCCGTGCATCCGAGCGACGGCAACCTCCATCTCCACCTCCGTGACGGGGGGGATGGAGTCCGGGTCCAGGACCTCCTCCTCCTCCTCGGGGAGGATAGGCGACATCACTGGAGGGGTGTGGTCTGGGTCTCTGTTTGGAAACAGACCCACCAGCACCCTCTCCAGGACCTCCGGCTCGAGGGACTCCGCTACGGGGGGCGCTTGGCCCCGGAACTTTTTCCGGGCCGCCTTATACGGGCGCCCCCACGGGTCCCTATCGAGGCCCTCCAGGGCCTCGCCCCAGGATGTCGCCTTCGACTCCCCTATTGCCAGCTGTAGGGCCCGCTTCGCGTCGCGGTACGCCTCATACAGCTGGCCTTCAGCTGCCAGCTCCTCTGCTGACAGCTGGTCGTCCGTGCGGCCACGCCGCAGTCGTCTGATGCGGACATACGGCCGCTGTGCCGCTGAGCAGGCCTCCCTTAGCGCCGCGATCTCCCGGCGCCACCAATATACCTGGCGGCGCCCCTCGTAGCGGCGGGCCCTCGGCATGGCGGTGTCGCAAATGGCCGTTAACGCATCTTTAAAACGGCCGGCTGCGACATCCGCCACGGGGTGCGTGCGCCCCGCAACCCAAGCTTGGATGATGGCCGCCTCCTCTGCCAACTCGACGTCTAGGCGGCTCATCGTCCACCGCGGGAAGTGCGCACGCATCTCCCGGCGGGGCCCTCCCGGATGGTCGGAGGGACCCATCTCGAACCTGATGTATTTGTGGTCCGAGAGGGTCTCCACCTCCGATTCTACCCTCCAGGCCCGGACACGCGCTGCGGCTGCTGGGGTGGCGAACGAGAGGTCCACCACGGACCCCCCACGCTGCCGCACGCACGTGTGGGCCGACCCTATATTTAGGAGGGTCAGCCCGGAGGCAACTGCCCACTCCACGACAAGCTCACCGCGAGCGTCAGTGGAGGGGTTGCCCCAGTCCCGGGCCTTCGCGTTCAGGTCCCCCATAAAGAGGACCTGACGTGGCGCCTGCCTTAACACCGCCGCGGCCAGGAGGTCAACAAACACCTCCAGCTCCGCGACGGTTCTATTGGGGGAGAAGTACGCTCCCATTATGGCGTACTCCCCCCAATTGGCCACCACGTATCCCGCGCCCCTCTCGATGACTGTGAGAGGGGGGGTTCCATCCTGCCTGCTCAATATAGCCACGGAGCCATCAAGGTCCCCAGCCCAGCAAGGGTGCTGGGGGGGGACATAATAGGGCTCCGCGGCGACGGCCACATCAATTTGCCACTGCGCCAGGGACTGCATTAGCAAGTCCTGAGCTCTGGCGCAGTGGTTGAGGTTCGTCTGAAGGAAGCTGCGATGGCTGACTAAAGACATTAGTCAGACATCGCAACCTCCTCGTTCGCTGGTGTGCGAACGCCCGCCGGGGAGGCCACTCTATGGGCCTCGGGGGCGGCCACTGTCCGTGTGTTGGCCGCCTTCCCGCTCGTCTTGGGAGGGACGCAGCTGCGTCCCCCCATTATGTGCCCAGAGGGCCTCCCGACCTCGGCGCAGATCGCGCAGTGCGCCGCGACCTTACCGCAGTTTGCGGATCTGTGCCCCTCCTCGCCGCAGCGGTAGCACAGGTCGCCCCGATTTGCTGTGGCGGGGCACTGGGGGCGGGTGTGGCCCAGCCCCATGCACCTGTAGCACCGCATGGGGCGCGCCCCCATGTTCGTGACGCCCACCGAGCTCCAGCCTATGAGGAGCCTGCCCTTGTCCAGCACCAGCTGAGCAGCCGGGATCGGGCAGGCCACGAGGCAGGACCACGAGCCATTCCAGGCCTGGCGAATGTCGCCAGGCCTGACGAGGTGCACTGGGCACCCCCCCGCCTTTGCTATGGCTGTGGCCACCTTCTCCTTGGTGGCGGCATCGTCCAGGCCCGTTATCCTCAGGTCCGTGACTTTCACGGGCCTGGAAACGTTGGCCACGTCGGACAGGACTTCCCGCAGTTTGCCTGCGAGCCTGTCCGCCTTGTCGTCGTGGTCGGAGCCAGGTATTTCCAATAGCCTGGCTCCCGTGGCCGTCGTTCGGAACCGGATCTGCTCAATACCGAGCTCCTCCAGGTCCACCTTGGTCTGCGCCTCGTCGATGAGGGTCTTGTAGGTGACCCCCTTCTCGACGGCGTCGGGCTGCAACGACAGCACGACTGCTGCCGTTTTGGGGGCCTTCTGCACCACCCTTTGGGCCCTATTCGCCACCGCGGGGCCTTGGGGCCTGGCAGTCCCGTTTACAGGGGGGGCAGCTCCACCTCTCCTCCTGTTTCTCCTTCCTCCCCTCTTCCTCTTCCTCTTTCCCACCGTTGTCCAAGCATCTGCCTGTGGGGCAGCAGCTGGAGCAGCCACGGGGGCAGCGGGAGGGGCGGGCCTCCTCACGTCTTGTGTTCCCCTCATGGCTGGGGGAACATACGGCCTTGGAGTCGTCGTTGGCGGGGCAGCGGCTGCCTGCCTTGGAGCCGGCGCGGCCGGCTTGGCTGCGACTGCAGCATAACGCGCCGGCCTCGGTGCCTGCGCGGCCGGCCTGGCTGCGACCGCAGCGTAGCGCGCCGGCGCCGGTGTCGGCCTAGGTGGGGCGGCAGCGTAGCGCGCTGGCGCCGGTATCGGCCTAGGTGGGGCAGCAACCACTGCCTCCCTCTCTGTCGCCCTTTTGGCGTCCGCCCTCAATGGCGGCCTCATGATTTGGGCCGGAAGGAGGCGGCTCTCAAGTCCTTCGAGCCGGGCGTTCATCATTTCGCCGACCGTAATGGTCAGCGAACGCCGCAGCTCCTCCACCAACTCCGCCCCCTGAATAATGGCGGGAGCCCTCCCCGGCGCCGAGTTCTCCGCGACAGTGGCTGCGGCGACGGCCTCGTTGGTTTTAGCCGTGGCCTCCGCGTACCCCTGTCGCAGCGCCTTCACCATAGATTTGGAGGCCTCTACCTCCAAACGCAGACGTGCGTTGTCGGCTCGGAGACGACGTGTCTCCTCTGCCTCCGTCCGACCTGCAAGGGTGTCCACCACGTCCCGAAGGACAGAGGTGGCCCTCTTCAAGCGGGCGATGAACCCGCCCTTTAGGTTGCCCGATTTTTGGGCAACTTCTAAAATGGCAGCAAGCCCTTGACCAGCTTGCGCCCGCAACTCCTGGGCGTTCATTTCGCTTGCGTCTTTGGTCGCTGTGACGTCAGAGTCACTCTCTGTCGTGCGACCAGAGACAGCTGCGTTCGCCCCCTTCCTCAGAGCCCTGTTGCGAAGGGCTTCTTCCAGTTCCCTATCCACCGGCGAAGCCGGCTTCAAGAAAGCCTCTCTTCGAGGAGCTACCTTCGTAGACCTCCCTCTCCCTCTCTGTGCGGACGTGACCTTGGCGGTCGCCGATCCCTCAGTCTCCGTGTCTGAGTCGTAATACCCAGCCACGTAGAAAGAGGAAAACGGCCGCTTCTGGCCAGTCCCGCTCTCGACTCCACTGAAATCCATTTCGGAGGCGGTCCCCGCATCAGATGCAGTTCCAGCGCCCGAAATGGATCCCTCCATCGGTTGCTTCGTGGACGGGCCCTTAGGCCTCACCCCCGAAGCTGCCCTGTTGGAGACGGGTTCGACGTACGTCGACTCCGCCGCCAACAAATCGGGCGACCCTACGTTCTCCAGGGAGGAGGTGAACCTCCCTGAAGCATCACGCGTCTGTTTAGACATGATGTCAAAACAGACCGCAACTCTACCAAACAACGGAACAAAACACAATATAAAACAGTCAAATCACAATTAGTCTTGGAAGTACAGAGCAACTTTAGCCGAGCCCGATCTGCCACTCCGTTACGGTGGTCAGATGGGTCGTTTACCAGGGGACGCGACGTGGACGCAAAGCTCTGTGGGGGGTCCCCCAACCTAACCTAACCTAACCTAACCTAACCTAACCTAACCTAACCTTAAATACCAAAAGCGACTTCCAATTGGAACACAGCGCAGTAAAATACAGAATACATATTGAAAGGCCCATCATGGAACTCTCCGCCCAATATGAGCAGAGAAGACCAAGACCGTTTTCCAATTGTACTATTTACCTTTTAGAACTCCCCACCCAGCATGAGCAGAGAAATACCAAAGGCGACTTCCAATTGTACTATTCAGATCTCGGAACTCCCCACCCAGCATGAGCAGAGAAATACCAAAAGCGACTTCCAATTGTACTATTCACATCTTGGAACTCCCCGCCCACCATGAGCAGAGAAATACCAAAAGTGACTTCCAATTGGAACACAGCGCAGTAAAATACAGAATACTATTGAAAGGCCCATCATGGAACTCTCCGCCCAATATGAGCAGAGAAGACCAAGACCGTTTTCCAATTGTATTATTTACCTTTTGGAACTCCCCACCCAGCATGAGCAGAGAAATACCAAAAGCGACTTCCAATTGTACTATTCACTTCTTGGAACTCCCCGCCTACCATGAGCAGAGAAATACCAAAAGCGACTTCCAATTGGAACACAGCGCAGTAAAATACAGAATACATATTGAAAGGCCCATCATGGAACTCTCCGCCCAATATGAGCAGAGAAGATCAAGACCGTTTTCCAATTGTACTATTTACCTTTTGGAACTCCCCACCCAGCATGAGCAGAGAAATACCAAAAGCGACTTCCAATTGTACTATTCAGATCTCGGAACTCCCAACCCAGCAAGAGCAGAGAAATACCAAAAGCGACTTCCAATTGTACTATTCAGATCTTGGAACTCCCCGCCCACCATGAGGAGAGAAATACCAAAAGCGACTTCCAATTGTACTATTCACATCTCGGAACTCCCCGCCCATCATGAACGGAGAAATACCAAAAACAACTTCTTCGTCTTTGATACAAAACTGATGAGCTGCTGCTGCCATTCAGCATATAATGCAGCTTCGTGACACCTCTTTAGTTTGGTGTGCCATCTTCGCTCCGCATTCATAAAGTGGCCTTTTAATGTGGACGCTATTTTTAAATTTAGCAACAGTACTTTTTTTTTTCTTTTCATAGTCGTCACCACATTCGTTGGACTTCTACACCATTATTTCTATCGTTGTAACCTTTAACCACGTCTGTTGCATTTTACTCATCGTACGCCCCAGATTCAGTCTTATATTTCCATTCAAGATTCCGATGCTTCATTGTCTGATAGCACATACTCACTCGTCCCGGGTGCGAGCGAATACATTCACACAGACAGCAATTGAAACACTTGGAACTCAGCGCAGGAAAATACAAACGAATACACGAGCTACAGATAGAGCTAAACGAACCTACGAGCTACAGATTGCAGTCCAACGCCACTGAATCTACATTTCTTCAACTCATCTTTAGTGTCCCATTTGGACAGTTCCTTTTTGTGTTGTTTTTGCACCAAATCAGCAGCAAAGATGATGAGCTGCGCTTGCATTCAGCAGCTCATGCAGCTTATTGCATTTGCCTATTACGACATGAGGCTCTTAATGTCGTAATAGACACAAGCAGAGCGGTATACTGTTTGCTTGTACTGCTTGCTGGTGTGAGTTATAACACAACTGTTTTGTGCCTTCCTATGAGATTCTTTCGAACCAGCATTTTTCTCATTTGTGCAGTCTCTTTTGTGTGTTGTTTTTGCACCAAATGACTACCAGAGCTGATGAGCTGCTGCGGCCATTCAGCAGCTTATGCAGCTTCGTAACACCACTGCCACTAGCACTGGCGTACAATCTCTGCTACATTTACCTTTTATTATTAACATTTTATCATATCTGGTATCCAAGATACTTGAGCTTCATTGCCTGTTAGCATAAATACTATATACAGACAACATGTATTGGAACACAGCGCATAAAAATGCAGATATGCTAATTGTTACTTCAGTACAGTTACTACTACTACTGTTACTACTTCACAGTTAGTATTACTGTACTTTATATGTACTGAGTTTAAGTTACATATTTATTTATTAGTCACAAATATATTCCCAACAATGATACTGATGCTTCATTGCCTGATAGCACATACTCACTCGTCCCGGGTGCGAGCGACTACATCCACACAGACAATATGTGAAGCACATAGATCACAGCGCAGGAAAATACAGGTGCTAACTACCACTGCTAACTGCCACTTCATAACATTGAGCCCATTTAAGTCTCATTTTTTGATTTGTTAAATTAGATTTTGTTTTTACACCTTTTTACAGGGTAGCGTTTGACTATGTACTTAGTCGCAGCCCAGACGACATCAAATACGATGCTTTGACGTTAGCTAGAACGCGACACCAGCACTAATCATCGTTCGCAGCATCAACCTTTAAGACTGACGCCGCAAAGTCCACTTCCTGTGATGTACAATTCTATAACATATACCGGGTGGCAGGTGCCTACTTATGGTAAACCACGTATGAGCTCCCACCCCCCGTTTCCGCCGATCCGTCACGGATCCATCTTCTTTGCGTGAAGGCGAAAGGCAGCTGCAAAAGGGTAAATTAGGAGAAAAACCCCATCGCTACCGCCTGACGACCTCCCCTCTCCCGGGGGCCTCAACTCTGCGTCCTACACTCGCAGGATACAAGAGGAGTCTCCACTCGGTGTTGTATAATCGTACAATTGTATAACATATGCAGGGTGGCTGGTGCTTACACATGGAAAACCACGTATAAGTTACCACCCCCACCGATCCATCTCGAATCCTTTCTCTCCTTGTGAAGGCGAAAGGCAGCTGCAAAAGGGTAAATTGTGAGAAATAAACCCTCTCGCTACCACCTAACGCCATATTTCTCCTGGACTCTGCGTCCTACGCTCGCAGGACACACGACCAAGTGACATACCGTAACTCCCCGCCCACCATGAGCAAAGAAATACCAAAAGCGACTTCCAATTGTACTATTCAGATCTTGGAACTCCCCGCCCACCATGAGCAGATAAATACCAAAAGCGACTTCCAATTGTACTAGTCACATCTTGAAACTCCCTGCCCACCATGAGCAGAGAAGATACAGATGCTTCCTTCTTCTCAGCCCTGCGTCCCATGCTTACGGGACGCATGCGTGCCGCCGTCACTATCACTGAGTCACCCTTTTACAAAATGTAGTAAAATTACATTTTTCAGATTCGTTTCATTCTATTCATCATCATTTATCAGTCCAAGATGCTTCATTGCCTGATAGCACATACTCACTCGTACTGTGCGCGAGTGTATACTTTCACACAGACAAGTGAAGCACTTTGAACACAGCGCAACAAAATTGAAAACCATTGGAAACATGAATCAATATTATAAATTGATTATTTAATTGGCATTACGTAGCCGCACCTGATGGTAATGGTTACATAACATTACATATTTGTAGCATGCATTATGATTAGAAGACGCGCTCGCTAGACGCCGCGGTCCGCGACGCGCTCCGTCCTATGGAGCCTCCACAATGCACGAGAGATACCAATTATAGTCTACTTGTGTTATCACTTAATGTTAAGTGACGATATGGTCGAAGGTGGCGCCTCGTTACACATGGACTGAGAACTGGCTCTCAAGTGTGGCTGCCAGAACACAGATATAGGTGCTTGGTGACAGCCTCTTCATTTGTTTGCATTTGTTTCATTTGGTTGTCTAGCAGCACTATCAAGTGCTCTTTCAGCAAGCTATGGTTTCATCACGATGTTTTCCTTCACCGAAAGTTCAAGCTCATTGTAGTTTTCAATCCCACGAGCTACGGATTGCAAACCGACGCGGCGGCTCTATCACTGAGTCATCATCTCTTTACACAATGTAGTAAAATTTCCCACGCATATGCAGTTTCCTTTCACTCATCATATTTCTTCGTTTTTTTATATTTCAATCCAAGATAGCGATGCTTTATTGCCTGATAGCACATACTCATTCGTCCCGGGTGCGAGTGAATACATTCACACAGACAGCAAGTTCACTTGAATCACAGCGCAAAAAAATAAATGCTAATTGTTACTTCGAAACATAAAACTAAATTGTATTACATTGGTTGTCGCCTAAGGGCAATGACCAATATAATGTAATTATGGCTTTCCCACACCATAATGAGTCTTATCTCACTAATACTCACTATGGTATGGTACTAAGTAATATATTTTCGAAGTAAAGACATAGTATTTCGGTCGGTCGTATATAATTTGGTACGTGCTCACTGCTCGCTACGCGAAGCTGCAGCGCACTCGGCGGCCCCGCGTCCTCGTGCATGCTTCACGAGAGCGAGCCGCCGCGTTCGCCCGGTCGGTGCGGTGTCCGCGCCGGTAAACATATTTAATGACACAAGATCAAGTTTTGTTTATTGAATGGTATCAAAATCATATCAACATTATTATTACATTTTGAAAATATAGTTTAGATTTGTTATTTGTACCTTTTTATAGGGTAGCGCTTGCACGTGTGGTAACAAGTACCAAAAGACATGCCTGTAGTAACACAGACGACGAACGACTCTCTACGCTGCGTCTACGTTACATGTGAGACCACTGTAGGTACAATATAGCCTTTGACTACAACGCACCTGATGCTCAGTGGCAATGTGGTAGAAGGTGGCGCCACGCTACACCTGTATTGGGCACTGGCTCTCAAGTGGTACTGACGGAACACTTCGATATAGGTGTTTGCGACAGATGTTAAACTTGAGGGTGGTGGTAGCTAGCCAGGCGAGCACTAGAATATGCCCTAACACCAAGCTACGGCTCGCAAGCCGACGTCACTACCACTGAGGGTACATTGATTCGTCTCATCTCTACATCACTCCACCGATCGCTTTGCATAGGTATCCCATAATATATTCCATATTTCGCGCCGTCATACTCTTGTACCCTTTTCTGAATATGGCGCTGCTATTTACATTTATTTGTCTGATCGTGCAGACCCAAGGCGGATGCTAGTATGTTCTAAATATGTCGCTATTATTTATCAATAAGGCGAACGAAGCCAATTAAAAAAAAATTCACAATTGAGTAATATAATGCACACCATAAAAGTAATAATAAATTTTCATGAAAATTTATGTTTTTTGTTATTTACCAAGTTTTCTATACAAATTTCATCCAAGATAAAGATGCTTCATTGTCTGATAGCACGTACTCACTCGTCCCGGGTACGAGTTTTTCCGCACACACAAACAACAAGTTCACTTGAAACACAGCGCAAGAAAATACAGAATATGCTAATTGTTACTTCGAAACATAACACTAAATCATATCACATTGGTTAGCGCCTAAGGGCCACAACCAATATAATATAATTGTGGTGTTCCCACGTCATAATATGCCACTATGGTAGCAGACTATGGTGTGGTACTGAGTAATACGTTTTCGAAATAGATTAGCAGAACCCAAAGGCACGCCGACCACGGACGCCGCACTAGACGCTGCGGACGCCCGCCATTAGGCACATAGGATACATTAGTATCTCACACATTATCTCGATGCAATCATTCGGCGGTATATAATAATAACATTGAAGGTGCCACCTCCGTCAAGCAGGAGCGCACTCGGCTGCTCCGCGTTCTCTTGCTTGACGAGGCATCGTTCGTTTCTGTGCCCTCGAACGCTGTAACGCCCAACTCACTATGAAGTACTAATAAGCAAATATTATGAAGAGGAAAGATTTGGTTGTTTGTTTAAATTGAATATATCCGAAACTACTGGACCGATTTGAAAATTTTTTTCACCATTATAATCCTACATTATCCCTCATGAAAATGGTGATAAAACATTTTCAAAAAATTTAGGGATTTGTATGAAAATATCGATAATGTAACCCAAGGCTTGAAAAATATACCAAAATAATCGTTATATCGCGTACGCTGCAGGAACTATTCACAATAGAGCAAAGTGATGTACTACAGTTTTATAGAGGACATTAATATCTAAAAAAAAGTCCGCGATACCATATGTATATTTTATACATTTTAAAAGTTGATAGAAATACCAACCAAAATCAGACCATGTTATCTATACCTTTTTATAAAACCTTAGTCATAAAAATCGTGTTCGAGACTGTTTTAATACCTGTAGATAACTTTTTGAATTATTTTAATCGGGCATTCCATTCAAAAGATATTACGAATTTAAAACAAAATATGTATACTAATAGAAAAATAAACGCCGCCGCGCCGTGCCGTGACCGGTGTGGCGCCACGCAGTGGGAGAGTGCGGCGTGCACCGTTTTCTGCAGAAACAGAAAAGAGCATACATTTCGAAATACAGATTAAGTAGTACCAAAAGGCGTTCTCGTGGCAACGCAGCCGCCGGACGCGCCGCTCGCACACCGCGCTCGGCGGCTCTCGCACGAGATCGGCGCTAGTTCAACCCGTGGAGCAACTTTGTATACCTACTGGAGCACGTCTACTTCTAGCCAGAATTACTAAACTCATATCTAATTTAAAAATGGAACGATCTTTTACTCCGAACATGGCAATCAAGGAGGTAACTGATCACAGGTTTTATTTAAATTTCGGACTGGCTTGCAAAAAGAAAAAATAAAAAAACACCAATACATACAACAACGCGGGAAAAAAATATTGTTGTTCGTCATTGATTTGACAAAACCTGTTCAAGACAATGAGTGAAGAATGATGAACTTATACTTTACCGCCACCTGAAATTCAAGAGGCGGCAAGAGCCGTAATGAAAAACTTGTTTCCGCCAACATCGAAAGAAAAAGTTCTGCCTAGGAGGTACATAGTTTTAATTTCCGCGCAATATTTGAGAAAAGTACCTACAATACAAGCCTTGGCCGCAACTAGGCATTCGTTCGTCGCGCATTGCCTCTGTTGCTCGCGGCTGCAGTAAGACTGAAGTTGTTTGTGAGCGATGGTGTCCAAACGGTCCGAGCGAGCGTGCGCCTTTCAAGGAGCCGACACCGAGCTCGAATCCTCTCGGCCCCGCACCTATGAGTTAACAAGTTACTGCGGATCTACAAAACGGTGAAGGAAAACATCGTGAGGAAACCGGCATGTCCAAAAACTGCAACAAGGGCATGCGACATCTACCAACCATGTGAGATACGCCCTACAGCCCATACTCTCTCTCGCTGAGAAGCCACGGTGCCAAGTGCGAGTCGGACTCGCGCACGAAGGGTTCCGTACCATAAAGTACCTACCATTATCTATAAAAAACCGACCAAGTGCGAGTCGGACTCGCGCACGAAGGGTTCCGGAACATTATCTACAAGAACGGCAAAAAAAAAATCATGTTTGTTGTATGGGAGCCCCCTTAAATATTTATTTTATTCTGTTTTGTTGTTATAGCGGCAACAGAAATTCATCATCTGTGAAAATTTCAACTGTCTAACTATCACGGTTCATGTTGAGGTACAGCCTGGTGACAAACGGACAGACAGACGGACGGACAGCGACGTCTTAGCAATAGAGTCACCACAGCACGAAGTCACCATAAAAGCACACTGAAAAAAAATGGTTTGAAGGAATTTAAGACGTAGGTTTTGTAAATTATAGTTTTTGTAAAGACCAAAAACTGTATGAGACACTAGAGGCATAGTAAATGAGTGTGCTAGAGGTGCAGGTTGAGTGTCACGCACGTCGCCGCCTGCAGCACGGGTAGAATGCGCACACAGAGCGCCCCGCGGCGGATGACGTGGCACAACATGGCGACGGACACTTTAATTAGCTCATAAAACGAGAGAGCCGTTATTAAATGTTTACTACGTGTAGTTGCAACGGTTCCTTCATTAGCTAATATTAATGTTGCACGAAATCGAGGAACGGCAACGGACGACATTATTTGTTATACTTGTGTAAACAGGCGCACTCCTCCATGTTTATATTAGTAAGTAGTTTGAGGTACCGTTTGAGATTTCCTTATACGGAAACCATTTCTTAATGTACTGTGCCGATACTATGTAGGTAAGTATGTAGCTATGTGCCGCGTGCGCCTCACAAGGCACCGACACCGAGCTCGAATCCTCTCGGAGTTATCGTGCGGATAGCTACCATCGCTCAAAACGGTGAAGGAAAACATCGTGAGGAAACCGGCGTGTCCGAGAGCCGCAACATTCGCGTGCATGCGTGCGACATCTACCAACCCGCACTGGGCCCGCGTGGGAGATTACGGCGCGTACTCTCTCTGGGAGAAGGACGGAGTCCCAGCAGTGGGGACGTGATACACTGCATGATGATGAAAGTAATTTTTTTGCTTTATTTAGTCTTTTTACCAATCGCTAGTAAGTAAGTAACAGCTGTGTTGTCCGCAGCGGTGGCTGGTGGCGGCGGCGGGGGCCGTCGGTGTGTTCGCGGGCAGCGGAGGCGGGGGTGGAGGTGGGGGCGGGGGAGGCTGGCTGGGGAACGCCGTGCAACGCGTGCGTGACGGGTTCGTGCGAGATGTGAAGCTGCACGGTGAGTAGCGGGGGGGGGAGGTGCAGCGAGTCTATGTATGTGCGGGGATGAGACGTATTTACGTTTTGCGTACGCGTATGGCGCCCTGGTACTACGAGCAGAAAAAAACTGGCATAAAAACTTATATTTATATAAAAACTTTGAACTGTATGTAGTAATTATTTAATACGATTTTGTTCCTTAATGGTCACAGAATGCGTGTTGAATTCCTATGCAAGTACATAATTATTTTGAAAATGCATTGTACTTTAAAACTTCAAAGTATTTTTTATTTATACGATGTTGTTCCTTACTAGGCACACGATACTTGTCGAATTCGTATGCAAGTATTATAAAACCTGGTATTTTGATGTACTTGTACTTGGATATACCTACAGTTGGTGTGTGTGTGTGCAGCGCGGCTGGAGGCGGCGCCCGCCGGGTACAGGGACTCGCCCCTGTGGGAGTACCCGGCGGCGGCGCGGCTGCTGGGGGGCGGCGGGGGCGGCGGGGGCGGTGCGGCGCGCGCTGCGGCTGTCCCCGCGCGCGCGCCGCTTCTACTCCAAGCGGGACAGCTGGCGGCTGTTCCCCAGCCTCGGAGAGGTAACATACCATGCTGTGCGTAGGGTTGCCAGGTAGGGACAGATATACAAAAGATGCGTTTGTCGGCCTCGACTTGCGCTTATAACCAACTGTCACTTCACATCACTGCTTTACTGAGTCATACGCGTTCGTTAATTAATATCAAAGGCATGATGGTTGAATAAATTAAATTAAAGTTTAATTTTCCATAGAACTTACGTGCGCCATGTATTGCTAACGCCATCTATCGGACGTTTTTGAAACATTATTTTCAATGAGGAGTCGCACGCAAAGCTGTTTACTGCTGTTTGTAGTTTGTACAACAGGCGCAGAGCGACTGTCTTGTTTTTGTCTACGTTACGACATTGTGTCAATCTATAGCTGCGGTTGTCACTGTCAAAGAGTGGACTTGTAGTTGACAGCTGTTATGTTAGTGAATGAACATTATGAAGAATGATGATAATGTTTATATTTTAACATAGATTTAACACCTTGCATGCATTGCCTCTATACTGAGACATGTTTGACAAATAACAATAATAATATGAATATTTCAAATAGAGATACAGTCGATCACGTGCCACCTAGCGTGCAAACAACTTAGTTTTCCTCCCCTTCGCCTGTCTGGAAACGTCACCGCTTGACGCACACAGCTGCAGTTGTATTATGTAGTAGCGGCCGGTTTCAATAACCGATCTATCTACGGTTTGACAGAAATTTGACATTACTTCTATGGAGCTTGTGTCAAACTTCTATCTCCAGTAGGGCAAACCGTGGATAGATCGGTTATTGGAACCAACCGGCCGTTTAATGGGCGAGTGTGTCGCAGGAGCACCCGAACGAGATCTACTACGACGGGCGCGGCTCCTACTCCGAGGAGGAGGGGGAGGAGCAGGGAGAGGAGCAGGGGAAGGTGCAGGGGGAGGGGCAGGGGGAGGGGCAGGAGGACAGGGTGGTGGTGCTGCACAACCCGGTGGAGGCGCGCCTGCCCAGCGCCAGGATCAGCATCAAGCTGCTGCGGTAACGAACTGACCGACTTCAAACAAAAGGCACAAAAAACCCGACTGCGCCAAAATAAAGTACCCTATGTCACTCCCACAATGAAGACGAATCTAATGACACCTCATAATTATGCTAAAATCCGTCGCCACTTAGGTATAGGTACTTAACATAATATACTCGAAAAACAAATGCCTGTTTGTTTCGCAGGCGGTCTTCTCAAAGGAGAAGTTTCTTATATTTGACTGTATGTTTTTACGTTTGTTACCTCAGAACTATCGACTGGGTGAACCCATCTTGATGAATCTTTTTTTATTTCAAAGCTGGTGCTGCCCGTGTTGGTCCAGTTCTGACAGTGGCATCTATGAGAAAACCTTTGAAGCCGGTTGTTTTTGCTTGCCAAGTTGCTTGGTGTTGCATGGCATGGCTTCACACATTTAAAAGTATATTATAAATAGCGCCAGTTTGTTTTCATGTAGGTACAGACATCGAGTGAAACTTAGTAAAGCTGGCCAAGTGCGAGTTGGACTCGACTACATATACTTTTTCCGTTACATTTACATGTGCTGTAATACCTTCTGTTATGTCTTTCATTACTCTAGACTTATCTAAGGTCAAGGCATAAATGAAAACACCCGATCTTCAATTGACCTTTTACAATTAATTTTGGGGAATATCATCGCAGTAATGTTGTAGGCGAAGGTATGATAAATAATTGCAGAATAAACTGTAAGACGCAATGCGGCAGCAGCGTGTATTTTCTCTCGTACTTAGCGCAGGCGTTAACAAGACTAGGGCAACGGGAAGTAGGCACCTACCGACCGACAACAAAGTTCCGTTTTTCGTTTTATGGTACAGAATCCTAAAAATATAAAAAAACTTGAGTTCTATTTTGCTCTATTGACTGTTATGCACTATTTTTTTCTGTTGCAGTCACATCCTGGAGGCGCGCGCGCTGGCCGCCCGCCACATGCCGAGGACGCCGCGCTCCACCATGTGAGTGAGTGAGTGAGTGAGTGAGTGAGTGAGCCTCCCCACTCTCTCGCGCCTGCTACTAACTGTGACGTGTTTGTTTGCAGAGGATGGATCCCAATGAATAAGACGGCAGCTGCATGTGAGTAATGTTCACGAGTGGGTACAGTCAGCTACAAATGTAGCTGATCATACTCGATTTTACAAAAGTATCTGTTGGTTTGGTGTTTTGTACAACTTACAAGCGTAGCGTTTGATTACACTACACTACACACCTCATGTTAAGTAATGATGCAACCAGAGGTTAGTGTTTAGGATGATGAAGGTAATAACATTTGTTAATGTTCAGCGATTTTTGTCGTTGACCGTACCTTAACTAGAATTTGAGGGTCTAAATTCTACCGGTACGTACTACCTACAGCTACCCGCTCTGTTGCTTTTTAAAGCCGCGGCGCATTCCGCGGCGACGGCAGCAGGCGGCGGGGACGGAGGTGCTGCCGGGGACGGAGGTGCCACCGGGGACGGCGGGGACGGAGGTGCTGCCGGGAACGGAGGTGCCACCGGGGACGGCGGGGACGGAGGTGCTGCCGGGGACGGAGGTGCCACCGGGGACGGCGGGGACGGTGAAGCAGGCGCCGGCGCGGCAGACGCGGCTGGAGGAGGAGGGGTCACCGAGGCTGGCGCAGGAGGCGATGCAGGAGGCTCGGGAGGTGACGGGGGAGATGATGCGGGAGGTGTTGCAGGAGGCGATACAGGAGGTGACGCAGGAGGTAACGCAGGAGGCGATGCGGGAGGTGATGCAGGAGGCGACGCAGGTGACGAAGGAGGTGACGCAGGAAACGGTGCAGGAGATGACGGTGTGGTAGGGAAACTCAGCGCCAAGAGACCTAAACACGGCCCCAAAATGGAAAACCACAGGCCCGGTGTCGGCTAACGAAAAGAAAAATATGAATATTACTTTATAACCACTTGAAGTTAATACATTATAACAATAATATAATTTATTTGAAGTAGAACATTATCTGCAGAAATAAAAAAAATGGTTAAAATTACAATAAAAATCCTTATCTTAGTTATTAATTTCCGAATAACTTCACTTAAATTTAGTATTTGAATTTTGTATACACTACCTACCTACTACGATTGTTCTTCGATGAAACTATAATATCACTATCACTATCTGTCTCTATCACCTGTAGTGCTATTCTGCGTTGTAACTAATTTGCGTGAAAGCGGAGTGAGCGCTGAACTCGCGTCGAGATGTCAAATTCGTATTCTGACAAAACCGTCAGCGCCATCAGCGCCACCCGAATGATGGCGCAAGGGCAAGGAACTACACACAAGTGATCACGCTCGGTTTGTCGAGCAAATCGGCATTCTAACAACACAATAGTCGCTTCACGCGGGTGTCATTTCGCTTACGATCTCGATCTTTTATTTTGACAGTTTAACTGTCAAAATAAAAGTTAGTATTTTACTGATGAGGCGTAAGTGAGTTATTACAACAATTTATTTTATTATATTCCGAGTGTAAAATATTAATTATAGTTAACTTGTTTTATTTCCCTTGTATTTATTATAGTTTTAAACATGTTTATTGTCGCGTAATATTTATTTTATACTAGTTGCGCTCCGCGGTTTCACCCGCGTCTTCTCGTTATCCCGCAGGAACATTTTTCCGGGATAAAAAGTAGCCTATGTGTTAATCCAGGATATAAGCTATCTCCATTCCAAATTTCGTCAATATCGGTTTAGTAGTTACGGTGATACGTTGTAACAAACATTCACACACACACACACACACACACACAAACTTTCGCATTTATAATATTAGTAGGATAATAGGATTTGAAATTTGCTGTTGTCTATATTAGGAAATAATTAAATAGGTTACCTAATATTTATGGGATGCAGAAGCAAATAAAACCTCACTTTTTTATGCAATCTTCTATTGTTCTCTTATTTTACTGTTGATCCCCATATCAAATTATCAGAAATACAAGTAACACTAAGAAAATAGGTTTAACAAGGCAGTCTTATCGTTAAAAATAAGAAATCTTTTACAGAGAGATTTTTTATAATATTAAGTAACAGTTAAAATATAATACCCACTATTCTAATAATATTAACTAACATTTTTAATAAGATACATACAGGTTTCAGGATATACAGTTGTATATACAAACAGTTAAATATTAATTATTTTGCTATCAACTTTAGAATTATATTACCTAGAAAGTCTAAAAATGATAATTAAATCCAATCGTATAACAAAAATGATGATATCATGGTAATTAAAATTCCAATTTAATCATACATTAAATTTGCATCGCATAAGGCTGTAACACCATCTCCAAAAGTTTTTAAGGCTTCAGCCATAATTTCATTATGCTCAGCCATCCTATTACCTACATTGGTGAGGGCCTCTAATAATGCATGCTCTCTCTGAGATGAGCGTTCTAAAACAGCTTGCATGAGAGATGCCTTGTTTTCCTCTATATTCATGCGGCATTCTTCCAGCCTCACAAATCTTTCGCTGGTTCAAGCAAACCGACTCTGTCTCGGTGGTGGCTCTGAGCCCCGAATCCTAGTTCTGCGTCTTCTTGGAGCTGTATAAGAAAAAATAGTTTTGATTATTATTATAGCAGTTTCTTTTAATAATTATGTGAAAATAGTTCTACCTTATACCTTGTCAAGTACTAGAATATTAATACTACTGTCCTATCCTAGTTAGGCCTTACTTATTATGTTGTTTTTAAATCATGAAACTAATGACACTGATACATACTAGCAGTGGCAGTGTCGGTGTCTGCAACAGAAGAGAACGCCTCAATCTATAAAAAATAATATTGCATTAGCCATAACTTAAAGTGATCAGAATTTTAAATACAATGAGGTATTTTTGGTTTAGTTGGAAAGAAGCAAACATAGCCCAGACCACAATTACATTGTGTTCACTTGAACAACCCAGACATATCCCAATTCTTGCCCAGTCTTGTTTACTCAGAGAAAAGAATAAAGGGCAAGTATGCCCTGCTGCCTGCTATGCCTGATAGATAGCTAATTAGGTACATGGTAGTCTGGCTGAAATTAAGATGCAAACTATTGTAAATGCATGCAATAAGTTGTAGTTCATTATTAGCCGTACATGGTACCAAATAGAATTAGAATCAAACTAGACTTAGCTCTATGTAACTAGATACAGTTTCAACTTACCTCATGTTCAACTATAAGAATCGTCTAAACGGCCGACGGCAACGTGCATGCGCACCACCCACGAATTTGGTATATGTAACACTTGTTACTTCGCGCTACCGAGCCGTTGGCTTCCCGATCCCGAAGCGTTGCTATCTCGAGAACCCCAGCATGTTGGGGTCTTAACATTCCGTCATAACTCGATAGTTTCTGTGGCATTAGGTTTTTGTAGTCTCAAAGTTCAAGTTTAAACTCAAAACACAAAAAATACTCCAAAATGCGAAATAAAACAACTTCAACTTGTTTTGTTTTGTTTACGAAACGAAAAATGATAGTGACTAGGGATGCAAACGATACATCGATGTTAAAACATCGATGTTGAACTACAAGAAAACATCGACACATCGTTAATTAAGAACGATGTTTTATTGCATAGAGCTGCGAGCACCATCTCTTTGTATGTACGTAACTATCGTCTGTCAAGTGACGTGACGAGAGAAAGAAATAGCGCATGTGACTTAAGTCGCGCCATTTCTTTCTCACCTCGCGCGGGTCGCGTGCTTTCGACACCGATAAAGTTTAGTTTGATTGAAAACAAAAACAACGTCGCGGCGATCATATGTGCGTTTTCACTAAAAACTGAAGTTGAAAAACTTAACTGAATTGCTAATTTAATTTGCTTAGCTTAAATCAATAAGTACCCAGAAGCAGCGTTATGTAAGTATATTGTTGAATTGACACAAAAAAATCTATGTACTTGTAAATTTGTTAAATAAGTTTGAATTATGGTTTTGTTAAGTTTTGACGCTTTGAGCTAGACTAAACATTTGTGAAATGCTGTTATTTGTATTTAATCTAACGTTTGCACTTATGTACGAAGTATATAAACACAGTATTGAATTTTTCAATAGAAATTACAGGTGAACAAAAACATAACCTCAAAATAAAGTGTGTGTGTGTTGTGTTTCAGATATCATTACTAACATGAATGTATAATTATTTTTATTTTAGAAATCGTCTTTTCTCTGTATTTTAAGTCTGTATTTGGCAACCCTGCTACTATATAGAAAACATCGAAAAACATCGATATATCGTTCATAAACATCGATATTTTTAACATCGATGTTTCAATTTCAAAACATCGATATTTTGATATCGATGTTCTTTATGAACGATGTTGCATCCCTACTAGTGACACTTGTCATCTTGTAATTGTCAACAAACTATTTTTTCTGGTGCGGTCGCCGGCTCTGGCTGTAGACGTTCACTTCATTCTGCCCAAAAATATTGTAAAATCATTTTCTATGTTTTGCGCATTATGTCAGAGCAAATTTGTAACGTGTTATTACTTTTTGTCAATGTTGTACCATAATTTCACTAAATTAACTATTAATACGCCCTAAATACGAAATTATTAAAAACCGATAATACCGATTCGAAACAAAACGTGTGCGGCACTCCCTAGTAAACTCACTGACCGCTCATTGGTCATACTTCACTTTGCTGGGATATTCTCAGCACGCGGAATGCCGATTTGCGTGAAAGGGAGATGAACGTCGAAATGAGTGCGGTTCACGTAATCGAATTCGCCTAGTGAGATACAATTTGCAGAATCGCATAGCTGAGCCGTAAATGTTAATCTCTCGCGCTCACTTCATTTGGGAACATAAAGAATGGGAACGTTTTGTATACGACGCCGGCTTTATGAGCGCAGCGCGATACCGAATTCCATATTAGCTGGAACGGAATTGAACCCCAAGCGCACCGTAACTACAGCTAGACCTGAGACGTTCGTAGTTGTTTAAAATTAGCGCGATCGGGCCGCTGTTTTATGTACACAATCGCGGCAGACGGCCTCGCGCCGACATTGCGGATGTGCCTCAAGTGGTAACGACCACATCGCGACCTTGTTTGTTGAACGAGCTGCGGCCCGATCGCACTAATAAATTACAGCTGAACCGCTACTGAACCTAATGATTTTAACGTAAGTTGAGCCGTAGCGTAATTAGAGTTGGAACGTTAACGCTGTCAAACGAACGGTTGTGATGAAGTAGGAAATTATCAACTTTTTTACGATCGTTGTGCGGTGTTTTACCACTTTTAGACAAAATTATACAACAAAAACAGCAAAAACTTAGGTAAAATGTATGCGTACATGGATTAATTGGAAAGGGCACATGAATTGGATGTAGCGGCAGCTCGGAACCTTGCGAGGAAGAAAAATACAAGTGCAAAGACTTAGTGCTTTTGTTAAGAGTGTTATGCAGTTTGTAAAATGTTATAGACTGTCTAAGGAGTTAACTCGCCAAGTAATAACAGAGTTAACCCCTCATAAGCCACCCACGCTTCGTTCTGATGCTTTGGATATTGAAACCAAGGTAAGGTTATGTTATGATAATTCCGCAGTAATGCCATCAAAATCTTACTTTGTCTGTCCATAATGGTCTGTGAATAAGCGAAATATGGGTAGGTTTTACATTATAGCGCCAGCGATAGGCAAAACTTTACATTATGTTTGTACCTACATTGTTTTTTCATGTTAACAAAATTCAGTTACTTGACAATAAAATTGTTCTAGGTTTTGGGGCATTCTATACCACTGGATCATATCAGATGATTGTAGGAGATATTCAGGAGCATTGTGTGTCACAGGCTGTGTATCAAAAGCCATTCAGCAAGTTACAATGACCATATACATTAATAATTTAATATACAAGTCAATTGTAATAAATAAAGCCTTCCCATTTCAACAATGTATGAGGGAACATGATAAAAGAGAGAAAGTGCATAAATCAAATAATATAAATACAAAGAATACATAAACATAATTATATACTTATATAAAATTACATTGCTTTGGTTCACAAACCACCAAGTAACGCGTGCTATAAAATATCCTCTTACTTTTAAAATAAACTCATTGGTATGTGCCTAACTATGTGGTCCACTAGATAACCTACCGTAGACTAGGCTATAACGTTATTATGATTATTTACTAGGAACAATGCCAGAAACAAAAAAACAATTATCTTATTTTGTTTTTCAGAATGGTTAAAACGCCTGGATTACTGCATTGTATCGATGGGGTGTGTGTTCTGCTAAGAACATAGAACGGTATTTTAATAGAAAAAGGATACCATTCCCTTAATATCTTGATAGTAAGTAGTGTATTATATTTTACTCTTGCCAATTGGTCATGTTATAGGAACAACCCTTGTAATTCCTACCCCTTTCTTTCAGATATATGCCACAAATTTAAATATATGTATTACTAGCTGTTCCCTGCGGTTTCACCCGCGAGGGCTACAGTTTATCGCGATAAAAAGTATCCTATGTCCTTCCCCGGGGTTCAAATTATCTCTATACCAAATTTCATTTAAATCGGTTCAGTAGTTTAGGCGCGATAGCGTATATATTCCGTATACTCCAAAATTATTCCCGCACTTCGGTGCCCCCTCAACGCGTTACCTGCTGTAGGTACCCATTATCCTATTTTAATTCTAAGTTAATTTTTCTTGGACCGCACGTTTGAACAGGAACTCTATCAGGAACAGCTATGCATCAGCAGAGCTCTTCCATTTTCAAAATCCAATGTGTTTACAATCACAAATAGGTGAAATACTGAGCCTATTATGCATAAAATAGGTCAGTATCGGCACAAAAATATACTTCGTCACAGCACCAACTAAATACTTGAAACAAACCAATGCGGAAGATCAATAACTCAGTTTATAATAATCAAAATACTTGTAAAAGTAGAAAAAACTTTCCTCAAACTATTATTTTACTTATATGTCAACGAAATGTCGCGCTGTCATCTCAGCATCTGTCAAAACTAGAGTAGTAAAAGTCAATTTTTTTGTGCAATTAGTCGACTAAAGCAGTGAAATAGCACAAATTGTTGCTAATATGTCTCATCTCTAACAACGATCGCTGAAGCGCTACGGTCCAGTTACGGTGCATCTCAAGTTGGCGTATAAACTTTAACGCGATACTGAATTCCATATTAGCTGGAACGGAGTTGAACCCCATGCGCGCCGTAACTACAGCTAGACCTGAGACGTTCGCAGTTGTTTAAAATTAGCGCGATCGGGCCGCTGAACTCACACACAAACACACACACACACACACACACACACACACACACAAACACACAAACACACACACACACACACACACACACACATATACACACATTATAAAGAGAACTAGAGTACGCACTTACACTCCGTACTCAGCACAAATAAAAAGCGAGTCAAGTGTTGGGAAAGACAACCTCACCTTCGTCTTTGAAATCCTTATAAAAAAGTGATTTGTTCATTAAAATTATACCAAAATTATAATCAACAAAGTTTGTCATTGCAAAAGTCTAAAATATGTACATTTTTTTTTCAAAAGTAGAGCGCACTGTTTTTGTATAGACAGAAAAAACCGTAATCTGCAGGTACTCGTAAATACCTACACGTGGGTTACATTTGAAAATGAAATGCGATCAAGCCATTCGCCGGTGTTCCGACGCTACTCTTATTAAATGAATGTGTATCTTTTTACAAGCCATAAACTACGTTTATTCCAAAGGAGTCCATCATTCTAAAATGTTGAAACAGAGCCTCAAAGAAATGCGGGTCGGTTGAGAAATGCGGGCGCACTGCAGCCGCGTAGCACTCGCGCGCGGCGGCGGGTCGGCAGTGTACTAACATTGTAAATGCGAAAATAATTCTGTCTGTATGTCTGTCTGTCTCGCTTTCACGCCTGAATTACTGAACCAATTTAAATGAAATTTGGTACGAAGATAGTTCGAACCCCGGGGAAGAGTCGGAGGATACTTACTTTTTATCGCGATATACTGTAGTTCACGCGGGTGAAACCGCGGGGATCAGCTAGTTATAATAATAAATAAAAATCAAACGTGCAACTAAAACATTTATTCAATAAAGTAAACTTATGGGTATAGGAGCGAGGGAGCGGTCGCGCGGGGAGCGAGCGGCGCGTCCGCTCGTCTTTGGTAGGGAGCCGTCGGTGGCGGGGGCGGGCGGCGCCTGCTGCGCCTACCTGCCGACTGCACACACGACACGTTACACTCGTGTTGTCGCGCGACACGCGTGCGCGGGCGAGTACTCACGTGTGGTGGTGGTGTTGGTCCCGGTGGAGAGCGCGAACAGGTCTGCGAGCGCGGCCAGCGCGTCCAGCTTGTGCTGCAGGTGCTCCTGCGCGACCAGCCCCAGCAGAGACGTCGAGTTGGAACTGCAACACACACGCTCACACTAATTAAAATTAATAAATGAGCAACGGATCGCTCATCAGAACATTAGTTATGTGACCGCGCGGGGTCAGTGGCGAGTAGGTAATATCACATTGTTATCCAATTTATCAGTAAATCAACAAATATTATAAATGCGAAAGTTTGTGTATGTGTGTGTTACAACGTATCACCGTAACTACTAAGCCGATTTTTGTGAAATTTGGAATTGAGATAGCTTTTACCCTGGATTAACAAATAGGCTACTTTTCATCCCGGAAAAAGACTACTTTCTAAATGTTATTGAAGTTTGGTTTCAAACTCAGGTAGTTATTTCAATTGTATTGTTCCGTGTAGATCGTTGTAAATAAGTAGCGTAATTTACAATTTAACAAATATATATAATGGTTGTAGAGCAAGTTGTGTATTATGTATGTGTAGATACGATTACCAGTTGGTTATTCTCTGTTAGTTTGTCCGTCACCACTCGCCAACAACAACGACCGACTCGCCGGACTGTGTGCGGCCAATGTTATTGGATACTTCGTTTATTAGCACTCACTTGTATTCAAACTGTGTTAGCAGTTTATACCCAACATATTGGTGAAGTGGAATGACGCGCACATGTTTGTCTTATTTAAATGAACAGTAGACATATTGTTTACACAACTGGATATGCGATCGGTTCTAGCATTGAAGCGGTGCCGCCGACTGTGGCTAATGTGTTCCGCCTACAACGTTGCCATTGACTTACAATATGTGATGGTGAGGTGTGCGCTGCTTCCCGAGATGTTGGCTGCAGCTCGCTCCTCACTTTTGCTCACTAATGTTGGATCCGACTGTTTCTCACAGATTACAGAAAATGTTGTAATTTTATTTTGATGATAATGACTGAATAACAAGGATTCCACGCACATAACAACAGCATTGCTACAAGATAACGCTTCAGCCAGTTTACAATCGGATTGTACGAGCGTGTTTATTTATAATGTAGTTGAACAGAGTTTACCGTTGCAGGACACCGCAGCGTCCACACCTCGATGTAACGTCAAATGTGGTGAACTAAGCATGCTATCTGTGCAATATGAGAATATAAGAACGTGAGCGTGCACTCGGAAGAGGTGTGTCGTGTGGTGTGTAGGTAGGGCACCGACCTGGAGGAGGCGTCGAGGAAGGGGCTGAGCAGCGCGGCGCCGAACCCGAACAGCGGCGCGCCCTCCGCGCTCCTCACCCACCACGAGCCCTGCAACCACGGGAGTAGTGAGCGGCGCTCGCACCACCAGCCGGCGAGGCGCCGCGACCCTTGCTCACAACAAACTGTTGTATCGGTGCAACACGTACAGGGAAACAGAATCGGGGACGAGCCGAGGTTTTTTGTTCGTAATAGATTGGCAAACAAGCGGACGGTAAGCGGTCACCGTCGCTTAGGGACATTTGAAACACTAGGGGCGTTAGAACTCTTTTCCCATGCATCTTGTGAGACTGCAATTTGTAGCACAGCGGACAGACTTGTGGAGGAAGCTGTATGGTGTGTGGATGAGCTCGAGTCGTCTTGTCAAACAGCCGTGTTCTCAGGTGACGGGGGCCGCGACACCTCGCTTGTCTAGTCAGCGCTCCGAGGGATCAGACGCGTTGAACGCACAGTTAGACCAGTAAAGGAGGACGTAGTGGCGGTAAGAGGATCGAACACATCAGAAATGAGAACTTACGAGCACCAGCAGCAGGGGCAGCGCGGCGGCCGCGGCCGCGGGGACTCGGGAGGACATGGCGGCAGTAGTAGTGTGCGGGGGCGGCGGGCAGTAGTGTGCGGCGTGGGCGGCGGTGGCACAGTGTGCGGAGCGGCGGGCGCGCGCGCATATATACCGCGCGCCGCATTACCATCACAAGCGGCGCTCTGCGTGCGCATTGTGCTACTAGGCACCTGGGAGGTGTGCGGGACACCTGGCGGAGGTGACGTCACCAGTGTCAGGTGTCGCCGCTCCAAACGACGACGAGTAAATCATAATGTCACGACTCCCGACTGACAGCTGTCTCTGTAGTGGTGACATTGACAATAATCGACATAGAAGATTGCGGGTTTTATTGAGGGTAAACAATATGCTATAAATTGTTAAAAAAGTGTTAATAATTGATTGGATTATTAGATCGATTTTGTACGCCTTAAATGTTGTTTCTTTTTTAATTACAGAGAAACGCAATAACGCCTTTGCTTAATTACATTCAAAGCCAACTGTGGGAAACCCCATTATAGACACATGTAACTATGTATTTTGTATTCGTAACATTGTCATAGAGATGACGGACGCGGACAGAAACAGGTAAGAAAAGGATAACAATAAAAAAACATTTAGTATTTATTTGTTGTTACAGCGGCACCAGATATACATCATCTGTGAAATTGTCTCGGTTCATGAGATACAACCTGGTGATAGACGGACAGACAAACGGACGGACGGACAGTGGGGTCTTACTAATAGGGTCCCGTTTTACCCTTTCGGTACAGAACCTTAAAAATAAAAATATAGGTGAGTATAGAGTAGGTACGAGTAGGTAACTAGTTAAGTACCTAATTAATAAGTTCTGACATAAAAAAAAATAGTTGAAGAGTAGAGGCTTCAGTTCAAACGTCGATGTATAGAAGAAATGTAAATCCATTTCCTATGTCAATATTATTACAATACTAGCTGTTACCCGCGGTTTCACCCGCGTGGGCTACAGTTTATCGCGATAAAAAGTATCCTATGTCCTTCCCCATGGCTCAAACTATCCTTATACCAAATTTCATTTAAATCGGTTCAGTAGTTTAGGCGCGAAAGCGTTCGGTGCCGCGTTATCTGCTATATCCATTATCCTATTTTAATTCTAAGTTTATTTTTTTCGGACCGCGCGTTTGAACCGCGCAGCTAAAGGTCTTCCTGGTCCGCGACCGCACTTTACCTATTTCATAGATTCTCTCTCCCGCGACTCCCGCCTTCGGTGGGTTCCCGCCCCCCTCACCTCACCGCGTTTCCCGCTGCGCTGCGGTACGGCACGCGGCGAGTTTATTTTCCGATTAGTTTGACATTTTTTAATTTCGTAATATCTTTCGAACAGAATGTCCGATTTGAACAATTCAAAAAATAATCTACAGCTATTGGAACAATCTTGAATAAAAAATGATTTATTTTGATAAGGATTAATATAAAAGTATGGAAAACACGGTCCGATTTTAGTCGGCCTTTTTATCAACTTTTAAAATGTAAAAAAGTAGTTATAGTATGTTATCCTTAAGAGATAAACATATGCCATCGCGGACTTTTTTGTAGACCTGTATATGATACATAATTCCACAGTACATCATTTTGTTATATCTCAAAGGGTTTAGGCAGCGTTTTCGTTGAAAGCTCCCAGACGGCTTATTTTTTTCCGACCTCTCCAACAAATATCGTTATATTTTAGCCAATGTAAACAAAAACTTAACAAATTATATCCTAAAACCTTCCTCGAGAACCACTCTATCTATTGTTGAAAACAGCATGAAGATCGGTGCAGTAGTTTTTGAGTTTATCGCGAACAGACAGACAGACAGACAGACAGACAGACAGACAGACGCGGCGCGGGGACTTTGTTTTATAATAATTATTACAATTTATGTAGACAAGGGCGCGCGGAGCACGACGAATGGGTTCCGTTCCAGCGCGCGGCGCGGCCATTGTGCGGCGCGGCACGCAGCGGCACGCGGCGGCGCGCCCTTTCACATGGAGATGTGCGTTGCATGGCGGCTTTCACGCGCAGCCTCGCGCCACTGTTGGCGCTTGACCTTACCGCATCATTACAAACAATGGCGCGACCTTCAGATTCCTCTCTCGCAAGTAAACACTGCGGTGCTCAACATTTTTGAAATATGTAAAACGGTTGGGGACTCCGGCGGGATGGTAGCGGCGGACGGGAGGGCGCAGCCGATGACGTGGTGGATGGTAGAAGCACGCGCGGCGCGGGGCCCGGCCGGTACTGGGAGTCGGTACCGGGTGCGATTTGCGAATCGAATATTTGCCAAAAGTATTGTGAATGTGAATGCGGCCCTCGGCAGGATGCGTGCGGGCGCGGCGGGGGCGAGGGTGCGGCGGAGGGGGTTGGCGGCGCGGGCGGGCGGTCAGTTCAGTCGCGGCGCGAGTCGCGAGCGGTCGTGCGCGTGTCGGTGTCGTGTGTGTGTGTGTGCGTGCGTGCGGTGCACCGGGAGGAGACCACATTCGGTGAGTGAGACTCGCGGAGCCGGCCGGTGCCGGTGGTCAGTTTGTTTTGTTCGATGCTAGCTCTATTTGGTTGGTGTCGCTGCAGATCGGGGGTTTGTTTACTCGAACAAAAAAATAACAAATTCGATTCTACCTTCAATGTTCAATTTTATAAGGCTTATAGAATGCGCTGTTAATGTGCAGTACTACCGCCACAACATCCACTTTGAATAAATTGTAGCGATGCTTGATACTAGCAAACGAACGGTGTCGTTGAACTTCCCTGTGAAACAGCTTCACTTGTAAAAAAAAATTACATATTAACTAAAAGCAATAAATGCATAGATATAACCAAACTGAGAAGATGGTAGCTTGTCGACCGGGGATCACTTATATATGTAGCTACATATGGTCAAAATGTAGACATCGTAAAAAATATGTATGACTAGTAGAATCACTCGAAAACCTCAAACTCATAACTTAGCAGCCTGTTCAAATCAAAAATCAAATCAAATCAAAAGTGTTTATTTTCCAATCTTCTTTACTTACTACCAGCAAAAGAACAGGCAAGAAACGCCCGGTAGGTTATATATGTAGATAGGGCGCGATCATATTTACAATTTTATCTTAGTACTTACTTATTGGTAAAGATGGGCGTTTAAACGAAAAGCGGTTAGCCGCCTTTAAAAATAAGCGCATAAGCGGGCATATGAAACTAAGCGGACTACGTTAAAACGTTGACGGCTTTTTTCCAAAGTCCAAACAAATGCTAACCTTATTCCGATAGGTATACATTTCAAAATAAAATCTGATTGTTATAAGCGTAAGACTCAAAATAAAGATTTTTAATTGTATTGGATTCACATTATTTCAATCTTATTTCTATGCAATGAAGGCGCAATATTAATTGAATTAGATGTCATATTACGCGGCTAAATTACGTTCTGCTTATTTACGTAATATTTGTGGGGGACTGGCAACGCCTTGTGTTTGGTTGGTTAGTGTTTTACAACGAAACCGAAATGTTCCTCCGTCTTCCATTTAATTTTCTCTAGTTGGCTTTTTGTTGTTGACAAATTACACAATTACAATTACATTACGCGCGCGAATGAGCTTCGAGACCTATGTGTTATGTAACAAAAAAAAACAACGTAAAAGGCATTAATCATGTATATATAAAACAAGAATGTAAATATACCGTAGTGAAAACAAGTGTAAATAATACATGATGTAAATAAAATCAATGAACTTCTAAGTAGGTACGCCTGAAATGAAACCCATCGCCTGATAAGTACGAAGGGAAGTTCATTAATTCATAAATATTGTATAGTACTTTGTAGTCTAAAGTATTTATTTAATAAGATACAAGATAAAATAAAATAAAAATAAACTATTATAAATAACAACATATTAATAACAAATTTATTTAAGCTAGCAACAACACTAGCAAAGCCACGAATCATTAAACGCTTTTTTCAACTCTTGCCGTTTGTCACTAGTCGCTATTAAACATGTCTCCATTGTCTCCGTTAAATTCAACAAAAAGCGTTTAAGCGTTAGACGACGCGACGGCTTAATAATATAAGCGGAACGCTTTAAACGTATTGTCAATTTTAAGCGGTTTATCACATTTTATTTTATTTTATTTTATTATCTTTGGAAAACTAACAGCTACTTCTTACTTATTGGTGTCGATTCGGTTTTGTATTCTCTAAAACTAAACTAAGTTTGACAGGTCTAATGGTATTGCTGTCTTTTTCTAACCACTGAAGTAAAAAAGGACAGCATTACTTTTAGACCTGTCAAACTTAGTTTAGTTTTAGAGAATGTGAAACCGAATCGACTCCATTAATACGATTGATTTGGAGCAAGTTCACTACGTCCCAAGTTTTTATCACCATACCTATACCTATACCTAGTCTGATATTTTATAATAAACTTTATAATTATAGACTTGTATCGAGAAGTCTTAGTTTTCACAATAATCGTACACTAATTGACCTTTGAACGAGTTGCTGACTTTATAGAGCCTATTATAGTAGGGGGTAGGTACAACAATTTTATCATCGATCCTATGTATTCAAATTGCGACAACTAAGCACTTTTCTTTTTGAATTTATCTTTGCTTAGGTAATTATATATGTAGGTAGGTACATAAATGCTTTTAGATAGGACTGATATCATTTGAACTTATTCCATATGACTACTTTGAGATTATCTAGGGTTCATATTATTAAATCGCATGAACGGCTCTCTTTTGCAGCACAAATTGCTGTGTTATTTGCAGTTTAATGAAAGTAACTGCTTGCCCTGGCCCCAGCCCGCCTGACACCTGACGAGTTGTGCGTGAATATTGTCATCATGAGCGACGGTGACCGAACGGTGACGCGTATCAAGTTCGATTCCTCTCGGGCCTGCACCTGTGACTTTTTAAGTTATGTGTGGATTTGCCATCGTGAGGAAACAAGCTTGTGACATTCAAAGTTAATTTGGAGTTAACGAACCTGACAACCCTATACTTTACGCTGGCAATTTTAGCGTTCACGGCCTGTTTAACGGATATTTGACGATAATAGTTAACATCGGTGGGTTAAATATTTAAATGTATGTTTAACTCAAAGTTTACTGTGATGTGAGCAATTGACTTTAGGTTAAAAAATAACTCAGTTTTCTGCAAAAGGGGCTAAGAGGTAGATTACTCATCCGTCCCTTTGGTGAAATCATAGGGTAGATGTTAGTAAGAACGGCAGATAAATTGTAAAAATATTTGAAAAGTTGCAACAAATTAAAATGTAGAGAAACATCTGGCGCTTGATTCAGTTTAAAATTTCATTTGAAGCTCGCTTCATCGTTCAATTCAAAATGTAGCGAAGGATTCATCAATCAGCAGGCTGACAGAAAAGTTTCAATTGAAGCGCTGAATAATCAATCAAAAGAAAAGATCTGTTCGCGCTCCAGTCGGCGGCTCCTCCCGCACCTAGTGGTAGGTCTGCACAGCGCAGCGGAGAGGAGCTCGCCTCCCGCGGGAGAGCTCGCGCTCGCGTTACGGCGGCGGCTGCACTCACTCGCCCACTTTGTTTTGCCAATTACGATTGTAATCTGATTCCCGCGCGGATTATGAAAGTTACGTTGTATCTCCAACTGTCATTGTGACGTGTTTCGGAGGGATAATAACGCGGCGGACCGTTCCGTCCAACCGGAATCGTTTCTTAATTGTACAGCTATTGAATTGAATTGAATTGAATTTAGCTATAGAAGAACAAAAGGATTCGCACAAGTTGATCGACGCCATTTACAACAGTACCTACTTGCTTACATAGTACATACATACCCGCACACCTACAGGTTGCTATTTTTTGTTTTCTTACTTACAGGGAAGCGTTTGACCATGAGTCATCTGATAAGTGACGATGTGGTCGAAAGTGTCGCCACGCCGCGCCCGCACTCTATCACTGTATCGCGATTCAGTATTATTTACATGTAGATAGATTAGAATAGTCGTAGGTACATACTACTAGACTCTAGTAACTAGAGGGCATGTATGTGTGGTGCGAAGCTGGGGCGGAATAAGTAACCCTGTTAGTTTGTTTGTTACCGTTTCCACGACGAAAAGGACGAAGGATATTTATTATGTCGCTGAAGTGTAGTTCCCGCGGCTGAAACCGCGGAGCGCAGCTAGTACTTTGATATTTGACACATTGTGGTGTTACTCAACTGATTCTACAAATAGCAAAACATGTGCTATTTGATTAAATCAATACATAGCGCATGTGGGAGTACAACATAAACATACTGCGTTCATAGGAGCAAATAAACTGTGCGCGGGCTAATTTGTCGACGAGAATGTCGGCGGCGCGCGGGACTGTCACCGAGGGCCCTCGGAGGACATCTTTCATGTTTCGTCGGAATATGTTGACGAGGTAGGCGTTAGAGCAATAATAGAGAGCACATGCGGTGCGCCGCGACACTTGTCGACTGTTGTTCGCTTTGCGGCCGCCACTGCCACACTGCCCTACAGTCTCGCGGCTGAGTTTTCTCATGTTTATTATGGTGGCTGTTTGTCATGTCTCTTGCAACCTAGCAAATTGAGACTCTTCTAGTCTATCTGTGAATGTACATGGACGTGTCTTAGGTATAACGGTATAATGTGGTTAAAATTACAAAGAAAATGAATAAATAAATACTGACTTAATATAATTTAAGCACAATTTTGTAAAGATAACTAGGCTAGAAAGTTGTTTTCATAATTCTAAAAAAAGAAATATCGGTCATTACAATGAAATGAAATTCAATGATAATTTTTTTCCGTATAATACAGGACAGCATTTGACCAAAAGTTAAAGATATGGTCATCATCATGGTAGTCTGGAAAACTTCGAATCACGGTTACTAGTGGTTGAAAGTGTCGAGTGTCCATCATCCATTTTCGTTATCCTGTCGCGAACACTTTCATAGTTGATTGTCGTCGGCGCGGCGCCTCCAGTAGCGGGCGGCGCTGCAATATAAACAGTAGGTGCCGCCGCGTGTGGTACGACACGCGCCGCGTGCCCGACACACGCGCATGTTGAGTATCTGTCGAGCGCCCTTCGCGCACGGATCACCACTGTATTATCGGCTCCGGATGTCGCGATCGAGGATCACATTTTCATTATGGTACGGACTAGCGAAAAATGATCATGGAAAAAGCTGTCTTTTCAGGTTTTATGTAAACAGCGGTAGATGAAAAAAAATAAAAAAACACGAAAAAAAAAATTAAGAAAAAAAATGTAGTGCACAAGTTGACTTACAAAATAATAAATAATATGTCAGACTTATTTTAAAATATGGAGTATTTGCGCCGTTTGAGGGATTTAATTAATTAATCCCTCAAACGGCGCAAATACTCCAGTCTCGATCGGGGTTATTTGTTTGTGCCGTTTGGGGTAGAGACGCTGGGCCCATGGGGACCAGGTGCTTTTGAAATCTACAAAGATCTCGCTGGGAGACTTAGGGAGTCCACACGTGACCAGAATGCTGGCCTATATTTTGGACAAAGAATAAGCCTCGCTATTCAGCGAGGCAATGCCGCCAGCATTCTGGGCACGTTGCCAGACATCAAGGATCGTTTGAACTATCTATAGACCTTCTTTAGTTAGTTCAAACGATCCAATATATGTGCCTATATATATAAACGTATATTTATAAGTAATTGTAGGCTTGGTTTTTTTTTTGTATATTTTAGTTTAGTTATATAGGTAATTATGTCTATGAATTTCATTATTAAATTCCCAAAGTTACTGAGTTAGTGTTAAACTCATCCAACTGAACAAAACATCAATTTTCAGTATCTTATATAAAAAAAGAACGAACCTTTTGGCGTAGATCATTTTTTAAAATATCGGACTATTTAGATGATAAAAAAAGCTTGAGATTGTAGTGAACTTGCTCCAATTCAATCAATTAGTCTTAAGAATAAAACAGACAATGTGATCGCGCCAAAAAAATTACCTGCAGGGCGTTTTTTGCCTGTTCTTTTGCCGGTGGCGGAGTATGAGGAGGCTGGAACAGGCGTAGCTAGTTTTAACCTTTTGATTTTATATCTTATCTAAATGAAGATATTATGTGTTCCGAGGGGATTATATGAGTTTCGTACACGACATAACTGAGTGGGCGCGTACATCACACCAGCTCGTTCATCGACACGCGAGAGGAGATTGCGCGGAACACAATAAACTAAAATATTAAACCCAACCACATAAATCCCGTTTACAGGCGTAAAGGGAAAGCCTACATATGATTATCCCGCGCCCGAGGAGTGTGTGGCGGCGGTTATATTGTAGCATACATACACGCGGCGCCGCCCGTGGGCTCATACCAGCACAAGTCGTCTGCTAGCTCTCTTTAAAGCCAGCCTCGCTCGTAAATCAACGCGTAATGAAGATCTGTCAGCTTCATAAATATTTTATTTCCGTGCGGAGGGGAGATACGATCTACCCCGACGGTCCACGAACGGGGCGAGATGGCGTCCCCTGACGTGGACACTGAGACAGACGCACAACTCAGAGCGGAGTGCCGGTAACATATCTGTAGCTCAGTGCTGCGTCCAGTTGCGTCGCGGGCGCGTTCACCCGGCCCGGCCAGCGCCCGCCCGGCGCCCGGCAAGGGAAGTAAAGCAACAATTTTATTATCAACATTACGAATCGAGTAGGAAAGGGCGGCGGGAGGCGAGGGGCCCCGCGGGAACTATACGCGTAACCGACTGCTTTATGGCTAATAGCCAATCGCGTTTACGGCGAACACTTGTTTTGTTTATACGAGCACGCGGAGAGTGGCCACCCTCCTTCAAGTACAAGGATGCTGGAGGCCATCCATCTGGCTGTTAATCCGTTACGTGGCTTATCTCTGCGTTACCATGTTTGGCTAATTTGTCAGATATTTCTGTTTGTTTCTTATTGTTTGTCCGCTTTGATCTTGTTTCATCGTATCGCGATGATCGTTTTCTTACTGTTTGTTGTTGTTTTTGTCATACATTAGTCCGGGAGCCAGGTGCAAATTTGGTTAATTATTTCCTCTCAAGAGATAATTCGTGAGACGCATCAGAGTATAGTATTATAAAGCGTCGTGAAAGTCAGCTGGTGCCCGGTTGGGGGGATGAGCGGGTGTAGCCTCCCACGCATGAAAAAAAAAATACATTCACTGATTTCCTCTCAGCTGAAATTTTGTCAAATTGTAGCTCATCTAATATCTCAACAAAAAAAAATAATCAGCTGGTTACAACGTGGTGTATTGTACGTCAGCTGGTGTCTCGAACATGAAAAAAAAAAATATTTTCAGTGATTTCCTCTCAAACAAAAATTTACCTGATGATAGCTTATATGTAACTGTGAATAAATATATAGGTCAGCTGGCTGTATCTTGGTGGAAAAACCGTCAGCTGATACTTTGAAAGTAATTTACATAGGAGTTAGGCAGGAGCATCTACTGTCAATTTAAATACATCAGCTGACTAGCTTTTCCTCGACTTATTGCTAGCTGATTTTTTTTATTTATCGCATCAGTATATTAACAATCAACTCACACATTTTCATCTGGGAGGAAATGACGTATCTTTAACCCCTGACAAGCACACATCTAAACCGTATACCTCTTTAGGCATTGAGGGTGATAAGTACCAACATAATTATTTCATTTTCAAATATCTTGATCCCTAATAAAATTAGAGAAATTTTTTTTTTAAATTAAAGCTCAAAAAATTCTCTACAAAATAGATATAATAAATTAATTAGTGCCAATTAAAAGAGATAAAAATACTATCGAAGTTTAAATATACACAAAGATTTCTAACGAAATAAAATTTTGAGGTGGGTACTTTTTACCCAGTGTGGTTGTCAGGGGTTAATTAGTATCGTTATTATAATTATTGTATAAATTGTTAGATATATTTATATTTTACTAAATTATGATCGTTCATACTTTTTGAGTTTTTAACATGTTACACTGAGAAAAGAAAAACTTTTAGTCAATTAACAATTTCTTGGTTCAAGAAACTCGCTAACGATCAAATATTCAATTATTAATAATTATTAATTTCTGAAGAGAAGAGCATCAATATTTATCTGTGGATAATAGATAAACAAAAGAATAGCTTTATTTAAATTAAGTAAAAATTATTATGGAAAAAAATCGAAAAAAAATCATCGAGTAAAAGTCGATTATTTTCTGCTAAAAGTCGATTTTTGACTAAAGTCAGAGTCGACTTTCCTATCCCTATAGAATAGACGAGCAAACTTCATCAGTCGAAAAGAATATTCAATTAGCATTCTTATAGCAAATGTTAAAAATCAACAAAAATGTCTAATGTAACGCCTTTTTGCGTTTTTTGCATAAAAAAAACACTTTCTTCTCAGTTAAAGTCATTCAGTGAAGATAATCTCATTAAGTGTAGTGCTATATTGAGTGTTCGAAAAAATAATAAACTCATTGGAGGAAAAGCTAGTCAGCTGATGCATTTAAATTGACAGTAGATGCTCCTGCCTAACTCCTATGTAATAACTTTCAAAGTATCAGCTGACGGTTTTTCCACCAAGATACAGCCAGCTGACCTATATATTTATCCACAGTTACATATAAGCTATCATCAGGTAAATTTTTGTTTGAGAGGAAATCACTGAAAATAAATTTTTTTTTTTTCATGTTCGAGACACCAGCTGACGTACAATACACCACGTTGTAACCAGCTGATTATTTTTTTTCGTTGGGATATTAGATGAGCTACAATTTGACAAAATTTCAGCTGAGAGGAAATCAGTGAATGTATTTTTTTTTCTTTCATGCGTGGGAGGCTACACCCGCTCATCCCCCCAACCGAGTGCCAGCTGACGTTCACAAGGCTTCATAATACTATACTCTGATGCATTTTACTAATTACCGCTTGAGAGGAAATTGGTCATGAAGATCTGTTGCTGGCTCCCGGACCATACCTTGTCACCAGATAATATTATGTAACATCACCCAACCGAGGAACTCGGTGACCGTACACTGTAGTCAGTACACCTGATGTAGGGGAGGGTCGCGGCGGGCGGTGGTCATGTGGCGGCGACAGGTGCAGAGCACTTACCTGCTCTTGTACATACATTATTGCGATTGACAATGAGATGTATATAGAAGGCAACACGTGGGGACCACGATCGAGTGCGACAAGTGAGCGGCGTCTCCAGGGGCACCCCGCGTGCACTAGGGGAGGAAGCGCTCATCGAATAATATGAAAATAGGGTAGGTTTTTATGAATATTTTTTTTGAAACGATGTTACACGCGCAAAGAAATTAAAGTGAAATGACATAATATAATGTCATAGTTCATGACATGTTTAACGCGACGACGTAGACGTTACACTCGCTCACGTTATGCTTGCTCATCTTCGCACGGAGCGGTGGCCATATGTATTATGGCGCGTAAGCCGACAACTGGCACCGCGTCACGAAACGTCCCTCCCGCGCGAACACGCGCGTCCGGTGTCGGCGCGAGGCGAGCGAGCAGCTCTGCGCTCGGGGGAGCACACTCGTTCGGTTGGACGAGTCATCTGCAGCTGACTCATTTATCGAAACACTTTATTGGCTTGATTATGTACAGTTGTTGTAAATTTAATCCTAGAATTGACAACAATATTAAATAGTGCTTTACTTTTATAGAACTTATTTCTTGTACTTATATTGGGCAGGTTTCTGACGTGCGTAATGTTGGGATAATATATATATGTCAGCTTTAGTTAATATAGCATTACACTTTTAAAAATATAGTTATTACAATAACACACCTAACCTATGGCGGTAAGAGAAAAAATTATCGCAGCGCAATACGCTCGCCTAGGCAGTTGGTCCGTCGGATAGGCAGCGTTAGTTGTGGTAGCACCCATCGACAACAGCGCCGCGTCGTGTCGATGTACCTCGCGTGTGCCGCGGTGGACCTCCGCCGTGCCGGTGCTGTCTGCTCCGGCACGAGGTGGAGGCGACACTCGTGCTTGATGTGACTCGCGGAGATAAGCCGCGTGCCTCCAATCACGGCGCGAGCGACAAACATGCTGATAATGAAGTGCTCGGATTACAGCGCACCCCCGCGCCCTCGGGGAGCGAGGGGGGAGGGGTGCATACGTTGAGGGACACATTTTATTTAGAACGCTTCTCAATGGGGATGAAGGTTTGGATGGCGGGTGAAATTGATGTTTCTTTCTCAAGTTTTCATCTGCTGAGATATAAAATAAATCTGTTTGGGTAGGATTGGAGAGCTTTTGTGTTAGCAAGGCGTGCAACTTGACAAACATTATTTACCGACTTACAAAGAAGTTAATTTATTTAATTAAAACGGTAGGTACAATTTACATCAGTTGAAAGAAACAAAACAATTATTACAAATAAAGGTATAGGTACAAGAAAACAAATACAAAGAAGTACAAAAAAACAAAAATCATAATAATGAATGCGGTTTGGTGATGTGACCGGTCCTCTCAGAACGTCGGTGCTCCGTGCAGTGGGTAGCTCGTGCCTCGAGCACACTACTATACGCGGAGGGAACTATTCCTCATTACAAAACAGTGACGTCCTGCCGCTAGCTGTATTTAGTAACATTCATACTGCAGTATACCTAGAGTTCCTATTACTTGTAGTAGGTATGCGAGGATAATAGTCACTGTTCAGAATGTTTCAGTTGTTCTACAAGTAAAGCGCTCACTACAATGCCGTCAATTGTAATACTGGAGTTCTAAGATGTGACGTTTTATGTTGCTCTATTTTCTGTTGTTGTGGTGAAACAATAAAGCAGTATCTATCTATAAATAATGCGTTACTATCCTTGTACTATAATTTTTATTTAGTAAGATACATGTGATCACTTTAAATCTTATATCTCGTCAATCTTAAACCTAGCTACGCCTTTTCCTACCTCCTTACGTCGACAAAAGAAAGAAACGCCCGGCAGGTAATTTTTTGGGCACCGTCACTTTAATTTTGTTTTCTTATTTCTAATTGAAGGCGAAGGGCTCGTCTTGTATAATCTGGCAACTCGTCGTCTCCGTGTAATCGCGCGGCGAGGTGCGTGCGGTTGGTGCGGGCCCTTTTTTTTTTTTTTTTTTTTTTTTTTTTTTTTTTTTTATTTAATTCTCCCTCCGTCTTGGCGGGACGGGTGGGGGTCGCTGTAACAGTCTACCCACCCGCCCCAACGGAGAGGCCCGGAACTCAAACATTCCGGGCCCCACAACACTAAGCACCTGGGGGGCGTCCAACTTGAAGCGACGCCCCCCCAATACGACGACCACACCTTTCTGGTGGGGCGGGAGGAGGCGATCATAACGCCCCCTTCAACCGCCACTACACCTGCACCTTTTATGGTGGGGCGGGAGGAGGCGAGCAGAACGCCTCCTTCAACCGCCACTGCACCCCGCTATCTACTAGTGGGGCGGGAGGAGGCGGGCAAAACGCCTCCTTCTACCGCCCCTCCGCCTGTGTCGGATTGGGTCAGAGAGCGGATCTGCCTCCCTGACCCGTTCCGCGGCCTCCTTCTGCGCGATTGCGTATTCGCAGAAGGAGGCCATCGCCTGCCACACAGTCTCACTGCCGAGCATTTGCATAACTATGCTCGGCAGGGACAGGTTCCCCCCTACGTGTGATGAGAGTGTGTGTCGCTGTGTTGACAGAGCGACACACACTCCCAGCACGTGGGGCGCCGTGTCTTCTGGCGCCCCACATTGGTGGCAGGCTGGGGTCCGCTCACGCCTAGCGATTTGATGCAGGTACTTTCCAAAGCATCCATGCCCGGAAAGCACCTGCACCAATCGGTAGGTGAGCGCCCCGTGCCGCCGCCGCATCCACCCCTCAAGGACCGGCCTTATAGCCCCCACCGTCCACTCACCTGGCACCGGTGGGGCCAGGTCCTCTGTCCACCGCCCAATTAGGGCGGCCTGCGCCTGCCTCCGCATGCGCGTGACCTCCTCCCAATCCGGGGGCTCGCCGCGGGTCCTTCTAGCCGAGATAAAGTGATATATCTCGGCGAGGACTTCCGCTTGGAGCTCCCAGGGGGGGTCTCCGGCGAGCGCGCATGCGGCCGTCCAGGACACCGTTCGGTATCCTCGTATCGCCCTCGTCGCGATGACCCGCTGCGGACGCCGCAGCAGGGCCTTGTTCGCGCGACCGAGGGCGTCCGCCCAAACCGGTGCCCCGTAGCAGGCCATACTCCGTGTGACGGCGGAGTATAGCCCGCGGCAGGTGGCGTTGGGGCCGCCCACATTGGGCAGCAATCTCCCCAGAGCGGCAGCGGCACTCACGACCTTCGGGGCCAGACTAGCAAAATGGGCCCCGAAGGTCCACCTCCCGTCCAGGATGAGGCCCAGGTACTTCATCTGGAGCCCCACCCGGATCGGGACCCCGTCCAGGATGACTCGTGTGCCTGGAGGGGGTCCCCCCCGAGGCCCATGGAATAGTAGGGCCTCGGTCTTGGAGAGGGCTACCTCCAATCCAAGGGAGCGGATGCGGTCGACCACCAGGGCTGTCCCCACCGTGGCCAACCGCAGCGTCGCTCCCAGGTCCCTCCCCCTGGCCACGACTAGGGTGTCGTCCGCGTAGCAGGCGACCCGCAGACTTGCGGGAAGCGTGCCGCGGAGCACCCAGTCGTAGCCAACGTTCCACAGCAGGGGTCCCAACACTGACCCCTGTGGAACGCCGCAGGCCACGCGACGTCGCCTCAGGCCGTCGCGTCCCTCCACGAGGACCTCGCGGTCGCGGAGGTAGTCGCCCAACAGCCTCCTCAGATACAGGGGCACTCCATGGTATCGGAGCGCCTCCTGTATCGTGGCGTGTGGGAGGCTGTTAAAGGCGTTGGCAATGTCCAGCGAGACAGCCAACGCCTTATCCCCCTCGGCGACCGCGGCCTGCGTCCAGCCCTTGAGCCAGAGCAGGGCGTCTATCGTCGACCGCCCCGCCCTGAACCCGTACTGGGCCTCGGACAGTCCGGGCCCAGTGCCCTCCAGGTGCTGGACGACTCGGGATGCTACGACTCTTTCGAGGAGCTTTCCCGTGTCGTCCAGAAGGACGATTGGCCTGTAGGCGGAAGGTGCCTCGGCATCCCGACCTTCCTTCCGCAGCAGGCACAACCGGCCGTCCTTCCATATCTTCGGGAACTGTCCAGACGTGATACATACGTTGAACAGTTCCCGAAGCGGATCGCCCAGTGACTTGAGGGCGATCCGCAGCACCGCACCTGGAACCCCGTCTGGTCCCGGGGCCGTCCTCTTGCCGTGCAACCGAGCGACGGCAACCTCCATCTCCACCTCCGTGACAGGGGGGATGGAGTCCGGGTCCAGCACCTCCTCCTCCTCGGGGAGGACAGGCGACATCACTGGAGGGGTGTGGTCTGGGTCTATGTTCGGGAACAGACCCACCAGCACCCTCTCCAGGACCTCCGGCTCTAGGGACTCCGCTACAGGGGGCGCCTGGCCCCGGAACTTTTTCCGGGCCGCCTTGTACGGGCGCCCCCACGGGTCCCTGTCGAGGCCCTCCAGGGCCTTGCCCCAGGAGTTCGCCTTCGCCTCCCCTATCACCAGCTGTAGGGCCCGCTTCGCATCGCGGTACACCTCATACAGCTGGCCTTCAGCTGCCAGCTCCTCTGCTGACAGCTGGTCGTCCGTGCGGCCGCGCCGCAGTCTCCTGATGCGGACATACGGCCGCCGTGCCGCTGAGCAGGTCTCCCTAAGCGCCGCAATCTCCCGGCGCCACCAATATACCTGGCGGCGCCCCTCGTAGCGGCGGGCCCTCGGCATGGCGGTGTCGCAAATGGCCGTTAACGTATTTCTAAAACGGCCTGCTGCGACATCCGCCTCGGGGTGTGTGCGCCCCGCAACCCAAGCCTGGACGGTGGCCGCCTCCTCTGCCAACTCGACGTCTAGGCGGCTCATCGTCCACCGCGGGAAGTGCGCACGCATCTCCCGGCGGGGCCCTCCCGGATTGTCGGAGGGACCCATCTCGAACCTTATGTACTTGTGGTCCGAGAGGGTCTCCACCTCCGATTCTACCCTCCAGGCCCGGACACGTGCGGCGGCTGCTGGGGTGGCGAACGAGACGTCCACCACGGACCCCCCATTGTGCCGCACGCACGTGTGGGCCGACCCTGTGTTTAGGAGGGTCAGCCCGGAGGCAACTGCCCACTCCACGACAAGCTCACCGCGAGCGTCAGTGGAGGGGTTGCCCCAGTCCCGGGCCTTCGCGTTCAGGTCCCCCATGAAGAGGACCTGACGTGGCGCCTGCCTTAACACCGCCGCGGCCAGGAGGTCAACAAACACCTCCAGCTCCGCGACGGTTCTATTGGGGGAGAAGTACGCTCCTATTACGGCGTACTCCCCCCACTTGGCCACCACGTATCCCGCGCCCCTCTCGATGACTGTAAGAGGGGGGGTTCCGCCCTGCCTGCTCAGTATAGCCACGGAGCCATCGAGGTCCCCAGCCCAGCAAGGGTGCTGGGGGGGGACGTAATAGGGCTCCGCGGCGACGGCGATGTCTATTTGCCACTGCGCCAGGGACTGCATCAGCAAGTCCTGAGCTCTGGCGCAGTGGTTGAGGTTCGTCTGGAGGTAGCTGTGATGACTGACTAAAGACATTAGTCAGACATCGCAGCCACCTCGTTCGCCGATGTGCGAACGCCCGCCGGGGAGGCCGCTCGTGGGGCCTCGGAGGCGGCCACTGTCCGTGTGTTGGCCGCCTTTCCTTTCGTCTTTGGAGGGACGCAGCTGCGACCCCCCATAATGTGCCCGGAGGGCCTCCCCGCCTCGGCACAGATTGCGCATTGCGCCGCGACCTTCCCGCAGGTCGCAGATCTGTGCCCTGCGCCACCGCAACGGTAGCATAGGTCACCCCTGTCGGCTGCGGCGGGGCACTGGGGGCGGGTGTGGCCCAGCCCCATGCACCTATAGCATCGCATGGGGCGCGCCCCCAGATCCGACACGCGCACTGAGCTCCAGCCAATGAGGAGCCTGCCCCTCTCTAGCAGCTGCTTGGCGGCTGCAACCGGGCAGGTTACCAGGCAGGCACCGGAGCCGTCCCAGATGGTGCGGATTTCGCTGGGCTTGATATGCTCCACCGCGCACCCTCCGGCCTTGGCGATGGCCGCTGCCACCTTCTCCTTCGTGGCCGCATCGTCCAAGCCCGTAATTTTCAAGTCCGTGACCTTGACGGGCCTGGCGATATGGGCCACGTCGGACAGGACTACGCGCAGTTTTTCGGCTAGCCTGTCCGCCTTCTCTTCATGTTCAGAGCCATTGATCTCCAACAGCCTAGCTCCGGTGGCCGTTGTCCTGAACCGGAGCTGGTCTATACCCAGCTCCTCCAGGTCCACCTTCTCCTGCGCCTCGTTGATGAGGGTCTGGTATGTGACCCCCTTCTTGACGGCGTCGGCCTGCAGCGACATCACGACTGCCGCCGTTCTGGGGGGCCTTTGTGCCACCCTGGGTTTGCCGGCCTGAGTTCGCGGCCTGACATCGGGAGCGCGAGGCACAGCTGTAGGCGCCGCAGCAGCATTCCCTCTTCCCCTGTTCCTCCTCCTCCTCTTCCTCCTCGTGACTGTGGCCCAGCTTCCCTCTCCCGCTTGCGGGGCAACGACTGGGCCAGCGACGGCGGGTGCTGGAGGGGCGGGTCTACTCACGCCCTGTGTCCCCTTTGCAGAAGGGACGGGCGGCCTGAAAGCCGCTGTTGGAGGGGCGGTGGTCGTCCTCGGGGCCTGCGCTGTCGGCCTTGGGGCCGGCGCGGCTGGCTTGGCTGCCACTGCAGCGTAGCGCGCTGGCCTCGGTGCCTGCGTGACCGGCTTGGCTGCCACTGCAGCGTAGCGTGCCGGCGCCGGTGTCGGCCTGGGTGGGGCAGTAGCCACTGCCTCCCTTTCTGCCGCCCTCTTAGCATCTGCCCTGAGTGGTGGGCGCAGAATTGGGGCTGGAAGAAGACGGCTCTCCAGCCCTGCGAAACGCGCACTCATCATTTCCCCGACCGTGATGGTCAGGGACCTCTTCAGCTCCTCCACAAGATCTGCCTGCTGCAGGACTGAAGGGGCCTGCAGCACTTCTCTATTGTTGACGGTGGAGGAGGCGGCGGCTATGGCCTCAGCGGTCCGCGTCTGAGCCTCCGCGAAGCCACGACGAAGCGCCTTCACCTCCGCCTTGGACGACTCCACCTCGAGTTGGAGGCGACTGTTCTCGGCTCTTAGGCGACGAGTCTCCTCCGCTTCGGTTCTTCCTGCTAGAGTGTCGACCACTTCCCTCAGGACAGAGGAAGCCCTTTTGAGGCGGCCGACAAACTCTCCCTTTAAGTTGCCCGATTTTTGGGCAACCTCCAAGATGGTGGCAATGCCCTCACCTGCCTGGGCCCTTAATTGCTGGGCGTTCATTGAGCCAGCATCCCTGGCGAAAGTCACGACATCGGAATCGCTTCCGGACGTGTCGCGGCCAGTGGGTTTGCTTGCCCCCTTCCTGAAGGCTCTGGTACTCAAAACCTTCTCCAATGCACCATCCACCGGTGAAGCCGGCTTCAGGAACGTCTCCCTGCGATTGACTACCTTTGTAGTCCTCCCTCGACCTCGTTGTGCAGAGGTGACCTTGGCGGCCATCGATCCCTCGGTTTCCGTGTCTGAGTCTAAACACCCAGGCACGAAAAACGAGGAAGAATAAGGCCGCTTCAGGCCAACATCGCCCTCAAAACTGAGATCCATCTCGGAGGCGGTCCCCGCATCAGATGCGGTTCCAGCGCCCGACATGGATCCCTCCATCGGTGGCTTCGTGGACGGGCCCTTAGGCCTCACCCCCGAAGCTGCCCCGTTGGAGGCGGGTTCGACGTACGTCGACTCCGCCGCCAACAAATCGGGCGTCCCTACGTTCTCCAGGGAGGATGTGAACCTCCCTGAAGCGTCGCGCACCTGCTTCGACATGTCTAAGCAGACCGCAACTCTACCAAAAACGGAACAGTCCAGATAACATACACACAATCCAATACAAAACAATCCTGAGTACAGAGCAACTTTAGCCGAGCCCGATCTGCCACTCCGTTACGGTGGTCAGATGGGTCGTTTCCGGGGAACGCGACGTGGACGCAAAGCTCTGTGGGGGGTCCCCCGGTTGGTGCGGGCCCTGATCCATCATCGTCCATGAATAAGTAATGAAGCCGCCGCCGGCGCTCTGTGCTAATAACAATGTGTAGCAGTAGGTCGCCGGCGCCGGGCCCGCGACACGGAAGCTCTCTAAACACTTCCTTCCACTCGATCCCGGAGAAATATGATCAGGGTGCTCCTTCCGACCACCCCCTCTCCCCCCGCACCTACACGTAAGGACACGTCGTGCAGTAGGAGCGTGTGTATACCGGCTCGGGTAGGGATTTCTTAATAATTATGACGTCACACGGTGAGTGTATTTGTTAGTGTCAAGTATTAAATGTATCAAATCTTGAATGATGATGGTGATGAGATGATAGGATCCAGCAACTACCCGCGTCAAAGAGGATAGTCCCGTTTTTGTTTAAGTAGTGGCACTTTACTTAAATTTTAAACGGACTTTTTGGAACAAGTACAAAAATCAATTATAAAAATTTTATTTCATTTTTTGCAATCTATTAATATTTCACGACGAAACAAGTTTTCGAAAAAAACAACTAAATTTTAATATTGACTGTTTGACTGAATTGACTGCAAAAAAGTTGTCGTATAAGTAGTTGGTACCATTATATAGGAAGGTTGTTTGTTTAGTGCGACTCCACAGGGTTATTTATTCAATCAGGATAGGGTTATTTCCTTGTCGCATTATATAACATGTCTGTATGATATAGCGAAGTGAAGGGTTAGGGTCTTGTGAAGTAAATAATACGACGTCATTCTCTCACCCGTTGATATATGATACATGATATCAGTTAGCTTCCGGTGGTCGGTAGGCGCCTCGGCCTGTCACCTAGTTGGTGTCCAATAGGACAAGACAATAACAACAATAGTTTCGCCCACCGACGTGGACACACTGCTCCGTACGCGTGTAGGTACCGCGCAGGCAGCTCGAGTGCTCGTATATATCGTCCTGTTGTTACGCAGAAAGGTTCTTGTTTTTTCAGCAAGTAAACTAATATATTGTTATCGGCACGTACACGGCACGAGACTTGACCTTTTCGTGTTTCCCAATATTTATTACTGTTATCGCAGTGAGCGCGGCCCTCGCTCGCCCCACGTGGACCTCTCAAAGAATTCACTACGAAACGTCGTAAACATAACCCGAGTCTGACTTCAAACTGTGCGTGACAAGTTTTCCCTATATATATGTGATGAGCGATGGTGGGCGAACGGTAACGGGCGCACCAATACCCAGTTCGACAACTCTCGGCCCCGCACCGATGCGCGATGACTTAATAAGTGAAGTGTGGAATTTGCCATCGCTCAAAACGGTGTAGGAATCCGGTATGTCCAAGAACTATAACATTCAAGAGCATGCGACTTCTACCGACCCGTGTGGTAGATTACGGCCCATATTCTCTCTCTGAGACTCTGAGAGAAGGCCAGAGTCGTAAAAACTCTGATGATGATGATGATGATGATGTGACACTGTGTTCCAGATGGCGCGCCCCCGCAGCTGAGTCGGGCGCCCCCTTGCCCCCGCGCCCTCCCTCTCGCGCCACCATGCCGCGCCCGCCGCTCCGCCGCCGCTTCCTTCCCTCTTCTCTTCTCTTCTTCTCTCTTCTTGTCGGTAAGTGCACACAGAAGCTTTTTAATCTGTTCGTTACCGCGGTACTGCAAAGGTGCAGTCAGCGACAAAAATTGCTGATCAAATCCATTTTCCAAATACGTATCAGATTAGCGGTGTGTGGTGTTCAAGATCTTACGAAAGTTGAAGAACTGGGCGTATTTACGAACTTTTGTGGCTAACCGTACCTAATTACCTATTGGTTCAACTGATAAGGTACAATATGTAAAAGCGAGCAGCCCGGTGGTGTCTTGCCGGCATACCTCTCGGCGCCCGTCCCGGCCGCCCGGCGCGCGTGCCGGTCGACCCGGCAGCCCACGCCGGCATTCCATCACACAATCTACAATGTGCGATAATATCGATAAATAATAACACCAGTGTATACCGAGAGCGGCGCCCCCTCCGCCGATGTAATTAACCTTTCGAAATGGCTTAATTTTAATGAGGCGCCGGAAAATATATTCAAGTCGTGATTGTCTCATTATTGGGGAATGGCATCGATGTAATTACTGGTCGTGCGGGAGCCGCCGACGGGCACGGCAGGCGGCGGCGTATGTGTATAGCGAGCTCGGTTGATGCAGCGCGGTTGGAGGTCGATGGGCAGCAACAAACGTCGCGGCGCACTCAGGCGGATAAGTCCACATATTTTTTGAACAAACATAGGTAGAATCGAAAGTTTGATAATATACTGAAGGAGTCAAAATTAAACATGTAAAATGAAGTCAAGTTTGTAACATTTTTATTCATTGAAGCAAACTCTATGGACTTCGTACTTGATTTCGCGATCCGGACACTCACTACTATGTTTCACTAAATTGCACAGTAATCTGTGCAACTGTTTTGTGTGCCTTTGACATTTGCTAGGTGCGCTCGTTTTACGAGTAAGTACAAGTACCTACTACCTACCTGAGGGCAAATTCAAAATGGAATAAAATGATAACATAATTAACTGATTAATTAGATAACAACATTGCAACAATAAAATACAAAGTTCGTTGATATTTTGTCACTTTTTACGTGTCTGATAAACAATTAATTACCAATCGTCGCGACGATCAGTCACTTGGACACTCCCTCTCCTCTCCTCTCTTTGGCGTATGAGCATCGACCCACGTGCGGACACTTAGCAGATGAATATGGAGCCGTCTCCGAGACCAGTCCGCCGCCGCGCCGCGACGGTTCGTTACTATATATTGATAGTTGCAAACTGATGTTAGACAAGTTGTTGGGAAACTGTAGTCGCAGCACAACTGAATAAGCAACTGCCGCAGCGGGGCGCGAGGGGTTGAAGGGAGGAGAGTGAGGGGGGTTAATGGCCAAGTTAGGGTGCTTCTAGTCTCAAACTCGATCTCTGTGATGAGCAAGTGTCGCCGGCGGCGCTGCTGGCGGGTAGTGGCGGCGTGCAGGACTAGTGTAGCGCGCTCGATGCTTGTCTTATAATTACTCGTTTGATAGATACATAAATACTGTATTTGTTACATGTTACGTTTCAAAATGTGTCACGCGAACTGCTTGCGTTTTATACTGGTATATATAAGCCACTGAACTGTAACTAGCTGCCCCGGCCCCCGGCCTCTTGTTGCTCGTCGCTTGTTGCCTCTAGCCGACGGCGGACGGTAGCGGACGAAGGCGAGACCATCGATTTAAAACCGTTTTAAAACGATAGCTATCCACCCCTCGGAGCGGATCCACAATCTGTCAGGCGCATCCGATCCGATATCGCAGCTCCCGCCGATGAACCGATTTATTTTATTAACAGCTACACACATACCTGTACCTACTCGCAGTTGGGGTGATTGGTTGGACGAATTAAAACATGACATAGTAGGTAAGCAATGTATACGTAAACGCAGTACCTACTGCTTGCTCTATTAGTAGACAGGCGTTATAGGACATTTAGAAGTGCAAACTTGGTTATTAATTAGGTCGTATTATAATCGAGTGTTTGGTCGTGCTACTGTTTGCTTTATACCTATTGTTTAGATTTAATTAGAGCCTGCCAGAATTCTCATAGCAAACAACAAGTTATTTTCGGAGTTAACTTTGCTCGTCTCTGGCGCGGGTTCAAATGATTGTGTATACCGCAATTTAAAAATAAAATATAGTTAGAAACTGTGAACACGTAAACTTGTCTTATTTATTTTCAAACTGACCAATGTCTCCCCTAAATACCTGATTTATCCTTTTCTCTCCTTCGAAAGACTTTCAGCGATGTCGTTTGTAAATTGATTCCGAGCCATTTGTATCTGTTACGTTATGCAATCGTAGCTTAGCTTTAGAACGCAGCATCATAAACATGTTGCGAGTGATGAATACGTTCGAACTGCCGCCGCCGACCGTCGACTCGTCCCCACTAACATCCCCAACAAACTTATTTGATTTAGTTCGGCTGTCTGCAGTGCACGCGGCCCGGACTTGGCGCGGCCTCACAACTTGCACGCTCGCTATTTATCACAAGGTATCGTCACATGTCGCTCACGTTAACATAAATACAGCTAAGACTCGAGCTCAAATGAAAGGACTGTGCTATTACATATTTCAATTTACACGTTAAAAAATCTATATCGTTCTAGCTGTACCTACAAGTGTGTTCATATTATACACTAAATAAATATGACGTGTTGCTGAAAATTCTGTAGATTTCTGTAGGTATATTTACGTAAACAAATAGTTCTATTTCGTTCAAAGAATAACGCGAGGTGCTAAGAACTAAGCTGCGGGCGCGATAGGTACTTGGAAGCCAGCGCTCGCTCGGTTCGCTCCACCGGCACCGGGGCGGCGACACTCCGCCGAACCGCTTTGTCTCACGTGACGCGGAGCGGAGGGGGGAGACAAAGCGTTTGGAAACATTGCCGCCACTTTTATGCGATCGAGTAATGGAGCCAATTTGTAAGTGTTCCACGACAAGCGACGCCGCGGGGCAGCACACTACCACGGGCTGCGTGTGTGTTTCGTATACTGATACGGGAAATGTCACGACAACATGACGTCATGGACGGTGTGTTGTTGCCGCTACTAGCTTCATAGACCATTCAAATGAAATCAAAGTAAAACAACAATTCAGGGCCCTGCCAATTTACATGGCGCGTTACTTTATCTGCGTGGAATGACCGCCAACGCACGCAGTGACGTCACAAGCTCACACGTTATTGGCAAGGAATTTTGGTGGTCATGCGAATAAGGGCCCTGTACAGTTAAAGTTAGTAGTATACAGAATGACCGAGTGACGCATTGAGTAGTACAATCCACATAACGTCAGTCGATCTACAATCTCCGGCTGCAGGCATGTCGCCACATCGCTCGCACAGTTCGATAGGTTCGGTACCGCGAGGGGAAAGACAATCGATGAGTTCGTTGGCAAAGATATAAATGCAATCAATGTGTAGGGGACATTACTGGAGGGTTATTTTTATGCGCGTTATAAATCTAATAAATAAATACACAAGTACATACTATACCTATTCTGTGACACAACACAAGCATTATTGCCGGGTGCGCAGTGGCCGCGCGAGCGCTGTCTGCTCGCGGGGTTTAGTTTGGGGTACCTTAACTATAGCCCACTCGGTTGTTTCTTCGCAAAGTTAACTTTTTTGGTAAGAATAATGTAAAGATCGCGACTGAGCTGACGGTTATATACCGAAGAGGTTTAGAACAGTATTGAATTGTCGACCGCCAAAACGGTCGTGATTTCTGATCACTATTCCGCAGCGAGTCTGCAAAATTGTCGTCCGCTGTCTGCACCCCGCGCGAATACAAATGCGCTGTTTGTTTGTCTGCCGGGCCCCCGAGGGCCGCGACGTTCACTTTCTAAGAGCCTTTAAGCCTCTCAGTACACTTTGAGGAGCCGTTTGTCAACTTGTGTAAGTGTCGTCGAGTGCGGAGCCCCTCGCAGGCGACGCGGCGTCGCAACAGGAGCGCCGCTAATTATAGAAAAAGCTAATTGAAGGCGCTCCGCTTCCGAGGAATTAATTACAGGCTTATGGAGATACTGCCGGGGACTAAATATATACGGCGTTTGTAGATACCGACCCGCGGCCGCCGCGGCGCAGTGGCGGCAAGTTCGGTACACTGTGTACTAGATACGAAGCCGGTCAGTGGTCGCCCATACTGTGCCTCCACGGAGACACACGTAACGGTCAAATGGTGTATTTAATGAAGGTGTTCCCAAAATATACCGCTTCAATAATTGGCTTTAACTTTTTGAATGATCCCACAGCGGGCGCACAGGTATCTAAACAGTACTAATTATTATTTATACAGCTACGAAATACTTAACTAAATGTAAGGAATCATATTCTACTAATATTATAAATGCGAAAGTTTATGTGTGAATGTTTGCTACCACGTATCATCGTAACTACTAAACCGATTGTAACAAAATTTGGAATGGAGATAGCTTATACTTTGGATTAACACATAGGCTACCCGGAAAGAGGTTCCTGCAGGATAACGGAAAAACGCGGGTGAAACCGCGGGGCGCAACTAGTAAGTTATATATATATCTATGATCTAGAAACTTGTTCGAGCACATCGTCACTTAACATCAGGTGACTTGTGGTCAGACGCTCCCCTGTAAGTAGTGAAATAAAAGTTATCGCCTCTACGCCGTAGCACGTGTCGTAGCACACGGCTACGCGCGTGGAAGCCTACCGTAGCTCCGCTCCCGACAGCGGCGCGATGGGACACTCACGAATTACGGCTAATGTCAGCGGAACGAAGCCGCTCTGATTGGATTTCCTTTAGTGGGTAATAAAGTTTAGGCGCCGGCGACGCTCCCCCTCCACCCCTCCGCCGGCGGTTTACTTCACTTCTTGAAATCTGCAGGAGGAACCAATTACCTTCTATTTATAGCGCCATTATTTTATACGAAAATGTTGGAAATAGTCGTAAATATCGGAGAGTAATGTAGTGGAGTTCAGAGCATGCTGCTCGACGCTATGTAAAAGTAGAGACCCATAATATTAACAATCAAAAATATGTAGGTATTGTTGGAGCGTATAACAAATGAAAGGGTTACCGGAAACCAATCACTGCTAGCATTATATTTTCGTACAAAACATACAGAGAAACTTCTGTCCATCCAAAGGTTGCCTGGGAGAAATCGCTCTAAGCGATAAGACGGCCCATTGTAACACTAGAGCACTTTCCTTTTATGATAAATTTTTTGTTTTGTCTGTGAAATAATAGAGCGTTATCTATCTATATATCTAACATCATTAGTTTCGGAGTTGTTTGATTATATTATAGAAGAGGCTGCGTCGAGCACGCGAACACGATCCGGGGTTGAGTAGAGAGGCTTCGCGTCAGGTCGGCGGCTCCAGGGGCGCGGTGGTCGTCGACCTTCGACATACATAATATACCGGTGAGCCGGTCACAGCTAGTAGCTAGCTAGTTTTAGAAGCGATGATGCCTCAGTGCTAGTGACGTCGGCTTGCGATTCGTAGGTCACGGGTTCGAATCCTACAATGAGCTTGAGCTTTCGGTGAAGGAAAACATCGTGATGAAACCATAGCTTGGTGGTAGGGCATTTTCTAGTGCGCACCTGGCTAGCTTACAGCGTTAAGTGCAAAATCTGTTAAGCACCTATCATATTTTTTAAAGTAACTGCTTTTGTGAAATTATTTTAAATGGGTTGTCACTTCGAGGTGAGCGAGGAGAACAAGGTGAGCGCGACGCCGCACTCGTCCCTCGATCGGTTGTACTAATTGAAACCCAACACATTGCCGCTGCAGGAACCGTTGGAAATCTTACGAGAGACAAGTCACGTAGCGAGGTGAACCCGTGCCGAGCTGTTGAGGCGGAGCTCACCTCTCGCGACGTATCAATTACTCACCCGAGCGTGGTCATGTTCACTACGAGCCAGCACAGGCGGTACTACCCGCTTTTCTTTTTACTATACTTACAGGGTAGCGTTTGACCACAAGTCACCTGATGTTAAGTGAAGATGCGGTCGAAGGTGGCGCCACGCTACACCTGGACTGGGAACTGGCTCTCAAGTGAGGCTACCGGAACACACCGATAGGTGCACGGCGACAGATTCTTACTTGAGGTTGGTAGCTACCCAGGCGAGCACTAGAAAATACCCTGCGGCCAAGCTATGGTTTCATCACGATGTTTTCCTTCACCGAAAGCTCAAGCTCATTGTAGGATTCGAACCCATGACCTTCGGGTCGCAGGCCGACGTCAGTACCACAGCCGTGATCGCTTGAGAGTGCGGCGCGACACCAACTCCAAGTAACAACGTTCGTTTTATTGCTCCACTTAATCCGTGTACGCGCTCCGCGCTCGCAGAAACACTCAAATCAGTATTGTCGAGTGCATTATCTCTAAATCGTTCGCGAATTATCCTAAATGATCCTCCGCAGAGAGGAGCGGGGCAAGGGAGGGGGCCCCCCACCCCGGTGGCACGCACTTATCGTTAAGGCTCGGAGCTCAGGAGCAGACGAGAGGGTGTCTCATGTCAATATGAATGGGAGGAAAACGTTGAAAAAATCGATCAAATTAATCAAAGCGACGTATTATGATGCAAAATAATGCTTAAAGCAGATTTTTTTTGACGTTTTTATTCATAGGATAGGAGACACTTCTGATAAAGAAGGCTCCTAAAAATTAACAATGTACTTACACAGTTAATTTTAATATCTGGCTATGCCTAAGGTACATTGACCTCGATAGGTATATATGTTTTTTTACTTATGCATACCCTCTGAATTATATTATTGTCAAGACGATTATATCAATATTTTTAATTAATCTTGCAATTACAGTAACAAATATAAAAGTAGTACCTACCTAATGAAGGCCAATCTCGAGCTTGATGTAGTAATCTCCTCCTTAAGTGGTTCTAATAAATCAGTGACGTCGGCGGCACGCGTCGATTGTTCCCAGGAGAGGTGCGGAGAGGTGCGGAGAGGTGCGGTGGAGTCCTTTTTATTATCATTTACAAATTGACAAAAATACTTTTGGCATTCTCGGTTTAGAACCAAAAAATTGAGTAGCCAGTGTCATGTGGATTGAGTTTTCGTACTGCGAGGGAGGGAGCCGCGCGTATCCGCTCGCCAACTTTACTATCCGAAGTTCTAAATGCTTCAACAAATAGCGACGATTGTGATTGTTATTTGTTTCCTAAATATAGACTTTATACCAATAGTGTTAGCTTAGAGGTTGAAGTGCAGTGTGGTAGTGGCGGAGGCTAATCCGCGCACCCGTCGATAAATGCGTCTCTAGAGGGAGTATTCCCTCGGCCGACTTACACGCTTACACCGGATATTTCTATATCGATATTTTTTAATGGCTCATATGCTGCCATCGTCATATTCATTTTGATGAAGAGCTGTACCTTTTTTATGTAAATACACTGGCTACTTTTTAATGTAAAGTGTGTGTGTGTGTTGTGTACTGAGTACTGACGTAATAACTTCATGCCTCGTCAGGCGTTCACCCGACGGAGGCACGAGTGGACGTGATGGATATTCGATTATTGTAAGCCAGCTCCTCCAATTGTCTCACCAACACATTGTTACTACACACCACGTGCTAGTTGCCGTCCCTTCGTGTGTGTGTTTGTATGTGTGTGTGTGTGTGGCGGGTTGTTCGGCCCATCGAGCTGTAAACTTCGCATTTTGTCCGTTTTCTAAGATCTGCTTCGGTAAAGTTTCTATTCTATTTTTGTATCTATTTTTTAATATGAATCGGCCCTCAAATTCTCTTACATAATGACTTATTTAGTCAAATGGAGTAGGTATAAAAATTACGTTTATCATCAAAACAATTCGAGACTTTAAGTTAGCATTGTTAAACAATATGTGAGTGTATAGCGCGTGTCACAGAATAGCTTAACTTAGAGACGTAATTTAGCTTCACCTCGGACCAGGTTATGCACGTGGTGATCCTGCTATCGCAGAGAATGCTTACCGTTTATGGCAACTTGTATTATCAGCAGTGACTTTAGCTTATAATGGAAATGTAACAGATGCCTCTGACGTCATGGCACCGCTTCCCTTAGAGTAGTGGCGGAGTAGTGTCTGCGGAGAGCCCGCACCGACCGTAACCTACTAAACCAGTGGAGCGGGCTGATACTAAATAATGTAAACATACTGTCCTCTCCCGCCTCGCAGACAATCGCATTAGATAGCTCGGGGGCGGGCGCGGGGGCCGCGAGGGCGGGCGGGCGAGACTATCGGTTGCGCATTTAAGTTTCCATTCCAGGAACCGTCTGTTTGTGTTTCGGGTTAGCCGACCGGCGGACACAGCCGTACGGCGGGTACAAGCGGACATTCGCACAACTGCGTACAGAACAGGCTTCAATACCCCTCGAGGTATGAAACTCGACAAGATAATACTGTTACGCAATAATCGTGACCATCGCGGGGGGCTAATCTCTGTTGTCAAGATAGATTATCTTATCACTTAGCAATACAAAACTCAAATAATCGCACTTCTGAAATGTCACACCTATACCTGCTTGTAGCAACGGGAGTCATATTCATTCTTTGTACATTGCGGCAGGTTGAATTAACGATGAAAGAGCACATTCTCAAAATATCGGAGCTAAATCCAATTATCGTTCTAGTACACGTGGAACTTGATCCACGTTTGAAAAGAGGAGAGAACATAAGTAGAATTTTCTGATACAATAGACACAATAATGTTATATATACTGTAGAGAATCATCTGTTATGGTTTAGTATGAAGTAATTGTTCCGGCTTAGTCGCCGATGTGCAGCTGATCGGTTATCGATTGCGGCGCGCTGAGCACTGAGGCTGTGTGCTTGTCTCGGACATGCATTAATCGAATCTCGGAACTATAATTATATCTCTTAATAAGTATAAAACAAGCTCGCTCACCGCGTCTGTCTGTCTGTCTCTATATCCGCTAACTCCACCTAAACCACGCAACGGATTTTGACAGGTTTTCATCATCAGTTAGGCAATGTTTCAAGGAAAGTTTATACATAATAAAAGCTAATTAAGTTTTTATGTAACACGGAAATATATTTTTTGCAATCAAGACGCCGACATAAATATTCAAAAGTAACAAATTTTTCATCATTTTGTTCTAAACTACACCCGCGCGTAGCCGGCGGGTATGTAATGTTGTATCGAGGCGCCTCAATACGTAAATAGGACTTTAATTTTAAAGACAACTCTATAATGTTTTGGCGAAGAAAACCGTTCAATAACTCGTTAGATTTAATTTAAGTAGTGTCTGCGCCACTTAGAATCGTATTCCGAAATCTAACTTATTTGGATTATTCGCGAATCCGTCGTCACATAAACAAACATTTAATTATAAACATTAGACTAGTTATCGTGTACAAAGGCAGTCGAGACACCAATTGTAAAGTTATCAAGTAGAGTCGGTGAACGGAGATAACATCACCCAAGTGAGGCGTGAATTCATCGTATTTTACCCAAAACTTGAATACCACTTTTCGTACAGGGTTTACTTTCAGAAAACTAGTTCGAAAGTTAGTTTGTTTTGTGGTGTACTCTCAACTAGTTCCACAGTCCAAATCTAACTCAAACTTAAGTTATAAACAAACTTCAATCATCTAATATACCAAAACAAAATCACGCCGGTCGGGGTAGGTTTGTAGAAAACATTTTCTTATAGAATGTTCGCGTTATGAAACGTACTGTTGAAACAAGCTTCTGTATTCATTTGTATAAGTAGGTGGCTTCAGCAGCTTGGGCTGAGCGATGATTGATGACGGCGCGGGACTCATTCGGGACAAACTCTTTTATAAAGCGACTAGCGGCCTGCCGCGGCACCGCGCGGTTGGGCGAATATAAATAGTTGATGTGCCACAACGCGTTTTGAGTTCATACAAATTCCTATAAAAAAATCTTGTTTGGTGGGCATTTTCTAGTGCTGGCTTGGCTAGCTACCCCCTAATTGAGGATCTGTCGCCAAGCAACTATCGGTGTGTTTAAGGCATGCAGAATGCATTCTCGCTTGAGAGCCAGTTCCCTGTCCAGGAGTAGCGACCTTCGACCACATCGTATCTTATCATCAGGTGACTTGCGGTCAAACACTACTCTGTAAGAACAATAACACATGTTTAGTTTAGTGAAATAGTGATTATGTTGACAAGTGACATCAAGTACGTTCTCTCACTTGAGTTGTTAGGTATGTATTCGTACGCGGTACCTACATAGCTACATAGTGCGGTGACATTGAAACATGAAACCCGTTCGCAGACTCGCAGCTATTACCTTTAATGAGGCGCAGCGAGTAATCCTTGCTAGTAAACTCCGTAGAGGCGGTACTGAATTGAGATTACTCGAGCGCCGTTACATAGGAAGGTAATCCCGAGAGCGCAACTTTACGGCGCGCGGGGATTACCATCCGACGCTCCGGCACGCTCCGGCGGGACTAGCGGCTCACAGCGTATAAACTACTAGGTGGTAGCTAGCCAGGCGAGCACTATCAAATGCCCTACCACCAAGCTATGGTTCCATCACGAAGCTTTACTTTAACCGAAAGCTCAAGCTCATTGTAAGATTCGAACCTATGATCTACGGGTCGCAAGCCGACGTTACCACCACTGAGCTGTCTTTGATTTTCTTGGTATTAAATAGTCATATCCTATTTAATGAACGATAAGACGAGTCGATGGTAAGCGGCATGCTTGTCCATTACAGTTCAGTATAGCTGAACCCCATGTATTCTGGCAAGTAAATGATTTGATTGACTGATTGCAAAATTACAAACTTCAGGAGTTCAAAAATTGCATGATAAAAGGTAAAGCAGTGCGTTCGCTCGCTTTGAGTAGTTGCCCACCTGTCCATCTTATCTGGTTCTATTTCGAATAAGTACTTGTCCTCCCGTCCGCGTGTCCGTCACCTCATAATAAATTGCGATGAATTAAACATAATGTATATTATAGTACCTACCCCAAAATGAATGCGTAATTTGAGATTTCACGTGTCGCATCTTTAAACCACTTCGGAGTAGTAAGTGTGAAGCTCGTACCCTCCTCGACTCGATTGGACTCGACTGCAAGGAGAGATGGGTGTGAAAACAGCAACCCTGGTGTTGCATGTCCATGGGTGACGGTGACCATCAGGCGGGCCGCCTGCTTGTTTGCCACTCTATTACATTAAAAAAAGAACTACTATTCTTGTGTATAACAAGGTCTTTAATATAATTATTACATGAAAACTTTCTACTAACATGATTTTAGGAAGTAAGTGTGTATCATTCACTTAAAACTTTTGAAAGGAGTTGATGGGAGCTTCATTAAAATCGCGAATAGAAGCTCTTAGTTAATGTAGACCGCGCGGCGCGGATCCGATCTCAAGCACTTACTATTGAAGTAAGCTTGCCGTCCCTCTCACTCCCTCCGCTCACTCACTCTCTCGCCTCGCTGGAGCCCGCTCGGGAGTGAACGATGTGCCCGCGATAGGGCTGCCACACTTTGGTTTCATGCTTGAGTACTTTTCAATTAGTCGTATTGTGTGTTTAAGGAATACGATTTATATTGCTCTTGAAGGGGTTTATAACGATGATGTAGGGTTGTCGCGCGCTGCTTATTTTATGCTACACTTAGACATTCAAAAGTATTATATGATTTTATAATGTTTGAATAAAAAATTATCAAAACTAGACAGCTAGGCTTTACCTGCTAAAGTGACTACAGGCATGTTCGCAGTATTTTCAATTACGAGTATTATTTGGGTAAAAAGCAGATGCTACCGTTTTGTTTTGAAATGAAATTTCTGTGCAATACACATTCGTGTTGCTAATTTATTGATGTCGTCGTGAAACGAAAAGCTTAGTGTGGAAGCAACCCTACGATTCCCCACATTTCGCCAGTAGTCCTTCATCATCCAATTTAACTCGATTCAGGCGAGTCTCTGAGCGCGATCTCTACCGCTTCTACATACCTATACATATATATGTATGTGCACGTACACGTGACGTACCTCCCCCTCCCCCGCACCCTCCCCTCGCTCTAACGTCTCTACAAGCAGTAGAGATGTTTGTTTTTGTTCGCGCGCCGCTGCTTCGGGAGAGTTTTACATATTTCGGGTCACGATAACTGCCTTTGAAGTAAACGTCCCCGTGAAGAGTCGGCGGGCTGACGAGCGTGTGACGTCACGCGTACCTACACTAATTGTAGGGCAACGAGTTCTTTGCGGTCGTGCCTTTGTTGACTGGAAGACGAGAAACGCAATGTTCAAACGAAACAAATATAGTAGTAGTAAGTAGCTGTTCTCCGCGGTTTCACCCGTGTTTATTTATTTTATTATATCACAAAATCCACAGCTCTTAAACTGACAACATATGAGACTTATAACTTGGCATAAAGTCAATAACGGATTTGTGTTGTTTAGTTTATCGCGATAAAATTATTCTAATGGCCTTTTTCAAACTATCTTCATACCAAATCATCTATATCAGGAGTTTAGGCGTGAAAAAGTAACAAACAAACAAATAAACAAACAGAGTTACGATCGCATTTATAATATAGTGTTGTAGTATTAGTGGATGTTAGTATGAACTATGGATATATGTACGCAGTAGTCTGATAAGAAAGGGCATGGGGCAATTTGTGGGCAATCCAGGAAAATGCAAATGTAACATTACAATTGACTGATTGTGATGTAAGTGTAACAACTTGTTAGTACTCCACTCTGCAGAATGCATTACAAGAACACATATTATTCGCTCGCCAAGGAGCGATTACGTTTTTGTAAGCAGCTTGTATGAATGTGTGCATATTTGCTATTTTTAGTTTAATTTTTGTCGTCATAAGAAGTACCTATCTATTTGTTTCCTTTTTCTTATTTACTGTCCCTATGTTGTCATATAATTAATGTAATTGATAAACCCGTTTTAATTAATGTAAATAAATACAGCAGCGCGCTTGTTTCCATTGCATTATGACAACACGACAACCGCGCGCCGCGTCCCTCCGATAAATGAATACGTTCAATATTGCAATTTATCGCATGATAAGTCTTTGCTCGTGATTATACAATTAATGAATAAGTTTTTCTGTTGTAAGTCTGCGTGATTGGTGAATGTGTAGTGACGTCACACGACGTTTGCGGTGCGTATGTGTGTGTGTGCTGTGCGTGTGACGAGTTTCACAATATTGATAAAGCTATACATAGGTATGCAGGTAGGTACGCGACGGAGGCGCGAACAGTCTTCTATTACGATATATTTATAAGTGCAATCGTTGTAACTTCACTGTTATTTCTTTACAGCTACTTGAAAATAAAATCATGTCATTTTCAATGAAAATCCTACTCAGCTCCGTGCCGTTTGCTAATATGAGCAGGTCCTAATGAAAGTAAGTCGGTTGCGACACCCCTACCCGCGCAGGGCTGTCCCATAACACTACATATAAGAGCAAAAAAAAAATTAGGCATAAAAACCCATATTATGCCAAAAAAAAGTTCAAAATTCTTTATTTAATAGGTTATTTATTTATTTGTAGAGCATCTACACAACGTGCATAATATGATCACTTTAAAACGTCAAACATAAGACTAGCTACGCCTGTTCCAACCTCCTTACGCCAGCAAAAGAAGTAGTTACATAGTTCGGCAAACATGAGAAGGCCGCGAGTGTCGCAGCGGGGCCGGGACCGACCGGAGGATGGATGGCGCCGTGACTCGCTACTTTACTTTCACAACTTGTTGTTGCGGAAACAATGCTCATTATCTATTGTGAGCGATAACAAAAGCTCCAACGCTGTGGACGGGTTTAATATAATTCGATAATAACCTTTTGTTTACAGTAAAGCTATTAGCAAAGTTAATACGAAAAATAATAATTTTCGAAAATAAGACGTGTCAGGAATTTCTATTATGTATATGTTTTGGTGAAAATAAATCGTAGCCGAAGGGAAAGCAGAAGCCGTTGCAACAACAACCGACATCAATAGCTATATCCGCCGCCACCGGCGCGTGCTACTGAAAACAAAGAAATTGTAAAGCTTCCCCGCCCCCCGCGCCCGCGCCCCCATCGGTCGGCGCCCGATAAAGACCCGCTTTGTGAAAAAGCGTTTTTCTTCAGCTTTTCGAATGAAGGCATTATTTCTAAAACGTTATTATGACGGCTAATGTATTCATAGGTCGAGGTTACAAACGCTTCCATCTCTCACCCCTCCCTCCTCCCTCCAACCCCCGCGCCCGTTGCTCCCGGGGGAGGCTCATCAATATTAAAGCAGGAGTGAAAACAACAATTTGTTGATTACGATATTATACAAAATGATGGTTATTCAGTGGCCGCAGGAGTCGCCCGCCCCGCGCCCGTAGCACAGTGCACTGCACGTGAGTACGCAATGTCACTACTAGTACGCAAGTTTGTGTGAGCCTGCTGTTGTAGGCGACACTACACGCGATACAGTAGACTGGAGACAGTAAGACGATAGCAGCAGCAGAGTAGAGTTTTAGGACGATATCCAAACAGCTTTCTTACGAACTAAATTTACACAATACAATTACTTAATAAAAATTGAGTTTGACTCAGTGCAGTGTCACTTATAAAAAAAGACGAAGAGTAAAGCAGGTGAAAACAGAAAATTAAAGCGTAACAACAATAGATTAGAAAGGAAGAAGGAAACAAAATATATAGGTAAATAAATCAATAATATTCTAACCATATAAATATAAGTTTATCTTTATTGAAGCTTAACATGCCATGTTCCGTGATGTACGAGTGCACTTCCCCCACTCCGGCGCGAGTGCACTGCGCCGCGGAGTCCCTCTCCATTTCAATAGCAGTTATTCATGTGCGCTGCGACGCTCGTATACATTTTATCGGCAATTTCCGTTTTATCTCGCGTTTATTGCGAAATGAGACATAAAGCGGCGCGTAACTGTGGAGACGGGCCGAGAGCCGCGGCGGGCGGCGCCGCCGGCGGGACGCTAGTCGCCCGCCAACGTGGCTCGGTATGGGAAGTCGTAATACCGGAAATGGGATACCGATATTAGTTTTTGAAACTATTTATTTGGGTTAACTCCAATTCAGCTGTAGAGTGACACTGACTAAGACCACATCGTCACTTAGAACAGGTGAAACGCTACCCTGTAAGAAGTAAAAGAAAGAAATAAAGAACTGATATTAGTTAGCTGGGTTTCGATGTACGCACGGTTTCTGTCAGTAACTAGTTATCGTGAAACCGAATACCGTATTTTAGGTAGCACACTAATAGTAATAGAAACTGTAGACGGTATGTACCGGGCACCGCTGCGCGGGTTCACAGCCGGTATTGTTCCTCCTGTCGTCTGCTAATCAACGACTGGTTTATTGGACATCATCGGGTAGGTAACTGTTGAGATATCATTAGAATGATACGATTTAACTGTTAGTTAGTTTACGAGCCGACCATTAAAATTAAACGTGTATTCAAGTTGAACTATTCCAAGCGGCTGTGTAGGCGACATTTATTGTGTTATCTGCGAGGACTTGTAATTTGCTGTCTTTTATGAGCTACTTGCTACTAGTTGTGCCCCGCGGTTTCGCTCCCGTGGAAAATATTCTACATGACAGTTGATACAAAAATCCCACAGAGAAGAGCATGTTCGTTTAACTAATATTAGAAATGCGAAACTTTGTGAGTGAATGTGATGTTTGTTACTTCACGCTGGAACGGCTAAACAGATTTGATTGAAGTTTGGAGTACAGGTAGCTGATGGACTGGATTACATAGGCTACTTTTTTGCCCGGAAGAGGGTAGCATAATTTCCTCACTTTTCGAGTTTGCAATTATTCTTTCTTTAAAAATCTTGTTTTGGGTTTTTACGAATATACTTTTTTTAAAATTCAATGTGAAAGTTTCAATGTTTGTTAATCAATCACTCTAAAACGGCTGACAGATATGAATGGTATTCAACTACACAAATAGAAGTAGGTACTTATCATCACGAGTAATGCAGCGTTGTAGCGGGATAACCGCGAGTGAAACCAGACGATGGAGTATGTTTCGGCGCCGCGAGCGCCTCCACTCGGGGCTTGAACTCTCTTCAGAACTTCCCCTTTGAGACTGAGTCGAGTTCAAAAAGGGACGTTAATTGTGTGAAATTAGGCTTCAATTCAAACGGTTAGTAAGGATCAAAGTGCAACGCTGAACGTGCCACCAATGTTTAATGATGTACTATTAGTGGAGTAGAGTAGAGGAAGGCAGAACAGATGACAATTGTACCAAAAAAAAAATTGAATATCGATTGCATTCTCTAATCTTGATTCTCGAGTGATTAAGATCGATTCACGGATTGGTTCACTGTGTACGATCGATTTATAAATCTTGTTTTTGATCAATCAAATCGATTCTTCGGTTAATCGGTCTTAGATCCACATTCCTAGTCCCGTACCTAACTCGTGGATGCGCCTAATGGCATATTGAGTGTGCCGAGAGCCACGCACTTTATAAAACAAATATTAACGGCTTGGAAAGAACACAATAAATGTAGACACACGTCTGAAGCACCAGCAGCAGGTCGCGCGCTCATAGCGTTTAATTTATTCGATTGATCAGCATCTCTTTGTTCAATCAAGGCGATGAGATGTGTCGTACGCCCGTGTCGCCGACGCGCCGCACCGCACCGGATCCGACCCAAATGGCAATTTAAGCAGGATTCACGAAAAAGGCTTTAATTTTGAGTAATCCCTTTCACTCGTTGTGGAGCGAATACAATTACTTCCACGTAGCTGCGCGCCGAGGGCGGGGACGCGCCGGCCCGGGCGGCCGCGGCCGACTGGCGTGCGACGTTTTATTTTAATATATTATGTATATACATACTAGAGATAAAGATAAAATCGCTGTAGCCACTACTAGGCTCCATTTAAAGTCAGCAACTCGTTCGATTTTTCGACAACATCTGAAGTTACATCCAAGACTTGTCGATAACAAAATTTCATCTAATATATAAAATTCTCGTGTCACCGTTTTCGTTGCCATACTCCTCCGAAACGGCTTGACCGATTTTGATGAAATTTTTTGTGCATATCGGGAAGGTCTGAGAATCGGCCAACATCTCAAAATCAAAATCAAAATCAAAACTTTTTTATTTAATAGGATACATTGTGATCACTTTAAAACGTCAACTTAAAACTAGCTACGCCTGTTCCAACCTCCTTACGCCGGCAAAAGAATCTGTTTTTTATATTAATTTTTATCGAGTTAAATGTAGTCCACGCGGGTGAAACCGCGGGGCGCAGCTAGTGTTTATATAAAAGAGAAATCTTAAACCTTACATTAAAATATCGGACTATTTAGATGACAAAAAAGCTTGGTATTGTAGTGAACTTGCTCCAATTCAATCAATTAGTAGTAAGATTAAAATTGTATATGTGATCTATTTTTGATACCGTTCATAAAGTTTTGTACTATTCCTCTGCTTTCGGGTTGTCTGGAAGATAAGACCGCCCCTTGCGAACCATTAAGTTCTATTATTGTTCTATTACATTTCTCTATATTGCCGTGCACCAATAAAGAGTTAATCTATATACCTAATCTATGTATCATTTAAAGAAATCTTAAATATAAATTATCTCGATAACACGTCCCGGTGTACCCCGCGCGGATATCGGTTTTCGACCGGGACCTTCGGAAATACCCAATTACCCGCGTCCCCCCCGCCCCCGCCCCCGCGCGGGATCTTTATTCTCAACAGGTTGCAAAAATTCTTGCATGATAAATATGTCTTTAATAAGACAAAATTAATAAAACAAAATTAATATTACGAAAAGATTTAATTTTTGTAAAAAAAAAAGTTATAGTTTCTCGTATTTTGATAGCAAGTTATTGTCATAGCCTTACATCTACTAAAATAATATGCGTTACTGCTTGTTTATCCCTTATTAAAATCACAACATCACGATTTTTTACCTTCACCATGCAGGAGCTACGGGTCACTACAACTGAGATATCTTCGCTTCAAACTGCACCTTTGCTAGCAAGCGCGGCTCGGCAGTCGGTCCCGGCTCGCGCGGTCGGAGTGACGGCGCGCCCCCGGGCGGCGCCGGGATCGATATAAGTGAACCGTTTGGGAAATGTGCCAAAAATCGCGTTTTCAAACAACGCTTGTCGGATGTTACTTTGTTAGCTACTCTTATTTTTGTCAAAAGTTTATCTTGTAAGAAACAATATTGTGGCTCGCGGCCTGCAATGCCCGTTTGGTTAAACGAACGATAACTAATTACAGTAATGATCGTTACACCGAGCTCTGTTATTGCGACGGGGCGTGGACGGGCGGTGGGTTGCACGTCACAGCCCGCTGAAGCCCGAGTGCCGGTTCGATTCCTTTGAGCATAGAGAAGCCCTAAGAAGTGGAGGCAGTTACAAAGTAACCTCTAACTTTGTAACTCCCTCCCAAAACCGTTTATACTTTGTGATTGTAGTCCGTCGCGCTGAGACGTGTACAGACAGACAACCGACTCGTGAATGAGCTCAGCTTTTCGGAATCCATTAACATAAACGTCAACAGAGAAGAGAAACAAGCCCGTTTAGTTTAGATAAGACATCTGTTCGCAATAACTAGACGCGACCTCACCTTATTTTGTTGTCGGGAGCCAAATTACGGGGACAATGACGCGGGGCTTCGGGAATATAACCCTTCGACGTGGAGCATCTTCATACGAGCCGAGATGGCTTTTATCGATATCATTTTTACCTGCCACGTAATTGTTCCGGCGGTATATATACAGAGTCGGTGCTGACATCGAACCACAGCGGAGACACAGCGCAGCGATCACCAGTGGGAACACTGTACACGTGTCCGTGGGCTAGTCCCGTGCGCCTGGGTGGCAGCGGTACACGATGCTCTGTGCTTGCTGGGACCATCGTGCGCTGTTATCATGAGATATACTTATTAGTTGGCGAAGACCCAACGCACACTACACTCTTGTAAGCTATTAAAAAAGATAAGTTGTTTTAGGAACATATGAGATTCGTTTCACCTAATCCTAATCCTTATTTTAAGCTATGTCAAATACCTAATTCTTTGAATCCCACCTAATCCACGTACTCAGTATGAAGTTCAAAGAAACGAAGCGGACGGTAACTAATAGATTTGCGTTCATATAACCTGACCTGTTTTTTTTCACTTCTAACAGGGTAGCGTTTGGCCACAAGTAACCTGATACTAAGTGACGATGCGGTCGAAGATGGTGAAGATGGTGCCACACCTGGATACCTATTCGATGTATCAAAAAGTGTTCGTTCTGTCAGCTAGCAAGTCATTATGGTAACTAAAACATCGCCCAAGACAGAAACCAATCACGCACTTAAAAATTTAAATTCTTCTTACTCCTTTTAACGAAGACTAAGTCACGAAGGATTTGCGCTCACTCCAGGTGGAGGACTGGCAGGGGGTGGCGCAGGACAGAGCGAAGTAGCGTCTTTTGTTATCGGAGGCCAGGATTCACTTTGGGTCGTTGCGCCATCTTAGTTAGTTTTTCAGTTAGTTACCCCTTTTAACAGTGATATTCAAGAGATTGCCTGCTGCCCTACTTGTGTGCACTGTGACGCGATAACTTCAAGTGGCAAGTTTCGAGCCCTTGCATTGTAACTTTATACTGTCGCCATCGCGCGCCGCTTCCGGCGAATCAGCTAACTCGCGCCTTAATGCTTCCGCCGACGACTTGCTTCACTTCTTCGTGACGATTTAAAAGTTGTATAAAGTTGTAAGAGTATTCATTCGCAGCAGGTCGCTGCGCCGCTCGTGTCGGCGGCGGGAACCTATTACCGTGCTGTAATGGGAATTGTTGATTTTCATTTTTTGTAGCTGTAATTTTTTTTCAGATATATTTTTATATGTAAAGCGATATGGTCTTGCGATATTTTTATTTGCATGTAACAGTTACAATAGTAAAAATGTAAAACACGCTGTCGGACCTTCGATGTGTGTGGAGTGTTGCTATTACTGGGAAATCAGGGAAACTCATTTCCACAATAAACAAAATACTTACATTAAGTATTCCTTATTTTTTGTCTATTCAATTTCTAAAAGTCGAGACAGAATGTGTGTAATTGTTCTGTTGTTGTGGTGAACAATAAAGCGCTATCTAGCTAGTATGACCAGCTAGGTACTATAGTCGGCGACTGTACGCCGCGACGCGACTAGACGCGGTATCGCGCCATAAACTCTGTAAAGTAATAAACTAAGAAACATTGCGCAAAACTGCAGTTAACAGCACAACTCGGTGCGCTCGCCGCCGCCGCCAGCACACACGGGGCCGGGCTCGCAGCTCGCACTGCGCCGGCACTAGATAGCTACCTATTGTTCTCTCGCACACAACTCATTTCTCGCTATTTGAAGTAATGTTTCAAATTAGAATTCAAATGTACTTATTTAGTAATATATATAATATATGCCCGCACAATCACATACATAGACTCTGACCCCTAACTAGGTTTCCCTGTATCTAGGGTATCAGAAACTACGAGGGTCGGGGATCCACAACACCCAGACACAGAACAAATACTTGCGCTTTTTTTTTTCAACGCACAAATATTTGTTCTGTTGCGGGAATAGAACCCGCGACCTCACGCTTCGCAGTCGGCTATTCGCCCATAGCGCCACATCAGTCGTCAAGTCGGCTATTCGCCCTTATATAGGATACAACATAACTTTAACACGCCAAAAGTAAAACTAGCTACGCCTGTTCTAACCTCCTGACGTCGGCAAAAGAACAGGTAACAAACGCCCGGCAGGTTTTATTTTTTGGGCGGAGCAAGTTCACTACAATCCCTAGCTTGTTTGTTATCTAAATAGTCCGATATTTTATGATAACTTTACTAATAAGACTTCGTTTTACATGGACTTGAAATTTTGCTATCGACAAGTCTTGAATTTCACTTGGGATTTTGTTGAAAAAACGTACACCTTTGAACGAGTTGCTGACTTTATAGAGCCTAGTAGTGGGTAGGTACAGCAGTTTTATCTTTGTTTCGAGTATCAAAGTAAAGCGAGATATTTGTCGAACGTACTGAAGTGAGTTATCTAGCTAGACGCCGCAGTGCTCATAAACCAAGAGGCAGGCTCTACAGTCTACAGCCCCCTACCACCGCACTAATAACAAGCTGCCCTTTGTCCGCGCACCACCGCCGCGAGCGTTATTGCATCGCGCGGCACACAGCGCCACCGGGTGCGGCCACCGCTACCGATTACAGCACACGACCAGCAATAGAATCAGTCTCGATTCATTGCCTCACCTAGCTTTTTACTGGCGCTGTAACTAACTGCGGTATCGCAATGTGCGGTGTACATCGCGCGCCCAATACAAGCGCTACCAGCCATTGCGGGCGGCGAACAAGCAGTAGAGATAATTGTGTGGTCGCTATTTATGTCGGACGTGTGAATGGGTGCGGGAATGTTTATTGAAGGAGTGAATTGAGGGTAGTTCTATGGAAATCGAGGGCAATTTAAAGTTTGTATATTATGTAACTTTTGTTCTACCTGGTTGTATTCCAGGGCATGCTGGCTGCGTCTGTGTGGGACGCCACCAGGGCCTTTTACTCAAAGAAATTTTGTTACAATTTGTCGTGGTCATAAATAATAAGGCTGACGTAGTTGTAAGGCGACTTCAATGGCGCTGTTAGATAAAACAGTTTCTTTTGAAGAGACGCTTACATACCACGACACCAAAACAAATATTAAAATGTCGAATAAATCAAGTCGTCACAAGATAAACTTCTTAATTAAAAAAACTGTCAGAGAAAGAGGTTTACTATTTGATAAACAGTACAAAAACTATTTCGGTAGATAGCGAAGAGTGATAATGTGGTGGCCCCCCCGGTTTGTGATCGTCTATTAATGATAGTTAGTGTATATCGAGTGAGTTTTAGACAGCTTCAGGAATTTTGTAGTAAAGAGCGGAGCATGAGTATTGTGCTTTGGCAAATTTAGCCTTATCGTCAAGTAAGTTATGTCAATGCCTTATTCTGAATGACCAAGAGTAATCACCTTTCCATTCCACCCAAGCTTACTTTAGTTATGACAGTGCCTTAATTTACCTTCTAGTGAGTCTAATAATTCATTGACCTTAGAATAAGACCATGTGATAATCATCGCTTGAATAAAAACAAGTGCGATGTATATTAATAATCTACAGGTTGCCATAGTAAGTGTTGAGCTGGCGTGGGTTAGTGAATTGCCTCTTGTGAGGACTATTTGGGCCCCCCACCGACGAATTCCTGACTCGGACCAATGCCAAGGGATCCCTACCGCGGGGCTCACCGCTCAGCGTAGCTGATTATAGGGGGTAAAGAACCATCCTTTATTTACCCTAACGCTGCGAAGCGTATGTAATGGTTTTTTTTATGACGCTTAAAGCGCCCTTCCCCATGTTTGGTACCATTTGTTGTATAAATTTCGAATGAGTTGTATATTAGCTTGGCCAAGCTATAAAGCAATGGATTGGTTCTGAGAGGACGTGTGTTATGACATTCAGAGTCACTGGAATTCCGACACAGATAGGCACTGACTTTAATATATATATATATGTATATATAACATATAGGAAACGAAATAATTCATTGTCCTACAGTTAACCTTATACTCAATTCAATATAGATGTACTCATCTCATCAGTCACAACAAATCCTGATAGTTGTTTCTATCTAACTCTACTTCCTAAAATCCTATATTCTTATTTCTCATACATAAAACAGTCATAACCTCTGACTTTACTCACTCTCGTAAATCCCATTGTTCAATCGTGATGGGAACTCCATCTGTTGGCATCTTGTTCCCTATCTAAGTTCAGGTAGCTACAAATGTTTAGAAACTACTAATGATCTTTCCTCTCTCTCTCTCTTTTATATAACCAAAAATTCGATTCTATTGTTCAATTGTTATTACTGGCTTGTTCCTTCCAAATCAAATGCTATAGCGTTGTTAATTGTAATTATCAATTGAGACTATCTACTTACTAAAGAATAGCGATTTATAGTTTTAGCTATCATCGAGTATCGAGTGTATTATTTCCAGTCCAGTAGAGATTCGTCCTTCGGAATTTTATAATTTATTTAATTAACTAGGATCAAAATAGGTTACTCAGGTAAGACCTTAGGCTTAGTCATCTCTGCTGTTCCTTTATCTAGTAAGGGACTTAAAATTAATGAAATGAAAATCGGCACATGGTAGATCATAATTATCGTATTTTATTTCTTTGATCTACATAATTTCAAAATTAAAATACTACGAAACTCTTTCATTATTTAGATCGATATCGATATCTTACGATATTCGACCAGCCATTCTGTTCCTGCGGCTTCAATTTATGAGGGAAAAACGAACGGCTAAATAAAAAACCTCATTCGCCGGCCTACTATGAAAATATGACCAGAAAATGGTTCAAATACATGTACATTATTATTAATCTAATAACATGCATAGTCTCGTGCGTTTATTTACAAATCCATATTTTACCCTCTAAGTTTATGATATGATTACACGCATCACATCTTATTATGTGCATTAGTAATAAAACCCGAACATTGTCGGTTCCTTATTTTGTACACAAAATCAATCTCGTTCCTTTATATGAGCGGTCTGTCAATTTGGAATGGAATCGAACCTTCCTCATACAATTCCTCACTGAGAATCATAATGCACTGCAAGTACATAACATATAATATAACCCTTCAAATAATATGGTAGGACTCGAACCTCCTTTATATAATTCTCGCTAAACATCACAATTATAATGATTACATTCATTATGTGTACATATGCTGCTGGCTCTAGTCAAACATAAAATCAGCATCTTTACCAAACATAACATCAGTATCTTTCCCAAACGTACACCTTCTTAACATCACATTTTATAAGGATTACATTCATTATATGTACATATGCTGCTGGCTCTAGTCAAACATAAAATCAGCATCTTTACCAAACATAACATCAGTATCTTTCCCAAACGTTCTCCTCCTTAACATCACATTTTATAATGATTACATTCATTATGTACAAGTATATATTTATGCAAATGTATACAAACATGGTACATTACCAAACCTCGATCTCTCGCCCTCACCGTAATCAGCATTCGGTGTCACTTAACTGATCTTACTTTACTTAATAATATATTCTAAATTCAACACAGACTTTAATTTAATTACATAATATATTACTTTCTCTATGAGAGCTAATTATAACTAGGCAACTCGTCGCTTCGAAGGCTCTTCGCTGAGTGTCCGTCACCCCGTCTCACCCCGTCCGATTTCGAAGAAAAGTTCCCTCGCCCCTCTCTCGTCATCTGAAACTTTTAAATGCGCGGGAGTATCTGATAGGTCAAAACTCTTTTGGTAGGGAGAACTGCAGAAAAACAAAAGGATCTGCCCACAATTTCCAAGAACAAGCTAGGTTAATTCCCAAGTTCTCTCCGAAACATAGTTCGACATGTGGCACCTATAAAATTAGTTTATGGGATATTTGTCTTTTGTTTATCTCGGAACTTTCTTAAGAGTTCGCCTTTTTTGCGAGGTTCAAATGCAATCTGAAACGATTCATTCCAAATTTATGGCTTTACAGCACTTAAACAATACGTCTTAACCTTTTTGAATAGTGGCTCTTTTTTCTCATAGTTTTCTAACGTCTACCTATTTAACTAATGGAAACATTTTTTTGACGGTCCGATTTGACAAAAAAACAAGTCACATGTGCTTACCACCTCACGCGCCCCCAAATAGATTTTGAAATGTCGATCTCTAAGCAATTACTTAACCAATCGTCGTTTTAAAATATATTTCAACGTTAAACGTCAAAAAAATTTTCTATCTCAGCTTCACTATATCTCACGCGTTCCTAAATACTGCCATGGTATTTATGGTTGTTCGTACCTCAATACAATTCTTCTAACTATTTTCCGTACTAAGATACTATTATTGTTCTTGGTTATACCTGATTTATATAATAAGCTTTGTGTTTATTTTGCTGTATCTGTTTATGCAATAACGGAAAAATAAGGATGGCATTATAGTTTTATTTATTAGTGCTAAGAACTCTCGTAATTGTTTTACGATTCGTGGCACTGAAAATTCCCATTGTAACATTCTCTCCATCAGATTCCATCTGTATCCCATTAATAGTCACTTTGTGTCTTAACAACTTTACCTCTACACACGTAATTCGACTCCTTTCTACTCTACCTGTCATTTCCGCATTCTTTAATTTACTTAACATCTGATCTAGATGTTCTTAATGCATCGGTAAGTTCCCAATAGTAAACAATGATGTCATCTAGATAATTCATACAAAACTTCCGTACCTCATCTAATATAACGTCCATTGCTCTAGAAAACCCTTATGCGGACGTTTACAATCCTTGTGTCAATACACGATAGATATAAGTTTTCCCCATAAATGAAAACCTTGTATATTTCTTTGACTCCTCATGCAAGGCAATTTTAAAATATGTGTCGTTACAGTCAATCAACTTATATAATTTACTCCATGAAATGATTGAACGTTAGACGTTATTGATGGCGATGCGGCGTCACCTAACATTTTCTTATTGAGTTCCCGCGTTCTAACAAGAGTATTATCGACCCATCTCGTTTCTAATTGTGTAAGTAAGCGGACTGCAAGATGGTGTCGCTTCTTGTTGGATAACTCCCAATCTTTCTAATTCGTCTAATTTCTCTTAAACTTGTTCTCTATGTCCCATGGGTACTGGATAACTACGTTTTACAAACGGTTTTCCATCTATCAATTTTATAACGTGTTCGTATTTATCAGTCAACCCTCGCTTACTGGTGAACACCTTACAATGCTTTTCCAATACAGGCAATAACAACTCTTTCTGTTCGCAACTTAGGTTGATATTGTTAGAATCTATTTTCCAATTGGTTTTGTCTCAGTATTCGGATTGGAATCATCTGTCTGTTATATGTCCAGATCCAATATAGAATTTATAATAGCGGCATCCGACGCGCCCCCTAATTTTTCGATTTTACAATTTGAATTTATTCTAACGCTTGTTTTAACTTCCGAAATGTTCTATTGTCAATGTCTGTTCATTTTTACAATGTACCGCACCTTTCACCCGTCCTAGCCAATCATACCCTAATATCAACGATCTAGGTAGTCTACGCATAATCAGCATTGGTACTTCGACTAAACCGCTACAGTACTCTGTCTCTCTTCGTATGAAACTCACATACAATACCGCCCTTTTAACATGTTACGCCAGGATCGAACTGACTTTCTAATAAGATCCCTGCACTATCTGCTAATGATCGATAATCACATTCATCGCACACCGTCTCGTCTAAAGGTCGTTTCAAACCGTTCCCGTTAATTCCTAATTTCTCTCCTGCCTTCCATCTCCGTTATATGAGAATCTTATAAGCTATATTTCTCTCAGAATCTTTTCGAATCTCTTTATTCCATCTAGCACAAATAACTAACCAATCTGAACTCGCTTGTGTAGGGGACATTAGTTTTTTTGTTTGTCCGCCCCCACAGGTTTCGACGAAGCAGTCGTCTCAACTTCCTTAACGAAGGTAATAGCGGGTATTTTCAACCTAGGTCTATCTCTCCTCTGTACGTATGGCGCGGTCCTATTATAATTTGACCTATAACCAGCACGCCCCCGATGATGGCCTCTCCCTCTGAATGAATTTCGATTTCTCCTCCATACATCTGCCTATATGGTAGCTGTGATTGGTCGTCTACCTCGTCTATCTTGCTGATTGTTTCTATTTGAACCATTAATAGATGCTATTTGGTGCCTTACAACAATATTTTGCTCTTAACCCCGAAGGAAATTTGCGTCACTTATAACAATGGCCTCTTCGGTCCTTGTAAACTATAATTGTTGTATGTCTACATAATAATGTCGCATTATTGAATTTACGAGGTCTCTCTCACTAAATGCAATTGTTAAAGACTGCATAGACTCCACTTCTTGTGCAAAATGCTCGGACCTAGTTAGCCCCGAGTCACTGGAATATACCCCTTTAATTAATTTATACCTTACTGATTTTTTTTTTTAATCTGTTCTGTTCAGTAATTTCGACTAAAATCAGTTTCAAAATCTGCAAACGTGGCCCAATCTTTCGAATATAATTCCACGACTTTACGTACATGGCCCGTGACACATTCCAAAGCTATATCGACCTCTCTATCGTGCGCGTTTACTGATTTGATGTATTTTTAGTCTTTTCAAAATGTGATCGGGTTAATCTGTGATTTCCCGTCAAAATAGGCTTAGTCACCGTAGGTTGAACCACATATATATTACGAGTCATCGAGGAGACCGCAATATCTTTCTCTGATGCAAAACTAGCCCCAGCTCTATTGCCACTCGCCTCTCCGTTTATTTCGCATGATGAATCGCTAGTTACCTCTACTCTACTTTCGTTACTGCCTGAACCTAACAATTCTAATTTCTCATGAAATTCATTCATCCTTTGTAATAGCAACTCTAATGTCGTATTTTCGTTTGTCTTATTACGTTCATTCAGTTCACTTTCATTCATCTTCCCTGTTTTCTCAAAGTGCGTCTGCCTCTACCTTCAGCCATTATTAACAATAACTATCGTTACAACATCTGCAAGATGGTTACAACAATAGTGACTAACACCCAACAACCAAACAATGTATTTTAACACTATCTAATTTTACAACTCTTCGCAACGTGTTATAACAATAGTCCGTTTTTTAAACAAATGTATTCTAAAGAATTTATTTTGCAATTACTATGAACCCTTAATTTGTTTCCGAGATAAACAGAAGTAAAACTTTCTAATTTTGTTTATGTTTCATCAATTTAGTTATATATATTTTTATATGCAAAATAAGGTAGAAGTGGTGATGCTACGCTCTTCTTTCTCGTTGGTATCCTGTGAAATTAACATTTTATGAGTACACATAATTTAACATGGTATTACATATATGTATTTACTAGTCATGCATAACACATAGTCATATTTCATGCACAATAAATCTCCTCTCTGCTCCTTTGGTATCCCTGAAAACACTTATAAAACACTCGATACAGGTGATTTCTACGTTGTGTCTTTTTTATTTAGGTTCTAATCCAATCGCATCTTATTTGATTACGTAGTTGGAATATTCTGGTCCGCGGCACCTTCTGTGGTGGCCCCCCCGGTTTGTGATCGTCTATTAATGATAGTTAGTGTATATCGAGTGAGTTTTAGACAGCTTCAGGAATTTTGTAGTAAAGAGCGGAGCATGAGTATTGTGCTTTGGCAAATTTAGCCTTATCGTCAAGTAAGTTATGTCAATGCCTTATTCTGAATGACCAAGAGTAATCACCTTTCCATTCCACCCAAGCTTACTTTAGTTATGACAGTGCCTTAATTTACCTTCTAGTGAGTCTAATAATTCATTGACCTTAGAATAAGACCATGTGATAATCATCGCTTGAATAAAAACAAGTGCGATGTATATTAATAATCTACAGGTTGCCATAGTAAGTGTTGAGCTGGCGTGGGTTAGTGAATTGCCTCTTGTGAGGACTATTTGGGCCCCCCACCGACGAATTCCTGACTCGGACCAATGCCAAGGGATCCCTACCGCGGGGCTCACCGCTCAGCGTAGCTGATTATAGGGGGTAAAGAACCATCCTTTATTTACCCTAACGCTGCGAAGCGTATGTAATGGTTTTTTTTATGACGCTTAAAGCGCCCTTCCCCATGTTTGGTACCATTTGTTGTATAAATTTCGAATGAGTTGTATATTAGCTTGGCCAAGCTATAAAGCAATGGATTGGTTCTGAGAGGACGTGTGTTATGACATTCAGAGTCACTGGAATTCCGACACAGATAGGCACTGACTTTAATATATATATATATGTATATATAACATATAGGAAACGAAATAATTCATTGTCCTACAGTTAACCTTATACTCAATTCAATATAGATGTACTCATCTCATCAGTCACAACAAATCCTGATAGTTGTTTCTATCTAACTCTACTTCCTAAAATCCTATATTCTTATTTCTCATACATAAAACAGTCATAACCTCTGACTTTACTCACTCTCGTAAATCCCATTGTTCAATCGTGATGGGAACTCCATCTGTTGGCATCTTGTTCCCTATCTAAGTTCAGGTAGCTACAAATGTTTAGAAACTACTAATGATCTTTCCTCTCTCTCTCTCTTTTATATAACCAAAAATTCGATTCTATTGTTCAATTGTTATTACTGGCTTGTTCCTTCCAAATCAAATGCTATAGCGTTGTTAATTGTAATTATCAATTGAGACTATCTACTTACTAAAGAATAGCGATTTATAGTTTTAGCTATCATCGAGTATCGAGTGTATTATTTCCAGTCCAGTAGAGATTCGTCCTTCGGAATTTTATAATTTATTTAATTAACTAGGATCAAAATAGGTTACTCAGGTAAGACCTTAGGCTTAGTCATCTCTGCTGTTCCTTTATCTAGTAAGGGACTTAAAATTAATGAAATGAAAATCGGCACATGGTAGATCATAATTATCGTATTTTATTTCTTTGATCTACATAATTTCAAAATTAAAATACTACGAAACTCTTTCATTATTTAGATCGATATCGATATCTTACGATATTCGACCAGCCATTCTGTTCCTGCGGCTTCAATTTATGAGGGAAAAACGAACGGCTAAATAAAAAACCTCATTCGCCGGCCTACTATGAAAATATGACCAGAAAATGGTTCAAATACATGTACATTATTATTAATCTAATAACATGCATAGTCTCGTGCGTTTATTTACAAATCCATATTTTACCCTCTAAGTTTATGATATGATTACACGCATCACATCTTATTATGTGCATTAGTAATAAAACCCGAACATTGTCGGTTCCTTATTTTGTACACAAAATCAATCTCGTTCCTTTATATGAGCGGTCTGTCAATTTGGAATGGAATCGAACCTTCCTCATACAATTCCTCACTGAGAATCATAATGCACTGCAAGTACATAACATATAATATAACCCTTCAAATAATATGGTAGGACTCGAACCTCCTTTATATAATTCTCGCTAAACATCACAATTATAATGATTACATTCATTATGTGTACATATGCTGCTGGCTCTAGTCAAACATAAAATCAGCATCTTTACCAAACATAACATCAGTATCTTTCCCAAACGTACACCTTCTTAACATCACATTTTATAAGGATTACATTCATTATATGTACATATGCTGCTGGCTCTAGTCAAACATAAAATCAGCATCTTTACCAAACATAACATCAGTATCTTTCCCAAACGTTCTCCTCCTTAACATCACATTTTATAATGATTACATTCATTATGTACAAGTATATATTTATGCAAATGTATACAAACATGGTACATTATCAAACCTCGATCTCTCGCCCTCACCGTAATCAGCATTCGGTGTCACTTAACTGATCTTACTTTACTTAATAATATATTCTAAATTCAACACAGACTTTAATTTAATTACATAATATATTACTTTCTCTATGAGAGCTAATTATAACTAGGCAACTCGTCGCTTCGAAGGCTCTTCGCTGAGTGTCCGTCACCCCGTCTCACCCCGTCCGATTTCGAAGAAAAGTTCCCTCGCCCCTCTCTCGTCATCTGAAACTTTTAAATGCGCGGGAGTATCTGATAGGTCAAAACTCTTTTGGTAGGGAGAACTGCAGAAAAACAAAAGGATCTGCCCACAATTTCCAAGAACAAGCTAGGTTAATTCCCAAGTTCTCTCCGAAACATAGTTCGACATGTGGCACCTATAAAATTAGTTTATGGGATATTTGTCTTTTGTTTATCTCGGAACTTTCTTAAGAGTTCGCCTTTTTTGCGAGGTTCAAATGCAATCTGAAACGATTCATTCCAAATTTATGGCTTTACAGCACTTAAACAATACGTCTTAACCTTTTTGAATAGTGGCTCTTTTTTCTCATAGTTTTCTAACGTCTACCTATTTAACTAATGGAAACATTTTTTTGACGGTCCGATTTGACAAAAAAACAAGTCACATGTGCTTACCACCTCAATAACCGACACGAGACAGACACTTTGCGAACAAAGAATGATGTAAAGTGTTCAAGTCGGCTTGCATCGCGACACTTGTTACGATAACATACCGTCCTGTCGAGATTACAGATCGCCCGCTGCATTAGTATTCCGTGCGCCGTCACGCCGCCCGCCCCACGCCGCCACGCCACCCGCCCCACGCCGTCACGCCGCACTATGCGAAGGCGCCTTACGGCCGGCTTCAATAACCTATCTATGCCTTACTAGTGATATAATATATAGTTTAAAAAACTAAAAAAAACACTTTAAAAACGCACTGAAAAATATAAAATAATTAAATTGACTTGTATTAGTTACGATATAATGGTTAATTCTAAAAGTTTGGAGCGCTTTTTGGTTGTGTGTACTTTTATTTTCCGGTTATACAAAGGTACTCTGTGACTTTTATTTACCCAGTAAAAGAAGCGCTCCACACTTTTAGAATTAACCATTATATCGTAACTAATACAAGTCAATTTAATTATTTTATATTTTTCAGTGCGTTTTTAAAGTGTTTTTTTTAGTTTTTTAAACTATATATTATTATTTTTTTACTTTTTGGTCGTTTGTTACCAAGTTCAATCTATTGGACTCATTAAGACGATTCATATGAGCCCAAACACGAGGGGTTTGCTAGTAGCCACTGCAGAGATCCCCTACCCACCTTCCGGTTGCATCATCAGACCCTCGTCACCAAGTCCAATCTATTGTACTCATCAAGACGATTCATATGAGTCCAAACACGAGGGGTTTACTGGAAGCCACTGCAGAGATCCCCTACCCACCTTCCGGCTGCATCATCAGATCAGGTCAATGATACCAAATCATTGCATTGTCACCGAGATTACATACACATACAAAGTTTCAAGTCGATACGACAATTAGAATTTGGTGAAAATTGACTTCTAAGATTTGATTACATTGTTAGTTAGTTAGTTAGTTAGTTAGTTAGTTAGTTAGTTAGTTAGTTAGTTAGTTAGTTACAAGTCAAGCTAATAAAAGTGTTTTAAATATGACAGTACTTCAATGCTTGTGTCAAATTTCTATCTCCAGTCGGGCAAACCGTGGATAGATAGGTTATTGAGACCGGCTCATAGAGAGCCATGCCAAAAGTACTTTTTCCAAAAGTCTGCACAGGTACATGAATTATAGCTCAGATTATAGGTAAAAAATCAATTTATATCCTCAAACGTGATTGATCTAAATACGCTCAATAAAATAATGATGTTAGAAATAATTCTTAACCTACGATTTTTTTAGCACGAATTTATAGTAAAATAACAATGGGTTTCATATACGTGTTATACCGTTTCGGAAAGTTTAAAATGCATATTTTTCTGTTAAGTATATAAATATGTACCTTATTTAAAAAAAACCACTTAACTATTTGTATATACATGAAAGTTATAGATGTATAACATGAGAATGAGTCCATGTTCCGGGCGGGCCGCGCGCACGCCATACTAGCGCCGTGCCGCGGCGTGGCCCGCACACTGCGCGCCGCACGTACGCTCGCTACACTTGTTCGACGGTGAATCAACGCGCGGCTCCGGCACACGGCGGCGGCGTGCGCCTCAACGAGCAGTGTGTGTCCGCCGGACTCGCGCGTTTGTATGTACCAACACGATTTGAACTTATGTAGACTATTGTACACCTTCTGGCTCTCCCTTTATATAATAAGAAACTTTGTACTAATATATAGGTAGATAACGCTTTATTGTTACACCACAGCAACGGAAATTAGAACAAAATAAAAGGAAAGATCTTAGAGCTAGTGTTACAATGGGCGGTCTTATCGCTTATATCCTTACTTATGATTATTATAAATGCGAAAGTAGTCAAAAGTCAAGGTACATAAATAGTCTAGAGCCTGAGAAAGGACATAGGCTACTTTTCATCGCGATAAACTGTAGCCCACGCGGGTGAAACCGGAAATTTATTGTGTACTAGCTGTTCCGCGGTTTCACCCGCGTAGGTTACAGTTTATCGCGTTAAAAAGTATCCTGTATCCTTCCTTCCTCAGGGTCCAAACTCTCCGTACCAAATTGCTTTTAAATCGGTTCAGTTATTTAGGCGTGAAAGCGAGACAGACGAACAGAGTTACTTTCGCATTTATAATATTAGTGGAGCCCTTCCCTATAGGGATTTCATTAGATTGAAGCACCGTCGCGCTTCCTTTTTTGTGCTCTACAAAGAGAAAAAAGCCCTTGTCCACGTTCGCACAAAACGATGTCGACGACATACAAAACCTATATATCATATATACAATGTTTCTGGTCACTTGGTATCGACGTGGGGCGCCTCTACATGGCGGCTGGAGGGTTTGTCTGTTGGAATAGCAACTTGTTAGAAAACAAACACGACAACGTAAAGAATTAATCCTTTATCGTCGCGCATTTATAACACTAGTATGGAATTATGGATTGTCCGATAGCGCAAGTGTATGTATCGTTATTTGCTACAAATAAAAATACTGTCCATTGTATACAAGCATTAATTAAAATTAATGATTCCTTTTCCCTAATTGGTGTTATGCAATTGTCTGTTACTCTGTCTATTTCCTCGTATAGTCAACGACAAAAGTCACTGAACAAAAACACATTTTCGCGATCACTTTATGATCAAAGTCAAAGTCAAAATTTGTTTTATTCAATAGGATACATTGTGATCACTTTAAAACGTCAACTTAAAACTAGCTACGCGTGTTCCAACCTCCTTACGCCGGCAAAAGAACAGGCAAGAAACGCCCGGCAGGTAATTTTTGTGGCGCGATCACATTGACAATTTTATTCTTATTACTAATTGACCTGATCTTGAACACCAACCTTCGACCAATCGTCACTTAACATCAGGTGTGTTGTGTTAATGCTCAAACGGTACCTTGTAAGTTGCAAGGAAAAACAAACATTACTGATGTAAGACGTATTTAGATGGATAATCGAGTCTGTTCAACTAGTTTTGTCGCTGACTGTACACTGTATATTCAATTCGTCGGCGACCAATTAACTTTCTAAAAACAACAATTGACTTTGTCCAAATAGTCGCCCAAACAAACCGGAGCCACGTCGTCGTGCCAACTCGTAAGAATTCATTGAGAATTGCTTGCTTTCAACATTTAACATAATTATCGGTTAATCATTGAACAGGAAGTATCGCTACAGAACTCCTTCGAACACAACTTGCAACAAGTTCGGAACTCGGCGCCGTTGACAACTCCCACCACTCCTAACACAACGGAGTAAAGCTCAATATCGGCTGGCAAGTTTCACAAACTTTTCCTGCTCCTTTGTTTGTGATATCAAAGAAATAAGGTTCAAGTTGGGTGTTCACTTCATTCGAATGTAGGTAAATACAAGCGGTAGATATTATCGAAATGAACAAAGCAAACGGGTCTCGTGTAAACAGAAACCACATTGCTTTGAGCTCTCTGCGAGTACACAGTAGACGCCGACAGAAGGTTGAGTTCAGCGTCCCTTCGAGTGGAAGCCTTGTTAGAGACTAGTTGTACAAAGTTGTCGATTCTATTGAGTATTTTCTAAATCTTAATGTGACAGGTCTAAAAGTAAAGCTGTGCTCTTCTTATTTCTGTAGTTAGAAAAGGACAGCGATACTTTTAGACCTGTGAAACTTAGTTTAGTCTTACAAAAAGCGAACCTAATCGACACCTATGTCGCAATACATAAATATATTGTCTATATTGTCATTAAAACCAGTCCTAGTCCCGTAGAGCTTGCTACAATTGCTACGAGGCTACGTGCGTAGAGCTACGGCGTAGGGCATCTACTACGGCAACGACCTAGCGAGCCTACATACTGATTGAAAGTCCAAATAGAACTACATATATATTTATTTAGTAGAATACATTGTGTCTTTAAAACGTCAAACTTAAAACTAGCAACGCCTGTTCCAACCTCCTTACGCCGGCAAAAGAACAGGCAAGAAACGCCCGGCAGGTAATTTTTTTGGCGCGATCACATTGACAATTTTATTCTTATTACTAATTGATCGAATTGGAGCAAGTTCACTAAAATCCCAAATTTTTTTTTTATCATAATATAAATAGTTGGATGTTTTATAATAAGCTATATACTTCTAGAATTTCTCTTGGTTGTGCACATTGGGATATGGAAACATGCATATTAACGAGTTAAGGAGCTTGTGTCAAATTTCTATCTTCAGTAGAGCAAACCGTGGTGAGATAGGTTATTGACACCGGCCGTTAGTGTGGTTGGGAAATCTTATTATTCCCGCTGTGTAGGAACAAAAAGCTTGTAGCAGGTAGGTTGCGCGGCCGCCACACTGGTTCTGCGAAGGTAGCCGCCCACGCCTCCACTCACCGCGAGCACCGCTACTCACCGAGAGAGTACTTTCCCGACGGCTTATAGTTACGTACAGTCAACGACAAAAGCTGATCACACTTGATTTTACTAATGCGTTTTGTAATGGTTGTCCTTTTCATACAAATTACATGGTAGCGTTTGACAAAGACAACAAAAAATTTAAAATTTCAAAAACCCCGGCCATCTTGGACCAATTTGCATGAAACATAGCTAAAAACACTCGCCTTCCATACAAAAAAAAACGAAATTGTAATGGCTTCATCCGCTCGCGAGCTACGGTACCACAGACAGACACCCCTCTTTTTGCGTCGGGGGTTAAAAATGAAAATCAGCCCTGTGGATTCGTCCATAGAACATACTGAGCCAAGACCTTTTAGGGAGGTACTACTGCACACAGCAGCAGTGTTCGCAGCATCACGTAATATTAATGTAAACGGTTTTTTGCGGGTCTTTTCTCTTGTTATTGTGTGCAGTTCTACCAAATATAGTGTTTCTCTCTCTCTCATAACATAACACACCTGATGTTAAGTGATGATTCGGTCGAAGGTGTCTAAAATGATAAAGAAAATCAGAAAACTTGTTATAATTCAGCGACTTTTGTCGTTGACCGTACTTAATATCATTTGTAGTACGCAACGTAGTTTCTGATACACCGAGAGACATCGGAGGTGGATAATGTAGTTAGCATAGTGAAGGGTCCGGACAGTACCTTGTAGGCGACCCGTCTGGCTCACAACAAATTATATACAGTCTATAATTATCTCAGCGCAAATAACGGGCAGCCACATTTATGTGAATCTTGGGCCTAAATTACGATAGTTATTTTGGTACATCGAGGGACCACTGCACACAAATAGACCGAGCCCCAAATTAAGCTCGAAACTTGTGTTTTGGGTACCTACTAGACATCGATGTACAACATACTTATATATAGAGAAATAAATACTATATAGATAGAAATATCCAAGACTCAGGACCATAATATAATATTATTACACACGTAAAATAAAAAAAGAAAAGAGTGTGTGTGTGTGTATGTTTTTTTTTAATAATAAAAGAGTTCTGACTGAATGACATCGACGTAGAGCCTAAACTGATGGGCGCCTTCATAGATTTCCTACTTCTATGAGTGCCTTCTACAAACGATAATGCGTTTGAAAACTAAAAAATATATATGGTAATGAACATATTTTAAACATATTATAACGTTAAGTCACTAATCTCTCTGACTGTGACGTTAATAAACTCTGTTATTTTTTTGTTTTTTCATCGTCGTTACTAACTAACCTTCTTTGTTCGATTGCGCTTAGCCGTTAACGATTGTAGAAAAAGAAACGTTTGCATCTCGGCTCGGCCACGTGAGTACATAAAGTTATTTAGAGATTTATGTTTTTGTAACCAACCTGATGAGCTGTGAAAATGATAATATGTGTAAAAAAGTTGTAATCTCGGAAACATTTTCAACATCAGCCTATAACGTTCCCACTACTGGGACACTGGCCTTCTCTCAGAGAGTATGTGCCGTAATGTACCACGCGGGCCCAGTGCACGTTATAGTTCACTCGTCTAAGCTAAGATTGAACCCCGGTGCTGCGAGTGAGCCGCCCTCCCCTCGCTGCTTGCCCTTCACCCCGTTCATAATAAAGGATAGAATTACTATTCCTCCTCACACGGCGCCATAAATCTTACTCGACCGCGCCTCAGATTCGCGCCAATTGGATCTGGAGCCGAGGACCGATATGACTAGGAATTTATCGGAATTTAACGGAACCTTTTTTACACGGTAGCGTTTGATCACAAATCACCTGATGTTAAATGACAATGTGGTCGAAAGAGGCGCCACGCTACACCTGGACTGGGAACTGACTCTCAAGTGGGGCTGCCGGAACACACTGATAGGTGGTTGGTACTGTTTTAAACTACTTACCTACTGTTCCAATCGTGCGATGGTAGCTCAGTGGTAGTAACCTTTCTTTAGCTTTCTGTGAAGGAAACATTATGATGATATGGTTGCTTGCTTGCTAGAGTGTTTTCTATTGTTCGCCTAACTAGTTAACATTGTTAAAAATCTGCCGTTAAATACCTATCGGCGTGTTCGACACCTTTGTTTCAAATTCAAGCGTAGCGTGGTGCTATTTTCTCTCAACTTTAGTTAAATACAAATGAAACTTTTTACTAAACCGTTTCATAAAAAAATATGGCAAATACTGTTCAAAACAACATTTTTATTTTATTTTTATATTATTTTATTTATTAGGGACAATAAACATGAATTGGTAAAGCCTTAAATTACAGAAATTGTGTTACTATGAAACAAATGCGTGAGGTAAGTAACTTCAACAAAGTAAAAGTAACGTAAATGTGCTCCATACACGCCAGTCACCAACACGGTATCGAACACTGTCAGCGTCCACCCTCACCTGAAACGTACGACGTGTTATTGAGATGTACCGATATATCCCGGTTATCCGGTCCCTGGGTGTAAGCCGGCGCAGGCCGCAGCTATAAATCACGGCTATCACCGCCGCCGCCGCACGCGACCTCCACATTCATAAACGCGATAACGTTAAACTATGTATCCCTTTACTTGAATACGAGATAATGTGGCTACATTTATCGGACGCGCGAACAGTAGAGTGACCCCTACCGCACACGGTGTCGTACAGAAGGCGTATCGTAAGACGCGTGTAGTACGAGCACCTTCATCTTATAACAAGTTCGCGTTATTACGATAGTCGCAGCGCACAGGCGTAAAAAAACAAGCGTAGAATACTCTCTCGCATGTTTATATCATTTTTCAATAGCTGTGGTCCAAACGACCTACGTTAAGATTCGTGTGTAGAACTCTGCGGGACTCATACTCGTTGCGTCTTTTTGCTTTGTCTTTTTCTTTTTGCTTTTTGCTTATATGATTGTGTAACGTGTATGGACTAATTGTCTGAAATAAAATGATTATTATTATTATTATTTACGATACGCTAACGAGACGAGTACGCTTACAACTCGTGGCCTTTATCTACAAGTACGGCAACATCTATGGAGAGTGAATGATTGTTGGTGTAGCGAGCGACGCGCTGTTGGCGGCTGCTCCTTCTATAAACCTTGACTGACGGTGATTGATTACTGTCCACTGTCCATTTGATACCAAGAAACCATTTGGAAGTGGTAAGCGTGAAACTTTGGACGTAGTGGTGTGTTTCTTCTGTGACTTTAGCACCACACAGCTATGTTTTCTTACGAAATCTTGCTCAAATTTAAGTCTGAGTTGGTCAATGGAAAATAACTAGTAACTTTCTAACTTTATTTGGAAATCAACTTGTCATTCGTACTCGCTCGAAATGAACAACAGCCGGCACTGTCCCCCTTCCCCCCCCCCCCCCCCCCACACCGCCCCTCTCAGTGCTCCATCGAGGGAGAATAAAAAACACAAAAGTGTGTAAAGCAGCTCTCATCACCATAATGAGTGATAATGGTGCGGCATTAGCAGAGCCGAGGGACGCGTATTCACAAACTCTCGGCGGCGTAATGTGCGCGAGCGACCACTGACGCGGGGCTTGTTATTTAGGGGAATACAAAAATGTGCTCTTTACAAGTGAGATTTAGTTTTATTTAGAGAACGTCAATGACAAAATATGCTTGTTAGTTACATTGTAAGTAATTCAAAAGTTCAAAGTCAAAAATATAATGTTGGTTTAGTAGGATACAACGTTTGGTCACTTTAAAACATCTGCCTGTAAACTAGCTACGCTTGTTCTAACCTCCTTGCACCGGCATGAAACGCCTGGCAAGATATTTTTTGCCGAGATCACATCAACAATTTATTTTTGTAAAACTATTGCTTTTTAACAATCTCAAGCTTTTTTGTCATCTAATATTATACCTTCCGTCATATCGTTTTACCGTTGATGTTAATTAGAGAGGCCTCCTCCGGCATCTCTCACGGTGCCGTCGTCCTACGCGCGCCGTACCACCCGAGAGGGCCGCCACTTGGCACTCTCCCATAAATGTCAAATACGTCATTTCATTTTAGTGTCGCGCGCTAACTTATGTAAGATTTATTAAACGATATCATTCCATAGTTTCATTACCATTAGTTTTGATTCATGTTACGTCGTTAACTTTTCTTAAATGCTGTGTTTAATTTATTAAGGTCCAATGTTACGAGTTTTTTATAACTTACATGACACTGTGTCCGAAGGTGGCGCCACGCTACACCTGTATTGGGAACTATCTTTCAAGTGGGTCTGTCAGAACAAACCATTAGGTAATTGGCGATAGGTTGATAGCCAGGCGAGCACTAGAAAATGCCCTACCACCGAGATCGCGGCTTCACCGAGCCATAATTTCATCACGATGTTTTCCTGCACCGAAAGCTCATTGTAGCATTCGATCCCATGCATGACCTACGACGTCACTACTATTTTTCTATCATCGCTTTAAAAGCTTCATTGCTAAGTTAGTTACGAACTATTAAAGTTCCATACTTTTCCAATCTAGCGGTTATAGCTTTTACGTACGACAGGGGCAAATTTGCTGCGGTTATACAACATGAATTTATAAAGCTTCAGTTAAATTATGAAACTTATATTCAAAAGCTTACTTTTGTAATAAAAGTGAATGAACAAGTGATTGCAGCGTCGCGTCCGCCGGCGCGCGCCCCTCACTATCCAACGCAGCTTCTGCACAGATTTACATTAATTCCCGCCACTAAACCTCAAACACCTGCTGGATTCAAGTTTTTAAACTTTAAACCGGGTTTATACTGCGTTCACTTGTTGTGCACTGCAACCAAATCCAGCTAGAATCTTTGATCCGTTAAAAATTCGATGTAATGTAGCGTTTTTAGCAAATGTATGAACATATTATTATCACATTTGAATTTAATCCAAAATAAGCGCAAGTTTTGTTCCGTGTCTAGGTGTTGTGGAGCCCCAACTCGCGTAGTATCTGATACCTTAGATACAGAGAATCTTATTTCGGGGTGAGATGTTCAAGGTATGTGATTGTTCAATAATTATTCAAAGAAAAGTGAGTTGGTATGTTTTAATCCGTTTGTAACAAATCCAACTATAATAAACGTAGACTACAGATACACGTATGTTTGGTGTGCCTCAGCTGAAAGACTCAAAACGTGCTTTGTCAGACTAGTAGAAAAATGTAAAGATTAAAGATTAGTGATGTATAGTTAGTTCTAGCATCATCTAGGTGCTTTTGAGGTAAGCATAGAGATGAAACCTCACTCTATCCTTGCATACCTCCTTCATTTCATCATCACTCATCAGTTGTAGGCTAAAAATACTCTACCGGTGGCTTTTGTTACTCATTTTGTATAAAAAAGCTTGTACAGATTACCTGTCGTGTCTCCTCGTCTACATTATTCAAACAAATCTGTACAAATGTAGAGGGAGCAGGAACACGTAATGAATTGTCACCGCCCCCGCGGCGCAGGTACTACTGTGTGTAATATCTGAGGAGACATGAAATATTCATGTGCCGCCAGTCAGAGGGCCGGCCGCGATAGTGGCGCCGCCGCCGCCTGCTCTTATTGTTTTAGCTGAAAAGCAGACAAGATTTAGGACCCTTTATAATGTTAGACTTGTTTCTACTAACAGCCCTTTTAATCTAAGATTTAACAGTTTATTCTTATATGGGAGGACCGAGTGGCCGTAGTCCGGTCGGACGCCCTTGATACTGCTGGTAGGACGCGGTGGATGCGGAATCTCCACAACTGGTCTGATATCGCTCAGGATAGAGAGGAGTGACGCTCTCTCGTTTCGGAGGCCAAGACACACTTTGGGTCGCTGAGCCATCGGAGTTAGTTAGTTAGTGTAAAATTAGTCACTCAGTCTGACACACGTTGTATAAAAAAAACAAGCAAGCCATTTGGGTTAACGCAACCTGTTCATGACAATATTATACTGCTGCCTAATAGATGTTGGAAATAATAGAAAAAAGAAAAGGCCTTTATTATTGGTGCGGCTTTGATGTGTTTTCCAAATGAGGTAATTAAATGAATAAATTCGTCCTCCGCAGCTTGTTCAAATGTATTTGAATAGCCAGATTAATCAATTTAAATTGTATTTGCCGTCGATTAAGCCGAACGGTTCGCATTAACGGCGATAATTTAACCAAATTATTTGTTCATGAATATTTGATTATCGCGCGGCTCCCACCCACTGGCTACGACAAGGCGCGGCCACCGCCCGTCACGACTCACGCCACCCTCACGCCTCCCTCACGCCGCCCGTCACGCCGTCCGACACGCCGCCGCATCGTTTGTGGCCCGCGCGTGTAAATTGAGGTTAATTGTAACGTAATTACGTGCTATTTCATACATCACTTTAAATTAGGTTTGTGACATACAATTAAACATTTAAGCTTTTTTTGCATGTAGGTACATACCGCAGTACCGTGGCGGACCAACACTCTACTAATTATGCTCTCTTTATTTGTTCACAGTGATCTCAACTCTAACTGACTTTACTATTTATTTAAAAACGCCCTTTAATCGGAAATTATTAAGATGCATCCTTTTAACATTACACCCCTGCACACTCACACACACGCACACGCTCTCAGAAACGTACACACACACTCTCATACACATACATCTTATCTTATGACAAAATTATATTGTATAATTGGAACCTAAACAAATAATACAAGTTCTTATAAATGACGACTGCTAACGTGCTAGCGTGGAAACCAAATGATGTCGCGTCGTTTAAAGTAATAGTATAGCTTTACATGACAAGCTTGTTACAGCCGACCCACAACTAAATAGTTTGAATGTTCTCACTAAACAGACACGGTACATGCATTGTGGATACAGAGCTCTGAACCGACGTCGGTTCGCCGCGACCTCTACCTCTAGCGGAGCCGGCAGTGTTACAGTAACATGTTATGTCATGTTGTTACAATCTTTATCTGTTGTGTGTCGTTGTTGGCTCGTCTCATCCAACTACTGGCACCACTCGGTACAAGTCGTCGCTCCACCTACTTGTAGGACTTCCTACACTACGTCTGCAAGTCCTGGTCTCTACTTGTTGTGTCAATATGTTGTTACCAAGTCACGAAGGACTTGCGCTCACTGCAGGTGGAGGACTGTCGGATTTTATTAATATCAAAAATCAAAATTTGTTTTATTCAGTAGGATACATTGTGATCACTTTAAAACGTCAACTAGTTACGCCTAGTTGTTATCAGAGGTCAAGGCTCAACTTGGGTCGTTGCGCCATCTCACTTAGTTGTTACAATCACAAACCCAAACCAAGACTATGCCAAAAACTTTAGCCAAATTAATCTTCGTAGAGTTTCTTCGGACTTCGTTTTCCAGTAGCGCTTTCCAGCATTATTAACATTTTAAACTATTATATTCTATTCATTATAGCTACCTCCTAATTAGATTTTCACCACCGCACCCCGCACTCACCGCGCCGTGTCATTTTCAGTTATTTATTCCATCAGTAGAGAGCGTGTTCAAACAAACCTAGTCTGATGGTAAAACAACCCCGACACGACATATTTTTTTATACATGTGTTATAGCGGGAACCTAGCCCGCCATTTGCTTGCTCTCCGACCAGCTAAACCGCTACACCATGGCGGCTGTTTATGATACACTTTACATCACGGTCGTTATTAATAACCGATCCATGGTTTGCCCTACTGGAATATACATTTGACACAAGCTCCATAAGAGGTAATGTCATAAACTATCTCTAGTAGGGAAATCTGTGGATAGATAGGTTATTCATTTCCAGCATAAAACAAGCATCGTGAGGCTGATCCGCTGGCGATCGATGGCCGCCCCCGCGACAATAGAACAAGCATTACAAATACAACTACCGCGACCTCACAAATCCTTCCCGTGACCTATTTTTACAGTTCCCAATGTGGACACGTCATCTGTGACTATCGATCTCGCATTGTAACGGATACGGAGGAAATGAAACATGTGATTTTCACCATCCAACTTTATTACAATATTTTTTTGAAAAGTATTAAAAGACAAGGTCGTCGTTCGTTCGGGATGTCTGAATTTAAACAGAACTATTGCTAATGCATCAACAGCCGCATACAATACACATTCAACTATAGTAGTACAATTCAACTATAGTAGTACAATGGGAAAACTATTAACTAGAAAGTAAAAGTTGTAGACAACAACATATTGCCTATCAAACATCCGCAGAAGTTAATTATAACATGTTACTATTTTAAATGACAGCGACGGGAAGGTCCGCACAGCTGGCACTAACGGTTAACTAGAAGGTAAACGTTGTAGACAACAACATATTGCCTGTCAAACCTCAGCAGAAGTTAATTACAAGATAATAGGAACGGAAGCCGCTCACTCCATAAATTGCCCGGACCGTAGTCCTCACCTCATCCTCGGTCAGGACGTTGGCCCCCACATTACACCTCCTGTTAGACCAGACAACACTCATTTAGTACATGCAAACTGGCAAACAGTAAAATAAAATTATTGAATTAAGTCTAATTCTCTAACGGGAAAACATTAACCAAATCTACTCTGATAACTGTAAAATCTAATCTGATAACTGTAAATAGTGTAAACTAACATCCACCCACACCACACTCACACAGAAACACGCTCACACACACACTAACACACACACACACACACATACACCTCAAATTTGAATGTTATTAATTTCAATTAACACAGAACTTTTATGTGTCTAAAAATTGTACTTACCATTCAACTTCTGTTCTGCTCTCTCAATTATATCTTATATAAAGTAAATCCGTCATTAGATGTAAGTTTTAGTAAGTAAGCTAATCAAATAACTGTAAGGTCTGTGGATTTTGGAAATAAATAAAATAAAATAATAAATAAATAAATACCTTTTTCACATCTTCTCAACAAGCATCACTTTAAAATGCAGGAAATTAAATGGGTTCCGGCGGGTTAACTAGGAAAACAAAATGGGCATCCAGATTATCACTTTCACACCAAGGATTGGACCTTTTCACTGACAAACAAGTTGAGGTTATAAAAAAAGGAAAATTATTACTCAAAACTCACCGGTTTGGAGGAAACACCACAGAACAACGCTACACGGATCCATTATGGGTCGCAGAGTACTGTAACAAGGAACACTAGATTGTAATTTCCATGAAAGTCAAGGACGAACACGTGGTTCAAAGTTGTAAGGACACCTTACCTGCTCAAACTCAGGAAAATGCCGAAAATGCACCGCCGGCGCAAGACGCCAACAGAAACCAGCAAAACAAACACACAGCCACTCCACTCTTCAACACTTTTTATCAGAAACGATTCGTCAGCCTCAACTCTTGGCGGCTGCCGAAAGGAAAAGAAGCCTCCACGTAAAACAAAGTTGCCAGCACTCCAAAAATCCAATTAAGAGCCTTACACATCAAAATCGGTAAACTAAAGAGTTATCCCTACACTTTCCAAACAAAATCGGTCAATTTCTATCGAACGTAGATCGTGATCCGTCATAGACAAGGCACTGATGGATGACACTGACATATTCTTCACAGCTTTTTTTTTTTTTTTTGTTTTGTTATGGCGTCACACGATTAGTGTATTTGCCAGTGTCAAGTATAAAAATATTTCAAACTCGGAGAGTTGAATCAAGTTTAAATGATGATGGTGATGATGATGATGAGATGATGGGATGAGGATATTGTTTAAGTAAAGTAGTGGCGCTTTACTTAAACTTTACACGGACTTTTTTGGAGCAACTAAAAAGTCACTTTCACAACTTTATTTCAATTTCCCACACTTGTACACATTAACGAACACATAATGGTTAATAATCCACCAATATTACACATTATCACTCGAAGAAACACAAGTTTTGGAAATAAAAACAAAATTTTCACGTTGACAATTCGATTGCCGCCAAAAAAGTCATTCTTCACAGCTAGACGACTGACGTTTCAATATCACCGACTTTTGACACTGACACACATCATTCACCCTATACGAAAACCAAAACAATAACAGTTGTGACGAACACTTTCAAAGTTAATTTTAATAGATTTTAGTTATTATTAGTGTTAAAACAACGAGAATGACAACGTATGATAACACAAATACAATGCCGCACCAGTCGGCGCACCAAAAATTGAAATAAAGCCGCAAACAAGAATGTAATTTTGAAACTGTACGCTTCTTAGGTAAACAATCGACATCTCACTTGTGAAACTATAATCATCAAATTTTCAGGTGTTACAGCATCTCGTATGTTCAAACTATCAATCAATACATATCTATAGTTAATCATTCCGCTTAACATATCAAGGGGAAAGATTTGATTGTTTGTTTGTTCCGGATACAACTATTAAATCAATGTATTTACTTTGGGGTATATTTTCAAGTACTAGCCTGGCTAGCTACCACCCTCAAGTTAGGAATCTGTCGCCAAGCACCTATCAGTGTGTTCCGGCAGCCTCACTTGAGAACCAGTTATAGAGTAGCTTTTGATCACAAGTCACCTTATGTTATGTGACGATGTGGTCGAAGGTGGAGTCACGTTAAACAGGCGTAGCTAGTTTTAAGTTTGACGTTTTTAAGTGATCACAATGTATCCTATTGAATAAAGTACAATTTACTATTGACTGTTACACCAAGATTGGGTAGTGGCTCTTAAGTGAGGCTGTCGGATCACAACGGTAAGCGTTAAGCGATAGATTCTTAACTTGAGGATGGTAGCTAGCCAGGAGAGTACTAGAAAATACCCAACCACCAAACTATGTTTTCATCCCGATGTTTTCCTTTACCGAAAGCTCAAGCTCATTGTAAGCCACGTCCCATGCAAGCCGATGTCACTCCCACTGAGCCATCATCGCTTCGCTTGTATACAACTCCTACGTCAGTAAGTGACAAACCCTGGTATGCAGTAACCCTTGTTCACTTGTACAGTTGCTCAGTTCCGCGGCCTCCTGGCAGCCTCTCGCATACAAGAGCCAGTCTCGACTCGAGGGGCCTACTGTTCACACACAATAGGGGCTTTCACTACACATGTGTGTGTGTGTATGTGAGTGAGCGCGTGTGGTGAGTGACACGGTTTTGTTCCTAGGATCTGAAAGATAGTAAAAGGGGCGCGTCTTGAAATACAACGTCCTGTCTTGATTAAATGATTATGTTGTTCTTCATAAAGATGTTGCACTTGCAAATGAGTTTTTTTACTGATTGTCGTGTGTACACTTACAAGTTTGATTTGTATACAGTGGAAAGAGGTCGTTGAGCCGAGTATCCTACTTATTATAAATGCGAATGTTTGTGTGTGCGAATGTTTGTTATCACTAAACACTAACTAAACCGATTTTGATCAAATTTGGAATGGAAATAGCTTATGGCCTGGATTAACACATAGGCTTTTTATCCCGGAAAAGGGTTCTTGCCGGATAACGCGAAGACGCCGGTGAAACCGCGGGGCAACAGTCGACTACAAACCTTTAAAATCGACTCTCAGTTTAGACTGCAAACAATAACGAAACTAAAGAGCCATATTTTTCTTTTTGTATTTGTATAATCCTGACCTCCGGAACTCGCGGTCCTTCTGTTCAAAACTCATTAACGTAATCACTCGGCGCGTACTTGATGAGCGGCTAGTGGCAACCTCTCCTCTCCGCGTCCTCCTCTCCGCTTCCTCTCCTCCTAAATCTCTTCTGCACCGCTGTATATCTGCCTAACTTCCTTACATTGTACTTTTTGTGAGTAATTTCACGTTAAACGCTCCTCGGGGAACAGTTTTGAGGGAAAAACAAGGGCTTACTTTTAAACGCGTTTTAATTTTGACCGTTTTACGAGTTACGTTGACAGTTGACCTACATTGACGTCGGAACGTAAATAAAGCTTTTGAAATTTATGACTATTAAGAATATTTCACTGAGATTTTTAATATTTGTATTTCACTGAGTATGAGAAGGGCAAGTTTCTCGTATGATGATAGACGAATCGCTTTCCCAAATGCCCAATCAGCCCAATACATAACGGTGGCATCCACAATTTTGAACGCGATTGTCTGATATATTAGATGTGACATCTCTTTACGTAATTTCACTGGATACATCGCCCTTCAATCCGAGACACAGTAATGTCTGCACACTACTACTTGGTGATTAAATAAGTGGCATATACATTAATTCTTAATATCAAGAAATATTTTAGTGACTTTTAAAGAGTTTTATACTACTAATTTGTTGAACTGGCTGTTCCCCGCGGTTTCACCTGCGTGAACTACACTTTATCGCGATGAAAAGTATCCCATGTCCTTTCCCATTGTTTTCCCACTCCATAGCAAACTTCATCAAGATCGGTTCAGCGGTTTAGGCGTGAAAAGCTAACGAACAAACAGAGTTACATATGATACTGTTGTAAGATCAGAAAAATTAACCAAGTATGTGGTGAGAGCATTGCGTCCCCGCACTCGCCATCGCGTCCGTCTCTACAAAGCTTTACGCCTTATTATTGTAATAATTAACATTAACTTTAAAGCCGGTTCTATCTAGCCAGTAACAATCACTTACAATGTCTTGTATACTGCGCTCGCGTGGAGCAAGGCTTACATTTTAAGTACCTCTTGGTGCATACGATAACTCTGTATAACCCTCTTCAACCCCCTCCCCCCGCGCTCCTCCCTACCCAACTCATTACATCGTACTTTTTTTTTACGAACAATTTTATATTTAATGTCCGCTTTCCGTCGGTCGGGGGTGCTTTATAGACAACGGAGAAAGCGTTTTAACTTTACGACAAGATGCGATGCGTTTAATGTCATATTATAATTTAAGAGAAGCTTCCGTTGTGTAGTGGTTGAGTGGTTTTGACTTCCGGGTTTGATGTAGCCGACAAAAATGGCGTGATGACCTTGACTCATTTCAAGAGCGGTGGAATGAGGTTGCGGGGATCAAGATATCTGGAAGGAAATGGGAGAAACCTTTGTCCAGGAGTGGGGCAGTGTAGGTTTAATAAAAAGAAATAAAAAAGTATTGTAGTAATTGTACACAAAAATGTCACTGTTGAAAATTTGGCCCGAGTTCAGCATCACGCTACTTAATCAGCCGTTTCGTAATATGTTTTCGTAAAGTTAAGACATAGTGTTTACCGCAACATTCAAAGGCATGCGACATCTACCAACCCGCACTGGGCAAGCGTGGTAGATTACGGCCCATACTCTCTGAGAGAAGGCCAGAGTCCCAGCAGTGGGAACTGAGATCGTTATAGGCTGACGATGATGATAGTGTTTACTAAGTTATTAACATGTTCCTAAGTAATCCGTCCCGCATCTCCCCGTCGACTGCTAGGCACGCCGGCGCCGCAGCAGCCCCGCCCGCCCTCCGTCACTTTACGACGCTGCGTTCATTTGCCGCTTCACGAGTTATTGTGCAGTTAACGTCTGTTTCGAGTTTAAAAGGTTGTTCTCTGTACTAGATCTCGCCGGCATCGTCCACGGCTTTAACGACACTTCTCGGCTTATTAAAAATAAACAGCGAAAACTGAAAGAGGCCTATTATTGCTTATGGCGGACGTTTGTTTCCTAAAAGTGAATTGATGCAAAATTAGGCTGTAACATTTCGTTTCTATATCATATATCATGTGTTAACATAGGTTATACGAATTCATTTTGCGAGTGCTAGAAGCAGTGTTTCTCTTTTACATAATTGAATACAAATCCTTTAACCATTTCAATAACTCGAACGTAACACAATATTCGTGAAATAAAAGCGAAATAAATAATTCACTGGAGCTTATCGACGAGAAAGGTTTAAGCGGAAATCAAAAACTCAGGAGCAGAATGAAATAGTCGCAAATTGAACGCGATTTTCCATTCTATTTGATTTTGTGAAACTATCCGAACTTCCGAGGATTCCTTTAAGTAATTACCGAAGTTCTCGCAGACTGGAGCGTTCTGTAAAAAGGGTAGCAGATTCAACTCATACCTCCTCAAATAAATTAGGTCTCAGTAAATAAACAGTCTTGTTTTATATACCCGAGGTATAACTGCGCCTCGGAGGAAACAATTAACTCTGAATAATGTTGAATATTCCTTAGAACGCGGCTCTAATATTTTGATGGATGTAAGTCTAATCGGGCAACAACTTTTGGAGTGCAATAAATGTCGGTCTGACAGGGTTTAAAAAGTAAAAGAATGTAGGACGTATGTTTTCATTTACATTGTAGGGTAGGTAGCGTTTTATCTAAATGACGATAAATAATGTGTAGGTTAGGAAAACTAAAGAAAATTCTTCCCATTTTCAGGTTCGATTCCCGCTTCAAGACAAATATTTGCATTGAAAACACAAGTATTTATTATGTTTCTGTGTATTGTGGATCCTTGATCCGCGTTGTATCTGATACCATAGATAGGGGTCAGATAGCTATGTACGTGATTGTGTAGACGTTTTCATTCTGTATCGTCACGAAAATAGCCTAAAATTGTGTTAATTATTTCAATTATAAGTAACAGAAATAATCGCGCGTCATTAAACGAATTCCCCGAGCGTTTCATTTAGATAACGGCGGTAGAGGGCGCGTGGGTTATTTATCGGACGTCTACATAACAAATGTGGGCTCGTTAATCCGAGGTCTGCTACGGAACACCTCGTGGCGCCGAAACCGAGTTAAGGTTTCTTTACATCTACAGTCATGGAGACTGGCAGACACGTAGCGTGGCAGACAAAAACAGACACCTTTTAGATGCTCTATTTACACTGCCAGTCCGAAACCAACAGACACGTTTAGATCTGAACCGCGCAGACATAGTCTTTCCGCAAATACGGACCAGAGACAGCCCGTGTCATGTTATGATACATGTTTATACGTTCATAAATAAATACTGTTTCCAACAATACTATTTTGTCTGCCACGGCACGTGTCTGACACGTTCTGAGTCTGGAGATGTAAACGGACCTTTAGACACCAGAGATGAAATAAACCGACCCTTTAATGACTTTGTATAATTTAAAAATGAAAATTACCCAACAACCATCCGGAGTTTGGATATGACAACAGATACAGGGACCACCAGCTTCTATGAGCATTGTGCTCGCACGGAACATATAGAAGCGTCCAGTAGGTATACTACAACGTACGTAACTTTCATCTCAACTTTTAATTCATAAATAATAATTATATCTATCACATCACACTACGTTTGTGAATGAGTGTTCATTGGTTAACCTGATTCCTGAAACAGTTTTCACTAGTTCAGGGACCGGAAGCTTCATAATATAATTAATTATTGCCAGAGGGCTGGCGCTCACCTCGCTCAATGTATCATCGCCCATCCAAACAGATAATGTCGTCTCTTGGGCACTCTACCAGCAGGCAGCTATTTAAATCAGGTTTCTTATTTGTAGATATTCAGTATGTATGCCATGTTATTACTACATCTCCTGTTTCCGGTGTTCGATTGCCCCGCTCTCGTAATGTTGGCACTTAGGCAGGTACAGTCAGCGACAAAAGTAGCTGATCACACCGATTTACGCCCAATCTTCTAAATGTATCGCAGATCGGCGATGTTTGGAGTGCAAGAAGTTAAGAAATCATTTTTAACAAAAAAAAACAGACCTCTCTCCCCTCGATTTCTCTGGGATACCATCATCAGATCCTGGTTTCTTTATTATGGTACCACCCTTGGGATATCTCCTTTCAAACAAAAAAAAGCATGTATACGGTCGAATTGAGAAACCTCCTCCTTTTTTGAAGTCGGTTATAAATAAAAACTTGACATGTTTAGCGAGTTCTATCTCTGACCGTACCACCAATCGAACAATGCCTTCACCGATTGCTCAGCACTCCAGTGTATATCAACGGTAACAGAAGGTCCCCGCGCGGTGACGTCACGCCGCCAACTCGAACTGAACTCGTTAAACGTCCGCCTCCTAAATTACTAATAACTCTTGTTTTCCACTTTTTGTTTTGAATTTCGTTTTCTTATTACACAAGTTAGAGGCGACCTGTTTTGAAGTTTTTCTTTTCGCATCTGTTATTTTCAGTTTGGGGTGTTATTGGTGTAACTCTGGACAGGTTAATTTTTAACTTTTTTGTTTCTTGCAGCGTTATGGATAAATATAAGAACATATTTAAACTGAAACCAAACCGGATACAGAAACTAATGTTTAAATTATTTATTTATTTAATTAAAACGGTGAACACCAATTACATTAATTAAAATAAATACACCAAACAAAAAAAATTTAAAATAACGTAACGTTAACGTTAAATGTTAAACTCAAAGACAAAACCAGAACCAAACTTGAACGCAAAAAGTCAAAAGCATGGGCCATTTTAACTTTACTCACTTTTCTTAATTCCACAACAACAACTATAACATAATACAAATGTCAGAAGTACTTAACTTTTGATAATATCGGGCAGCGATTCAACACTTAGTCACTTGTCGAGTTACGACATTTCATAGTGCGTGGTCTGCTTTCAATGACAAGGCAGCGGAGCTCCGCTCGGTTCAGCGGTCGATCAAGAAGTGCCGTGGCCGCCAGTCTGCCTCGCCTTTTATACGGGTTTTGAGTAGGCGATGAGTCGACAGAACTGCGCGGTGGGTTTGGTGAAATCACGTCATTTTGTAACAAGTTTTGAGACTGATTTGTTTACATCATCCCTAATACATTCTCTATGTCTATGACGAATTAACTCACGTTATCTTTATGTATTTACATCAACAATGGAAGTTTCAATAAAAACACTGTTTCGGCTACTATTTTGCGAAACATTATTACTAAAATACTTCAGAAACATTTATTATACTACATATACCTTAGATATATGTTTTCTCTATTTAGATTTTTTTTTCAGTCAATTCTTAATTTAGTTAATGGAAACAGGCTCATTTTAACACAACATCAACAAATTCTTTCAACTAACCATGTAAAATATGTATTCAAATTGCAATAATCAGAATACACGTATCACTTACAGCGTTCTGGGTCTACATGCAGCATCCTCACAATGTGTTTATTTGTCAAGCACTGTAACGGGAGTGAGTTCTCTTCAAACCATTTCCTCATCGTTGCCTTTGTGTTGTCCGCAGGGCTTCTCTCAGCCTCCTCAGACCGGAGCAGGCCCGAGCGCTCGCCTCCCCCCTCCCCGCTCGAGGAGGCCGCCGAGCTCGTCCGTGACGAGCCGTTGTACCCGCCGCTCCACCATGAAACTGAACCCTCCTACAACGACATAGAGTCCACTTTAGATGAAGCCAAGCAGGCGATGGATGCGCTGGACATTGACAGTGTTGATGCTGATGATGAACTGAATGGACTAAGAGAGAAGCGAAGTAGTGCCCAAGACTGGGATAAGACGTCTAAGGTAAGTTCTCAATCCAAGAGTAGCGTGGTGCCACTTTCGACTACATCGTCATTTGACTTGTGTTCAAACGTTGCCATTTAACATTTAAGAAAAAATTGTGAATTTTGGTATGGAAATAGTTTGAGCTCTGGGGAATGACAGGATACTTTTTTATATTGCAAAAAATTCCCATACCGTCCACGCGTGTGAAAGCGGCGGGGAACAGCCAGTCACAAATATACGTACGTATACTACACTGTGTTACTGTGTAACACTCTGTGTTATAGATTACTGTCGCCCGAAACATCGCTTGATAAAAGGCCAAATGGAGGTCAATATAATAAAAATAATTAAAGTTATCACGTACCTAGAGGAATTCTTTTTCCTGAACTCATCAAATGTACATACGAGTACATCGATTCCCCTTTACTTTATTTGACTCTCTGACTGCAAACTAGCACAGTAGCTGTCACAGCTCAGTGAAAAGGAAGACAATCATTTTCTCATCAGACGAGTGGTTCAGACATAAACGTCATCTGTATAGATATACTTTCTACTTGCCACTTGGAGCGGAGGTCTGCCCGGCGCAGATGGGCTTGAATTGAATTAAAGGCCCTCCGTGAATGTGCATCTGAATTAGTTAGCAGGGGTCGCGTCGCTGCGATGCGTCTGTATTTTTTGTCTGCTGTTGAAGTAACAACGATTCGTAAAACTGCATTATTTAGCGAGCGGTTCGTTCGTTGATTTGTTTCTTTAGCACACATCAGAGAGAAGTATACATTTTTAGTCTAAAATAGCGGCATGCATTAGGATTAATTGCCATAATCGAGACATTTACAAATTATTATTCAATGTGTGATAGATCTAGGGGTGGTATGCGCTCAATAGCGTTGTTAATGTCATAGTTTTAGAATCTATAAGAATTGAATGCTACTAATTCCTGCGATTTGTTGGCCATTTTGGGATTATTAATATTTGATCATTTTATTATGTACTACTAGCTGACCCGGCAAACGTTGTTTTGCCATATAATAAATGGCTATTAAAAAATAAGGGTTGATCGTAGAAGGGTGAAAATTGAGGATTGTATGTATTTTTGTATGTTGTATCATAAAAAAATAGAAATTAAAATTTTTGTCTAAAAAATAAAATAAAAAATTTAGGGGTGGACTACCCCTAACATTTAGGGGGATGAAAAATAGATGTTGGCCGATTCTCATAGATACCGGATAAGCACAAAAAATTTCATCAAAATCGGTCAAGCCGTTTCGGAGGAGTATGGCAACGAAAACTGTGACACGAGAATTTTATATATTAGATTTATGTCATGTTCATAGTTGTCATCGTTATTGGTAGAACAGCCACGCTATCTGTAAATAAGACCATGGAATGGGGCATTCGGCAAATTATTTATATGTATACACCAGAAATAAAAGGGGTCCTAGAATACTCCCCTGTGGTACTCCATATTTCGCGGTCCTCGAAGTTAACAAAAAATCTTTTTCGTTTTTGTTTTACGACACGATTTTGTGATTTCAGGAAGCTCCTGCTTATTTGCGAGATAAGATTTCAGCATCTCGTACGATGTGCCCGTACTCTATATAATTCTAGTTTTAATATCAGTATAGTACGTTCTACGCAATCAAACGCTTTCATCATATCCATAAACCGAGCCGTAGCTTGTTTCTTTAAAAATTAACAGCGAAACTAACAAAAGACTCGTGCAGGAGAAGTAGCAAAGAGACCGAACGATCTGCGTTCTTCTAGTTCCAAGACGGGAACTAACGAACTGAGCCCTCCCGGTCGCGAACTACAAGCAATACTAGCAGGATTGTGCAAAAGTAAACACGAATCTTACCCGGTCAGTAGTGCTCAATCGGTTTGGTTTCGGCTTTGTCGATAACGGTCGTGCTTGCTCCATGTACAGGCCAGCGCGGCGACCCGGCGCGTGAAGACCGGCGACACCATCCTGAACATCCGCGGCGCCGTGCGGGACGCCATCGGCGACGCGGGCGCGGCGCCCGGCCCGCGCGCCTCCTCGCGCCTCGACACCTTCGTCATCCGCCCCGCGCAAGCCGCGCCCGCGCCGCGCCCGCCCCCGCACCGCGCGCCGCCGTCGCACCAGGTGCCGACACTCCTCCACCTATCGAGGTCATCGGACTTGCTCGTTGGTGTCCTGTGAAATGGACGTTGGAAGCTCAACGGCCTTCAAAAACTAGGAGGATACCACGTCCGATCACTTTAAAACGTGAAACTTAAAACTAGCCACTCTCTCCAACCTATATTGTTCTTATCGCCGACCATTGTTGACTGCTGATCTCTTTAATTTTCCGCCTGCATTCCGTTCTCTGTATACTCCCCTCCCCCCGCAGGTCCCGCGGCACCCCCGCGAGCTGCTGGTGGAGGCCCACTCGCTGGCTCGCATCCCGTGCGACCTCGGCAACGTCACCGACCTGCGCTGGTACAAGGACGACGAGGTGGGTCCCACACTACGGGAGCAACAAGCCTCTTTTTAAACTCGGGCAACTTTCGTTTGTTCGGTTCAAGCCTTGATTCCTCTCTTTACTATCGCTTCATAACGATTGCAAATTAGTGTTTGGACCTGCACTGAGCCCGCGTCGTAGATTATGACCTATACTCCTTCTCCGAGAGGAGGCCTGCGTCGCAGCAGTGGGAACGGAATAGACCGATGACGATGACGATGTCGGTATCTCAGTGCTCGCAGCGTCACAAGAGGGATCATCCTCAAGCTGTTAGGGTAACGCTACGCCTGGACTGGGAACTGGTTCTCAAGTGAGGTATTACAGCTAGCGAAGGTCGTGACGCAGTATGTTACCACCAGCTCGTGCGGCTGCCTGCGGCGGCGGGCGGCGAGGCGGTGTGGCGCGAGGGCGCGGCCGCCGTGGTGGGGCGCGCCACCCGCGGGGACGCGGCCGCCTGGCGCTGCGCCGGCACCGGCCGCGCGGGCGCCCGCCTCGAGGGGCTGCCCACGCACCTGCTCATATACGGTACGTGGTGCCGGCTGCCAGCTGCAGCAGCCGCCGTGGGGGGCGCGCCACCCGCGGGGACGCGGCCGCCTGGCGCTGCGCCGGCACCGGCCGCGCGGGCGCCCGCCTCGAGGGGCTGCCCACGCACCTGCTCATATACGGTACGTGGTGCCGGCTGCCAGCTGCAGCAGCCGCCGTGGGGGGCGCGCCACCCGCGGGGACGCGGCCGCCTGGCGCTGCGCCGGCACCGGCCGCGCGGGCGCCCGCCTCGAGGGGCTGCCCACGCACCTGCTCATATACGGTACGTGGTGCCGGCTGCCAGCTGCAGCAGCCGCCGTGGGGGGCGCGCCACCCGCGGGGACGCGGCCGCCTGGCGCTGCGCCGGCACCGGCCGCGCGGGCGCCCGCCTCGAGGGGCTGCCCACGCACCTGCTCATATACGGTACGTGGTGCCGGCTGCCAGCTGCAGCAGCCGCCGTGGGGGGCGCGCCACCCTTCTGTACGCAGTCAGCGTATCGCAAATAAGCTCCAGACTGCTGGATTAAAATTACAATTTAGAGCAACTTTTTGCTTGGTAATTGATTTCTACGGCCAGCCGATGGTAATCGTGACGATTTTTGTTTGGGATCGGAATGTTTTAAGTTTAACCCCCCCGTTATTCCAACAGAACCGGTCCGCTCGGTGTACCTGGCGGTGGATGGCAGGAGATTGGACGCGGGCAACACCTGGATCCCCGTTAGAGACAAAACCGAGCTCGAAGTGAGATGTGTCGCTGAAGGTGAGCGTTCCTAAGAAACTCTAGTAATGGACGTCAGGTGATGTGATGGTTCCTTTGCAACATGAATATTATATGGATCTCTTAATCAAGATGATTGTTTTAGGTGGTGTTCCTCCCCCCGAGTTAACATGGCGACTGCTGGCGCTGGAGCCGACGCTGGACCACCGGCCGTACTTGAGGATACAGCCGACAAACTACTCCATTGGTAAGTTTCCTAAAACGAAGCTAGTCGCTCCTGACATGAAAAGCGATGACCTGTAGAACCTGCCAACGATGATGAACGATGATGTGTTTTGGTGCACAGAGGGCGTGTCGTCGTCCCACGTGACCGTGACGGCGGCGCGGGAGCTGCACAACGCGACGCTGCAGTGTGAGGCCAAGCAGCGCCGCCCCTCCGCCCCCGCACCGTCCCCCGCCCCCGCCGCCCCGGCGGCCACCCTGTTCGCCAAGCTGGAGATACATGTCACTTGTAAGTTGGGTGCTTAAAACTGGGTGGAACGTCAAATCAAATCAATTTTTAGACTTAAGTGTGTGATACATTTAAACGAGTCTATAGACTCCTGAACTAGTGTGAACACCGTATTTCAGGAGCTGCAGCTTCTTTCATTAAATTACTTAAAAAATGTGTCGAGCCCTAACCTCGTTGCGGGTACTTAAAGCAGCCGAAACTTGTATATTAAGGATTTCAGAAAGCTGTTCTACCGTCAAATTGAAGATCTATGGCGACGACATTTTAACCAAATTAAACCGCACTAAATCAGAACTAATTTACATGTCACCACGCAAATATACACAGAGGAGCTCCCGAAAGTTGTAACAAGTTTAATTACCGCACGCATCCCGCAAAGTCAATATCAAAGGTCCCGCCGCGCAACTATCCATCAGTCCCATTAGCGTATTCATAAAACGTATGTAAATCACGTCAGACTCGCAACTTGGAACGTAAATCATGTTTGCCGAAGATAATTTGCATTCAAACGTCGTAGGAGCCGCGATACGTCTGATGTATGTGATATAGAACAAAGGCCCCAAGGGGGCTCCTTGCGGCACGCCAGCCCAAACGCGCTCTGCTATACGCTTTTGAGTTCACCAGGATCTTGCGCTGAATACTAGTTGATTTGATATTACGTTACGTTTCCTCTTTTAGCATGTAAAGCAATATTTTCAGTGAACATATGGGAATTGCAAAGTCAAAAGCGCCATAAAAAATATTTTTGAATATCATTTTTCTGTAACTGACGTGACAAGCGATGATAGTTCAATGGCAGTGACGTCTGCTTGCGACCAGGAGGTTGCGGGTTCGAATCCTACCGTCGCGGTGAGAAATCGTGATAAAACCTTCGCTAATTTTGCTATACTCTCTGGAACCATTATATATCTGCAATAAATAATTGAGTATAGCCTGGTGGGCATTTTTAGTACTCATTTGTCTGATCACCACGCTCAAGCTATCGCCAAGAATGTTCCGGCAGCCCCATCTGGGGGTCAGTTCCAAGCCTAGGTGTAGCACGCTGCCCCTGGGCTGGTACTAGGAGCGTGTGCCCGCAGACCCGCCGTCGTTCGTGATCTCGCGCTGGCCCGGGTTCGGCGTGGCGCTGTGGGCGGGCGGCGCGGCGGCGCTGCGCTGCGACGTGGACGCCAACCCGCCCGCGCGCGCCTGGTGGCTCAGGGACGACGCCGAGCCCGCCAGGTACCTATATATACCTAGTCGTCGTCATCATCTCCATTATTATCGTTATCATCATCAGCATCGTCATCACTTATATCAGTCCGCTGCTGGACGCAGGGCACCCTCGAGGTCCACCACTGACCTCCAGCTCCAAGTTGCCAAGTCGCGGTCTCCACCCAAGAACGCCCCCACGGTTATCAGTCTCACCGGTCCCGCGACCTGTATCGAGGTAGCTGTACCCGTGTGGACTATAATTTGTCGTGATCGTAACTATTCTATGTGGAAATTTAAACTCCATATCAAAAAATACTTTTCAAAGCAAGCCTTCAAAAACACAAACTTCAAAAACAGGAGGAATTTGTAAAAAATAGATCTGGTCTTTGGTGGTACAAAAATTATATTTAAATCGATTATTTATGCCAGTTTTCAATATGACGGTAGAATTTCTATAGTGTGAGGCGTCGCCGCCATATTGAACAGAGACCCAAAATCGATTCAGATATTATTTTTGTACCACTAAAGTGTACCACATACCCTTGCTTATTATGAATATATCTCACGAATTCCTAGAATTTTTCCGGGTTTCTTGAAGTATCAAGGTCATCAAGGTCTATTTAAAAACGTCTCCTGTGTCAAACATAAACTAAATTCTATTCGTACGCCATTCATCGCAGTGTACCCAAAACGTCTTCTGCGGTTGTTCCGACAGGTATATCGTTGCGGAACTAGCTATAATAATTATACTCTCGTCCCAAAGTCCACCGCCGCCGGCATCTCGTCTCCTTCCTCTTACGATCGACAACTCCCAAATTCTGTGACAAAAAACTTGCGCGAAGTTCCGCGAACATTATTTTGACAAGGAAATAACCGAGTTAGCCCGAGTTAGGACTTTTATTGCGTTACGTCGGAATATTCGGGCCTACGAGTTTCAGTGATAGTAATTTCTGTTCCAATAAAACTAGTTAAAATAGTTGAACTAATTGTAAACTCTAGTTATTTGTTTAGAGGTTGGTGGACGTCCCGAGTGGCGCGGGAGATACGTGCCGTTATTTGCGCTAAACTAATTTGTAGCCCGCGCTCACAACTTTGTTCGATTAATTATGGTTCTGTCGAACTTAATTTAACGGTACTTTATTTCGCTCTCCATTGAGCCTTTACACGGGAATTATCCTTCGGAGTACGATATAAACGAGCCAGGTTGTATTAATCAGTGAACCACTACGCCCATGGACCAAAAAATATAATTTTATTGTATTTTATTTTAATTGGACAACCAAACAGCTTTCTTACGAACTAAATTTAGACAAAACAGATGATAGATATAAATTAAGCCAAAAACAGGTGTCACTAATAAAAGTAATAAGGTAGGTGAAAAACAAAAAATAGAAACGTAACATAACAACAACAATAGACTAGAAAGGAAAGAATGAAGGATACAAAATACATAGGTAAATAAAAACAATAATACTCGTATCATGAGCCATATAAATTTAAGTGAATAAAAGAAGTCAATATAATAAAAAATAAAATAAAAAAATGTACTGTTAGTTGTTAATTTACTTTGTGGATTAAAAGTCAAAATAAAAGGAAACCCTAATTAAACCCCTATCATTAATTTCATAGCAACAGAAGCGGCTATAATTTCGAGAAAGTTATTTGAAGGGAATTCGCAGAATCGCGCGCATTGAAAGCCTCGTTCAAAGTTTTTATTGAATAGAGGGCGAGATCAGAAGATCAGCCGACCTCTGCGAGCGGCGGGAACTGTGCTCGGTCACCTTGGGAAAGTTATGCGGAAGCTGCGACGTCGGAGGACGCCGAGGAAGCTAGGAATTGGGGTTAGGACCCGGGCATCTCTCGGTAGATATTTCGATGCGACAAAATGTAATCAGGTATCAGGTAGTGTTGGGTCAGATTATAGCTCGAAATAGTCTTCAGGTTCTCCGCTGCTGTTAATAGTTATTGGTCCCGGGGGCGTATATGGCTTCCGTATTTTGTACATCCCCCAAGCGGAGACGATTTCAGGATGCTCTTCAAATTGTCATTTAAAAATATCACAATTTCATGTCAATCATCTTTTTATATCGTATTCCATCGTTACAATTATCATCAATGCTAGAAGTATCTGGTGTAACGTTGGCTCATCGAGTACTGGTCGGATCTCATTTTTCATATAAATACAGTATACGATATTTCATTTGTTTAGGTCCCTAGAAAAGCGTACCGAACTTGTTTTTCTTTGGGAGACAGAACACAGAAGGCCCTGTAGTGAGTGTATGTGTGCGTGCAACTCGCCGGCGCCGCTGGGCGGCGGGGCGGGCGGCGCGGGCGCGCGGGGGGCGGCCACGCTGCGCTGGGCGGCGCTGTATGTGTGTGTGTGTGCAGCTCGCCGGCGCCGCTGGGCGGCGGGGCGGGCGGCGCGGGCGCGCGGGGGGCGGCCACGCTGCGCTGGGCGGCGCTGTATGTGTGTGTGTGTGCAGCTCGCCGGCGCCGCTGGGCGGCGGGGCGGGCGGCGCGGGCGCGCGGGGGGCGGCCACGCTGCGCTGGGCGGCGCTGTATGTGTGTGTGTGTGCAGCTCGCCGGCGCCGCTGGGCGGCGGGGCGGGCGGCGCGGGCGCGCGGGGGGCGGCCACGCTGCGCTGGGCGGCGCTGTATGTGTGTGTGTGTGCAGCTCGCCGGCGCCGCTGGGCGGCGGGGCGGGCGGCGCGGGCGCGCGGGGGGCGGCCACGCTGCGCTGGGCGGCGCTGTATGTGTGTGTGTGTGCAGCTCGCCGGCGCCGCTGGGCGGCGGGGCGGGCGGCGCGGGCGCGCGGGGGGCGGCCACGCTGCGCTGGGCGGCGCTGTATGTGTGTGTGTGTGCAGCTCGCCGGCGCCGCTGGGCGGCGGGGCGGGCGGCGCGGGCGCGCGGGGGGCGGCCACGCTGCGCTGGGCGGCGCTGTATGTGTGTGTGTGTGCAGCTCGCCGGCGCCGCTGGGCGGCGGGGCGGGCGGCGCGGGCGCGCGGGGGGCGGCCACGCTGCGCTGGGCGGCGCTGTATGTGTGTGTGTGTGCAGCTCGCCGGCGCCGCTGGGCGGCGGGGCGGGCGGCGCGGGCGCGCGGGGGGCGGCCACGCTGCGCTGGGCGGCGCTGCGCGCGACGCACGCCGGCTGGTACCGGTGCCGCGCCTCGTGGCTGGACGCCGAGTACTCCTCCATCGGGTACTACCTCAACGTGCTGGGTGAGCCCCCCCCCCTCCCCCCTGCTCGGGCGGCGCCGCGCCAGGAGTACTGACCGTCTCTCCCGCAGCTCCCGAGGAGAGCGCGGAGGCGGCCACGGAGGCGGCCGCGGCGGACGACGAGGAGGACGAGGAGCCCGAGCACCAGAAGGTCGACGTGCCGGTGGGGGGGAACGTGCAGCTGCACTGTCCCAAAGGTGAGGAGGCGGGCCACATCCAGCTGTACGGCTGATGATCCTACGGTGCTTGTAAAACATGCGATGATGGTCTTTCATACGTCGCTTTTTGTGCTGCTAATTCTCATCCCGAGCCTAACCATAAATAATTTAAGCTGATTCGTTAACTCTAGGCGCAGAGTTCTACGGCGGACGTTTTAATTGTTACTTATAATTTATTTTCCTAAAATGTTCTGAATTTTAGTAAAGGGGAGCGTTATTTTGCGGTTTCCTCTTTCTCACGATAATCCTCGGAGGAAATCGTACTCTTAGCATAATTGATTATAGGCTGAACCGGAGCCGAGTCGAGGCTCAGACAAAATCTGATTTGGAAATACAAATAGGAACAAGAAACGATTTTACCAAACTCCTGTTCCTCGCGGCCTGGTTTCGGTTACGGTCAGTGTAGTGCAGTGTTGAACAGGTCCAGTCGCTTTGGCCTGGCTCGGATGGATTGCGCTTATGTTCATCAGGGTGGGCGGTTGTATATATATTCATCAGGGTTGTGTGTTGCAGGCAGCGTGGGGTGCTGGTGGCGGAAGGTGGTGGGCAACTCCAGCGAGGGCTGGGCGCCCGTCGGCTCGCACCACGCGCACGGGGTGCTGGGTGAGTGGCGGGGGGCCCGGGGGCAGCAGAGACACAAGACCAGAATACAAAGTTAAGCTCAGCCGCAGAACCCTGATGTTTCAGCAGCAAAGAGCAAATAGCTGCTTCTCTAAATTGGAAACCTCGATTCCTATTCTATTAACTATCGGAACAAGCGAGCTGCGTGCAGGCGCGTATGGGGGGAGGGCTGCTCGAGTCGGGCTGGCGGTCGGCCCCGCGGGAGGGCGGGCCGCCTCGCCGCCGACTGGAGCCGGGCTCGCTTGCAGGCATCAAGAACGCGCTGTACGAGGAGGGCGGCGAGTACCGCTGCGTGGGCGCGGGCGGCGGGCGCGAGGGCGCGCGGCTGCGGGAGCTGAAGCGCGTGACGCTGCGCGTGGCGGGCGCCGCCACCGCCGCCGCGCTGTCGGCGCGGCCCGCGCGCGGCGGCTGGCGCCTCGAGTGCGGCGCCTGCGGGCCCGGCGTGCGCGTGCGCTGGCTGCGCGCCGGCCCGCCGCCCGGCCCGCCCGCCGGCCCGCCCGCCGGCCCGCCCGCCGCGCCGCCGCCCGCGCTGGAGCCGGCCGGCGCCCGCCACTGCTGGCGCGCCGTGCTGCACGTCGCCGACGCGGGCGAGGTACGCTACACTACACTACCCGCCGGCCCGCCGCCCGCCGCCCGGCCCGCCCGCCGGCCCGCCCGCCGGCCCGCCCGCCGCGCCGCCGCCCGCGCTGGAGCCGGCCGGCGCCCGCCACTGCTGGCGCGCCGTGCTGCACGTCGCCGACGCGGGCGAGGTACGCTACACTACACTACCCGCCGGCCCGCCGCCCGCCGCCCGGCCCGCCCGCCGGCCCGCCCGCCGGCCCGCCCGCCGCGCCGCCGCCCGCGCTGGAGCCGGCCGGCGCCCGCCACTGCTGGCGCGCCGTGCTGCACGTCGCCGACGCGGGCGAGGTACGCTACACTACACTACCCGCCGGCCCGCCGCCCGCCGCCCGGCCCGCCCGCCGGCCCGCCCGCCGCGCCGCCGCCCGCGCTGGAGCCGGCCGGCGCCCGCCACTGCTGGCGCGCCGTGCTGCACGTCGCCGACGCGGGCGAGGTACGCTACACTACACTACCCGCCGGCCCGCCGCCCGCCGCCCGGCCCGCCCGCCGGCCCGCCCGCCGGCCCGCCCGCCGCGCCGCCGCCCGCGCTGGAGCCGGCCGGCGCCCGCCACTGCTGGCGCGCCGTGCTGCACGTCGCCGACGCGGGCGAGGTACGCTACACTACACTACCCGCCGGCCCGCCGCCCGCCGCCCGGCCCGCCCGCCGGCCCGCCCGCCGCGCCGCCGCCCGCGCTGGAGCCGGCCGGCGCCCGGCACTGCCGGCCCGCCGCCCGCCGGCCCGCCGCCCGCCGGCCCGGACGAGGTACACTACACTGCAGTACAGTACATTAGAGCCGGTGCCGCCACGGTATGCGCATACGCCGCCTGCAAACTGTCTCTCCAGCTCAAAGGACCATTTCATACAATTAAGCACGAAGGAAATGGTACGTATCTAAGGTTACACAGTTCATCCAGCTCAACCGGCTAACAAAGTTAGCTTATATAACTAGCTTGCTAGCTAAATGGTCGGCTTAGCTAATTTAAATTAGCTTGACTAAATTGTACAACCTTATATGTAACTTTACCATCCCCTCTTCTCCGGATTTTCATTTTATTTTCATTTTCTCTTTTCATCCAGCAAATGCATTTTAAAACCTCGTATTATTAATACTCAATATATAACTAACAAAACTTACCGACCATCAATAAAATAAACCTCCCCCCCCCAGGTGTGGTGCGTGGCGGCCACCCCGGGCGGGGGCGCGGTGGCCGTGTTCCCCCCCCGCACGCCGCCCCCGTCCCCCGCGCCCGCGCGGCACTCGGTCCGCGCCCCCTTCAACGCCGCCCCCGCGGCCGCCCCCGCGGCCGGCCTGGCGCCGGGCCTGGCGATCACGTCAGCACTCTCCGCCCTCGCGGCTGCATGTCTGGTGTGAGATGCTGCGGGTCGGGAAGATTTAGTGAATCTCTCGAGTGACTCTATGATGAATTGGAATTAATTAGAGATTCAAAAGCAATTTTTTATACGAAGTTACGGAGGAGGCTGTGGCTATCGGTCAACTAATAGCCAGTTCTCAGTCCAGGGATAGTGTGACGCCACCTGCGACCACATCGTCACTTAGCATCAGATGACTTGTCTCCAAACGCTTACCTATAAACATAAACTCCGCAGCTTCTTTCACATTTTCCTTTTTTATATCGGCAAAATAAACGACCAACTTTTCCGAGATAAATACGCGGCCGCAGACTGATACCACAACGAAAGTTATACGTCACTTAGTTTAAGTGTTAGGTGACTTCTGTTCGTCACTCGAGAGAGTCACTCGGTCTCTGCACATGTGATGTGAGAACTTATTGAAACGTCCAAAACGGATCCGTAGACTTTCCGTTCTATAATAGTTACTACGTCATACGAACCTCTTACTCTAGTCTCTGTAGTGTCTATTGTATTACTGTAATCATTATTTGTTACCTACTCTAGTGTATTGTTATTCCTAACTCCTATGTGGACTGCTTCGCTGCTATCTGATACTAACTCTTATACTTCTATTATAACATTTCAGTTTTGTTGACGTTATTTCTTATCTGCCAAACCCTTTTAACTGACTTCAAAAACGCAGGAACTTCTCAATTTTGGTTTATTGTTTGTTCCGTCAGAACTTTCGACTGGGTGACCCGATTCTGATGATTCATTTTTTATATGACAGCTGGTACATCCAGTGTGTTCCCATTTCGATTTGGTTCAGTTTCTTTGTGTCATGTTAGTGTTGTTCCGTGAACAGTGGCGGTCGGTATCAGAGCGCAGTAAGTATGTATATATTAAGACCTTCCTTCTCGCTCCTCCTTCAGTTATCTCTTCCTCTTCTATTATTCGTTTTGTTCCAACGTAATTTAGAAACAGGAAGCTAATGTGCCAAATTGTTGATATTATTGAAATAATAGAGTTCTTATATTGAATCATGGATTGAAGATTTTGTTTATATTTTTATTAATGTAGATTTATGGGACGTGAATGATAGTGCAATGTAAACACCAAAGATAAGATAAATATAAGATTTATGAGAATGTCGGTGTTAAGGAATATATCGAGAGTTCACACGGCTCGTTTGTAAGCGACGCACTGAAGTAAAGAGATACGGATATTGTTAAACAAGAGCAATAAAATATGAAATATTGTTTTCAAATGCAACACGAAAAAATGAAACGTGTGAACTTTCCAAAATTAATCAATTCGCTAGCGTAATATCCAATATATTTTATATAGACGTCAAATTCTTAAATAAAACATAATGATGTATCATAGCTTAAACGAAATCGTGTAAAGTCGATGTCAATTGTAGAGCCCGCTAGGCCGGGGCCGTTTTGTATGGACGAGTAATGTTTGCTAACACAATTTTTGCAACAACCTCGTAGTCGTAAGTGTGAATTTATATCGAATGTTCCATGTTAATGTTATCGGTGGTTAGTTTATTATTAGAATAAGTTTGTTTCATTCGCTCATCCATTGTGTACTTTCATTATCGACGAGTGCAATACGTTCTAGAACATTTATTATGAACCTATCTATCCACAGTTTGTCGTACTAGGGATAGATTTTTGACATTGTTTCGAAGGAGCTTGTGTCAAATTTCTATCTTTAGCAGGGCAAACTAGATATCAATAACGGCCGATAGGCAATCCTCTGTTTGCAATTGGGTCACAATTAATAAATGATGTAATCATGTAAATGCAATGTTTAGTAAAAGTTGTAGCTCGTATTGCATTATGAAGTGTATCAAAGCAGCCATTGTTGTTAAGAATTGTGATCTGAGTCGAGGCGCGGGCGCGGCGCGGGCCGTTGATCACAATGGAGGTTAATTATATCGACGATGAATTTAATCACTTAGTTTAGTTAGGTTATAGCGAGATGTATTTTTGTACCGCGTCTGAACTCGTCAATTGGATGTTTTAATGTGAACAGAGTTATGTTGTACCTGGAAATGTGGTTGATCCGTCCATTGCGGAATTTTAGATAGATAAGGAGCTACGTAAACCCCTCCTCTCCTCTCACTTCCCTCTATCGCTCTTACTATTGGACTCCTGCAGATCCCGCCGCGGAATTAAAGACTTGTAAATCCAAATTCATCTCCATTTTTAGATTAAACAATGGAATGGTATGAGTATATCGGATTGTATAGTTCCCTTGCACAATTTTCCCTATTTTATATATAATGTAGTGCGCCGCGGCCCCCGCCCCTCCGTTCTGGTTATATCGATGACATGTTGGTCGCGTCCGGTCGCCACTCGACATCTCGATACACGTCGGGATTGCTTCCGAATCGATTTCCGAGAGCCACTCGAGTGCGGACTCGATCTTGTTACACAAACAGGGCGCGACCGAACTCATTTCATTTCACAAAGTTTTCTTAGCGTCCATTCTCGATGCACACATGAGTATCGCGTTAAGGTGCCAATGTAATTATTTAAATAGAATATATATTTACATTAATAATATACATTTTATTGTTTACTTTGATATTAAATGTACAGAATCCATAATATATCCATCGCAATGTGTTTATGGAAAATCGTATACCGGATAATAAACGATATAAAAATTAATAGACTTTTTATTCCCGTCCTCCGAGACATTAAGTCAGGGTACTTTGTGTTGTGAATTTCAATACAGAAGTAGTCTCGAACGAGATTAGGTTTTAAGGCGGTCGTAATAGGGATTATTTCGGGCTGAGGGTGGGATGTTTAATAAAATTAATTTCGTTCAGAGTGCGTAAAGAATCGACGATGCGTAGAATCGAAGCGACGGAACTCTGAAAGTTTGTGCAAAATGAGAAGAGAGATGTACTGTCTGCTCGGAGGCTGCACAATGTGCCGGCCGCTGATATATCGTTAAAGTTTTATTACAATACATTAGATTGAAGATTTATAGCGAGCGAGACAAATGAGTACCTACGACTTATTAAGAAATACATTACCATTGCTTATGTGGTCTTAAATCTGTTGGTGGTTAGCGCTGGATCATTATAAACCATTGTAAAGTAATATTTTCTTCAACCTTGATAAAGCATGAATATTTCGGTAAATATTTTAGGGTCGCGCGAAAAGGTTTGTTTGTGTTGATATACATAATAATCAGTTATGTTTAATTTAAAAGTTACTTAGGGTTCTGTAGCTTTAACCTTTCACAATACGTTATATGTGAGTACACATTTTGAAACGATGATGGCTCTGTGGTAGTCACGTCGGTTTGTGACGTGGGTTCGAATCCTACAATGAGCTTGAGCTTTCGGTGAAGGAAAACATCGTGAAGAAACCATAGCTGGGTGGTAGGGTATTTTCTAATACTCGCCTGAATAGCTACCTTCAAGTTAAGAATCTGTCGCCAAGCACCTATCGATGTGTTCCGGCAGCCTCACTTGAGATCAGTTCCCAGTCCAGGTGTAGCGTGACGCCATCTTCGACACTTCACATCAGGTGACTTGTGATCGAACGCTACAAAAAACATGAAGCTAGAATACAAAGCAACTTTCTTTGTCCCTGTGCGCTGTTTAACCATGGCGCACAATCTGGGAGGTAATAAAATAAATCGTCACATATTTGCTTCGATTGAAAGCTCGCTTCGGCTGGCATCCAATATCGGAGGAAATATGCTTTGTTGCCAACGACCAGTATTGGGGAATCGTCGCCTCTTCCACCACGCTTGGCACGATCGATGCTGCGCTGCGGTCTCTGTCATACCTACTGTTGTTTTTATCTATCCTACTAATATTATACACGTGAAAGTTTGTGAGTATGGATGTTTGTTACTCTTTCACGCAATAACTACTAAACGCATTTGAGTGAAATTTGTAATGAAGACAGCTTATACCCTGGATTAACACATAGGCTACTTTTTATCCCGGAAAAAGGCTCTGGCGGAAAAACGGGAAGACGCGCAGTCCATTTTGATGTAAATTTCAACTTGATACCGGAACGCGTTCTTGAGTAAAAAGTTTGACAGACAGATAGGCGAAAAACAAAGTGATCGTAACGCTTCCATTTTTCCTTTGGTGTTAGGGAATCCTAACATAAACAAAGAAAAAAAGAAAAATTCAATTCATTTATTTCAGATTCATACAATTCAATAAAATGTAGAAAAAAAACATTCAACTAAAACAAAATAACAAAAGAATGTAATAAAATACTATCGTTGGTTTGGATCCGGAATGCTCAACATGCAACCTGATCCAATGCTGCATTATTGGGCAGTCCAGATCCACCCGCCAGGCGAACAGCTGCAGGTAGCTGTTGGAACTGTTGCTTACATTATACTCCAATGCTACGACGAGTCGACGAGTTAGTAGGTCTCTGCGCGGTGTTGCCTGTTGTCCACAAACACTCGCGTCTCATCTCAATTTATAGTTTCCGTTTCCGCAGCGTTGCGCGCAGCGCCGCTGTTTGGCTTTGTTCAGCGATGTTATAATGAGACGTGCCTACTGGAATTAGTTAGTGGAGACATATAACTAGACATGTGCTGTATTAGGTACATTTAGAGATTCGTTTCCCACTTAATCCTCATCATCATAAGCCTATTTTTTAATTTTACAAAATCCCGCACTAAAAGCGGGAGGCCCGTACTGTTGTAAACAAAGGTTTTTTTTGATTCTTAATTTATTTAGGGACTTACCATATTTGTTATGACAGTCCCATCGTATCCTAACCATGTAATCATTAATGCAAAAATAACTGGTACAGAGATGTTGCAGCATCGCTTGTTGGTTCCGCTAAGATGTTTTTTAAGTACCAATGTCATATTTATTCAAGTTGCATTTTTACCTAAGTGATTCTCTCACAGTTTTGTTCCTCACACGTTGTTAACATTGGTATTAATAGATTATTTCGCGTTTTAAATCTATGAACATATTAAAACTAAGAGGTAGTAAACATTAGGATATGGAAAAATTAAAGAGTTACGACATGATAACTAAAGCAGACCAGACCCCACAAGCAGAACCCGTTCACGAATGACGCATGTGCCAGCCATCGCTCTCCTCAACCATATTAGAGGGAAGAGGGCGACCCGACACACGACGCAGCTGCAAGCAAAGTCACTTTCGTGAGCATGACTGCTGTAGTTGCTTACTGAAAATTATGTTTCTATCGCTAGGACTCTGGGCTGTAATCTAGCACGCGGGCCCAGTGCGGATTGGTAGATGTCGCATGCCCTTGAATTTTGTGGTTCTTGGACATGCCGGTTTTGTAAGATGTTTTCCTTCACCGTTTTGAGCGATGACAAATGCGCACATAACTTATGAAGTCAAGAGAATTCAAACCCGGCGCCTTGTAAGGCATACGCGTTACCCTTCAGCCATCATCGCTCCTAGTCCCTACAATTACCTAATCCATTGAACCCCCTCTAATCCTCGTACTCGTTAGTCCACAGAGACTGAGCGGACGGTAACTAATCTAATCCATTGCATCCAACTTAATTCACGTACGCGGCACGTACGTAATCCTTAGGGACGGAGCGTCAGTAGCTAATATTTTAACGACAACATATCAGAAAAAGGTCTTATTTAAAATCGTATTTTAAACGACATATTTATATATTTTACTTTTTAACCATACTTATAGGTACCAAGCCACTAAAAAGTTCCAATATCCATCTCCTGGCTCCATCATCAGACCCTCGTTACCAAGCCCAATCTATTAGACTCTTCAAAACGAATCACATGTGTGCGAACTAGAGGGGGTTGGGTTAGCCATTGAGGAGATCCACTATCCACCTCCTGGCTTCATCAGATCAGGTCAATGATACCATATTATTGTTATAAAGATGGCTAAGTGGCAACTTTAAACTTTTAACCGTTTAGAGTTCCACGTGATAACGCGAAAACTATTAATTGGAGTCTCAAGTACCTATACCTACCTTTCTAAGACCTCTCTGTTATATTATTGAAAACCAGTTACTAAGAAACGTTGTGTGATGTACACTCAAAGAGATTATGTTTTATCAAAGTAAAATGTCTAAAACACTCTAAAAAAACTTTAAATGCAAAATGTCTAAAAATTATATTGAACACAATGCAAAATAACTAAAACCCAAAATGTCTCAATCGCAATATTGCTATAAATGCTAAGATACAAGATGACTAAAGCGCAGGCATACTGTCTTATCACGTCATCTGTATTCTGTAGTAAAACATTGGATTTCTTTCTAAAGTATAATTTATTGACCTAAGACATACATACCTAGACACACATATATTGCAACATGGGCTATATGAGTTTTAGACATTTTTCTATTCAGATAAATTCCTTTTTAAACAATTTGCAACTGAGACAATCCGACTTCAAAGGATTTTTATTTTCAGTTAAATTGTCTTACAAGGACATTAAATTTCGTTATTTTACGAAGGCGTAAGTCTAAGGAGACAAACGCTCGTAAAGGATTTCGTCCATCGCTTCAACCAGATAAAGGAGAGATAAAAACAAAAAGCTTAAACTAAGAAGTCTGGATGATATTTCAACAAGCCCCGATGTGAAATGAGCGCTCTACGAATAGCCGCGACTGCGGTGCACACTGCGTCACAGTGTCTCAGGTTCAAACATTAGCGAGTTTTTAACGACGCACACTAGTTTGTGCTGTACGATGTGTGTGTAAGTTTGTGTTAAATGCGGAGAGGTAAAAAATGTCACTACGAATACTAGGATATATATATATTTTTTAACTACTTAGGTAAAGGATAGCGTTTGATTTGACCACAAGTCATCTGATGTCAAGTGACGATGTGGTCGAAGGTGGCAGTGGCGTCCAGTGAGGCTGCCGAAACATATTGAGAGGTGCTTGGCGACACTTTAAAAAAAACCCACAATAATATGTCTATGAAAAATATGATTTCCAAGTAAGTAAAGAATTGTTTACTCTGTCAAAATTATTGAGTTTTTAAAATTTGATTTCTAAGTACTTAAACTACGTGCGTACATTGTATTTGCTACGGCCTAGTTATTGAACACCGTTCCTCGCGAATTTTTTTTGCCCCAGTGTGTAGTAAGCCACCCCTATTTCGGCGTGGTGCGATGCTACAGCAAGACTTTACGTACTGCGCCAACAATTATATACAGTGTCTGTATTGTATCATTTTAGATGAAGTTAGAAATATAATGAAAAGTGTCTGCGAGCCGTGCCGGGGTTCGCCCGGGGCGGGCGGCTTACATAGCGGTACACACTGTATTGGTTACACGACGAATATTCGAGTAATTTACACGCTTACAAGAAGGTGTTTTTTGCTATCTATAGCGATGATGGCTCAGTGGTAGTGAGCGAGCTTTCAGTGAAGGACTAGATAATTTTTAACAAAAATATAACCGACTTCTCTTTCCCCTCGATTTCTCTGTGATACCATCATCAGATCCTGGTTTCCTTATCATCGTACCACCCTTGGAATATCTCCTTTCCAACAAAAAAAGAATCATCAAAATCGGTTCATAAACGACGAAGTTATCCGCGAACAAACAAAAAAGGAAGAACATCTTGTAACATTGTAAAAACTATAGTTGGTAATTGGGATGGATGGTTGGGAATGAGGGTAGGAGAAAGTACCTGGATAGATCAAGCCGGCACAACGGAAGGACTTTTGGTTCGAGGGCCGTGCCAGCGGACTGAGCTGTTGTGTTGTGATTGTGAAAATAAATAAAACGTTTAGATTTAGTATCAGAATAGAGCTTATATTTTATTGAATAATCTAGTACATAGATGAGCGGTTCCAGAAATATTTATCTCATATACTAAATCTCTAATTAAGGTCTCTCATTGAGATTCCAAGCTTAGACTAAATTACTAAGATCTAGATAATGCTAAGTTACATAGAACACGTTAAATCTAAAATTACAAAGGTAGATCCAACTTAGAACCTAAATTTAATAAACTGTATTTTCCGACGGGGCTTAAGTGAAGCGGACCGGGAATGCCGAAACTATGTCGATTAAAGTGCGCTTCGCAACAAAGGCTAAGAAACCTTGCCTATAACCGTGGATAATATTCCAGGGAAAGAACAAAAAGAAAGGATACCGTGCTATGACGTGGTCTGGTCCAAGCGGCGGGTTGCCGGCACGAAGATGAGATCGAGCCCCGAGGGGACTTCGGTTCGGTGTCAAAATTAGCGCGCAGGATCTCGACAGGCTTGGTTCAGGGCGGAGAGGTTATCCCGAGAAAAAGAACCCGCTGTGAAAGAATTAAACAGCGTGTTACATTGGGATTCTCATAGCTGTCAACTGGCTGACGCAATAGGATGGAATTCCAAATTGCTTCTTCGAGGATTGCCAATAAAATTAATATGATTACCTTTTTACGGGTTCTTTTGAAGCACTTTATCAAAATGTCGAATAGAGATCGCCGCCTACGCAGCGACTCGGACGAAGGTTCTTTAGTGAAAGGCATAGATTAAGTAGACTATATACTACGTATAGATGGAAATCACCCATAGAACGACACAGTCGTTAGAGAAGTGAACGAAATGACCTGCGCCAGATGAAGGTTACTATGGAGTATTCTGTGACGATAGTGCTTGAAACGTCAGGCGGCAAATATCGATATCGATCTGTAGTGATGGGACATTTAAACCCAACCCACTATCGATAACCCATTCCATTTCCTATTTTATGTTTTCAATAGCTTAAGGTTTTTAAATAATGAAACTCAGTTTTAATATTTAAATTTATATTCAGATAAATAATACTACCACTTCGATTCGGAACTTTACAATTTCTTCAATCAAATCAAATTAAGTTGGGGGTTTTTGATATATATAATCCAAATCCAAGAAATTAGAATGGGCAAGTGCCTTTCTTGAACTAGCTACTTACAACTATTACAGCAATCAAATTAATATTAGGTACTATACAAAATTAATTAACAATTTGATTATAATACAAATCTAAAGAAATTATACACAGAATGGCCATGTACCTATATTAAATAAGCTACTTATTAATTATACATCAATCAAATTAAGATTAGGTATGTACCATACAAGATTTAATTAACTGTCTGATAAATATATGTAATACAAATCCAAGAAAATGACACATAGAATAGGCACATGCCATCATACAAATTTGTACTTACAACAGCTATACATCAATCAAATTAGGTACTATACAATATTGAACAATCTGATATACAGTGCAAATCCTAAGAAATTATATTATTATACACAGTATGGGCATGTACCTATATTAAACAAGCTACATAGAATTATACATTGATTCATCGTTATAAACCGAATATAACTAATACATAATAATATAATTGACTATCGGGTTGGGTGTAGTAACTGGGACCAGGCATTTCAAGATTTTGTGAATATGGTGGGTAAAATATGCTGCAGTACAAAAAAATTAAAAAAATACCAAACCCGATACCAGCTGGATACATATTGGCCACATTGCCATTCATGTTAGGCTCTATATCTATGTTCAATACAAAATCTCTGTTTTTATTTTTCTATTTCTATAAATGATAGGTATTACTTACTCAAGAGTCCTGGTTTCAATTTCTTTTGGTCCAAATAGGGTTGGGTCACTCACAAGCAGTCTTCTCCTCTTCCTAAGATATTTTTCCTCGAATTGATGGCCACATAATTATTGTTGGAGCATTTACATCAGCTAGGTATATATTGACTATGTGGCTGTACCAAGTCCAACTAAATTTTCCTCTGGTCTCGAGAGCCAAAAAAGCACGAGTTGATTGTTCAGCTACAATCAGCAATGCAGCGCGAGCGAGACTGCGAGAAGACATCATTATTCTAAAACAAACATAACCTAAATGTAATAAATTATTCTGTAACCTAACAAGATGCTATTTCATGTAATTTAAGTCGGCACAGGCTTAGCTCTACTTACGTTTTTGTCTGTTAGCAGTTAGTTGTTGATTGATGATACAGGTTTTTAACCTTGTGATCCTTGTCATTATAGAAATGATATGTAAGATAAAATTTAATGTAATTCTAAAGAGCAACGGTTTTAATTTCAAGTATCTAGTTTTTGTTTCTTCGTTAATCGCTTCGCAACTTTCGCAAGCAATCAAAGTGAAAAAGAGAAATTGACGAAACTGTGCGGGACCGGGAAAATATGGCGGGCGTCATTTCACAAAAAGTAAAAAAACACAAACAAAACTTCGTCTGATAGATTATAAATAATGAATTACTGAATGAAATTGAATGAATGAAGCCTGTTCAAAGTGTTCATGTTCACCAATCTCATCTGGCGCAGGTCACTTCTAAGAGCATAGACGATGTTCTGTGATTACCTGCCGTGGTGAAAGGCCTCGTCATCTTTTTTCACCAAGAATGCCACGAATTTAACTCATAGATCATGTAGACGTCGATCATTCCACGCTCCGATGTACGCAGTTCACAATGCATTCGTCGCGTAAAATTATATTTTGATTTTAATCCCAATTTAATTATTCAGTCACGTGAGAATGTTGTTCGTTTCCCTATTCAAATTATTCTCTCGAAAAATGTGTTTAGTTGTAAAATAAAATTGTATTCGAAATATTTGTCGTATTGTTTACGTTCCAATCTACAAGATTCCTATCAGACACATGAGTCTATGCTCTAGACTAGCATTATGTCAGTGTCCCGAAACATCTGTCAACTTCACCTTTCAAGTTGACATCTGTCATGTCACCGAACTCTAAACTCAAACTATCATTGCTATTTTGTTTTGATAAAACTATTTCTACTTTTTTGGCGGCAATCGAATTGTCAACGTGAAAATTTTGTTTTTATTTCCAAAACTTGTGTTTCTTCGAGTGATAATGTGTAATATTGGTGGATTATTAACCATTATGTGTTCGTTAATGTGTACGAGTGTGGGAAATTGAAATAAAGTTGTGAAAGTGACTTTTCAAGTTGCTCCAAAAAAGTCCGTGTAAAGTTTAAGTAAAGCACCACTACTTTACTTAAACACTATCCTCATCCCATCATCTCATCATCGTCATCACCATCATCATTTAAACTTGATTCAACTCTCTGAGTTTGAAATCTTTTATACTTGACACTGGCAAATACACTAATCGTGTGACGCCATAACAAAACAAAAAAAAAAAACTATTTCTGTGTAAAAACAATTAAAATGCGCGTAATTGTTGCTAAAGCTGCCGATAAACCCAGGTTGTAATCATGAGGAATGATGTACATGTATGATGTTGCCAAATTAGTATGTTTTTAAAGCAAAAATTAAGGTAAGTAACGTAGTACGTTACAATCTTTCTTTTTTGATGTCGGTTAAAAACAACGTGATAAAATGTCTTCTTTTCTTTTTAGTGGTAGGGCATTTTCATGTGGCTGGCTAGCTACCACCCAATTTAAGAATATGCCGCCAAGTACCTATCGGTGTGTTCCAGCAGTCTCACTTGAGTTCCAGTTCTCAGTCCAGGTGTATCATGGCGCCATCTTTGACCACATCGTCACTTAACATCAGGTGACCTGTAGTCAGAACGCTACCCTGTAAATCAAAGGTTCCCAAACTTATTTTGTCTACTGCCCACTTTGAGAGTAAATTATTTTTTAACGCCGCCATTAAGCCTCTACATAACGGCCCCACTTTTTTCTAGGTCTCTTACCCACCCCCTTTAGGCCTGCAGCGCCCACATGGGTGTGTTATCGTCCACTTTGGGAAAGGCTGATGTAAATAGTAAAAAAACAAAATTTATTTATTTTTAGGCTCTTTTCTTGTCACAAAGCTATTGATTGCTCAGAAATGGACGAGGCGTGATTGTCGCCGCCGCTGCGTCCCCTCGAGCGAGCGCCGCGGGCTCGTAATGAACCCCTCCAGATCGGGGTCAAGTGTACCTTGGACTAGTGCGGAGAGATGTAGGGTACTTGAATATTTGGACGAGAACTTGCATGGAAATCAAGGAGATTGTATGGATTGGTGTACGAGCAGATTGTTTGATTGATTTCATGAAGACTAAAAACTTGCCACGGTAGCGGTGTTTGTTGTCTTTTTTTAATGTAACTGAGCGAGTTATGGTTGTTGTTATGTGTTATGTTATGACTTGTGTGTCGTGTTATGTTATGAGTTGTGTGTCGTGTTATGTTATGTTATGTGTGTTGTGTTATGTTATGAGTTAGTTGTGTGTATGTCGGAAATAAATATATTTCATTTCACTTTTAGCAGAGAGTCTTGGTCAATCCATCGGAAAATTAGGGAAAAACTAGAAATACCTCTTCAGTGGAATTTTTTTATGAACTTAAGACTCTTCTAAAATTTATTTCCCTACCCTTGCAGAACCGCGGGTGGCATCATGTGATAATTTTTGTCACGCCACTGTGGTAAAAAAAAATTGATGGAAAAGTTTGGAAAATGAAGGTGTTGAAATAAAAAATCCCCTGTCCTACCTACAACAGTAAGTCAGTAACCCCCAGAGATGCTCCTTACTGATAAGTTTTTTTACAAATCGTGTTGCAACATCCCACTCTGTACCCTCTCTGTATATATATATCCGCTACATTTATAAAAATTTCCTTCGCTGCACACATGCAAGAGAACACACACACAACTGTAACTGCAACTGTGTGTGTAGTTAAGTGTAAGAACATGCAGTTAAATGTATGTGTGTGTGTGGATTCATCAGTTACGGACAGGGTGGACAAGACTTGGAAAGGGTTGTCACTTATAAAGATTTTGGTATCTAAAAATAGCAATTTTGGACGTGAAAACATTAAAATATATTTTTTAAATTAATTCCAAAAGTTACGATTATAATTATTATAAAAGTGGCAACTGGTAAATTGCCAATGTAGGTAATACTTGTAACCGGTACTTTAGAAATAACAGTATATTCACTGACAATCCGGAATTTAGGGATTTGCAGAAGTGTCAACGTCAAACTTGACGTTGTCATACTGACTTCGAAAGGTAATATACCGCCTTGGACTTTCTTGGCGGCAATCGAATTGTCAACGTGAAAATTATGTTTTTATTTCCAAAAATTGTGTTTCTTAGAGTGATAATGTGGAATATTGGTGGATTATTAACCATTATCTGTTCGTTAATGTGTACGAGTGTGGGAAATTGAAATAAAGTTGTGAAAGTGACTTTTCTAGTTGCTCCAAAAAAGTCCGTGTAAAGTTTAAGTAAAGCGCCACCACTTAAACAGTATCCTCATTCCTCATCCCATCATCTCATCATCATCATCATCTAAACTTGATTGAACTCTCTGAGTTTGAAATATTTTATACTTGACACTGGCAAATACACTAATCGTGTGACGCCATAACAAAACAAAAAAAAAAAATATACCGCCATCTTGGCAAATGGCTAACTCCACTCCAGTGACGTTGTCAAAATAGTGGCGCCATCTACAATCTATACTTAACATTATAAAAGCGTAAGTAGTTCTTTTTGTTTGTTACCTCTTCACAAACAAACCACTGAACTGATCTTGATGATATTTCGTGTAGAGATATGTAGTTAAAAATCTGGAGAAGGACATACAATACTTTTTATTGCGATGAAGTGTAATCCACGCGGGTGAAACCGCGGGGCGCAGTTAGTAATGACATAATTGTTGTCTTATGTCACCAATAACGGCTCTTCTATTCCCGTATAACGCAAGCTCACATAAAACGATAGCTCACCTAATCTGAGCCGACGCCGCTCACGAAGACAAACATAAATCCACTTAAACTATTTCCCGAGAGGAGGCAACCCTGCGTGGCAGAAGGGGCCGCTTCGCACAGTTTTTGCCGGAGTTATATAAATCATCCGCCAGATGATATCACAAGTTGTGGGACTTGCTGAAAAACTGCCGGCCGGGACCGGGCCGGGCCGGGCCGGGACCGGGCTGGGGGTTAGAACGTTTTACCAGGTTTTTAAAACGCTTTTATTAGCTTCACTTGTAACTAACTTCAATGACAAAAAACAAGTTTGTACGGAACTCTCGCAAGTCCAACTCGCACTTGGCCGGTTTTTTGAGCGTGATCATATTTACAATTTTATTCTTATTACTAATTGATTGAATTATACCCTTGCATCTACTCTAAAAATAATAATACACTGGTCTGGTGAGTTTGTAAAACGAAAGCAAAAACGGTTCACGCGACTGTTCTGTTTTAATAACTTTAAAGTGACCGGCGACTTGTACATTAAGGTTATAACTAATTATCCTGCTAATATTATAAACGTGAAAGTTTGTGAGTATGGATGGATGGATGGATGGATGTTTGTTACTCTTTCACGCAAAAACTACTGCACGGATCTGAATGAAATTTGAAATGGATACAGCTGGGTTAATGGTTAGGTTACTTTTTATCCCGGAAAAAGGTTCCTGCGGGATGACGGGAAGACGCGGGTGAAACCGCGGGGCGCAACTATATTAGTAACTATATAAATATAAAAGGATGAGCATGCACCTTACAATCGCCGCCACTAATTATCCCTTAATTCCGAGAGTGCACAAGCTTCGCCCCCTACTTCTGCCGTCCCAATGACGCTATAAAAACGTCTCCGCGCTAATTGTGTGGCTATGGTAATGAGATTGGCCCCGGGTTGAATTATAACTCGCTTGTATTGGGGAGCTTTGGGGAGCTTTTGTCTGATTTTCCATTAATGCAAAGGTTTTTTGGGGAGCGGTGCTATTTTTAGATTTAATCTTGAAGTGTTTCTTTAGATCGAATGGGCTGTCGTAGCTTTTACGTAGCATTGTTGAAGGTCGTAGCACTTTTGGAGATGTTTCGTAGCTCAAGAATGAACGTAACACCACGGCATTTGGCATGAAAAGAAAATGTATTAAAAGCTTCGAGCACTATTTTTTTTTAACTTTTCCAGTAACTTTTGAACACAAAGTCACCTGATGTTAAGTGACGATGTAGTCGAAAGCGGCGCCACGCTACCTGGACTGGGAACTGGCTGTCAAGTGGGGTTGCCGGAACACACCGATAGGTGCACGGCGACAGATTCTTAACTTAAGGTTGGTAGCTAGCCAGGCGAGCACTAGAAAATGCCCTACCACCAAGCTATGGTTTCATCACGATGTTTCCCTTCAACGAAAGCTCAAGCCCATTGTAATATTCGAACCCATGACCTACAAATCGCAAGCCAATGTCATTACCTGTCATCACCATCATCGCTTCAAAATCGAAACTAATTATATAAATGCAAAAGTGTGTTTATTTGTTTGTCGAATTTCTATGTACTTAGATAAAACCGCGGAACACAGGTTGTATTTATATGAAAGTGAAACAACACTGACAGACTGAATAATTAGTTTCGAAATCTCAAAAAGTGTTTGAATTACGAAACTGAAATTTGTCTGGCGCATTTGTCTTGAATTAGTATTCTAGATATGAAAGGATTTCTGAAAGTTCATCCCTTTAAAGGGTCAAATGGGATGTTAAAGTTTGTATGCACAAGATTATACAATTTATACTACATTACAAAAGGGATAAAAAACCCGACTGCGCCAAAATAAACTACCCTATGTCACTCCCACAACAAAGACGAATCTAATGACACCTCATATGTTAAAATCCGTCAAGTTATTTAGGCTACGGGCCGCGCCGAATAAACATACATACACTCGAAAAACATAACAGAACTCTCCTTTCGCTGCCGGGTAAAAAAACAAAATATTCTAGTCGCTAGTATTTCCACATTGTTATTTAGGTACGTCAAGTCACACATTTTACAATTTTACGAAACACCACTAAAACCAAACTTGTACCACAACAACCACAATAAAACACTCGTATTTGTATTTACAACTTTATGCCAAAACTTGAAGCCGCGAGCAGAGATAGAATCTAGGCCAGTGTGTTAAATACAATCTCCTATTAAGTTTAATAACGTACAGTTAATTTTAAAGAGATCCCAGCCGGCTACATTCCAAATAAAGGGAGTAAGCCTCGGAAGCCTTTAACGTGCGCAAGACGCCGCCATCTTGGCGTAATCCCGCGGATTGGGAGCAACCCTCATCAGAATTTAGCCGAGTTTGTTGTAGAGGCGAACAGACGCTCTTATATGTCGCCAGAAGTAAAGTGTACACTCTGAACGTTCATTCACTGTAATGAATGAACGAATGGATGTCCGAGAGAGATAAATTAATTCTTTGTTTCACTCCGCAATACCACCGGCAAGTTTTGTAGGTACGCCCAACTAGGTGGACTGACAATATGGTAAGAGTTGCAAGGAGCCGATGGATGTAAGTAGCTAAAAGCCGTTCATGTTGGCATTCGAAGTTATATATATAACAACAATCAAACTTAATGGTTAGATTTAAATATGAACTAATTTTACACACTAAAACTAGCTCTTGATTTTTTTCTACACGCGTTTGACTACAAGTCACCTGATACTATGTGACGATGTCAAAGTCAAAGGTGGCGCCACGGACTGGGAACTAACTCTCAAGTGAGGCTGCCGTTCACTACAATTCCAAGCTTTTTCGTCATCTAAATAGTTTGATATTTTATAATAAGCTTTACTAATATTTCTTAGAATTACGATAGACTCTTCTTTTTTCTCTTAACTGTATTTTTGTGGTACACGTTCAAGTTATTGTATATACACACCTACATACACACCTATATAACACAAGTGTTGTAAGCTGTAAGTAGAAGCAGGAAAACGTCGTCACCCTCGAGGTTGTGTGAACGCAATCATAACCAGTTTTTTCATCGTTTTCCGAGAGCAGTATTTCTATCCTGTTCCTTATCAAGAAAATATTTTTGTTTTTGTAGTATTACTGTGGGCCTTTAGAATAAGCTCAGAGTCACACAACGAGCCATGGAGAGAGCCATGCTTGGAGTTTCTTTGCGTGATGAAATCCGAAATGAGGAAATTCGCCGAAGAACGTAGGTCACCGCACATTAGTGTGAGGCCGAGATGCAATTCAAACGGGGTATGCCGTCCGCCCACCGCCAAACAGTAAACACAAAATAACTCCAACCCCTTCAACACAATGTCCTCCAATTACCACGAGCAAACAATCAAACCGAGGAAAATAATCACGCAAAAATACTCGTAATGCACCCCATCCCGTTCACCTCAAAAAACCGGCCAAGTGCGAGATGGACTCGCACAAAAAGGGTTCCGTACAAACATGTTTTTTTGGTTATTTAACTACATATATACGGTTTTCTTTTTCCTTTACATGTGCTGTAAGTTACCGTTACCTTGCTTCATGCCAAATTTCATTATTCTAGGTCAACGGGAAGTACCCTGTAGGTTTTGATTCCCTTGTGAAATCGCAAAATATGAGAAATAATGCAACATAAACGCTTATATCTTTTCATTGCGTTAATTGACAAGTTTGATTCTTTGACAGCTGAAAGAGACCATAGGGCCGAGTATCTTACTAACATTATAAACGCAAAAGTTTGTGAGTATGTATGTTTGTTGCTCTTTCACGCAAAAACTACTGTATGGATTTTAATGAAATTTAGATTGGAGATAGCTGGAACACACACACACACATAGGCTACTTTTAATCTCGGATGAAAGGTTTCTGCGGGATAACGGGAAGACGCGGGTGAAACCGCGAGGCGCAACAAGTTTGATATAAATTTCTACTTGATATCTTAACGCGTTCTGAAAATGGGTCTTGATAGACAGACAGACAGACAACAAAGTGATCCTTTAAGAGTTCCGTTTTTCCTATTGATATACGGAACCCTAAAAATACCATTGTCATCCGGAGATAATGACCAAATGACAAAGGGAAACGATTCCAATGGAGTCATTGTACGGCCGCTCGTAAAATCAGCGCGGTTTCAACCAACCCCTAGGGGCGGGGTGGTCAGATCGGGGAAAAATTAACTCGCAGCCCCGTCCGGAGCAACGGGGTGATTAGGGAAATCAGGTGGCGACCGGTTGTTGGGTAGGCGACATTTGATCTCTTAAGTACAAGTGTTTAGGGTTAATTTTAGTTTGTATTTACATATGAACCCTTCCTTTTTATGGAACTGAGAGACGAGACGAGCAAGTCAATCGGCTAATGGTAAGCGCCACGATTGTCCACCCTGAGATAATGCTATGTAATTTCATAATCCATAAAAAATATAAATGCGAAAGTAACACGGTTTGATTGTTGTTGTCACAACAAAACCGCTGAACCAATCTTGATGAAATTTGTTACGAAGATAGTTTGAACTTATGGAAGGCTATAAAGTATGTTTTATTGCGATAATGTTTGTTACTTCTTCACGTTAAAACGGCTCGACGATTTGAGTGAAATTTGGAATCAAGATAGCTTATAATTGCGCTTTACTCCTAAGCTACTTTTTATATCGGGAAATTTTATATAACGGGAAAACCATCTAATGTACTAAGTATCGTTCAAGCGATCTCATCTAATCTATGTCACAGTGTTTGTTATCGAACTCCTCCGAAACGCCTTGACCGATTTTTATGAAATTTTAGTGTAGGTATATTTGGTAGGCTATTTTTTATACTGCTAGGTGAAATAAAAACAACTTTCCCGGGTCAGCTATCATTATCTATCTATCGAAAATCGTGTTAGTTACACTATTTGTAACTCAAGAACACCTGAACCGATTTGGCTAAAATTTGGTGGGGAGGTAGTTTAGAACCAGGAGACAGACTTAGACTTTTTATCCCAGAAAAGGTTCCTACGGGATAACGGGAAGAATTGGGTGAAACCGCAAGGCGCAACTAGTCATTATTATAAAAAGAGTTATTAACTCTTTTAGCCAGCTTTTATCTCTTGTTTATAATAAACAGCAATTACCTCCCCCATGCATCAGAAGGTATCCTGCGGGTTGCCTTTGTAAGTGTCGCTCGTAAAATCAGCGGTGTTTTAAAGCAACCCCTGCGGGCAGGGGTGCCTAAATTGCGCAGTTGATTGCTGAACATTTTATAGGTTCGTCTGTTTTATGTCACGACGTTTTTACCTGTAGGGACACTAATCTCTGCAGCATTCACTTTTTAGTTCAGGGTTCAGTGCACTTTGACTGGTACAGCTGTTTGGATTAGTATTTAATTATGTTTAGAGTTATAATTCAATGGTGTCGATTTGGTTTTGCATTCTCTAAAAGTAAACTAAGTTTGACAGGACTAATAGTATTGCTGTCTTTTTCTAACCACTGAAGTAAAAAAGGACTAAAGAATATCTGACGACGCGGTAGCCGAGTTGGTAGTGTCCCTGCCTGCAAAGCTAGCGGTCCCGGGTTCGAATCCCGGTAAGGGCGAATATATGTGTGATGAGCACGAATATTTGTACCAGAGTCTTGGATATTTGTATCTATATAAGTATTTATTTCTCTATATAAGTATGTATATCGTTGTCTAGTACCCATAACACAAGTTTCGAGCTTAATTTGGGGCTAGGTCAATTTGTGTGCAATTGTCCCCGATATTTATTTATTATTATTATTATAATGGACTAATGGACTTATTATCTTACTATCTAAGGCACAAAGAGTTTTACGAGGAATACTGCTGATAATTGAGGCTAATTAGGTAATTACAACCAATTCTCTCAGTAATTGTCGAACTTAGTACTATTTTTGGTTAAATAAATATTTTCATTTTCATTTTCATTTTTTTCAATTATGACAGTAAAAGATCTAAAAGAAATAATATAACAATCCACAAACAGTTTTTTAAAAGGCTACGACCATTTTTGTCCAGATCTATTAACAACAAAGACTTCTTTGTACCACCAACATATACTATTGAGAAATATAAAACCCGAGGGCCTCTACGCTAGTTTTTTAAAACACTGTTTGTTTTATTTTTAGCGATTTTTGAATACAACATTACAGAAAGCCTTTACTCCCAGATTGGCATTAGATATCCCTTCTGTTGTCTGCGGGGTAAGGTAGTAGCTCAGGGTGACGAGCGCAGTGCATTGCCGCGCGGGATACAACAGTTGAAGTTCAAAATTTCTGGAAGGCACTGAACTGTAAATCTAAATATATATAATCAACCGTTCACGGTAAATGCTGATCCAGTGAGAAGTTAGAACAATTGTTGATCCGCCTATTTTACCTGTTTACTCAGCTCCGCGTCGCGCAAACTGATGTACTTTGATCCGTCCTTCATGCGCGTGTGACGTCAGTGGATCTGCACTTACACGTTTTCAACATGCTCGTCAGCGATTCGACCAACATTTGTTGATCCATTAACGGTCGAAAAAATCATACTGAATATGATTTCTTAGATCCAGTGTATATTTAATTTATCTGCGACATTTATTTAGACTAAGTGGATCCGGAGCCAAATTTGACTAATAGGTACTCGAACACAAAGCGGCAACGTCGCATTCTGCGTGTGATAGAGAACCTAGTAGACTAATTCGTTAGAGTAATAAGGTAAGAAAGATGCGTTAGTTACTGCGTTTGAGGATCAAACTAATATAAAGTTTATTTTTCGATTAAAATTTAGTTGCAACAAGGTTGCAATATTATTATGTTTTTTAAAACACTTTTATTAGCTTTACTTGTAACTAACTAACAATGTAATCAAGTCTTAGAAGGCATTTTTCACTTACTTCTAATTGTCGTATCGACTTGAAACTTTGTATGTGTATGTAATCTCGGTGACAATGCAATAATTTGGTATCATTGACCTGATCTGATGATGCAGCCGGAAGGTGGGTAGGGCATCTCTGCGCTGGCTACTAGTAAACCCCTCGTGTTTGGGCTCATATGAATCGTCTTGATGAGTCTAATAGATTGAACTTAGTGACGAGGGTCTGATGATGCAGCCAGGAGGTGGGTAGAGGATCTCTGCAGTCATTGATAGTAATCCCCTCGAGTTTGGGCTCATATGAATCGTCTTAATGAGTCCAATAGATTGAACTTGGTGACGAGGGTCTGATGATGCAACCGGAAGGTGGGTAGGGGATCTCTGCAGTGGCTACTAGTAAACCCCTCGTGTTTGGGCTCATATGAATCGTCTTGATGAGTCCAATAGATTGAACTTGGTCACGAGGGTCTGATGATGCAACCGGAAGGTGGGTAGGGGATCTCTGCAGTGGCTACTAGTAAACCCCTCGTGTTTGGGCTCATATGAATCGTCTTGATGAGTCCAATAGATTGAACTTGGTGACGAGGGTCTAATGATGCAACCGGAAGGTGGGTAGGGGATCTCTGCAGTGGCTACTAGTAAACCCCTCGTGTTTGGGCTCATATAAATCGTCTTGATGAGTCTAATAGATTGAACTTAGTGACGAGGGTCTGATGATGCAGCCAGGAGGTGGGTAGGGAATCTCTGCAGTCATTGATAGTAAACCCCTCGAGTTTGGGCTCATATGATTCCTTTTGATGAGTCCGATAGATTGGACTTGGTAACAAACGGCTAAAAAATTAAAAAAATAAAAATTCATACATAGTTTAAAAAACTAAAAAAAACACTTTTAAATTTCAATTTCAATTTATTTATTTATTCAATAGGATACATTGTGATCACTTTAAAACGTCAAACTTAAAACTAGCTACGCCTGTTCCAACCTCCTTACGCCGGCAAAAGAACAGGCAAGAAACGCCCGGCAGGTAATTTTTTTGGCGCGATCACATTGACAATTTTATTCTTATTACTAATTGATTGAATTGGAGCAAGTTCACTAAAATCCCAAGCTTTTTTTGTCATCTAATGGTCCGATATTTTTTAATTAGCTTTACTAATAAGATTTCTCTTGTTTGGTTGTACACATTGGGATATGGGAACATGAATATTAATGAGTTGCGGGATCACAACCAAAGCAGACCAGACCCCACAAGCAGCACCCGTTCACGAGTTGACGCATGTGCCAGCCATCGCTCTCCTCGACCATATGAGAGGGAAGAGGGCGACCCGACACACGACGCGCACTGAAAATTATAAAATAATTAAATAGACTTGTATTAGTTACGATATAATGGTTAATTCAAAAAGTGTGGAGCGCTTTTTGGTTGTGTGTACTTTTATTTACCCAGTAAAAGAAGCGCTCCACACTTTTTGAATTAACCATTATATCGTAACTAATACAAGTCTATTTAATTATTTTATAATTTTCAGTGCGTTTTAAAAGTGTTTTTTTTAGTTTTTTAAACTATGTATGTATTTTTATTTTTTTAGTTTTTAGCCGTTTGTTACCAAGTCCAATCTATCAGACTCATCAAAAGGAATCATATGAGCCCAAACTCGAGGGGTTTACTATCAATGACTGCAGAGATCCCCTACCCACCTCCTGGCTGCATCATCAGACCCTCGTCACTAAGTTCAATCTATTAGACTCATCAAGACGATTTATATGAGCCCAAACACGAGGGGTTTACTAGTAGCCACTGCAAAGATCCCCTACCCACCTTCCGGTTGCATCATCAGACCCTCGTCACCAAATTCAATCTATTGGACTCATCATGACGATTCATATGAGCCCAAACACGAGGGGTTTACTAGTAGCCACTGCAGAGATCCCCTACCCACCTTCCGGTTGCATCATCAGACCCTCGTGACCAAGTTCAATGTATTGGACTCATCAAGAAAATTCATATGAGCCCAAACACGAGGGGTTTACTAGTAGCCACTGCAGAGATCCCCTACCCACCTTCCGGTTGCATCATCAGACCCACGTGACCAAGTTCAATCTATTGGACTCATCAAGACGATTCATATGAGCCCAAACACGAGGGGTTTACTAGTAGCTACTGCAGAGATCCCCTACCCACCTTCCGGTTGCATCATCAGACCCTCGTCACCAAGTTCAATCTATTGGACTTATTAAGACGATTCATATGAGCCCAAACTCGAGGGGATTACTATCAATGACTGCAGAGATCCTCTACCCACCTCCTGGCTGCATCATCAGACCCTCGTCACTAAGTTCAATCTATTAGACTCATCAAGACGATTCATATGAGCCCAAACACGAGGGGTTTACTAGTAGCCAGCGCAGAGATGCCCTACCCACCTTCCGGCTGCATCATCAGATCAGGTCAATGATACCAAATTATTGCATTGTCACAATCTGTAGCTTGTGATGGACAAAGATACGAAACGGCAACGTCGCGGCTGCTTTCAGCCAATCTTATCGTTTGCTGTGCTTTGATTGGCTTATTTAAATCGGATCAACGTTTTCCGTAACCATCGCAAGGTGGATTTGTATATCGGATCAACTTCGGCGAACGCTAGTAAGCAGTCCCATGAGCGTAGATGTTGATCCGGTTGGAGCCACATCAGTAACCAAATATGCATATTGGATCAACAAAAGGCGCCGGATCAACATGAGTTTTTGGATCAACAAAGTGCTCGCGTGAAGTCGCGTCAGATCAACATTTGCCGTTAAGAGATATCTATACTAGAGAAACTTACGAACAGCAATATTTTATTTTATATATGTCGCAGCGCACTATGGTGCCAAAGGAAACGTCAAGCAACCTGCTTGGGTGTGGTCGATGCCAGTGGTGACGTTTGACAATGACAGTTCAAACTTAATAGTGACGTTTGACAATTAAAAAACGTAGAAGACAGGCGGGAAAACATTATTCTGGATTAAAAAAGGGAGAGCGAGCGGTCGGGCGAATAACACCATGTGGCATCGAACTCACCGCGTTTCCAATCTCGAGTCATCCGATTAATCCTAAAGTTGATTTGATGTTTGTTTACGCATTCGAATAAACGATGAATTGTATCAAGTGTTGTGAACATTATTCTGGATCACCATGTCCGACCGCTCTCATAGCGAGTCTCCCGAGATACTTCCGTCATCAAAATTAGGATCACCCCCTCATAAATATATTTAAGAGAAAATTATACACGATAAGACTGCTGACATCCCAAAGTCATTTAACAAACTTATTAACTAAACAACTTCTTAAATTTTTAGCAATCGACATTTTAGCAAGCAATAGCTCTCAGTGTTACACAATAACCCATCGACCGCTCTCCGGCACGGTCAGAACTTGGTATCTGCAGCATTACGAGTTTGTACTTACTGTTGATAATGAACCGCTTCGGATTACGGACGCTATTAATTTCAGAGCCGCGGAGTAAAGAGATTAAGGATTTTATATTTCCAGTGGCTGTTAGAGGAAGTCGTATTTCTGTCGTGTTTCGGTCATTAAATGTTACTTTGTAAGTTAGACGGTGAAGGCAGAAACTAAAATTATTTAGTTGAGTCATCATTTTGTTGTTTGAGAAAGCCTCTTTCAATTTCGTATTTAGTGAATAACTTTTTTTAGTGTACTTATACAAAATGTGAAATGAGCTTCCCCCACAAGTGGAAGTGGGTAATTATTTAAGCATATTTTTTGTCACCTCGACTTCCTCTCAGCAGAAGCGATGATCTCCCAGTAAGCCGCTAAGCAGAGACAAGAGTTAATATCGCGCACACGTCGCCCGCCTCGGAGGCGAACTTTCGTCATTAACTCAAGCGTAGACACGTGCCCACCCGACCTAGCTACGTGAACTAGAAATTAAACTACAACACTACACTATCCACAATCGAGCTCTAGAAAGCCAACACCACTCGATTTAAACGCTCCTTTCTCCCGCAAACTTGCGAAATGTGGGACGAACTCCTTTCTCAAGTCTTTCCGCAGTGCTACAGAATGCAGTCCTTCAAACTCAAACTCAGAATTATTTATTTAATGAGATATCTCTTTGAAACGTTAAACGCCGCCACGCCTTTTTCAACCCCCTTACGCCGGCGAAAGAACACCTAAGAAACGCCCGGCAGGTAATTTTTTTGGCGCGATCATATTTACAATTGTTAACAATCGAGCTTTGGAAATCCTACTCGATTTAAGCACTCCTTTCTCCAGCATACTTGCAAAATGTGGAACGAAGCGATGATGGCCCAGAGGTAGTGACGTCGGCTTGCGACCGTAGGTCGTGGGTTCAAATCCTACTATGAGCTTGTGCTTTCGGTGAAGGATAACATGGTGATGAAACCATAGCTTGGTTGTAGGGCATTTTCTAGTGCTCGCATACCACCTCAAGTTAAGAATATGTCGCACCTATCGGTGTGATTTGGCAGTCTCACCTGAGAGCCAGTTCCTAGTCCAGGTGTAGCGTGGCGCCACTTTTGACTACATCGTCACTTAATATCAGGTGACTTGTGGTCAGTCTGATGTCTGACATTTCATCATCAGCCTATAACGTTCCCACTGCTGGTACTCCAGCATTTCCTCAGAGAATAATGCGTGTGGAAGAGAGAGATGGGTGTGAAAAGAGTTCTTAAGGGTCGGCAACGCATCGGCAACTCCCCTAGTGTTGCAAATGTCCATAGGCGACGGTGACCGGTTATCATCAAGGAGTTTTGGGGTGAAAATTTTTCTGCCAATTTTTTACTAAGAAATATAACTTGGAATTTCCTTTTCCTCGATAGGTTCAGAACTAACTCTCGGATTGATACGAACTGAGGTCGCGCTTGTATTAACTTGTCACCAAAAGTTATCAATGCTCCATTACACAAGATTATTTTTCTTAGAAATCGGTATCTTCGCAAACTATTCGTACAGTGAACGACAAAAATAACTCATCATAATTGATTTTACAAAATTAAATGAACTTTAGATCATTGATTTGTGTTTTTTTCACAGGTAGCTTTTGAGTAGGTACTTTTGACAACAACACAACAAGATTATACATTACAAAAGGAATGAAAAACCCGACTGCGCCAAAATAAAATACTCTATGTGACTCCCACAATAAAGACGAATCTAATGACACCTCATATGTTAAAATCCGTAAGCCATTTAGGCTACAGGCCGTGCCACTGCCAAATAAATATACATAAATACATACACTGGAACAACATAACATAATTATATAACCCTCCTTCTTTCCAGTCGGGTAAAAACAGCTGATGTTGAGTGATGATGCGGTCAAAAGGATGATGAAAGTAATTGGAAAATGTGTTATTATTCAAAGTCAAAGTCAAGTGTTTTTTATTCAATAGGATACCTGTTCCAACCTCCTTACGCCGGCAAAAGAATTCAGCAACTTTTGTCGTTGACTGTACAGCAGGCACGGAAGAAAAATATATATTTTAGTGTAATGTTTTATTATTCATTGGATATATATTTTCTGGGAAGAAATCACGACTCAGTTTACCGCACCAGTAATATGCGTATTACTACCCAATATTTACATGCAATCGTTTAAAGGTCCTGATTGTTGTTGTGTTGTATCGTATCGCCGTTGCGTATCCAACATCGTGTCAAATCAAAATCTATTTATTTAGTAGCATACAACCTGTAACCAATTGAAGCACTGATGGCTCAGTGGTAGTGACGTCGGCTTGCGATCCGTAGGACGTGGGTTCGAATCCTATAATGAGCTTGAGCTTTCGGTGAAGGAAAACATTGTGATGAAACCACAACGTCGTCTAGCTACCCTCATGTTAAGAATCTGTCGCCAAGCACTTATCGGTGTGTTCCAGCAACCTCATTTGAGAGCCAGTTCCCTATCCAGGTGTATCGTGATGGCATCTTCGATGACTTATGATCAAATGCTACGGAGTAAAACGTAAAAAGAAAAAATTAAATGAATATGATATTGAATTTCACCAGCCCAAACTTTACGATACGCGTTAGCGACAGTAAATACAATGATACGATACAGCAACTTTACTCAAATGAAGACCCACCTTAAGTTACCACAGCAACCTAAATTCAGTTCCATCGCCGTGTGAACTGAAGATGCCTGACACAATAGCAGCAGACTATATTCCCTCTCGTTTGACTAGCTGCCGACCAACCCCCTCCGCACACGGCGTCGTAGCGTACGCGTATCGTACGACGTGCGTGGTCTTCATCAGCCCGTATCAGTCCACTGCTGGACATAGGTCTCTCCCAAGGTACGCCACTGAGCGTCTTCGGCTCCTCTCATCCAGCTACTCGGCACAAATCGTCGCTCCACCTTGTCGCAGGATGTCTACGTTTGCCGATTCGCGGTCTCCACTCAAAAACACGTCTGCCCCATCGGTTGTCGGTTCTGCGGCTTATATGACCAGCCCACTGTCACTTCAGGTTGCTAATTCTGTGAGCTACGTCGGTGACCTTAGTTCTCTGTCGGATCACCTCATTTCTAATTTGACGCGCGTAGTATGAGAGCAATATGAGCATGTACATGCGTTATCGCAAAGAAGCGTATGCCGGTAGCCTAAGGCTTTCCGCACACGAGTCGTAAGCGTAGTCATCTCGTAAGCATCGTAAAGACCCAACGAGTCCGAGACTACTGTAGAGGTCTACACATGAATCGTAGCGTAAATGGCGTATCGTTCGGACCACAGCTATTGGAAAATGATACAACAATGCGAGAGAGTATTTTCTACGCTTGCTTTTTTTACGCCTGTGCGCTACGACTATCGTAATGACAAAGACAATCTCCTACGCTTCTCTGCAACAACGCCTCGTCAGTAGACTTGATTTGATTGAACAAGTACGTGCTCGTTTTGCTCTCGTACTACGCGCGTCTCCATCATCATCAGCCTTTCACGTTCCCACTGTTGGGACTTTGGCCTTCTCTCAGAGAGTATTGGCCGTCGTATCTACCACGCGGGCCCAGTGCGGGTTGGGTTGGTACGCGCGTCTTCCAATACGCGTACGCTACGACGCCGTGTGCGCAGGGGCTAATGTTTTCCGATCGTAACTCGAAACGATAAGTACAAAATAATATTAGAAACACACCCCTAGTTGGAGTGCTTTTATGGCTGTAACAAATAGCAATACAGCTCGTTATAACGGCTTTAATAGCCGTTATTGTGCTATCGAAACGGGAACCATTGCTGACGCGAGGTGCTTGTATTGATTGGAGTCTGCAGTTCTTTGTTCGTTATACGCGGTTTATTAACTTTACTGTTCGTGTTTTTCAGTACCTAGTTATCTGTCTTTCCCGCATTGGCGTTATTGAAATGCTATAGCAGAGATTGTAGTATGGAGATTATTGGAATGGAATCCTGAGGAAGGACATAAGGTATAGCAATGTAGGAGCGCACATCTTTATCTTCTGATTTCAATTTGTCGGGTAGTTTGTTATATATTTTGACTGACATTATGTTTGGATTTTTAATTTTGTTGAAGGTGGTTCTAATTTGTGCTTATACCCAGTTGTAGTATTGTTTATATTAAAATATTTAAAAGCCTTCAGACCATCATTATTGAAGCCTGCTTTATACTCAATATTCGCACACAAACGCCGCGCGGGACCGCACCAATCACTTTTTTTTACAATAAGCGCACGAAATATTCTCAAAGCCTCTTTTTACAGAACGCTGTCGGTTTTGCAGCGGAATATCGTGGGAGTACATTTTTCGATTCGTTTCGTTAAAAAAATATAGCGCTGAGAGTTTTATTAAATTTAGCATTTTGTTACTGAACAATCATAGAAAATTACTTACGTTCAGTCGTCTGTGTACGATTGAATTATTTAACTATGTGCCTAGTGAAGTGTAGTAAAATGTTTTTATATACATATAAAATGTCGGTCAGATAGACTGCTATGACCTAGACGACCTACATAATATTTTGGCTTCTTGGAACAGTTTAATTTATTATTAATTTACTCAACGATTCATGAACCTTATGTGTCCCTGGTAAAACACCCTACTAACTAATGTAGGTGTGTAATTTTCCCTTTATACAGCAGGTACATTTTTAAGGAATCAAATTAGGACAAAAAAAAGCACGTTTTTACCTGTGAATAACGTTAACACTGGGTTTTTCTCTAAATGAAAAACGTTTCCTTGTAAATTGAAACAAAAAAGAATTTATTACAACCATGTGTGTTGGATGTGCTAACGAGATTATATGTATGTCCCATTCGGTGTCGAGACCCTTGGTCCGTGGGGTCCTAGCGCTTTAAGCCTTTTTAAGGAAATAACAAAAAGGTTAGTCGACATCACCGGAGACCGAAGATCTGGCAGCTACCTCGGACAAAGAATTAGTCTAGCCATTCAAAGGGGGAACGCTGCCAGTATCTTCGGTACCTTGCCTAAAGGGACTTCTTTTAATAATGTATTTTAGTTATTAGTTTAGATTTATTTGTTTTTATTTCTTTGTTATTTTTAGTTTGAAGTAATAAATTTAAATAATTATATGTATTGACATTTAGACGTTGACATTAACAAATTTTGACAAGACATTTCATTTCGAACGGACTTTTGACAGATGACATGACATGACACAGGCCGACAGTTGCCATCCAACCGCGAAAATTTATTACTACATACTATAAGAAAATAACATTTAACAACCTGAATTCGTTGAGAATCAGTGGTTTTAATCATAATTATTGTATGTATATTTTTCGGTCACAACCTATTATTTTAATTAGAGCTTATTATACACATGTTAATTTGTTATATAAACACAAATACAACATTTAAACAAATGTAAACTTTTCTGACTAATTTAATTTTTGAAAGACAATAAAAAATCCAGCTCCAAATGATATCAGAATGGTATGAGTACCGTTCGTTGAAGTTCCCGCGAGCTAATCCGTCACGCGGCCGGTGCTGGCGCGGCGCGGTTTGGGGAGACGTTGATGGATGGTGCCGCGGTCGATCATCGCATTGTCAATGTACCTAACTACGGGTGTCTACGTACATATAGACTGTGTGCGGAGTTACAGCGGAATCTGTGCGCTGGGATTTGAGATATGGGCCGAGGTTGAAGGTATTGGAAATTAAGATTATTTGAAGGTTGTTAACCATGAGATCGAAGATCTAGTAGGTGAGCCTAACATTGTCGGTAAAACTAAATCGCATCGGGCGGCAAAGCGTTCGTATTTGGGACAACAAGCGCTAGATACTGCTGGAAGGACGCGGTGGAAGCGGACCTGCGCGAGCTCCAGAACCTGAACTGGGCTGAAATCGCTCAAGATAGAGAAGAGTGGCGCTGAGCCATCGGAGTTAGTTTTTTTAGTTTCTAGGTTGTCTGTCGTGTAAGCAAGATACAGTTCTACTCACCAAAGGTATTTATTTAACAACATTTGATTTCGGCAAAGTATATTGTTTCCATTAAAATCTACTTGACGTGAGCCACATTTACAACATTGCCATATGTTCTAGAAGGCTAAAACAATACTACGTGCACCGGACAGGTTTCTTCCCTTGCATTATATTCTTGGCAAACAAACAGTAATGTAGCAAGATAAACAGGTTGTTCCATTTCGCAACACTCCACGCTCTCCGCATATTATCATACAAGAATATTTCAACCCGAAACCATTTGCCACAACCGTCTATAGAGTTATTTATTTAGGGCTTTCCACACACCCATAAAGCATAAACCGCAATAAAAACGCGCGTAGCAATAAAATTTCATCGGTAACAAACACCTGATATATTTCATTTTCTAACCTACTTAAAATTTCTGCTTCAACACGCGAGTTTCAACCTTATTTCTTTGGTTTAAGCTTTATTTTTCCCTGTCGTATGAAGACAGCGTGGTTATAAAGATGTCAGCGCAATGAATGGTCGAAAATAAAAGCGCAAAAAAGAAACAGTAGCGGGTTTTGAGAGAGACGGAGGTTCATTTGAGTTTGAGGTGGGCGCAGTGTGGCTAAGGCAGTAGGGTAACTACACCTAGCGACTCTGCAATAGGGATGATCGATGTTGCAAAAACATCGAAAATGATATCGATGGCTTAAAATCGATACTCGATGTTCATCGAGCAGCTATCACCCGCGTCTTCTCGTTATCCCGCAGTAACCTTTTTCCGGGATAAAAAGTTTGTTTTGCCCATGTGTTAATCCGGGCATAAGCTGTCTCTATTCCCAGCAATGTGGGTTTAGTAGTTACGGTGATACAAGGGCACAAACATTCACACACACACAAATTTTCCCATTTATAATATGAGTAGGATAGGATTGTAATATCCCGGTATCCAGTAGGGAATATCTCAGTGCACAGTTTTGCATCCCCGTACAGCCACTAGTGCGTTTAAGCTGCTATAAGGGTTGCCAGAGAACAATAGCGCATTGTCCCCGGCCCCGCTTATCGCTGGATTACGGGCCTGCATACAGCTATATATAGTGTTACTAGCTGTTCCCCGCGGTTTCACCCGAGTGACTTCAGTTTATTGCGTTTTTGTTTGTGTGTTTAATATGCATTATGAAAAAGCTGTTAAATTGAAATAAGAAACAGACACTTCAATTTTATTTGTTTGTATAGATATAGATGTCACCACGATATCGTGTTTTCTCCCGCGCGACCTACAGTTTATCGCGTTAATAAGTAAGTACCCTATGACCTTTCCTAGGATACAATTTTCTAAAAAAAAGCTTTAGTTACTCATTTTAATATTAGCTATGTGCGAGGGAATGTCCCGTCAAAATCGGTCCAGCCGTTTCAGAGATTAGCCGGAAGAAACAGACAGACAGACAAACATTTAGCAAATAGATTTTTTGATGTAAGTACCTATATTTTTTCACATGCATTTAGTGAAAAGCTGTAAATTTTAAATTACAAACAGTTATTTCAGATTTATTTATTTGTATAGAAGATGATATAGGTAGATATCGCGCTATAGCACGCGATATATCGCGCTATGTCGCTAGATTAATGCACTGCTGCCCCACTTGCATACGTTATGTTAGACAGGGCAGATGGTTGGATGTCAATTGTAGTTCGACGCTTGAATAATGGCTTTGTGATATCTTTGATATACTGTCTTGTACGAAATTAAATAACTAAGAAATTTTACAATGACGTTCAATCAGTAACCTCTACTAAATGTAGCGAAATGCATAGAAGAATAGAAGAAAATTTTGCCATAAAAAGTAAACTGTACCCTTCCCTATTGTCAAAACTATGTACATACCAAATGTCATCAAAATCGGACAAGTTAAATCTTACATGAACGATGACGGAAAACATCGTGAGGAAACCGGCATGTCCAAGAACTACAACTCAAAGCATATGATATCTACCAACCCGCACTGGTAGATTACGGCCCCTACTCTCTCTGAGAGAAGGCCAGAGTCCCAGCAGTGGGAACGTAATAGGCTGATGAGACAGCAGACTACTTCTGCAGTCTTATCTTAAAAACAGCTGATTCAAATAGATTCTGTCGACTATTTTCTTAGCAGCACTAATTAAAACCATGCCACTTCTGACTCAAATTTGAACATGTGCATAAATATACCAGTCCAGTAAAATGCCGCTAGATTAACAGAATTCATGCGTTTGTGACCCAGTTACATGCTATTGCAGACCGAAATACGAGCAGATAGATTACCGACGCTAGTTTACGATGGTCTCATTGCATTTGCGCAAAAACAATTAAGCTTGTTTGTCTAGTTCAGTTTCGTCTCCCTAGATACCGCTGGAAGGACCTACGTGAACTCCACACTCTGTACTGGGCTGCAATCGCTCAGGATAGAGAGTGGCGCTCTCTCGTTTCGGAGGCTAAGACATACTGTGGGTCGCTGAGCTATCGGAGTTATTTAGTTTTTGTCTACTTCACTTGATCTGATGCCAAGCACTTGCCCTTTGAGTAAATTTCATGTATAGGTTCTCGATTATTACAATAAGTATTTCTTTAATAGGTAATTTAATACAGTTGGCAGGGATTCACGTAGATAGGCTTATTCAAGTAAATTTCAAGTCCATATAAAAATAAATCTTATAAGTAAAGCTTCTAATACAATATCAGACAATTGAGATGATTAAAAAATTTGTATTGGGATTGTAGTGAATGTGTACATGTGATCGAGCGCTCTTAAAATTACCTGCCGGGCGTTTCTTGCCTGTTATTTTGCCAGCGTAAGGAGGTTGAAACTGGCGTGGGTAGTTTTAAGTTTGACGATACAATTATAAAGTCATCCTACTGAATTTGATTTGTTACAATTTGGTGCACCGCAACCAGGATCATATAGCGGACACATAAATATAATCCTAAGATTCAAAAACGTTTGTAGCTAGACCCCTATAGTTTTAGGTGCACATGGGGTGCCAATTATGCATCATCGTAGACTCATTCGTTCGGAAGATATAGATGTGCCAGCTGCAGACCCGTGCTGCCAGATTGCCCGCAGTAACGGTTCGGAAGCTAAATGGCTCATAGCATCGAAGTTTATTTGGCACCTATTTTAGGAGTTTGAACAATGATCGCACTAAATATATTATTATTATAAAAGTTGGCGTGTGTAGATTTCATTTACTCTCAATGAGAAAACTGTAGATATAGATGTATGTATACATTACCGTGTTCAGAATTAAAGGGCAATGCTTCCAGTGAAATCAGGGTATAAAGATATTCATCATGTAATATTTAAAGGTGACGAGTGCAGTACTTTGCCGCACAGGATTTTAAACGCTTATAGTTAAAAATCACAGACATAGCTCTCAGAATTTTGCAAGTTGAAGTGGCAATGGGTAAGCCATATCGCTCGACGAACCGATAAGCGCTGGGGAAGAAAGATTTTCGAGTGGCGACCACGAACCGGAACACGTTCTGTAGGTAGGCGTCCTACTAGGTGGACCTACGACATTGTACCTATGAGTTACAGGGAGCCGATGGATACAAGTAGCTAGCAGCCGTTCATAGGTTTCGTAACCAAGTACATTGTTTAAAAGATATTATAAGGATAGAAACAAAAAGCAGTTCTGCACAACTATTGTTATCAAATCCTCAAAAAATCTCGAACACGCAGATCTCGAATAAGGTCTCCAGTCTCAAGTGACAATTTCAATAAGAAAACATATAAAAGGATATCGCATTATCGGCGGAGGCAATTGTCCGCGAGTTCGGCGGCGGCGTGGGGCTCGGAGCAGAGGTCATACGCAAAGAGCACCGACTGGGCCAGAGGTATTGCATATACCAAATGAAATGAATCCTTTTACATACATATATGCGATACATGTGATCTTAGTGGTTAAAATAAGCAAACACATGGGCCTGAATAAGGTGTAGTAATGTAGGAGCAGACCGATCCTTTCTATTCATTTTGTGAAGTCACTAAATATAAAGAAAATATTTAAGCGATGACGGCTCAGTAGTAGTGACGTCAGTTTGCGATACATAAGGTCATCACACATCGTGATGAAACCACAGCTCGGTGGTAGAGCATTTTCTAGTGCTCCTACATATTTCTTAAATCTTCAAGTGCCTCTTCTCTACAGATCTCTACTCTCGGCTTAGGTCCCATACCCTAGAGGTCACGTGTTCTTATTACAAGTGTTTCCGTCCCTCTCTTTCGATCAGTGCGCGGCCATTTGAATAGGGAAAGGGTGGCGACCGAGCATATTTGAAGGTTCTGTAGGTTTGTTGGTCCTGCTATCAACAGCTTCACCCCGTAGGCGACCGAGGTACTTCATGTCGATAGTATTGGCAGTAACGAAAATGTATGAAACAATCGGAAAAAAATCAAGGCAGTGAAAAAATAGCTTTTATTGGTGGTAAAAACAAGTCTTTCTTATTTGTACTACCAGAAAATGGATGTACGTTACTTTTTTTTTTTTTTTTTTTTATACTCTTTACAGGTTAGCGTTTGACCACAAGTCACCTAACGTTAAGTGACGATGTGGTCGAAGATGGCGCCACGCTACACCTGGACTGGGAACTGGCTCTCAAGTGAGGCTGCCGGAACACACCGATCGGTGCTTGGCGACAGATTCTTAACAAGAGGGTGGTAGCTAGCCAGGCGAGTACTAGAAAATACCCTACCACCAAGCTATGGTTTCATCACGATGTTTTCCTTCACCGAAAGCTCAAGCTCATTGTAGGAATCGAACCCACGTCCTACGGATCGTAAGCCGACGTCACTACCACTGAGCCATCATCGCTATACTTTAAAAAAGGGGGCACTTAGCACATTTTTTGAGTGTTACGGTGTCCTTCTAGTGACAGCTGTGCATATAACTTTGTCCAGCGATTTACGAGTTGAGTCATTTCACTCGATTTAGATAACGTGTCGACTCGATTAGCATTTTGCCTAACACGAATAAAACTGACTCGTTCCGTCATTTGGGCCTCCGTTTGAATCAATGAATATTTGTATTGTACCTATATGTCACATCACGCTAATATTATATATATACGGGAAAGTTTGCGAGTGTGTAAGTTTATTAGATGTAAAATTAGGAATGGAATGGACACAGGCTTCTTGTTATCCCGGATAAACGTTCCTGTGGGATAACGGAAAAACGCGATCTAAATTCGAATGCAAAAGAACGAGTTACTCGCTTGGTGCTACGAATATTAAAAACCGACGACCGAGTCAATTTGAATCGAGTTTGTAATCGAGTAAACTTATTTCTACTCGAGTCAATAAAGTTGCGAGATTTTTAGTCTCATAACATCGCTACACAAAGTTGTAACAAAACTAGAAAGATATTTAAATCGAATCCCATCGAACCCTTCTCCAGCGTATCTCCAAAAACCCGAAGCGAAACGAATCCGCCGCGAGCTCGCATCATATCATTGAATGATTGTCCGTCAGGTACCCTTGTCAATATCTAGAGGAGCTCATATCGGTCCCCAGCCCACCCTGACCCCTAGCCCTTCGAGGAAACCCTTGAGATTGAGCGACGGTGATAGTTTCAGGAGGTCACGGATCGCTGGGCGCGTCAGTTAGAATTCTATGTCAGCGAGTGTCCGATATTTACCGGGAACATTTTATTATTTTCATTGGGGAAGTGTTGTTGTTGGTACGCACTAGGAGGAGTTGACGCGGCAGGAATAAAGGCCCGAAAGTTGTGAGCATTAAGGCGCAGGTTTCCAAAAATGGGGGTTTTTAAAGCTATCTCTCTGTGTAATTCTGGTCTAAAAAAAATCTAATAAAAATATATGTTAATCTACTTGATATATAGCAGGACACCTTCAGGCCGAAAAATGCAAAAAATGTATTAATATATTGAAAACAAATGTGCAAAGTCCCCATTTCCTACAAGTTTAATACTACTTTACTCCTAAACTATATATGTAACAAAGACTTGTTAATACCATCAGCTTATAAAAAAATATAATACCCAGGACACCTTCAGGCCATTTTTTGAAAATACTGCTTTAATTATTTTTTGCGAATTTTTTACGTATTTCATACTCGCAAATCGGCACGTACACCCCTCAGTCGCCCATAAAGTCAGTGCGGGACGAGCCGCCGTGCTGAACGGACCTGTGCCACTTTTCTCCGCATATTTTTGTAGCTGAAAGTCGTACGATGAACTACCTATAGGCTATAAGTGGTAGGTGCATAGTGCCGCGGCGAGTTAATTGCCTACTCTTGCGGTGATGCATAGGGTTGTCACTTTTATTTTTAGTTAAATACTAGCTGACCCGGCGAACTTCTTTCCGCATAAGAGGCAATAAATGAGCAGATTTAGGATTTTAAAATTAATTTACGTTAGTAATAAATAAACTCGCATAAAACAAAAACATCTTCAGTTCACAACTTCAATATCAACCATAGACAACATTACGTTTAGCTGTCAGTTGTGTTTTGTTACACCATGTCAGTTGCATTTTGGTATACCATTTACAACAAATGAATGATTAATTTTATTATTCATGAGTATCATATTTTATCTTATTCCGGACGAAGACAAATGCAAAAAATCAAAGATTATAAAAATCGGTCCAGCCGTTATCGACTTATACCTAAGTGTTGTAACTAACATGCCTTTTTTTATAGATTATATTATCTGTGTATTATGACAGCGCAAGGTGTTTAATCACGTAATTTATTAAAATGTTTTACCAATTCATAAATGGGTTGCATATTAAAGACATTTTAATAATTATAAATTAATAAATACGATTTATTATAAACTATACAAATAAAATAGTCAGTGAGAGCAGCAAATCCGAGCGAGCGAGCAGTGTAGTACATACATAAATGCGCGCGATCAAACGCGTGGCACAGCCCTACTGAGTCCCAGGCCGGCCTCTGCGTACACGGCGCTCGCTACTCACTCACGCGCACATTCAAATGGCGCGGCAGCCACTACTAGCCGTGCCCCGCGGCTTCGCCCGCGTGGGAATTGATGTGTTGTACAATCTTTAGAACGCCATTGCACAACCTCTAGGGGTTTTCTTAAATATAAAAAATACGTATGTAATTATTTACTTTATAGTTTATTTGTACCTACTTTTCAGAATATCCACATAAGGAATAAAAAAAACCATACAAACTTTAAAACTCTATGGCACACCCCGTAGAAGTAATACATATCAAAAAATAAAAAATGCGTTTTCAATGATTTACTTTAAGGTTTATTTGTACCTATTTTTGAGTCAATCGAACCAAGGAATGACATTTTAAATACAAACTTATCCACCTTATTTAACCCCTTTCAGAGTTGACTTTTCAAAATTAGATTAGCTTATGTGTTAGTCCAATACCTAAACTGTCTACATTCTAAATTTCATCAGTCAAATTCGGTTCAGTAGTTACGTGGTAACAAACATTCACACACACACAAACTTTCGCATTTATAATATTATAGTAGGATGTTGCTACTGTGTATATGTAGATACGGCGGGCTCGATTAGTAGAGGTACCGCGCCGCGCCGCATGGCGAGAGCGTCGCTTCGGGCGCGTTGGCCGCAGATCGCGTAATTTAGGTGAGGGGATGCGCGGAGTGCGCGGAGCAGTTTCACTTGATCAAGCAAGGTCAACGACGTAATGGAGGCTCTTAAGACACTATTTTGACTGGCTTGTATTAGACTGTTTTTTAATGGCATCCAAAATATAGATACTTTTGTATCGGTGAAATAATTTAATCCTAAGCCCTTACTCATTTACTGACATATCAACGCGTAGCCTTCACCACAGGTTGTTGGTTTTTGTTTGTATATACAGGGTAGCGTTTGACCACAAGTCACCTGGTGATAAGTAACGATGTGTTAGAAGGTGGCGTCACGCTACACCTGGATTGGGAGCTGACTCTCAAGTGGTGCTGCCGAAGCACACCGGCAGGTGCTTGGTGACAGATTCTTAAGTTGAGGGTGGTAGCTTGCCAGAAAATGCCCTACCACCAAACAATGGTTTCATCACGATGTTTTTTCCATCACTGCAAGCTCAAGCTCATTGTAGGATTCGAACTCTGCGGATCGCAAGCCAGTTTATATAAACAATGTGGTGCAACGCAAAAACGGCGCGTTCTCCAACCCAGTGCGTACGAACCAGCACTGATTTATTCTCCACTAAATTGAAACGCGTCGATGCGACATGTGACAGTTCATATTTCTCCCGCGCTTTATTACGCAGCTTCCACGATTTATATCTGTTTTTATGACGCTGCAGTTTGGGGCTCTGTGGGTACAGGTTTGTTACACTGTGGCGGACTTGGGAATAGAGGAGGCATTTTTAGAACTATGTACATGGTTTTGATTTTTTTTATGGCGATGATGTGGTCGAAGATGGCGCCTCGCAACATCTGGATTGTCTCTCAAGTGAAGACACAGCGATAGCAGTACCTTGGTAGCTAGCTAGGCGAGCATTACAGTGTTTTAGATTGAACGGCAATGTACAGTCAACTACAAAAGTAGGTGATCATGCTAGATTTTCCAAATGCGTATTAGATTAATGTTTGTTTTTTCCTTACAACTAACATGGCTGCGTTTGACCATAACACAATAAACATGATGTTAAGTGATGATTCGGTCGAAGGTTGGTGTTTAAGATGATAAGGAGAATCGGAAAAATTGTTTTTGTACAGCGACTTTTGTTGTTGACGTATTTAGTGTTTATTTTTTTACGTCTATCAGTGGGTCAAAACTCTTAACATATTAATTACGAGTAGAATGAGGGCGTTAGAATGCCGGTGCAATTGTCGATGTCGTCGTAGCATTCAGCCAGTGTTGCTTGTAATTACACAGACATTACTTAATTGGGGTTTTAAATGCTAATTTTGATTAGCATATTCAGAGCGTCTGTTAGTATAGCTATTCCAGTTGGAAAACGGAAAACATTAGAAAACTAAGTGGAAAATAAATTGAGAAAAACGAGCTGTTTTTATATATTCGAAGTACAAAGCCTACCCCGAATTAAAAAAACATTTCTCGTAGCTGTCATTGAAACATTTAATCATAATTATTTTGAACGATTTTCGTGCTAATTCCATATTGAAGTAGAGATATTTTTTTTAATTTTTTTATTGAGGTAACTAACAAGTCATTCGACTGATGCTAAGCGTCAAGCTTGCCCATTACAGCCTAGAATTTTAAACTTCAACAGTTCAAAACCCTGCGCTTGTCACCTGAGATTTTAGAATTTCAATCTCATCATACTCAATAAGCCAGTGTCCAGTCCAGGTGTAGCGTGACGCCACCTCCGACCACATCGTCACTTAACATCAGGTGGCTTGCGCTAAAACGTTACCCTGTAAGTAGTAAACAAACCCCGTCGTCCATCCCTTCGTACATTAATGAAAAAGACGTTTAACATTTTAATAACTTTCCAAAAGCATTCGGTATACACTAGAGTTTTATTAAAATTGAAAAGCCATCTGTGTGAAAACTCAATTTAATGGCATTTTCTATCAATCTGTATTTTTTGCGTTTGATTTCTGTTTTATATAAACTGTTTGAATAGACGGCGGAGGAGGTCACTGAACTCGTTGAATTCGACTTTGATTATTATAAGAGAGACGATTTAAGGTGTTTGTGAATGTCCCTTAGGTTACGTTGGACTACAAAGAAACACTTGCAGAAACAAACAATTTTGGGACTTGACATTAGAGAGATACAGACTACACTCACACACACACTCACACGCACACATACACACAGTAACGCGTTCTTGTGAAAAAGGGTCTTGACAAACAGACAGACGGACGTGACAACAAAGTGATCCTATAAGAGTTCCGTTTTTCCTTTTGAGGCACGGAACCTTGAAAATCAAAAGAATGGGATAGTAGAGTTTGTATGAAGAAGTAAATGATTTTCGAAGCGGACATAGCCGCGGGGCAAGTCGCTAGTCTTCAGATAAAACAGCTCAGAGACAGTACTCAAGGGGCATCGCTGAAAGATCTTTTCATTTAAATTCAATTTCATTTAGACCGAAGATATACCTAAATTACTTTTTGCTTGGACAAAGTTTTTGCCGTTCCAAGATGGAGCAATATCTTCGAGTTTTTGCAGTAGGTAAGTGTGTTCTGGCAGTCTCACTTGTGAGCCAGCTCCCAGTCCAGGCGTAGCGTGACGCCACCTTCGACCACATCGTCACATAACATCAGACGGCTTGTGGTCAAACGCTACCCTGAAAAAAGTTGTGTGGACATTATTATTATTATAATAAAGGTCTAGTATTGATACCAATTCCAATACAACCTTGCATTATGAGGCTGTCTATAGTTCTCGGCAGAGGGCGCGCGTGTGCGTTACGACGCGCGCTATAAATATTGACGACACATACGATGGCGGGTCCGGATCGGGACTCAGGGCTGTCGACTTGACAGTACTCCTGAGAACAAGCCAGCTAAACAACTACGTCATCATCATCATCACGAAGGAAGAGCAGAAAAGAAGTGGAGTACCCTGCCAAAGTCTTTGTTCCCCGATAGGTACAATTTGGGAGCCTTCAAGTCGAGAGTGAATAGGTATCTTCTAGGCAAGCATGCTTCATCATCGACCTCGTCATCACTTACCATCGAGTGAGACTGGGGACAAATGCTTGACTCCCCCTTTGAACGCCACCATGAACGGCTACTATATAGCCATTTGTATCCATCGCCTCCCTGCGACTGTTACAATGTCGCCCACAGAACACTATTACTCCTACCGGAGAGATCGTCGGTCCACCTAGTGGGGGGCACGTTCACAAAATGAACGTTTTCCGGAGAATCTTTCTTCCCTTTCTTTACGTTAGGTATGAGTATTATAATCACGTTGTTTTTACATAATAAGACGCCCCAGTACAGTTTTGAAGTTTTGTATTTGCCAATAAATGGCGGTACTTTGCATTTGTCAGTTCTCTCAACTGTCAAGTGTCAAAGTCAATGCGTTGCACATGTCACTGGATCACATGTAGCTTACCCTACTAAATAAACACCTTTGATTTTTATTTTGGACGCGAGATGTAATAAAAATACGCGAAGCGAGTAAGCAAGAAACGAGTAGAAAGATGTGAAAAATGAAACTCCTACAAAATTCAGCGTTTCAACGCTAACATTTGTTTCTGAACGACAAAAGTTATCTAGTTGTAATATGCGCGAGGCATCCCTAGTTTTACAATATCCGTTGTCGATATTTGAACCGTTTACGGTTATAGGATACTGTTCACGGCGTTTACTGTAATTTTTACTGTTCTCGCGAAACTGTCGACGTTACAACAAAAACTTTTAACTTGTGGTTATTGTTCGGGCGGAGAACGATGCCGGCCGAACGGTAACGCGTGTGCCTTACTCGAACAAGGCGCCGACGCCGAGCTCGAATCTTCTCAGGACCTATGACTTAAGTTATGTGTGGATTTGTGACACTTCATATCAAGTGACTTGCGGTCAAACGCTACCCTGTTAATGGTATAAAAAAATTACAAACAGCCACTGCAATTTTATTTATTTGTACATGTAGATATTACAAAAACTACAGCACAGGCATCTGTATGTAACACCTACACATCACGCGGGCATATAAATCAGGGTATTTACGTAAACCGAGGGCGACACGACGCCGGCACGACGCCGGGACGACGGCGGCGCGGCTAATCTAATACGTGCTACACATTACGACCACGTGCCAAACAACCTTTAACCCTATTCCTAACACCAAAAAGCACATTTTCAAGTGTCCAAACGTCAAAACATAACAAGAGAGCGCGTCAGAACTCCTGACGTAATCAAAATTGCATTTTAAGTTTTCAAATTTAGAGCTCATTTTTCTGCGGGTAGTTCACAATTTATAACGTTCTCGAGAACAAAGGAACTTGAGCTTTGTGTGTATACATATATGGTTCATTTTTGATTGGCTATAGAGGTGATATGTAATAGGAAGAGGTACAAAAAGATTGGGGAATTTAAAGATACAACGCTTGTAGCGAAAATGAAAAACGTACGCGTTAAAAGTGTCATTTATTCCGTGTTTGTATGTTGTGCACAGCTCCCGGGCTGCTTAGGATTCCGCGCAGGGAGGCTGTGTTATCTAGGGAAGATCTTAATTTAGGGCTTGGTACTCATATAAGGCGGTTGGTGTTAAGGGAGGCCTGTTAGGATCTATGAAGTCAGCAACCCCTCAATGTGTACGTGTTTACAACAAAATCCTAAGTGAAATACAAGGCTTGACCATAATTTCATTTCAAGTCTATAAAATAATAAAAAAAAACGTTGAGATTGTATTGGATTAAAATTAGAATTGAAAAAAAAGGTAAAATGATGTTTGTTACTCTTTCACGCAAAACGACTGAACGGATTTGAGTGAAATTTCGAATGGAGATATGGGCTACTTTTTATCCCGGAAAAGGTTCCTGCGGGATAACGGGAAGACGCGGTTAAAACCGCAGGGCGCAGCTAGTAATATAATAAAATATGCGAAAGTTTATGTTAGTTTTTATATAGTTTATGTCTGTTTGTTGGTTTGTTCACGCTTAAACTGCTGATTTGATTTTGATAAAATTTGGTACGGAAATAGTTTGAACATTGAGGGAAGACATAGAATATTTTTTATTGCGATACACTGTTATTTACACGTGGGCGAAAAGGCGGGGTGCAGCTTTTTTAAAATATTAGTATACTGAACTCTCAACTTTTCGTACCACATCTGACATTCCCAAATACCGTTTCCAATCAATCCGTCACCATCCTCAAGCAAAATACAATTGAACGAGCGACACACACCCGACACCCGCGACACGTCTACCTACATTCAATTACAACTGTCTGTCTGTCACACAAAGAGATATCATCACGGTGGTGCGGCGCAGGCTGCGGGCCGCAGTAGGTCAACTTTGTTTATCAACTCTATTAAATTGTTTGAGTTTAAAAAAAATTGTCTCCTTTTAATAATAGTAATAAGAGAGAAAGAGAACCTGATGAGAACCTCGTGAAAGCAACAAAAGAAAAATTAAGTAAATATCTTCACTTGGCTCACGAGGTGACCGCTACGTGGGATGTTGACTCAACAATCATCGTCAGATAGTCGTTTTAGTGAACGGTCTCATAGCGAAGAGTCTCGACCAACATCAAGAGGCTCTCGCTGGACGGTTGGATCAAGGGTCGAATGCAGAAGGCAGTACTCCTTGACGCGGCGCGTATCGTCAGGAGGTTCCTCACTCTGCAGCCCTAACCACCGGTAACTTGAGTCCTGTTAAAGTTAAGTGTTGTTGTTGTTTAAGTTTATTTCATAAAATTATTGTAGAAAACTTATATATATGAAAGAAAATAAATGAAGAGAGTAATAATAATATGTTCATTGGATACTTATTTAAGCTGTATATTATTAAGACGGAACACTAATCCTAATAATATTTGTTGGAAGTGAAAGTGAATAATTATGGAATGTATATTACTCCTTCACGCAAAAACTACTTATTTTATTTAAATTAAAATTAAATTTTAATTTGATTTAAATTAAATTTGGTACAGAGATACCCTATAGCTTGAGAAAAGACTGACTCCTTTTTATTTTACGATAAAGTGTAGTCCACGCGGGTGAAACCGCGGGGCGCAGCTAGTTACGAATATGTTGTCAAACATTTGCCTACTGCGACCACTGTGTCCTCAATACCAACAAATTCATGTCGCGGCCTCGGGGTGCGGTGGCGGGGGGCGGGGGGTGTCACAGACAACTTTCATTGACGAAAAATCGGACGGAAAATTGGCAGTGAAGTCCGCTGATTGGACGCGTGGAGGTGACAACTCAAGATTGGATTTATTTCTTTAAAGCGGAGTACTTCAGTGGGTGCGCGCCCTAGTCGCCAGATGGCGAGCGCTTTCAACGTTAGGTGCGTTTAATTGAATTTTTTGATGAATTTGTGACCTGGAAAATTAGATTTAGTCCATAAATTGGATGTCGAAATGAAATAGAAAATTGTACAAAAATATTCTGTAGAACTTATTTGTGATTCAAAAACAAATTACAGTCGATTTTTTTAAAATATTCATAATTGTTTTGGATTTTTAACATCAAGCCCTGGAAGTCCAACACCACTCTTTATTCATTATTTAACTTTACGCGCTCCATACTTGCAAAATGTGGAATGAGCTCACTAGTAGTTGAGTTTTAATGACTATGTACTATTGTATTACCTGAAATACATATAACAAAAATATATACTATAACAATGAACTAAAAAACCTAATCACTACAATATTACCTGAAATAACGAGCAGCAGCACAACGCTGAGTTGAGGCCGGTTTGCAACAATACATTGTTTTTCTTATTTCTACATAATGTATATTTTGCCTCAAGTATTTTTGTATAATTTTTTGCACATAAATGATTTTTATTATTATTCTAAATACAGTATTAAGTTTTGCGATAACTACCTAGTTATTACTAACTAAAACTATTTATCGCTGGAAAACCAACCCTAACCCGATTTTTACAAGGTAGCGTTTGACCACAAGTCACTTGATGTTAAGTGACGATGTAGTCGATGGTAGCGCCACGCTACCTTTGGATTAGGAACTGGTCAAGAAAATCGATTCTTCAAAATCGATCTTCTATTCTTCGTTTTATTTTGACGACCGATGTGGCGCAATGGGCGGATAGCCGACTGTGAAGCGTGAGGTCGCGGGTTCGATTCCCGCTACAGAACAAATATTTGTGCATTGAAAAAAAAAAAAGCGCAAGTATTTGTTCTGTGTCTGGGTGTTTTGGATCCCCGATCCTCGTAGTTTCTGATACCCTAGATACAGGGAAACCTAGTTAGGGGTCAGAGCCTATGTATGTGATTGTGCGGGCATTACATATTTCTAAATCGTTTCTTTAGACTTCGATTCGAATATCGATCTTTTTTAGAAACAATCGTTAGCGTGTAGTTAACTACTAAAATGACATATGGTGACATGACGTATCGATCCAAAACCGCAGATAACGGGATCAGGATCGATTATTAATGTCAGGCGTAGGAAACGCGTCCTTACTGCTTGCTACAACAAATGCCGCCTCCACCAATATCGGCGCTTCAGATCACAGCTCGTCAGATGTCCTTTGTATCCGGAAACCAATCCCGGCGCCATTATGTGGCCAATCATGGCCGGCCGTTGTAAAACACGCGGCGAGTTTTAAACGGTTTCAGACGAACCCTTGTCGCCCGATGGATCGCTTTAACTTTAACATTGATTTAATTAATTGCTGTATTGTGTTATATTAGGGGAGGTTTTTGTCCAGCGGTGGGACAGAATAAGTGTACTTATAGCCATTTTTAGGGTTCCGTACATCAAAAGGAAAAACGGAACCCTTATAAGATTACTTTGTAGTCCGTCTGTCTGTCTGTCTAAACCCTTTTTCTCAGGAATGCGTCGAGGATTCAAGTCGAAATTTATATCAAATACCCGAGTTTCTTTCAGTTGTGACAAAAAACCAACTTATAAGTCTTTTTTTTTTACTATTTACAGGGTGGCGTTTGACCACAAGTCACCTGATGTTAAGTGACGATGTGGTCGAAGATGGCGCCACGCTACACCTGGATTGGGAACTGGCTCTCAAGTGAGGCTGCCGGAACACACCGAAAGTGAATGCGATCAAAAGATATTACCGTTTATGTCTCATATTTTGTGATTTCAAAGGGAATCAAAACCTACAGAGTACTTCCCGTGGACCTAGAGTCCCTGTCCAGGCGAGGCGCCATCTTCGACCACCCCGTCACTTAGCATCAGGTGACTTGTAGCCAAACGCTACCCTGTAAGGTGTATAATATAAACATGTGAAACAAGAATTCTTAAGCTTCACGTATTTAGTTCTTTAGTTTAGTAGATTAAAGGGAAATCACAGATTTTCATGAAACATTTTCTTTTCCTCATTTAACGACTATTAAAATCCACAAGGGCCAAGCTTTTCGGTAACTTTTAGTACCTGAAATCTCTCCGAAGGTTTTCTTATCTTAAAAAACTTCTTTCGCACTTTCTCCTTGAACATACGTCTTAGAAGCTTGTCCTTCGAACTTTTAGAGGTCTAAGGGTTTACCTATGCATTCAGGTAAAGGGATTGAAAATGTAAAAAACTTAGATGCTCTCCAAGCCTATTTGAACCTTATCGCAATTTGATAAGGTATAATTTTCTACAACCCAAAACAAAGAAAAATCTGGTTTGATATTTGGTTAGATTTTCAATCTTATAAACCTACTGGTAAGGTTGGTTTTTAGATGCAAGGTATTGCAGTAAGGAGGTCTAATCTAAACTCAAAACTAAGATTATTTAGAGAGTTCTGCTGCCGCTTCCAATTTATGTATTGATTCTAGATTTAGTATATTTGTTTAAAGGGAGAGCGATTTAAATCAAAGAGCTTTTTGAGATAGAACTTTCTAGATTATGTTTTAATTAAAAGCAAATATTAACTGAGAATCATGCATTGCAGTTACATTTCACTAGTTGCGCCCCGCGGTTTCACCTACGTCTTCCCGTTATCCCGCAGGAACCTTTTATCGGCATAAAAAGTAGCCTATATGTTAATCCAGGGTACTAGATAAATAAATATTGGGGACAATTGCATACAAATTGACCTAGCCCCGAATTAGCTCGAAACTTGTGTTATGGGTACTAAACAACGATAATCATACATAATAAGAAATATACACTTATATGGATAGAAATATCCAAGGTATAAGCTATCTCCATCCCAAATTTTATCAAAATCGTTCTAGGTGTTACGGGGATACGTGGTAACAAACATTCACACACACACACATAAACTTTCGCATATATAATATTAGTAGGATTGACCTATCAGCACTATACCAGACTTTATTGTCCCCTTTTTCAGCTGCAGAGTTCAGACCACTTACCATCCGCCATGAAAGGCAGAATTCTGGAAAAACGTCGCGTGTGTGCTCTCGATATTTCACGAGAGAGGGATCTGCGACTGACAGGGGAGGTCGGGTCGCAGTGCTAGCGGGCAAGCGACTGCTATCCCTACTAGAATATTATAAATGCGAAAATCTGTCTGTCTCGCCTAAATTACTGATTCCATTTAAATGAAATTTGGTACGGAAATAGTTTGAACCCTGAGGAAGGACATAGGGTACTTTTTATCGCGATAAACTGGGGGCTACCCACGCGGTTGAAACCGCGGGGTACAACTATGAACATATAAAACACGTGCAGAAAGTCGTTAAATTAATAATTATAAGGTCTTAAATAACAAGCTAATGATGTCGATTCCCAATCCAGGTGTAGCGTGACGTCACTTTCGCCTACATCGTCACTTAACATCAAATGTCTTGTGTTCAACCCTGCAAACAGTAAAATAAATAATATCTAATGAGTTTTTCTTTAAACAGAATTATGTTTGACAGATCTAAATTAAATTTTGCTGTTTGTACAAGTTTTCGTTTGACCACAAGTTACTTTTAGACTGCATTTGTATTGAAAACTCAAGTGGGCTCTCAAGTGTCATATGCAAACTCATGACGTTTGTCTTCTGTAAGAAAAACATTGAATTAATTAGAAAAATTACATATTAGTCCTTAACGACATTGACAACAGCGGAGCGATCTGTTAAGCGTTTTTTTTTCTAACTCTTTTAAGCTTTCTCTACCCGCTATCACCCGCACCCCGGTTGCTAAAAAGGTGCACTTTTCACGCTCTCCATAGCGTCAGGCACACCGACGTATTAGCTCACTGCGTCACTTGGTGCGTCGCTCTCGCATCAGTACAGTGACTATGTAAAACTTGCGACTGTAACATTCGCGCGGCTGTCACAAAGCTGTCATACGTAAAAATATCCGGCCAAAAGCGAGTTGGACTCGCGCACAAAGGGTTCCGTACTATCCCTACTTTTATATTACAAATGCCAAAGTAACTCTGTCTGTCTGTCTCGCTTTCACGCCTAAACCACTGAACCGATTCAATTGGGACGGAAATAGTTTGAACCGTGAGGAAGAGCATATGCTACTTTTTATCGCGATAAACTGTAGCCCACGCGAGTGAAACCACGGGGAACAGCTAGTTATTTATAAAAACGACAAAAAATTATGTTTGTTGCATGGGAGCTTCTTTATTTTTAATTTATTTAAGAGCCAGCATAACGTCGTTGACCTTGCTTGATCAAGTGAAACTGCTCCGCGCACTCCGCGCATCCCCTCACCAAAATTACGCGATCTGCGGCCAACGCGCCCGAAGCGACGCTCTCGCCATGCGGCGCGGCGCGGTACCTCTACTAATCGAGCCCGCCGTATCTACATATACACAGTAGCAACATCCTACTATAATATTATAAATGCGAAAGTTTGTGTGTGTGTGAATGTTTGTTACCACGTAACTACTGAACCGAATTTGACTGATGAAATTTAGAATGTAGACAGTTTAGGTATTGGACTAACACATAAGCTAATCTAATTTTGAAAAGTCAACTCTGAAAGGGGTTAAATAAGGTGGATAAGTTTGTATGAAAAATGTCATTCCTTGGTTCGATTGACTCAAAAATAGGTACAAATAAACCTTAAAGTAAATCATTGAAAACGCATTTTTTATTTTTTAATATGTATTACTTCTACGGGGTGTGCCATAGAGTTTTAAAGTTTGTATGGTTTTTTTTTATTCCTTATGTGGATTTTCTTAAAAGTAGGTACAAATAAACTATAAAGTAAATAATTAAATACGTATTTTTTATATTTAAGAAAACCCCTAGAGGTTGTGCAATGGCGTTCAGATTCTAAAGTTTGTACAACACATCAATTTCCACGCGGGCGAAGCCGCGGGGCACGGCTAGTAGTCGCTGCCGCGCCATTTGAATGTGCGCGTGAGTGAGTAGCGAGCGCCGTGTACGCACGGGCCGGCCTGGGACTCAGTAGGGCTGTGCCACGCGTTTGATCGCGCGCATTTATGTATGTACTACACTGCTCGCTCGCTCGGATTTGCTGCTCTCACTGACTATTTTATTTGGATAGTTTATAATAAATCGTATTTATTACTTTATAATTATTAAAATGTCTTTAATATGCAACCCATTTATGAATTGGTAAAACATTTTAATAAATTACGTGATTAAACACCTTGCGCTGTCATAATACACAGATAATATAATCTATAAAAAAAGGCATGTTAGTTACAACACTTAGGTATAAGTCGATAACGGCTGGACCGATTTTTATAATCTTTGATTTTTTGCATTTGTCTTCGTCCGGAATAAGATAAAATATGATACTCATGAATAATAAAATTAATCATTCATTTGTTGTAAATGGTATACCAAAATGCAACTGACATGGTGTAACAAAACACAACTGACAGCTAAACGTAATGTTGTCTATGGTTGATATTGAAGTTGTGAATTGAAGATGTTTTTGTTTTATGCGAGTTTATTTATTACTAACGTAAATTAATTTTAAAATCCTAAATCTGCTCATTTATTGCGCGGAAAGAAGTTCGCCGGGTCAGCTAGTATTTAACTAAAAATAAAAGTGACAACCCTATGCATCACCGCAAGAGTAGGCAATTAACTCGCCGCGGCACTATGCACCTACCACTCATAGCCTATAGGTAGTTCATCGTACGACTTTCAGCTACAAAAATATGCGGAGAAAAGTGGCACACGTCCGTTCAGCACGGCGGCTCGTCCCGCACTGACTTTATGGGCGACTGAGGGGTGTACGTGTCGATTTGCGAGTATGAAATACGTAAAAAATTCGCAAAAAATAATTAAAGCAGTATTTTCAAAAAATGGCCTGAAGGTATCCTGGGTATTATATTTCTTTATAAGCTGATGGTATTAACAAGTCTTTGTTACATATATAGTTTAGGAGTAAAAACGTATTAAACTTTTAGGAAATGGGGACTTTGCACATTTGTTTTCAATATATAAATACATTTTTTGCATTTTTCGACCTGAAGGTGTCCTGCTATATATCAAGTAGATTAACATATATTTTTATTAGATTTTTTTTAGACCAGAATTACACAGAAAGATCGTTTTAAATAACCCCATTTTTGGAAACCTGCGCCTTAATTCTGTTTTTATTATAATAATATTATGTTGTTAGAGCGGCAACATAAATACATCATCTGTGAAAATTTCAACTGTTTAACTATCACGGTTCTTGAGATGCAGCCTGATGGCAAATAGACAGACAGACGGACGGACGGGCAGCGGAGTCTTAGTAATAAGGTCCCGTTTTACTCTTTGGGTACAGAACCCTAAAAATAAGCCCAATAAGAACTGGCCCTCGAGTGAGACTGTCGGAATATACTGGTAGGAAACATAACATAAAAACAAATTTAAAATTTAAAAAACCCCCGACTGCTTGGACTGATTTTCATCAAACACAGCTGAAACACTCGCCCATAACTCACGTTTCTTACAAAAAAAAACTAAATTGAAATCGCTTCATCCATTCGCGAACTACGGTGCCACAGACAGACAGACAGACGCGTCAAACTTATCACACCCCTCTTAATACAAGGAAAAAGAGTTTCCTTGTATTAAGGAACTGGCTTTCAAGTGAGACTGCCGGAATATACTACTAGGTTAAGAAAAACATAACAAAACAACGTTTTTTCCGTTTGACAGCGTATATCTTGCAATTGTCGCTTGTCCCAGAGCTCACGTAATCACGGCACACTCTACACTCTGTACACACCACGCTACATCAGCCTCGCCTTTGTGTGAGCTAGCTTCATTCCGCGTACACTTTTCGTATTCCTTTTTGCGGATGTTTGTATCTTTTGGTGAATTCAAATGCGAGCTAGCTTTTTTAGGTTTCACAGCGCTGCTGGCTGTATAATATATCCAACTAATATTATAAACGTGAAAGTTTGTTAGGATGTTTGTTACTCTTTCACGCAAAAAATACTAAACGGATCTGGATGAAATTCGGAATAAAGATATATGTAACCTTACACCCTTGATTAAAACATAGGCTACTTTTTATCCCGGATAAAGGTTCCTGCGGGATAACGGAAAGACGCGAGTGAAACCGCGGGACGCAACTAGTAATATTATAAATGCGAAAGTTTGAGTGTGTGATGTTTGTTACCAGATATCACCGTAACTAATAAACCGATTTTGATGAAATTTGGAATGGAGATTTCTTATACCCTGGATTAACACATAGGCTTTTAAAAAGTGTGGAGCACTTCTTTTACTGGGTAAATAAAAGTACACACACCAAAAAGCGCTCCACACTTTTTGAATTAACCATTATATCGTAACTAATACAAGTCAATTTAATTATTTTATATTTTTCAGTGCGTTTTTAAAGTATTTTTGTTTATAGTTTTTTTAAACTGTATATTTTTTTATTCCAGAAATACGTTCCTGTGGGATAACGGGAAACCGCGGGGAGCAACTAGAAGATTCTAAATTCTTTACGTACGAAGTAGCAGGCAAATGCTAGTGAATGTGTGTTATAGAGATGTTGTGCTGCGCCGGAGGAAGTTAAGTTAGAACGGACTTGGCTACGTGTCAAGAGTTTGTTAGGTACTTCATGTATACAGCTGAGAGATAAATTTAATCAATAATTTACTAGCTGAGTTTCACGGTTTCCCTGCGATCCATAAATTTTCCGGGATAAAAAGTAGCCTATGTGTTAAGCTATCTATATAAGTATTTGTTTCTCTATATAAGTATGTGTCTAGTACCCATAACACAAGTTTCGAGCTTAATTTGGGGCTAGGTCAATTTGTGTGCAATTGTCCCCGAAAGTGTTGAGAAATATTCATATTCAATATTTCAAATTTCATCCAAATCCGTTCAGCCTTTTGAGCGTGAAAAAGTATAAAACATACTCAAAAACTTTTGTTGTAGTGTGATTTGTTAATGTTTAGTTTTATATAGTGTAGTTCTTATAGTAGGTACTAAATTTAACTTTCTATCCCACTGTTTATATATATTATTGTTGTTCTTATGTATAATAATAATCTTATATAGATAGTCTAAGTTTTTGTAGTAGGCAGGAGGTGACGCAGAACAGAGTGGAATGGCGTCTTTTGTTATCAGAGGCCAACACTCAGTTTGGGTCATTACGCCATCTCAGTTAGTTACAGTTTTTTTGACTGTCGACCTCACGATTCGTACTTAGGTGTTCGATCATTGAACTACATTGAATACAGGACGTTCGTATAGACATATAGATAACGGTTTATTGTTTCACCAATAATAAAAAAAAACAACATAAAAAGAAAGATCGTAGAGTTAGTCTTACAATGGGCGGTCTTAACGCTTAGATTAGAGCGATTTCTACATATAGTAAGTTTAATACACTTAATTAAACAAATAATCAGTAACTATATTGATATATAATAATAACAGTAAACCACATTGATTTAAAACAACGCTGTATTTTCGTAAAAATAACTGATAAAGGGATAAAGCTCGATTCTCGCAGTTTTCGGTTCCATCGGGCGCCGCCTGTTTTACTGCGCCGTAAAACTGTAGCACGAGCCACGACAACAATACAGTAAGGGCACTTCATCGCCACGTCGATGGTTTGTATAGATTCTAGTTGGCTTCAGTTTTCACTCGCACTTTATATCGCTACAAAAAGTATTCATTGTCGTTTTCCAAGGTTCAACTATCTTTATGCCAAATTTTACTTCGAGTGGTCGTGAAAAGGTAACAGAAACAGAGTTACTTTCGCATGTTTTGTGATATTCGTATGGATTTTAGCTGTGTTCCTCAGTTGAACAGTCTTCCTGTTATCCTGTAAGATTTTTTCGAGATGATAAGTACCTTTGTCACATAAGAGATATCTTCTATGTGTTAATTAAGGGTATGAGCTACGAATATCTCCATTTCATTCAATACAATCCGTTTGGTCGTTTCAGCTATTTTAACGTAAAAAAGAAATAAAAAAAACATTCACTTTTATAACATCAGTGTGATTGAATCTTTCGTCTTTTCACAGAGTTTTTCAAGTTGATAAAATGCGTTGTGCCCGTACTGTTAATATGATAGTACCAAACGAACGCTGAGGCTAGCGGAATTGGGAATAGTGGTATATTGCAAGTCTCCCTCCCCCACCCCTCGCCATTGAAGGGCTTTTAACTGCAGCCGGAAGTGCGAGCTTTATGAGCTTTTCCGATCCGATAGACGTATACATAGTTACATACCGGATATTTACGGTATTTTCTACATTGTGGTTGAAAAGTTTTTTATCTGTATCCTTGGTACAGGATTTAATAGTTTACAATATATATAAAAGTTTTACATACAAACACATTTTATTTTGCGCGCTTTACTTAAACTTGGAGGGTCTAAAATCGATGATGCGGGTTATTTTAAATCGTTTTTTTTCGTATTCCAAACAAGTTTTTGAGTTACTTTTTCAATGTAGGCAGTACCAGTTACCAGTTTGACGTTTTCGGAAACTTTTATAGATTTTAACGCAAATTTTTCTAAATCACAGTAATCATCTACCGAAGTTTAAATATTATTGATTGTTTTCTCCTAAATGGGAGAAATCCCTGAGTGTGGCAACACTGTCCCTAGTACAGCAGACAGAACAAAGGCGTCCAACCGAAACGAGTTCCGGAACACGCGTTATTTTTTATCACTCCGCAACTTTTTATTGCGCGAACCGCTATTCAACCGGAAATGAATGTGTTAAATGTATGCTGGCTTTAATTTTTGTTTCGGAAATTGATTAAAATAATAAATTACATAATTTGGGTCATTTTGCAAGCTTTTGTTGTGAAATAGTAATTTTTGGCTTCGCACGGGTAATTACTATTGTAGGTTAATTTTTTGTAACATAGGTAACATTAATACAATTTTCGTAGGGATCTCTAATTTTTAATTAACCCCCTATATCGCAATGTAATATTTTCCGGGATGAGAATTAGCTTATGAGCGTATAACCAATCCCAATGTCCTCAAGTTAAGAATCTGACGCTAAGCACCTATCGGTGTGTTCCGACACCCGCACTTGAGAGCCAGTTTCTACTTTAGGTGTAGCGTAGTGTCACCTTCGACCATATCGTCACTCAGCATCAAGTAACTTATAGTCCAACGATACCCCGTAAAAAGCAAAAATAAAAAAAATTATACTTAAATCCGTTTTCAAATTCAAACCAGACTCAAATGTTTGCATTTATAAAACTAGTTGCACCCCGCTATGTTACAAACGCAATATTCCTATTATCCCGCAGGAACCTTTTTCCAGGATAACAAGGAGCTTATGTGTTAATCCAGGGCATAAGCTATCTTCATTTCAAATTTCACCCTAATCCGTTCAGTAGTTTTTACGTGAAAGAGTAACAAACATCCATACTCACAAACGTTCACGTTTATAATATTAGTAGGATATGATTCTTTAAACAAAGCATAAACTTAAATCCATTATGCCTCATCATAAACATACCTGAAGTTGGCAACAAAACAGACTTAAAACATCAGTAGAACTTTTATTTTTCCAAACTCTATATGCTAATATCATCTGATATATGATAACACGTCCGCCCACGAAGCACAAATCTGCTCTCATCGTCCTTAATTACGTCCCAACATTACAAAAACAAAAGTATTTAAAGCTCAGTTTCGTAGAGCATTAACCCCAATTTCATTCACAAAAGCTCGCCGCTAAAGTAGTCTCTATGCTAACTGATATTGTAATTGTGAACCTCGTCACGTCCGCTGACTTCCCCTGCAGTGAATGCACTCAAAGCTCAAGATTTAAATGAACGCCAAAAAAACAGCGCCGCCCTGTGCTCGTTTATTTTTTAAACAGAGGCGAGTCACGGTAGCGACGCAGTACGGGTTTGAGCAGTAGGGCAACTTTATAGTAGTGTAGAAAATATCGTAATTATTACTATTATTACTTATTATTATTAGAAATTAGGGTTCCTGTGGGATAACGAAAAGTCGCGGGTGAAACCGCAAGGCGCGACTAGTAAATTTTTTTTGGTACTTCGTGTACCTTGAAGGACTGCATTTTGTACCACTTTTGTGTATCTTTATTTAGCGAACATAATAATGGACATCCTAATATCCTATCCTATCCTCCTACTTATTATCAGTGCTAAAGTTTGTGTGTGTGTGAATGTTTGTTAACAATAGATAATAGAAAATAGACAATTTTTTTTACCAGGTATCCCCGTAACTCCAAAACCGAGTTTGATGAAATTTGAAATTGAGATAGCTCGTACCCTGGATTAACACATTCACATAGGCTATTGGCTTTTTAGTACTAGATTAAAAAAACATAAGAGCAGACTGGTCCATTCTAGTATTTTATGCAGTTGTCATTAATACCATTTGTCTATTCAAAACATTTTCAATTTGTTTCAAAAAACGGTCTTTTTCTAAATTCTTTCTTTATTTTCACAACTGTGTGCGTGCACAGATTCACTCGAGATGTCCTACTGCCACATTGCCCTACCGTTCTGGCATACGGCCAGCGTTTCGTTTTACCCGACGTTAAATTAATCAACAATTAGTGATTATCCTCCGGTTACTTATAACGCTGGCTTGTTTAACGCGGATTAGACGGGCTTAGGGAGTAATGAAGCGCTAGTTGTGAGCTATGCGGCCTCAGCTTTAATACAGTTAGGTAAAGTACGTGCGGGTCGAGACTCACCAGACTAGACTAAAAGAAGGGGTCAATAGAATAGTATAGAATAGAAGCTTTTATTGCGGCGCAGTAAATAAAACGACCAGTTGTAAACTTGTACACTTGTATTTTCGCCAAAATAAGCACGAAGACTAAATAAGAGCGATGGCTGGCACATGCGCAACTTGCTCCAATTCAATCGATTAGTAATAAGAATAAAATTGTCAATGTGATCGCGCCAAAAAAATTACCTGCCGGGCGTTTCTTGCCTGTTCTTTTGCCGGCGTAAGGAGGTTGGAACAGGCGTAGCTAGTTTTAAGTTGACGTTTTAAAGTGATCACAATGTATCCTATTAAATAAAAAAGTTTTGAATTTTGAATTTTTTTGAATTTTGCGTCAACTCGTGAACGGGTGCTGCTTGTGGGGTCTGGTCTGTTTTAGTTGTAATCCCGTAACTAATAATTGTTAAAATGTTTTTTCTGCATGTTTTGATTGTATAATGTTCATGTTTCCATATCCCAATGTGCACAACCTCTTAGTTTTAAATTAGCTTATAGTATAATATAATTATATTTAAACGCGGAATAACCTAATTATCTTAAAGAAAATGTGTTGACAACAGTACGGGCCTCGAGCTTGTAGTGAAAAACTTAATCAATAAAAAAAAGACTAAACAAGAATCATTTTAAACTGGCTTATATAGTATTGTCGATGGCCACCACCATCTTTACAACGTCATCGGAGTGAAGTGAGGCTTTTGCCAAAATGGCGACATTTTAAGTCACCATGGAAATGTCAAGTTTGACGTTGACACTTCCATAAATCTATGGAAGTGTCAACGTCAAACTTGACATTCCCGAACTCGGTACTGTCATTGAATCTACTTGTCAAAAGGTAAACATAAGTTAACAGCTACACTTTACTAGCTGGTAGAACAAACTTTTTGCAACGATAATGGATTTTACAAATTGCCAGAACTTTTGTTATTATAATTATTTTTATAGCGATGATGGCTCAGTGGTAGTGACGTCGGCTTGCGATCCGTAGGACGTGGGTTCGAATCCTACAATGAGCTTGAGCTTTCGGTGAAGGAAAACATCGTGATGAAACCATAGCTTGGTGGTAGGGTATTTTCTAGTACTCGCCTGGCTAGCTACCACCCTCTTGTTAAGAATCTGTCGCCAAGCACCTATCGGTGTGTTCCGGCAGCCTCACTTGAGAGCCAGTTCCCAGTCCAGGTGTAGCGTGGCGCCATCTTCGACCACATCGTCACTTAACATCAGGTGACTTGTGGTCAAAGGCTACCCTGTAAATATAAAAAAAAAAAAAAAAAAAAACTAGTTGCGCCTCGCAGTTTCACCCGCGTCTTCCCGTTATCCGTCAGGAACCATTTTCCGGGATAAAAAGTAGCCTACGAGTATGTGTTAATCCAGGGTATAATATATCTCCATTCCAAATTTTAATCAAAATCGGTTTAAACATTCACACACACACAAACTTTCGCATTTATAATTTTATTTGGAAGTAGGATTGTTAATTTATTAATAGCAATTGTATTTACGAGTACTGACCTATAATAAAAGAAAGAAAATGGCGTCTCCAATAAATAATATCCAACTAATATTATAAACGTGAAAGTTTGTGTGTATGGATTTGTTACTTTTTCACCTAAAAACTACTGAACGGATTTGTGTGAAATTTGGAATGGTGATAGATTATACCCTGCATTAAAATATAAGCTTCTTTTTATACCGGAAAAAGGTTCCAGTAGAATAACGGTAAGAGTTGAAACCGCGTGGCGCATGATATATAGATATACGTTATATATACGATACGTTCTTTTTTATCTATACTATAATATTATAAAGCTGCAGAGTTTGTTTGTTTGTTTGAACGCGCTAATCTCGGGAAATACTGGTCCGATTTGAAAAATTCTTTCAGTGTTTGATAGCCCATTTATCGAGGAAGGCTATAGGCTATTTTTATTTTATTTCAAAAAAAATTTGGGATCCGTAAGAAAATTGCTATTTTGCAACCCAAGGTGTGAAATCGAAAATCTATTTTTGCGTGCGCTGCTAAAACTATTGACACTAGACCAAAACAATGTATTACGGGTTTGTAGGTCCCATTAAGATCTACAAAAAAGTCCGCGAAAGCATATGTCTAGCTATTATAGTTATGCCACAATAAGTGATCTTTTGTTTTAAAATTTAAATTTTTAATGCCACCGCTAGAAAAGGCTCTTTATTTGTATCTTGGTATTAATCCTTATCAAAATAAATTACTTCTTATTTAAAACTGCTTTAATGCTTTTATATAACTTTTTGAATCATTCAATTCGGACATTCCATTCGAAAGATATTAGGAGTTTAAAAATGTAAGTAGTAGTAGAAAAATAAAACCGCCGCACCGCAGCGCAGCGGGAAACGCGGTGAGCTGAGGGGGGGGGGCACCGGGAGAATCTATGAAATAGGTAAAGTGCGGTCGCGGATCAGGAACACCTTTACCTGCGCGGTTCAAACGTGCGGTCCAAGATAAATTAACTTAGAATTAAAATAGGATAATGGGTACCTACAGCAGGTAACGCGGTGAGGGGGCACCGAAGTGCGGGAATAATTTTGGAGTATACGGAATATAAACGCTTTCGTGCCTAAACTACTGAACCGATTTAAATGAAATTTGGTATAGAGATAATTTGAGCCCCGGGAAGGACATAGGATACTTTTTATCGCGATAAACTGTAGCCCACGCGGGTGAAACCGCAGGGAACAGCTAGTATTATTATATTATTTAATAGAGATTAGGGATTGTGTCCGTATAGGTACGAGTAGGTAATCAAGAAAGTTTTCGTTGTTTTCCTTTGAACGTTGCTTCGTTGCGAAAAATACATCACTTGTTCCCTCGCTAGCTTGCTGCTATTTTCGTTCTGTTTTTGCGTTCATCGTAAATGCAAATGATAAAAATTGCTACGCCGTAGCACCGTAGCACCGTAGCTCCGTAGCACAACAATTCGTAGCACGAAAAATAAATCTAGACTTGAGCTTGTTACTGTCAAACTTCGGAAATTAACGCTAAGGGTGAAAACAAACGAGCGTAATTTTGTACATTTTCGTCTGCTGAGGAATATCATTTTATATATATTATGTACCTACTAGTTGCGCTCCGCGTGGAATACACCTTATTGCGATAAAAGATATTCTATGTCCTTCTCTAAGGTTGAAACCATAAAAAATGAGCAAATTTATTCTCTCTATATATTAATAAAGACAATGTATTTATCTCAGACAGACGTCCAATTTATATCAGCCTTTTACGTTCCCACTGCTGGGAACGTAAAACCCAGATATAATAATAATAATAATAATGTTTTTATTATAGACCATCAAAGGGGCATGGATTAGTATACCTTAAAACTATGTTATTTTACAAAATACAGAAAAAAAAAATACTTAAAACTACTAATATTACTACTATATATAACTACTATTATTAATTTAACTACTACTAATATTGAATAAATTGGACCAAACGAGCGTAATTTTGTGAGTCGTGAGTCGCGTATTTTCGGTCGCTCATTTTACGTTCAACTGAATTTTCAACTCATTTTGCGTCGTCGTGTGGCATCAACTGCCTTTTTGTATGAAACCGAATGCAGCAGAATTTATGGCTACCGAAATTCTGCGACTCTCGACTCACAAAATTACGCTCGTTTTGTTTCACCCTTAATGCCCGAAGTTAATAATCGATCCTGATCCGTTATACGCGGTTTTGGATCGATATGTCATGTCATAATATGTCATTTTAGTACAGTCAGCGACAAAAGTAGCTGATCGTTCTCGATTTTCCAAATGTGTTTCAAATCAAATTATTGTTTTTTATTACATGGTATTATTTTGACCACAACATAATACCTGATTTTAGGTGATGATGAGGTCAAAAATTGGTGTATAAGATAATGAGGATAATAGAAAAAAGTGTGATTGTTCAGCGACTTTTGTCGTTTCCTAGGATTACGTATTAATACTAAAATGACATATTTTATGATGACATGACATATCGAAAACCGCGGATAACAACTAGTATGTAACAAGTAGGTACCTATTAATTTGCAGCTAGAAGACTGGTAGCGTTCGTAACAGATGGCGGAAGCTATGAATATGTATGTACCAGGGAAGTGTCGGAATACATTACCGAGTCAATGTATTCATTAAAGAAAACTTTGTTATTGGAAAAAGGCGCTAAAAGTCGAGCGCTACAGCTTGTTTACCAGTCGTGTTGTTGCAGAGCTTAAAGGCACATTTGCATGAGGGCAGTTACTCGCCTCGACAAATTAATTATGTAAAAAAAAAACTAGAAAATAATGAAAACAACTGAAAAAAATCAGCGAGAAACTCGGTAGTGTATTTAAATCGCGAAATGTGGGTTTTAACCGAAAGTTAAAAATAATGTAGGTAGTATTTTTTAAAAAAATAGCCTAAAGGTCCTGTGGGTATTGTATTTCTTATTATGTTGATGGTTTTATCAAGCCTTTGTTATTAACAAATCCGCAGAAAAATGGTCGTATTAACTTAATACACATTCTTTTTATATGTATATATTCATTTTTTTTGTTGTAGTTTTAAATTGACAGTTTAAAAATGGCGCAAAATTTGAAATACAACCGACATAAACAATGTTTTTTTTGAATAAAGTATGCATTTGACCACCATCCCGCCCTTGATGACACTAGAACAAAAAAAAACTAGAAAAAACTAAAGCCATATTGAATACGTAAGTAGTTATATACATATTATGTACATACATGGAGCCGTCTGTATGTAACTGTGGAATTAAGAGCGATTACTAGCGGCGGGTGCCGCTGACGCACCATCTGTCACGCGCGGAGACACACGCGCCGGCGTGCGGGAGGCGACGCCGCGTTATACTCTAGTCTTATTGGTCTTTTTAATGCTACTGTGATGAAATGAGCAAGTCACATGCCTGATGGTAAGCTAGATGTTTGTTACTCAATTACGCCAAAACGACTGAACGGCTAAATGGTTCAGGACGAAATTTGGCACAGATACAGATTCTAGTTTGGAATATTACATAGGCTACTTTTCATCCCGGAAAAAGGTTCCTGCGGGATGACGAGAAAGCTCGGGCCAGAGATAACAAAGATAACAAATGAAAATTAAGCATACTTCTCCCCATTTTGTATCCGATACTAAAGAGCCTAAAACCTAAAACAGACAGACAAACGGACAAAAAAGCTACCCTCTAAGGTTCCATTTTTCCCTATGAGGGTCGTACCTAAATATTAGGCTTTTTTATGGTTTACAGGAAAACTTTAAACTAAAAGCTTTCACGAAAAATGGTGCAATACAACACGCGAGTTAGACCACCACTCGCTTCCAACTCCAAAACCTTATCCAGCTACATATTATTTGAACGTTTTTTCCTTACCCCCGTCCCGCCCGTGATACCCCCCCGCATGTCCCCAGCCCTTGTCTTGCGTTTTATAGTCGCCTGGAGATTGGACCCACTTGACACTTCCCGCGACAATTCACCCATTAAGGCCAATATGAGGTCCCTCGGGCCCGCAGAGGCGGCTAAGAGGCCTCATGGACCCGGACCTTAACTATACAATTAATGGGGTGAGAATTTTTATGTCATCGGGATGGACACTTGGTTAGTTGACGTTTGGAGTTGCTTGAATTACGTTAAGTAGTTGGTTTTAGGGATGAGCGATTTTATCATCGCTCGACGAACCGATAACCGATGGGAAGAAAGGTTCTCGAGTGGCGACCACGAACCGGAAAACGTTCTGTAGGTAGGCGTCCCACTAGGTGGAGCGGGGACATTGTAAGAGTCGCGGGGAGCCGATGGATGCAAATGGCTAGTAGCCATTCATGGCGGTGTTCAAAGGAGGATACCCTATGTTCAGCAGTGGACTTTTTCCGGCTGATGATGATGATAATATCAATATTGATAGAATAGAAAAGAAAACTTTATTTGCTAAAAATGTCCAAACAACACATTACTTTTTTCGGTGAAGGAAAACATCTTGATGAAACCATAGCTTGGTGGTAGGGTATTTTCTAGTACTCACCTGGCTAGCTACCACCCTCTTGTTAAGAATCTGTCGCCAAGCACCTATCGGTGTGTACCGGCAGCCTCACTTGAGAGCCAGTTCCCAGTCCAGGTGTAGCGTGGCGCCATCTTCGACCACATCGTCACTTAACATCAGGTGACTTGTAGTCAAACGCTAACCTGTAAATAGTAAAAAAAAAAAAACTTACCAATTAAATGGCATAGAAAAAATTACATTTAATTCATATTAGAATACATTAGATAAATTGGAATTTTATAAATCGATGTCAAAAAGTATCATTTACTTATGTTATAAACAAACATTGTCCAACCGCCATTTTTTAAGGGTCTTTTAAAGTTGTCCGAAATATCGATAGTTTTTAATCGATATTGATAAATGAATAAATAGATGTATTTGTAATTATTGATAGAAAGTATAATTTGAGCTGACATATTGTAATGAATGTAAAATGAAGATGCAAACCATTCTATTTCTCATTTCTAGGAACAAAAATAACAATCCGTCATTAATTGGTTTTAACCTTCACGGCAGCTCTGTGGCGTACATAATTTAAATTTAGGTTATACAATAGTCGAATGAAACACATCGCGAGCAAGTAAGTTGTGTACACTTGACAGAACTTGTCGTAGCAAAACATTTAACTTGCCAACTGTGTCGTAAGTTCCACCAACATTTTGTAAAGTTTTGTCTACAGCTTTGAACGCAAGGGCCACCCCTGTGCCTTTGAATTTTAAAACAAACCCTGTCAAGTGCGAGTTGGACTCGCTCACCGAGGGTTTCGTACAAACTTACCTTCATAACAGTGACGTCATCATTCAGCTTCAACGGAAGACCAGCGCTGGTCAAACGAGCAGCACAACGCTGAGTTGAGGCCGGTTTGCAACAATACATCTTTTATAGCTACTAAATAATGCATTTTGTTTTGTTTTATGTATTTTTGTATAATTTGTTGCAACTAAATGATTCTTATTCTCATTTACTTGTTTTTACATACATATATACGGTTTTCAGACTTTTTCCTTGTTGTAAGACCTTGCTTCGTGCCAAAGTTCGTGATTCTAGGTCAACGGGATGTACCCTGTAGGTTTGGATTCCCTTGGGAATTCGCAAAATATGCGACATTATCAGTTATATCTTTTGATTGCGTTGACTCACAAGTTTTATTTTTTCACAGCTGAAAGAGACAGTAGAGATGAGTATTTGATATCAATTTCAACTTGATGCCTCAATTTGTTCTTGAGAAAAAGGGTCTTGACAGACATACAGACGGACTACAAAGTGATCCTATAGGGTTCTGTTTTTCCTTTTGCCATACGGAACCCTAAAAACATAGAAGCAACGAGAAAAGACAACGACATTACAACGTGATTATTATCAATAAATAATTACCTCCAAGATATTAATTGCCATTAATAAAGCTTACCCTTTTATCCCGAAAAATAATACAAAGGCATAATTTTGTCCGAAGCACAGCCTATTTGCACAACAAAAAGCTATCAGTAGCCCATCTCAAAGATAGCTGTATTATTGTCTAAGGGAGGAACTTAAGTGCCTTATTACGGGATGAAAATTGTGTAAATTTGTACCTGGAGCCGCGCTGGGTTGTAAAGTAGGCGACGTGGAGGTGTGTCTTGAAATATTCAATGTGGAGACGAGGCGCAAGTCGAGCTTCCAGCGAATGACCACGAGTAACCCAATGTTAAACGACGATGTGCTCGAATGATTTTTTTTTTATTTATTAGCTCACCAACACAATGTACACTCATACATTTAGAAGTTTAGAACCAAATGTCACAGCATTGACAGGGGAGGACAGCATGCAATACAATATTAATAAAAATTAAGTTTTCATTTGAGCGAGTAACAAACAATGTGAGTATTTATAAACACACATTGTATTTACATTTAAATTCACCATTTTGCTATTATAACAAATTTTGCTATTCTAGGCAAGACAGTCATACAATACTGGCTGTTCCCCGCAGTTTCACTCGCGTGGGCTACAGTTTATCGCTATAAAAAAAAGCGTATGTTCTTTGTCAAGCTCTAGACTGTCTCTGTACCAAATATAATTTTAATCAGTTCAGTAGTTTAGGCGCGAAAGTTAGACAGACAGACACGAGTTACTTTCACATTTATGCCGGGTTTTAAACGGCATTAAACTTGATCTTATTGTCAAATTTCCCGTGCTAAAATTTGACAGTGTATGGGCTAGATATATGCGCAGCGGCTACCACCCCTTCTCGCGCCCTTAGAGTTAGAGTTGAGCGGTGGACGTCGGACATCGAGGATTGAGCATGAGCATCAGAAGTCAAGAACTTTTAACACTCATATAAAATCTGCCATGAAATATAAAACCGCGAGCTCCCATCCCTTGCGGCGCGCCCTGCATTAGCAGTGGCTCTCTTTGATCCACAAGCTGAAAGGTTTCCATCATTCTCAAATAAAAACACCAGTAATGTCGTTACACTGTCAAAGGAAATGCATATTGGACGGAATTATGACTAAATTGCAAATTAATTGAGGTCAGTGGGGCTCAGGTTAATGATTAGAATTCGGGGTCACTTTCAAAAGGTAATTTGTTAATTTGTGAGCGAGTAACTTCGAGTTAAAGAAATTAGGCTTATGCAAGTACATAGGCCTTACATAGATTGAACAACAAACCAACGCTCCACACCGATATCTGTCTAAGATAAACAGACCCTTGCTTAAATAACCCGCACAGTTTTATATCCTGAGCTCTCAGGTAAAATACAACTTAGGGATATCTGAGATCGCTTAATCGAAGAGTCGATTTTATTGGTCGAGTAAATCGATTTTTAAATCGATCTCATACACTCAAAAAAAAAAATTTTTTCGTTTTCGGTAAGAATTCAATTATATTTTACAAAATAATTAAAATTAATTGATAGTACTTAGACGTGACAGTGAAAGATGACATATTTAATTAAGTACTCAATAGTTAAAAGAAGTCAAACTGGTTTCAATCAAAATAATGCTGTCTTAATATAGATACTTTTTATGTGATATTACATTAATATATTATTATGATTACTTCTATTCAATTCGAAAGAAAAATCGATCTCCTAAGCTTTGATTTTTTTCTAAATCGATTCTATTAACTTCGATTCGAACCGAATAAAAAATCGATATTTTTCAAGAAGAATCGTCATTCCTACCACACTTTAGAGAAGAGCCCCTTATTATCCGCTATCCAGATACTATTTAAATGATAGCCCAATAAAGGGCCTTGTAAATCCAGCCCTAACAAGCCGCGGCCCCATAGGGCATAAATAAACAAAAACGTGGATATTCAAATTGGACCAATAAATAAGGGAGGAATTGGTATATAAATCGAGATAGTGGTCCTTCGAGCCGGAGACTCAAGGGTAGCTAGGCGAGGATATGCTGCTAGCAGTGCTGGTGGCATCATCATCATCATCATCAGCTGGTGATAGTCTGCTGGTAGTAATAGGCTTCTTGGGCATGTCCAAGAACCAGAACATTCAAGGGCAAAGATTAAAATTGTAAATGTGGTCGCGCCTGCCGGGCGTTTCTTGCCTGTTCTTTTGCCGGCGTAAGGAGGTTGGAACAGGCGTTGCTAGGCTAAGTTTGACGTTTTAAAGTGAACACATATTGTTTCCTACTAAATAAATATTTTTAAATTTGACTTTGATGTGATCGACTATGATGATGTCTCATGATGTGATGTCCAAACTCCACTCCGGCATCTCGCGCCTGGTTCGCATCGCGTCGCCCCTCGGTTCCCTATCAACCTTACTAATCGTAATTTTATGCGGACATTACTTCAGCTCTGCGCCCCGCAGAAGTCCTGTACTTGACTTTTACTGGATTTCCCATTTCTTGGGGAAATAAATAAACTTCTGTCTATACTTGGAGTCAACATTTTTTAGTAAAATTTATTTGTAGGTACGAGGAAGAAATCCATACATGGATAGAAGAATGTATTTTTGTTACTCTTTCAATCAAAAACTACTGGACGGATTTTGATGAAATTTTGTCCAAATATAGTTAGAACCCTGGAAAAAACATAGGATACTAAACTTATCATTGCGATAAAGTTTAGTCCATGAGAGTTAAACCGCGGGGCGCAACTAGTAATTTTTAGATTAATTTATAGTGTAAATATACCTTGTCCACCTAGTGTGTACAGCTAATAAATTAAAGATCTTTCGTCATCATAATCATCATCATCATCAGCCTGTATCAGCCCACTGCTGGGCATTCTCACAAGGCACGCCACTGAGCCCGGTCTTCGGCTCTTCTTATCCAACTCCTGGCAGCCACTCGACGCAAGTCGTCGCTCCACCTAGTTGCAGGGCGTCCCACTCAACTGATCTTTATTTACATGTATCTTAGTAAATAAACAATTAAATTCATTGATAACGCTGGTATGTACGATCAAAACGTATGCTTCTCGTTCTGCCATTCTATATTTGGCAACATTATTTGAGCGCTCTCCTGTGATCTCTGTACGACAATAGAAATCGTGATATTTCCAAGAAAATACAAATCCGCGCGTAAACTTCTCTATTGGCAGGTAACTTGTTGGTACACACGGCATTATATATATGAACCCTAGGGCTGAGATAGCGTCATATCGATGAGACATATATATAAGTGACTCTGTCTGTCTCGCTTTCACACCTAAATTACTGAACTGATTTAAGCAAAATTTGGTACGGAAATAGTTTGAACCCTGAGGAAGGAATTAGGGTACTTTTTATCGCGATAAACTGTGGATGAAACCGCCGGGAACAGCTAGAACTTATATATTCGCGGATGTTATTTAGTTGTTTATGAACCGATTTTGATGATTTTTTGTTGGAAAGAAGATAAACCAAGGGTGGTACCGTGATAAGGAAACCAGTATCTGATGATGGAATTAGGTTTTGAAACGGGATAATTACCACGTATTTGTTTTTGTTTGAGTTCTCGATATTTCGGCACTGTTGCAAGCGCCATGATCACGAGAATACTAAAAGTTTCTGCGGGTAGGATTGTTGATGTTATAACGGGCAGACGTATCTATCTACCCGCTTCCTCGAACGTTTTTTTGCTTACGATGACGTTACCATTTTCACACAAGTCACTCGCAACTCGATTTAAATCTTGAAACACAAAACTAACGGTATCCTAATTATCCTAATTATAATGTTATGGACCATAGTAGTTTAAAATAGTTTTTTTATTATGAGTTTTTATTAGACATCATATCACATGTAATAAATACCGCGTGTAGCCCGCCGCCCTCGGGTTGTCGCGCAGACCTGTAACGACGCTTCTGAGAACATCACAATATTGTGATATTCCGTGATATTCCGCGGACTCGGCGGTTTGCTTTGTTGTTGTTTGTCGCTGTGTTCCCAATCTGCAATATATTTTCTGCGCGACTATTTTCTTTTGTGGTTTACATACAAAATTAGCGTTGTGTTCTGTGGTATCTGTATTTTATACATGTTTATTTTATACTAGTTATTCGTACCGGCTTTGCACGGGTAAGCAAAAGGCAAAATTTAAAATAGTTTTTTAATAATTTAAGATAGGGTTCTGGGTTAGTACAAAATTCCCATAGAAAAAAGCACTTACCTACAGTTCTTCCCAAATTTTCCAATTAACCGGTGGATTTTCTAAAAACATTGTACGATACAAACCTAATTCCAACAAATAAGAACACAAGAGACAATATTGGTACTGAGTTTTAGAACAGAATAGAATAGAATTTAAGTTTATTTGCAACAACAACACTCATGGTACATGGAAAAAAAAACTTATTTTTAACATTTTTAGGAGGATTATTAGTATTTAGGAGGATTATTAGTATTTAGGAGGATTATTAGTATTTAGCGAGACGAGAGAGAGAGAGAAGAAAAGAAAAAGAAAGAAGCAGATTAAAAAAGCCAGTAAGTATTTGTTCTGTGTCTGAATGTTGTGGATCCCCCATAGACGAAGTGTAAATAAAATTAGACCTTATAGTGGACATCGATAAAAGTTACGGAGTTATTTTAAAATAGGGGTACTTTTAGCTCCAAATTTTCACATTACAATAACGAGGTTTAGGTCATGTGATAGCCTTGTACGTAGCAATAACGATGTATAAAAGTTGAACAAAAAACCCTTTGCAGATAATATTTCATTAAACACTGTTATTTCTACAACAAAACCTGTCCAACTTTGTAATCGAGCCTTTTTGTAATCAAAAACAAAGCTCTGAACACAAGTAAAGGACCAAAAAGGTACAGAAACAACAATATGTCACTTGCAAACGAAGCTCGTGGCGAAGCGAAGCTTATCCGCCCATTCGGAACAGATCAACTGCAGACAAGGGAAACTTAGCACCGTCATCAATAGAATGGGTAACTGTTAGGTGCATTTCCGAGTGAGTGAGTGAGTGATGGTGACCGAACGGTAACGCGTGCACCTTACAAGGCACCGATCATTATCATCATCATCATCATCATCAGCACTGCTGGACATAGGCCTCTCCCAAGGTACGCCACTGAGCCCGGTCTAAGGCGCCGATACCGAGTTCCCTCACCTATGACTTTTATAGCGATGATGGCTCAGTGATAGTGACGTCGGCTTGCGATCCGTTGGATCGAATATACAATGAGCCATAACTGGTAGGACATTTTCTAGTGCCAACATCAAATTAAGAATCTGTCGCCAAGCAGTACAAGCACCTGTCAATGTTTTCCAGCAGCCCCTCTTGAGAGCTAGTCCCTAACCCAGGTGTAGCGCGGCGCCATTTTCGACTACATATTCACTTTTAGAAAAAAGTGACGTGTGTTATCACGTGAACATACGTCACAATAATGTAACCGGAACAAAACTAATCAAAAACAAAACAACAACAACAAAAATATAATCCATTAAACTATAGCAATCGATAAATCCTAAACCAGAGATATATAGACTGCACTAGATACCGCAAGTGTGACGATTTTTATGAATACCAAGCGACACATATTATGCATGAACGTTAAACACCTATAGTACCTACTTTCTTTTTATGTAATGCGCACGCGTGCCGCGTTGTCGCCGAAGCCAAAATATAGTTCTTCACTCACGCCCCACGTTGGGCACCAGATACAGACGACAGCAAGATACCTTTCTTGCCACTCGAAAAATCACCAAAGTGCCGACTAACCTATATACTTGTTATTGTATACATTTTGGCCACATCGCTTCACGAACCGATGGGGAAGGAAGGTTCTCAGCGGCGACCACGAACCGGAACACGTTCTGTGGGTAGGCGTCCCACTAGGTGGAGCGGGGACATTGTAAGAGTCGCGGGGAGCCGGTGGGTGCAAATAGCTGTTCATGGTGGCGTTGAAAGGGGGAGCCCTATGTTCAGGAGTGGACTTCTTTCGGCTGATGATGATGATAGTTTGCAACAAATAGTGTGTGTGTATGTGTGTGTCTCTCTCTCTCTCGATCTCTCCCTCGATCTCTCTCTCTCTCTCTCTCTCTATCTCTCGTATCTATCAATCTCTCTCGTATCTCTCGATCTCTCTCGTATCTCTCGATCTCTCTCGTATCTCTCGATCTCTCTCGTATCTCTCGATCTCTCTCGTATCTCTCGATCTCTCTCGTATCTCTCGATCTCTCTCGTATCTCTCGATCTCTCTCTCGATCTCTCGATCTCTCAATCTCTCTCTCTCAATCTCTCTCTCTCTCTCTCTTATCCAGTTCAAAGTACATCTGCGTCGTAAGCCCAAAGCGCGCCCCTGCGGGAGTACTTGAAGCAAGTTGTCCAATAACGCGCCGTGAACGAGTCGCGGATCATGCCGGCTTACGTGTCGAGTCGGCCTCGTACCCGCTACCTGCGTGACTGCCGAATAATACGTACACTAGCCGGCGATTTACTTGGCACATCGGAGATGAAAATTCGGTTAGAAGTCACGCCTGTAATGTACAATTTTTGAGGATCGTTTGGGCTAGTCATTGTCACAGCGGTACCACTCTCGCTTTCTTATTTTCTCTCTCTCTCTCTCTCACACACACACACACATATGCAACCTTTTAAAACGTTGCAAAATAAAGATCAATTTTAAATTTAGTTTGCTTTTTTTCTTCTTACAGCATTGCGTTCGAGTCAAGTCACTTGATGTTAAATGACGATGTGGTCGAAGGTGGCGCCATCTGCATTGTACACTGGTGGTTGGTTAATTAGAACCATTTTTCTGAGTAAATATGAATATACAAAATCTAATTATACCTACTCCCGCATTTGATTTTATAGGGGCACACACATAAAACACCAACCACCAATCATCGAAGAGCAAATTATCAGCTCAACACACAAACATTTGCCCCGGCAAGGCTTTTTGAGCTTGAGTCTACACTCAGCAGACATTGCCGTTACTAACTGCGCAGCAGTCCAATATTTTTCTTGTCCCGATGTGCCTTTAAAAGCCGAGAACTGTACAAAACGAGACAAGAAGGTTAAGCTGCGTAAAATTGTTATTTGTGGTTATAGAAGTGAAGAGAGGTGATTTGCAAAACTACTTTCTAACAATTTTTTTGTAAGACACTGAGAGACACACTATCCGTGTTGCCCCGATCGATAGTTTATTGTTAGTATCGATATTTAATAACATAAAAAAGCATAAATTATACCTCGCTGTTTTGTGTTTTTTTTTCAGTGGCCTTTGAATGACTCACCTCACTAACGTTTTAGTGTTTTCTACATCAACACAACATTAAATTTTAATGGTTTTTATAAGCAGCAATAATCGATAATGTTGCACTCAGATTCAGTCGATATCCCATTGATATTTTTGATAACTATCGATAGTGTTGCAACACTATGCTACGTCGCAATTCTAACCTTTACTTCTTTTTTCAACCGACTAATGAATACTTTTTTACTTTACCAAACCTTTTTTTTTTGGCCCGTAGTGTACCTGAGTCGGAGTGACCCGCGGGTCAAGTGGCTCTCGCCGCGCCCCCGGGCCGCTGCGTTTTGGGGGCCACAGAGATTTCGTTAAAATTGGCGCCCAGCATGGTCTATGAATTATTACGGATACGACGGTACAGATAGGACTGTCGTGATATAATGTACTCTGTAGGGATATGAATGTTTGAAATTTGTTTGTTTGATGGAAATAGTTTAAACTAGGCTGTACTGGCTAACCCATTATATTTCATATTTCATTTAGCAAGAAAGGGGGCGTCCATTAATTACGTGAGGCATTTTTGAGAACTTTTCGACCTCCCTCTACCCTTCGTGAGATATCGTAAGATTTTCCTTAACTCCCTCCCCCCTCCGTTAATCTCATGCGATATTCTTCAAAACTTCTATTCTTCTAAAAGTGATGGAATATTAAGAAAAAAAAATATTAAAAAAAAGATCCCGCAATTTTACACCGTGCTCTGCGAGAAAAATAATTACGTGATATTTGCCAAGAATTATTGACAATTGACTATACCCTCGATTAACACATAGGCTACTTTTTATCCCGGAAAAAGGTTCCTGCGGGGTAACGGGAAGATACGAAAGAAACCGCGTAACTCTGTCTGTCTGTTTGTTTGTCTGTCTTTTGGGCTTTCACGCCTAAACTACTGAATCGATTTAAACAAAATTTGGTACGGAGATAGTTTGAACCCTGAGGAAGGACATAGGATACTTTTTATCGTGATAAACTGTAGCCCACGCGGGTGAAACCGCGGGGCATAGCAAGGTAATAATAAATTCAAAACTATAAATGTGGTCGCGCCCAAAAAATGACCTACCGGACGCTTCTTGTCTGTTCTTTTGCCGGCGTAAGGAGGTTCAAACAGGCGTCGCTAGTTTTATATTTGACTTGTTATAGTTTTCACATGTTGTAACTGAATAAATAGTTTGTTTAGTTTGAGTTTGAGTTGTGGAACTAATTATTGGGACAATGTATACATATTCCTGCTTCCATATTCTATTCTATTATCAGTAGAACATTGCAGCAGCGAATGAAACAAATCAAGTTACCAAACACAGCTCGCCGCAAACTAAAGCACTCCGTACACAGCAGCGTTGGATAAATTAACGAACAATGACAGTAATTGATCAAACAAACTAAATCACAGTGTCCAAGCGCGTTATTTGCCGCTTATAGTCGTTATTCGTAACACGTACACCCCCCACCCCCCTCTTACCCCTTTAGACTGCATGTCTACACAGTTTGGGCAGTAAGGACAGTAGTGCTTAGAGCTTTATAATGAGCTTGCTCCAATTCAATCAATTAGTAATAAGAATAAAATAGTCAATGTGATCGCGCCAAAAAAAAAAAATATTATTAAAAACTCGGAACAGGCGTAGCTAGTTTTAAGTTGACGTTTTAAAGTGATGACAATGTATCCTATTGAATAAAACAAATTTAGAATTTTTGAGCTTTTCAAGAATTTTCGTTTTTCGGAGTGCGAAACTCAAAGACGATATATTGACCACTGGTCTTTACTGCAGTGAGCAGTGTGTATGTGTGCGTGTGTGTGTGTGTGACAGCCGAGCGGGTGTGATGTCCTTACTGCTATGTGTGTCCGACGGGCAGCCCGCGTGTAATTAAATCAGCGCCACAGGCGACACCAGCGCGCGATTCAATAATATCTGCAGAATATTCAACTAGATTCGTGAATTAGTGCTGTTTTATACAATTATAACTGGACGTTATCGATAGAGATGCACCTCACTAGGGGCCTAGCCAAGTTGCAAACGTTGACTTTAAACCCCCGACGCAAAGAGGGGTGTTATAAGTTTGACCTGTCTGTCTGTCTGTGGCGCCGTAGCTCGCGAACGTTTGAAGCGATATCAATTTAGTTTTTTTTGTATGAAAGGTGAGTTACGGGCGAGTGTTTTTAGCTATGTTTGATGAAAATCGGTCCAAGATGTCGGGGGTTTTTTAATTTTAAATTTATAGTTATTCTACAATCGCTAACGCCTCGTTCGTTTGAACTTAGAAGACACACGTGTTGTTACCTTCGTCATTATCAGCCTATTACGTTCCCACTGCTGGGACTCTGGTCTTCTCTCAGAGAGAGAGAGAGTATGAGCCGTAATCTCCCACGCAGGCCCAGTGCGGGTTGGTAGATGTCGCATGCTCTTGAATGTTGCAGTTCTTGGACATGCCGGTTTCCTCACGATGTTTTCCTTCACCGTTTTGAACGATGGCAAATGGCCGAAAGGATTCGAACTCGGTGTCAGCGCCTTGTAAGTCACACGTTCGGCCACCATCGCTCTAATCAAGTTTTGATAGTTTACAAAAATTGTAAAAGTTTTGCCTTCCGTACATTTTTTCTTTCAGCGCCCCTTCTTACGGAAAGTTGGAGGAACTGAGGCACTGAAATTTGTAGTACGAGCTATTTCAAATCGTTGTATTCGATTCGAAGATAGTTCTCGAGTTACGTTTTGCATTTAGGCAGTACGGATTACCACTTTGATAAGTTAGCGGTAAACCTTGACTATACTAAGACTTTTTTTTTACAGGGTAACATTTGACCACAAGTCACCTGGCGTTAAGTGACAATGTGGTCGAAGATCATACAACAAATTAGTAATTAGTATTTTAACAGCTTCTTAACTTGAGGGTGGTAGCTAGCCAGGCGAGCACTAGCAAATGCCCTACCACCAAGCTATGGTTTCATCACGATGTTTTCCTTCACAGAAAGCTCAAGCTCATTATAGGATTCGAACCCACGTCCTACGGATCGCAAGTCGACGTCACTGCCATTGCGCTATCATCGCTACATTATAGTTTGCAAAACTTTTACTATGGATACAAACCTCTAAATAAATTGCTCACCAACCAAACTAACTTATTGCGCCGCTGATTGCTCCCATCCACTAATATTGCTCCGCTAACAATTGACCTAGTTACCGCGGCTATTTACCGTCGGCACAAACGAACACCACATAAGAAAGAACAATTTATTGCAGCGGGACTTGTATCAGATCGGAGAGCGGCCAGACCTTTTGTTGGTAAAGTATGGAGCCGGAGAAATACTAGCTAATGGCTGGAGCTCATGGTGCGCTTTTCTACAGACCAGAGAGCATGGCGAACGTCGCATACACCCAGCCCTGTTGACGCCATGCGTGCTCGTTTGATCGTTTCTAAGGTTATACACATACGCACACACTCACACACACATATCCGCGTATCCTCGCAGTTTTATTTCAATAACTTACCTATACGCTAAGTACTAATATCTAGAAACAATGAATAAGTATACTCACTGATAGTTTTTAGTATTTTGTTATTTAAAACAACCTTCATGCCAGTGACGTCATCAAAAACGGCTTCAACGGAAGACCAGCGCTGGTCAAACGAGCAGCACAACGCTGAGTTGAGGCCGGTTTGCAACAATACATCTTTTGTAGTTCATCATCAGCCTGTATCAGTCCACTGCTGGACATAGAACCAAAGTACGCCACTGAGCCCGGTCTTCGACTCTTCTCATGCAACTACTGGCAGCCACTCGGCGCAAGTCGTCGCTCCACCTAGTCGCAGGGCGTCCTACACTACGTCTGCCAAGTCGCGGTCTCCACTCAAGAACACGTCTACCCCAACGGTTATCGGTTCTACGGCATAAGTGACCAGCTCACTGCCACTTTTGTAGTTACTAGTACATAATACATTTGGTTTTGTTTTAGGGTTTTAGTTAAAAGTTAAATTATATATAAGAAGTTTTTCGGTTACTCATTCCGATTAGCTTATTTTAAAGCGAAACATTATTACAGGATTACATTTGGAGACACAGCCACACAAATAAAGTGAGGCAAGTAGCGAGCGAGCTAAGTTTATTCAACGTAAAGCCCGGCTTAGTCGCGCTCTGAATGTAATCAACCCGCTTCGATGGTCAAGAAAGGGTGGGGGTGGGGGGGGGGGGGGGGAGATATTGGCCGCATATTTTAGTAAGAGGATTGGTTTCTAAGCCGCAGTGAATTTAATTAGTTTTTACTCAGGTCCAGTGGACAAAGGAGAGGTTAGACTTTGGCATCCTGTATTTACATTTTTGTTCTTATTTGCCACAAGCTTTTGCTTGCGACTTCGTCTCAAATCAGATCAGATACATGTAATCATTTTCAACTTAAAACTAACCACCCCAGTTCCAACCTCCTTACGCAGGCAAAAGAACAGGCAAAAACGCTCAGCAGGTAATTTTTTACGCGTGATTACATTTACAATTTTATTCTTATTATTTTATTACTAATTGATTGACTTACGCGTAGAACTAAGGATATAATCAGAAATATATATATTTCTGCGGTAAAATGGAGCCTATGTTACTCTACCTCTAGCAATACATCGATGGAAATCGATGACAGACAGACAGACAGACAGATAGACAAAAAATTCAAAAGCTATTGATTTATCTTTTCTGTTGCTCTACTAAAGACCCCTCATGTTAGTTTTTCTTCAATATCTATAATGTACAGACAAATGACCTGTTACAATTTTACTATATGTATAGGTACATATAGATTTACCATAACCTGAAAAGTAAATTTGACCCGAAAGGAGTCCCCGTTATTATAATAACGGCCAGCCAATCCATCGGCAAGCAGCAACCGACCGGAAATAATCCGGAGACCCAATATTTAAAAAGCCAAAATAGAAATTTAGCTTTGAAATACGAGAGCAGATTCCAAGGGAACTTTCTTCTCTGGATAATTAAGCATCACAGTATAATTAGTGTGTTTTCGTCGGGTGAAATTTAGCGGAAAAAAACCGGCTAAGTGCGAGGTGGACTCGCGTGCCGAGGTTCCGTACAAGCTTGTATTTTGTTGTTATTTAACAACAAATATACGGTTTTCTTATACTAATTACAGGGTAGCGTTTGACCACAAGTCACCTGAAGTTCAGTGACGATTTGGTCGAAGGTAGCGCCACGCTACACCTGGACTGGGAACTGGCTCTCAAGTGAGGCTGCCGGAACACACCGATAGGTGCACGGCGACAGATTCTTAACATGAGGGTGGTAGCTAGCCAGGCGAGTACTAGAAAATACCCTACCACCAAGCTATGTTTCATCACGATGTAATCCTTCACCGAAAGCTCAAGCTCATTGTAGGATTAGAACCCACGTCCTACGGATCACAAGCCGACGTCACTACCACTGATCCAACACCGCTACATACATGTGCTGTAAGACCTTTCTTCGTGCCAAATTTTATGGTTCTAGGTCAACGGGAAACTAAGCTTCCTATAGGTTTTGATTTCCTTGTGAAATTGCAAAATATGCGACATAAACGGTCATATCTTTATAACGCGTTGATTTACAAATTAGATTTTTTCACAGCTGAAAGAGACCATAGAGCCAAGAGTATTTTGTTATAAATTTCAACTTGATACCTCAACGCGTCTTTGAGAAAAAGGATCTTGACAGACCGACAGACAAACAACAAAATCCTACAAGAGTTCCGTTTTTCATATTGAGGTACGGAACCCTAAAAATTCGAGGAAATTACGATTGAGAATAACTGAAGGCTTTGTCTGAAGGACAATTGTTGGGGAATTTCGGGAATATAAATTAGAGAGATGAGTTGGCGAGTCGTGGGAGGAGGGTTGCTTGACTTAACTTAGTTGCTACTGTTATTACGCCGAGGTCTCTAGAGGTTAGGCCGAAAACGAGTCTGGCGCACACAAACATACATATATACCATCACCATCATCATCGCCATCATCATCATCATCATCATAATCATCAACCTATTACATTCCCACAGCTGGGAGTGACATAGAGTACTTTAATTTGGCGCAATCGGGTTTTTCGTTCCTTTTGTAATGTATAATCGAGTATAAAGATATTTATATACAATGACCTCGATCCACGGTCCACAATGAACAGTGAACCAAGTAACCTCTGTGTATACAAAGTTCTTACTAATAAAGTTTCTTTATCAAACACGTGTACGTGCCGCAGTGAACCGAGGTATACGGCAATACACGACGGCGAGCATGTTTCTGACGTGCGGCGAGCAAGTTGGACAATTTGCTGGCCAAATTCAAAATCACTAAAACGTTATAAACGACACAGCTTGGTGGGCTACACAGGCTTTACGGGGGAGGCCGGGGACATATATTACGTTTTTTTTCCCCCCAAAAGAAGCAGCGCAAAAATAAATAAATATCGGGGACCATTGCACACAAATTGACCTAGCCCCAAATTAAGCACAAAACTTAGGTTAAAATGCGAGAAAACTATGTGAAATTATGTCAATCTAAAAGTAATTAATTTAGTTAAAAAATACAACGCAATCAAGCACAAATTTACTCTTTTACGCAAAAATATACGCATTTAGGAAAATCTCACGTGAGGTTAGGGGATGAAGGCGAGGGTCGAGCCAAATCCCACGAAATCTCACCAAAACCTAAACGGTTTGAAGAAAGCTCGACCCCTTCTAAGTAAATTTAACGACGACTTCTACATCGCCGCGAACAAGATTTACTACCAAAAATTGCAAACGTAGTTGAAAACGGCAGAAATGAGAGAGAAATAGCGTCAGACCGCCATTTCCTACGCCCATAGGTCCCACAAGATGACCCAACGGATTCCTTGACCGACCACAGAGCAGGCGATGCAGTAAATCAAAGCTATTTCACTGCGCACCTGATTTACGGCCCCCACTCGTTACTGCGATAATATTTTACGCTGTGGCAGCTATTTTCTTCAGAGAATTGGGAAGCGAAGCGGCTAGTTTAAAAGTCAGTTTAAAAATGTAGCTTCCAGCTTGCTTTAGCTTCAATGTGGGGGAAAGAGAGCGACGCAAGGTCCTCTACACTCAGGGGCGTATTTACCTTAGGGCCAAAAAGGCACGGGGCGCCGGGTGGGCGCAAGTCAGACGCACCTTTGCGCGCCTTCTTTTTAACCCCGACGCATAAAGAGGGGCGTTATAAGTTTGACGTGTCTGTCTGTCTGTCTGTCTGACTGTGGCACCGTAGCTCGCGAACGGATGAACTGATTTCAATTTATTTATTTTTTGTATGAAAGGTGAGTTACGGTTGAGTGTTTTTAGCTATGTTTGATGAAAATCGGTCCAATGATACGGGGTTATTTTGAATTTTAGTTCTTTTTTTACCTTTTTTTATTATACACAGTTTTCATGATGCAAAAGTTTGCTATTTTTTCGTTAATTTGTGGGGCGGTAAACCCTACAGACCCGGGGTGCTGAATTTTAAAATACGCCCCTGGATGCAAGGAAGAAAGAGATGGCAAGTTTGAACGTGACCATTACACGTATGAGTACAGGGAAATTCAACGGGGAGAGGGAATTAGAATAGAATATCGTCCATTAGCTAACAACACCGCATAAGTCAGTTTTACCAACTTTACAGGAGACGAAAAAAATTGTCTATTTTAAAAAATCGGTGGATTTTTTCTGTTATTAGATTACTTTATAAATACTCTAGTTAGCGGTTAAGAAATGATTTTATTTATACATATTTTGACGATCTAATCTGTTTTTACCTATAAATTATGATTTGAAGAGCTGTTTTTACTGATATTTAATTAGGTGTTGAGAGGCCAACCGACTTGCGCGCTGTCACTACTTTTCGAATTACGGCTTCTGATTGGCTGAAATTTATATCATGTGATCAATGATTAGACGCGCAATGAGCTCCATCTAATGGCATTAAAATGTGAAAACGGCAAATTTTCGACTTGAGCGGTGTTGTATGCTAAGGGACGATATGCATTCGGCTTAGGTACTACGTATATTCAGCCAATTGGCATTCCTTCCGCGCAAATTTGAGACACGTTCCACTGCTTTGTGAGATTTGTCTGTGTCATTATTTAGTAATGGGTCTGTCGTAGCTATCTCGGTTTACGAAATGTTATCCCCGAACAAAAAATTGGATTAGTTTTGTTAAATAGAGCATGCACCATTAAACTGTAATAAAAGGGAGTTGTTGCTGACGTTACTAATTAGAATAGAATAGTTTATTAGGGATGGGGTTGGGAGATCGATTAATCGAAGAGAATGAGAGATACACTTTATATAAGAATCGATTTTACTGGTTAAAAAAATGATTTTTTAAATCAAAACTTGTATAGTATGGATTGATCTCGTCTCGAATCGATTTCAGATAATCGAAAACGAAGAGTCAATTTCTTTTGAATTCGCCCTCTTCGCGAATGTATAGATGTTTGTTACTCTTTCACGCAAAAACTACTGAACGGATTTGAGTGAAATTTGGAATGGAGATAGCTTATACCCTGGATTAACACTTTTATTTCGACAGCGAGAAGATGTGGGTGAAACCGCGGAGTGCAGCTAGTATACAATTATGTATATAATATAACTAGCTGTTCCACGCAGTTTTATCCACGTGGGCTACAGTTTCCCATTTTTATCCCCTTATGGATTGAATTTAAAAAAAATTCCTTCCTAGTACACCCCTATGCATCAATACAAATATACCCTCCAAATTGTGCGTTGTTATCAGTCAGTCAGGACTTTGATTCTTATGTTAAGATATGAATTCTAATCTGTCACCGTTCCCGCCGCCACAGCTATATAAGCATCCCCTATACAAAGTCAGAGCTCTCCAAAAAACATTAGCACTCTATTCTGTGAATTTCAACACATGCAGTACAAAAGGACGCAAGTTTTAAAAGTCAAAACCAGTTGAGAGCTTCTGTAAAGTTTCCTTCAATTCAAGGAGTGTTGTCACAGAAAACGGCGGAAGTACAGTCAAGTACAAAAGATGCTAAACAAAAACAAGTTTCCCTAAAATCAAAATCGAAAAATTCTTTATTTAATAGGATGTATAATATGATCACTTTAAAACGTCAAACTTAAGACTAACTAAGCCAACCTCCTTACGCCGACAAAAAACAGGTAAAAAAAACGCTCGGCAGGTAATTTTTAGGTGCGATCACATTTACAATTTTATTCTTATTCTTCTTTAATTGGAATAAGTTCTCTACATGCAATCCCAAGCTTTTTTATCATCTAAATAGTCCGACATTTTATTTTCTATTTTCTTTATCATCACACCAACCTTCGACCGAATCATCACTTAACATCAGGTATGTTGTATTGTGGTCAAACGCTATCTTGTAAGTTGTAAAAAAACTGCCAAGTGCGAGTTCGACTCGCGCGCTGAGGGTTCCGTACAAATTTGTTTTTTTTTTTGTTAATAAACTATATTATTATTAACGGTTTTTAGTCTTGTTCCTTTACATGGGTTTGTATGACCTTGCTTCACGCCAAATTTGCGTAAATATGTGACGTAAACGGTCATATCTTTTGATCGCATGGATTTACAAGATTGACTTTTTCACAGCTGAAAGAGATTGTAGGGCCGAGTATTTGATATAAATTGCAACTTGATACTTCAACGCGTTCTTGAGAAGAAGGGTCTCGACAGACAGACAGACAGACTACTAACGTTAGTGATACTACAAGGGTTCCATTTTTCCTACTGAGGTACGGAACCCTAAAAACAACATACCTGATCTATACATATTTTAGAGTATGATCCCCTACTTTGTCGCTGACTGTACATGTACACAATAAAGTTGGACAAAGTCTGAGCACGCAATGAGTAAGCCCTGAGAACTGAGGACGGTTGAAATTCTGCTCAGTAGTGGTCGCGAGTTTGAAAGTTGAAAACAACAAAGTTTTTTTCAGACAATTTGTTTTTAAACTAAATGGCGGAGCGAAATGTACATTCTGTTTAATTATAGTTTAGGAGTCTGTGAAAATATGTCCTCTAGAGACACACATACAGGCGTAGACGCAGACACACAAAATGTAACAAGACAAGTGAAATTCAAGACTTGTCGAATTTCAAGACAATATAAAACAAAAATTTATTAGCAAATTTCAAAAAAAAACTGAGACTAGACAAAATAGCTTGGGATTGTAGTGAACTTGCTCCAATTTAATCAATCATAACCTACTAATATTATAAATGTGAAAATTTGTGTGTGTGTGTGTGAATGTTTGTTACCACGTATCCCTGTAATTACTGAACTGATTTTGATAAAATTTGGAGTGGAGATAGCTTATGCCTTGGATTAACATATAGGCTACTTTTTAACCCGGAAAAGTTCCTGTGGGATAACGGGAAGACGCGGGTGAATCCGCGGGGCGCAGCTAGATAAAAATGAAATTGTAATTATGTGACCGCACCCAAAACTTACCGTCGGGCGTTTCTTGCCTGGTCTTTTGGATGTTTGAACAGGCGTAGCTAGTTTTATGCTTGACGTTTTAAAGTGAATCCAAAAGAACAATTTTTTGACTTTGTAATACTATAGATATGCAGTAAACGTTTCATAGCTACAAGAGTGGCTCCCACGACCCACGACCCCGCCCGGACGCACCGCCGCCGTCCCGGGCACGGAATACATAACGTTGTGAACAGTACAAAAGTTTCACGCCGCGCACTCTTAGCATCCAACTCGTTTTTATATAACTTCACCTGAGATTGTGGTGACAATAGTTTATAATATTGTAGTTGGAGAGACACGACCTTATGATGATGAAGTAAGAAAATCTCGTTCGAACCGTTGTACTTTTAACTATTTTTAAGGTGTCTAAAAGCAGCATAAACAAAAAACGCTTAGAAAATAATATACCAACTAATGGTCGGGTCCTACGGCTTGCCTTTTCACAGACCAGACAGAACGTCGAATACACCCTGTTTGAGGCATTTCATCGATCCTAAGGTTCATTTTCCAACAAATCAAGCCCGTTCAAACCAGGCGACCTACCGTGGGACCCGGGTGTCCGTCAATGCAATATAGACATCAACACAAATTATTAAAAAAATAACGATGACTAAAAATATACTGCCGATATTTTATTTGCCTAATGTCGATGTTTGATATTTAATTTTATTCAATGTCGACATGTTTTTAACGCGATGTTTCCCTACGAAAATATTAATAGTATAACCCAAGGTGGCAAAAGTTAACCTACCTGTGCGAAGCCGAGGCAGGATACTAGTCAAAACTACAAACAAACATTGGTCATACAGAACTAGCTCTCAATCACTGAAGTCCATTAAAACCATTAAATCGTGGTCATCCTACTGTTATCTGCAAAAGGCTCTCGTGCACTTTTCCCTATAAAACGCAACCGTTTTATTGTCACCTTTTTAGTGTCACTAAACCTAACTTTGTACCTAATGTGTGTGTGCTTAGGATTCTCACTTTATCCTCTATCACCTGCCACCCGACTCTGACCTTTAACATCCAAAGATACGACGCAATATTCCGAAAAAATTAGCTCTAACTTGTGACATTTTGAATCCTGAAAACATCCTGTTTCAGCGCACAGAGTTTGTGCTTAGAATTTCAGTTTTAAAACAGTTGTGGTAAGGTTGGTTTTCATTTATGAAAGTATGTCTTATAAAGCTTTAAAAGCACCTATCTAGTACCCTTTTGTAATAGTGTAATGTGTAAAGTTCAGCTCGTTGCTGAGTGGAGGAATATTTGTTACAAAGAAATGCGATTAGGAAGCGGAAATAGCTTTATTTGAACGAGCTGGGAATGCTTTTGTAATTGTAACTTATGTAAGAACCTTATGCCGATCTGGGAGGAACGAAATCGCTCAATCTTCTTCTTCTTCATGCCCTGTTCTCATCTATTTGAGGTCGGCGCAGCATGTATTCTTCTTCCACTCTCCCCTATCAGCCGTCATCGCTTCATTCACTCCCCTTTCATTCATATCAACCCTCACACAATCCATCCACCTTTTCTTTGGTCTTCCTCTTCCATCAACATTCATATTCACCACTCTTGGTAATCCTCTCTTGAACTTTCATCCCTCATAACATGTCCATACCAAACCAAACGATTCCCTTTCAACTTTTCTGTCACTGGTGCTACATTCATACTTCTTCTAATATACAAGTTCCTTATTTTATCCATTCTCGGCATTCCACACATCCATCTCAACATTATAAACACTCCGCTTAAAAAAAATGCCTTTTAAGTATTGTAGGTGGCTATAATAATTTGTCCTACAACGTCAATTTATGTTTATATAAAGGACACAAACATGTGATCACTTTCTAACGTCAAACTACAAACTAGCTACGCCTTTTCCAACCTCCTACAAATACAATATTTATAACAGGCAACAACGCTCTTCTGTTTTTATTAGGTGCGATCACATTTCCAATTTTTCTCTTATTACTAATTGAATTGGAGCAAGTTCACTACAATCCCAAGATTTTTTGTCATCTGAATAGCCTGATATTTTTGATAAAGTTTCGTATTCTATGGACTTGAAATTTAGCTATCGACAAGTCTTGGGTTTCAATTGGGATTTTATTGAATAAGCGTCCACATTGACCTTTGAAAGAGTGGCTGACTTTATGGAGCCTAGTAGTGGGTACAGCTATTGTATCATTGTTCTTAATATTAAAACAGTTTTGTAGATACTATAAGATTAAGTTTATAAGATTTCGTGTTGGACTTGCAATTTAGCTATCGACTAGGCTTAGATTTCGCTTGGGATTTCGTTGAAAATAATTCACATTGGCCCTTGAAGGAGTTACTGACTTGATAGAGCCTAGTAGTGGGGTCTAAGTACAGCAAAATAGTCTGATATTTTATAAAAAGCTTTTCTAAGATGTCATTGTATGTGGACTTAAAGTAATTTTAAGACTGCTGTTCTAGAGCGACGATCAAGTGTTGACCAATACTTGAGTAGCGAGTCAAAGTCAAATGTTTTTTATTCAATAGGATACATTGTGATTAAAATATCAAACTTAAAACTAGCTACGGCTGTTCCAAACTCCTTACGCCGGCAAAAAAACAGGCAAGAAACGCCCGGCAGGTAATTTTTTTGGTGCGATCACTTTGACAATTTTATTCTTATCTAATTGATTGAATTGGAGCAAGTTCACTAAAATCCTAAGCTTTTTTTTTGTCATCTAATAGTCCGATATTTTTTAATTAGCTTTACTAATGAGATTTCTCTTGTTTGGTTGTACACATTGGGATATGGGAACATTAATATTAACGAGTTGCGGGATCACAACCAAAGCAGACCAGACCCCACAAGCAGCACCCGTTCACGAGTTGACGCATGTGCCAGCCATCGCTCTCCTCGACCAACAATCACACTTTCCCATGTGTACTCGTATAAGTGTGAGGAAGTATAAAGATTTGCTAATAAGTTATTGTTTTATAAAGACTTAAAAGTTAGTAACTTTACGACTCTTAGCTTGAGTAATAATGTCTTTAATAAACGGACAGTAATGCTTATAGCGGTACTAAGCACACATTTCGGCTTAGTCTGCAATTGCTGTGTTCTCAGGCGCTCTCTCGCACCCGAAGTGTCTCCCTGATCCCTCAGAAAGCACCTGAAGCATTCCCAAATAGCGCTGACGTCATTACCCGCATGTTTAGAATATTAATCTTGACGTTAATATAATAATTACACGTTCGTAAGCAGGATATTAAGGCTTACAGGAAATTATGTCGTCGGGAGTTGATTACTGGAGGGTAATTAGTTTGTGTAGTTTAAATAGGGATTGCTACTTAGTAGTTAGGTAAAGCAATTAATTTTATAGGGCTTTGGGATTTAAACAGAATGCTAAACAAAGACAGCGCTTAGCGCGCGTTTTATTCTTTACTAGTTGCACCCCGCGGTTTCACCCGCGTCTTCCCGTTATCCCACAGGAGCCTTTTTCTGTATAAAAGTAGCCTATGTGTTAATCCGGGGTGTAAGCTATCTCCATTCCGAATTTCATTCAGATCCATTCAGTAGTTTTTGCCATCCATCCATACTCACAAACTCTCTCGTTTATACTCGTAATATAAGAATGATACATTTTTTTTCTGGTTGGAGAGTTATAAGTGCCGTAGAACTGCGCATTTAATTCTTTAAAATTAAGAGATTGTGTTTTTTAGTCTTGTTTCATCATCTATTTTAGATTTTGGTCCCGTTTTACCATTTGAGTACGGAGCCCTAAAAACGGCAAATCCGGTACAACTTTGAAAATTATGCAGCAACTTTTTGTCACTGACTGTACCGACATCATTCATCACCAATGTTATGTAACCCGATATCGGTTTTCGGTTGGCAACACGAAAACCAAGATTTATTCGAATCTCCCAAACTCCGTGGAACTAGTTGAAGATAGGCTTGGGCAAAAAATATCGATATATTGAAATCATCGATATTTTTAATCATGATATATTGTTTTTCGATATTTATTTCAGAGTATCGAATTCGTTTTGTCTTCTTAGTTTTTATTTCCAAAACTGAATAGTGGATAGTAAAACAAAAACTTAAATTAATAAACACACTTAACTAAACCTTAACATATAAAATGAAACTACCTATCAAACTAAAAAAATATATTCGTAATCTAATCTAATCTAATCAATTTCAAATATTTGTTAATGCAACTCTAGTTTTGTATTTTAATCATGCAACAGAAGTGTCATAGTCATAACATAACAGAAGCAAATAAAGCAGAAACAGATGTCAAAAGTATTTTTAGTGGAAGTGTAACCGGAAGTGTAAATAATGTAAGAAAATTATCATTATAATTGGCAAAAAGTGATATATCGTATGTGTGTATGTTTCCTAAGGTCTTCAAAACGGCTGGACCGACTTTGATAAATTTTTCAGGCAATCTTTAGAATAGACCAGCGGTCAGCCAGGTGATCTTGTGAAGTTTTATCAGATATATTTTTGCCTTTTTTATATTAGTGCTACCACTGCGTAGCCGTGGCAGGTCGTTATCGATCATTTTTAAGAAATTATTGACAAATAATTATATCGATTGTTTTTTTTATCGCTTGCCCATCCCTAGTTGAGGCAGACCCAACCCGTCCAGATAACGTCCCGGCTCAGCCACTAGTTATAAGAAACCTCGCGATGCTTATCTACGGAAGCGGTATTCCGGTATTTTTGGCCCAGTTTCGGAGTAAATCAGCCCGTGTCGATATGAACCTTTTCCCTTTAGGAAAATTTGAAACTTTCTACTGAAGAAATTTTAGGAAATGTCTAATGCAGTTAGTTTGTTGTTGTGCTTAGCGACAGTAACGTTGGTTTGCGACCCCTTAGCTCATTGGTCCTTTTTTTTTTCATCAAATTTTTCACTACAAGCTCGAGGCCCGTACTGTTGTCAACACATTTTCTTTTAAGATAATTAGGTTATCATTGGTTCGAATCCTACAATGAGCTTGAGCTTTCGGTGAAGGAAAACATCGTGATGAAATCTTAGCTTGGTCGTAGGAAATTTTCTAGTGCTCATCTGGACCCTGAAGTTAAGAAACTGGCGCCAAGCACCTATCGGTGAGGTCTCATTTGAAAGCCGATGCTAAGTCTAGGTGTAGCGTGACGCCACCTTCGACCACATCGTCACTGAACATCAGATATGATATGTATGTATGTGTTGATATGTAGTCAAACGCTAGTCTATAAGGTAAAAAAATCGGTGCTTTATTATATTTATCTGTTTTATAGTTCTAGATTTTTTCCAAAGATACATTTATTTATTTATATGCATTTACTCCGACACAATTTTTTTTAAGCCCTGTTGAATATTACAAAATCGCTAAGATTGGTTCTTGGATACTCAATCACGGCGTAGTCAAACGTTTCACGATTACATAAATAATGCAAATACAGATATACCGAGTTGACATAAACACATTTGACTTGGGGAGGAACTAGAAGTCCCAAGGGAAAATGCACAAATTCTACGAGAAAATGAGGAAACCCTTCGGGAAATGCGGAAACTTTGCGGGGACCCGCCCCGCATGGGTAGACAAATATTTTGACAACCGGAAGTTACTAAAAATCATTTTCCTCTATGTCAGTCAGCCACCTTTGAGTTATAAATAGTTATATTCAGATTATACTCTTTACACAACAGCTAGCTGAAAATCACGAAAACATTTTCGATTCCACGCTGATCACGCGAGCTGATCTTGATCACATGAGCTGATCCCGATCACACGAGCTGATCTCATTCCCAGCTCGCACGGTTCACAAGTAGTGCACTAGGTAATTTTGTTCGGCTCCGTATCGGATCCGTTATCTGAACGCTTTCCCATTTCCATTTTCGCACACAACATTTTGTAATCAGCTTTTTCGTGTCGTTATTTGGGTTAACGTTCGTATTTGGAAATCAGCTATTTTAGTGAACATTTTAACGGTAGCTACTTTTTGTCCGTGGCGTCGGCTGCGTGTTCTATGTGTGTGCTTTTAGGATTATTCTGTCTCTATTTTAGTTCCTTATCCTTACAGGGTCAGTCTTGTCTGTCTGTCCGTCAATCTCAGCTTATTTTCACAGAGTGCACTGTGGAGTAACAAATCAAAAAAAGAGCTCGCCGGATGGATTCATTTTGTAATATTATTTCAGTCCACCCTCGTTTCATTTCATTTATTCGAAAACACTAAGCGTTCTGTGACTGAGCATAAAACTTGTAAAAAAAATAGGAGAACTTAAACAAAAATCCAAAGTCTTTAAGCTCTAACGGAAAACTGAATGTTACGGAACCATCTCCGCTGAAATTCTACTCACACTTGACCGGTTTCTTTTTTAAATCTCGTCGGTTCTATATTTCCACAGATAAAATATACGTGAAGGTGTGGCTATAACAAGCAGCCTGCGAGAGTAGAGCCGGTGTCAGATATTTCAGTTCCCTACCAACTTGTCAATAACATGTAATGGGGCACCTAACGACAGAGACACACCGGGGCAGAACAAAACAAAAAAAAATTCTGACACTTAATTATTTTTTTTTGTTTTACAGTGTAGCCTGTGACCAAGAGTTACCTGATGTTAAATGACGATGTGGTCACCACGCTATCCGGAAAAACAGGTAAAAAATGCCAAGTAATTCTGTGGGCCCGATCGCATTTCCAATTTTATTCTTATTACTAATTGATTGAATTGGAGCAAGTTCACTACAATTCTAAGCTTGTTTCTCATCATAATAGTCCGATATTTTATAATAAACTTTACTACTAGTAGATTTCTCTATAAATGAACTACAAGTTTTGCTATCGACAAGTCTTGTGTCAATGTCACTTGGGATTATATTGAAAAAACATACATTTTGACTTTATGGAGCTATATACCAGTATTCAAATTGTGATAATTACTTCTCTTTTTGAAGCTATGTTTTAACATTTTTGTTGCGTCATCTCATTAGCTACTTATAAGTTGCTTATGTCTTATGTAGGTACATAGATCTATTTAAAGCGGCAATGGGCAGGCCATATCGCTCGACGAACCGATAACCGATGGGGAAGAAACGTTGTCAAGTGGTGACCACGAACCGGAACACGTTTTGTAGGTAGACTTTCTACTAGGTGGAGTGACGACTTTATAAGAGTCGTGGGGAGCCGATGGATGCAAATGACTAATAGCCGTTCATGGTGGCGTTCAAAGAAGAAGGCCTATGTTCAGCAGTGGATTTCTTCCGGCTGCCGATGATGATGTCTGACACAAATGTTGTCACAACATCTGTTGTCTAATATTATAATAATCTATATATAATCTGAAAGTTTGTGAGTATGGATGGATGGATGGATGTTTGTTACTCTTTCACGCAAAAACTACTGAACGAATCTGAATGAAATTTGGAATGGAGATAGCTTATACCCTGGTTTAACACATAAGCTACTTTTCATCCCGGAGAAAGGTTCCTGCGGGATAACGGGAAGACGCGGGTGAAACCGCGGGGCGCAAGTCTGTCATAGTCCTCGGTACATCTCTTCCTTAATTTATGCATGAGCGGCGGCGCGCGTTGCCGGGCCCGCGGGTGTTGCCATTACCGGAGCAAACAGCGCCGAGCGGGGACTGTCTCTATTTGATCTACTTCTGTGTACAGATGCTGTACAGATTGAGAAGCTGCCAGTGAGGAACGGGTGGGAACCCACCCGGCTTCAGTGGAAGACCAGCGCTGGTCAAACGAGCAGCACAACGCTGAGTTGAGGCCGGTTTGCAACAATACATCTTTTGTAGTTACTTGCTTATGCATTTTGTTGTGTTTTGTGTATTTTTGTATAATTTGTTGCAAATTACTGATTCTTTGATTAAATGATTATTCTTTGCTCTTATTGCTGTTTGTTCCCCGCAGTTTCACCCACCTGAACTACATTTAATCGTATGTATATATTATTAAAAGTATCCAAGACCCTCCACTGGATTCAAATTTTTGAAATCAATCAAAATATATTTATTACTCCTCACAATTAGAAAATTGACAAGATGATATCTAACTGTGTGAGGAGCTGGTGCCTGAAATAGGTTTTGAAAAACCTGTCCTACAGGTCACCAGGTCACCCCCGCAGGTAGAATAAAAACAATAAAAGTAGCTTACGCTACTCCTTATAACATTAGCTATCTTAGAGTGAAAGTCCCGTTAAAATCGGTCCGGCCGTTTCAGAGATTAGCCGAAACAAACAGACAGGCAAAAATTTTAGAAAATGATGATTTTAGTTGTACGTACAGTATATACATAGGTACTTGTATTATTTCATATTATCTATTTAGTGAAAAGCTGTTAATTAAAAAATTACAAACAGACACTTCAATTTTATATATTCAGTTATTCACTCTGTAAGAACATGAAAAAATACCTACTTTTGGTTTTTGATAGCAAAATAATTATGTAGTTTTTATAACTGGAAGCATTCGCATAAAAATACCTAAACATTTTTACAACACTTACATTTCATTATTATTTATTTGAAAGCTTAGATAGAGCACTTAAAATTATCACAAATATTTTGGAGGTCTCTTTATATTTCTTTGAGTGAAATTAATAAATAATTCTGCCCTTAATGAGATCAAATCTAACGAACAGTCGTTAACGAGCTGTATCGATAGATAATGAGCCCATTAAATCTGGTTATAGGTCGTTATATCCGGTTATAACCGGGTACGACCGGTTCATTGGCTGCTTTGAAACGCACATATTTTATTAGATCCACTTATAACCGACGAAGAAATAAAAAGGCTCGGGGCACCCTATACGTAATCCTACTAATATTATAAACGTGAATGTTTGTGAGTATGGATAGAAGGATGGATGGATAGATGGACGTTTGTTACTCTTTCACGCAAAAACTACTGAACGGAATTGAGTAAAATTTGGAATGGAAAATTAAAAAAAAAATCAAAATTCAAAACTTTTTATTTAATAGGATACATTGTGATCACTTTAAAACGTCAACTTAAAACTAGCTACGCCTGTTCCAACCTCCTTACGCCGGCAAAAGAACAGGCAAGAAACGCCCGGCAGGTGATTTTTTGGCGCGATCACATTGACAATTTTATTCTTATTACTAATTGATTGAATTGGAGCAAGTTCACTAAAATCCCAAGCTTTTTTTTTGTCATCTAATCGATATTTTTTTATTTAGCTTTACTAATAAGAAGATTTCTCTTGTTTGGTTGTACACATTGGGATATGGGAACATGAATATTAACGAGTTGCGGGATCACAACCAAAGCAGACCAGACCCCACAAGCAGCACCCGTTCACGAGTTGACGCATGTGCCAGCCATCGCTCTCCTCGACCATATGAGAGGGAAGAGGGCGACCCGACACATGACGCCGCTGCAAGCAAAGTCACTTTCGTGAGCATGACTGTTTTGGCTGTTTACCGAAAATGGTTAGAATAGGGGAAATAGGGAGAATAGATAGATAGAAAGAAAGATAGATAGATTAACTACAATCCCAAGCTTGTTTGTCATCTAGATAGTCCGATATTTTATAATAAGCTTTACTAATGAGATTTCTCTTTATACGGACTTGAAATTTTGTTATAGACAAGTCTTGAATTTCACTTGGGATTTTGTTGAAAAAGCGTACACATTGACCTTTGAACGAGTTGCTAACTTTATGGAGCCTAGTAGTGGGTACAGCAATTTTATCTTTGTTTCTAGTATTAAAATTGTGATAATCACTTCTAGAGATAGCTTATACCCTGGACTAACACATAGGCTACTTTTTATCTCGGAAAATGGTTCCTGCGGGATAACGGGAAGACGCGGACGACGCCGCAACTAGTTCCCCTATAAGGCCAGGGGTTTCCGATCAAACAACATCTTATCATTACCATCATTTAAACTTGATTCAACTCTCTGAGTTTGAAATATTTTATACTGAACACTGGCAAATACACAAACCGTGTGACGCCATAACAAAACAAATAAAGGTGTTGCGCGATGGCGAGATAATCGCAGGGCGCGGCTTGCGTTTGTTGTTTCAGAAAGCATTACGCAAAATATGTCGCAGATTTCGTTTTCAATAACGCATCACAACTTTACATGATCAAGGAGTAACAAGACTCGTCTTGATTTTCCCGTTATTGGTGATTTTCTTTCGTTTAAATAATATATTCACCCGCTCTGATTGAACAAATCTCATTCTTCCCAAAAGTTTCGTTCTTGTGCGCCAATGTCGACTAGACTTGGGCAGAAACTTTATCGATATTTTAATCGCGATGTATCGATGTTTATTTTAGAGGAACTAGCGAATTCGTCTTGATTTTTTAGAAACATTTTTTAACGTAACTCTGGTTTCGTATTTGATGTTACTACTATTCAACAGAGGTGTCATAAAAGGCATAAAAATCGCAGAACCAGATGTCAGAAGTATTTTAGGGAAAGTGAAAATGGAGGTGCTACAACAAGAAAGAAAATTGTCGTGTTTCTTGACAAAACTGCCGATACATCGACATTTTTCACTCGATAAGTATCGATACAGTTTAAAATTGTCGAACTGTCGATACGATAAATATAAATATGTGTTTCACTTGCCCATCCCTAATTGCAGCTTCGTATCCAGCATCCAAACCAACGACATTCAGAGTCCAAAAAACTTGCAAATTCAAAACTTTATCTTTCGATTGAAAACTACCAACTTCGATGCTCTTACCACGAAAAGTAAGTTTTATTTAAATCGACTTTTACTAAACATTTACTAACCATTGCCCTCTTTAAACTGCTAGGGTTAAATAGCTGAGATACAGCAATGAATATCAAAATCAGCAATGAATATTGAGCGCGCTAAGATTTCAGAAAGATTTTCTTTTCTTGGTGAGTGATCGGTGCAACTGATGTTGAATGAACAGAAATGTAGACATTCTTCGATTTTCTATAGAAATACGTAAATCCAGTGGAAGCTTTATGAATGCCTGCTTGCTGAACTAAGTTAATGTTTTATAAGACATTTTATTGTAGCGAAGGTCGATGTTTCGAGAAAATCTTAAATTCCTTCGACCAAACGGAAAAATTACTAGGACAACTTTATACGGAGAAAAAGACCTTCCGAAATACCTACCGGTTTTCTTCTGAGTCAAAAGGGAAGGACTTGTGATTCAGAAGGAAAACTAATACAAAATAAAGAAGGAAACGGTCTTGGAAGGTAAAGACTCAGAAGGAAAGTCAGATTTTTTTTCTCAGTGCAGGTATATTGCAGCTGTATATTGCAACTCAAATAGTCAGCAAAATTACTGTGTGTAGATGCCATGGAAAACATCATGATGAAACCATAGCTTTTTGGTAGGGCAATTTGGAGTGCTCGTCTGGTTTGCTACCATAAGTTAAATTCTGTCACCGAGCACCATCGATGTGTTTCGGCAGCCTCACTAGAGAGCCATTTCCTAATGCAAGCGTGGCGTGGCGCCACTTTCGACCTCATCTATACAAATAAATAAAATCGAAGGGATCGTTTGTAATTTCACATAAACAGCTTTTCACTAAATGCGTATAAAAGTACTTGCATCAACAAAAAATAATTTTAAAAACGTTAGTCTGTCTGTCTGTCTGTCTGTTTGTTCTGGCTGATCTCCGAAACGACTAGACCGATTTTAACGGGACTGTCACTCGCAGATAGCTTATGTTATTAGGAGTAACTTAGGCTACTTTAAGTTTAGAAATTGAAACCGTAAAGAAGGTCATAGGATACTTTTTATCTTGATTAACTAGTGTTAACTAGTCACAAATTAAAATTTATAAAACTCCAGACATCTTGGACCTTTCATAAAACATAGCTAAAAACACTCGCCCGTAACTCACCTTTCATCCAAAAAAAACTAAATTGAAATCGCTTCATCCGTTCGCGAGCTACGGTGCCACAGACAGACAGACAGACGCGTCAAACTTATAACACCCCTTTTTTGCGTCGGGGGTTAAAAAGTAAAAGAAAGACTAAATGGTGGGTGCGTGGGAACGTGTTACGTAGGTACAGTCAGCGACAAAAGTAGCTGATCATGCTCAATTTTCCAAACGTGTTTTACATCAGTAATGTTTGGGTTTTTTTTTACAACGTACACGGTAAAGTTTGACAACAACTCAATTACGCCTGATGCTAAGTGACGTCACGGTTAAAGATTGGTGTTTATGACTGTAAAGGTAATCAGAAAATTTGTATTGTATATCGACTTTTGTCGTTGACCGTACGCCACATTACGTTCCAATACGACAAAACCATTAACGTTCGATTCCAGCGGGCTTACCGCGGATCACAAAACGACATATACTTTATCGTAAACTCTTTTAATTTGACACAATTGGTACCGCCGAACTATCACGTGGTCCATCGACTAGCCATTTCCATTATGGCTACATTGAATGAACAAAAACGTACGTAGTTTGAGCAAAAATAAACAATAGACGATAAATTTCGTACCGCGGAAACACTTTTACATTTCAAAACGATGGTAAAAGTCAACGGTGAAAAAGGTAAGTCTCGGGCAACCTTTTACACCATATTTCCGCCAAATTTGCTTGTGTTACAACACTTGCATTTTTAAACTCGTGATATCTTTCGAATTAAATGTCCGAATTGAATAAATCAAAAAGTCATAATAAGGTATTGAAACAGTCTTGAATATGAAGTAATTTATTTTGTTAGGGATTAACACCAAGATACAATTTATTTTTTTGAAAATATTATATAACCATTACACCAGGAGATAGTGTAGCTTTTCCCAACAGTGAAAGAATTTCTCAAATCGGTCCACTAGTTTCGGAGCCTATTAATAAAAACAAACAAACAAATAATCTGATTTTTCTTATAGATATATAATTATTCTTGTTTTACGTCATTTGTTTTCTGTCTGTCTTATTACGAAAATAGTGTTGCCAAACTATCTATAGTAAAACTATCGATAGTTTTCATCTGAATAAGCCACACTATCGAAAGGCCTATAAATACTACCGATGGCTCAAAATGAGGCAATAGTACCTATCGAGTGAGTACAATACTATCGATAGTGTTGTTGCTCGCGAAAAATAAACTATGGATAGTATACCTACTGCTCGTAAATAAAAAAACTATCGATAGTATCGATTATTTTAGTCTATCGATACTATCGATAGTTTATACTTCGCGAGCAACAACAATATCGATACTATCGATAGTATTGTACTCACTTGTAGTATTGCTTCGTTTTGAGCTATTGATAGGATCGATAACATCGATTGTATCGATACTATCGACAGTGTTTCGATTGGTTGGCTATCGATAATTAATAAAGAAATAAATAAATATCGGGGGACCATTGAACACAAATTGATTAATCATCGATAGTCTACTAGCGATCGGCAACACTAGTTGAAAAACATTTGACATTTCGTTGGTTCAATTAACCATTACATTACGATGTCTCATCGCGGTACCAATTTTTATACTGGCGTAAATGACAATTGTAAATGTAAACGAAAATAAAACCATTACGATCGGGCAACCGCGGTCGGCCTGCAGGTATTATTATAAATATTATCTATGATCAGCATAAAATGGTAATGCTATCACATTGTTAATTTGCCAAAATAACGTAGCGCCTGACAATAGTCGCGCAGCAATACTCTCGGCAGACAATTTGCGGACGCGTCGGACACCGGATTATTGCAGTGTATGGACATTGTGTCGCCATTATTAGTTCCCGTTCATAATGCCCCAATAAACTGTTATTAACGGTCTGCTAGTTTGATAATTAGCTCGGTATAATTGAAAATTCAAATTTGACTGTGATTTTTAAAATCATTAGTAAGTAGCTGTTCCCCGCGGTTTTACCCGCGTGGGCTACAGTTTATCGCGATAAAAAGTAGCCCATGTCCTTTCTCAGGCTCTAGACTATCTTTGTACCAAATTTTATTTAAATCGGTTTTGTAGTTTAGGCGTGAAAGACAGACAGAGTTACTTTCGCATTTATAGTATTAATAAAAAAAAAAAAAAATAATGCACACTACTGCTTGGCGGTCGAATAGCTAAGTGTGTGAATGCGAAGTAGGTACCTACTTAATTAAAAATTCAAATTTACCTCTGGCTATGTGTACCTATGACTAACCAAGTTAATTATGTCGACTCCTTTAGGTATTGGTACTTACAGTTAAGTGGGTAAGTGTCTAGGTGACTTAATAATGATTTTGCCGTTGCATGATTCACCTTATGAGTCAAGTTAAAGGCACTCACTTTAGCTTGTAGGTACCTTACGGTAGTGCCATATTAGCAAAGAGTCGTATTTACTTGTCATATTGCTTAGGCAGGTGACGTCATTCACGACAGTGAAATCTTGATTTTGGAGGTTTTTTAGACCAGCTATTCACCGCAGTTTCACCCATGTGGATTACACTTTATCACTATCATCATCAGCCTGTATCAGCCCACTGCTGGAAATAGGCCTCTCCCAAGGTACGCCACTGAGCCCGGTCTTCGGCTCTTCTCATCCAACTACTAGCAGCCACTCGTCGTAAGCCGTCGCTCCACCTTGTCGCAGGGCGTCCTACACTACGTCTGCCAAGTCGCGGTCTCCACTCAAGAACACGTCTACTTCAACGGTTATCGATTCTGCGGCTTATATGACAAGCTCACTGCCACTTCAGCTTGCTAATTCTGTGAGCTATGTCGGTGATTCGTGAAACCCCAAGCATAATATTATAGCCCTTTCCATAGCGCGCTGAGCAACTTTAGCTCGGTGGACTAGTCGTGCCGTGAGTGTCCATGACTCAGCTCCGTATGTCATAACAGGTAGGACGCACTGGTTGAAGACCTTCGTCTTCAGACATTGTGGTACATGACATGAAATTTGATATGTAAAAATCACTTATGCATTGAGCTCCATGCTACGCCAGCGAATGATTATAAAAACTTCTATAGCTAAATAGCAAGAATCAGCTGATTACAAAATTAGCTTCATATTCCAATAGTACCTAAACTCTATTCTAAAGTAAACACGCTCATTCCGAAACAATCCAAACACTTAGTCTCAGAGCACGTCCCCGCTCTATTCGCAGACTCAACGATTGCTACATCTTGCAGACGAGGAGATCGCCGCGATTAGAAGCGCTTCGTCAGCCAAACGCCTAATTACACGCGTGCGGTAAGTACTTAGTTACAGAGGAGAAATGGTAAAAGGTTATAATACTAATTTTTAGGTTAGCGACGGATGCTTTGTCGTGACAGACACACAGACAGACGGACAACAAAGCTTATAGATCTATAAGTCTTTTGAGCCGTAACTCAAAAACTAAAAACCCAAAAAAAATCCAAAAAATACATCTATTAATTATACATTAATTTAGGCAACGGGGTCGTCACCCTTTGTCGCTCTTGTGTAGATGCCCTGTCCGTGATGTTGGACTACTTGTTTGATTAGACCTTTTCCCTAAGCTCGATGAGCGCTCGCCTGGCGAGGGGGCCGCGGACCTTGTCAGTCTTTCAGAGACGACGGCGGGCGTGAGTTACATCTTTTCGGCGGTAGACGGCATTCGTACATTGCTACTTGTTTCATGGCGCGCCATAACGAGAGATAGAGAGAGAAATAGGGGTCAATGTGCAAAATATCATTGAGTTATGAGTTTAGTTAAAAAAAAAAGGATCACGAGCTACCGTTTCGTTACCGTCATTCTCTGATGCAGGGGCGACACTAACGGGAAAAGCCGTTCAATAGCGCCATGATTGACGTTTGACATAAGTGTGGCCACGACATTGGACAACAATTAACGCAATATTTATCGCGAAGATAGGCATTGACATTTCCCTTGACGTTGACCTTAGTGTGGCCCGGGCACGAGTGATATCTAACTTCTGAACAAACACCCAAGTTACCTCACTCCGTTCTCTGCACTGCACTGTCCTACATCACTGTCCCCAGACACTTTATCAGAGCTAATGTCCTCCATAGGGCGACCACAATCTCGATTCAGACATTGTCCGGGGACAGTAAGGGACCGGGGGGACTGCAGGGGTCTGTATTATGATTTGGTGCGAATTGTCGCAAATTATTGTCGCCCTTTTCTTTTGTTGGAATTTGAAATGGAGATATTTTCGGGGAAATATGTAACGACTTGAAAGGTAGAGGGTTTATTTTATTGTTGTGAATTTGGGGATGATTTGTTTTTTTTATGAATAGGCTTTAATTTTGCCGTCTGTTTTGTCTGGAGAAACGTGATGCGGTCACAGTGGAAAGCTAAAACACTCAGGCCGAGGGTTTGAATTGTAAGAGACTAGCAGCGCCCCGCGGTTTTAACCGCGTGGACTACACTTTGTCAAGATAAAAAGTATGCTATGTCCTTCTCCAGGGTTTGAACTATCTCCATACCAAATTTAATCAAAATCGGTTGAGCGGTTTAGTAGTGAAAAGGTAACAAACAAACAGAGTTACGTTTTCATTATTAGTCTGGGCTGTCTTCAATCACATTTCATATATAGGTACTTCAAACGAATCTACTACTCTCTCTTAGAGAGAAGGCCAGAGTCCCAGCAGTGGGAAGGTTATGGTACTATAAATGCGACAGTTTGTGTGTGAGTGTGTATGTTAGTGCTTATTCACGTTGAAACAGATCAACGGATTACAGTGAAATTTGAAAAAGATATTAGCAATTTTATGTCCGAAATTAATAATCGATCCGATCCGTTATCCGCGGTTTTGGGTCGATATGTAATGTCATAATATTGTAACGGGTACGGAGGAAATGAAACATGTGATTTTCACCATCCAACTTTATTACAACATTTTTGGAAAAGTAGTAAAAGACAAGGTCGTTGTTCGTTCGGGATGTCTGAATTTAAACAGAACTATTGCTAATGCAACAACAGCCGCATATAATACACATAAGTAAGTACTAATAGGTATGAACCAGCACAGGCTGCAACCACAATTCGACTATAGTAGTACAATGTGACAACTATTAACTAGAAAGTAAAAGTTGTAGACAACAACATATTGCCTATCAAACCTCAGCAGAAGTTAATTACAAGATAATAGGAACGGAAGCCGCTCACTCCATAAATTGCCCGGACCGTAGTCCTCACCTCATCCTCGGTCAGGACGTTGCCCCCAGGCCCCAGGCCCCCACATTACACCTCCTGTTAGACCAGACAACACTCATTTAGTACTAGCAAACTGGCAAACAGTAAAATAAAATTATTGAATTAAGTATAATTCTCTAATGGGAAAACATTAACCAAATCTACCTTTTTCACATCTTCACAACAAGCATCACTTTAAAATGCAGGAAATTAAATGGGTTCCGGCGGGTTAATTAGGAAAACAAAATGAGCATCCAGATTATCACTTTCACACCAAGGATTGGACCTTTTCACTGACAAATAAGTTGAGGTTATAATAAAATGAAAATTATTACTCAAAACTCACCGGTTTGGAGGAAACACCACAGAACGACGCTACACGGATCCATTATGGGTCGCAGAGTACTGTAACAAGGAACACTAGATTGTAATTTCCATGGAAGTCAAGGACGAACACGTGGTTCAAAACTGTAAGGACACCTTACCTGCTCAGACTCAGGAAAATGCCGAAAATGCCGAAAATGCACCGCCGGCGCAAGACGCCAACAGAAACCAGCAAAACAAACACACAGCCACTCCACTCTTCAACACTTTTTATCAGAAACGATTCGTCAGCCTCAACTCTTGGCGGCTGCCGAAAGGAAAAGAAGCCTCCACGTAAAACAATGTTGCCACTGTTGCCAGCACTCCAAAAATCTAATTAAGAGCCTTACACATCAAAATCGGTAAACTAAAGAGTTATCCCTACACTTTCCAAACAAAATCGGTCAATTTCTATCGAACGTAGATCGCGATCCGTCATAGACAAGGCACTGATGGATGACACTGACATATTCTTCACAGCTAGACGAGTCGTCTAAGACGACTGACTTTTTTTTTTTTTTTTTTTTTTGTTTTGTTATGGCGTCACACGATTAGAGTATTTGCCAGTGTCAAGTATAAAAGATTTCAAACTCAAAGAGTTGAATCAAGTTTAAATGATGATGGTGATGATGATGATGAGATGATGGGATGAGGATAGTGTTTAAGTAAAGTAGTAGTGCTTTACTTAAACTTTACACGGACTTTTTTGGAGCAACTTGAAAAGTCACTTTCACAACTTTATTTCATTTTCCCATACTCGTACACATTAACGAACACATAATGGTTAATAATCCACCAATATTACACATTATAACTCGAAGAAACATAAGTTTTGGAAATAAAAACAAAATTTTCACGTTGACAATTCGATTGCCGCCAAAAAAGACCGACGACTGACGTTTCAATATCACCGACTTTTGACACTGACACACATCATTCACCCTATACGAAAACCAAAACAATAACAGTTGTGACGAACACTTTCAAAGTTAGTTTTAATAGATTTTAGTTATTATTAGTGTTAAAAGAACGAGAATGACAACGTATGATAACACAAATACAGTTCCGCACCAGTCGGCGCACCAAAAATTGAAATAAAGCCGCAAACAAGAATGCAATTGTGAAACTGTACGCTTCTTAGGTAAACAATCGACATCTCACTTGTGAAACTATAATCATCAAATTTTCAGGTGTTACAATATGTCATTTTACTACTAGGGTTTGGCAGATTACTACTATAATGACATATTATGACATGACATATCGATCCAAAACCGCGGATAACGGATCAGGATCGATTATTAATTTCGAGCGTTAGTAGAATACAACATGGGATCACCTTAAAACATCATACTCCTGTTCCTATCTCCTTACACGGCAAAAGAACAGGCAATGCTCCAATTATATCAGCAAACCCGTGGAGCAGACGGCTAGTTAATAAAGCTCTCGTTATTAATACCAATAAACCGATTAAACCGTCAAAGTTAAAAGCGACGGCACTTTAACGAAATTGCCGTCGAAAATGAAGCTTTAAAAAGCGATGCATTTTTAAAACTACCAATATCTGGACCATAGGTCCCGAATGAGACAATTATTTGCCGGCTGTGCGTATATTAAACTTTTAATCCGGCCCGATCCGGATATAACCGGCTGGGGGACGCAATCAGGGTGGGGGGTGGGGGAGTTAACTTTTATGTGATGTGGTAGCGTAGAGCTTATTGGGTCCTGACGGTAAAGTTTTGTTCAGTGTATAAGTGGATTATCTACCATAGTTTAAGCTCAAATATACTAAGCTTGCTGGAAGATAAGCACAAATTGATACCAGTGCATTTCACTGATAGAACTTTCATATAATGTGCACATTTTTCTTGGAAAAATTACTCTAATAAAAAGGCTTCTGTTAAGTTAGAAACCGACGCACATTTGCTAGACTTATTGGGCTTTGTTAATTGAAAATTTTGAGACTGTGTTTCACCCATGATAACATCAGTTTGGTGCGATAAATAGTATCCTATATCCTTTCATAGGGTTCAAACTACCTCTATAGCAAATACATATCGGTTCGAATCCCGGTAAGGGCAAATATATGTGTGATGAGCACGAATATTTGTCTTGAATATTTCTATCTATATAAGTATTTATTTCTCTATAAAAGTATGTATATCGTTGTCTAGTACCCATAACACAAGTTTCGAGCTTAATTTGGGGCTAGGTCAATTTGTGTGTAGATGTCCCCCGATATTTATTTATTTATATCAAGATTAGTACAGTGGTTTAGGCATGAAATGGTAACAATCAGACAGACAGACAAGAGTTACTTTCAGATTTATAGTATTCGAAGTACCTATGGATAAGTCAAATAAATTAGAACATAGATAACTTTTTTAAATCGATTGATTGAACTGCCAGTCTAACTGTAGAGTCTAATTAACCACCATGTGTGAAAAGTTTTACCGCCATTTAAGTCCATTTTATTACATTTCTCTTGTAACTGTTCTTCAAAAGAGAAAAGGGGTGATGTGCCCCATGAAACTAACCCTTACTCCGCCCCTGCGCCAATATAACTAGTACAGCCCGCCCGGGGCGCGACAGTTTAATTGCATTCCATTGTCTGCTGAAAGAAAGGGCGCCCCATCCCTTGCGCCGCAGTATCGTACGTAGTTACTACATACTGATACTTGTTTCGGAAGAAAGAAGGGAATGTACGAATTTCACTGGCTCTCTTAAATATGGCAATAAATACTTACTTTTGAATACATATATACAACTAGCTGTTCCCCGTGGTTTCACCCGCGTGGGCTACAGTTTACCACAGTAAGAAGTATCAGAAAAAAAATATATCAGCTGTAATTTGTTTCGTGTATCCAAAATCCTTACTTAAATATTATAAATGCAAAAGGAACTCTGTTTATTTGTATGTCTGTCTGTCTGTCTCGCTTTCACGCCTAAACTACAGAACCGATTTAAATGAAATTTGGTGCCTAAGCTACTTTTTATGGGGAACAGCAAATAAAAAATAATTAAAATGAAAAAAACCAACGTTTACGGAACCTACTCCACGCGAGTGCAATTTGCACTTGACAGGTTTTTTTAAAAACAAACCTTATCGAGGTACAAGAGAGGCCGAGTTGAAATACATTTCTAACAATAAATTCGTGATACTAATATACAAACTTACAAACATGTCGCAGTGTACGTCCACAGTGAGCAGTGAGCCGCAGTCGCGTGCAGTGCGCAGTGTTGCAGTGAGGCAGACGACACCGGATGTGGGTGACGTTACACTGGGTTTTCATTAAACAACATTATTGTTCTAAAAAGCCAAGCTACGGGCAATTAATGTTTTGCGGGCAGGCTCATTAAAAAGGAAAAATAAAAAAAGAATTGGTTCTAGCTGCGCTCCGCAGTTTCTCCCGCGTCTTCCCGTTATCCCGCAGGAACCTTTTTCCGAGATAAAAAGTAGCCTATGTGTTAATCCAGGGTGTAAGCTATCTCCATTCCAAATTTCACTCAAATCTGTTCCGTAGTTTTTGCGTGAAAGAGTAACAAACATCCATACATCCATACTCACAAACTTTCACGTTTATAATATTAGTAGGATGACACATCTCATACAATTATTTTATAAAGTGATCACATGTAGTATTGTACGAAACAAACTTGTTTTTTAACTGATGTGCTATCTTTTCCTACAGTGATTTTTTACTTCCAATTTCAACAACCGAGCCAGATAAGTTTTGACTCAACATTTGGACCACGTTTTTTTGTTTTTATTTAAAGCTAGCGTCAAACTGCATGAAACAATCCGGGTACAACAATTCGACTAAATTCGAGTACAACTAACACACCGAGGGTTCAGTACAAAGTTGTGCTTAAAATATTTTTTATGTTTCTCGTACATACCTAACTTAAATTAACTATTTTCAGATGATTTTCCTTTTTTGTGCTATGAAATAGACCGACGACATTGTAAGAGTCGCAGGGAGCCGATGGATGCAAATGGCTTATAGCAGGGGGAGGCCTATGTTCAGCAGTGGAATTCTTCCGGCTGATGATAATGATGATGATGAGACCTTACATAATTATTACCAATTTTCATGATTCTAAGTCAATGGGAAGTAATTATACCCTATAGGTTTTGATTTATTTGCGAGTGGGACATGCGGCGAAATGACAGTATTTTTTGTTTTCGTTGTAATTTTTTACAGCTCTAAACAACTAAGTAATTATTCTTTTATAAATTTTTTACCTCGACGCATTCCTTAGAAAAAGGTTTTTGACAGATATACAGCAACGGATTGACCCTCAAAGGGTTCTTTTCCTTTTGATGAACGGAACCCCATTTTTTTTTGTTGTTTCAGACAGTTGTGTAATGGAACCTCGGCTTAACATGCATGCAGTGTGCGGCGGTGCGTGCGCCGGCTCACTGGGCGGCGCTAAAATGGCGCTTGTCTGCACAGTGACATCGTACTAACATGACGGGAACGGTAATTTTGTAATGCATTAAAAAAGTTTTCGCTCTGTCCACCAGTGGTGCCAATGGGAATAATTAATAAGGTAGTTCTACTGCCCCCACTGAGGGACTGTAAGAACATTTTTTTATAAATGTGTCACTGTCTCCCACTGGGGGACACGCTCGGGGTGGACAGCGGGAATGAACGCATAAAAATCCTATTCTACTAATAGTAAAAACGTGAAAGTTTGAGTATGGATGGATTAATTGTTGTTACTCTTTCACGCAACAACTACTGAACGTATTTGAGTAAAATTTGGAATGGAGATAGCTTATACCCTGGATTAACGCATAGGCTACTTTTTATCCCGGAAAAAGGTTCCTGCGGGAAGACGCGGGTGAAACCGCGGAGCGCAGTTGCGCAGTTGTTCTTGCAGTTGTTACTAGTTAGTAGCAAATAAAGGCCACTGCTAGTGGCATTTTAGCTTCCACAAATGATACTGCCATCCGAAAATTGGAAAAACTGCGTGAATTTATGCTTTTAATATGCCTTTGTCGGGATGGTACGCAATTATCCTGAATATTTGCGCCGCCGGGGCAATGACCTGCGCTGTCTGCCACATCTCTTTCAGATAAAACAACCGGTAGTTATACTAAGTAGTACTTAAGTACCTTTTTAGGGTTCCGTACCTCAAAAGAAACACGGAACCCTTAGAGGGTCATTTTGTCGTGTCTGTCTGTCTTTAAAGACCATTTTGGTCAAGAACGCTTTGAATTATCAGGTTAAAATTTATATCAAATACTCAGCTCTACAGTTCCTTTCAGCTGTGAAAAAATCGAACGTGTAAGTCAACGCGATCAAAAGATATGCAAAGTAGACTGAAAACAGTATGTATATGTAGTTTAATCAAATAAATATAATATATATATATATATAATATTTTGTACGGAACCCTCGGTGCGTGAGTCCACTCGCACTTGGCCGGTTTTTGGATTATCGGAGAAGTAATTAGTTGGTGAAAATTGGTGAAAATAACGGAGGCGACATTCATTAGTGAGGGTGCCGAGCAGGTATTAAAGAAATGTATGGAAATGTACTGTCAGCTACAAAAGTAACTAATCATATACTAGATTCTCCAAATGTGTTTTAGATGAATGGATGATTGGGGTGTTTTTACTTTTTACACCCGACGCAAAAAGAGGAGTGTTATTAGCTTGACCCCGCACCTCTCGGCCCCGCGCCTATGACTCATAACTTAAGTGTGGATTTACCATCGCTCAAAACGGTGAAGGACAACATCGTAAGGAAGCCGTCATGTCCAAGAGTCGCAACATTCAAGGGCATGCGACATCTACCAACCCGCACTGGGCCCGCGTGGGAGATTACGGCCCATACTCTTTTTCTGAGAGAAGACCAGAGTCCCAGCAGTGGGAACGTAAAGGCTGATGATGATTAGCTTGACGTCGATGTCTATGTATCTGTGTGTGTCAGTCTGTGGCATCGGAGCTCTCAAACGAATGGACCGATTCCGATATGGTTTTTTTCATTCCAAGGCCATTTTTATTGCGGTGGTTCTTAGCTATGTTTGATGAAAATCGGTGCAAGAATTCGGAGGCTTTTTAAATTTTAAATTTATAGTTATTATTACAAAGTAGCGTTTGTCGATGTTGAAGCTGATGACGGCAATCAGAAAATATGTCATTACTAATTGCGCCCCGCGGTTTCACCCGCGTCTTCCCGTTATCCCGCAAGAACCTCTTTCCGGGATAAAAAGTAGTCTTTGTATTAATCCAGGGTATAAGCTATCTCCATGCCAAATTTCATTCGGATCCGTTCAGTAGTTTTTGTGTGAAAGAGTAACAAACATCCACCCATAATCACAAACTTTCACGTTTATAATATTAGTAGGATTGTTCAGCGACTTTTGTCGTTGACTGTACTGAAAATGGTTGGACTTCGACTATTCATTAGAATAATCCGTAGCTTTCTTTGGAGCTTGACGTTCTTCTAAATTGGATTTTTAAGACGCTATCCTAAGCCTCCTCCCACACTTATAGTTATTGAAACTAGCTGCGCGGTTTCACCCACGTGAACTACGTGTTACCGCATTATAAAAAATAAAATATCTTTTTCCAGGATACCAGCTATATCCACACCAAATTTCATTAAGATTGGTTCAGCAGTTTGGTCGTAAAAAGGTATTAAACAAACATACAGAGCTAATTTCGCGTGTATGACATTACAAGTAAGGATTCAAGTCTTTGAAAGAAATAAGACGCCTAGCACATGTATCTTCCTCATCAACAGTCTGTGTCAGCCCACTGCTGGACAAAGGCCTCTCTTAAAGTCCACCACTGAGCCCAGTCTTCGGCTCCTCTCATCCAACTACTGGCAGCCACTCGGCGCAAGTCGTCGCTCCACCTAGTCGCAGGGCGTCCTCCACCACGTTTACTAACGCCCGAAATGATGATCCGTTATTCGTGGTTTTGGATTGTCATCATATGTCAAGTGACATATTGATTGACATATCGATCTAAAACCGCGGATAACGGATCAGGATCGATTATTAATTTCGGGCATAAGTCACGGTCCCCGCACAAGAACTCTTTAGAACACGTCTACCCCAACGGTTATCAGTTCTGCGGCTTACATGACCAGCTCCCTGCCACTTCAGTTTGCTAATTCTGTGAGCTATGTCAGTGACAGTGGTTGGTAAATCCCACTAATATTTTAGCAGTGAAAGTTTCTGAGAATGGATGTTTGTTACTCTTTCACGCAAAAACTACAGAACGGATTTGAGTGAAATTTGGAATGAAGACAGCTTATACCCTGGATTAACACATAGGCTACTTTTATCCCGAAAAATGTTCATGCGGGATAACGGGAAGACGCGGAGAGCAATTAGTACATTATTATTATCTAAGCTGCTGATGCCACTAATAAATAGTCAATTACGCTAGATATCAATCTCCGCTGCAATTAGAACCCACCACTTTAACGCTATGTCGCAATGACGAAACTTAGCTTTCTTTGGGAATTCAAAGATATGTTTTTCAATCTTTACTGTGACAGAGTGCTGTAGTGATAGCATAGTTTGTGCAGTTCTTTGTGCGACACAGGAAAATGAAATGAAATGAAATGAAATGAAATGATATTTATTCACTGAAAATAGAGTACATGTTGGTCTTACTTATGATATTGTCCTATCTATTTTGCCATATGCTGGCATGTGAAATTAAAAAAAAATATAATTATAACACGTTTCAATCGAAAGATAAAATTACTAAATTATGAAAATAAAAATAATAGACAATAAAAATTAATAGATACAATAGCTAGATACAATGGAATTATAAATGTCAATATCAAATTCAAACTGGTTCAATAATATATCTAATAATAAATTTAATATTTTTAATTATTTTAAGAAGTCATTCAAACAGTAAAAGGCTTTGTCCAGTAGCCACAATTTTAATTTATGGCGAAACTTCCCAAATGGGAGTTCTCTGATTGAAGACGGTATTTTGTTATACACAACAACACACATTGCATAACAGTTTTTTTGAAATAGAGTAGTTTTCGGTACTAGGCTGAGAACAAGCCTTTCTCTATTTCTTGTATTTCGTAGAAACACATCTTTTGCTTGAACAAACAAGTCAGGATGGCTTCGCACAAATGTACCAACCTCAAAAATGTACATGCTGTGCAAAGTCAAAATTTCTAGGTCTTTAAAAAAAGGCTTACAAGATACATATGGAGGTGCACCTATGATTGCACGCACACATCTTTTTTGCAACAAGAATGCTCTGTGTACGTCCGTGGAATTCCCCCAAAGTAGCAAACCATAACGTAACACAGAGCTTACATAGCCATGATATGCTAAAAGAGCAGTTTGTCGTGTTGAGGTTGTCCTTAGTCTATGTAGTACATACACAAACCTATTTACTTTTTTACAAACATTATCTACTTGACACTTCCAATCACAAAATTTGTCAACAGTTATTCCTAAGAATGTAGTGTTAGTAACTTCATTTAACTTGGTGTTGTTATGTAAAACATCTCTGGTGATTACCTTTGAACCTTTGGTCTGAAATTGAATATAATTAGTTTTTGCCAAATTTACCATTAAATTATTATCATCTAACCATTGAACAACAGATTTAATTGTATTATTTATTTCAATGTCATAGTTGTTTGTATTATTACATGTCAAAATTACGGAAATGTCATCTGCAAATAGTGTACATTTGTAATTAGTAATGTCAGGCAGGTCATTTATATACAACAAAAAGAGCAGGGGCCCTAAAACACTCCCTTGTGGGACTCCAAATCTATTTATGTGATATGGTGATTTGTCATGATTTATGGCGTCATTTTTAGCCAGACTAGATATTTCAACACATTGTTCACGGTTTGATAAGTAAGTAGTTATCCACTGAAGAGCAGGCCCTCGTACTCCATAGTTGTCTAATTTGTCTAGTAGTAACGGATGAGACACATAGTCAAACGCCTTAGACATATCAAAAAACATAACCATAGTTGGTATCTTTTTATCTACGTTTAAAAGAACATTATATATTAATTTAAATGCAGCAAGAGTTGTTGATTTCCCTCTTTGAAATCCATTCTGTTCTTCTTTGATTACATTAAATTTGTTTAAAAATGATGTCAACCTTTTATGCATAGCCTTCTCAAAAATTTTTGACATAACTGGAATTAATGTTATTGGCCTATAATTATTCATGTCCATTTTGTCACCCTTTTTAAAAAGCGGTTTTATTATTGATTTTTTCAAAGCATCTGGAAACATTCCATTTTCAAATGATAGATTAATTAGATGTGTTAACACCGGTACTATTTCATGCACACTTCTCTTCAACATATCTGTCCTTATTTCATCAAACCCAACCGAGTTTGTATTTCTCAAAGACCTGACTATATTTTGAACGTCTATAAAACTTAGCGGATTTAAAAACATACTACTATTTAGGCGAGTTTTATTAGTATTTTTACATTGTTTATTGCTTTCATTTGTAAGTCCAATAAGAAATGTATTAAACTCTTTTGCGATGTCTTGCGGTGCACTTAAAACTCTATCTCCTACTTTAATGTTATCAATAAAATTATTCTGCATGCAACTTTCTGTATCTCTATTTATAACTTTCCAAGCAGCTTTACACGTGTTTTGAGATTTAGAAATATAATTAAAATTACATATTTGTTGTGACTTAGATATACAACGACGTAAAATTTTTGAATAACTTTCATATGTCTTCTTACTTGATGTTGTTTTCTGCTTATAAAACTTGTAACGTAAAGTCCTTTTTGTTTGGCAACTACGTCTTAAACCCTTTGTAATCCATTTAAGATCTCGTTTTTTTTGCTTAACCTTATATCTTAATTTTGGAAAACACAAATCATAGAACAAACAAAAATCTTCATGGAAACTGTTAAAAGGAAGCGAGGCGTGGTCCTAACGCACTAGCATTCATTGGAACAATCGAGTATAATAACCGTGATCATTGCATTACTTTGTCGAATTAACTTAACGTTTAACGTTTGATCAATTGTAATGGAAAAATGGGAATGTTTTGTTGTGACAAGGTGCCAATGTAATCGTGTACATGTAATAACTGTTTGTTGTGAAATGCTTCGCAAAGTACCGTAGGTACAGTTAGTTTTTTTAATTTTGCACTCAGTTTTGTGTTTCTGGCTTGCTTTTTTCATGTAAATTTTCATTTGGTCCCTTTGTTTGAGGGTATTTTCTTGTAGGGATGCCCAAATGTCAGAGAATGAGAGAACCACAATAAAAAAATCCCATTAATCCCTTAATGCTCAGTCAAAACGCCAAAAAACGTATTAACATATAGTGATTTCACCCGCGTCTTCCCGTTATCCCGCAGGAACCCTTTTCCAAGATAAAAAGTATGTGTTAATCCAGGGTATAAGCTATCTCCATTCCAAATTTCATCAAAATCCGTTTAGTAGTCACGGTGATACGTGGTACCAAACATTTACCACACACACACACACACAAACTTTCACATTTATAATACTATTAGTAGGCTAAATAGTATTTTAGACTAAAGTTGTAAATTGTACATTAAATTAATCATCTAGTCTTTATTCACTATTGAAAATCTCGGCTGCTATGAGTGTTCAGATTCCGCCGGATGTCGCAAAATAGTTGGCAAGTTACCTAAATGTTTACTTTATGAAACTCGTGGTCAGGTGCTAATGGTATAAATAAAGTTTATTACGTTGCTGAATGAATCAACTTGTCGCCAAGGGCGGATCCAGGATCCAGGATCACAAGGGGCAGGCGAATAAGGAGTTTTCTCCTAGTATTGCGCTATGTCTTTGGGATTAATTCTTTACTTACAAATACTATAGAATATACTAGTAACAAGTAAACGATGATGAGGTATTCTAGTTATTAATTCACAAAAGGCAACAGACGCATCCATGACCCAATGCTCTCGCGACGCCATTAATAGGCAAAAATGGCGTCACATTGCCATGAGAGGTACCCAAGCCGAAGATCGAGCATCAGAGCTACCACGACCACTCTGTCAAAAGTGTACGACTTAGAATTAGTTAGATATTTATCTCTCAGTGTCCGCTCCTTACACGATTCGAATGGGCTCATGCCCCTATGCCTACTCCCCATTCCCCCCAACGTGTAATTTTATTTTATTTTATTTTACTCTTAGGGAAAACAAACAGCCTTAATTAACAAAGTTAGAATAATAAAGTGAGTACAGTTGGCCTTTAACAGTTTTCACATATAGGTAGGTATTTATGCTACATGTCCAAAGACAATACATACAAATGAAGTACATAAACGCAATGCAACGCTACTTGCATTTTTAAAGAGATGAAAAAGTCTTAGAAATAAACTAATATTAAAAATACCGATCTTTATAGCTAAGAACACTCTCAATCAAGTCACCCTTAAAATAAAATAAACTCAACACACAGAAGTTATAACACAACATATTATAACACTACTATATATTAACATCCTGTCTTTTTTGCGTCGGGGGTTAAAAATGTTATTCTGCGCTAAAAGCGTTGTAAAAAAGGCAAGAACAAAGGTATATTTTTGTAATCTCCTAATTCGCCGACAAGTCTAACACTACAGCGAAACGAGCCGAACAAACGACAAAACGACTCCTCATTTACGTCGTTTCGCGCCAAAATTCACTCGTCACAAAATGGCGGTCGTAAAACAAAATGGCGAATCGACGGAATGGCGACACTTTATTTAATAAGGTGGTCTTTATGACGGCGACAGAAGTAATCTAAGATGTCGTTCGTTCAGTGGACTCAGCTAGTTTTGCCCACGTAAGCATATATTATAAGGTCCTGTGCAGATCAGCAGCTTTTGAAAAAGTAGCGTTGATGGTTCAGTGGTAGTGAAGTCTTTCAATCTGTTAGTCGTGGATTCGCACATTGAGTTTGACTTTAGGAAAACATCCTTTTGAAACCAAAGGCTTGGTGGTAGGGTTTTTTTTGTAGCGCCACCTTCGACACTGATTAAGAAGAAAAATATAAAAACCATAAATAATGTGAACAATTAATAATTAAATACCTGACGCTGTTTGGTGACACTATAGTGTTGCCATATTATATGAATACTTTATTACTATTTACTATTAGTGAATATTTAATTATGCACGTCTTTCTTAAAGTCAAAAGAAATTCAAAACTAAGTTCTTGCAGTAGAGATATATTTTTACATATCATTTTCGTTAACAAATCTATTTAGGACCTACGGACGACCTTTTTACTCGCTCTCTATAAGTATAGACATGCCCTTATGGAGCCCTTCATATATTTTGGATGGAGTAACAGAGATATATCAAACTAAAGCTGACATAGCAAATGGGTAAATTGTTCTCTATTCTATTTACTATAAGGTATAGTATCTTCTGATAACACACACACACATAACATAAACCACAAAATTATCATGAAAAGGTGAACAAAAAGGTAGATCTAAATGAATCTGTCGCCAAGCACTTATCCGGCAGCCTCACTTGAGAGCCAGTTCCCAGTTCAGGTGTAGCGTGGCACCAACTTCGACCACATCGTCACTTAACATCAAGTGAATCGTGGTCAAACACTACCCCTGTAATAAGTAAAAATGAAAGAGACGAAATAAATTAAACTCCAATCAGTTTTTTTTAGGAATATTTCAAAAAACAGAAACAATTTCTCTGTATCAAAGCGCTTTTATAACCGAATATCAAAACGTGACAAATCTAATATCCGACTGGCCACTGTGAAAAGCCACCACCATTTCTCTCGGACAAAATTCTCCAAAAATATCGTACTCACTCAATCTTTTTGCTCCCGCAAACCAATCTGATTTCCCTTCTGCGTCATCTTCGCAACTCTCATTGTGACGAAATAAAACTGCATTTGGTGTACCTCGTCGTTTGTTTTCTGAAAGATTTCGTGGCTTGCAATTGTGTACAAGATAGGTTTGGGCAAAATGTATCGATATATTCTCATAAAACTATCGACATTATATCGTCGAGTGATAATCGTCGAACAATAATATTTATAATATCGATAAATATTTTTTGAGTAGGTACCTACCTGCAAATTCATATTAATTTCGATGTATATTTAACGTTTATCCAAACTCTGGTTTGCTTTTTATTGCTACTTGTTATCATGCAACGGAAGTGTCATAAACTCATAACATAACACAAGCAGACGCAGAAGCTGGGGTTAAAGTATTTTTACCCGAAGCGGAAACGGAAGTGTGCATGTGTGTATACCATAATTATTTTTTATGACAAATACTCTTTATCCATATTTCGATATTTTTATATTTTTAGTCGATAATTGTCGATACTGTTTGAAAATATCGATAAGATAAGATATATTACATCGATATGTCACTTGTCCATCCCTAGTACAGGAGCGAACGCCATCCAATCACGTCTATTTGGCATGGCTGCGCTTGCCAAAAGTTCTTTGTTTTATTTAGGGTTCGGTGAACAAGTAAAGAAGGAACCTTCTTCTTTGAAGAGAAATCTTCTTCTATGTGGTTTGATAACTTTGACACGGGCTAGCTACAAGCCTAGCCCACCCAACACCGAGTTCGAATCCTCTCGGCCCCGCACCAATGACTAAGTTTTGAGTGGATTTACCATCACTCAAAATGAAGGAAAACGTGAGGAAACCAGCATGTCCAAGAACTGCAACATTCAAAGACATGCGACATCTACCAACCCGCACTGGGCCAGCGTGGCAGATTACAGTCCATAGGCCCGTACTCTCCCCGAGAGAATGCCTGTGTCCCAGCAGTGGGAACTTATTAGGCTGATGATGGTTGTTCCTGAACCCTCAGCTCGCGTATTTCCCTCGCATATAACCGCGTGTTCGTTTCGTTACAATCCCGAACGTGTCACATCATTTTTTTTAGAGATTAATGCCACCGAATGCGACTTCCGACCATTTTCCAACTTTCCCAGTGTTGCCCGTCGCGCTTCGCCGTCGCCTCGCAAAGTTTTTTTTTTGTTGAATTTGTGGGGAAAAGTTTTGCTGTTCGAGTTATTTTGATTTATATATCTACAACCTAGCTTTTGTTTGTGGCTTCATGAATCGAGTGTTTGGGTGGATGGATTGTGGCTTCATGAATCGAGTGTTTGGGTGGATGGATTGTGGCTTCATGAATCGAGTGTTTGGGTGGATGGATGGTTGTTACTCTCTTAATCACGTTGTACAATTTCCTTTTAAAATATAGCTGATATTATAAAAAAATAATAAGCATACAAACTTTTGCATCTACAATATTTGATGTGCTTAAATTAATAGCAAAGCTCATTAAATAAGAAATAAATTATTATAAATTAATTAAAATTCTGACAGTAACTGAATTAATGGCGTATTCTGTAATTAGGGAAGTTCCAACTTTATGCACATTTTAATAGGTATACCTACTCGTACTTAATGCGTGGGATTTTACCTTAAAATCATACCTATCTCTACCTGCTTCTACACAATACAATAGGTATGCAATGTACGTCAAATACTAAGATACATTGACTCGTTAGCATAAATAATTGACGTAGCAAAGTTAATATGACTGTGGCAATATAATTATTTTATTTTTTATGTAATAAAGTGGCAAACAAGCGGTCACCGTCGCCATTCATTCGTCGTCGGACATTTGCAACATCAGGGGAGTTGCCGATGCGTTGCCGACTCTTAAGAACTCTTTTCACACCTATCTTGAAGGACTGCATTCTGTAGCACTGCGGAAAGACTTGTGGGAGTTAGTTCCACATTTTATGTTATTCTATAAGTATCTATACTTTCCATTCCCAGTCCAGGTGTAGCGTGGAGCCATCTTTGACCACATCGTCACTTAACATCAGGTGACTTGTGGTCAAACGATACACTGTAAGAAGAAAACAATTAAATTTAATTCGAAGAATTAATGATGATTAGAGTTAATTACAGTAATAATTATGTATCTGTTGTATGAATCATCACTAAACAAATATAAACAATAACAAATAGGTAGATGACTAATAAAGAGTTATAGGTAGTTTGGTTTATATTCTACTTATCAATTAATAAAGGCCTCAAGCATCCAATACACGCCTAAATAAATAACGACAAGAGAACAGAGTTATAAAGTTATTTTGGTCATGTTCTCTTCCATTGCATTCAATGTCAAAGCTTTACAACTCTATGCAATCATTCACAACTTTTTATCGCTCAAAACGTGCCTTTACCGCGCGTTTCCGCCATGACCGTTTTTTGACAGTTCTCGTATGACACAAGCGATTGCATTTTTTACCGAGAACAACCACCATTGTTCGGTGAAATGAAAATGTTAGATTTATTAGCTAAAAAAATGATTTATGTTTGTATTTAAGTTAACTTACTGGCCATTAAATACCTATTCACATACATTTATTAGATGTCTACTTAAATAATTAAAGCCTTGTAAACAAAACTAACTGCCCCCACAGTTTTCTCGTTAAAAAAGTTTTTCTGGGACAAAAAGTATTAAGCCTACATTATTACTAGCTCTAAGATCTTTCCTTTTATTTTGTTCTTTTTTTTCTGTTGTTGTGGTGAAACAATGAAGTGTTATCTATCTATCTATGTTTAACCTCAATTTTATATTACGCTTAAATTTTTCTTTAGATTCAGCCGGTTCAAACTCACTCAAAATCTTTGAAATTTATAGTATGAGTGAGAGTGCGATCTAGTGTAATTAAATATCACATAAACCCTCATTAACTCACTAAATAGTGCAGAAAACGTTTAGTTCTGACAACATTATCAATATCTCTAAACTGTCAAGAAATACAGAAAACAGTGTGTTTACAAAACCGAAGTTAGATTAACTTCCCCGTACAACAACAACATTGTTTACACGGAACTTTTAACAAAACACTTCCATCCTCGGCGCCGCGGGGCGCAAACAAATTGTTTACCGCTCGTTAGCAGTGACAGCCGGTTGACAGGTGTCACCTGCACAACTGTCACATTGTCAGAATAACGACACATTAGTGTGGTGATGATATCTATTATCATGGGATAACAAACATATTCGTATTAATTGGTTGGTTTATTGATCATTGGTAATCCTTATTAATATTATAAACACGAAAGTTTGTGAGTAGGTATGGATGGATGGATGGATGTTTGTTTGTTACTCTTTCACGCAAAAACTACTGAACGGATCTGAATGAAATTTGGAATGGAGATAGCTTATACCCTGGATTAAGACAAGCCACATTTTATCGCGGTAAAGGTTCCTGTGGGATTACGGGAAGAAGCGGGTGAAACCGCTAGTAAGCCATAAAGCTTAGATAATATGATATGTCGCATATTCCAAATATTTCTACATGAAGAATTTTAATTAACGAATCATTATTTTACATCTACACTGAACTAAACTAAAATATAAAAAAAAAACCAAGCCTACAATTATTGAATACGTTTATATATATAGGCACATATATTGGATCGTTTGAACTAACTAAAGAAGGTCTATAGATAGTTCAAACGATCCTTGATGTCTGGATATTATGTGCCTGGCTACAACATGCAGTGTGCAGTGTCACACGGTCCACTGAAGCTGTCCCAACTCGCCAACTTCCGGTCGAGTTGTAGTACGCGACGACGTCTGCAGATGGCGCCACCGTGTACAGACGACCACCCCCGCAGTGTTGGGTTACGTAGGTACCTACTCAAACTACAAGTTTGTTTTGAGAATTTGTAGACAGTTGTGTTCATTATGTTTATAATGGCTGTGCCAGGCGGTTTCACTCGCGTGAATTTCAGTTTATCGCGACAAAAACTTTTTCCACCTTTTTTACTCACTTTTAGGGGTATAAAAAATGGACTTATAGGTCGAAAAATTTCATAAAATTTTGTCAAGCCGTTCGTTCGGAGAGGTTCAATTACAAACACGAGATTTTTACAGTGTATCGATAAAATATGGGTAAAACATCTTAACTAACATTAAAATAAAACTAAACAATGTAACTTAATCATCTAATCACAGTGTCACAGTGCATTGAACCCCTCCGAAACGGATTGACCGACTTCTGTGAATTTTTTTGTGTATATTTGGTACATCTGAGAATAGTCATCGACACTTTTTTACACCCCTAGGTAATTAGGGTGTCCCTGTCCACACGCGACCAAGCGGACACTGGCGAGTGATTAGCCCTCTTTTTAACCGACGAAAAAACTTAAGACGTTTCTCAATTCGACCGTATATAATTTTTGTGTTTTAGACCTCTATTGGCTTGGACGCTTTTGATCCAACAACTTTTTTTTTCCTTTTATTATAAGATATATGGCCGATTCCAACAACCGATCTATCCACGATTGGAGATGGAAATTTGACATAAGCTCCATAGAAGTAATGTCAAATTTATGTCAAACCGTTGATAGATCAGTTATTGAAACCGGCGGCAAGGCTAGCATTTGACCACAGTCTCACCTGATACTAAGTGTTGACGAGGTCGATGATGGAGCATGCTTGCCTAGAAGATACCTGTTCACTCCTGACTTGAAGGAAATTATACTTATCGGGAAACAAAGACGCCGGCAAGGTGTTCCACTCCTTCGCCGTTCGCATTATAAATGTGGAAGCGAAACGTTTTGTGCGGATTGGGGGAATTTCAACCATGTACGGAGGACGTGTTTCCGTGCGTCTTGTTGTTTGATGGTGGAATGAGGTTGTGTAGTTCAATTCTTGGTACGGAAATAGTTGTAAAAATCCATCTGACGGCTACGTGTATGAAATATTACAACTAGCTATAACATCTCAAGGGCAATAAACTCAATGTCAGTAAGTACATATACCTACTGAAATCATGCTAAATGGCAAATAGCACGGCTAACAAAAAACACGCTGCCCAAGTGTGGGAACTGAGCCTCACACATAAGGCGATCATTAAAACGTATGGAAGAGTCATCGTGGTCAATGTTGTCAAGTTACGTCGAGGAAAATGCCGTGGGAAAACTGTACAGGACAATTTACTGTCAAAACTTAAAAAAAAAACCGTCAAGTGCGAGTTGGACTCGCGCACTGAGGGTTCGTTTTTTTATATGTCACTAGCTGTTCTCCGCGATTTCACCCTCGTGGGCTACAGTTTATCGCGATAAAAACTATCTCCGTACCAGATTTAATTTAAATCGGTTCAGTAGGTTGCGTGAAAGCGATACAGACAGACAGACTTGCGCATTTATAATATTAGTAGGGTTATGGATTTTCATTACAGTTTTCAGTTTTTTCCTTTAAATGTGCTGCAAGACCTTGCTTTATGCCAAATTTCAAGACTCTAGGTTGAAGGGAATTACCCTAACGTAGGTTTTGATTCCCTAGTAAAAATAAAATAAACATACATAAATTAAATAAACGTCAACTCAAATCTATTATTGTTAATTCAAAATTATTTTATATCTCATTTCGCATACCATTCATATAATAAAATTAAATTATAAGTCATACTTCATTGATAGGAATGGAATGGGCAGAGAATTGATTAAGTGGAACGAATCGCAAATTTACCTAATACATACATACAATCTTTCTCTAAAAATTATGACTATTACGAGTTATATGCAAGTATTGCACAAACCACCTAACCTAGAATTTTTTCGTCGTTTCCTTATCGACATACCGAAGTATCGCAATTTCTCTAGACACCTAGATAAAACCTGTCTTAATACCTAACTTAGCTGATTAACACACCTACCTAGCTTACGTCAATTGATTAATTAATCTTGTATTTATCTGGCTATCTGTGCCCCGCGGTTTTACCCGTGTGGATTGCAGTTTCTCGTAATAAAAAGTGTTCCACAAAAATCTCATTGAAATTAGCACTTCTTGTTTGTTCCGAATTTTTTAATTTTCCATGAAAGTTTTCCAATTTTTCTCTTCATAAAAACCTTGCTTGAACTTCAAAAAATATTTGAAAAACAATACTTTGCTGATTTGGTCCAATAGTTATCAAGTTTAGAGCAAATACCGCGCGACAACGCACTGCGCTTGTCACCCTTGCATATAAGATGTTAAATCTCTTTATGCAATGTCATCATTGTCAGCCTTTTACGTTCCCACTGCTGGCACTCTGGCTCTGGCCTTCTCTCAAAGAGTGAGTACAGGACGTGATCAACTACGCGGGCCCAGCGCGGGTTGGTTTGAGCGATGGTAAAATCACACATAACTTATTAAGTCATATAGGTGCGGGGCTGAGAGGATTCGAACTCGGTATCATCGCCTTGTAAGGCGTACAAGCACGTGTTACCGTTCGGCCATCATCACTCAAGCCTTGTAATTTCTGCTCTACATTATTCTAAAACCAACAACAAAACAAAGAACTAAAATAAAAAAAAAATGACTTTACCACCTACACAATGTTTTAACCAGAGTTTAACGGTAGATTGTCCTTAATAGGGTATTCAAGCACCAACAATAACTTGTAACGGACGAACGGTAGTCTCCGTCATTTGTGTTTGAAATAGAATGATGGATAGATCAAGTTGAATGATGGCTTGAAGTGAATGTCCTTTGTTAAGCGGTTAGAAGCGACAATGGCTGAGTGGTAGTAACGTCGGCTTGCGACCCGTAGTAGGTTCACATCCTACAACTAGCTACGCCCCGCATTTTCACACGCTCCTTCCCCTTATCCCGCAGAAACCATTTTTTAGGAAAAAAAACCTATGAGTTAATCCAGAGTATAAGCTATCTCCGTTCCATATTTCATACAAAATTGGTTCAGTAGTTACGGTGATGCGTGGTAAAAAACATTCACACACACACAAAAACTTTCACATTTATAGTATTAGTAGGATAGAATGATCTAGAGCTTTCAATGAAGGAGAACATCGTGAAGAGCTTGGTGGATGGGCATTTTACCAGCCTGAAGTTAAGAATCTGTCACCAAGCACCTTGACGAGTGTGACTTACATACTTTGTTGAAAAAAAAAGCCTACAAAAGTCTGTCAGTGAGTGTACATGTTTGTTACTTCTTCACGCCGAAACGGCTCAACGGATTTGAAAGATAAATTTGAATATAGTTAGCTTTACATATAGGCTACTTTTCATCCAGGAAATGTTTCCCACGGGATAACGAGAAGACCACGGGAGGAAGCGAGGGGCATCTAGTTGGAATTGAAGATAAAACAAAGGTGAAAATAGCTTTCCAACCCCTAAATTTCGACATGTTATTTCTTTTTTTGTCACTTTTCTTAAATCTACATTCTGACCTCAATTCAGATTCCAAATCTCTCTCCCGCCGCACTCCCACCACCCTACAGATCTGTATGCGTCCCTTCATCCCTACATACGTTAACCTTACACGGCCGGTAAACGACTGTTTAACTATAACCGGGCGTTATGTTTTGGAGCCGGATATGTGAGTTTGATGGTTCCGCTTGGATTGGATAGTGATTTATAACTTTTGACTTAATTTGTATATGTTTAGGGTTGAATACTCAATAATGGGGGGCAGAGGCTCGTCGGTGGAAGCACTATGACTAACAACCGGTAGCAATAACCGATCTATCCACGATTTGCCTTACTGGAGATGGAAATTTGACATAAGCTTCATAGAAGTAATGTCAAAATTATGTCAAAATTATGTCAAACTATGGATAGATCGTACATAACTTATTGAAACCGGCCGTATACCTAGCTCTCAAGTGACGCTGCAGGAACTTACCCATAGGTGCTTGGCAACAGATTCCTAACTTAAGGGTATCTAGCCAGAAGAGCACTAGATAATTCCCTACCAAACAAATTACATTTTACTTATTTCGTCATCGAATTATTTTGAGCCTCCTTACCATCATCGACCACATATCACTTACCTACCAGGATGCTATAAGCCGATGATGTATGTTATTATCAATTAAAAGAAGTCGATTAAATTATATTAAGGAAAAGCTTGCGATTGTAGTAAACTTGATCATCATCATCTGATGATGATACATCAGCCCGAAGATTTCCTCTTCTGAACATAAGTGCCCTTTTCACTGCCACTATGAACGGCTACTAGCCCTTTGCATCCATCGGCTCCCTGCGACTCTTACAATGTCGTCGGTCCACCTAGTGGGAGGCCTACCTACAGAACGTCTCCAGATCATGGTTGCCACTCGAGAACTTTTCTTTCCCATCAGTGGCAGTGTAGTGAACTTGCATAATATAAAAAAAACTAGACCTGCCGGGCGTTTCTTGCCTTGTTTGCCTGAGTAGGGAGGTTGGAGCAAGCGTAGCTAGTTTTAAGTATCTGTTGTATCCAACTAAATAAACATATTATTATTAAAAATTTGAATTTGAAATATAGTTGCGTCATACATTTCAGTTTAAATGCCTAAATATTCCAGCTGTTAAATCGATTCACGCGGAACCATTCCGAAACAGCAATAAAACCGATTTTACTATCAAAATAAACTAAGGCCAGCCAATAAATACGCACCACCGCAAAATATCGTAAAGAACCTTCAGCTATTTACTGGTTACTGCATGTTTTGGTCGGACGTTGTAAGGTTTGATCAAACAGACGCGATTTACGATAATACTGGCTCAAAAATGCGATACTTGGTTATTCCTACCTATTCACACTTTTTATGGCTTCACTCTAGTCAGTGTCAAGAAAATATTGATAAATGCCCGGCAGATGATTTTTTGGGGTTACTCAGGTATCGAGTACTTTTAGCTGATTCTACAGATTTCTTTTATAAAATGGTACTCTTATTGCATAAATTGTTTTCACTGATAACATTTTCAGATGAGACCGATTTTTGTTTAGAATCTCTCCAAACATAGAGAAGCAAAGAGTTATACGACGAGTACGAGTGATGCAAAAGTATCAGTAGGTGCCATTCAAAAGTATCGAGTACAAAAATACTCGGTATCGTTAAATCAGTATCGTATTTTTGCGAATCTTGCCGCTGTGGTTTGATAACACGATAATATGCAAATAATATTGCAGCTGTTTGCTCGAGGCTTTATATAAAGTTTACTAGCGACCCGCCCCGGCTACGCACGGCTTACATCATTTTTATGTATCTCTTATGGTTTAGCCTACGTAGATCATATACATTTATTTTTCGGCGACTTGCTTACAATTAAATATATTGTCCTTTTCTACCGACATAAAAACTTGATGAGGTTTTATTCTACATAGAAACCTTCCATGAACAACTATCTATCTGAAGGGGAAAACTGAATTTAAATCCGTTGCGTGGTTTAGGAGTTAGTGGACATACATACAGACAGACAGACGTGGAAAGCGACTTTTAATACCATTTAAAGAAGAGATAAATTACCTACCACTGCTTGCCACAGAGTATGTATCACTTAGTATTGCGTCTTCAATCATATCCAAGGCTCAGTTAACCACAGTTTATCTAATAACAACTTCCCAAAATCTACGTAGAACTTTGCCATAGCTTATCTAGCAGTTAGTACTCCACAATTCAAGTTATTACTATACCACAGATAAATGGCAGTTACTACGCTAATGCCGTTTTACTGAGGTAGCTATTACGTCATCCTTCATTAAATGTTTTGGTCCGCCATACTTGATTTAACAACAACATGTATACCACAGCTTACAAGCAGTTACTACGGTAGCGCCACAGTATGCTTATCAGTTAGTAGTTCATTAGCTATACCATAGGCGTAATATATCTAGATATTATATATAACTAACAAACTGTATGTCTAACTTAGTAATAAGAATAAAATTGTCAAAGTGATCGCGCCAAAAAAATTACCTGCCGGGCGTTTCTTGCCTGTTCTCTTGCCGGCGTAAGGAGGTTGGAACAGGCGTAGCTAGTTTTAAACTTGAATAAAGTACTGTTGAATTGAATTGAATATAAGTACATACTAGTTGCACCCCGCGCTTTTGCCCGCGTGGACTACACTTGATCGCAGCAAAAAGTATCCTATGTCCTTTTCCAAGGTTTTAACTATCTCTAAACCAAATTTCTTCATTATTTGATCAATACAGTTAGCGTAAAAGAGTAACAAACATCCATCCATCCATCCTCACCAATTTTCATATCCTACTAATATTTTAAACTTGAAAGTTTGTGAGTTTGTTACTCTTTCACGCAAAAACTACTGAACGGATTTGATTGAAATTTTGAATGTAGATAGCTTATACTCTGGATTAACACGTAGGCTACATTTTATCCTGAAAAAGGGTTCCTGCGGGATAACGGGACCGGGGTGAAACTGCGGGGCGCCGCTAGGGTTTCAAATCTGCATGTGTTTGAGGTCGGGGCGAGTTGCTAGTGTTTTTATAAACAAGTAGGTAGGATACTGCATCAGTAAATATAGCTTCGTTAGTATGAAAAGTAACAGAACCGGTCTGAGAGTAGATACGTCAAGGTCTTAAATACGCATTAAGTGTGGCATACCGTTGTAACTACGTACAGTGTGGTAGGTGGTGGATTGTACGACGTACACTGAGAAAATTACTATTGAAGAGAAAATTCTAAAAGATGGTTGTTTCGAAAGTCACAGAAAACTTCTTACTAAACTGTAAAATAATGTATTTACTTTGAGGAAGGAAAGCAAAAACATAGCTGACGCGTGACGCATGTTTTGGAATTTTCAATCTGGAAATTCATCTATGACTCATAGATTTCACTTGTCACACGTTTGACCACAATCTCATATTAAGCTGTGGTTATATATATGCAATCGTTATTAAGAAGAAATGCTCTCAGCTAACAAACTGGTTAGAAATAGATTCTGTAGTCTTAGAAATTTGGTAACTAAGTTCATTTGTAATTTGTTGCATGCTTGCTTGGATAGGTAAAAAAAAACTAACTGACTGAGATGACGTAACGACCTAAAGTGAGTGTTGTCCTCCGATAACAAAAGACGCCACTTCGCTCTGTCCTGCGCCACCTCCTGCCAGTCCTCCACCTGGAGTGAGCGCAAGACCTTCGTGAGTCCTTCGGGACGGCCGAATAGAATTGCTATAAAAGGTAAACCTAAGATCTGTAGATCTTAAATATTTGTAGTAGACACACTAAAGTCATTATAAAGTGTGTCTGCAAAAAGTAACCACGCTCATGTTGAATCTGTCTCCAAGCACCTGTGTTCCGGCAGCCTCACTTGAGAGCCAGTTCCCAGTCTTAAAGCGTGACCTTTGACATATTCTGACGTGTTCAACGATTTAATCGACTATTTAAATATGTTGAAAGTTGTGTTGTTGTGTTATGTTAATATGTTAATAATTCATATCAAAAATGTACCTGTTTTTAAAGTTTGTTATTGCCAGTGATGTCACCAAAAACGGCTTTAAAAGAACGCTGAGTTGAGGCCGGTTTGTGGCAAACTACCTTTAGTTACTAGTTATGTCATAAAACTATTTGTCTTTAGCCTTCTTCTTTCCTTTTATAAAAGTCAATTGCTATTCATTAGTCTCACAAAATCTCGAAAATGGCTTCACGATTTGAATAATTTCTTTTTGGTTGTGTACGTAATTGTTAGGACAAGATAAATAGATAGATAGATAACGCTTTGTTGTTTCACCATAACAACACAAAAATAGAATAACATAACAAGAAATACCTATCTTAGAGCTAGGAATTTTGATTGTAAAAGTTCGTATGAAAAGAACATTTTTTGAAACTCCACCAGAAAATTAGGAAATTCGGGAAGAGTTAAAAGATTTTTTTTCTATGGGTTTTGTGTATGAATTCCACCTTATATTTACTTCCCTACTATATTTTAATACTAGTTGCGCCCGCGGTTTCACCTGCATCTTCCCATTATCCCGCAGGAATCTTTTCCGCTATAAAAAGTAGCCTATGTGTTAACCCAGAGTATAAGCTATCTCCAGTCCAAATTTCATTCAAATCTGTTCAGTAGTTTGCGTGAAAGAGTACTTATCAAACATCCATCCATCCATCCATACTTACAAACTTTCACGTTTATAAAATAAAGAAATCAAAAATTAATATCGCGATAGCCACGCAGGTGAAATCGCGGGGAACAATCAGTAATAATTGAATACAATTTGTTGCAAATAAACGATTTTTACTCTATAATTATGTTATCATTCTCCTTGCAACGAACCTACCAAACCAGCTCTCGTCAGGTACGTAGTCGAAATATTTTTATGCAACGCAAGCTCCAAATGCCAGCGTGTCGTAACTCCTGCTCGCCTTGACACGCCTGCTCCAAGTAGATGGTAAATGGTAGCTTTTTCCTACTACCGTCGATGATAAACATACAACTTCAATGAAGAACATAATAATATTTAGGTCGCAAAAAAGCTTGAGAGAGTCGCAGGGAGCCGATGGATGCAAATGGCATAGCCATTCATGGTGGTGCTCAATGGCTTTAGCTTCAGTGGACTTTTTCATGATGATGATGGAAAAAGCTTGGGATATAGTGAACTTGCTTCAATACAATCAGTTATTATTGAAACTTGAGAGTTCCCAATCCAGGTGTAGCGTGGTGCCATCTTTGATCACATCGTCGCTTTATATCGGGTGACTCATGGTCAAACGCTTCCCCGTAAAAAGTAAAAAATATTTGTTTATTTAATAATTATAGTCTGAAATTTGATGGATCACAGTAACTCGTTACAAACCGCTCCCCGCTCCGCTCCCCGCTCCGCTCTTGGCTCCACTCTACCTTCCGTTGATGTCGTAATTTAATTAGCTACTATCGCCGGACCTACTCGCCCTCGCTTAACCGTGTGAACGTACGTGCCTATACAAATAAAAAGAAAAGGAAGCACAATTTGCAAATTGTCCCACTTATAATATTTTGATTCAGAATTAAAATAATTAAATAATCCTTGAAGCGACGATGATAATGGTTTTGTTTTAGTGACATTGGTGTCAAACTCAAATATTTTTAATTAATAAGATACATTTAATATCACTTTAAAATGTCAATCTTAAAACTAGTTACGCCTGTTCCAACCTCCTTATGCCAGCAAAAGAGAACAAGCAAGAAACGCCCGGCAGGTAATTATTTAGGCGCATATTAACAATTTCATTCTAATTATTAATTGATTAAATTACAAACGACGACACCATGAGAGTCGCGGGGACCCGATAGATGCAAATGGCTAAAGGCTGTTGGCATGATGACGTTCAATGGAAAAGGCCTATGTTCAGCAGTGGATTTCTTCCGGCTGATGATGATAATAACATTCGATCCGGGCACCATCAGATTTTTTCATTTTTACTACCTATAGGGTAGCGTTTGACCACAAGACACGTGTTAAGTGACGACGTGGTCGAATGTGGCGCCACGCTACACCTGGACTGGGAACTGGCTCTCAAGTGGGGCGGCTGGAACACACCGATAGGTGCTTGGCGACAGATTCTAAACTTGAAGGTGGTAGCCAGGCGCGCACTAGACTTAATGCCCTACCACCAAGCTATGCTATCACGATGTTTTCCTTCACCGAAAGCTCAACCTCATTGTAGGATTCCAACGCACGACCTACGGATCGTAAGCCAACGTCACTACCACTGTAAAACCGGCAGAAGAACAGACAAGAAACGCCGGGCAGGTAATATTTTTGACATTTGTTTAGGCCACCAGTTCTTCAATGTTTTTCGATACCTCAAGAGCTCGCCTCGCTCGTGCCACCACATCTACCGTACGAAGAGATTCAATTAGCCACTGTCGCCGAAACGACTTAACTCGCCTAATTGTGTAATTGAGAGCACGCCGGTTACTGATAATTAGCTGGTAGATGATAGACGTTAGCGCCTTAGGTAATGGATGCGTTTGTCATCGTTACTGGACGAGGCACCTTATTTATGTGCTTGTTGCTAATACTTTGAGATGGTATATAGCAGGGGTGGCCAACTGGATTTTACCCAAGATCTACTATTTACTAAAGAAACCCCATGCGATCTACCAACTTCAGACTTCATGAAATTTCAATGTATTCATCATCATCATCATCGTAATCAACCTGTTTGAGTACACTGCTGGATATGTTTTTTGCCTTGCCACGATCGACTGAACTAATAGCCAAGATCGACTAGTCGATCGCGATCGACCGGTTGGCTACCCCTGGTATATAGGAACTTCACTTATCTTTTCCCTCTGCATTAGCTTATTTAAGTCTCGCGGTTTCACCCGCGTGGGCTACAATTTCCCCTTTTTACCCACTAAGGGGTTGAATTTCAAAAAATCCTTTCTTTGTACACTCTATGCGTCAAGACATACCCTTCGAATTTCAAATTTCTACGAGCAGCGGTTTAGCTGCGCGTTGATATCAGTCAGTCAGGACTTTGATTCTTATAGATATAGATAAAAAATCATTAGCTTCATTTAGTACCAACTAGTTGCGTTCACTAGGCCGGTTTTTCTCGGCTTTTTTTGCATGAAACTTGAATTGAAGATGAGGAAAGGACTTTTTTGGTGGCAATTGAACTGTCAACATGAAAATTTTGTTTTTACATCCAATACTTGTGTTCCTTCGAGTGATAATGAGTAATATTGGTGGATTATTAACCATTATGTGTTTGTTAATGTGTACGAGTGTGGGAAATTGAAATAAGGTTGTGAAAGTGACTTTTCTAGTCGCTCCAAAAAAGTCCGTGTAAAGTTTAAGTAAAGCGCCACTACTTTACTTAAACACTATCCTCATCCTATCATCATCATCATCATTTAAACTTCGAATAAACTCTCTGAGTTTGAAATATTTTATCCTTGACACTGGCAAATACACTAATCGTGTGACGCCATGACAAAACAAAAAAAAAGATAAGGAAAGTCCCTAACTAAGATTTGAACCTATAGATTGAATAAAGAAGGTTTACCTCTGAGGAAAACCAAAGCTTTTTCACTGTGCTGTTTGTTTCTATACGTATGTATATAGTCGAGGACAAAGCAAGAATCATCGGTTGGTCATAAAAGTGGTATTGTCATGTACTTCCATTGTGAATGCCGGATAGGTAGCCCATTGTTGTGTTTTTGTGGCTAAATGACAGTCTTGTGGGTACTGGTTAGTTTAAATAGCTGTCACGTATTTATGTCAAAGGATTTATAGTGGTTTTTTGATAAAAAATTATAACTAGAAAGGGTTCTGAATGACAATAATTTCTAGTTTTCTAAAAAGTACAGTGACTTATTTAAATTCAAAAAATATTTATTTAGCAGGGATACAGCATGTGATTGATCACTTTAAAACGTTAACCTTAAAACTAGCTTCTCTAGTCCAACCTCCTTACGCCGGCAAAAGAACAGGAAAAAAACTGCCCAGTTTATCAGTTTTATCAAAAGGTCTAGTTATCAAAATGTCTAGTGTAGTACAGTAGAAAAAAATAGAATGAGTTTAAAATGTTAATGTTATTCAGATTTCAAATTAATCGGGCAGGTTTAGGAAGTCTCTATTCACCAAGATTTGTATTAACAGTCAAATAGACAGAGTTACTGTCACATTGCCTCGGGGTTTCATACACGAGCACTACAGTTTATCGAGATAAAAAGTATCCTTACACGGAGAAAAAAACTTTCCGAAATACTGTTTTCCTTCTAAGTCAAGAGGGAAGGAATTGTGATTCAGAAGGAAAACGTTGCACGTTGCCAGACATCAAGGATCGTTTGAACTATCTATAGACCTTCTTTAGTTTGTTCAAACGATCCAATATTTGTGCTTATATATATAAACGTATATTTATAAGTAATTGTAGGCTTGGTTTTTTTTTGTATATTTTAGTTTAGTTAAGTAATTCAATGTTATATAATTACTATTATAGAAGGAAAACTAATACAAAATAAGGAAGGAAACGGTCTTGTCTTGGTCTATCTTCGTACCAAATTTCATCAAACAACCTTCTCCTTACGTCGTTTAAAAAAAAGAGAGCTAAACAACATCGGATGACTTCTTTTGGCCCACCTTGTAGAAGCTCCCAGTATGACCTAGCTATACCTGCTAGCATGCTAAACATATTACCTACATGGTAACGGATTGCATGACGTCACCGCTACTCGAAGGCCGCAGATTGCAGGTTGCACGACTGCAATACTAATGGCCGACACTAATTTGTATTGTGATTAAGAATTTGTTATTTTCCTGATGCGGTGAGACACGTAAACGCTTTTATAATAATAACTAGCTGTTTCCCGTGGTTTCGCCCGCGTGGGTTACAGTTTTATGCATGCAAAGTCTCAGCCCGATCGGTTTCAAATTGACAAAGTTTCATACAAACTTTCATCCCTTGTTTTATCCCCTTGGGGTAGAATTAATCAAAATCCTTTCTTAACGGATGCCTACGTCATAACATCTACCTGCATGCCAAACTTCAGCCCGATCCGTCCAGTGGTTTGGGCTGTGCGTTGATAGATCACTTTGTCAGTCAGTCACCTTTGAGTTATATAAATATTTAGATATCTAAGACTAGTAGAGCTCCACGGTTACGCTTCGAAAGAACGTTTGAAGTCCGGGATAAAATATAACGTGCCCACTGCTGGGACAGGCCTTCTCTCAGAGAGTATCTCAATAACACTACATGGTATAAAAACAAAGTCGCTTCCTGCTGTCTGTCTCTATATATCGCTCGAACATTTATTCCACATCCCAAATGTTTTTCCCAATTCATCCGTTGTAAACATTGTTTGCTATTACCACACAATACAAGATGCGGCCGATAGTTTAAATCGATATCGAATCGATTCGATATCGATTTTAAATTAAGGATGTCCGGCAAATCTGAAATTTTATTGTGGTGGAGATTCATTATTATTTTCGTCGTGAGCTGAAAATGGGTATTTCGACATACTTGTTTGTCATACAAATCATACAAACAATATGTTTGTATGCAGGTCGACAATGGTGGTTGTGAAAGTAATGGACAATACATGTATCAACTACCTAAACTAGAGTGATACGCAGTGCGTAGTCAGTCAGAGACAAAAATAACTGATCGCCAAATCGCCATTTGCCAAATATGTTTTAGATCAGTAATGTTTGAAACTATTTACAACTTACAAGGTAGGGTTTGACCACAACACAACACAGTGATGATGCGGTCAAACGTGAGTGTTTGAGATGATGAAGATAATCGGAAAATGTGTTATTTATTATTGTTCATCGATTTTTATCGCTGACTGTACGACCAAATATACACTTACTTATATATGGATGGATGGATGTTTGTTACTCTTTCACGCAAAAACAATGAACGGATCTGAATTAAATTTGGAATATACCTGGGTATACCAGGGTATAAGCTATCTCCAATCCAGGGATTAACACGTGGGTTGCTTTTTATCCAAGAAAAAGGTTCCTGCGGGAAGACGCGGGTGAAACCGCGGGGCGCAATTAGTAAGTTATAAAGATACTGCTTTATTTACAAACCATTTAAATATCATCAATAAAATTAGAAGTTAAATTATATATCAATTATTAATTTTATCATTAGACCTTTCGGTTGCGAGCGAACGGAATCTGTGAAGTCAAGGTTACATTCTTGTTTGCAGTTACTTACAAACAGTGGTGGATTTAGCAGCATGCTGAGTAGGCTAGAGCCTAGGGCGGCAGATTTTAGGGGCGGCAAAATTAGTGTCAATTTAAAAAAAATGATTTAATGATATTAAAAGAGTCGTATCTATGTATTTTAATATTATTATGTGCACACAAACAATTAAACATTGTTCACCACTTGATTTTGCTTCAATTTTTGTCTGATGCATAAAAAAATGACACATTTAAAAAGGAAAGGCAGAGGCCGTAGAGGTTATAGAGGTTGGTAGGGGCGGCAAAATTTGAATACTTAGCCTACTGGCGGCAAGTGTGTAAATCCGCCACTGCTTACAAAACTTATACAAATACGATAATGATATCATCCTACATTCTTTGCAAAAATCTAACCGCTACGTCTGGCGATATTTAATACAAAAACATCCTGCTAATAATTATTATAAACGTGAGAGTTTGCGAGTATGGATGGATAGAAGTTTGTTACTCTTTCACGCAAAAACTACTGAACGGGTCTGAACGAAATTTAGAATGGAGATGGAGCTTATACCTTGGATTAACACATAGGCTCCTTATTATCCAGTTTATATGTATAACACTAGATGCGCCCCGCTGTTTCACCCGCGTCTTCCCGTTATCCCGCAGGAACATAGGTATAAGCTATCTCCAATCCAAATTTCATTTAGATCCGTTCAGTAGTTTTTTGGTCGCTTAATTCTCGAACCGGAAGTCGCTCTGTAAGCCCCCCACTAGGTGGACCGACGACATTGTAAGAGTCGCAGGGAGCCGATGGATGCAAATGGCTACTAGCCGTTCATGGTGCCGTTCAAAGGGGGAGACCTGTGTTCAGCACTTCTTCCGGCTGATGATGATGAATTATGGTTTTTAAAACACTTTTATTAGCATGAGGAATCGAGAGGCCGAAATCCGAGACCGGTTCCATGCGAAGTAAAAAATATTTAGACGATTGGGTAAATCGTATAGACAGTTCATGTGTCTTCATAAAAAATAGACTTACAGTATGTACGTACCGGTCATCTTTCACAAATTCAAGAATAGGTATAAATGGAAGTCGATAAAAATAGCAGGTAGGCATGTTAACTGAACCCCATTGTTAGAGGTCAGGTGTACGAAAAGAATCGACTCATCGAAGTGAAAGGGCCGGTTTCGGCTGATTGCAATATTTTACGCAACACCAGACACCCAGTGTGTGGGTGGGTAGGTATGAGGTGCTTAAAAATAACCTACCAAGCGAATCTTGCCGGTGGAAGGAGGTTGGAACAGGCGTAGCTTGTAAATAAATTTATATTGATTTTATTTGTTTAATATGATGGATTTCGCCGAAGAACTAAAGTCACCGACAAAGCTTTCAGAATTTGCAAGTTGAAGTGGCAATGGACATTGGACAGGCGTCAATGTACGACGAACCGATAACCGATGGGGAAGAAAGGTTCTCGAGTGGCGACCACGAACCGGAACACGTTCTGTAGGTAGGCGTCCCACTAGGTGAACAGGCGATGTAGTGGAAGGTGGCGCCACACCTTTTTTAAAGGACTCAAAATGTAATATCAAAATACTCGATTGTTATTATATTTTACATCTTATGGTGGGGTAACAGGGTAGCGTTTGTTTACAAGTCACCTGATGACAAATAAAGATAAGAAAAATTTGTGATGTAGTAGGATTATAATCACTTTAAAACTTAAAACTAGCTCTAAGCCTGTCCCACCCAAAATACAAGAAACGTGCGGCAAGGAATTTTTTGGGTACCCACCATCACATTTAAAAATTTTCTTTCATTCCTAACTGATTGAATTGAATCAACAATCAATAAAACTCAGAGGCTCCTATAATTAAGGTTTTTTTTATGTCTTTTCAAAGTGCGTTGTGTTGTATAGTGACGTATTGATGATCTAAGAATACGTCAATCAATTTAGTTCTGACTTTCAAGTTGTGATGTAACATTGATCATTCATCTTGCTTGAGCATCACGATTTTTGTTAAAGTATAATTATGTTTACAATCATGGCTTAGTGTGCCCTTCTCTTTGCCGACCTTTAACAGAACTAGCTGTGCCCGCGGTTTTACCCGCGTGGACTACAGCTTATCGCGGTAAAAAGAATGTTATGTCCTATCACTATCTCTATACTGAATCTCATCAAGATAGATTCAGCAGTTTAGGCGTGATAAGGTAACAAACAACCAGACTGACAGTTACTTTCGCCTTTATTACATTACTAGCGGTTTCCCGCGGTTTCACCCGAGTGTTTCACGCTTTATCGCAATAAGAAGTATCCTATGCCCTTCCTCATTATTTAAACTATCTGCATACCCAATTTCATCAAGATTTTTTCAGTAGTTTAGGCGTAAAAGGGTATCCAACAAACAAAGTAACAAGCAGTGTTTCTTTCGCATTTATAAAATTAGTGAAAATATATTAGTATGGAAAATAATGACGCCCACTTAATTACATACATAGTTCATCATCTGCCTATTACGTTCCCACTGCTGGAAGAGAGCAAGGGCCGTAATCTACCACGCGGGCCCAGTGCGGGTTGGTAGATGTCGCATGCCCTTGAATGTTGCGGTTCTTGGGCATGCCGGTTTCCTCGCGATGTTTTCCTTCACCGTTTTGAGCGATGGCAAATCCCGCAAAACTTATTAAGTCATAGGTGCGGGGCCGAGAGGTTTCGAGCTCGGTGTCGGCGCCTTGTAAGGCGCACGCGCACATCACCATCGCTACTTCTTCTTTTTATTTTCTTATTCTTTTTTCTTTTATTTTTCTTGCTTTTTCTGCCTTATTGTCTTCTTTTTTCATTATTTTCTTTTCTTTCTTCTTTGATTGTTTTCTTGTTCTTTTTTTCTTTCTTCATTTAGAGTTTGACTGAAAACTATCATTCCTAACCTTTACCACTCCTAATCTTCAACTAGACAAAAGAGGTCATCGTCCTTAAAGCTACTGTTAATCTAAGAAACGTGCGTAAAATTCGTTTACATCATTTACTTAGTTACATTGTCAAGTAATGTAGGCCAAATGCCTTCTCCATATTGAGCGACCTTCGGCTGCTACCTCCGTGTCGTAACTGAGGCGAAAAATGTTTGTGTGACTTTGTCGCTTTGAGAAAATGATCGGTCGCGTTGTTAGTGAAGGAAAATTACCAACGCTTACTGTGACAAAGTTTTAAAGTGGTGACGTATTTTAAATGTTGGGTCTTTTCAAAAAATACATGTTTGTAGTAGCGCTTTGTCGCAATCGGATATGGTTAAGTTATATTAAGTGATGTAGAAAAATGAACTAATATTTATTGTGGTAAAGTTCTGTTTGGTTTACATATTTTTTTATTAGATATGCTTTGGTGACGAAATCGCTAAAACGTTGTAGTTTAACTCTGCATGGTCTGTTTGTTTGTTTTTGTCAATTGAAAAAAAAAATCATTGACAATTCTAAGACAGTTACTGCAAAAACGATTCGACCTTTCTATGTATTCTGTAGTACTATTATTGTATGTAGTAGAGAAGTTTTTGTCGCTATTTCTATGAGGTCATAAAGTTTTGAGCTTAGTCATAGATACAGGGCCGAGAGGATTCGAACTCAGTGTCGGCGCGATGTAAAGCGCACGCGGTTACCGTTCGGCCACCATCTGCATTCTGTAGCACTGCGGACTTGGGGAAGAAGTTCATTCCGAAGTTTTAAAGTGATCACTTGTCATGTTGTATACTACTAACGGCTGATTTCAATAATCGATCTATCCACGGTTTGCTGGAAAAAGGAATTTGACTTTTTTTAATTAGTAATAGGCAAGCAGACCCAGTCTCACCTGATGGTAAGTGATGACGAGGTCGATGATGGAGCATGCTTGCCTAGAAGATACCTGTTCACTCTCGACTTGAAGGCTCCCAAATTGTACCTATCGGGAAAAAAAGACGCTGGCAAACTGTCAAAGTCAAAGTCAAAAGTTTTTATTATTTAATAGGACACATTGTGATCACTTTAAAACGTCAAACTTAAAATTAGCAGCGCCTGTTCCAAGCTCCTTACGCCGTCAAAAGAACAGGCAAGAAACGCCCGGCAGGTAATTTTTTTGGCGCGATCACATTGTCAATTCTATTCTTATTACTAACTGTCATCTAATAGTACGATTTTATAAGCTTTACTAATAAGATTTATCTTGGTGTTGTGTGTAGTGTGGTGTCCTGCTCCTTCGCCGTACGCGTTATAAAAGTGAAAGCGAAACGTTTTGTACTCATACCGTGTTTTTCTATCTCTAGTGCCGTGGATAGATCGGTTATTGAAACCGGCCTTACGAGGACCCCGCGATAAACAATGAATCTGAAATCAGCTCCATACAAAAACGCAAGCGAGCTGACTAAATAATGCCGTAAGGTCGTATGCATAAAAAAAAAAGTTTTTTTCGTTTAAAATGAAAACTATCGTTAATTTTATAGAACTAAACCTGTGCTTTGAAAAATGTGTATATACCATACAAAAAAAAAACAACTCATAAATCGGTTGTCGGTCTTAAATGCCTGTAATATGAAAATCTTTGTTTTTTTAGAGGGCAGTTTTCGGTCATTGTTTCTCTGCTATGAAAGTAAACCAATCGTGTTATCCTTCCGACAATTTGATGTCAAAAACATGATATTTAATGTACATAAATATTAGCTCTGTAGTCTGTATGTTTTGTAATTGCTGAGAAAAAAGCAGATCTCTGCAGTCAATATTGCCCATTCCTTGTCTTAAATAAGCATGTTTTTGAATTGGTTTGTGTTGAAGATTCAAGAAACCGTAAACTATGAATAACTTACAAAATACGTGACATTGTAGAATTTTTCTTAATGTAAATTTTATCACGTAACTTGAGCATAATAACGTACATGAGTTATTTTAGTATTATCCAATAATTGTATTATTATTGCTAGAAGGCATGATATTGCTGATTCATAGCAATTATGCGCCTATGCACGCAGTTTTACATAGCATGTATGTATACATACGTTTGTATATTTTAACGTGTTTTTTTTTACAATTTACAGAGTAGCATTTGACCACAAGTCACCTGATGTCAAGAGACGATGGGATTGGGAACTGGATCTCAAGTCGGGCAGCTGGAACACACGGATAAGTGCTTGGCGACAGATCCTACTAATATTATAAGCGTGAAAGTTTTTGGGTATGGATGGATGGATGTTTGTTACTCGTTCACGCAAAAACTACTGAACGGAACTAAATGAAATTTGAAATGGTGATGGCTTATACCCTGGATTAACACATAGGCCACTTTTTATCCCGGAAAAGGGTTCCTACGGGATAACGGGAAGACGCGGGTGAAACCGCGGGGCGCAACTGGATTGAAAATTCTCTACCACCAAGCTTTAGTATTTCTCCACCAAAAGCTAAATCTCATTGTAGGATTCGAACCCACGACCTACATACAGCCCGCAAGCTGACGTCACTGAGCCATAATCGCTTTTTTGCGTTGAGTTTAGTAGTGAATCTAGGCGATGGTCATGCAGGTCATGACCACCCAAGTTTAACATTCTGATTGGCACTGAACTGTAGTTGGCTAATTTGGCGCTTACCATCAGATGAGCGACTTGCTCGTCTAATCACTCAGTGACATATTTTTTTTTTATTAGGAACCTAATTTAAAATAATAGGGAAAAGTGTCAGCCTGGTCATTATTTAATAATTATTAATTATTTATTATTTTCAAAACAATGAAAAAAGGGAAATAAAAACCTTGTTTAAAATATTGTACTTATTATTTATTAAAAAACGAAAACGACTTAAGACTAGTCTCGAAAAAAATAATTAATTTATATAAAAATAACTTACATTTTATTTTATAATATAATATATTTAATTATTTAGCTACCAATATATCAGTATCTTGAATCTTATCAGACTAAAATGGATATACTTTTTGCATGCAAAATATTTTTCTTATTAATCATGATAATTTTTTTTTGTACCCATACATTTCTTTGGCATGTGGAAGCACACGGTAACAAAACACACATACAATTTGTAAATATATCTCTATGTATAGAAAACATATAAAAAATATGGCTTTACATATAAAAAAGGACGGAAGTTTACCACTTTCTAAATATATAAAAATAAAAAGGAAAACGGAATGTGATGTTTTCTGAAGTTATATAAAAGGAGGCTATACTCATCAGTTGGCACCTTTTTCAACTAACTACTGCTTTACTACTACTTTGTTACGCAACATTATGTCGCAAGGCGACGCTGTGCGACTTGCCAAGCATACATTATAGTATAGGCTGACAATATGTTGCATAACATATGGATGGGTACAACACATGCGTACAAAAGAAGTCGACACAGCTGCGAATATATGTATTTTATGATAAATGTTACATCCAGATTACATATTTTTCTTTCACTAATGGCAGTGTCGAATTTTTTTACAATCAACTAAAATTCAAAGCTACAACGAAAATTTAATCAAAATATTTCTTGTACTTTTTTTGAGTCAAAAATGTACGTAAAAGTTAATGATTCAACAAATTTTTTTATGAGATTTTTGTTTCCAAATGTTGTCTGGTAGAAACTGCTTTAAGACCGCCCATTGCAACAATAGCTTAATATTATTCGGTATTAATTATTATTGTGGTGAAGCAACAGAGCGTTATCAATCCATCTCGAGTTAACTTTGTCTACAGTCCAAAAAACCAGTCCTTAATATATCAATCAATAGTAATTTAGAAATACTAATTAGTCAATAAAATACTTGTCCAGTTTGACGAGGCTGTCAAATACGTATTCTAGAATGTTGCATCCTTGAGATAAATGCAATTCCAACACTTATCAACAAGAAAAACCACTTTTACACTACAACTTTAGTATTAGTATATGTTATATAATCATTTCCAAACACAAACTTTTCCAAAGTTACATAATTACACAAGCTAGAAGTAGTTCCATGGCGGAATCCAAAACAATTTTAAAAACTGTGTCAACTTTCGTTTTCTACCAGTGTTGGGTCCCTTTACAGAAAGCTGCCAACAAGGTAGGGCCCATTGCGCAACCCGTGGCTACGCCTGGGACCAGTTATACTACGTACACACTATGAGTCTATCTATGACACAACTAACATAATATACCAGCGTTTCTCAAACTGAGATCCACAGATCCGATGATCAGGTGGGGATCCGCGAGTCATTTGATACCATCATTAAGTTCCCACTGCTGGAACTCAGGCTTCTAAAATGCATAAAATATTTCAACTAAGTATACATAGTAAAATTTAAATTACCAAAAAGTTAGAGCTAGTAAGTTTTTCATTATTCAAGTAGTCAAAACTTAAACAAACATAAAAAAGATCCGCGGAGAGAAAGATTAAGAAACGCTGGCTTACACAATCGACCTCCTAAATGTGGTACATGCTAGTAGCTGAACAAGAATGCATTGAGGTCAGATTTGTCTCATAAACAACCTTCGAACAACCATCGCCGCTGCGTATTCACAGTTCACACAAGCAAATTACGAAATAGTAAACCTACAAGCAATGAACCCTAAACTAACGTGCCGACGAGACACTTGGTGGGGGCGAGGTCACGTGACAATATGCCTTAGGTACAATCAGATCCAATCGTGACTCAACAGGTACTAAACGAATCATTGGAAGTAGGAAACAACTTATTAAACCCACTCGCTCTTCTTTAAATAAACTTCGACCTAAGACATGACACCCGCAGAGTCTAATTACATAAGGAATGTGATGAAATAAAGATTCTATTTTCCTTTCGGCAAGGAAACGAGCTTTACTTCTACGTGACGAACGTCGACGTAATCGATGAATCGATGAACAGATCGAATCGGAATTAATCGTTTCTAAAAATACTATTAGCACTCGGTCTCACCTTCTTTCCTTTCGTGTATGTAGTGTTCCACTTCCCGCAAGGAATGGAACAGCCTCCAAGTTAGCAGAACACCTGTGATCTCCACCAGAGCTATGATCAGAGACGCTCCAGCAATTGAAGAGCTGATGATCTTGGTGTAGACAGCCGCCACCTTAGCACATCCCAGTCTCTCATTGGCTTCCTTATCAGTGAAGTCGCAGGTCGCCCTGTAGTAGCTATCTGAACAGCACGTCAGAGGCAATTCGTTTCTCCAATTCCTGTAGTCCCGAGCGTCGTTGGCGCCGCAGCATCTCAACTTCCTCTCAATGCGTCCGAAAGCTCTGAACGAATCCGGATTGTTTTGGATGTTGTAGTACCCGTCGTACACTGTGTCCTTGATGAATCTATCCGTGTCTTCTCCATCGACGAAAACGAAGATCAGAGTTGCTGAGATGGCTTGTCCGACCACGATCAGAACGAGGAATAAGCCGTAGATTCCGAGCAGACCCCGGCTTTCCTTGTTAGTGCCGCACCAACCGCAGAAGGCGACCATCATCATGAAGAGTCCGAGGAGGATGAACAGCCATGGCGCGACCTGGGGCCAGTAGATCCTGTAGTCCAGCAAGTAGTGATTGCTGTTCCTCAGCGTCACAAACTCAGTTAATTGCACGAAGAACCATATCCCAGTGGCAGCCGTCGCGAGTCCAAACACCGCGTATATTATGTTCACGACATACAAAACACCTTTGATCAATTCTTCTTTAGACATTTTTCGTTTTTAGCACTATCGTCCGCACAGAGTGATCGTTGTCAATGAAATGAGAGGCGAGTGTCTGATGGAACTACTTTTATAAACTTTGCCGCACCTTAGCAGCTCGCGGATAAAGGTGCACGTACACTGTCAAGCGTGGCTTGATGAATGCGACCACCTACTCGAGTCATTTGTTCTCTGAGACATTAAGTGTTATTATGTTTAGTTCAATGAACTGTATTGAGGTTAATTTTGCATTGTCAGGTGAAACTAGATTATGGCCTAGAATTTTTTGTGAATAGAGTGACGAATAGCTTGTAAATTGGATATACTAATAGTGCTTTTTAGTAAAACCTGTTTTTAATCATTGTTGATCATTAGTTATCCACATTGTTTGTCTAATTAGGCAATGAATAACTCAAAAATTATGTTAAGAATGATAATTAAGTAAACTCATGGCTAAATTACTTCCTTTATTTACGTAGTTATCTACTCTTATAAGTTTACACATCTGACTAATTTCCTTACAAGCATGACTCAATCTCCCTTGCAAACAGTACCTTCCAATTAGCATTTGTCAGTCAAACTTCGCATCAAGTCGTCAATCATCAGGCTTGTAAACAACGCTTGATAGTGTGACGCGGACCTTATGTCAACACTAGAAGAAATCTTCTATTGTAAAGTAGTAATTTATTTATCTATGAAACACTTAGGGCCGGTTTTTATACGTAGGCAAAGGTACCTAATTGTCAAAAGTGTATTAAAAATTTAAATCCTTAGTCATTTTATATACTTTTTACTTTGACTAGGTATCAAAAACCCGGGCCTTAGGGTCAATATTCCAATCCCCGGGTTATCGCTATTCGACTGATAAATAAAACTAAACTAAGTAATGTAAAGATCACAATTATATTACTCGTTCTATTTATGTTTATTCTTCATACAAAATGCAAGTTGCAAGTTCCTTGTTGTTCTTGTTTTAAATTTATTTTTTCTGTATTGTGGTGTGCCAATAAAGAGTTAATCTATCTATTTATCTAATGCTCTGTTTTTGTTCTCGCAGTGTTTTGTATTATTTAATAGATAAGTTTTATCTTGAGATTGAAAGATGGCACCTAACTCTAGTATTTTATAGATTGATGCATTGGCAAGCTCAATGGGCTGGGGATTTGTGAACAAGAATTTCAATAATCCCCACTGTTTTGTTTCAATAGTGGGGATTAATTTTAGACATAACCCTCTTTTTGAGACTGATGAAAAAGAATGATTGCTTTTCATGTTTCAATTTGGATGCTTAAATCCCCCTTTTTAAATGATTATTAAGTTCCCTTGTTGACAAATAAAAAATGCAGACGAAAATGAAGCATGTTTTTCTATAAAATTATGACTTCTATTCATAAAATAAGTAATTTTTGTATACTTGTATTTCGAGTTAATAAAATTAAAAGGCATGATTCGTGCAATCTAATGATTATGTTGAAACAAGTTCTATGCTAGTGGGGTAAGGTTGGAAATAAGTAAATTAAATGGGAAGGTAATTTAGATAAAATGTTCAAGACCACGGAATTTACCAGCTTTTAATAGATTTGTGACGTATTCATTAACATAGATTCGAATTGCACATAATTTATTTATCAATAAAAATGTAATTCTTAAACATAATAATAAACTAAGTTTATAACTATTAACTAACTATCTAAACTAAAAAAACATATGTTCGCGAACCTATTTAAAGCATATTACAAATATATTATTATTTCAATAAGGTTTGATTTGGAAATATTACATTAATATTGGTAATTTACCAAAATGTAACATCAGTCGTTAGAATTAAATCTAGTTTTACATGGTAACACATTTACAATAACTGTAACATTCATATTATATAGGTGCCTATATAATTTTCTAACTTAAATCAGTTATCTATTTGGTAATATCATACATAAACATGTTATAAAAATTAAAATCGAAATTATCTAAAACTATTACAAAGAAATGACTAAAATTAATAATTACCAAGTGCGTAAAAGAAAGATCTTTTACAATTAACATCTATCCTAACTAAAAATATACACATTACATTTAAATTAAACCAAAAACTGTCTCTAACGATCTTTAAACATATTAAAGAAGCTGTAACATAATTATTGCCTGTTTGAATCATTATTTAATTTTAAAACAGTTTTTTTCGGTGGATATTTTTGTACAATAGATTTTATCACAAAAAAAGTTATAAAACATATAACTTTATCAAAGCTACGAGTTTGAAATTTGAAACAAACTGAATCTCTTTACTTTATAAGTACAGATGACATATAATAATGACTAATTTTATTAACAGTTAGTCATCCATTGTCAATAATCTCGAGATGTCAGATCAAAATGGCGTAAGTCAAGATTCAAGCAAGCATGACGTCATGCCAATTACGGAGTGTCCACTCGTGCTCACACAATTGCCCTGGAGGTGACCTTATCTTTTTTATGGTACCTACATTGAATTATTCAATTTGTACACCAATGCCTTTTTGAAATTCGAAAAAACCCGACTTTGAGTGACTACAAATAGTGGCGCCACCTAGATTGAGACTGTAAAACTTCTCTCAAAACATATTTGAAACCTTTACGTAAAATAATTAAGTAAGAAATTCTGTTTTTTATACTAAATAACTTACTTATTAGTAGTATCCAGAGCATTACAAATTTAAAGGTACAAACAACTGAATATGCAGTAAAAAAACAATTTTTACAATAAATATCTAGTCGTGATTATTTTTTACAATGAATATCTATTCGTATTCCTTTGTTCAGATAATCATGAAGCCGTCACATCGACATCACACTTTGTGCCATTGTTATGTTGTATAACAATACTATGAATAAATAAAAGGCACACACACACACACACATTCATACCTCCACACACACACACTGGTAACAAAGTTTTCTAACGTGTTACACCATTTTCTAGCACAAGAAAAAGGAAAACTATTAGCTAATGCCGTCACACGAGAAATGCATATTGGAATATCTACTTTAAACTTATAGAAACATAGTTGAGATTCACTTGTGCAAAAGCTACGACCTCATGTGACTATCTTACGAAACCGTGTCGCGTAGCATTAACTCGTTATTTAAGCTAATATTTGACACACGAATATTTAAAAATACTGCACTGATCACAATTGTGTTTACACTGTTCAAAGACAGATCTTTGAACATTGGAAAATACTACATTGATTCCAATGTTTAAAATCGATAAACTTACAATCTTTACGACGCAATAGGTTGCTCTGCCAAAGCTTACAGTAGAACTTTCTTACTTTCAGACTCGTGATGTCTAACAATCACTTGTTGAGGCTTCTTCTTCAGAGCTTTCGACAGGAGCAGAGCCGACGCCAAGTTCAAAGCTCCAATGAAGGCGGTGAAAATAGCAGCTGCTGATAAAACTTTGATTGCCACTCTGACGTGATGAATTGCGACCTCCGCGCATCCCAACCTTTCATTAGGCAGCTTGTCAGTCATCGCACAGTAGTAGATCGGCTCTATCTGCCATCCGTGGTAGTAGGTATCGCAGCAAGACATGGGGAAATCATTCCTCGATCCCTTGTAGTCTCTAGGGCTGGTCGCGCCGCAGCACTGCAGCTTCCTCTCCAGCAGTCCGTAGTACGTCTCAATACCACGATCTTGCTTCATGTTTGTAAACGCGTCCCAGATCGTGTCGGTCACAAACTTGTCACTGGCTTCGGAGTCGGCGAAGACCAGAGCAATAACTGCTGCTACGATGAGCAGTATCAGCGCAATGCTCTGAAAGGTCACGTAAGTGAGTACCAGAGAGCGACTCCTCTTTCTTGCACCGGCAAAACCACAGCCGGACACGATCAGCACGAATAAACCGGCAAAGATAAACATCCACGGTATAGCTTGGGGCCAGTACACGCTGTAATCAAGCTTGTAATGATTCGTATTTCTTAAACTTGTTATGCTGTAGATCTCTATGAAGAACCATATGGAGGTCGCTGTGATGGCTAATCCGAGAATTGTGTAAACTATGTTAAGGATCACTAGGAACGCGGCCGGAACACTTCCACTTCCCATTTTGCTTTATTTTGTAGTGTTTATTGTTCACTTGTGAATGTTGTGTTAGTAGACGTGCGTCCGCGACGGTGTGTCGTTATTAAATGGCGTCGCTGGGTGAGCCGATCGTTTTTATAAAGTCGCCGCGTGATCAAGGCTGCGGTGATCTTCCTAGTAAATTGGTGATTCATGGGTAGACGCGTTTTTGATTTGCTACCTATGGCTGTGACTCTCGTGGTAGGTGAACTAGCTGATATCCTTTACTCGTAAAAGAGTCATTTAATCTTAACAGAATCAAGTTCATTCATAAATTTTCTATTGCTTGCGAGTTGTTTTGAAATAATTGTAGGAAATAAGTTGTTTGCACCCGTATAGGTACAGTATTTTATTTAAAAATAATTGTCAGGTACATAATGTAGGTTTGATACTTGGAAAAATAGTACTACTACTATACTATTTACTTCTAGGTACTACAATCGTAAATGCGTTGATGACATAAATTTTTTGATTGATATTCAGTACTCAATCACGCCAAAACCACTTAACAGAAAAGGATCGAATTTAGCACAAAGATAGATTAGACTTTAGAATAACTCATGGAATAATTTTCATTCCAGGAAACTGTAGACTTCCTGCGGGAAAACAGGAAAACCACGGGAGTAACTGCAGCGCTACAGTGGTCGTAGCACTTGTAGCTAAGATAGTAAAAGTATAACTTACTTATTGGAAAAAAATAACTTTAGTCCACTTGATCTAAGCGACGATGCAATCAAAAGTGGCGCTGATGCGATGCTACACCTGGATTTGCTCTCAAGTGAGGCCGCCGGAACACACCGATACGTGCTCGGCGACAGATTCTTAACATACCGGCGGTGTTGGCTTGACAGGCGAGTACTATTAAATAGATAGATAGATTAACTCTTTATTGGCACACCACAATACAAGGAAAATAAGGTGGTAGCTAGCCAGGCGAGTACAGGAAAATACCCTACCACCAAGCTATGGTTTCATCACGACGTTCTCCTTCACCGGAAGTTCAAGCTCATTGTAATATTATGTGATCGGGTGCGAATCCTACAATGAGCTTGAACTTCCGGTGAAGAAAAATCGTGATGAAACCATACCTTGGTGAGAGGGCATTTTCTAATACTCGCCTGACTAGCTACCACCCTCATGTTAAGAATCTGTCGCCAAGCACCTATCGGTGAGTTCCGGCAGCCTCACTTGAGGGCCTGTTCCCAGTCCAGGTGTAGCGTGGCGCCATCTTCGACCACATCGTCACTTAACATCAGGTGACTTGTGGTCTAACGCAGTAACTTTATATAAGTAGTAAAAAGTATGAATAAAAACGATTAAAAAAACTACTTTTGGCTTGGGATTGGTGTAATTTCCGATGCTCTAGATACTGGGAACTCAAGCTAGGAGTCAGAGCTATGCCTGTGGTTATGCCGGCGTTATTATTATTATAGCTATTAACTTGAAAACTACATTTCCTGTGCTGTTATATAAATACAGAGCAGCTACAGAGCATTTTAAAATACTTAAGTTGTTTACTGAATCATTACTTTTTACAGCCCACTGATATGAAGGCTTTAGTGGTAGAGGCAGTGGCGATATATTTATATATATATGTTACCGGAAATGTATGTAATCCGTCATTGTATACAATTCCTAGGAATTGATGTTTTTTTTTACTATTTACAGGGTAGCGTTTGACCACAAGTCACCTGATGTAATTCATAAAATCGCACGGAAATGTGTAAAATAAATCATATAAGACACATTTCCTAGGAAATTTATACATTTCTTAATTAGCAATCGGAAATGTAAAACCACAGATAAAAGTAAAAATATTGCCAGCCGCCGCACCGTAACCTACTGTTACACTTTTATTTACCTAATACCTACATACTATCAATAAAATAAAAGAATAAGCAAAGTTTAAAGTGTTTTATTACAGAAAGCATTATTTTTATACATTTCCTTATCCGATATTGGAATTATATACAATTCCTAGGAATTTTACACATTTTCTAGGACATTTATGTATTAAATAGTGTTTTATACATTTCCTAAATAGCTTCGGAATTGTATAAATCTCTTAGGATTTGTATACAATTCCTAGATTTCATACATTTCACGTATCATATACACTAGCTTCTGCCCCGCTGCTTCGCCCGCTTCGACTATCCCTCAGAAACCGTTTATTTCACCGGGATAAAATTAATAATAAATAATAATGCCCGCACAATCACATACATAGGCTCTGACCCCTAACTAGGTTTCCCTGTATCTAGGGTATCAGAAACTACGAGGATCGGGGATCCACAACACCCAGACACAGAACAAATACTTGCGGTTTTTTTTTTAATGCACAAATATTTGCCCTGTAGCGGGAATCGAACCCGCGACCTCACGCTTCGCAGTCGGCTATCCGCCCATTGCGCCACATCGGTCGTCATTAACTTAATCCTCCTTTTTTGGGAGTACACTGTGGTATGTATTTATATTAAAAACTCTTTCTTAATTTCAATTTCCATCACAATAACTTCAAAAGCAAAGAACTTTCCATGCAAACTTAACTTACTCGTAGCAAACAGGTTGAGTGCAGACTAGTGAATGTCACTTGCCTTCGGACATAACGCAAATATAGCCTCGATATGAGCCACCACCTAGCTCGTTTACTCATAACGCTATTCAATACAAAATTTATTTAATATAAACGCCCACACAATCACATACATAGCTCTGACACCTAACTAGGTCTCCCTGCATCTAGGGTATCAGACTTTGCGTCGATTATCTATCAAGCTCGGATATCGCTTACGGCCGGTATCAATAACAGATTTATCCACGGTTTGACATAATTTTGACATTACTTCTATGGAGCTTATGTCAAATTTCCATCTCCAGTACCTAGGGTAAATCGTGGATAGATCGGTTAGGGACCATCCGTAAATTACGTCACACGTTAAGGGGGAGGGAGGGGGACGACGAAGTGTGACCTTGTGTGACAAGGGGCGGGGAGGGGTCTCAAATTTTGTGAATTAAATTTTTTTTTAAATATAATATTAAATATTACAACACGAAATATAAAATTTCAAAAAATGTGACATCACACTAGGTAGGGGGAGGTCTCACAAATGTGACCAGCTGTGACAAGGACGGGGGCGGGGTAAAAAAATCATCAAACTGTTGTGATGTAATTTATGGATGGCCCCTTATTGAAAGAGAGATTTGAGATTTGTGCTGCCCAATGTTAAAGAAGTACCAACAAATGTAAAAATTAAGGACGAAGAATTGGACCTTGTCAAGACTACAGTATTCTTAGGCATAACTTTAGATCACAAATTGCAATGGGGTCCACATATTGTCAGTCTATCGAGCAGACTTAGCTCTGCAGCATATGCTGTAAAGAAGATCCGTCACCTTACTGACGTTGATACAGCCAGACTAGTCTATTTCAGCTATTTTCACAGCATTATGTCCTATGGAATATTGCTGTGGGGAAACGCTGCTGATATTAACACCATATTTGTATTGCAGAAGAGAGCTGTTCGTGCGATTTATAACATGGGCCCCAGAGAATCTTTAAGAATTAAGTTTAAAGAAACCAAAATAATGACAGTTATTTGTCAATATATTTATGAAAATGTAATGTACATACGGAAAAATTTAAATAGCTTCAAAAAGAGAAGTGATTATCACAATTTTAATACTAGAAACAAAGATAAAATTGCTGTACCCACCACTAGGCTCCATAAAGTTAGCAACTCGTTCAAAGGTCAATGTGTACGCTTTTTCAACAAAATCCCAAGTGAAATTCAAGACTTGTCTATAACAAAATTTCAAATTCGTATAAAGAGAAATCTCATTAGTAAAGCTTATTATAAAATATCGGACTATCTAGATGACAAACAAGCTTGGGATTGTAGTTAATCTATCTATCTTTCTTTCTATCTATCTATTCTCCCTATTTCCCCTATTCTAACCATTTTCGGTAAACAGCCAAAACAGTCATGCTCACGAAAGTGACTTTGCTTGCAGCGGCGTCATGTGTCGGGTCGCCCTCTTCCCTCTCATATGGTCGAGGAGAGCGATGGCTGGCACATGCGTCAACTCGTGAACGGGTGCTGCTTGTGGGGTCTGGTCTGCTTTGGTTGTGATCCCGCAACTCGTTAATATTCATGTTCCCATATCCCAATGTGTACAACCAAACAAGAGAAATCTTCTTATTAGTAAAGCTAAATAAAAAATATCGGACTATTAGATGACAAAAAAAAAAGCTTGGGATTTTAGTGAACTTGCTCCAATTCAATCAATTAGTAATAAGAATAAAATTGTCAATGTGATCGCGCCAAAAAAATTACCTGCCGGGCGTTTCTTGCCTGTTCTTTTGCCGGCGTAAGGAGGTTGGAACAGGCGTAGCTAGTTTTAAGTTGACGTTTTAAAGTGATCACAATGTATCCTATTGAATAAACATATTTTTGATTTTGATTTTTTGATTTTAGATGTAATCTATATAGAAAATGTATGAACAATCGCTGTTGTTTACAAACCAAATTCTGGAAACGAAAATAAAATGTTCACGTTAATATTTGATATAGTACCAAAAAGCCTATGTACTTATTTTATTTTATTATTCATAAACAGTTATTGTCTAACAGTAAGTGGTAAACAGCAACCGTCAATTATATTCTAACAAATATATAATGATTATATGACGACGCGGTAGCCGAGTTGGTAGTGTCTCTGCCTGCGAAGCTAGCGGTCCCGGGTTCGAATCCCGGTAAGGGCAATTATATGTGTGATGAGCACGAATATTTGTACCTGAGTCTTGGATATTTCTATCTATATAAGTATTTATTTCTCTATATAAGTATGTATATCGTTGTCTAGTACCCATAACACAAGTTTCGAGCTTAACTTGGGGCTAGGTCAATTTGTGTGCAATTGTCCCCGATATTTATTTATTTATTATATTTGATTTGATGTTGAAAATCCTGAGATATTAGATGTTAAATCCCTCTAAGATCCCTGTAATTTCATTTCAGTATATAATACCTAATACCTATTCATATTTATGAATGAAAACAACACGCCCACTCATAACTGCATTTGTACCTACTCTTTATTTCCCATTAATCATTTATTATATAAGAATTATATTGTTTCTTTATTAGAAGGAAATGTTGACTATGATACATCGTGAAGAAACCATATATTGGTGGTAGGGTATTTTCTAGTGCTCGCCTGCTAGCTGTAATAAAAAAACGGCCAAGTGCGAATTGGACTCGCACAAAGAAGGTTCCGTACAAACACTTATTTATTTTATTGTTATTTAACTACATATGTACGGTTTTCAGACTTTTTTTACTTTGCATGAGCTGTAAGATTTTGCTTCATGCCAAATTTCATGATTCTAGGTCAACGGGAAGTACCATGTAGGTTCTGATTCCCGCGTGAAATCGCAAAATATGCGAAATTATGCAACATAAACGCTCATATCTTTTAATCGCGTTGACTTACAAGTTTGTTTTTTTCACAGCTGAAAAAGGCCATAGAGCCGAGTATTTGATATAAATTTTAACATGATGCGCGTTTCTGAAGAAAAGGGTCTTATCAGACAGACGGACAATAATTTAAAAAAAAGAATCGATTTCTCTTTCCTCTCGATTTCTCTGGGATACCATCATCAGATCCTAGTTCATCTATCATCGTACCACCCTTGGGATATCTCCTTTCCAACAAAAAAATAATCATTAAAATCGGTTCATAAACGCGCGAAGTTATCCGCGAACAAACATAAAAAAAGCATTTAAACGGTCGAATTGAGAAACCTCCTCCTTTTTTGAAGTCTGTTAACAAAGTGATCGATAAGGGTTCCGTTTTCCCTATTGAGGTATGGAACCCTAAAAAAACTATTAGTCTACGCGGGAAAAACCGTAGGGTACAGCTAGTTTATCATAGTTCTCACACTCCTATTCACGCCATGGGCGTAATTGCGTAATTCAAATAAAGTGAAAGACGCCTTAGAAGTGGCCACTTCCGAATTACATAAGTAATTGCAATTAAGCGTCTGGACTTGGCATTAACGCGAGGCCTTCATAAATGTCTTATTCTTTGCGTCTAGGGAACTTCCCTGTGGGAGAAAAAAGACCAACCGAAATATCGTTTTCCTTCTGTCGCAGGGAGCCGATGTATGGCTAATAGCCGTTCATGGTGGCGTTGAAGGGCCTATGTTCAGCAGTGGACTTCTTCCGGCTGATGATGGTGATGATGATGAAATTTTCATAAATATGTTGGTAGGTATCGGGAACCATGCACTAGACCACACACTATGTATCTTAGCAACAATTGTAAGGTAAAAACGTGCTTGTTCAATTGTACACACATTATACTAGGTTACTGATTCAGTAGGCTTCCAACGCCATTGTCATTTGTTACCACAAGTGTTTCCCTTTGTCCTGAAAGGGAAAGTGCGTGCCGCTGGCCACATAACCTATATCTACAGTAGAGGTATGTATTTGAGAACGAACTAGGTCGTAAGAGCGCTCCCGTAGAAGAACTATGCGAACTATTTCCTAGATCCCTCTTCAGTTTGTTCAACATAAAAAAAAAATTATTTGCTTATTTAAAATACCTATATGAAAACCTATAAATGTACTTTGTTTGCACAAAGATAATAATAAATTTGATGCGTTTTAAATATTTATTTAAACTTAAAGCCTACTACTCATTAATCGTCATCTCAATTAAATTCTACACAATGGATAACAGTACTGAGTATTCTATCAGTCCCTTCTAGTAGTATCAACAATACTACTATAGTAATGACTCATTAATGGAACTTGTCATTCATTCATCTCATACTTCCTGGTTGTGTCTTATTAAACATGACTAAACATCCTACAATGACGTATTACAAAATATCAGACTACATAAATATCAAAAAAGCTCGGGATTGTAGTGAACTTGCTCCAATTCAATCAATTAGAAAGACTAGTAACCGTAGACATATTAAAAAACACAACCAGAGAACCTTTTTTTTTGTAACAAGGTAACGTTTGACCACGAGTCACCTGACGTGGTCGAGGAATGTGCCATGCTACACCTGGATTGGGAACTTTTAAGTGAGTTTTTTGGGAAAATGCTGCCTTTTTTATTTTTTTGTAAGTATTAACCGCAAGCAATTGACCACACCTGATGTTATATAAGCGAAGACGTGGTTGATAAAGGAGCATGCTTGCCTAGAAAATACCTAGTTATTCTTGACTTAAAGACTCATAAATTATACTTACTTGTTATGTACTTGTCATGTGTCGGGTCGCCCTCTTCCCTCTCATATGGTCGAGGAGAACGATGGCTGGCACATGCGTCAACTCGTGAACGGGTGCTGCTTGTGGGGTCTGGTCTGCTTTGGTTGTGATCCCGCAACTCGTTAATATTCATGTTCCCATATCCCAATGTGTACAACCAAACAAGAGAAATCTTATTAGTAAAGCTAATTAAAAAATATCGGATTATTAGATGACAAAAAAAAAGCTTGGGATTTTAGTGAACTTGCTCCAATTCAATCAATTAGAAATTGTCAATGTGATCGCGCCAAAAAAATTACCTGCCGGACGTTTCTTGCCTGTTCTTTTGCCGGCGTAAGGAGGTTGGAACAGGCGTTTTAAAGTGATCACAATGTATCCTATTAAATAAAAATGATTTGAATCTTGAATTTTTTTTGAATTTTGTATTTCATTATTTTTACTGAATTTTTGTACCCGACTGCGAAAAAAGGAGTGTAAAATAAAGGGACAAATAATTTGTAGGACACATCAGCTTCGGCTGGTGTGAACCGCTGTTTCGGTCCGTATAACCAAGGGTTTGGGAGTTTTTGGGAGGAGTTGGGTGTACCTACATAGAACGCAGCATAAACACCTAATATGCTGAATACGATCTCGTAACATATACCTACCTAGCAAATTAAACAAGTTTCTGACTAAAACGCGTTGTATTCTCAGAAAGGTGAGTCATTCATACGCTACTATGTTTAATGTTTATTCAACATCAGATATCGGGGCCTCGCTACCTCATGGGCTCTATGAGTCATAGCCTCCGAAGTCATAAGGGTAAAGACCTTTTAAGAAACGGCGTGACGTTGTTTTCTTGAATAATTATAAAAATTCCTTTTATGGTATGGCAATTCTACAAAAATATAATTAAATGCAAGGGACGATTTCTATTAATTTTGAGTGACTTACCACAAACAAGTAACAAATGTATCTTTCGGAATAGTGTTGGGAAAAAAACTCGTTGTGTAGTGTCGATACTTACCTAACTATATCGATAGTCCATTGACTGTCCACGACAATTCAACAGTGTAAATAACTTAATACTATGGGAAGTTTTCTGACAAGCAATTAAAAAGCTGTGCATAAGAATTCGCTAAATGGCGTTGATGATGTGTGTAACGTGGTCGTCGTTGTAGTCTAATAAAATAATAATGATGTACATTCCCAGGGTTGAAACCATCTCCATACCAAATCACATCAAGATTGGTTCCATTAAATTTATCCGAAACAAACAGAGAATCAAATATTTTCTCTTTATAATTAGCGAGGGAGGTTTATTCTTCTGTTCGTCACATTTACAGTACGCGGCAATATCGATGGTAACGAGTATCATAGTATCGATGACTATCGGCAATCGGCAATAGTAATAAAAATAAAATTATCAAAGTGATCGCGCCAAAAAAAATTCCTGCCGGGCGTTTTTTGGTTGTGTGTACTTTTATTTACCCAGTAAAAGAAGCGCTCCACACTTTTTGAATTAACCATTATATCGTAACTAATACAAGTCAATTTAATTATTTTATATTTTTAGTGCGTTTTTAAAGTGTTTTTTTTTTTAGTTTTTTAAAACTATATATTATTATTTTTTTACTTTTTAGTCATTTGTTACCCAATTCCAATCTATTGTACTCATCAAGACGATTCATATAAGTCCAAACACGAGGGGTTTACTAGAAGCTACTGCAGAGATCCCCTACCCACCTTCCGGCTGCATCATCAGATCAGGTCGATGATACCAAATTATTGCATTGTCACCGAGATTACATACACATACAAAGTTTCAAGTCGATACGACAATTAGAAGTAGGTGAAAATTGACTTCTAAGATTTGATTACATAGTTAGTTACAAGTCAAGCTAATAAAAGTGTTTTAAAAATAAAATTATCAAAGTGATCGCGCCAAAAAAAATTCCTGCCGGGCGTTTCTTGTTCTTTTGCGTAAGGAGGTTGGAACAGGCGTAGCTAGTTTCAAGTTGACGTTTTAAAGTGATCACAATGTATCCTATGGAATAAAAACAATTGAACTGTGTTCGTCACGTTTAAGGTACGTGGCAATATCGATAGTAATTGGGTAACATAGTATCGATGACTATGGAACATGAATATCGATATGTGGGCAACACTAGCGCCACGAGCTATTAGTGAACACTGATTTAGTGACGTATTCTTCAAGATTGTTGTTTCAGTGCGTTCGCACTTTTATCTGTTTAGTGGTTTGTACGGCCGCAAACCATTGCGTCAAAGTGATAGCATATGAGCCCCGAGCTTCTGTGCACGGCACAAATAGAGTTAATAGGAAATCAATTAATATTAATAAGAACAAACAACATTAATAATGAGCAATGACAAATAGGTGTCCGGCTCAAAGGACCATCTATGACGGGCGCGGGTGTTTCGTACTTAAAACTGATAGATTTTATGTAGGGCGGAAATTAAACTATGTACATGTGTTATTTGACCAGTGGCCCGTCAGAAAGAACTTCGTTTTTTAGAGATCCGTACCCAAAGGGTAAAACGGGACCGGATAAAAAATACCTTCCGAAACACATTTTCCTTCTAAGTCAAAACGAAAACACTTTTTACTCAGAAGGAAAACTAAGGTAAAATAAGGAAGGAAAAGGTTTACATTCTGGAAGGAATCTATCTTCGATGGTAAGACTCAGAAGGAAAGTCAGTAATTTTTTCTCAGTTTAATTACTAAGACTACTACTACTTACTTGCTATACGTCCGTCCGTCCGTCTGTCTGTCCGTCAGTCACCAGGTTATATCTCATGAAATGTGATAGTTAGACAGTTGACATTTTCACGGATGATGTATTTCTGTTGCCGCTAGGTATGTTAGAAGTTTTAAACCAACGAAAAAACAGGAGAAGTCGATGCGTGTCCTACTTTAAAACTATAAATGCGAAAGTTTGTGTGTGTGTGTGTGTGAAAGTTTGTTACCACGTATCATCGTAACTACTAAACCGATTTTGATGAAACTTGGAATAGAGATAGCTTATACCCTGGATTAACATATAGGCTACTTTTTATCCCGGAAAAAGGTTCCTGCGGGATAACAGCAAGACGCGGGTGAAACGGGCGCAACTAAGTAGTAATGTATTTTTTTTAATGCATGACTTGAAAGTGTAGCTTGCAATGTGGCTTCAGTTAAAATAACTAAAGACGTCACTCGGGCTAATCGCATCAATTTCCAACAGACAGCCACGGGTGATGTTGTTCGAGCAATTTATCAACAATACACGACGGTCATGCGGAAATGATTCAAGGACGGATCGATTGAGGCGACATTCTAGCGCAAACGGCTACCAACGCGGGTGGATTGTGAACTAAATAATATGCGACAATCATCATTGCAGTCATCGTCATCATCATCATCAGAAACTTTTGTAATTTTCAAAACCTGGACACTGAGCGACAAAAGTATCTAATCCGAAATGTGTTTTAGATGTTTGATTGTATTTATTTGCAAGTTTTGTCGTTGACTGCACTAGGCGGGTACCGGTAGTTTCTTGTAATGATTAGCCTGTGTCAGTCCACTGCTGGACATAGGCCTCTCCCATGATACGCCACTGAGCTCGGTCTTCGGCTTTTCTCATCCTACCACTGCCAGCCACTCGGCGGAAGCGGTCATTGCAGTGGTCATATAAGCTGCAGAACCGACAACCGTTGGGGTAGACGTGTTCTTGAGTGGAACCGCGACTTGTAGTAGGACGCCCTGCGACTACGTGGAGCAACGATTTGCGTCGGGTGGCTGGCAGTGGTTGGATGAGAAGAGCCGAAGACCGCGCTCAATGGCGTACCTTGGGAGATGCCTATGTCCAGCAGTGGACTGATACAGGCTGATGATGATGAATCAGAGCTATTCCGCGAGCGCTTCGCTAGTTCAACACTGTGCTGCACCAACACCAGGACGTTAGCGTTTAACAACAAGTCACCTGATGTTAAGTAGCGAAGAGGTGAAAGGTGGCACCACGGTACACCTGGACTGGGAACTGGCTCTCAAGTGAGGCTGCCGGAACACATCGATAGGTGCTTGGCGACAGATATTTTGTGCATTGAAAAAAATTTAAGTACCTACAGTTTTTTTTCCGTATCTATGCCATGTAGTTTCTCATTTGCGACGGATCAAACTGACCATTAGATCCGAGTAGGACTCGATATTTTTGGATGTGGAGTAACAATAACCATATATGTACAGTTAGTAGGTACAATTTTCATGAATGGAACGATGGTGGCAATTCATTTTAAGCGTAGGTACTGGTTATTTTTGGATGAAACAGTAATTAACTGCTTTACGCAAGTATCTTTAGTTTTATCCATAAAGGCAGCAACACCTTCGAAGGTCAATCAATGTGTACGCTTTTATTACAGAATCCCAAGTGAAATCCAAAACTTGTCGATAGCTAAATTTCATAGCTTATGAAAATATAACATCAGACTATTTAGATCACCAAACCAAAACTGCGCCATAATGAAGTACCCTATGTCACTCCTACAATAAAGACAAATCTAATGACACCTCATATGTTAAAATCCGTCAAGCCATTTAGGCTACAGGACGTGCCGAAGACATAACATACAAATACAAATATTAATTGCAGTAAATGTGGTACAAATATGGTGTTAAAAATGGTTAGTGTTTACATACAAACAAACATACATACACTCGAAAAACATAACTCTCCTTCCTTCGCAATCGATTAAAAAGCTCAGGATTGTAGTGAACTTGCACCAATTCAATTAGTTAGTAATTAGAAAACAATTGTAAATTTGATCACGCCTAAAAAATTGCTCACAGGATACGGAACGCCATCCCAAAAAAAATATTTTTATATATTTTTTTATGTAACAAGCAGACCGCCTTATGGAAAGCGGTCACCTTCGCCTATGGACATCTGCAACACCAGGGGAGTTGCCGATGTGTTGCCGACCTTTAAGAACTCTTTTCACGCCCATCTTGAATGACTGCATTCTGTGGCACTGCGGAAAGACGCTTCACATTTTACAAGTATGCGGAAGAAAGGAAAGCATAAATCAAGTGGCGTGGGATTTCCGAATCTCGATCGTGTGAGCTTTATTTGTGTAGGACGCCCCCCAGCTAGGTGGAGGGACGACATCTGCAAAATGGCTCGCAGCGGTTGAGAGGAGCCGAAGATCGGGCTCGATGGTGTTCTTTGGGAGAGGTCTATGTCCAGTAGTGGACTGAAACGGGCTGATGATGATGATGATGAGCTTTATTCCGATGACGAGATTAAATTGCTTCTCCGACCATGCATGTATGCAATACTTTTTCAACCACTTGCCTCTACATAAATAACTTTTGGCCAGCGACCGTCTCGTGCCAGTAGTTACAATGGCTACCTACATCATCGGAACCCAATCAGATCGCAAACAACTGGACGCATATCATAACAATGACTTGCGGATTCACTGAACCATCCGATACACATATCCGGAAGGTTTTTACATATCCAAAGATATATGTATCTAAACCGAAATAGTTAGGGGTTTAGGAGGAACACTATTATAAAATATCGGATTATTTGGATGACAAAAATAGCTTGGGATTTTAGTGAACTTGCTCCAATTCAATCAATTAGTAATAAGAATAAAAAAATTTAATGTGATCGCGCCAAAAAAATTACCTGCCGGGCGTTTCTTGCCAGTTCATTTGCCGGCGTAAGGAGGTTGGAACAGGCGTAGCTAGTTTTAAGTCTGACATTTTAAAGTGATCACAATGTATCTTAATGAATAAAAAACATTTGATTTATGACTTTTTGTCTTTTAGTTTAGTTTTAGAAAATGCACATCAGAATCGACATCATTTGCGAAGTAAATAATTTTAACTAAATTTATTAATTTCCGATGTGGGGCCTCCGCAGGTCAACCGAGCCGTCAACAAAAACAATTACAAAATTCTCGTAATTCCAAAGAAACAAAACTCGTAGAAGTATCAAAAAGTTAAATGAACCGCAGAAATTAATCAAGCCATTTTCGTAGAAACGCCGAAAGAGGGACCGATGACATTGAAAAATGTCGGTACAAATAGTAAGCGGTAAATTAATACTTCTATCGAACGGTCTACTATTTTAAGTGCATAAAAAATGAATGTAGCGGGAAATGTGTAGGACTAAAGGTAAGAAGTTGTTTTTTCACTTTTCTCCCCATCGGTCCACCTCTAAGGAACTTGTAGTGGTGTGTAGTTAGGTAGTAAGCCTATATATTAAAATTAAAACGCTACACATATGTTTTTTTCGATTTAGACAATATTTTTTCTTGGCTAAAAAGGTTAAGAACAACCTGATTAGGTAAAAGTACCAGTTTTTTGTGTTAAAATGTTCACAATTTAGGTACTGGTGCAATGTGCAATGTCTCATCATCAGCCTATGACGTTCCCACTGCTGAGACACTGGTCTTCTCTCAGAGCGAGAGTATGGGCCGTTATCTACCAGGCTAGCACAGTATGGTGCCTTGTAAGGCGCACGCGTTACCTTTCTGTCGCCAAGCACCTAAAAAAGAACATCGCTCACTATCGCTTATGCAAAGTCTAACTGTAAGAATATCTACTCATATATTTACCGGTATTTTTAGGTATTTCAGTCCTTATTTCGTAGGAAACCTTCTTCGCATAATTTGCCTGTAGGCATTAAAAACTTAGCGTCGCAAACTTGGGCTTTGTTTTTGAAAATACGGCAAGACAAATATTTGGACAAAGGAAATCGCGACAACCTGAGAAATACTGTTTAGTGGGGGAATTTCGGGAAAGTGTTGCCAGATTGGGAATCTTAAACACCTTTGTTTTTGCATTAGACAAACTGAAGATATAATGTTTTCATTCTAGTATTTTTCGGGGTTTTATTATTAAAATAATTACGAATCGATCGATCATAATTCGCCAAGCACCTGTCCTGATCTGTGCACCTGTCGATGTGTCCCGGCAGCCTCACTTGAGAGCTAGTTCCCTATCCAGGTTTACCGTGATACCACCATCGATCACTTGTCACTTAACAGGTGAATTGTAAACGCTACCCTGTAAGATGCACAAGAATAAACGAAACATAAGATGATAAAAACTCGTATCTTTGTCTACTGTCCTGTAATCTTTTCAGTGAAAATTTTCCCAAAATTCAGGGAAGTTTCCTTTAACATAGCAGCACTGTTTAAATAAATTATTACCAGGCTGTACCTGTTATTTAACTAAAGAAAAGCTCGAAACCTTGTGAAGTCAAAGTTTAGCTGTTATTTAGTCTTCATTACGGACTTTGTTTTAGAATATTACTACAAAAGAAGGTTTACTATCTAATCAATTTTGATAATAATTAAAACATACCTAATAAATACAAAAACAAAATAGTAGGTATATTATAAAGAAATATATAGAGGTAAAACTCTTATTTTAAACAAGCTGTGTCCCACGGTTTCCACGGTTCCCATGTGGACCACAATTTATAGCAATAAAAAGTGTCCTGCACCCTTCCTCAGAGCTCAGACCAAAACCCCAAAGAAAAATCACGATCAGTTTTTCCCGAATTTTCAAATTTTCCGGTCAACTTTGCTATTTTTTTTTTAGCTTAAAACTTGATTTGGTCTTTTACGAACATTTATAGAAAATTTTAACCAAATCTGTTTAGCCGTTTTCAAGTTTTAAGCTTAATACTAAACACCATTTCCGTCGCGACCGCAACTGCTAACATAGCATAGTCACAAAGCACAATGTCAATGACAAAATATTTCCTTGACCGTGAATTAGTTAGTCAACGTGAACTTGACAAACATCAAGGTCTAAGTAAAGACCGGACTTACATGAATTTAATGACAATTTTTCGGATAAATCCAATGACTAAGCGTTGTTTAGACAGTGATGATGGCACCGTGGCGCGTGCGAGCCCCTCCGCACACGGCGTCGTAACGAAAGGGTATCGTAAAACGCGCGTAACATTATTGTTAGGTGAATAAATGAAAACTAATCTTCACCATAGGTTAATATATTACTTGACCACTAGATATTTGCTATTAATAAATGATATTTGATATTAATAAATCAATGCGCTTCTTGACGCACACACGTCTCTCGCGCGGGGTGCGGTCGCGCTGCCGGTCCCCCGGCGACGGTCTCCCTGCTGGACCGCCTCGACTTGCCGACTCAGCATTGCTAATATTATACTCGTATAACACCAAGGCCCGTATTCTAGAATGAAACTCAAACCATGCCATTTGTGAAGTTACTAAATAATGCACTTGATAAGTATTTTTATATAGTTTGTCGTGAGGAAACCGGTAACGTAGTGTAGGACGTCTTGCGACAAGGTGGAGAGGCTTTTTGCGCCGAGTGGCTACCAGTAGTTGGATCAGAAGAGCTGAAGACCGGGCTCAGTAGCGGAGAGGCCTATGTCTAGCTGTGGACTAAAACAGGCTGATTATGATGATGATGATGAAACCAGTATGTCCCACAACATTCAAGGGCATGCGACATCTAACATACCAACCCGCGCTGGGCCCGCGTGGTAGATTACGGCCCATACTCTTTCTCTGAGAGAAGGCCAGAGTCCCAGCAGTGGGAACGTCATAGGCTGATGATGATGAAATAGTTTGTTGCAAGTCAATGATACGTATTCTTATATACTATGTACAAGTAACTAGTAACTGTCATCGCAGCGATGAGTAAACATCGTTAACCTCATTCTCGGAATAATCAGGTACCTAAACTTAATGGTATTGTATTAGAATAATGGTATGATTTATATATGTATTATTACATAGACTCGAGTGACGTTCTTTACATACTTTATCATTTTATTTAAAGTGGGTCCTAATGTGGTTTAGCACCACAACATTCAAGGGCATGTGACATCTACCAACCCGCACTGGGCCCGCGTGGTAGATTACGGCCCGTACTCTCGCTCTGAGAGAAGACCAGAGTCCCAGCAGTGGGGACGTAAAGGCTGATGATGATGATGATGAGGCTAGGAGCCACTAAGAGCAGCTCCAGTCAATAAAAGGACAGAGTAAAAATAAATGAGTAGGTAAGCTAAGAATCTGTCGCCAAGCACCTATCGGTGTGTTCCGGCAGCCTCAATTGAGAACCAGTTCCTAGTCCAGGTGTAGCGTGGCGCCACCTTTGACCACATCGTCATAATCTAATGAGAAAGAGAAAGCTCAGCGTCCCAGCTATCTATATATAAAATATATAACTCAAAGGTGACTGACTGATGACTGACTGACATAGTGATCTATCAACGCACAGCCCAAACCACTGGACGGATCGGGCTGAAATTTGGCATGCAGGAGATGTTATGACATAGGCATCCGTTAAGAAGGGATTTCGCGATAAACTGTAAGCCCACGCGGATAAAACCGCGGGGAACAGCTAGTGGGAATATAAAACTGGCGACCTTCAAACTCATAACATAAAGAACGTTGTTTGTTGAAAGAACGTCACGAGAGATCCGTGACGTAATAAAATAGAGATAAAACGGATAAAGTAAAGCGCTTCATTAAACAGAGCCGCTGGAATTAAAGCGATGAAAGGATTAGCTTTGTAAGCTCTAAGGACACAGTGTAAGCAACGGCAGTAATTCCAAGTCCATACAGAACGAAATCTTCTTACTAATGGTATGGATGGATGGATATATTTTGCTCTTTCACGCTTACTACGTGGGGTGCAACTGGTATCTTAATAAATATCGGACTACCTAGATGCCAAAAGGCTTAGAAGCTTGCTCCAATTAAAAATCACAACGTTCAAGGGCATGCGACATCTACCAACCCGCACTGGGCCCGCGTGGTAGATTACAGCCCTTACTCTCTCTGAGAGAAGGCCAGAGTCCCAGCAGTGGTAACGTAATAGGCTAATGATGATGAGAGAGAGAGAGAGAGAAAGACTTTATTTGGGAAAAACTGCACACAATAACGAAACAAAAAATAAAGAAACGAAACGAACGTGAAGATGGCGAACTGGCAAAGTATATACTACTGCAGTCTCCTGCGCTGTGGCTTGTACTGGCCTGTACATCTGTCAGTTCAAGAGCCAGATTTATGATGATCTGTGTGCGTCACCCCCCTCCCGCACCTCCTCTGCACCCCCAGCATCCCCCGCACCCTTACCCGACTGGATTAATGCATGGAGATTGTGTTGTTATCAGGACATAGAGCGACAACAATGGTCCGAAATGAAAACGTCCAGTTTTCATTTAATGCCCGCTACTGGCTCAAATCATGAAAAAGGAAAAAAAAAATCTAAAACAAAAATCCCGTGACTTCTTGGCCCAATTTTCATCAAACAGCTACAGATGCCTTACATCATTTTGGGGAGAGAGCTGATACTCTTGAATTAGTTTTTGATTAACCTCAGGTCTGTTTTGGCCATTGTTCTTTCGGTAAATTAGATCAAGTCCTCAAATTTTCCGTGCTAAAATTTGACAATAACATCTGTTAACGCGGCAGCTAAGTATTATAGCCGAGCGCGTCTCCAAATAGCGGAGGAGAGGATGGCTGGTTAAATAAGGGATGGTGACGACTAACCTGGTCTTCCACTGGCACTATACAAGGCACACTACAATCACCTCGGTTGGGGTTCCACCTTGTAGGTGGCTCGGTCTCCAAATAAGAAGTTTCAGCCTTGGAGCGCTTCTTCACGGCTTCTTCAGGTTTATCTCTTCACCAGAGCGGGCTTCGATATGGATGGTAAGTGGACTGTATTTGCGGTGCGGCGCGGCGCGGAAGTGATATTCTAAAGCGGAGCGGTAGTCGCAACGGACGAGGGTCGATCGCAGACTACTTGTCGCGGCAAGCAGCTGCTTGTAAGTACGTATGTGGACACAGGTCGTCGCCGAAAAATATAAGGGAAGATGAGGGTAGGTATAATAAAAAGTGCCAATGTAAGTGGCGCGTTCAACATCAAAACACGTTGCATTGTTGGATGGACAACAAATCCCCATTTCTATCAAGCAACTAGCCAGAACCAGATGGCTTCTTTTTATGTGACATTTGGTTCGGTGATCAAAAGAAGACGAAAAATATTTTTTTGTTTTTTTCTTTTGAATGATGCTAATGATAAATTTGTCCTTGTATCTGTAATTGCAAACAATCATTTGTTGAAGAATACGCTGTAGTACATGATATGTATCAGAGATGGCGCTGTATGTGAAAAAAGATTTTCCCGCTTTTCTGTTGAAATTTTTCCTGAATTTTCTTTGCTATAAACCTCACGGAGCCCGAGACCTTTCCAACGAATGCAAAACCGTGGAAATCGGTTCGTGCGTTCTGGAGTTATAGCGTCAGGAAGGAAAACCCGACTTATTTTTATATAATTAGATTGAATTCTTCCTTTGCTTCTACATATTTGTCAGGCGGTCGAGGGCGCACGTAGACAGGAAGTCCAGTTGTTTAGGTGGTGCATGATTGGTCAGTTCGGTGTATGTTTCTGGTATACATTTAACTTACTGACGTTTATAAAACCGGCCCTAAATCTGATGTACAAACTTTTTGTTTTTTTAGAAACTACTATTTATGTTTTGAAGTAAAGAAATACATTAGTAGGTACAGGTAGAAATACAGTAGTACTTTGTTGTAGTTACGTAGCTTCTACCTGTCTGTCTGTATGTACAAGTAGATATATTTTAGCTATAACAATGCAAATGCTGATGACAAAGACAGAAACGGCCAGGTGTTTATTATTCATCGAAAAAATCACGTTTAGTGCGGATTATTCATCTAAAAATCTAATATTCCTGAGTTCACCTATAATTATGTAGATTTTATTACAATAAGATTAATTAACATCTTTTCTTACAGACAGTGAGTCACGGCAATATTTAATCAAATTTTTGTAAGTCTATTTGTAAAACTAACCAAAGAATATTGTTTAACCAACTGTAATTTTAGTATAGTAATATGTCAAGCCCTAGTACTAAAATGACATATTATGACATGACATATCGATCCAAAACCGCGGGTAAAGGATCAGGATCGATTATTAATTTCGAGCGTAACTTAAGCGAATTTCCTTCAAAACTGATCAGAATCTTAGTTTATTGATGAAGAACTTAAATAATCTACAAACATACAAGGAAGATTGTGTCCCCTTGAAAATGTACAAGAAAAATAAAAACAAACTAATTACCCATTCGTTATCTTATCACAATACCGTGGGAAAACCTGTCGCCTTTATCTCTACATGTGCCGCTATATAAATGACGTAAAGATAAAGTTTTTATTACTCTGTCACACTAATAAAATGTTACGGCGCCATCTTCGCTGACTAAAAGAAGAGACCGTTCTTTAAAGCGACAAGGCTGCAAAATACTTGTACTACATTTTATACAATAACAAGTGCAAGATATCAGTTTGGAACCTTATCTTAGTTACTTATACAACAGAGACTTCGCTCTTGAAAGAAACTTTACGTTTTCTCATTGTGACATAGTAAGGAGTTACATGATATAGGGCAGGCGATTACATGATATACTAATGAAATCAATCGATTATGAAGATATCGATTAGTAATTACTATACTTGATCGATTTGTTGTTTCGCGATGTAAATTGAGACGCCCTGCAACTAGGTTGAGCGACGATTTGCGTCGAGTGCCTGCAGGTGTTGGATGAGAAGAGGAAGGTTAGAATGAACAAATTTATTGGAAAATCCAACAAAAAAAATTATCAATTCGAAAAACAAATTGAAAGTGCTTTTCTTCATCTAGGAATTGTGTATGATCTCAAGACCTACTCGACAAAGCCAGTGCGATTGAAAGTTTCCGTTTCGGATTCGAAGTCACTTTCGCTTCACGGAAACGTTTTCCGAGGGCGGTGTAAATGCGTAATAGGTGGCGGAAACTTTTCCGTGATTGAACAAGAGGTTTGTCAAATTAAATGTCAGTTTCCAAATTCAGATTAATGAATCGCGTCTAAAAAATTCTCGCGAAAACTTTTCCGATTCCGTGGTCGGAAGTGTTTCCGAGTGAATTAGAATCGGACTGCCGGAATCGACAGTAATACAAACTAGTAAGCTACTAATGTTAAAATCGATTATCAGTATTAGTAATTTGTCTCGATTATGACAATGTTAGTAATGATGGCATACCGTTATTTTATTATTCTTTAACCGAACATTAATGCGGAAACAATCCTTTTTTTTAATTTTTCAATTCTCTCACGATGTAGCTAAAGAATAAATACTTAGTGTTATTTATTATTGAGGATAATATGCAGTGATTTATTCTCAGTAATAACAAGATGTGGTTTGCTTGAGTACTTAATGAGAAGAGATCTGACTCAACAACTGACATTTTGTTATTACTACTATCCAGTCACTTGAGAGCCAGTTCTCAATCCTAGTCTCACTAAGAACAGGGTAGCGTTTGACCACAAGTCACCTGATGATAAGTGAAGATGTGGTCGAAGGTAGTGGCTGTCAAGTGAAGCTGCCGGAACACAGCAATAGATGCTTAGCGACAGATTCTTAACTTGAGGTTGGTATCCAAGCGAGCACTAGAAAATGCCCTACCACCGAGCTTTCATCACGATGTTTTCCTCCACCGAAAGCTGAAGCTCATTGTAGTAGTGTTGTATAGTAATTAAAGATAGGAGAACTATCGATAGTTTTGTTTTCTGAAAAAGCCATAATATAATCGATAGTCGTTTCGAACTATCGATACTATCGATAGGCGATTGGTTGGCTATCGATAGACTATCGATTAATCGACCTACCGATCGCAAGCTAAAGTCACTACCACTTAGCCATCAAGATTAAAGGGCGCATCAATCACATTTAAAATAAATTGTTCTTATAACTAACTGATAGAATAATACTCTGGACTTTTGTCCTTTGCGTCAAATTCACCGTATTCGGTTGAGCACAACAACTTTAGTGTCCACGACGGAAGTTGCTCATCACGAGGTTGGAACTGGCAATTTTAATCAGCACAGATGTTACTGAGAATCGTGATATCACCAAATATAAGAGTACGTTTTCGTCTGCTGAGGAATATATTTATAGGAATATTATTATTTTATATATCGTACTAAATGTTTCCCGCGGTTTCACCCGCGTGGACTGCACTTTATCGTGACAAAAAGGCATATCCTTCTCACGTGTTTGAACAATCTCTATACACCAAATTTTATCAAAATCGGTTCAATAGTTTTTAAGCTTATCCGAAACAAACAAATGATCAAATCTTTTCTCGTTATATATTAGTAAAGACAATGTATTTATTTCAGACAGACGCCAAATTTATATCAGCATTTCACGTTCCCACTGATGGGACTCAGGCCTTCTCTCAGAGAGAGAGTACGGGCCGTAATCTACCACGCGGGCCCAGTGCGGGTTGGTAGATGTCGCATGCCCTTGAATGTTGCGGCTCTTGGACATGCCGGTTTCCTCACGATGTCTTCCTTCACCGTTTTGAGCGATAGCAAATCCGCACATAACTCATTAAGTTTAGTCATAGGTGTGGGGCCGAGAGAATTCAAACTCGGTGTTCGCCCGCGATCGGCTTCCAATGCTAGTAAATTGACTATTGCGTGTATAATATACGTAGCTGGTGAGGAACCGAGCAGGATAATGGTCCTTTCCTAGTTCAACAACAAAATGACAAACAAGGACGTTATAAATAATATCAGCTAGTCAAGTGGATAATAATATTTTAATGTGCTAAGATGTTTTGAAGGTTTCGCGAGAATTAGTATGATTAGTAACTAATTTGATATCAAATAACTATTTATCATGTCATTGTGTTCACTTTAAAACGTCAAATTTAAAACTATGCCTGTTCCAACCTCCTTACGCCAGCAAAAGAGCAAGTTTGGAATGGCCGTCAGGTAATTTTTTGGGCGCGATCACTTATGTGATCGCAACAATAAAGCTTATGCTTTATTGTCATGTAAATAGTCCAATATTTTATAATGAGCCATACAACAATTTTGCTGAAGAAACATACAAAACGACCTTTGAAAGAGTTGCTGACTTTATGAAGGTTTTCTTAAATATATTAAAATTGAGGTAAAGAGTTTTTTTGTGTGAAAAAATATTCGTTGCGTGGGTGGCCAAGATGGGGTTCGAACTCTGTGTCGGCGCCTTGTTAATCGCACGAGTACCGTGCGGCCATCGCCGTATTTTTATCTAAGTAAAACATAATAAATAACATTAGTCATAGAAAGCAATTCACTACAAAATAACTGCACGACCAAACAAATCGGTTACACCACATAATCGATTCCATAACAGTAAAAGTTGTATGAATCATTCGATTGCTCATATCCACAGATCATTATCAAGTTACATGGTATGTGCACAGATGAATACTAAGTTAGTATCTACACATTTAATGTTATAAATGCGGAAGTAACTCTTTCTGTACGTTTGTACCCTACACGCCTAAACTGCTGAACCGATATTGATTAAATCTGGTATGGAGATAGTTTGAACCCTGGGGAAGGACATATAATACTTTTTACTGTGGCAAATTGTAGTTCACGCAGGTAAAACCCCAGGGCAAAGCTAACAATGTTACAAAAATGCAAAAACAACTCTTCTGTGTTTTTTGTTCCCGTTCATGCCTAAACCACCGGACCGATTATGATGAAATTTAGTACACAGATAGTGTATACTTTGGACAAGGACATAGGATACTCTTTATCGCTATAAACGCGAGTGAAACTGCAGGATACAGGTAGTAGTTCGTAAGTAACACGCAGTAATTCGCAACCACAATGTCACTTTTATAGAACTCTGATGAGCATAGGAAATACTGCATGTCATGGATATAGGACTTTTGGAAGTGGTAGCGAGCGTAGTCGTGATTTGGTACTTGACAGGTGTCAAAATGAGTTACGAAAATTTCTGGATAACGTAGTATAAAGAAGAGATACTCGAGTAAATCCCAAAATCCCCTCCTTGTTTTTGTTATGGCGTCACACGATTAGTTAATTTGCCAGTGCCAAGTATTAAAATATATTTCTAACTAAAAGAGTATGTAGAATTAAGTATTAATGATGATGATGATGAGATGATGGGGCCCAGCAGCAAGCCGGGTCAAAGAGGATAGAGTTTATTAGGTAAAGTAGTGGCGCTTTACTTAAACTTTACACGGACTTTTTTGGAGCAACCAGAAAAGTCACTTTGACAACTTTATTTCAATTTCCCACGCTCGTACACATTAACGAACACATAATGGTTAATAATCCACCAATATTATAACTTATCACTCGAAGAAACACAAGTTTTGGAAATAAAAACAAAATCTTCATGTTGACAGTTCAATTGCCGTCAAAAATGTCAATCCCCTCTTTGGTTAACGCATCTAGCTGTCTCTACATCCTTGTCGGTTTGACATTGGCATACCGTGAGTCATAATCACGCGCTGCTACCGGCGAGTGGTGCGGACAATACCAGCATGCGCAGGCGCACAGGTACAGGTGTTCACAATGGAATCACAATCATGGGCAGGGATAATATGGGGTTGTGAGACTTGCGAGTGTATGCGGTGAATTTTTATCGGCATTGTTTTGAGAATGGTGTACAGTCAGGGACAAAGTAGCGGATTATCAGTAATGTTTGGTTTTTATTTACAACTTAGTCTTGGTCTGCTTTGGTTGTGATCCCGTAACTCGTTAATGTTCATGTTTCCATATCCCAATATGCACAACCAACCGAGAGAAATTTTAGTAACAAAACTTATTATAAAATATAGGACTATTTAGATGACAAAAAAAAACTTGGGATTGTAATGAACTTGCTCCAATTCAATCAATTAGTAGTAAGATTAACATTGCAAATGTGATCGCGCCCAAAAAATTACCTGCCGGGCGTTTCTTGCCTGCGCAACGCAACGCTAAGTCACGTGGTCAGAAATATGTCAAACCAATACTTTTTTCTTGTTTTCTACTAGCGTCAACGATTGCAGAATGCATCTTGGCTAGAGGCCCTGATCTCTTGCCGGCGCGGCGTAAGGAAGTTGGAACAGGCGTAGCTAGTCTTAAGTTTGACGTTTTAAAGTGATCATATTATTTATCCAATTACATAAAGGACCGTGGGGACCGGAAGCGAAATCGATGTATAATGATAATTATTATATCGAAGCGACTGGTCGATGCTACCCATGACCAAAATGCTGGTCGTTTTTTTGCGCAACGAATAAGCATTGCCGTTCAACGCGGCAATGCGACCAGCATTTTGGGAACGTATCCAGCTGGTAGTGGTTTATTAGATTAAGTAGTTTGTTTAGTTTGTTTGGTAGTTTTATTTTATGTTATAAGGTTTAGTTAAGTGTTTTTATTTTGTTATTTATATTATCCCATTGTATCCTATTAAATATAAATCAACTCTACGACATGAAAGTCGGTTGTTACATCTATAAAAAAATAATTATACAAAGAATTTTGACTTTGAATTTTTTTTGAAAGAAATTTGGAAAATGTTTTTATGACCAACAACTTTTGTCGTCGACTGTACTAAACTTTTAGAGACGGGATGTTTATGTATTTGTTTGAGTTCTCGATATTTCGACACTCTCCATGATCATGAAGATTTTAAAAGCTGATAATTGGTGCTAATTACAGTAATTACAACCATTTTCTTTGTAATTAATTATGATAGTGATAATCTAAAAATATATACGAATGCTTATTATGTTATTCTACATAATAGATGGCCTTTAGATGACAAAATGCAAACAATTTATTTAAGTGTTGAAAAAAATGTGCGGTGTTTCTAATGCTTTCAAGTTTTTGTCCAGATCTATACATAATAAAGACATTTTAATACTAACATATAAATAAATAAAAACAACATTCAGAGGGTCTTCAGGCTTTTTTTTTTTTTGATAATACAGCCTTGATATTTTTTTTAATCTATTCTATCTATTAAGATCATCATAATGGATCATTAGATCCATTATGGATTTACTAAGATTTAATTTTCCAACTAGATCTTTCCGATAGTCAATTTTTTTTTTTACTACTATTTACAGGGTAGCGTTTGACCACAAGTCACCTGATGTTAAGTGACGATGTGGTCGAAGGTGGCGCCACGCTACACCTGGACTGGGAACTGGCTCTCAAGTGAGGCTGCCGGAACACACCGATAGGTGCTTGGCGACAGATTCTTAACAAGAGGGTGGTAGCTAGCCAGGCGAGTACTAGGAAATACCCTACCACCAAGCTATGGTTTCATCACGATGTTTTCCTTCACCGAAAGCTCAAGCTCATTGTAGGATTCGAACCCACGTCCTACGAATCGCAAGCCGACGTCACTACCACTGAGCCATCATCGCTATAAAATCAATAGTTATTTATTCAATAGGATACATTGTGATCACTTTAAAACGTCAAACTTAAAACTAGCTACGCCTGTTCCAACCTCCTTACGCCGGCAAAAGAACAGGCAAGAAACGCCCGGCAGGTAATTTTTTTAGCGCGAATATGTATTTTTTGGACAATGTTGTCCATTTTATTCTTATTACTAATTGATTGAATTGGAGCAAGTTCACTAAAATCCCAAGCTTGTTTTGTCATCTAAATAGTCCGATATTTTATAATAAGCTTTACTAATAAGATTTCTCTTGGTTGGTTGTGTCAGGTGAAATAGTCGATAGTGGTCAAACGTAGTTCTCAGTATATAAAGTACCACGTACGTGCATCCTATCGTTATCTCGGCAAATCCAACCTCTTTTAATACTTTGATTAATATAGTAATGAAAGATAAAACTAATCTGATAAAACAAGTGGTGTAAGTATCAAATTCACAAAATGTAGCGCGGGTATTGTCAGGACGCAACACTAGTCTAGTTATTGTGAACTCCCGCCCGCGCGCCCCGCAAATGACGCGCGAGACGCGAGGGCAGTGCGCGAACCGGACAACCGCCGGTCGCAGGACGCTCGCGATAAATTCATGTTTTGTAATGGCATATTTGTTTTAACACGCTCCAACCTTTGTTTATATGATTAATAAAGTTGTTGAGTTAAAAAAATTAAATTATTAAATTTCTTGCGCTTTTCTTGACGCTCAAAAACTACAGTATTATCTTTACTGGTCTAGCGGTTCAAGTTTCACATTTTGTTTTTAAAAAGTAAACCCTTAAGGATCACTTTTTTGTCCGTCTTTCTGTCTGTCAAGAAACTTTTTTTCAAGAACTCGTTGAGGTATCAAGTTGAAGGCTTTACGGTCTATTTAAAAAAAATAAAACTTGTTCTTAAAAATCAAACCGTCTTGTATCCACGCGATCGAAAGATATGACCGTTTATGTCGCATATTTTGCGATTTCTCAAAGGAATCTTAACTTGTAGGATATTTCCCGTTGACCTAGAGTCATTAAATTTAGCCAGCACATGTTTTGGAAGAATTCTGAAAACTGAACATATGTTTGAACGCAGTTCAACTCGCACTTGGCCAGATTTTTATAGTTTAGGTCCAAGCCCCACAATTATTCGTTTCAAAAGTCTGAATTTGACACTTACACCCTTTTATTTATCACCCAGCCAGATTAAACATGTTTCCCCAATATCTGTATTTCTCCAGATAAGAACAAGTAGGACATTCTTGTTTATTATCAAAATTTATAACATTGTGTAGACTTGGGTGTGAAGTGATATTAATTTGGAAATCAAAATGATTTGGTGTAAGTTAAGACATTTTTTTAAAATTCTTACAGCGTTGCGTTTGGCCATCTACAAGTTAAGAACCTGTCAAACACCTATCGGTGTGTTCTGGCAGCCTCACTTGAGAGCCAGTTCCCAATCCAGGTGTTGTGTGGCCTTTGACCACATCGTCACTTATCATCAGGTGACATTGTGGTCAAACACCATGTTAAGTAAAAATATCTTACTTCCTACTAATAAATGCGAAAATGTAATGTAATGTATGTATGTAATGTTTGTCTGTGTGAATGTTTGTTACCACGTATCACCGTAACTACTAAACCGATTTTGATGAAATTTGGAATGGAGATAGCTACTTTTACTATAGACATATTTTACGATACACTGAGAAAAAAATTCTGACTTTCCTTCTGAGTCTTACCTTCCAAGACCGATTCCTTCCTTATTTTACATGAGTTTTCCTTTTGAATCACAAATCCTTCTCATTTGACTCAGAAGGAAAACGGTATTTTGGAAGGTCGTTTTTCACCGTGTACTCTTTATCCCGGAAAAAGGTTCCTGCGGGATAACGGGAAGACGCGAGTGAAACCGAGGGGCGCAAATAGTGTTTCATGAAATTCTTGCTTTTTGTTTTCACAAATGACAGCATAACTTGAATTTGCATGGACTGTGCCACCGCGAGGCCAGAGAACAAAGCTTCAGAATTAGGTATATAAATAATTCCATCTCAATTTTTATATTCATAATAAATTCTCAGTCCTAGTCCCCTTCAGTGGTTATCTACACAGCCCAGATCGTCCATTTTTAATGCGATTTTATTCGTTTCCGATCGGTTTTGAGATTGAATATCTTCGGTTGAAGATTTTATTGCCCATATTCGTTATTTTTATTGGCAGTTTTTATCGTTGAAGTTGGGGTTTTTTTATTGTGATGAATTTATTTTTATTTTACACTAGATGCGCTACGCGGTTTCACCCGCGTCTTCCCGTTAGCAAACCTTTTTCCGGGATAGAATAAAATTGACAATGTGATCGCGCCAAAAAAATTACCTGCCAGGCGTTTCTTGCCTGTTCTTTTGCCGGCGTAAGGAGGTTGGAACAGGCGTAGCTAGTTTTAAGTTTGACGTTTTAAAGTGATCACAATGTATCCTATTGAATAAAGTACAATTGAATTGAATTGATAAAAAGCCTATGATGTGCTATATCCATTCCATATTTCAACAAAATCGGTTCAGTAGTTACGGTGATACGTGATAACAAACATTCACATACATTCACACACACAAAAACTTTCGCATTTATAAAATTAGTAGGATAGTTCTGGATAGTTCTATGTCACTCGGTTTTGTGTATGTATCTAGTTTTTGGGCAAGAATTTAGCAGTTTCAAAAGTGGAAATCTGACCATGTGCACGTAGGTAAACACATTCCCGACGTAATCAAACACAATTTTGCTTTTGGGATTCCTTGTTACGGAACTCTAAAAAGTACGTTAATTGCTAATTTAATCCCTGACTTACACACTATCTGTCAACTAAATCCGTTTATCAACGTGATTGAGAAGTTTACACTATTGCTAACGACGCGGTAGCCGAGGTGGTAGTGTCCCTGCCTTCGAAGCTAGCGGTCCTGGGTTCGAATCCCGGTAAGGGAAAATATATGTGTCATGAGCACGAATATTTGTACCCGAGTCTTGGATATTTCTATCTATATAAGTATTTATTTCTCTATGTAAGTATGTATATCGTTGTCTAGTACCCATAACACAAGTTTCGAGCTTAATTTGGGGCTAGGTCAATTTGTGTGCAATGGTCCCCCTATATTTATATTTATTATTCCATATTTATTTACTATTTACATGGCTCTACCATGTAAATTGATAATACATGTAAATACTTACCATCCCTAATGCTCGTCTGCGTAGCTAGTAGCTACCACTCTCTATGTAGTTGAAATTCTGTCGTTATCATGAGAGCAATACGAGCATGTAATCCCGTAATTCCAGGTTTCTTCCTCTTGCCGTCGGTCCTGGCTTTAATGGACCTGGAGCCACCTCCGCCACGAGCTCCTCTAAGAAATGCCGCTGATCCTCAAGAGTTGTGGCTCAACGTCAGACTGAACCACTTCGATGCATCTAACACGGATACCTTTCCTATGGTAAGGCAATTTACTGGATGGCTACATGTTTCTCAACATTCCAAAAATATAAAATAATCGAAATCACGATTCCGTTTGCCGCTTGTCCACCTTCCGACATTTTTCTCTCTCGACTTCGACTACTCTCAATAAATTATCAAAATCGCGTGATGTATGAATGTCTCTTGCAGCCAAACAGCTAGCGCCATCTATCGATTTTGTACCTGACTACTAAACCATACAACCATTACAATCAAAAAAAACTTCCGACAATCATAATTGAGAAAATAATATATGAGCTTACACGAGCTTGATATTTAATGAAAATCATAATTATCGTGATGAAATCATAGCTTGGTTGGTAGCTCCAATTTCCAGTGAAATTATAGGGCGTTGTGAGACTTAACGTATAACATCTCAGGGTGGCAAGAGATTCTGGGTAGCATTGAACTATAATGGGCAAGTTTGGCGCTTACCAACAGACAAGCCACATGCTGAGTCATGCTGGTCTCGTCACAAAATCATATTTAAGAAAATGTAGTGTTTGTTTGGCTACCAACCTCAAGTGACACTGGTCCAGCGTGATAGAATATAGCGCTTACTCTGAGATCCAGTCACTCCACGTTGAATGTTATCGCACCCAAAAAATTGCCGGGTGTTCCATGCATCCTACTAAAGAAACTAATTACTATCAACCATGTCCCCAGCGTTTCTACTACAACGACCAGTACTCCGAGCCTGAAAACCACGTGGTGATCTTCGTTGGTGGAGAATGGGCCATCAGCCCCGGGTGGACGCAGGCGGGAGTGGCGGTGGAGGTGGCGGCTGCGGTCGGTGCTGGCGTCTTCTACACCGAGCACCGGTACTACGGGCAGACGCGGCCTAGCGGGTGAGCACCAACAAAATTACTACCATGATCATTACATATACAGAATGGATGTCCGTCGGAAACAAAAATACAATGTCCAAAATCCAATATTATTTAAGTCATATGATGGAAGAAGCCTTGGCTCCTGAAATACAGTTTGTCCATGGACTCATTTATAATTGTATCACTCTTTTATATCAATAAATAAATATTTGATTTGATGTGATTTTGATGTAGAATTTCTTTGTAGATTAGTTTCTATTAATGATCATTATAATATTCTACAGAGTGCGAATGTCCAATGTTTGGTGAAGAATTATTTTCTAAGTTTAGTATAAATAAGCGAAGCCATAAGAGCTGATAATAGTAATAAATATTAAATACATATTTTAGTCTAACAAACTCTGAAAACCGCATCACAGTTAGCCACTCTCCGGCCCGCTGTCAGATGTCATTATTGCAACGAACGCCCCCGTTCCCGCCACGCGAACTTTTTTCGAATTTTTTTCGCGATTTTCCGTGCACTTTCCACTTTCTATTGTAATATCTAGCAAACTACGAGAGCTACACCAAAACAAAAAATACTGTGTACTGATTGAATTATATACTTCATAGGTTTAAGTAAATGCTAATGAAAACATAATTTATCTAACCTAAATAAAATCAAATTATAGCACGATCAAAAAAAACAGGAAAACGAAAGAGGTAGCAAATGCTACCTGGGCTGTCAAGTGGCTAGTTCATTTGTTTCAGAGTTTTTATGTAACATATAAGTTTGGCATAGCTTTTGCTAATAAAAGCGTTACTACTTTCTTACGTTTCTCTATAAGAAGACAAAATTAGGTTTAAATTTGCCCTTTAAATTTGCCTACGTAACAATAAAAAAAAATGAAAAAGCTCTATTCAAAACGAACGACCGACGAAACCGTAGTCAATAAATCTAGAGTACCTAGTTACCCAGCCATCCGAATACCTAGGTGGTCTGCCAAAGCGCGTTATTACAGAGTGCAACGGGAATCGAACCCGTGACAATTAGTTACTGGTAACGCGTGTCGGCTCGCGACTCGTTTGTCTCGCTGCCAAATGTGACCGCCTGTTACACCATTGTGTATCAATAAATTTGGTTATTTGATTTTGTCAAGAAATTTTTTTGGCGCGATCACATTGACAATTTTATTCTTATTACTAATTGATTGTATTGGAGCAAGTTCATTAGAATCCCAAGCTTTTTTTTTCATCTAATAGTCCGATATTTTTTAATAAGCTTTACTAATAATACATTGTAAGAGTCGCAGGGAGCCGATGGATGCAAATGGCTAATAGCCGTTCATGGTGGCGTTCAAAGGGGGCAGCCTGTGTTCAGCAGTGGACTTAACTACATTTTTACGCTTTTTGTTCTTTACATGTGCTGTAAGACTTTGTTTTATGCATCCTGTGACTTTTGAAGGAGTTACACTTCGGTGTGACATCCATCGACATCTGTAATTAACCAGTTCACATTCATGACCACGTCTGGGTTAACTACGGGGTACGGAGTTCAGGATAGGTATATAGGAAGAGGATTTCATAGGAAATTGTATGAGTTAGACATTAGGCTAAAATTATTTTGTGGGTAAATTCAAAACTAAGGGTTAATCTAAGATTTATAATCGACTTGGACCAGCTTGGTAGGATTATTTTTAACTAAATAATCAATTAATCATTAAAGTCATAATTGTAAGATCGACTTGATTTACAAATATCGTGATTTCTTACTGGAAACTCTTCTTTATTTGAATAAAACATAGCCTATAACACTCAGAGATGTGTGTGGCTTCCTATTAGTGAAAGAATTTTTGGAATTGGTTCAGAAGTTTACGAGATTAACCCATACATCCAAACGAGCAAAAAAATACCTTTTTATAACGTGTTAATATGTTATAGCTTAAAGGAGTAGTCCTTTGGTCCTTTTCTTCCTAGAAGAATCCCATGAGTGTGTGAAATTTACTAAAATATCCTGTAATATGTTGTTATCAAATAACAACATATTAATAGCCTATGAGACCAACTAATTTCCTATCCAATCACAACGTTTCAAATCGATAAGTACGACCTTATCTAAAGTAATAAAATAACTACTTCCATCCCCTATGAATTGATACCGTGTGAGATTGGCGCAAACTAGAATAGGCGTCCAATCCGCACAAAACGTTTCGCTTCCACATTTATAATGCTAACGGCGAAGGACTGGAACACTCTGCCAGCGTCTTCGTTTCCCGATAAATATAATTTGGGAGCCTTCAAGTCAAGAGTGAATAGGTATCTTCTAGGCAAGCATGCTCCATCATTGACCATCACTAACCATCAGGTGAGACTGGGGTCAAATGCTTGCCCATCACTTATAAATAAAAAAAAGACGTCGATGTGGGCTGTGCCTGTGACCTATCACTTTATTAATTCATTTATATTTTACTAGCCACGCTCTGTGGTTTCACCCTTATTCCTATGTCCTTCCTCAAGGTTCAAACTATCTCTATACCAAAATTCATAAAAATCGGTCCAGTACTTTCAAAGCCTATTCAATACAAACAAACAAACAAACATACACACCTCATGCAGTACTATTTATAACACTAACTTCCTACTAATATTATAAATGCGAAAGTTTGTGTGTGTGTGAATGTTTGTAACCACGTATCACCGTAAATACTAAACCGATTTTGATGAAATTTGGAATGGAGATAGCTTGTACATAGGCTACTTTTTATCCCGAAAAATTTTTCCTGCGGGATAACGGGAAGACGCGGGGTGCAACTAGTACTTTATCATTTGTAAAGTTTGAAAATTTCCGGGTCGGTTCTCAATTGCGACAGCTCCCTAATATTATAATAGAGAATGTGAGCCAATACTGTAATGTATGGGCCGTGGTTCCGAATCCTAAACGCTTCATTAGTGCAGCTACTATCGCGTTGGGAACAATCTCCCTTCATGTCGGAATAGATAAAATTATAATGGGATATCAAAGCCTATCTATTTATATAATGACTATCCCGAAAGTCCGTCTAGCGGGTACCATATCTAATAGTCACCATCATCATCAGCCCGTATCAGTCCATAGGTCTCTCCCTAGGTACGCCACTGAGCCCGGTTTTCGGCTCTTCTCATCCATCTACTGCCAGCCACTCGGCACAAGTCGTCGCTCCCCCTAGTCGCAGGACGTCCTACACTACGTCTGCCAAGTCGCGGCCTCCACTCAAGAACACGTCTACCCCAACGGTTGTCGGTTCTGCGGCTTACCAACCCACTGCCACTTCAGCTTCCTAATTCTGTGGCCTATATCGGTGACCTTAAAATTAGTATTTACTAGATTACTAGTCGCCACATTGCTTTAGTGCAAACTAGAGGTATGGGAATTTTGTAATACCGAAACTATGTATTGGTTTGGATACCAATAACGGGTTTTGAAACTATATATCGTCTGTGAACTTCTGATATCGCAGAACGCAATCTCTAGAGATATGGAAGGAAGCGAAAACTTTTATAGTTTTTGTTCAAAACCTGTACCTACTGTATTGTGATTTTAGAGACGTTTCACTTCAAAAATCGATGTATTCAAAGCTATATAACTTAATTTATTCGGCAGATTTTGTCTTATGTATAAAAAACCGCACCTTACCCGTAACTTAACTCTCTTGCTTCAACCCTGTACGTAACTTTGTGCTTGACGATGAGGTCAGCAGTTTACGAGCACGCTTCAGAGCCATAAGTCGTTACTGGCAACACACACTGATTGCTAACTTTCGTCTTAAATCTGTGGTAACAAACACATAACAGAACTTTTTGGTAGTTGTAAGATTGTGGAATGCGAAAGTTGAATATTGAATTGAGGAAAAAAATGGGTTTTTGGGTGATTTTTGTCTGTGGCGCCAGATAACCTACCTTTTTAGTTGTTGTACCTAAGTTTAAGGAATGCGATAGTTGAATTTTGAATAGAGGAATAAAAAATGATTTTTCTGGGTGATTTTTGATTGAGGTTAGAAAGTTACAAATCTGTAGCGTCATGTCAAAGTTCAGAAGATTTAGGAGTGTTGGATGTCGGGGATAATCTCATAAACTACTGATCTGATTTCGAAAATTCTTTTACTAATAGAAAGCTACGTTATCCTTGAATGTTATAGGCTATGTTTTATTCTAATAAAGTAGAGTTTTCATTAAGAAATCTAGACATTTATAAAACCAGTCGGAGTAAAATTTTACTATTTGATTTTGAAACCTCTAGTGTCAAAATCCCCTTCATCCAAGGAACATTTTGCTACTGTAGGTCAATAATTCCTGTTGAAACTGCAAATTCTAGCTCAAGGGAGATTTTGACACTTTTAGGGTCATAATTTCCTGGAAACTGAGAATTCTAGCTGAGGTGAATTTAGTCTTGAACTTCGGATGACTCTATTAAACCCGCCTCAATTATCGTACCGATATATCCGAGCAGAATTTAACCTGACCATCAAGTATTATCTCAAATTACCCATTGCCTCTTCGCACACCCGTTAGCCTTATAAACCAGTAGTAATCCTTACTAATTATCTTCTTAATTCATTACAAACTCATCCCAGAGCCGTGCTAAGCCAAAAACGTTGTTATTTCGAAGTCCTAGAGCTTTTAAAGGTGGCAAGTTTTAATTTGGTACGTTAATTTGCGGCAAAGTTTCTTGAAGTATTTGCGTAGGGGGAAATGGACTTTGAAGAGAGGTGATAGGGTAGTTTTTAGGTGATAAGGTAAAGTGGTGAAGGCGTTGTTAGTATGCATGAAGTGAGTTGTGCAGTTAGAATATTTTTGCGGAATTAAAGTCGATTTTGCGTGGAGACTGCCGTGTTTTCCTCCCTGAGGACTGGGAAGTTTTAGTCTCTGGACTAGAGTAGAGTCTGTGCTCTCTGCTCCATGCAAGAATCTTTGTCAGATAATATAATTACGTAAGGGCCGGTTTTATGAACAATGTACCCTTTTTCGGTAACTCATTAGTAACATTACGACTCGTAAATTACACGTTAGTATCTTTTACTGATTGTTGTATTATAAACGTATTTTAGGTTTTAAGTGTCCGTGAGTGAAACGAAAATTTTACATGAATTGTCTATGGCTACTTGTCATTTTATTGTCAACTGTGAAATTTCTATGCTAATGATAATGGGGATTTTTTGGCGGTAATGGAAATGTCAAAACGTCAAATTAAACTATTCGTAAGCTCAAACCGCTACCATCTCCATCGGTAAGGAGCATCCCTAAAATGTTACTGAAATTAAACGAACGGATTTTTATAGCACGGAAAATGTGACAATTAGATTGTTAAGAATCTGTCGCCAAGCACCTATTGGTGAGCCGGCAGCCACACTTGAGAGCCAATTCCCAGTCCAGGTGTAGCGTGACGCCACCTTCGACCACATTGTCACATAACATCAAGTGACTTGTGGTCAAACGCTACCCTGTAAGTAGTAAAAAAATTAAAAAAGTTGATCAAATTAAACGAAATAAGGTATGACATTTAATTTACGGACGTTTATAAAACCTGCCCTGACTTTTTTGGCGGCAATAGAATTGTCAACGTGAAAATTATGTTTTTATTTCCAAAACTTGTGTTTCTTCGAGTGATAATGTGTAATATTGGTGGATTATTAATCATGTGTTCGTTAATGTGTACGAGTGTGGGAAATTGAAATAAAGTTGTGCAAGTGACTTTTCTAGTTGCTCCAAAAAAGTCCGTGTAAAGTTTAAGTAAAGCTCCACTACTTTACTTAAACACTATCCTCATCACATCATCTCATCGTCATCATCATCATCATCATTTAAACTTGATTCAACTCTCTGAGTTTGAAATATTTTATACTTGACACTGGCGAATACACTAATCGTGTGACGCCATAACAAAAAAAAAAACCTGCCCTAAATGAACTAAAACATAGCCTTTTCTGCGCGAGATCAAGAAAAACCAGAACATCGAGAACTCAAACAAAACGCATTATTAATATCTCGTTTCAAAAGAACCGCAGGGTACGGCTAATAAAATAATTTCAATGTCACAGCGTAATTAGATATAACTCACTTTTACACGTTGGGATCTGAGCTAGGTTTGCATAATGGGCATTAAATGCTCGTCTGGCTAACCACCATAGACTACGTTTTATCCTGGAAAAAGGTTCTTGCGGGATAACGGGAAGACGCGGGTGAAACCGCGGGGTGCAACTAGCTTGTTATTATTCAGCGAGATTTGTCGTTGACTTTGTCGTTACTGCTTTCTTAGAAAGAATCTGACTTAAGTGTCCAATTAGGGAATCAAACTGGCGACACTTGACTTTGCAGCCGGCCCTTTGTCATTTGACTTTGAACCAATTTAACCTTCGCTTCCTCACAGGAAGGGCCACTTCATTCATTAGTGAATCAGAGATGCAGTTAGTTAATAAGTGGCGCAAACTAGAACCCGCGTCAAGAAGAAAAAGAATGCCGCGATATGCCGCGGCCTTAGTGTTGCAAAAGGCGACGGTAACCGCTTACCATCAAACTTGAAACTTCAATATATTTAGTTCTTCTCCTTCTTGTCCTGGTCCCATCTTTTTGTGGTCGGCGCAGCATGTACTCTTCTTCCACTCTCCCCTATCCGCCGTCATCGCTTAAGTCACTCCCCTTTCATTCATATCGGTCCTTACACAATCCATCTTTTCTTCGGTCTTCCTCTTCCCTTCCATCCATCAACATTCATATTCATCACTTTTTTGGTTATATGGCTCCTCAATATAATTGATACAATAATTATGTATTGTATCTGACTAAATAAATTAAATATTTATCACATAGTCGCCTTAAAACGTCAAACTTAAAACTAGCTACGCCTTTTTTATTTTTTTTATTAATTCCGTCCATATTCTTTTTGAGGGGCGGGAAGGGTCACTGTATCAGTCTACCAACCCGCCCCGACGGAGAGGCCCGGAACTCATACGATGTTTTCCTTCACCGAAAGCTGAAGCGCATTGTAGATATCGAACCCACATTTTGTCCAGCTGTGTACTTGGGTCAGCCCTTCGCATGCCGCTTCTCACTTGCGACAGAACCCGAGACCCGTGTTGCTGACTCCACTGACTCACCGTCCCCCGTCACTGGTGTCACGCGGACAATGTGCAATTGACCCCGGCTCAAATGCTCATGGCGACAGTAATCGAGCAGTTTTCTTTAGAGGAGGTTAAAGTCAAACGTGAAGTCATGAGCAGCTTGTTGATAAGCGCAGCGCTTACCATATGGAGATATCAGTTTGTTCAACAATTCTTAGAAGCCCGGCAGTTTAATTTTTCTGTACATAAAGAACGCTATCGTTAATAATTCTAATCTAAAGCCACATGAACTCTAATTATATTATTATCATCATCATCATCAGTCGGAAGAAGTCCACTGCTGAACATAGGCCTCCCCTCTGAACGCCACCATGAACGGCTATTAGCCATATACATCCATCGGCTCCCTGCGACTGTTACAATCTCGTCGGCCCGCCTAGTGAAAGGGCTACCTACAGAACGTCTTTCGGTTTGTATTCAAAAGGGGCACAGTTAAGGAAAATAGTCTTACAAAGCTAAAAAATAATCGCTGGTCTATTATTATTACTTAGAAAATCTGTTGTTATTTTACAGAAGCACATCAGTTCCAGAGCTTCGCTTCCTGACGGTAGACCAGGCTTTGGCAGATCTCGCGCAGTTCATCCAATACGTGAAGAGTGATGACTTCCAAAATGGCCGATACAAGTACGTTATGTACATCATCATAATCAACCAGTTTATTTTTTGAAAATACCGAAATAGCAGACACCTGATGGAAAATGGATACCTAAGCAATCTTACCAAGGGAATTGCTGATGCATTTGCTTCATACAAGATAGCGTTTGACCACAAGTCATCTGATGTTAAGTGACAATGTGGTGGTTGATTGTGTTGATTTAATCGCTTGATTTTTTACAGCTTTAAGAGGCCTTAATACTCATCATCATCATCCGGGAGAAGTTCACTGCTGAACATAGCCCCCCCCCCCCCCCTTTGAACGCCACCAGGAACGGCTATTGGTATTTGCACCCATCGGCTCCCTGCGACTCTTTCAATGCTTTAATCCTGGTGCGGGCAGCCTTACACTTTCCCACTGCCGGGACTCTGGCCTTCTCTCAGAGAGAGAGTATGGGCCTTAATCTACCACGCTGGCCCAGTGCGGGTTGGTAGATGTCGCATGCCCTTGAATGTTGCAGTTCTTGGACATGCCGGTTTCCGAACGAAAGTGTAATTTTTAGGTACCCCTTTTCAGAGACGGCAAAGTGGTCCTCGTGGGATGCTCCTATGCCGGCAGCATGGCCACCTGGATGAAGCTAGCGTACCCTCACTTGATAGACGGAGCTTTCTCCGACAGCGGTCCTTTGCACGCGCAAGAAGACTTCCCTGGTGAGTGAGAGAGATAGCTGGTGATTTGGTGTTTAGCGAGAGAATTTTGGTGCCTTCATCCAGGATTCGCACCATATTGAACAGTTGAAGTTCAAAACTCTAGGTAGAACTGAACACGTGACACTAACCATCGAGCGAGCAAATTCTTCGTCTAGTCACTCGAGTTTTAATAATCCTGTAACGGCATCTTATATCTCTATTTCAGAATACGTAGAAGTCATAAACAAGGCCTTGCTTGAACAGGGTGGTGAAGAATGCCTAACCAGCGTGGAAGAGGGCATGAAGCAACTGGTGGCCTTACTAGAAACCACCGCTGGGCCCGCCACCGTGTCACAGATGTTCAAGTAACTTAACTTTTTAACAAAGTACCCTCACACTTATACTAATTATGGAATTGGAACAAGCGCACCTACAATCCCAAGTTCTTTTGTCTTCTAAACAATCTGTTTATAACAAGCTGTAGGTAATCCCTGGGGTCTAGGGAGACCGGGCTGTAGTGGACTGTATATTTGAAGGATTCTTGCCGGGCGGCGGGCAGAAGGAAAACACTGGTTCTGACTTCAAGGCTCCGTATATTTCTTGATTATAACTGGTGAACTGCTGGCGAACTACTACACTTTTCTCGCAAATATGTCTCGCTTAAATATGATTTAGAGGTCTCGCAACTAGCGGCGACAGGAGACCGCGTCTATCGGCCGTTGGACCAATGGCGTCACCGTGACGGGTGATATTGCTGTCTCTTTCGGCGTGTATAGCTATCTCTTTCTAACAATTCGGTGGTATCGCTATCCCTATCGGTTGTCTCTTTCTATTCTGCTAGTTGCGGGACTAACTACCTACATGCTATCTTTATTAAGATTACAATTTCTAATTATAAACTTAAGTCTAAGTTGCGTCGCTAACACAAGCTTTTCTTACAAGATTAGTACTATTTGTATGAATTCTTTGGAAATTTCTTATTGTAAAAGCAGCAGGAGCAAACTGCTTAATTGCCATTGCACCTTCCAGCACCTGCAGCACCATATCGGCCAGCACTCCCCTGGACCTGGCCACATTCTTCTGGTTCGGCATCCAGGAGACGTTCGATTACCTGGTTCAGTACGCCACGCCGGGAGACATCCCGGCTGCCTGCGAGGTGCTGACCACTGGTCCTAGTGGTAAGATGCTATCTACCTTCCTATAGCAATCATCACGGCTTCCGGCACTCTCATGATTACAAAAAGAAAGGTCCTCTAGAAGATCCCAAGGCAAAAAGAAGGATATTACGACAACGAGCTAAATCAATCAATCTACCCAGCAGTATCAATGGGTCAGTTATCTCAAACTGGCACGTTCACAGTACTCATACCAAAGCAATTTCACTTTACAGTAGGTTTGCGAGACATTAGCATAGTAAAGGAGTAGTAGTTCAGCTTCATATAAATCGGCCGTCGCCGGTTTGAATGTGTGCGTGAGTAGCGGCACCGTGTACGCACGCACTTTTCACGCACACAATCACATAAACGAAAGGAGGCGGCCGGGGCCGCGGCCATGCACTCAGTACGGAACGCGCCGCCTATGCGTCACCGCAAGAGTAGGCAATTAACTCGTCGAGCGGCCTTAGCTAACCTACCGTTCTTTATAAATACTGTGGGTACTGGGTACTGTTTTTTTCGCAACCAGTTGTCCAGCTGGTTTTTGAAAGAGTTCTTGGATCTAGAGTGACCTCAAGCAACCTGTTCCAGTTGTGAACATCTCTGTTGCCGAGGATATGGTGAGCAGTGTTGGTATTTGTTAGCGCACGCTTGAACAATAACGGAGCCAAGATTGTCTACCATCTCACATAACTTCCAGTATCTAAGCTAGACTTTACCACCAGACCCAGTACGTCGGCTGGCCAACTGGGTCACCTCCCAGCCGTGGACACAGCCCTGCATCGAGACCAGGTACACCGAGGTGGTAGCAGCGCACACCAACACCAGCTATGACCATCCTCAGTCTGTCAGTAAGTGCATCTTCTTTTGGAAGACTTCTTTCTGTGTTATAACTGTAGTTAGGGAATTGTCTATTGTTTTATTTTCCTGGCTAACTACCAAAATTAAAATAGATATATGCTTTTTAGTAGGACACAAGGGTCACTTTAAAACGTCAAACTTGATACTAGCTACCGTTTCCAACCTCCTTACGCCGGTAAAAGAACACGCAAGGAACGCTTGGCAGGTCAAGTTTTAAGCGCGATCTCATTTGCAATTTATTTAAAAATCAATAGACATTTATTTTAGTAAGATACAACACGTGATCACTAAAACGTCAAACTTAAAACTAGCGACGCCTGTTCCAATCTCTTTACGCCGGCAAAAGAACAGGCAAGAAACGCCTGCCAAGTATTTTTTGGTGCGATTACCGTTACAACTTCTTTTCTTAACACAAATTGATTGAATTAGAGCCAGTTCACTAAAATCCCAAGATTTTTTTGTCATCTAAATAGGTAGTAGTAGTAGTAGTAGTCCGATATTTTATGATAATCTTTTCTAAAAAGATTTTGCACTATCATTATGGACTAGAAATGTGACCAACAACAAGACTTGGATGTCACTTAGGATTTGTCACTACATCTACATCATTACTTAGCATCACCATATCTCCAGCAGCAAGCGTTCAAGAATGGCAAAATCGATAAATGAATAAATTTAGAACACCATCAAATTGTCATTTGGAGGTTCGCCAAAACCCATCGACAGCAATAACAGTCCTGCCGTCTGCGCTACAGGGGTGATAGGGATGCCACTACCCCATGAATAGGTTATTATTTAGATGCAACCCTATTTGCAATGCAGATGTGACTTTAATTGTTAGAAACTTGTATTATGCACCAGACAGTTGTGACACACGGGAATGAGCGATAGACAACATGTTGATTGTTGGTTATTGGCATTGCACATAGATTTACCATTACAACATTTGACAAGTCTTTACATTAAACAAACAGACAAAAAGTTAGATAAACAAACAAAAATCTGTATAATAAAATAAAATTAATTCAATTATACGCTACGCTTCGTTATACTTTTCTTAGAATCTTTTTAATCTGTGAATATATTATGAGTAAATTGGTACACTGTGTCTATGAGCTAATCCCTACTAATTTTATAAATGCGAAAGTAACTCTGTCTGTCTGTCTTTCACGCCTAAACTATTGAACCGATTTAAATGAAATTTGCTACAGAGATAGTCTAGAGCCCAATAAACTGAAGCCTACACTGAGTAAAACCGCGGATAACAGCTAGTAAACGAATATATAAAACATCTATTAAATGATATAATTACTAGATATAACTTTTGTAACGTTTTAACTTTAAAAGGAGTCTTCTTTTAATTTTTTTTAATACGGCTTACAGTGTACCAATTGACAACAAGTTACCTGATGTTGAGTGACGATGTGGTTGAAGGTGGCGCCACGCTACACCTAGAATGAGACTTCGCCGTATTCAGATAAACAGTACATTAAAAGTACCGAATTCACGTCAAAATGTGTATGAGAAGAGACAAACTATCTTAATACGTTTGCCATTCTAAACGCCCGTGTGTCGCAGTGCCTGACCTGACATTTGATTTGCAGATGCCCGGCGCTGCGCCTGTTACATTGCAAAGGCGTCACTTAACATAACGACTAATCTTATAATGTTAACGGTTAATCCGTTAACAAGGTAACAAGGTTAATTTCCTGAGCTGCTGGACCTGTTTTCTGGCAGATTTCATGTAACTGAATGCCGTTTTATTCAGATTAAAGGAGCTCTTTTTGTGAAATACGTCTTGCGCTTTTAAGGCCTTTTCAGAAGCGATCACGCCGCGAATTTAAAGCTATGGAGGCTCAAGGGTAGTGACGTTGGCTAGCGATCCGCAGGTCGTGGGTTCGAATCGTACAACGAGCTTGAGGTTTCGGTGAAGGAAAACATAATGATAAAACCATAGCTTAGTGGTAGGGCTGTTTCTAGTGCTCGCCTGGTTAGCAACCACCCTCATGTTAAGAATCTGTTGCCAAGCACCTATCGGTACGTTCCGGCAGCCCCACTTGAAAACCAGTTCCCAATTCAGGTGTGCACCACCTTGTGGTCAAACGCTACCCTGTAAGAAGTATGTAAAAGTCACGCCCTGTAATCTCCCTGGACTCCAAGTATGTCATCATCATCAACCTGTAACAGTTCACTGCTGAACATAGGCCTCTCCCAAGGTACGCTACTGAGCCCTCGGCTCTTCTCATCCAACTACTGTAAGCCAAGTCGTCGCTCCACCTAGTCGCAGAGCGTTCTACGCTACGTTTGCTAAGTCGCGGTCTCCACTCAAGAATACGTCTACCCCAATGGTTATCGATTCTGCGGCTTTATATGACCAGCCCACTGTCACTTCAGCTTGTTAATTCTGTGAGCTATATCGGTGACCTTAATTCTCTGTTGGATTACCTCATTTATGATTCGATCCTTCAGAAAAACTCTAAGCGTAGCCCTTTCCATAGCTCGCTGAGTACCTAACTTGCAAGTATGTACCTCCTGCTATATGTTTTGTTTGTTGCCTAGTGCGCCTGTGGACATACCAGACGTGCGTGGAGTACGGCTGGTACCAGACCACCAGCGGCGACCGGCATCCCTTCCTAGACACGGTGCCCCTCGAGTACTACCACCAAATGTGCAGGGACTTCTTCGGGACAAAGTACGTCTACGTTTTAGATTTCAATTTCAGGTAGAAAGGCCTCTGAGAATCCTACTTTCTACTAATATTATAAACGTGAAAGTTTGTGAGTATTTAGGGATGTTTGTTACTCTTTCACGCAAAAACTACTGGACGGATTTGGATGAAATTTGGAAGGGAGATAGCTTAGACCCTATCCGCGTCATCCTGTTATCGCACAGGAATCTTTTTCCGTGATAAAAAGTAGCCTATCTGTTAATCCAAGGTACCTACCTACCTATAGACTATCTCCATTCCAAATTTCACTCAAATCCGTTCAGTAGTTTTTGCGTGAAAGAGTAATAAACATCCCATACATCCATACTCGCTAACTTTCAAATATTAAGTAGTTTTTTTACAATGCCAGTAAATGCTTTTTTAGGGTTCCGTACCCAAAGGGTAAAACGGGACCCTATTGCTAAGACTCCGCTGTCCGTCCGTCCGTCTGTCCGTCTGTATCTCATGAATTTTACTATATCCTTTCAGCTTCACCGAATCGTTCCTCCGTTCCGGCATCGAGCGCACAAACCTGTTCTTCGCCGGCTGGAGTCACCTGCCGGACCACGTGGTGTCGGTGGTGGGCGGCCACGATCCCTGGTCGCCGATGGGCCCTAACGCTACCCACGCCACCTTCCTAGCGCCCGTGTATGTCGTGCCGGGAGTGTCGCACTGCCAAGCTATAAGGTGAGCTGAGACCTGGCGAGACAGAATTTCCAACCATACTTTTTTAACAAAAAAATAACCGACTTCAGCTTTCCATTGATTTCTCTGGAATGCAACCATCAGATCCTGGTTTCATTATCATGGTACTACCCTTGGGATATCTCCTTTCCAACAAAAGAAGAACCATCAAAATCGGTTCACAAACGACAAAGTTGCGACCTCCGCAATCACACATAAAAAAATATTCTATTAACTACGGTATTTAGATACCAACCTCCTCCTTTTTTTAAATTGGTTAAAAAAAAAAGGTTGTGGTAGAGCGATGGTGGCCGAACGGTAACGCGTGCGACTTACAAGACGCCCACACCGAGTTCGAATCCTCTCGGCCCCGCACCTATGACTAAGTTATGTGCGGATATGCCATCGCTCAAAACGGTGAAGGAAAACATCGTGAGGAAACCGGCAAATCCAAGATCTGCAACATTCATAGGCATGCGACATCTACCAACCCGCACTGGACCCGCGTGGTAGATTACGGGCCATACTCTCTGAGAGGTCAGAGTCCCAACAGAGGGAACGTAATAGGCTGACGATACCGGCCAAGATCTTGTACAGCCGATCCCTTTCATCATCATCATCAGCCTTTTACGTTCCCACTGCTGGGACTCTGGCTTTCTCTCTCAGGGCCAGCGTGGTAGATTACGCTCACTCTGAAAGAAAGCCTGTCTCAGCAGTGGGAACAAAATAGGCTCATGATGATCAGTTTGTTTTTGAAGACGCCTTCTTAACAGGATTAATCTTTATCTTTCCCCAGGCCGAGCAGAGAGACTGAGATAGAAGCGCTGGAGGAGACAAAAGCGGCGGTGATCAACCATCTCTCTGTCTTCATCAGAGGGTTCCCCTTTAGCGGCGTGGCGACAACCGTCGCATCTGTACTCTTAATCTGTGCCATGCTAGCTACTGTTCTGTAGAACTAAGATATTGTATTATTTTATCGAGATTATTAAAAAAACCGGCCCAGTGCGAGTTGGACACGCGCAAGAGGGTTCCATACAAAACCTGTTTTTATTTCTTACTGTTCGTTTATCGCCAAAAAGGTAACATATGTCCTTTCTCAGGCTTTAGACTATCTCTGTACCAAATTTGATGGTATAAATGGGTTTAGTAGTTTAGGCGTGAAAGAAAGATAGACCGACAAACAGAACTACTTTCGCATTTATAATATTAGTAGGGAAGTAGGGATTAAACGCAGTCGTAGGGAGCCGATGGATGCAAATGGCTAATAGCCGTTCATGGTAGCGTTCAAAGGGGGAGGCCTATTTTCAGCAGTGAACTTCTTCCGGCTGATGATAATGAATTTGAGGGATTAAACTATGTATATTATTTACGGTTTTTTCCTTCAGGTAAGACCTTGCTTCGTACCAAATTTCATGACTCTACTGCGAAATCGCAAAATATGCGACATAAATGGTCATATCATGATACTTCAACGCGCTCTTGAAAAAATGGGTCTTGACAGACAGACAACAAAGTGATCCTCTATTTTTTTGACGACTGATGTGGCGCAATGGGCGAATAGCCGACTGCGAAGCGTGAGGTCGCGGGTTCGATTCCCGCAACAGAACAAATATTTGTGCGTTGAAAAGAAACAAGCGCAAGTATTTGTTCTGTGTCTGGGTGATGTGGATCCCTATCCTCGTAGTTTCTGATACCCTAGATACAGGGAATCCTAGTTATGGGTTAGAATTAACTATGTATGCGATTGTGCGGGCATATTATATATTATTATATATTCTATATGATACCCCTATGGGTTCCGTTTGTCCTTTTCTGGCACGGAACCCTAAAAAATCAAATCAAATCGTTCTATTACCGCTAGCCTACATATTTCATTTTTCTAATCACAAAATTATTAAGTTAAAGTAAGGCGGATTAATTTATCAATGAAAATAGCTAATTAGATATAATTAAACCAGATGGCTAAATAGGATAAAATATTGTTTATTATAAAAGGTTACATGTTCTTATTATTAACACACGGCCGTTATTAAAAACCTTTCTATCCGCGGTTTATCCTTCCGGAGAGAGAAATTTGACACAAGCTCCATAGAAGTAATGTCATAAATTTGACACAAGCTCCATAGAAGTAATGTCATAAATTTGACACAAACTCCATAGAAGTAATGTCATAAATTTGACACAAGCTCCATAGAAGTAATGTCATAAATTTGACACAAGCTCCATAGAAGTAATGTCATAAATTTGACACAAACTCCATAGAAGTAATGTCATAAATTTGACACAAGCTCCATAGAAGTAATGTCATAAATTTGACACAAACTCCATAGAAGTAATGTCATAAATTTGACACAAGCTCCATAGAAGTAATGTCATAAATTTGACACAAGCTCCGTAGAAGTAATGTCATAAATTTGACACAAGCTCCATAGAAGTAATGTCATAAATTTGACACAAGCTCCATAGAAGTAATGTCATAAATTTGACACAAACTCCATAGAAGTAATGTCATAAATTTGACACAAGCTCCATAGAAGTAATGTCATAAATTTGACACAAGCTCCATAGAAGTAATGTCATAAATTTGACACAAGCTCCATAGAAGTAATGTCATAAATTTGACACAAGCTCCATAGAAGTAATGTCATAAATTTGACACAAGCTCCATAGAAGTAATGTCATAAATTTGACACAAGCTCCATAGAAGTAATGTCATAAATTTGACACAAGCTCCATAGAAGTAATGTCATAAATTTGACACAAGCTCCATAGAAGTAATGTCATAAATTTGACACAAGCTCCATAGAAGTAATGTCATAAATTTGACACAAGCTCCATAGAAGTAATGTCATAAATTTGACACAAGCTCCATAGAAGTAATGTCATAAATTTGACACAAGCTCCATAGAAGTAATGTCATAAATTTGACACAAGCTCCATAGAAGTAATGTCATAAATTTGACACAAGCTCCATAGAAGTAATGTCATAAATTTGACACAAGCTCCATAGAAGTAATGTCATAAATTTGACACAAGCTCCGTAGAAGTAATGTCATAAATCTATCTCTAGTAAGACAAACAGTGGATAGATAGGTTAATAATTTCCAGCGATAGTCTGAGATTATCACCTAGGTACATAATAGGTATATTGAATATTAATCATTTTCCCAAAATAACATAACTTTAACACTAATAAATACATTGATTATTTCATTATAGTCACAAGTTACACAGCATGTCTCAGCTTTACACCCAGTCTTGTCAATCTTTTATATATATAAATATAATATATTAATCAATCAATCACAGAGTAGTGTCTTAATATATCTTTTTCTTCTTACATAATAAACATAACATTGCATAATAAATAATGTTTTTAACCTCACCAAAAAAAAACTGCCTTTCATTCTATATATACTCATGTTTTTATACATATATCTTCTGATACTATAACATATATAAATCAATTGCTGTTAATTAGCCTCGCTAAAACTCAAAAAATTAAGGTAAACATGCACTCACTTATTTTCGTTACCTTTGCAGTGGGTTCCAATTATATTACATATTCAATGACTTCATTATATTTAAGATCTGCATACAAACTTGTTATGTAGCGGCACATGTTTACAAATGAAACATCTTTATCTTATAACTATCTTTACATAACAGTTTTATTCAACATAAATAACGGTATTTTTTTAAGTATACTATACTTACAAAGTTACATCCTAATATATACTTGTCGGAAACGGGTTCTAGATTTGAAATGGATTTGACGTAATCGGGACGCCAGCGCCACCTGGTGGCGCTCGACAGAGTCTTGATGGCATTACTCGACAGGAGAAGCTACACAGTTTGCTTGCGAGGAAGCATCTTGGAACTGTCCCGCGTTCCGTATTACCTAGTGATTGTGGAATATTCTAGATGTACCTACATTGTTGAATCGTCAAGAATACAGTGTCAGTTTAATTTGTAATGGCCTTCTATTATTGCAACTAACACCTCCCTCAGAACGCCCACGTGATATCTGCATACCATGGCAGATAGTAACAGAGTAACTCCAATAGTAAGGAAGGAAATAGACCGGATTCGTCATACTTTTAATTAATTAATTAATTGATCAAATAGAATTTATGTAATAATAGGTGAGCAGCTTGAAGCTGATGTGCCTTTATCATGCTGTGTTGAATTTGCAATGTCTAAAAATACAGTGAATATAATCATTATATTATTATCTAACATAAACTAAGCATGGCTAGCACCTAACTTTATAAAATTGAATTCCTTATACAATAAAACTATATAATTTTTAATAACTAGGTAAATAATTCATTGTATAATAATTATTTAAGTCAAGTCTACTGCTGATAACATACATATTTGGGTTTCTTTTTACAAATGCTTGGTCATATTATTACGTGCCGCAATATAAAATCTTTTCTTATGTACTTAACTTAATTATTATATATATTATTATTTCACTGACATTAAAAAAATAGAATGCAAATAATTAATAATGATGATGCGATAAGGCCGCCCATTGTAACACTAGAGCTAGTTATCTATTTATTTATTTTATAATAATAAGGCTGTGGGTTTAATAGTGTCCATATTGTACTTAAATTCTACAATGGTGTCAATCTGGTTTTGTATTCTCTAAAACTTAACTAAGTTCGACAGATCTAATAGCATTGCTGTATTTTTCTAACCACTGAAGTAAAAAAGGACAGCATTACTGTCAAATTTCAAACTTATTTATTTATTTTGGTAATAGGCGAGCAGCCCAGTGGCTGATGTGCCTATATCATGCTGTGTTGAATTATAGCAATGTCCAAAAGTGCAGAGAGAAGTCAATTCTGTAGCAAGGAAGCATTGTTCGTGCGCAACCACTTGTCCAGTCTGTTTTTAAAGGAATTCACTGAAGGAGCCGACACAACGTCTTCTGGTAGTCTATTCCAGTTGTGCACCACTCTAGAAGCCAGGAACTTAGTTTAGTTTTGGAGAATGCAAAACCAAATCAACACCATTATCTAAAGTGTATATATAGGCACATAAGTGTTACGCTGTGGCCTATATTATTAAATAAATAAATAAAACTCAAGTCTTAGCAACTAAATGAAAATTTATGCCACTGCCTATAATACCCACATTACCTGGCATCCATACCTCAGGATGGCGAAATCACTTATTGAAGTAAGCACCAGCCTCCTCGTCACCTGTAGTGTTTACAATTCTTTTGAACGAACCCTCCCGTGTTCTTTCCTTTCATGAGCAGCTAAAGTCGAATGCCATTTAAATTTCTCTTTACACTTTTTACACGGGTACGGCTTAACGTTTAAATGTTTCCACTGTATATGACACTGTAAATTGTGTTTCTTCACATATTCCTTGCCGCAGTAATCGCACCGGTGTAAAGGACCGATGCGGAGTTTGGTATGCCGTCTCACTATGTGAGCGGACAACGAACTCCTGTACGTATAACTTTTGTTACAAACATCACAGATATACACCTTGTTTCTGCTGAATTTCTCCCTATTTTTATTCTTAGGACAAGAATATTTCATATGGTGGTCACGGGTGTGTTTCTTTGAGAACTCCTTTTTGCATAGATCGCAAGCTGCTCGGGGAACATCATGGTGTAGAGGTGACGGTGAACTGTTGGCGTGGTGTTTGATTATATGGAATTTTAAATAATCCTTTCTTGCAAAAGACTTGCAGCACTGCAAGCAGCTGTAGGGCTTCTTCCCTGTGTGAATCATTAGGTGCCGAGATAAATTTGACGGGAACGAGAAAGTCTTTCCACATTCATGGCATTTATTCGAGTTTTTAGTACTCATGTTAGCCGCACACATTTTCTTTAGGTGTTGTTGGATTTTGTATCGGTTTTTGAACTGAATTTGACAGCAGTCACATATGTATAAACATCTGTGGTTTTTATAGCCTCCGGCGGTGAGATAGAACCAGTTGCACTTGATGCAGTAATACTGCTTTTTGGTATTACGCTTTTCTATGACATTTCTACGTATAATTATTGGTGGAACTTTTTGTAAAATCTCTGGACCGATAACCACTTCGTCTTTAATAATGTGATCTTTATACAAGTCTTTAAGGTTTTGATCTATTGTTTCTTTTTTTATCAAATGTTGGTTAACGCATTCTTCGTCGTGTTCCTCTTTGATTATTTGATACTGATAAATTTCTTTAATATCTTCATTAACAATTTCTATGTTTTTATGTGAACGTTGATAAGTAAAATCTTCAGTTTTAATAACTTCTGGGTTGATTACCGGTTCTTTTTTAATTACGTGATCTTTATAGTAATCTTCTATCACTCCACTTACTATTTCTGGCTCTTTCTTTATATGCAAAAAATTCTCATCCTCGCTGTAGTCACATGGTTCGTTTTTTACGTTTACTTCTATACTTTTGTCATACTCTTGTTTTATATCTTTCTTACTCACTATAAAGTTATTATTTCTTTGACTGTGGCTTGTTTCATTTTCCATTTTTGTACAATTACTCTGCGGCTGCTTATTGAAGAACACTGAAACAGAATAACAATAGATTATAAATAAAGTTTTGGTTTTTTTCTAAGCCAATAGCTGCGATGAGATTATTTACCCCGAGTTTGATTGTTGATTATGCCCACCTCTAGCCTACCTAGTCCATGAAAGAAGTGACTGGCCCAAATTAAAATAGGTCCATTTTATTATTGTAAGCAAGTCAATTAAACAAAGTAATTAATAGAAACTATTAATATTTTATATTTATATTTTTAATGACTGTTATGTTTGTGTAAGTTTATGCATTATTTCTTCTTATCACTTGTTTTTTTGCCACAAATAAAATTATTGGCTATTGTCTATTAATAGGTATCTAGAGCGATGGTGGCCGAACGGTTTGGGGTGCGACTTACAAAACGCCGACACCGAGTTCGAATCCTCTTGGCCTCGTACCTATGACTTAATAAGTTATGTGCGGATTTGCCATCGCTCGAAACGGTGAAGTAAAACATCGTGAGGAAACCGGCATGCCCAAGAACTGCAACATTTTCAAGGGCATGTGACATCTACCAACCTGCACTGGGCCAGCGTAGTAGATTATAGCCCATACTCTCTCTCTGAGAGAAGGCCAGAGTCCCAGCAGTGGGAACGTGGAAGGCTGATAATGATGAATAGGTATCACCATTTCACTCTCCAAAATTAAGCTCAGACTTCTTTGGTTATTTAATTCTAACTAGTTGCACCCAGCGCCTTCCTGTTTTCCTGCAGGAACCTTTTTGCGGGATAAAAAGTAGCCTATGAAGCCTGTGTAGCCTATCCAGGGTATAAGCTATCTCCATTCCAAATGTCATAAAATCGGTTTAGTAGTTACAGTGATATCTGGTAACAAAAATTCACTTTCGCATTTTAAATATTAAGTAAGATTCTAATTTTAAGAGGTAGATATAATACCCTTATAACTAAGACCTCAACTTGTTCCAGCTGTTCTGTTTACCGTCTCAACCGCCCCACCGCTTTTTATTTCTACAGCATCAGCAAACTTATGTATACTACTAGATCCACTAGATCCACTGGAGTAAATGCGAGAAGGTATCAACAACAAATTATGACGTCGTTTAGCTCTGTTGAACCCACCACCAACTCTCATGGCAGGCAAGCCGCATGAGTGAACTAAATGTATAAGTACCTATTAAGTAATTGGACTTTGGTATAACACACTTCTACATAATTATGTAGGAACAGAAACAATGTATGAATTAGTAGAATAGATAGATACCTTCGATTCATATTCTGCTTCTGTTTCCCTATTTACAAGTTTTTTAGCATTAAAATATGTACAATCTTTTTTCATAATAAAAATAAACAAAACTTTGAGAACTTCCACATCTAGATCTACCTTCCACTGCTTCCACAGAATGAGAATATATTATAATTTAGTGATGGGATTCGAGTCATTCGAATTGCTTTTCACTCGAGTGACTCGAGTAGTTTTTATATTACTCGCACTCGAGTTAAATTTTTGACAACTTGAGTTTCGAGTGACTCGAATCGACTCGAATTACGAGTGACTCGAGTTGACTCGTACCACTCGAGTGGTTTATACTGAGCTGAGTGAGAAATTCAAGTTGTGACAAGTTTACCCGCTGTAGGTTGTCTCTAAAATTACGTAGAAATCTGTTTGTGTGAGTTGTTACTATTTAATGTTTTGGTTATTTATGACTGTGTTATGAGTAAGTGGTGAAAATGAGTACACATGTTTGAGTTTTTGAGTAGCCATTTCATAGCGCATTTATGCGAAAATGAATACACATTTTCTATGTAAAATTAATGTTGTGTTATGCGTTTTAAAATTTTGGTCACTAGAGTTTCATATTCCGAGTGAATCGAGTCAGTAAAAATCACTCGAGTATTATCTTCACGCGAGTGGCATTCGAGTGAGAAAGTTACCAGTACTGAGTGACTCGAGTGAAAAAAAAATACTCAAGTCCCATCACTAAATTATAATTTTAATAACATCATCGTATTTGTCGTCGACGTGTCAATGTCATCCATCTACAACATGATGTCAGTGTCAATTCAACTATTATTTTTTTTGTTTTGTTAGGCGTCACACGATTAGTGTATTTGCCAGTGTCAAGTATAAAATATTTCAAACTCAAGTTGAATCAAGTTTAAATGATGATGATGATGTAGATGATAATGAGATGATGGGATGAGGATAGTGTTTAGGTAAAGTAGTGGCGGTGGGGTAGTGGTGGTGGTGGTAAAGTTTAAGTAAAGCGCCACTACTTAAACACTATCCTCATCCCATCTAGTATTCTCTCATCCGGGGTCTCGGGTAACGCTTCTGGGGAGCCATCCGCTGACCCTGTTTAAGTATAGGGACAAACTATCGAGTATTCCCATTATATTTTGGTAGTGCCTTCCTCATTTGGATGAAGCCATGATCAGCCGTATAGTTGGTTTGTATCCGAGGGCGTTGCCAGGGTACAGGAGGGGGCATCTGCCCCTGCCAAGCCACTCGATAAAATGATGTAAAGATAGAAGAATGAAAGAACAAATTGAATATAGATTTTATCAATAACTTTGCAACTTAAACTTTAAGCACTACTTAGCAACCTTTTTTTATTGCTAATAGGTGTGCGTTTGACCGCCATCCCGCCTGGTACCTATAGGTAACCTACAAATGGTTAATAGCAAATTTAAAAGTTAAAAGTCCATTATATTTATTTTAGCAGGATAGGTGGGATACAACATTTTAAAACGTAAGCTTCTAACTGTTCCAATATCCTTACGCCGAGAAAAATAACAAAATAATAATCAGTACACATACATAATTTATTTTCATTCGATTGAGTCACTAAAATAATTCGTAGTTATTAATTTAAATATGTACCTAGTTGTGTCAATTTACAGTCATTTCTATTCATAGTATCTTAGTAGATATACCTACAGCAGTATTCTGCAGTATGGTAACAAATTTTCCTTTTTAACATTATGGTAATCCAGATTTTTGACGTAGGAAATTATTTTGAACATAATTTTATATTTAATACTATTTTTTAAATAAATACGTGTTAAGATTCTTCTATATTCATCTCTTAATTCAACGGTTTTTAGCTTATCCCATAACGCCCGAAATTAATAATCGATCCTGATCCGTTATCCGCGGTTTTGGATCGATATGTCATGACATAATAATAATATGTCTTTTTACTTTTTAGTATTAGTGCTTGACACATTACAACTAAAATGACATGACATATCCATCCAAAACCGTGGACGGATCAGCAGTGCGATTCTATATCACTCGGAAAGTTTCCGTGTCGGATTCGACATCACTTTCGCTTCACGGAAACGTTTTCCGAGAGCAAATAAGTGGCGGAAACTTTTCCGTGATTGAGCAGCTGGTTTGTCAAATTATATATCAGTTGCCTAATTCAGATTAATGAATCGTGTCTAAAAAAATGTGAAGGATTTTTTTCCGAATCCGTGGTCAGAAGAGTTTCTGTATGAATTAGAATCGCACTGCAGGATCGATTATTAATTTCGGACTTAAGTATTTTTCAAATTCCCACATTTATTTCTTTGTGTAAATAATAATACGACGGAGTTTTAATTATTTGAGGGGTGCCTTTAGAGTTGAATAACTTCGTCATTTTTCAATATATATTCAAATAATTCTTTCACCACATTTTTTCTAATTTTATGGTCTTCAGAATTATAAAAAAAATGGATTTTGTCGTATATGAAACTTCTCCATTATTGTAGGCAGCTGTCATTGCCGTCTCCTCTAGTTAAAGAACAACCAATTATCGTAGTACCTGAAGCAAAAAGAAATAACAATTAAAGATGTTTCAATCAATCAATCCTACTAATATTATAAACGTGAAGGTTTGTGAGTATGGATGGATGGATGGATGTTTGTTACTCTTTCACGCAAAAACTGCTCAACGGATCTGAATGAAATTTGGAATGAAGATAGCTTATACTCTGGATTAACACATAGGCTACTTTTTATCCCGGAAAAGGGTTCCTGCAGTATAACAGGAAGACGCGGTTGAAACCGCGGGGCGCAACTAGTAGGTAAATAAATTACTTACGGAGGTGTTCTTTCCAGCGGCACACACTTCTTCAAGGCTTTGTTATAATACATATTATCATTTTTACAAGTCCTGGTGAACCACTCGTCCCAGTAACTGCGCTTTATACTTGCTCCATTAGCTGGCGTGGGGTTCAACAAACCTGATATGAGCACGAGCGCAAACATGAATGAAAACCACTTCATTTTTATGAATGGCGAGTAGTTTCTGTATGAATTACGTTTTGTACTACTTCTTATATAAGTAGTAAAAGTGGTAGGTACACGCATGCCTATAACGTCACTGTTTAAGTAGCGTACGTTTAAGGCCTAGCGCCCTTGAAAAGCGGAACCCTTTGTTGTTTGTCTGTCAAGATCAAGACACCTTTTCTCAAGAACACGTTGAGGTATCAAGTTGAAATTGATGTAAAATAATCGGCTCTACAGGCTCATTCAGCTGTAAAAAAATCAAACTTGACAATCTACGCGATCAAGAAATATGACCGTTTAAGTCGCATATTTTGCGATTTCACAAAAGAACCAAAATTTACAGGGTACTTCCCGTTGACCTAGTCATGAAATTTCCGATGAAGCAAGGTCTTAAAGCACATGCAAAGGGAAAAGTCAGAAAACTGAATATTGGTTGTTAAATAACAACAAAAAACATGTTTGTAAGGAACTCTCAGTGCACGAGGCCAGCTCGCATTTGGCGGGTTTTTTTCTTACAACGCTCCAGGCCCTCTTTGCGAAGACGGAGTGGAGATACGTCTCCTTGTCTGTGCTCTCCTGAGCGGGAGAGCGGGGATCAACCTCTCTCGCTTCTCGGTCTCCCTTTGCGACGTTACGTGACGTTACTACCTAGGAAATGAAGCCTACCGCCTCAAAGGCCCAGTGCGGCCAGTGCCCCTAGCCAAGGTGCATTCTACAATTGTTACCGTTAATAGAAAACTAAAAAAATATACGAATGACATATTGCTTGATGGTAGGGTATTTTCCTGTACTCGCCTGGCTAGCTACCACCCTCATGTTAAGAATCTGTCGCCAAGCACCTATCGGTGTGTTCCGGCAGCCTCATGCACTTGAGAGCCAGTTCCCAGTCCAGGTGTAGCGTGGCGCCATCTTCGACCACATCAGGTGACTTGTGGTCAAACGCTACCATGTACTTACAAGTAAGTAAATAATATTTGAACGTTAAGTCCCGTGGTTATTTACTTGTATTACCTAAAGCCTATTGAACCAGTGTGTTTGGGCCTCCGAAACGAGAGTGCGCCACTCTATCCTGAGCGATTGCAGCCTAGTTCAGAATGTGGAGTTCGCGGGGTTAACTTTTTTTCTTAGTTTTTAACAGTCGAAGTTACAGAGTAAAACGGATTTAATAAACCTCAATTATTAGTTTCATTTTTAATTAGTGCTTTCAGGTAGAGGTTCCCTGATGCGAATACAGAACCGACGTTATTCGTGGCTTGTAAATATTGTCATGATTATTTCAAGCGTTTTTAAAACACTTTTGACGTGACAACGTCTTATAATTCGATAGAGCCGGCTGCACGCACGGAAAAAACATGACTCATGCGGCGTTACCTCGCTCTGCGGCGTTACCTCGCTCTGAGGCGTTCCATGTAAAGCTTGAAGTGCAAGCGAGAGCGCGGCACGAGCGACAAAGAAGCACAATCGGCCAATCGACGTTGTCACGTTCAACTATCGTCAGTAAACCGACTTTACAGACAACCAATTTATTTTTTAATGCTTTCGTAACTCCTAGTTCAGAGACTACTGAGATTGAAAATGAAAATGAAAATGAAAATTTTATTTATTTCCGACATCGCACAATACACAAAGACAAACAGTAACAATTACACATGAACAAGTACGACATTGCGCGATGTCAGAAATAGGTCCCGGCTCAGCATACAACTGAGGCTATATACCAGCCTCAGTTACTGATTTTCAGCCGGAACCCACTTCATGACATCACGGACAATTTTTATTAACAAGAAATACATAATAGAAGAGAAAACAAAAACAACAATAAAAATACAATTGAAAAGAAAAAAATAATAATAATTATGTAAAACAAAATATAAAAAACACAGATAACAAATAAAAGACACAAAAGGCAACAACAAAACTGACATTATCATGTGACGTGACAGCCGCAGTCACATAAGACATTATTATCTGTGGCTGCCACGTCCACACCATATGACCTGATATTATGTAGACTTATAAACTGCCCACACTCTACAACAGCAGCGTGTCTGTTTATATTGCCACGTCATAGCACGACAGAGATTTCTGGGTAACAAATTCATTCAGCCTCACTGCAACTTTTGACCGCACATAATGTGCAATTTTAAACGTTTTCTAAAAGTGGTTAATGAATTTAGAGTACGGAGAGGCGGGGGAAGATCATTCCAGCACTTAGTTGCAGCGAACCTGAAACTGCCACGAAACGACGCAGTTTTATGTTGTGGTGTCAAAAGTAAAAGCTTTACACGTGCATCATACCTACGCCCCTCGTGAGCCCACGTCAACTTCTGCAACAAATACTCAGGCTGTCCCCTACTTACAAGCCCAAACAACAGAGTGGCAAGATGAAGCTGCCGACGAGCCTTCATTTTCATAAGATTTGCTTCATTGAGAAAAGGTGTTATATGTGCTCGAGATTCAGGCCTTAAATCAAGATACGTCATACGTCGCTAACATGGAGACACCATCACATTACCTACACATGTTTTTGGTTCAGAATTGAGTCAGCGCCCATTGATAGACTAATATGTACCTAATTATTTCATGCAACCTACAGCTTGAGCTTTCGGTGAAGGAAAACATCGTGATGAAACCAGCGTTAATAGTAACCAATCTATCCAACCTATCTATCTAGAGATAGAAACTTAACACAAGCTCCAGTACCTAATGTCAAAAATGTATCTTCAGTAGGTCAAACCGTGGATGGATCGGTTATTGGGAACGGTCTTAGTGTTGCCGATCGATGTCTATCGATGGTCAACCATTCGAAACACTATCGATAGGCCTATAGATAATATCGATAGTTTTTTTGCCTCGTTTTAAGCTATCGATAGTAGGTATAGGTTATCAATAGGCCTGTCAATAGTATATAGGGCTTTTTCAAATGAAAACTATCGTTTAAACTAAAAGTACCTACTATTGTAAAACTATATCGATAGTTCGGCAACACTAGCGCCCGATATTAATAATCGATCCTGATCCGTTATCCGCGGTTTTGGATCAATATGTCATTTTAGTAGTAATATGTCAAGCCCTAGTACTAAAATGACATATTATGACATGACATATCGATCCAAAACCGCGGATAACGGATGAGGATCGATTTTTAATTTCAGGCGTAGATGAAACCATAGCTTGGTGGTAGGGCATATCATATGTCATGTTGTGTCATTTTAGTCGTATTCTGTCAAGCCCTAGTACTAAAATGACATATTATGACATGACATATCGATCCAAAACCGCGGATAACGGATGAGGATCGATTTTTAATTTCAGGCGTAGATGAAACCATAGCTTGGTGGTAGGGCATATCATATGTCATGTTGTGTCATTTTAGTCGTATTCTGTCAAGCCCTAGTACTAAAATGACATAGGTATTATGACATGACATATCGATCCAAAACAGGCAGGTGCACTTAGTTTTCTATCCTACTATCTATATATATATATAACTCAAAGGGGACTGACTGACTGACATAGTATCAACGCACAGCCCAAACCACTGGACGGATCGGGCTGAAATTTGGCATGCAGGTAGATGTTATGACGTAGGCATCCGCTAAGAAAGGATTTCGCGATAAACTGTAGCCCACGCGGATGAAACCGCGGGGAACAGCTAGTAATATTATAAATGCGAAAGTTTGTGTGTGTTTGTTACCACGTATAACCGTAACTACTAAACCGATTTTGATGAAATTTGGAAAGGAGATAGATTATACCCTGGATTAACACATCCCGAAAAAAGGGTCCTGCGAGATAACAAGAAGACTCGGGTGAAACCGCGGGGTGCAACGAGTGAAAAATAACAATATAAACTAACTGAGATGGCGCAACGACCCAAAGTGAGTCCTGGCCTCCGATAACAAAAGGCGCTACTTCGCTCTGTCCTGCGCCACCTCCTTCCAGTCCTCCACCTGGAGCTCGCGCAAATCCTTCGTGACTTCGTCTTTCCAGCGATATCTGGGACGGCCGACAGGGCGACGGCCACTCGGCCAATAACAATATAGGTATTTACTTATATCTTTATTGCGATAAAGGATAAATATATGTATACATATACGGTACGATTAATCCTTTGAATATAATACAATAATAATCAATAACATGCCAATTTTATGCATTAAAAGTATATAAAAGCTCGTTTTAAAACGTTATACTTATATAATATATCATTATAATATTGGTAGGTATATAATAATATGAAAAATGGATGGGTTTTATTTTGGTCTACGTCTAGCTTAACAAATATAAAATATATAATTCTCACTAATATTATTAATTACATAGGTAGGTACTTATATAAAATTTATTTCTACATAATATTATTTATAAGTACATAATTATTATTATTGGTACATGGAAATATTTGAACTAATATCTCTATTATAATAAATAAACAAGCTGCTAGAAATATATTTCGTTTAAAAATTTATAATTTGAATAAACATGATAATTATGTACGTAGAAATTAATGCTCTTTCATAGATTTTGCTGTATCAGATATAAAATCAACGTGACATATTTAATAGAAACAAATATTTAAATTTACTAGCTATACCTACGTCTAATTTCTGATACCCTAGTTACAAGGAATCCTAGTTATTGAGTGGGCGTAACTATTTAGTTAATTCAATTCAAAGAAACGTGATTTTTTAAATATTACTAATATTTGTACACTGGAAACGGTAGAATATTTGAAACACTTTAATCACTACTATCATAAGCACAATATTCTGACAAATAAATAATTTTAATTTTTAATTTAATTTTTTTTAAATATAGATATTAGTGCATTGAAAAAAGCGAAGTATTTGTTCTGTGCCTGGGTGTTATAGATCCCCGATTCACGTAGTATCTGATACCCTAGATACAGGGCATCTACCAACCCGCACTGGGCCCGCGTGGTAGATTACGGACCATACTCTCTCTGGAGAAGGCCAGAGTCCCAGCAGTGGGAACGTAATAGGCTGATGATGGTACTGGGATAATTGTAGTGACGACTGGCATGCGAGTGGTTCTGTCCTAACTTACATATCAACAACTCGCATGCGACCATCAGTTTTAAGATCTAAAATGTCTCGTGCATTCCATCATTTACTAGTAACTGGTATAATTCATCATTAGCTTATGTCGTTCCCACTGCTGGGACACAGGCCCAGAGAGAGCATGGGCCATAATCCACCATGCGGGCCCAGTTCGGGTTGGCGGATAGGCTTATTAGTGGCTAGCCGTCGCAGTTTTCAGACCGCCAGAAGGCATAGTCTAACAACTGCTACCCTAACGGCCGTTTTCTTTAACCTATCTATCCACGGTTTGCCCTACTAGAGATAGAAATTTGACATTACTTCTATGGAGCTTGTGCCAAAGTCTCTAGTAGGGCAAACAGTGGATAGATAGGTTATGAAACCGACCGTAAGACACCAATTAAGACCGACTCTCCGAAGCACGGAAGGTGTTTTATTTTTCACCATCATCATCATAATCAGCCTGTTTCAGCCCACTGTTGGACATAAAGGCCTCTCCAAGAATGCCACTGAGCCCGATTTTAATCTGACTTCCAAAAAAGAAGGGGCATAACTCCGTCAAATATAGACGGTTTTGCAAAATTATTTTTTGTTGGAAAGAACATATTTCAAAGGTGGTCCCATGATAAGGAAATCAGGGTTTGATGAAGGCAGACCAGAGAAACCGAAGGGAACCAGAAGTCAGTTTTTGTTTTGTTAAATATTTACCTTGCCATTATTTGGCTTATTAAAAGTCTTACATCCAAAATATTTTCCTTTTGGACAAAGAATAAGCCTCGCTGTTCAGCGAGGCAATGCCGCCAGCATTCTGGGCACGTTGCCAGACATCAAGGATCGTTTGAACTATCTATAGACCTTCTTTAGTTAGTTCAAACGATCCAATATATGTGCCTATATACATAAACGGATATTTATAAATAATTATAGGCTTGTTTTTTTTATATATTTTAGTTTAGTTAAGTAATTAATTGTTATAACATAATTAAATACCTTTTTCCTATTATCATAATATCATAAATTATTCACGACTCTGTAGGTATTGGAAATGATTTCACAGGAAAAACACGCTATGATATCAAAAATTATTCATAATTACCTAACTAAATAATTATTACATTATAAAATGTTACACTGCTCTGAAATCACCGAGTCAATAATAAATGAGTGCAGGATGATGAAATTCAGATAGATTTATTAGGTAGGTTACATATTTTTAACACTTTATAACGTCAGACTACGCCTATTCCAAGCTCCTTACGCCGACAAAAGAACAGGCAAGAAACGCCCGGCAGGTCATTTTCTGGGCGCGATCACATATACAATTTTAATTTGATTTATTTATTTATTGAAGTGGAGCAAGTTCACTACAATCCCAAGCTAAAGTTACTACCCCAGAAATGGCAAGTTGAAGTTGTAAATTAATGGGTGCCAAAGAGGCAGGTAGCTCTCAGAATTTGCAAGTTGAAGTGGCAATGGGCAGACCACATCGCTCGACGATCCGATAACCGATGGGGAAGAAAGGTTCTCGAGTGGCGACCACGAACCGGAACACGTTCTGTAGGTAGGCGTCCCACTAGGTGGAGCGGGGTCATTGTAAGAGTCGGGGGGAGCTGATGGATGCAAATGGCTAATAGGCGTTCAAGGGGGGAGGCCTGTGTTCACTAAGGACTTCTTCCAGCTGCTGCTGATGATGATGATGATGATGAAGGGGGCAGGTGGCAACTGCCTCTTCCTAAGCTACATCCTTGAGTATCATAGGTTATAGGTTATTCTGATAATATTGAGTTTCGTTTAGTAGTAAAAAAATCACGATATTTGTAAAGTAACTTTAAGAAGAATGAGACTGGCTGCTTTGTCAGCTTACGATGGCTAAACCGTTTGATTAGAGTTGATGTAATGTATGAAAGAAATATATAGGCATGCATAATGCTTCTAGAAAAATTCAGCGACATTAAATATCTAGCTCTAAAAACGGTTTCGTGAAAACTTTAGGTTATAAAAATCTTGGTGGTGTATAAAATTGTTTATTTTTAAGTTTAATATTTTTGATTTAAATGTAAAAATGGTACCTACCATTATTTATGACTTTTTGTCAATTTTTTAATTGTTATATAATTTTTATAAACGGTTCAACATAAATATATGTATAATTATAATATATTGTCTATTTAATACTCTTCCAAGCTTACTAAGTAATCTACGAAACAATAAAGAAAACAAAAATAAATGTAATTTACACATTTTACTACGACTCGTAATATTTACATCAAAATATCTAACAAAAGAAATATTTTTGGAAAAAATCTGTTTTCAAAGAAGAATAGAACTTAATCTCTACGGATTATAATACATCACATAGTATATACGTATGGAATAATTAAAATCTTTTTATTTATATCTATTATTAGTATTATACAAGAAATAAAGACTAACAAGGAAAATATTACAAAATATACATTATTCGATTTTCGGATAAAACAAAAACAAAATTAAAAAAATATTATTTAAAATGGAACGATGACCATCCGTCAGAGAGAAAAATGCTTGACCGTTTTTGACAAAACTTTCGTGGAGGCGGATGTGGAAGCGAGATGCCGTCGTTGTTATGTGGACCAGCCAGTTATAAGTCGCCTATAGCTTAGTGGTTAGCGAGACGTCATCTCAGGTACTCGATTCGGTTTTATTTTTGATTTTTCTTCGAGAGATCAGCCCCCATTGCTGGGTTGGTTCTAGAACAAAAAAAAAAACGATATTATTTTAATGAACATAAACATCAAAACATTTTTAATTTTTTTTTCTGGAGTACGTGCATGCGTAATTTTTCTCCTCCAAAATCGCTGAACCAATATTGATGAAATTCGGTACGAAAATACAAGTTTGCATCCCAGAGTCATAGATTAGTACTATAAAGCCAAAGTTTGTGAGAAAATCAATCAAATCAATTTTGGTTCGATATCAGCACAAATTCTACGCTTTTTAGATTTCTTGCTACTGTGGGAAACCACTGGACGGATTTTTATGTGATATTCAGTTTTCGATAAATTAAATATCAACGAAATAACTGAATTTATCATTTTTATCATAAACGCAACGAGATTATGCGTGAAATGCTCTGTAGCTTTATCTAAAGCTGGCACGTTCACAGTACTCACACCAAAGCAATTTCACTATACAGTAGTACAAACAAAACGATAACTATCTCTGTCAGGCTCGTAACCTCGCCCGCGTGCGAGAGAGACGAAGAGACTTCTCACGATGCGTATACAGTGTGACGTCATGCCGTGCGCTCATTTACAGACGCATGAGTGAATGTGTTGTACTCGTACGTGCCAGGTTTACATAACCGAGGTGTATGTAATTTTAAAGTACCTGTAATGTTGGATCTACGCCTACTTTCGCGGTGAAGATGTCCTCCGTCGAGTGGTGCTCTGAAAATAAATGAGATTTGAATTAAACAACAATTTTACAATAAACTCCACCCAAACTCTTCCCAAACATAACAAACTCCACCCAAACACAACAAACTCCACCCAAACTCTTCCCAAACATAACAAACTCAACCCAAACTCTTCCCATACATAACAAACTCTACCCAAACATAACAAACTCCACCCAAACACAACACTAGTACCCACCCGCGGCGACCCTCGCCCGCAGCGCGTCGTTCCTCTCCCGCTGCAGCGCCAGCTCCCCCCGCAGGGCGGCGCGCGCGGGGGCGGGGGGCGCGCCCAGCAGCGCCGACAGCGCGGCCTGGATGCCGCCCGCCGCGCCCGCCACGCGCCGCGCCAGCAGGGCCGCGGATGCTGTGCTCTCTGTTGAACAATGGAGCGGTTAGGGAACAAATATTCAAAAACATCATCATCATCATCAGCCTTTACGTTCCCACTGCTGGGACTCTGGCCTTCTCTCAAAGATGACACGGTAGTCTAGTTGGTGACGATACGTTCCTGAGACTTGGATATATTTTTACTATTTACAGGGTAGCGTTTGACCACAAGTCCTGATGTTAAGTGACGATGTGGTCGAAGATGGCGTCACGCTCTACCAGGACTGGAAACTGGCTCTCAAGTGGGGCTGCCGGAACACACCGACAGGTGCACGGCGACAGATTCTTAACAAGAGGGTGGTAGCTAGCCAGGCGAGTACTAGAAAATACCCTCCCACCAAGCTATGGTTTCATCACGATATTTTCCTTCACCGAAAGCTCAAGCTCATTGTAGGATTCGAACCCACGTCCTGTGGATCGCAAGCCGATGTTACTACCACTGAGCCATCATCGCTATAAGTAGTTACCTAAAGCGTCCTCGACGTCCATATTCTCGTAGTCTTGACTAGAGTCCGCGTCCGTCAACACCTCGTAGCTAGCGTCGAGTAACGCCTGAGACTCCGAGTCCAGCGCGCTCGACTCCGGAGTGAACGATTCCGCTGTAAACCAAGTGAACGAATGAACGGGGGAATAACTAACTATAATAATAATAATAATAAATATCGGGGACAATTTAACACACACATTGACCTAGCCCCAAATTAAGCTCGAAACTTGTGTTATGGGTACTAGGCAACGATATACATACTTATATACAGAAATAAATACTTATATAGATAGAAATATCCAAGACTCAGGTACAAACATTAGTACATTATCTGTTCTAGAATTTATAAGTAAAATTAAATCTTTTATAAAGCAAATCATTTTTTAAACTAAATGAATGTATGACACCCGCGTTTTTCCGCAGGAACCTTTTACCGGGATAAAAAGTTGTCATAAACTTTCGCATCCTACTAATTTTATAAATGAGAAAGTACATTTGTGTGTGTGTGTATGTGAATGTTTGTTACCACGTATCACCGTAACTACTTTACCGATTTTGATAAAATTTGGAATGGAGGTAGCTTATACCCTGGATTAAAAAAGGTTCCTTCGGGATAACGGGAAGAGGAGGGTGAAACCGCTGGGTGCAACTAGTTTATAATATTAGTAGGATGGTACGGAAACCTTCGTGTGCAAGGTCAACTCGCATTTGGCCTTTTTAAGCTATTGCCTTGAGCGTGGAGACCGAATCCAGAAATTCCGTAACGAAAATAACCTAACACCCCCCCACTCCGACCGGCACAGCGGTGATACTTTGAGTTGGGTGTCGCGACAGGCTCGACGGGAACACGCGACTCCTCTCACCGCTAGATGGCATTGTAAAATATGTTTGATAAAAGAACGACCTACATAATTTTATTTATTCAGGTAAGTTATAAAATAATATATATAAATAGAAGTTTTTTTTACATTTTGATATATTAATTATAATTGCATAAGTTGATAAAAAAATGCTATGCAATAGCTTTACCGCGGCAGTCCGCGAGTGCCACACGTCTTTTTTTATACATGGGTATGTAGCACACTACTGACACACACAAATATACTACACTACACTACACTCCACTCCACTCACCGTGTGTGCCGGGCCGGCCGGCGCAGGCGGGGCAGCGCGCGCGCGCCGCCAGCGCAGCGGCCTCGTCCACCGCCAGGTGCTGCCGGACCAGGGCGGTCAGCTGGTTGGCTGGGGGGAGGAGGGGGGGTTGAAATGTACATGTTACATCTTACAGGGTAGCGTTGGATTACAAGTCATCTAAGGATAAGTGACTGGACAACATATTATGCACAGTTGATGTAATTTTATTTAAGTAACTAGCGACCCGCCCAATCTTCGCACGGGTGCAATGTAGATACATGGGGCAGTATTTTAAAAATCATAGAATTTTTCGGTTTTTCTGTACTATAATGTGTATGTATTATACATATAAACATTTCTCTTGAATCATTCTATCTATTGCTGATTTTTTTTTATTACGCGTGCTTTTGACCGTGTCTCACCCTTTGCTAAGCAATGATGGTCGACGGTGTTGCAAACATTCCTAGAAGGTACCTGCTCCCTCTTGACACCTTATTATGAAAACATCGCTTTTACAACAAAACCATTCTTATTTGTAATATTTTTAGCATGATTATACTTATTGAAAACTCTTGAATAGAAAAGCCAGCAGGCAACTTACCCTGCGCACACGCCGCGAGCAGCAGCTGACGTAGGTCGGGCTCGGGGCCCAGGGCCTGGGGGCCCTGCTGCTCGGGGCCCGGCGGCTCGGGGCCCAGGGGCTCAGGGCCCTGCTCTCCATCACTATGAGACAGTCCACGCGCAAGCCGCAGCTCTTCACTTACATCTGTAATACAATACATGGGATTTTAAACCTTATTTTATTGCTATAACGGCTTATTTCTTTAATTCGATTTACAATTATGTTAAAAATCTACTCCCAACTCGTGGCGCTAATTGAAAATTGACGTGGAAAAGTGTATCGCCGACTTGCCCCAGCGCTTGTATGAATTTATAATGGAGTCACTAACTTGCCCTAGCATCTGTTTGGGTGTATAAGGGAGTCACCGACTTGCCCCAACACTTTTATGAGTATATAAAAGACTGCCCGACTTACCCCAGCCCTTGTATGAATGTATAAAGGAGTCACCAACTTGCCTAGCACCTGTTTGCGTGTACAATGGAGTCGCCCACTTGCGCCAGCGTCTGTATGAATGTGAAATGACTCGCTTACTTGCCCCAACCCTTCTATAAATGTATAAGAAAGTCACCAACTTGCCTCAACATCTGTTTGGGTGTATAAGAAAGTCGCGGACTTGCCCTAGCACCTGTATAGATGTATAAAGGAAGCGCTGACTTGCCCCAGCGCGTGTATGAATGTATAAGGGAGTCACCGACTTGCTCCAAGACCTGTATGGTAGTACAAGCGACTCACCGACTTGCCCCAGCGCTTCAGCGACGGCGAGGTCCGCCATTTGCCGGTAGTGTTGCGGCGGCACGTGCAGCAGCTCCGCCACGATGGCGGACTTGGCGCGCAGCGAACGGGAGATGATCTCGTCCAGCCGCCGGAGCCGTTCTGTGGGAGATGACGTTGTATTAGTTAATAGTGACGAGCGATGGTGGGCGAACTGTAACGGTAGGATTCGCTTCGACCCGAAGCTTAGGTGAGACATTTACTTGGTTATTCTAATAATATTTGTACACCGGAAACGGTAGAATATTTGAAACACTATCATTCGCTATTTATCTAACGTTTTGATTAATAATTAATTTGAATTTAGAAGATCCGGCTCGAAGAACCAAAAGTCGTGTATGTACAGTCGAAGACAAAAGCCGTCGAATAAAACCATTTTCCTCGATTTCCTTTGTCATCATAAAGACCAAACTTCGCCCGCATCATCACTTAACATCACATGTATTGTGTTGTGGTCAAACAATACCTTGTAAGTTGTAATAAACCCCAAACGTTTTTTGTTTTTTTTATTAGTTTTCTCGTACCTTGGTGCGTGTAGACGCGCAGGGCGGTGGCGGTGGGGGGCGGCGGCACGCGGCGCGCGGCGCAGGGCTCCAGAGGCGCCGCCCCCTCGCGGCAATGCGTCACTATGCGGCCCTCCGTCGCGCGACGAGCCCTAAACACACGATATGTTTTAAAAAACCAGCCAAATGCGAGTCGGACTTGCACACGAAAGGCACCATCTAAATATATATAACTCAAAGATGACTGACTGACTGACATAGTGATCTATCAACGCACAGCCCAAACCACTGGACGGATCGGGCTGACATGCAGGTAGATGTTATTCGATTATTAATTTCGGGCGTTAGTGAGCACAAGTGACGATGTGCTCGAAGATGGCGTCACGCTAAACCTGGATTGAGAACTAGCTACGGTTTCATCACGATGTTTTCCTTCACCGAAAGCTCAAGCTCATTGTAGGATTCGAACCCACGACCTTCGGATCGCAAGCCGATGTTTAAAGTGTTTTAATAAAAAAATATCTAAAAATGTAACAAAACAACTAAAATAGCAAATAGACTCACTTGGGCTTCTCTTCTTCCTTGACCTCTTCTTTTTCTTCTGCATCGACGATCTGCCGTTCGACCTTCTCTTCTCGCTCCTCTATGTTGCTCTCTCGCTCCCTCTCGGTGGAGCTCCGCTCTGCGGATGTTCTGTCTCGTTCTATCTCGTCTTCGACCGTCGAGTTTGACTTCTCGGACGCGTCCGAGGGATTTCGAGATACGTTGATACCTGGAATGGATAGATCATAATATATATAGATATAGATCTGTGGTCAACTTACATTTGAAGAGTGAAAATCTTTGATGTCCGGGCCACACTAAGGTCTACGTCAAGGGAAATTTCAATGCCTATCTTCGCGATGAATATTGCGTTAATTATTATCGCTATTATGTGAGTGGCTACACTTGAACGGTCAACGTGAATGTGCTTGATTTTCGGCTAACGTCAAACGCCAATGTGAATGACGTTGTCCAATGTCGTGGCCACACTTATGTCAAACGTCAATAATCACGCTCGTTCAATAAACGGCATTTCCCGTTAGTGTGGCCCCAGCATGAGATTATCAATTTTTTTACTTTGTATAAACTTTACAGACCATAATTAATTATTATGACATTATAGTTAACTAAAGTCTGATTCAATACAATTATACAGTGATTTTATAGAATTTTTATCGCATAAATGTTCGACGTGATTCTTTAAAATTGATATAACTTTACAATTTATGAACTGATTGAAATGAACCAAACACTCAAATTTAAGTGAAGCTTACCACAGTACATCAGTGAAAACCGCATAAAAATCGGTTGAGCTGTTTCTGAAATTAGGGCACACAAACGCAATAATAATTCTAACAATCATTGTTTTGGGTTTGAGAGGGACATAGTTTTCTACTATGTAAGAAGAGAAGAGAAGATAGTATGTATTACCTGAGTCGTCAGTAGACCTGGTGGGCTGGTGGGAGGGCGTGATGATCGGCTTCAGCTCGGTCAGTTTCGCCAGCGGAGACTCTTGGATATGTCTCACCCATCTGAAAACATTAGATTAGTCTTTATTGTGGGAGTGTTACTTTGGTAATGTATAATCTTGTTATTTTAGACTACATGGTCTATAATATTAATACACTAGTTGCGCCCCGCGGTTTCACCCGCGTCTTCCCGTTATCCCGCAGGAATCATTTTCCGGGATTAAAAGTAGTCTATGTGTTAATCCAGGGTATAAGCTATCTCCATTTCAAATTTCATTCAGATGTATTTAGTAGTTTTTGCGTGAATGAGTAACAAACATCCATCCATCCATCCATACTTACAAACTTTCACGTTTATAACATTATAGTAGGATTAAAATTAATATAAAATCAAAATAAAATTATGAATTTGCAGTTTTTTGAATGGATAGTGTGTTAGTGTGTGGACACTCACGTGGCGTACTCCTGCGCAGTGTTGGCGGACAGCTCGTGCATCTGGACCCCATTGATGTTCATCAGGAAGAACGTGTTGCGGACCGCCGCGTTCGGCCGGAACAGGACCTTGTCCCTATAGAAACAGAGTTTAAAATCGCAGTTAAGTGAAGTAACATGTTTTGAGGGAAACCGGCATGTCCAATAACCAGAACCTTCAAGGGCATGCGACATCTACCAACCCGCACTAGCTGACTATTTACGTTACTAGAATGAGAACCGGCTTGCGCGTGGGTTACAGTTTATCGCGATAAAAAGTAGCCTATGTCCTTTCTCAGGCTCTAGACTATCTCTGTACCAAATTTCGTTTAGATCGGTTCAGTAGTTTAGGAGTGAAAGCGTAACAGACATACAGAGTTACTTTCGCATTAAAGCATTTGTCCCCAGTCTCACCTGATGGTAAGTGATGACGAGATCGATGATGGAACATAGTTGCCTATATGATACCTATTCACTATTGACTTGAAGACTCCCAAACTCCTCTTAATAAGTTAAGTGCAAATTTGCCATTACTCAAAACGGTAAAGGAATCGTGAGGAAACCAGCAAGTATAAGCTCCCAACAATCAAGGGCATGCGACATCTACCAACCCGCGCATTAGATTACGACCCATACACTCTTTGAGAGAAGACCTTTGTCCCAGCAGTGGGAACGTAATAGACTGATGATGATAAGTCGACAAGTCGACCCGATAACCGATGGGGAAGAAAGGTTCTCGAGTGGCGACCACGAACCGGAACACGTTCTGTAGGTAGGCGTCCCACTAGGGGGAGCGGGGACATTGTAAGAGTCGCGGGGAGCCGATGGGTGCAAATGGGTAATAGCCGTTCAAGACGTATGTTCAACAGTGGACTTCTTCCGGCTGATGATGATGATGATGTTAAGTGGAGAGTTACCATTTGATGAGCGGCGATAGATGCTGCTGCTGGCTGGTCTGCGAGATCGGCTTCAGCACGAACTTGTCTCCCTCGCGCTGGATCAGCACCAAGCAGTCTTCCAGCATCAGAGCCTAGAACAGCACCAAGTGTTAACGAGGTAGGAGCATCAATGTACAAGCCAGTACATCCTGAACTCTTTATTAAAACACTAGCTGTTCCACGCGGTTTCACCCACATGGGCTAGTTTATCACCATAAAAAGTATCCTATGTCCTTCCTTAGAGTTCAAACTATCTTCCGTACCGAATTTCATTTAAATCGGTTCAGTAGTTTAGGCGCGAGAGACAAAGTTACGTTCGCATTTATAATCTTAGTTGGGATCTGTAGGATTGGATTCGTTTTATTTCTACTTGATAAAGTGGAAGAAAGTTTCTCTCCTAGTGAGAGTGTGTACTCTTATAAAATTTTGGAATATTTAGAAGACAAAAAAAACTTGGGATTGTAGCGAACTTGCTCCAATTCAATCAATTAGTAATAAGAATAAATTGTCAATGTGATTGCTCTACCTAGCAACTTACGTTATATTTAAATTACTTATTAGCCATTATTGGCTAGATTGTAATAGTATAGAAGTATCCACTTATAAAAAAAAAAATGTGATTGCGCCGAAAAGGTTGGAACAGGCGTAGCTAGTTTTAAAGTGATCACAAACACTATTGAATAAATTGAATTGAGTTTGACTTTGACTCACGAGCACGTGTATCTTCTTATTGGAGTCGTTCTTGATGCTGAGCTCGCCTTCCATCTTGAGAGGATGCTGCGTGAGGTCCATGCGCCGCAGCTCCTCCCAGTCCGGCCCCGAGGGGCAGCGGATCTCGAGCTTGCTTTGGATCGTGCGCATTCTGCAAGAAAAAAGGGAAAACAAATCAATTTTTTTTTTTTTTTGCCCTCACAATCACATACATAGGCTCTGACCCCTAACTAGGTTTCCCTGTATCTAGGGTATCAGAAACTACGAGGATCGGGGATCCACAACACCCAGACACAGAACAAATACTTGCGCTTTTTTTTTTTTTCAATGCATAAATATTTGTCCTGTAGCGGAAATCGAAACCGCGACCTCACGCTTCACAGTCGGCTCTCTGCCCATTGCGCCACATCGGTCGTCAGAAATTAAAGATTCGGCGGGAATAGGGGTAATCAAATAAATGAAATTTTGTTGTTTTTTACATCTTTATAGTGTAGCGATTGATCACAAGTCTAGTGCAGTACCCCTAGTACAGGTTTTGTTAGTTTACAAAAACTATAAAAGCTTTAGTTTTCTTTCGAAAATTTTTTTTCAGCGCGCCATACTGTATCTTGGATACTTATATAGATAGATTAACTCTTTATTGGCACACCACAACACAGAGAAATTAAAATAAAAACAAGAACAACTAAGAACTTAACGGCAAGTGACACAAAGGGCGGTCTTATCGCTCAGAGCGATCTCTTCCAGACAATAATACGGTAATAATAATAATAAATAGCCGGTAATACGGGCTATTTTTAACCTTTTCATTCGTAATCCAACAAAGTATTCGAGTTACCTTTTGAATTTAGGCAGAACGAGTTGCCACTTTGACAAGTTGGCAGTAGTAACATTGACGTTTATGAAATCTTTTATAGTTTTTAAAACTTGTACTTGTACTATGTGTGTGTGATCTGTGGATTTTGTGTAATAAATAGAATAAAAGAACGAAAGTAAATAAATGAATGAACGATGTGAGACCTGTGTTCGTTCTCGGCGGTGCGGATGGCCGTGTCGACGCTGTGCAGGACATCCTTGGCAATGGCGAGCGCTCGGGAGAGCCTGGACACGTCCTCCTCGCTCTCACAGTCGCTATCCTGCACGGTCTTCACCACCCCCTCTAAGAGTAGCTGGTACTTTGTTAATCTGGAATAAATAAAATTAATATTATGTCGCATCCGGTCATGATCACGGAAACGAAACGAAAGCGCACCATCTTTGCTCAGGAGTTCGCAGCAACTTCACGTGTTCGGACTATCATTCTCGGCTCGATCGCCAAGGAGTAAAGACGTGTCAGAACTATCCTGTTTCGTTCGTTACCTACATCTATGGCAAACATCATTACCGTGCCGCTACAAAGTTAATTCTCTAATACTCACCTGATGTCAAATGAACTAAGGTACTTATGCCATCTTCGGAAACTAAATAATAGATTTGAAAGGGGTTTTGAAAGGGACTTATAGCATAGAAGAATAATTAAAACAAAGGTACTATAGCTCATAGCGCTGAAGTACCATACTGCTGCTCCACAGAGAAGAGGAAGCTGTACAGCTCCCCTCTTTTTTCTAGCTAAAGCTGGAAGGAACATCCCGTACCTCTGCCACACGCAAGCCATCAGGTCCCTCAGCTGCAGCCTCCCACACAGCGGCAGCTGCTCCCTTGAAGAGAGGAAGCTGTGCAACTCCTTGTTCTTGCGCCTCCTCTCGCGCAGCGCCTCGAGAGCCATGCGCTGTCCGCGGCAGAACTTGGCCAGGCACGACGCGTAGCCACTGTCGCCCAGCTGGAAATCAAAAAGGAACTGCTGTTACCGTTTCGAATTGGGTTTGGGAAAGGCTCAAAGATTTTAGCGTGATGAACGGAACGCAATCGTCATCATCATTATCATCAGCCTGTTTCAGTGCACTGCTTGACATAGGCTCCACTGAGCCCAGTCTTAGGCTCCTCTCCCCGCTCCTGGCACCACTTGGCGCAAGTCGTCGCTCCACCTAGTCGCTGGATGTCCTACACTACGTTTGCCAAGTCGCGGTCTCTACTCAAGAACACGCCGCAATGCAATAGTAAAGTTTTATGTTTGGTGCATTGTTATTAGTTACTTTAGCTGCAGGAATAAGACAGGCTACTTTCAATCCTTTAAAAGACGTAGCTCTTAAAGAAAAGCAGGAAAACCACGGGTGAAACTGCGAGGCTCAGTTTGTGCCAAATAAGAATGGATGGTCTTCAGAAGGTTCAACAATTACACACCAACACATCCATCCAAGCTTCATCATAAAGCTATTATAAAGCCATCTGCAATTACTATCTTCCACCAGTCACCATTAGTAACAGAGACAAGGTCCTAAAGCCATCACACACTTCCCAGTCGTAGAACCTTACCGTATTCAGCATAGCATCAGCTACTCCCCTAATACCGACTAAAGGCGCGTCCACATCAGTCCTCAACGCCCGCAATTCTCCATAAAGCTTAGCGTGCTTCTCCCTCACGGCTGGAAGGTTCGGGAACAGGGCACGGAGTTCCTCAGGAGGAAGGAGCGTAGGCTGCCCTTCGAGACCTCGCAGGAATACTCCGCCGAGGACTTTGAGCCAGCGGAGATGGGAACCTTCGGACACGATCAGTTCTGGAAGAGGAACAGTCTAGTGTTAATTCTGAATGTGATCATGCAGTTCTTTGAAATGCGAAGGTTGATATTACATATGATCAAATTATTTTCAGCACACATAGGAAAAAAAACATTTGATGATATTAAAGATGATGGTTAGGGTGACATGCTGTTTTTGAAACGGCCCCAACGGAAGACCAGCGCTGGTTGTACGACTAGCACTATGCTGAGTTGGGAACCGATTCGTGGCAACTACCAATTTGAAGGACTTATTCTTACATACCTTGTGAAACTATCTATTGCATTAATAAATCTTTTCTATTCATTTAAAACCATGTTGTGGCGATACATACATGATCATACACGGCTGTGATAGAGGATCTATATCGTGTCAGTGGGGTTTTAAGGACACTTTTGCCATCCTACTAATATTATAAACGTGAAAGTTTGTGAGTATGGATGGATGGATGTATGTTACTCTTTCACGCAAAAACTACTGAACGGATCTGAATGAAATTTGGAATGGAGATAGCTTATACCCTGGATTAACACGTAGGCTACTTTTTATCCCAGAAAAAGGTTCCTGCGGGATATCGGGAAGACGCGGGTGAAACCGCGGGGCCCAAGTAGAAAGGAACATAAAAGTTTACAGTTCAGGGAGAATGTTTGAGCCACCATTTCTTTAAGGTTGAGGTCCCAAACTGCTGGCCTCGTCAAAGGATGTCACTCACCATGTATGAACTCCTGGCGTTTCCTCAGCCTAGCCGAGAGGGCGAGGTTCTCCAGGACATGAGAAGGTATGCTATCCGACCACTGCGTCGCGAGTGGCAAGTCGTCTTCTTCCGACCAGTCGGATTGGGAGGCTGTCGGAAACGCAATAAGGTGTTAGTTTCATTGTGTGACAGTGTTTGTGTGTGAATGTCATCTATCTATAAAATTCTCGTGTCGCGGTGTTTGTTACCAAACTTCTCCGAAACGACTGGACCGTTTTGTATGAAATGTTGTGTGCATATCGGGAGAATCGGCCAACATCTATTTTTTTTAAGCTCTTAATGTGATTTTTTTACATCGCAATAAAGAGAGGTCTACGTGGGTGACCGCGGGTGTACCGCGGAGCGCAGCTAGATGTTTGATAGCCATTCCGCCTGGTGCCAAGCGATGATACGGTCGACGGTGCAGCAAGCATGCTTAGAACGCACTGGGAGTTTGGCTGTAGGCAGATATCTCAAGAACTACTGGACCGATTATGAAAATTCTTTATTTGTTAGTTACCTTGTTGCTCAGCGGCGACGGTGTTGCTCTCGTTGCTCCTGGATGACAAACTCGAGCTGCTCGAGCTGCCGGAGGGCGCGGTCGGCGCTCCGGGCTCCAGGTCACTGTTAGACAAGGTGGCATGTTATGAGACAAGACAATCAAACATAGCTGTAACCATAGCTTGGTGGGAGGACATTTTCTAGTGCTTGCCTGGCTAGCTACCAGCCTCAAGTTAAGAATCGCCAATCACCTATCGGTGTGTTCCAGCAGCCTCACTTGAGAGCCAGTTCCCAGTCCAGGTGTAGCGTGACGTCATTTTCGACCACATCGTCACTTAACATCAGGTGACTTACAGGGTAGTGTTTGACCACAGTCAAACACTACCCTGTAAGCAGTAAAAAACCACGCCAAAATAAAGTACCCTATGTCACTCCCACAATAAGGACGAATCTAATGATACTTCATATGTTAAAATCCGTCAAGTCATTTAGGCTACAGGCCGTGCCAAAGAAATATACATACATACATACATACACTCGAAAAACATAACCCTCCTTCTTACGCAGTCGGGTAAAAACATACAGTTCGCGTAGAATTGTCATGAGCGTAAAATGGGTAATTCATTTTTTGTACACTTAAAAGTATACTCAAAAAATTTTGGTATAGAAAAATATTTAGGTATCATTATAAAAAATCTTTTAATATTTTTGCTGCCGTAGCACGGTTTCCGTATGATTGCCAGTATCGCTCCCTATTTAGCTTGCACCTGCTCCAGTTATACGTCAATCAAAGTCCGCCATCCCACTTGTGTGTAATCAATAACCATCCAAAGGTCATACTCGTACATACAAAACAGGAAACGGTAGTTCAAACAACGCGGGGGAAGTAGTTAAAGTTGCTAAATCGGTCTTTATACTCGCGTTCTTATGTTGGCAGCACTGCGTCAAAGACTAAGTAGAGGGCTAAATAGATGAGCGACGAAGTGTTATTGCCTAACGTACTTTCTTTATTCGAGAACAAATAAAAACAGCTTACAGTAATTGTAATCAATATTCAATTTTATTTGTGGCTTATGTTTTAAAGTAATTGCAAATGTGACTAGATTTTGATCACTCAAGCTCCAACTCAAATTATATTTATTTAGTAGGATACAGTGAGTGAACATCATAAAACGTCAGTCTTAAAAACAGCTACGCCTGTTCCTACCTCCTTACGCCGGAAAACCGAAACTGCAGAATCACGGAGTTTCACGAATAACAAAATATTTACCCACGATTTTTAATACAATATCAAACATGCCTTTTTATATAAAAATTACTTCCAAAGTGTCCCACTTTGGACAAAAAAGCAATTTATATTCAAATAGCGTCGCGTCGGCTGAAACGTCAGGTTTGCAAATACCCTTTCATGAATACGTGACCAGCATGCGAGTGAAATTCTTTGTAAAAAAGATATTTGGTTCAAAGTTGAGTGAGTTTAATTAATCAAATCATATTAGGGAGGGGAAAGTAGAAGTCAAGGTTTTATTATCAAGAGCTCAAAATATGTTGTTTAGATTTTCTTCGATATAAATATACTCGTTCCATAAGTCTACTCAAAGGATAATAGGTGTTTTAAGTTATCCTATACTACAGAAGGGTCACTCTGCCAGGATATTCAAATAAATAACGACTTTTACAACGACTCAATAAAGTGCAATTGTATCCTTTCTCTATAGCGTAACTTTTCTCCCGTTTGACGCGCGGCAACCCACTGAATTGGCCCGCCTTGGCGGACCCTTGTAACTTCACACCTAAAGTGCGAAGGAGGTGAAGGTGTGAACAATGGCATAGAAAACACACGATCGTCATTAGCAAGCGTATAATCACAATCAAATGAACTAACAAAATCATAGTATGAAGCCATCGTTGGGGTAGACGTAGACGTGTTCTTGAGTGGAGACCGCGACTTCGCAAACGTAGTGTAGGTCGCGCTGCGACTAGGTGGAGCAACGACTTGTGACAAGTGGCTGCCAGGAGTTGGGGGAGAGGACCTCAGTGGTAGACTTTGGGAGGCGCCTATGTCCAAGAGTGGACTGTGGACTGATACAGGCTAACAATTGTCAGCTTTCAGAATGTAGAAAGTTGGAGAGAAAATCATACTGATAGCGAAAGTTTGTCAGTTTGTATGTTTGTTACTTCTTCACGCTGAAACGGCTTAACTGATTTGACTGAACATTGGAATGGACGTGGACATGGAGCTTTTGCCCCCGATGAACAAATAGGCTACTTTTTATCCCAGCTCCTGTGGGAATAACGGGAACAAAAGCTAGTTTTTAAAACTTAGAAAACCTTGACACCCAAATTAGAAGTTTATTTATAGAATTACATAAACGACAGGTCTATTACATTTACCTTCACTAAATCACCCAGAAATACATAAAAATGATGCATGTTTGAAAGGTTTAAATAGAATATTAATGGACTTGGCTGCAGTCCATCGATTTAGACGTGAAGTTGGAAATTATTCAATTGATTTCACGTTTGTTTAGAAAACTTAACATCATGCCCAATTAAAAGTGGCTCGATTTGATCCAGACACTTAGTAAAAGGGATCAGGTGATGGGGGCAGCTCCTTACACTCCCGATAATATTTAGTCAAATGCCAAAACTCATTTATAGTTCGATTTATAATCCTGCGGGCGATGCAATTTGAAAGACACACCTAAACCGCTGAACCAATCTAGATTAAATTTAGTATGGAGATAGGGTGAACGATAAACTGTAGCCTCTGCAGGTGAAACCGTAGAGCACAGTTAGTCGAGTCGTTTTATATTGATGTATACTTTTTAACCATTTTTAAATGAATTAATTTAAAAAAAACTATGTTTTTAACTAATTGAGGTCTTCATTTTGTTGTTTTTGTTTGAAATAACAAGCATGTATGTAACTCATTGGAAAGATAAATTAAAATCAATTCACACCGAATAGACAGACAATATAGGTAGTGGTCATTTGGTCATTGACGACAAATATTCCCTCGCGTGATCAAATCGCTACTTTACTTTTAATATTCGAAGTTAGAACAGAAGGTAAACAAATCGTAACCCTAAAACGACAAGAAAAACTAATAAACCAACCAACTAGGTCAAATGAAAGCACGAGTGACCAAAGCCAAGCCCATGGCATTAGCTGCCTCAATGGAAAACCACAAATGAATGGAAAAGCTTTAGCCTTGAACTCCCATGCTTGCTTTTAAACGACTATTCGTAGAAATTGACATGACAATGCACTTGACTAGATTACCATACTATTCTAAGTGTTCTGTAAAATAAGAATGTAGGAACGGGGGAAGTTAATAGATTCGTGGAATTTTTCAGTGTAGGGAAAAGTTGTTTGATAACAGCGTAATGGGTTTTCATATAGCTAAAACTACTATTTAGATGACAAAAAAGGTTGGGATTGTAGTGAACTTGCTCCAATTTAATCAATTAGTGATAAGATTAAAATTGTACATGTGTTGGGCGTTTCTTGCCGGCGTAAGGAGGTTGGAACAGGCGTAAGTTTGCCGTCTTACCGGCAAAAGAGCATACAAGATAGAAGTATATAGACTACAGACGTTATATCAAGAACCATTGGTCTTATGTTAGTACATACCTACCTATATTGAAATCTGAACAGTTAGCATACCACCTGGCTAATTTTGTTAATTAATAACAGTCAAATTCTAGATCTCGACGTTTGTTTTGCTAATGTAACTTTTATACTGATAAATTTAAGAAGCAAAGTCAATTGTTATGTTTTTGTGACTTTTGTGTAATGGGAACTAGACGTAGACAAGGCGTCACTTTGTTTATCTACATACGTCATACAAACATCACCGTTTTTCTAACCTATACCTACTAACTAATATCACGGCGAGGTAAAATTTGTTTGTTTGGATGTTAGGGATAATCTTCTAAACTACTGAACCGAATCCGAAAATTCTGCCACTAATAGAAAGCTGCAATATCCCTGAATGTCATAGGCTATGTTTTACTCTGATAAAGTAGTTTTCAATAAACAATCACGACATTTCTAAAACAACTGGCTGCTTTATCAGCTTATATACGCTGTCCAAACGGTTTGATAAAAGTTGATGTAATGTATAAACGAAATGTAGATTTCCAGTAGTTCTACAAAAAAGTCCGCCACATCAAGTACCATGTAGGTTTTATAATTATTTAACCGATTTTAAGAGAAGTTTCTGTTGAAATGTTTGCCTATCCGTGCGAAGCCGGGGCGGTCCGCTAGCACATAATAAGTACCATAAAACTAATGTAGTTTGTCATACAACTGCCTATCTCCACATACCGGACCGTAGATAACTGTTATGCTTTATCTTATGGGTTTGAACTTTGTATCCTTTTTGGGGATTGTAGGTATAAAATAAATAAATAAATATCAGAGACAATTGCACACAAATTGACCTAGCCCCAAATGAAGCTCGAAACTTGTGTTATGGGTACTAGACAACGATACCGATAACACATACTTATATAGAGAAATAAATACTTATATAGATAGAAATATCCAAGAGTCAGGTACAAATATACGTGCTCATCACACATATATTTGCCCTTACTGGGATTCGAACCCGGGACCGCCAGCTTCGCAGGCAGGAAAACACTAAAAAAATAAATAAAACAAAGTAAAAAACACAAGTGACGATAATATTTTCAGTTACAGTGTGAACTTGAAATGTTTTGCGATAATGAACGACTATTTCGATGCACAGTTCCGTCACGATTGATGCCGTTGATACTAGAAGTCGAGCTACTACCGGACTAGACCTGTTCGTGAAGTTTTGTCTTCATCATCAGCCTTTTACGTTCCCACTGCTGGGACACTGGCCTTCTCTCAGATATGGACCATGATCTACTATTTGTTTTCTTTAATAATAGTTTAACATTTTACAGCAATGTAACAACTAATTTCAATTCAAAACCGCTCAAGCACCAAACGAATGAAACTTTTCAATCTATCTCCCTAACCCAACAAAAACGAAAACTATTCAAATACATACATAAAAATATAATTTATATACTAACAGATACCTTTCTGACAGAGTCCTCCTGGCCAGCATGGCGACGGTAGGTGGCTGTCGTCCCGCCGGCAGAGAGATGTTGCGCGAAACGCGCGGTGGCGCTGGCGTCGCCATTTTAAACGTAGGTACAAAAGTTCACTTCGCAAACGTCTGTCACTTCTATGAACTTTCACATCTTTGACCACTGAACGTTGGCTTTGAAATGTTTCCTAATAGAGCACTGTGATGGATTTCTTAATTAGTAATAATATGTTTATTTTAGTTTTATTGTTGTTTTTTAGTACCTCAATAACTGCCTATTTTCATATAGGATATTTATATTTTTTATCATTTATTGAATTACATATTTACGGTTTTCAGACTTTTTCCTTTGCATCTGCTGTAAGACTGCTACAGGCTAAATTTCACGACTTCTGATTCCCTTGTGAAATCGCAAAATCTATCCTACTAATATTATAAATGCGACAGTTTGTGTGTGTGAATGTTTGTAACCATATATAACCGTATCTACTAAACCGATTTTGATGAAATTTAGAATGGAGATAGCTTATATAGCTTTTTATTCCAGAAAAAGGTTCCTGGGGGATAACGAGAAGACGCGAGTGAAACCGCGGGGCGCAACTAGTTCGCAATATAAAGAAAGAAAGACTATCTCATGCGAGCTCTGCAAAAGAGTTCTACCAATGCAGAGATATAGTATGATTCTAAAAAAAGTAACTAGGTATATAACCTTGTTTGTCACCATAAAACAGTGTCTAATAAACAACATCCTGCATAAAACAATGCCTAAGTGAGGCTGCATAAGGCCCAGCAAGGACCCTACGCGGAAACCTAGCTCTAGGTACAGTCTCGACATTAGCATGCGGTTTAGGACCTAACTCGTTACCTGCATACATGGGAATACAGCTATTGTATATTAGAACTGGTTTCGAGTCAATGATAAAACATGGCAATTTTGAAAAACTAAAGCTGTGTAGCGTTGAGAATTTTATCAAAAACCGTTCAGTAGTTGGGTGTTGGATGTCACGGTGGAAAGCAGTTAGTTTTTAACCGACGAAAACCAAAGGACGACACGTTTAACTATTATTTTTCTTTTTTCCTTTTTTTTATTTTTCTTTTTTTTTTATGCATAACTTTTCCAAAAAAGGTCCGAATTAACTAATTACTTTTTTATTGGATAGTGTAGGTACTATACAATATACATCGAATTTCACCCCATTTACATTTGTAAGAAAAATACTACCTACCCCTGGAGGTGAAAAAATAGGGGAAGATTGATTGTTCACCGGTTGAATTTTTAATTGTTAACCGATTTTACCACGCATAACTTTTTACTGGCTAATCCGATTTAGTTTTTATTTTTGTTTATGGTTCCGCAAGGTTTGTCTATATTTGTCAGTAATAAGTACTAATATTATAAATAGGTAAAGTTTGGTGTGAGTGTGTAAAACCTACTAAATTGATTCTGAAAATTCTTTCACAAATAGGAAGCTACACTATCCCTGGTTGTCATAAGTGTCATACATAAGCTATGCATTATTTTAATCAAAAACCTGTGGTTATTATAAAAAACGTACATAATTAAATCAAACTTTAACTGTAACTCTCTCTCAACAGTACCGAAATAACGACAGCTAAAAAAAAAACAAATACATGGTCATATCCCGTTTGAAAACTATGGCAGTTAAAAAAAGTACATCAAAAACAAACTCCTGACTGATCTATTGACAAGTTAACTCCTCAACCGCTGGTCCTAGAGAGGCATCAGGGTAACCTTCCTTGGAGAGCACTAAGAAAGGATTTTTTTGAAAATCACCCAAGGAGTCTAAAAGAATAAAGTCTAATGAGGTTTTGCCATTTGCATGGAACAGTTTCAAAATTAGCGCGCGTAAAGTCGCAAGGCAAGTCGCTAGTGTATTTACAATCACACAAACGTGTCAAAAAATCACAAAACTCAATAGAACCGAACTCGAACGCGATCTGATTTAGATCCCGAACCAGTGCGAACGAGTGAGCGCCGAAGCGTCCGCGGCTCGACTGCCGGAATAGGGCCTGATAACGAGAGACAGTTCTTCGGCGTTCTGAGCGCCTGGTACTTCAATCGGTGTATTCCGGTTGGATTATCTGCAGAGATACCAGTTTTTTTTTATTCTGGTCTTCTGCCACTTTTAATTTCTAAACTCCGACATAAGACCACCCTTGATCATATCACTTTTCGGAAAGAAAATAAATCAAAATTGATTCATCCGTTTGAAAGCTATATCCTTCCGCCAACGATAACAAAAAAAAATTATATATTTAATTATATTACCACTCACTTTCTTAATTATAAGGTCGTAATCGCAAAAAGGAGCTGAAAATTTTGGTAAATTACAACAATTTTATTTTAAAAAAAGGGAAAACCTTGTCTTCTTTTAAATTTTATTTCTAACATATCTAAATCAAAAAAGTATTGATAAATGAAATGTTTTAGTCATTTCAATCGTTACAAAAATTTGTGTTCCTCCCCAAAATCACTAAACGAGTATCATGTATCATACAGTTTTATGAACTCGCCAATAAATCACATTACTATGATTTACTTTACATTTACAAGAACCGGACGGCGTTAAACTGAGAAAAAACTATATAAATTTACTAGTTTTTTGGCATCCCGTGATCACATAAACATTCCGGACTTCAAATTTGTGTTGCCTACTAAATTCATTGGTTAAGAAACACAAATAAAACGTCATTACTATAACTCCTGAATTCCGATCCAAAAATGCAACTTGTGATCACTTTAAAACGTCAATCTGATTTTTTTTTATTTATATATGTATAGAAAAAAAACATCGTAGGGAAACCGGCATGTCCAAGAACCGCAACATGCAACATCTTCACGTGGTGGATTACGGGCCCTACTCTCTCTGAGAAAAGGCCGTCCCAGCAGTGGGAACGTAATAGGCTGTTGATGTATAGAAATATGGGTAAATCAACATCTGATTTGTCATATGTGGTGTTTACATTATCCAAAGACCTTTCCCCACAGTGTCCACTGCGAAGCCAATAAAAAACCCAAACGACCTTGTAATCTGACAGCTAATACGTCAAACCGATCGAATAGAACTTCCAGTTCGACTTTTTTGGCGGCAATTTAATAGTCAACATGAAGATTTCGTTTTTATTTCCAGAACTTGTGTTTCTTCGAGTGATAATGTGTGATATTGGTGGATTATTAACCATTGTTCGTTAATGTGTACGAGTGTGGGAAATTGAAACAGAGTCGTGAAAGTGACTTTTCTAGTTGCTCCAAAAAAGTCCATGTAAAGTTTAAGTAAAGCGACACTACTTTACTTTAACACTATCCTCATCTTCATTTCATCATCATCATTTAAACTTGATTCAACTCTGAGCTTGAAATATTTTATACTTGACACTGGCAAATACACTAATCGTGTGACGCCATAACAAAAAAAAATACTTCCAGTTCTATTTCAGTTCACGACAGACCGTCAAACAAGCCGTTAAGTCCAAGACACCTCCCTTAGGGCAAACACGGGCAGGTTATGGGCCCATTTGAGGGTGGGGCAGACACACTCGCCACACCCTTGTGACTTTCTGACGTCAGCCCCTTATGTGCTTCTTTGGTAGGGGTGCCTCTTGTTTGCATCTTATATTAACACCATATTTGTATTGCAGAAGAGAGCTGTTCGTATAATATGGGCCCCAGAGAATATCTAACAAATCTTTAAAGTCATTGAAATAATAAATAAATAAATATCGGGAACAATTGCACACAAATTGACCTAGGCTAGGTATTAAGCTCGAAATTTGTGTTATGGGTACAAATGCTAGACATAATGACAATGTCCATAACCGGTTCTGAAGAAAAGTTATTAGGTATCACAATTTCAACTCCAGACTCTGATTTCAGTAATAAAATAAAACTGTAAATGTGATCGCACACAAAAAATTACCTGCCGGGCGTTTCGTGCCCATTTTTTTGCCGACGTAGATGAGAAATTGGAGCAAGTTCACTAGAAACCCCAACATTTTCTACATCCAGCCCCGTGGAACTAAACGTCACTAGATGTGCCATTTTCCACTTTACTTGAAGCTAGTCTCCGTATCACGTCACCTCGTGATGCCAATTAGTGTTTTAATCAGGTCAAGAGGGTGTAATTTTTTTTATTACTTGGTGTGTATTGAGTTCTTTAGTTTTACAGTTTATTAGCGCTCGGGTAGGAAAGATTGTGACGATCGGAGGGAGTGTATCTTAAAAGCTTGATTTTTAATGTCGCGTGCTTTTTTGTATACTGGAAGCCTGCATTTTTTTCGTACATTACATCCAGCGTAAGCTGATAAAGCAACTCATTTTTCCCCGATTTGTTTTACAAATATCGTGATATCTTACCCCGAACTCTATTAGATTAGAATCCTATTAATATTATAAACGTGAAAGTTTGTGAGTATGGGTGTTTGTTACCCTTTCACGCAAAAACTACTGAACGGATTTGAGTGTAATTTGGAATACAGATAGCTTGTATTCTGGATTAACATCTAGGCTACTTTTTATCCCAGTAAAATACAGGATGACGCGGAAACGGCGGGTGGTACCATGGGGCGCGGCTAATAACTGTACCTACATAATTCTTAGTTAACTAGAAATCTATGTACCTACATGACTTACGGCCAGTGGTTACTGGTTACCCAACAGTATGTCATTACGATCATTACGACAAGCGTGGCATTACCATTGTGAGGCTTCTGCCAGATCAACTTACGAGGCGTCGCTTAGCCTTCAACTCGGTGCCTACTTGATTATACTTCAAGTTACAGATTTACGTTTACTTTAAGTTACAGAATTGACCAAAAAGCGTGGCTTGAAATTGAAGAGACCTTTACCTAAAGAGGGTTCCTTAATCTGATTTAAAGATCAATAGTTTTATGAAGGCCCTGGTATCTGTGGCCTATGACTTAATAAGTTATGTGCGGATTTACCATCGCTCAAAACGCTCAAAACTGTGAAGGAAAACATCGTGAGGAAACCGGCATGTCCAAGATCCACAACATTCAAGGGCATGCTTGACGCTTACCATTAAGTTTTCTTATAGTTCTAGTTTTTAAATATCTCTGTATTTTATTATAGTAACAATAAAGAGTTTATCTATCTATCTATCTTTCTATGACCTCACATCGCAGTGGGACTTGAAACTTCGTTATCCCCAAAGTCTTGGATTACACTTGGGATTTTGTTAAAAAGTCGTGTACACATTGACCTTTGAAGGAGTTGCGAGATTCTCTGAGGCTCTTCCCTACTAATATTGTAAATGCGATAGTAACTCTGTCTGCCTGTGAGTCAGTCTGTTTGTCTTTTACGCCTAAACTACTGAACCGATTGAAATGAAATCTGCACAGAGAAAAAAGACTTTCCGAAATACCGTTTTCCTTCTGAGTCAAAAGGGAAGGACTTGTGGTTCAGAAGGAAAACTAATACAAAATAAGGAAGGAAACGGTCTTGGAAGGTAAAGACTCAGAAGGAAAGTCAGAATTTTTTTCTCAGTGTGGTAGAGAGATAGTCTAGAGCCTCAGAAAGGATATAGGCTACTTTTTATCGCGATAAACTGTAGCCCATTCGAGAATTACATACCGCAGAGCTCCGTAAACTCGTGTTTTTTAAATTTTATTCAAACATCCAAAACAATGTTTTGACAAAACGTAAATTCTTTAGGCACACCCGCGGATTCTCTCGATAAACAGTGCGCTGGGTATTGTAAAAACAATTATATTTTTAGATGTTCCAGGAAGTCGAACGAATGGAATAAAACTCGCCGAAATCTGGGAAGCGTCGGGAGACTCGGCTGCGTATTTGAATTCAGCAAGTTACGGCTATTTGTTTTATTTGAACTAAGGTCACCGACATAGCTCGCAGAATCAGCAAGCAGTGGCAGTGGGCTAGTGATATAAGCCGCAGAACCGATAACTGTTGGGGTAGACGTGTTCTTGAATGGAGACCGCGACTTGGCAGACGTAGTGTAGGACGTCCTGCGACTAGGTGGAGCGACGACTTGCGCCGAATGGCTGGCAGTAGTTGGATGAGAAGAGCCGAAGACCGGGCTCAGTAGCTTACCTTGGGAGAGGCCTATGTCCAGCAGTGGACTGATACAGGCTGATGATGATGACGGTATTTGTTTTATATCGAAGTGTTTTTACAAATAAGCGACAAAATGAGCGGGACGTTTAACGATGGTAAGCGTATTTTTCGCGCTTGCACTTTATTTGATTGTTAGTTTATATATTGGGGATAATCTCCTGAACTACTGAACCGATTCCGCTAATTCTTTCACAAAAAGTAAGCCACATTATCCCTGGGTGTCATAGGCTATGTTTTATTGTAATAGAATAGAGTTTTCAGATAGAAATCACGATATTTTTAATATAAGTCGGAGAAGAATGAGACGTCTGGCTGCTTTATCAGTTGATTAGAGTTGATGTAATGTATGAAAGAAATGTAGGCTTCCAGTCGGTCTACAATATTGAATATCTAGCTTTTATATTGAACGGGTTAAATATTTGCTAACCCGTGCAAAGCCGGGCGGTTCGCTTGTATCCAATATAACCATTACAGACTTATTTATTTATATATATATTTCTCTTTGAACTATCTTCTGCATGTTTATGTAAGTAAATACAGAACGCAATATATTTATGAATGAAGAAATATATCTGAAAATATTTTGGGTGAAGGTTATGTCAATATTTTTAATTATTATTATATTTATGCAATATCCTGAGGCGTAATCTGACTCAATATGTTTTCATTTGGCAAATCAATACACATATATATGTTTTGCTGGTTATTTTGATGGCAGGAAACGAACTATCGTCGTTCCTGTCTGTTCTATACCTTTTTACGCCTTAACCACTGAGCCAATCTTGATGTTATTTGGTATGGAGATGGTTTGAACCATGGGGAAGGACATAGGATACTTTTTATCCGGATTAACTTGTAGTTCTTATTCTTTTACCTAATTCTGCATAAAAATCTTAACACAGCCTTATTAGACAGTTTTTTTTTTGTTATGGCGTCACACGATTAGTGGATTTGCCAGTGTCAAGTATAAAATATTTCAAACTCAGAGAGTTGAATCAAGCTTAAATGATGATGATGATGAAGATGATGAGATGAAAGGATAGTGTTTAAGTAAAGTAGTGGCGCTTTACTTAAACTTTACACGGACTTCACTCGAATCACTCGAAGAAACACAAGTTTTGGAAATAAAAACAAAATTTTGACGTTGACAATGCGATTGCCGCCAAAAAAGTCCCATTAGACAGTTTTTAAAATATAGTCATAATAAAGTTTTGACAGCTTGCATGTTTGTACGGGCAACACTGAAAGCACATGGCATAAGGACTAGCATCTAAAGTCTTTTTTTTTTATCTGTCGGATTTAGACAGTTTTATGCTATTTAAAATATCGTTCAAAATCAACCTGAAAAACAAAGAGTCTAGTGCGCAACATGTTCCTTGTAAACAAAAATAAGAGCACGGGACGACCTAGAAATAAATCATCCCAACAGGTCAATGATGTTATGGCGGCCGGGCCAGTTTCCCGCGTAAGCGACGTCAAACTGACAGCTGTCAAACATGGCCGCCCGTTCGGATTGATTCCTCGATCTAAAAAGCGTTTTTGCATTTGATATATGGGCTCGCGTGAGTAAATTGGATGGATTCTCAGTCAACAAACGTTTTCTAGGTTATTCCTAATGTTGAGCGAAATGTTTAAGTGTGGGTGCACAATTTTTGATTGAACTTCTGAAAGTGATCACCCACTCAAAAAAGGCTTGTGGGTTTTCTATTTGTATACAAGCTGCTCCCCGCGGTTTTACCCGCGTAATATGTATCCTGTGTCCTTTCCCAGGGTCCAAACTATCTTCACACCAAATTTTCTAAATATCGGTTCAGCGGTTTAGGTGTAAAAGGTAACAAAAAGACAGACAGAGTTACTTTCTTGTATAAATGATGATATTTTTCACTCCTTTTTTCAATTAGCACTTCACATTGACTCATCACGCCATAACAAATCAAATGACTCAACTTTTTAGACTCGTAAAATATAAGCGAATCTTTATAAGCCACTTAAAAATACAAGTCTCTTTATAATCTCGCTACAGCATCCATCCTTTGATCCATTGCCAATACAAGCCATGGGTTCAATGTAAAAATTGCCATAAAAATTATAGTAAGCATCTACCTATCAATTTATCCTTGCTTCTGGAAATAGCTAGCCGTTCATCTTACTTTGTTCGTATTCTGTGGTTCCTAAATTTGAAGCCACAGTGGTATATTTATTGCATTGGTGGTTCGATTTTTCTGTGTCGAAATTCGATAAAGATTTCGGCACTTATTTTTAGAGATGATTAGTTACTAATAGACTTACGAAAGGACATCCGACATAATTTAATTTTGTTATTTTTTTTGCGTCGGCAACATTTGTCTGTCACTAATGTCACTTGTCATTATGTATTTACCAGCGACACGCCCCGGCTTCGCACAGGTGCAAGGTAGATTTGTAGATAAATACAAATATTTGAATTTTTTGGCTTTCTTTTACTATAATATACATGTGTTATACATATAAAACTTCCTCTTGAATCAGTTTATCTATTACTGAAAACTGCATTCAAATCCGTTACGTAGTTTTAAAGATCTAAGCATGCATAGGGACAGACAGCGGGAAGCGACCTTGCTTTATATTGTGTAGTGATGTCAAATCTGACATGGCTAAGCAAAGTTTTGCAACACTGTAGCTGAAATTCCCAATGTCAAACATAAATTACTCGACTGAGATGTGTATTATTTTGTTCAATTAATGTTTTTATTATTTTAGCGGAACTATTTTTAAAGAAGAATAAATACACTTCTGTAGGAAATAGACATAGGAAGTAGAGAGGACGTCCGGCATTAAGATTTTCTTTTTTTTTCGCGTCTGCAACATTTATTTGTCATCTGTCATGATGTGTTTATGTGAAAACTGTCATTGCTAAGCTTTTTCTGTCAACTCTTTTGCGTAACGTTTTGGTTGGAGCTTTTTGAGAGCAATTGATCTGTCAACGTTAAAAAAATATGTTTCTTCGTGGATTATTATTTATTAACCACTAGCTGCGCCCCGCGGTTACACCCGCGTCTTCCCGTTATCCCGCAGGAATCTTATTCCGAGATGAAAAGTAGCCTATGTGTTAATCCAGGGTATAAGCTATCTCCATTCCAAATTTCACTCAAATTCGTTCACACAAACTTTCACGTTTATAATATTAAGTAAGATTCAATACTAGACATTGGCTGAATGCACAAACCGTGTAAAGCCATAAGTCAAAAAAAATAATATTGGTTAACTTTTTAGCTCGGAAATTCTCGTGCCTAATATAAATTGCTGTACTGAGGCATTACCTACGCGAGTAACTTTCCGCCGTCACTCCATCAAACGATATGTTTATCAAAGGGACGAGTGGTGTTTTAGTTGAATCCTGACGCACACATGGCTAATTGATTTTGTTGCTATGTATATTACGTACATTAGCATTTTCCTGTACTTTTTTCCCGCCTAAACGCCATTTTTTCGCACAAATATATATGTCATTTATGGTTAACCACTTTTGTTTCCTTTTATTTTTGATTCTGGCAACTCTGACAACGTCTTAGAACAAACGCAAATCGCATGTTTTTTAATTTAAGTCGAAATTGTGGTTTATTGGGTAAAAAAAACACAATTGACAATATAAGAAATACATACCTATTACAAAACCTAGGATTTTAAAAAGTATGTTTAAAACATGCGAAACTGACTCTCTCAGTCCTTTTGTCTGATTGCCTGAGTAAAAATCAGTGATTGTTACCTATTCGCACCTAAACCGCTGAACCAATCTCTATGAAATTGAGTATGGAGATACTTTGGACTCTCCAAAAGGACATAGAGTACTTTATTGCGATAAACTGAGGAGAACCGCCAGGAATAGCCAGTTTACAATAATTTCTATCAAATATTATAAAAACTCTATACCGAGCTCTCTATAGATATTATGACGTAACATGACGCAGACCTCTTTGATCTCCTATATTCCTATAAATATCTTAGGTACCTACCTATACCCCAACCTGAAAGCTAAACTGTCCATTACGGGGAAGCGCGAAAGCCTTTTAAAAGCTCGCTGTCTGAAGCTACATTAGAGTCTTTTGTCGTCCAGACGAGAACTTAATAGTGTGGTAACCTAGATAGCAATAAGGTTTATATTTTATTTACACGATAGTGGCAACACTAATGAAAAAAAAGTGAGAGTGACATTATGTGAGTGCATGGGACTTTTTTTGGCGGCAATTGAACAGTAAACATGAAAATTTTGTTTTCATTTCCATAACTTGTGTTTCTTCGAGTGATAATGTGTGATATTGGTGGATTATTAACCATCATGTGTTCGTTAATGTATAGGAGGGTGGGAAATTGAAGTAAAGTTGTGAAAGTGTCTTTTCTAGTTGCTCCAAAAAAGTCCGTGTAAAGTTTAAGTAAAGTTCCACTACTTTACTTAAACACTTTCCTCTTTGACCCGGCTTGTTATTGGGTCTGCTTTATCAGCTCACGCTGGCTAAACGGTTTGATTAGAGTTGATGTAATGTATGAAAGAAATGTAGGCTTCCAATAGGTCTACAAAAGTCTGCGACATTAAATACCTAGCCTTATATTTTACGGTCTTTTTGAGTAGAGTTTGACCAAAATTCACCTGATGTTAAGTGACGATGTGGTCGAAGGCGGCGCCACGCTACACCTGGACTGGGAACTGGCTCTCAAGTGAGGCTGCCGGAAGACACCGATAGGTGCTTGGCGACAGATGGTTAACTTGAAGGTAGCTAGCCAGGCGAGCAATAGAAAATGTCCTACTACCAAGCTACAGTTTCATCACGATGTTTTCCTTCACAGAAAGCTCAAGCTCATTGTAAGATTCGAACTTACTACCTACGCTACATCATATAAAGAAGAAAACAACCGCACATTGTAAACCAAGTTGCTCAGATTTTAGCATCAACCCACTGATCGAATTCCTCATCGCGTGCACAAAATCAATGATCATAAACGTTACGTTTACGACGTATTCTATAAACATGACAACCCAAACACGCACGCGTGCGAATGCTAATAAAAAAAGTGTAAAATGTAAATCTTTTTAGAGTTCCGTGCCTCAAAGGAACGATGATGTCTGATACGTTGTCTACCATTTGTTTTCGGCGCTCACCGCTCGCCGCGCCTCACGCACGCCGCGCCGCAATCCGCGCTGCTCTTGGCTGTGGCCGAGCGGTCAGTGGTAGTGGCTTCGACTTGTATCGAATTCTACTGTATGAGCTTGAGTTTTCGGTGTAGGAAAACATTGTGATGAAACTGCCAAAGCTAAGTGCTCGCCTGGTTAGCTACCACTATTAAAATTAAGAATCTGTTACCAAGCATTTGTCGGTGTGTTCCGGTAGAAACACTTCAGAGACAATTCTTAATTCAGGTGCAGCGTGGCGCCACCTTCGACCACATCCTCACTTAACATCAGGTGAGTTGTGGTCAAACGCTACACGATAAAAAGTAAAGTAAGGAATAAATCTGAGAATAATTAATTTGTACGGAATTCTTGGTGAGCGGGTCAGACTCGCACCTGCCCGGTTTTTTAACTACATTATCATGCTGCTTGTAAATTTAATTCGCGGAAATATACAATGTAGTAAAAGTTTTAGATAAAAGTTTGGCATCGGAACTTCTTGATACATTTTTTTTTATTTTAATGAGAAGGACAAGGTCGCGCTGCCGAGGTGACATATTTTCTTTTGTCGACAAGCGTGCTCTATCCTCGGTCAAAAGCGTACTTCCCTTCAATTTTGTTGGGAAAATAATATTGAAAAGCTGGAAGAAGAATTATTTTAACAAAATCTATCTAGATATAAATAAAATCAATTGCGGCATGTATGTAAAATCATCACTTCAGAACGACTCTACCCATTTGGTAAATATTACAAGGATTTCATTAAAGTTTTTTTTTTTTGAAAAACTTCCAGAAAATCAAAAAGTTCGGGAAAATTTTAAGGAAACTAAAACTTTTCTAAAACTTTTTTCGGAAATTTTGCATATGAAATGATTTTGTATAATATAAAATTATGAACTAAAGAATCGCCTACTCGCCGTGTTTTTATTATCTATGGGAATTTTGTTACGAACAAACAACTAAAACAAACAAACTTCCCATAGATCATTTTCAAGTTTTAATTATTTATAGGACAAATGGTCGTAACATAAAAAGGGGCTTGTACTCTTTTTTACTTTTTACAATATTTAAACGTATTTTTCTTCCACAAGGCTTGCTATCATGTAGATTTTTGACTTTTTACTATCATAGTTATAGACAATAATGTTTGTAATTAGCCCCAATTTTCAAGTCTGCCTCTTGAACCGTGCCGTGCACATCCAACACGAGTAGTAATGCAGTTAAATTCAGTTTAAACTGTATCTGGCGAGGTGCCAAAGCGCACGCCGCAGAGAGCTGTGAACTTTGTGACAGCTGAGCCGGAAAATCGTGAGGAGCCGATCGGAAACACTTATTGTTTACACTGGTAAAGTCTAAAAGTATTAAAAGTCTTAGTAATCAGAAGAACATAATCATCCCTACTTTATTGAATACCGCGGGGACTACAGTATCCCATTTTTATCCCCTTAGGGGTTGAATTTCAAAAATCCTTTCTTAGTACACCCCTATGCATTAAGACAAACATAGCCTCCAAATTTCAAGTTTCTACGACCAGCGGTCTAGGCTGTACGTTGATATCAGTCAGTCAGGACTTTGATTCTTATATACAGCTAGTTTTAAGTCGACGTTTTAAAGTGATCACAATGTATCCTATTGAATAAAACAAATTTTGACTTAACTTGACTTGACTTTACCATTTTAAAGCTAATTATGTACTCGTTTAATTAAGTCTCGCAACCTGTTAATCTAAATATGACGCCGCTATTTTTGACATTTGACAGACGTCTGTATGATTTTATAGCGCTGTAATGTCACATGCGCGTACGACATAATCTTTTAATACATATTATGTTTTTCGTTAATCGTTCGTGTTAATAGTTTACGACTACTTAGATGTCGCATGCGTTAAAGGAAAACCCGTTTTGTTATTGACAACATGTTTTTCTAATGAAAAAAATGTCAGTGAAAACATGTTTTTAGTTTAGTACTAATTGTATGGAAAGAAAATGCATGGGAAACTTGTATGAAGTACATAATGTTCACTGTAAAAAATATGCCTGAAAAAGAGTGAAGAGAGAGATGATGCCATAGCACAAAACACATGTCCCAATAGTGTTATAGTTGCCAGTTTATGAAATAAATATCGCTTTCGCTTTAAATCGCTTTAAAACTGTAAAAACTGTAAAATGTGTTTTGCATGTAATGGAAAATCTCTTAAACTACTGAACCAATTCCAAAAATTCTTGAACTAATATTCTAGCTACATTATCCCTGAGTGACATAGGCTATGTTTTATTCTGATAAAATAGAGTTTTCAGTAAGAAATCATGAAATTTGTAAGACAAGTCGGATAAAAATGAGATGACTGGCTTCTTTATCAGCTCACGCTGTCTAAACGCTTTGATTAGAGTTGATGTAATGTGTGAAGGAAATGTAGACTTACAGTAGGCCTATAACAAAGTCTGCGACATTAAATATCTAGCTTTTATATTTACTTAACAGTTTTTGAAAATGTGTTGGATAAAGTAAGTCCAGGAATCAAATATGTTAACATTTCCAAAGTACGACGTAGCTATACATAATTTAATTAGTAGATACCTAACATTCGTAAACACGCTTTCCTACGTTGTAGAAATTTATAAGCAGTTATTTAAAAGTACTAAAGAACAAACTAAGGAGTAACAATTTAGCTTCAAAACTTTTCACTAAAACGTGTTGTCATTGATCTTACAAAAAAATTTATTAAGAAGACAAAAAGTACATACTGTATCACCGACTTTACCAAAACTTTAGGGCTGTCACCAAAAAACACCACTAGAAATGACCTACCTAGAATTGACCACTAAAAATATTGTCAACTGAAATTGACCACTGTTTTTTTTTAAATCTCAATTCGCGAAAACCGCAATGCGACTCCGTTCGCGTCGCTTTACACACTGAAAGCTGAAATAGTGAAACCTGCCTGCAATCACCGCGACCAGCCCACGTAGACCTCCCAAAAACACAATCTTATACCTCACCACAGATCAAGTTACAATGGATAATTCCATACAAAGAAGATTGAACTCTAACGCGGAAACAATTCAGACTATTTTTATTAGTCAGCCCATTGTTTACACTAAAACATTTAACGAAAACAAAATCCGTAGCGTAAATAATAATTACGATAATTGAACGAACTGAAAAATGTTAACTTCTACAGAACTAATTAGTGAAATCTGAGCTTTAAACGGTGCAGTTTAGACTTTATTTTTGTTTGGGCATTGTTACGGTTAAGCTTTTACGAAGTCTGGCGGGTTTCAGTCGTGAATTTGGTACGGAAATAAGAGAATTGGGAATAATTAAGCGTCTGCCGCGCGCGGCTAGGCAATTCACTAGAGACGGTATGCGAATTCGTTATAACGAAACTGTGAATAACTTAGGATACCGATAACGAGCTATTTCGTTGAATACCGATACCAAGTTTTGAAACTATTAGTTTTAGTACCTAGTTAACTATGTTTTTGCGATAACTGATATTGAGCTTGGTTTCGATGTATGTAAGGTTTGCTCATATTTTAGCTGGTATTGGAAAACTACAGTACCGCCCGCGTCGTTTGATGTAATATTTTTTGTTTGACTTGTTGAATAATATGTTTTGATTAAAGTTTTTAGCGTCCGTCTCCGTCGCGTTGCTAATAATTACTTATTGATTGAATTGGAGCAAGTCCACTACAATCCCATGCTATTTTTTGACATGTACACAGATATTTTATAGTAAGCTTTACTAATGAGACATGTTGTATCCTACTAAATAAATACCTATAATTTGATTTGATTGCATTTTTAGGACTTGATTATTCGAGAAGGTGTTATTTTCGGTAACTACTTATCGTGAAACCGAATACCATATAACAGGTACCAATATCAAAAACGCCCATCCCTAGTTCAGAGTATTTTCGTAGGCGGAATGCGGAGAATCTTGTGTTTTTGTTTTGTAATCAGGAAAACAATAGTGATATGTCTGTGTTGTGGTTTGATTTCGTAACAATGGCGGTCGTGGAAAGGGTCTTGATTAAGAACTATGCAGTTTGTAAACATATTTGACCTTTCATATCAGAGAAATAAATTAGAAATAAACAATTTAAAATAATAAATAGGTGCGTAGTAGGCATTTATTTTTGATTTGCGTAGAGCAAGCGAACGTTTGCATTTATAAATATACTTATAGAGATACCTTAAAGATAAGTGTTAAACGTAAACTTGGCAGCTTCATAGTTAATCTAACGATAACAAAATAGCACTCAAAACAGAATAGAGCATGTAATATAATATATTATTTTTATAATAAAGCTAGTAAGTAACTCACTGGTTATTGTGCGCGGTGAGACGGTTGGGGTCGCTCGCGTTCCTATGCTTCCCGCGGCGCGGCAGCTCCCTCTCTCGGTCGCGGCAGCTCTCCGCTCGGTTCACGCCGCGCCCGCTAGATGGCACGCGCCAACTGCACAGGGGAAAAATATTTTTACAAATACACAAAAATCATGTAAGGCATTAGTTATTTAATTTTAAATAATCTTCGTATTGGTTATTTGGTAGCATTTATCACATTAGAAGAGTAATTTCCTGAAACTGTAGTAAAAAATTGTGTGTTTACCTAACATACATCTGTGATTGTGATTTGTGAAAATGTCCGAAATATTTATTTGAAAATATACCAATATAACTGTCTTTAAATTCAGGTTTTTAAACACAATAATTTAATGAAATTAAACACACACACACAAGACATTACTGATAAAATAATAAAGTTACGAGCAACCTATAAAGTTTTGAGACTGCGCCATCTAGTGGCGAGTAGCAGAACTACGTCTAACATCGCTTTTTTTTTCAGTATAAGATTAATAACATGAACAATACATACATGTTATTGTGATCAACAGCAATAGCAGAGAGAAGCCCAATGTAGAAAGTATAAAATAAATAGAAAAACTGACCTGTTGTTGTCTTTGTCAGTTTCCTTAGAGTTCGCGTCGCTAGTGTCGACATCTGCGTCCGGCGCTGTCGGCTCATCATTTGAACCCTCTCGCTTTGATTCTCCTGTGAAAATAAATAACTACCATAAGTATGCAACTTTAAAAAATCTAAATTCAGAAATTATAAAATCCACCGTTGTGAATGGAAAATGTAAGACTTTTAAAACTAAGTTGTAGCAGCGCCATCTGTCATCGAGTAGCTAAACTTCATTAAGTAAACAAAAAAGTTTGCGCAATGAAAGTGAGCTTTTTGATTAATCTTTACCAATGAAAACACTATTTACTATCTATGCATCATTTGATTTAAAAAGTTAATAGCCAACAAAACTAACGCATTTTAGTTACGCGTCAATGATTCTATATTAGAATGGATTTAGTTTTCCTTAAATGTCTAACCTAACATCATTCTACAAGCTTTAACTGTGACCAAACAAGACTAGCTAGGTAAACGAATTAAATATGCCCAAAAAGAAACTCTAAGACTATTTTTATCAACACCTAAAGGCTAAACTAGGCAGGCACACTAGGGTCAAAGTTATACCTAGATATATTATGATTTAATGATCTCTTCCAATCGCGATGACCACCGACCGCTCTGTAGGTACTAATTGTAGTTCAATGCCACATTGATAACAATTATCTGGTGACTAAATTACAGCTAATATGTATGCTTCCATTATAAAGAGGTAAATTTTGTTTAAATGTAGGAGGTAAACTTCTAAACTACTAGACCGATTTTGAAAATTCTTTCACTAATAGGAAGTTACATTATCCCTGAATCTCATGGGATATGTTTTGTTTCGATAAAGTAGAGTTTTTAGTAAGAATTGACCAGATGGAGAAATCATATCTGTCGCCGAAGTGATAACCGTTTGAGTAGCGTTTCTTGAGTGGAGTAGAAACCACGACGTAGTGTAGGACGACGCGCTGCGACTAGGTGGGGCGGCAACTTGAGCCGAGCAGCCAGGAGTTGGATGAGAAGAGTCGAAGACCGTACCTTGGGAGAGGCCGACTGATACAAACTGATGATGACATTTCTTCATCATCATCATCTTGCCCGAAGGCTTCCGACAGTCTAACGGCCGTCCCCAAAAACCGATCTATCCACGGTTTTTCCTACTGGAGGTAGAAATTTGACACAAGCTCTATAGAAGTAATGTCAAAACCCCATCTCTAGTAGGGCAAACCGTGGGAAGATAGATTATTAAAATTTGAAACTGGTCGTCTAACAACAACTGCTTTCCTAAAACGCGCCCTCCGAAGCGTGGAAAAGCGCTCAGTTGTAAATCTAGCGGTCACCCATCCAAGTAGTGACCGCAGAGAACGTTGCTTAACCAAGTTGATCAGTTAGGAACGACTAGGCGAGCTCCGCTACAAACGCTTCTTCAGTTATTCTGAATTTCTAACCCAATAGTGCAATGACGTCAATACCTCGCATAAATAGCCAATGAAATGAGAGTATATCACTTCTGACTTATTTACTAACAAAACTGAGATGCAAGCCTTGTTGCACAGGATATTAGCAAGGTCAATGACCTATCAAGGCGATGACTTCATGCCCACATTGGCAAAATTTAACGACCTGATACGACTTTAAACCTTATTTCTCAAGATATGAGAAACATTTTTCGATAAAATTTAAGCTAAGTTTGTCTGCTGTAGTACCCGATTTAGATTTATGACTTTAAAATTTCTTTTAGACGTCTATACGGAGTTTGTGATCGCATGTCTGATGGTAGGGAAAGATTCGGTCGGTGATGAAGAAAGGCAAGCGCCACGTGTTTAGGCAACATCTAAAATCCAATATTGAATTGTTTGGACTGGGAACTGGCCAATAAAACACTTGTTCTAAGAGTTTTCCATCTCTGTTGTTGTTGTTGTTAATTAAGCGTTGAGTAACGCTGTAATTATTTATATATCTAAAATATTTGTACGTCTTTTTGCAGATTGAATACAATACGTCTAAAATTAATATTCTTGGTCTTTATTTAGATGTAGACTAGCATAATGAATGAAGCAATGATTAAAGTTAAATTTAAAATAGATAATAATCACAACATTGACTATACTAATGATACAAAACGCAAATAGAAAGATAAGATAGCGGACCACAAATACGAGAATCAAATATTATTCGTAGATAAACTAGATAAGTAGTAAAAAAATATTTGCAAAGATTTATTTAACAGATTATTCAAGACTCCACCTGTTTGGAAAGGGCATGAATGTTTTCGTTCACAAATGCAATTTTATAAACGAAAAAACATTCTGATTTTTTTATTCCTTGCAATTGTGATTTTTTTCTACTGTAATAAAGTAGCTAGAATTTATAAAAAAGAGCTCGTAGACCCCGCGAGAAACAGAAGGGTATAGGTACTTAGGTACCATATAGTCTAGTCAACAAGTTCAAAAACGTGAAAAATAGAGATAAAGGTCCTAAAAATATGAGCGATGGCTCATTCGAATCGGAATCACCTCTAGAAAAATGTTTTTGAAGGATTTTGGTGCAGGTTAAAAATTGCAATTGTTATTAACAAAATAAGATGAAAAAAAAATGATATTTCGTTTTTTGTTAATAACTCAAAAAATATTAACATTTAAGCAATTTTGAAAAAAGCTCGTTAAAGAGGAGGAAATTTCCAATAAAAAAGTCCTAACTCCCGGAATTCTATCTCCATTATTTATAATTTTAATCAGACGTTGAAAATAGGGCTCCGCGCGGCAGTTACGGCATGCGCGCGCCGCCGCTGAAGAGAGTTCAGCAATAAAAATATTTTTTTATAACATAAAATGTGATTTTAAAAATTTGAAAAAATTCTAGTATCTTCTTAACACTTGAAAGAATCGAGCCCTGAAAATAAAAAAATTAATCACCATTTTTCAAAAAGTTATTCAATTGTTAACTAACCAATTTTTTCTCAATCTCCATGGGCATAAACAATGGGATGAAAGGTATAAATAATTGGCCTAAAAATTTTAAACTTCGTGGAGCCTTTTTGATATATGTACTTTATAAGATCCTGCGGTTTATTTTCATTAAAGTTTATTAATTTGTTAATTATGATTTTTTATAACTATTGAAAAATTAAAAATCTAAAAAATGTTGATAAAAAAAATTTTTTTAATTAATATTTAGCTATGCCTGTTTTCACATTGAACAATGGCAGTAATTAACATTGGTTATGAATTTTTCACGTAATTTGTTTATAAAATTGTTATAAACAAATAGAGAAATTCAAAATTAAAAAAAAATTTTTTTTTGCTATTGTGTTGTTGACAAAATATTATGATTTTTGAAAAAAAAATTATTTCTTAATTTTAATTTTTAATTGTTTAAATAATGAGTTAAGAAAAAATTTTTCTTTTAAAAATCATAATTTACACTTTTAAATAGTTTAGCAAAAAAAAATTTTTTTTATTAATTATTTAATTGTTTATTAGTTTAACAATTTGTTATAAACAAATATCGACCAACGTTATATTTTTTTTCTGAAGCAAAAAAAAATTATAAAAATAGCTAAATTATTATTAGTTAGAAAATTTATTTAATAATTTTAATAATTTGTTAGAAAATTTATCCCTTTACAAAATTGTTTTAAGGTTTTTTGCTGTATCTGCATAATTTAACAAGTTAAAGATACGAAAAAGTAAAAAAAAATACAGAATTTTTATAAACAAATGCATTAATAGCTAATAAACAATAGATACAAACTTGATCTAAAATTTATCTGAAAGAAAAATTCATCTTTTATAAAAAAGACCAGTGTCCTTTATCGTATCTCTAATAGTTTAAAAGATACATCAATTTTTTAATTAACAAATCAAGTAGGCGCTATAATTACCGTATTTTTGCACTTTATTATATATAGCTATTATTATAATTTTTTTCTGCTTCAGAAAAAAAATATAACGTTGGTCGATATTTGTTTATAACAAATTGTTAAACTAATAAACAATTAAATAATTAATAAAAAAATTTTTTTTTTTGCTAAACTATTTAAAAGTGTAAATTATGATTTTTAAAAGAAAAATTTTTTCTTAACTCATTATTTAAACAATCGAAATATAAAAAAATCGTTTTTAAACAATTAAAAATTCAAAATTAAGAAATAATTTTTTTTTCAAAAATCATAATATTTTGTCAACAACACAATAGCAAAAAAAAATTTTTTTTTAATTTTGAATTTCTCTATTTGTTTATAACAATTTTATAAACAAATTACGTGAAAAATTCATAACCAATGTTAATTACTGCCATTGTTCAATGTGAAAACAGGCATAGCTAAATATTAATTAAAAAATTTTTTTTTATCAACATTTTTTAGATTTTTAATTTTTCAATAGTTATAAAAAATCATAATTAACAAATTAATAAACTTTAATGAAAATAAACCGCAGGATCTTATAAAGTACATATATCAAAAAGGCTCCACGAAGTTTAAAATTTTTAGGCCAATTATTTATACCTTTCATCCCATTGTTTATGCCCATGGAGATTGAGAAAAAATTGGTTAGTTAACAATTGAATAACTTTTTGAAAAATGGTGATTAAACTTTTTTTTTTCAGGGCTCGATTCTTTCAAGTGTTAAGATGATACTAGAATTTTTTCAAATTTTTAAAATCACATTTTATGTTATAAAAAAATTATTTTTATTGCTGAACTCTCTTCAGCGGCGGCGCGCGCATGCCGTAACTGCCGCGCGGAGCCCTATTTTCAACGTCTGATTAAAATTATAAATAATGGAGATAGAATTCCGGGAGTTAGGACTTTTTTATTGGAAATTTCCTCCTCTTTAATGAGCTTTTTTCAAAATTGCTTAAATGTTAATATTTTTTGAGTTATTAACAAAAAACAAAATATCATTTTTTTTTCATCTTATTTTGTTAATAACAATTGCAATTTTTAACCTGCACCAAAATCCTTCAAAAACATTTTTCTAGAGGTGATTCCGAATCGAATGAGCCATCGCTCATATTTTTAGGACCTTTATCTCTATTTTTCACGTTTTTGAACTTGTTGACTAGACTAATAAGCCAATCAAAAAGCAAATTGCTAAAAATAATCAAGGCATTATTTTCAAAATATAGCCTAAAAGCCTTCTGAGTATTGTATTTCTTAATATTTTGGTGGTATTGATACAAATCTTTGTTATTTATAGATCTGGAGAAAAATGGTCACACCTAACTTAACTCTTTACTTGTCTAGCCCTTTAATTTATTTTATTTATTTTTATACATATATCTAAATATGTACAACTCAAAGGTGACTGACTGACTGCCACAGTGGTCTATCGACGCACAGCCCAAACCACTGGACGGATCCGGCTGAAATTTGGCATGCAGGTAGATGTTATGACGTAGGCATCCGCTAAGAAAGGATTTTGATTAATTCTACTCCCAAGGGGATAAAATAGGGGATGAAAGTTTGTATGAAACCTTTGTCAATTTTAAACCGATCGGGCTAAGACTTTGCATGCATAAAGCTGTAGCCCACGCGGGTGAAACAGCGGGGAACAGCTAGTTATACATATAATATATGCCCTTGGTGAACGTTACAGTTTCCCAATTCGCTCACCAAGGACTAACAGACAAAACACAATAATAATGTATAAAATTATGTATGTATATGTTTTCCTTCACCGTTTTGAGTGATGTTTATAAAATTGACTGTGACGGCGATAACTTATTTTTATTTTTTTTATTTATTTATTTAATACACAAGACAAATTACAATCAATTTCTTAAACAAAATATAACATAGACAAAATCTGAACTGGATTGTAACTCAAAATATGTGTAATCATAAAAACAAGGTAAATAAGTATCGAGACGGGTGAGATGAAAGTACCCATCCACAGAGCATGGAACTTGCAGATGGGCACCGCAATCTTATCTAATAGGTATTCAAATTGATTACGTCATTTTAGCTTTCTAGACCCATACCGATCCTAACAATCCCTGATTGGTATTCAGCACTGGCTTCCGGAAGTCTATATATATATAAAATGATTGGTTGAGTCACATGCCAAATACACTTTTGTATGTCGTGTTCAAGGGCGTATCCAGGATTTAATTGTGGGATAACAGTTTAATGGTAATTGAAATTATATACTAGCTGCGCCCCGCGGTTTCACCCGTTATCCCGCAGGAACCTTTTTTCGGGATAAAAAGTAGCCTATGTGTTATTCTTGGGTATATGCTATCTCCATTCCAAATTTCTCTCAAATCCGTTCAGTAGTTTTTGCGTGAAAGAGACATACAAACTAACAAACTCACAAACTTTCTCGTTTATAATATTAGTAGGATTGTAATTTTCATTACTGTTGTTCTTTTTTAATTTGATAGATATATGTACATTGTTTACATAATGTTTTGCTTATAGAATCACTTTGTTGTCCGCCTGTCTGTCAAGACCCTTTTTTTCAAGAACACGTTGAGTTATCAAGTTAAAATGTATGTCAGACTAGCTGCGACCCGCGGTTTCACGTGAACTACACTCTCAGAGATACCTACTGTAAACCTTAACGCGATAAAAAGAATCCCAGTATGTCCTTCTCCATGCAGGGTTTGATCTATCTTCATTCCTCCTATGATGTATTGATGGATTATAAGTATATGAACTGGATTGTGTTGTAGTATGGATTGACGCAATCAAAAGATATGACCGTTTATGTCGCATATTTCGCGATTTCACAAGGGAATTAAAACCTAACCTATAAACCTATCTCCGTTGATCTAGAATCATACTATTTAGCAAGAAGCAAGGTCTTACAGCACATGTAAAGGAACAAGTCTGAAAACCGTAAATATGTACTTTAATTATCATCGGACTATAACGTTTCCACTGCTGGGACTCTGGACATCTCTCAGAGAAATAGTGATATGACGTCTAATAACAACAACAAAAAAACATATTTGTACAGAATCCTTGGTGCGCTAGTAAAAAGAGGGGTGTTATAACATTGACATGTCTGTCTGCCTGTCTGTGGCACCGTAGCTCGCGAACGGGTGAAGCGATTTCAATTTAGTTTGTTTTGTATGACAGGTGAGTTACGGGCGAGTGTTTTTAGCTATATTTGATAAAAATCGGTCCAAGATGTCGGGGATTTGTTAAATTTTAAATTTATTTAGTTTTCTATTACTGTTAAGCATTGTAGAATGCATCTTGTGTAGGCCCCTAGCAGTTTAAAACATTATCGCCAAGGTCGCGACTAAGTTTGCAGTTAGCGCGGTCCACGCGCGGATGATATCACCTACAATTCGGTCGTATGTGGTCATTTGTATGTTTACAATTCAACAATCTGGTAGGATAAGGAAATGTTTTCTTAATACATGGTTTTTTGTACCTAAAATTATGTTTAATCAAAGCGTTTAACTCGCAAGTAAGTTTTTGTTAAAATCTACGGGCGTTTCTAAGCATGAATTTGTGAGACAGTGTTTTGCTGTGTATATTTGTTAAACTACTTACAGGTTAGCGTTTGACCACGAGTCTGACCTAATGTTAAGTGACGATGCGGTCGAAGGTGACGCCACGCTACACTTGGACTAGGAACTGGCTCTCAAGCGGTGTTGCCGGAACACACCGAAAGGCGATAAACTGTAGCCCACGCGGGTGAAACCGCGGCGACCAGCTAGTAACATAATATAGCTTTTAACTCCGCAAGCTTAATTCATGCATCGACGTAAATAGACAAAACAGCACTTGAAATGCCGGCCTATTGACCTACAGAGGAATGTTGAACGGACAGACGTTCGCATATATATATACAAATGCAATGAAATGATGGAATGCAACGGCCATTCAATGAATGGACTTGAATGGTGTCTTGTTTTACAATGAGGTAAGTAGTCAGGGGAAGTCAACTCTACAGATGGACTGAATTATAAAGGATTCGTTTATATCTGTTAAAACGGGGACCTTAAGATAGTGGTTTCATCCATACTAATATTGTAAATCCGAAAGTAAATCTGTCTCTCTGTATGTTACGCTTTCAAGGTTCCTGCGGGATAACGGGAAGACGCGGGTGAATCTAGTAAAGAATAGAATGGAATTTACGTTTATTTGCAACAACAACACTCATGGTACATGGAAAAAAAAAGAAATAAATAATATACCAATATAACAGTAATTGAAGGTACACAAGAATGTCACCGTCGCAAATCGGCCCCAACTCAGCAAAATGCTGGTTATTTATATATAAGTCAATGGTTCAATTCCCTATGCGGGAACCAATGTTATTGGAAAGGTCCTCGGATCTAGTTTTTTAACCTCTCAACTTCAATATGATGAATATCATGGTTCAGTACTCATTCGTTGTTTATCAGACACGTCCCGCTCGATTGTTTAGTCTCGTTTCGAAATCCTCAATGGTTTTGATTCTATAAAAACAAACAGAAATATTATTACGCATTCTTGTTATACGATTGTACACAGTCAGCGACAAAAATATCTCACTCATGATCAGCCTGTATCAGTCCACTGCTGGACACAGGCCTCTCCCGCGGTACGCCACTGAGCCCAGTCTTCGGCTCTTCTCATCCAACTCCTGGCAGCCACTCGGCGCAAGTCGTCGCTCCCCCTAGTCGCAGGACGTCCTACAGTACGTCTGCCAAGTCGCGGTCTCCACTCAAGAACACGTCTACCCCAACGGTTATCGGTTCTGCGGCTTATATGACCAGCCCCTAAAGTAGTTCATCATTCTCCCTTTTTGCAGTTTCGCTCTTAAATTAAAGAAGTAGAAGAAGGACCATTATTGGCTGATCTGATATGCGTATGAAACCTTGGATGTCTTCGTATTGGATGTCATGCGGACCCAGTAGCTGGTAGATGTCGCATGCCCTTGAATCTTGTAGTTATTTAATCATATAAACATACTAATTATTATCAGAAACCAGTAGGTACCTTAGTGCGACACACAGTCTGGAATGTTACGGCGTGTATTTTAGATGAACATAAACGTTCTCGTTTAGTTTACGGTTGTTTTACGAGCTGTGTGTCAAATGTTAATACGCCACGTGATTCCGTACAGGTTCTTGGGGAAAACGAGGGGGGCAGGAATGTGGGAAGAGTTATAGTTGAAAGATTTCTTTAGATTTTCTACACTACGCTCATGTAAGTGCCAAAATTAGTCGCAACAATGTGCGTTCCTACATTGCTATACCCTATTCGGGTCCATATATGTATACTAACATATGAATGCAATAAATGATTTGATATTTGAACAATTGCAGTGCGATATAGAACTTTGTCCTGTGAGACACTGCGCTGCAGTTTTGTACATAATTATACAGACTCGTATCAAAGCACGGTTTTGTGGCCTAAAATACTGACGGGTCCAGATCAGAGCGCGAGTCATGAGTCTAAAAAAGAACTCGTCGTTAACCCAACTCGAGTTGTAAACCTAACTCGAGTTCGAAAACTCGACTCGAAGCGACCTGTCTACTCCACGTGATACTCTAACTTATATGGGAAATAATGACGTTAACATGAACGACCTGCTCGTCTGCTCGTATCTTTACAAAATTAAATACTGCGAACAAAGCTCTTAAAAAGGGTAGATGCAATGAAATCTTTAGTAACTTTACTCTACAAACAGTATTTACCAATGCACCGATGCCCAATACCCATAGCATAAACAGAAACTTCCAAAACAAACTATCAATGAGCCTTTTTATCTTTCAATTTCAACATAAAACATAACAACAATGGTCACGATGATCCTAAATGCTCCATACACGTAATATAACCAAGGTCAGACGGCTCTGCATTGAGCCAGATTTCAATGCTACCAACACAAGCAAACAATAGACACATAAAGAAGACAGACAGACAAGACATGCGGACTAATAAATCTGGTACAAAAGGCTGTCTGAGATGGAAAAAACAACTTGGAGGAACCGGTTTACATTGGACAACAGATTCATATCGGAAATAATGAGGTAATCCGACAGAGAACTAAGTTTACAAAATTAGCAAGCTGAAGTTGGGCTGTTCATATAAGCCGCAGAACCGATAACCGTTGGGTTAGACGTGTTCTTGAGTGGAGACCGCGACTTAGCAAACGTAGTGTAGGACGCCCTGCGACTAGATTGAGCGACGACTTCCGACGAGTGCCTGCTAGGAGTTGGATGAGAAGAGCCGAAGACCGGGCCCAGTGGCGTACCTTGGGAAAGGTCTATGTCGAGCAGTGGACTGATACAGGCTGCTGATCATGATAATCTATCTAACAGAAGCATGGCTGCATATTGATGACTACTATGATAGTAGAACGAAAGTCACACGAAAAACTTGCGCTCACTCCAGGTGGAGGACTAGCAGGAGGTGGCGCAGGACAGAGCGAAGTGGCGTCTTTTGTTATCGGAGGCCAACTTTGGATCGTTGCGCCATCTCAGTTAATTAGTATTTATAATGGTAGTGACCTTAAATTGAAATGTAATAGTTTTTTGAAAGGTAAAACTCTTGCAGAGTCCGCCTGAAGAATTACCAATTTTTTGCAAGTTATTCAACAGCAGTGTGCAAAAATAACTGTGTTCCGGAGGCAATGTTGCCAGTGAAATTATAGGGTTTAAAGAGATACTCGTATAAAATGTAATATGTACTTTTATAGCGATGATGGCTCAGTAGTAGTGACGTCGGCTTGCGATCCGTAGGACGTGGGTTCGAATCCTGCAATGAGCTTGAGCTTTCGGTGAAGGAAAACATCGTGATGAAACCATAGCTTGGTGGTAGGGTATTTTCTAGTACTCGCCTGGCTAGCTACCACCCTCTCGTTAAGAATCTGTCGCCAAACACCTATCGGTGTGTTCCGGCAGCCTCACTTGAGAGCCAGTCCCCAGTCCAGGTGTAGCGTGACGCCATCTTCGACCGCATCGTCACTTAACATCAGGCGACTTGTGGTCAAACGCTACCCTGTAAATATATAAAAAAAATATATCTTATGAAGACGAGCTTGGTGCATTGCCGCACTGGTTTTCGAATTGTTAAAGTACAACATTAGGGTGACCTGTAATGGACAAGTTTGAGGCTTAAAATAAGGCGAACGACTTGCTAGTAGATCGTAGACATATAAATGTACAAGAAACAAGAAGCTATTTGACATAGACATGTTTGAATATTTAAAAATGTAGTCATAGTTAAATTCTTAGTGTTTGACATAGTTTTCCTTCGCGAATGGTATTTGATATTAGACATTATAATGGTAGACATTCCACATTATTTAAATACACAATTTGTCAAAGACCCGTGTAAATATTCAAAGACATTCCTGTTGAAAATTGTAGGTCGACCGCGTAACAGAAACGGCTTAAGCTAACAAATAAATCAGAACTGTACCAAATATTTTTGCTAACCTACATCACTGTGGTCTTAAAAGTCTTGAAACGCGCAAATTTTATACAAACAATGTTTGTCGCAAAAGGAAACCGTCGCGGGCGATTAGAAAAGAAGATGAGAGGCGAAATAGCAAGGAATTTTTCGAAAACTTGTGTTGGCTTTGCGACACAAACTTATTGCCTCATAATTGTAAAAGGTGAAGGTTTAGGTGTTCTTTGAAGTTTTGTGTAAATTGCCTAAAATAAGACGAATAGTAGAAGAAATCTGAAAAAAACATGGCGACTGGGAGCTTCACTGGCGTACGTCGCGTATATAAACCAATAAAGTTATATATGTTATCTGTCTGCTAACCCGTCCGAAGCCGAAGCAACTTGCTTTTAATCAATAAGAGAGAAAACTTTTCAAAACTCACCTCTAGTCCCGCTGAAAAGCCACGAATTCTGCTTGGAGACATCCGCATTCTTCTTCTTCAGTATCGGTGTTTGTTCCACGATACTAGTCTGCCTGCTTCTGCCTAAAGAAGGAGTCTTGATACTCTTCTTTTTTCCCTTCTTCAAAGTCCCACTGTGAGACTTCCTCAAGGTATTAACTTTCAAAGACTGACTCTTCCCTCTCACTTTACTCTTACTCCTTGACGTTTGTCTACTCAGTCTTCTTCTATGCTCTGTCAACTGCTTAGGAGTTGGCGCTTCTCCTTCTGAGTCCGTCTCCACAGGAGTTTTGACTAGTTTGATTGGTTTTTCTTCTATGGAACAGAATCTTTGCTCTCCTTCTAGGAACAGCTTGGTGAAGTTTAGCACTTCATCAGTTGAGAGGACTTTGCAGACATCTTCTGGGACTACTTCGACGGGTTTGCAGGAAGTAGGCGTCTTTTTCCGTCGTAAGAAGTTAAAAGAACTGACAGAAGATCCTTTGCTGGTTTTTCTTGATTTAGGAGCGTCAGTGTTGCTGATCTTTCTGACGTTGATTTGACTTTTATCTTCTTTCTTGCTGTTTTTTCTGATCTGATCAAGTAGAGTCGAAGAGCCGTGAATGGAATCTCGGTCTTCTTCACTCCAAAGACTTTCTCTCGACTTTTTCTTGTCGGAATTCTTTTCTAGTTCTTTCTTAGCTAGTTCAAGCCATTCGTCTCCTAGGTTTTTGACCATTTCTAAGGGATTTGATAGAGACATGGCTTTTCTGTGTCCTTTTTTGAACTTGTTGTCTGCTTCTTCGTCTGCGATGGCTAGTTTAAGAGACTCTTTGCTGATGGTAGGCGTCTTACCCAGTCTCGGTAGAGCGTCATCGCTGGCAGATATGGTGTCACTATGGCCATCTGCTGATTCATACAGAGACTCATCGCTTTCATCTCTCCTGTCTGTAGAAAGTGTTTTGATTTAAGTATTTATGGTTGGTGTTGAGAGTTCATTGCCATTTTCCTTAACGTCATTGAATTTTATTTTTTATAACTTGTTTAATAACTAGTTATGTCTATGTCCGTTACGTTATGTATCTATAAGTTGTATGATCATTGATCAAGCTATCGTTTTTCATAGTACTTATATATGTAATTACAGATTGACAATTACAGTTATAACTACTTCTACTAATGTAATTATCCATCATCAACGATGCCAGTGGTCTGATTAATAAAAAAATTGATTGATTGATTAACAGCAGTTCAGAAACGTTGCAAAAAAATTATTTGCAGCAATTAACACACAATAAACTTGTGAAGGTCCTTTTACATGTATTGCAAGTTGGTCATTAAGGGAACTAATAAATTACTTTAGATTTTTACTAAAACTGATCTCAAATCAGAGTCAGTTTTTTATAATCAAAACGTAGTTAAAGATTCGTTAATCGATTTTCGTAATTAGTCGACGATCAATCGACCTTTACTCTGATCTCAAATTGGTCTCGTACTGTTTTTTTTTATTTGAACTGAATAACAGGATATGTCTGAGGAATTGGCGACAGTAGATAAACATAACAATTGGCTGACAGTGTCTAGTCTAGAATATCCTACCGTCAGGTGGGCTGTCTGCTTTTTTGCCACTCTATTACATAAAAAAGTCATATGCTCTAATGAGTCCAGTTGGTTATTTGTTGTACCCAAATAATAATAAGGTTAATGCTGTACTAATATTGTTGTCTATACCTGTAAGTTTAGTACACTATCGTTCATCCTTAAACGAAATTCTATACCCGCGCTTGGTACAGTTGGCTACAAAGTAGCTGAGCATATTCGATATTCGATGTTTATGTGTGCGTGTGATCAGTAATGTTTGTTTTTTTTACAACTTACGAAGTAGCATTAGACCACAATACAACACTCCTGTTTTCAATGATGATACGGTCGAAGGATGGTATTTAAAATGATAAATCAAGTTGGAAAATTTGCCATTCTTCAGCGACTTTTGTCATTGACTGTTCATCTGTATTGTGTACTTGCAAATTAAATATACAAGTTGTCACTTGGACACTTGACAGGTTCCGGCGAAAGTGAACACTTTCGAACTTTTTTTGTGGATTCTTTTGTTTCCGTTTGCGTTTAAAATGCTGATGTGGCTGTTTAAATTAATTTAATTGTTGTCTCTGGTGCCAAGAAACTTGTGACGTCACTGGCGATGTTTTTGGATAAAAGTTACGCGTTGAAAACATAGTAATTTTGTTTAAGGAATTGTTTGGAGTAGGTGTAAATAAAGACTTTTTGAAAGGTATTTTCGTTACATTTTTTTATGTGTCTAGCAAGTACATTGCTTTACTTAGAATTGAACATTAACTATTTGAAATATTTCAGCTTAGATATCAAATTTCATTTTGTTTATATCCTGAGCGTTTACGTAACATTTACCAAAGAAATGAGTGCTAACTTTTTTTTTTAATATGGCTGCAAAGAAGACGGGAGTTCATCGTCATCATCATCATTATCAGCCTTCCACGTTCCCACTGCTGGGACTCTGGCCTTCTCTCAGAGAGAGTATGGGCTATCTACCACGCGGACCAAGTGCGGGTTGGTAGATGTCGCATGCCCTTGAAAATGTTGCAGTTCTTGGACATGCCGGTTTCCTCACGATGTTTTCCTTCACCGTTTTGAGCGATGGTAAATCCGCACATAACTTATTAAGTCATAGGCAGTCGGCAGTTAATGGCAATCAATTCGAATTTAGCATTTATCCAATTATCATGTATACGTAACCGATATATTTTTATAATATCTATTACCAAATTGTATCTACAACTGTCATTCCAGTCATAAATGATTAACCAACCAAATTAAAAAACAAATACACACTATACAGCTTTTTCTACTGTCGTGTTATTTTATTCAACGAATAACTTTTATCCGAAGATTGAAAAGTCGCACCTAAACTTTAAAGATATCTACAGGTTACCCAACCGAGATAACTTGAATGTTATCACAAGCTGTTATAACTGATAACGCGTTTTTATTGTGCTATAAATAACAGACACCGTTACTTTGTCTTATAAATAACGTTAAATATTTAAACAGGAGATACCTGTTCCCACAGATTCCCATGGAATTTTTAAGGGTTATTGTATGTACACTATTGTACAGATTGTTTTTAATATGATTTTATATAGTAGCATTCAATATGTGATCACTTTAAAACGTCCAACTTAAAACTAGCCACGCCTATCAACATTTTTACAACGACAAAAGAACAGCGAAGAAACGACCGGCTGATAATTTTTTGTGCGCGATCATATTTACAATTTTTTTCTTATTACAAGCTGATTAAATTACAACAAGTTCACTACAATCCCAAGCTTTTCTGTCATTTAAATAGTGTGTTATTTTATGATAAGCTTTACTAATAAGATTTTGTTTTATATGAACTTGAACTTTACTTAGTGACACGTCTTGGGTTTCATTTCGGATTTAGTTGTAAAAGCGTACACATTTTGGTTTGAGTCTGGATCAACATGAATGGTATAAATTTAATGTGTATACCTTCTAAAGCTTCGATTCTTAATTAATTCAGAAAGTTCAATGAATGGATGAGACCCCTCTAAGCTTGCATGACTCACAGCCGTTTAAATTCATGGGAAGTACCCACATGGTAAAGTTTAGGCGCAGTATGTTAATTTGGCGTAACTAATATTTTATTTTACTTGGACAACCAATAGCTTTCCTAATTTTATCATACTAAATTAAGACTATTTTTGAATCTAAAAGATAATATTATTGCTATACCCTATTCGGGTCCATATGTGCTTAGTTATTGTTATTGTTATTTGTAAGTGAATGTTATTTTGTTTCTTATATTTATGTTTAAGTTTTGATTAGTGTGCGTCCGTCTTGTTGCTTATATATTATATTGTTTTCTATTTGTATGAAGAAAAATAAAATAATCTTAACCACTAAAATCTCATGAATACGAACATATGATTGCAATATATGATTGAAATTGAAATTATTGTCGTTTTTGAAATCTAGATTGTTCTAAACCGAAGATTACAATACATTATGTACTATTTTATGTTAGTTTCATTATATGCTAGCTATCCTCCGCAGTATCACCCGCGATAAAAAATAGGTACCTTATGTCCTTTCCCATGGTTTAAACTATCTTCATAACAAATTTCTTCAAGATACGTTCAGCCGTTTAGTCGTGAAAAGGTTACAAACAAACCGAGTTACTTTCGCATTTATAATATTAGTATAATAGGTGTGCGCTAATACATATAAATAACATATACATACAAATAGCTAGTTATTAATTAGGGTAATAGCTTGACCCAAAAACACGTATATTCGTAGTTAATATTCTACTTTATATTACACAACTTTCGCCCTAGTTTATACTTGTAAATGTCTGCATGGATAACAAAACGTTATTGTTATAATTTGTACCTGTTATTTATAGCTATTGGTCGTTATAGCAGCTTTTACCTAAACTAATTATTCGGTATTATTATCCAACGACATGCTTTATTTATTCTATTTCCGATTAAACCAAATTAACCAACCAATAATGTTGATAGATTTTAAAGCTAAAACGTTTCAACTGTTGCTTGTAATCGCAGCTACATATTTCTTGACAAAATTCAACATAATATAAATTGTGAATGTGATCACGCCCAAAAAATCACCTGCCGGGAGTTTCCGGATTGTTCTTTTGCCGGCGTAAGGTTGGAACACACGTAGCTAGTTTTAAGTTTAACGTTTTATTTTTTGAGATTTTTTTAAAACAATACGTTTTCGGTAAATGGCAAAGAACTTCAAAGCTGTCGATGACGGTTATTAAGTAATACAAACCTATAGAAACTTTAATGTCAAGTATATCAGAATATCTCCGTCTTTCTTTGTCGCTCTCTGTCGATGTTTCCCTCTCGCTCGACTCCCTCGTTGGTTTCAATAGACTAGGCTTCTTCTTCCTCAATTTCCCAACTACTCCATTTTCTGATTTCTCCAGAGCTTTCTCCGAAACTGGTTTCGGATCTCTCTTGAACCACATCATCTGGACTACCATTTAAATAAGAAATTTATCAAAGAAATAACTGCAATCCTGTTACAGTTTTCAAATATCATTACTTTCACGCTCGTCTCGATACCACTTCACTCAATAACGTACGTTATTTGGAACGTTATTTTTAGCACTTCGTTGTTTCCATTATCACTGCCACCACTAGTACTTGCTGCACTTGCACTTGGATACTTGTCACTGTTTTTTTTGGCACTGATTCTAAATCTGTAATAGAAATATTGTAGAGAGGTGACGCTTTTGGCAAGTTGATGATATTTTTCGTTACTTATATAATTATTAATAGATTGTCGCCGAAGATGAAGGTAATAATGTATTTACTCTATTAATAGATAATATAATAATAGTTATATGTACAAATGACTAATGCTAATAAAGTGTCGGTCGTGTGGCATATAATGTTGTAAATGAATAGCTTTGTTTAGAGATAAGCTGTTGCAGTAAATATGCGTTGGTCACAGGATCGTGAAAAATGGTAGCTGATAAGGAAATCATTGCAATTGCAGTAGATATTACACTTTATTGCTCATAGAGAGACAAAAAGCAGACGGCCTGACTAATAGTGAGCGGTCACCAGCGCTTATGGACATTTGCAACACTAGGTTGCCGACCCTTAAGGACTCTTTTCACACTCATCTTGAAGGACTGAATTTTGTAGCACTGCGGAAAGACTTGTGGAGGGAGCTCGTACCACATTTTGTACCATTTGGATTAAATTGAATGAAAAGGGCCTTAAAGATGTTTACTAAAAAGTCAATAGATCGAATCTTTTGGTATTATAAGAGGTGAAGATTGTTTTTTTGTTAACATAGTGTAGAACGCTCTTAGGCTATATAGTTGGGTGTTTTTTGTTAGTTATAATTAATCTGTAATATAACTGACTGACAGTAATTCGAGTCAAGTAACGACTTTGATTACCTTGTAAAAAATTATCTTGTACTTCATCACTATGTAAGCAGTCCATTTATTTCCTTGACATCCAATCCACATAAGGTCATTTCACAATAATAAAGCTATTCCATACATATCAACTTGATCACATAAAGATCTGGTTTTTATGTCAGTATTTCCAGTTCCGTCTTTACGATAAGGACACGTGGGAAACGGGCCCAGGGCTCCCGAAGTGACAGGGGGATAGGACAGGGGCCCTGAAATGCTGACACTTAGTACTTAGTTCACGCTAATTTTTGGTTGTTAGGCAGACGAAATTTCCTTCAATTTCATAAGAAACCGAATTCAGACTTGCCAACTTTTAAACAAGTACAATGCAATTTTAATTGCATGTTGGCGTTAATCTGATACGAAACGACAATGACAGAGGTCGGCCCAAAAACTGCCCAAAACGAAATTATCCGCTTTGGGTGCCTTAATTATGTATTTGGTTTGTAAACATGAATTATTTCAATATACTAACCAAATTCCATTAAAAGAAAGACATTGTCCGTTTCATTTACTTTTTGATTTCTAAGAGGGTCCAAACTTTAAGTGCCTGGGGCCCCTGCATGACCTACAACAGCCCTGAGTATCTCAATAATATATTCGTCATCATAATTCTATAGGTCACGTCAACGTTTAACGTATAACGGATATACAATTATACATAGTTGGTATTGTTTAAGGGTTTATTCAAATGAGAGTATGTTAGCATTATAGGTAAGTACTTTTTCAAATCGAGTTCTACGCGTAATCCTTTAAAATCGATTTAACAACACAATCGTTTCGTGACAGGTCAGTTTTTAAGCCTGTTTGACTGTTTGGTACCAATATTGCAATCGATTTTAAACTAACTTCTCGATGAGCTTTAAATAAAACATCGTATCTTATCTTTTACCTTTGCATGTATAAATACAAAAATCACAGTATGCGTTTGTCTCAAAAATAGGTCGACCGGTTTATATCTACTGGAGCGTCAAATAAATAAATAGTGAATAGTGACGTCATCAAAAGCGGCTTCAACGGAAGACCAGCGCTGGTCAAACGACCAGCACAACGCTGAGTTGAGGCCGGTTTGCAACAATACATTTTCTGTTTCTTTTTTTTCTTATTTCTACATAATGTGTTTATCATGTATAATTTGTTGCAAATAAATGATTCTTATTCTTATTCTTATAAATAAAAAAGAAAAGGGTCAAATCCAAAATTGGTAACATTAATATAAGACTTAAAACCAGCAGGTTTGTGGCAAAAAGCAGAAAATATAATATAATAAGTACACATTTACATATTTAATTCACTACTTGCGTTCTAATAACACAAGCCATAAAAACGAGTTAGAAATATAATAAACTCAAATCGTAACATAATAATATCTAACAGTAGTGCCAACCCACTCCGCAGAATCGTTCTCACCGGAAGCTCGCACTTCCGACTCGTGTGAGGACGACCGGTGTGCTGTGATAATGATAAACGATGCGATCATAACGTTATATTAATAATAGCGCTATTTATAAAACGCGTTATGTATATTACGTTATTGGTTATTGAGAGTGCCGTGATTAATGAGCTTAATATTTGTTTGTTTTAGATATAAGTAATATATAATTACAAGTCGCGCCCTGCGGCTTCACCCGCGTCCTTACCACAAGAACCTTTTATCAGGATAAAAAGTAGTCTATATCTTTATCCAGGGTATAAGCTATCTCCATTCCAAATTTCACTCCAATCCATTCAGTAGTTTTCGCGTGAAAGAGTAACAAACATCCAGACATCCATACTCACAAACTTTCACGTTTTTAATGTTAGTAGGATTTATATATACATAGAGAAAATCTAACGCATAAAAAACCTCAAACTACAGTTTTAATTATGTACAAAATCCCCAAAAACATTTAGCATTAAAAACATTCCCGTTGATAAAAATCCCCTAAAGGCCTTTTCGCAGTCCTTTAGAAAAATTATATTCACATGCACGAACGAAGTAGTGGTAGCACAGAAGTGGCTGCACCGTAAATGCATTTCCCGAGCTCAGACTAAAAAAAACCACCCCAGACAGGAGGGGTGAGTGACCTCGCGCTGCGCATCCGGAAAAGAAACGGAGGGTGGAAAAGTGAATTGCGTTTGAAATTGAATTTTACAAGCGCTGGTTTTTTTCCTTATCTGGGTGTTGTGGATCCTCGTAGTTTCTGATACCCTAGTAAGAGGTTAGAGCTGTACATGTGATCATATAGGCGTTTAAGTAATCGCCTGGCTAGCTATCAGCCTCACAAAGCACCTATCGGTGTTTTCCGGCAGCCCCACTTGAGAGCCAGTTCCCAGTCCAGGTGTAGCGTGGCGCCACCTTCGACCACATCGTCACTTAACATCAGGTATAAACTTGTGGTTAAACGCTACCCCGTACTAAAAATGCACTTTGATCAGTTTTTCCCGACTTTTTTTTCTTTGACCACAAGTCACATGATGTTAAATGACGATGTGGTCGAAGATGGCGCCACGCTACACTTGGACTGGGAACTGGCTCTCAAGTGAGGCTGCCGGAACACACCGATAGGTGCTCGGCGACAGACGAGTAAGTCAAATGAAATAAAGAGTTGCCTATTTATAAACACCGACATTAGACGGTCCTTGTACCCATTTGAGGGACGGAAACGCGTCCTGTGTCGGTCCCGTGTAATGAAACGAGAGCTGGGCCTAATTATAGGTACTACGATTTGGGGCAAATTAACGCCTTATTTGGCTTCAACGAGATACTTTTAATAAGTTATGTGCGGATGTGCCATCGCTTAAAACAGTGAAGAAAAATATCGTGAGGAAACCCGCATGTCCAAGAACTGCAACATTCAAGGGCATGCGACATCTACCAACCCGCACTGGGCCCGCGTGGTAGATTACGGCCCGTACTCTCTGAGAGAAGGCCAGAGTCCCAACAGTGGGAACGTAAAAGACGATGATGATGATGATGCTGAGATACTTTTTATGTATATAATAATCCAGATTTAAATAGCATCTCTGAAATCAATCTTGAAAACTTGTGTTCCGTTTTCTTGTTTCTAATACTGAGATCGATTAACTGATGAATCGATTTCTTGGTCAAGAAAATCGATCTTAAGCAATGAACCGATCCTTTTAATCTATCTCAGGCACTCGAAAATCAAGATTCATTTTTATCTGTTCCGTTTCGAATACTATTTGCGATTTTTTTTTTGAATTGTTTATTAATGCCCGAAATTAATAATCGATTTGATCCGTTATCCGCGGTTTTAGGTCGATATGTCATGTCATAATATGTCATTTTAGTACTAGGGCTTGACAGATTACTACTAAAATGATATAATATTATGACATGACATATCGATCTAAAACCGCGGATAACGGATCAGGATCGATTATTAATTTCGGGCGTTAGACTTCGATTCGAATCGATTCAAAAACCGATCTTTTTATAAAAGAACCGCCATAGTAGACTTTCTAAACATCTACTGGAATTAATAAGGAGAGATGTTATCCCAAAATGTCTTACACATAAACGTTATGTTTTCATATTCCTAGAAATAAACCTTAAAAACTGCATTCTGTCACGTGCCGTTTCTCTAACGACTCCAAGTCGATCTGTCACCTACCAGTTTATTAATAGTAAGTGACTGCATTACAAACTACTAACCGGTATCGGCGCGTGACTTTATTCAAGGAACATAGGTACTCTACAAGCTATCCGCTCCGGCTTCGCACGGGAAGTCTTCTAAAAACCTCAATAAACATAAAGGTTTGGCGTGCAACTTACAAGACGCCGACACCGAGTTCGAATCCTCTCGGCCCCGCACCTATGACTTAAAATGAGATAAGTGCGGATTTGCCATCGCTCAAAACGGTGAAGGAAAAGATCGTGAGGAAACCGGCATGCGCAAGAACTGCAACATTTTCAAGGGAGTGCGACATCTACCAACCCGCACTGGGCCAGCGTGGTAGATTATAGCCTATACTCTCTCTCTGAGAGAAGCCAGAGTCCTAGCAGTGGGAACGTGGGAGGCTGATAATGATGATAATGATGAAACATAGAGATACTTCTCTTGGCAACTTCTTCAGTTTTTCTCTTCATAAGAACCTGTCTTGGACTTCAACAAACACAACAAAATAAGAATAATCGAAATTGCTCGATCCGTTGCGATCCGATGCGATGACCAAGGGAAATAGAGATTCATTTTTAAGACATCGCGGACTTTTATTTAGTCCTTCGAACTTGAAGCCTACAACGACTCGGCTAGCTCCACTACGAGCACTTCGCACTTCTTAGTAATTATCATCATCATCATCATCCGATTACGTTCCCACTGCTGGGACTCTGGCCTTCTCACAGAGAGAGACTAGGTACGGGCCGTAATCTACCACGCGGGCCCAGCGCGGGTTGGTAGATGTCGCATGCTCTTGAATGTTGTGGTTCTTGGACATGTCGGTTTCCTCACGATATTCTCCTTTACCCATAATAAATACTTATTTTTAATTGATTATCATCAGCAGCCGATTAAGTTGCCACTGCTAGACAGGGCCTTCTCTCAGAGTGTCGTGTTGCCATACATCTTGGTTGACATCTTCGGTATAGAAACAAAGTCAAAGTGAAATGATCTTTTTAAATACGTTAATCTCAGAGTTGCAAGGCACGCTCCAATACCTTCAGAATTTTAAATCTGTGGCACACATTCAGTAGTTAATTGATATATTGGGGACAGTAACTAAAGCTTCTGACATACATTTTGTATCCGACGGGCGGAAATAGACGAGATTGTTGCCAGGCGGAGAGTTGGGTTACTTAATTGAATAATGGGTAAATATAATTCATTTTAAATAAGAAAATTTAATAATAAATACGAACCGTTCGTAGCGGAGCATCCCTAGTCGTTCTAAAGTGATCAACTAGGTTTAGCAACGTTCTCTGCGGTCACTACTTGGAAGGGTGACCTCGGAGTCCCATTTGTTTCAAGATCAAAGTCAAAATAGGATACATGTGATCACTTTAAAACGTCAAACTTAGAACTACGCCTGTTCCAATCTCCTTACGCCGGCAAAAGAACGCCCGACAGGTAATTTTTTGGGCGCGATGACATTTACTATTTTATTCTTAACTAGCTGTTCCCTGCGGTTTCACCCGCGTGGGCTACAGTTTATCCCGATAAAAAGTATCCTATGTCCTTCCCCGGGGCTCAAATTATCTCTATACAAAATTTCATTTAAATCGGTTCAGTAGTTTAAGCGCGAAAGCGTATATATTCCGTATACTCCAAAATTATTCCCGCACTTCGGTGCCCCCTCACCGCGTTACCTGCTGTAGGTATCCATTATCCTATTTTAATTCTAGGTAAATTTTTTTTCGGACCACGCATTTGAATCGTGCTGTTAAAGGTCTTCCTGGTTCGCGACCGCACTTTACCTATTTCATAGATTCTCCCTCACCTCGCCGCGTTTTCCGCTGCGCTGGAGTGCGGCGGGTATATTTTTCTACTACTACTTACATTTTTAAACTCGTGATATCTTTCGAATGGAATGTCCGAATTGAATGATTCAAAAAGTTTTATAAAGGTATTGAAGCAGTTTTGAATAAGAAGTAATTTATTTTAATAAGGATTAGTACCAAGATACAAATAAAGAGCCTTTTCTAGAGGCGGCATAAAAAATTATTTTTTTAAAATAAAATATTACTTATTGCGGCATAACTATAATAGTTAGACATATGCTCTCGCGGACTTTTTTGTAGATCTTAATGAGACCTACAAACCCGTAATACATTATTTTGTTCTAGTGTCAATAGTTTTTGCAGCGCACGCAAAAATAGGTTTTCGATTTCACACCTTGGGTTGCAAAATAGCAATTTTCTTACGGATCCCTAATTTTTTTAGAAATAAATATAGCCTATAGCCTTCCTCGATAAATGCGCTATCCAACATTGAAAGAACTTTTCAAATCGGACCAGTAGTTCCTGAGATTAGCGCGTTCAAACAAACAAACAAACAAACAAACTCTGCAGCTTTATAATATTAGTATAGTATAGATTTGATTGAATTGGAGCAAGTTCACTACAATCCCAAGCTTGTTTGCTGTTTTAGGATAGACTATGTCATAGGCCTTCGGGTGGTCTGGAAGCTTACAAGTTTATCCGCCAACCTGCACTGGGCCCGCGTGGTAGATTACGGCCCATACTCTCTCTCTGAGAGAAGGCCAGAGTCCCAGCAGTGGGAACGTAATAGGATGATAATGATGACTAATTTGTGGTTAGCCAAAAAGTGATTTTGCGGTCATACACTTCCTGTACGTATGTTACATGTGGATATTGGATAATACACATGTATGTTCACACCTAACTGATAACTTGTTAGACCATAGTTTTGTCTATAACTTTGCCCCGCGGTTTTACCCGCGTGGTGGAGTTACCCACTCTATTTTATCAGGATAAAACATAACCTATGCCACTCAAGGATAATGTAGCTACCTATTAGTGAAAGAATTCTCGGAATCGGTTCAGTAGTTTTGGTGATTACCTCTTACAAGTAAGCAAACAAATTTTACCTCTTTGTTATCCTATTTTATTATTATATGGATGTTGGTTACTCTTTAACGCAAAAACTACTGAACGGATTTGAGTGAAATTTAGAATGGGGATAGCTTATACTCTGGATTAACACATAGGCTACTTTTAATCCAGGAAAAAGGTGCGGGATAACAAGCAGACGCGGGTGAAACCGCGGGGCGCAGCTATAAACATAAATATTTTCACTAGAGTTTTTACTATCATAATAGGGATGTTAACACTAATTACAAAATAATGTTTAATCTTACTTTTATGTTAGTTTGTATTATTAGGATATCGAAAAACATATTTTTGTATTTAAATATAACTTAATAATTTAAATAAAAATGATTTTATATGCTATATTTATAATCTTTTGTCACGTGACTGCAAACACCAAAAAGAGCTTCTTACGTCACTAACCACTCAGGCGATTTGTGCTTCGATGGTTGCCCGCGCGTCGGTAGCCGCGGGTCGGCGTCGGGGGTCGGCGCGGTGGTATTGTTACGATTTTACGAATCGCGACCATCGTGTTTTTCGGTCAGTGACGTCATGACAGTCACGTGACAGTTGTTAGAGTTTTAAAAATTCATAATTACTCTAATTTTATATATTTTCTCATCGAAAATACTAATAATTTTAAATAAAATATTTTTTTTATGGTAAACAAGAGTCAATCTTTAAAATAAAAAGCAATTCCGAAAAATGCTTAACATCCCTATTACAGAGAAAACTGGTTGTAATTAGTCCCAATTATCAGTTTAAGAGTCGTCCTCTTAAAAACATTTCTCTGTCTTCATTTCCGTGTTTGAGAGTGGGGACTTCAAAGCGTCGGTATCTAGGCTAGAGGCACGTTATCTGCACTCTCTAGTGAAGGAAACCAGACGGCGACCTTCACTGTTTTTATAAACAGGGCTGGCGTGCAGTGTTGCCAGCGCAGCGGATTTTCTGCTAGATCTAGCGGTTTAGATTTGCCCTTTAGTGGATATGAGGTGATATTAGAATAGTATTTATTGTGGGAGTGACATAAGGTAATTTATTTTCGCGGAAACGTTTTTTTTTTGTTCCTTTTGTCATGTATAATTTTACCTTAGTTTTCCTTCTGAGTCAAAATAGAAGAAAATTTCTTCGGTATCTCAGAAGGTTTTTTTTTCTTCCCGTATCTGTGACTTAATTAGTTATGTGTGGATTTACCATCGCTCTAAACTCTAACATCGTGAGGAAACCGGCATGTCCAAGAACTGCAGTGTGGGTCTGCGTGTGGGTGTGCGTGAATGTTTGTTACCGTATCATCGTAACTACTAAACCGATTTTGATGAAATTTGGAATAGAAATAGCTTATACCCTGGATTAGGACATAGGCTACTTTTTATCCTGGAAAAAGGTTCCTACCGGATAACGGGAAGACGCGGGTGAAACAGCGGGGCGCAACTAGTGTTGTATGTTTTTCTATTCAAAATGCTGTCTGCAGTGTATTTTTTGAGATCGATAAATAAATAATTTAGTGGTTCTACCGGTTAGATTTAGTGGGAATCCTTGTCAATCGATGGCAACACTGAGCGTGTGTCGAGGACTGTTTTTTTAAGCAAGGTAGGGTTGGGACACAGCAGATGGTCTGACTGATAGTTGCAAGTTGAAGTGGCAGCTGTTTACGAATATAGTTTTGGTGTCGAAAGTAGAAAGTGATCTGTTTTTAAAGTACAAAAATACATGATACAAATATTTATTGCAGTAATGTGGTAGAATTATGGTGTTAAAAATGGTTAGTGTGTTTTGTACATTTTGGAAGAAGTTACAGGGATATTAACATTTTAGACTTGTTTTTCTTTCTTTTTAGTCTTTTCCCACAAGTCACCTGAAGGTTCCTGCAAAGGCATAGTATGCAAACATTACTGTATTCCCGATTGAAGGTCTGAAGATGGGATTCGGTATCAGCGTTTTATAAGGCATACGCTTTATGCTTTGTTATTTCAGTAGATCCTATCCTACTTATATCCTATTTCCTACTAATGTTATAAACGTGATAGTTTGTGAGTATGGATGGATGGATGTTTGTTACTCTTTCACGCAAAAACTACTGAACGGATTTGAGTGAAAATTGGAATGGAGAAAGCTTATTATGGCTACGTTTTATCCCGGAAAAAGGTTTACTTTCTTATCCTAATTCATTCATTATCAGCCTCGTTCCCACTGCTGGGACTCTGGCCTTCTCTCATAGAGAGTATAGCCCGTAATCTCCCACGCGGGCCCAGTGCGGGTTGGTAGATGTCGCATGCCCTTGAATGTCGCGGTTCTTGGACATGCCGGTTTCGTCACAATGTTTTTCTTTACCGTTTTTGAGCGATGGCAAATCCGCACATAACTTACTAAGTTTTAGGTGCGGGGCCGAGAGGATTCGAACTCGGTGTCGGCGACATGTAAAGAGTATGCTTTACCGTGCACCATCGCTCATCCTAATAGTTATAAAAGTGGGTACACAATATTAATTTGGTATAACTTTTAAGGCCCAACTTTTTAAGGCATATCTTCCTAGACCTACTTACTATACTGGTCATTAGACCTATACTGATGTACGGCTGTGAGACTTGGACACTGACGCTTAAAGAAGAACAGAAGCTCTTGGTTGGAGAAAGAAAGGTGCTGCGAAAGATTTTGGGTCCAGTACAATCTCAGGATGGAGTATGACGGAAGAGAACGAACCGAGAAATCGAAGAACTGATGGCCGAGCCGAATGTCATCGGCGAGATGAAAGCGCACAAACTTCGCTGATACCTAAGCATAATAATAATAATTGTTATGGCCTAAATTTACTTACGCATAATTAATTAATTCATAATTTTAATTCGAAGCAGAGAGACAGAGTGCTGTCTGTCAAAAAGTATTTACGCTTCTATGAGCTGTTCAGCCAATGTGTCAGTGTGACAGTAGTGCTGAGCTTCCCTCCCAGCTGTGGTCGGCCATCATGGCCGCCACTGGTGTGGTCTAATTGTGAGACGTGTGTCATTACATTAGAGATGAGATCACTCCCGCGACGAGAGCCGCCATGTGCGCGGTAGGGTTGACATTTTGCTGTTTATTCTAATTACAACTTACGACGCACGTGGATTTTTGAGAAAAAAGACAGTCGGCTGTCCAAATATAGTTTGCAAAAGGTATTTTTTATAAAACATAATTAGATCTTTTGCTCATCATCATCATCATCCTGTGTTAATCTACTGCTGGACATATGGCATTTTCTAGTGCTTGACTGGTTACCAGCCTCGAGTTAAGAATCAGTTCCCAATCCAGGTACCTATAGCGTGGCCAGTGAAATAATAGCGCATAAAAAGAATGGACAGCTAATATCATCACTGGCGCGTAACAGAGAGACTTATTCTAGGTTCTTAGTTTTTAGGTTTTAATTGGCACTGGACTGAATAGGCAAGCGTGACAAGAGACGAAAACGAAGCTAATTACAATCCTACCACGTGGTGGCAACCCTATATCGTAAGTAGTAGAGTACGTGCTAATTTCGGCGGGTCGAATGGGTGCTATGTTTACACAAGACGGTTTATAGCCTTTTTTGATCGCTGGTCGCCGACACGCGGTTGAATACTAGGAACTGCTAGCTGGGTGGGGACATAGCAGTATTTAGTACTAAGAAGGACTTATTATAGAAAAGCAATATTGGAATGTAGGAAGAAAGGTAAAGATTTATCAATAACTAGTTGCCCCCGAGGTTTCACCCGCGCCTTCCCGTTATCCCGCAGAAACCTTTTTCCGTGATAAAAAGTAGCCTATGTGTTAATCCAAGGTCTAAGCTATATTGATAGTTAGTTACAAGTGAAGCTAATATAAGTGTTTTTATATCAAAATTTTGTACCTATCGATCCCACTTAATAAATAACGGCCGGTTTGAATATTTTTTTCTTTTATTTATTTGGTACACAAAACAGAACATTTCCAGTACATTCTTCTAAGAACAGTAAAGGTTTAAGCTAGAAAACATCCCTAAATATGCATACACAACATGAACAATTTGTAGGCAATATCTACGTAAGAACAGTAAACTAAACTAAATTAAATTTAGGTTTACATTAACAAGTAGGTAGTTAGGAATAATCTGGAGACAAAAATTTGACACAAGCTCCGAAGAAGTAAGTAATGTCAAATTTCTATCTCTGGTACCTAGGGATAGATAGGTTATTGAAACTGGTCGTAAATAACTTGAAAATACCAGAGTTTTCAAGAAACAAGGAAAAACAGCTGGCAGTTGTGTTAGTTCTGCGTCTATTCAGTCGTGTATTTAGATCTAAACCATTTGCAATCAATACAAAATATGAGAGACGAAATAAGCGAAGCGCATCTGCCAAGATAAATATTTGATTCAGACTTTCACTCCTACATAAAACTAATAACATTATTTGGATGGTTTGTCTATCTAATTGTACAAGGTTTCACCCGCGTCTTCTCGTTATCCCGCAGGAACCTTTTTCCGGGATGAAAAGTAGCCTATGTGTTATCCAGGGTATAGCTATCTTCATTCCAAATATATTCAGATCCGTTCAGTAGTTTTTGCGTGAAAGAACAAACATCCATCCATCCATACATACAATACATACAAACTTTCGCGTTTATAATATTAGTAGTAGGCAGTAGTGTGCAGACATTTCTGTGGTCCGGATTGAAGGGCAATGATCATCAGCGCGATGGTGGCCGAACGGTAACGAGTGCGCCTTACAAGGCGCCGATACCGAGTTCGAATCCTCTCGGCTCCGCACATATGACTTAATCCCTACTATTTCCTACTTATACTGTATTATAAATGCGAAAGTAACTCTGTCTGTCTGTCTCACTTTCACGCTTACTACTGAACCGATTTAAATGAAATTTGGTACGGAGATAGTTTGAACCCTGAGGAAGGACATAGGATACTTTTTATCGCGATAAACTGTAGCCCACGCGGGTGAATCCACTGCAAGCTTAGAATAGGGGGCGATTCATCAATTTATCGACCGCATAAAGTCAAAAGGGCATAAACTGCATTTTTAAATTTTCTAGTTTCCGCTTCGGAAATAAACGTACAAAAAAATAGTGTGTTCGCCTCCCCACAGCAGCGTCTCAAGTCTCGTGTTGTCGGTATCAACTTCAGAATATAAATAACTATGAGATCACGCCGGCATTGTCGACTGCCGATAAAACCATAATACCCTGACCTCTAGCATTGTTACGCTCAAAACATAAATAAACTAACTGTTAAACATGACGTGGGTCTTGGCAATCTGGTCAGTTGTGATGATCACACATGCAGAATTATTAGGAACTTAGTTGTGGTTTTATTACAATAATGCGTCATTTGAACGCGTTATTAGCGCTTCAGTTATAATTTCATGTTGGTATTGAAGTTTAGCAGTTTCTGTTAACTTATTTGTTCAGGGATTTTAATGAATTCTATTACCCCGAGGCATATATCCGCATTTATTAGCGTATAATGTCCCACTACTGCGCAAAAATCTCCCCCATTTCTTTTGAGAAATCTCAGTAATTTAAGACAAATATGAAATGCTTATGAAATATTATTTTAGCTTCAAGATTGTTTTAGTTATGTTAATAAAGAGTATATATAATTCTCATATATATTTCAAAATATACTCATATTCAATATTAGCCACCAATTCGTATGAATTCCTTCCTAGAAAAATATAAGAATATTTCTCTATGTACTAAATTATAATTAAGTCAAAACCTTAGTAGCAAATTTTTTCTAAAAACTGAGAAGGAAAACAATTAACGTTAATTTAAAATCCCTGTTTGCAAACTGTCAGTCACTCTCACTAGTAACATAAATTAAAGTAACGTTGTTGGCTATATTGTAGGAGTAACGTAAACTTGACATTTCTCTAATATCAAGGACACATTTGTTAATAATTAATTTTTTCCTGTAACGACATAATTGTTGACGATTACAATTCTAGTAGGGTAAATACTATTTTAATACTAATTTATAACCGCACAAAACTTATTTATCGTGTTTAAAACGGCACTCTAATTAAACAATGTATTATCCATTATTAACATCAATTATAAAAATCATCGATGATGTAACTATTGCTTCAATTTTAAATTTCAAGGTTTTGTTTATTACATAGTTTTTATGCACTGAGAGATCAGAGATCAGCTGTTAAGTTTTTTTTCTACGGCATGTTAGGAATCAAACACATTTATTAGGAAAACCAATACATAACATAATATGCCTTTTCAAAAATTCCGTTTAAGGTTCCTAAAAATAATTGGTCGCGGTTGCCCTACATGGTTTTATTGCCCACAAATGTTTCCAATTGTGAGCTCCCAATTGCGTGCAGTTTCCTAATTTCCGTTAACTGTACAAACGGCACCACGTTCATTAACGGTGTTTCTGTTAACAACTCAATTGACGGAACTTTTGTGGTGAGTATTTGTGGGTGAACTTAGGGTCCACCTCATAAATGTGCTATTTCTACTCCGGATACTAGTATTGTATGGGAATCATCATCATTAGCTCTTTTTTAATTAGATTCATTACTAATGCCATCGCAGTTTTAGAGGATTTTAATTTCTCTCTTTAGTTTTATAATTGACTAGCTGTTCCCGGCGGTTTCACTCAGCTTTATGCATGCAAAATCTCAGTCCGATAGGTTTAAAATTGACAAAGATTCATACAAACTTTCATCCCCTATTTTATCCTCTTGGGGGTAGAATTAATCAAAATCCTTTCTTAGCGGATGCCTATGTGCGTTGATAGATCACTATGTCAGTCAGTCAGTCACCTTTGAGTTATATATATGTATTTAGATTTTCTGTCTTAAACCTTTTGCCTTTAGTCCCGTCCTGTCGACTACTTATTGCTTTTAGTCTAAAATCTAACTCCGATGGCTCAGCGACCCAAAGTGTGTCTTGTGATTACAGCCAAGTTCAGTTTAATATTTAGTCTGACTACCAAATAATTTCTTGTCTCCTCGGAATACAGTCATAAACTCATTTCAATGTAATAAAACATACATAAGATGATCATTAAGATGAAGGTTTCAATAAAATACTAGTTGTACGTAGAAAACAAGTTTCAAGAGACGAATAATTTGTGTATTATGTTCGAATTATCATTGAATGACTTCTGAGAGCTTTATACATTAGTGTTATTATGAACACATTACGTCATTTTTGTGTAAAACGTGACTCGATAAATCTTAATTTTCCTTGTAAATGTCTTAAATCACGTTTACTTTAAGACTACTAGGGTTCCCTATTGATAGATGCTGTGGCTTATTGTTATGATCATTTTCCACAGCTGGGACTCATAAGAGATATAATTGGTTAATGGGTCATATGTATACTACCACGATGACCCAATGAGAGTTTGGAAGCCATTTTTGTGCCTGGTAAATCAGAAACTAGAATAACAAGACCGTAACCTTCTATCGCATGTCAACTTGGAACAATAACATCCGGTTTTGATGTCACTGTTCATATTGATTTCACGTTTACTTTTTCTATTTCTGACTTTGAATTCAAATTTGCCCGATCAGCTGATGACTTCAAAATGACGTGGATCACTTATTCATAAGAGAATTAATGTTCAACCTTTGATAATTACGTGTTTCAGTTAATTTGTTTAGCACAAAAGATTCTTAAATTTAAGCTGCAGTCGAATCCTTTCATCTCAGACAATAGACATGTTGCAAAACATACGGTACTTCAAGTACTAACAGCCTTTTGTGTGTATAAGGAAATATAGGAAATTCCTTACCAGTGACATTATCAGTCACATTATATGTAGGTAGGAGCTTTTGTTTAAACTTACAACTGTAATGTACCTATTAGCCATATGTGTCCTTATACTCATATTTGTTCTTGACATTGTTTTTCAATATTTCCATACATTTATTATGTCGTTGGAATATAATTAATGCCTTCTCAGGTTCAAGGAAAAATAGGCTTTAACCGACTATGGCAAAGGCAAGTGAGAGTCATGATTTTAGCATTTGCACTTTATTGTATGCTATGAAACTGCATCGTTTTTGTATGTATATATGACATAAATTTTATATAATTACAGAATCAAGAACTAAGGCGACAATCTTATTCATAATTCATAACCGTGATAAAAAGAAAGAACCACGAACCATACCAAAACGTTAACGGACCGAGCGGTCATGAATCCCAATAAAAGGGCGTCCAAAACAAAACATTTTGCCAAAAGCGTTACTTGATCACTTCACAATCACTTGACACTTGCTCAAAACACACTGTCATTGCCAACAAAAAAGGAATAAAAGCACCAAAACATCAAAACTTAAAAAAAACTTATTCGTATTTCAAACGCGTCAACCACGCGCGGGACGGTCCCGAAGACTGGCCCATGAACGATACTATAAACAATACGAGAGAACGAGACGGCGATAGAAAGCACCTGTGCACTTTAAATTGAATGATCGCTGGAGCGAAACAGAAATAAAACATTCTACTAATTAAAAAGAGACAAAACATCGCCGAGTCTGCGGCACTTACCTGCATAACGTGCTAAGTGCATTTTTGAGAAATATTAAGTAAATTTTATTTTCTTCGTACATAGAGTTGATTTTTGTGGTAAAGGATAGTTGTAAGGCTTGCGAAGTGAGTCAGCCACTTGATTGCCAGGGTCAACATATGGCAAAAAGGTACGTCTGCTGGCCAAATTCCTTAGCTTATGGTGGAACAATACGAATCACAATTTATCGATTGTTTTAATTTAACGGCTAGTTATCGAATATATCAGAGATTAGGAATTAGTGCGGTAGCTTTATTAGCTTCAAGACGTAGTTGAAAGTTTAAACAAATATAATGTACGTCATGGTGTTATGAGAAAAACCAGTCGTCATCTTGAGGTTAATAATAATTTTTTCCTGGTCACCTATACAATTTTATTGTTTTAAAATAACAAAACCTACAACATTAAGAGACTAGACGAGAATTTCGTTTTATATGGGCATGGCTGAGAAGGATTATATAATGGGGATTTACATAAAGAAAGAACTATGACATTTATTTTTTGCTTGTTTACAAACGTTAATTTTCTGCACAAAACAAGCATACAGTAGAAATTATAATTGTATATTAGAGATTTTTTATTATGAAAACTGTTGATATAAAACATTTGTTCAACTTCAATAACATTCTTATAATTTCTCTATTAAATACCAATAAATATTTACATCCTAAATGTTGCTAACTATTAGTTAGTTATCTTACACAACACACCATTGTCCCAACAAATCTAATCTCCAAAGGAAAAATTGACACACTGTATCTAAAAAGCGTGAAGAGTGAAGACCTTTCTCCACCATTAAAAAGTCATTACAATGACATAATCACATTTATAACCTCCAACTTGCAGAATTAAGTAATTCCCACGCTGTGTTTCTGCGAACGTTTGGAATCAACTTCCTTCAATTGAAACCTCTCCCGAGATCAAAACTGTAAATACTACGAATTATTTCCGCGCAATGAATGCGGCAAATAAAAACCCACACGGCTGAATCTTGAACTAAAACAATTGAAATTATGCATCTTGGACAGGTTTTACGTCTCAGAGTTATGAAATCGATGATTATTTTATAAGTTCACTTACATAACTGTCTCCTGATGAACTTGCTCCAATTCACTCAATTAGCAATAAGAATAAAATTCTAAATGTGATAGCACCCAAAAAATTACCTACAAGGCGTTTATTCATCATCTTCTCTCATACATAAAAATCAATTGATTTTAGTTAGTCTCGCTAAAACTTGAGAATGGCTGGACCGATTTGGATAACTTTTTGATCTTGAAATATTTGTGGAAGTTCAGGGAAGATTTAAAAGGTGACTTTTATTGGCGATACGAAGTTTGTAGTACTAAATAAATACATTTTGATTTTGTCTTTAGAGATTATGTAGCTAAGATGGGCCATTATTAAAATAAAATAAGAAGCAGTAAAGTGACGTCACTTTTTACGTGGCTTCAAGTCTGCGCCAAACTATACCTTTGAAATCTTTCGAGTACAGAACTGGCGAAATGTTTACAGTCGGTTATTTTGGCGCCAAAAAGCAGACTTCTCGTGAATGAGCGTGTGTAGACAGAAGTAGGTATACAGATCGTGATGAAATGATTGTAGTTCCAGCCACCGATTGATCAAATACGATTCGGCTAATCCTACTAATATTATAATATTGTGAGTATGGATGGATGGATGGATGTTTGTTACTCTTTCACGCAAAAAATACTGAACGAATCTGAATGAAATATGGAATGGAGATAGCTTATACCCTGGATTAACACATAGGCTACTTATTATCCCGAAAAAAGGTTCCTGGGGGATAACGGGAAGACGCAGGTGAAACCGCGGGGCGCAACTAGTATACATATATATATAAGAACTAAAGCCGAGCTATATTCATCTGAAATTGCCTTTGTAGTTTTCTCGCCAAACCAGTTTTACATAATGTGAGAAATGCCGTTTCCTTTCTTAGAATATATTTTTACAACAAAGGCATACCTATAACTAACATTTTTTAACGCAAACGAACTAACTTTGGAACCTAACAACCACACAAGCTTTTTTAGGTTTTAGTTTAGTAACTAACTATGTTTTACATTTCTCAAAAGCGCCACTTTTGAGTTGCATAACTTTTCCTAAATCCGTCGATATTTCATTCAAAAAATTTATACGTAAACTTTTTTTTATGCTTAAGCTTCTGTAACTTATTCATTTTAAATTCTGAATATAATATATGTGTTTCCTGTCTATATAATTTGAATCATAAGCCAGACATACTTTTTGATAAACTCATACATTTATTTCATAATACAAACATCTGTTGTCTCTTATCCATACATCCGGTAAGTGTGCCAAACGATTTTGTTTCACGATATATTCAGTAGCTACACATATTTTCAGTGGATAAATATATTTATTCTCTTTGTAGAGACGATGATTTATATTTGTCCGGATTTGAGAGTTCGCGTGGGATTGTAAACAGATGCGAATTTAACTAATTATAGTTTGGATATTTTTGTTGGTATTGTATTTAGCGCATATTTTCCGTAGAGGCGTCGATGTAATAAGGGAGTTGCCGAAACTTAGAACTCTTCTCCCCATCTTGAAGGACTGCATTCTATAGCACTGCGGAAAGACTTGTGAAGGAAGCTCATTCCTTATTTTATAAGTATGCGGGAGAAAGGAGCGCAAAAATCGTGTGGTGTGGGATTTCCAGGACTTGATAGTGTGTGAATGAGCTTTATTCAGATGATGAGATGATCGGTGATAGAACCGCGATGGAAGGATGAGATTGAATAGCTCTAACGAGCATTCCCTATTGTATATTGGGTAGAATATAATTATATGCTAGCAGTAATATGAGCATACATGGGATGGCCGAGTGGTAGTCGCCCAGTCGGCCGTCCCGGGTATCGCTGGAAGGACGAAGTCACGAAGGATTTGCAAGAGCTCCAGATGGAGGACTGGCGGGAGGTGGCGCAGGACAGATCGAAGTGGCGTCTTTTGTTATCGGAGGCAAAGGCTCACTTTGGGTCGTTGCGTCATCTAAGTTAGTAGCGTGATTCTTTTTACTGATAATCACTTTGATGAGAAGTTTCTTAGGAATTATTTTTCAGGGAAGTAAAGGCCTACTCCGAAACTACTACTTTTTCAGTAATCAATCAATTTCTAAGAAGAGATTTTCAACCAGCCCCAATTTTTTAAACTGTGAACTGACATACCATCTATTTTAAACCGATTCTATTTACACATTAGACTAAATCTAGTTAATATTCCCGGTAGATGGGCAGGAAAATGGTCAGTAGAAACTAGGAAGTAAATGTAAACACAAGGCTAAAAATATTAATATTCTAAGCAGGTTGGAGATATCGAATTTCTACCTTTGCCAGTTGCACTGAGCCTACGTAATATTATGACACTATCTGTTCCCCGCGGCTTCACCCGCGAGTGCTACAGTTTATCGCGTTAAAAAGTATCCTATGTCCTTCCCCGGGGTTCAAACTATCTTCGTAGCAAATTTCATTTAAATCGGTTCAGTAGTTTTGGCGTGAAAGCTTATAAGACATACAGACAGAGTTACTTTCGCATTTTCACCCGCGTTTAACCCGCGTCTTCACAGCAACCTTTTTCCGGGATAAAAAGTAGCCTGCCATCATGTATTGGATTCCACTTGGGATTTTGTTGAAGACACTTGACCTTTGAAGGAGTTGCTGACTTTATGGAGCCTAGTAGTTGGTTCAGCAATTTTATCTTTATTCCCAGTATTCAAATTGTGATAATCACTCTTATTTTTGAAGCCATTAATGCTTTCACGAGTGCCGACCACGAACCGGAAGACGTTCTGTAGGTAAGCCCCCCACTAGGTGGACCGACGACATTGTAAGAGTCGCAGGGAGCCGATGTATGACTAATAGCCATTCATGGTGGCGTTCAAGGGGGGAGATAGGTCTCCCCGTTCAGCAGTCAGCTTCTTCCGATTGATGATGATGAATGCTTTTGCGTACATAATGTAATGGTGGTTACAATGATAGGTCTGGTAGACAAACATTGTAAAAGTGATGTCATGACCAAGAAGAGTTATTTACCAACAGTCATTGTTACTATCAAAGGACTGGAAGACAATCCTAATTGTTATGAATGCCTTATTAAAATAAACCATAGCTTGTTGATAGGGCATTTTCTAGTGCTCACCAGCTATCTAGCACTGAAGAATCTGTCGCCAAGCACCTATCGGTGTGTACCGGCAGCCTCACTTGAGAGCCAGTTCCCAATCCAGGTCTACCATGGTGCCTCTTTCGACCACATCGTCATTTAACATTACTTGACTTGCGTGACTTGAGGTCATATTTGAATGAAAAACCATTTTTTAACCCTAATCAAGTAATATTAAAATTGCGAAAGTTCGTGAATGTTTTATACTTTTTAGCACTGAAACGACTTAACAGATTTGACTATATTTTGGAATGTAAGTGAATACCTTGGACAAAGTTAATAATTTCACTAATTAAGACTGATTACATTCTTTTAAAACCGGCACGCTGTAATACTTGCACACATCAAGACTGTAATCTATACAAGTAAATAAAATTGAAGTGTGTGTTTGTAATATCAAAACATTTTTTATTAAAAAAAAAACTAACTTTCAAATTTTGTCTATTTATTTGTTCTAGCTAATCTCCGAAACGGCTGAACGGATTTTGACGAGACTTTTACTGACAGATAGCTAATGTTATAAGGTGTAAATTAGACTCTTATTTAAAACAAATATTTAGCGTACAAATGAAAACCCATGAATGAAATTTGGTAAGGAGATGGTTTAAACTTTAAGCTCTGGGAAATTACATAATTAACTTACTATCGCGATAAACTGTAGTCCTTTCGGGAGAAACCGCGGGGCAGAGCTGTTTACTATAATAAAACATATTACTTGGCAACAGAATCATATCTGGCAATACTGCTCTACATTATCAATTTAAAAGCTTTCATTATGATGTATTTTTAATTTATCGATTTATACACCATTGCATAAGCAATACCAGTCTATATATATATAATTTATCTCGGTCTGTTTGTCCGGAGCTGATTACCTTCAGCTGAGGTCAAGAGCTATCTTTTACTGTCCTTTTTTTCTGCGAATTGAAGTTGTTTTAGTCCATTCCCTTTGATTGTGTATATGCAAGATCTGTTTATTGACCAATAAAAGTTGCGGAGTTACTGAATGCTAAAGTATAATATATTGGGCCAGTTGAAGTGTAGCCTTCGCAAGTTTCTTGCATACAGCCAGTAAAGAGGCAGACTCCGAAATGTGAGCAAAAATTGGGGTTAACTTTAACCATTTTTAAACCCGACATAAAAGATGAGTGTTATACGTTTTCAAAATTAAACAGAATCGAAATATATTTATTTAGTAGGATATGAGCGATGGTGGCAAAACAGTAACGCGTGCGCCTTACAAAGCGCTGATACAGAGTTCGAATTCTCTCGTCCTCCCAGCTTATGTGTAGATTCACCATTGCTCAAAACAGTGAAGGAAAACATCGTGAATGAATCGGCATGTCCAAGAACCACAACATTCAAGGGCATACGACATCTACCAACCCGCACTGGGCCAGCGTGGTAGATGACGGCCCGTATTCTCTCTCTCTGAGAGAACAACATCACTTTAAAACGTCAAACTTTAAACAAACGAACAGTGTTTGTTGTGTGTATCTGTGTGTCTGTGGCATCGTTAAGCTCCTAAACGGATGAACCGATTTTGATATAGTTTTTTTTAATTAAAAGTTGTCTTGTTCAAGAGTTTATGACCTATATATATCCTGAAAAATTACCAATCATGTTTTAGCACGTCTGTCTTCTACACGCTCGATATATATATGTATATTTTTTTTTGTATACATGTGATTATCAGAGGTTTTTTAACTTTAATTTTGTTTGTTTCAGCAGCCTCACTTAAGAGCCAGTTCCCTATCCAAACGTAGCGTGGCGCCACCGTCGACCACATCGCCGCTTAACATCTGGTGACATGTGGTCAAACGCTATATGTAAGATGTAAAAAATAGCATCACAAAACGGAACAGAGTAAATAGCACAATGATTAATAGCAGTTAATTGCAGAGCGTGAAAAATATAACGTTATTTTTAGTTTCCAGCGCACCGCGTTGGCGATGTATTTTAGTTTTTATTGTTTGAACGTTTCTGGTGGTAGGCGCAGGTCGGAAGACCAGTAGCAGTGTTCCATTGTCGTTGAGAAGTCAAGAAGTGAAACCTGAATTATGATTGAAGTACTCAAAAATAAACTTTTTATACGAATCCGTAGTAAACAGACATTTCGTCACAAGATAAATGAAAAACGGGAATCTATTATCGAGTTCTGAACATTATACTCATGTCATCACTATTTTGTGATGCCTGCCTATGAAGCTAGAGGTCCTGGGTCCGAATCCCGGTAATGGCAAATTTTTTTTTATTTTTTTTTACTATTTACAGGGTAGCGTTTGACCACAAGTCACCTGATGTTAAGTGACGACGTGGTCTAAGATGGCGCCACGCTACACCTGAACTAGGAACTATATGTGTGATGAGCACGAATATTTGTTCCTGAGTCTTGGATATTTCTATCTATATTAGTATTTATTTCTCTATATTATTATAAGTATTTATTTCTCTATATAAGTATGTATATCGTTGTCTAGTACCCATAACAAGTTTCGAGCTTAATTTGGGGCTAGGTCAATTTGTGTGCAATGGTCCCCCGATATTTATATTTATTTATTTCTGCAATTTATCACAATATTTACCATGTTTAAATATTAAAATGTAATATTATTTCAATGCTAGACAATTTATACCAATTTTGTACAAAATTGTTTACACATACATATGTTGAATGTCATAATGAAAAATTTAATAAAAATCCCCTGCTTTCGGTCTGGAAGAGATCATATTGAGCAATAAGACCGCCAATGATGATGATGAGATGAATGATGGGACCCAGCCGGGTTAAAGTGTTGTGTGTTGTGAGTGTTTAAGTAGCGAAACTTTATTTCAATTTTCCACACTCGTACACATTAACGAACACATAATGGTTAATAATCCACCAATATCACACATATCACTCGAAGAAACACAAGTTTTGGAAATAAAAACAAAATTTTAATGTTGACAGTTCAATTGCCGCTAAAAAAAAGTCCCAATAAGTGTCATTGCTGTTCTTATTTTTAATTTAAGTTGTGTACCAATAAAAAGTTTGCCTCGTCCTCTTGTACGATAAGTGCCCCATTTTCACCGAAATAAATTAATCAACAGGAAGTACCAAATAGTTTCACATTACGAAAGATCTTACAAAATTAATACTCACTAACAATTTCAAATAAATTACAACGACATCGAAATCAGGCCAGCAGACAACTTACTATCTAGACTGGCGCTTAGAAATTTTAATAAACACGTAATAACACAAATTAACCTTATTAATTTGCGCATAAAAACAAAACAATCTTAATACAAGCTTCCGTGTCTTCATCTTACTAATATTTTAAACTCGAAAGTTTGTGAGTTTGTATGTTTGTTGCTCTTTCCCGCAAAAACTACTGAAAGAATTTGAGTAAAATTTGGAATGGAGATAGCTTATATCCTGGATTAACACATAGGCTACTATTAATCCCGGAAAAGGGTTCCTGCGGGATAAGGGGAAGACGCGGGTGAAACTGCGGAGCGCAGCTAGTTGAATTGTAATTTACTGCACAATATTTAGTTACGATGATCACAAAGTATAGTAGAATATTTTGAATGGCATGATAGAACTGGAATGACGTGCAGATCTTCACTAGTGATGGGACAGTGTTATTTTTTTATTGAAGGATATCTGACAGATGCAGAAACGTAGTTCTAAAATCATGTGTATGATATGGCACTGACATGACATGCGCGCTGCGCCATTGTTTTCGCATTTGTTTAGGGGACGGATTGGATTGGAGCCCATCCAGCATTTTTTTTCTTATAACTAGCTGATTGAATAGAATCAATTTCACTACAATCCCAACTTTTTTTTGTCATCTAAATAGTCAATACTTTAGAATAAGCTTTACTAATAAGATTTCATTTTATATGGACTTGAAATATTGCTCTCGACAAACTTGGATTTTAGTTGCGATGTTTGTTTAAAAGCGTACATTGCATTTCTTTTTCACCTGGATTAGGCTCACCGGGGCTGCCGGAACACATGGATAGGTGCTTGGCGACAGATTCATAACTTGAAGGTGGTAGCTAAGCTAGTCAGGCGAGTAATAGAAAATACCTTCATCAACAGTCATCATCACCCAGAAGAAGTTCACAAGACGGTCCGGAAGACTCTTACAATGTCGTCGGTGGGAGGCCTACCTACAGAGCGTCTTCCAGTTCGTGGTCGCCACTCGAGAACCTCCCTTCCCCATCGGTTATCGGTTCGTCGAGCGATGTGGGATGCCCATCGCCACTTCAACTTGCAAATTCTGAGAGCTATATCGGCGACTTTGGTTCTTCAGCGAATTTCCTAGTTACAACAGTGGGTATCACATGTGTATGTGCGATTTTATCTAAGTACATTCCTAGTAAAAAAAAACGCTTTTCATTTAGAAAGTCGTTGCGCCATCTCAGTCAGTTAGACTCACTGTCAATCACCATTTTTCCCATCTCTTCAGCTAATCGAAGCTCGCAAGTAGACCGGCACAGTCAAGTTGGAGTTCCGCCAACAGTTATAAGGTACGTACGTCATTACGAACACTACTGTAATTAGGTTTGCCGAGTACTATGTTTGGTGAAGTTATTTTAGTTCTGGGTCGGTAGTTGGTAGCGTATTTTGAGCAATTCTGCGCTGAATTCTGAGAGTTAGTTTTTTTCTAATGTGCTAACAAAGCTATTGTATAATCGTATAGATAAATAAATAGATACACTCACGTAAATAATAGAAAGAAGGTTAGGGGTCCGGACTTGATCCAATTCATTCAGTTAGTCATAAAAAAATAAATGCAAAATGTGATGACGCTAAAAAAATTACCAGCCGCCACGTTTCTTGCCTGTTCTTTTGCCGGTGCAACGAGGATTGAACAGATGAAGCTAGTTTTAAGTTTGAAGAAAAGTTATGAATTATTACAATTTTAATGCTAAGAACAAAGATAAAAATTTGCTGAACTACGAGGCTTCATAAAGTCAGCAACTCCTTCAATGTACACGCATTTCAACAAAAGTGAAATCGAAGACTTGTCGGTAACAAAATTTTGAGTCCATTTTTGCTACCTATGCTGTCCCACTGCTGGGCAAAAGTCTCTAACATAAAAACGAAATTTAAAAATAGCTACGCCTTGTTCCTACCTCCTTACGCAGGCAAAAGAACAGGCAAAAAACGTTTTGCATGTGATCTTTTGAGCACGATCACATTTAAAACTTAATCCATATTACGGCAATGACGCGGCTTCTTTTATAGGTCACTTTCCTTTATTTCTCCCCTCGGACAAACCGTCAATCAATCATCCTTAGATATAAAGGGAAGATCTCATTTCATAGGCGGAACAAGGCGAAACACAAAGAGATTGAGTACGGAAACAAGGTAGATTAGCATATAGCATGTCTACCTACATACAAATCTTAACACCTGTCTTTGCAAACGCTTTTCCTTAAGGAAGATTGTTTAATCTGTGGTTCCGGGTCAACGCCCTGAAACCTCCAAAAATCGAGAAACCACAATATAATGGCAATTCTCTCTTCTGAGTGGATGTCAGGTCCCACTTCGGTGTGACAGGGCATCTCATAAAAAATTATATTCTTACACTATTTTGCTTTTATGTATTTTTGTGGATAAATGACCGATGCACTACATTTTCATGTATTGCAGCGGTGATTTACCTGCTTGCTAATTTATAAATTTAATTTAGTTTAGTTTACCTTTCTTACGAAGATAATGCTTACAAATTGTTCATGTTTTATATGCATATTTAGGGATGTTTTCTAGCTTAAAACTTTACTGTTCCTATAAGAATGTACTGGATATATCCTGTTTTGTGTACCAAATAAATAAAAACAAAATGAATGAGTAAACAGATGCATTGTCACTTTACAGAGTTGATGTTTTTTTACTATTTACACAGTAGCAGTGTTTAGTATCTCCACATTGGAAACATTGCCCTCCAATCCGGAACTCAGTATCCGAGCGACATGGATGCGTCGAATCTGTCGGAAGCAGGTGCGCGGCTAATATTAGCCGATGCAGATGCCTGCGCAGATGCCGACCGATGCCGAGCTTGTTTTGGTGAAATGTGCGACACATCTGCATCTGCGAGGGTTTCGACGGTTTTCGGGACTCATGATACAACTTATACGGCGGTTTCAATAACCGATCTATCCACGGTTTGTCATAAATTTGACATTATTTCTATGTTGCTTATGTCAAATTTCATCTTCAGTAGGGCAAATCGATCAACTAGCGATCCGCCTAGCAACTTTGCCCATCTAGGAGTTGATTATTTTCCAATTGTTCCTCTTGGAACGCGATTTACGGAATTACCAAATTAGCTGCGCCCCACGGTTTGACCCGTCCTTCTCCAAGGTTTGAACTATATCCACACCAAATTTTATCAAAATCCGTTCGGTAGTTTTTGCGTAAAGATTAACAAATATTTATATATCCACCCTCACAAACTTTCACATAAATAGTATATAAGTAGGATTAGTTGTATTGTATTGTACCTAATAATGTAATTTGACATATACCCATCTCTATTTTAAAATCCATGATCAACGTTAACTAACCATAGTCCAAAATCACTAATGGTTAATTTATTTATAAGCCTTTGATTTTATTTCTAACGTTCTTTTACTTTCTTTGTTTTGATTATCTTTTGAACATTTGTCTATGACTACAAGTCTATGCTTCCAGCAAATTAGGCGGTATGTTGTCTATCATTCAATCACAGCGGGAATAATAAGTCATTTTTGTACTTTGTCACAACAAACAATCATCATATTGCAAAAGAAAGGATATAATTTCTTATACATACTGCGACAAAGTAAAAAGTTAACCTACCATTTTAGTCCTGTGTCACAATGAGAATAGTTGTTGTATCGAGGGAAGAAAGAATTATACAGCGACAAAGAGTTGAACTGTCAACAATATGTATATACAGAATAAATTCAATAGAACGCAAGGTGCAAAAGTTGTGACGTCAGAGAGGATATAAATGTGGTCTGCTGGAAACATACAGACGAAGATTTTGTGCATGAACGTCGCGTGCTAAGTGCTTTAAGGCAGTGTTTTTAACCTTTTCACAACGCGACCCTCTTAGTATAAAAAACAAATTCTCGAGCCCGTTTATAGTCTGTATGTTATTCTATTAAAAATATCAAAGCCGTAATACATTTTTATTTTTACGGAATAACGATACAATGGATTAAAAACGCGTGTGCGAATGTTTTCTTTTACTGAGGCTTCGCAATTCCTGCATTCTCCTTATAGAGGCATCGTGAGCCGTGACCCATGGGAGGTTGTGTGGATTTACCATCGTTCAAACCGGTGAAGGAAAACATCGTGAGGAAAAGACACGCCAAGACCCACAACATTTAAGGGCATGCGACATCTACCACCCCACACTGGGCCAAAGTTGTAGATTACGGCCCATACTCTCTCTCATGATAGAAGGCTAGAGCAGCAGTGGAAACGACATTAGCTGATGATATTGAGGTAGAATTACAAAAATAATTCAAAAAACAAAGAGAACTGCCGAAACGTCACAACGTTCCCGTCCGCTATTCCGTCCTGTATGTTTCGACGCTGAATCAACGGTGAGTGGTCGGACGTATGTAGGTAGGTGCAGGATTTACCCTTGTTTGTGTTAGTTGTCGTGTTAACCATTATTGATAAACGAAACGGGGAATTATTTATTGTAATATTACTTGAGAGTATTAAAGAGCGTGGATCATTTCAGACGCTTGAAGGAAACTAAGCTGAAGGTTCAAAGACCCCAAGATCGTTTTGGTCTCGAAATAGGAGGCTAATTCTTCGGAAGTCGTTTTAGATATATCGTGAACGATTTGACGTCTATCTATTTAGATTTTTATATACATAAAGAAACCCCCCCCCCCCCCCCCCCCCTGAAATATCTTAAAATTCGGAAAAAATGATAAGTAGTGCTTTTTTTCTATGGGATTTTTGTAGCATACTTTTTATTGCAAAAAAAAAACTGCAGAACACGGGTAAAACCGCGGGCGTAGTTACTTAGAAAATAAAACAGGATAAAATGTCTGACCCCGACAGAAGGTATACAGAGAGCGGATTTTGGAATCTTTCTGAGAAATGGGATAAGATTTTCCTTAGACGTAATATGTATGTACAATTTTAAGGACAACTAGTAAACACTACCTAAATTTCAAGTACTTACGCTACTTACCTAAAAAACTGCGAAACAAAAATGATTATGAATGAACCCACGTCAATGCGGTTTTATTTTTAGACGTGACCTGTTTGGTTCAATGTAAATGAGCAATTATGTCGTGTAAAATGATAATAAATAGTTCAGGATGATTTGTAATGCTAAACAAATTGTTGTTTACTGTAATTACAGGGAAAATATGTAATTGAACATCATAAAACCGTCACATTCGTTTGACTGGGATTATTTTATAAGCTGCGCCATCTAGCGATGAGTAGCGAAAGCGACAACAAACAAAATACTATGTCACGACTCGCCACTTTCACGAAAATCAGATGAAAAAATAAATTTTCGAACGCAGACGGTCAAATGACGTTGATATTGATTAACTATAATATGTTTATTTTGTTGAAATAAAATTAATATTGCGAACTTCAACGAGGAAACATTATTAACTTTCTTATACGCCATCTAGCGTCGAGCGGCTGAACTATTCTAAATTTGCTTTAACTTATAATACTTGTAGTCCTATTGAGAAATGACAGATGGCGCTGTCTTAAAAACAGGTAAACGATTCCACAAAAGATATTCTTACCGTGTATTTTCCATTTTACCTTTGTTTGGATGAGTTGAACAGAACTTACCTGAAACAGAAATAATTCAATTAATAACAATACTATGTAGCGTAGTTCTCATATAAAAACACACAATTATAACAAAGTGGGATTTTTTCATAGCATTCAAATACATTTTGTTACTTTTAGTAAACAATCCTTCACACTATGTATTTATTCCTAATTAGCATATGAATGAGATTTATAATTGTCTTAATTACCATAAGCACATCGCTACCTAAGAAAAGACGCTGTCGTTGGGTTTTCTGCCAACTATAATTTAATAAGTAAAACAAAATAGCATAAAAATCCGCGTGATTTTTCTCAGAAAGCGTTTGTTGAAAGAGAATAAGATAACTCCAGATAATTGTAATGAAGGTAGAGGCTTCAAACGGAACAATAGGACAAGAAACAAAGCGTCTCGCTACCTACATCACAACTTCACAACCAGCCTTCAGTGTTTGCAACTTTAAGGCATGGCCCCTCAAGGCCAGCAATTTTTTACACTACCATAGAAGTAGCGTTTGACTACAAGTCACCTGTACCCCAAGTATCTAAGTTTTGAAAAAAGTTTTCGTAAACGTCAAAGTTTACTACCGTCAACTTGTCAAAGTGGCAACTCGTTCTGCCTAAATTCAAAAAGTAACTCGTAAATGTTGCTAGTGTCCAGAAGTAACTGTACACATCAGTAGGTATGCATGTTTGCATTATTTCCGAAAAAGAAAAAAAAAACAAATCTCGATCTTCGAGTGTCTGCGATCAATTCACAGCATTGATCCCTTGTTCAAGAACGATTTGAGAAATCGATATTCTTTATAATTCTTGAACAATAAAATCCATTCTTCAATTTTTCTTCCGCACAAATAGCTGGCGTGGTGGGGCCACTGCACGTCCGCAATTGAAAGGAAGTAAACAAAACAAAGCTTTGACGGCAACACTTGTCGACACACAACATAGATAAAAGATTGCCCATTGTCTACAGGTAGGTAGGGAGCTGTGACGAGACGGGCGAAGTGAGAGCTACAGGTACTATGAGAGCTACTAGCAACTAACGATTTAGTCCCCTAGCCAAGATGCATTCCACGATCGTTAACGTTAAAGTAGAGAATTAAATAAAAATACATGAGAACATGAGTTTACTTATTTATAGTATTATGTGAGTACATGCATCGTGTTAAAAATAAGTAGTGCTTTATCAAATAACCATTGTTTTGCCGCGATTTCTTCGAATCTTTAGTATGGGCTAGGATTGCCAGTACGAAAGAAAAATCATAAAGACATTGTTGACACATAACTAATTTAAGTACACTGAATATTTAAGCTGTTACTTGTAGTTGGCATTGTAACATTAAATCATTGTTTCTGAAAGAACTTTCGGAGAAGCTATTTGTTTGGAGATTTTGAGATTTCCGGGAGAATCCAGACGAATCCCAACCATCTGGCAACCCTACTATGAGTTGAGACCAAGGCCTTAATTTTTCATCTCCTAGTTTTCCCATTTTCACTTCGAGTACCGCTCGTGTTTCCCCTCGGCTAGCTCCCAGGTGGGCAACAACAATGCGCAGTTGAATGGCAGCAGCCAACTCTTAATTAAAACGTGCTGAAGCGACACATCGCTTAATCGATTTTCCAACCAGACGCTTTGAAAGAAGCCTCATTTCTAAATTGGAATCGATTTTACGAAGTGGAAGAAACAGGAGTTGTGATTTTAGATACGCCTGAAGATTTGGAAGTACCGTTTCGACTGATTTTTTAACCTAGTTAATTTTAAGAGACAATTAAGGAAAAATTGTTTTTATATTTTACTAGCTGTTCCCTACGATTTCACCCGCGTGGGCTACAGCTTTATGCATGCAAAGTCTCAGCCCGATCGGTTTAAAATTGACAAAGTTTCATACAAACTTTCATCCCCTATTTTATCCCCTTGGGGGTAGAATTAATCAAAACCCTTTCTTAGCGGATGCCTACGTCGTAACATCTACCTGCTTGACAAATTTCAGCCTGATCCGTCCAGTGGTTTGGGCTGTGCGTTGATAGATCACTATGTCAGTCAGTCACCTTTGAGTTATACGAGTATATAAAATTTAGATAAGGTAGCATTTGACCACAAGTCACTTGATGTTAAATGACGATGCGGTCGAAAGAGGCTTCGCTTCGGCTGGGTATACACACTAGAACTAAGTAAAAAAAACTCTGAAGTGAGACTGAAAAACTTACATAACCAAATATAATCTTTCAAAAACGCGATAAATGGGAAGCTAAACCAATTCCCAGCTTTAATAGACATTCGATATTCTGTTGGCCTTGCTCAATGACATCTCCAGTATATTTGGAGGAAGCAGTCAGCGCTCATTTCATTTGTTTACCGATCCAGATTCCGCTTGTTTCATTATAGGAGCGCGCTCGGATGGCGCGGGAGGCACATACGTCACGGAACTTTGTTGTGACGTGTTTCAGTACCGACTTTACCAAGTTTAGAATCAAAATGACATAGGGCCTAGAATAGATTTACGCCCAAAATAATAATAGATCGATCTTGGATTCCTACCGATCGTATTGGACCAGAGGCCCAATCTGTCGAACGATGTATGGATCGATTTGTCCTCCCAAGGATAGATTCAATGTAGAGATTACAAATTCACTCCGCGGATCGGTTATTGGCAAGCTTTACCCCTAAAATTGATTGACACCTCGATCCAAAACCGAGAAATACGGATTAGGATTGATTATTATTAATTTCGGGCGATAACTACGCATAGGGGTGTGAATCCTACAATGAGCATGAGCTTTCGGTGAAGGAAGACATCGCGAGGAAACCGACATGCCCAAGAACCACAACATTCAAGGGCATGCGAAATCTACCAACCCGCACTGGGCCAGCGTGGGAGACGGCCCATACCTTCTCTCAGAGAGAGAGAGCCAGTGTCCCAGCTAGTGTTGCCAAACGTTCGAAAGGCCTATCGAAATTATCGATAGCTCAAAACTAGGCAATACCATCGATAGTGTTGTTGCTCGCGAAGTATAAACTATCGATAGTATCCATACTATGCATAGTATTGTTGCTTGTGAATAAAAAGCTATCGATACTATAGATAGTTTATGCTTCGCGATCATCATCACTATCGATAGTATTGCCTCATTTTGAGCTATCGATAATTTCGATAGGCCTTTCGAAAGTTTGATAGTGTTGCTATTGGTTCGCTATCGATAGAATATCGATTAATCATCAACAATCGACTATCGATCGAAACTAGTCCCAGCAGTGGCAACGTGTTATGCTGATGATGTACAATGGCTTCACCTGTTTGTAGCTTGTCGGATGTGAGGCTGCGCAGCAAGCGCTTGATGCTGCGGCGCCGGCGCACGCCGCAGCTGTCGTCGGCACTCATGCTTCAAGTTTTATCACACATGCTTCTGTATTACACACACTTTTCTTAGTTTCCTTTTCTTTACACAATAAAAACACTAGTGACACTTGATTTACAACTAAATCACTGAATATATCGGGGACAATTGCACACAAATTGACCTAGCCCCAAATTAAGCTCGAAACTTGTGTTATGGGTACTAGACAACGATATACATACTTATATAGAGAAATAAATACTTATATAGATAGAAATATCCAAGACTCGGGTACAAATATTCGTGCTCATCACACGTATATTTGCCCTTACCGGGATTCGAACCCGGGACCGTTAGCTTTGCAGGCAGGGACACTACCAACTCGGCTACCGCGTCGTCAAATATAAAACGGTGCTAACATAATTATGTATTACTAGCTGTTCCACGCGGTTTCACTCGCAAACTATATCAACGTTAAAACACATTGATGAAATTCGGTATGGATATTCCACGCGGGTGAAACCGCGGGCCACAAATAGTTCACTAGGTAATTTTTAGGCGACGAATTTTTTAAATATTTTTTATAGGCAGTTTTTTTAAGCACTGTGGTCATATTTAGAATGTTCTACTTACCAAATCTTTTGGTAATGTACGTTAATATATAACAAGAATCAATGGAATAATGAAATTTCATGTATAATACATATTTTATGGCTCGCATAATAAGGTTAGGTTATGAAAAGAATAATAAGGGTACGTGGGCGTACGAAAATTGTTATATTAATATAAATATTTGAAGCTTTTCATACCAAAGTTTAACAAAGAAAACCAAGCAAATAATTATTCATTTATTATATGTAGTAATTTTTGTATTAAAATGAACCTAACTTTTTAAGGTCTCAGTAGTAAAGTTTTGACAATCGTGTTTATTGAGATATTTTTTTTTATTATATAGGTAGAAGTCAGAAGTCAGCCGATGTGGTCGAATGTGGCGCCACGCTACACCTGGACTGGGAACTGGCTCTCAAGTGAAGCTGCCAGAACACACTAGTGTAGCTAAACTATCGATAAGTTGCAATATTAAACGATCCTATTGTAAATTGGTAAACTATCGATATTTAGGATTGTCGATAGTTTTTTATTCACAAGTAACAATATTATCGATAGTTTATTCTTCGCGACCAACAACACTATCGATAGTATTGCACTCACTCGATGGTAATGCCTCGTTTTTAACTATCGATCGATCGTCACAAACAAAAACACACCGATAGGTGCTTGGAAACAGATTGTGTGGTAGAAACTAGGCGAGCACTAGAAAATGCCCTACCACCAAGCTACAGTCATTCGGTACTATCAACGTAGAAAGCTTTCCATTTGAATCCATCACGTAGCGGAGGATTCCGTAGCTAAGAATCAACGAAATTGCAGCACTTGGATATCAATCACGGGGGATTATGCAACCCCTGGGGGCTTAGGGGTCTGGAACCGTTTGTGTACGCTTCAGGTAGGGGTGGAATTGTGCTGCGGCTGAAATGTCAATGTCAATCGATAAACGTAATATTGAGACTGGCATTTTAGTCTGTGGTTCTTAAGGTTATAATATAGAACGATGATCGGTTAAAATTAAAATACATGTTTACTGGCTGTGCCCCGCGGTTTAACTTTATCGCGTTAAAATGTATCCTATGTCCTTCTCCAGTGTTTGAACTATCTCCACATCGAATTTCATCAAGATCGGTTCAGCCGTTTAGTCGTGAAAAGGTTACAAACAAACAGAGTTTCTTTCGCATGTTTTAGTGGGATACAACATATTGTTGAACTTTTTTGGCGGCAATCGAATTGTCAACGTGAAAATTTTGTTTTTATTCCCAAACCTTGTGTTTCTTCGAGTGATAATGTGTAATATTGGTGGATTATTAACCATTATGTGTTCGTTCATATGTACGGGTGTGGGAAATTGAAATAAAGTTGTGAAAGTGACTTTTCTAATTGCTCCAAAAAAGTCCGTGTAAAGTTTAAGTAAAGCGCCACTACTTTACTTAAACACTATCTTCATCCCATCATCTCATCATCATCATCATCATTTAAACTTGATTCAACTCTCTGAGTTTGAAATATTTCATACTTGACACTGGCAAATACACTAATCGTGTGACGCCATAGCAAAAAAAAAAAAAAAAAACATATTGTGACCAATTTAAAACGTCGAAATTTAGGCTACGTCTGTTCCAATCTCCTTACACCGGCAAAAGAACAAGCAAAAAACGCCTAGCAGGTAATTTTTTTGGCGCTATCACATTTACAATTTTAATCTTACTACTAATTGATTGAATTGGAGCAAGTTCACTACAATCCCAAGCTTTTTGCTTTTTTTTTTCTGATTGGTTTAAACCTTACTTAATATTCTAAATGCGAAAGAAACTGCCTGTCTGTCTCGCTTTCACGCCTAAACTACTAAACCGATTTTAATGAAATTTGGTACAGAATTAGTTTAGAGCCTGAGAAAGGACATAGGCTAATTTTAATCGTAACAAACTGTAGCCCACGCGGGTAAAACCGCGGGGAACAGCTAGTATATTATAATAAACTTGTCTAATAAGATTTCGGTTTATATGGACGTGGAATTTGGTTATTCCATAATGTAGATGTCAGTTGAGTAGGGCATAGCATCGTTTTCCACAATCTAAAGGTCAGTCAAAGGTTATGGCGCTATTTTGAGAATGAGGTTGGGAACATTTTTGTAGTAATTTAGATTAATCCAAAGTGTTGGTTTCTTATAATTATTGTTTATGAGGTCGTTGACATTGTTTTTTTACTAATTACAGACCTGTAGAGTAAAATTGACAATGTGATCGTGCCCAAAATAATCTGCCGGGCGTTTCTTGCCTGTTCTTTTGCCGGTGTAAGGAAGTTGGAACAGGCGTAGCCAGTTTTAAGTTTGACGTTTTAAAGTGATCACAATGTATTCTATTGAACAACGTACTATTGAATTTTGTATTTTATCTTGGTTGGTGGTGCACATTAGGATATGGAAACATGAATATTAACGGGTTACGGGATCACAAAAATATTTGTATCGATGTATAATTGTATAGATTCACCACCACTAGCCGCAATGCCTTTGAAGTGACAATCGCCCTGGTCCTGCCCTCCACCCTGAGTGCAGTGACCTCCAGGTATCAAGTAGGTATAGGTATGTACTGCGTATATAGGGTGTCTGACTATATTTATACCTAGGTGCGAAGGGTAGCTCTGCAGGCAACATATTATGCCTGCGGAGATTTATTTTAGCACTTTGTAAGATAGACCCTTTTTGCTACTCGCTTGGATTTTTTATCGCTGTCTATTCTTGGTGTCACAATTTTGTATTATGCTCCGTTTTTAAAACACTTTTATTAGCTTGTTTAAAGTGCTTATTACCATAAAAAGTCCTTCCCTATTGTTCACACTATCTACATACCAAATTTGATCGAAATTGATCAAGCCGTTAGGTAGGAAATTAATTACGAATATAAACACATCGGAATTTTATATAATAATATAAAGTTAGTATTAGTTAGTATTATTACGACTGTAAGAGTCACAGGGAGCCGATGGATGCAAATGGCTAATAGCCGTTCATGGTGGCGTTCAAGGGGGGAGGCCTACGTTCAGCAGTGGACTTCTTCCGGCTGTTGATGATGATGTGGATAACTAGTTGTACCCCGCGGTTTCACCCGCGTCTTCCCGTTATCCCGCAGGAACCTTTTTCCGGGATCAAAAGTAACCAGAGTATAAGCTCTCCATTCCAAATTTCATTCAGATCCGTTCAGTAGTTTTTGCGTGAAAGAGTAACAAACAAACATCCATCCATCCATCTATCCATCCATACTCACAAACTTTCACGTATATAATATTAGTAGGATATGTAATGAAAAATAACTTTCAGTGAATAAGTCGGGCTTCAAAGTGATATTTACTTTATGTTCTGAAGGTGAAACTTCCTTTTGAAAAAGCATAATTTTCCGAGTATTTCGGGTTTTGTGTGGGAGTTCTAAACCAAGTTAGGAAGGCACTGTGATAACAAAAATGTTTGATCTGATAATATCTCAAGGACTCAGTACTGTTCTAGTTGTTTTGAATCATTTATTGGTTCAGGGAAATAAATTAAAGTAAATATTATGCGTAAAATTATCAGGATGGTGGCCGAACGGTTAGGCGTGCGACTTACAAGACGCCGACACCGAGTTCGAATCCTCTCGGCCCCGCACCTATGACTTAATAAGTTATGTGCGGATTTGCCATCGCTCAACGGTGAAGGAAGACATCGTGAGGAAACCGGCATGCTCAAGAACTGCAACATTCAAGGACATGCGACATCTACCAACCCGCACTGGGCCAACGTGGTAAATTACGGCCCATACTCTCTCTGAGAGAAGGCGAGAGTCCCAGCAGTGGGAACGTGAAAGGCTGATAATGATGAATTATCAAAATACATATATAAATTTTATAAAAGTACATACTAATATCTTAGTAATATTATAAACGTGAAAGTTTTTAAGCATTGATGTATGCATGTTTGTTACTCTATCACGCAAAAAACTACTGAACGGATTTGGATGAAGTTTGGAATATAGATAGCTTACACCCTGGATTAAAACATAGGTTACTTGTTACCCCGGGAAAAGGGGAAAACGCGGGTGTAACCGCGGGACGCCACCTAGTATTAGCTGTAGTTTTTTTTAGTTTGAGTTGCATAAGTAGTAAATTTTTTTTCTTTGAATGAGTATTCTATAAACCTAATAATTACCTGCTTATTCTACCCCCCACAGTATCCGGCGGTGATGTATTCACACATTGTGTCCAAAAGGGTAGTCTAGACGGGGTAGAAGGGGGGGGGGGGGGGGGGGTGTACACAACCCTTGTGTCTCCACGGTGTGAATAGCGCACCCATGGTAGCTTTTGTTTGAGTGTTGCTAGCAACTTTCTTTTTGAATGGTAGCTTTTGTTTGTTGCTAGCAACATTCTATCAGCTGAGAAGAGAATGGGAGGATGTGACGTTTGTTCTGTGTAAGGGTACCGTACCTCAAAAGCAAAAACGGAACCATATTGGATCGCTATGTTGTACGTCTGTCTGTCTGTCAAGACGCTTTTACTCAAGAACGCGTTGAGAGGGTATCAAGTTGAAATTCATCCTACCATGTATTTAATATATGCGAAAGTTTGTGTGTGTGTGTGAATGTTTGTTACCACGTATCACCGTAACCACTAAACCGATTTTGATGAAATTTGGAATGGAGATAGCTTATATCCTAGATTAACACATAGACCACAACATAACACACCTGATTTTAGGTGATGATGAGGTCAAGAATTGGTGTCTGAGATGATGAGGATAATAGAAAAAAATGTGATTGTTCAGCGACTTTTGTCGTTGACTGTACTTTCAAAATATGCATTGTCAAAAGCTTTTATTTTGAAATTACAAATCCCCCTTCAATTTTTTATTTATATAAGATGGTCATTGGTCACTCAATCTTCCGAGTTGGTCGTCCATCCTGTGTTGTCACCACCGCTGAGTCAGAGGGTTCCCTATGAGTCAGTTGGCAGGCAGCCACTTAGATTCAGTCCAACTCTTCAGTACCAGACAGAAGACATCGCGTTAATGATGTACAAAATAAATTGTGTGAAATATGTATTTGAATTCCTACTAATATATAAGTATATTAATCTCGCAGGAATCCGGGCGTTTTTTGCCTGTTCTTTTGCCGGCGTAAGGAGGTTGGAACAGGCGTAGCGTAGTTTGACGTTCTAAAGTGACGAAATATCATGTATTGTTGTATCCTATAGTAACAAATCTGATTTTGGTTTGATTTGATTATTTTGAAACGTTATACTTAAAACTAGCTACGCCTGTTCCAACCTCCTTACGCCGGCAAAGGAAGATAGCTCACCTACATTCCGCGCTGCGTGCCGGCCGTCAATCGACGTGGCCCATTTAGTATTTTTAACCAGAATAACATCGCCTCATATGTCTTAATTCTCAACTTTTATACTGTAAATAAATACCGCCACGTGTTTTGTATGCCTTACGATATGGAGAGATAGCAGAACAAATTAATATCCCTTTTTTTTAAATAAAATTGTTGTCCTAGGACCTTAATTGTATGCTTAGTCGGAATGGAACCTATCATATTCATATTCAATCGTTTATTGCATTCATATGTTAGTATACAAGAGATCTTAGTGGTTAAGATTAGCGAACATATGGACCCGAAGGGTATAGCAATGTAGGAGCGGACCGATCCATTCTAATCATTTTGAGAAGTCGTCGTTGAGGAATTCATTTATGCTGTAGTAGCATTTCTCGATTAAAAACGTTTTTAAGTTATTTAAAAATACGTGTTTTTTTCTTCGGATTTTAATTTTAATATTTAATATATTTTAATATTTTAATTCGTCGGTATCATTTTATGCATAGATACTTAATTAATTTGCCTCATATTTGGTTTGCAATTTAAGTTTTTTTTTACATCTGTAGACAATTAATTCACGTAACAGCGTTGGATTGCACCACAAGTCACCCGATGTTAAATGAAATAAAAACACGATGTAACGATGATGATGATGATGTGCTGATTAAATGTTTTTCTTTAGTAGCGTTTGATTACAGGTTACATGATCGTGAGTAACGAGGAAACGAAAAAGACTGTTAATTTGAAGTTTAATTTTCGATTTTTATTGTATTAAAATATTTTTGGCAACCCATTTTACTGGCATATTTTTTTACTATAGAGTGCGCGACCTTACCAAATAGTTATGAAGTAATTTCCTGACATTATGACTTCGAGAAATTATTTATATGTTATTTTATATGTTATTTTGGCAAATAAACATTATTATTATTATTTCGGCGTTCGTTTGCTGCGAACCGTACTCCGTACATCAACAATAGTTGCTCAATCCCCACGTACGTCCGGGTACGCGACTGTCCGCTTACAAACATCACTATTTTTGGCCCAGCTTTCGACATCCATCGATACGATCAACGGGTATGAAGTTATGGATTAATCGATGTGGAAAAATGCTGAACTACAAACGAAATGATGGTCTTCTACAAACGAAATTAATGTTTTTTACAGGGTAGCGTTTTGACTACAGTGGCCTCATCTCTCTGAGAGAGAGTATGGGCCGTTATCTACCACGCTGGCCCAGTGCGTGCTAGATGTCACATGCCCTTGAATGTAGCGGTTCTTGGACATGCCGGTTTCCTCACGATGTTTTCCTTCGCCGTTTTGAGCGATCGTAAATCCACACATAACTTATTAAGTCATAGGTGTAGGGCCGAGAGGATTCGAACTCGGTGTCGGCGCCTTGTAAAGTGCACGCGGCTACCGTTCGGCCACCATCGCTCAGTAGTGAGGTGTTCAATGCATTTTTTTTCCCCTGTAACGTTATTTCGAATACCTGTGTTTATCAATTTCCAAGACGCTGATGAAACCATCGGCCGGTCGACAGAACCCAGCCCAGTCGTATAAAGGCGGAGTGACAAGGTCCCGCACATAATGGCGATGATTGAAATGAGCCAGGAACGACCGTTTTATTCCCTAAACCGTAAACATCGGTTTATGGACACCCTGACCTGATTCTATTCGATTTTGGACGGAATGCTGGTCCCTACTCCATCCTCTACTTATAAAAATTAAACGATATTTACGACTGGATGTTCTGGGAGATTTTCACGAGATTTTCAGCATAATGAAACGTAGCCTCAGGTTACATTTGGGGATGCTATAGCATTGTAACAGTGAAAGAATTATAAACAAGAAAAAAAAAACCCTTGACATCTTGTTTTCATCAAACATAGCTAAGACCACTTCCGACTAATTCACCTTTCAAACAAAAAAAACAAAATCAAAATCGGTTCATCCGTTCGGGACCTAAGATGCCACAGACACACACAAATACACAGAAACACTCCGTCTGTTTTGCGTCGGGAGTTAAAAAATAGAAAAATGTCGAGTTAAGAAATCTATCGGAAAATATCGCAGGTCCCTTGCCCGACACCGGATCTTAGCACAGTTTATAAGGTTGGCAGTACCGTACCGTTATTGATGAGGCTTCGGCTGACCTTGCCAATAACCGGCAACTTCCGGTCTGCCGACTCCGGTTCAGGAAATTGCGTTTATGGGATGGTGTGACATAAATGTGATATGATGGGTAGGGAGGGCAAAATTGATATTGCATTAATGTTTTTTCTGCGTTTAGTATAGACGCAAAATATTATTATCAATACTAAAACAGTCATGCTCACGAAAGTGACTTTGCTTGCAGCAGCGTTGTGTGTCGGGTCGCCCTCTTCCCTTCCTTCCCTCGCCCTCTCCTATAGGAGCGATGGTTTCCTAGAGCTAGTTTTAAGTTGACGTTTTAAAGTGATCACAATGTATCCTCTTAAATAAAAAAGTTTTGAGTTTTGAGTTTTTTGCGTGCGCTTTATAAGGCGCCGATACCGAGTTCGAATCCTCTCGGCCTATACTTACAAAATTATGTATGGATTTGCCATCTAGTAGTAGTATAAGATAAAGCTATACCTATAGGCAGAGATGCCGCAACCCTTATTTAGCTGCCGACGAATAATGATGATGAATATTATATTCATAGAACAAATGACCTGTTTACCGGCGCAAGCGCACCTCCGCTGCGAAAACAGGCCTTATGTACACAAACTCTATTTTTACAAGTCAACCGTTGTTGTACAACTGCCACGGACTGCTGAGGCGATGGACGTCGCATGAGAATCAAAAAATAAATTTATAAAGACTAGCTGTTCCCCGCGGTTACACCCGCGTGGGCTGCATTTGTCGCGATAAAAGTATTCTATGTCCTTCCTCAGGGCTTCAACTATCTCCGTAGTAAATTTCATTTAAATCGCTTCAGTAGTTTAGGCGTGATAGCGAGACAGACCGGCAGACAGAGTTCCTCTCGCATTTATAATTATATTGAATTATTTTTAGATCATTTAAATAAAAGCTTGTTCATGTAAAAGTTTTTTACCTTCAATTCATTTTTACTTTTTAGTATTTTTATTTAATTCTCATTTGTATTCTCAGAGTCCTTGCCTTTTTTTAAGTCCTTTCATATGATAGGATAGCATAAACACTGAGTCCGCCATATTTGATTTATAGTGACGTCATAAAGCTAACCATGAATTTTCATCCAAAATAAACGTAAGCTATCTCCATTCGAAATTTAATTAATAGTTTTTGAGTGAACGAGTAACAAACCATCCATCCATCCATACATCCATGCTCACAAACTTTCACGTTTATAATATTACTAAAATTCGTAGAAGTATCTAAAACCGGTATTTCTTTTGCATAACATTCCTGCTATTCACTATTTTGTGTTGCAGATTTAATTTAGGCAAATGGGGGGTCTAGCCGCTCTGTGTTCCATGGCAAGCTGTACTTTACGAGCATTCAACATTTCATTGCATTTTTATTGAGCGAACATAGTTGATGTAGTTGGAGATATCTGGCGAGTGTACACGTCGGGACGGTGGAAATATTTCGGCTATTTATGTCTACAATCGACCTTTGTACTTCAGCACCTTTGTTTTTTAACGTTTCGTATCTCAATCAGTAAGAAGAACGGAATCCACCTTATTCTTTAGAGACTAACGGCCGGTTTCAATGACCTATCTATCCACGGTTGCCCTACTGGAGATAGAAATGTGACTTTACTATTTTTATGTAATAGTTTAGCAAACAAGCAGACGGCGCGCCTGATGGAAAGCGGTCACCGTCGCCTATGGACATCTGCAACACCAGGGGAGTTGCCGATGCGTTGCCGACCTTTAAGGCGCTGGTTCCCAAACTAAGCTAAAAAACGAGGTTATTTAAAACTCTCTGTGTAATTTTGGTCTAAAGAAGCTAATAAAAATATATGTTAATCTACTTGATATATAGCAGAACACCTTCAGGCCGAAAATGTGCCCCATTTTCTACAAGTTTAATACTATTTTACTCCTAAACGATATATGCAACAAAGACTTGTTAATACCATCAGCGTATTAAAAAATATAATATCCAAAACACATTCAGGCCATTTTTTGAAAATTTATTTTTTGCGAATTTTTTACGTATTTCATACTCGCAAATCGCCACGTCAGTCTCTCATAAAGTCAGTGCGGGACGCTTTCACCTGATCAAGCAAGGTCAGCGGCGTATGGCAGGGCCTTAAGAACTCTTTTCAGACCCTTGAAGGATTGCAATCTGTAGCACAGCGGAAAGATTTGTGGGGACTTGTGGACTTGTACTTCTATGGAGCCTATGTCAAAAAACTATCTCCAGTAGGGCAAACCGTGGATAGATCGGATATTGGAAACGGCTGTAAGTGACAAGCCCCGGCTTCGCATGGATAATTTTCTCAAAACCCGTATACATATATAGAAACTAGTTTTTTTTCCAAATAGTCTTTAAAGTCCGAGGAAAATTAAGAGAAAAATTGGAAAAGTTATCTAGAGAATTTTAAAATTCGGAGAAAACAGAGCGTTCTTTTCTATGGGGTTGTCAGCCTACGCGAGTAAAACCGCGGGTACAGCTAGTATAGAATTCGCGTAGTATGTATTTTCCTTTCGCACAATATACGGAATAATTTTCTGATATAATATAGAAAATGGATCGGATTGGATGTCAGGAGAGTTTATTCGTTCCGACCATGTCTAAAACCATTTATTTATGCCTCGAAGCACCGAGCGTTCGATCCCTTCGTTTCGGGGTTGATTCATATATAAATTCATGGTAATATATGCCAATACTTCATATAACGGAATGTTTATATATTTGGAAATATAATATGAATCTATAGATTGCAAAGGCTGGGTTCCACCATCCATAATTAAATTAAACTATCGTCAAATCTAACGATAAATCTCCAGTTAAGCAAAGTTCTACCACCGATCATCTCGTCATCGGAACAAAGCTCATCCACACATTATCGAGTCTTGGAAATCCCACACCTCGCGATTTATGCGCTCCTTTCTCCCGCATACTTGCAAAATGTGGAATGAGCTTCCCCCACAAGTGTTTCCGCTGTGCTACAGATTGCAATCCTTCAAGATGGGTGTAAAAAGAGTTCTTAAAGGTCGGCAACGCATCGGCAACTCCCCTGGTGTTGCAGATGTCCATAGGCGACGGTGACCGCTTTCCATCAGGCGGGCCGTCAGCTTGTTTGCTAATCTATTACATAAAAAAAAAAAAAAAAAGCGCCAACTGTGTTTAAAATGACGTTATAATTTAACGGTTATCCTAACTGCCCAAATCAGGCCGGTTAGAGTTAAGGCTATAGTCAAAAAGCTGAGGCTGTTTTAGCGATAAATGTTAAAGCTACTGTTACTTTTTACTGTAAAAATAACTTTGACTATGGATGAGCGATGGTGGCCGAACAGTACCAACCCGCGCTGGGCCAGCGTGGTAGATTACGAGTTACGACCCATACTCTCTCTGTGAGAGAAGGCCAGAGGCCAGAGTGGGGACGTAATAGGGTGGTAACTCGCTTTATTTGAGTTTTCAGCAGCAAAACGCAAATTAGATATTATATGCAAGGAATTTATGATATGTATTTTCCAATGCTGACATTTCTTATCCTATATCACAAACGCGAAAGTTTGTATGGAAGGATGGTTGGATGGATGTTTGTTTGTTACTCTTTCACGCAAAAACTACTGAACGGATCTGAATGAAATTTGGAATGGAGATAGTTTATACCCTGTATTAACGTATATGCTATTTTGTATCTCGGAAAAAGGTTCCTGCGGTATAACGGGAAGACGCGTGTGAAACCGCGGGGCGCAACTAGTAATAAAATATGGAAAATCTGCGCGTGTCACCACAGGCCAAAACTAGTATATAAATAGACAACTTTGAATCACGTTAGAGAACAAAACATCTAGTATCCTGTAGTGACATAGACGTAGATGAATGCACAAGAGAAAATAGCGGCGAGGAACATTCTTTCTGTATGAGAGCTTCGCCTATAGCGGCGCCGTAAAATGGTAACGACCAGCTCACATGCTTATTAGATAATAATGCACGCTGGAAATAATCTAAGGCTGGTTTAACAGTGACGCTTTCGCCAGCGCGGTTGGTAAGCGTCGCGGGCCACAAGCTTTGCGTCCCTAGGATCGATACATAGTTTAAAACGAAGAATTGGCAATATTGGCTGCAGGGATCTCCTTTTTTCTCAGCAAATACAAAACATACAGAACTAATATTTATGTACATTAAAGATCATGTTTTTGACATCAAATTGTCGGAAAGATAACACGATTGGTTAACTTTCATAGTAGAGAAACAATGATCGAAAACTGCCCTCTAAAAAAAAAGATTTTCATTTTACAGACATACAAAACCGATTTAAGAGTTGATTTTTTTGTATGATATATGTATACACATTTATCAAAGAACTACAGGTTTAGTTCTATAAAATTAACTATAGTTTCATTTGTAACGAAAAAAAACTTTTTTTGACGCATACGACCTTACGGCATTAGTCAGCTCGCTTGCGTTTTTGTATGGAATCGCCGAATTCACACCCCATTGTTTATCGCGGCGTCCTTTTAACCTGCACGCGATCCTAGGGACGCAAAGCTCGTGGCCCGCGACGCTTACCAACCGCGCTGGCGAAAGCGTCACTGTAAAACCATACTAATACAATGCTGGTATTCTAGAATGACGGTCAAGCAATAATCTGTTTTTGAGCACAGACGACCGAATGGCCGTAGGCCGGTCGGACGCCCTAGATACCGCTGGAAGGACGCGGTGGATAGAGAAGAGTGGCGCTCTCTCGTTTCGGACGCCAAGACACACTTTGGGTCGCTGAGCCATCGGAGTTAATTAGTTAAATAAAACCTGTCCTACCTGCCCTTCACACCGGCATCCCAGGTGGTATGTCCAACGTCCAACACACTCATTGTGTCATGTCAACAGCGCACGTTACAATACCGTCTGTCTGTACGTACAGTCAGCTACAAAAGAAGCTGATCGTTCTCGATTTTCCAAATGTGTTTCAAATCAGAAATTATTATAGTTTTTTTTTTTACATTTTACATGGTATCATTTGACCACAACATAACACACCTGATTTTAGGTGATGATGAGGTCAAAAATTGGTGTCTAAGATGATGAGGATGATAAATAAGTGTGATTGTTCAGCGACTTTTGTCGTTGACTGTACATACAATGTGTCACAAGCTTACATTTCTATTATAGCTCGGGAACACGTGTTCGCGGATGCGCGCGAATAGCGCACATTTGTGTTTTAACTGGCGACCGTACGGGGATATGCTTGTACTCGGGTAATAAATAGCTGAAGTTGAATGAGCTTAATAGTTTGAAGGAACCGCGCGACGAAATAGTACCTTTTTTGCTTAGAAAAAAGTACTAACATGCGTAGATTTGGAGTAATCAAATTATATTTATTTAGTAGATCACAACATGTTATCTTGAAACTAGCTCCGCCTGTTCCAACCTCGTTACACCGGCAAACGAACAGGCAAGAAAGGTCCGGCAAGTAAATTTGTGGGCGCAATTAAATTATCAATATTTTTTTTTCTACTATTAGTTTCCGCCCGCGGCTTCACCCGCGTGGGCTACAGTTTATCGCGATAAAAAGTATCCTATGTCCATCCTCAGGGTTCAAACTATCACTGTACTAAATTTTATTTAAATATTTTTTTATTAGTTTAGGCGTGAAAGACAGACAGACATACAGAGTTACTTTTGCAGTTATAATAAAAGTAGGGATTGATTGAATTGGAGCAAGTTCACTAAGCTCTTTGTCATCAAAAAAGATTTCATTTTAAATGGAATTAAAATTAAGATATTGACAAGACTTAGATTTCCCTTGGGGTTTTGTTAAAAAGAGGTACCTAAGTACAATGACCTTTGAAGGAGTTGCTGACTTTATGGAGCCTAGTAGTGGGTACAGTAATATTGTCTTTGTTCCCAGTATCATATATGTAGCTGTGATACTATTCAAGCAGGTAAAATCGTAAGATTGGTTAGTTTTGAATATGTACAACTAGCCGCACCCCGCGGTTTCAACCGCGTCTTCCCGTTATCCCGTAGGAACCATTTTTCTTACAAAGTAGCCTGTGTGTTAATCCAGGGTATAAGCTATCTCTTATCCAAATTTCACTCAAATCCGTTCTGTAGTTTTTGCGTGAAGGAGTAACAAACATACATACTCGCAAACTTTCGCGTTTATAATATTAGTAGGGTAAGTAGGATTGCGTGGGGATGTTGTAACCTTGTAACGCTAAGGGTTTACTTGTAATAGTTGTAATACTTGTAAACTACTCTCCGGAGGATCAGTAACTGGTATTAAGTATATAGAATTATAGTTAAGTCGGGTGAACATCTTGATATAACCCTATTCTAAGTAATTCTGGGGTTTAACAAGGTAGGTACAAACTGTGTAACGATCTTTCTATCTATGGTACTCGTTGCAACTCGCCGTTTCACCCGCGTCTTCCCGTTATCCCGCAAGGACTTTTTCCGGGATAAAAAGTAGCCTATGTGTTAATCCAGGGTATAAGCTATCTCCATACCAAATTTCATTCAGATCCGTTCAGTAGTTTTTGCGTGAAAGACTAACAAACATCCATCCATCCATCCAGATACAGATTCTTAACTTGAGCGTGGTAGCTAGCCAGACGAGCATTTAAAAATGCCCTACCACAAAGCTATGGTTTCATCATGTTGTTTTCCTTCACCGAAAGCTCAAGCTCATTATACCCCCAACCAAAGGATCGCAAGCCGACGTCACTACCACTAAGCCATCACCTATATTATTTAGATTCGTGGTGAAGCCAGCAGCGGCGAATAAGTTAAATAATAGAAAATATGACTGTGAAATATAAACTTGTTTCAAACATCTCTGGAGGGAAAGTTTCAAAATTCCAGTTAAATTTTCATCGACTTCCACAAACTTTGAAAAGATTTCAACCACTTACAAAAGGGTAGCTTCAGGTACTTAAATTATTCTTAACGGGAAAATTTAAGGAATGGATAAAGCACTCTGGTTTTAACTAACAGGGTAGAGTTTGAACACAAGACAACCGATGCTTAGAGACTTCACTTGAGAGCTAGTTCCCAATCCAGGTGTAGTGTGGCGCCACCTTCGAACACATCGTCACTTAACATCAGGTGACTTGTGGTCAAAGCAGGGTAGCTCCCTGCACCTTAGAAGTAGGTAAACAAAAGACTTTGAATTTAAAGATATACAAGCTGTTCCCTGCAGTTTCACCCGCGTGAACTACAGTTTATCGCGTTAAAAAGTATCCTATGTCCTTCCAAAGGGTTCAAATTTCTAAAATAAAAGTTAGCCTAAGTTACTCCTTATAACATTAGCTATCTGCGAGTGAAAGTCCCGCCAAAATAGGTCCAGCCGTTTCAGAGATTAGCCGGAACAAACAGACAGACAGAAATTTTAATACTTGATTTTTTTATGTAATTACCGCACCTAAATATAAATAATAAATAAATATAGGGGACATCTGCACACGAATTGACCTAGCCCCAAATTAAGCTCGAAACTTGTGTTACGATATACATACTTATATGGAGAAATAAATACTTATATAGATAGAAATATCCAAGACGCAGGAACAAATATACGTGCTCATCACACATATATTTGGCCTTACCGGGATTCGAACCCGGGACCGTCAGCTTCGCAGGCAGGGACACTACCAACTCGGCTACCGCGTCGTCGAATATTTACTTTTATATGCATTTTGAAAGTTTGAAATGATAAACAAACACTTTAATTTTATTTATTTGTATAATATATATGATTTCTTGTATAAAAATCCAATCGCTTTCTTTCGTTTTAGATGTATTTCCTGATATATTTATTGTATTTATAAGACTCAAGTGGCAGGAATAAAGAGAGGTAGGCCAATTATTATCAGTTACTAAAGCACTGCCGTTAAAGCCTACATAAGCAGTAAAACTTATATAAAAATGCAGTCATTAGGCGACGCGGAGGGTTCCGCGCAATTACACTAGGCCTTGACCCTGAGTTACATAACAGGGGCATAGTATACTGAAGACGGCAGTACGTAATGTTGCCCATTCCTGCTATTTACCGCTCGCTAGTTTAGGAAGCTAGGTTAGCTAGGCATGAGGGAATCTTGAGTGAGCTACGCATGCGTGGTACAACGGCAACCGCACATGAGACAGCTGTCAAACGAAAGATTAATCACAATAAAAAAGAAAATAAAAGTAAATGTTGTAATGAGATATTTTTTATAGCGTAGTGTACTCACTAAAAACAGGTTTTTAGACCCTTATACTTTTAAAATGGTTTCTTTATAGAGGAAGTTTTATGGCTCATGAAGATTTCGTTGCTGCAGCGAAAGGTATTTCTTTTCAAAGAGCAAAGTCACCGTGATTCTATCAATTACTTCTCGTGGCGAACCGGTTTTTCAAACGTCAGTTATCATCTGTATTGAGTCACAGATTACGAGTATAAATCTTGTTTTCACTTCCAAAAATATGAAGAACGCTTCTGCGCTGATTTTAAACATGTCATTAAAATAAAAACAAAAACATCTCACTAATTGCTACGAGTGCTACGACCGCGTAGCACTCGTAGCCTACATCCTCTTGACCTTAGCTACTGCTTTATACAGTACACAGTCGTAGAAAGCTTTAGTGCCTATGGAAGAATGAGAGACAGCCCTAGTATGTCCCGTGGAATATTGGGGTCTTAGGGTTGTCACACATATGCCATTTTCATTTTCTATTCTTACCTTTGCTGAAGTTATGAATACAACACACAATTCAATTCACTCATTCAATTAACGATTCAGATAATATCTATACAGACGGGAATGCCCTAGTTTTTTGGTGTCAACTTCAATTTATATGACCATCGAGATTCCTTGCCAATAACGTGTGACGTCATTGCGTGCTTTAGCGGTCATTCCACACAGATAACGTAACGCGGCGTTACGTGCTTAGATGGTCAGTTTTCAGGCCAGGTGTAGCGTGGCGCCGCATTTCAAAACTTGTATTTTGGCACAGGTGACCTACGTTCAACCAAAAAAAATATGTAAAAAACATTAATCCTGTGTGTGACAAGCCTTGGGTCACCTTTGTTAGGTGACAAACAAGTGGGGGGTGGGGGCGGGTTTGTAAGTTCGTTAGGCTTAGTGGTGGTTGGAGTATGCGAGCTCGTCTTGTTTGGTAGACTGTCGGAAGTTAGAACTGAGGGGTGGAAAATAATGAAGGCTATGGGGTAGTCTGTGGTGAAATTTAAGTTTTCCTTTTAACCTAGTATGTTTTGTTATGCTGTCCTTCAAGATGAGTGGTGGAAAGTATTGAACTAGGTAGTGTATGACCACAAGCCACGTTATGAACACACCGATAGGTACTTGGTGACAGATTCTTAACTTGAGGGTAGCTAGCCAGGCGAGCGCTTGCAAATGCCCTACCACCAAGCTATGGTTTCATCACTATGTTTTACTTCACCAAAAACTCAAGCTCTTTCTAAGATTCGAACCCACGACCTACGGATCACAAGCCAAACTGAGCCAAGTCACTGCCACTGAGCCATCATCGCTATGCTTATGCAGCTGAGTGGTCGAGAAGTCGCTTGCCTGTTGTTTAGGACCATTACAATAACAGTACAGGTGGACCGACGACATTGTAAGAGTCGCAGGGAGCCGATGGCTGCAATTGGCTAATAGAAAAAAAAAAAAAAAAATATATATATAAAAAAATATAAATTATTCTGCTATTTTTTGCATGTAGTCTACGCCTATAATTGTAATAACAATTGGAATTGAGCTGACTATAGCGTGATCTTCGTAAATTGATGATATATTGTTTATTATGTTGGTGTGCATTATAAATAAATAAATAAATAAATAAATAGCCGTTTATGGTGGCGTTCAAAGGAGGAGACCTATGTTCATTCAGAATTTTAAGCTTCAACAGTTCAAAAATAGCTATATTTGAAGCGATATCATCCAGTAAGTAGGTACGTAATACAGCGTGGATGGATGATATCTAATATCGGAACAGGATGCGATATAGACGACGCTGTCCACCGACTGTACCGAGCATATTTGTCTCGCAAAACTATTGTTTTAATTTACTTTGGTAAGACACACTCCACACGACACGAGTTTACATGGGACGGCCGAGTGGCCGTTGCCCGGTCAGCCGTCCCATGTATCGCTGGAGAGACGAAGTCACTATGTACTTGCGCTCACTCCAGCTGGAGTACTGGCGGGAGTTGGCGCAGGACAGAGCGAAGTGGCGTCTTTTGTTATCGGAGGACAACACTCACTTTGGGTCGTTGCGAAATCTCAGTTTGTTAAGACACACTAGCAGCGTCTCACAGTGCTCGCGATATCGCGCAAAAACCTTTTAAGAGATAAAAAGCATATGTGTTAATCCAAAGCGTAAGCTATCTTTCTTCTAAATTTCAGGCTAATCTGTGGAGCCGAATATACTCTCTCACTAAAAACATTCACATTATGATAAATCCTAAAATAACTCGGTTTGTTTGATACTTGTTCACGACTAAACCGCTGAACCAATCTTGATGAAATTTGGTGTGGAGGTAGCTCTAACTCTAGAGAAGGACATAGGATACTTTTTGTCGCGATAAAGTTGTAGTCCACGCGGGTGTAACCACAGGGCGCAACTAGTCCTAATATTATAAACGTGAAAGTTTGTGAGTATAGATGGATGTATGCTAGTTACACTTTCACGCAAAAACTACGGAACGGATTTGAGTGAAATTTGCAATGGAGATAGCTTATACTCTGGATTAACACATAGGGTACTTTGTCCCGGAAAAAAGGTTCCGATGAAACCGTGAGGCGCAACTAGTACATCATAATTAATGTATACGAAATGTTGAAGCATAGCGGAAACAGTGTATGAATATAAATACGTAAATGATTTGATGTGTAACGAATCAAATAAACCATGATTACCTCATCATAACTAGGGATGTTATGGATATGATGTTTCGGATCTGAATACGGATATGTATATAGGAATAAAACTATATCGGTTTCGGGTACGGTTACGCATATGTAGTTATTTCGGATTATCCGCTAGTTTCGGTTACGGTTATTAGATTGAAGTAAAATATACACACTTACACTTCACTTAGTATGTAATAATTTGGTTTTATTTGTTTTTTTTTAAATATTTGTACCTGAGTCTTGGATATTTCTATCTATATAAGTATTGATTTCATTATATAAATATGTATATCGTCGTATAGTAGTAACACATAACATAACACAAGTTTCGAGCTTCATTTGGGGCTAGATCAATATATTTATTTATTTTTATTTTATTTATAGGTTTTATCTAGTTAATTATACGAAATTATCCGAAACTTGTGAAACGGATACGGTAGCGGTTACGGATATCCGATAGTTTCGGTTACGGTTACGGAGCTCCATAACATCCCTGATCATAACGTACGGAGATTGTTTTGATAACTGTACAAACAAGTAATTTCATAAAATAAACTTGAGATAGTAATGTTGCGCAAAGGAAAACATCCTTCCGTGATTTCATTAGGGGAATGGGAGGCAAGGTCGCGGCGCACACATATACGTTACCGTAAGTGTAGGCTCCCTAATTAATTGCTATAATTATTACTATTGGGAAAGGTTTGAGAAAGGCGCGGATAAATGGCGGTAAGGCGAGTTTTTGGAGAGGTTTAATCTCCAAATGAAGGACAATGTTTTGACCACAAGTCACCTGATGTTAAGTGGTGATCGAAGGTGGTGCCACGCTACACCTGGACTGAGGAAAACAGTTCGTTTTTACTGTCCTACTAATACTATACACGTGAAAGTTTGTGAGTATGGATGGATGGATGTTTGTTACTCTTTCACGCAAAAACTACTGAACAGATCTGAGTGAAATTTGGAATGGAGATAGCTTATACCCTGGATTAACACATAGGCTACTTTTTATCCCGGAAAAGGTTCCTGCGGGATAACGGGAAGACGCGGGTTTTTACCGACAGGACGCAACGTGTCGTCAGTCTGTTGAAAATGAAAGAATCTCTGTCTTTCTAGCTAGTAGACGATAAATATTAAATAGTTTTTATGTAAGAATTTCAGATGTGAATATTTTTATGATTGTGAAACTTACAGAACATCAAACTTTTAGCCTTCATAAAGACAAAGATACCGATTGTTGAAGATCACGAAATCAGTACAAGTATCACGACCTAACCAACGCATGTGTCAGCTAGTCTGCCTCCCAACCTCGGCCTCGCCGCGCCCACGTCTTACGGCGTAAATGCTCACCGTCCGCGCCCTTCAGCACTACGGCGATGGTGGTAGCTGGTAGACTCTACGCAGGGAAGGTAATCAATTTAACGTTTCACGATGTTTTAGTGACATACTACTGTGTTTGGAGTCGAGGTGGATTCATTGCTTTACTAGCTACCGTTAAAACCGGAACATAGGTACTTTGCCCTATTAAGAGAGTTGCTCCAATTCAATAGAAATATGCCAGGCGTTTCTTGCCTGCTCTTTTGCCGGCGGAAGAATGGAACGTATTACGTTCCCACTGCTGGGACTCTCTTTCACAGAGAGAGATATGGGCCATAATCTACCACGCGGGCCCAGTGCTGGTTGGTGGATGTCGCATACCCTAGAATGTTGCGGTTCTTGGACATGCCGATTAAAAACATAATTAATACTAATGAAAGAAATGCATTTATTGGGTCGTGTGCCACTGGTTTGCCATCGCTGACTATGTAGAAGCTACACAGATAACATGAAAACAAAATTATTTCCAAACTTTGCCACTTCGACATTTCTCTCATTTCGTTTGACATTGAACTGAGAGCCACTCTGCGGTGATGTAATCCTCATTACTCGGTTTTCCTTTATTTACAGTTTGAGATTTGCTGAAAAACATGACAGATCAAGGCGGCGCGTGATGTAGGCCGTCACGTGACAAATTTCGAAGAAAAAACGTGCTCTGGAAAGTCTTTGACGTTCCGTATTCATGACGAATTCTTACAACTCTTCCAAAGTTACTAATAAATTGGCTTAAGAAGACGACTTTGCGATGAATCCGAACATTGGGTCTATAAAAACCATTTTTCTCTGTAATAATGATAGGAAAAATATCAAAAAAGTACAAATATATTATAAAACAATGATAAAAATGTGCAAGGTTTAAAAAAGTAACAATCATTTTTCTCCAGATCTATATATAACAAAGATTATTTAGTACAGTCAACGACAAAAGTCGCTGAACAATCACACTTTTTTCTATTATCCTCATCATCTCAGACACCAATTTTTGACCTCATCATCACCTAAAATCAGGTGTGTTATGTTGTGGTCAAAATGATTCCATGTAAAATGTAAAAAAAAACAATAATAATTACTGATTTGAAACACATTTGGAAACTCGAGAACGATCAGCTACTATTGTTGCTGACTGTACCACCAATATATTAAGAAATACTATACCTAATGGGCCTTTAAATACTATACCTAATGGGCCTTTAAGCTATTTTCTTAAAATATTGTCTTGATTTTTTTGAGCATCATCATTAACAATTGGTACATCGACTGTCTAAATACACTAATCGTGTGAAGACACAAAACTAAACAGCTTCAGTTCACTCGGAAAACAGTAAATACTGGGCAGTAGTTCAATGTCAGACGAGCCAAGAAACGACGCGCTAGTTGGGAACTGTGACGTCACAGGGAACAAGTTGAAAACTACGCAAGTCGCTTGTTTATGTAACGAATTGTTATTATGAAGATTCTGTGGAATGTACCATTATCATCCCTATTTAGGGGTCTGCACGCGAAAAGTCGTAATGGAACTGTATAGTTTTCACATAAGGGATAACAAGAAATAACAGAACTTAAATCCTACGTTCAATATTATAAACGCGAAAGTTTTTATGTATGTATGTTTGTTGCTCTTTCACGCAAAAACTACTGAACGGATTTGAGTGAAATTTGGAATGGATATAGATTATACCCTGGATTAAAACATAGGCTACTTTTTGTCCCGCAAAAGGGTTCGCGGGATAACGAGAAGACGCGGGTGAAACTGCGCGGCGCCACTAGTATAAAATAAAACTAACAATTTACTCTACACATCAAACTTAATTAACAATTTAATATAAAATCTATACAAGAAAACTATATATATAGGCAACTTTATTGGATCGTTTGACCTAACTAAGAAGGCCTAAGATAGTTCAAACGATAGTTCAGGGATGTGATTTTAAAAATTTCCCAATCCAGGTGTAGCGTGACGCCACCTTTGACCACATCGTCACTTAACATGTGACTTATGGTTCTTATAACATTAGCTATCTGCCAGTGAAAATGCTTATTGTCGTTCCATAAAAATTTAATAGTAAAATGATTTTTATTTATAAGTTTTTATTTCGTGAACACATATTTTCAATGTTATTATCCTAATATAGACTCGAAAAAGCTTTATTCAACTAATTCCATAAAATAAATCACGTAACGCCATTCGAGGCTCCTTCCAAACTTGCCAATAGGTCAGTGAGACACGTACAAACAGCCGTTTCCCGTGTTTACTCGGCGCCAACTTGACATTGGGATTGTTTTTTCCCCTTTCGGTACAAAAGAGAGTTTGTTTGTCCAAGTCAAAGAAAATCGGTGGAAAGTCGACGCCATTAGATTAGACTATTCGTTTATTTGTTTTACGTGCTTAGACACGTATTGTGCGGACCTACGGTAATATAATAATAAGCTGTATAAATATGTACTTATGTAAGTTTAGTCTTTATTTTCTTACTAGCTGTTCCTCGCGGTTTCACCCGCGTGGGCTACAGTTTATCGCGATAAAAAGTATCCTATGTCCCTTCCCCGGGGCTCAAATTATCTCTATACCAAATTTCATTTAAATCGGTTCAGTAGTTTAGGCGCGATAGCGTATATATTCCGTAGACTCCAAAATTATTCCCGCACTTCGGCGCCCCCTCAACGCGTTACCTGCTGTAGGTACCCATTATCCTATTTTAATTCTAAGTTAATTTTTCTTGGACCGCACGTTTGAATCGCGCAGTTAAAGGTCTTCCTGGTCCGCGACCGCACTTTACCTATGTCATAGATCATAGATTCTCCCGGTGCCCCGCTCACCTCACCGCGTTTCCCGCTGCGCTGCGGTGCGGCGGTTTTATTTTTCTACTACTACTTACATTTTTAAACTCGTGATATCTTTCGAACGGAATGTCCGAATTGAATGATTCAAAAAGTTATATGAAGGCATTGAAGCAGTTTTGAATAAGAAGTAATTTATTTTGATAAGGATTAATATCAAGATACAAATAAAGAGCCTTTTCTAGCGGCGGCATCAAAAATTATTTTTTTAAAATATAAGATCACTTATTGTGGCATAACTATAATAGTTAGACATATGCTCTCGCGGACTTTTTTGTAGATCTTAATGAGACCTACAAACCCGCAATACATTATTTTGTTCTAGTGTCAATAGTTTTTGCAGCGCACGCAAAAATAGTTTTTCGTTTTCACACCTTGGGTTGCAAAATAGCAATTTTCTTACGGATCCCTAATTTTTTTGGAAATAAAATATAGCCTATAGCCTTCCTCGATAAATGAACTATCCAACACTGAAAGAATTTTTCAAATCGGACCAGTAGTTCCTGAGATTAGCGCGTTCAAACAAACAAACAAACAAACAAACAAACAAACAAACAAACAAACAAACAAACAAACTCTGCAGCTTTATAATATTAGTATAGATTTCAATTTTCATACTAAGTAAATTATATTGGTTTTACAAAGATAAAGGGAAAAAAAATAATTAATAGGCAGTCGCTAGTTTAGAATGGTCATCTCAGAGCGGTCTCCAAAAGTAAATGTCAACAATTTTTGCTATATATGGAAGTGACAGTCTTAGGTCAGAAACGTCACATAAAACTAGTAGAAAAAAAACAAAAGCTGTAAATAATTAAATTATGGTTGATTTCTAAGACACTGGCTTATTTCAGTTGCCACATAAAAAATATAGCCTCTATAAATAAAAACTACCAAAAATATTCATTTAACGCGCAAATCAATAGTAATTTAATACGTATAATTAGTTTATTAAAATATTCGTGTTAAACTATTATCATTTATCCAGCGATATAAGAATACCATTAACTCAGAGGTCAAACCAGTAGTATCACGGAGTTTCCTACTCGAAAACATCCAAATATGATCACAAAGCGAAAGTATTTAAAAATAATGATTTACGCTGAACTAATAAAATCACAATTAGAATATTTAAATCGAAAAATTCACGGCACTTTATCTGCCAGTGTTTTTTAAATCGATAAAGTGCCGTGAATGTTTTCCTCTCTAAAAAAGTAGACCTTTCATTTAAATTATGCCAAAACAAATAGCAGCTTCAAAAAAAACTCTACCACACGTTATCCGAAAAATAAATCACTGTTTTCACAAATCAACTCACAACAAAAACATACCGAAAAAAAAAAGAAAAGAAATTAAAAAGTTGACACAAAACGGCCAGTCCCGCTCCTAATTCGAAAAGATAACCACAGTTGTCACTTTTTCATTCTTACTTTGACAGTTCTTTCGTATTCGAAACGCGTTTTTTCTCTTTTTCACAAATAGCGCGCGAAACGTCCGCTCTTGGCGGGAATTCCGCCTACACTTCAGAGCTTTCAGCTTTCAGGGGCGCTACTCTGAACTCAAGCGAGTTTATCGCTTAGGGTGAAACCAAACCAGCGTAATTTTGTGAGTCGTGAGTCGCAGAATTTCGGTAGCATAAATTCTGCTGCATTCAGTTTCATACAAAAAGGCAGTTGGTGCAACACGACGATGCAAAATGAGTTATCTGCTGACTCAATGTGCGTAGACTCGACCGAATTTCGGTCGTGGTGAGGGAAGGGCAAATAAAGTATGAAACTGTCCCCATATGAGCCTCTGACTATTGAGTGGGTTTACCCAGCTTCTTTTTCTTCGTAAATACACAGTATTTTTAATGAATACGTCGTGCTCGACGACACTAACAGCCCGTACCAACGCTCAATACTGAATAAATAAATTAAGTTCGTCTGGCAACTCAACAGAAATTCAGTTGAACGTAAAATGAGTGACCGAAAATACGCGACTCACGACTCACAAAATTACGCTCGTTTGTTTTCACCCTTAGTTTGCATTATCTCGCTCGATTCGCTTTTTGCTCTCGCGCGGGTGGATGCGGTGTGCGCATTTGCAAACTCAGTGAATACGGTTAGACAGTTTAGTGGTGGGTCAGCGTTTTATTAGACGGTCTAGCTTAATAATGTTAGTGCAGGGCTTGTATTATGCAAGTAGGTTATGCAGTATAAATGCAATTTCATTTTACTATTTTTAATACTATGAAAGTGTAGTGTAACTTTCTAACAGTGAAAAATAAAATCTTATTTAAATCTGTGGTACGGAAAATACCGCCTACATCTTCACTTTTGTTCTTCTCTTTTTTGCTTGATTGTCATGCTTTTACAAAAAAAGAACTCCCAATAAACTCATTTTAATTTGTTTTAAATACATATAGATAATATCATTAGTCGGATACAATACAGCATTTCATTCTGATCACAGCTACGTCTACCGATTGTGATTTCATTTAACATCTTAAATTAGACTGTCACGCATTAATTCGTCCATGTAACACAGAATCTTGCAAGACAACGAAAAGTTGTAACAAAATTAAAGGTCAAAACCGCGTTGGTACTTAACCCTGTCCTTCGCAGTAGGGCTCGTGAAGGGCCGCCCAGTCAGCGCGGCGCGAGGGCGGCCGGAGCTCGGACGGAGGGCTTTTTACTGACGCATCTGATTTGATGCTTCATTTGCCGGCTATATCGTGTGAATTTGTCGCGAAGCACCTATCGGTGTTCCGGCAGACACACTGTTTATACTTCTTATAGTGTAATGTTTGACCACAGATGTTAAGTGACGAGGTGATCGAAGGTGACACACTACACCTGGACTGGGAACTGGCTGCAAAGTGGGGCTGCCGGAAAACACAGAAAGAGGCTTGGCGATAGATTCTTAATTTGACATATGTTTTTTTTAGTCGGATACACTGAGAAAAAAATTCTGACTTTCCTTCTGAGTCTTCCCTTCCACGACCGATTCCTTCCTATTTTTTTACCTTAGTTTTCCTTCTGAATCACAATTCCTTCCCTTTTGACTCAGAAGGAAAACGGTATTTCGGAAGGTCTTTTTTCTCCGTGTACGACTGTCGTGCCCGGCCTATAGCTGGGTCACTGCATCTCATTGTCTTCATTATTGTATTCATCAATTGTACCTAATACTTGTCATTAGTAAAACACATTTTAATCTTATAAAACCAACAATTATAAAATAAAAAAAGTAATCACTTTAAAAACTTAAACAAAAGAAAGTTACAAGAAAAAGTTTTGTAAATGTGATCCATCAAAAAAAGTCCCCATTTCTTGTCCGTTCTTTTGCCGGTGTAAGGTGTTTGTAAGAGGCGTAGCTAGTTTTAAAGTGATCACATGTTGTACATATCATACTAAATAAATAAAATAGATTTTGACATTACCCTATAATTTTTTTTTTTTTTACTATTTACAGGGTAGCGTTTTACCACAAGTCACCAGATGTTAAGTGACGATGTGGTCATAGATGGCGCCACGCTACACCTGGACTGGGAACTGGCTCTCAAGTGTGGCTGCCGGAACACCGATAGGTGCTTGGCGACAGATTCTAACAAGAGGGTGGTAGCTAGCCAGGCGAGTACTAGAAAATACCCTACCACCCAGCAAAATATACTTCCAAAAAAATCCTTACGAAGTGCCAAGTTCAAGGCACTAGAGATAAATAAACTCCGCTCGAGAGAGCTCATTTACAACACAATGACGGCAATACAAAATTTTAATAGTACACCCCTCGGAGGGGCACCCCGCGCAACGATGAAAGAACCAATTTGACGAGCGAAAAACGAGACACATTGCTTTACCTTTGTTCAGTCGGGCTGTTGGTATTCAAACGTTTTCGCTGCTAATTACATTAAATTGAGCGATTTATATAATTTGCTCACTGAATGAAACAATTCGTTGTTACTTTCGCCTTCGGTTTTGTAGAATTTGCCGGCTGATTGTTGTTACTAATTGGATTGAAAATTGGCGTTAATATGAGAAAGCGTTCCATAATGGGCCACCTTAATGTGCCTCTAGCTCGAAATATATTATTCGCGTAGATTTTCATAATTAATTAAATTAAATGGTACCAAATTAATATTGGAATCGATTTTAAGCTTTCAATATGGCGGCGAAGCCTTAGGTAAATGAAAATTAAAAATAAATATATTTAAGAATTATATATCTGTCTGTCTGGCGTTCACGCCTAAACTACTGAACCGATTTAAATGAAATTTGGTACAGAGATAGTCTGGAGCCTGAGAAAGAACATAGGCTACTTTTTATCGCGATAAACTGTAGCCCACGCGGGTGAAACCGCGGGGAACAGTCGACTCTTCTAGAAATGCTCTGCCTTGTAAGGAATACATTTGAAATTAAATCTTTTTCAGTTTTCAATGTCAATGTTACCTTAAAATATGCGTCGCTCGGAAAGAAAATGTTTCCCAAAACAAAATAATTCAAGCACCGAATAACTAACTCGAGGTTCGTTCATAAAATTCGTTGAAATATCCGTTTGACGCTTCAAGAATCCATCACAAAACTCCGTCTGACGTTAGCTTTAGGACGACTACAAAAATAAACTGTAAAATTAGGCCTAATTACAACCATTCCTCTCTATAACTATGATTTAAAAGTCAAAGTCAATTGTTTTTTATTCAATAGGATACATGTGATCACTTTAAAACGTCAAACTTAAAACTAGCTACGCCTGTTCCAACCTCCTTACACCGGCAAATGAACAGGCAAGAAACGATAGGCAGGTAATTTTCCTGTTCACTAAAATCCCAAGCTTTTTTGTCATCTAAATAGTTCGATATTTTATGATAAGCTTTACAAAAAGATTTCTCTTGGTTGGTTGAGCTAATAATAAGGATAAAAAATTAAATGTCGTATTAAATTATACACAGCAGCCCTCTGCCCCAAAAAAAATCTTTATTTATTAATTTTACAGCATCGATGAATAACTAGTTAATTCACGTCTTCTAATGATCTTCGGGGTGTTGAAGGGACTGGAACAGGATGTTAGGATAGGGGTAGGTATCTGAAAGGAAGAGGAAGGGTTAGGTTAACATGTGCAAAAACTTTGATGAACTTTTATACTCGTGTTAAAGATTATGCTGGTGAGAAGGACTTTATACCTTTTTTTTTACTATTTACAGGGTAGCGTTTGACCACAAGTCACCTGACGTTAAGTGACAACGTGGTCGAAGGTGGCGCCACGCTACACCTGGACTGGGAACTGGCTCTCAAGTGAGGCTGCCGGAACACACCGATAGGTGCACGGCGACAGATTCTTATCAAGAGGGTGGTAGCTAGCCAGGCGAGTACTAGAAAATACCCTACCACCAAGCTAGTCCAGGGGACTATAGGACTCAAATTTTCATGGTCTGAATTGCTCACGCGTCCAGGACCTTCATTACCTATGACCTTCAAGACTCCTTGCCAACGTGTGACGTCATGACGAGCTTTAGCGGGCTAAATACACTATCGGCCGTTCCCTATAACCGATCTATCTACGGTTTGCTCTACTAGAGATTGACATTACTTTTATGGAGCTTTTGTCAAAATTCTATCTCCAGTAGGGGAAACCGTGGATAGATCGGTTATTGGGAACGGCCGCACATATTTAATAATAATAATAATGCCCGCACAATCACATACATAGGCTCTGAACCCTAACTAGGTTTCCCTGTATCTAGGGTATCAGAAACTACGAGGATCGGGGATCCACGACACCCAGACACAGAACAAATACTTGCGCTTTTTTTTCCAATGCACAAATGTTTGTCCTGTAGCGGGAATCGAACCCGCGACCTCACGCTTCACAGTCGGCTATCCGCCCATTGCGCCATATCGGTCGTCAAAATAATACAGTACAAGCTAAAACTAGAACTACATAAATACTTCTACATGTACTTACTTACAAGTGTACATGTGTAATGTAAATAAAGTTATTTATACAAATGCTAATCTCATAAAAACTGCACTAAAAGAACCAGCAAGTTACGTCGACGCAACGTGGGGAGTGGCAAACATTGGGATGCATTCGTATACAAAACTACTGAACGTCCACATATATACATATATAAAAGATTGATTGTTCACTGCAATACCAAGCTTCCATCCATCCATTATTAATTATTAGTAGTATTAAGTAGGATGCGTTTAATTATGTTTGTGACCGACGAATCGCCGAGGCAACGAGCCATGTTGGCTACCCCTGATATAAAATTCAAATTGAAAAATAGCACCGATTGAATTTACGAAGCTATAATTCATAGTAAACGGAGCATAGAACAGTGCCTGGCGAATCTTTGGCACATTTGGGGCTCCAACACAAAACTGCGAGTCCGCATCGCATCGCAAATATCTGCGAGCTCGCACGAATGCAGCACAATAATTTCCGATCTGAATCGCATCCCGCCGCATCGCATCGCTGTTTTAATTCATAAATTATCCTTTGAGACTAAAATTTCATCAAGATCGATTCAGCTTATGCGTGAAACGGAAACAAACACACAAACAATCTGTAAGCGTTCTATTTTAAACAGAGTGAGTAACATTCACGTTTCTAATAATGTCTTACTATGGATATAATGCGACGTCCAATTTTTTGCTAGAAACTGTAATCGGTTCTAGTAAAAACGACATGACGTCTAGAAGTTTCGGCTACTTCAAGAGTTTAAAATAGAGCCGATCGATACCGATTGCACACTAATAAATAACTCATGGTGAATCGGACACGTCGGACGGCATCGATGCATCTATAAATAATATACGGACGATTAGTGAACACCGTGCAGCCCTAGTTGAGACCTGATGTTAAGTGACGATGTGGTCGAAGGTGGCGCCACGCTACACCAGCAGTGCGATTTTATTTCACACGGAAACACCACCGACCACGGATTCGGAAATGTTTCCGCGAGAATTTTTTAGACGCGATTCACAAATCTGAATTTGGAAACTGATATTTAATTTGACAAACCATCAGCTGCTCAATCACGGAAAAGTTTCCGCCACCTATCTGCTCTCGGAAAACGTTTCCGCGAATGAGGAGCCGGTGAAGCAAAAGTGACGTCGAATCCGACACGGAATCTTTCCGAGTGAATTAGAATCGCACTGCTGGACTGGGAACTGGCTCTCGTGGGGCTGCCGGAACACACCGATAGGTGCTTGGCGACAGATTCTTAACAAGAGGGTAGCTAGCTAGCTAGAAAATGCCCTCCCTCCAAGCTATGGTTTCATCACGATTTTTTCCTTCACCGAAAGCTCAAGCTCATTATAGGATTCGAACTCACGACCTACGGATCGCAAGCCGACGTCACTACTACTGAGCAATCATCGCTTCAAAATCAGTACACATTTTGCCATTTTTCTCATGCCGATGTCCATCCCCTTATACGTGACTGTATTTTTTTTTTACAAAATGGCCATCAAATGATCTTATCTTATCTTTTATCTTTATCTTTATGGTATTACGTATAATCTATCGATTTATTAATTTCGGGCGTTAAATGCTTATAACAATAAAAAAAACCGCCTAGCGATTCCGCCCAGAGTTTTTCCAAAGAATGTCTCAATGCTGCCGAGCTAAAAATGTTAGACCTATGTAAGGATGGAATGTTACCTTTCTACCGGGAAAGAATTTTACAAAGGAATATCAAAGAGTTACGGTATCAACGTGGGGCGGGGCGAACTTTACGGCTTGTATACATACGGTCAACAATTATAGTAGGCAATCCTACTATGTCTAAATCTGACAAAGTGATCTATCAACGCACAGCCCAAACTACTGGACGGATCGGGCTGAAATTTGGCATGCAGGTAGATGTAATGACGTAGGCATCCGCTAAGAAAGGATTTTGATTAATTCTACCCCCAATGGGATAAAATAGGGGATGAAGAGGCTGAAAATATTTTGGAATTTTTGCACACTATGACGAATAATCCGGCAGTCACCGCTCGATAGCGAAAACTAATGAAATCAGCTATGAAAACAAGATGGTTGTCAAAATGTCAAATCAAGGCAAGTGCGTTTCGTTTCACGCACATTTTTATTGACTTATTTAAAAAATTATCGGACTAAAATATGACCGGATCCCGGGATCCGAATCCCGGTTGAATCCTCTACATAGACTTCACACAATCGCAAAGTCAAAGTCGCTGAACAACATAACAAGTTTTAATATTACCTTCACAATCTTAAACCTTTGACCGCATCATCACTTAACATCAAGTTTTGATAGTTTACAAAAACTATAAAAGATTTCGTTTCCTTTCATAGATCATTTTTTCTGCGTCCCTTACGGAAGCTTTGGAGGAACTATATTGATAATAAAAATTCAAAAAACCTCTTGGACCGATTTTCATCAAACACAGCTAAGCACACTCCCGACTAATTCACCTTTCAAACAAAGAAACACAAACAAAATCGGTCCATCCGTTTGAGAGCAACGATGCCACAGACACACACACAGACATACAGGCATCGACGTCAAACTCATAACACCCCTCTTTTTGCGTCGGGGGTTAAAAATCGGTAGTACCTAAGAGTTATTTTTATTTTTTTACTATTTACAGGTTATCGTTTGACCACAAGTCACCTGATGTTAGGTGACGATGTGGTCGAAGATGGCGCCACGCTACACCTGGACTGGGAACTGGCTCTCAAGTGAGGCTGCCGGAACACACCGATAGGTGCTTGGCGACAGATTCTTAACAAGAGGGTGGTAGCTAGCCAGGCGAGTACTAGAAAATACCCTACCACCAAGCTATGGTTTCATCACGATGTTTTCCTTCACCGAAAGCTCAAGCTCATTGTAGGATTCGAACCCACGTCTTACGGATCGCAAGCCGACGTCACTACCACTGAGCCATCATCGCAATGAATATTTCACATCGTTGTATTCGAATTCGAACAGAGTTTTCGAGTTACGTTTTGCATTTCAGCAGTACGAGTTGCCACTTTGACAAGGTACCGGTAGTAAACTTTGACGTTTACGAAAACTTTTAGTACTCTAGGGTTACAGATCCAGTTTCAATAGTTCCTCAATCCGCACAAATCTACGTCAGTAAACACGTTTCTACGTGAGTTACGTGACGTAAACGGTATGCAATGAGCTCCGTGCGATTGTGTAAGCATTACGTACCGGAGCTATCAAGATTATTTCGGGGGTGGTTGTGACGTAGTCAAATACGCATTGCGCGCTGTTTGTTATGGTGGCTATTTCTAGTATTTGAGGAGGAAAGGGATGCATATAAATCAGTCATTATTTTAGACTGTCTGCAAATTATATATTTAAATTTCTTTATACACTTAAATTTATACGTATTTTCTTTCCTTCTTTGTTTATATTTCAATATCTGACTGTATTTTCTAAATTTAGTTAGTAAGAAAGCTGGATGTCTGATTAAAATAAAATTAAACAATGCATAATTATAATATACTGATCCGTCGCGGTTCATCTTGTCATTTGAATAAAGCTCATCCACACACTATGGAGCCCGGGAAATTCGACACTACTCGATTTACTCCTTTCTCCCACCTTTCAAACTGTACTCTGATTTTATCATTGGGTGACATTTTTTGGCTATGTTTTCTTAGGATTGATAAGTAATGGTCAGCTTTCGGTAATGAACCTTAACACGTATATATATAAATATGAGTTTAAAATGTACTTACCTTGCAAGACAAAAATTTTAAACTCGCTTTTGTAGACCATTTCTGCTTCAAACAAATAAGACTTCCAAAATATAAACTGGGCAATAATCTACTATTATCTATAACTTTACATCTATATACTCAAAAAACAAAATTCACTCAACAATAAATCTACGATGCTATGAATAAATCCCACTAGTACACAATGATAACTATACAAATTTATTTCTAAGCACTTACCTATCGTAGAGTCAGGCTTGAGGGTCTGGTCCCACGCCTCATCTTCGGCTTTGCGGAAACTTCGCTCCACTACACGGAAAAAAATATAAAAATTGTTTTAGAATTTAATCAAAGCTTTCATTTACTTGATGACCGATGTGGCGCAATGGGCGGATAGCCGACTGTGAAGCGTGAGGTCGCGGGTTCGATTCCCGCTACAGGACAAATATTTGAACATTGAAAAAAAAAAGCGTAAGTATTTGTTCTGTGTCCGGGTGTTGTGGATCCCCGATCCTCGCAGTTTCTGATACCCTAGATACAGGGAAACCTAGTTAGGGGTCAGAGCCTATGTATGTGATTGTGCGGGCATTATTATTATTATTATTCTTATCACACTAATCACAATAATCCTACTAATATTGTAAACATGCAGGATTGTGAGTAGGTATGGATGTATGGATGGATGGATGTTTGTTACTCTTTCACGCAAAAACTACTAAACGGATCTGGCTGAAATTTGGAATGGAGATAGCTTATACCCTGGACTAACACATAGGTTCCTTTTTAGAAAAAGGTTCATGCGGGATAACGGGAAGACGCGGGTGTAACCGCGGCGCGCAGCTGTTAATATAATAGTACTCACTGTTAAGAAAGTTCACCGTGCCCGATGTCTTCCGCGATTTCTTGTCCGTCGAGTCTTGAGCTGTTAAAAAAAACACAGATTTATAACAGGAATTTCCATCAAACCGTTATAAAAAAGTCAGCCAAATCGGTCAAGCCATTCTCTTGATATCTTTGAAAATCACATGCGAAAATTGATTTTTATTTATAAATATAGGTGATAACAAAATTGTGACAGTTTTATGCACTAAAACTAAGCTTAAAATCAATATAAAAATGATATTTATTTTGTACGATACAACATATTGTGATCACTTTAAAACGTCAAACTTAATACTAGCTTCGGCTGTTCCAACCTCCTTTCACAGGCAAAACAAGCAAGAAACGCCCGGCAGTTCACTTTTGATTGCGATCACATTAATTAACAATTTTACACTTACTACTAACTGATTGAATTGGAGCAATTTCACTACAACCCCAAGCTTTTTATCATCTAATTTTGATTAAAATATCTTTTGCACCTTAGGATAGACCGACGGCGCTAATTAGTAATGCGTATCAATATCTTTGAAGGTTGAGGCGCGTCTACTAATAACGTGCGTACAAAATGAGGGTCAGACTAAATCTCATTAGCGGAGGTGGCAAGTTAACTTGAGACAGTTGCTACTGTCTCAAGTTAACTTCGAAACAAGACTAAATAAAGGAATATTACGTAGGTATTTATAAAATTAGGAACCACGAACCGGAAGACGTTCTGTAGGTAGGGCCCCCCACTAGGTGGATCGACGACATTGTAAGAGTCGCCGGGAGCTGATGGATGCAAATGGCTAATAGCCGTTCATGGTGGTATTCTAAGGGGGAGGCCTATGTTCACTTCTTCCGGCTGATGATGATAATAATGATCATTGGGTTTTTATTAGGTTCTAAGTATTTTTATATAATTTAGTATTCATGGTGTGAAAGCGGTCACAGTCACCTATGTACATTTGCAACACTATGGGAGTTGAAGGACGATGTTTTCCTTCACCAAAAGCTCAAGCCCATTGTAAAATAGGGGTTCCCATACTCATATTGTCTACTGCCCACTTTTAGAATAAATTATTTTATAGCGTCCCCATTAAGCCTCTACACAACGCCCCCCTTTAGCTGAAAGGCTGTTGTAGATCCTGTTGTGGTGCTGCAACAGCCCCCCCCCCCCCCACCTCCCCCCTCCTGCCACAGTACCTGCGAGCTGGTTGGTGTGGTGTATCCTCTCCATGAACCGTGAGATCCTGTTGTTGTGGTGGTGCTGGTCCCCGTCGAGGCAGCATCCCTCCTCCACTTGTCTCGCGCACAGCCGGTGCACGCGCAGGTTGCAGTCTGCGACAACACACATTCATCATCATCATCATCATCATCATCATCCTCGAAGGAGTGTAACACTCTGCCAGCGTCTTTGTTTCCCGATAAGTATAATTTGGGTGCCTTCAAGTCGAGTGTGGACAGGTATCTTCTAGGCAAGCATGCTCCATCACCGACCTCGTCATCACTTACCATCAGGTGAGACTGAGGTAAATGGCTTGCTAATTTAACTTGAGGGTGGTAGCTAGCCAGGCTAGAGCAAAAAAAATGGCTTTCCTACCATTTTTCCTTCCCTAAAACGTCAAGGTCATTGTAGGATTCGAACCCACTACGGGTCGTAATCAAACGCCAGTACCACTGAACTATAATCGCTTCAAGAACACCCAACCTTCCAATTTCAGGACAAAAAAAATGCTACCACCTTCGAGTTCAGAGTCCGACGCAAAATACCTGTGTATCGGCAGTATAATTAATTAAACGTGTAAATCGCGCGGTAGTTTTTAAACACTGCGCGGGCAAATCCGCAGCAAAAATCTAGTCCGAATAAATGCATATCAAACAATAATAATAATAGTGACATCTTTTATTATAGAAGATAGAATAGGCCGTAATTTTCCTATTTGCTCACTGGCAAATACACTAATCGTGTGACGTAATAACTACTAACAAAAAAAACCGTCGGTACAGTCAGCGACGAAAGTAGCTGATCATTATAGATTTTCCAAATTTGTTTTACATCAGTAATGATTTGGTTTTTTTACATTTTACATGGTAGCGTTTTGACCACGACATAACACATCTGATTTTAACTGATGATGTGGTCAAAGGTTGGTTTTAACGGCCGGTTTCGATAACCGATCTATCCACGGTTTCCCGTAACTCGTTAATATTCATGTTCCCATATGCCAATGTGTACAACTAAACAAGAGAAATCTTATTAGTAAAGCTAATTAAAAAATATCGGACTATTAGATGACAAAAACAAGCTTGAGATTTTAGTGAACTTGCTCCAATTCAATCAATTAGTAATAAGAATAAAATTGCCAATGTGATCGCGCCAAAAAAATTATCTGCCGGGTGTTTCTTGCCTGTTCTTTTGCCGGCGTAAGGAGGTTGGAACAGGCGTAGCTAGTTTTAAGTTGACGTTTTAAAGTGATCACAATGTATACTATTGAATAAAAATGAATTGAATTTTGAGCTTATGTCAAATTTCCATCTCCAGGGCAAATCGTGGATAGATTGAAGCCGGCTGTAAGATAATAAAGGTAATATAATCGGAAATTGATCAGCGATTTTTCTCGCCGACTGTAGTCACCCAGCGACATCTACAATCAACTTTACATGTGACTCCCCATTAGCGCCAAAAAGCCTATCAAAGACTTTGTACTTCAACTAAAATTAGTACGCCCGATACGAACTAGATGGCGCCACAGGAAAAATTAGCTCGCGCAAGCGTTTCATTCACTGGTTTTGGGAGGCGAGCTCGCCGATGTACGTGGGTACGTTTGAAGTTTGTTGATGTTTGTCAATGAAACAAAGATTTATCTTGAAAGGGTGGACAACCGGCCAATAGTCCGGTTGACGCCTAAAAATTATCGAAGGCACAGTCATACTCTAGGGATGTGACTTGTCACTTGGAGGGAAAAAATCGATTTTTATCTTTTTAAAATAAATCGATTTACAAAAAAACTAGTTTTTATATAATATAAAAGTTGCATTTCTTTTTTGTACATTGTAATAAAATTACTTATTGTAGCTTATAACTGCAAAATTCGATTGAATTAATTCGTTTAATCCAAGAGGCGCAATTATTTATGCCAAAAATTTAATATACCAGGGACTAGACAACAAATTAGGAAAGCCACATACTAGAGCACCAGCACTGGGATTTCTTTATTTTTTTTTTAACTACTTCTTTATAAAAGCCAACAAAATAATTTCACTAATGTTTTTTTGCTATAGTACAGTCATTGGGTATTTTTGCCTGGAAAGTTTTCCGGGAGTTTTTTTTTTGTTTTGAGTTTTGTTTTGTTTTGCACCTTTCGGTGTGTTCCGGCAGCCTCACTTGAGAGCCAGTTCCCAGTCCAGGTGTAGCGTGACGCCATCTTCGACACTTAACATCAGATGACTTGTGGTCAAACGCTACCCTGTAAATAGTAAAATAAAAAAAATTGCCATTTTTATAGATTTTGACGTGCTCTTTCGGAATTTCAACTTTGCTACCTCGTATCTTTGCCGCTCGCGCCGCCATTTTGGAAAAATGGCGCCTAAATGCAGTTTTTTGATAATAACTCCTTTCCGACGCATTTTACAGAAAAACATATCTCTAGAGAAAATTTCTTTTTTATTTATCTTTTTATTTTTTCAACCAAATGACTGTACTACTAATAAAAAATAAATATATTATAGTGACCTGTGCAGACGTATGCCTGCGGCGCGAGCCCCCAGATGACGTGGTCGCAGTGGTGGCAGTGCCCCACCGACGTCAGCGCCACTAGCTGCAGGTGGTGGCCGCGGACCACGAACTGGAACAGCGTAAACAGTCAATAGTCCATCATTCAATAGGATACATTAGCTCCGCCTGTTTCAACCTCCTTACGCCGGCAAAAGAACGGGCAAGAAACGCCCGGCAGGTAATTTTTTGGCGCGATCACATTGGCAATTTTATTCTTATTACTAATTGATTGAATTGAAGCAAGTTCACTAAAAACCCAAGCTTTTTTTTTGTCGTCTAATAGTCCGATATTTTATGATAAGCTTTCCTAATAAGATTTCTCTTGGGTGGTGCACATTGGGATATGGAACTAACTTGTGAAGGGTTACGGGCTGTTGGTCCGCTCGCGTGCGGCTAGTAAGATAGGGGAGACTCACTGGCTGCGGATGCTGCTTGGTGATCTGTTTAAGACGCTGCTTGTAGAGCTTGTCCCGCTGCAGAAACGAGGCGCGCTGGCCGCCCACCGCCGCAGCTATGGCCGCCGGCCTGCAAACACGTGATAAATGTGTAAATATCTTCTAATATCTAAAAATTTCGTAAAGGTGTAACTAATATACACATATTAGGTATAGGGATTATAATACGGGCCAGGTATTTCGTATTATAATATACCGATACAGAATATTTGGTTCCGAGGTATTAGCACAGATATTAGTCAAACTAAATGAATACAAGAAATTCACGATAGTCGATACGACTATCGCCGGCGCCAGCCGCTAATAGAGCAGCGTTGCGCACGGTAAATGCATCGTCGTATCTCACGCGAAACTAGAGAAAGGAGAATAACGGCCGCTACTACGTTTTTAAATAAAAAACTAATGTTTTTAAGTGTTAATTTGTAAATAATTATTATTAATGTACGTACATAACATAAAACAATGTAAAAATGAAAACAAAAAAAATGTATAATGAAAAATATAACTTTATTGATAATAAAAATGAAAATAAAAACAAAATAATAGGGTAAAAAAACAATCGTATTCACTACGCATTGAAACAAATATCAAAAATTTAACTTATATTTGACTAATACCCCGTATTAGGTATGATACCCTAATATCAATAAAACGATATATTCGGTATTAGTGATATCACCCTAATATACCACCTCTAAAATTTCGTGTCACGGTATTTGTTATCGAACTCCTTTAAACAAAACGACTGATTTTTATTTAAAAAATTGTGTATATATGGTAGGTCAGAGAATATGATCCTACTAATATTATAAACGAGAATGTTTGTAAGGATATATGAATGTTTGTTACTCTTTCACGCAAAAATGACTGAACGGATTTGAGTGAAATTTGGAATGGAGATAGGTTATACCCTGGATTAACACATAAGCTACTTTTTATCCCGGAACAAGGTTCCTGCGGGATAACGAGAAGATGCGGGTGATACCGCTGGGCGCAACTAGGTAGGTATACACAATTTTTATATTGTTTGTAACCTGTTTGCTAGAAACACTCACTTGTGCTTAATTTTCTTCTTTATAGGTGACTTAGGTGACTGCCACCACTTCCTCCTCACTTCCAATGCGGACACCTCACTCAACTCCACTACTACATTCACCATTCTATTGACATTTCACTCACAGACCCAAAAAAAATTGATTTTTTTAATCTGTCAGGGAAAATAAATAATTTGCCACGTTTTCGGGCGAGAATGAAAGATTAAAGAAATTGCTCCAATTCAATAAATTTTATTTGCCCCGACGTTAATTGCTTGTTCTTTTGCCGGCGTAAGGAGGTTGGAAACGGCGTAGCTAAGTATCAAGTTTCCCGTGTTTAAAGTTGTTTCCAACTATATAAACGTTTTTTGTCTTTGAAAGGAAACGATACAAAAATGTCGTATGTTTTGTACACGTACAAAGTAACAATTATAAGGAATCCTGTCCAATGGCTGGTTATCAAGTGACTAGTTATTAATATAATTAATAATTTTCCTGGAGTGATATAACGTTATGTCCATAAATGTAAAGCTAGTGTTACACTGACAAAATGACTTATTCGTAACGGCTAAAGATAAATACCCCAGAAACACGAGAGATCCAGATAGAATTGTTCTAGCCAAGGTCCCAAAAACTTCAATGTACTTGAATAACTGCTATGCAATGTGTGGACGCATATACAACACTGTTCCTATAGACATATAAAAGCTACCAAAAAATCGATTTAATAAAAAACTTAAATTGTGGCTAATGGATAAATGTTTTTATAATGTTAAAGATTTCATAAAATAGGTTCGCAATCATAATGCTGATAAGTTAATATTATGTAAGAATTATGTAATGACCATTAATATAATATAATTTTGTATACAAAATATTTGCACGCCGCCTTGTGCGGCAAAATGTATCTGGCACTATTCTGTACTAATTCCATCTTTACTAACCGACATTTTACGCAAATAAATAATTCTATTCTATTCTATTCTAAAAAAAAACAATTTAGGCGACCAAAAAAAAATTGATGGGATTGTAGTGAACTTGCCCCAATATTATGAATAAAACATTGTAAATGTGATAGCGGCCAAAAAATGTCCTACCATCTTTTGCCGCTGTAAGGAGGTAGGAACAGGCGTATTTTAGTATGAAGTTTGGCGTTTTAATGTGATCAAAATCTTTAAATTCCTAAATAAATTTTATTTGAATTTTGACAAACATTTTATGTGAGTATAATTTTTTTGTATTTTTTATTTGCGTTATTTTTTTCGAAAAACAGTTGGCTGTGCCCCGCTGTTTCCCCCGCGTGGTTTACATTGTATCATTGTATCGTGCGTGGAATACGTTAATACGTAATTTAACAACAACTCAATTTTAAACAATTTTAAACTTTTTCAATATGACAATGTACCTACTCGATATTTTTGTCCAACCGAGTAAGCGACAGAATTAAAAATAATGTTTACAGGAAATCAATGAAAGGAAAATAATGTTATTTGTGTCGTTTACCTTAACATCGTATTTATGTCTTATAGTCAATACTATTGTACTAATATTACAACGTGCTAAAGTTTGTTGTAATTTTATTTGTTTTTATGTAGTTGGTAATCTTCCAAACTACTGATCCGCTTCCAAAAATTCTTTCACTAATATGAAAAATTATTTTTTTATTTATTTTTATATACGTTTATAAACGTATATATGAAAATACATTATTCTTTTTTATCATGGTGTAAGAACTCACGATATTTGTAAAACAAGTCGGAGGTTAATCCAAGGTATAAGGTCCATTCCAAAATTCACTCGATTCCGTTCAGTAGTTTTTGCGTGAAAGAGTACCAAACAGCCATCCATATTCACAAACTTTCACGTTTGTAATAATACTAGCTGTTTCCCTCGGTTTCATCCACGTCTTCCCGTTATCCCGTAGGGACCTTGTCCGGGATAAAAAGTAGCCTGTTTTAATCCAGGGTGTAAGCTATCTATAATCTAAATTTCATCCAGATCCGTTTTTCAATTTTAAATTCAGATCCGTTCGGTAGTTTTTGCGTGAAAGCGTAACAAACATGCATTTACTATGCTTACAAACTTTCTGGTTTATAATATTATAGTAGGATAGAATTTATCATTACGAACTGTTAGCGACGCGCCGCACAAGACGGTCATTGTATTAAATGGTTTCGCATGTCAAAGGGAACGCGCGGGGTGCGTGCTGAGGTGTGGGTGGGTAGCCGCTTACCCACGTTTAAAAAAGTAGTCGTCGGATGCGCCACCTCCACGCACGACGCGCGTTGCCTAGTTTTTTCTTTTCCTTTTTTTGTCACCCTCAAAGTTTAAAAATAAAACAAAAGGTGAAAATTAACTTCTCGTGCCTTTTTTTGGACATTACCGTTTTTACCATTGCATCTCCTACACGAACCATGAATCACAAACCGGAAGACGTTCTGTAGGTAGGCCATAAATCCATGCCAACTTTCACGTTTACAATACTAAGTAGGATTAGTAAGATGCAAGGAGAGGGCGAGAAGAGGGATGGTCAAGGAGTGGGAGGTGGGGAGAGGGAGGGGTGGGGAGGGAGCAGGAGGTGAGGAGTGTTGTGTACCTGCAGTGCAGCGCGGCGGCGGCCGCGATGAGTGCGGCGAGCAGCGTGTGCTGCGTGTCGGCGGCGCCGCAGCGTGCCGCGCCCGCGCCGCAGCGTGCCGCGCCCGCGCCGCAGCGTGCCGCGTCCGCGCCGCACGCGCGCCGCAGCAGCTCCGACATCACGCGCTCCACCACGGCCTGCTCCTGCAAGTTAGTAATAATCTATTAGTAATCAATCAATCAATAAATAATAAGAATAAAATTTTGTCAATGTGATCAACATGCGTCAACTCGTGAACGGGTGCTGCTTGTGGGGTCTGGCCTGCTTTGGTTGTGATCCCGCAACTCGTTAATGTTCATGTTCACACTTGTGTGTGACGTCACCGCTCGGTACCTGTATCTAATAAACGTGACACACGTCTATGACGTCACCGCTCGGTACCTGTATCTTGTTGACGTGACACTTGTGTGCGACGTGACCGCTCGGTACCTGTATCTTGTCGACGTGACACTTGTGTATGACGTCATCGTCGGGCCCGTACAGCGTGCCCAGGCCGACCTGCCGCTTGACCTGGAACTCGCTGAGCTGCTGCGCCAGCTCCTCCTTCGCCTTCTGCCGCGCCTTGCGGAACACGTTGCGGAGGAGTTCCTCTTTGTCGTATTCTGGAACCATCATCGTCACATGCGTCAACTCGTGAACGGGTGCTGCTTGTGCGGTCTGGTCTGCTTTGGTTGTGATCCCCTAATTCGTTGATATTCATGTTTTCATATCCCAACGTGCACAACCAACCATGAGAAATCTTGTCAATAAAGCTTATTATAAAAATAGGACTATTTAGATGACAAAAAAAGCTTGGGATTGTAGTAAACTTGCAATCAATTAGTAATGAGAATAAAATTGTCAGTGTGATCGCGCCAAAAAATTACATGCCGGGCGTTTCTTGCATTTATTTTGCCGGCGTTAGGAGGTTGGAACAGGCGTAGCTAGTTTTAAGTTGGTCACAATGTATCCTATTGAATAAATATTTCTTTGACTGTGACTTTGTCTTTAACATCATCATCAGCCGGAAGAAGTCCACTGCTGAACATACTAGGCCTCCCCCTTTGAATGCCACCAGGAACGGCTGTTGCATCCATCGGCTCCCTGCGACTTGTTTAAAATGTCGTCGGCCTACCTACCGGGGTCTTCCGGTTCCTAGTCACCACCAAGTTTTTCATTTATTTATAGGATAGCACTGGTGTAAAGTGGCGCCACATTACACCAGTACCCTTATAACAAGTTTTGATAGTTTACAAAAACTATAAAAGTTTTCGTTTCCATCCATACATTTTTTCAGCGAATCTTACAGAGACTTGGAGGAACTGAAATCGTTAATATACGGGTTATTTTAAATCATTATAATCATATTCCAATAATGTTATTGAGTTTCTTTTTGAATATAAGCAGATCGAGTTGCCACTTTGACAAGTCGGCGGTGGTAAACGTCGACGTTTACCAAAACTTGTATCGTTTTCAAAACTTGTACTAGGGGTACTGGACTGGGAACTGGCTCTGAAGTGAGGCTGCCGGAACGCACCGATAGGTGCTGGACGACAGATTCATAACTTGAGGGCCGTATGTCATGAAATCATTGTCTATTATTAATCGTATGTATTCTATTGCGGTATATATAGGCGTATAGAATTAACTTACCATTAACTAAGACATGCTCTATTTCATTTGCCATGTTTTCGTCGACGCCATTTAATTGTAAGACCTGAAAACGTGAAAATTAAACATCATTATTGTCAGACAGAGTAATATTTTAATCTGATTTTTAATTCCATTGAGTAGACTGAGAGTTAATGGGATACTTACCACTTTTTTGGCGAAACATAGATAGCGTTGGGGCAAAATGATACAATTAAATGATTGGATTGTTTGAATGAATAATGAATTAATCAGTTTAGTCAGTTACATGATGAATGTATCGATAGTAATAATTCGTCGATGTTTATAACATATTTTGTTATTCATATGAGCTACCCAAATTATCATCATCAATCTCTAGTTATTTTATATTACAGTTTATTTTCTCTGCATAAGTACCTCGTTGGGTAACTCTAATTTTCCAAAAAATAACTCCGAATTATTTAGAAACACTATAACTACCGGGTACTCGAAACTCCTGGGATTATACAAGTAGGTACTAATTCTCGAGAATGATAAAGCGCCGATCGCGGAATCAAACAAAATCCGTATCCCGGTACTACAAAACTGTTTCCGGGAACGATAAATCACATTTTCGGGGTCAAAACACACGATTGCTAGAAAAAAATTGAAAATTCCGATTTCCGGGGAAACCGTCCCGATTTCCGGGAACGTGAAAATTGCGATATCCTCAGGTGTGACTGACCGCGTGCGGCATGAGGAAGGCGGAGTGTATCTCGTAGGCCCAGCGCCGCAGCGGCGCCGCGCCGCCCGCGCCGCCCGCGCCGCGGTACGCGTCCGTCAGCACCAGCAGCAGGCAGGCGCACGCGCACCTGTGGGCAGCAGGCGTGGTCAACAGTTTAGCTACACTCGCTGTGAAGTAGAGTAGGGAATCGTAGGGACCTTGCTCCAATTCAATCGGTTTCTAATACCTTTTTAACTCCCGACGCATAAAAGAGGGGTGTTATAAATAGCTCGCGAACGGATGAAGCGGATTTCTATTTAGTTTTTTTTTTTGTTTGAAAGGTGAGTTACGGGCGAGTGTTTTTAGCTATGTTTGATGAAAATCGATCCGAGATGTCGGGGGTTTTTTAAATTTATAGTTATTAGAGTTAGGGCATGTTCAAGAGCTCGCCCGACTAGCTACCCTCAAGTTGAGAATCTGTCGCGAAGCACTTATATACAGTATGTTCAAATTGGACAATTACTTTTTTGTTGTGTGGGAGGAGAAGGAGGAGAGGGAGGGGAGGGAGAGGAGGGAGGGGAGGGAGGAGTGGGAGGGGAGGGAGAGGAGGGAGGGGAGGGAGCGGAGGGAGGGGAGGGGGGAGTGGGGATAGGTAGGAATGGGGGAGGGAAGGGGCGGGGGGGCAGAAGGGGGTTTATTAAGCTTTGTACGATCCTACCTCCTCTCTCCTAGCAGCCAGTTGAGCAGCACAGCCGTTCGCACCTTGGAGTCGCGCACGCTGCGAAGGTTCGAGAACAGACCAGAGTACGTCGAGTTATCCTGGAACACAAACAGACAGACGTGTTTGTTACGTGGATTGTATGAAGCAGCAGAAGTAAAAAAACAGCGCAATCTAACCCCAGAAATTAATAATCGATCCTGATCCGTTATCCGCGGTTTCAGATTGATATTATGTCATGTCATAATATGTCATTTTAGTACTAGGGCTTGACATATTATAACATGACATATCGATCCAAAACCGCAGATAATGGATCAGGGTCGATTATTAATTTCGGCCGTTAAAATATCATTCTTATGCAATCTAATTGTCACGTAAACATAATTGGAACATAAAGAGACATATATTTCAAAACTTCAACATCTGATTCTGTTCTGATTACCTATATATATACGTTTTTTTTACTGTCCCGCTTTCGAGAGAATCCCGCTTCTTTCTTTCAAATAGTACCAAAATCCCGACTTCGCAACGGTGAGTGTTTTTAATACTTTCAAAAAACTCAACTTTTAGTAAGGTTTTTTCTTATAGTCTAGGTATACATTTTAAAAGGCTTACAGATGCTGGCGAATCGTCTTCTTCCATTGATATAATCGCTCTTTGTGGATCGGCACAGGGCTGTGAACAGACGAGCAAAAACAAATAATAACAATGGATGGATGGATGGATGTTTGTTACTCTTTCACGCAAAAACTACTGAGCGGATCGGAATGAAATTTGGAGGTAACTTATACCCTGGATTAATTATAATACATAGGCTACTTTTCATCCCGAGAAAAGGTTCCTGCGGGATAACGGGAAGACACGGGTGAAACCGCGAGGCGAAACTAGTTGATAAACAAGTATAATTTGTAGCAAAAAATAACCGACTTCTCTCTCCCCTCGATTTCTCTAGGATACCATCTTTAGATCCTGGTTTCTTTATCATGGTACCACCCTTGGAATATCTCCTTTCCAACAAAAAAGAATCATCAAAATCGGTTCATAAACGATGAAGTTATCCGCGAACAAACATAAAAAAGCATATATATACGGTCGAATTGAGACACCTCCTCCTTTGTTGAAGTCGGTTAATATATGAATACGCTCACCTGCGTGTTGGTGTGGTAGGGGGGCGGCGGCGTGCCCGGCGGGGGGGTGCCGCGCGCGCCCCACTCCGCCCCCGCGCCCAGCGCCGCCGTGCTCGACGCGCTCATCGGCGGAGACGTCGGCGGCGGCCCGAGCGGCATCACTAGTGTAGCGGCTGGAATCACGCACGTAAGGGATACCTGTACCTCAAGTACAAGTTTTGATAGTTTACAATAACTATTAAAGTTTTCGTTTCCTTCCATATTTTTTTTCTTTCAGCGGGAATCTTAGAAGAACTAAAATCGATAGTACGAACTTTTACAAATTCGAACCAATGGTTCGAGTTACATTTTGCATTTAGGCAGTAGGTACGAGTTGCCACTTTGACGTTTACGAAAAATTTATAGTTTTCAAAAGTTACCACGCTTGTAGGGTGTAGCCAGACGAGCACTTGAAAATGCCCTACCTCCAAGCTAACGTGGTATCATCATGATGTTTTCCTTAGCTCAAGCTCACTGTAGGATTCCAATCCACGACCTAAGGATCGCAAGCCAACGTCACTAAATGAAATGAAAAAAAAACGACGTAGCAATAAAAATAAATGAGATAAAAACTATTCCGTCTCTCAAGTTGGCCAAACTGCACATAGACTGAAAAACTTCATTAAAATCTAATCATTAGTTTCGGGGTTCATCGCGGACAAACTTGGCTAACAGCCGTCCATGGTAGCGTTGAAAAGGGGAGGCTTATATCTTGCAGTGGACTGACACCGGATGATGATGATGATGATAACATATAATCTATGTGTAGATGCTTACATCTAGACAGATCGTGGTCCAGCTGTTCCGGTGAAGACCTGCTCCTCATATGTAGCACTGGCACACCGGTTCTGTTGTCGTTCTGCGCATACACAATACAGCATTATAATCTTTATACTCTATCGTTTTTGAACGAAAATCTGCTTGACCTTTTTCCAATAGACCATTTTTATCACTTCTGATATTGTAAATTCATTTTTACTATTTTATTTGTATTTAATTTACTGATATTATAAAAGAGATGTAAGAGGTTTTGTTTTTTTTTATACAGCTTGGTTATCTAGACCTGGCACGTACAACACATTCACACATGTGTCTGTGAATGAGCGCACGGCATGACGTCACACTGCATACGCATCGAGAGAAGTCTCTTCGTCTCTCTCGCACGCGGGCGAGGTTACGAGCGCGACAGAGATTGGTATGATTTTGTTTTTACTACTGTATAATGAAATTGCTTTGGTGTGAGTACTGGGCACGTGCCAGCTTTGATTAACGGACCTGTATCCTTGACACAGATAATTTTAGAATGTGGGCAATGATTATTTATAGTATTGGAGTAAACTGATCAAGCAGATTGTCACTCAAACGTCACCTAACTAAAATTTTTATACAGACTGCCAATTTTACACTACACGGTACAAACACATAGTTTGTGGTATTTCTATGTACACATGAGCACATATTATAAAACGGAAGGTTAGTCACATTCTCAAGGAGTTAATACAGATAGCTGATTTAATTATTTTATTTTATTTATTGCATCTAAGACGACACACGAAGCAAAGCCCTGTAACTTCTTTTTAATTAAGAACACATTAATATAAACTAATAATAATTAATAATTAAAAATAATATAACATCTTAGTACCTACATCACCTGTTTTGTACTAACTATTACTCATGTTTTATGCAAATAAATTTATCTTTATCTTTATTAAAATTATAGCCTTAACCCTTTATTCATAAAAAGCGGCTCGATTATATCCATTTTGCTTAAATTAAAATAAAATAAGTTTTGTCTTTTTCTGGCTCAGAGAGAACCAGAGATAACTTATTTTAACCAAACCGGGTTTAATCGCACTTTTGTTTATGAATTATATTCATATCATTTATATTTAAAAATCCTTCCCGCTCCGCCTGGATTAGCAACTAGCTCTCAAGTGAGGCTGCCGGAATACACCGTAAGGTGCTTGGCGACAGTTTCTTAACTTGATGGTGTGACAGCCGTTCCCAATAACCGATCTATCCACGGTTTTCCCTACCGGAGATAGAAATTTGACATAAGCTCCATAGAAATAGTGTAAAATTTTTATCTCTTGTGGGGCAAACTGTGGTTAGATCGGTTATTGGGAACGGCCGTTAGTCAGCCAGGCGAGCACTGCCCTGCGACCAAGCTAAGGTTTCATCAAGGCGTTTTCTCCTTTTAACAAGCTCATTACAAGATGCGAGCCCACGACATACGGTTCGCAGGTGGCAGTCACTGGATCTCTTCAATTTAAAACTGTTGGTGAAATTAAACGTTTACCTATAAACAAAATTCAAATGAATCCATTTTAGAAACTTACAAGGATTTTTTTCTTACTCTAATTTAAGTGTACCTAAACAAGCGAGATGATCAAAATTACAATGACATTACTTACAGCATGAATTTAACTAAATCAGAACAAGCTGCAGCGATAACAAATTTGTGGTTATTAAAAAAAATTAAGTGGTTTACTGCAAAGTGTTGGGAAAATCAAAAAGCCTGTTAGATTACACAATTGAGTTGTTAGAAGACAAATAAACTAATTAGAACCAGTTCACGTGTATGACGTCATATCTGGGAACGCAAGCACGACTTGAAAACTCGTACACATTTCTAGACTAGTGTCATAAGGTCGGATATGTACATCCGACTAAAGTCACTTTTTACATAGGTGCATACTGCATAGAGTATTTAGTTCTCTTTCTGCCAAGCTGACAACGGTATTTCTATCTCTATTCGTTGTAAAGATACACGGTAGCATAATGTCAGCATTGAAAAGGTTATTAAAAATCCGGTAAGCATAATTGTGTTTTATTTCCTTGCTTCTTTTTGCACCAGATAATGTGTAAAAGTAAGCAACGTATTGTAGATACGCACAGTAAAAAGTCAAACATTACAAAAAACCAACTAAAACGATATTTGTGATATTTATGCAATTACAATCCGCTTTCTCTAGCATTTTTTTTCACTCTCCAGAAAAATCGTAAAAACGCACAACCGACCTTACGCCACAAGAGTCGCGTTACACTTCGAACAACTCAACCGTTCCAAAACTTACCAGCAATGGCGGCGGCGGCACATTCACCAGCGGATAGCTCATCTGCAACGCTATCGAGTTAGGTTGCGGCCCGTCCAGCTCCCCGTCGAGAGAGTGTGAGGATCTCCGAAAAGGCTTCTCCTCCTTATACGTCGGCATCGACTGATGCATCGCGCCCGGCTTGTCCGGAACCCGCTTGTTGTAATACTTGCTCTGACTGTTGCAGGGCTTCGCTAGCGGGTTGTTGGGGGATGTTGGCGGGTTGACGGGCGAGGTCGGACTGAGCGGGTTGCGTTTCGGACGCTCGATGGAGCGCGGGGGCAGTGGAGGGGGGGAGACGTTGTCTAAGCAAGTGGTGGGGACCATGGGGACTGTGTTGTTGTGAACGTGGCGCCGTTTGTTGTTGGACTCGTCAGAGTTCTGCCTCACGAGCGGCGGCTGATTCTCCTGCTGATTCTTCTGCCTGCCCTGTCTCAGGTTCCTCAGGCTCTGCCCGGTGAGATTGCTGAGAGACCTGGGCAGGCCGCTCAGGAAGCCAGTGTTGGCTACGGGCGCCGCGCTCGGTTTGTCGACGCCGGTTTTCGCTCGCTCGTTTCTCGGCGTGGCGGGCAACTGGCGTGCCATGTCCGCGAGCTATATAGATGCACGGAAGCGTGTTAGTGGTGAAGCGTGGCCCAGTGTGGTACCACGTTGCCAGTTACCACCGAGGCGAAAGTTTAGCCGCGTTTCTGATGTCTGGTTCTATGCATTATGTTTTGGAGTTGTTTCTTTTTGGTTGGTATGTGTGAGTTTATTGATGGCGAAATAATGTTGAGACCACGCGATTTCCAATGAGGTGCTTGCTTTAACTATCACACTTAGCCAGGGCCGGACCCAGTCAGGGCCCCTAGGCACTGCAATCCCGTTTCCTCTACCCCTTTGTGAAATAAAAATATCATACAATGAAAAGTTACTTAATTTTTTCTTAATATGCACGGACGGGGCCCTTGGGCAGTTGCCTACTCTGCCTATTGGATAATCAAAATCAAAATCAAAATCAAAAACTTTTTTATTTAATAGGATACATTGTGATCACTTTAAAACGTCAACTTAAAACTAGCTACGCCTGTTCCAACCTCCTTACGCCGGCAAAAGAACAGGCAAGAAACGCCCGGCAGGTAATTTTTTTGGCGCGATCACATTGACATTTTATTCTTATTACTAATTGATTGAATTGGAGCAAGTTCACTAAAATCCCAAGCTTTTTTTTGTCATCTAATCGATATTTTTTATTTAGCTTTACTAATAAGAAGATTTCTCTTGTTTGGTTGTACACATTGTACACACAATCCGGCCCTGCACCTAGCCCTTTTAAAGTAAAGTGACAGAAACAGTAAGTTTCTTAATTTTGTGGGTGTATTCGCAGTGCAAAGAGATGAGTGTGTGTGTGTGCGTGAAACGAAATTTTATGTATTCCCCATCCATCGACGTATCCAATTCTCACCGAACTGTACAACGCATCGCAAATAAAAGTATAAACACCAATTTACAAAACTAAAACACACGACTGATCAAAAAATGTCAGTGGAAAAAAAAACCAATGAACCCAAAACGATGACGTCACATGACACAAAACAGACATGCACAGAAGCAGACATGTAACAGAGAATGAGTTGTGAGGTTACACCCACCAGTGGTCCCGTATTAGGCTGGTTAGTGGAATAGGCAACCGGACATCAATCACAAAAATAATCTAAAATTTTGTTTATGTTAATGTTTTTATTGATAGAATGATCAAATAGGCATAATTTTTGTAAATAGTTTTTAATATTTTTGGTCCGTAACACAAGTTCTAAGATATGACGTCTTTAGTAAGTAAATCACAAAATAGAAACTTTACAAAACGCAACGATGACGGCGTATGACGTCATAAGTAAAAGAATCCCAAATGGAACTATTGCGCGGTAATTTGAAAACTGTATTATTTTAAACATTATTTTATGTACATACATATAATTATTATTTATTAGTGTAAAATTACATATTTTTTTTCATGAATAATTTCTATCATTTTCCGAAAAGTTATCCGGTTGCCTATTATTGTATTATTTTAATTACTTAATGTTGTATGGAGACGCGTGTAGTGTCAGACACGGTACCTCGCTCACTTTCGCCTCTTGTACACTTGCTGCTCAGGGAATAGGTGAACATGTTTATGTTGACACATTGAATAAAAATTGCATTCATTTGCAAAGTGAATTGAGTACGTGAGCAGAGACTATTGGAACGAGTATTACTCACTGTAGATATTTCAATTGTTTTTTTTATTATAATTTTTACTCTTGTACATTCAGCGACAAAAGTAGCTGATCGTTCTCAATTTTCCAAATGTGTTTCAAATCAGTAGTTATTATTGTTTTTTTTTTTACATTTTACATGGAATCATTTTGACCACAACATAACACACCTGTTTTAAGGTGATGATGAGGTCAAAAACTGGTGTCTAAGATGATGAGGATAATAGAAAAAAGTGTAATTGTTCAGCAAGTTTTGTCGTTGACTGTACTAATCCCTACTAATATTTTATATGTGAAAGTAACTCTGTCTGTTACGCTTTCACGCCTAAACTACTGAATCGATTTAAATGAAATTTGGTACGGAGATAGTTTGAACCCTGGGGTTGCATAGGATACTTTTTATCGCGATAAACTGTAGTCCACGCAGGTGAAACCGCGGGGCACATCAAGTAAATATATAATTCAATTTATTTTAAAAGAGACGCGGAATTGCGCGGAAGTTGATGTTTTCTACACAAACTTAATACACCCACTTAGGCAATTAATATCAAAAATATCCTTTTTAGTGCTCACCTACGTTATCAATAAGAAACTCCAACTACGAACTGCCACATTTGGTACAGGAGTCGTAGACTATCAGATATACCCACTGGTTCACGCTGTGGGTTGAATATCAGTCAATGTTAAGATTCGTTTTAAATAGAATTAGAAACGTCGCCAAGACAAAATGTTCGGCATTATTCTGGAAGTATACTCAGTGTCGTACTCATCACTCACAATTCACAATAAATTGACAAGGATTAAAGGACACCCATCACCTGAGCCGCAAGTGTAGTCAAACCATTATAAAAGTACAAATAAGACAAAAAATACAGTGATAATTAACAACAGAAATTGTAAAAAAAAGGGTTGCAACATAGTAAAAACTGCACTGCAAATCATACTATGTGCTCAATGAATGCCGTACTGTGAAATACATTACGTGACCATTACAAGGGGTGGTTTTAATTAAAGTGGCATACTAAAATTATTCTATTTGGAAAATTATTAATTCTAGATTTTTCAAATGACTCTGAAGGGATATGTCATACAGAAAGATGTATTATGCTTCAATGACATCAAAATATATAGATAAACTTTACTGTCCATTATTAACGCCCGAAATTAATAATCGATATTTTATTATGACATGACATACCTATCCCAACCGCGGATAACGGATCAGGATCGATTATTAAACCTTGCATACATGGAATTTTAGAGGCTTCCATAGATTTCGATATCTAGGGGAGGATCAAGTTTCCCCAGGATCCCCTACATTAAAAATACTGATATTTTTGATACATAAAAAATGTGATTCATCCCTTTAGCGTGATATATCCCTTTCATAAACTGCCATATTCAGTTACATTACAATTAGGTTTAGAAACGGGATTTTTATGTATTTGTTTTCATTTGAGTATACTAAAGTCCTCTCGTGATAATGCCGCTTGCAACAATGCCGAAATATCAAGAACACAAACAAAAACAAGACAAACATATCCCATTTTTAATCCTAATTCTTTCATAATCCTATAACAGCACTTATGTCCTTTCCTAAAGCTCTGACGTATCAGTGTTTAAGGTTGATAATCACCTGTCCGGTCATGATGCCATCGATCTGGTGCTGCAGAGTGGAACACCTCTGTTCAGCTGACTCCAGCTCCGCTTGTTTTCTCACGTCCGGCACCTTCAGGACCTCGTCTGGAATTACGGATATTACATATTGTTATTAATGTATATTTAACGTCCTCCTGCTAGGAGGGGCGATGAAATGCGCAGTTTCTGGCAGTGGTTGGATTAGAGGAGTCAAAGACCGGGATCCAGGGCTTTGAGGCCTATGTCCAACGTTGGACTGAAACAGGCCGATGATAACAATATGTTTCAAGATAACTACACTCGACAGAATAAAATCCACACTGACCAAAAACATTTTTTGGTGCTATGTTCGAAATATTGCGCGAGTCGATTATGTTGCTTTTCTATATATTAAATCAACAGAGAACTACTTATTCTTCAGATTCTAATGCAAATCAAAACAGGATAGCCTTTGACCAAAAGTCACCTGATGTTAATGTGAAAGTGACGATGTGGTCACAGTCAGGTAGCACCCCACTGGACTTGGACTGGCAACCAGCTCTCAAGTACGGCCGCTGGAACACACCGGTAGACGTGTGGCGACAGATCCCTAACCTGAGGCTGGTAGCTACTAGCTAGCTATAGGGGTCTGTTATAAACTACTTACTTCGTAAATCCCTGATGTATTTCTGTTCCTGGTCAAGCATCAGCCTTATTGTTTTCACCTTGGACGCTTCGAACTGCCGCTGCTTTTCGAGCTGAAACCATTTAACATAAAACATAATTTCAAATCGAAATAGAGTTGACTAGACAAAACAATCGTCATAACTCCCCTTGCTTATGATACTTAGGGATAATGGAGTTTACTTCGGAGATTACCTTTTACATGCCAACTAAAAAGTTTTAGTATGAGAAGTTTAGCTCTTTTTAGCTCATTGCCAAAGAAATTTATTTATTTATTTATTTATTTATAAAGACAAATAGTAGCTAACAGTTAAACACCAACACGCTAACTATTTTAAATATGGCTTATATATATCATAAAATTCTAAATTGTAAATAATATAATAATTGTATTGTATTTTAAATTGTAGGAATTACGGCTGGTTAACGAATCGAGAGACAGATCAATCAATGGTAAGGTTCAAATTGGATGCGAATGGCAAGATACCGGAGTGTATGGCTAAACCTAAGCTCTGTATTCAGCAGTGACAATAACTAGTTGATGATGATGATGATGAGGATGATGTCAAAAAGTCACAGCTTGAAGGTTGCAGAGGTCTTTTTAACCCTGAAAACATCACACGGAAGCCGTCAAACTTCACACATTGTCCGAACCGCTGACAAAATGTTAACATCATTGTCGAACCTTGGACAATGTCGAACAATTGTGCAAACAGCCTCGCTATGTTAAGGTCATGAGCTATTATTTAACTGCTCTAGACTTTGTATTAATCTACGTCACAGTTTTGTGATTTTTGGTAAACTGTTTCACTGTTTCAGAGGTAATGCTTCATGTATGCTGGACCTATATGTGTCATCATCAGTTAAGGATGCACAGATCCCTACAATACAAGCTCTCTGCTTAGCATGGATGACGAAACAGTATAGCTAATTCTTTATGAAACTGAATGACGAGACGAGCATGTCCTTCGCCTGATGGTAAGCGTCATACTTGCTCTTTACAGTTCAGTGCCCTGTGCCACTCAGAATACAGTTCAAAATCCTGCGCAGCAATGCACTTTGCTCGACACCCTAAGATATCAGATCTCTTTTTGCCCTGTAAGTTACTAAAAACTGCTGAGACACCTTGCTTCTCATAGAGAGGGTATGCCATAATCTACGACGCTGGCCCGCTGCGGGTTGGCAGATGTCGTCCTTAAATATTACGGTTCCTGGACATTCCGATGCGATCTTTTCCTTCGCCGTTTTGAGTGATGGCAATACGAGCTGGGGAAGAAAGGTTTTAGAGTGGCGACTACGAACCGAAAGACGTTCTGACGACAATGTTAGATATGCGTGGAGCCGATGGATAGCCTTTCACGGTGGCGTTCAAAGGGGGATGCCTATGTTCAGCAGTTTACTTCTTCCGGCTGATGATGAACTCGAGGTTGGTAAGGCGCACGCGTTAACTTTTGGCTGCCATTGCTCATCAGCGTCATCGCTACAGATATATGACATGTTTCAAAGTCTGCGTAAATGGAAATTTACTTACATTAGCAGGTACCGGCGAGGTGATAGGCGTTTTTAACCTGGACGTGTTCTGTTGTACTGTGAGCACGGTCGTCGGGGTCGCTGAAACATGAGAATTACACAAACTGTCACACCTCGAAGTATGCATGTTTTCGTAGTTTTTCTCCTTCTAAAGAGCACAACTGATTATGATGTAATTCGGTATGGAGATAGTTTAGATCCTGGGGAAGGCCTAGGATACTTATTACGGCGATAAACTGCAGTCCATGCGCGTGAAACTGCGAAGAGCAGCTAGTATGATAATCCTACTAATATTATAAACCTGACATTTTGTGAGTACGGATGTACGGAGGTTTGTTACTATTTCACGCAACAACTACAGAACAGATTTGAATGAAATTTGCAATGGAGATAGAGAACAAATGGAGGTTACCTCTGATCATGTGCACCACCTGCTGGTGCGAGTGGTGCTCCACCGGCACGTTGTCCACGCGCAGGATTCGGTCCCCGGAGCGCAGGCCGGCGCGCCACGCCGCTCCGTGCTCCTTGACTGACTGCACGTACACTGGGTTGTCGCCTGGAATACAGACTAGCTGGATTATGGGACATGCTTTATGGCCAGTTTGAACATAGAAGAATAAAAGACCTAACTAAATAAAAGAAATGGCGCAACGATTCAAAGTGATTGTTGGCCTCCGATAACAAAAGACGCCACTTCACTCTGTCCTGCGCCACCTCCCGCCAGTCCTCCACCTAGAGTGAACGCAAGACCTAAATACACTATAAAAAAGCTAAAACTAGAACTACATAAAGCTATGGTTTCATCACGATGTTTTCCTTCACCGAAAGCTCAAGCTCATTGTAGGATTTGAACCCCGACGCCACTACCTTTGAGTCATCATCGCTTCAAACTGCAGCAGTGTAGTTCAAGCTGGGAACACATCCTCACCTGAAACCTTCATCCCGTACCCGTGCTCGTCCCTGACGACGGTGACGGTGAGCAAGTCGTCGCCGCCGGGCGACCCTGCCCCGCCCAGCATCACCTGCGACAACACAAACACAATGTTAGTAAACACTGTCGTACTGTTCAGTAATACTAGCGTGTAGTAACGGAAGCACGGTTCAATGGAAGACAAAGGGAACTGGAGAAACTACGAGTCTGACACAATGTGTCCGCGGTTACACCCCCGCGTCTACTACGTGAACTTCGTACAGTCAATAAAAAGCTGATCGTACTCGATTTTCCAAATGTGTTTCAGCTCAGTACTGTTTGGGGTTTTATTAAGAAATAGCCGTTCCCCGCGGTTTCACCCGCGTGGGCTACAGTTTATCGCTATAAATATATAGTTTAAAAAACTAAAAAAAACACTTTAAAAACGCACTGAAAAATATAAAATAATTAAATTGACTTGTATTAGTTACGATATAATGGTTAATTCAAAAAGTGTGGAGCGCTTTTTGGTTGTGTGTACTTTTATTTACACATTAAAAGAAGCGCTCCACACTTTTTGAATTAACCATTATATCGTAACTAATACAAGTCAATTTAATTATTTTATATTTTTGAGTGCGTTTTTAAAGTGTTTTTTTTAGTTTTTTAAACTATATATTTTTATTTTTTTACTTTTTAGTCTTTTGTTACCAAGTTCAATCTATTGGACTCATCAAGACGAATCATATGAGCCCAAACACGAGGGGTTTACTAGTAGCCACTGCAGAGATCCCCTACCCACCTTCCGGTTGCATCATCAGACCCTCGTCACCAAGTCCAATCTATTGTACTCATCAAGACGATTCATATGAGCCCAAACACGAGGGGTTTCCTAGTAGCCAGCGCAGAGATGCCCTACCCACCTTCCGGCTGCATCATCAGATCAGGTCAATGATACCAAATTATTGCATTGTCACCGAGATTACATACACATACAAAGTTTCAAGTCAATACGACAACTAGAAGTGGGTGAAAATTGACTTCTAAGATTTGATTACATTGTTAGTTAGTTAGTTACAAGTCAAGCTAATAAAAGTGTTTTAAAAAGTATCCTATGCCCTTCCCCAGAGTTCAAACAGTCTCCATACCAAATTCCATCAAGATCGGTTTAGCGGTTTAGGCTTGAAAGATAGCATAACAGACAGAAAGACAGAATATTAAGGTCGGGTCACCAGTGGTACGTAATGCATAGTAGTCAGTCTTTATCGTTACAAAATACGTAAGTTCCTGGTGACATCAATTCTGAAGTAGTTTAGCACTGTTATATTGTGGTTTTTGAGGTTTTTATCATCATGGGCCTCAATCCGACGGTTGTCTCATCGCGCTGTGACATAAGAATATACGCGGGAAACGTTTATTAGGAAATTCTAAATACGTAGGCGGATCCATATTACAGGGTAGAAGCCTTTAAAAATAATAAAAAGTGAAACTATTTAGACCACAAAAGAGCTTGGGATACTAGTGAATCAATTAGTAGACATTAGACAGTAAGAATAAAATTGTAATATTGATCGCACCCAAAATATTGCTGTTCTTTCGCCGGAGTAAAGAGGTTGGAAGGCGTAGCCGTTTTGAAGTGATCACAATATGTTGTATCCTACTAAAGGCCGGTTTCAATAACCGATCTATCCACCGTTTGTCCTCCTAGAGATAGGAATTTGATATTACTTCTATGAGGCTTGTCTGATTTCTATCCCTAGTACGACAAACCGTGGATTTAATGTCGGTTTCAATAACCGACCTTAGATAAATACATTTAGATATTGAAAAATTTAGACGTTGACTTGAGAACCTCTTCATTTTTTTTCGTCTGTTAAAAACAAAGTGTTATGACGACCGTTGTGACGCAATGGGAAAGCGTCCGACTATAAAAGCTCGCGAGCCTCGCGAGCTCCATTTGTCAAGTTGAACAAAACTCAAACAACAACATACATGTATGTATGTATACATAGAGAATACAGTGATGTCCGCCGGCTGGCCGTGACTGTTATCTAATAAAGGCCGCTGTTGTACGAGGAAGGAAGTTGTATCGCGGGCAGATGCGGCGGTGATATCATACGGCTGCGTGCCGGCCTGCTGTGATGACGGCTATTTCGGGGCGCCACATCACCACCACCATCGCATCCCATGAGCCGTGTCGGTGCCAGGTGTTTGCTTAATAGGAAACATACTTATCTTGGTATTTGTGTACATGTTGGAAATATATGCGTTTCATTCATTCATTCATTCATAATCGCACTACAGTAATATATCCCGACTTACGCTACCCCGATTTACGCGATTTTGCTTTATGATAGCTGCGCGCATCAGCTCTCCCGCTTCGCGCTGTTAGTGTGCCGTTTTCGTTCAGTATAACAAGCAATTTAAATTATTTCACTAATAGTTGCATCCCGTGGTTTCACCCACGTCTTCCTGTTATCCCGCAGGAACCTTTTTCTGAGATGGAAAGTAGCATATATGTGTTAATCCAGGGTATAAGCTATCTCCATTCCAAATTTCATTTAGATCCGTTCTGTAGTTTTTGCGTGAAAGAGTAACAAATATCCATACTCACAAACTATCACGTTTATAATATTAGTAGGATTATTTTCTTCAGACTCTGGTCCAGGTTACAAATTGCGAATGTGTATTGTGTTGGTCAATGAATTAGTACCTACGTAAGATTGAAAAAGTGATCGTGCCCAAAAATTTGTTGCCGGGCGTTTCTTGCTTGGTTGGTTGGAACAAGCGTAGCTACTGCTGTTGCCTGCAAGAAACGCCCGACGATGGAATTCGCTGTTATAACATTTTCTTACCCAAAATGAGCAAAATATCGAGTGTTTAGTAGATACAAGATTAATTAACGTCGCGGCCTCAATTATCTGTTTAAAGGCCACATTTGCATGTGGAGCCGTCTATCGCATTTGCAATACGTTAACGTTCGTAGGTATAATAAATGTTCAGCCGACAAGACCTTATGTTTTCATGGTGATTTACATTCCCCAGATTCATCTGTACCTACTGTGTGCTAACTGACTATTTATTCAGATACACTAACTTCTTTAAATACTTACAGCGTAGCGTTTGACCACAAGGCACCTGATGTTAAGTGACGATGTGGTCGAAGGTGGCGTCACGTTTCAACTGAACTGACAATTACCTTGAAGTAGGGCTGCCGGAACACACCGATAGGTGCTTGGCGAAAGATTATTAAATAGAGGATGGCACTTGAAAATACCCTATACCACGAAGCATATTAATTGACAGTAGGGGCCGATATGAATGAAAGAGGGGTAAATGATGCGATGACGGCTGACAGGGGAGAGTGGAAGAAATAAACACTGCGCCGACCCTAAATAGATGGGACCAGGGCAAGAAGAAGACTAACACAGGTACAGTCATCGACATAAGTAGCCAATCATACTCTATTAAATGCGTACTAGATCAAAAGTATTTCGAGTTATAAAGACATACTTGTAGTTTTAGTTGCTAAAGAAAATCGGAAAATGGGTCTTGTTCAGCGACTTTTGTCGGTGACAGTACTTGGTGCATGGACGTTTATTAAGACGCAATGCGGCATTAGCCAATGACTTAACACGTTCATTTCTATAAGCACCGAAAGTGCTTTCAGAAAAGTTCTCTATGGCAGTCAACATATCGAAAAGACCTGCCAAAAAATTGGCATTTTAGTTTCGCAATGGACTTGAAAGCGCACTGTTGTGGACATACTTTTAGACATTTGAACCTTAAACTCCATTGTTAATAAATACTAGACATCGACCGACCTTCAACGGGGTCAGTGGAGAAAGTACATACACACATACATAGCTAATTAGGTACAGCCTAACTTCCTAAGCTCACTCCAAGTGACAGGGTCACACCACAGCGTCCACAGCCCACTTTCTTGGAGCTCAACCATTAACCGCTCGTCACGTAATGATGCCGTCACAGATTAGTCTAGAGACACTGCCACACGTCATTATACGACACGAGGCTGGTCTCGAGCTGAGCGCACACTTCGCTATCGCTTGGACTCAAGCACAAAGTCGTTAGCATTTTCCTCGTAGACAAAAACAACTGAAAGTGAAGCTGTGTTGCATAAATGGTTAAGTTGCATGTTATCTTCCTCTCTCGCTCTCTCTAAAACACTGCTGTTTGTATGACTGAGATGGCGCAACGACCCAAAGTGAGTGTTGGCCTCCATATAAAAGACGCCACTTTCGTCTGTCCTGCGCCACTAGTCCAGTCCTCCACCTGAAGCTCGCGCAACTCCTTCGTGACTTCCGTCTTTCCAGCGATACTTGGGGCGGCGCACAAACTTCGCTGGCTCGGCCACCTCCGAAGAATGGAAGAGGATCGTGCGGTGTGATACCTTGATTTTGGATTACGGAAATGTAGCGCTCGAGGCATAGCTGTTCCGGTTGGTGGTAAAACATCAACCATGTTGACCAACGCGCAGCCATTTGATGGGTTAGCGGTTAGTGAATTGATCTTCATCAAAGTGAATTGATCTTCAACAAAGGGTGGCTAACCCAACCCTATCCAAGTGGCAAACATGACTAGCGTGGCGCCTGGAAGGGGTAGTCTGTAACTGATGTAAGCAAGATGATGGATAGGAAATATTAATTGTCTCCTTTACAGTAATTATAAGTGGAATTAAAATATACTAGCTGTTCCCCGCGGTTTCACCAGCGTGGACAGTTCATCGCAATAAAAAGTATCCTATGTCCTTCCCCAGGATTCAAGCTATCTCCTTACCAAATTTCATCAAGATCTTATAAAAAGTTTTTAATTTTTATCCGGAACAAACGACCAATCAAAATCTTACCGAGCACACTTCTTCTGTTCCATCGGAAACGTCGCTCATTACTTTTATTTTCGCAACTGTTACATTCCAAGCTCTCGCGCCAACACAGCTAATCAAAGATGGCTGAAATACCAACAAGCAAGCAGCATGAATGAACCGTGTGAATCGCTGCAGACGGTACGCATCACGCCGTACACTCAGCGGCAAATGTAGTTGATCATACTGTACTCGTATATATTCTAAATGTGTTTTATCAGTAATGTGTTTTTTTACAACAAATGCGCTGTAGATCAGTAATGTTTGTTTTTTCTTACAACTTACAAGGTAGCGTTTGACCACAAAACAACACGCCTGATTGTAAGTGCTGATGAAGTCGAAGGTATCATGATGATTTATGGCGATGATGGTTCAGTGACGTCGGCTTACGAACCGTAGGATGTGAGTTCGACAACGAGCTTGAGCTTTCGGTGAAGGAAAACATCGTGATGAAACCATAGCTTAAGGTAAATAAAGAAAATCGTAACGTTTATCGTTGCGCAGCGACTTCTGCCGTTGACTGCACCACCTCCCAACTATATTTACTACGCACAGACAAGTTCAAAAGCGAACATTTCGTAAACAGGAAACGCAACATGTAGGAAATAAAACTGTGCACTAAAAATACATATCTGTACTGGCCGGCATTTGACCGCGGCTGCGTTCGCGGTAACCGTTTATGGCACCTGCTGTTTTTAGTGTTTTGTTTTATGTAACCTGCTCCGAAATCTGATGACGAACACTGAGGGATAACGATCTTCCTCAGCTTTTAACAATCTTGTAAAGTCTAACCCAACAATTGACTTATTCACGAGCAGTATGGTGTCACTCACTTAGTAAGGGGAAACCCTTCGGAAGGTGTCATGACACTCCAGAAAAATTAATTTCATTCTACTCTTCTTTATGTTATATAGTTAGGCTATGTTTGCATGTTTTATTAGTTATTTCCTTTCTTATCTGTGGAGACTTTTAATTGGCATTCGTTATTAACGCCCGAAGTTAATAATCGATCCTGATCCGTTATCCGCGGTTTTGGATCGATATGTCATGTCACCATAATATGTCATTTTAGTACTAGGGCTTGACAAGACGCTGGCAAAGTGTTCCACTCCTTCGCCGTTCGCATTATAAAATTGGCAGCGAAGCGTTTTGAATGGTGATGATGATTTTGATGGTTCTATGATTAAATCTCATTCAAATCAGTCTAGTGCTTCTATCAAAATAATGATACTAGATAAGTGACCTCTAGATGATTCCAATCCATGTTTTTTTTGCTTCTTGCACTTGTGCATTTGACCACAAATCAACTGATAGGTGGTGCCACGCTACACCTGGATTGCGAACTATCCCACATATGGAGATGCTGGAACACACCGATAAATACCGTACCACAGATCCTTATCTTGATTGTAGCTAACCAGGCGAGCACTACAAAATGCTCTAGCTATGGTTTCAACAAGATGTACCCTTGTTTTCTTAAAGATTTCTGTATGATTTAACGTAACGATAAACACCATAAGCTAACTCTGTTTATTGTTGACGCAGATCAGCAACAATCAATCGAATATTCATGGATGCCATATATTTCACGCTGAAATATTAACTTCTTCAGATCTCGCCTGTACGAGTATACTTTACGGTTAGCCAGTTTTATAGACAAGATGATTTATGCTTTCACATATCCGAAGCTTTTATAGCCAATTACCTAACATCGATCATATGCTATACCAATCCAGCGATCCGGACAAAACGCTTCGTATTTACATTTATAATGCGAACGGCGAAGAAGAGGAAAACCCACTAGGGTCTTTATTTCCAGATAAGTATAATTTGGAGCCGTCAAGTCGAAAAAACTAAAACTTGGCTATTTGGCTTGACAGGGCTTTTTCCTTCTCTTTTCACATACGGAAGTACCTACCTTAAATTATAACGCTATCCATAGTACAGTAAGTCCATAGAGTCTTCAAGTCAAGACTGAACAGGTATCTTCTAGGCAAGCATGCTCCATCATCGACCTCGTCAATCACTTACTATCAGGTCATCAGACTGCGGTAAAATATTTCCTTATTGCCATTATGACTTAGGAAAAGTCAGAATGGACTGCAAAATTTCAAGCAATCTACTTTGTCCCCACCAATCTCCACTAGATTGTAATGAACAAGCGGCGTGATGGGACAAAGTGGAACTACCCATTTTCGGAAAGTAAACCAAGTGCTCGAAAAAAGCGTACAGGAACTGTAGTTCCTGTACATATCTAAACTGTAGCTTCCCGCAGCAGTTGACTAAACTACAAGCTGGCTGATGATAAATGTTCAAATAAATCACCAACAATTTATCTTCAAACAACTCAAACGCATTCCTCGGTTCTGGGCACAACAAAACAAGATAATTCCCAGTAAAGTTTTATAGATGCAAGAATTAGTGAAGCATAAATTACGAATCTCGACGACGACGGTAAACTTGTGCGCGCGACCGCATTATATACGCGTGTACGAAACTCGCGGCACATTATTTTATAGGCCATCAAACGGAGCGAACTAGGCGGCATCGACTAGAAATCTCTACTAGACATCGCAAACTCACTAACAGAGTAGCGTTTGACTACAAATCACCTGATGATAAGTGACGATGTGATCGAAGGTGGTGTCACACTACACCTGGCTCTCGAGTGAGGCTGCCGGAACTCACCGATAGGTGCTTGGCGACATATTCTTAACTCAGATTCCCACTCTCAGGTAGCCTGACTAGCGAGTACTAGAAAATACCCTACCAGCTATGGTTTCATCACGTTTTCCTTCACCGAAAGCTCCAGCTCATTGTTGGATTCGAACCCACGACCTACAGAGCGAGGATATTACAGTTATTTCACAGAACTTATTGCATTGTGTTCGTAAGGTGATAGGAGGACTGGCAGGAGGTGGCGCAGGACAGAGCGAAGTGGCGTCTTTTGTTATCGGAGGCCAACACTTACTCTGGGTCGTTGCGCCATCTCCATTAGTTAGTTTATCGATCAAATATACCTGTACAAAGTAATCTAATCAACTGTATTAGCGGTGGATTAGTGTCATAATTAGTGGAAATGAATCCCTTGGTGGATTTGTTCAGCGGATTAGAATGAAATAGACCAAAATAACACATACATAGCAAATATGTAACCATGGATTACCCAGGAGTATATAAATACAAAGTGCGACATTTCAACACGTGTATTAATAATATTGGCGGTGGAAATATTGTGCACCTACCTATGTAACACAACTATATACTTCCTCCCGAGTACGAAATCTACGAGATGAATTATTTTCAAATATGTCATGGTTCCATAATATTTGGCACCGGACCAGAGAGAACAGTGATGCCGTACGTCCCGATTTTAATAAGCGGGCTCAATGATGCGACCAAAAATTGGCTATCATCAGCCTATTACGTTCCCACTGCTGAGACTCTGGCCTTCTCTCAGAGAGAGTATGGGTTTGCCACGCGGGCCCAGTGCGGGTTGGTAGACGTCGCATGCTCTTGAATGCTGTGGTTCTTGGACATGCCGGTTTCCTCACCGATAAGTATAATTTGGAAACCTTCAAGTCAAGAGTAAATAGGTCTCTCTCATTGACAAACATGCTCCATCTACCCTGTCAACACTTACCATCATGTGAGACTGGGGTCAAATGCTTGCCTATCTCCCGGTATCTAAACATCCCGGTTTTTTTTTAATCTTTATCCCACTTTTTAGCGCTAAGGGCAATGGGACAACACTAATCTCGACTGGCGGCGACTACAGCAGGATTACTGGTTCAAATTAATGACGACAGGGAGATGAGAGTGACGAAATGGATGAGGTTAACGTAAACAAGTCAAAATATTTTACATTGAATGATATATTCCAGGCGATGAGTCCGGTAGCGACTTGCGTCGGTCTATGTTAAATCGTCACCAAAATTATTTCAGGAATAACATACGGTTTACTGATTTATAATACACGGAAACGTTTTGAACGATTCAATGCTACTTTTTGTGCGTAGGCAAGTATAATTAATAGATTACATTTTTTAATAAGACATAGGCAGTTTGAACTGCAAAATCATACTCTTATGATAATCAAGAAGGCTTTGAGATCGGAGGACCATAACAGATTGATTTTATGTTTTTAATTGTAAATAAGCATGCATTTGCCTGCCATCCCACCAGTTGCTAAGCGATGATGCGGTCGATCTAACATGCATAATACCTAGAAGGTACCTCTTGCCTTGGAGATCCCCAAATTGTAGCAATCGGGAAACACAGACTCCGGCAAGGAGTTCCACTCCTCAGATAAGCATGATGATGATGAAGCAAAACGCTTCGTGGAATATCCACCATAATATACCGATGTCGTTTCGCCGTTTTTCATCCTTATTTTTGATTTCAGTATTTTATTTTATGCAACTCGCCTGACAATATGATTTACACTGGCTCTTTACAGTTACATGATTCAGTTTTACCCCAAATTTCCTGCTTCAACAGTTCAAAACACTGCGCGGGCACCCTAAGATAAAAGATGTCTTTATGTCCTGTAATTTCACAGGAAAAATTGCAGTGTATAATATAGGTAACCTATTCAACTGGTAGGTGGAAAACCCACCCGTTCCGCTCAATCGCCTTCCACCCCTATTTCAGTGCAGAATAATTGACCCACATTGCGAGTACGCATTTAGCTTCCCCTAGCCGACCTGAATCGAATAGAAATCGTCTTAGTTAGCGATAAAAACTTTATTTTTTAACTTCTTGCAGGTTAGCGTTTGACCATAAGTCACCTGATGTTAAGTGACGATGTGGTTGAAGGTGGCGCCATGCTACACTTGCATTGGGAACTGGCTCTCAAGTGGGGCGCCAAAGGTGCTTGGCGACAGATAAAATAAAGAAATAATGTTATTGATAGCCGAAGTATGCGGTTCAATAAATTGTTGTTTGTATTTATTTATTTCACGACTCACTTCATCGAAGGTGATGATTTGAGGATAATAATACCATAATTAAGGGCACCTATCAAACTGCACTGGGCTAGCTTGATAGATTACTGCTCATACTCTATCTGTAAGAGAATGCCAGAGTCCCAGCAATGGGAGCAGACAGCAGTAGACCGAAAATAAAAATACCGTAATCCCTTGGCTATGAATACCTATCAAGTATCGCAACAAAGTAGCAGGTGGTCAGTCTATGAATAAGTGGTCGGTATCGAAGTCATAAAATTGATAATATAAAAAAAAACATAAATATTTACGGCACGATAGCACTTAAATTGAAAACAAGGATCAACCAACGTTTCCATACCATATACCAACATAAAAATTTAACGGTAATGCAATAACAGAGTATCGTAACGTAACCCCATGTGAGTGGCAAATTATCAAGATCTACAAGGTAATAAAAAGTGAAGTAGTTCAAAGAATCTAAGAAACATTAGCCTTTACAAACTCAAAGTGGAATTAAGGAACTCCAATAAGTACCTAATTGACGAAGGACTTGCGCTCACTCCAGGTGGAGTACTGGCGGGAGGTGGCGCAGGACAGAGCGAAGTGGCGTCTTTTGTTATCGGAGGACAACACTCACTTTGGGTCGTTGCGCCATCCCAGTTAGTTACCTAATTAAGCTTCCAATGCTAGACAGCCACAAGGTAATACAAATAAGGTAACTACAGGGCATAAAATAAATGTAACGCACGCATATATGCACGCGTAAGCACGCGTCACGCTTGCCCTAGAATTTAAAACTTCATCAGTCCAAAATCCTGCGCTCGTCACTCTGAGCCATTAGATGTAAAACATCTTTTTAATTGTGTAGTTTCACTAAAAATTATATCCTTCAAAAAAATTATACTTGCTAGATTACACAGATTCAAAAACAGTTTGTATTTAGTTTTAGAGTAACTACTAATCAAACTAGATGAAACCGATGTCCAAGCTTCGGAGGCTAAAGCGCGGAAACTTCTAACCAAAGTCTGGTATCAAAAGGCAGGAAGCCAAACATGGGGGAACGATTCGAGGGAGGCAGACTGCATCGATTCGCAATGCGGCAGACGGGCCGGCGCCGGACGAGGCTCTAAATAAAGATCTTATCTGCCGACTGGCGCAGGGGTTGTTCCGCAGCAGTGGAAAATATGTGCAGTAACGAATATGGGGCTCGGCTCTCACACTAAACTACGAATTCGCATCGCATCGCAAATATCTGCGAGCTTGCACGAATGCACCACAATAACTTCCGATCTGATACGCATCCCGCCGCATCGCATCGCAGTTGTGTGTGGAAGCCCTAACCTCCAGAACACACGGTAAAACACAACTGCAACTAAACTTTTTTGAAAGTCTGGGTTAGAAATAGGGTAAGCATGGAACGTCTTGTGGTAACCAAATTATTTTCATCACTGAAAGCAAACCGGCAAGGTAATCTATAAAGATCAAAATCAAAATCAAATCAAAATCAAAAATATGTTTATTCAATAGGATACATTGTGATCACTTTAAAACGTCAACTTAAAACTAGCTACGCCTGTTCCAACCTCCTTACGCCGGCAAAAGAACAGGCAAGAAACGCCCGGCAGGTAATTTTTTTGGCGCGATCACATTGACAATTTTATTCTTATTACTAATTGATTGAATTGGAGCAAGTTCACTAAAATCCCAAGCTTTTTTTTTTGTCATCTAATAGTCCGATATTTTTTATTTAGCTTTACTAATAATAAGATTTCTCTTGTTTGGTTGTACACATTGGGATATGGGAACATGAATATTAACGAGTTGCGGGATCACAACCAAAGCAGACCAGACCCCACAAGCAGCACCCGTTCACGAGTTGACGCATGTGCCAGCCATCGCTCTCCTCGACCATATGAGAGGGAAGAGGGCGACCCGACACATGACGCCGCTGCAAGCAAAGTCACTTTCGTGAGCATGACTGTTTTGGCTGTTTACCGAAAATGGTTAGAATAGGGGAAATAGGGAGAATAGATAGATAGAAAGAAAGATAGATAGATTAACTACAATCCCAAGCTTGTTTGTCATCTAGATAGTCCGATATTTTATAATAAGCTTTACTAATGAGATTTCTCTTTATACGAATTTGAAATTTTGTTATAGACAAGTCTTGAATTTCACTTGGGATTTTGTTGAAAAAGCGTACACATTGACCTTTGAACGAGTTGCTAACTTTATGGAGCCTAGTGGTGGGTACAGCAATTTTATCTTTGTTTCTAGTATTAAAATTGTGATAATCACTTCTCTTTTTGAAGCTATTTAAATTTTTCCGTATGTACATTACATTTTCATAAATATATTGACAAATAACTGTCATTATTTTGGTTTCTTTAAACTTAATTCTTAAAGATTCTCTGGGGCCCATGTTATAAATCGCACGAACAGCTCTCTTCTGCAATACAAATATGGTGTTAATATCAGCAGCGTTTCCCCACAGCAATATTCCATAGGACATAATGCTGTGAAAATAGCTGAAATAGACAAAATAGCTGAAATAGACAATCATCATAGGAACATCGACCCAGAGTTGCAGAATTTAGGGTCCATATTTATGGTATTCCAACACGAAGTTCAGTCCTGCCGCATTTTCAATCATACGAGGAAATGCCGCATAAGAGTCTCACCTTATCACAGAACACAATTCTACAACCAATCTTAATTTTTACCTTACTAGAGTAAGCAAAATTTGCTAAATATCTCATAGAGGCAATAAAAATATTTCTAATTCTGGTAGGAAGCCTCGTGGATAGACAGTTTTATCAGAAACCAGCTTGAAGGTAGGGGGTTTTGAACCTGTATTTTTGCTGATATAATCATTCTATCTCTACTGCGTGTCTGTATAAGAATATGACTAAAGGGAACATACTGTCACGCCTATACCAGGCAGGTAATATTACAACAACATTTTTTTTTCATAGCAAAACCCGTGCCAAGTACGTCCGCCTTTTGGCGACAGAATAAAAGCTATGATCGATGTAGCGCTGAGAATTTAAATGGGAACGCATGGGCGAAATTATTTTGAATTCTTACACGTTATACCTAACGTGACTTGACCCCTTTTGCAGCAAGTCGTGGCGGAGTTTAGTAATATGTACATTTAGTCAACATAGTGACTGGTCTTACACATACTCAACTAGTCATCAATCCAGGGCACAGTTTTTTGATACTGCGTTATGTTATTAGTGACGAGTAAGATACTGAAACCCTGTTTACCTTTTTGTTTGAAGCTTATTTCTGATAGTCACATTGCTATCTAGGATTTTTCAATAATATGCATTTGATCCCATACCCAATGTTTCTTTTCCTTGACAAAGATCTTGTGTCCAGTCCAGACTCTAGCTAGACCTACAAAACAATCCTCTGAAACTTTTCTATTATGTGTGTTGTTATTGTTACATCATACGTTAATTTGATGAGTGTGAGGCTGTCAATTAAACGTAAAACGTTAAAATAGCTATATAAAAATAGTGTGCAAGCCTTCTGTTGTTTTTATCTTACGATTTGCTTGTACAAAAAATATTTCTCAAAACTTGCCAACAGACTGCGCGTGGGCTGATCACTTTTACGAGAGCGGCATGAAGCCTAATTAAAACATATGACACTAATCTACCGCTTTCATCACCGCCGTAATACGTCCACCCACGCATAGTAAAAAGCTTGGCTATTGACAATTTTTCGGCCTGAATATTGCTTATTTATAAGAAATCCAATTGTGATTGAAGATCAAAGTCAATCATAATTGCCTTCTTATTATTCGTCACACTGCTTTTAGAGCTAAAGACCTGCACACCAGACGGCATGGCATTTATTCTCTCGCATAATGACTTGAAGAGTCATCCACATATTTGTACAACACACACACATCCGTGATATATCACGTCCAATAAGCTTGCTTTTGGTCATCAGGATAAAGGAGACAAAAGACATTATTAAATAGAGACAACACTAAAGTACTCACGACCTTTTTCATTCATGGACGAAGACGAAACATACGACAAGCTCGAACTTTCATCAATGAAATAAAAGCCAAGTACAAAGAGTAGTGTGCGTACTAATCTTATTCACCTAGCGTCCGATGGTTTAATTACCAACTGTATTGCTATTGTCTCGCGCTTTTTATGTCGAGTACGCGGTCGCTGTATCGTTTAGGGTTGCCATTGTCAGCATATACATGACAATAACAAATGTCTGACTATTCAATACTTTCTTGAACTATATCTTGCAACTTCATAAGAAGCAACTTCGGGTGGTGTCAAAACTCTGACCGAAAATTGAAGAAAAAGAAATCAACGACCATTGCATTGGTCTCAGTTCTAGAAACCCATGTAGCAAACCTAATCAGAATAAAGAAGTCGAACTAGTAACTCGCTAAAAAGAAGAAACAGGGTTTCATTCAGGGGATCAAGGAATTATTCCACCAAGCCGCTCTGCGCTTTAGTTTTACGCAGGTTACAATTTCCATATTGCTTGAACCCCTTCGCGTAAATGAAGGCGTTAGTGACGCAGTCACATCGGTAACTAAGCCTCAAGCTGACTTCTCCTTGACTGAAAGGCGTCCTATTACTTTAACGTTACCTCCATCTATAGCTGAGCTACTTGGGATCAGAGGACTGGCTGGAGGAGTGTCTACGTTCCAGATTTGTAAAACTCAAAGCCACAAATCGTTCGTCAAAACAACAGCAACCCTAGCTAGCTATGCGTAGCGTAATCAGTTTATTATTGTATTGAGATTGAGAGCATTTCTGACAATACACAATCGGTTCTTAGACGATGCGTCTGTTGCCTTATTTGCAATTAGAAGAATAGAGCTGGAAAGTGATTTCAAAAGCGAATTCGAACGATCGTCGGAGCGGCCAGCCTGATTGTGAAACACTCATAAAAATTAATAAGTGGTTCACGCTTCAATAGATGTGGAGGTAATAAATTATGATAGCAAAACTGTATGGCATGATAATACTGGTAGCAAATTAGCAATACTATAACGGTCAACGAGTATTATGCAGTATTGATGTCAATCTAGGAATTTGGAGCTAGGTATCTAAAGAAAATGCGAAGACCCCATCATTACTCCCATCACCAAAACATTCTGAACTGAGAACAATTTTAGGTAATTTAACGTGTCATTGTGTACTTGAACCATTTCACGCGTGTATAAAGTCAAAGTAGTATCCATTTAAAATAAGGGAATTTACCTTAACAGAAACATGAGGCATCATATGCCATTGCATTGTTGCAACTTGCAACCAACACTTTAGCCTTATCTTGATTGACACATTTGATACACACACTGCATGATTAGTTGATTACACATAAACACACGAAATCAAATCGTCATCAGGCGAGTGGAGAATATCAACTACGACCGCCCACTCCAGAGATCCATCGGAGTACCATTCCACGATAAAGAATTCTGGAAGTTTTCTGATGTTTCTGGATGAAAAACCGGGCTAAGCTTTATACGCCTGTAATTTCAACGGTACCCTTACCTACATACCCTTTGAACCGAATCACAGCAACGCAGTTTAACGGCAGACTATTAGCATATTTCGGCATTAAAATGGTAGTACAAGTACTTTCGCGGACGACCTTGTCCACAATAAACTCTCTTCTACCAAAGACGAGCAGGATATTTTAGATATCTTCAGACTCTTCAGTATCCACCTGAAAGACTCTTCCTATAAAATGATCAAATAAAGTACACAAGTATTCACATATTTCATACTTGACTCTCGAAACACGCCTAACACGTGAGTCACATTGTATGTATAAACATACTAAAACTAGAGCTTGGAAATAACTACAAAATAATCTGTGGGAAGTTGTAACATCACGTTCCCACGGAATTGCACCAGGGTTGGAAGGTATGAGATTTAAGAGTTCTTCAACGCAAACGTTTGTTCTTTTTACGGTTTGTCATTTCATGGGCAGTTGCGATATTGAGATGTGGCTGTGTAAAGGGCGATGACCCTGATCTGATGTGAGAATTTTGGGATGAACAGGCATCGTTTCCGAGTGGTTCGTTTATAATAATCGTCAGTAGAGACATTGGTTGACTACTAATTTCCTTTCTGGCAGTTCCAGCACCAACATAAACAAAGGAAGATTATCTAAACATAAATAGGTAACCCTAAACAAACTTTTATGAAATAGTTAATCGAATACATAATTTCTATTTTATTTACTTAAGTATTTGATTGTCTCTACAACTTTAGAGACACGAAATATGTACTTTATGTCTTTGGTAGAGATGATGTCAGCGTACATAATGCAGTTAACCTAGAACACAATTTCAACAGCAGTCCAAATAATCACTAGTTTGCTTTGTAGACGTAAAAACACCTATGATAATATTAGGTGTTGTCTATTTCAATTCAAATATCTCAGGCACACATAAAATGATACTGATTTAGTTGATATGACTTCATGCGTAACCGCTAGTAAATCTATTAAGGGACATCCCTGCTTGTGCTTGCCAATACACGTCTTGGTATCTGAATTAAATTATTCAAAACAAAACAAAACCGAAGCGATGACTCAGAGGCATTTCGCCTCTCCCACAGCGCATCATCAACTCTCATTAAACATTCTCGAGTCTTTTATGGTGCTTTCACACATGCTTCAAGAATTGTACCGTATAATGTCTTATTAACGGAATTTCTCAACTTTGTCACAGTCACACAATGACATTGGCCATATCAGACAGTTCAGCATTGCTTTATCACACGCATTACGTTAATTACCAAGAGTCGGTCGGTGCCTACAAAGCTGTGGGAAATAAAAACAAATCATTATCGCGATAACCCGGTAAACTCAGACTGGAACGAGAGACGTCCGCACGAGGTGACTCATCACGCGGGAATGACAAATAAGTTTATATCGCGTAAATATGTGTATCATTTATCTTTTTCAATATTTTTCTTTTTTGAGAGCGTTTAGACAGACAAGGTCGCGCTGTCCGTCTGCTAGCTACGAAAATTTCGACGTAACTTTTGTGTACAATGTAGCGATGTAATCATTGTAACCTCGGTGAGGGTTACACAAACATGTCGTTTGTTTGCGGCGAGTTTACTGCGTTCTAGTTGAAAGGATAACTGGGTAATTGATTTAATGATTATTGTTTCGGGTCGAAGTGGCACTACGCCGCTGCATTTGCATTTGCACGTTTCTGAGAGTACACGCCCCTAGCGCTCGGCTTGATCTTTAACTCGGCATTTGTGTAGCAATACGTGTTAAAATATTCATTGAGTAACAAACCACATAGCGGGATAGTAATATCTCGACGTTTAAAACCATAACAACACTAAAAATGTAATTCATGCTTGATCACACTGATTAATTTGCTACAAGGTTTACGAGATAAGAGATCGTGTGAAAAAGGTATTGCAATATGTATTGCAGTTAAACTAATGGAATCTAAACCATCCGAATAATACAACGCTAGATTACGTGAGCATACTATTAACTACCGCATTTATACCTACTCATTAGAGGCAAACAAACGTGCTCTTAAACTACCAACTGGTAGCAATCTAGTTGCTAAAGGAACTAAAATATAGGTCAAACAAATTTAACGCTATAATAATGAATATTAATAAAGCAAACAGAGTACGCGAGTACGTTTTTTTTTTCAATCAACGTAATCAATCAAACGATTAGAATGTTCACGATTAATTTTCGTAACTTGCTGACAAAACTATTATGTCATCCATGTTTACAAACACAAACGGGTACTTTAATCCTACCGCGGGTTCTTATTGCTTATCGATATGTTTCTTGTGTTATCGTACAAATGGCACTCCTATAATACAATATATATTATATATGACGTACGCACTACGTACAGTACAATTCACTTGGCGCAAGTTAGTGTGAAAGTGGGTTACAACAGTACGCGTTATTATGCACTACACAAGTCGAGACTAGAAAAGCATGCATAATTTCAGTTGGCATTAGTAAGCCAATAAAAATAGAATGCCCCGTTATTGTAATTGATTTTAAAGAAACTCGTAAAAGGGTAATAAAATATGTGAGTAAACGGCGAATGCCAGTAATCAATGTCGACTTGAGAAATGCCTGAGATCAGCATTGGAAATAAGTCATCGATAGAAACAAAACGAGTAAGATAAATATATTACACAGTTATTAATTAGTTTTAATTATAATGTGACAGACTGGGGCGGACGGCGAACGGCGATCTGAAATATCACCTGAAACTTTTACACAGCCTTGATTTATTGTGACAATGTTCAGTGTCATGACGTTGAAATCGTGGACATCGTCCACTCGTCGCATCGACGCTAAGAGATATTTCAATGTTTTATGAATCCACTTTATCGCTTTAATGATCCTTACAGAAGCTATTAACCAGATTAACAGCTTCTTCAGCAACGGAGGCTAAAAAATAACATTGAAAAAGCGCGATTTCTTTTCACCCAAAAAAGGTAGATACTCAATCTAAAATACAGTAACCAAAACTGGTCCCTAATATTACGGCGTCCAACCCGTCAGTCGCGAAATAAATGACTTGACCGAGCCACTTCGTTCATTTCTGGGAAATGCCCACCAATTAGCTTCTTTCCTTTCATATTAACTGTCATTGCCGGCTTATTATAGCCCATTTTACTGTCACCATCTAAAAATAACAGCGAAGCAGACACACAAGAATTCCAGACATCTTTGATGAAACAAAAATATACTATCTATTTTCTTCCGAAATATTAACGTCTCCCAGTTTATGTCTATCTATCAAAACGGATGGATTTACAAAAGTCCTCCCTGCTGTTTTGTTTCCTGAAATGGAACCTGGGTTTAAGTCCAGAGTGAAGAGGCACCTCATGGGACGTTATGCATCCTCGACAGCATCATCACTTACTATCAGGTGAGATGTGGTCAAACCCAGGCCCTATCGCACATAACAAAAAAAAACCTCTTACCAAATAATCACGAGTGCATCTCAATTTGGTGTCGCTTTAGGATTTAAGGTTGCATAGTAAACTACAGATTGTGCCCAACATCATGTGAACGGTATTCAGTAACTGTCAATTGGCTTTGTACATTCTAAGTCCTTGTACATTCTAAAACGTCTAAAAGTTAAAAGTGTCAATTAATCATTGAGTTTAACGCAGGCAACAATAATTGTTTAAACTTAAAATTGTATAGCAAACCTTTTATACAATACAACCACTTTTCTTTAATATTTGCAACTAGCTGTTCACACAAGATTCCCACAGGATTTTGAATCACAATTTATAATAGCTTGCACATAGATATATATATCATGTAGCATACTATACAATACATGGGACATGGGATGTTGAGATTTGTTGGTAGAAAATTATCAGCAAATCAACTGAAATAGTAATAAATAATACCAAATGATAAACCAAAAATCAAATCTGCTGCTGACAGTGAAACTGGGCATATGCTGTAATAAATTCCAAGCCTATTGCAAAACAGTATCAAAACCAATTCAGCCTTTGCGGAGATGAATAGTAACCGACATACCTTCTATGATCAAAGTAACATGTACATAACGCATTACCTCTCACTTTGCTATTCGTGGTGGACAAAAAAGAAAAGGAGTACAAAATTATGTAAAAGATTTAGGTAAGTAGTTAAACGAATTCTGGTTTAGAAAATAAATGGACATTTTTGTACAGGGCGAGCGAGATAATGCGGATAGATAGAAATCACGGTAGCCCGTCACTGGCCTAAAAGTATGTGGAGTTGGCAGACAGATACGTTTTATCATTCCTGCGAACAGCTAGCCTAATGTTGTGTTCGTGCTATTTTGTTTTCCGCTTCCAGGATTACGTTTGACAACAATCCCTTCGATGTTAAGTGATGATATGGTTGAAGGTGGCACCACGCTACTGGGACTGAATCTCAAGTGAAGATTCTTAACTTGAAGGTGACGGTAGCTACAGCCGGGAGTGCAATAGAAAATGCCCTACCACCAAGCTATGGTTTCATCACGATGTTTTGCTTCACCGAAAGCTCAAGTTCTCAATTAGAACCCACGCACCCTATGGGTCGTAATCCGACGTCACTACCACTTTTCTATCATCGCTTCCCCCAAGTCCCTATCAGCTTATCATAATCGATTTAGCCCGCGGCGCCACGTCGTTTTTCCATCGTATCTGCCGTCACCACTCTTTTATCAACCATCTGGCAATTTTTCCTGACGGGGAAACCATTAATGACGTCACCAGCTGTGCGAATTGTTCCTACAGTGTGACATCAATGACATATGAATCAAGCAGTAAGTGTCAACGGCACCAACTATATTGTAATATTGTTTATTAATATTGCTGGAGCCATAGCTATGCTATTCTTATCGTTGGCTAGTTGATTTGATATCGATAGAACTGTTTCAGTCTAGGGTAATACATACATACTTATTAAAGACTTCGTACTGCCTCTATCGAAAAATCAATCAACTTTATTGAATAGCAATAAAGTTCAAATTGACTCTACATTTTATTTACAAAACGTTTATATGGGAAAAAGGAAAGTGCTGTTTTTAGGGTTTTCCGGGCAATTATTCTAATTTTTCTCACCTTTTAAACCTTCCATAGACCTCCACGAACATTTCAAGACCAAAATTAGCCAAATCGGTCCAGCCGTTATCGAGTTTTAGCGAGACTAACAAATAGCAATTGATTTTTATACATACACTAGCGGCCCGCCCCGGCTTCGCACGGGTAAAACTCGACAAAAGTAAAATTTAACAAAAAATTCATTAAAAATTATAATACACACATTATTATTGGAGTTTTTGTAAGGATCTCTAATTTTATTGAAAACAGACATCAATGTTAATGCGAAACTAACGTCACTCAATTGTTTGTTATTGTTATGGAATTGAACTTTCTGGTATGGTAATCAAGTTCAAATTGACTCTACAATTTAGTTAGAAAACGTTTGTATGGGAAAAAGAAAAGGGCTGTTTTTAGGGTTTTCCCGGCAATTATTCTAATTTTTCTCACCTTTTAAACCTTCCCTGAACTCCCACAAACATTTTAAGATCAAAATTAGCCAAATCGGTCCAGCCATTCTCGAGTTTTGGCGAGACTAACGAACAGCAATTCATTTTTATATATAAGACTAGCTGACCCGGCGAACTTTGTATCGCTAATAAGTCACCTTTTAAACCTTCCCTGAACTTCCACAAATATTTCAAGATCAAAATTATCCAAATCGGTCCAGCCGTTCTCGAGTTTTAGCGAGACTAACGAACAGCAATTGATTTTTATATATAAGATATAGATGGGTTTTTTGCTATGCGTGTTACAGTGGCAAGATGCTTGCCTATTATAGTTCTGTGCCACCCAGAATTTGGAACTTGGAACTTCAGCAGTGCAAAATCCTGAGCGGGAAAACTCTGCGCTCGTCACCTTGAGATGTTGGATAGTCAATCTCATCACGCCCTGTAATTTCACTGGATACATTGCCCTTCAATCCAGAACACAGTACTGTCTGTCACCACTGCTTGACGAGACTGGCAAAGGTGTGGTACTTCCCCAGGCGGACTCTATCTATTTACCTAGATAAGTGGATCCCTACTAGTTTTATAAATGCGAAAATAACTCTTGTCTGTCTGTCTCGCTTTCACGCCTAAACTACTGAAGCGATTTTAATAAAATATGGTACAGATATAGTCAAGAGCCTGAGAAAGGACTTTTTATGGCGATAAACTGTAGCCCACGCGGGTGAAACCGCGGGGAACAGCTAGTAGGTATTATAATTGGAAAAGTTTGTCAGTGAGCGTGTATGTTTGTTACTTCTTCACACTGAAACGGCTGAACGGATTTAGGAGAAATTTAGAATCGTGATAACTTATATTATCTCGAATTAACACATAGGCACTTTTATCTCGGTTTCTGCGAGATCGCTGGTGTAACCGCGGGACGTAACTAGTAATATTAAACACATTTTATGTTTGGTCTGATGGATTATCAGAGATAGTCTAGAGCCTGACAAAGGACATAGGCTACTTTTTATCGCGATAAACTGTAGCCCACGCGGGTGAAACCGCGGGGAACAGCTAGTAGATCATATTTCTGAAAGTGAGACGCAATACAAGGGGTTAACCTACAGAGGCATATAAGGCTAGATCTGTCCGTTATTCAGGTCGATCGTGCAAGCTTCATTGTCAAGTTTCACAGAGAATGAGTGTGAAATACTCAGTGACACAAATTGAACCATTCGATGGCACTGTTAGAAGAAAAGTGCATTTTAGTTTCGCCCAAAAAATCACCTGCCGGGTGTGCCTTGCGTGTTCTTTTGCCGGCGAAATGAGGTTGGAACCGGCGTGGCTAGTTTTAAGATTGACGTTTTGAAGTGTTCAGATGTTTATCATCAGCCGGAAGAAGTCCACTGCTGAACATAGGCCTCCCCCTTTGAACGTCACCATGAACGGATATTAGCCATTTGCATCCATCGACTCTTACAATGTCGACGATATTGACCATCTATTGTGGTTCGTGGTCGCCACTCCAGATGCTTTCTTCCCCATCGGTTATCGGTTCGTCGAGCGATGTTGCCTGCCCATTGCCACTTCATCTTGCAAATTCGGAGAGCTATGTCGGTGACCTTGGTTCTTCGGCGAATTTCCTCGTTTCGGATTTTATCACGCAGAGAAACTCCAAGCATGGCTCTCTCCCTGGCTCGTTGTGGATCACATGTTGTATCTTACTAAATGAATATTGACTTTTTTGACTTTTTATTGAGTTGAATAACGGTACCAGCCAAGTAGTGCCCTCGGGGCGCTATACGGTATCCGTGTCAATTAACTTGACCTCAGACGATGCGATATTTGCAAGCGAACTCTTGCAGTTTTTAATAAACTAATTGAACGGACGATTACTCTTATCAAGCTAACGATCATTACAACGGCTCCTTTGGACCCGGTTGAGAATATTCTCATTTACGTCCGAAATTAATAAATCGATCCTGATCCGTTATCCGCGGTTTTGGATCAATATGTCATGTGTCATAAATATGTCATTTTAGTATTAGGGCTAGACATATCGATCCAAAACCGCGGATAACGGATCAGGATCGATTATTAATTTCAGGCTTGCTGGATTTCCTTCACTTTTCAAAATCTTCTTTACGCTCGTTTGTGTAACATTCTCTTTCTCGGCACGTTTAGTTCGGCCGGACCAATTAGTTTAGTAGTACGATTGTCTAATTTTGACGGATGCAGCTGATGGAAATTGTCCTAAATAGGCGACACAGACAACCTTGGGCGATAGTTTAGTTAGATGAATACGCTACAGCTCGTTATGCCAGAAACGGTAACTAAAAACAACCATAAACCGGTGTCGATTCTACTGTGCATTTTCTAAGGGTGAACTATTTTTGACAGGTCTAAAAACATTGAATCAGAATAAAAATAAGAATCATTTATTTGCAACAAATTATACAAAAATACATTAAAACAATTATACATTATGTAGTAACAGGAAAAAAAAAATTGTTGCAATCCGGCCTCAACTCAGCGTTGTGCCGGTCGTTTGATCAGCGCTGGTCTTCCGTTGAAGCCGTTTTTGATGACGTCACTGGCATGAAGGTAATTTTTAATAACTAAATAATAAAACAAATTGCTGTCCTCTTTTGACTTCTGTGGTCTGAAAAAGACAGCAATACTTTTAAACCTGTCAAACTTAGTTTAGTTTCAGAAAATGCATAACAGAACAATACTTTTAGACCTGTTAAATTTAGTTTAGTTTCAGAAAATGCATAACAGAACAATACTTTTAGACCTGTCAAACTTAGTTTAGTTTCAGAAAATGCATAACAGAACAATACTTTTAGACCTGTCAAACTTAGTTTAGTTTCACATAATGCATAACAGAATCGACACTACCGACTGACTAATGCTGGAAATTAATAACTTATCTATCCACAGTTTGGCCTGCTAGAGATAGATTTTAGACATTACTTCTATGGAGCTTGTGTCACATTTCTATCTTTAATAGGGCAAACCGTGGATAGATCGGTTATTAATAACGGCCGTAAAAATATATAATCCCAATTCCAAATCGACAAAGAACTACATCTAGCAAAGAGGCGTCCAATATCAAAGGTCTAATAAAGTCTATTGGCCATAAAGTTGCTTTCAAACCACAAAATCAAAATTCTCAAATGAGGAAATGGAAACAACGATCAAAACAGATCACTACGTATGCCAAGCCAACGTGTACAGTGTACACATCATGAGTATCATGACGACCAAAATAATCTTCTAAACATATCCTATTAACCTTAAACACTGGTATGACATAGATACAAAATCCTTCGCTATCCCACATGTGGCATTACAAAATCCAAATGGCAAGCCAATTACCTCCAAAAACGATTTGTCCGATAGCTAGATATATGTTCCGTGGTCTAATAAGCCGATTTAGTCAACTGAATCGAGTTGATAAATCGTGAATATCTATCATGAAATGCAAACGATCGGGTGTGAGTGCTAACTGCTTTACTAGGGTACTCCTATAAAACCTGAATGAAATTAATGCTTTCCAAGTATTTCCGCAGTGCTACAAATTGCAGTATTTCAAGATGAGTTCTTAAAAAAAGAGTTCTTATAGGTCGGCAACGCCCCTGATGTTGCAAATGTCCATAGGCGGCGGTGACCGCTTACCATAGGCGCTTACCATTCGTCTGCTTGTTAGCCACTCTATTACATAAAAAAATATTTAACATACCTACTTATAATACCTACTAATATTATAAATGCAAAAGTAACTCGGTCTGTCTGTCTCGCTAACCTACTGACGCCTTCACGCCTAACCTACTGAACCGATTTAAATAAAATTTTGTACGGAGATAGTTTGCACCCTGAGGAAGAACATAGGATACTTTTTATCGCGATAAACTGTAGCCCACGCGGGTGACCGCGGGAAACAGCTAATAGTTGATAGTTGATTAATATAGAGTGAGAGCAATATGATATGAAACGCTTCCCTGTATTAAATATATTAAATATTATGTATTAATCTGATCTGACCTAATACGCTTTTTAGCCAGGTGAGTAAGGTTGGCATGTTGGCAATAGTAAACAAATGTCATGGGAGGAACCGGTTTGCACGATGAGCTCAGCAACGTGGTACCAAACTAGTGGTAGGTAGTCCTGACGCAACGCGCACATGCACCGCTCGCTAGATTTATGGGTTGACTTTGTTGTTGGATTACGGGAATTTGTTTGTTTATATATATATCGGAGAATAGTTTTGTTCTCTACAGGAAGTAGACTGTCAGCGACAAATGTAGCTGAGCAATCTCTATCTTCACAATGTATACCAGATCTGCGAAGTTTGGTGTACAAGACACCTATAGGAAAATAGAAAAATTGGGTTTATTCAGAGACTTTTGGCGTTTACCACTACTCTTCTCTCTTATTTCTTGAACTTGAATAGAATCTTAAGAAAGCAGATAGTAAGAAGCCTTTTCGAATGTTATTTACGGCCCGTGAACCTTAGGTACCGATCTTAAGTGACGATGTGGTCGAAGGCAGCTCCACGCTACGCTTGGATTGAATAGTTATTAACTCTCAAGAGAGGCTGCAGAAACACAAGATAGGTGTTTGGCGACCAATTTTTACTTGAGAGCTAGTCGGGCGAGTTAGAAAATGCCCTACCGCAAAGCTATCATCACGACATTTTTCAATATCGCAAGCTCAAGCTCATAGCAGAATTTTAGAACCCACGATCTACGGGTCGCAAGTCAACGACACGTTACCACTGAGCTATCTTCGATATAAAATGGCACACTAGCACAGGCAGAAATCAAAAACTGTTTTAAATTAAACACGGGGTAAGATTTCGAAAATGGGGGAGACCTTTGCCCATCAATGGGACAGTATAGGTTAAATAAAAAAAATAAAAAAGTTTGGGCTTTCAACGTATCCGCAGCAAGGATTTTATGAAAACTTTATCGATTATTTACTGGGAAACCGAGCGTATCGATATCAAGGTAAAACATGATAAACAGATAACGATTAGTAAGTAATTCTACAATATTATTCCCTCACTGGCTGCTTGGCAAATCGTTATTATTATCATCATCATCATCACCAGCCGGAAGAAGTCCACTGCTGAACATAAACCTCCCCATTTGAACGCCACTACGAACGGCTATTGAAGCTGCCGAAACAAATCGATTGGTGCTTAGCGACTGATTCTATCTTGAGGATGGTAGCTAGACACTAGACAGGCTGGTTTGACCACGATGTTTTCCTTTACCGAAAGCTTAAGCTCAATGTAGGATTCGACCTATGTGTAAAAGCTGACGTCACTACAACTAGACCATCACAGCTATGTACGATTACGTATCACTAGCAGCGCCCTGCGGTTTCACTCGAGTTTCCCCGCTATCCCGTAGGACCCGGGATAATAAGTAGCCTATGTTATAATCCAGGGTGTAAGCTATTAGTGTTCCAAATTTCATTCAGATCAGTTTAGTAGTTTTTGCGTGAAGGAGTATCAAACATCCATATATCCATGCTTACAAACTTTAACGTGTACATAATATTCGTAGGATAGTAGGATGTGACCGCTGTGTGCGAATGCTCAGTAACATTGGTGAATCGTGACGGCCAGCGATTTGTCTACAAATTACACAATGCGACTGAATATTAACGTACAGCCTCGTAATACCTACGTTAAATTTCAATAACCGTACCGTTTGATGTCTGCACCGTTCCGATTCGCTCAGCTTTGTTGTTGCCCAACAACCAGTATTCAATGTAAACGTGGAAATTAACTGGCGACGCTAAATAGGTGCCGTTTGATCAACAAGTGATTCCAGGTCAAGTTCTCTTTGAGATAATGTGTATTGTATGTATCTCTGCGTTTCTGTAGCTAATTGTTTCTATGAGTGTTGCTTATCTGAACGTTGGAGTGGGCCTGTCACTCATTTGTTTCTTCTTCGTTGCGAAAGTAACTCTGTCTGTCTGTCTGTTACGCTTTCACGCTTAAACTACTGAAACGATTTAAGTGAAATTTGGTACAGAGATAGTCTAGAGCCTGAGAAAGGACAATGGCTATTTTTTATCGCGTTAAACAGCTAGTTTAATATATGACTGTATTGTTTAGTGACTAGGCAAGCATAAGGAAGTCAGCAGTTAACAGCATACTCCTACATACATAACTAATTATACTCTCCTGGTATACAAAGGCAAGCTCCGCTTCAGTAAACACGGGGGGCCGAAATTTAAACTCTACAAGTGCCTAATGGATGCACTTGTGCGTAACAAAGCATCAATATCGGGAGCTTCCCAACAAGCTAGCACTGTGTCACACTAAAAAAACACTGTGTACTGTGCTTGTTGGAAAGCCTTTTTGATTTTTGTGTAAAACGCCAGAGAGCGCAGTCACGGTTATTTTTAACTAATATATTTTCTTCACAGGTACATTCAACAACAAATTTTTAAGAAAGTTATTTATGTGTTATTTTTCAGTAATAAATAAAAAAATCCGTTACAATCTTCACAATTAAAACTGATCCCAACGTCAATGAAATAATGTTAACACTGAGGCTGTTATTCTAGAATGACGCTCAAGCTATAATCACTACTTGAGCCCTGATTCGAGACTGTCATTTCATACAAATATGGCATTTAATCGCTACTCAAGCATATTAAAAAAAGGGTAGACCCTTTTTTTATAAGAGATAGGCAAGCATTTGACCTCAGTCTCACCTGATGGTAAGTGATGATGAGATCGATGACGGAGCATGCTTGCCTATACTTGGGCGTCATTCTAGAATACCAGCCTGAGACACTACACGCTCCAACTCGGACTTTTCGTACGGCCGTACGCCACTGTGTCGTAGTTGGAACAAGAAACGCTGAACACCATGACACACTGTGCCACCTGTGTCGCTAGTTGGAAAGCTCCCATCGTTTACCCTCAGTGGCGGCGCCCTACTTGATTTACTTAGGGTTGCCAGATTGGCCAAACTGTAGGGGACGTCCCTTCGGTCGTAATTAACCGGCGATGAAAAGGTCGTTTTAGCAATGCCACTTGTGGTTCTGGTGTCGAGTTATGCTGCGGGATATTTGACGCGAATGGACAACAGGTGTCATTTAAGATTGGTCACGAGGCAAAAGGGCTCCCACACAAAACTGCGATGCGATACGATACGACATCAATAACATCGGAAGTTCTTGTGGTGCATTCACGCGAGCTCGCAGATATTTGCGATGCAGTGCGAATTCACAGTTTTGTGTCCCCAAGCTATAAGAAAAAATACCTTATTAATTATTATATTGCAGTGCAGTAAGAGTGCACTGACTGGTACTCATTGAAATTAGTTTTGGTATTCAAATTTTGGTGGTTTTGATTAAAACTGTAACTTAAGTAAAGTGCAGTCAGCACAATACACAACCTTCTGTCATAAACCACAATTCATATGAAACTAATAATAATAATAATTAATATAAACTATCAGAAACGTTGACTTCTATTTTCCACTTGGTTAAACCCTGAAGCTGACTTTTATGCACATTCTAAACTGGTAGATCTATCAATATAACGCAGGTGAGCACTAAATAAGGTTTTTTGAAAATTCATCCTTCACTCGGTTAAATAAGTGCTAAATATAAGAGTAGCCGTGGCTATCCTTATAGAAATTAGTATCAATTAGGCTCACTCCTAGGTATCCAAATGCCGAGGGCATAAAGTAAATATTCTCGCCACAATATCTAGTTAGATTTTTCCCTCAACGAATCTGGCAACACTGTCACAGGCAAGTGTCAAATTTCAATCATCACGCACACAAACAAACAACTATGACGGCGGGCGCGTGTGGGTAAGCGTTGACTGTTAGGCTGGCCATATACGGACAGCCTGAAGCAGTCGATCCTGGCTGCTTCAAGCTGTGACTGCATAGTGAACTACTGCAACGGTTCGTATATGTACGTACGTAGAAGTCTGTAGTTCACTACGCAGTCGCAGCTTGAAGCAGTCGATTCCTGACTGCTTTAAGCGGTCCGTGTATGGTCAGCCTTACAGTGCGCTTGATTGTGTTAAGCTATAAAGCTGATATAGAGTTAGAAGATTCGATACTTAAGTAGTACTTTCATCATCATCATCAGTCTGTGTCAGTCCACTGCTGGACATAGGCCTATCCCAAGGTATACCACTGAGCGTGGTCTTCGGCTCTTCTGTCCCAACTAGCTAACACTCGGCGCAAGTCGACGCTCTACTAAGACGAAGAGGCCATGAATTACGGTCGTCATCCTAAAGAACAAGAAATTTCACCAACAACACAGCCTACAATCCTACAAATCAGCACATACAATGCTTGCAACTACTGTTTGGAGGTTGAATCACTGGCGAAGGCGTAGTACTGCCCCAGGCGGGCTCTGCAAAAGAGTCCTACCATTACAAAAAGCTTTCATCATCAAGAACATCAGCCTATGACGTTCCCACTGCTGGGACACTGGCCTTCTATCAGAAAGAGAGAGGTAAATACCACGCGGGCCCAATGCGGGTTGGTAGTTGTCGCATGCCCTTGAATGTTGCAGTTCTTGGACATGCCAGTTTCCTCACGATGTTTTCCTTCACCGTTTTTGAGCGATGTTAAATGTACACTTTAAGCGTTATTAAAAGAGCATATCCTCCACACATGAGGACACACATTCACGTGCACCCAGGGACCGTGAAGGGCAAGGGAACCGGTTCACTGCGCGGTCTGCTGGACCTAACTGTATCACGACAGAATTGTCTTAATTCTGCTAACTAGGTAATGCGTGTTTTATACATAGCTTGGGAAAGGAAACGTATGACTACGCCCTCCCTTTACTAGCATAGGTAACTAACTACATACTTACAATTCGACATAAATATATCGAATGGAGCGATGGTGGCCGAACGGTACCCGCGTGCGCTTTACAACGCGCCGACACCGAGTTCGAATCCTCTCGGCCCCGCACCTATGACTTAATAATTTATATGTCGATTTACCATCGCTCAAAACGGTGAAGGAAAACATCGTGAGGAAACCGGCATGTCCAAGAACCACAACATTCAAGGGTATGCGACATCTACCAACCCGCACTGGGTCCGCGTGGAAGATAACAACCCGTACTCTCTCTCTGAGAGAAGGCCAGAGTCCCAGCAGTGGGGACGTAAAAGCTGATGATGATGTCGAATAAGGTCTCCTTCATTTTTGACTAGCTCTTCTTCGCGCGCCTCTGTGAGAACGAGAACAGAAAATAACGCGTAAAGAACGCGCAAAATATTAATAACTACGCCAGCACCGCGATCTTGTTACAACCTTTTACACTTTTTATATCTACTTATTTCGAATTATTTTTATTTTTATAGCGATGATGGCTCAGTGGTAGTTACGTCGAAACTCGACTTGCGATCCGTAGGACGTGGGTTCGAATCCTACAATGAGCTTGAGCTTTTGGTGAAGGAAAACATCGTGATAAAACCATAGCTTGGTGGCAGTGCATTTTCTAGTGCTCGCCTGGCTAGCCACTACCCTCAAGGTAAGAATCTGTCGCCAAGCACCTATCGGTGAGTTCCGGCGGCCTCACTGGAGAGTCAGTTCCCAATCCAGGTGTAGCGTGTCGCCACCTTCGACCACATCGTCACTTAACATCAGGTGACTTGTGATCAAACACTACCCTGTAAGTAGTAAAAAAATAAATTAAGTTTGTTTTCTTACGTTCATATATTGTTTGATTGTTAGAGTTGCTTATTAAAAGTCCTCAACAGTTACTATACAGTCCTACCCTCTGCGGTAACTTTTAGTATTCAGTGCTGAAATATTGACAACTCAAACAAAAACAAGTACATGGCAAATATTCCATTTCAAAACCAAATACTTAAATGTTATTATTACAAACATCGCCTGCTTCTCCAAGAGGTCAAAGCCTCCCATGTTAATTTCCAAACATTATCACAATAAATCCTTTATCACACTACTGTGTTGTAAGGACTTATTAATTTAATTTAATTTATTAATTTAAGGATTTATTAATTTAATTGTTTTACGTACTATTATTGGACCCTTACCAATTTCATTGCTATAAAACAAACTAATGTACGTGTTTAGGTAGTATTAATAGTGAAATTTTTAGTATTTTTTATGTAAATGTCAACTTATTGTTGAGGCATTTTCGTTTGTTTAGTTTAAAATTGTGACGTTGTTATCTCGGTTTGGAAGTGTTTACTGTGTTTGTGTGACTTATATACGTGCAATACATCTTTCGTATGATTATTAGAACGGAAACAATCACGTAAGTACAATATTTCCAAACTATAACCTCACTTGTTGGCCAAATAATTTGTTGGTGGATCTGTTAATCGCTCACATTTTACCTCAAAATGATGACTAGAAGAGCTTTATCTCGTCAAGAGGAATCCAACAGACTCCTCTTGACCTTGCAAGAACTGAAGGCCACCAAGGAATTGTGTGATCAACTCAACAGAGAAAGAGATGACAATGAGCAAATTATGATTGAAACCCTAAATAAAAATGATAAATTAAAAAGTGAGTTATCGGCGTTACACTCACAACAAAATTCAATACTTGAAGAACGGGACAGACTTCAAGAAACGATAGACAGGTTTGATCAGTGTGCTGCTGAGTACGATCTTGCCCTGAAGACAATATCTACCTTGGAACGGGAACTCCGGGAAGCTCACCGTGTAATCTCTCAGCTCAGGGAGAGAACAGAAGACAGTACTGCACTGAAAACCCTTAGTCTCTTTAATGAATTAGTTTTAGTCCGTAGGGATTCACTTCCCGTCTCTGCTGCAGGGGGTGTGGGAACCACTCATACTATTGACCTTACAAATGATGACACAGTGGGAACTATTTACCCTTGTAGCAGAAACAAACTAAAGAAATATGTTAAAATTAAAAAAATTATCAATAAAACAAAAAAATTGTTAAAGAGCCAAAAAAATTTAGTGAAGTCAATAAAAAACAAAAGAAATAAAATTGCTTTATTAGATAACATTAAAATGTATCAACTAGAGTTGCAAACTACCAGCATAACATATCAATCTGAAATAAAGGACCTGCAAACAAAAATCACCAGCCTTGAGACTTCACTAATTACTATCAGTGGCCGTTATGAACAGTCTCAGTACATGATGAAGGAGTATATATTGGCGATGGATGAATTGCTCAAATTGAGCCACAGCAACCTAGAGTGTGTTGAGTCAAATATTGACACAGCATGTGACTGTCAACTCACAAAACAGCCAATGCCGGTTTGTACTGCTTCATCATTACCAGAAATGTCAGACAGTTTGAATGTCTTGTCTGGTGATAGTGTAAATGAAACAAATTATGTTATGTTCAGCGATGAAATTGGTAAGCATATGGGTTCAAGAGTAGGTATGAACACTGGATGCCGGCTCATAAATAATTGTATGCCCAATTCTAGTCTGCGTGAGTTGATGCCAAAAATAGAAAAATATAAATATAACCACAACTCAAATCTGATAATTTTAATTGGGAATAGAGGAAATGTCAATGAAAATGAGCTAAATGAATATGTTAAAACGTTAAGATTATTACAAGTAAATGAAATTATATTGTTTACCTTCCCCTATAGTCACAGTTTGTCACAAGCAGAAAACAACCTTAGGTATAAGTTAAATTTGACTTTACATGAATTGTCATGTAATTATAATAAAATTAATCTGATTGACACTAACAATATTGTTGGTAAAAAATATTTTTTGACCAAAGACAGTTATTGTCTTAAAAAGTATTATAAACAACGGGTAGCTAATTCGCTATCTTATTATTTTAATAAGACAGCCAATAACTTGGCTAAACAAATGTGCTCTATTGAGTACTGTCTTGACAACACTATTCAACAGTTGGAAACAATTCCAAATAATTTAAACATAGTGGCATGACAATAGAGGAAGTCTCTAGCCCAATTAAATCAAAAAATATTGTTTACAAATCTTGCCCAAAATCACAAATCATAGTTAACGAAAATGTAAATAAATTCAACCTGGTCCACCAGAATATTCAAGGGATGAAGGGCAAATGTTTAGAAATTGAGTTGTTCATGAATCACAATAACATTGACATTCTTTGCATTACTGAGCATTGGCTCAAAAATCATGAACACATATTTAGTTTTAACAATCACCAAGTTGGTAGTTCGTTCAGCAGAGTTAATGCAATTCATGGTGGTTCATTAATACTATTAAATAAAAAAATTAAATTCAAAGAACGCAAAGACATCGTCCACTACTCAGCTGAACGAATAATCGAAATAGCTTGTGTAGAATTGGAGCAGTTCATTATTTTAAGTGTGTACAGGCCTCCAACTAGTTCATATGATGATTTTGAAAAGTTAATGGAGGAAGTTCTTTTCAAAATATCCAAGTTAAATAAACAAATTATTATCTGTGGAGATTTCAATGTAAACCTTTTGGATGTTTCTACTCTAAGTACGAGAATAACTAATTTATTTAAATCATTTAATTTGAGAAATTTGTTTATGGAGCCTACAAGGATAACTGCCACTACGGCTACTTGTTTAGATAATATTTTTACAGATGTGAATGTAATTAGTCAAAGTGTAATAAGTAAATTAGATTCAGACCATTGTGGTCAATTAATTACAATTAAAAATAAAATAAAAATTAATGGAAAAAAATCTGTCACATATGTACCAGAGACCGTTGATCGGATGGAGAAAATAAAATTAAAGCTGATCGATGAACTTCCTTTTTTACCGGATCGTAGAAATGCTGATGATTTATACAACTCTTTTTTCAGCGTATTTAGCAAAGCTTTCAACACGATATTTACTCCAAAAACGATCATGGTTTCTGATAGACCTAATTTTACGGAGTGGGCTACAGTTGGTATTCACAAAAGCAGGCAAAAGCTGTACGATCTCTACAGTGAAAAACAATATAATACTAGTAATGAGTTTAAAGAAACTGTAAAAACATACTCAAAATTTTTTAAGACGGTCTGTCACATTGCAAAGTCTCGTTATATAAGTTCTAAGCTTAAAAATAGTAATGACAAAATTAAAGCAACTTGGAAAATTATAAATAGTGAGACTGGCAAAGTCAGGTCTCAAGCTAATAATTACAACCTAAATATTGGCGATACCAGTGTCAAGACTGACATTGAAGTAGCTAAAGCATTTGAAACCTTTTTCACTGACATTCCAGTCTCTACTACTAAGTTCTTAAACTCATCGCACACCATTGCAGAATCTATGTTAAAAACAAATGTACCAGAGTGCGAAATTCCTTTTCAATTTGACTATGTTAGTTGCAAAGATGTAGTAAAAGCTTTTAATATGATTAATGTCAAGAAAACTACTGACCTCTGGGGTATATCCGTGACCGTTGTTAAGCCATTAATTGAAATGATTGCACCCGAATTAGCCCTAATATTTAACAAATGTATTGACGACGGCGTGTTTCCTGATCTGATGAAACATAGTAAGATAACACCCTTGTTTAAATCGGGTACAACGACTGACCCTACTAACTTTAGACCAATATCAGTATTACCAACATTTAGTAAAATATTCGAAAAACTTATTCTAAATCAATTGCAAAGACATTTCTCAGCAAACAAATTACTTAATCAAAAACAGTTTGGCTTTACGCGTGGTCGCTCTACTACTGATGCTGGTGTCGAGTTATTAACTCACATCTATGATGCCTGGGAGGAGTCACGGGACGCTCTAGGCGTGTTCTGTGACTTGTCCAAGGCATTTGATTGTGTTCACCACGAGACACTGATCAGGAAGCTCCGGCACTATGGTATTCGAGGTGTTCCTCTGGACCTTGTAACCTCATACCTTAGTGATAGGATTCAGAGAGTTGACGTGAACGGGAAGCGATCCTCGGGGTCAGTAGTCACAATGGGAGTTCCGCAGGGTTCAATACTCGGACCTTTTCTGTTTTTAGTTTACATCAATGATTTGCCCAGCCTTGTTAGTGACAATCACGAAATAGTATTGTTTGCTGATGATACGTCGCTTTTATTTAAGTTAAAGCGACAACATAACATTTCTGACGACGTGAACAATGCTCTCTCCAAAGTTACAGACTGGTTTGATGCGAACAATTTGATGTTAAATGGAAAAAAGACAAAATGCTTGAGATTTGTGCTGCCCAATGTTAAAGAAGTACCAACAAATGTAAAAATTAAGGACGAAGAATTGGACCTTGTCAAGACTACAGTATTCTTAGGCATAACTTTAGATCACAAATTGCAATGGGGTCCACATATTGTCAGTCTATCGAGCAGACTTAGCTCTGCAGCATATGCTGTAAAGAAGATCCGTCACCTTACTGACGTTGATACAGCCAGACTAGTCTATTTCAGCTATTTTCACAGCATTATGTCCTATGGAATATTGCTGTGGGGAAACGCTGCTGATATTAACACCATATTTGTATTGCAGAAGAGAGCTGTTCGTGCGATTTATAACATGGGCCCCAGAGAATCTTTAAGAATTAAGTTTAAAGAAACCAAAATAATGACAGTTATTTGTCAATATATTTATGAAAATGTAATGTACATACGGAAAAATTTAAATAGCTTCAAAAAGAGAAGTGATTATCACAATTTTAATACTAGAAACAAAGATAAAATTGCTGTACCCACCACTAGGCTCCATAAAGTTAGCAACTCGTTCAAAGGTCAATGTGTACGCTTTTTCAACAAAATCCCAAGTGAAATTCAAGACTTGTCTATAACAAAATTTCAAATTCGTATAAAGAGAAATCTCATTAGTAAAGCTTATTATAAAATATCGGACTATCTAGATGACAAACAAGCTTGGGATTGTAGTTAATCTATCTATCTTTCTTTCTATCTATCTATTCTCCCTATTTCCCCTATTCTAACCATTTTCGGTAAACAGCCAAAACAGTCATGCTCACGAAAGTGACTTTGCTTGCAGCGGCGTCATGTGTCGGGTCGCCCTCTTCCCTCTCATATGGTCGAGGAGAGCGATGGCTGGCACATGCGTCAACTCGTGAACGGGTGCTGCTTGTGGGGTCTGGTCTGCTTTGGTTGTGATCCCGCAACTCGTTAATATTCATGTTCCCATATCCCAATGTGTACAACCAAACAAGAGAAATCTTATTATTAGTAAAGCTAAATAAAAAATATCGGACTATTAGATGACAAAAAAAAAAGCTTGGGATTTTAGTGAACTTGCTCCAATTCAATCAATTAGTAATAAGAATAAAATTGTCAATGTGATCGCGCCAAAAAAATTACCTGCCGGGCGTTTCTTGCCTGTTCTTTTGCCGGCGTAAGGAGGTTGGAACAGGCGTAGCTAGTTTTAAGTTGACGTTTTAAAGTGATCACAATGTATCCTATTGAATAAACATATTTTTGATTTTGATTTTTTTGATTTTGGACGCCTATTGGCAGCTTGCCTAACCAAATACCCAGACTTACAACAACAAGCAGTTGTGAACTTACGATGATTGTAGATAATAAACATCTACCCAATTTATTCATGTACTACTCTTTTGCCGTAGCTCATCAATCTTCTAACCATATTGCGGGCTTCAAGCCATAGAGATATTAGATGACAAAAAAAGCTTGGGATTTAGTGAACTTGCTCCAATTCAATCAATTAGTAGTAAGAATAAAAATGACAATGTGATTGCTGCACAAAAATTACCTGCCGAGCGTTTCTTTCCTGTTCTTTTGCCGGGGTAAGGAGGTTGGAACAGGTGTAGCTAGTTTTAAGTTTGACGTTTTAAAGTGATCAAAATGTATCCTATTAAATAAAAAATTTATGAATTTTGAAGAGCCATAAGCATTAACTAACTAACGGAGATGGCACAACAAGTCAGTGTTGGCCTCTGATAACAAAAGACGCCACTTCGGTCTGACCTGCGCCACCTCCTGCCAGTCCTGGAGTGAGCGCAAATCCTTTGCAATAAGCAATACCCCTAGGTATACCTCTGGGTATTGGTTATAACTATGACTTGAAGCCCCCGATTGAATTGAATTGAAATGAATTTGTTTATTGTGATAAGAACGGCATGCCATTTACACTCATTACACAAAAATTATTAGTCATCATAAAAATAATATTCCGTGTGCTTAGCAGCAGGCCATCGGAGGGGTCCACAGGTGGCGGATAGTGGAACGGCCACCAGATATGGTGGTTAGCTGCGAATATCGAATAAGCAGTCCCCGACCAAGTAGCGGCAGATTTAACAGGAGGTGGTGGGTAGTCTGGTGGAACGGACTAACCTAAAAAATGCCACATAAATCCAATGACGACTCTGTGACATGGTGATTCAACGCCGCCATCAAATAAGCGTTTCCCCGGTGACGGGCAGCAGCAGCATCGGTACTGGGAGGAGGCCGAAGAGGAAGGCTCTGGAAGGGCTCCTGACTGGACATCAATGGGTGGCTACCGTCAGTCATTGAACTGCGGTGCGGAAGGCAAGTGGGGAAACCACCGCACTATAATCCCTAACAAAGGAGTATGAAAATGTCAAAAATAAGAGTAAACGTTCTTGACAACGGGCTTCCACGATGTAACATGCCGTGGCGGTCCGAGTCCGGCAAGGGTAAGGACAGGGCTACCCGGGTCGTCATCATGCGAAATCCCTGTACCATAGGAACTTGGAATGTTAGAACAATGCTGCCACCAGGCAAAATTGAGGAGCTACTATCAGAAATGGATAGGTGTAAATTAGATATTGTAGGATTAAGTGAAGTTAGATGGGAAGGTAGTGGAGACTACTGGAATGACGACTGTAGAATAATATACACGGGAGAAAGACAAGGGGAATATGGAACCGCAATAGTATTAAATAAAAAATGGGGAAAGCAAGTAGAGAACACCATACACCACAGCGACCGATTAACAGCAATAAGGATTAAATCAGATTTAACGGACATTGTCATCATTCAAGTTTACATGCCAACAGGTAGTCACCCAGAAGAAGAAGTAGAAGAAATGTATAATAATATAGAATCTATAATAGATACGGTAAAAGAAAAGGAACATCTTATAATAATGGGTGATTTTAATGCAGTAATAGGGGAAGGTGAAGAAGAAGATATAGTAGGAAAATACGGATTAGGAAAAAGAAATAAAAGAGGTGAGAGGCTGGTACAGTTTTGTAAAGAACACAATCTATGTGCATTAAACACGACCTTTAAACAGCATAAAAGAAGATTATATACATGGAAAATGCCAGGAGACATTGGAAGATACCAACTGGATTATATACTCGTTAGAAATAAATTTAGAAAATATGTGACAAACTGCAAAACATTACCAGGGGCAGACTTAAATACAGACCATAACCTACTCATAAGCACCCATAACTTGCAAACATCAAAAAGAAAAAGAAAAATAGTACCAAAGAAAATTGATCTCACTAGACTTAAGGACAAAGCAAGCAATTTATGTGTGCAATATAGTAATAAGTTAGGAGATAAATTAGAGTTATATAAGAGAAACTTAGATAAAAATTGTTGTTCAGAAAACGTGGAAAATAGATGGAGGAATATCAAAAACATTATAAAAACAAGCGCAGAAGAGTGCCTCAAAAAAGTTAAAATAAAACCTCGGAAAAAGTGGATTACAGATGAAATAATAGATTTAATGCTAGAAAGAAGGGAAATAAGAAACAAAAGTGATGATAGTAGTATCAAAGAATATAAACGTTTGACAAATAGAATCACTCTTAAATGCACACAAGCCATTGAAAAAGAAATAGAAAAGGAATGTGATCTGATAGAAAAATATATTAAAAAAGGGGAGATGGATAAAGCATATAATATCATAAAAAAACTAGATACCAATCGCAAATCTAAAAGCACAGCTATTTTAAGTGAAGACGGGAAAATTATATTAGATGAGAAAGATATCAGCTTACGTTGGAAAACATACATAGAGTCATTATACGCGGGAGAGGGACTTAAAGAAGAAGATTTGGAAGAAGAAATCTTTATAGATAAAGACGATCTAGGTCCACCAATAATGAGAGAAGAATTCGATAACGCATTAAAAAGTATTCAAAACGGCAAAGCAGCTGGAATAGATGACATAAACATAGAATTTATTAAGTATGCAGTATGTGATCCTATATTAGACGAAATATTTAATTTAACTCAGCAAATGTACATGACAGGCAATATCCCCAAGGACTTCCAAACCACAAAAACAGTTCTACTACCCAAAAAACTAAATACACTAAAATGCGAAGAACACCGAACACTAAGTTTAATATCACACACTTCGAAAATCCTAATAAAAATAATTCAAAACAGAATGAGACCAATAGCTGAAAGAAACATAGGAGCTGATCAATATGGATTCAGAAGGGGTAAGGGGACACGAGAAGCCATCCTTGCACTAAGACTTATTAGTAGCAGAAGAATAGACCTAGGACTAGAGACACACATAGCATTCATAGATTTAGAAAAAGCATTCGACAAAGTTAACTGGAAATTAATGATAAACACACTAAAAAGTATGGGATTAGACTACAGGGATAGAAGAATAATATATAGATTATATCAAAATCAAGAAACATTAATAAAAATAGGAGATGTAAGTGAAAAAGCAAAGATAAGACAAGGCGTGAGGCAAGGATGCCCCCTTTCACCGATAATTTTTAACATTTTTATAGAAAGCGCCATCAATAAAATAATAGAATCCGAAAATGAGGGAGTTCAATTTAATGGAGAAAAAATTTTATTCATACGTTTCGCAGACGACATAGCAGCAATAGCCAAAAACCAAAAACAACTGGAAAAACTGGTACAGGATATGGATGTAGCTTTTAAAGAAATAGGACTGAAAATTAATGTTAATAAAACAAAATCTATGACAATAGCAAGAAACACACTCACACAAAATCAAATTAAATTAAACAACAACACAATAGAAGAAGTTAACTCCTTTAGATACCTAGGCAGCTTAATAAGTAATGACTCCAAATGCACCGTAGATATCAAAACCAGAATATCAATGGCAAAAAGAGCATTCAACAATAAAAAACACCTCATGAAGTCAAAAATTTCAAGAAATATAAGGAAGAGATTAGTTAAAATTTATGTTTGGAGCATTGCACTGTACGGCTGCGAAACGTGGACAATAACCAAAAGGGACAGGGAGAGATTAGAGGCATTCGAGATGTGGTGTTGGCGACGTATGGAGAAAATCAGCTGGAAAGAAAGAAAAACCAACCAAGAAGTATTGGACTTAGTAGGAGAAAAAAGAGAGATATTAACAACAGTAGAGATAAGAAGAGGAAAGATGTTTGGCCACTTGGTAAACTGTTTTCCAACTATCAACAAATAAATCAATATCAGTGTTGGTATCCAGGAGTGCATTGAGATGGTGCAAGGATCGACAGAGAGGGGACTCAGCTCGGGCCACAGTTCGACATCCGGGAACGTCAAAAAGTATGCGTCGTCGGCTAGGTCTATGCCGCCAGAGGTTGTTTGGGACGGACAACCTGCACAAGTTATTGTGCAGGTCAGGGGAGTCTATGCGTCCTCTCAAAACTTTGCAACAAGTTGCAAGCTGGTCGAGCAACCTATATCATTAACCAACATGTCTAAAAACCATATTCATGGGCTAGTGACGACATCTACCTACCAACAATATTCTCTCTCCATGTCATATTCTTTCCCTCTCTGATGGCAGATCCGTAGCATTTTCTGCACAACTTATACTGTCTTTGAACTTCTGAGATCTCTTATCTGCTTACAGGCAAATTTAACATGAACAATAACGTTATCAGTTCAATCAAAACTAGGGTGATTATTTTAAGAGATATAATATATCTTTGAACAAATGTAACCAAACAAGCTGCTATTCAATTTAAGAGGTCAATGTGTTCAGATTTACACTAGCAAGAAGACTAAATTGTATTACTTAAAAAAACAGGTATAATTCCAAGAATTTAGATCACAAATTACCAAAAAGGTACATTCTGTAAATACAATATCACGCAGCTCGCCTAATCTCTCCCTTCCTTTGATAGAGCCATATTTGCTGCACTCTCGCAAGATAGTAATATAATAAAACATAAAAATATGCTAGTAAATGATGTCATTACACTCTACCTACGCGACATGTCGTCAACAATTACTGCGACTACACGATAAAACATTTGTAATATAAACAGTGCTACGGCATCAGAATTTCCAGAAATCGGAAATTTCGTAATAGATCACCATTCATCCAACTAACACCAAAACATCGCGGCATACTTTCGTAGGGCAAGGAGACGACAATTTATTTAGCGCTAATAAACAACCATTCAATCATCTCGCTCACACGTACGAAAAAACAACATCAAAGAAAGGGACGGAAATGTGTCAAAAGTTCACGAAAAACTATTTACACGCATCAAAAAAAGTTAGAGAACTTAAGTTTATTACGATAATAATGGCTTGGACATTGACTTACCGTAATCAAGTGTTCATAAATCCAAAAAACAAGTCACAAAAGAGTTATTAGCGAATACACGACACAAAAACACACACAAAACACCTTTTTTTCGTAAACGTATGACTGCAACGTTAACACTTCTGTAAACACTCCATGCACTAGCACAGGACACTGTAAGGGAAAACAGGACGCGGCGCTACCACAGATTTGTTTATTTACATCAAACAACACGCGACTTTACGCGAAATAGACGAGACGTCTGGCGTATCATAATGAAATTCAGCCATTTTGGTTTTTTGGTTGCTGTCGAAAAAGAAAGAGATTCTCTCTCGCTTGTTGACCAATCACGGCAAAGCATAGACTACTACAAAATGTATGAGATCTATGGTAAAGAACAAGTAAAAAGTTTGTAAATGTCAAAACAGAACACTATTATATACTCACCTACCGGAGCGGAGTCAAAATCACACTGTTCTCGGCCCAAAAACGTTTTGTTTTTCCATCAATATTTCCTTTCAGTTCAATCTATCAATGAATATTGAGGGTTGTTGCTTGTTGCGGTCAAAACCACCAACTTAGCAAAGATCAAAATAGTGTCAAAAATATAAAAATCAAAATGCCATTTACAGATTTACAGTGGCGGGAATTTGACAGATTTCAAATGTTTCCCATTTTACTCTATTCTCTTTTATTTTTCGCTTTCATTACATACGCCACGGCCACGCCAAAGAGTATAGTAAGATACAGGGAAACGCTTTCAATAGTTTAATTTCTTACTACAGTATAATTTTACAAAGAGAATCATGGCTTATTTGTGTAAAAGTAAATTGTGTTTTCTGTTTCTTCTTCTGGTAAGTCTATGAAAACAATAGGCCAACTACTGATCCGTGGGATCGAATAAAGGTTTCATGTTTTATTCCAGTTCAGATTTATGTTGCAGAGTCTAGATTCGAGGATGATTATGTTACTGAAACTGCGCCAGAAGGTTTGTTATAAATTTTAAATCCTTCCATCTTGTGCAAACATTAAAGATTAACATTTGGCCACAGGTGGATCCTTATTAGTAGTCTTAATCTTGATATTGGATATAAAGGACTATTTATTAATTACTTTATTATTTCATATTACAGGCTATCCATTGGGATTAACGCAAGTGCTCAGCGACGCGAAGGCTATGTTTACGAATCTTATTAGTAAAGTGATGGAATCTGGCTGGTATTGGTGAATTGGTGAATTTATCACGGCTTATTTTTGCTTACAATTTTATGTACCTATACCTACCTAGTACTACCTTACTTAGGTAGGCTCCCTAAATTGTTCAAATAAATGTTCTTCATTACTTGATTTCATCAATTTTTTTGTAGTCAAATGACATAAATCTTAATCCTCGGTTTTATTACTCTCGGCTCTCATCATAAATATAGAATTCCTACTTCTATGCTCTCATGTCATGATTTGCAATCAGTATCAACTGTCTGTCAGTGTCAAAAATAACGTGAAATGTCATTGTCAATTTGTCATGGGCCCCAATGGCGTCTTTTCTCTGGTAAATCTGGTAATCACGCGTGGAACTAGAAAGCGGATTCTTGAACGAAAAATTAAAAGGCGCGTAGAGTTTGAGTAAAACCAAATGGAATTGTAATAATTTTTAAATTAAAATGGATGCAGAATCTGAAATTAATGTTCTTGTGTCGGATATTGTTGATGAAAAACACTGCAGTCACTGCAGGTTATGCCTGAATATTATCAGAGGTGAAAACTATGCAAAGTTCCATGATGCTGTGGCTTATTCTAAAACTGATACATATTTAATTCTTGACGAAGTTCTTGTCAAAATATTTGGCAAAGAGGTAAGTAAATACACGACAAACTTTTCACGTAAAGTGAAACGTTAATTTGTACTCCTAGTCCTAGCTCCTATCAAATAAATGGCTCGAGTTTGTTGAAATTTGTATCAATTTATAAATTTTATAACGTCGACCACAGAGACAAAGCCCCCAACAAATCTTGGGTCTTGGTCATCACTACAATAAGATTTTAACTATTATCTAGGTACTTATCTGGTCTAACTACACCTACCTATCTATTTAAATACTTGTCAAATATCTCTTAATTTCAGGTTTGCGATGAAATCGCTGGGGTTAATGCAGTATGCAGTGACTGTTTAGACAAGGCATTACAAACTTTCCAATTCATTCAACAGTATGAAGCTTCTACACTGAAACTAAATACTGTTTTCGACAACCTCAATGCAACTTTAGATGTTGATATAGATATCTCTAACCAGAATCAAGTGTTGTATATTTTATGTGGGGAAAAGGAATCGCAACTTATTTTTGTGCAAAATAACAAAGTTAAGAAAGCCGTACAAAACACTTCCTTAAAATGCTCTAGTTGTAAAGAAAGTTTTAGCAATATAGACGACTTAAAAGAGCATAATTTAGATCACCATGGAACGTATACGTGTGAGAAATGCACACACACAAGTAAAAATGAAGAGGATATGGTAGAGCATGAAACAAGTACAGAGTCCTACAGATGTATGCATTGTTCCCAAGTGCGATGTACAGAGGAAAGCTTAAAGGAACACGAAGCGGGAACTCATGGTTTGCACGTCTGTAAAGAGTGCGGTAAGTCTTTGAAAGGCTTGAACAAACTGCTGGCCCATGAAGAAAAACATGTGTTCAAAAACAAATGCCTTAAATGTGGCAAGACATATAGCACAAAGGAGTTTTATTTAAGGCACGTTAAGCTATGTCAGGAGGATCTCGTTGATCCACACCCAATGAGGAGCAAAAAAGAGAAGTCACATTTTTGCCAAGAATGTGGCAAAGCATACAGCACTTCTGGTGGTTTACGCGTCCACATGAGATTTGTACACGGTAATGCTAAGCCACACCTTTGCAAACAATGTGGAAAAAAGTTCACCGCTCCATGCTATTTAAAAGTGCATATGGTAACGCATACGAAAGAAAAAAATTTTCCTTGCGACTTGTGTTTTGGAAAGTTTGTTTCAAAAGAGGCGTTGTTGTATCATAAAAGAAGGCATACAGGAGAGAAACCATACTCCTGTGATATATGCAATGAGAGATTTGTGAATGCATCAGCTAGAGCAGAACACATTAAGTTCAAACATATTGGACCCACCTTGAGTTGCGACCTGTGTTCAAAAAAGTTTGTCACAAAGAACTTTTTGAGATTACATATGAAGAAACATCAAGATCCTACTAATAAATTGTTTATTGGAAGAACTAATATACCTCCAAATGTGCCTGGAGAACAGAATATGAGGGTGAGAATTACAGAATGATTTTAAAAAGAAAGTGTGCCTTTTTACCCAAGTCCAATAATATCCCTAATGAGGATTAAGAAAACTAAGAAATGATTAAAAAAAATGTATAATACAATTTGTTAATATAAACTAATAAATTAATTATTGTTGTAATTAAAATTAAATGCAATTTAGTTACAATTTCATATCAACGAATTTACTGTGCCTTTTACCCAAATCAAATAAAGATTTTATCCAATAAACACAGTTCATTATTCAGTCGTAGGATTTTGTAATGGATACCCTTGTCTTATGTTCGTGAGTGGAATTTATTCTTGTTCCTTCATTCTCTGCTACAAACAATCTGCTTTGTGGATTCTTGTGTCTCGCAACATGCTTCCGTAGCTCATGTCCAGTGACAAACATGCTGTGACAAAACGGACATTCTCGGTTAGGACCCAGGTGTTTCCTTCGTCTATGCTCCATTCTCCTAGAAGCCGACACAAAACTCTCTTCGCACATATCACACGGAAACGGTTTCTCTCCTGTGTGTATCCTTGTGTGGTAGACCAAGGCTGCTTGAGTCACAAACTGCCCTCCACACTGTTCACAATGGAAGTTCCTTTCCCTTGTATGTTTAACTATGTGATTCTTCAGTTTACTGACAGCATCAAATTTTTTTTTACACCATTTGCAAGTGTAAGCTGAGCCGAAACCATGGATGGTTATCAGATGGGACTTCAAACTGTTCTTCTGAAAGTAACCTTTGTTGCAAATGTCACAGAAGAATTTCCACACTCCCTCTTCATTAGCTCCACATGTTTTCAAATGATGTTTAAACGAGTGGCTATTGGCAAATATTTTGTCACATCGAGGACATTTGTTCACGTCATGTCTGTTACAGTGTTGTCGGAGCTCCGACTTTGATGGGAATTCTATGCAACAGCGTTTGCATGTTGCAACAGTATGATACATGGTATCGTGATATTTAAGCGTTCTATCGGTGCTGAACATTTTATCACATTTTGGACATTGTATCGTTTTTGGAAGGTGAACTCTTTCAGAATGTTCGACCATTTGTGTTTGAGATGGGAATGATTTCTCACATTTTGTGCACTCGTACATCTTCTTCCTATGTTTCCTCATTATATGAGTGTTTAGATGATTTGAGGTCGAGAAGTTTATTCCGCACTCTTCACATATTTTAATATTAGTCTTTTTTTTCGCTTTCTTTCTTGCCTGTCTCGCTTTTATAAAACATTGAATTCTTCTTACAGCTTCTTCTTTGGTTTTCTCTGTCTGATGTTTTTGACTTGTGAACATATGATTGTTTTCGTTATTTATGACGAAATATGCTGTTTTCACTGTAGGACTGAGCCTTTCGGATAAGTCCAGTGCTTTGTTGAATTTTTCCAAAGTCTCTTGCCATTTGTTGTATGAATAAGTGCATAATTTTTGGAATAGAAAGGAGTTTACCAATGTGTTTGCACAAAATTCACATAACATTTCTGGTAGGGATGGGTCAACAGATGCCTGTAACAAATTATTTTGGAATTAATAAAATATTGATTTATACAAAACATTAATAATAAATCAGTTTATTGCCTTAAAAAAACACATACATTTTATAGAAAATATAAAAAAAACGGTACTTAATCATTAGTATAACGGCAAAGGGGGTAAAACTCAGCTTGTGCTGTGTTTGCATTTGCATGTGCACACAGTGCTGGTTTTCAGTTTACCCCTGAGCTCGGTCAGATCTTCGCCGAGGAGGTAAGCAAGTATTAAGCTTTGTGTACTTGGTATTTTTACTAGTACTCATGTCCTTTGAATCATTATCATCTCATGTCTCTCTTTCTATGTACTGTAACTTGCAATCAGCTTTACAGGCAGGTATTATTCGAATTCTGAACTATTACAGTAATAGTTAAAAGGCAGTGCTTATCAGGTTAAAGATAAAATTTACGGTTGAACCTACATACAGAGGAGCAAATTTATATCAAAGATAGCCTGGGTATTAGATAGAGGAGGTTTAGCTTCAGCACTAAAAACAAATAAACTGAAGATAATCTTCAGCCTACTTTAGTCCACTGCTGGACATAGACCTCTCCCAAAGCTCGCCACTAAGCCGGATCTTTGGTTCCTCTGCTGCCAGCTGCCAGGCATTTTGCGTATACCATCGCTCCACCTAGCCGGAGGACTTCCTACACTACCATACGCTGAAGATAATGACTGGAACTAACCCCGAGATGTTCAAGTATGTCCATATATGTAACGGTGTCCTCGTAGTACTTGCACTGTACGCGACGACTTTCATCCAAATGCACTTCACCGTCAATTTCAGTGCTAGCAAAACATAACCTGCAAACATTGGTCGACTCGCCTGAAAGGTATTTTAAGGCTGGAATTGTTACGTCGTGTATTTCGGTCATAACTCGATTTGATTTACGTAGGTTTCACGTTAAAAATTGTAGTCTAGGTCTTTTGCGATTTTTGCGTATTTTGTATTGTTGATTGTTGACCAGTCGTCCTGCCTGACGTATTTGACGTACCATAACTTACTTTGACACTGACAATGACGTTTGATGAATGATTGTATCAAGTGTACAATTTTATTACTGTCAACAGTAAAAATAGAAAAATAACATTACAAAACATAACAGCCCGCCTACCTACGAATAAATAATAAGTGTAGGTCTACCAGAATCTGATGGCAAAAAGGGAAAAAAGAAATTGACGCTTACAATACTGGGGGAAATTGGAGTAAAACGTTTTGATACTTTTTTCCCCTATAGTGGCTGATTCTGTGTGCGATACATGCAAATATAAAAATTTATCCAAAGAACAAGGATAATTTTTGAAAATCTTACTGTGGCGAATGTGGGGTTCGAAATTTAGATGAAAACTCCAATTACTCTGTCCATGAGTTTATTCATTAATTAAAGGCTATCAGAACTTGAAAATGGTTCCAAATACTGCACATCCATAAAAAAGTCTTCAACGGAAGAGGGAGACGAGGAAGACGCAGTATTTATGATAAACCTTTCCTCCTGCATCTCAATCGATCTTGCTCTATGAACTGATTTTCAATTTTTATTACATGTTTACAAGATTTTCGCCATTCATCGATCCCTATTCGAGAGAAAGCTTCTTCAGTTCACACGAAAGATGCAATAAACCAATTACCAAAGTATCAACACTTGTCATTCCTACTAATTTGAAGCCAAACCATAAACAATTCCTCGAAATTTCAGTAGATGACATTTTTTTAGTTGCAATTAGAGATGGGCACTGGGTAAATACTCAAAAAGTAAATACTGAGAAGAAAGGAAAATATGGGTATTTATCCGTTTTTACTCATTTTTACTGAGTATTTATCCAAATACGTGAGTAAATATTTTTGCGTGAAAATTGCAACATATCATTGCTGGTTTTAGCTCCAATTCGTGTTATTAGATTATGTTATGATAGATTATGACCTATCTTTGCTTCTACAATAGTGATTTATGTCTTTACGACTACAAATAGTGGGATATAATCGTGAGTTAAGTCAGGATTAAAAATCCTGAAAAAAAAAGATCATATATTTGAATAACAATCAGAATTACGAAAGTTCAGACCTTTTCTTTGTAATTTGAATAATTTTTTTTTTCTAAAGTCTAAACAATGATAGATTTTACTATATCAAGATATATATTGAATAACTTTCTAAAATGACTAATGTAATGAATTATATGTCAAAATTTCATTTTGTTGGTACGGTCGCCTGTAATAACAAGTAATAACTACGTTTAATAGTTTCAAATAATATCTAAGTAAGTATTAAATTTCTGAAAAATGTACTCAGTATAAACTTAAAATTATGTAACCATGTAACCCAGTCGGGTTAGACAAAAAATAGCCTCCACATTGCATTAATTCCTATCCCGACAATTATTGCATTAGCTTTTAGAAGGGTCAGTGGGAGTCTAAACTGAAAACAGCGATCATCCTCGACCTCGACATTAGCCGCCATCTTGGTTTTTAGTTTTTCGTTTATAACTTGCCTCTTTTTCACTTCTCGAGAAAAAATATTATGGCTTAAGTTGTTCATTATTTGATTTTCTACATTAACTGCCCCATTTGTTTTTTTGCTACTGTTATAGTAAAGTAGGTACCTAGTGGAACTTTATAAACTTTACACGGACTTTTTTGGAGCAACTAGAAAAGTCACTTTCACAACTTTATTTCAATTTCCCACACTCGTACACATTAACGAACACATAATGGTTAATAATCCACCAATATCTCACAAGACATTATCACTCGAAGAAACACAATTTTTGGAAATAAAAACAAAATTTTCATGTTGACAGATCGATTGACGCCTCAGAAAAAAGCAGATAAAAATTATTGACACCCTTGTTCCAAACAACTTCGTTTATATTATTCCTTAGTCAATGTTAAATGAGATTTTACTATAATAATTAAATTTCCCCGTCTTTTCCCGCTTAATTCGAAAAATTTCGGTCGTACGAAAAAATAAATGGAGAATTAAATGCAGTAAATTAGTTAATGAACCACTTCAGACATATATTTTTTCTCGAGAAGTGAGCATGGGTCAAGTTATAAACGAAAAACTGAAAAAAAAAGATGGCGGCTAATGTCGAGATCGAGGTTGATCGCTATTTTGAATTTAGACCACTGACCCTTCGAATAGCTAATGCAATAATTGTTGGGATAGGAATTAATGCAATGTGGAGGCCATTTTTCGTCTAACCCGTCTGGGTTATATGGTTACATAAATTTAAAGTTTATGCCGAGTACATTTTTCAGAAATTTAATACTATGACATTATTTTAAACTATAAAATGTAGTTAATTCTTGTTATTACAGGCGACCGTACCAACAAAATGAAATTTTAACATAATTAATACACGTCAATTTTGCATTGCAACTCGCATTATTCCTTTGAAATGACGTCAGAGTATTTACTCTCAGTTTGGATAAAAACTCGAGAAGAAACGGGTATTTATGAGTATTTACTGTCCAGCGGATAAATACTCGGGAAAGAACCCATCGCTAGTTGCAATATGAAAATCGCTATTTATTAAAAAAATTTTTTGCCATCAGATCCTGGTAGACCTTTAGTATTATATTTCACAGAGTACTTTTGTATAACCGGATTTATTCGTAGCTGCCTACAATAGAATGCACGTAAAAACTGTTATGCTAAATGCATCCCTTTAAAATTTAAAAAGGTAAGGTAAATCCTCGGTTGAAAATAAAATAGTAGTGGTACTTTGAACAACAGAGGTCAGTATTACTTGAGAGCCAGTTGCCAATTCAGGTGTAGTTAACATCCAGCAGGCGACATGTGGTCAAACGCTACCCAGTGAGTAAGAGTCTGTCAAACGAAAGTAGGCACTCGCATTTATTCGTAACTTTTTACATGACAATACTAAAGTGTTTCCATCTACGGACACTATGTCCTACAGCTGGGTAAATTCAGGGTGGTATAAAATGATACTTACGCGTACTATAACTATAATAATAATGAATTGTAACCCCCTCCTATGAACTGCAAATTATTAATTTTTAATAAATAATTTTTATAGATTTTGTCATTCTAAATCGGAAAAATAGGCAAAAAATACCGGTTTTCCGGCGAGGCAGGCAGGAACTACGGATCACCATTTCCCATGAAATCTCACTTACTTCTTTCGTTTCATTCATTCTCTTAATATCGTATCGTATATTCTTCATACTGGTTGTCGTTTGGGGTAGGTATTCTTGACTATTTTCCAAAAGATTAGGGAAAATGAGAATTGAACTCGAAGTGTGGTTTCATTACTGTATGGTCCTATTAATTGGGTTGCCAAACTAATATTTTTTTAATTTGCCGCGATTTTTCAGGGCCTACTTTCATTTGACAGACTCTAGTAAAAAATAAAAGGAACGCGGCACATTTTGAAATTACCGCTAAATTGCCCTACAGTTAAAATTAATATAATCTTGCAGGGTAAGGTACTTACCTTACCCTGCAAGATTATATTAATTTTAAGTAAGTACTTGTCTGTTATCTATAGCTGGCACGTGCCCAGTACTCACACCAAAGCAATTTCATTAGACAGTAGTAAAAACTAAACGATAACAATCTCTGTCGCGCTCGTAACCTCGCCCGCGTGCGAGAGAGACGAAGAGACATCTAACCTCACGATGCGTATGCAGTGTGACGTCATACCGTTGTCTCATTTACGGACACATGTGTGAGTGTTGTACGTGCCAGGTTTATATTACCACCTGTAATACACTTGTCATCTGTAAAGTGGAAAAAAATAAAACGCATGTTTTCAAACGGCTTTTTATTACAATATAACTTACATCAAGCAGTTAAATTAATAACAAAATAAATACAACGTAGAATCGCTGTCGCCATTACAGATTTAAGCACAAACGTTCCTATAGGCTTCGCACACACATTCTACGCTTACCATTCATAATAATCTAAATATATAAAACAAAGTTGGATTAGTTACACCATTGAGAACTCAAGAACGGCTGGGCCAATTTTTATAATCCTCGATTCGTTGGAATTCACAAAATTCAGGGAAACAATGACAAAAATTTAGTTTTGTCATACATTTTGTATGGGACGACAACTAGCATTTTGACTTTCACTGGCTGATAGCTAAGGTTGTAAGGAGTAACAAAGACTACTTTTAATTTAGAAAAAAAAAAATAGGGTTTCATATAAAAAGTTAAAACATTGATGAAATTTACGCCTGAAAATAATAGTCGATCATGACCCGTTTTTCGCGGTTTTGGATCGATATTTCAACCAATATGTTAAGCTTTACCCCTAAAATGACATCGATCCAAAACCGCTAAAAACGGATCAGGATCGATCATTAATTTCGAGCGTAAGTGTGGGGATAGTATGAACATCTCCACACCAAACGCGATAAACTTTAGTCCAGCTAGTATTTTATAGTAGATATTTTACATATACCAACATATCTAGTTTAATTTATAAGCACTACGAGTTTATTTTAAAAGTTTATAACCAATCAAATTTGCGTTTCATTAATGCTTTTTCATCAAAACTAGTAAATAAAAATCAACATGTGGAAACGGGATATTTCATATTCCAGATATATGTAGGTACTATGTAAATATTTTTTATATCATGAAAATATATCTATCTGCCCATATTATAATCGTAATGTTAGTGACTAGGGCAGTTTATAAATGTTAACTTCATCAAAAAATGTCCACAAAATTTACTTTCAAAAATTGACTAGGTTTTGGGATCTTGGCAATCAAAAAAGCGAAGCCTTGTCAAAGCGTTTTGAAGTTGTAGTACAAGTTAGCTCGTTTCTAGCGTTTGTTTGTTTTCTTTCACGCCCAAACGGCTGAATCGATTTTGTTGAAATTTTGCATAAAAACAATATAATCCACGGAGACATATAGGCTACCTTTTCCTCGCAAAATATAAAATGCAAATACTAAGTACTATAAAATAAATGCGCAAGTTTGAATGCTAGTCAATCATGTCATAACGACCGAACTAAATATGACCAAACTAGCTGTTCCCCGCGTTTTCACCCGCGTGGAGTTTATCGCAATATAAAGTAGCCTATGTCCTTTCTCAGGCTCTAGACTATCTCTGTACCAAATTTCATGTAAATCGGTTCAGTAGTTTGCGTGAAAGCGTAACAGACAGACTAATGTTATTTAAATGCGTAAGGTAGTCTGTTTGTTTGTTACCTTTTCACGCTAAACAGATCTTGATGAAATTTGGTATGGAGATAGTTTGAAGCCTGGAGAAGAATTTAAAATACTTTTTATCGCGATATAGTCAACGCGTGTGAAGCCGCGGGGAGACAACTAGGATTATATTTGTTCGTCATATATATTTCACGTTTGGCTTATTGGTGCCATAAACAATAACATCTAGAACTTGTAATGAGGATGTACCTACAATTATTTAATGAGGTAATTTAGTCAAATGGGATTGTAATGAGTATAAATTTGGTTCTTTAATAAATTATATTTGAATTATTAATGAGTTTTGCTTAACCTTGGTGACGGGCGCACATGTTTATACACAAGAATTTCGTCATGTAAGTAAATATATATTATATAACTATTACCTACTACATAAATATAATTATTTTAACAATTAGGTATGTGAACAAGTGAAATTAAAACCGATCCTACTAGGGCTTGACATATTACTACAAAAGTGACATATTATGACATGACATATCGATCCAAAACGGCGGATAACGGATCAGGATCGATTATTAATGGTTAAACCATGGATAGATAGGTTATTGAAACTGGTTGTTAGGCAACCTGTGAAGGAAGGATGTAATTACCAGATTATTAATTGGTAATGGACAGGGTGTACTGTGTTGATACAAACAATGAAAGCTATGTCAAAAAAACAAGTTACATCAAAATCCGTTTAGTAGTACAGTCAACGACAAAAGTAGCTCAACGTTAACACAATTTCCGATTACCGGCATCATCTTAAACACCAACCTTTGATCACATCATCACTTAAAATCTGGTGTGTTATGTTGTGGTCAGACCTACCTTGTAAAATGTAAAAAACCCACACCATACTGATCTAAAACACATTTAGGAAATCTAGTATGATCAGCTACTTTTGTTGCTGACTGTACCATGCACACGCAAATGTACTAAAAAAGAAAAGAAGAAAAATTTAAAAGTTTTTGTTTTAGTAACAATGTAGGTACACTTACTATAATATTTGTATAAATGATTTTGTATTATTATGGTACGACTAATTTCTAAAACTATTATTTTGATAATTCCTTCGCTTCTAATAATGCATTTTTTTCAGGACTGGAAAGCTGGATGCCTGATACCTACAAACATTTTATCCTAATTTATTGATTAAGTGTATTGCTAGATAAATTTTTACTATTAATCCATTAAATTTTACAAATTTGTTTGTTAGTACGAGAGTGGATGAAGGTAAATTATTATTGTTAAATCTATGTGGTCACACCAGAAACTAATTATAAAGAGGTATTCTTTAAACTGGACGATAACTGTTATATGGGCACAAAACTGCGATCGCATCGTATATACCTGCGAGCACAAGAACTTCCGATCTGATTAGCATCGCGCCGCATCGCATCGCAGTTTCGTGTGGGAGACCTCCAAAGAAAAAGATTATTAGAATAGATATAAAAAGCTAATAAGTGTTTTAAAAAAAAGAAAAAGATATTTAGAATTTTATGATTATTTGTATTCTTTACGCCATAAACAAATAAACCAGTCTAAATACTTTTTGGTGAAGACACAACAGGACACGTCCAACTTACCGACACGTCCAAAGAGTATGTAAATGTTCACCCCTCAGTGTCAAAACAAATGAAACCTTAAAAATTAAAATCAAACTATGTTACCTACTGTTACATATAAAATATAACTCAGCGGACGAAAAATCTGGATTTTATGCAAAATATGCGGTCATCATAAAAGCATCTATTTTTGGCAAATTGTCCGATCGTGCTTTGACAAAACCACTTTCAGTCATTGTTCTTGATGTTTAGTACTGTCACTATATACCAAAACTGCACTAGGCAATCGAAAACACTACAGAAATCAATTTTTAAGTAAATTTTCTTCATATCAGTATGAATATCGAAGCCAGACTGCGCCATGTGACGTCATTTTCGAATCGACCAATGATGAAGCGATTCGCAAATTTGAAAGTAGCACGCTTATTTTGCACTTTTTGATTAAATTTTTAAGGTATTAATTATCAATTAAATAAGAAAATAATGGTTTAGGTGTAATGTCAAGACCATAAATTATCATGGAAAAAAAATCAAGTAAATCTAAATCACATGCATATTCCCTATTGCCAATTGGAAATATGGAAAATTAATAAAAAATTACTCCAAACAAAACAAAATCTACAGTTAAATAAATAATCAGTAATAATGTAAAATGCGTACTTCAGTACGATGGAAATAAATTAACAAGCGATGGGTAGAAAAGGTGCCAGCGCCACTTGTGGTCTAGAATTCAACCTCAACCAGCTCCTTATGGTTATTGGTTCTATCGTGATATTAGTGCTTCTATTTTTAGTCGTATGCCATATCACTAGTGGAAGATAGAATGGGGAGCAAAAGCGTATGCTATAACATCGATGTTATTCAAATTTTATTGATAGCTTTCGCATTTGTCATCCTGCTTATTGTGATGAGCTGGATGTGCAAGTATTTTCAAGGGACATAGTATACGATATATATCTGATATCGCCGATACCTACTGTACACAACTTGGTACCACTGATGTAAAGGTAAAAAGCGCTTGAATTCTCGTTCAAATTAAATGTTTAGCTACAAGCAAGTGTGGATAAGTTATATATCTGGCATCGAAGATACTTGTCTAATACTCCATAATTAAATACCAATTCAGTGATATGAAAGTAAAAGGTGCTTGAATGCTTTCCAGAAATATGTTATGATGAAGAAATAGCGAGTACATAACTATACGAACAAGCGCGGATACGATATATACATAGAGATAGCAGATGTATCTGGTATCGAATATACTTATATTATACTCCTAAACTTGATACTACTTCAGTGAAATTAAGGTAAAAATTGGTTGAATGCTATGTAATGAAATATGTTGAAGAAAGAACAACTACAAAAATATTAGTTCAAATTATTGATTTTGAAATTTTTTAAGATTAGCAGATTTTGTTTGATCCACATCCAGTTATTTGGTACCCAATTTCAGTAAATTTGATAACTTTTTAATTTTGAATAGAATGGCATCAACATGTGGACTTTCTTTAAACCTGAATCAATTTTTAACCATAGTTGGTTCCTTGGTGGTTCTGATACTGTTATTTTTCATGGTGTGTAATATCATTACAGGTTACACAAATTGTAGATAATTACGTAATTGCATTAGTAAATCTCGGGAATCTTTAAATTATCTTTTTATTACGTGTCAATTAAATTGCACATTATCCACTATTGGCAAATAGAAATTTCAATTGATTTTTTTAACAAAATTAAGGCAGAGGATACAATGTGCAAATCAAGTAAATCGCCTAATCCGTGGCTTCACTTAGACCATTCTCAGATAATTGTACTAGCATTTAGTTTTTTACTTTGGGTAATAGCGATGCAGTTTATGTCTAAATATGTCAGTGAGCTACCTCCTTATATAGTATTATTCCTCCGTATTTAGTATAGATTTGTCAGAATTCAATAGATAGCCCATACAAAGTCTAGCGTAGACATTTTAATTCTAGGGAAAAAGACAAATGTCTGGTTAGCCTGGTCGAGGGTAATCAAGAGATTAATTTTCAGTTATAAATTAATAATTACATAGAGAATCTATACTGGCGACACCAACAGCCTGTATAATATAACATTATAGTAAATATAAAATAAACTATTATAGAATTAAATCTATTTCTCTTTGCTCAACGCTTCTATAAACTCTTCTAATTTCTCTTGCACTTGTCTCACTCTCTCTGTAAACAATAAAAAATAAGATTGTAATTTTTGACGTGACAACGTCTTATAATTCGATAGAGCCGGCTGCACGCACGAAAAAACATGACTCATGCGGCGTTACCTCGCTCTGCGTCGTTACCTCACTCTGCGGCGTTACCTCGCTCTGCGGCGTTACCTCGCTCTGCGGCGTTACCTCGCTCTGAGGCGTTCCATGTAAGGCTTGAAGTGCAAGCGAGAGCGCGGAACAAGCGACAAAGAAGCACAATCGGCCGATCGACGTTATCACGTTCAACTATCGTCAGTAAACTGACTTTACAGACAACCAATTTTTTATCCTTGTATACTACTTGACGTATTTTGATGCAGTTTACAGGCTATGACAGCTAAGTCTCAACTTTGCAACGGCGGTATGCCTCATTACGATGTGACATCAGTGCGCTGAGACAACTTTGGTTACACACGTTCGACGACCGATGTGGCGCAATGGGCGGATTGCCGACTGTGAAGCGTGAGTCGCGGGTTCGATTCCCGCTACAGGACAAATATTTGTGCATTGAAAAAAAAAGCGCAAGTATTTGTTCTGTGTCTGGGTGTTGTGAATCCCCGATCCTCGTAGTTTCTGATACCCTAGATACAGGGAAACCTAGTTAGGGGTCAGAGCTATGTATGGCATTACATACGAAGTTGTGTGAGAAATAGAAAAGTACTATGATAAGGCAATTTCGATAATAATTCTGTCAGTTATTGGATTTAGAAGGTAATCTCCGAAACTACTGAACCGATTTTGATAATTCTTTCACTGTTAGAAAGCTACACTATCCGTCATAATATATGCGATATTTTATTTCATTGTGATACAAATACTGTGTGAACCTTCACGCGGCAACAGGACAGAAAAACGGCTTGTTGCAAATATGTTTTTCAAAATTGGTCAAGCCATATACTCACTTAATTCTTCAGCCAACTCTATCCGCCTGCCGGACAGCAGTTGTTTTTTGAGATCTGGATCCGTCGCCATCTACAAATTCACACTAATATTATAAACGCGAAAGTTTCTGCGTATATTTTTTACTTCTTCACGCAAAAACTACAGAACGGATTTTGATGAAATTTGGCGTGGAAATAGTTCAAGCCCTGGAGAAGGACATAGGATACTTTTTATTGCGAAAAAGTTGTAGCTTGTTTAATCGCATCAGGAATGTTCGCGAGTGCACGAGTTGACGGCTTCTCAGCGATACTGCGCAAGAAAATCGCGTCTCTGATGTGCAGGGTACGGGGCGGCTCCAACATCTACCTGCAACTCATAGCAGGAAGGGTGGGTCTGGACTGCCCTATCTTGAGGTACTGGATTAATGTGCACATAGGGCACTCCAGATCCACACGACCTCTTTAAGGTATCATTTAATTTTATTTTAATCTATGATTTATTTTAATTTAATTTTTAATTTATCCTAATTTTATTTTAATTTGAATGGTAATTAATTGATTTTAATGTGATTTTATATGTATTTTGTTTTTTTTTTAATTAATTAATGAGTTATTGTGTATGGACCAATTTGTCTGAAATAAAATTATTATTATTATATTATTATTATTAATCAAAATGTACATAATTATATCTAAGATTCAAAGAATTTATTGCATTCCATAATGTACAATAGTTAGTCATAATATAATTAAGATCAATTATGGACCCTGTTGGGCACAACAACAACATTACTTAAAAACTAGAGGAGAGGAGGACTGCCATCAATCAACAAAAAACCTATAAGCCTACTGCAACCTATGTAAATCTATTCTATCTATTTTGTTGGATACTAAAAGCCATCCCTTTTTTATCTAATTTTATTTTGAGGCTTTTATCTGGTATGCCAGCCTAATAATACCCTAACCTAAAATCCTTCTACATAATAATTTACTTAAATATGTCATATACGTAATTTAGCAGCATCACACGGTGACTCAAAATGGCCATAAATATCCCAGCATCTAATTAATTCATATTATATTTCATCATCATCATCAGACTTTCACGTTCCCACTGCTGGGACTCTGGCCTTCTCTTAGAGAGCATGGGCTATAATCTACCACGCTGGCCCAGTGCGGGCCATATTTTATTATATTCATCTAATACCTTTGGCACGTTCTACAATTCTGATTTTTTCCATAGCCAGGCGCGTACTAGAAAATGCCCTACCACCAAGCTATGGTTTCCGATGTTTTCCTTCACCGAAACCTCAAGCTCATTGTAGGATTCGAGCCCACGACTTACGGATCGTAAGCCGACGTCACTACCGCTGAGCCATCATCTCATCATAAATGTGATTAAATAGTAAATGAGAGTGTCGTGTCACCTCGTCGAGCACCTCCCGCAGCTCCCGGTCGAGCCGCGCCGCCTCCCGGTTCCCGATCTGCTGGCGCAGCGCGTTGGCAGTAGTGCGCAGCGTCTGCTGCACGCGCCAGAACATCACCACCTCGCAGCACTCCTTCTGGCCGGAGGACAGACAAACAAAAAGAGAAATATGAGATAATATCAATCCGTATAAAGAGACATCTTATTAGTAAAGCTTATTTTATAATAATCTTTACTAATAAGATGTCTTCTAATAAGATCGGACTATTTAAATGACAAAAAAGCTTGGGATTGCTTAACTTTTTTTTTTGTTATGGCGTCACACGGTTAGTGTATTTGCCAGTGTCAAGTATAAAATATTTCAAATTCGGAGAGTTCAACCAAGTTTAAATGATGATGATGATCATGATGATGAGATGAAGGGATGAGGATAGTGTGTAAGTAAAGTAGTGGCGCTTTGCTTAAACTTTACACGGACTTTTTTGGAGCAACTAGAAAAGTCACTTTCACAACTTTATTTCAATTTCCCACACTCGTACGCATTAACGAACACATAATGGTTAATAATCCATCAATATTACAACATTGTCACTCAAAGAAACACAAGTTTTGGAAATAAAAACAAAATTTTCACGTTGACAATTCGATTGCCGCCAAAAAAGTCATTGCTGAACCTATGAACTTGCTCCAATTCAATCAATCAGTAGCCCCCTTATATATTTATTTTATTCTGTTTTTTAGTTTCGTTGTTATAGCGGCAACAGAAATACATCATCTGTAACGGACAGCGGAGTCTAATAGGGTCCCGTTTTAACCTTTGGATACAGAATCCTAAAACCGAATCAAAATCGGTTCATCCAGCACAGCGATGATGGCTCAGTGGTAGTGACGTCGGCTTGCGATCCGTAGGACGTGGGATCGAATTCTACAATGAGCTTGAGCTTTCGGTGAAGGAAAACATCGTGATGAAACCATAGCTTGGTGGTAGGGTATTTTCTAGTACTCGCCTGGCTAGCTACCACGCTCATGTTAAGAATCTGTCACCGTGCACCTATCGGTGGCGCCATCTTCGACCACATCGTCACTTAACATCAGGTGACGTGTGGTCAAACGCGATCCGCTACCATTTTCTTGCTTTACAAGGACAATGCAGGAGCATCTCTTACCCCGTTTCCGTTCTGCTGACTATACAAATAGAAACTCTTCCTGCAATCCCGCGCGCGGGTCAACGCTTTTTCTAGGAAGTTTCTGGAACAACATATTATAGAATTTAGTTTTTGTACATACGTGTTAGGGGGCGTCCATTAATTACGTGTGTTCTAGGGGGTGGGGTGGGGGGGTCAAGTTAAATACATATTTCCAAATCTCACATAGGGGCTTGGCAAATATCACGTAATTATTTTTCTCGCAGAAAACGGTGTAAAATAGCGTGAAAAATATATTTTTTGTTTTTTTTCTTAATTAATCCAACACGGGGGGGGGTCCAACAATTCACAAAATGCCTCACGTAATTAATGGACGCAAGGAAAGGTTCCTGCGGGATAGCGGAAAGACGCGGGTGAAACCGCGGAGCGCAACTAGTCTAAAATAACTAGCTGGACGTTGTAACACCCACTTGAGGTAGAGAGGGCGCCACGTGTCCCGTATGTAGTCGTTGTCGACCTCGACGCCCCGGCGCCGCACGTTGTCCCTCACGGCCACCAGCTCGTCGTACAGCAGCGCGGGGCGCGCCGCCCCCAGCCGCTCCAGCTCGGCGCGCACCTCCTGGCGCCGGCCCTGCTCCGCCGAGCTGGACTGCCAGTACAGCCAGCGCTCCTTGAACCCGGGCCCTGCATTAAAAGAATATCACTTTAACGCCCGATATTAATAATCGATCCCGATCCGTTATCCTCGGTTTAGGATCGATATGTTATAATATGTCATTTTAGTACTAGAGCATGACATATTATGACATGACATATCGATTCAAAACCGCGGATAAAGTGAAGTGAAAGTGACGTTGAATCCGACACGGAAACTTTCCGCGTGAATTAGAATCAAAAACAAAAATAAAAAAAAAGATTATTCAATAGGATACATTGTGAACACTTTAAAACGTCAACTTAAAACTAGCTACGCCTGTTCCAACCTCCTTACGCCGGGAAGAACAGGCAAAAAACGCCCGGCAGGTACTTTTTTTGGCGCGATCACATTGACAATTTATATTCTTTTCCTATTGTAATCGCAGTGCTGGTGCCTCCCCTCACCCGTCAGCTCCTTGAGCTCCTGCTGCGTGACGTCCAGCTTCTCCTTGAGAGCGGTCTCCATGAGCGTGACGGCGGCGTCCCAGTCGGCGCGGGAGCCCACGCAGCGGTCCTGCAGGGCGTTCAGCTGCAGCACGCGGAGCACCTGCGGAGCCCTACGGCTGTACAGCGAGTGGCATAACGTCCCTATAGCTCCGAAGTGAGGGTAGCACACGTCACGGCGAAGCCAATCAAGTTTACAAAAAAAAATACAGTAATACCCCGAGTTACGCGAGTTCGGAGATACGCGGTTTTGTTTTTGATGACTGCGCGCATCAGCTCTCCCACTCCACCCTGTTATTCATCATCATCATCAGCCTGTATCAGTCCACTGCTGGACATAGCCCTCTCCCAAGATACGCCACTGAGCCCGGTCTTCGGCTCTTCTCATTCAACTACTGGCAGCCACTCGGCGCAAGTCGTCGCTCCCCCTAGTCGCAGGACGTCCTACACTACGTCTGCCAAGTCGCGGTCTCCACTCAAGAATACGTCTACCCCAACGGTTATCGGTTCTGCGGCTTATACGACCAGCCCACTGCCACTTCAGCTTGCTAATTCTGTGAACTATGTCTTCACGCTCAAACGCCTGGACCAGTTTTGATGAAATTTGGTATACAGGTAGTTGACACCTTGGATTAACAGATAGGCTACTTAAACCGCGGGTAACACCGCGGGGCACAGCTAGTAAAATGATATTTTGGACGTTGTTCTTGTTTTTACTGATAGCGGCACGTACCTCTTGATGCAACTTCACGTACCCCTAATTGGGAAACACTGTTCTAAATTATTGTTTTTGTAGACTCTGGTCCCGATTTAACATAACTTTATGTCCTAAGTTGAACCCATACACGGTTATCGCTCGGGCCCTCTTATCGCGTAAGTCCGGGGTATTACTGTATTGAAAAAAAGTTATACTTTAAATGTTTTGCAAAGTTTCTTCCAGAAATGTAGATGTATAAATAAGCGTCAATCTTTTGATCGCTTTGACTTACAAGACTGATTTTTTCGCAGCTGAAAGATACCATAGATCCAAATATTTGACACAAATTTCAACTTGATAACTCAAAGCGTTCTCGAGAAAAGTGTCTTTGCAGACGGAGAGACAGACAAACAGACAACAAAGTGATCGTATAAGGGCTCAGTTTTTCCTTTTGAGGTACGGAATTCTAATAATGCTTCACCGATAAGAGTTTTGCTTTTAAAGGAGATGAATCTGCGTCAATGGTGGGTGATATTAGTTTGTTTTTTGGACGCAACATCTTATGGTCCTTCGACCCGGATGACATGAGCCAGAGCTTTGCCATGGTTCTTCGAGCCGGACGATTTGAGCCAGAGAATTGTTATGGTCCTTCGAGCCGGACGACATGAGCCATAACTTTGTTATGGTCCTTCGAGCCGGAGTGGTAGCCGGGCCCGCCTGGGCGTGCACTCACGTCCTGCGCGCGCTCCTCCCAGTGGTGGCGGCGCAGCGCGCGCTCCACCGCCAGCCGCTTGACGGGCTCCAGCAGCGCGTCGTCGGCGCCGGCCTGCGCCAGCAGCGCCGCGAACTCCGCGCGCAGCGCCTCGCGCCCCGCGCCCACCGACGCGGCCGGCAGCTCCGCCTCCGCCCACTCGCGCAGCTTGATGTCCACGGACGTGTTGAACTTGTCTGCAGAACCAGAAGAAGTATTTTTGGGGTTCCGTAACTCAACATCGAAAGGGAAAACCGACCAAGTGCGATTCGGACTCGAGCACGAAGGGTTCCGTACCATTATTTATAAAAATGGCAAAAAAATCACGTTTGTTGTACGGGAGCCCCCTTAAATGTTTATTTTATTCTGTTTTATTAGTATTTGTTGTCATATCGGCAACAGTAATACATTATCTGTGAAAATTTCAACTGTCTAACTATCAGTTACGTCGCACATTTTCGCCTATTTCGCTATTTCACAAGGAAATCCAAAGCTTTTCAAATTTCCTGACTCTAGCTCAACTGGAAGTCCCGAAGACCCAAAGTCATGAAATTTGGCATGAAGCGTGGGAAGGGAAAACTCTAAAAACTTTAAATGTAGTTTAATGAGAAAAAAAAAATTGTACGGAACACTCGGTAGCTAGAGCACGCACACATCATCATCATTTACATAACAAATTAATACACTAAGTAAATATATAATATCGGGGACAAATGCACACAAATTAACCTAGCCCCAGATTAAGCTCAAAACTTATTTTATGTGTACTAAACAACGATGTCAATACTTATATAGAGAAATAAATACCTATATATAGATATAAATATCCAAGACTCAGGAACAAATATTCGTGCTCATCACACATATATTTGCCCTTACTGGGATTCGAACCGGGGACCACTAACTTCGCAATCAGGGACACTACCAACTCGGCCACCGCGTCGTCATACACAAATGGTGTATAACGGTGTCGATTCGGTTTTGCATTCTCTAAAACTAAACTAAGTTTGACAGGTCTAAAAGTAATGCTGTCTTTTTTTTCTTCCGTGGTTAGAAACAGCAATACTATTAGACCTGTCAAACTTAGTTTAGTTTTAGTGAATGCAAAACCGAATCGCCACCAATATCTACTATACAAACTATATGATTGCAGTGGACTACTAATCAAACGATGTGTGTGTACGATGGTGGCCGAACGGTTAGGCGTGCGACTTTCAAGACGCCGACACCGAGTTCGAATCCTCTCGGCCCCGCACCTATGACTTAATAAGTTATGTGCGGATTTGCCATCGCTCAAAACGGTGAAGGAAAACATCGTGAGGAAACCGGCATGTCCAAGAACTGCAACATTCAAGGGCAAGCGACATCTACCAACCCGCACTGGGCCAGCGTGGTAGATTATAGCCCATACTCTCTCTCTGAGAGAAGGCCAGAGTCCCAGCGGTGGGAACGTGAAAGGCTGATAATGATGACTAATCAAACAACACGCCCAAGTGACGTCACTACAACGTAAGTCGTGAACGCCCTTACTGAGGTCTATGTCGTAGGGATCGATCCATACAGTGGTGGTGGCGGAACCCTTCTCGTTCTGTTTGAACTTGATCTGGCGCGGGATGCGGAACGCTGGGAAGGAAGGGTTTAGGAAGGGAGGAATCAATAATATAATCTTACTAATATTATAAACCAACTGTGTAATATCATCATCATCAGCCGGAAGAAGTCCACTGCTGAACATGGGCTTCCCCCCTTGAACTTATTAGCCATTTGCATCCATCGGCTCCCTGCGACTCTTACAATGTCGTCGGTCCACCTACCGAACAGATTTTGATAAAATTTGGTATGGAGATAGTTCAAACTCTGGAGAAGGACATAGGTTACTCTTTACGTAGTCCTCGCGGGTGAAACAGCTAACAGCTAAACAGACATTTTTTTCTTTTCTGCGGCCGCGGCCCACAGCTGGGCCGGCAGTAGTGTGCAGGAGCACTCACCGACGTCGTCCTGCGCGGCGGCGGCGGCCGGCAGGTAGATGGCGCTGAACACGGGGCCCGCGGCCGCGGCCCACAGCTGGGCCGGCAGTAGTGTGCAGGAGCACTCACCGACGTCGTCCTGCGCGGCGGCGGCGGCCGGCAGGTAGATGGCGCTGAACACGGGGCCCGCGGCCGCGGCCCACAGCTGGGCCGGCAGTAGTGTGCAGGAGCACTCACCGACGTCGTCCTGCGCGGCGGCGGCGGCCGGCAGGTAGATGGCGCTGAACACGGGGCCCGCGGCCGCGGCCCACAGCTGGGCCGGCAGTAGTGGGCAGGAGCACTCACCGACGTCGTCCTGCGCGGCGGCGGCGGCCGGCAGGTAGATGGCGCTGAACACGGGGCCCGCGGCCGCGGCCCACAGCTGGGCCGGCAGTAGTGTGCAGGAGCACTCACCGACGTCGTCCTGCGCGGCGGCGGCGGCCGGCAGGTAGATGGCGCTGAACACGGGGCCCGCGGCCGCGGCCCACAGCTGGGCCGGCAGTAGTGGGCAGGAGCACTCACCGACGTCGTCCTGCGCGGCGGCGGCGGCCGGCAGGTAGATGGCGCTGAACACGGGGCCCGCGGCCGCGGCCCACAGCTGGGCCGGCAGTAGTGTGCAGGAGCACTCACCGACGTCGTCCTGCGCGGCGGCGGCGGCCGGCAGGTAGATGGCGCTGAACACGGGGCCCGCGGCCGCGGCCCACAGCTGGGCCGGCAGTAGTGGGCAGGAGCACTCACCGACGTCGTCCTGCGCGGCGGCGGCGGCCGGCAGGTAGATGGCGCTGAACACGGGGCCCGCGGCCGCGGCCCACAGCTGGGCCGGCAGTAGTGGGCAGGAGCACTCACCGACGTCGTCCTGCGCGGCGGCGGCGGCCGGCAGGTAGATGGCGCTGAACACGGGGCCCGCGGCCGCGGCCCACAGCTGGGCCAGCAGGCGCCGCTCCCAGTGCGGCGCCGCCACGCACGACAGCGAGGCCGACTGGTCGAGCAGCGAGCCGCGCGCCCGCTCGAACACCTCGTCGCGGTCCAGCTCGCGCTGTCTGGGAGGACAGAGATGCTAATTAAGATTTAAGATAAATCAAAGTTACAAAAAAAAAGAACACGAAAAACAAATTTCTTTTGGGTTTTGGAGTCAATCCGGCCCCACACCTATGACTCAATAGGTTACGTGCGGATTTGCCATCGCTAAAAACGGTGAAGGAAATCATCGTGAGGAAACCGGCATGTCCAAGAACTGCAACATTCGAGGGCATGCGACATCTACCAACCCGCACTGGGCCCGCGTGGTAGATTACAGCTCATACTCTCTCTGAGAGAAAAGGCCAGAGTCCAAGCAGTGGGAACGTGAAAGGCTGATAACGATGATGATGAATATTAAATTACTGAAACGATTTGAATGAAATTTGGTACGGAGATAGTTTGAACCCTGAGGTAGGACATGGGGTGCTTTTTATCGCGTGTAGCCGAGAAACAACTAGTATGAGATAAGATAAAATATCGGGTGGTCCCCCGATATTTTATCACATTGCACACAAATTGACCTAGCCCCAAATTAAGCTGGAAACTTGTGTTATGGGTACTAGACAACGATATACATACCTACTTATATCGAGAAATAGATACTTCTATAGATAGAAATATCCAAGACTCAGAAACAAATATTCGTGCTCATCCTATTCTTTCCTATTTATTATAAACGCAAAAGTTTGTATGTATGGATGGATGGATGGATGTTAGCTACTCTTTCACGCAAAAACTACTGAACGGATCTGAATGAAATTTGGAATGGAGATAGCTTACACCCTGAACATAACGCATAGGCTAAGTTTTATCCCGGAAAAAGGTTCCTGCGGGATAACGGGAAGACGCGGGGTGCAACTAATCACACACATTTGCTCTTGCCAACACACTACTACGAACTTGGCTATCGCAAATAACATTATGTAGGAATGTTCTAACCTGGGGAAGGAGTTCTTCCACTCGGTCTCCAGGTTGAACCGCATCGCCTTGAAGGCGTCGGCCTGCTGCTCCACGGAGGCGCGCACCATGCGCCAGAAGCAGTCCGCCACCGCCAGCGACAGGTTGCGGGTCGTCACCTGCGACGGCGTCACCAGCCCCTCCCTGCAACAACGGATGCTCACAAGTGAGGGCGGCACTAGGCCCTCTCTGCAGCATTAGAGTTAGTCACTTATGAGGGCGTCACCAGCCCCTCCCTGCAACACGGGGGTTAGTCACCTAGCAAGCGGCACCAGATCGTCGCTGGACACACGGGGACAACACGATCGTTCGTCACCAGACCCTCTCTGGACACGAGGGGACAATGCGATCGTAAGTCACCTGTGTAGGCGTCACTAAATCGTCCGTGAAGCACGGGGACAACGCGATCGCGAGTCCTGCGTAAGCGTCACTAGAGCGTCTCTGGACACACAGACACGATCGTTCGTCACCTGCATAAGCGTCACCAGACCGTCCGAGCAGCACGGGTATAACGCGATCGTATGTCACCTGCACACGCGTCACTAAACCCTCTCTGCTAAAGATAAATACCCCAGAAACACGAGAGATCCAGATAGAATTGTTCTAGCCAAGGTCCCAAAAACTTCACAATGCATTTGAATAACTGCTATGCAATGTGTGGACGCATATACAACACTGTTCCTACAGATATAAAAAGCTACCAAATAATCGATTTAATAAATAACTTAAATTGTGGCTAGTAGGTGAATGTTTTTATAATGTTAAAGATTTCATAAAATAGGTTCTCATTCATAATACTGATAAGTTAATACTATGTAAGAATTATGTAATGCCCGTTAATATAATATAATTTTGTATACAAAATATTTGCACGCCGCCTTGTGCGGCAAAATGTATCTGGCACTATTCTGTACTAATTCCATCTTTACTAACCGACATTTTACGCAAATAAATTATTCTATTCTGGACACACGGGGACAGTGGAGGTCGCAACAACAACAACAACAATTCAAAGTTTTAATATTAGCAGTCTTTGCGCTGTGGGCATCGATAATGTCTATGATGTCTGTGTTATAGTGGCAATATTTTTTTTGTTATTGTAATGTTGTAGATGACCGATCCTCGGCAGTACTAACTTGAAGAGCTTGGAGGAGCGGAAGAACCGCTCCTCGTATTCCCGGATGGTGGGGATGGAGTCGTCGCGGCGGCTGCGGCCCGTCACCACGGCGTAGTAGCCGAGAGCCTTCATCGGGAACAGCTTGCCCTCCAGGATGCGACGGATCTGGGGCACCAGCATTACTTATTGCAGTTTAAGGTTTGAAATGTTCAGTTCGTGATATGTTTCAGGTAAAAAGCAGTCCTTCAAGATGCGTGTGAAAAGAGTTGTGAACTTCCCTAGTATTGCAAATCGTCGGCTAGGAAACTACACCGCACAAGTAAAAATTTTGTGGTATTAACATTTTAATGCCATTATTAGATGTAGTTTTGACGTGCGCTTCTATGAACAGCATTTCGACAAAATAAGAGCCGTTAATTAAAAATTGTAACACACACAAATCAATAATTTACATAAAAAACATACAAGTAAAACAGTTTTATGTATCTCCTGAAAAGTTGCAAAATTTGACTTGCGCGGTGTTGTTGGCTAGCCGACGAAATGTCAATAGACGATGGCACCGTCAGGCGGACCGTCTGCTTGTTTGTTTTATTACATCAAAATATATAGTACGACGTGACATAATGTCCTTATAAAGCCGAAGTGATTTCACACGTCAAGTCAAAAAAAATTACATTTACAAAAAAAAAACATACTTGAAATGTTCTGCAGTCTTTGAGAAATGTACCTGACACAGCCTCAAAACAGCTGACTATTTCACTCGCTGTGGCACTCAAAATGAATAGGCAATAATAGGTCACTGACCTATGAAATAACAGAGTTCAGAACATAAATATTTTTTTTGTTACAATATGGGTTTTTGAATGCCTGAAATAAATATATTTTATTTATTTTTTATTTTTTTTATAAAGGTCAAATTAGTCAGCTGTTTTAGGGATGTGACAGGTACAGTCAGCAACAAAAGTAGCTGATCATACTCGATTTTCTAAATGCTTAATGTTGTGTAGTAATGTTTGTTTTTTTCTTACAAATTACAAAGTAGCGTTAGGCCACAACACAACACATCTAATGTTAAGCGGAAAATTTGTTATTGTTCAGCTACTTTTGTCGTTGACTGTACATTTCTGGATGAAATTTTGCACAGCATTAATGTATGAAATTTTATTAAGCATTTTTTTTTTGTAAATCTTATTGTGTTCGCCTTTATGGGTGGAATACCTCTTTACACGTTTTTTAATGGGACGGCACATTTCACGGTTCACCTGAGTGTTAAGTGACGATGTGGTCGAAATTGGCGCCACGCAACACCAGTACTAGACTTGTGGTCAAACACTACCCTGTAAAAAGTTACAATCAAAAAGAACTTATACAACCTAGTTCAGAAGGTAGTTAGTCTCACCCGGTTGGGGTTGGCGAGGTTCTCCTCCGCCAGGTCCACCTTGGTGAGCACGAAGATGGTCCGCTTGCCGGAGGGGTCGCACGCCGACACCAGGTCCGTCACGTTGCTGCGCTCCGCGTCCACGGACCCGTCCTGGGGACCAACGTCCAATATAATATATCGACCTAGTTCAACTGAGCGTCTCTGAGACAGACTTGGCTGTAATCCCGTAACTCGTTTATATTCATGTTTCCATAGCCCAATGTGCTCAATCAACTAAGACAAATCTTATTAGTAAAGCTTATTATAAAACATCGGACTATTTTTGGATGACAAAAAAGCTTGGGACTGTAGTCAACTTGCTCCAATTCAATTAAGTAGTAATAAGAATAATATATTGTGAATGTGATCGCGCCCAAAAAATCACCTGCCGGGCGTTTCTTGCCTATTCTTTTGCCGGCGTAAGGAGGTTGGAACAGCAGCTTGAATTTCAATGTCTCTGACACAGACCCTAGTCTAACGGCTAGATACTGATCAGCCAATTTTTAGACCTCTAAAGAGGCATTCCTACGGCTTGCCTTTTCACAGACCAGACAGCAAGGCGAACGTCAAATACATCCTGCCGGTGGCTTTCTGACGTTGTGCGTGCGCGTTTGACCGTTAATAAGGTTCATTTTCCAACAAATCAAGCCGCCCAAGACCAGACGAGCTACCGTGGGACCGGGATGTCTGTCATTGCCCGTACCTGTTCGTCTTGGTGTTTAGGCTGGCTTTCTAGAATAACGCTCAAGCGTTGATCAGTACTTGAGTAGCGATTGAGTGACTCATTTGCAGGTGACTTGTGGTCAAACGCTACCCTGCAAGTAGTAAAAAATAAATAAGGAACCAACGAAAAAATTTACAAAAGAAACTGACGTGTCTGAGTACCACAAAACTCAACAGCGTATATCCCACCTAACCGCACTGGGCCAGCATGGCGCATCATGACCCATGCTCTCACTGGACAATGCTGATGTACAGGGTGATGTACACCCCTAGCATACCTGTATGCACAGGATGATCGCATTCGGATTGTCCATGTACTGCTTGGTCATCTGCTTGATAGCCTCGCGGGTGTCGGACGCCATGTCCACTGTCTGCGTCTGCAGTTGCAACAAACATTAGAGAAATAATAACAACGTACGTGTATCATCACCGCAGTGCTACAGATTGCAATCCTTCAAGATGGGTGTGAAAAGAGTTCTTAAAGGTGGGCAACTCCCCTGGTGTTGCAGATGTCCATAGGCGACGGTCACCGCTTTCCATCAGGCGGGCCGTCTGCTTGTTTGCTAATCTCTTACATTTAAAAAAAACCATCAGCCGGAACAAGTCCACTGCTGAACATAGGCCTTCCCTTTTGAACGCCACCATGAACGGCTATTAGCATTTGCATCCACCGGCTCCCTGCGACTCTTACAATGTCCCCGCTGCACCTAATGGGACGCCTACCTACAGAACGTGTTCCGGTTCGTGGTCGCCACTCGAGAACCAATCCGTTATTCATGTTCCATATCCCAATGTGCACAATCAACCAACATAAATCTTATGAGTAAAGCTTATTATAAAAATTCGGAATATTTAAATGACAAAAAAAGCTTGGAATTTAAGTGAACTTGGTCCAATTCAATCAATTAGTAATAAGAATAAAATTGTCAATGTGAACGCGCCAAAAAAATTACCTGCCGGGCGTTTCTTGCCTGTTCTTTTGCCGGCGTAAGGAGATTGGAACAGGCGTAGCTAGTTTTAAGTTGTGTAACTCTGAGCTTATTCGAAAGGCCCACAGTGAAAGCCCATGTCTCAACTCATCAAATGTACTTACAGAAATAACTCCTGGCAGGTCTACCAGCACCATGCGGTGAAGTCCAGGCCCTGGAATAACACTTCACATGAAATAATTACTAACTATGTTATAGTGAAAATAATTTGACGAAATCTTGATATGAGAAAGGTGAGAAAATATATTGTCCAGTGTAAACAATTTTTTTACCATATTCTTGTTGTTAATACCTTTGACGGTCATGGAGATGACTTCCGTGGAGACGGTGCGGCCGCCGCGGACACTGTTGCGCATGCGCAGCTCCACCTCCCTGCACAACACACGAGAATCAACACAACATAGCCCATCCTGCTAATATTATAAACATGAAAGTTTGTGAGTATGGATCGCTGGATGGATGTTTGTTACTCTTTCACGCAAAAACTAATGAACGGATCTGAATGAAATTTGGAATGGAGATACCTTTATACCCTGGATTAACGCATAGGCTACTTTTTATCCCGGTAAAAGTGGGTTAACGGGAAGACGCGGGCCGCAACTAATCGTATACAGTTTTTTCCGAGCCCGCATGAGAAAGAACGTCCGCTGTCAGATGACGCATGACAGCCGGCGATGACAGTATGACAACCGGAGACATTTATTCGAAAAGTCACTAAAGCGCCGACAAATAAATTGTTTTTTAAGAAGCGAAATGAGCACTTACTTCCTGAGGTCAGCGAGGTCGGACTCCTTGTTGAGGTCAAACTCCCTGGCGGAGTCCCGGAACTGCGCCACGTGGTAGGGCCCCTCGGACAAGGTCACCTTCACAGGAGCTCTGCGACATACACGGGCATACAAGCTTTATGAAGACGTACACATTTTGATTTTTTGGAAAAACTATGAGTTTTACTAACAACGGTTTTCTTTTTGCTAACATATGGAGGTTTTTTGACAAGCAAATAAGAAAAATCCGGCCAAGTGTGAGTCGTTCACGCGCACGAGGGGTTCCGTACCATTATCTATTAAAAACGGCAAAAAAATCACGTTTGTTGTTATTTATATTTTCTTCTGTTTTTTAGTATTTCCACTGACTAACCCTAATATCACGGGTCGTGAGATACAGCTTGGTGACAGACGGACAGACAGCGGAGTCTTAGTAATAGGGTCCCGTTTTACCCTAAGAGTACGGAACCGTAAAATTATACTCTCTTCAGTTCTAGGAATCAAAAAGCTGTCCCCTGTCCCTGCAAGTTACCTGGTGCACATCTCTCCAGCCCCCCGGGGGAAGATCCTGGCCTGCGCGATCATCTCCAGCACGGAGGTCTTCCCGGCGGACTGGTCCCCCACCACCACGACCCTGGGCAGCCGGTCCGTGTCCCCCGCCTCCCAGCCCGACAGCTCGTCCAGCACCGCACTATACATGTCGATCAGGGACCGCTGGGGACCACACGGGAACATAATTATATATGCTAGCTGACCCGGCGAACTTCGTTCTCTCTCTCTAGATTTTGATCAACACACACATCTGATCGTGAGTGATGGTGTGGTGAAAGGTTAGTGTTTAAGATGATGAGCAGTTATCGGAAAATGTGTTATTGTTCAGCTACTTTTGTCTACACTCAGCATAGCGTTCAGCGCCACGTGTCCTAGTTGAGGGTAGTCGAACCACCACCTTCCAGCATGTTCTGCTGCCGCAGCTCGCGGTTCTCCTGCTCCTGCCGCTGCAGCTCCTCTAGTTACCTTGACCTTCCTGGCGGGCGGCGCGCGGCCCTGCCGCAGCATCATGTTCTGCTGCCGCAGCTCGCGGTTCTCCTGCTCCTGCCGCTGCAGCTCCTCTAGTTACCTTGACCTTCCTGGCGGGCGGCGCGCGGCCCTGCCGCAGCAGCATGTTCTGCTGCCGCAGCTCTTGGTTCTCCTGCTCCTGCCGCTGCAGCTCCTCTAGTTACCTTGACCTTCCTGGCGGGCGGCGCGCGGCCCTGCCGCAGCAGCATGTTCTGCTGCCGCAGCTCGCGGTTCTCCTGCTCCAGCCGCTGCAGCTCGCGCTGGTAGCGAGCCTGCAGCGCCAGCACCTCCTCTTGTAACAAGTGCACGCGTTTTTCTGGAAATATATAGGTAGATTGATGGAGAGATAGATATGAAGAAGTATCATTTTAACCAAAAAAAAACCGACTTCAGGTTGCCCTCGATTTCTCCGGGATGCCATCATCAGACCCTGGTTTCCAGATCATGGTACCACCCTTGGGATATTTTCTTTCCAACAAAAAAAAAGTATCTTCAAAATCGGTTCATAAACGACGAAGTTTTCCGCGAACACACTTAAAGCATCACGCTACATCTGCAGTGCGATTGTAATTCGCTCGGAAAGTTTCCGTGTCGGGTTCGACGTCACTTCCGCTTCAAGGAAACGCTTTTGCGAGAGCAAATAGGTGACAAAAAAAATCTGTGATTGAACAGCTGGTTTGTCAAATTAAATGTCAGTTTCTGAATTCAGATTTTTGAATCGCGTCTAAAAATGTATCGCGGAAACTTTTCCGAATCCGTGGCCGAAAGATTGTCCGAGTGAATTAAAATCGCACGACTGGAGTGGGGAACTGACTCTCAGTAGAAGTTAGCTAGCTAGCTCACGGACAACTCACCGTATATCGTAGCATCTTCTTTGGAAGATCGTTCGGGTTGAGGCGCCGGTCTGCTCTTCAGGTTGTTGACAATTTGCGGTGACGACTCTGTCGAACAATGAGCTAATATCGTTATTGTAACGTATCGCTTGAAAAAACATTGAGAAAAATTATTGAATTTTTCTGTTGTAAGATTTTGCAGAGAAAATAAAATCACACTACCTTACTTCCTACTAATATTATAAACGTGAAATTTTGTGAGTATGGACTATTGGATGTTTGTTACTCTTTCATGGAATGGAGATAGCTTGTACCCTGGATATTAATTAAGTGATTCAAAAAATTCAAAATTATGTATAATGATGATATAAAAACAACTAGTGCTAATAGGAGAAATAGACTATAGTGGTGGATATAATAAAACATGAATAAACTGAAAGTGCGACTTATACACTTGCACCTAAAACAACAGCTTAATAAAATTGCACCTAAAAAAGTGCATCAGCTTATAAAATTGCACCTGTTGTTAGACTGAGACCCACAAAAGTGCATCAGCTTATAAAATTGCACCTGTTGTTAGACTGAGACCCACAAAAGTGCATCAGCTTATAAAATTGCACCTGTTGTTAGACTGAGACCCACAAAAGTGCATCAGCTTATAAAATTGCACCTGTTTGTTTCACTCATCATCATCATCAGCCAGATGTCCACTGCTGAACATAGGCCTCCCCACTTGAACGCCACCATGAACTTCTATTAGCCATTTGCATCCATCAGCTCCCCACGACTCTAACAATGCCGTCGCTCCATCTAGTGGGATGCTTACCTACAGAACGTGTTCCGGTTCGTGGTCACTACTCGAGAACATTTCTTAGAACATTTTTTTCGAGGGTTATCGTCAAGCGATGTGGCCTGCCCATTGATTGCAACTTGCAAATTCTGAGAGCTATGTTAGACTGCGACTTATAAAATTGCAACTGGTTGTAAACGGGAAACTTGTCAACTCCCGCCTGGTTGATAAGGTGGTACTCACCAACTTGCGCCTGGTTCTTAGCGGCGGCGGCTGCGACCGCGTCCTCGTACCTCTGCTGCAGCCACTCGCGGAGCTCCACCGCTCGCGCCATGCCCGCGTCCTTCAGCCGAGGATCTGTGCCCACACGCAGCCCTATGTCTCAGTCGGGTGCCTACATTTTTTACCCCGCTTTACTATCACTGGGGGATAGGTGAGATGGCTAGTACATTGCGTCAAACAGAATTCTTCAATTAAAAAAAATATTTATTTATTTACAGGGTAGCGTTTGACCACAAGTCACCTGATGTTAAGTGACGATGTAGTCGCAAAATGACGTCACGCTACACCTGGACTGGGAACTGGCTCTCAAGCTGCCGAAACACACACATAGGTGCTTGACGACAGATTCTTAACTTGAGGGTGGTAGCTAGTTAGGCGAACACCTAAAAAGGCCCTACCACCAGGCTATGGTTTAATCTTCTTCACAATATTTTCCTCCACCGAAAGCTAAATCTCGTTGTAAGATTCGAACCCACGACCTACAGATCGCAAGCCGACGTCACTACCACTGAGCCATCACCGCCAACAGCTAACCGATCTTCTTTATATAAAAATATATTTGTTTTTAATATTTGTTCTTTGTAAAACAACCTTCATGCCAGTCACCTACAACGGATTTAACGGAAGACCAGCGCGGTCAAACGACTAGCACAACTCTGAATTGAAACAGGTATGCAACAATTCATTTAGAATTTAATACATAATGCACCTGTTTAAAGTATTTTTTTACAATTTGTTGCAAATAAATGATTTTTAATCAGGTGCTATCGTATGACGCCCGGCTATTATTTGAAGCTTAGTTAAGCTATGTATTGTGCCTCAATATCTTAGTAGTTTAGTTAGGTGTCTAGCAGCCTAGCACAGCACCCACTGGAGATGAATCAGGTGTGTTAATGACTGAAGGGATACTCTAACTAGAATTATACTAAGGGCGACAGTAGTGAGCGAATTCTTACAACATGATAGTATATGAATCAATGTTAGAGCAGCACAATTTCTAGTCTAAGATAACAATGATAATATTGACAGTAATAAAGTACAATTCATAATGAACTGACCCATTTGCAGCTGATCACTGATTTTGTCTTTAGCATCGAGGAGTGTGGCGGTGAATCTGCCCCACTGCTCATTGTCGGGCAGGAGTTCGTTCACCCAACCCATGTCGGGGAGGCCGTCTTTCCATTCTACGTATTTCTGAAATTTTTATTTTTATTATTTTTAGGGGTGTGAGGGTTGTAAGAAAAGTTTATATTCTATTTCAACCGACTTCAAAAACAGAAGGCAGATAAATTTCTCTTTTATGTACCAATTTTGATAATTCTTTTTTTGTTGGAATTGATCTCCGTACAAAATTTCATTTAAATCGGTTCAGTAGTTGAGGTGTGAAAGCAAGACAGACAGACACGAGTTACTATTGCATTTGTAATATTAGTAGAGATTACACATGGTGCTGCTTGCCAGTTCTTTTCTCACCTTATTCAAAGTCATGCCGCCACCTACGGCTCCACCCAGTATTAAATACCGTATCTTCAGTATCCCCCTCACTGCCCGTGCTACCAGCATCCCATACTGTCTCTTGTGCACCCAGCTGGGATCCGGTCGGTGGAGGATTATCCTCCGCCCAGTCCATACTGAGAACCCTACGGCGCGAGTATCCATAACAGTCCATGATGTCCGCTTGTACGTTGTCCTGTGGAAATTTAATTTCTATTGATAAAGCTGCCCTATTGCCCTACAAATTATTGATTATTTATGCAAGTAAATGCCACCTAGGATAAGTATTTGTGTTATAATGGCAATAAATTGTTTTTTATTTATTTATTTCTTTTTATGCCAGCAATGCAAGCCTGCATTAGGTTATTTAAAGTAATTTGATGAATAAGCAGCTAAATAGCATGAAGAAGTCATGTACACATGCTACATTGAAAATGTATGTGCTTCTCATACAAAAAAGTAATTCTTATTGTTTCTGAGGCCTTAGGGCTCAAATATATGATTGTTCAATACTGTTGACATTTCTTTTTCTTTGAGATGGTATTTATTATAATTAATCTTTATGTGCCGACATGCAAGGGTCAAGGTCAAAGTCTATGCACCATTTTATGATTAGCAAAGGTTCCCTCCGTGGCTAAAAAGGCCAGATAGAGTACAATTCAGGGCTATACCTCTTAGGATATTCTGATGAAGAAATCTAGTGAGTCATGTGTATTTATAAGATTTTTTTCTTCTTACCTCAGACGGTTGTGTAGTATTCTCGACATTGTTTACGTAATTTCTTCAGTTTAGCAAGTATTTCATAACCGACAGAGATGACTTCAGTGAAAAATAAACATGGCAAAAAAATATTTCATAACCTCTACCGGTTGTCGAAACATGTAAAAATTGTGGTGCTTTTTAATTCAATAGAGTTAACTTTAAATACACAACCAACTTGTAAATAAATAAAAATCAATTCATTTTTTCATAATATTTGAGAAATTCAGTATGTTTTATTTCTACTTCAATCTGTTTGACAAAACTTTTGACATTTCGTTTAAAATATTTTTAATTTTTTTTACCCTTGCGTTTTGATTTTGCTGATTTCAATTACGGTCCACAGATTCCACTCAATCTTCGGTATAATGAAATGACACAGTCATGAAAAAAAAAATCTACTAAAATATTTTGGTAGAAATCCACCACGCGTGTCTGGCAATACTTACAAAACTGTCAAACGACTGAAACGTCAAAAATGGACAATATTCCTCGAAAGAGCTAATTTATTAAAAAATATTCACACCAAAAAAGGTTTTTTGTCGTAATTACGACCGCGACCGCGAGTTAAACGAACAATTAACGTACTCAGTGATAAACAACAAGTGTGGACAGTCGCAATGACCCGATTTAATTAATGATAAACTGTGTCCTCGCATCGATATTCTTGAAGTGAGTGTATTTTTTGTCAATAGCCGTGGATTAATTAACTATTTGTCGAGGAAGTGATGATATCACAGATGGTTATTGTGCAGTGATGTAATGAGGTCGTGCACTTGGGGGGTTTCCTTTGATGTCGATTTTTAGTAGTGTTATTTTTAGACTCAAGTGCGCGCATAAGTCTGTTTGTTTGTCTGGCTCATACAGAATATATAATTGTACAGGCCAGTACAGGGTAATGTTTGCTCGGTTCAAGGTTGGCCGAGGAGTCAAAGACACCGCCACATTTTGTTTGCATTGAGGTCGTTTTATTGAGGATTTTGAATGGATGATCTGATTTAGAATCCAATAAATTATCAATTTATTGATCATCATATGTTGCTAGTTTGTTTGGGATTGATAACTTGCTGCAACGATGTCTAAGTTATTGTTTATTTTATTACTGTGCAGGTTTTGTTGAATAGCAAAGATTTCTCTGAAAACTGGATGAATTAAAGCCTAAATCCATGAGTCACTCACATATTAACTATGAAATAATTTATAAATCTTCTCTAATCTTGAATGTAACTATCTATACTGCTCCAAGAAATAAAGCTTGCAAAGCAGAAAAATAAACAAAAACCGTTCTTTATAACAAATAAGTTTTAATCGACTTTTATTACATAAACACTCATTTACAAGTTAAGTAAAAAAATAAAAATAGCATAATAAAAATAATGATAAATGACTGTAAATAATCTTAATATTCACCCAAGGGAATTAAGTTGCATGTAATTATTTCAATTTCCTAAATTCATTAAAATTATAAAATAAATGCTAAGCCAGCTTATTTACTTACATAAATCTAATATCTTAAATTAAATACGAGACTCAGAGCTATATATAATATATCCTTACCACCGCTTTGGCGTCAGTATATTGATAACAATGAATGCCTATAAACAATTTATTAATAGACATTATCATAACTAAATATGCCTACACATTTTATCCCTGAAATACGAGCAGCATAGTTGTGGTTGGCAGCAGTTTATTATCAACCTCTTATCATATTACAAAGCAATTGGTCAAGTATAAATACACATGTATTTAACATGTGTATTTATATTTATAATGTCATACTATGTAATGAGAGCGATGGTGGCCGAACGGTTTGGCGTGCGACTTACGAGACGCCGACACCGAGTTCGAATCCTCTCGGCCTCGCACCTATGACTTAATAAGTTATGTGCGGATTTGCCATCGCTCAAAACGGTGAAGGAAAACATCGTGAGGAAACCGGCATGCCCAAGAACTGCAACATTTTCAAGGGCATGTGACATCTACCAACCCGCACTGGGCCAGCGTGGTAGATTATAGCCCATACTCTCTCTCTGAGAGAAGGCCAGAGTCCCAGCAGTGGGAACGTGGAAGGCTGATAATGACTATGTAATATTAAACTTGAAGAAGGATTTCAATTTAAAAAAAAATTAAGTGACTGGCTTTTAAAATTTTGTTTTTATAGTGTAAAAGAATTTATAGAGCATTGTTCGAGCAAAAATATTTGTTAACATTTGCACGTCTGCATGCAGGCTGGATACTGTACCAAATTTTAATTAAGATCTTATTTTGATGTATATTATGTATTCTTGCAAATAAATGATTGATTGATTGAAGGAAAATTATAATAATTACATTGTTTATTGCAATATTGAGGAGTTAATGTTTACCATAGAGGAAATATACATCTGTGCATAAACAGTTCTAATTGGTTGTTTTGTCAAAGGTGAAAAAACTAATAAACCCTCACAAAAAACTGTACTATGGCACAGTGTTTGAAATGGTTCTGGCTGAGCATGTGCCTTGACTATTATATTCTACTGGCTGTTCCCCCACGGTTTCACCCGCGTGGGTACAGTTTATCGCGATAAAATGTATCCTATAAAATTGGTTCAGTAGTTTAGGGGTGAAAGGCAAAAAAAACTATCTCGCAGTTTATAATATTAGTAGAGATTGCATGCTCAACCTGCTTTACCCTTCGAATCAAAATATATCTATAGATATATTAGGAAACACATAAAAAATAATCCTACTAATTTTATAAATGTGAATGTGAGTATGGATGGATGGATGTTTGTTACTCTTTCACGCAAAAACTACCGAACGGATCTGAATGAAATTTGGAATAGAGATAGTTTATACCCTGGATTAACACATAGGCTACTTTTTCTCCCGGAAAAAGGTTCCTGCGGGATAACAGGAAGACGCGGGTGAAACAGCGAGGAGCAACTAGTCTGTTATATTCCAAACTACCAAACAAGCTGTGCCATGAGTTTCATCTTTAATGATATCTTAGTAGGTATTTACTATCTACTTCATTACAATTGACTCTCAATGACAAAGTGCTAAGTTCAAAAATGATTAAAATAACTCGTCATATATAATGTCACATTGAAGGTTACATCTCACAAATATGATGTGAACAACACAGACACGTCATAAGAAATGAAATTGAGGAGTAAATCGCATGTTATTTTACTACAGCATCATCAAGAAACAGACAGACAGACGGACAACAAAGTGATCCTATAAAGGTTCCGTTTTTCCTTTTGCGATGCGGAAACCTAAAAAGTCATCCGTGGAAGGGGTCATGAGTCACGACTCTTGGCATTGAGGAAAACAACAAAAGAGGGAGGTAGATTCTTATGTTTAGGAATCTTCTAGTACTCGTCTTGCCAGCTGCCACCCAGCCACCCTCAAGAATCTGTTGCCAAGTACCTATGTGTTTTCAATCCGACAGCCTCATTTGAAAGCCAGTTCCTAGTCCAGGAACAGTAGTCAGTCTACTGCTGGACATAGGCCTCTCCCAAGGTATGCCCCTGAGCCCGGTGTTCGGCTCTACTCATCGAACTACTGCCAGCCACCTGGCACTTATCGTCGCTCACGTAGTCGCAGGGCGTCCTACACTACGTTTGCCATATCTCAGTCGCCACTCAAGAACACGTCTACCCCAACGGTTATCGGTTCTGCGGCTTTATGACCAGCCCACTGCCACTTCAGCTTGCTAATTCTGTGAGCTATGTCGGCGTTATCAATGCAGTTTCATAGAACATTCACAACTACTGCAGGTTCCTTACAACCCACAAGTTGTTTCAATGTTAAATTAATCTCTAAGCCTTGGTTATAGAGCTCAAATTACTTCCTAATAGTCCTACCACATGGCATAGAATTATTATCAATCCGAAGTAGACCTTTTGGCCTATGGCATAGAGTAAGGATTACCATTAGATGGTAATTGAAGTACAGCTAATAAATTTCAATTCCTCCATAGGATGATTCAGTTACCTCTACAGATAAAACAATTAAAATATCTCTATGGTGAAAGCACTTACTATTAAAATATGCCTGTTATACCTATCTATATTGTTATTTTTAATTATCACTGCTTGTAAACTTAATTTGGAAGATCTTCATGATATAATAACGTCCAGAATTAAACAAAATCCAGTACCTGATTGATAAATAAAAGATCCGTGACTGTTATTAATGTAAGAACCAGCAAAAATCGGTCAAGTGCGAGTCGAACCCGCGTAAAAAGGGTTCTGTAGCATAATAACAATAAATTATATTAAATTCACAAAACCCAATATTTTGCGTAAATACTTTTTGTATGGTAGGCCTTAATTTCCTCTATGTATATTTCGGTACAATAGACAATCAACTCTGACGTGCTAACTATATAGGTCAAAACCTATTGCTCATAGCGAGATGAGGTCATCGAGCATCTGAAATATGTTTAACTGCATAACATATTGTGCAGCAGGTGGCTATGTTGGGAAGTACTTGCGTGAGAAATGCAAGTGTGGGATGAGTAACGGATTGACTTGAGTACAACAAACAGTTCGAGCATTCCAAGTATGGAAATAGATTTTTAAGTGCGATCCCCACTAGTACAGTCAGCGACAAAAATGGCTGATCATACTCGATTTTCCAAATCGTCGGCTAGCAAACCGCACAAGTCAAAATTTTGTGGTTTTGACTTTTTAATGCCACTAGATACAGTTTTGGCGTGCGCTTCTATGAACCTATCAGTTCCAAGCATTTTGACTAAACAGACGCCGTTAATTACAAATTGTAACACACACAAGTCATAAAAACATACAAATAAAACAGTTTTATGTCCCTCCTGAAAAGTTACGAAATTTGACTTGCGCGGTGTTGTTAGCTAGCCGACGAAATGTGTTTCAGGCTGGTCTTCTAAAATGACGCGCAAGCGATGATCGCTATACATAAGCACAGATTTAAGTCTGTCATTTCGTACAAATATCTCACTCAATCACTACAAAAGTACTGATCAACACTTGATAAAGGTTTTTTTTTTACTTACAGGGTAGGGTTCGACCACAAGTCACCTGATGTTGAGTGACGATGTGTACACCTTGACTGGGAAATAATAATAATGCCCGCACAATCACATACATAGGCTCTGACCCCTAACTAGGTTTCCCTGTATCTAGGGTATCAGAAACTACGAGGATCGGGGATCCACAACACCCCGACACAGAACCAATACTTGCACTTTTTTTTTAATGTACAAATATTTGTCCTGTAGCGGGAATCGAACCCGCGACCTCACGCTTCACAGTCGGCTATCCGCCCATTGCGCCATATCGGTCGTCAATGGCTCTCAAGTGAGGCTGCCGGAACACACCGATAGGTGCTTGGCGACAGATTCTTAACATGAGGATTGGTAGCTACCCAGGCGCGTACTAGAAAATACCCTACCACTAAGCTATGGTTTCATCACGATGTTTTCCTTCACCGAAAGCTCAAGCGTATTGTAGGATTCGAACCCACGTCCTACGGATCGTAAGCCGACGTCACTTACACTGAGCCATCATCGCTATAAAAAATCGTAAAACAGGTAATTGGAAAAGGTGTGATTGTGCAGCAACGTTTGTAGCTGACTGTACCATCGGCCCCGGTGGCTCTGGCCCGATACCGGGGCAGATGTCGAACACAGACAAATTAGATAGGAAAGGTCACGTCGATATGGTCAAAGGCGTAGCGTGCAACCGTGCCCAGTCTGATGTTTTTAGAGTTCCGTACCTTAAAAGGAAAAACGGAACCCTAGCAGGATCACTTTGTTGTCCGTCTGTCTGTATGTCAAGAACCTTTATCTCAAAAACGCCTTGAGGTATCAAATTGAAATTTAAATCAAAGACTCTTTCAGATGTGAATTAATCAAAAATATGACCGTTTATTTATGTCGCATATTTTGCCATTTCACAAGGTAATCAAAACCTATAGGGTACTTGATCGTTGACCTAGAATCATTAAATTTGCCCTAAAACAATATCTTACAGTTACAGCACATGTAAAGAAAAAAATCCGACAACTAAATTATGTATCAATAACTTTTTTTTTATTTAATAACATATTTTGTTGTTTGTGTTTTGACCTCAGGATTGACGTCATGTCGTACCAAGAGGTCAAAAGGATGGCCGAGAACAGAACGGGATGGAAAGTACTCCACCGACAAGAGCTTCGCTCTTAAATAAAGAAGAACAACCTAAAAAAAAAGTTTCTACGGGACTCTCGGTGCGCGAGTGTAGCTAGCATTTGGCTGGTTTTTTTAAACAGAGACACAGATAACAATAATATGGTAGACTCAACAGATAGATAACGCAGCGATAACACGCGCTTCCTTCCGTTACGGGGGCGCGTGCGATAATGCGACGATTATCTGACGCACCCTCCCTACTAATACATTACCAGTTCTGTCTCGTATATTGATTGTGGGTTTGTTAAAGTTGCAAGGGTTGTGTTGGGGTGGGCCGCGCCGCAACGCGTTTTTACATCTCTTTCGAACATTAAAGGAATGACAGAGATGCATGCCCATTTTTTGATATTTTGCATTTGTTGTCTTTAATAAATAAATTATCTACAAATATGTACGGAACCCTCGGTTGCGCGAGTCCAACTCGTAACTGGCCTATTTCATTCCTACCAATCGCGTTTCTACATAATAATAATCAGAATTATGGAAGGAAAAGTCGAAAGTCCAACTGTATTTCTAACGCCCGGCAGGTTGTTTTTCGGGCGCGATCAACTTTACAATGTTATTCTTATAACTAATTGATTGTTATTCCTTATCTGATAGGGTAAGATCATATTTTACAATGGACGGCGGAGTCACAACAGGTTGATGAAGAATTTCTCCCGCAACACGTAAAACAGCAACTTTGAAATTCCGTTTTTGAGCCTCTGTCATGATTTTCATATCTGGCAAGACACTTTTTAGGAAAGCCTCGTCGGGGTCTATGTCGGAGTACTGACGCTTCCTCCGCTTTGCGAAAAGGTTAACAGCCGATCTATTGACGTCTGCAGAAGCAGTATGTTTAGTTTTGCGCCTGCAATGACTATGGCCGGACTGCAATGACGCACTTGCTGTAGGTTCTGGCGTAGACGAGTCCGATGTATCAGAGAATACTGCTATCGGATTGACTTCCTGATGCTCGTCTCGTGTTAAAGATTCTCCTTCAGCATCTGATATGTCGGGAATCGAATTGCTCTGCTCTTCGGTCAGATTGATTTCGGCTGATGGTGATCGCACGTTTCCGGCGGGACTCCTGCTTCTTATAAATGTGTCTAGGAAAGATAGGTACTCCGCAAGGTAGTACGGTTTCTTTGATTTAGCTCTAGAGCCCAAGGTTGCTGGTTTGTTTAGTTGTTTCACGTAACGCCCACGAATGTTTTTCCATCTCTCTCGGCATATTGGAACTGGAAGAGTTAAACATCTGTAAGTTAAGAAATCACATTGATGGATTCCTCGGAATTCCTCCTGTTTATGCTCAAGGCATAAATGAAAACTCCCGATCGTGTTTGAATGGCGTATATTGACCTTTTTTGGGTTAAATTTGGAGAATTACATCGTAGTAATGTTATCGGTGTGAAATTGAGAAAAGAAGTGACGGTATGAAAAATAATTAATAGAATAGAACGGTAAGACGCAATACGGCAGCAGCGTGTGTTTCTCTCGTACTTAGCGCAGGCGTTAACACCTCCAGATACTCGTTTACGTAGATACACATGGTCCAAAGTCAAAGTCAATTGTACTTTTTTCAATAGGATACCTTGTGATCACTTTAAAACGTCAAACTTAAAACTAGCTACGCCTGTTCCAACCTCCTTACGCCGGCAAAAGAACAGGTTTCGTTCGTATACTTACGTCAAAGATTACTACCGCCAACTTGTCAAAGTGGCAACCCGTACTGCCTAAATTCAAAAAGTAACTCGAAAACTTGGTTGTAATACGAATGAAACGATTTAAAATAATCCGTATCGCGTGCGTTCAGAAAAAAATGTTTGGAAGGAAACGAAAACTTTTACAGTTTTTATAAACTATCAAAACCTGTACCAGGGGGTCGAAACAACAGTTCGAAATATGTATTGTGTTAATTAATATTAAAACAAACAATAAAGATTCACTCACCCGTTTCGTTTAATTGCTGAGCAATATCAGCCCACACTTTATCCTGTATGTTTCTGTTGCTATAATCAGATCGTGTTTGATCATAAATGCAAGGGTGCATTCGGACGATCTCAATGAACTTAACGTTGGTTTCAAAATCGACACCCATGTTTTTATGTGTAAACACGTCTACGCACCGGGCAAAGTGACAAAAATTCAAGATGGCGGTGGAGTCGCGACGCGGTTGAGTGCAGCGCCCCCTCCTCGCCCCCGCCTCGTCCCCGCCTCGACCCCGCGTCGCCCCCACCTCGCCTGCGCCGCGACTGTACTAATTGTAGAAGCGACGTGACAGCGCGGCGCGACGCTTGTGCGCTCGTGCCTTGACACCGCGTCGCCTCGACTTTCTAGCTCGTCTTACACTTCAAGACGAGTTAGCTTTAGGCTAATCAACATCTGATAAAACTATAGCTTAATCTCTGTCCTTAATTCCGTCCAGAACAAAATATATTTGACGTGATTCTTTTTAATAAGTACAACTTTTTTATTTATGAACTCATTAAACAATAACTACATTTTAAGTGTAGCTTACCACAATCATTGTTTCGGGTTCTATTGCGTTGATAAAGGGCCCCAATAATAGTTTTTCTCATATTTCTATCTTCCTGTACCACTTAGATTTTTATAACATGTACTAACTGCATCCCGCGGATTCAGCCGCGTGAACTGCAGCTATTGCAATATAAAGTTTCCTTCAAAAAGCCCTTAGAAAAAAGCAGTAACCGTTTTTTCCAATTATTATCCTTTGTAAACATTTCAAGTTATGGCGTAAAATACTTTTATAAGCTTCACTTTTAACTAACTAACTAACAAACAATGTAATAAAATCTTAGAAGTCAATTTTAACTTGCTTCTAACTGTCGTGTCGTATTGAGATGAAACTTTGTATGTTACGTGTATGTAATCCAATGCAATAATTTGGTATCATCGATGATGGAGCCAGGAGGTGGATAGCGGTAGCCAATAGTCAATAGTACTTTATTCAATAGGATACCTTGTGATCATTTTAAAACGTCAAACTTATAACTAGCTACGCCTGTTCCAATCTCCTTACACCGACCGGCAAAAGAACAGGCAAGAAACGCCCGGCAGGTAATTTTTCTGCCGCGATCACATTTACAATTTTAATCTTACTACTAATTGATTGAATTGGAGCAAGTTCACCACAATCGCAAGCTTTTTTGTCATATAAATAGTCCGATATTTTATAATGAGCTATACTACTAAGATTTCTCTTGGTACTCTTCATGATACTAGTAAACCCCTCGAGTTTAGGCTCTATGATTCATTTTGATGAGTACAATAGTTGCTCTTGTCTGTTGGTTCCAGAACACAGCATGGCTTCTGTGTGGAAGCGCCTGCAGCGCGTCAACAAGCGCGCCGCCAAGTTCCAGTACACCGCCTCCTACCACCGGATAGACCTCGAGACTTCGCCCAAATGGTAACACAACTCGTCTTCTTTAGGCGAACCAAGCTGCTCCGAGCGATGGCGCCCGAACGACCATACACCTTACAAGGCACCGACACCGAGTTCGAATCCTCTCGGGCCCGCACCTATGTCTTAATCCTACCTACTAATATTATAAACGTGAAAGTTTGTGAGTATGAATGTATGGATGTTTGTTACTCTTTCACGCAAAAACTACTTGAAAAGATTTCAGTGAAATTTGGAATGGAGATAGTTTATACCCTGACATAGCTACTTCTTATCCCTGCGGGATAACGGGGAGACGCGGATGAAACCGCGGAGCGCAGCTAGTCCCATCGCGTTGAAGCAAAACGTCGTGAAGAAACCGGCATGTCCAAGAACCGCAACATTCAAGGGCATGCGACATCTAACAACCCGCACTGGGCCCGCGTGGTAGATTACGTCTCATACTCTTTTGTCATCCTTTTGTTGTTGTTCGTCTGTCCAGGAAACCCAACAAGCTAAGCGTGGTGTGGACCAGGCGCTCAAGGCGGGTGATCACAGAGCCGCTCGAGTGGGAACCGTCACTTAAAGACCCCCTCAAGTAAGTACTACACAATTTTCACCAAGCACCTATCTATTTATTTATTTTATATGAATACACAAAACAAATTACCATTGTCATCATTACAATATTGCATTCTTGTAATCTTGGCGCTTGCAACAGTGCCAAAATATCGAGACCTCAAACAAAAACAAATACCTGGTAATTACTAATTATCCTGTTTCAAAATCTAATTCGGTAGTTTGTTATATATTTTGATTGAAATTATGTTAGTTCCGGAACTGCATATGAAAGTAGTTCTAATTTTTGCTTATACCTAGTTGCGTAACGTCCTCAATTCTAGTTTAATTTCACAGAGGGTCAGTGGTATTCTCCGCTCCCGAGAATCAAACGGTGACCGTCACTCTGTTCAAGGACTCGCGGACCAACGAACTGGAAGATAAGGACTGGACTTTTGTACTTGAAGATGTGAGTAAACATAATATTTACTTATCAGCGTTTATTCTAGAAGTTTGCTGTTTTTTACCTTCAAAAAACGGTCGCATATATTTTATTTATCGGATAACTTTGTCGTTTACGAACCGATTTTGATGATTCTTTTCTTGTTGAAAAGGAGATGTCCCAAGGATGGTACCATAATAACGAAACCAAGATCTGGATGATGGCATCCCAGAGAAATTGAGGAGAACCAGAAGTTTTTTTTTCGTTATAAATGGTTTATGTTCTACTAAATTTTATTTCCAAAAAAGTTTCAAACGAGCTGATGTGAGGAATGTCCAGACAAAAGCAAGTAGGACACGTGCCCTGAAGGTTCTGTCCAAACTATACTTTTTAATATGATATTAACAACTAAATAACAATTTTCAGATTTTTTATTGGCTTGTATTGTGAATCTGTTCTTTTTGCTAATGTCGTGATCCTAGGTCAATGTGATCTCCTAAAGGGTTCCGTAATATACGACAGACCCACCTCCCCCCAGGTGTCGGTGACCGGCAAGCGGCGTCGTCTGGCCGTGGCGTCCCTGAACATGCGCAGGTACGCCAGCCTGGAGCCGCTGGCGCGGGCCGTGAGCCTGCCGCTGGAGCCCTGCACGCACAAGGTGGCCGGCGCCGCGCTGCACCTCACGCTGCACTGCGTGCTGCTGCGGGAGGGGCAGGCCACGTGAGTAGATAGATAACGCTGCGTTGTTTCACCACAACAACAGAAAAATAGAGCAACGTAAAAGTACTGAGTAAGTAGTAAGTACTGTGGTTGAGGCTGCCATTGCAGCTGGAGTGTCCCCCTGCCGCTAAAGTGCCGCCCTGCCGCTGGAGTGTCCCCCTGCCACTGGAGTGTCCCCCTACCGCTGTAATATCCCCCTGCCGCTAGAGTGTTTCCTGCCGCTGAAATGTCACCCTGCTGCTGGAGTGTCCCCCAGCCGCTGGAGTGTCCCCCTGCCGCTGTAGTGTCCCCCTGCCGCTAGAATGTGTTTATAGCGATGATGGCTCAGTGGTAGTGACAGTGGCATGCGATCGTGGTTTCGAATCCTACAATAAGCTTGAGCTTTTGGTGAAGGAAAACATCGTGATGAAACCATAGCTTGGTGGTAGGGTATTATCTAGTACTCGCCTGGCTAGCTACCACTCTCTTGTTAAGAATCTGTCGCCAAGCACCTATCGGTGTGTTCCGGCAGCCTCACTGGAGAGCCAGTTCCCAATACAGGTGTATCGTGGCGCGATCTTCGACCACATCGTCACTTAATATCAGGTGACTTGTGGTCAAACGCTAACCTGTAAATAGTAAAATATAAAAAATGACCCCCTGCCTCTGGAGTATCCCCTGCCGCTGGAGTGTCCCCCTGCCACTGGAGTGTACCCCTGCCGCTGTAGTATCCCCCTGCCGCTAGAGTGTTTCCTGCCGCTGAAATGTTCCTCTGCTGCTGGAGTGTCCCCCAGCCGCTGGAGTGTCCCCCTGCCGCTGTAGTATCATCCTGCCGCTGGAGTGTCCCCCTGCTGCTAGAGTGTCTCCCTGCCCCCAGAGTGTCTCCCTGCCCCCTTGCTCTACTCACCGTGTATAATGTTCCAGCGACGAAGACATGCAGTCCCTGGCGTCTCTACTCTCCGTGAACAACAACTCTGACATCGCGGTGCTGGAGGACTTGGACGAAGATGACACATACACGCTGTCTGATCATTCCACCAGACAGGTCAGTGAAGTTGTTCTTAGAATTCACGTGTATCGTTATAAATTTAGTATTAAGTTGTAGATGCTATCCATTGTTACTAAAATGAGTAACCTTAGCGGCCCCGGTCAATTATACGAGGGCTAGAAGCCATAACCTATGTGGATGGCTAAACAGTTTGGTTACAGATCTGTCATCGCGCGCTTATATCATTGAGCTAGACTTGAGAGTTGAAAAAGAGCCTCGTGTTAGATGATGATGTGATCGAAGGCGTCATCATGCCACTCCTGGAACTAGTTGTAGGCAGACAGGCAGTAGCAGACAGTTTTGGATTGTAACTTACTGGCTAACAAACAACGTAATAAAATCTCAGAAGTCTATTTTAACCTACTTCTAGTAATCGTATCCAAATGAAATTTTGTGTATTTATGTAATCCTGGTGGCAATGCAATAATTTGGTATCATTGACCTGATCTGATGATGGAGCCAGGAGGTGGATAGTGGCACTCTTCAGTGGCTAACAGTAAACCCATCGAGTTTAGGCTCATTCGATTAGTTTTCATAAGTCTACTAGACTGAACTTGGTCACAAAGGTCTGCTGATGAAGCCAGGAGGTGGATAGTTGAACTCCTCAGTGGCTACTAGGAACCCCCTCGAGTTTGGGATCATATGATTCGTTTTGACGAGTCCAATGTTGGTCTTCAGATGCTGGACCTCCGGCAGCAAGTGGAGGAGATGACGCAGAGCCTGACGAACAGCGACATGGCCGCCACCCCTAATAGCGTGCAGAGCCTCAACTTCGACACCTCCCGCACCCCCACCGCCCCCCTCTCCCCCGCTACCCCCACTCCGAGGGAGACCACGCCGCACGAGGAGAAGGTATGCTCGGTAGTCGGTACTTCTAGATTCGCGAATGGAACACTTGCTGTGTTCAACTGAGCTGCACTGCAATCTGTACACCTTGTTTAGTGTGGCTTTGATGTTTGGCGCGTATCGCTTTGGAGTGGCACTATGTATACGAGGAAACAATAGAAGTATAAGTCAGAGACTAAGTTTCCAAAAGTACATATACCAGCAGTGCGATTATAATTCACTCGGAAACTCCTCCGACCACGGATTCGGAAAAGTTTCCGCGAGAATTTCCTAGACGCGATTCATTAATCTGAATTCGGAAGCTGACATTTAATTTCACAAACCAACTGTTCAATCACGGAAGAGTTTCCGACACCTATGACCTATTTGCTCTCGGAAAACGTTATCGTGAAGCGAAAGTGACGTCGAATCCGACACGGAATCTTTCCGAGTGAATTAGAATTGCACTACTGTTCAGCTAAGTTTAGTGTTTATGCTTGAGTAAATTGGAAAAATGTGCATGTTTAGCAACTTTTGTCGCACACTGTACTTACCTCAGTGTGACTTAAAAATTCAATGAAATTATTAGATGTTTTACTGATAAATTACTTAACATACATTTTTTAATCCGACCTTAACTATAGTTTTATCCCTTGTAATCTTCCCAGGTCGAGAACACCCCTAAATTCGACCCGAAAAAGTTTGAAATGAAAACGTCAACGCCAGTAGAGAAGATGGACAGCCTTAAAGAGGTGGTGTTCAAATCCAAGACTGTGACGAAGAGGAACCTGAAACCCCTCGAGCTGAAGAACAACCTGAACAGCATTGCGCTGGACCGAAACGATAATGAGAAGGAAGATGTGGACAAGACGCCCACTGCTGATATGGACAGGCTGTTCCCGGGGAAGTTTGATAAGGATAAAACTCCGGTGAGTGTTTTGTGATGGGCCAACTCGGAACAAAGTCAACTCGAATTAAAATCCACGTAACTCGAGTTAAATCAATTCGAATTGGCAGGCAGGATTAAGATAAATAAATGTTATTAACTGACTTCGAAAAAAGAGGAGGTTCTCAATTCGGATGTTTGTATTTTTTTTTATGTATGTTCGGGTATAACTCCGTCAAATATAGACGGTTTTGCGAAATTATTTTTTTTTGTTGTAAATAAGACATTTCAAAGGTGGTCCCATGAAAAGGAAATTAGGGTTTAATGATGGCAGACCAGAGAAACCGTAGGGAACCTGAGGTCGGTTTTCGTTTTGTTAAAAATTTAACTTCTTTGATACCACTCTCTGCCATATCTGTTGAAATTAATACATAGGGTACTCGGAAATTATCAATTTTGATAACGCGGCTGAAACTGAAATCTAGAGATACTCAAATCGCGACTGACCGCCCGCCAACCGTCCGTCCTTGAACTCGAGTACGTAAGGTTTGATTCGAGTCAACTCGAGTTGAGTGCACCTCTAGTTGACCCATCTCCAGTAGGACGCCTTACGACTAGGTGAAGCGACGACTTGCGCCGAGTCAGTGGCTGCCAGGAGTTGGATGAGAAGAGTCGAAGACCGGGCTCTTAGGCGTTTTTTGGGAGAGGGCTACCATCAGGTGCCTTATAGTCAAACGTTTGTTACCTTTTTACGACTAAACCAATCTTGATGAAATTTAGTGTGGAGATAGTTTGAATCCTAAAGAAGGACATGGGATACTTTTCATCGCGATAAACATAATTCCACGCCGGTGAAACCGCGGGGAACAAATAGTATATTTTTATCGTTTATAATTCTTTTGTTGTAATTTATTGTGACAGGTCCAAGATCTTCTAGAATGGTGCCAGTATGTGACCAGAGAGTACAAGTCCTGCAAGGTCACCAACCTGACGACCAGCTTCCGGAGTGGCCTGGCGTTCTGCGCTATCATACACCATTACAGGCCTGATCTCATGTGAGTATATCTTGTAAAGTCCGTTCGTTCGCGCGGCGTCGTGAAGATGTGTGCTGCTATTGGGCTGCGCGTCGCTATGCCGTGTTGCTATTGGTGCGCGCGGAGCTGTGCAGTGTTGCAATTGGTTCGCGCGGTGTTGTCCCGTGCTGCTATTGGCCCGCGCGGTGTTGCGCTGTGCTGCTATTGCTCCGTATAGTGCTGTGCCGTGCTGCTATTGGTCCGCGCGGCGTTCCTATTACGATAAATGACTTTGAATGTGCATCTCCCCGCAGAGACTTCTCCGGGCTGCAGCCCGACGAGGCGGAGCGCAACGTGCGGTGCGCGCTGGACGCGAGCGCGGCGCTCGCCATCTCGCAGGTCCTCACCGTCGGGGACGTCTGCGCGCCCGCGCCGGACCGGCTCGCGGTCAGTGTGCGAAAATAATTGACAAAAAGTCAAAATAATGCTGTTATTCCCAGGCATGTTAGAGAATTTTTTTATTTGTATATTTCAGATAATGACGTATCTGTTTCAATTGCGCGCGCATTTCACCGGGTGCGAGTTGCAAGTGGAGCAGTTAGGTGAGATCTACACTTCAGTATTGAGTGCTTAACAATGAGTAGACGTCAATTTCATAATGCTGTGTGTATGTGTAACACTCGGCTGCAGGCAGCGAGGAGTCGGAGTCGTCGTACCTGGTGGGGCGGCACGACACGGACGGCGCGCTGCCGCCCGACCTCTTCAGCCGCGAGGTCAGCGTGCGCCGCTCGCGCACCGGCCCGCCGAGGCACAGGTCAGTCAACCGCGGTGAGGTTACCGACCTTCAGCCGCGAGGTCAGCGTGCGCCGCTCGCGCACCGGCCCGCCGAGGCACAGGTCAGTCAACCGCGGTGAGGTTACCGACCTTCAGCCGCGAGGTCAGCGTGCGCCGCTCGCGCACCGGCCCGCCGAGGCACAGGTCAGTCAACCGCGGTGAGGTTACCGACCTTCAGCCGCGAGGTCAGCGTGCGCCGCTCGCGCACCGGCCCGCCGAGGCACAGGTCAGTCAACCGCGGTGAGGTTACCGACCTTCAGCCGCGAGGTCAGCGTGCGCCGCTCGCGCACCGGCCCGCCGAGGCACAGGTCAGTCAACCGCGGTGAGGTTACCGACCTTCAGCCGCGAGGTCAGCGTGCGCCGCTCGCGCACCGGCCCGCCGAGGCACAGGTCAGTCAACCGCGGTGAGGTTACCGACCTTCAGCCGCGAGGTCAGCGTGCGCCGCTCGCGCACCGGCCCGCCGAGGCACAGGTCAGTCAACCGCGGTGAGGTTACCGACCTTCAGCCGCGAGGTCAGCGTGCGCCGCTCGCGCACCGGCCCGCCGAGGCACAGGTCAGTCAACCGCGGTGAGGTTACCGACCTTCAGCCGCGAGGTCAGCGTGCGCCGCTCGCGCACCGGCCCGCCGAGGCACAGGTCAGTCAACCGCGGTGAGGTTACCGACCTTCAGCCGCGAGGTCAGCGTGCGCCGCTCGCGCACCGGCCCGCCGAGGCACAGGTCAGTCAACCGCGGTGAGGTTACCGACCTTCAGCCGCGAGGTCAGCGTGCGCCGCTCGCGCACCGGCCCGCCGAGGCACAGGTCAGTCAACCGCGGTGAGGTTACCGACCTTCAGCCGCGAGGTCAGCGTGCGCCGCTCGCGCACCGGCCCGCCGAGGCACAGGTCAGTCAACCGCGGTGAGGTTACCGACCTTCAGCCGCGAGGTCAGCGTGCGCCGCTCGCGCACCGGCCCGCCGAGGCACAGGTCAGTCAACCGCGGTGAGGTTACCGACCTTCAGCCGCGAGGTCAGCGTGCGCCGCTCGCGCACCGGCCCGCCGAGGCACAGGTCAGTCAACCGCGGTGAGGTTACCGACCTTCAGCCGCGAGGTCAGCGTGCGCCGCTCGCGCACCGGCCCGCCGAGGCACAGGTCAGTCAACCGCGGTGAGGTTACCGACCTTCAGCCGCGAGGTCAGCGTGCGCCGCTCGCGCACCGGCCCGCCGAGGCACAGGTCAGTCAACCGCGGTGAGGTTACCGACCTTCAGCCGCGAGGTCAGCGTGCGCCGCTCGCGCACCGGCCCGCCGAGGCACAGGTCAGTCAACCGCGGTGAGGTTACCGACCTTCAGCCGCGAGGTCAGCGTGCGCCGCTCGCGCACCGGCCCGCCGAGGCACAGGTCAGTCAACCGCGGTGAGGTTACCGACCTTCAGCCGCGAGGTCAGCGTGCGCCGCTCGCGCACCGGCCCGCCGAGGCACAGGTCAGTCAACCGCGGTGAGGTTACCGACCTTCAGCCGCGAGGTCAGCGTGCGCCGCTCGCGCACCGGCCCGCCGAGGCACAGGTCAGTCAACCGCGGTGAGGTTACCGACCTTCAGCCGCGAGGTCAGCGTGCGCCGCTCGCGCACCGGCCCGCCGAGGCACAGGTCAGTCAACCGCGGTGAGGTTACCGACCTTCAGCCGCGAGGTCAGCGTGCGCCGCTCGCGCACCGGCCCGCCGAGGCACAGGTCAGTCAACCGCGGTGAGGTTACCGACCTTCAGCCGCGAGGTCAGCGTGCGCCGCTCGCGCACCGGCACGCCGAGGCACAGGTCAGTCAACCGCGGTGAGGTTACCGACCTTCAGCCGCGAGGTCAGCGTGCGCCGCTCGCGCACCGGCCCGCCGAGGCACAGGTCAGTCAACCGCGGTGAGGTTACCGACCTTCAGCCGCGAGGTCAGCGTGCGCCGCTCGCGCACCGGCCCGCCGAGGCACAGGTCAGTCAACCGCGGTGAGGTTACCGACCTTCAGCCGCGAGGTCAGCGTGCGCCGCTCGCGCACCGGCCCGCCGAGGCACAGGTCAGTCAACCGCGGTGAGGTTACCGACCTTCAGCCGCGAGGTCAGCGTGCGCCGCTCGCGCACCGGCCCGCCGAGGCACAGGTCAGTCAACCGCGGTGAGGTTACCGACCTAATGGAAACACATGACCTTTAAATTCGTAGTTTGAAATATTTTATAGGTATCGTTTCTGAACAACCAATACCTAATTTAATGTGGAATACTATTTTAAATGTGTATTTTTGGAAGTAGAAATCTGAAACCATCCTTTTTTTTATCTTAGCAGACAAATGTCTAATGAGTATAGTTTGGCAAATCGCCTTAAAACAGTTTCATGTTATTAAAAAAGTAACAACGCAATTTCAAACCTAACACTTCAGTTTTAGTTTGCAATATTTTTCTAAGTTTGTTTCTAGTTTGTGTTACCATATGTTTTTTCAGTGGCAGCACTGTACTTTTAGTACGAGTTATATGTATTTAGAAAGTGAATCAATTTGTGTGATGTAAATTTTTAAGTGTCAAAGATCATTCAAAAGTATCTTCTCTTGTTTAATATTCATAAAATAGTATACAATACTGACTAACGCCCCCCCCCCCCCAGCGCCCCGTTGCCCCCGCCCCCGCTGCGGTCCCCGGAGGGCCCCCTGCGCGGGGTGCTGACCCGCGTGCTGCCCCCCGCGGCCGCCAAGCCCACCGCCAAGTGGTTCGCAGACACTACGCCCGAGGTAACGTGCGCTCCGGACTCTTAATTATACTAGTTGTATTTTTAATTATACGAAGTCAACTGACGTTTACTGTGTTGTCAGTTTTTGATGAAATAAAAATAGTGTTATGACAAAGTGAACGATTGAAAAAACTCCTGAATGAATGAATAATATTCTTTTATAGTTTGAAATGATTAACTACTCACACTCATTGTACATTCATCTGATTGAACGAGAACTGAACGCATCACTATTACTTTAAATATGGCAACATTGCTTTACAAAGTGACATTAGCTACTGCCAGTTGGCTTCGTCTAATTCAAAATACGACTACAGAACATTCAGACCCATATATATCAACGTATTTTTATTTTGTAACACCAAGCTGGTTTCGTCACGATGTTTTCCTTCAGAAACTTCAAGCTCGTTGTAGGATTCAAAGATACCTACGGATCCCAAGCCAATAACCACTGAAACGTCGTAGCGAACAGAATTAAATTTACAAAAAATAAAATGTTGTACTGAAATGCTCTGCAAAGTTTCTTCAACAAATGTACCTGAAACACCTCTAAAACAGTTATATGTATGAAAATTTGTAAATCGAATTTTGTTCGCCTTGTTGGACACTAGTTGCGCCCCGCGGTTTCACCCGTGTCTTCCCGTTATCCCGCAGGAACCTTTTTGCGGGATAAAAATTAACCTATGTGTTAATCCAGGCTATAAGCTACCTCCATTCCAAATTTAATTCAGATCCGTTCAGCAGTTTTTGCGTGAAAGAGTAACAAACATCCATCCATCCATCCATACTCACAAACTTTCACGTTCATAATATTAGTAGGATTATGGTGCACGTTGTATATACCTCCCCCCCCCCCAGCCCATCCCGGCTCGTCCCGAGAAGCTGATGACCCGCAAGGAGCTGACGGACCCGTTCGGCTCCGACGAAGAGGACGAGGAGAAGAACCCGCCGCAGCAGCAACCCGCCGCAGTCAATGGGAACGATGGTAAGTGGGAACATCGAGGGGTTATCTGTGCAAGGTATACGCCCGAAATTAATAATCGATCCTGATCCGTATACGCGGTTTTGGGTATCGACCGATTGGATCGATTATTAATTTCGGCCAATAGTAGAATAGCTAGAAGCAAGATGGCGCCGACTGCACATGTATGGATTACCAGCTGCGCACCGCGGTTTCACCCATGAAGACTACACTTTTTAGCAACAATAAATATCCAATGTCCTTCTCCAGAGTTCGAGCTACCTCCACAACAAATTTCATCAAGATCGGTTTAGCGGTATAGTCGTAAAAAGGTAACAAACAAGCAGAGTTACTTTACCCGCCCCGCGGTTAAAACCGTGTCTTACTGTTAGCTATCTCCATTCCTGATTGTCATTGTTCAGCGACTTTTGTAGTTGAATGTACATGTATCGCCGAGCTGCTATTGGTCTGCGCGGCGCAGGGCCGTGCTGCTATTAGTCCGTGCAGTGTTGTACCGTGCTACTATTGGTCCGCACGTTGCAGCGCCGTGTTGCTATTGGTCCTCGCGGCGATGTCACCCTCGCCTTGTACCTCACCTCTAAAATCGGCCACTACTCAAGTTTTAGCAATGAGGCACTTACGTTACAATGTTATCGTGATGAAATTCCAGTTAAACCAGAACCGAAATCGCCAGCCGTTGAACCGGCGGCCCTGGACCCGCTGACAGCAGCTCAGTTGGACGGAACCGGCGACCCGGTCGGTTCGGTTCTGTACAGCGGTTCTCTAGACTCTTCACCTGACAGCAAAATAGGAGAAGGCGGGAGGCAAACGTTCGAGAGGCAATCCAGTAAGTTCTAAAGTAACTACTACGCAAAAGCATTAATAACTTCAAAAAGAAAAGTGATTATTGCAATTTTAATACTAGGAGCAAAGATGAAATTGCTGTACCCACTAGTCTACTAGGCTCTAAAAAGTCAGCAACATCTTCAAAGGTCAATATATATGTGTATGTCTTTTAGTTAAGACATGTCTAGAAATTTCAAGTCCATGTAAGACGAACCTTATTAGTAAAACTTGTAAAATATCAGATTCAACAAAATATAATTAAAAATATCTAGTTCCCTATCCAGGTGTAGCGTGGCGCCACCTTCGACCACAGTAAATATCAGATGACTTGTGGTCAAAATCAACTCTGGAACAACAAACAAAACAAAAACTAAACGAACTGTTCAATGACGCACCAAGTGACATGCGTCAGACCCTTCGCTCAAAAACTCTAAAGCGTCTAAACCAAAAGAGGTCCAAAACGCAGAAAAGGTGTTAATCACACGGTAGTTAGTCTCCGATTGCTCGCGACTCATAAACACTCGCGTAGACTATGTACCACCAGCTTGAATTATTTTAGTAAAACGTTTTTTCTTTTCCAGGTAACCCACCATCCACAGATAATAAACCTCAATCAGCTGACAAATTGCCAGCTGCCTCGCCCGAGCTGCCTAAACCGACGCCGGTGAGTGTTGCCATGTGTGTTGGAGTTTGTGTAACGATTTCATTTGAACAACTTAATATTGATTCATGGAAGCTCAACCGAGTTTTGAGTTGTGTTGAGATTGACTCATGTATTAATAGAGTGTAGATTTAGTTGTCATAATAATAAATAAATAATTTAAAAATGAAGTTACGTGTAACATTAGTCAATATCATTAGTTCTTATTAAAAAAACTGTATAGTCATTGGGTAGTATGATAAAGCTGTAACATACCTTGTGTTCAATTATAAATACAGCTAGGGGGCACGTCCGCACCCATCGGATGACAGCTTGTGACTGTCTCGACTACGTTCAGAATTCTGAACCAGACTCTAGGCCATAGTATAGCCATTTATTAAATTAAAAATAATTAAAAAGTAGGGTGGTTATTTGTGGAAAATTGTTAATGCTAAATAAATCGTCGTAGATACCATAACCATTCTTTAACATGCATCTAGCGATTGTTTCTACATGAAAACTTATTTTCTTTCCATTATATGCTCCAAAAACATGGCTTATCGTGTGACGTCAACGCTTCTCATTGCATCGACGCTATAACAACCCCGCTTGCTATTGGACCGTTTTACAACGCTTGGCTGTGATTGGTCCGAATTTTGGCGCGCTGTCTCCTCATCGGTCGCCACATTCCTGTGTTGTCACCTCATTGGCCGAATAGCAATTGTTGTCGCGTCACGATGAGTTGAAAGAGAGAGCGAGACAACTGCTAGAGGCTACGAAAAGGGAGGCGAGAGAAAAGGACAGAATCAAAAGACAGATTTCCAAAGAAAAAGAAGAGAAAGAGAACGGACTTAGAAACGGTGATTTAGATTCTAAGAAGGTATGTATATCATATACATAATAAAGCTAAACCTATAAGTGTGTAGCCAATCAGAGTAGAGTAGGTCCATTCGAAATAAGATTTTTATCGCAATGAACTTAAGTCCACACAGGTATTAAACCTGCTAGTTAGTTACTTCCATAGCTAGTTTCTTATAGTAAAAATAGAGTTAGTAAGTAAAAACACCAATAATCTTATCATTTTACAGTGTAAGGACAATGAAGCGTTGCTATTGGTTGATTGTATTCAACCTGGCAAGGTTATGGATTCTTAACGCCACATCGTCACTTAACATCAGGCGTCCGGAACTCCTAGTACAAGTTTTGATAGTTTACGAAAACTATAAACGTTTTTGTTTCCTTCTATACATGTTTTTCTTTCAACGCCCCTTACTCAGAAACTAAAATCGGTAGTTCGAGTTATTTCAAAGCGTTGTATTCGAATTCGAACAAAGTTTTCGAGTTACGTTTTGTACTAGGCAGTACGATTTGCCACTTTGACAAGTTGGTGGTAGTAAATTTAGTCGTTTACGAAAACTTAAAATGTATCTTAAAATGTCACAAAACAGGTTCTGATATGTTTCTTTCTGTTTCTAGCCAATGACAGAGGAAGAGAGACAGGTGATGCTGCGTGAGAGAGCGAGAAAGCTAATCGCTGATGCGAGAGCAGGCATTGTCAGGTAAATGTAACGTGTTTGTATATTATAAATGGAAAAAAAATCGAAAAATTCTCAAAAATGCCTCACGTAATTAATGGCTTCCCCCTTATTATAAAAAAATCTGACTATTAAGATGACAAAAAAACTTGGGATTTTAGTGAACTTGCTCCAATTCAATCAATTAGTGACAAGAATAAAATTGTCAATGTGTAGCGCCAAATAATTACCTGCCGGGCGATTCTTGCCTGTTCTTTTGCCGGCGTGAGGAGGTTGGAATAGGCGTAGCAAGTTTTAAGTTTGACGTTTTAAAGTGATCACAATGTATCCTATTGAAACAACCGGCATGTCCATGAACCGCAACATTCAAGGGCATGCGACATCTACCAACCCGCATTGGGCCCGCGTGGTAGATTACAGCCCATACTCTCTCTATGAGAGAAGGCCAGAGTCCCAGCAGTGGGAACGTAATAGGCTGATGATGATGATTGAATTGATATTTTCCATTTCAGTCCCACGTCGCCGCTGTCTCCGTCCCGCACGGTGCGGCCCACAGTAGAAATAATCAGCAGAAGTTCCGTCATGGAGGAGTTGGCTGCAGGTATTGCATTCGAAATAATGTAATAATGTAATTAAACTACATAATTAAGGTTTTTAGACTTTTTCTTTTACATGTGCTGTAAGATCTTGCTGCATGCTGAATTTTTCGAATATAGGTCAACGGGAAGTACCCTGTAGATTTGGATTCCCTTGTCAAAATATGCGACATAAACGGTCATATCTTTTCTTCGTTGACCTACAAGTTTGTTTTTTTCACAGCTAAAAGTGATTGTAAACCCAAGTATTTGACGTAAATTTCTATTTGATACCTCAACGCTTTATGGAGAAAAAGGGCCTTGACAGACAGACTGACGGACAAAAAGTGATCCTATAAGGGTTCCGCTTTTCCTTTAGAGGAACGGAACCCTAAAAATGGTTGTTACTAGTCCCAATTTTCAGTTTCATCACGGAGTCGTCCTCTTAAAGCCGTTTTATATACCTAAAAGTAGTTGCGCCTCGCGGTTTTACTCGCGTCTTCCCGTCATCCCGCAGGAACCTTTTTCCGGTATAAAAAGTAGCCTATGTGTAATCCAGGGTATAAGCTATCTCCATTCCAAATTTCATTCAGATCCGTTCAGTAGTTTTTTCGTGAAAGATTAACAAACATCCATCCATCCATCCGCACTCACGAACTTTCACGTTTATAATATTAGTAGGATTATAAGATAGGAGCTTGTTTTAAAGCTGTAAAAACTTAACAACGTTCTTATCATATAAAAATGAACGTTAACTGGGTATGTTTATGGTTGACTCCTCCGCAGCGGGCGGCATGGAGCAGCTGGACGCGCTGCTGGCGCGGGAGTGCTCCACGCCCACCTCGAGGAAGTCGCTCAGCCCTGATAGATCAGGTACAACACTACTAGTTGGGATCCCGTTACTCGTTAATATTCATGTTCCCATATCCCAATGTGTCCAACCAACCAAGAGAAATCTTATTAGTAAAGCTAATTAAAAAATATCGCACTATTAGATGACAAAAAAAGCTTGGGATTTAGTGAACTTGCTCCAATTCAATCAATTAGTAATAATAAGAATAAAATTGTCAATGTGATCGCGCCAAAAAAATTACTTGCCGGGCGTTTCTTGCCTGTTCTTTTGCCGGCGTAAGGAGGTTGGAACAGGCGTAGCTAGTTTTAAGTTTGACTTTTTAAAGTGATCACAATGTATCCTATTGAATAAAGTACTATTGAAGTATACTATTGATCAAAATCGGTCCAGCCATTTCTGAGATTAGTTGGAACGAACAGACAGACAATTTAAGCTGAGTTAGTTACCCGCTGCGCTGCGGCCACTGCCCGGGGCGGGCGGCGCGGCGGGTTTATTTTTCTATAACATTGACATTTTAAATTCGTAATATCTTTTGAATTGAATGCCCGATTTGAACAATTCAAAAAGTAATCTACAGGTATTGGAACAATCTTGAATACAAAGTGATTTATTTGGATAAGGATTAATATAAAATTATGGATAACATGATGAGCGATGGTGGCCGAACGGTAACGCGTGACTACAAAACGTAACTTACGTAAAACGTGACTTACAAGGCGCCGACACCGAGTTCGAATCCTCTCGGCTCCGCACCTATGACTTGATAAGTTATGTGCGGATTTTCCATCGCTCAATGTCCAAGAACTGCAACACTCAAGGGCATGCGACATCTACCAACCCGCACTGGGCACGCGTTACGGATCATACTCTCTCTCTGACAGAAGGCCAGAGTCCTAGCAGTGGAAACGTAAAAGCCTGATTGATGATGGATAACATGGTCTGATTTTGGTCGGCATTTCTATCAACTTTTACAATGTTACAGTTACAGTTTGTTATCCTTAAGAGATAGACATATGCCATCGCGGACTTTTCTGTAGACCTATATAATATACACAATTCCACCATACATCATTTTGTTTAGGCAGCGTTTTCGTTGAAAGCTCCCAGACGGCTTATTTTTTTCCGACTTCTCCAATAAATATCATTATATTTTAGTCAATGTATACAAATACTTTACAAATTATATACTCAAACCTTCCTCGAGAACCACTCTATCTATTGGTGGGAACAGCATGAAAATCGGAGCAGTACTTTTTTAATTTATCGCGAACAGACAGACACCTTTGTTTTATAATATGTAGTTATTGTTACTGTTTGTCCTAGTTCTTGTATTGTGCGATATTGTGTATTATTCCATCCTATTTATTGTATCCGCAGATGGCCGCAACAGTGAGGAGTCCAAGAGTGTGAAGAGCGCCGGCAGTGCGGAAGAGAGACGGTCGCCGCTGCACTCCTTCTCCGCGCTCGTCGACCGACTCACGCCGGACAAGGAGGCGGGGGACGAGGTGACACATGCACACTTGACACCTAGGTTTTTAAGACAAATATGTAGGATTTTTCTCAAAAATATTTTAGAAAAAATAGTAACACATTTATTTTTAACTAGCTGTTCCCCGCGGTTTCACCCGCGTGGGCTACAGTTTATTGCTATAAAAAGTATCCAATGTCCTTTCTCAGTCTTTAGACTATGTCTGTACAAAAATTCTTTTAAATCGGTTCAGTAGTTTTAATAGGCGTGAAAGACAGTCAGACAGACAGAGTTACTGTTGCATTTATAATATTAGTAGAGAAGTAGAAATTGTTCTGCGCTTTAGGCGTAAAGTCTCTATAAAGTTAGCAACTCGTTCAAAAAAGCTTTTGTCAGTGGAAACTTGCTCCAATTGAATCCGCAAGTGATGAGAAAAAAAAAGAAAAAAAAGATCGTGCTTAAAGAATTACCAGCCAGGCGTTTCTTGCCGGTGGCGGTGTAAGGAGCTTGGAACGGGCGGAGCTAGTTACATGTTTAACGTATCAAGGTATCCTACCAAATAAAATACATTTTGATTTTTCGAACTTTTGTTCAAGACTTGGTTTGTAGGTTTCCGTATTCAAACGGTAAAACGGGACCCTATTACTAAGACCTCGCCGTTCGTTCGTCTGTCACCAAGCTGTATCTCATGAACCGTGATAGTTTGACGGTTGAAATTTTCACAGATGATGTATTTCTGTTGCCGCTATAACAAAAAGACAGGTACCTGCCGGGCGTTTCTTGCCTGTTCTTTTGCCGGCGTAAGGAGGTTGGAACATGCGTAGCTAGTTTTAAGTTTGACGTTTTAAAGTGATCACAATGTATCCTATTGAATAAAGAAGAATTGACTTTTGACTTTTGGAATAAAATAAATATTCAAGGGGGCTCCCATACAACAAACGTGTTTTTTTTTTTGCCGTTTTTTATAGATACGGAACTCTTCGTGCGCCAGTCCGACTCGCACTTGGCCGGTTTTTTTCCGATTTTTTTTTTGCTTTAAGTTTGCTTTTTTGTTGATGTAGAAGGCGGAAAGCGGCTCGTACATCCAGTCCGAGCTGGAGGCCTTGGAGAGGGAGCAGCGGGCAGTAGACGAGAGAGCCGCCGCGCTCGAGCGGCAGCTGCGGGCCGTCATGGGAGCCGCCGACTGCGCGCAGGTACAGCATCAGCATCAGCAGGAGCAGCAGCAACATCATCGTCTTTTGACGACCGAAGTGGCGCAAGGGGTGAACAGCCGACTGCGAAACGTGAGGCTGCGGGTTTCATTCCCGCTACATATGCATTGAAAAAAAAAGCGCAAGTATTTCGGTGTTTTGGATCCCTGATTTTTACAATCTCTATTTTTTTCTGATCTCATTTTTTAGTTTTCACTTTTCTTTTTCTATGAAAGTACGAATTTTGATAGTCCCAGAATAAAAGTTACTGAGTAAAACGCTAAGAAACTAAATGCGAGAATTTTCTTGTTTGTATTAATTAACTCTGTATACTTACATTGACTTACCGAGTGATGGATAACATTTGGGTGGATGTCGGGACTTTCGCTCGAAAGCGTCCAAATCAAAAGAGGGCTAATCACCCGCCAGTCACCGTTTAGTCGCATGCGCGTGACACGGTCAGTTTAAACTTTGCAAGCGGATAAATTGTTACAAGCAAAATTATGCCATATGTTATTTATTGACTGTCAGACACTTATTTTGTCTCATTTACATGAGACCCGACGACCATACCTTTGTTAATTAATGCCTGTATAACATGCTACGTCATTATGACATAGATGTCTTTAGAATGCAGCATATAGCGATGGTGGCCGAACGGTTAGGCGTGCGACTTACAAAACGCCGACACCGAGTTCGAATCCTCTCGGCCCCGCACCTGTGACTTAATAAGTTATGTGCGGATTTGCCATCGCTGAAAACGGTGAAGGAAAACATCGTGAGGAAACCGGCATGCCCAAGAACGGCAACATTTTCAATGGGCATGCGACATCTACCAACCCGCACTGGGCCAGCGTGGTAGATTACAGCCCATACTCTCTCTCTGAGAGAAGGCCAGAGTCCCAGCAGTGGGAACGTGGAAGGCTGATAATGATGATATTGTGCAAAAACTTAAACCCCCTCCGCAAACGGCGTCGTAGCGTAGGCGTATCGTAAAACGCGCTTAGTACGAGAACAATACGTGTACGTACAGTCAACGACAAAAGACGCTGAACAATCACACTTTTTTCTATGATCCTCATCATCTTACACACCAATTTTTGACCTCATCATCACCTAAATCAGGTATGTTATGTTGTGGTCAAAATGATACCATGTAAAATGTGAAAAAAAAACAATAATAATTACTGATTTGAAACACATTTGAAGAATCGAGAACGATCAGCTACTTTTGTCGCTGACTGTACAATGTACGGTCAACGACAAAAGTCATTGAACAATAACAATTTATCCGATTTACTTTATCATCTTACGCCCGAAATTAATAATAATCGATCCTGATCCGTTATCCGCGGTTTTGTATCGATATGTCATGTCATAATATATTTCAGTACTTAAATGACACATTATGTCATTATGACGTGACATTTCGATCCAAAACCGCGGATAACGGATACTGGTCTCGGAGTCGGTGCGTTTTTACAATACGCTAACGACTCTTCCTTTATTTTCTTTATCTATATTGTAGCCACTTTCTATTTATTTCTAGAATAAATGGAGAAAAATGTTATTTGCGTGTGTGCGACCGCCCGTGTGTCCGGTAAACAATGGTTTCATTAAAAAAAACAGCTTACTTGTTTCTAACTAGTATTGTATGTATTTATATTATAAATAGCTCGTATATAATATATAGATCAGTTTACTTATAATAATTTGTATAGTTAATAAGAGCATATGTAAATTAGACGTTATATTAGAAGTAAATGATTAGTGGAGACCGCGACTTGGCAGACGTAGTGTAGGACGCCCTGCGACTAGGTGGAACGACGACTTGCAGACGTAGTGTAGGACGCCCTGCGACTAGGTGGAACGACGACTTGCAGACGTAGTGTAGGACGCCCTGCGACTAGGTGGAACGACGACTTGCAGACGTAGTGTAGGACGCCCTGCGACTAGGTGGAGCGACGACTTGCAGACGTAGTGTAGGACGCCCTGCGACTAGGTGGAGCGACGACTTGCAGACGTAGTGTAAGACGCCCTGCGACTAGGTGGAACGACGACTTGCAGACGTAGTGTAGGACGCCCTGCGACTAGGTGGAGCGACGACTTGCAGACGTAGTGTAGGACGCCCTGCGACTAGGTGGAGCGACGACTTGCAGACGTAGTGTAGGACGCCCTGCGACTAGGTGGAGCGACGACTTGCGCCGAGTGGCTGTCAGTAGTTGGATGAGAAGAGCCGAAGACCGGGCTCAGTGGCGTGCCTTGGGAGAGGCCTATGTCCAGCAGTGGACTGATACAGGCTGATGATGATGTATTAATTAGCGACTTATTTAAATTGTTAACACTAGGTTGAAAATTAAACAGCTTACTGTATTATTAATATTTTTACCTAAATATGCACGTTTTAGCTATGTGACAGTACCCGGCAAACAAGTTCAGCTAATGACTTTGGCTGCGCAGAAACGATTTTTAGATCTCTTAGGTGGATCGGAGGGTGCGCGGGGGGAGGCCGCCGACACTTGAGTCTGATTGGTTAATCAGGTTCCCGCGCTGTGTTCACGTCACGTTAGCATCCAACTGCGACGGAACGGAAGTGCAGATGCGCAAACTTTCCCCTTACACGTCACTTTGTTTTCCGGGTACAGTATCTAAATGTAATGTGTTAACTATAACCCAAACTAGTTACTTATCTATGGCTTTTTTCAATAACCTATCTCTGTTCAAGCTTTGTCCTACTAGAGACTTCTATGGATCTAGTGCTAAATTTCAGCTCGGTTATTCCAAAGCTGCCACGTTCACAGTACTCACACGAAAGCAATTTCATTATACAGTAGTAAAAACAAAACTATAACTACCTCTGTCGCGCTCGTAACCGTGACCGCGTGCGAGAGAGACGAAGAGATTTCTCGTGATGCGTAGGCAGTGTATGATGATGTCCTCAGTTTTGACATTGTTTTGGCAGGAAGAGGCGCACCTGATGTCTCAGTGGTTCAACCTTGTTAATAAGAAGAACGCGCTGCTGCGTCGGCAGATGCAACTGAATATACTGTGAGTACTATAAACTACCTTCAAGTTTACAATCTGTCGCCAAACATCTATCGGTGTGTTCCGGCATATTTTTTTAGCATCTATTACCTTGTCAATAGTTCGCTCTTTAGTTAAGACGGTGGTATTGTCTACAAACAATATACCTAGTGAATTGGTCTGTTGGGTACGGCCATTGATTGATATATATAATGAACAATATCGGGTCTAGGACACTACCTTGTGGTATGCAAGATCTATATAAATCTCCTGTGAGTTTGTTTCAGTACTTAATTTCTTTATTTCTGTACACTGCTCTTTTAAATTTCAAACCAATTATATCCTGGACCCTCTTATGCCACACAGTTCCAATTTCTGCAATAGTGTATCGTGACATACCATATCGAACGCATTGCTCATGTCCAAAAACACTTCAAGGACTTCCTTTTTGAGTGGTAATCATGTTATTGATGTGCAGTGAGCAAGAAGAAGACCTGAGTCGGCGCTGCGAGCTGCTAGCGCGGGAGCTGCGCCTGTCGCTCGGCGTGGACGAGTGGAGGAAGACGCCGGGACAGAAGCGGCGGGAGCGGCTGCTGCTGCAGGTGTGTATGCTGCACTGATACTGGGAGTGTCTGTATATCCTTTGCTCCTTTTTAAAATAGAGATCAAGGATGGAGCTGAGCTGAAATAATTCGCAGGCGTTGAATAAACGCTTCCAAATTTTTATGCGAACGTCGAAGGAGTGGAACCCCCTGCCAGCGTCTTTGTTTCCCGAGAAATGGTGGTCAAATATTGATAATAAAAAAATTATATAGAGACAGTTTGAATCCTAAAGAAGGAAATAGGATAATTTAGCGTTAAACCAGGAACAACTAGTACAAAAAATAAAACTCAGTTAAAAATAATTGCAGCCAACCGACTATTTTATTCTAATGAATCTTTTTTTTCCCAGGAATTACTTTCGGCCGTGAACGAGAGAGATAGACTTGTACAAGAAATGGACGAGCAAGAGAAAGCGTGAGTAAACAACTAGCGTAAGAAAAACTTTAAAGTTTTAGGCATAGAAAAGGAAACATCATGAAGAAACCATAGCTTGGTGGTAACTCCGTAGCGATCATGGCTGGAATGATAATGATCGATGGAGATCAAATGTTAACATAAAACGCAATAAGCCCGCTGGTTAATCCTACTGATATCATAAACGTCAAAGTTTGTGAGTATGGATGTATGTATGTTTGATACTATTTCACGCAAAAACTGCTGAACGGATCTGGATGAAACTTGGAATATAGATACACTTACACCCTGGCTTAAAACATTGGCTACTTTTTATCCCGAAAAAAGGTTCCCACGGGAAGACGCGGGTGAAACCGCGGGGCGCAGTTAATCTACAACACTCCACGTTTATTTTCCAGGATAGCAGATGACGATGAAATCGAGCGTAACCTGTCTCAGGTGGAGATTCAGAGGAAAAACAACTGTATCCTGCAGTAAATTAAGTGTACATTTGTATGCACTGGCACCCTTATTAGGGGCGATTGATTTTATTTATTTCTACACACTATGTAATTTCGTTTAAACATTACAATGTTAAATTCTTAACATCTTAACTCTTGGGTTAGAATAAAATAAAATTTTGTTAGTTTGCGGTTGTCTTTAGATACTGTTTAATATCTTCTACTGTATAGTTTAAAAATATCGTATTAGGTACACAACAACTTAAATCCATTTTGAAGCTGATATTTTCGGAACAGTGACTCATTAATAATGAATATAATAAACTAAATATACATTAAAAAAACGCCGACAATAGCTAAGAACACTCTCGATCAAGTCACCTTTCAATAAAAAAAAACTGTATCAAAATCGGTTCATTCGTTTGAGTGCCAAGATGCAATAGACACAGTTTTCGTCAGGGGTTAAAATGGGTTGTTGTGTTCATAAATTATTTTTAATTCAATAAAGTAACATTGATCCAAAATTTTAGCGCTTACTATCTGATGAAAAGCCTGTACGTCTAGTCCTAATTTTTTTTTTAATAATAGAATATTAGTCACTATTTCGGAAATATGCTCTTCACAATAATTATAATAGAATTTAATATACCATAAAAGTTTTTCCTCTGATTAATAAGTTATTTAATTCAAACAATCGTCCGATTTATTCAAAGTGAACGGGTAAAAAATAGAAAAAAAAATGTCCATTAGGAATAATGAAAAAAAAAATCGGAAAACAAATGAGTTCATAAATAACGAATCTGTAACTTAGATTGTCTAAATTTGTGTAATAAAATAACTATGTTATTTATGTAATGACATGTTTCTGAAAAACTTCTTTTGTATATCTGTACTGACCGTACAAGTTTATGACGCAAAGGCCTGTTTAAATCGCCTTGATTTGGATGGATTTTCATTATAAACAAAAAAAAATAATGTATGTTTATTTTTTTAAATTAAATAATGAATATCATCGTTTTTTGTTTGTTCACATAAAAAAGATCTCAGATCAAAATTCGACGGTCCAACTTCAAAACTGTACAAGTTAAAAAAGAAAAATATAAACATCAATTTAGTTATTATTAAATACTCGTCGTTGACGTTATAATAATAATTAATGCGAATAAACAAATTGTAATATTGATTTTTATTGATTTACGGAATTAGTTTTTCAGAAACCGTGCTTAAAATCGGTGTTGATAAAAAAATTGGCCTTAACTGCATTCGCAAGTCATAATACTCATAATATTTGTTTCCTATAATAAATAATTCATAGTTATTTATAGATTATTTTTAGTTATTCTAATATGATCAGTTATTTTTGTCAGAACTAAAAAATATCCTACTAATTTAATAATCTGCTGCATATTTCTTTTTTAATAATAATTTAGTCAAATGTTTGACGAAAATATCTGGTCATATTAAATACTTAATTTAAACATAGCGAGGCGCATTATTAAGTGATTTGGTATAAACTTACCAAAGATATATTATATTTTTAGTTTTACCCTGTCTTACGTAGAACCGTGATAAATAAGTACAATATAGAATGTATAATCAAGTTCGGGTAAGTTAAGTTATTTAGGGGACTTTGCGAAGTTCCAAAAAAAAAAATCGAATAAACGTCAAATACGTCAGTTGTAGTGGTGAAACTCTTTTGCAAAAACTGCCTCGAGAAGTATAGTCAGCGACAAAAGTAGCTGATACTACTTGATTACTTGATAGTACTTGATTTTCCAAATGTCTTTTGGATTTTCTTTACAACTTACGAGGTAGCGTTTGACCACAACACCACACCTGATGTTAAGTGGTGATGCGGTTAAAGGTGGGTGTTTAAGATGATGAAGGTAATCGGAGAATTTGTTATTGTTCAGCGACTTTTGTCGTTGACCGTACCACACCTTTGTCAGTTAGTCAAGCGCCAAGCAGTAGTTTGCAAACATTAGTGTGGATTAAATGGCTATATTTCCAGTGAAATTACAAGAGATTAAACATTGAATACTTCAGGGTGACTGTAATGTGCAATATGACACTTACCATCAGGTTAGCGATTTGCTCGTCAGTGGCATAAAAAAGTTTCGTATCAACAATTTTAAGTAATATATTTGTCACTCGTATGTTTTATGCCATTTTTTGGTCAAGCAAAGTAACGTATTTTTTTTAAATTTATTTTAACGCTGTGTTGGAGCACTAAAGTACTTGTTTAAATAGTTAAAACTTCAACTAGTTTTTTTTATTGTCTCATCGATTTGGCGTAGCTTTTGTCCCAAATTATAATGGCTTACCAACGAACTTGATTATGTGTTTTAAAATAATTTTATTTTTTTAACTTAGAGTAGCATTTTTTATTTTATTTTTTTATTGTAAATTTTGACGCAATACATTCACGTGTAAATAGTAAGAATATATTTTAGGTTTTTTTAAATATTTATTTTGTCGCTTTGTTAGAGAAATCGTCTTGCCTTTGATACCATAAGTGATGTACGTAAGAGGGGAAGAAAAAAACATATTTAAATGAAACGTGAGAGAGATGGTGGCCGAACGATTAGGCGTGCGACTTACAAGACGCCGACACCGAGTTCGAATCCTCTCGGCCCCGCACCTATGACTCAATAAGTTATGTGCGGATTTGCCATCGCTCAAAACGGTGAAGGAAAACATGGTGAGGAAACCGGCATGTCCAAGAACTGCAACATTCGAGGGCATGCGACATCTACCAACCCGCACTGGGCCCGCGTGGGAGATTACAGCCCATATTCTCTATCTGAGAGAAGGCCAGAGTCCCAGCAGTGGGAACGTGAAAGGCTGATAATGATGATGATGAAATGAAACGTTTGAAGTCAATAATAAACAAAGTAACAAATGAATTAAACAAAAATATAAAGCAATGTAGTGACAAAAATAATTAATCCTTGTAATCATTATTTTTAATATGATTGGTCCACATTTAACTCGTAATAAATGTAAAAATATTAGCTTATTTTAAAATAAATGACAATAGGAACAATAAATTCCTCATTTATCTAATCACGTAGATATTTTTTTCGAAAATGGTGTTAGAAGTGTTGCGTGTAATACGTCGATATCACGTTAGCTTTTAGAACTTATATTTATTGGAATAATATTTGTTTCACGACATTTGTTTTAATTAGGGAGGTGCTAAAATCCTTGTATTTGATAAAATAAATTGAAATATGACAAAAATGTGCAATGAACTTACTGTCGCTTCATCAAGTTGTACATATAAATAGTTTTTAATATTGCTAGGTGCTCGATTGTTCTAATAATTTATTTGTCATTTTAGCGTACAATATGGATAAACTAGCTAATACAAATATTTTCGTGACAAACATTCGCAAATGATTCAAATATTTTCGTGACAAATATTTGCAAGTGATTCAAATATTTTCTCTGACAAATATTAGTTAGTTTTGCACTGGCAACATGGAGAATTAGAATAATCGATGACTTTATATGTAAGTAACGGTGGCAAAATGTATTCGGTAGAAAATCACGCTTGAATCAATGTCCAAATATGATAATTATAAAATAATCTCTGAAAAAATATTTGACATCAAAACTGAGAAATGTTTTGTGTGGTATTACATTTCTTTTTCTGATGCGATAAACGCAATACAACGTGCGTGGCTACAGAGTTCACTGCTAACTTTATACGTTTTTATATTTTACGTTTTTGCACAAACATGAGAACTTAACGCTACGTTTATGTATGTACTGACTGACAAACATATCACAATTAGCTTTTGCAGTAACAGAGGCTCGGTCGAATTTATATTGTACATGTATAGAGAATTAGTGCACGCGAATTTAAACGTAAAAGACTAGTGTAACATGACTTGATTTCAGAAAACAATGCTCTCACCAAACACTACGGTGTTTTGTAACGGTTTAAAAAGTGGGGGGAGTTTTTTTTTTTATTCATTTGTTCGTGTCACTTTTGTTTATTTTAATAATTTTTTCATCATTCGTAATCATTTTTATTATATAAATTTTTACATAGTATCATACTTGAATATGAAAACTTGTCAATTACGCAGTGATCTGTAGCTACGTTTACGCAGTACAACGACTTCATTGTAATGTATTACGCATAAACGTTGCAGTTGCGTTTAACATTGTCATCGGTTTGTGTTCCTACATTGATGTAAAAAATGTTAAGTCAAAATCTACGATTAATTAACGCGATATCGATTGTCATTGAAGATATTGCGTAAAAAATAATTGAGAAAGAACATTGTATTTGAAGCATATTCCTCAAAATTTTGTGTGAAATAATTTATAAAAAATATTTTATTTAATCTATACATATAATAAATCTGTAACTCATCGCTGTCTGTACATTGAAGATAATTGAGAAAAACTTTTATTGGGGACCTTTATCAACGCAATAGAACCCAAAACAATGATTTTTAGATTTTTTGTCTGTTTGTCTGTATGTCTGTTTGTCTGTTTGTCTGTTTGTTTGTGCACGCTAATCTCAGAAACGGCTCAACCGATTTGGATGCGGTTTTCATTATTATATTTTGGTTTTCTCCACTTAACATTTAGTGTTTGTTTTATTTCAATCGGTTCATAAATAAAAAAGTTATATCAATTTAAAGCATCACGTCGGAAATTTGGGCGAGTCGATTAGATTATTGTAGCCCGGATAACATATAGGTTCCTTTTTAACCCGGAAAAAGATTCTTGCGGGATAGTAGGGAATACCATGGATGTAAACGCGAACCGCAGCTATGCCTATCGCCATCCCCATCCCCACATTTATGTAAATGCGAAAGTGTATTTTTCTGTTTGTTTATTCGGCTTTCACGGCGTAACAAAACAACGGATCAGGGTAATTTTTGGCATAGAGATAGTTTATGCGCCGGAGAGTAACATTGGCTACTTTTATCCCGGAATAATGCATGGGTTTTATGGGAAAACTAAAAGAAAACGAAATTATTCGAAATCTTATACATGGTTGCTAGGCAACATTCTGTTGAATTGTTTACATGTCAGGAAGAATATTATTGGCAAGATGATGATGATTATTGGTGTGGATACACACGTAACAATTTATCGTAGCGATGTATCTGTTGCTAACAGATCTCCGGTTATATCGAAAGTGTGTATGAAAAATCGTTGCAGTATTTCTGGTTTGCGCAGATGAGCGAGCAGTACATTTGCTGTTCGATAAATCATTGTTGATCGACTTGATCGTATTTGCATAATTTTGATGGTAGCGTGTGTTTTCCTGCAATAAAACCGACGTCGGACACGGGCAAAAAAAGGACCCCTTTGTAAGTGGATGCGTCCGCGCAAAAGATAAAAAAAGAAAAATATTAAGTAGAAGATTTTATACAAAGCTACAAAAACGAAAATCAAAAGATAATTGTGATTTGTGATGTTCGCAATCAAAAATCAATACACTGTAATAAAAAATATAGGGCCATCTATTTAATCCTAAGTCAGTGATTACATACACTATATGCGCTCTAATCAAACCCAAGACGTTTGAATTTGTAACGATATATCGTTACGTGTGTAGCAGTCATGATCTTATTATACCTTATTTACTTAGAATTACTTGGTATTGACGTTGATGTTGGGGGCTACAATAAGGGTAAGCGTATGTTGAGACGCAGGCGACGGAAGCGCTTGGTCGCATAGTCCATGCGATGCTGTAAATTACACAGATACACTGTAATAAAGTACTTACTAAAACTGGTATCAAGAACAGACAGTATTCAAGTTGACGAGTAAACTGAGTTTAATATTTAACTTATTTAGTGGGATACAACATGTGATCACTTTAAAAAGTCAAACTAATAACTAGCTATGTCAGATTACTATTTCGCCTTATCTGATTAAAATGGAGGAAGTTCTCTACCTTCCCAAAGTTTTTTTATTGTGGATCAGTATCAGATTATGACATTATTAAGCTATTGTTACTTACAGTTTGTAATAGCGTTGCTTTTATGTCTGCATGCTTCTTTAAAGTACGTGTTATGTGTGAACGTGTGATATAAATACTATCCTACGCATTGATTAATACGCAATAACTTAATTTTTAAAAATTGTCATTGTTGCCGCAAAATGAAAAAAAAAACATATACGCTTAGCCTAAAGATTTGCAAAGAAAGCAAAGAGTTTGCATAGATCGGTTTTTTGGTGAAATAGTTTTAATGCTAGAAAAAACGGTACTATTATATAACGGTGTGGATTGCCCTCCTCGGGGGTTTTTCTGTTTATTACCCTTTCACGCCTAAAATTAGAGATGAAGTAAACCGATCATGATGAAATTTGGTATGAAGATAGTTTAAGGTGAAGCAGAGGTAGAGGTAAGTACCTAAACAATGAATTTGAAATCGGCAAGAAAACGGGCGCCGTTTGAAGTTCGTTAGGATTCGAACCCACGACCTAAGCGTTGCAAACCGTCACTACCAATCCATACTACAACACAATCCAGTTTATATACTTATAATTCATCAATACATCATAGGAGGAATGAAGACAGATCAAACCCTGCATGGAGAAGGACATACTGGGATACTTTTTATCGCGTTAAGGTTTACAGTAGGTATCTCTGAGAGTGTAGTTCACGCGAGTGAAACCGCGGGTCGCAGCTAGTAATTTATATATTCGTCCAATGATAGGGCAACATTAACGTGTAAAGTTGGACTATACCACAACATTCAAAAAGAGGTCTTGAAACATACAAAATGAAGAATAATAAAATGAAGTCTAACGCTACCCTGTAAGTAGTAAAAAAAATTAGCTACGTCAACTTTGGAAAGATAGCCTATTTTCATTTTTCACTATTTCAAACAATTTAGGGTCTAATCAAGAAGTTTAGATGTCCAGTATTTTGTATGTTTGAAGCCTCATTCCAATAGATGTAAACGACTAAACGTTAAGCGCTCTAGACACGAGGCTAGTTCGCGAGACAGTTCAGTCACTGGCCTCGGGCACGAATACAATGGGAACTTTTCCGACAGAGGAAGAAACGAAGTTCTAAAACAATAGGTAGATGAAAGTTGTTTTTAAGGAAATTTATTTATAGTTTTCCACCTTTCAAACCTTCCCTGAACTTCCACGAATATTTCAAGATCAAAATTAGCCAAATCGGTCCAGCCATTCTCGAGTTTTAGCGAGACTAACGAACAGCAATTGATTTTTATATATAAAGAAATAATATTGTTTTGTGTGTTTTTGCAAAATCTCCATCTCCAACCATGTGTCGTCAACGCCATCACCAGATGTTTGAACAATTTTTATTTTAATTGCCAGTCAGGTAACTTCCCATTGACAGTTCAGTAAGTTAGACGAGCTGCCGGTTTACTGAACTGACTTGTGAACTGTCCTTGTGTTCGTAGAGCTTAAGTGTAAACGTTGACGCCATACTCGCATGTACCTACTGTATATCGCTATTTATTGTACTACCGGTAATAAAGTGATATTGTAAATTGAAATGGAGTTTTAATCCACGCGCAACCCGCGGGTGTCCAAGTCAACGGTGAATAGGTATTTACTTGCCAAGCGTTCTACGTGCTACACCTTCGACCGCATCGTCGCTTTCCATCGGGTGAGATCGTGGAAACGAGGAATGACGATGACCTAGAACGTAATTATAATATAGACGCCCGCAGCGATCCCTCTCCCTTCATAGTAGTGAGTGATTCTTCAGATGTTACTAATATTATCAACGTGAAAGTTTGTGAGTATGGATGGATGGATGGATGTTTGTTACTCTTTCAAGTAAAAACTACTGAACGGATCTGAATGAAATTTGGAATGGAGATAGCTTATACCCTGGATTAACACAGGATTAACACTTTTTATCCCAGAAAAAGGTTCCTGCGGGATGGGATAACGGGAAGACGCGGGTAAAACCGCGGGGCGCAATTTGTAAAGAAATAACGGTGCCGATTCAGTTGACCATCTGACATATTAAAGTGCGGTAGGAAAATAACAAAATACAAAAAAAGAATTATTTTATTACATTCGTTGTGTACAAGCATTATTAATTTCGAGATTACATTTCCAACTTAATTATAATATTAATTATTCAAAATTAATCATACAATTAGAAACTAGTCAACAGGGCTTTGACTGTAGGCGTGGAAAAGAAATTAACATTTAATTCTCATCATTAATTAATTGGATATGTTAAGGCCATAGTCTATTTAACCGCCAAAACGTATGTCTACAGATATAAAAGTCTACATACAAAATCAATTATTCGAATGATTTATTTTGTTGTGAAGGCAATATCGAGACGTTATGTCAACGATAACCTTGACAGAACATAATACAGACGATTACGCCATAGATAAAGGTGTCTATTCTGTTGTGCATTTCCTAAAACTAAACTAAGTTTGACAGATCTAAAAGTAATGCTATCATTTTCTTACTACCTTAGTCAAACAAGGACAGCAGATCAGTCAAACTAAGTTTATTTTCAGTAAATGCACAATAGAATCGACACCAATATCAATATTTTTCGAATATAATTAGATGGATGTATTCTAGGTATGTCACAAACAGTCAAACACCCCATTGTGCTGGAAGAACTTTGTTATTAATTAATTACACAATTTTTCTCCTCGTAATTGAATATCTACATATTTTTTTATTTTTCGAATTTGATGGCTAAACTATACAATAAATATCGCATAGTAGACTTTCGATTTCCTTTAAAATCATCCGACCTTTTAAATACTTTTGAAATTAAGTTAAATTTTTGTCTAGACATTTTACAAATAATCTGATTGGTTGAAATTTAAAAATGTTTTGTTCACATGAAATCCAGCAAGTATTACTGTTATAAAATGTTAAACCTTAAAGGTGGCTATATATTATAAATAAATATATATATACACTCGTACATGGATAGTTTTAAAAATCTTCTTTTGGTCTTGTGTAACATTTACAAAAATTTCAAATGCTTGGTACAGAGTGGAGCAGAGTAGTTTGTAAAAATCACGTTTGACAAAGCTATTTCATTCTGTACCTTTTATTTACCTACATAATTATTAATTTACCATATTTTATATATTAATAGAAGCACTTGGGGCCTTAAATACCATGTACATTAGTTATTAACATAGTTAAAAACGCTACATGAAGTCGAAACACTTCTAATGGAAGTAATTTTTTTGTATTCCATATTAGCATGGTCAAACATTTTATTCTGGCCAGCAGATTTTTTAAATTTTCCACATACACTTGTCGGAATATTTCTTTAATTTCTTACAATAATAGCCGAAATTACACTACCAATAGATCTATTAGGGATTAAATTTATATATTTACAATAAGATCGAATACGTTTCGACCAATTTTCCAAATTACTACGTTTTATAAATTTGTCTGGTCCGATTTCATATCTTAAGAATTACACATGCATGTCACTTATTTTCATTTCTTTCGTTTTCAATGAAAATGAAGGGAATGGAAATATGTACTGCTTTTTATAAGCCACAATTATGTTAGCTACAATGTTTATCTTTTTTCTCTTTGCTTAAACTCTCATCTCAGAAAAGTCACAAAGAGAAAAAAAATCACAAGTGCTTTGTTTTTTCCTTGTATTTCGTCTCAAATGACAGCTGTCACATGTTAGTTGTGTTACGCGCGCGTATGGTTGTTAGCAGTGACAGGTGGCGCTGCTTCCGCTTCCGCTATCGCTGCTTCTTTCATTATCCTGCGGTATTTACCTGCAAAAATGTGATAAATTACAAATTGACGCCCATTTTTAATCATCATTAATATGTCTAATGGCTTCAAAGTTCTTAATATTTATAACAAACCTATACATTTCGAAGCAACAAGCTGAAATTGAGCTGTATCTCAATCAAAAGTGTTTATACATAGGGAAATATTGGCGCCCAATGTGGGACGACTCTAATGATTTATGAAATTGAAATAAATAAAGAAACATTGGCGCCCAACCTAGGGCGAACCTACTGATTTATGAAATTGAAATGGATAAAGAAATATTGGCGCCCAACAAGGTGCCAATATTTTTTTTTTTTGAAATTTATTGATTTATCAAATTGTAGTTTGATGAGCGAAACTTGACAAAGGACGTTACAAATAATGCTATTTCCATTGGATATTACTACAAAAAGATCAACGGTGATGATAAAGGCAGTACTCACGCGATATTTTGATCATGATAACTCCCCACCAAATGGACCAGCCCCACCCGACGAGGCAGAACAGCACCGTGAACAGCTGACCAGCTCCAACCAACAGGTTGATGATAAACGCCCCTGGTGAAGAGACGGGATTGATAAGATTAGTACCTCAATTCCAACGTTCAGCGACATGAGCTGGTATTCTAGAAGACGCTCAAGTATAGATCAATGCTTGAATAGTGATTGAGTGACATATTTGACAGGCGCAAACCTGTGTATAAGTAGAGATTAGGTACTGGTTGAGCGTCTTTCTAGATAACCAGCCTGAGAATGGCTTGGATATATAGATAAATAGGTACTGTAGTTAATGTATTCTATTATCACCTGATATTGAGTAACGATGTGGTCGAAGGTAGCGCCACGCTACACGTGGACAGGGAACTGGCCCTCAAGTGAGGCTGCCGAAACACCGATAGGTGCTTGGCGACAGATTCTAAACTCATGGCTGGTAGCTAGCCAGACGAGCACTAGAAAATGCCCCACCACCAAGCTACGGTTTCATCACGATATTTTCCTTCACTTAAAGCTCAAGCTCATAGATGGATTCGACCCCACGAGCTAACACCACTACCACTGAGCCATAATTGCTTGCAATCGCTTATTATTAGATGCTGATTTTTTTAGTAAAAGACGTAAAGAAACCTTACCTATCCTGTATTTGGCTCCGTCGTGAGGTCCGAATCTTGGTATACCGAAGCAGAGACAGAAAAGGCCGCTGAATATGGATCCTGAAAAGCATAATATTCAATAGGTTAGTAAAAAATACTAGGTAATTTCCCAATGTGCTGGAATTAAGAAATCTGACGTAAAAAACGATTCCCTATCAGATCAGATACTACGCGGATCGGTGATCCACAACACCCAGACACAGAAAAAATAACAGTCGTCAAGTTTGTATGTTTGTTACTTCATGTTGCATCGGCTCATCAGGTTTTAGTGCCATTTGAAATGGAGATAGCTTAAATCCTGGATTAACACATAGGCTACTTGAACATTCCTTTAACGGGTTTCCTAGTAAGGCTCCTAATACAGTCTAGTCCAGTAGTGGGAATTCAGTACTCAGTACTCACCCAGTCCGGGCACGACGATGTTGCAGATGAGACAGAAGTAGGCAAGCACTATGGGCAGTATCGGTATGGCTGCGCGGATCATGCTCGTGTGTTCTATCAGAGAAGGATCGAGCTTTTTACGGGTATCCTGAAATATGAAATGTATTAAGGTTAACAAGGGTATGTAACCTACTTAGATGAAGGGTAGTTGGAACAAGTGAGGTTTTACGTTTTACAGAGAAGATATCATAAAAAAAAATTAACCTTAACATCAGATGACTTGTGGTCAAACGCTACCCTGTAAGTAGTAAAAAAAATATAGGTACACGTCGCCTTGAGAACCTCCTCCTTTTTATCAGTTGTAAAAGGCAGGATTTTTGTGTGAATCGTGGCAGCAGTAATTATTTTTAGTAACGACAGTTTTTTATTTGAAAACGTTCCTACACACACATACTCAACCAACCACACTCTCACACGCATCCACACACAATACATCTCGACACATTTTGTGTATAATTATTCAATTATAGCTGAAGCTGAACTTTTTGAAAGATTTAATTAAAATAAATGTTTAACAATGTTATGTACTTGATGAACATTTTTCATAATGTTTTGTACCTACGTGTTTTTGTCTTTGTTTTCTCATCATCTAAGCTAATATCAAGTGTTTACCTCGCTATCTTCTTCAATGTCAATATCTCGTTTCATGAAATCTGTCGAGGCGAGAACTTTGGAGCTTCGTGATTTGGGAGACGGGAGTGGCGACCCCATGGGAGTCACAGGTGTTATTTGGAGTAAGTTCGTCATTTTTAATTATTATCCTTTCTTTTGTAGAGTTAACTGTTTATGAATGACTAGTCTATGTCAAACGATTAAATTAACTGGTTAGAATTCACATTCACAGCACCTCACTTTCATGTTTTAACAACTATAAGACAGTGTTGTCGATACTGTTCGCATTTTCTAAAACGAAACTAGGTTTGACAGATCTTTTTTTTTATTATAGGGTAACGTTTGACCACAAGTCACCTGATGTTAAGTGACGGTGTGGTCTAAGATGGCGCCACGCTACACCTGGACTGGGAACTGGCTCTCAAGTGAGGCTGCCGGAACACACCGATTGGCGACAGATTTTTAACAAGACAAGTAATGCTGTCATTATCTTACTTCCATGTCAGAAAAGGGTCAAATTTAGTTTAGCTTTAGAATATGCAGTTTAGAATCGACACCAATGTTAAATACAAAATATTTACAATCAAAATGAGGCTCTACTAGCCGTTACCACCCTCAACACATGACTGACTTAACACATCGAAATATTCTGCAAATCATACCTTACAATCGATTGTTAAACATTGATTTCTCACCATTGTCGTTACAGAGACCTTGTTTGTATAAATAGCACAAAAGGAGTTTTACAATTATACTTTTAAAGTATGAGGGTAGATTAAAATCGAGGGTGTTAAGTTTGTCACGCGAAGAAAAACAGTATTTATAAAGTGTGTAAGGAGCTGGATTTTTGATTTGTAGTGTTAATTTCAAGTACCTATTCTAACAGGCAAGAACTTCTAAACATGCTACGTGGCAAAAAAATAGCGGTCACACGCAAACATATTCGCAATAAGAAATTTTTTATTGTATAAGTGAAACTTGGCGCCCAACGTGGTTCTACCGGCCCCATTTTGGGCGCCACTTTTACTATCAATTTCAAACAGCTTACGACTTTCAGTGTAGAAACTTATTAATATGTAAATAACTTTCCGCAGTAGTTAGTCACAATTATTTATAATGTTGATTATATGTTTTCATCGTCGCAATTCTTTTATGTATTTTTGTTGTTAGTTAATTGGTGGCAGGCTTGTTAAATAACTACTCTTCCTTCCTTATCAATAGGTATTTAGTAAATAAAATTACTTTTTAAGGTTCCGTAACTCAAAATGAAAACGGAGCCCTTATAGGATCACTTTGATGTCCATCCGTCTGTCTGTCTGTCTGTTAAGTTTGTCATAGATCGCTTTATTGGAAGCGGAAGAAGTCTTCGATGAGCGTTTATAGACGTACGTACGTTTATATCCTTCTTATATATAAAAATCAATTGCTGTTCGTTAATCTCGCTAAAACTCGAGAACGGCTGGACCGATTTGGATAATTTAGATCTTGAAATATTTGTGAAAGTTCATGGAAGGTTTAAAAGGTGACTTACTGGCGATACAAAGTTCGCCGGGTCAGCTAGTTTATAAATATAAATTATTCATATCGAACTTTTTTGCGAAAGTAGTGACTTGCCATGTTATTATTAAACCAACAATTATGAGTTGTCCAGACCTTGAGTCATATTTCCAAGTTGTAAGAGTTGCGTGAGTAGCCTCCACTACGTTATACAGGGTCATTGATATATGGACAAATGTCGGTAAGGTCAGATTTTTATGGCCCTTGCTTGGACGCTGGTTTGTTTTAATTAAAGTTTTATTTCTAAAACGGTTGTGTTGTTTTGTGTTCAAATTTATTGGTACGACAGTTGTCAAAACTAACACGACATGTATTCTGTGATACAATGCATGTTTATTTAGGGTTTTTTTTTTAATTTTAATGAATGATTTAAATGAAGTCTTGTTTTTTCAATTAAATGAAAAAAGGTTTTTGATGGTGCTGAAGCAGATTATTTGCTCGTGTTGCTTACTGTTGTAACCCTAAATGTAGGTACTAATCAGTCCAGTGGTGGTAGTTGATACATGTATGACAAAGAAGTATTCTACTTTCATACCACCACCACATTCCGTAGTAAGGTACTAAAATAAAATTATCTTCTATGCTAGAATTAGGTTATAAAACAGGATAATTACCATGCAACAGTGCCGAAATATCGAGAACTCAAACAAATACATGGTAATTATTTCGTTCAAAACCTAATTCAATAACAATCATTTATTGCATTCTTATGTTAATTAGTATACATGAGATTTTAGTGGCTAACATCAGCGAATATATGGACCCCAATAGGGTAGCAATGTATAACCTAATTCTAATGTAATTTACCATGACAGTTTAAAATGTATAATATTAATATCGTTCAAAGACCAGGCAACCCAGATAGGTACTGCTGACACAGCTGTTCCACTCACCTCAGGAGGCAAGGTGGGTGACAAGCTCTTGTTCTTGGAGAACATGCTCCCACGTCGGCTGGACGGCGGGGGCGGCTCGCGACGTCTGCACATGCCGCGGAACCACGTGCACACGCGGTTGTTGCAGCAACTGTTACAGACAAATTATTATTAGCAGCAGCAACATGTTTAAAGGCTTCGTCTGAATGTTGAAGAAATTTCGTGATTTGCAAGTTTTTTCATATGAAACTACGCAGTAATATTCTTCTTTAGTATGTGCCTATGAAAAAAAATGCTACTAAAGTTAGAAAGTTTCTAGGACTAGCAATATAGGCTCTGCATTGATATGTGGACAGGGAGCTGATGGATGCAACTGGCTAATATAGCCGGGCAGGCCTATATGTTCAGCATTGGACTTCTTCGAGCTGATGATGATGATTTAGTCCGACATTGATTAAATCGCAAAATGCTTTCAAGCATCTGCCACAAGTCCACGACTAAAGATTTATAAGATTGGCGCCCAACGTGGGACGAAAATGCGGCACACGTTGGGCGCCAAAGTTAAAAATATCAAGATATTGTGGTAAAATACTCACGTTGCTGGCGCCCTATCACTCAATATGCTATCTCTCCTCTCAATTTGTTTCTTCTTCCCGCAGCAACCAGTGTCTCCAACCACCCCATGTGACGTGGTCACGTCGGCCATGTTTTGTGGCGGGACAGCAGCGTCGGTGACGCGCCGCCGTCGTCCGCAACAGCAGATGATATCGCGCCACTTTCGCTTGCGTTTCGTTTCGTCTTCGAATTCGATCGTTGCACCCTGGGGATGACATTTACTCTTTGATTACTTGACAAGTGTTGATACAAACCTAGTCTGCAAAAAGTTTTAAGTACGTTAGGTTGAAAGTTATTTTCGCTAATAGAATTAATAGCATTGCGGCTCACGGCATATGCTATCTATCGCCCGAGATTGAAAAATAATAACAGGATAAGATGGCCTTGTGCGTATTTGTCATCACTCGGAAACGGCGAAGGGAGGCATCTTGAGGAAACCTGCACTGGTACAGCTTGGTGAGTGGGAACGTAATAGGCTTATGGTGATAGTAGGGTAAATGGTTAAATTAAATAGCAAAGTTAGTTAAATAAAGCACCTCTAGTAGTTCAACGACAATAACATTATCCGAAAAACTCACTTTCCCAGCAGCTCTTTCTAAATCCCTCTCAACTTCTTCAACTTCAGGTTTCTTTTTTTTACAGCAGCTGAACTTGTTCATCATCCCTTGCTTCTCTTTGTTCTCTACCATACTCTCTTCCGTTCTCCCTCTTTCGGTCCTCTCGGTGAGTTCTTCTGCTTCGTTCTCTTCTTCACCTTTGATGCAGCACGGGCAGCACTTGCTTTTGCATTTGCCCATGAGTCTCGAGCAGATGTTTGGCTTCTTATGTTTGTCATCTTCTTGCTCGTTCTTAACTTCTCCCTCGGGGGGTGGGGTTTGCTGTTCTTTTTCGGTCCCTTTTTGTTCTTTCCGTGTTCGTGCTGGAGGTTTCGGTGTGGTACTGGTGCTTTGGGGGAATCTGAGGAGAAGTTTTAATAAGTGTGAGATGAAGCTAATTGTGCGCTTAAAATCGTAATAATCACACTAAAATTATAAATGCGCTGTGATTAGCTGTTCATAGTGACGTTCAAAGAGGGAGGCCTATGTTCAGCAGTGGACTTCTTCTGGTTGATGATGATGATGATGATGGTTAAGTTTGTGAGTATGTATGTTTGTTACTTCTTTACGCTGAAACGTCTCAACGGATTTGAATGAAATTTGGAATAGAGATAGCCTATACTCTGGATTAACACTTATGCTGCTTTTTATCCCGGAATAAGTTCCTGCGGGTAACTGGAAGACCGCGAGTGCAATTGTAGGGCTCAGCTAGTAGGTCTTAAGTACAATAATAAAGTTGATTAGCGTGTTAAAATCAAATAGATTTATCTTATTGCTCTGTGTCTTAAAGCCCACTGTAGAATAGATTCTACCTAAAACCAAAATATGCTATAGTAAACTAACATTATTTAAAAATAACATCATAAATTCAAGAAGGTAGATAGGTACAATTTACAGCATTGCACATTTACTGCAATGCCGAAAGCCATTCATGTCAAAGCTACCTACTTAAAACTCTTGCAGTTACTCAACTTGTAAAGTCATCTAATTTCTTTAAAACAACAATCGCTAATAAGTACCCCTTTAACCTTGAAACTTTGCGTGTGACGTTTATACAGTTCGTTTAAAAACTGACGATAAGAATGGCAGGCATGCAACGTTCGTTTAGAAACATTCTCTATTTACCTTTGCAACGTCGTTGGCCCTGGATAGCTAGAAATTAGGAAAATTTTGAATTTAGACTCCTGGTAGACAGTTTAATAAACGTATTAATTGTATTCCAAATTTTAAGAATTACAAAGAATAGATGCAAATTCACAGTAAAAATATTTTTTTTTCGCAATTAATCAAATCTTTTGCCAATTGTGTCTAATTTGGGCTCAAATCAATCTACTTTTACGAAATGCTTTCAATGCTTTCGCTATTAACTATAAATTCAACTTATTTTGCAGTCCGCGGCGAAACACTGGTCTATAATTATATAGTCAGCACTAAAACAAATAATCTTAGATTTAGCTTGCAAACTATTAAATAGAAAAACAACAGCAATGAATTTTAAATAATTAGTAAAAAACAGGTAAATAATAGGTCATTGCACTACCTCTACACAAAAGTTTATGATAGAAGTTAAGCATAGCAAAATAATGGCAAACATTACTTTTAAATGGCAATAAACTTGCCAGGATTTTGCTTAACTTAAAAACCTAGCATTCTTGTGTATAAACGTAGGTTTTACCCAGGTTCATTGTCGTACCGCTTTGGCAGCAATTCATTTGGCAGAATGTACACAGTTCTATTGTGCAACATTATCGAAAATACACTTAAACACACTACTGCTTTCAAAAAGATTCCAAAAATAACCTATTTTTGCTAAACATCTTCGAAGAAACAAACGACTACATTTTTTGTCAACAAACAGCACCACATTTTTAAATTTATATTAAATTCTTTTTAATCATTGTAAACACAACACAACTGCATTCAGGCAACCTTTTTTTAAAACAAAAACACACCGGCGCGTTTGCTTTAAAATTCAATTTGTCAAGTTTCGCGCCATTTTGTTTTACAAAGGGCGGGCGCGGCCCGAGACGAGCGAGGTCGAACTAAAGCAATTTCTTAAGGGCCAGTACAAATCGAGTGCCAAGAATTACACGACTTGTAGCGTGCTCGTATATCAAGCCTTGAATACGAAAAGAAAGTATCAAGAAAGTATGGGGGCGAAATTCTTGGGAAGCTAATTTTTAGGGTTAAGAAACTACCTGCTCTAACGTTTAGGATTTATTACGGCATGTGACGCCAAAGTTATAATTATTTAGCTATTAATTAACACGTTAAGTGCGAAACAGGGCTTGAAACACCCTGTTCGTGTCTCATCTTTATGGCGGTAAGAAAAAACTTTAACTTCCTTGTCGTGCGAGAGGCATAACTTCCATCTGATTCAGAGTAGGAGAGAGATAACTATATGTTTGAGATGTGCTATTGATTCCTAGTTTTATGGTACACCAACCTTAATGCCGGGTTTGTTAGACCCCGTGCCGCACTGAACAAATAATAATTCCAACACAGTGCGGAACGAGGTAGCGAACACCTCGTACCCCCGCGCACCTCGTACCGCGCCCTACGCTAGCTTCACGCGGTTAGTGTTGTGCAACGCATTCGAGGCTGCGCACACGCGACGAAGTAAGACCGATTATGGAGCTAATATTTGGTACAGCCCTTATTAACGCCTGGATTGTGTTTAATTCAATTAATGATGATAGAAATAAAATGCCAAAGAGATTATTTGTGGAACAACTTATTGAAGCTTTTACAAAGAAAGACTTGGATGTGGACACAGGTAATTTTCAAATTCTAACTACTCTATACTATATAGTTAATAGAAACTTGAATGTGACATGTTGAGTAACTTTCTTCAAATAGACTGATGATCGTGATAACTATTAGTGTATTTGTTTATTGAATTCAAACGGTGTCTTGCTCATCAAAATTTTACTCTACCCAATTTAACCAACTTAACCCAACTTTACCAAACTCTATCCAACTCCACCCGATTCTACCTTACTCTTACCCTAATCTACTCAGCTCGACCTTACTTTTACAGAACCTACTGCAAATAAATCACATCATCTCGAAAAGGGACCAAAGAAGAGGAGATGTGTAGGATGTTACGAAAAACTCCGCACCTTCTTAACGAGTCGTGAAGCTGACAAAAAAGTGAAGAAAATTCTCACAGAATGCACTGGTTGCAAAAAATATTATTGTTTGACATGTTTTAATGAAAAACATCCATAAGTTTGGTAAATAAATACAATTAAATAAAATCGATATTTATTTTCCCATCACTAAATAATGTGAAAACCTGCCATTCTTCAGTGCGATGCGGGGTATATTAGACCCCACATTTTATTTTACCTATAGAAACTAAACTAACGAATCTAACCACGGGCGGCGGCAGATTTAGGTTAATAATTTCATTGTTAATAATAATCACGACAAAAGCCGTCCACTTCATCTTATCTGGCGCCAAAAAAAGGATTTTGGTCTCCTACAGGCGGTGGGGTTTAATATGCCTCGTGCCGCCACAATTTCTGGTATAGGACAAGGTTTAAAACGACCCGTAACGCAGTAATGGAATGTACAGATAAATTTGTGCCGCTCGGAACGTGTTAACTATAATTTTGCTCTAGTTGATAGAGAATAAAAGACTCTTTCAAGGTATAAAGTCGCTTCCCTCTGTCTGTCCCTATGTACCTACGCTTAGATCTATAAAACTACGCAATGTATTTTAATGCAGTTTTCAGCAATAGATAGAGTGATTTATGAGAAAGGTTTATATGTATAATAAATACATATTAAAATCACGAAAAAACTGAAAAAATCAAAGATTTGCAAAAAATACTTCCCCATATCTAGTATCTACAAATCTACATTGCACCCGTACAAAGCCGGGGCGGATCTCTAGTTTCCAATAAAGTGTGAAGGTAAATAACGAAAGTACTTTAATACGCTAAAGAGTTATCCCTACTAATATTATAAATGCGAAAGTAACTCTGTCTGTCTGTCTGTTACTCTTTCACGCCTAAACTACTGAACCGATTCAAATTAAATTTGGTACACAGATAGTCTAGAGCCTGAGAAAGGACATAGGATACTTTTTATCGCGATAAACTGCAGCCCACGCGGGTGAAACCGCGGGGAACAGCTAGTATGAAAATAACTCTGTCGGTCTGTCTGTCTGTTACGCTATCACGCCTAAACTACTGAACTGATTTAAATGAAATTTGGTACAGAGATAGTTTGAACTCCAAGGAAGGACATAGGATACTTTTTATCGCGATAAACTGTAGCCCACGCGGGTGGAACCGCGGGGAACAGCTAGTTTAAACTATATGTAAATAGCGATGATGGCTCAGTGGTAGTGACGTCGGCTTGCGATCCGTAGGACGTGGGTTCGAATCCTACAATGAGCTTGAGCTTTCGGTGAAGGAAAACATCGTGATGAAACCATAGCTTGGTGGTAGGGTATTTTCTAGTACTCGCCTGGCTAGCTACCACCCTCTTGTTAAGAATCTGTCGCCAAGCACCTATCGGTGTGTTCCGGCAGCCACACTTGAGAGCCAGTTCCCAGTCCAGGTGTAGCGTGGCGTCATCTTCGACCACATCGTCACTTAACATCAGGTGACTTGTGGTCAAACGCTACCCTGTAAATAGTAAAAAAAAAAAAATATGTAGGCATAATTATTAAACTAAATTATAGCCCTTTCTTCAACGAAACATTATTATGAATCAGTCTACTACAATAATGAATATAAGCCAATTCTACGCTCATAGGAAATATTAGACAACGCAGGGTTGCCACTAATGTGGCTTTACGCGTCATAGGTAGGTACTAAGCGTAGGGTTCCCAGCCTAACGTAATTTAACGGAAATTTAGCGGAAATTAAAGCTAGGTGGGGTGAATTATTCTGGGTAAAGTGGGGGAAGGAAAAATTGGAGTAGGACAATTATTTGGCGATGACGTAGTAACTTAATGTGAAGGTACATAGAGAGGTATTATAGGGTGCAAATTGACGTAGATAATGTCTTTGTGCGTTGTAAAGTAGAATTAACTCTGATTTTATAGGTAGGCTTCGCTTAAAATGAATGATGAAACCATAGCTAGGTTGTAGGGCATTTTCTAGTGCTCGCCTGACTTGCTTTCACCCTCAAGTTCTGAAAGAATCTTAAGAAAGAAAATCAAAAAGAAGAAAATCAAGTTAAGAATCTGTCACCAAGCAACTATCGGCGTGTTCCAGCAGCCTCACACTCACACAGAGCCAGTTCCCAATCCACGTGTAGCGTGGCGCCATCTTTGACCACATCTTTACTTAACATCAGGTACTACTACTGATACTTGTAGTCGAAAGCTATCCTAAATACAGTAACCCTGTTTATTTATTTGTTTGTTTAACTTTTCTCGATTAAACCACTGAACCGATCTTCATTAAATTTGGTATGGAGATAGTTCGAACCCTGGAGCAGGACATAGGATACTTATTTTCGCGATATATCTTATTCTAAATACTTCTAAACCACGGCTAGAAAAACAAGAGAAATTGCAAAGAAAGTGTATTTTTCTAAGTAGCCAGCCCTGGGCCAAAAGTCCCGTATGCTAATCAGTGCCACGGTCACGCTACCGCTCGATACCGACCACTGGCCACCTACCCTTGGTCCCCACCACCGGCACTGTCACGGCTGGCTCGGCGACTAACTAGACATGTCTGCGGAATAGATCTTAGGAGTTCTTAAGGATCGAGAATGCCTGTAGTGTTGCACATGTCTTTAGGCGACGGTGACCGCTTACCATTACCATCTGCTCGTTTTTTTTTTGTAAAACTATGTATATAGCTCAAGAGACGTATGAATGAGTTTCAGTGCTCTGCTATCCACAGCTTCGCCCTGCAGGCGACAGAGGGAGTATAAAATATCATACCGATCGAAAAGAAACGAATCCTATATATGTATGTATCTTTGTTGCTCTTTCACGCAAAAACTACTGAACGTATTTGAATGAAATTTGGAATGGAGATAGCTTATACCCTTGAACAACACAAAGGTTACTTTTTATCCCGGAAAAAGGTTCCTGCGGGATAACGGGGAGACGCGGGTGAAACCGCGGGGTGCAACTAGTACGTTATAAAATAATCGCTTAAAAATAGCTTAAAGACCCTCTGGGGTATTGTATTTCTTAAATGTTGATGGTACTGTCTTTGTTATTAATCAATCAATCAATCAATCAATCAAAGGCATAATAAATTTAATAGACCGAGAACAAAATGGTTGCTACATAAAAAAAGAGGCACCTAGCATATTTTTAATGTATAAATAGATTTTTGCATTTTCTCGTCCCCTGCTATGTATCATGATGTGGCGTATAATTTTTAGATTTAATTACTGAGAAAAAAATTGTAATTAGTCCCAAGTTTAATCTCGGCGTATCGAAACTTTACCTGCGAAATTTTTAATTTAACAGTGAAGATGGTTTACACATTTTGGTGACGATAATTGTAAATAAGTAATTATTAACAATTCATAGACATTAGAAACTTATCTTCTTCTTTCTTATAAATAAAAATCAATTGCTGTTCGTTAGTCTCGCTAAAACTCGAGAACGGCTGGACCGATATGGTTAATTTTGATCTTGAAATATTTGTGGTTGTTTAGGAAAGGTTTAAAAGGTGACTTATTGGCGACACGAACTTCGCCGGGTCAGCTAGACATTATTATATTTCGCTTAGAACGGGATCAAATACTACGCGGATCGGGGATCCCCAACACCCAGACACAAAACAAATACCTGCGCTTTTAATAACGCTCAAATATTTGTACCGTAGCGGGATTGTACGCGCTACCTCACGATTTACAGTCACACATAACACACACACATACAGTCAGTGATAATAACTAATTTAACAATGAAAGCAAAGCCACAAATGATATGCGCTAACGCATCTACTCGCAAAGTGGTATCGAAAGCGCGCGGTTACCATTCCGACCGCATCCATCGACTCCGGGGCATTGCAGTGAAACCATCCCCCCGGGCATTGTACTTCGACTTTCTTTAAATCCGTTGGGAAAAATGTAGTGCTTTGTATGGAAGGGAAATTACGTAAAGGATTAGGAAATGCTTTAGAAAATAGGTTACGTTGTGTCACTTGTTTTAGTTATCAAAAACAGTGACCGATTTGAAAATCGTTAACTTTAGGGGACAAATATAGACTCAAATTATTTTGGCATATATATAGGTAGTTTCATTTCATTTTAAGGTTCACTTTAGTGTCTTTATGTTGTACAGTCATTTTTTTTAAATAACCATTTGATATATACGTACTCTAATGAATCCTAACTATATTTAATTTTCCGTTGGTCTTTTGGGAATCCATTTCGTCTGTATCGAATTGGCAATTATGGCTCTGTAGTCTGTACCTTACTACCTCCAAATAAGGAAAAAAAAAATACAAAATCAAAAACACGAGAATGCACGCTCTTAGTAACAAAGCATGCGAAATGCGAACTCAATAGAAGATCTTAATTATGATATTTAATTGTTAACTTACCCGCCATTGCTATGCGATCTATCCGATCCATTCCCGTCCGCTACCAATTTTTCCATCGTTATTTTCTCAACACCAGGCGTTGACACGTTAGAACTTTGAACTTCAACTTCGGCTTCTCCTTTTACTAACGCCTCATTCACCTTCTCAACCGTTTCTGTCAAATCTTTTTTCTTCTCTGTCAATTCCTTTTTCTTCTCTGTCAATTCCTTTTTCTTCTCCACTAGATCATTCTTCTTCTCGGTCAAATCTTTTTTCTTTTCATTCACAACCATCACTATTGGTTCAATATCTTTTTTGACTTCTTCAACTTTCTCTGGCACGTCTTTTGGTTCTTCTACAGGAGTTATAATGCTGTTAACAATTTTTGTCGCTTCTGTACGTATTTCCGAAGTGACCGCCTCTGAAGTAGATGCTTCCTGTTGTTTAGCCATTTGATTTTTCAAGTCTGTGAGTTTTTCAGATATTGAATCTTTACTTTGTTTCACATCAGCTTTAGTTTTCTCAGCTAGGTTTTTAAATTTAGTCTCCAGCTTCGGAAGTTCTCTTGATTTGGCAGATGGTGTTAGAATGTTTTCTCGAGATATTTCTGGTGTTTTCAATATATCGTCAATTTTCTGTTTTACTTTATCTAGTTGAGGATCATTGTAAGGAGGCTGCAAAACTTTAAGTTTCAGATTGTCATCGGACAGCATAGGTTTATCATGAGAGTCTTTATCTTCTTTAGACTCTTTCTTAGATTTGCCATGATTTTTTTCAGGTTTCTTTTTTTCATCAACTATTTTCACTTCATCTTTGCCTAGTAAAGATTCTCTTGAGCTGAGTCTCTCAATGTTACGCTTTTCTCTTGCTTTTTCTAATGTATTTGGAAGCTGGTTCGTAACAGTAGTCACAATTTCTAAAGGTTGTGACGTAATCGCAGCGGTTGTCATGGAAACAATACTTTTCTTTGTCATAATTACTAATTCACCTTTGTCATTAGTAAGTTTATCATATTGAGTCTCGTTGTCTTGTTTCGGAATTTCCTCAGGATCAGTAGCAGAATCAGACATACTTTTAATTTCTTTTTTTTCTTTTTCAACACTTTTTTCTTTCGTTGAATCTTTCCTGCCAACTTCGTTTATTTTCGCATTTGATGGAACTTTGTTTGACAATTTACTGTCACTTCTCTTTAACGGAGGTTTACTAGCTAGGTTTTTTGTACTTGGAGTTCTATTTAAGCTTTTCATACTATCAGTTCTAGTAATTGGCTTTTTAGGTTCAGTTTTTGCAGAAGTAGCAGGTTTTTGTATAGATTTAGAACTAGGCGTTCTACTAATTGGTTTTGCGGGGTTCGACTTAGTAGTAGCAGATTTAGCAGCAGCGTTCCGTTTATCTGGGCTAGGTTCCCTGCTAGGCTGTCTAGAATTTACTCTAGAGGCAGCAGGTGTATTACCAGTGGTTTTAACCGGTCTTTTTGCAATAGTTGATTTAGATCCAGTTTTGGATCCAATTTTCGAGTCATCTATAGGACTTTTGTTAGGAGTACCAACAATAGGCGACAGACGTTTCGCATTGATAGTTTTGTTTGAAGGCGGTGGACCTCCTCTGCCAGGAGATATTGGTGGCTTTCCTTTAATATGAGCTGGTGAGAGGCTTAAATGTTGAGCGCTTTGGCTCATTCCCCTTTTATCATGAATTTGACTACCAATCTTGATAGTCTCATGAATGCTGCTCGTACTGCTTGACATGTACTTCTGATTTTGGTTTAAGTTGTTCGCCGCAGGTCTTCGCGAAATAAAATTGTCTCTCTTTATAGTAGTTCTCTTTGGAGAATTTGAACTTTGTCTCTTCGGTATCTTAGAGTTCTTTGGAGATCCATCTTTAGATTGTGGTTGCGACTTGGAAACAGATCTGACTCTAGACCTATGTGTCCCTGGTTTAGAAAGTCCGTCGTTAGCGTTGATGTATTCCTTGCTTTTTGATGCGTCCTTATTTAATTTCGTTGCTGGCGAATTCGATCTTGACCTCAAGTTGATTTTACTCGGTGAATTACTTCTTGAATTAGTTCTGGAGTTACTTCTTGAAGCAGCAACACTTTTGACAGCTTCGATTTTGGCTTCTTTTTCTGACAGTCCCATTTCTTTTAGGATAGCTGCTTCTTCTTCAATCATCTTTTTCTCAGCTTCTGCTACGTGCTTTTCTCTGTTCAGTTCGCTGATATCTTTGATTTCCTTGATGTTTTCCCTGAGGAAGTTTCTAGGGGAATGCGTTTGGGGTAAAATGACAGGTGGAGGAAGAGTAGCGGTGGCGGCCATTTTGTCTATCCTCGACAAGGAGTTGGTTCTTCTTCTCGGCGGAGGTGAGTTTGCTCTAGAGTTAGTTGCAGAGGTTTTCGGTGTGTTGTGACGTGATGTCTCTTCTCTGAAGCCTCGACCTTTGGAGAGAAATAAACTCTATGATCAATAGTTTAACAGAATACTTGAATTCTTTCAAGTCTTTTAGCAAAACCCTTTAGATGTTTTTGCCCTTTGTAGGGCAGTGAATATCTCACGGAATCATCCCTTGACTCCCACCCTCTGCGAATGGAGTACCGGTATTTTTTTTATCAAAGATGATAGGAAATTTTCGCCATAAAGCCTGACGTTGATGACGAGCCTAATTGCTTATTTCAACCATAATATCATAGAAGCTAATGGTTGGGCAGTTTCAGAAAACATTGTCAGACAAGGATAAAAGCTGGTTGTTAAATAAGTGAATTTAACATATAAAGGCTGCATTGTGAATTAGCTTTTCTTTAGAAGGAACACATTGGCAACATTTTCCCAATTTATAAAAGCTAAAGATTCAGGGCAGTCACAGCGCACATTGGTTTCGCATCAACTTCAGTCTTTTGTTGTGCCGATGAACCTTGAAAACTGACCTTTGAAGGGCGACACCCGGCCGTGCCTGATGTCCACCGGCAAGGACCGTGGACTGCTGGGGCGTGATACTGTGGGGGTCTCTGTCAGGATGGCGAAGGACTTCTCCTTCTTCCTTACAGATATTGGCACCACACTGGGGATAGAAACATTTTGGGGTTAGATTTTGGTCTTATGGATGTGCATGCTTCAGAAAGGAGTGCTGCTTTTAGAATTTGAGCTTTCGGTGAAGTAAAACATCGTGATGAAACCATAGCTTGGTGGTAGGGCGTTTTCCAGTGCTCGCCAGGTAGCTACCATCCTCATGTTAAAAATCTGTCGCCAAGCACCTATCGGTGTGTTTATTGGCAGCCTCACTTGAGAGCCAGTTCTCAATCCAGGTGTAGTGTGATGATCTGCCATCTTCGACCATATCGTCGCTTAACATCAGGTGATTTGTGGTCAAACGCTAACCTGTACCTAAAAGAAAGACGTCACACTTAAAACTAGCTAGCTTCCACACAACAATTCAAGTATTTTATATTTTATTTATGTAGTTTTGAAATTAAACTTGTAAAGATATCGAAGCTCATTGAATTTTATTTAAATTATCTTAGTTTTTGAAATTTATAAGTGGTTGTTGTAATTCAGCGGCCTTGGTTGCAGTTACTTCAGTTTACATTGAAGTTGTTCTTTTGTAACTTTAACTGAACGGATAAGTGACTTCATACACAGTTTGTAATATTATAATTGGCTAGTTTAGCCTTGAACTATGATACTTTTAAATGTTTTTTCAATGTCTTTGGATATTCATTTTGTGAATGTTCAGATTTCAAGGACCGTAATAGAAGAAAATCGAATCTCCGTGTTTAAGTGTTTGAGATCCACCCCTTGACTAACGACCAGTTACTTATATGGAGCTTCCTTCAATATTCTATCTCTAGTAGGATAAACCGTGGATAGATAGGTTATTGAAACTTGGCCGTAAGATGGATTTAAAAATCGATTTTCTTAACCAACAAACCGATTCTTCGATGAATCATTCTCGGATAGCCTTCCCTAGTAACTCTGCAGCCACCGCAGCTGTTCACGACGCAAACCACACAGTTTTCGTTATTGCTGTTGTTGATAGTGAAACGGGAAAGCTCAAATGGTTTCACCTAGAAGTGTGTGGTTTACCCTAATACGCACAGTTCGCATTTGTAATTCTAGCCGTTCTGACTACAGTTTATAGCGATAAAAAGTGTCCTATGTCCTTTCCCAGGGTTCAAACTATCTTCGTAACAAATTTCATTACGATCGGTTCCGCAATTCAGGTGTGACAAGGGTAACAAACAAACAGACTTACTTTTAAATTTTTAGGCAAAGCGTTCTTATTTAGAACGGCTGAATGGGCCGTAGGCCGGTCGGACGCCCTAGACACCGCTGGAAGGGACCTACGCGAGCTCCACACTCTGAACTGGGTTGAAATCGCACAGGATAGAGAGTAGTGGCGCTCTCTCGTTCCGGAGGCCAAGACACACTTTGGGTCGCTGAGCCATCGAAGTTAGTTTTAAATATTGTATCCAACTAAATAAATGATAAAATACGAAACGAGGAAATTCACCGAAGAACCAAAGTCACCGTCATAGCTCTTAGTTTGCAAGTTGAAGTGGCAATGGGCAGGCCACATCGCTCGACAAACCGATAACCGATGGGGAAGAAAGGTTCTCGAGTGGCGACCACGAACCGGAACACGTTCTGTAGGTAGGCCCCCCACTAGGTGGACCGACGACATTGTTAGAGTCGCAGGGAGCCGTTGGATGCAAATGGCTGATGGCCGATGATGGTAGCGTTCAAAGGGAGAGGCCTATGTTCAGCAGTGGACTTCTTCCGGCTGATGATGATGATGTCTAAATAAATATATCTAAGTTAGAGTTTACCTTCTGCCTTCCGTTAGTAGGTACTTGATCTAAATCAGCAGTAGCTAGAGCAAGCAATGGGGGCAGTGGCCAGTGGCCAGTGCTAAGGGTAAGGTCCACAACCGGTAATAGGCAGTGTGCACAATACGGTAATCATACAGCCTGTGTGCACCAGGCGTGGGCCGGGAGAGGGCTGGCTGATGAGCGGGGCGGGGAGACTATGAGCGGTAGCGGGTAAAACTTAAACGCTGCCCGAGTAAAAGAGTGAATAGGTACCTTCTAGGCAAGCATGCTCCATCTACGACCTCGTCATCACTTACCATCAGGTGAGATTGGGGGCAAATGCTTGCCTATATAAATGAAAAATAAATGGTCAGAAAAAAAACTGTGAAACTTAGTTTAGTTTGAGAAAGTACACAATAGAATTGACACCAGTATTTCGATTATATTACATGAATACTGTACTTACTGCTATTTGGGTTGCAGATGCAGATGATATTATAGATATTAAAGTTGCATTTTGACTTTATATCCCTGTTAAGGATGGTAGATACTCAACGCGTACCTTTCTCCCTCTTTTTCATCGGGAGTTAAAAACCGACTGTTAATAATCGATGACATCACTTAGCCCGCTCACGCTACCTCCTATCACCCACAGCTAGCCACCGACGCGTGGCGAGCGAAAGTAAAGTTGGACAACGATCACCTGTAGGTACCCACCATCTACCACCAGGTGGCTTCTGAACCGTTAAAATAGATACGCGTGTGCGTTACTTGCAACTATCTGTGACAATAGCAAACCGCTGCGATAGCGGTCGCGGAGCCGGTGGTGGTAGATGGTGAAGAATAAAATCAGTTACAAAACATTTTTTTTTACTACTTTCAGGGTAGCATTTGACTACAAGTCACCTGATGTTAAGTGACGATGTGGTCGAAGATGGCGCCACGTTACACCTGGATTGGGAACTGGCTCTCAAGTGGGGCTGCCGGAATACACCGATAGGTGCTTGGTGACAGATCCTTAACTTATAATTTATTAGGATCATCACCATCAGCCTGTTTCAGTCCACTGCTGGACATAGGTCTCACCCAAAGCACGCCACTGAGTCTGTACTTTGGCTTCTCTCATCCAAATGTTGTCAGCCATATTTTTGGTCCAACTTGTCGCAGGGCGTCCTACACTACGTCTGCGGAGTCGTGGACTCCACTCGACAGCACGTCTACCCCAACGGTTGTCGGATTTAGTAGTATAATACAGCATGACGATCACATTATGACGTTATTCTTAAACTACGCCTGTACCAACCTCCTTACGCCGGCAAAAGAACAGGCAAGAAACGCCCGGCAGGTAATTTTTTGGGCGCGATCACATTTACAATTTTATTCTTATTACTAGTTGATTGAATTGTAGCAAGTTCACTACAATCTACAATCCCAAGTTTGTTTGTCATCCAAACTTCCATACTAGTATTATAAATGCGAAAGTAACTTTGTCTGTCTGTCTGTCTGGCTTTCACGACTAAACCTCTGAACCAATCCTGATGAAATTTGGTGTGGAGATGTTCGCACCGTCGAGAAAGATATTGGATATAGGACACTTTTTATCGCGTTAGAGATTAGTGAAAGTGCAAGTGTACTAATAAGATTTATCTTTATGCACTTGAAATTTATTTAGGTATCGACAAGTCTGAATTTCACTGCATATATGCATATAAGTAGGTACATATTATTCCTAAGCTTCAACTGTAATTAGTAATTAGCCACAGTTGCAACACGCATCATGCGTTTACGCAAACCATGGCCGATGGAACAATAGCTGGAGATCCGTGGGCGGCGGTGGGAAGCCGCGGGTTCCGTAGTGTCGCAACACAGATTAGCTGATTACACGCGAGATGGTACCTGATGAGTCAGGTGTTCAGTGAAGGTGGAGTGGTGGGTGGGTGATTAATTTCCTTTGTTGTGGACTTGGGAGATTGTGCGATGATTTTGATTGGAAATGGGTCACGTAATGGGACAGGCTCAGTTCTCCAAATTCATCTGAAACGTGACACGCGTTTTTTTCCTAAATGTGACTGAAATTTACGATTTGATTACATATATAGAAAAATAAATGAGCAATTTTTTTTGCTAAATTTTACATAACTTGATTTTAAACAAGTTTTTAAGAAAAATACCTAATAGTGTACAAAAAACGTGGCAAGCCCAGCTTGGCGACAGCTTCTTCAGAGTGGTAGTTAGACAGGCGAGCACTAGAAAATTTCTTAACACCAAGCTATAGTTTTACGACGTTTTCTTCACCTAAAACCTACGAATAAATACTTATTTATCAAGCTCGCTGTTGCATTCGAACCCACGACCAACGCAAGTCAACGTCATTGCCACTGAGCTATCATCGCTTCAAAATATCATACAAACAAACAAACCATCACAAGCTGCACCAAGTGTGGGCCGTATGAGTGAAGGTGGAGAGAGATCGCCGACCTTGACCCGTGCATCTTGAATGATGCGCTCCCACGCCGGGTGATTGATTAGGATGCATTTACCTGCCTACCAGCAGCTGTGGTACCAAGTGCGGTGTTGTAATTTGTTCTGTTTATGAACAAATTAACTTCACTTTGAACATTTCATATTTTGTTATGATGTTTTATTTGTTTCTTTTTTTTAATAGCTGACCCGGCAGACTTCGTACTGCCTCAATCGAAAAATCAAAAAATCAATCAACTTTATTGAATAGCAATAAAGTTCAAATTGACTCTACATTTTATTTAGAAAACGTTTATATCTGGGAAAAAGGAAAGCGCTGTTTTTAGGGTTTTCCCGGCAATTATTCTAATTTTTTTCACCTTTAAACCTTCCCTAGACCTCCACAAACATTTCAAGACCAAAATTAACCAAATCGGTCCAGCCGTTCTCGAGTTTTAGCGAGACTAACAAATAGCAATTTATTTTTTATATATAGAAATCAGCATTCTGAGCCGTACTGTAATTATCATATTTTATTGTAAGCATTTTGACCTGGTCATCACTTACCATAAAGTTTTTTTTCTTGCAACTTATAAAGTGTTTGACCACAACACATTACATCTGATGTTAAGTGATGATTCGGTCGAAATTGGTGTTTAAAAAAATCGGGAAAGTTATTTTTCAGTGACTTTTGTCGTTGACATACCAAGAGGTTAACAGAATGGCCAAGAGACAGAGACAGCAAGATAGAGAATATTTTCCCGACAAGAGTTCTGTTTGCATTATATTATCGTCCGCATCGACATTTTATGTCATCAAGGCAAACGCAAGACAATCTATTTCAACAAGATGTCCTATTTGATGCGCTTCGTTTGAGACCTTGCAGAATTGGATGGATTGAATAATTACCTATACTTACATTAATTCTATATACGTGGTAATTATATTTATGAGGTAGTACCTCATAAAAAGTGTAATTTCGCCATGTGAAGTACGAGTTTCTGTGTAGGAAAAGTAATTACGTATTAAGTAATTTACTGGTTTGATGCGAACAATTTGATGTTAAATGGAAAAAAGACAAAATGCTTGAGATTTGTGCTGCCCAATGTTAAAGAAGTACCAACAAATGTAAAAATTAAGGACGAAGAATTGGACCTTGTCAAGACTACAGTATTCTTAGGCATAACTTTAGATCACAAATTGCAATGGGGTCCACATATTGTCAGTCTATCGAGCAGACTTAGCTCTGCAGCATATGCTGTAAAGAAGATCCGTCACCTTACTGACGTTGATACAGCCAGACTAGTCTATTTCAGCTATTTTCACAGCATTATGTCCTATGGAATATTGCTGTGGGGAAACGCTGCTGATATTAACACCATATTTGTATTGCAGAAGAGAGCTGTTCGTGCGATTTATAACATGGGCCCCAGAGAATCTTTAAGAATTAAGTTTAAAGAAACCAAAATAATGACAGTTATTTGTCAATATATTTATGAAAATGTAATGTACATACGGAAAAATTTAAATAGCTTCAAAAAGAGAAGTGATTATCACAATTTTAATACTAGAAACAAAGATAAAATTGCTGTACCCACCACTAGGCTCCATAAAGTTAGCAACTCGTTCAAAGGTCAATGTGTACGCTTTTTCAACAAAATCCCAAGTGAAATTCAAGACTTGTCTATAACAAAATTTCAAATTCGTATAAAGAGAAATCTCATTAGTAAAGCTTATTATAAAATATCGGACTATCTAGATGACAAACAAGCTTGGGATTGTAGTTAATCTATCTATCTTTCTTTCTATCTATCTATTCTCCCTATTTCCCCTATTCTAACCATTTTCGGTAAACAGCCAAAACAGTCATGCTCACAAAAGTGACTTTGCTTGCAGCGGCGTCATGTGTCGGGTCGCCCTCTTCCCTCTCATATGGTCGAGGAGAGCGATGGCTGGCACATGCGTCAACTCGTGAACGGGTGCTGCTTGTGGGGTCTGGTCTGCTTTGGTTGTGATCCCGCAACTCGTTAATATTCATGTTCCCATATCCCAATGTGTACAACCAAACAAGAGAAATCTTCTTATTAGTAAAGCTAAATAAAAAATATCGGGACTATTAGATGACAAAAAAAAAGCTTGGGATTTTAGTGAACTTGCTCCAATTCAATCAATTAGTAATAAGAATAAAATTGTCAATGTGATCGCGCCAAAAAAATTACCTGCCGGGCGTTTCTTGCCTGTTCTTTTGCCGGCGTAAGGAGGTTGGAACAGGCGTAGCTAGTTTTAAGTTGACGTTTTAAAGTGATCACAATGTATCCTATTGAATAAACACATTTTTGAGTTTGAGTTTGAGTTTTGAGTAATCGAGGTCAATTACTGTAAGGTCTGAGGTAAAAATATAAGTTTTTAATAAATAGGTACGTACCTACTTTTGTAATGTACCTATGCATAATTACATTTCTTAGCTTTATGCTAAAGCTCATTCATAATTATTTTAAACCCTGATTGCAATTTTACTGTTGTTTTCACCTTTTTATATTGTTTGTCACTACAATACTTTGTTTGTTTCTGTTTTACAATTTATGATTATTTATTTGTCTTTTTTAGGTTATTGGCTAAGATCGTGTAATTAATAAAATTACTCCACTCCTTGCCCGTGGTACAGTCACGATAGTCCGGTTGACCGGACCATGTTGAAATTTTTTTTCGGTAGTACTGTCAACCGGACCAGCGTTAATTTTTACATACCTACTCACATTTTTTGAACATTCTCTACCGCAATAGTTTAAAAAAAACAATCCAAATGGACTTTTATTTCATTATACCTACTCGTTCTTGCTAAATTTCAATTATGATCATTGTAGATAAACACTTCTTAATAACATGAATTTGAGTTTTTTTTTGTTTGGTGTTAGGTCCTTTTCTAGTGCTCGTCTGGCTAGCTACCGCACTGAAGTTAGGAATCTGTCACCGCCACCTATCGGTGTGTTACGGCAGGTTCCTAGTCCAGGTGTAGCGTGACGCCACCTTCGATCACGCTAAAAAAGAAATCAAGGAACTCATCAAAGGAATTCTCATCGTTACGTGTACCACGAAACAGTAGGTAGGTATGCTAATACCACTTTCTATCGTCTCTATAATTAGTTTAACAAAAAATCGTTTTGTAGTCTCGCGAAATTGTGTTTTTGGCGAAAAAACGCGTTTTGTAACATCGTTATGTGCGCAGACGTGACTGCGTTCACTTGTTGCTTAACTGGTAGATAATACCGCAACAAGTGCATTCTAATAGATCATGAAGCGATGATAGCTCCTGATGTTAGGTGATGATGTGGTCGAAGGTGGTGCCACGCTGCACTTGGATTGGGAGGCTGCTGAAACACACTGATAGGCGCTCGGCGACAGATTCATAACTTGATGATGTAGCTAGACAGGCGAGCACTAGAAAATACTCTACCACCACGCTATGGTTTCATTACGATGTTTTTTTCATCCAAAGCTCAAATCGAGTCGATTGTAAATTCAAATCGCATGATATCGTCACTGCGAACGATATCCACAGAACGTGCGATTTGTTTAGTGATTAGTTAATTGCGATTGTCTGTATATTTTCTGTAGGGCGATATCTGAGCGAAATCGACAATCGACGCAATAACCGCTCGCATCTTTGCTAGCGATATCCGAGCGATATCAAATCTGTATCGAAAAACCCTATAAGACTAAACTTTAGGTACTCAGTACCATTTTAAAATCTGCCCAAATTTATCTACACAAGATCTCAGAAGGTTAACCTACATTACCTATATTGCATAGTACACAACAAGCCCTTTCAAACCAGCCAGCATTGTTCCATTGTGACAAAACCACGTGTGTCCGTATATCTGTCCGTCTGTAATTCTATTGTCGTTTAATTGAATTCACTTCCTGTGCAATTAGGTAATTTGTCTTTACGTAATTCGAGCCAATTGGAAAATTGTTTAAGCAACGGTGTTGGGTAGAATTCGTGGATGAAATATTTGAAGGTCTGAAATTAGACGACCTTGTTTACTAGAAGTTTACTTACAGGGTGTTTGACCACAAGTCACCTGATGTTTGGGAACTGGCTCTCAAGTGAGGCTGCCGGAACACACCGATAGGTTCTTGGCGACAGATTCTTTTTTAGATGTTGGTAGCCAGGCGAGTACTAGAAAATGCCCTACCACCAGGCTATGGTTTCGTCACGATGTTTTCCTTCACCGAAAGCTCAAGATCGTCGCTTCAAATGTGATTTATGTCGGCCATTTTTGAGTCGCAATTTTTGTCGTTGTCTAAAACTTAGATTTATTATTTTAAATTGACTGAACACAAAATTGTGATAGGACCGAAACAATAGAGAAAGTACCAAAGATACGTATCTCCATCAGCTCTCTTGTACCAACAATAGATGTAAAGTACTAACAATTCATATTCCTCCATGATAACTCAGATAAATTACCAAATCTCCGTACTAGATGCTGTAAACTATAATTTAGTACCATTATGTAACGATCAAAACAAAGGAAACACAAAAACCTTTGGGCAATTTGTGTGATGACGCAAAAGATCGTTGCGCCTATTATTTTTATTGAGTTTGCTCAAAAATTACTTGTAGGTAGTTTTTAGGGTTCCGTACTCAAAGGGTAAAATGGGACCCTATTACTAAGTCTCCGCAGTCCGTCTGTCCGTCTGTCACCAGGCTGTATCTCATGAACCGTGATAGTTAGACAGTTGAAATTTTCACTGATGATGTATTTCTGTTGTCGTTAAAGCAACAAATATTAAAAAACAGAACAAAATAAGTGTTTAATACAACAGACGTGATTATTTTGCCGTTTTTATAGACAATGGTAGGGACCCTTCGTGCGCGAGTCCGGCTTAGCTGATCGCACGTTCAAGGGCGTGGTGCGTTTGGTAACGCCCCTGCGGAACTGTGTGTCTCACAGTCGAACCCTAGCTGAGGCAAACATTATTTTGCGGGATGAGTATAAATTTTTACTATTGACACCTGCAATATTTTTACGAAAAAAAAGAATCATCAAAATCGGACTTTATTAACGGTATTTTCAAATTAGTTTAAAGGCCCGCTGAGCACTGTATTTTTTCTGTATCTGTATCATCCAATCGTAACTTAATTATTATTTCAATTAGTAGTCAGTTTTCTTAATTTACATTGTGATTTTATGTTTTTGGACAGAAAAAATCTAAAATGAAACTAAAAATAAATTGTAGCGGAATATCAAAGTTCTTGTTATCAAGAGTTTTCAAAAAAAGACTTGTAAATAGAATAAACAGACCAGAAAATGCAAGAACTGACGTTATTGAAGTTTACCAACTATATATAAAAGAGATTAACACAATGTGCTATGCTTCGGTGCATTCCCTTTTTAGCATAGCCTTGAGACGACATCCTGATTTGTCTACTTCATATTCGGTTATTTATAAGTACAGTCACCGGCAAAAGTCGCTGAACATACTTAGGAATAAGTGCTAGAATAAAATAAATAAATAAATATCGGGGACAATTGACCTAGCCCCAAATTAAGCTCGAAACTAGTGTTATGGGTACTAGACAACGATATACATACTTAAATAGAGAAATAAATACTTATATAGATAGAAATATCCAAGACTCAGGTACAAACATTCGTGCTCATCACATATATATTTGCCCTTACCAGGATTCGAACCCGCTAGCTTCGCAGACAAGGATACTGCAAACTCGGCTACCGCGTCGTCAGAATAATTAGAATAGTAACTAATTCAGAATATTTTTAATAGTAGCATGTAGTATGTGTGTGTGTGTATGTGTAGTAGTAAATTGACCACAGCTGAGCGAAGTAGCAAAACGGTGCGCGAAGAAAAAAAATCAGCAGTGGTTTTACTGCATTTTCCTAACCTAGCTCGCACTTTGGTAAAAACGGCTGGATCAGTGGTTGTGGGTTCTAATCATAAAATTTGCTTGAGCTGTCAGTGAAGGAAGACATCGTGATGAAACCATAGCTTGGTGGTAGGACATTTTCTAGTGCTCGCCTAGATAAGAAACTATCGCCTTAAAACGTGAAGACATTGTCACTGTTAATTGAACTTTAGTGTAATAAAGACCTTGTATGCGTCACAATCGACCGACGACACAGCGTGATTGTAGTTTTTGTAGAACGCTATAAAAACCTTGGTTTTTACTCAAATCATTGATAGAAGATTGCTAGAGTATGGTTGGGGAGCAATTTAATAGTTAAGGCTAATTTGTTTATTCAACAACATCTTACAGGGAAGCGTTTGGCCACGAAGATACAGTTTGATAAGATATTTGATAAAGTTGGTAAAAGAATTAAACCAAGATGCGTGAAAATAAAATTTCTAATTACATACATAAATAGAATACTAGGACCTACTAGGGCCTACTAGGTGGACCGAAGACATTGTAAGAGTCGCGGGGAGCCGATGGATGCAAAAGGCTAATAGCCGTAGATGGTGGCGTTTAAAGAGGGAGGCATACTTTAGGAGTGTAAAGTTACCTATTTTTTTTTTGTTATGTTACCAATTTATTTTATTTTATTTACTTAAAAAATGATGTGTTAAATTTTTTATTGTGATTTTTGTGAAAGCTTTCAAGGTTTTTAAATCGAATTCTTTCTTGAAAGCCCGTTGGTTTGACGTTAATCTAATTCACGTCAAATAAGGTAATGAAACCAGCTGTCAATCGATATACATAAACATCAAACGTTGCTGTAACGCAGGTCTCATCTAACGATTTCCTTATCGACATACCGTAACGCGGATTTGGTAACAATACATAAAATGTTGACCCCCTGACTGCTGACCGCGCGAGCTGCCTAATGACTTATATCACCTAATTTAATCATCACATAATTATGTCACTGCAGAGTATTGATCTCAAAGCTGAGACGGTTTTTTTTCCGTCCGCTACGTAATAATGGAATGTTTGTTTTGTGCTAGTTGTGTCCAGCGGTTTCACCCGCGTGGACTACATTTTATATCAACAAACATATCCTGCGTAAAATTTCATACCAATATCTCAGAGAAAAAGCACGATAAGTTTCTCAAAGAAATTCCAAACTTTTCGGGTCACTTTTCCAATTTTTATATAGGTTCATATGACGATGTTACTTACATGCTCTATATTCTACCCTGATTGGGTGTGCCAAACCACAATTTGTTATTAAATATGTCATCCTTACAATTATACAAAAATCAATTCATTCTGTCTACTACAAACATTTTACTAACCTAACCTAAATTTAAATTTAAAAAAGCCCTCGACAATTATAGCTAAGAAAACTCTCGAGCAAACCATCTTTCAAATAAATAAAAAAACTAAATCAAAATCGGTTCTACCGTTATTAGCCATGATGCAACAAACAAACAAACTTATTGCTCTCTTTTATATTAGGGATTTAAATTGAAACTAGCCATAACCACAGTATATAAAGAACAGTAGGTTAGCTAAGGCCGCTCAACGAGTTAATTGCCTACTCTTGCAGTGACGCACAGGCGGCGCGTTCCGTACTGAGTGCATGGCCGCGGCCCCGGCCGCCTCCTTTCGTTTATGTGATTGTGTGCGTGAAAAGTGCGTGCGTACACGGTGCCGCTACTCACGCACAAATTCAAACCGGCGACGGCCGATTTATATGAAACTGAACTACTACTCCTTTACTATGCCATAACCATTCAGAAGCTCTCAAGTAAAGCGCTTACCAAAGAGCATTTGTTTTTATTTACATGATAATATCTAAAAATAGATGAATATAGATATGTATTATGTCAACACCGACTTGTTCTCTTGACTCCAAAGACCTTTGTTGCTCTAGAACATTCTATTAACACACATACTGTAAAATACTGTTACAAAAACAAACTCTAGATCAAGTGACAGCATAGCTCAAGTCTCTCATTTTTTGTTGTGAGAACTCGAAGGAGAGAACGTTCAGGAACAGAATTATATTTATTTATTAAGACATGTTAAGACGAAGAATTGGCAATATTGGCTGCAGGGATCTCCTTTTTTGTCAGCAATTACAAAACATACAGAGCTAATATTTATGTACATTAAAGATCGTGTTTTTGACATCAAATTGTCGGAAGGATAACACGATTGGTTAACTTTAAAATAGCAGAGAAACAATGACCGAAAACAGCCCTTTAAAAAAAAAGTGTTTCATTTTACAGGCATACAAAACCGATTTAGGAGTTGTTTCTTTTTTGTATGGTATATAAACACATTCTTCAAAGAACTACAGGTTTAGTTCTGTAAAATTAACGAGAGTTTTCATTTTAAACGAAAAAAAAAAACCTTTTTTTGACGCATTCGACCTTACGGCATTAGTCCGCTCGATTGCGTTTTTGTATGGAGCTGATTTCAGATTCATTGTTTATCACGGCGTCCTCTTAACAAGAGATCACTTTAAAACTAGCTACGCCTTTTCCGACCTCCTTACGTTTGCCAAGCGCGGTCTCCACTCAAGAACACGTCTACCCCAACGGTTGTCAGTTCTGCGGCTTATATGACCAGCCACTGCCACTTCAGCTTGCTAATAAATACCTATCACTTGGTAAATAGAAATCGATCACAAATTAATTCTCATTCCATAACACGTCAGATGGAAATCAAACAAATCTAATACGAGTATAAGAATGAAAGTCCTGACTGACTGATATCAACGAACAGCCTAAACCACTGGTCGCAAAAAACTTGAAATTGGCTATGTTTGTCTTGATGTATAGGAGTGTACTAAGAAAGAATTTTATAAAATGCAACCTCTAAAGGAGAAAAAACGAGAAACTGTAGCCCACGCGGGTGGAACCGCGAGGAACAGCTAGTAGCAAATATTTTAACGAATGATTCGCAGAACACTATAAAAATTCCTCGCATAGATTAAATACGCTAACCCAATTCTGGGCCAGTGTGAAAACTAATTCATTATGTATGTCGGACAATTAGATTTCGCATGCCACATACATTCACGCGGCTTACGAAGAAAGGGATATCCTTGTGTTTATGAATAATTAGGAAAGAGCCGCTTTATGACGCTTATTAATTTATAAGAAATAGTATTATGCGAAACATTTTACATGACGACTTTTATGGCGGCAATTGGACTGTCAACATGACATTTAGGTACTTTATTCGGGTGATACTTACAATGAAAACTAAAAATAAATTTGCCTACTTTTTATCCTGGACAATTAATTAAATAAAATAAATACCGGGGACAATTTGCCCACAAATGGACCTAGCCCCAAATTAAGCTCGAAACTTGTGTTATGAGAACTAGACAACGATATACATACCTACTTATATAGATAGAAATATCCAAGACTCAAATGCAAGGTTCCTGTGACGAACTCTAAGCAGGTCAAACCAAGGCCCAGATTATTATTTTAAAATACTTTTATTAGCTTCACTTGTAACTACCTAACTAACAATGTAATCAAATTTTAGAAATAAATTTTCTACTACTAATCGTCATATCGACTTGAAAATTTTGTACGTAATTGGTTTGTTAAAGGTTGTCTGGTAGAAATCGCTCTAAGCGATAAGACCGCCCATTGTAACACTAGCTCTAAGATTTCTCCTCTTACGTTGTTATATTTTTCTGTTGTTGTGGTGAAACACTAAAGCGTTATCAATCGATCTTTGTATGTATATGTAATCCTGATGACAATGCAATAATTTGATATCATCGACCTGATCTGATGATGGGGCCAGGAGATGTGTAGTGGTACTCTTCAATGGCTACTAGTGAACCCATCGAGTTTGGGCTCATTTGATTCGTTTTCTTTATATAAATAAAACTAGATGTTCCCCGCGGTTTCGCCCGCGTGGGCTACAGCTTTATGCATGCAATCTCAGCCCGATCGGTTTAAAATTGACAAAGTGTCATACAAACTTTCATCCCCTATTTTATCCCCTTCAGGGTAGAATTAATCAAAATCATTTCTTAGCGGATGCCTACGTCATAACATCTACCTGCTTGCCAAATTTCAGCCCGATCCGTCCAGTGGTTTGGGCTGTGCGTTGATAGATATCACTATGTCATGTCAGTCAGTCAGTCACCTTTCAGTTATACATAATATTTAGATGTGTCTAGCAATCACTCATTTACTAACTAGCATAGAATTACCTAACTTAGATTGCTGTTCACTTCGTCTGTAACCAAATAGGTACTCAGGGAAGGTCACAATCGCTTCAGTAACCTCGTCCAAGGCTTGTAGGTATAAAAAAAACTTGCCAAGTGCGAGTCGGACTCGCGCAAGAAGTGTTCCGTACCATCTATAAAAAAACACTTTTGTTGTATGGGAGCCCCCTAAATATTTATTTTATTCTGTTTTTTTAGTATTTGTTTTTATAGCGGAAACAGAAATACATCATATGTGAAAATTTCTTATCTCTAACTATCTCAGTTCATGAGATACAGCCTGGTGACAGACGAACGGACAGCGGAGTCTTAGTAATATGGAACCTTAAAAGTAAACTTTACTAAACAAACTTAATAAGTAATAACCAAAATAATTTTAATTCTAAATAGAGCATGGCCAAGTCGACGATGCTTCCTTTTGTTGTTTAAAACTGTTATTTCCTATATTATAAATTTACCTATTAATAAAAAAGCAGGCAGTAATGTAAATAGATCTAAAAAGTTCAAGTGGCATCTGTCAATGATACTTTTTTTGGCAAAGACATTGTTTGTTTGTTTTTTGTCTTTGACAATGACATTGCGTGTTATTCGTTAGTTTGATTTACTCTTGTGGAAGAAAATGAGACCCTGGAGTCACTTTTAACAAATTTATTTCAATTTCCTACACGCGTACACATTAACGAACACTTAACGACCAATAATTCACCAATATCACACCTAATTACTAAAAAACACACAAGTTTGGAAATAAAAAAAAATTTTAATGTTGGCAATTCGGTTGTCGCCAAAAAAACTCTACCTAAAAGTTAAATAAATATATGATGTCATCATTATCAGCCGATTACGTTCCCACTGCTGGGACACTGGGCCTTCTCTCCTAGATAGAATGAATGGGCCGCAATCTACCACGCGGGCCCAGTGCGGGTTGGTAGATGTCGCATGCCCTTGAATGTTGCGGTTCCTGGTCATGCCGGTTTCCTCACGATGTTTTCCTGCACCGTTTTGAGCGAAATTCGCACGTAACTTATGTGCAGGGCCGAGAGGATTCGAACTCGGTGTTGGTGGCTTGTAAGGCGCACGCGTTACCGTTCGGCCACCATCGTACATCGAAAAATAATATAAATATCACAACAAAAACAAATATTATATTACCAAGGCAAACTAAAAGTCAGTGACTTTGTAAATGGCAACACCAACGCTCCTTCCGCTAATATGGAAACTGGCAATTCTGTCTCAGATATAAATTGATGGTAGGTGCCTTGTTTTGGATATATTGCAATAAAATTATCGTGTTTTTGGAGTGTATTAATGCGTTATGACGTCATGATTTATAAATAGTTGGATTCAATTTGGAGATGAGTGCAAAACCCAAGTTGTAGGTGTGCAATGTACATGATTATAATTATCCTAAGTAATTGGGATAAATATGTTTAAACTGGTAGCCGATCCGAATGTCAATGGCGAGATAAAATCGCACAAACTTCGCTTGTCCAGCCACCTTGAAAGAATGTGAGAGGATCGTGCGGTCAAACGAGCATACATGGGACGGCCGAGTGTCCCAGGTACCGCTGGAGAGATGAAGTCACGAAGGACTTGCGCTCACTCCAGGTGGAGGACTGGCGGGAGGTGGCACAGGACAGAGCGAAGTGGCGTCTTTTGTTATCGGAGGCGAAAATTCACTTTGGGTCGTTGCGCCATCTCAGTTAGTTTGGGACAAATATGTAAAAATTAAGCGTAACAACGCGAATATTCTTGAAACGTTGCGTAACTTATTAACTACGTTCCGCATTTGCACATGAATTTGTGTTAAGGCGCTGCTGTCCACAGCCTTGCCCCGCACGCGACAGAGTGGGATCTCATGTCGATCTGGGAGTAACGAAAACATAAAAATACACTAAAAAAATAATCAGGGCAGTATTTTTTTAAAATAGCCACAAGGTCGCCTGTGTATTGTATTTCTTGATATGTTGGTGGTATAACCAAGTGTTTGTCATTTATAGATCAGGAGAAAAATGGTACTAGCTTCCAAAAAAGGGGGCGCTTTGTTTTTTCAATTTATAATTGTATTATTTTTTTTAGAAATTTTCTCCAATTATGTATCATATAGATTATCCCTAATATTATACTAATGTATTATAAATGCGAAAGTACCTCCGTCTGTCTGTTACACTTTCACGCCTAAACTACTGAACCGATTTAAATGAAATTATTTATATTACAGATGAGCCTGAGAAAGGACATAGGCTAAGTAAACTGTAGCCCACGCGAGTGAAACCGCGGGGAACAGCTAGTTATTTATATTTTTACATTGTTTACTATCGTAGTTACCTACAGCACAAAAATGGTTAAAAATAACCCCAATTTTCTGATAAATCTCGAAGTCTGCCTCTTAACTCAAAATATACACTTGACTTATAATGATTTATTCATCTCGAATATTATGTAGTGTATAATTATAATTAAGTACGCTTCACGGAGACAAAACAAAGATGCTGTGTGTTACAAAATATTATTTTTAGCATAATAAATGTTTATTTATCACGGCTGTCCAGTCTGCCACAACAATATCTTATTGTCAAAGCATATACCTAGTATGTATAGATAGATAGATAGGTAACGCTTGATTCTTTCACCACAACAATAGAAATAGAGCAACTCATAAGGAAATATCTTAGAGCTAGTGCTACAATGGGCGGTCTTATCGGTTAGGGAGTTTTCTACTAGACAACCTTTGGATGGACAGGAGTAGGTTAGTATGTCTAAATAGACTAAAAAAAAATTGTTCATTTCATAGATCTTTGAAATCAAAACGCCCGAAATTAATAGTCGATCCTGATCCGTTATCCTCGGTTTTGGATCGATATGTCATGTCATAATATGTCATTTTAGTACTAGGGCTTGATATATTACTACTAGTTTTAGGCGTTAGATATTAAAAATTTTCAATTTTAAACGTTTTTATTTCGGACATCAAAAAATCAGTAATGTCAGTATCTTATTTACAGATAGGTAGTTAAATTCATTATTTTCTTTTAAATATAATCATATAGCTATGCAGAAAACTCTCGATCGAGTCACCTTTCAAGTGACAAAACTAAAACAAAATCGGTTCATCCGGTAAATTGGCAGTTAGACACTTTAGACTTACAACCTTGGAGAAACTTACTGCAACCCTTCAATTCCTATGATAAATAATGAAATCACTCTATCATTTACCCAGTCCTAGCCGGGACAATCAACATGTTTAGATACTTATAGAAGAAAACAAACAAACAATACTCACGTAGTTGCAATCGGGTCCGTCTGCGTATCAACATCACTGTTCAATTTTAAAACTTGAAAGGCACTGTCTTGCACACCACCACTAGCCACTGGCACTGTCGTCCTGTCCACCAAACTCGAAGAATCCGACCTCGAATCGTCACCACCAGACTTATCAAAGCCCGTCTTGCCGGCGACAACTGACGCGGCCGACAAAGACTTTGCTGGCGTTAAAATCTGATGACCAGGCTTTTCGAACGCAGGTGCTTCCTTCAAAACAAAAGGCGGTTTTCCATCAGCACTTTTGGACGTTCTTCCCTTGACTTGCTCCGCTTTCGACGACAGATCGAAGTACCGATCTTGTGCGTGAATCAGCTGAGTAACAGTAAATGCTGGCGTGTTCTCTCGGAAGACATCTTCGTAGTCCAAGCTCAGTCTTCTTTGGAAGAAGCGGTCATCTTCAATGTCTTTCGAGGGCGATATATCAGAGCGGTCGATAGTGACGTCGAGTTTGCCAGCGCTGCGGAGCGACCGTTCGGTTGCGAACGCGTAAGGTGTATTCGCTAATTCTTCCTCGATGCTATTGTAGCGGCTTCGAAAGAGCGAATGCGGCGCCTCCCCACTCGAATCCGTCTTGTAATCTTCGTACTTCCCCCCGAAGAGGTCGTATGTCCCAAAGCGGTTGTTTATGGTGTCGAATTTGGGGTCCTTGAGCTCGGATTGAGGGCTGGAGTTGGGAGACATGTTGATGTGAACTATACCGTGTTCGTCCGTGTATTTCAGCTTTAGAGCCATTTTAAAGAGGCATGTTGGGATGAGTTATCTGGAATGAGAGAAGGTGTTCGTTAATTTGGTGTTTGTTGTAGGAAGTTTGTTGGGAGCGGTAGATCGGGGAGGGGTGCGCGTGCGCATTTGATGTCAGTACCCCTAGTACAGGTTTTGATAGTTTACAAAAACGATACAAGATTTCGTTTCCATCCATACATATTTATTTCAGCGAATCTTACCGAGACTGGGAGGAACTGAAATCGTTAATCCGGGTTATTTTAAATCGTTATAATCATATTCTTCCAACAATGTTATTGAGTTACTTTTTGAATTTAAGCAGATCGAGTTGCCACTTTGACAAGTCGGCGGTGGTAAACGTCGACGTTTACGAAAACTTTTACCGTTTTCAAAACTTGTACTAGGGGTACAGAATAGCAATTTTGTTTCCTTGTTTACCTACGTACCTAGCCTACCTATTGGTTAGGGGAAACCAAACTGGGTTCAATAAATAATTAACGTAGGTACCTATATGAACTTCGTTAAAAACACTTCTATAATCTATGACCTAAAATAAAGGTAGAGGAATAGTCTTAGCAAAATGGCAAAACCTAGGTTTAAAACAATATACATAATTGTGTTATTATTTTTTGTTGTTTTTTGCTACAAATAAAATTATTGTCTATTGTCTATTACTTGTATTTAATTTTTCGAAGAGTTTAATAAATAAACCTAACATGTAAAAATTAACTGCCGCGCATTAGTCTCGCAAAAACTAATAATTGTCATTACACAAAAGATTTTTATCCCGTAGTGGGAATGAAACCTGCAACCTGATGTTTCAATTTGTTTGCAACCCAAACTTCACTTAAGTCGGTTGATCCGTTACAGCGGTGAAGAAGTACAACAAACATCGATTACGTACTTACAGACTCACTCACAAACTTAGGTGCGATTAACGACGCGGTAGCCGAGTTGGTTGGTAGTGTTCCTGCCTGCGAAGCTAGCGGTCCCGGGTTTGAACCCGGTAAGGGCTGAGTCTTGGATATTTCTATCTATATAAGTATTTATTTTTCTAATTAAGTATGTTTATCGTTGTCTTGTCTTGCCTACCTACCCATAATACAAGTTTCGAGCTAAATTTGGGGCTAAGTCAATTTGTGTGCAATGGTCCCTGGTGTTTATTTATTTACTTACACACTTTTGCATGTAAAATATTAGTGCGATTAATTAATTATTATATTATACTTCCTCAATTAACTACCTAACAGTTCCTACATACATTTACCGCGGTATTTTTAGCATCAGATCTAAAATTACCCCAAATTTTTTCTCCACTTGCCAGCCGCAAACATTTCACCCAATTATATTTGTACAATAATAACACAAAACAATTACAATAGGTAGAACAAGGCACAGGGTTTATGGCATTTCTCGTGCTTTTATTGTTTACCCTGTTGTGTAATGCGAGCGATGCTAGGCGAAGCGATGGGAAGCTATAAATGCAAGAGAAAAAAAATCTGGGCAAGTGAAGAACCATCGATATTTTTAAACGATATATATATATCTATCGATAACATCATCTTTATTTCCCACTAGCTGTTCACCGCAGTTTCACCCGCGTGGGCTACAGTTTATCTTGAAATCCTTTCTTAGCGGATGCCTACGTCATAAAATATTTCTGTTATAAAATAGTTTTGACGCCTGTTTCTGCGTCTGCTTCTGTTATGTAATCCTAATGATATTGCCGATGCATCACTACTAGAACATTAAATACGAAATTTATAGAAACTCATACGAATTCTGTACTCTATTGTAATAAATATCGAATATTGACATAAATGTCTGTATTGGAAGCGGGTAGATAGATACGTCTGCCCGTTATAACATCAACAATCCTACCCGCAGAAACTTTTAGTATTCTCGTGATCATGGCGCTTGCAACAGTTCCGAAATATCGAGAACTCAAACAAAAACAAATACATGGTAATTATCCCGTTATAAAACCTAATTCTAATGTTTTTGACCATGGTAGTTAAAACAGTATATTGACATAAATATCGCAATAAAAAATATCTACGATATTGAGGTACATACCCATAACATACACATTTTTTAAAGCTTACTATAGCATGTACACAAACTGTTAAAAAATATTCTTCTGTACAAAAGGTCTGTCCTATCTTTCATCTATAAATGTTAAGAATTTAGATTTTGCAAGATCCTTCTTTATTATAATAACCTTTTTGAAAATAAAGCTTTTTTACTCGTGGGTTTTTATCTCTTCTCTAACACCCGAAATTAAGAATCGATCCTAACCCGTTTTTCACGGTTTTGGATTGATATGTCATGTCATCATATGTCATTTTAGGGGGTAAAGCTTGACATATTGATAGACATATAATAATATGCATTATCGATCTATCGATCCATAACTGCGAAAAACGTATCAGGTTCGATTATTAATTTCGGGCGGAAATAAGGGCTGCAAATAACGTTTAATCTTACAGCTTCCAGTGGACGCGTGCCCTAACAACCACTCTATATAATTCCCGAGCGGAGTGGTTTGCCCCACCCGTCATTAAGCGGGGAAAAGTTTTTCAATGCATTGCATTAACATGTTTAAAATGCATAACGCATAATGAATGACCGGCGCATTGGGGTCAGGTGGGGCTGGAAAAATGTGAAGGCTGATAATGGAAACGCACAGCTTTCAGGCTTAGCTAAATATTAATAATTATAATTATTATTTATTGTATATAAATAACCTAAATCATGATTTTTATTTGTAGATGTTTAGTTTTATATAGGTAGTTTAGCTCTTAGTATTTAGTTTAATTTTCTATCCAATTGTATATTTATTTATTTTATAATATAATTATGTAACGGGTTTCCCTATTCAGGTAAACACTCTTTACAATCTTAGTGATTTATTACTTCAAACTTCAATGATATTAACAAAAAATAACAATAGCTACGGCGCTAGTAGTGAGGTGAGCCAGTTGGCGTTCGAATTGCTCGATGCGTCCGTCCGGTTTACCTAGCTAACTAACACCGTATTAGCCGCCTACTGCCAAGGTCAACTTCCCGTTGCGGGTGAGAGGACTGCGGCAAGCAGACTGACGATATACGGGCGCGATCCGCCTTATATAGGCGCGCGGCGGGTCCTGCGTGGCTGTGTGCGTAGGATCGATGACGATGCGTACTGTGCGGGCGCACGCACACCAGGTTGCGCGTTCTGTTGCGCTTCAGTCTCCCCCTCTGGATGCGAAGGCGCCCCGACGAGTAGACAGTCAGGTAGGTTGCTCTGGGTCACGATCTTCCTAGGTCGGCCGCGTCCACGAGTAGGCTGCGTTGAGTCTGGTGCAGGCTTAGGTTTAGCCGGTCGTCCTCGTTTCTTCAACGGCCGCACAGGTGCTGGCAGCGAAGTGGAGCTACCTTGGTAAGGGGTCAAGGCAGACGTGTGATACACACCAAGAGCTTGGTGAGGCGTGGCGGGATCTGAAAGAACATAGGAAGAGACACCATGGCGATTATGGATTAGATAGGGGCCGTCGCGTCGGGGACAGAATTTGGAACTTATTCCTCGAGCTGCTTTGCTAACTGGATGAGTTGTAGCCAAGACTAGATCACCAGACTTATAACCTGGGTCTTCCCGACGTCCTTTATCTCCCGCTTCTTTTCTGCGTTCTTCCATATTTTCACGTACTTCACGAGCTCTTTTCAGTGTGTTTGTGAGAAGAAGTAGCTTCGGCGTTATCTCAGGCACGAAATTCTCAGACAGTAAAATTTGCCGAATGTCGTGAGCATTATCATCTGGTGTCCGAAGTTCTCGCGCAAATGTCAGGTATGCTGGAGTGTACCCGGTGACAAGGCTGTGTGCAGTGTTCATTGCGAACCGTATGCTGGGCAGCTTGTCATCCCACGTAGCATGGTCCTCTTCTACAAGAATCGCCAGTTGTGTCTTCAAATCTCGGTTCTTTCTTTCTACGGGATTGGCTGCAGGATGGTATACTGGAGTATAAGAATACTTGATATCAAGGCAGTATGTGAGCTGTTGCATGACAGCACTCACAAACTGTGGTCCATTGTCGCTTATGAGTCTTCTAGGAATGCCGTATCTTAAGAAGACATCATCCATCAAGATCTTCGCACAGTTCTCAGCGCTGGCAGTTTCCATGGCAAACAGTTCAACCCAACCGGTAGCTATATCTTCTATAATAAAAGTCCAAGTTTTACCGTTGGCGGTGACTGGCAATGGTCCAAATAAGTCGAACGCTACGGTTTCAAACCGCTGATTGACCGCTGTGGTCTGTAGTAGACCAGCTGGCTTCATATTCGATGGTTTATACCGCTGGCATGGTACGCAATTCTTAACGTATGCTTCGATGTACCTTCTCATTCCCTTCCAGTGATATCGTCTAGAGATGCGCTGGTGGGTTTTATCTGCCCCGTAATGACCTGCTAATGGGTCATCGTGATAAACAGCAAGAACGTTTGCCCATTCGTGCTGAGGTACCACAAGTTGAGCTTCTTCTGAATCGTTAGTCGGGTCGTATCGGTAGAGTAATCCGTTATTCAGCACATATCCCTTGCTACTCCAATAGACAGCGTTTTCAGTTCGTTCTACATCCTCTAAGGTAGTCACGATGCTGTTTATGTGCTCATCCTTTAGTTGTTCTGCTCTTATTTCGGAAGTAGAGCGTTTTGGCATATCCACAACTATACTACACACTCCACAGTCTTTAGCTGATTTATCGTCACAGATAGGTCTTGATAGGGTATCTGCAACAACATTCGTTCTTCCTGGCGTGTACTTGATAGTGATATCATATGCTTGTATCTGCAGTGCCCATCTGGCTAGTCGTCCAGTCGGAGACCGTAGTGACATTAACCATTTCAGAGCCTGATGGTCTGTGATAACTGTGATCGGAAGTCCCTCTATGTAGCCTCTGAATTTTGAGATGGCCCAAACTACGGCAAGAGCTTCTCTCTCAGTAGTGGAGTAATTTCTCTCAGCAGTGTTAAGCAGTCTACTTGCGAACTCAACGGGGTGCTCGTCCTCACCCTCCCCCTGCACTAAAACAGCTCCAAGTGCATAATTGCTGGCATCGGTCTTGATGATGTATGACTTGGTCTCATCAGCTTGACGGAGTACGGGAGCAGTGGTGAGACGAGTTTTCAACCGGAGAAAAGCTGTTTCCTGCTCTTCAGTCCACTTCCATTCTGATTTCTTCTTGGTCAAACGTGTGAGAGGTTCACTTATCTTTGAAAAATTTGGTATAAAACGCCGAAACCAGGAGCAGGTTTGCAGAAACGTCATAAGGTGCTTAAGGTTCCTTGGTGCCGGGTACTCAAGTATGGCTGTCACCTTAGTCGGGTCAACCCTCAAACCGTCCGGGGTGATGAGGTGGCCTAGATACTTGATGGTTGAGCAACAAAATCTGCACTTATTGAAGTTGACTCGTAGATCATTTTCCGTCAACTTTCTCAGTACTTTGTCCAAATCTGCCAGATGATCCTCAAACGTTGGTGAAAATATGATGAGGTCATCCAGATAAGCAAGCATCTTCACGTCTTCTAGGCTAACTTTCACCCTATCGATCAACCTTTGGAAAGTTGAGGGTGCGTTTCGAAGTCCGAATGGCATTCTCTTAAACCGGTACACTCCGAATGGCGTGATGAACGCTGTTTTATCCTGGTCACTCTCATTGACCTTGACTTGCCAATATCCCGCGCGCAAATCCAATGTGGTCATGTACGGTGTCGGTTTGGCTGCGTTAAGTAGATCATCGATTCGAGGAATGGGATATATGTCGGGTACCGTAACGGCGTTCAATTTGCGATAGTCGACGCACACTCGTACCGAACCGTCTTTCTTGGGAACCATTATGACAGGAGCAGACCAGGGTGAACAACATGGCTCGATGACTTTTTCGTCCAACATCTTCATTATCTCTCTTCTCAGGAGACTTAGTCGAGGTGGTGACAGGCGATATGGAGGCACAGAAATGGGATTATGGGCTCCCGTGTCTATACAATGTTCCGCAAGACCAGTGGGGTTAGTGCTCTCACCAAATGCTCCCTGATTCTTCCACAATACTTCCATCAATTGCATCTTCTGCGATGCGTCTAACGTTTCTGTGGTGACGTCGTCCAGCGATATGGAGCATATCACTACGTCATTGCTCCCATCATCGCTCCCATCATCGCTAGGAAAGAGCATCCTCGAATGTGGGGATAGTTCCACTTCTGTTTCATGCATATTTAGCTGGGCATCGCGATACATGTAATCAACGAAACTGGGTGAGTATCCATCAAACAATGTTTTACTTCGCTTGGATGGCGGTGACGGTGAATCTAGAGGTATCATACGATACGGGATGCTGTCACAAGCGCTTCTCTCAGGCAGTGCCGGCTCTGGATTCTCCTTCGATCCGCCTTTCTCGCTGACACCCATGGCTGCACATGCGCTTGGCTGCGGTAAAGCAGGTTCCCACGCGGCATGTCTCAGGGTCAATCTGTCAGGTGTCTTCCTGATGTCTGGTGGAGTGATTGAGAGAGGAGAGATTACTTCAGGCAGTTGAACATCTTTCATCATTTTCCGCAAAGAGGGGCTAGAATGTGGCGTCGTTTCTACGTGCGCCATTGATACTTCTTCAACACTTTCTTCTTGCAGATCGTAGATGACGTCAGGTTCTCCTATGAAGTGCCAGTTCATTTGCGGGATGTTCAAAACCATTCCAGCGTCTTGAATGAAACCAATTCCCAACAGCGTGCGTGATTCACGAGATTCTGGGAAGATTATAAAAGTCGTAGGTATGACGTGGCCACAAAGATGAATCGGAGCTTTAACCGTCAACACATCCCGCTGCGTTTTACCACCATCAGCCAACGTTACCATCACTTGATGCTCTTCAAAATGGTAGCCAAGCTTCTTGAGGCATTGGTACAAGCCGTAGGATGCGACGCTCGTTTTTGCACACGAATCTATGTACGCCGTTCCCACGATCTTGCCTAGCCCAATGCCAATGACAGGCCTTGGACGGGCATCGGTCCTCACGTTGATTGAACAGAAACTGATTTCCTGTTTGTCTTGCATCAACACAGGTTTCTTGCTGCAAGTCGGGCATTTTGATCTTACTACCCCTGGCGTACCACACCCGTAGCATGAAAATTTGGGTTGAGAAGGCGAAGGTGCTTGCGTTCCCGAGGCGGAGACATTCAGTTTGCTACATGAGCCCATGGCCGTACTTCCACTACTGTTGACGGTACTACCATCCTTCAACCTTCTACGACAGTCCTCCATCGTATGTCCGGGAAAGCGGCAATATCCACATCTCGCTTTCTTGGCCGGGGTTTCTCTACTCTTCCCTTTTGTATCCATTTGTGAGGGCTGCACCTGAGGCTGTGGTTGCTTTTCGGTCAGCAACTGCTCAATACCTCTGGCTGCTTTCAGTAACTCGTCGTAACTTTGAACGATCTCCCTGGACAGTTTTACCCGGATGAGATATCTGATCTGTCCGTAAATCATGTCCAGTTGTTGAGCCTCCGTGTGTGCCGGATCTGGCAGCTGCGCAAAAAGAGCCCTCTTCTTGGCTATGAAAACTTCAGTGAGCTCCATCTCCTCTTGTTTGATGCCGATGATGTCCTGGTAGACCTGATAGGCTGGTCGCTTGGGAGCAAATGCGTGTCGTACCCTTGCTTGAAAGTCAGTCCATGTAGTGACTTCCTCCTTAATTCCATTCCACCAGATGGCTGCTTCTTCCTTCAGGAGTAAAGGTACGCCCATGATGGCATCATTATCGCTTATTTGCTCGACGGACTTGTACACTGTCGCTGAAGCGAGGAATGTTTCTACAGACTCGGTGTCCCTGGTTCCACTAAAGGATACCTTGCAGGCAGCAAAAGATCCTCGTCGTTGCGACCCTATCACTGATAACAGCTTCTCGAATTGTTCTGATGATAGATTCATGTTATCTCTTTCTTCTTTTACTTTTGCCAGTTTTAAGATATTCGGGCTGGCCTTTTCCCGGGCCTTTACGTTGAGCGCCAGTTTGTAACGGGTTTCCCTATTCAGGTAAACACTCTTTACAATCTTAGTGATTTATTACTTCAAACTTCAATGATATTAACAAAAAATAACAATAGCTACGGCGCTAGTAGTGAGGTGAGCCAGTTGGCGTTCGAATTGCTCGATGCGTCCGTCCGGTTTACCTAGCTAACTAACACCGTATTAGCCGCCTACTGCCAAGGTCAACTTCCCGTTGCGGGTGAGAGGACTGCGGCAAGCAGACTGACGATATACGGGCGCGATCCGCCTTATATAGGCGCGCGGCGGGTCCTGCGTGGCTGTGTGCGTAGGATCGATGACGATGCGTACTGTGCGGGCGCACGCACACCAGGTTGCGCGTTCTGTTGCGCTTCAATTATATATTTTGTTGTTTTGTCATTTATTATTATTATATTATTTATGTATATTATGTTAGTAGTTATAACAGGTGCATTATGTATCTTGTAACTAGAAATATGGTATTGTTATCCTTTGAAGCCGTTTTAGGTGACATCATTGGCATGAAGGTAATTTAATATAACAATAATAACCCACTGAAAATATAAATACCTACATTTTAAATCATTTATCTATATAATTATGTATTTTTTCAGGTGGAGGACTGGCAGGAGGGAGTGCAAAACATACCGAAGTGGCGGCTTTTATTTTCAGTCGTTGAGACTCACTTAGGGTCGTTGCGACATCTCAGTTACATAGTTTATTATTAGTTTCTGTTTTTTTTAGTTATTAAAGTAATATGTCATATGAGATTTAATAAGTGACGGGTGAGTGCACTGAGAAAAAAATTCTGATTTTCCTTCTGAGTCTTTACCTTCCAAAACCGTTTCCTTCCTTGTTTTGTATTAGTTTTCCTTCTGAATCACAACTCCTTCCCTTATTTGACTCAGAAGGAAAACGGTATTTCGGAAGGGTTTTTTTCTCCGTGTGAAAATAGTATGCAATGCCGCGTAGGACTTTGCAAAGCAATCTTATAATGTAAGGTGACATACAAAGAACGGTAACAAAGCCTCAGTAATTGTAATTTAATTAATAAACAAACCCGCAAAATTAATTAACCTCACGTCATTTTGACAGAACCTCCGAGTCAGTCCTTCATATGAAAAATCGCCACAACATTACTCTAATCACCATAATTGTACATGGTCTCCTAGACCCCAAGGCCCATAGGCGTCCTTGGGTCACTTCCTCGGCTTATCGGGTCTATCGGACCCGCGGACCGCCGGGCCGGTCTTGATCTATGTCAAGGTTCACGCACTTTTGGGTTAAATTGGTGGGAAGTGGCGAATTTATTCACGACAGTCGTTCCAGGGGTTGTTTTTTCTTGATCTAATTTATTTTGTGTTGGAATCCTTTTATTATAAACTAGTGGTCTGCTCCGGCTTCGCACGAGTATAAACAAATAAGATAGATGGTCTTGAATTCATACAAATTTTTTACCTATAGAAAAAACTAGATGGATAGATAGACTAACTCTTCATTGGCACATCATAATACAGATATACATATTAAAAAAACTGTTTTTGAACAAATTTCCTAATTTTCCGGTGGTTTTTTAAAAAAAAAACTTTTATATTATCTTTGTTCTTTGACAATTAGTCGTTTTGATGTTATGCGCGAGCAAACATTTCTGCAAATCATTTATATTTATCTAAACATAATTATACGAATGTAAGTCGTGCCAATCGTGCAAACGCTCATATCGAAGCTAACCTAATCGTTCTTAAACGCTTGACTATATTCACGTGACTTAGCGTTGAAATATGTCAAACCTATACTTTATCTTGTTTTCTATCAGCGTCAACGATTGCAGAATGCATCTTGGCTACGGGCCCTGTAGTACACGTTTTGAAAACTATAAAAGTTTTCGTAAACGTCACAGTTTACTTCCGCCAACTTATCAAAGTGGCAACTCGTACTGGCTAAATTCAAAAAGTAACTCGAAACTTTATTTGAATACGAATAAAACGATTTAAAATAACCAGTATTACCGATTTTGGACCATCCAAGAATCAGAAAGGTGCGATGAAAAAAAATTTTACGGAAGGAAACGAAAAGTTTTATAATTTTCGTATAAGTACCTACTTTCAAAACTTGTAAAGGAGTACTGATGATAAGTGACGATGTGGAGGCACCACGCTTGATTGCCACGATTGGGATTTAGCTGTTAGGTACAAGTAAATCTTCAGTAATCTATACTATTTATATTATGACAAAAAAGCTTGGGATTGTCGTGAACTTGCTCCAATTCAATCAATTAGTAATGAGAGTAAAATTGTCAATGTGATCGCGCCGAAAAAATTACCTGCCGGGCGTTTCTTGCCTGCGCCCCTAGCCAAGATGCATTCTGCAATCGTTGACGCTAATAGAAAACAAGAAAAAAGTATTGGTTTGACATATTTCTGACCACGTGACTTAGCGTTGAAATATGTCAAACCAATACTTTTTTCTTGTTTTCTATTAGCGTCAACGATTGCAGAATGCATCTTGGCTAGGGGCCCTGTTCTTTTGCCGGCGTAAGGAGGTTGGAATAGGCGTAGCTAGTTTTAAGTTTGACGTTGTAAAGTGATCACAATGTATACTGTTAAATAAAGTACTATTGACTTCAGTCATCAAGCTTAGGGTGCAGGATAAATCGACTCTATTCGCTTTATTCTCATGTCAACTAACAATTACAGTCACATTTCACCGGAATAATAGCTTGTAATTTCATGTTTTCTTTAATGTAGCGCCGAACAGTTGCTATATAATACGGGTGGCAGTTTATTTAAACTTACATTAGCTACTAATCTCCCATCACGGCTTTGCAAGTGTGTATTGTGCATGTAAATCCCTACTTCCCTACTTTAATATAATAAATGCGAAAGTAACCCTGCCTGTCTGTCTGTCTGTGACGTTTTCACGCCTAAACTACACAACCGATTTAAATAAAATTTGGTACAGAGATAGTCTAGAGCCTGAGAAATGAGATAGGCTACTTTTTAACGCGATAAATTGTAGCCCACCGGGTGAAACCGCGGGGAGCAGCTGGTGTGTATATTATGACAAATGTATAGAACCTGGCCCTGATTAATTCGTAATTATTTCGCCTAGCCGATGCTTTTATGCAGTCAAGTTTTTTACAGCCTTTGAATGCCACCAGATGTTATATGATGACGTAGTCGAAAGTAACGTCACGCTACCCTCGTCCTTCGCCATGTCTATTTTGTTTGCCATTTAAGTACAGGGTAGCGTTTGACCACAAGACAATGCAGTCGAAGATAGTACCACGCTACACCCGGATTGGGAGCTGGCTCTCAAGTGAGGCTGCCGGAACACACCGATAGGTGCTAGGCGACAGATTCTTAATTTGAGAGTAGTGGCTAGCCAGGCGAGCACTTGGAAATGTCCTACCAAGCTAAGTTTTCATTACGATGTCTTCCTTCACCGAAAGCTCAAACTTATTTTAGGATTCAAAGCTAAAATGGAGCCACCATCGCTTCAAAATAATATGATGATGATGATCTCTACCAGACAACCTTAGCACGTTATTATATCATGTAGCAGTCATACGTTTATGATAGTGAGTGTATGCAGTCTTCAAGCACGTGTATCGATCCTGCGGAACTGCAAACAATTGTGTACAGTGCGCAAAAAAGGTTACATATACCACATAGGTCTTTCACAACTCGTGACCCGCCGCGGCTTCGCACAGGTAGACACAGGCAACCGAAAACCGTTTATTATAAAAGCTAGAAATATTAATGTTGCGGATTTTTTTGTAGACCTTTATAAATCTCTTGATTTCTTACTGAAATTTCAACTTCAACAGAATAAAACATAGCTTGTGAATCTCGATGATAATGTAGCTTTCTATTGGTGAAAGAATTTTCGGAATTGGTTCAGTAGTTTAGGGGATTACCTCCTACATATAAATAAACTAGCTGTTCCCTGCGGTTTCACCCGCGTGGGCTACAGTTTATCGCGATAAAAAGTATCCTATGTCCTTCCCCGGGGCTCAAATTATCTCTATACCAAATTTCATTTAAATCGGTTCAGTAGTTTAGGCGCGATAGCGTATATATTCCGTATACTCCAAAATTATTCCCGCACTTCGGTGCCCCCTCACCGCGTTACCTGCTGTAGGTACCCATTATCCTATTTTAATTCTAAGTTAATTTTTCTTGGACCGCACGTTTGAACCGCGCAGTTAAAGGTCTTTCTGGTCCGCGACCGCACTTTACCTATTTCATAGATTCTCCCGGTACCCCCCTCACCTCACCGCGTTTCTCGCTGCGCTGCGGTGCGACGGTTTTATTTTTCTACTACTACTTACATTTTTAAACTCGTGATATCTTTGGAATGTCCGAATTGAATGATTCAAAAAGTTATATAAAGGCATTGAAGCAGTTTTGAATAAGAAGTAATTTATTTTGATAAGGATTAATACCAAGATACAAATAAAGAGCCTTTTCTAGCGGCGGCATTAAAAATTCTTTTTTTAAATAAAAGATCACTTATTGTGGCATAACTATAATAGTTAGACATATACTCGCGCGAACTTTTTTGTAGATCTAAATGAGACCTACAAACCCGTAATACATTATTTTGTTCTAGTGTCAATAGTTTTTGCAGCGCACGCAAAAATAGGTTTTCGATTTCACACCTTGGGTTGCAAAATAGCAATTTTCTTACGGATCCCTAATTTTTTTGGAAATAAAATATAGCCTATAGCCTTCCTCGATAAATGGACTATCTAACACTGAAAGAATTTTTCAAATCGGACCAGTAGTTCCTGAGATTAGCGCGTTCAAACAAACAAACAAACAAACAAACTCTGCAGCTTTATAATATTACTAGCTGTTCCATGCGGTTTCACCCGCGTGGGCTACAGTTTATCGCAATAAAAAGTATCTTATGTTCCTTCCCCGGGGCTCAAATTATCTCTATACCAAATTTCATTTAAGTCGGTTTAGTAGTTTAGGCGTGAAAGCGTATGTATTCCGTATAATACTTCAAAATTATTCCCGTACTTCCATGCCCTCCGCGTTACCTGCTGTAGGTACCCATTATCCTATTTTAATTCTAAGTTAATTTTTCTTGGACCGCACGTTTGAACCGCGCAGTTAAAGGTCTTCCTGGTCCGCGACCGCACTTTACCTATTTCATAGATTCTCCCGGTGCCGCCCTTACTTCACCGCGTTTCCCGCTGCGCTGCGGTGTGGCGGTTTCATTTTTCTCGTACTACTTACATTTTTAAACTCGTGATATCTTTCGAATGGAATGTCCGAATTGAATGATTCAAAAAGTTATATAAAGGCATTGAAGCAGTTTTGAATAAGAAGTAATTTATTTTGATAAGGATTAATACCAAGATACAAATAAAGAGCCTTTTCTAGCGGCGGCATTAAAAATTATTTTTTTTAAACAAAAGATCACTTATTGTGGCATAACTATAATAGTTAGACATATGCTCTCGCGGACTTTTTTGTAGATCTAAATGAGACCTACAAACCCGTAATACATTATTTTGTTCTAGTGTCAATAGTTTTTGCAGCGCACGCAAAAATTGGTTTTCGATTTCACACCTTGGGTTGCAAAATAGCAATTTTCTTACGGATCCCTAATTTTTTTGGAAATAAAATATAGCCTATAGCCTTCCTCGATAAATGGGCTATCCAACACTGAAAGAATTTTTCAAATCGGACCAGTAGTTCCTGAGATTAGCGCGTTCAAACAAACAAACAAACAAACAAACAAACAAACAAACAAACAAACCAACAAACAAACAAACTCTGCAGCTTTATAATATTACTAGTATAGATATAGTATAGATAACTATAATAGTTAGACATATACTCTCGCGGACTTTTTTGTAGATCTAATGAGACCTACAAACCCGTAATACATTATTTTGTTCTAGTGTCAATAGTTTTTGCAGCGCACGCAAAAATAGGTTTTCGATTTCACACCTTGGGTTGCAAAATAGCAATTTTCTTACGGATCCCTAATTTTTTTGGAAATAAAATATAGCCTATAGCCTTCCTCGATAAATGGACTATCTAACACTGAAAGAATTTTTCAAATCGGACCAGTAGTTCCTGAGATTAGCGCGTTCAAACAAACAAACAAACAAACAAACTCTGCAGCTTTATAATATTAGTATAGATAGAGCGATGGTGGCCGAACGGTTAGGCGTGCGACTTACACCTTACAAGACGCCGACACCAAGTTCGAATCCTCTCGGCCCCGCACCTATGACTTAATAAGTTATGTGCGGATTTGCCATCGCTCAAAACGGTGAAGGAAAACATCGTGAGGAAACCGGCATGCTCAAGAACTGCAACAATCAAGGGCATACGACATCTACCAACCCGCACTGGGCCAGCGTGGTAGATTACAGCCCATAATCTCTCTCTGAGAGAAGGCCAGAGTCCCAGCAGTGGGAACGTGAAAGGCTGATAATGATGATGATGATATAAATAAGTAAATAATGTCACCTTCTTATCATAATAGTACACAGAGAAGAAACTTTCAAGAAAGTCAGCTTGAAAGGTGAAAACGGCCTCACTTTTACTAGCGCCTAGGTGTTATGTACATTTGGTGTTTCTCTGTTTTGATAGTCAATAAATGCAAGGAGTATAAAATCAATTATATTTTGATGAAGTGGTGAAGAAAAACATCTTGATGAAACCTTAGCTTGGTAGTAGAGACGCCCCCAAGTTAACAATCTATCGCCAAGCAGCTATCGGTGTCTTCCGTCAGCCTCACTTCAGAACCAGTTCCCAATGTAGGAGTAGCGTGTCACCACCTTCAACTGCGTCGTCACTTAACATCAGTGGTCTTACTACCCTGTAAGTAGTCAAAAAGTAGGCATAGCGAAGGACAAAAGTAGCGTGGCGCCAACTTCGACCACATCATCACTTAACATCAAGTGACTTGTGGTCAAAATCTACCCTAAGTTGTAAATAACCTAACTGCATAAAAACAACTGCAAAGCGAGATTACGACTTATTCAGTCACCTAAGTCATTTCTGATGTCATGCAAAGTGTTTTCCAGAACAATTTCAAGTTCATAGGTCAAGTGTTAAGTTATGACTCATTTGCTGACCCTACACTAGTTAAGTTCAATGACTCTAGTGTCTTGGTTGCTGAGTCAGGTGCAAGTGTACACGCAGAACCTTTGTTCGTGTTTTAATTAACCTATCCCACTGTGGGGTAAAGGTACTAAAGGATTTCCTTAAGCTTGCTTGGTGGTAGGGCATTTTCAAGAGCTCGTCTGGTTAGCTACCTCAAGATAAGAACCTGTCGCCAAGCACTAATCGGTGTGCTCCGACAGTCCCACTTGAGAGCCAGTTCCCAATCCAGGTGTAGCATAGCGCCATCTTCGATCACAGCGTCACTTAAGTTCAGTTGATTTGTGGTCAAACGCTATCCTATGTAAGAGGAATAACGAAAACAAGTTAAATAAAAACTTGTGAAAAGAAGCTCATTTGAGTTTTTACGCGATCTTTTACAATGTATCCTATTGAATAAAAATGATTTGAATTTTGAATTTTGAGTTCAGTGACTCAGTGTAATGCTGAGTATTGCCTCGTATTGCTGAGTCAGCTGCAACTCAGCACGTGTAATTACAGCGCTGTCGTTTTGCAGTTCAATCTGAGCCTGAGTCAGCGGTTTTAAGGTCTGACTGAAAGCAATCGGTGACGCTTTGACTACCCCACATTTTATATTAGATTAGCTGTTCCTCTAGGCTTCACCCGCGTAGAGTACCGACAGGGTACAAACCATCTCTATACCAAGTTCCATCAAGATCGGTTCAATAGTTTTTATGTGTTTATGGAACAAACTAATGAACAATTAAATCTTTTCTTTTTATGTATTATTTGTAGCTGCGTATTATTTGTAGCCCGTTACCCCGCAGTAACCTTTTTCCGGAATAGAAAGTAGCCTATATAAAAATATACAACAACTGAGTGCTGCTGTCATAGCATTTCAGTACGTTTTTGTTGTTTTTTTTCAGATTTCTAAGCATACACGCTGTTAAAAGCGTAATTCGGAAAGTTTAATACCCCTTGTAACACTCATGAAATGTTTCCAGCGTAATCAAAGTAACATGATTGGGCCCATAACCTCAAATTCACCCCCGATTCGATCAGAGATAGACTAATGAATTGCCGTCAGACACCTCCTCCATTACATCCATGACGGCGCGTCATTAATCATGCTTTGCAACTCGAGAATTAATTTCGTAAAATGTTTTGAAGCTCATTTTTGCAGGTACATTTTTTTTTTGCTTGTCTATCGAAAGCTACCTATGGTTAATATCGATGAAGGTAAAAGGAAAAATTGAAATTATTCCTAGTGATCGACTGGCTGGCTAAAATTGCAATTATCCTTAAGCCAAGAATCTATCACCAAGCACCTATCGGTGTATTCCGGCAGCCTCACTTGAGAGCCAGCTCCCAACGCAGATACCCTTTCTCTATGACCATTAAGATTCCTGCCAATATAGTGTGACGTCCTAACGTGCTTTAGCAGTCATTCCACGCAGATAACGTCACGCTTAGATTCGTCATTATTGACCATCTGGTCATAGAGGGCCCCTACATAGGTATACCACTGAAGAAGATGGAAGAGTGAAGAAATTCTTTCTGATAGTAGGTACTTCCAACTTTCAATTAAACTGGTGCAGCGGTGGTTAACTCCAAGTGTCAGCCCGCAGGTTGTCATTGTTTATCGACCTTGGATGGTAGCAAGGCCGATGCGCTCCGGCCGACCTACTTGATACCTTGACTATTTGGCGTTGCTTTTTTTATGTAATAGTGTGGCAAATAAGCAGACGGCCCGCCTGATGGAAAGCGGTCATCGTCGCCTATGGACATTTGCAACACCAGGGGAGTTGCCGTTGCGTTGCCAACCCTTAAGGGCTCTTTTCACACCCATCTTGAAGGAGTGCAATTTGCAGCACTGCTTCACTAATTACTTTAACTCTTATACCGCTCGTAGCGGAACTACATTTCGAGAGATACAATACCCAGAGGGACTTAAGGCTAATTTTTGATTGCCCTGACTGTTTATAACCTCTGAACCAAAAATGACGGGGTGTTTGCTATAAGTTAGACGTGTCTGTCTGAGTATCGTAGCTCCCGAACAGATGAACCAATTTAATTTTGTTTGTTTTTGTTTGAAAAATGATTTAGTCGGGAGTGTTCTCAGCTGTGTTTGATGAAAATCGGTCCAAGATTTCGAGGAATTTTTAAATTTTTATTTTTAGTGTTTTTTTTATGTTTTTGTCAATCTCAGATTGGCGATGAACCAATTTGATTTTGTTTGCTTTTTTTTGAAAAATGATTTAGTCGGGAGTGTTCTATGTGTGTGTCTATGTTTGATGAAAATCGGTCCAATATTTCGAGGGATTTTGAAAATTTTAGTTTTAATTTTTAGTGTTTTGTTTTTAATTTTTGTTAATCCCAGATTGGCGAGACGTACCCCTCTGTAGACTGCGGGGTTATTAGGACTAGGGCCACACAAAGTTATTAGCTGAAACCTTGATGATCGCAGCCGCTCTATAAAAAGTGCTAGCTACAGAATTAAGTAGGTATTTAATATACCAACTTTATAGCGCTACTGAGGCTATCAGAGGAACACACGCGACGGTTTAGAAATATGCTGAACTAGCCACCGGACCCGACTTCACATGGGTTGACAAGGGCTTTGGTAGCCAAGAGTTTTCTCGTTCTGTTTTGTGGAAAGTGTTGTATTTTTTTCACAAAAAGTTGCCTATTTTAACCCCCGACGCAAAAAGAGGAGTGCTAAAGTTTGACGTGTCTGTTTGTCTGTGGTAGCTCGTGAACGGATGAAGCGATTTCAATTTAGTTTTTTTTTTATGAAAGGTGAAGTTATGTTTGATGACAATCGTCCAAGATGTCAAGGGTTCTTAAATTTTTTGCTGTCTGTGAACTGCGTTATTGAAATGCAAAATTTCAAAAATCTGTCGATTAATTTTGGTGTGGAAGATAGACAATCAAACAGATAACGTTTTTCTGTTTTAAGTATTATGTAGACAAGTAGGGTCCCGCGATTTCACCTGCGGGGACTTCAGTTTGTTACGATTAAAAGTGTCCCTCAGGGTTCAAACTATGTATCTCCATTTATATTAAATTTAATCAAGATTGGTTCAGACAGAATTGCTTTCACATATTATGTAATAATATTAGTAGATAAGTAAGTTTGGATTAGTGAGTCAGCTGTCCCGTGGTTTTCCATTTTCCCAGAGGTACTCTGCATTTTCCGGGTTATAATGTATCCTGTGTATTACTGTGAAGTCTTACCTATTCCTGTACAAATTTTATCAAAATCCATTTAGCTGTTTTGCCGTTATCGACTCCCAAACTTTAGGAGTGGGAACAAAATTATCTTCAGATATCTGAAGTAAAATCTAAATAAAAATTTATAGGCAAACGCATAAAGCACCGCAAATTTTAATCCCATAAATACCACGAGCCCGACTTAGTATAAGTAAATCGATATGTCCTAAGTACCTATGGTAAATTGCAGAAAAATAAATATCTGTGATAGGTATCCGAAAACGAAATCGCACTGGCAGAATTAAAAAAAAAAAATTATTAAAGTAAGTATACTAACCGGAAGTAGGTTACAAAATATCCAAAATACAAAAAACACACACAAACAGTCAGAAGTCTTGGAAGATCACAAAATACAAGTCTAAAGTTCACATTTTCGCTTTCATTTCACTACACAGCTCAGTTCAAAAGTCGTCATTTGAATTTAATTTTGAAAACGTAGAAAACAACTGACACCATCGCGACCATTATCGTTTTTCTGGCGCGAAAGTACACTGTCACTGTCATTTTCGAATTTCGATCACCCGACTAGCACAAACATCGAAAAAACGAACGTACGTTAGAAAATAACGCTGAAAAAAGTTGCTTTGCATACTTGAAGGTTACATTTTTCTTTGGCCATGATAGAGAAATTAGCACAAAAGGTTTTCTTTAAAAAAAAGCAAACAAATCCACCAATCACACTCGTTTCAAATTCAAAACACAATCTAGTTTTGTTTTTAATTGCAACATGCGTTTGTGCAAGATTCGCGTAAAAAATATTGTTTATTTTTGTTTTGCGCTCAGTTTCTAAGGCGACTCAGCTTTCAAGGCAGTTCTGTTACAACTGACCATTGTACGAAGAAACGGGGTGTTTTGGGGGTGGCTGTTAATCAAGTGGGGGGTGGGGGGCGGGGGAATAATTTTGTTTTTTAATTACGTTCTGGCAGTGCGTTTGGGAGCTTGGCGAGGGTTTAGGCGCCTTTTTGGGGTTACCATGTCATGTTCAATCTGTTTACGAGTGTTATATGGCCGTAATTTTCTCTGTTGGGTATATTTTTAGCATAATTAGTTTATGGGCTCGATTTCCAAATTAGGTACAAACAATTGTTGGATTTATTTTAATTTGTGCCTCGAGGTTCAACCGCCTAGACTATTTAAAAAACTAAAACTAACTGAGATGGCGCAACGACCCAAAGTGAGTCTTGGCCTCCGATAACAAAAGACGCCACTTCGCTCTGTCCTGCGCCACCTCCTGCCAGTCCTCCACCTGGAGCTCGCGTAAATCCTTCGTGACTTCGTCTTTCCAGCGATATCTGGGACGGCCGACCGGGCGACGGCCACTCGGCCGCCCACTGTATGCTCGTCACTCGCGCACAAACTTCGCTGGCACGGCCACCTTGAAAGAATGGGGGAGGGTCGTGCGATCAAACGAGCCTAGACTATTTGCAGTACAAAAAAAGAAGAAAGTTGTTAGCTTACCTATATTCAAATTAGAAGCGTCATTACGGTGGGGGTAGTTCCCCATTTATGCTGCACCTAGGTACTAAATTACTGTTGCTTTCCTATTGTCAGTAAGAGATCAGCCAGACCTATCAGCCACATTTTTCTTTTGCTATTTTTTGTCTGGAAGAGATCATTTTCAGATCAGATAAGAGAGGCTCGATATTAGATCGAGACGAGGAAGATATTTGGCTTTTCTTGTGAGTTATGTAATAGGATTCTACATAATATAATTATACCTATGATCACTTTTAAACGTCAAACTAAGATTAGCTACGCCTGTTCCACCCTCCTTACGCCGGCAAAAGAACAGGCAAGAAACGGCAGGCAATTTCTTGGGCGCGATCTCATTTACAATTTTAATCTTATTAAGTACTAATTAATAGGATTAAAGCAAGTTCACGTTAAATGCTTCACAAGCAGATGTTAATACTTGGTTGAGACTGGCGGGTGAACCAGCGAGCGGCAATACTATAAACTGCCCACTGGATTGTGATATTACATCAAAAGCTATCTACCCACGTAAACTGTCAAGTATTATGAGCATTCGAAGCTGAGTTGGTAGTGACCCTGCCTACGAAGCTAGCGGTCCCGGCTTCGAATCCCGGTTAGGGCAAATATATGTGAGATGAGCACGAATACTTGTACCTGATTCTTGGATATTTCTATCTATATAAGTATTGATTTCTCTATTTAAGTATGTATATCGTTGTCTAGTACCCATAACACAAGTTTCGAGCTTAATTTGGCGCTAGGTTAATTTGTGTGCAATGATCCCCGATATAGTAATTATATTATTGATAGTCTCGCCAATTATGGAACCCTATTAATGCAAGTTTAACGTGCACTTTAGCCGGATCTTTATAATTTTTCGCTAGAAATTAGGTCGTAATTAGGTGATTGAAACAACATTACATTCCATATTTTATAACAAAGCCATTGCATTTCTAACACATAAAAGTAGATAAAATTCTAGAGCACAACATTTTTAAAATTACCGTCCCACTTTTTTTCTGTATATAAACTTGGGCATTATATTCACAAAACATATTTGAAATTAAAAATTCAGCCTGAAATAGAAGAATTACTATGTTGTTGATTTTGCTATGTCTAACGAGCGCGCTGGTCACCGCTTGTATGGCGGACGAGAGACCACGCTACCATTTAGACGAAGCCGAAGTATTATTCGCAGATTTCATTAAAACATACGACAGACATTACCGTGACGAAGTAGAGAAACAAGAGAGGTTCGCTATATTCATGGAGAATTTGAAAATCATTAACGAAAAGAACTCTATAGGTGGTGCAATATTTGTCATAAATAAATTTGCCGATATATCCAAAGAAGAATTCGAGCTCAATTACATGGGCCTTCTTAAACCCACCTCTAACGTAGTCGGTGGTTGTCAAGTAATAAACGATAAAGATATTACGACAGCAGAAGCTCCTGACACTCTAGACTGGAGGGATAACAACGCAGTGACTCCAGTTAAAGACCAAGGGAGGTGTGGGTCTTGCTGGGCGTTTTCTACTATTGGTAACATAGAAGGCCAAAGCGCTATCAAAAACCAGCAACTGGAAAGTTTCTCTGAACAAGAATTGGTGGACTGTGCTAAGAGCTGCAATGGCTGCAGTGGAGGATTGATGACAGAAGCCATGCTTGATCTGATAACGATTGGGGGAGTCGAGCTTGAATCAAACTACCCCTACGCAGGTGTGGCGAGCCCTTGCAAATTCGATAGCTCAAAGGTCGCCATGAAAATTAATGGTTGCACCAATTACCAAATGAATGATGAAGCGAAATTCAAAGAAGTTTTAGCTACGAAAGGTCCAATATCTATTGGTGTAAATGGTAACGCTGTGCAAGCATATGGCGGAGGAATCTTAAAGAAGCCTGACTGCGGCGATGATCCAAATTCCATAAATCATGCTGTTCTTCTAGTTGGATACGGTTCAGAAGCTGGAACTGATTACTGGATAATTAAGAACTCATGGGGCACCGGTTGGGGAGAACAAGGCTATTTTAGAATTAGTCGCGGTGATAACACTTGTGGAATAATGAGCGGAATTAACGCATCTAGTGATTTGTAATAGTGTTTCATGTAAACGAACGGGTTTGATTATTTCTTTGCTTGATGTCTTATAAAGCTGTTGTTGGTTTACGAACTTACCTGATAATAAGCTTGCACCATCCTGTATTGAATGTACTACTATGATTGTATACCTACCATGTTGACAATTTCAAATAAATCGAATGTATCTGAATGTATTGAATCTCTTATTTTTGTCGTTTTTACTGATAGGTTTAACATGAGTTTACTAAGACACGCCAAAACTGATATTAATGATATCGCAAAATTTTCAGCGTAAGTCAAAATCCTTGCACATTACTCTAAACTGACGCCTTTAGATGCAAATAAACTACAATAAAAAATAAAAGATATTGGACATAAACTTAATGACAATGCATATTTACATTATTATAATTTTATCCGTTTTACATAGAGGTACCAATACAAAATCCCATAATTCATAACCACAGTAAGAACAAAAATAGTAAGGTCAAAGTTATATTTGAAAGACACTAAAAGGATAGAAAAATAATAACAATCCCATCTCCGCATTAATGGAACAAGAACTTGTACTAGAAAAAAAGAATCAGTCCTAACAAATAACAAAGAATGTTTAGCACATGGCTATATTTATTAGGTATAATTCAATAGTTAAAGCAACAGAAACTTTAATCACAATAGAAGGTCAGGCGCAGATCCAGCCCTCAAAAAGGTTGTGGTCAGGGCCACTCGAAAATAGGCCTTGTGACGTCGAAAAACGTGTGCGGGATCGGCTGATCCCTTTGCTTTTTATTGAACATAAACCGTCAGTAATCTTCTCATTGGGATTGTGGGCATATCCACTGTGCCCACAAAATTCAAAATTCAATCTTTTTTATTCAATAGGATACATTGTGATCACTTAAAAAAGGACAACTTAAAACTAGCTACGCCTGTTCCAACCTCCTTACGCCGGTAAAAGAACAGGCAAGAAACGCCCGGCAAGTAATTTTTTTGGCGCGATCACATAGACAATTTTATTCTTATTACTAATTGATTGAAGCGGTGGATTCGCGCTTGTAGAAGGGAGTACTTCTTTTGTGCTTTAAACACAAACGAAACGTACCTTTTTTAAACAATGATGCATTGATGAATTTATTTCCTTGCAAAGGTAATATGTAAAAAAAAATAGATGACAATATAAATATGTTGTGAATCTCGTATTGCAAGGACTGGTGCCTGCAGTAGGCATACATTGCCCGTGGTTACTCTTCTATCTAACTCATAAAATGTACAGGTTTTATAAATCCATAAATCTCACATAGGACATAGCACATTCCCTATTAAAACATTGTGCATATTGAGGAAGGGTATTTTTGACCTACTTTTTTTTATAAGAGATAGGTAAGCATTTGACCCCAGTCTCACCTGATGGTAAGTGATGACGAGGCCGAAGATGGAGCATGCTTACCTAGAAGATACCAATTCACTCTTGACTTGAAGGCTCCCAAGTTTGGGGGAATTTCAACCATGTAAGGATGACGTGTCTCCGTGCGTCTTGTTGTTCGATACGGTCCTACTTATTATTAAGAGCTGTCAATGTCATGTTTAAGCATTACTTATCTAAACTTAGTTGTCGTAAGCTCTTGTCTACGAGTATAAGTTGTCATGATGTTCAGGAACTTAATGTAAAATTAAAACCAAGATGTCAATACAGACAGGATTTTTATTGAATATTACAAAAAAAGTGATGGATATGAATGTTGATGGATGGAAGGGAAGAGGAAGACCAAAGAAAAGATGAATGGATTGTGTGAGGGTTGATATGAATGAAAGGGGAGTGAATGAAGCGATGACGGCTGATAGGGGAGAGTGGAAGAAGAAAACATGCTGCGCCGACCACAAATAGATGGGACCAGGGCAAGAAGAAAAAAAAAATCGCCTTGATCCCTCTCAAATTTAGTGAATTTCCTTTTCTTTATTGTATTAATTTGTTAGGGAGGTCAGTTATGTAAATTGAAAAAGAAATGGCCCCACTATACTGCCTTGGGGAACTCCAGTATCCGGCATCCAGTAAATTTTTCATTTGTAAGATTATTCAGCTTAATGATGACAATCTTTGATGTTTTAGTACTAAGCTCTCTATTTTCGAAGTAACTAGCTATTCATTCGTAAGCTGCACCTTGTATGTTATAAAATTCCAACTTAAAAGTATAGAGTTAGCAGTGATCAACAAAGTCAAAGGCTTTGGTCATATCCACAAATAGTGTAAACTACGACCAATACTATTAACTGGCAGACTTGGCCTGTTTCTGCTACCAACATTCTAATAAATCTGATGTATCTTTGTCGGTGCACCATTGACGTACCTTAGTAGATCAACTAGTCAGCAAACTAAAGGGTTAGGTACGCTTCCAAAAAACTACTTCAACTGCATACAGTCACCGCAAAAATATCGTCAATCAATGGTGCGGAACCCTAATGATGCCGATATAACTTGCAGTAGTCGGATCTTTGGAATTTTTCGCTATAAATTAGGTCAAGAATTAAGTCATAAACTAGTGCATTTCTTTCTAACACATTAAAGTAGATAAAATTCTAATACCACACATTTTTCTAATAACTTCATGCTCGCTTAATATAAAACCATGGGTTTCATTCCAAATAATACATTCAAAACTTTTATTTGTCTGTGATTTGTTTAAATATTCGGTCTGAAAAAACAATGTTAGTAATATTACTATGTCTAACGTGCGGGCTAGTCAACGCTTGTATGGCGGACGAGAGACCGAACTACGATTTAGACGAAGCTGAAGCATTATTCGAAGATTTCATTAAAACATACGACAGACATTACCGTGACGAAGTAGAGAAACAAGAGAGGTTCGCTATATTCATGGAGAATTTGAAAATCATTAACGAAAAGAACTCTATAGGTGGTGCAATTTTTGACATAAATAAATTTGCCGATATATCCAAAGAAGAATTCGAGCTCAATTACATGGGTCTTCTTAAACCCACCTCTAACGAAGCTGGTGGCTGTAAGGTAATAAACGATAATGATATTACGACAAAAGACGCTCCTGCAACTTTAGACTGGAGGGATAACAATGCAGTAACTCCAGTTAAAGAGCAAGGAAGCTGCGGGTCTTGCTGGGCGTTTTCTACTATTGGTAACATAGAAGGCCAATACGCTATTAAAAACAAGAAGCTGGTAAGTTTCTCTGAACAAGAATTGGTGGACTGTGCTAAGAGCTGCAACGGCTGCAATGGAGGCTTTATGACTGCAGCTATGCTTGATCTGATAAAGATTGGGGGAGTCGAGCTCGAATCTAGCTACCCCTATACAATGGAGGCCAAATCTTGCAAATTCAATAGATCAAAGGTCGTCGTGAAGCTAAATGGTTGCAACAATTACCAAATGACAGATGAAGAGAAATTCAAGGAAGTTTTGGCTGAAAAGGGTCCAATAGCCATTGCTGTAAATGGTCATGATGTGGTAAAGTATAGCGGAGGTGTTTTAACGAAACCTCATTGCGGTGATGATCCAAAGGACTTGAGTCACGGTGTGCTTCTCGTTGGATACGGATCTGACAAAGGGATAGACTACTGGATTATTAAAAACTCATGGGGCAGCGGTTGGGGAGAGAAAGGCTACTTCAGAATTAGCCGGGGAGACAACACTTGTGGATTGATGAACTCCTACAACGCAGGTGCTGATTTGCAGTGACCGAAATCGATGGTGCAATTCGTGACGTTATATTAAGATGGATATGCCTTACAATTCCGGTTATTACGAATTTACTATGAACCGATTCTATAAAATTGTAATATTATTAGTCTTTCACATCGTTTATTCACTTATAATATATATCTAGAACATAAGGTGGTTTTGTTATTTATGTATTGTTTGCCAGAAAGCGTTTTGGTGGTTTTGTTGATTGAGCAGGTACACGCATATGCTCAAATTAGAGTATAAATCCATGAATATCTGTTAAAACTGTTTCAGGGATTACGCGACTACGCAACTTTCTAGAACGTCTTATCCATACTTATAACGTTTGAGGTCGTTGACCCTAAATTGTACAGTCGATTTCGACCACTGAATCGTTGCTGATTTGTCTACAAAGAGTCTGGACCATTTCTATATGAGCAGTTTTATAACCAAACGTTTTTAAAGTTTGCCCTTTTTGCTTTTTGGGTAGTTTAAGTATTGATGTTATTATTCAACTAGGCTCACGTTAGCTTTATGTACCTAGAATATTATAGTTAACTATGGTATATATTGAGATTTTTGATTTGTGTGACACTGCTTTCCTCGCCTAATAATCCATATCCACACTAAACAACCCACTAACAATAAAAAGTATTTAAAAACAGGAAAAACAATCAAAATCAATTGATATTGATTTTCTTACAAATTGCGACTTATCAAAATCAAAATCAAAATGTCTTATAATAATATATCGGAATTAATAAAATACATTACTTTAAAACGTCAAACTTGACTAGCTACTAGAACGAGCTGGTGTGTATCTTCATTTAGATAAGATGTAAAACGATAAGGTTAAGACTAGCTATACCTTTTTCTTTTTTCTTTTTTTTGACCAGGGGAAATGCACGCACCCTCTGGTGCAATGCCCCCCCAGAAGGGGAGGGGCTCAGAGTGAGTGGTTCCAACCTCCTTACGCCGCATAAGAACAGGCAAGAAACACCCGGCAGGTAATTTTTTGGGCGCGATCATACTTCCAATTTTATGTTTATTATTACTAGTTGTGAACGGGTGCTGCTTGTGGGGTCTGGTCTGCTTTGGTTGTGATCCCGCAACTCATTAATATTCATGTTCCCATATCCCAATGTGTACAACCAAACAAGAGAAATCTTATTAGTAAAGCTAATTAAAAAATATCGGACCATTAGATGACAAAAAAAGCTTGGGATTTTAGTGAACTTGCTCCAATTCAATCGAATTGGAGCAAGTTCACTACAACATTTTTACCGAGCTATCAATAAAAAAGCGAATATTTGTAATTTAATCATTTATTACTTCAATCATCGATATGAAATATATTAGGCATTAAAATCACTATAGTTTATTGACTACTTTATATTAACATTATTCACAATTTTACAAGCAACTTTTACAATTTTTATACCTACAACCTACAATACAGTTGCGCAAGTGTAATTAAAAAAAAACAGACAGAAACGTAGACAGTTGCATTTTTGACAGTTATTTTTTATGAAGGCTGACCTTTTGACAGTATCTAGATAAAAAGCAGAGTGAAAAGTAATAGATATTAAAACAAAAAACAATTCAAATAAAGACAATATGAAATAAATATTAAAAACATTTTTGTACAGGACATAACATGAACATATTTTTATGAAAGAAGAAGAAACTTATCATTTCAATGAAATCTGAGCGACCGCTGATAAAAATAATATTCTAATTACATATTACATATTAAAATATACAATTATTGATTATGAACTAAATAGTAACTAATTGTGAACAGTGATCATAGAAATTTTACGAAATATAAATAACAAACTTAAGAACAATTTACAATTACACTAATTTATTTTATCGTTTCCACAGATAACTGAACCAATTACATTTAAAATAATAATTAAAATTTAAATGAAAACACTCATCAGTTTTTTTCTTATTAAAAATTAATATAAACCAAAAGAAATCTCTGTGATCACAAAAAACTATAATATAAGGCACCAAAAGTTGTTAATTCAAATATTTAAAACTAAAATACTCAATTATTTGAACATGATGTATGTATACCATACAATGACTGTATTACCGCAAAAAAAATCATAATATATATCTCACCAAAATATGGCTAACTATGGGCACTGCAATGCTATACATCAGTCCGATTCTAATTCACACGGAAACTCTTCCGACCACGAATTCGGAAAAATTTCCTTCAGATTTTTTTAGACACGATTTGGAAGCTGATATTTAATTTGACAGATCAGCTGCTCAATCACGGAAAAGTTTCCGCCACCTATTTGCTCTCGGAAAACGTTTCCGTGAAGCAAAAGTGACGTCGAGACCGACACGGAAACTTTCCGAGTGAATTAGAATCGCACTACTGTACCCTTAGTACAAGTTTTGAAAACGATAAAAGTTTTCAAAGTGGCAACTCGATCTGCTTAAATTAAAAAAGTAACTCAATAACATTGTTAGAATATGATTATAACGATTTAAAATAACCCGTATTAACGATTTCAGTTCCTCCAAGTCTCAGTAAAGTTCGCTGAAAAAAATTTGAAACGAAAACTTTTATAGTTTTTGTAAACTATCAAAACCTGTACTAGGGGTACTAAATTTCAACGAAATTGCAATTGCTACGAGCAGGGCATTCCCACGATGGTGAAAATAATATTTTTCTTACACGCTTGAGTTTGACCACAAGTCACCTGATGTCAAGCGGCGATGTGGTCAAAGGTGGCGTCACGATATGCTAGGATTGGGAACTGGCTCTCCAGTGAGGCTGCCGGAACACACCGATAGGTGCTTGGCGACAGATTCTTAACTTGAAGGTAGCCAGGCGAGCACTAGACAATGCCTTACCACTAAGATGTTTTCCTTCAACGAAAGCTCAAGCGCGTTGTAGGAGCCATCTCAATAATAGACGCTTGGCGACAGATTCTTTTTACGCGACTGCGCGAGAAGGAGCGTAATGTTTTTCGAGTGTATCCTTCCTACTAATATTAACATTATAAACGTGAACGTTTGTGAGTATGGATGGATGGATGTTTGTTACTCTTTCACGCAAAAACTACTGAACGGATCTGAATGAAATTTGGAATGGAGATAGCTTATACCCTGGATTAACACATAGGCTACTTTTTATCGCGGTAAAAGGTTCCTGCGGGAAGACGCTTGGTGTATGTATATTTCTTTGGCACGTCCTGTAGCCTAAATGACTTGACGGATTTTAACATATGAGGTGTCATTAGATTCGTCTTTATTGTGGAAGTGACATAGGGTACTTTATTTTGGCGCAGTCAGGTTTTTCGCTCCTTTTGTAGGTTTGTGAATTTGCGGTAGTAATAATTTTAATATTAAATGCTTATACCACACACTGGAACTCGATCTAAAATTGCAATTGTGCACTTAACAATAAATTTAAATGACTATTATTGCAATTCGATATATTCTCTGTGAGAGAAGGCCTCTGTCCCAGCAGTGGGAACGTTATAGACTGATGATGATGAATGATATTATGCCTATCGGATAAGAATAGAAAACTGGCAGCGTTATAAAGTTAATGATTATTACAATATCATACTCTCTCTCTGGTTCTCGAGTGGCGACCACGAACCGGAACACGTTCTGTAGGTAGGCGTCCCACTAGGTGGAGCCGGGACATTGTAAGAGTCGCGGGGAGCTGATGTATGCAAATGGGTAATAGCCGTTAATGGTGGAGTTCTTAGAGGGTGGGGGGGTGCTTATGTGCTTAGATGACTCTTTCGGAGAGAAATAGTGTTTGTTTAAAATTATTTTTTACAAATCTACATAAAAATGTAGCCGACCATTGTCCAGAGCTGTGTCGATTGCCGCGCAGCTCTATCGCACACTCGCTATGACACTAGCTGCGCTGTCTGACACTAGCTACGCTGTCTGACACTCACATATCTCTAAGCACGTGCTTCAGTATAGCACCTTCGTTGTTTCTTGTCTGCAGTCTATAGCCACGGGGTTGTATCGTGTCTCTAGACACTAGCCACGCAGTCTGACACTTCCCACGCTGTCTGACACTCACATATCTCTAAGCACGTGCTTCAGTATAGCGCCTTCGTTGTTCCTTGTCTGCAGTCTATAGCCACGCGGTTGTATCGTGTCTCTAGACACTAGCCACGCAATCTGACACTTCCCACGCTGTCTGACACTCACATGTCCCTAAGCACGTGCTTCAGTATAGCGCCTTCGTTGTTTCGCGTCTGAGTGACACCGGTGTCGAGTGTCGCCCGCTGCTCTACCGACTCTCGCGACACTTGCGACACTTGGGACGCTGTCTCGACGTTGTCTAGGCTCGTGAAGAGGAGGTTGTTGGAGCCGGTGGACGGGTTGCGCTTGTGGGATGGATCGAACGACGGATTGGGTTGGCCTGCGGGAGAAATTAATAGATCGTCATCATCGTCACGTTCCCACTGCTGGGACACATACCTTCTTCTAGGTTATACTTAACATGGATCGAAAGTGAGTGACATCGAAGCGATGATGGCTCAGTAGTAGTGACGTCGACTTGCGACTTCGGTGAAGTATAAATAAATATAGGGGACATCTGCACACAAATTGACCTAGCCCCAAATTAAGCTCGAAACTTGTGTTATGGGTACTAGACAACGATATACATACTTATATAGAGAAATAAATACTTATATAGATATAAATATCCAAGACTCAGGTACAAATATTCGTGCTCATCATACATATATTTGCCCTTACCGGGATTCGAACCCGGGACCGCTAGCTTTGCAGGCAGGGACACTACCAACTCGGCCACCGCGTCGTCAAAACATCGTGATGAAGACAAAGCTTGGTGGAAATGAATTTTCTAGTGCTCTCCTGGCTAGCTACCACACTATCAATTTCAATGCAGTTTTTTTCCATTTGAAAGCCAGTTTTCTTGCGGTGGTTCTTAGCTAGTCGGGGAGTTTTCAAAATTTTAAATTTAGAGTTGTTGTTTGTTTATTTCTGTTTTTTTTATTTATCTCTTATTCTCACCAGCTGTAGAGCTCTTCCTGGAGACGGGCGTGGTGCTGCGACTGTGCGCCAACCCCATCATGTTGGGTAGAGGCGCGCGCGGCTTGGACTCGTTCTGCAGGAACTTGACGAACTCCAGCGCGAGGGAGTCGGGGGCGGCGGCCGAGCGCGCCAGCCCCAGCCGCTCGCACTCCTGCTGGTTGAAGTCCAGCACCGTCGAGAGGATGCGCAGGACTTGTATCCTGGGGATGAGTTAAGGATAACATAACAAGTCAAGCTAATAAAAGTGTTTTTAAAAGGGCGAGAGATTTAGCGCGGCTGATCGCAACCCTACGATCACGAGATGGTCAGTGATGATGGCTCAGTGGTAGTGACGTCGACTTGCGATCCGTAGGACGTGGGTTGGAATCCTACAATGAGCTTGAGCTTTTGGTGATGGAAAACATCGTGTCGAAACCATAGCTTGGTGGTAGGGTATTTTCTAATACTCGCCTGGCTAGCTACAACTCTCTTGTTAAGAATTTGTCGCCAAGTACCTATAGGTGTGATCCGGCAGCTTCTCTTGAGAGCCAGTTCCCAGTCCAGGTGTAGCGTGGCGCCATCTTCGACCACATCGTCACTTAACATCAGGTGATTTGTGGTCAAACTATAGGAGGTAAGAAAAATTACTTACTTATTACTACTGTTCCCTCCCGCCGTCGTGACGTAGTTGATGAGCAGGTTCTTCACCAGGTTCTTGTCAACCTTGTCCTGCTGGTTCGAGATGGCGTTGTAGTACCTCTCCTCGGCCGCCGCCACCGATGTCTGCAGCGTTCTCACTGGCAACACGGCACACGGGGCTTTTGTTAGTAACATGGGGGATGTTGGACCAATTTTCATCGAACGTAGCTAAGAACACTCCAGACTAATTCAACTTTCAAACATTTAAAAAAAATAGCATATTTATGTCATATGTCAATAACAGACAACATTGTCTACGAGTGTCTTTAGGACCGGCGGCCAATCTAAGGAGTGTAAGCACACTTTTGGCGTTGTGGAAATCTTAATTTAGATTGGGCCACTTTTCCGCAGAGCTCCTTGATTTTAAAACTTGTACTTAAATTTAACAAGCTATTTTATACTAATTCTTAACATTAAAATGCAATGGAATAATTCGACACACGACACACTACTTAGGACTGTTGATTAAGCAGAAGCAGAGCAATAGCTCTCAACGATATTCTTACATCGCATAGTACTGCTTCGTGGTCGCATTATTCTTTCCAATAATGTGTGCAATTCATAAACACTAAAACTTACTACAGATCTCATAGAATAATGTCCAATACACTATTACCATGCATTTCTACGGCAGCTTCGCAGATCGACGCACGATGCATTCGCACACACGATCTCAAAGTATTATTCAGCCACTGGGTAGGGGACAGTTACCACTCACTCACTTAAAAGCTTATTTATAAAACAGCCAACTACACTGTCAGCACAAAACAAAATGTTGATGAAAACTGTTAGATGTAACGAAAACATCATCCACATAGAAGAAGCAATATGTCAACGTGATATGCTAATTAAGTCATTATTGATGTAAGAACAACGATTATTATAGCATATTTAAGCTGTAAGTAGGATAAACTGTGGCCAGATTAATGAGGAATGTTCATTTCATCATCATAGTCATGATAATTTTGCCTTCAGGTACGTGATGATAGTCATATGTGACATCTATTGAGGTAAAATTAACTCGCTTCTAGATAATGTTTTAGAGTATAAAGTAGCTCAAAGTGCAAGTGATTCGTGTCCCCCTTTATTGTATCCACCAGTACCTGAAGTAATACTCAGAAACAATGTGGCGTACTGAAGATCTTCTAGTTTCTACTTTCAACTAAAAAGGACAAAAAATAAACAAAAAGCTTTCTTGCTTTGGGAACACCTGATGGTCATTTCGTTTTGGAATTATTTGACATGCTTCACTTTTAAATTTCACAACATGCAATGCATATTAAATACTATCGATTATCGTAAAAAATACTTTTATTTTAAATGATCAGGTCAGGTGTATTCCCAAATCAGGAAAATAACAAACAAAGTGCAATGCAAGACATAAACTTGCTCGTGCAATGAAATAAAAATCATAATCACAAGCAAATAAAAAACATGGTGAAAATAGCACAGGACGTCACGATGTGAAGCCAAAGTCCTCGATCAAACCCCATATGGTAATCTGAGTAGTACGCGGTCAAGCCGGCTGGCAACCTGACAGGCTGGTAGCTGTCAAATGACAGTTGCCAGCGCGTAGCCGCGGTGTGAAGCCTCACAGTTACCAAATGAGATTAGACCGAAGTAGGCGGAAGCTTGTCTCTTGATACGTTTTCTTTCTAGCGCTTATGACACATTGAAAATGTTGAATATTTATTTTTTAATAAGTATCACAACCAATTTATCATTATTGCAACATAAATCTATTTTTTTGTGTGTTGTACATATTTGCAAATAAACCTTAGACCCACTTCAACATAAAGAAATTGAATTAGAAAATGTAAATTTCGTCTTATTTTCCAAAAGTAACCTAAATCTTAATTTGTTATATTCATGTACAGAAAAGAAAACATTTTTTGTATGTAATAATGGAAATAACGTTACGTATAGTAAATAAAACTGTATACAAATGATCTAAAGCTTTTCTAACAGTTAATAAACACAAGACACATGTAAAGCTCAAAATCTTCAGCGAAAACAACAATGTCATCTACGTAACAAAAGCGTTTACATAAAACTTACGTGTGCCAATTGTGGTAAATATATACTGTGGCTATGCGGAATCTAACTGTATACCAACCGGTAGCCTGGGGTACAACTAATCCCAGAATTACCAGCTGATATTTAGCCAGATGCCCGTAAAACTGGTGCTAATAGGATTTGGTAGAATCCTTCGTCTACATCTATATTAGAAAAAATAATGTAGAAATTTACAGCAAGTAATATTTGGATCTGATTGGACCAAAGCTGTGTGTGAGGTGAGACAACGTCATTAATTTTCTAATATATTATGCCAATCTCACGCACTTTTCAGCCTCTTACAGATCTTAAACATTTTCTATGCTATTACAAACAACTCAAAAACAGTAACAATGCTAAATACATTCCATATAATAACTACTTCGATCGAACTAAATAAAACACTTGAGCTTACGTAACGTAACATCTAATATAACTAAAACTATAGTTTACATCAAGGGAATGTATACTAGAACAATTATATAAATAAAATAGATTCAAATAGAAGATTATGTGAGGTTCCGTGCAACAAAATGCGATGAGTTTTCAATTAAAGTAAAATTTATCTAGACGATACATAATACTCTCTTCTACGTTCAATACTATTCAATTTTAGGCATGATCTATACGAAAGTTTAAATCAAAACATCACATACCTTGCTCTTTCAAATCGTTAATCTCCGCACTCTTAGTCTCCAACCGGTCGCCTAATCGCGTGGCAGCTTGCAGGCCTGCCAACGCCTCTTCCAGTTTGGTATTCAGTCGAATTATTTCATCTTGACAGCTGCTGTTTTCACGTTTCAAATCCTCCATCTTGTTTCTTATTTTTTCTGTTGCAGATTGGACTTCGCGATCTTTGTCTGTAAAATCGAATAGAATTTGTTTGGTTGGGTTTACTAATTTCTGATTTGTGATGTTTTCACGTTGCTACAAATACTAGTTCAACTAGAGTTCATACTTCTTACTGGTGTGACAGATCACCCAGCCCTGTCCCAATGAATTGAATTGATTTTATGAAGATAACTGGGACTCGCCTGCTCAAAATCGATCGAGAAAAATGTCAATAGGAATACAATTTGCCGCAATTAGCATCCACCCCATCTCCTGACTGAGTACTCGTGAAGCTTACCTAATGTAAACTGTTCCAGTACTATCTGCAAGTTGGTTAGTGCTGCTTCGCTGCGACTTCTGGCGTCGTCCGCTTCGCTCAACTTCGCTTGGACTTCTTCGCGCTGCTTTTCGAGCAGCTTGATTTGATTTCGGAGGGTTTCCACTTCTTGATTTGATCGGATGCTGGGAAATTTGAAAAAAAAAGCAGCAATTATTTTATGTAGGGAGACAAAAGAAGCTTGCGTCCTTTTTTCCAACCATAACGAAAAACTTTAAAAGAGTTAAAATTTTGACGTGAATATGTGGGAGGCAATTGACTGGCTGATGATAACAAAATCGGGGGATAAATTTCGATGCTGCAGCTGCGTATCCATCATGTACATGACAATTTAATTACACCACTAAAAGCTAAATGATCAAAGAATTCGTTACGTTGCGGGGGGATTATGACGAAACGCTTGATGTGTGCGAGTAGCGAGTTGTAGATAAGAAATGCTCACTTATTGCTTGTGTAGACAGTGCTCGACTGTTTAGCGCGCTCCTCCACTTGGTGCAACCTCGTCTGGCATTCAGTCAACTTCTGTTCCGACGCCATCAGTTCTTGGGTATAACTCTCTTCTGTTTCCATCAGGTGCCGTCGCAGACGTTCCAGTTCTCTAGTAGAGTTTTGCTCTTGCTCTGACAACTGGAATTCGGAATAAGTATTTGTAAATCAAATAACTCTTAGATCATTATCATCAGTACACTGCTAAACATAGGCCTTTCCTAGATTACGCCACTGCGATCTATGGCTCTCATTTAATCGCTGCTGGTCACTGCGAAGGTATATCGTTACTCCACCTAGCCGGAGAACGTCTTTACTACGTTTGCCGACTCAACTCAGAATAATAATAATCTATCCCGTTTCCCTTCAAATTAGAATTTCATAATTAGTTCAAAAGAAAAATACTACAAATTGTGATCCTTTGCAACACAAATTTAAATAAAAAATGCGACCTCATTACGCGGTCATTCCACGCAGATATAGTAACGCGCCCGCGTTATGTGCTTTGACGCTCATAGGGAAGAAGGACCAAGGCGCTCTAACAGCATAACACACTTAAAAAAATAACTATTTAGATATATTGATTAAAATAATTTACCTGTGCATTTTCTGCTGTCAATTTCTTAACAATCTCTAACTGCACGGCTAGATTTCTGTCCAAATTATCACATTTATCAGTTAAATTTCTAACTACTTCACTAGCATTTTGCAACTCAATTTTTAATCTATCATCATCAGTAGCATTTTTACTTAGAGATATTATAATTTCATCCTTTTCTTTGAGAGTTATCCTTAACCGTTCACAGTTATCACAAGTATTAGAATGATTTTGAATAAGTGTGTCCTTTTCATCAACTATACGTTTAAATTCATTGGTTTGTTCTAAAAGTACATGATGCAATCGCTGTACTTCATTGTGGTATTGAACGCTTTCATTGTGCTTTAAATTGATGAGATTTATTAAATCAGTTTTCTCTGCGGTTGCTTTGTCTATCACTGATTTGTATTCATTAGTTGTCTTTTCTAATTCGTCAAATTTAAATTTCAATTCTTCTATTTCTTTTTCTTTAAGTGTCAAGTTGGCTTTAATATCAGTAAATTCTTTTTCAATTACTTCTTTTTCTTGCATCAATTTTCCGTAATCATTATTCTGATAAGTGTGATTTGCTTTTAACTTTTCGGTAAGCTCACTAATTGATTGGCTCAGTTCCTTTATTTCTTTATCTTTGGTAATAATTTTTGCCTGGTACTCATCACGAGATTTTTCAACTTCTTCTAGTCGAATAGATAAAACCGATATTTCTGTATTTTTCAAGTTCATTTCATCACGTAGATCGCTTAGTTCTGAACCAATATCATGTGAACTTTCTCGTACGATATGTAACTCTTCTTGATTTTGATCAAACCTCTCTCTTTCTTTTACTAACTCATGTGACAGCGATTCTGATCGTAACCTAATTTTTTCTAGCTCCTCATTTTTAACCAATGCTCTCTGCTCCATTTCATTAACAGTTTTATTAAGATTGGATATAGTAAGCTGGCTTTCACGAACAGCCAAATTAAGACTGTCAATTAATTCATCTTTTTCATTAATATCTACTGTTAATTTATTAAATTCCTCATCTAAATGCAATATTTTGGAGTCAGTGGATGACAATTCAGTTTCCAGTTGAATATTTCTTTGGTTAAGCTTATGATTTTCTTGTTGCAAGCTGGTGATTTCTTTGTACAAATCTTGCTGTTCAATGATCTTTACGACACATGGATCTTTTGTTTCTATTGTCGTACTTTCAGGATTTGTGCCGTCTCCTTTACCTTTAGAGCTGGCTTTGAGAGTATTATTTTGAGTCACTAGATCTTGTTCTCTAGATTGTAGAGACTGAATCTGGGAAACAAGCGTTGAATTTTCTTTGATCGCTTGATTCAGTTTCTGTGAAAGATGCGTTTTTTCTGAAGTTAGCCGCTCAGTTTCAGATGTTGTAATTTTCGTGGAATCCATCTTACTTTCCAAAATGGCAACTTTGTCCAGAATATTCTGCTTATCAGCTTCTACTTCTTTCTTATCTTTAATAACTTCATCTAGTTTACCTTCATATTCCTGCAGTTTATAATTCATAGCTGATTTTATAGTTTCAGATTCTTTGAGTATGGAAGCCTTTTCATCTAAAGCAGTAGTAAGATCATTTACTTGTTTAGTTAATAAAACTTTATCATTCTCTATGATGTGAATGTCAATAGCAAGCTGCTCATTTTTAGAATTAGCGGCGATTAAGCGTTTTTTTAAATCGTCAACTTCATCACCGACCTTTTTAAGTTTTTCTATTTCCTGACAATGAACAGTTAGTTCCAATTCTTCAATTGCTTCTGTTTTATTCTTGCAAACGTCTAATTCACTTAACATCGTAGTGTATTTAGTTTTCAAATCTGTCAAGCTTTCTTGAAGAACTATTTTTTCTGCCTTTGCTTCAGCTAGTTCCTTTTCTATTCTCTTAATCTCTGATTCAAAAGTTTTGTTTAATTTACTACAAGCGTCCAACTCGGTTTCAAGTGTCGCTATATTGTCTTCATGACTTTCTATAATTGGTTCTAGTTTTGAAGCATTTTTTAGTGTTGCTATTTCAGATATCAAGAAATCATTATTTTTCTTCATCTCATTGAGTTCCTGTTCAAAATGTTGGATGTCAGTAGTGAGGAAATCATTCTCTGTGGTCAAATCATCAATCTGGGTTTGCAAATGGTTTACATTATGATTTTTTTCAGAAAGTTTATGCTCTAAACTGTCAATCTCTTTTTTGAATGAATTAACAGTTTTGAAGACACTTTCTAGCTTGTAAAGCACTATATTATCACCAACAGAAGGTATTTCTCCCACGTAATCTAACGGAATCTCAAAGTTGACATATTTGTTGTAAAGCTGCATTACTTTTTCAGATTTTATTAGCTTAAAATCTTCATTATCTTGAACGTCTCCTTTTAGTGACAATTGATACCTCAAATCATTAATGTCACGTTTCAAATGTTCGATAACACCCTTGGCATTATCATCAATATTTATTTCATCATGATGCATAAGATTTGCGTTTCGCCTGTCTCTCACATCATTCAATTCTTTCAAAACTTCTTCATACTTCTCTTTTGGCACCACTTCGGAAAGTCCAGTATTTTTAGTGCTAACTTCTAAATCATGCTCTAATTTCGTAACTTCTTCTTGAAGTTTAAAGACTTCTTCATGCAGTTCTTGGTTTTCTTCTTGAAATTTCTCCGCGTTTTCTCTTAATAAGCCGTACATTCTTTCCAAATTCTGATATTTGTGTTGGAGTGTATCATAGTCAGACCTAAGCGTACTCATACTTTCAATTTCTTTATCTCTTTCTCCAACTTTTTCTTGTAACATTTTGATTTCATCTCCAAACTCATCATTGCTACTTTTTAAACTTTCATGATCTTGTTTAAGGACTTCGAAATTCTGTTGTAATTCTTTCTTTAGGGACAAGAGCCTCTCTGTGGCTTGTTGATGTTGGATATCTAAATCTTCTAGATTCCTGGTTAAGTTATGATTTTCTTCTCTTAGTCTGTTTAATTCTTCATCTGAGTCTGGTCTGAGGTCAACTGTGTCTCTTTCCTTCAGGGTGGATAGTTCATTCTGTAACGCTCGTATTTGCACTTTGTACTCGTTCTCGATGTTTTCGGTAAGTTTTGAAGTTTGGGGAGAGGGGTCCCAGTACCAGCTGCCTTCATCTTCTTGGACGCCATTTTGTTTCGAGAGCCTCTGTAAAGAAAAGAAAAAACAACGTTAGTAAATAAATTCATACCGTTCGACAAAACTGAAATATAATAAAGTATAAGACAAATGTTACATACATATTCATCTGATTATCGACCAATTTCAATAACCGATCTATCCACGGTTTGACATAAATTTGACATCACTTCTTTGGAGCTTAACTCAAATTTAAATCTCCAGTAGGGCAAATCGTGGATAGATCGATTATTGAAACCGGCCGTTAGAGAGATATAACATAGTCTATTCTTTTGACCACTACAATCCTAGATTGCGATACCCGAGTCATACACGTAGATGGGGAAAAGCCAGCTTTATTTACACCTTATATACGGTTCAAAATGTGACTACTAAACTGATTATAACAACCTATAATGTAATAATTAACTAAACGAAATTGTATTCGTATTGTTTAACTGATTCAAAGTACACTTATCCCAAGTGACATAGGTTGTGTTTTATGAATATTCACCAACACGAACGAAGCGTTGCCCAGTAGCTAGGAGTTAATTAATGTGATTAGTAATAATTAGTAGTACATTAGAAAATACAGCACTTGACGGTTTTCTGAGAGCATTATTTGTAGAAACGTATTGTGTCATTTTTTTTACTATTTACAGGGTAGCGTTTGACCACAAGTCACCTGATGTTAAGTGACGATGTGGTCAAAGATGGCGCCACGCTACACCAGGACTGGGAACTTGCTCTCGAGTGAGGCTGCCGGAACACACCGATAGGTGCTTGGCGACAGATTCTTAACAAGAGGGTGGTAGCTAGCCAGGCGAGTACTAGAAAATACCCTAACACCAAGGTTTCATCACGATGTTTTCCTTCACTTAAAGCTCAAGCTCATTGTAGGATTCGACCCCACGTCCTACGGATCGCAAGCCGACGTCACTACCACTGAGCCATCATCGCTATCATTATATTATATATGCTGGAGAGTAACAATACAATGGCACCGTCAGAGTCGTAAACATATTATAAACCAAATATATCGGCACATTAGACACAGAACAGATAAACAGCCAGCTAGTTGGAACACATGCGGTAATCATTCGGCTCCTTGTTCGGATAAATATTAAATACTTCACAACTTTTAAGGTGGATTTTCATACGGTGTTCCGAACGAACATTTCAATTTCTTCAAGAACAAAATTTCATTCAACGTTTGACCACTAGTCGCCCCATGTTATGTGACGATGTGGTCGAAGATGGCACCACTTTACGCCTGCAATTGCAATGACAAAGTGACAATCTTCCCACTGAGGTATCCATAGTCCGGTATCATGCACTAATGCTTGTTGATTTCTGAGTCTCGATGATAGTTAAGTTATGGCAGCGTTTTATTTTTACATAACACTTGCTACAAAACTTTACATCAATCATCACGACAATGGGACCAGCATGGCGGACTAGGGTCAGTTAATTTCAGGAAAGAAATGCGGACCCTATGACAGACATAATCATATGTGAGAATATGATAGAAATGGAAGACACTAACATTCGTTACGTCACTTGTGTGTTTTAAACACATAATATGTCCTTAAAAAGCACTGAGCATTGTGAAAAACCTGCAAGAAGCCGGAAAAGATAAAGGTTGCTATGGAAGCATAGAAAAAAACAGCAGCGAGCACATTGTTCACTACGTGTCTCCGCCGCGAACAAACCGTTCGCGTTGAACGCTCAACGAAAACCACCTTTAATAAAGGCAAGTTTACATTCGTGACGACAGACGAGGCGAGATGTTTGCTATTGTATGTCCACGCTCAAGGCGACTTTCAATCCAAATTAAAGGACGATTATTCGGTCTCTGAATTGCTCAATGATGCCACTTTCTGTGCCTTTGGAAATATATGTAACTGCAATTTCATTTTCATATACTGGCCTTTTGTCATTTGCTTGTGTTGATTTCTCACAAACACGACTAAATCGCAAGCCAACGTCACAACCACTGAGCCATCAGCTTCAATATCTCTGGGATACTCCAGTCTTTGACGTGGTCGTGACGATGTGGTCGAAGGTGGTGCCACGCTACGCCTAGACTGGGAATTGGCTCTCAAGTGAGGCTGTCAGAACATCTAAAGGTTATTTTTTTTACAAGGTAGCGTTTGACCACAAGTCACCAGATGTTAAGTGACGATGTGGTCGAAGATGGCGTCACGCTGGACTCGGAACTGGCTCTGTAGATCGTTGGTTCAAATCCTACAATGAGCTTGAGCTTTTTGTGAAGGAATACATCGTGATGAAACCATAGCTTGGTGGTAGGGCATTTTCTAGTGCTCGCCTGGCTACCACCATCGAGTTAAGAACCTGTAGCCAAGCACCTATATATCGTTGTGTTTCGGCAGCCTCACTTGAGAGCCAGTTCCCAAACCAGGTGTAGCGTGACGCCATCTTCAACCACAAAAAGGCTATCCCAGATTAACCGCTTGGGTTGGTAAGTAAATACGATGATTGTACTTATCATGCTGTAGGTATGAAGCTCTAAGCCAATGCCGACTCGGGGCAGAGTAACAGAGCAGTGTGTGCAGGTTGAGTCACACTCACACCGACGGCTATAAAGATATCGTATCGCGCGTACAAACAGAACAACAGACACACCACGACGTGTACAATGTATATGTACATACAATAAAAATGTAACTACAGTCCGCATTAGCACATAGGCTGAAGAAAGATTCCAGCGGGACAGAACAGTAGGGAAAACCGCGGATGTAAAAGCGGGGCGTGATTATCCTAATATTATAAACGCGAAAGTTTGCGAGTATATATGTTTGTTGCTCTTTCACGCAAAAACTACTGAACGGATTTGAGTGAAATTTGGAATGGAGATAGCTTATTCTCTGGATTAACACATAGGCTACTTTTTATCCCGGAAAAAGGTTCCTGCGCGATAAAGGGAAGACGTGGGTGAAAACCGCGGGGTGCAGCTAGTTTATATATATCCTAGCTGGGTGGGCTACAGTTTATCGCGATAAAAGTAGCCTATGTCCTACCTCAGGTTTCAAACTATCTCCGTACCAAATTGCATATAAATCGGTTCAGTAGTTTAGGCGTTAAAGCGTAATGAACAGACATACAGAGTTACTTTCGCGTCTATAACATTAGTAGGGCTAAATATAGTAATAAAATTCTCGTGTCGCAGTGTTAGTCACCGAACTCTTCTGAAACGGCTTGACCGATTTTTATTAAATCTTTTTTCTATATTTGTTTATTTGTATATTTGTATAGGTCTGAGAATAGGTCGTAGATTTTTTTTTTACTTCATTTTTATCGCGATAAAGTGTAATTTACGCGGGAGAAACCGCGGGGCGCAGTTATTAAATAAAGGTAAGCATTGGTCATATACTGTGCCAGTTAAAAAGCAGAGTTAATTTCTCATCACAATTCCTTCACGAGCAAGTTTTTAATCAACTCTCCAACCTCCCACCATTTTGCCATTGTTACAGGAAACGGCACCGATTACGTGGAACATTAACACGACGGCAATTGGCAAGTGGTGCGTGAAGATAAGCACGGTGACAAATGGTAACCTGGCGCTGTCACTTCGCTGGTTCATTGTCTTGTACAGGTAGAACATTCGAGATTAAACATACGTCATGAAAATTATAAATTGCTTTCGTAGACGCAATGCATGTGAGCTATATATGTGTCAAAATGCCATAGATTTTGTATGGCGATTGCTATGTATTTACCTTTCATACGAGTATGTGGCTTTGATATTTGCTATGTGCAGTCGGTGCGGAGCGTCAAAAGGAATTGAAATAACTACCCTAGTTTGAATTCAAATTTGACAGTGACACAAGCTCCATAGTAGTAAAGTCAAAAATCTATCTCTAGTAGAACAAACTGTGGATGGATAGATTTTATTAATTACGATGTGACATGATTCGTGTTCTGATGAGCTATTCTAAAGCAGCAAACTACGTTGTAGATCTGTTTGCTTTGTCGCGGGCCGCGCGAATACCGGCCGCGGGCCTCAGTGTAACGACCACTGTAATTCTAGACCTCATGTAGTTATTACCCCGGGATGTTTGAGCTTCAACAATGGCACATAAACCAGTAACAGCTTCCACCGTGCCATTCTAACATTTCCCGAGTTGTGACCTCACGCGGAAGGGCACAATAGTTATTAAATCGAAGAATTCGCAACATTAACCCGAGCCGATACTGCGGAGGTCGCCGACTCGGGAAGATTGGACTCAAACGTGCTTTGGTCGCAATCGCTATGTGCGATAAGAGCTTATTCCGCTTCTGAAGTGTGCTGGCGCCTTGGGCTTCGGTTTCCAAGCCGCAGAACCGATAACCGTTGGGGTAGACGTGTTCTTGAGTGGAGACCGCGATTTGGCAAACGTAGTGTAGGACGCCCTGCGACTAGGTGGAGCGACGAATTGCGCCGAGTGGCTGCCAGTAGTTGGATGAGAAGAGAAACGATAACCATTGGGAAAACGTGTTCTTGAGTGAAGACCGCGACTTGGCAAACGTAGTGTAGGACGCCCTGCTACTAGGTGGAGCGACGACTTGCGCCAAGTGGCTGCCAGTAGTTGGATGAGAAGAGCCGAAGACCGGGCTCAGTGGCGTACCTTGGGAGAGGCCTGTGTCCAGCAGTGGACTGATATACAGGCTGATTATGATGGGGATAGTGAAGCTTTAGTTAAAAGAGGATGTGGTCGAACATGGCGCCACGCTACTACACCTGGACAGGGAACTGAATTTCAAGTGGGGGTGTAGCTAACTAGGCGAGCACTAGAACATGTTCTACCACTACTCTATATATAGCTAAGTTTTTAAGTTGTTTCTTTCACACAATCCCTGTCCATAAGAACGAATACAAACAATATTTTCACGCAGGTAACTTTGTAAACGGTAATTGTACAATTTCCAACGATTTCCTTCGCAAATCGTTTGACACAGTTTGCGTACCTTGCGGAGAGCACGCGAGCGACACCTACCGGCAGAGCCTTGACCGAATTCCCGCCGATTCTCTCCTCAAAACGTTATTGTCAACCGTTAAACGCTTTACGTAATAACTGATGTACTGTCAAACGGTACGTTAGGAACTTAGGAACCTAAGGCCCGCCGCACACTAGGCAGCCAGAATATTTGCGCTTCTTGGCTGCGGCAGCCAGAATAAAAAGCGGCTTCAACGGAAGACCAGGGGCCCAATTCTCGCGGCGTGATATATTATCACATTCGATAAATATCGCAATAACTGTCAAATATGTATTGAATTTTGACAGTTATTGCGATATTTATCGAATGTGATAATATATAACGCCGCGAGAATTAGGCCCCAGCGCTGATCAAACGACCAGCACAACGCTGAGTTGAGGCCGGTTTGCAAAATTTTTTTTTTTTTTCTTATTTCTACATAATGTATTTATATTTAGTATTTTTGTATAATTTGTTGCAAATAAATGATTCTAGTTCTAATATTTGAGCAGCCACTGGACCGGTTTAAAAGAAATTTGGTACGGAGTTTGAACCCTGGGGCAGGATATAGGATACTTTTTATTGCGATAAACTAAAGCCCACGCGGGTGAAACCGCGGGGAACAGCTAGTGATAGCAAAAATAAAATATGTTAATCGACATGCCTTGGCAAGATATAATTAAAAAATAATATTATTCAATTGAAAAAACAATTGCAATTGTCCCCATTTTTAAAAGTTTATTAAATTCTCAAGACATGACAGTCAATGTCAGGTTACCATGTACTTCCTCTACATTTGTAGTTGGTAGGTAATCGCTAATGCTGCATTAGAATCAATGCCGGAATTATCCCACGTTATTATACTAAATGTAAGGTCACATTACGAGCGTAATCGTTATTTTTATTACAAAAACTATCTGCACGTAAATTAGATTTTAAAATAATATACATACCTATAGGTGCTTTCGGCGACAGATATTTAAGAGGAAGCCGTGATAAACCATGAATCCGAAATCAGCTCCATACAAAAACGCAAGCGAGCTGACTAATACCGTAAGGTCGTATGCGTCAAAAAAGGTTTTTTCGTTTAAAATGAAAACTATCGTTCATTTTATAGAACTAAACCTGTAGTTCTTTGAAGAATGTGTATATGCCATACAAAAAAAAAATCAACTCTTCAAAAAATCGGTTTTGTATGCCTGTAAAATTAAAATCTTTTTATTTAGAGGGCAGTTTTCGATCATTATAATAATTATTCGAAATATGTTTTAGCCCTAGTGTTACAGTATGAATGGATTACCTCTTCAGTCCTCGCCAACAACGCAAGTAGAATGCAACTCGACAACTCCATACAATGCAAAGCGACGAACACTTTTAGAAGTTTCATCTTACTGTCTTCATTTTTTACCACTTTACACTTATTGCAACAACTATGCAATTATAATTCAAACAGCTATATTCATTCAGTAATTCAAAAACATAACAAAATCAGAACTTGTTTACACGTTTGACCACAACTCATATAACTTTTAACTAATTTTCAAGACAATCTTCTAATCGACTTCACATAAAGGAAGGGGTTGTTATTCCATTGTAAACACATTTTCTTTTAAATGAAAACAAATAAGAAAAGTAATAAAATCAATCGCAATAACATTTTCTTGAGCGATGGTGGCCGAACGGTTAGGCGTGCGACTTACAAGACGCCGACACCGAGTTCGAATCCTCTCGGCCCCGCACCTATGACTCAATAAGTTATGTGCGGAATTGCCATCGCTCAAAACGGTGAAGGAAAACATCGTGAGGAAACCGGCATGTCCAAGAACCACACCGTTCAAGTGCATGCGATATCTACCAACCCGCACTGGGCCAGCGTGGTAGATTCCAGCCCATACTCTTTCTCTGAGAGAGGGCCAGAGTCCCAGCAGTGGGAACATGAAACGCTGATAATGATGATGATGAACATTTTCTTTTTTCTTCATCATCATCATCATCCATCATCTGCCTCTCTCTCGCAGAAGAGAGCGAGAGTATGGGCCTTATAACTTACTTTCGTTATTCAATAACAAAAAACACTTTTTTGCTTTTACCAAATGAAGGGTCCACTGCAATAATGATGAATGTCCTTTAACTTTAGTTTTGAGATAATTGGGTTTTAAATTTATAAACGGTGTAAAAAAACTCAGACCCGAAGATTATAAAATGTTATTATTGTCGTGAACACCTGTGACGTTGAGCGTTCTAACCGTGTAGCCAAAATATTTAAAACATATTTATCACGAGACTGCAAGCGACATTGCTAAGTTTGTTAACAAGATTTCTAAACATAATGTTATGCGACCGAATGGTATTACTAGTTAAGATTAAAAAAAAATTGGTATTGCAGTGGACCCTTCAAATATAGATTGTAGTTCAACAAACAAACAGTCACGATAAAATCTAGCGGTAAGTGTTGGTATTGACGTAGAGCGGAGAACAATTATGAGTACGATACGTGCCGACCCGTGACAGTGGGTGGCAACCGTGACCGGCGGTGGGCTACTGTTGACAGCAATTATACTTCAAGTTTGACCGTTTCATTATAATTTTTTTTTTTGGAAAAAGTTCAAAATTAATAAAAACTCTTTATTTTTTCTTAGTCTGTACCTGTACGACAAAAGTCGCTGAACAATAAACCAATTTAAAAAAATTAAATTAATAATAGATCCGATCCGTTATCCGCGGTTTTGGATCGATATGTCATGATGTCATTTTAGTACTAGGGTTTGACATATTACTACTAAAATGACGTATTATGACATGACATATCGATCAAAAGGCGCGGATAACGGATCAGGATCAATTAATAAAATTCGGGCGTATATCTATTCTGCGACTGTTTCAAAACAATCTGAACATAATATATTTCTAAACAGACCAATTTGAACTTTTATTACTGAAAACGGTACATTAAAGTTAGCTTGTTTTTACACATGGGCGCGCTTGTTTTATTATTTCCACGCTCTATTTATTGTGTATATAATTATTATATTATGTTACAAAACAGGCTGCACGCTTTTTGATCATGAATGATATTATTTTTAACTATGTACTCAACTTTTCCCACTAACATTACAAATTCGAAAGATTGTGAGTGTGTGTTTGTTTTTCACTTCTTCACGCAGAAACGGCTCAACGGATTTGAGTGAAATTTGGAATGGAGACAGCTTATATCCTGGATTAATTTAAAACATAGAATACTTTTTATCCCGGTCGTTGCAGGATAGCGGGGACAAAGTGAATTTTTAAACAGTCCAGCAGATCTCAAGTGATGCGCTTACAAACGAACAGCATTTAACTTTTAGTTATGTAGATTAGTTATGAAGATTAACCGTATGAAAATTATTTTTTAAAACACTTCACTAACAAAACTAAGTATTTTTAAAACACTTTTATTAGCTTGACTTGTAACTAACTAACTAACTAACTAATTAATAGTTATGATTGCCATTTGAACAGTAATGTACACACAATATTTTCACTATTTTTCCACACAATATGAGGGTATCGGCAAAGTTTATAAAATTATAAAACGTCCAGTCAAATTATTGATCCAGTAATTTTTTCAAATGCCGAAAGCGAGGCACAAAGGCGCGAACCGCGGCGCACTGGCCGGTAGTAAAGTTAATGTAATAGGTGAATTTGCATTGAACAAGTAGGTTGAACGACAGTTACTGGATAGCGCCGGAAACTTGTAAATACTGATGGATTTTTCGGTCGCAGTCATTTGTATTGTTAAAAATGTTATGTTGTAGAGAAATAAATTATATGCTGTAAAGACAATCTTTGGCGTAAGAAGTAACAATCCTGCATACATCCATGAAACAATTAGAAAAACTGCAAATCAAAATCTGACTCGAATAAAACTGGCTAAACTATTCTTCCTTCTATTTCTTACAGGGTAGAGTTTGACCACAAGGCACAATGTGGTACCATGCTACGCTTCTGGGAATTGGCTTTCAGGTGAATCTGCCGGGACACACCAGTAAGTGCTTGGCGATGAGTCTAAGTTGAATGTGAATCTAACCAGGACAAAATTACTCACCACCAAGCAAGTTACATACAGCTTTTTGTCAATGCATCTTTTCTTTCTAAGAAAGAAACATATATAGACTTTGATAGCCATCATTCTAACACAAGATCACCACAGGGCTTAACTTTTCGACATACACTGGACAGTAAAAAATTCTTTCCAGTGACTCGCCCAAGGCGCTGGATCAACACAAACGGACCATAAGTTTTCAAAACATCACCACCTGTAAGGTTATGCAGAGTGTTATGACTAGACTTGCACGTAATCGATTTAAGGTGCAGAGACAATATGCCTAGCTCGAGAATGTTGAACAATGTTGCGGCGAACAATACTCGTACGTTGACGACACTGTTGTGTTTATATGTTAGGCATATAAGTATATATTATATTTCTAAGGACTTAAAAGAGACAGGCATTATATTATTTTGACACATTTATATGAATGTGTGTTTGTAGATTTGTAGTTCTTTCACGCATCAACTGAGCAATAAATAAACGTAATTTTTTGCATAGATATAGCTTATAAGCCGGAGAGTGACATATGCTACTTTTCATACGAAAAAATAGGGTAGTTCCGCAGGTTAGGGCTGTGCAAACTTATGACTACTCGCACGTGCTAATTGAAGGTGCAAAGATAATCTGACTGGCTTGAGAATGTTCAACAATGTTGTGTTGAACACATACGTTTACGACACTGTTTTGTTTGCGAAACCATATGACATATTTTGTTAAAGAAAAATGTACATATTATATGAAAAGGAGTTAAGAGGAACGAAATAAGCTAATGATTATGATGGTGATGATGATGAAAGTACGGTCAATGATAAAACTCGCAGAAAAAACCTATTTTCCACTTTTAATAAGAATCTGGGACTCATAACATCGCTGATCTGAGATCCAGTTGCAAAATTGGGCACGATCAACTACATAATACCTACTTACTTCTAAATATCAGCACGGAATTATCTTCCAGACGCATTTTAAAACCCGATTGCCAGTGTTGCCACTCAAAAGACACTTTAAATACGAGTTTTTTTTTGCTTAGAAGTTCACACTTCACAATAAGCTACTAAAGTTTGAACATTTACTTTTATGATTATACATAACTTGACATATAATAGTAACGAGCTTATCTTTAACCGAAGTGTTTGACGCAAAAAAGGCTGCATTGCAATTGCGGTCTCACACTTTTTGCATGACATCATTATTTATTCACAACGAAACTGAAAACGTTACAAAAGAAATAACCATGTCCACGACAATACATGTATTAAGAGGACGCCGTGATAAACAATAAATCTGAAATCAGCTGCATACAAAAACGCAAGCGAGCTGACTAATGCCGTAAGGTCGTATGCGTCAAAAATAGGTTTTTTTCGTTTTAAATGAAAACTATCGTTGATTTTATAGAACTAAACCTGTAGTTCTTTGAAGAATGTGTATATACCATATACATACGCTTCGATTTTTCTGAACCTGATAACTCGCGATACTACTCGGCACCACAGATTCTAAACCTTTCGAAGGACCACCGCAAGCATGTAGAAGTTAAATGCGTATTGGAAAGTTATTATTGAGCTTTTATTAGAATTTTAACTAATATAAATTGGGAAACACTGCCGTTCGCACAATCGTCATAGGAGAGAGAGAGAGATGTTGTCATTACACAAAAACATCCTCCTAAATGAATGCAATGTTGCTCTTACATAGACATAAATTACAACTAAATATTTTATTAATTAAATTAAATTGTATGTTGAATTTGGTTTCAACACTCATTACCTAACTGATTGAATTAAAGCAAGTTCGTCACAATCCCGTGACGTTTTGTCATCTGAACAGTGTGCTATTTAACACTCAGTTGGTTTCATATGAATTTGACATTAAACTATCGACAAGTCTTTGATTTCACTTGAGATTTTGTTGAGAAAACCTACTACACACACTTAACCTTTGAAGGAGTTGCTGACTTTATGGAGCCCAGTAGTGGGTACAGCAATTCTATCTTCGTTCCTAGTATTAAATTGTGATAATCTTTCTTGGCCACATCGCTCGACGAACTGATAACCGATGGCGAAGAAAGGTTCTCGACCACGAACCGGAAGACGTTCTGTAGGTAGAGCCCCCACTATGTGGACCGCCATTGTAAGAGTCGCAGGGAGCCGATGGATGCAAATGGCTAATAGCCGTTCATGGTGGCGTTTAAGGGGGGATGCAGTAGACTCCTTCGGGCTGATGTTGACGATGAATCTTTCTTCTATTCTTGCCACTACTTCAATACTGTCACACTTTACTATAAAATCATCAAAATGTCAGCATCAACTCATCGTCAGGAATCAATTTCACATGACGCCACGTCCTTCGTAGCTGCTACCGGAACGATCGCGTGCTGACACTCGTCACATTCCAATATCAACCTTACAGTCCTAACTTTGAGGTTCACATTCAATGATTCCTCGTTGACAACAGCTACAGATCAATATCAACTGTATTGTTAAGATCTTTGGGTGTTTTTTGCGATAACATCAGAGTGATGAATCGGCAAATGGGCAGCTGGAAAGTTATCTAGGACGGTAAGTACTGCAGGTTGCCTTTTTATTAATTGTGAATTGTCAGTTTGGTCGTGCATTCGATGAATAGATCAGATGCAGCTGAAACACGATTCGATGGGTAACATACAACGTTTATGCCGACAGAACTTTTGTCTAACAGGGTAGCATATTATCACATTCGATAAATATCGCAATAACTGTCAAAATATGTATTGAATAAAACAAAAGACGCCACTTCGCTCCACCTGGAGTGAGCGCATATCCTTCGTGACTCAGAATAGTGCTGGGGCCCAATTCTCCCAGCGTGATATATTATCTCATTCGATAAATATCACAATAACTGTCAAAATATGTATTGAATTTTGACAGTTATTGCGATATTTATCGAATGTGATAATAAATCACGCCGCGAGAATTGGGCCCCAGGCCCGCGTGTTAGATTACTGACCATACTCTCTCTCTCTCTCTGATGCTGGAGCCACACTAACGGGAATTGCCGTTCAGTAGCGAGATGATTGACGTTTGACGTAAGTGTGGCCACGACATTGGACAACGGCATTCACATTGGCGTTTGACGTTAGCCGATAACTCAAGTGCATTCACGTTGACCGTTCAAGTGTAGCCACTCACATAATTGCATTAATTATAAACGGAATATTTATCGCGATGGTAGGCATTGACATTTCCCTTGACGTGGACCTTAGTGTGGCCCCAGCATGAGCGAAGGCCCGAGTCCCAGCAGTGGGAACGTAATAGGATGACGATGATGCAAAAGGACGTACGGTTTGTTGCGTAACCATCCATTTACATTTGTACGACGGTCAAAGAGGTCAGCGGCGAACAAACGGCAAATTTTCTCATAGAAAACGAAAACGCAAGTAGTAAATACCTACTTGAGAAACCTCAAATGACATGTCCGCAGTAGGGCGTGTAATACCGGACCATTCACAATACCGGAATTTCAAAGCCGGAATTGAATCCGATATTGGAAGACGCGATTTCGGTATTTTGAGCGTGTATTACCGCACCATTCTTAATACCGCCGAAATTATCATTATACTATTATTATCGAATTATTGATATCTAAGCCGGAATTGAATCCGATATTGGAAGACGGGATTTCGGTATTTTCCGGTTTTGAAGCGAGTTCAGTGGTGATACATATAATATAGACTCCGACTTGCGACCGGGTGGTTGTCGTGGTGGGTTTGAAATAAATCCTCTGATTAGCTTGAGCTTTCGATGAAAGAAAAACATCGTGATAATACCATAACATCTAGCTTTGAATACGAGGAATATTAAGCATAACGTTTTACTTGTGAAATGTTATGTGCTAAAGTACAAAAAAATGAGTTTCATTCACTAACTATCAATATTGTAATAACAAGATTGGGTCATCTCAATACCGGTATTACTACATCGAAAAAATTCCGATACTTCGAGACTCCGGAATTCCGGTATTCACACCCTACTCCGAAGGACTTTCAAGATCCCAATCATCGTATGACATTAGGTATGCTTTGCGAAACTAAGTTTTAAGCGTTAGCTGACAAAGTTGAGTGTTGAACGATGTCGTAAGCGTGATTGTATGTAATGATGTTGCTGTGCTGTATAGAAGTGCATGGTCCAATGTCATGCGAAATGATTGACGGTGGTTAACTCTGTATCTACTTCTATTGTAGAAATACACACAGTGAACGAGAACTCGACATATTAGCTTACGCACACAATCACACACACTGTTGTTAAACAATTTGCTTACTACAAAGTAATTCATTTGAAACATTATGTTAGCTTACTTTCAATTTTAAAAAAAAGTCATGAAACAAGTTCCAATTTCAATTTCAATAAACTTTTGGCTCCTGAAATAATTTAGAAGTAATCAAGTTTGTCGACCGATGTAAGGTGGCGGGTTCCGTTCTCGCCACGAGATCAACGTTTGTAAATTAAAAAGCGCAAGTATTTGTTTCGTGTCTGGTTGTTGTGGATCCCCGATTCGCTTAGTTTCTGATAACCTAGATACAGGGAATCCTAGTCAATGGTCCGAGCTATGTATTTGATTGTGTGGACCAAAGTTAGGATTCTTATCATTTGTCATTAATTTCATTTTCATACGTATGTAAATAGAAATGCGTATTATTAAAAAAAAAATCACAGACAGCGAGTCAGCGAAACATTTCCAATTCCGGACAGTATACAAAACTCCGTCCGGACATTTTCCGGACGCCTTCTAAACTAGGTCAGATCCTGGAAAAAACGGACGGGTGGCAACCTTAGATGAATAAAAATTATATCCGCTAAATAACTTTAGAGACATTAAATTTTGTGTCAAGTTTAATAACTGCCAGCGTCGCTGTACTGCGTCTGTTCCTTTGTGCCGTGTGAATATTGAGCGTTTGTGTCACTTGTGCAGTAATAATTATTAATATAATTATTTATGTTTGTGAGCGATTTAAATAATTACGCGTTTGACCGAGAGAATACAGTGTCGCTAGCTGGTTTGTCTAATAAAATATAGATAATACAAAATTAATTATCATTTAAAAACAGCTCGACCGATTTAGCTGATTCTCTTAGGTTTGTATCAAAAAAAATGTATGGAAAACTAATCAGAAAGTTGGAAAATTCGATAAAAACTGATCGAGCCTTCTTTGGGGATTTCGCTTCGGCTTCGTTGTAGATGAAGATTGTCTGAAGTTTACTCAAAACCGTTAAATATCATCATCATCAGTCTATTCCGTTCCCACTGCTGGGACTCGGCTCTCAGAAAATACAGGAGTCAGAGTAAGGGCTAGCGCTTACATACAACTGTTGCATCGACTAAACTGTTTTGTCGAGTTGTGTACTTTTCGTGATTTCTACTCAACTGAACAGTTTAGTTGATGGAAGTGCGTATACAATCGATTTTATATCTTCTCAAATCGACCAGTCTTTATTCAGCAACGCTCGAGTCAAGGTGTTTACAAACCATGTCAATTAACAACAAAGTTTTGTTTGTGCTTTGCTTTATAGAAATTTTAAGAGAGATAAAAAAAGAAGATACTGTGTACATCCTGTACTTAGTGATAGATTATCTAGTGGAATATTTCATACGTTACATTCTAAGCTGAAAGAGCACCCAGACAAGTTTTTCAAATATTATAGAATGAGTGAAGAAACGTTTAATGAAATTAGTCGCGGCCAGTCACGGATCGACTGTTTAGTCGATGGTCTGCGCACATCAATACAATGCAATACAAATTGAGCGCTTGATCGATAGTTGTCCAACTTTTAAATCAAAAGCAAATCGATATAGCTTTTTGGCTTTTTTGTCGAACAACTATCGAGTTGACTGTATGTGCGCTTTAATATATTCTTTTAAACATATGATACACAACAAAATAGTTGTTCAACTAAAAGTTGTATGTAAGCGCTAGCCCTCAGAGAGAGTATGCACCATAATCTACCACACTGGTCCTGTGCTCGTTGCTAGATGACGTACCTATGCCATTGAATGTAGTAAGGGGACCATTTATTGATAATTACGTAAGGGTAAAAAAAATCTCTACATTTTTTTTAATGTAATATTTTTATTTATTTTTTTACAATTTACAGGGTAGCGTTTGACCACAAGTCACCTGATGTTAAGTGACGATGTGGTCGAGATGGCGCCACGCTACACCTGGACTGGGAACTGGCTCTCAAATGAGGCTGTGATATATTGGCAAACAAGCAGACAGCCCGCCTGATGGAAAGCGGTCACCGTCGCCTATGGACATTTGCAACACCAGGGGAGTTGCCGATGCGTTGCCGACCTTTAAGAACTCTTTTCACACCCATCTTGAAGGATTGCAATCTGTAGCACTGCGGACTTGTGGGGGAAGCTCATTCCACATTTTGCAGGAAGGAGCGCATAAACCGCTAGGTGTGGGATTTCCAGGACTCGATAGTGTGTCGATGAGCTTTGTTCCTACATGTTCTTGGATTTCCAGGACTCGATAGTGTGTCGATGAGCTTTGTTCCTACATGTTCTTATCTTGGAAGGGGAGGGGGTAAAACCCACGTAATATTTTGTAAGTCAAAATTTTATACTAAGAGGATCAAAATCGCCAAAATCATTCTTACGCAATTCGTGACTGGTCCTAGTTGGAGAGGCCTATAATCCAGCTGTGGACTGATACAGGCTGCCATTGCTCCACCGTAATTAATATAAAAACGTAATCTGTAGTCAGTAGGTGGCGCTAACAGATTCACTAAACACCATTTTCGCAGCGACTCAAGATCCTACACACTAATCAGCCATCTCGGAGTACGTTCTACACTTCCACATTCCACGTCACGCGAAGGTCACACGCGAGCGCAGGCTAGTGATGTCGACTGATAAATAATCGATTATCGATAGTTTCGTTGACACAAAACAACAAAATCTTAATTGAATCCAAGACTTGTCGATAGCTAAACTTCAAGTCCATATAAAAGGAAAGTTCACTACAATGGTGTCGATTCGGTTTTGCATTCTCTAAAACTGAGTTTGACAGGTCTAATAGAATTGCTGTCTTTTTCTAGCCACTGTAACACCACACTGAAGTAAAAAAAGGACAGCATTACTTTGAGACCTGTCAAACTAAGTTTATGGTTTACAATGTCAAGCTTTTTGTCATCTAATAGTCTGATGTTTTACGAGTATAATAAGACCAGCGGTTTAGGCTGTGCGTTGATATCAGTCAGTCAGGACCCTTGATTCTTATAGTACCTATAATATAATATAGATGAACTGCAATATTATATCGATGTCAAAATTGTCGATAGTGTGGCAACACTAGTGCAGGTTCCGACGCTGCAAATTCATTTGTATTTAATAGTTGTTTTAATTGTGATCCGTGTTCACTTTTATGTGCCTTTACGTTTCTGTTTGAAGAATAATTTAAGCATTGATAATAATAATTGATACGTATTGAAAAATAGTAATAGTTTAGGAATCGAAGGGAATGTGTAAAAAGGGGTAAATAAAAAAAGAAAGCGACATGTTTAAGAAAAATTAGCGCTTTAAGTTTTTCGCGTATTTTTGTATTTTTCGCGATGGAACTTAAGGGTTCAACCCCATCATCAGCCTATTACGTTCCCACTGCTGGGACTCTGGCCTTCTCTCAGAGAGAGAGTACGGGCTGTAATCTACCACGCGGGCCCAGTGCGGGTTGGTAGATGTCGCACGCCCTTGAATGTTGCGGTTCTTGGACATTCTTGTTTCCTCACGATGTTTTCCTTCACCGTTTTGAGCGATGGTAAATCCGCACATAACTTATGAAGTCATAGGTGCGGGACCGAGAGGATTCGAACTCGGTGCCGGCGCGTTGTAACGCGGTTACCGTTCGGCCACCATCGCTCAGGGTTCAATACAGACCAGTAACATTTGCAGCTGACTGTCCGCCTGCACAAAGCATCTAGTAGTACTATTTCCTGACATACCTAGTGCCTACAGCAAGCAGGGGGACCTTGTCCTAGATGCTAGCCGAGGCGCTAACCGGCCAGCTTTATTGACAATCATTGTCGTTATGACTTGATGCAACCTTTGCATGCTGTTGCTAACTGGTAAAAAAATTGACATGAAGTTAGAGGAAATGCGAGAAGTAAGTAATTCAGAGTTTGTTCCATGTTTCTTTACAGTGTGACGTTTGACTACAAGTCACCTGCAGTGCAATTCTAATTCATTCGGAAACTTTTCCGACCACGAATTAGAAAAAAATTCGCGAGAATTTTTTAAACGCGACTTTCAAATCTGTGATCGTAAACCGATATTTAATTTGACAAACCAGCTGTTCGATCACGGAAAAGTTTCCGACACCTATAAGTTTATCCTTAACAAAAAAACAATAAAATCTCTTCTTTTTTATATTATCTAATACTCTTTTCACACCCATCTTGAAGGTCAGGAATCTGCAGCACTGCGGAAAGAATTGTGGGTTTGCGACTTGTTGTTTCGATTCTATTCTATTCTCAAAGGCATAACCAGCCAACATCACGTGCGCACAACTGAAATTTTCAACAGAACTCATACATTTGCCAGCCTCTGAATTTGAATGTAGCAATCTCAGCTTGCCTTGAATACAAAACATTGAACAATACTGTGGAATATAGTCAAAAGCGTATTTCTGTAGCCATATGAATACGATGTGCTTGCGGTCGCGAGTTGGGAAATACGCATTGCTAAACCGCTTTTAGTTTCAGTTTAGAGGCTTAGGGAACGAGGTATAACTACATAATTGTATCAAGACATACATTATCTACCAACCCGCACTGGGCCAGCGTGGTAGATTACAGCCCATACTCTCTCTCTGAGAGAAGGCCAGAGTCCCAGCAGTGGGAACGTGAAAGGCTGATAATGATGATTGATACATTTACGTGATGAGCGATGGTGGCCGAACGGTTAGGCGTGCGACTTACAAGACGCCGACACCGAGTTCGAATCCTCTCGGACCTATGACTTAATAAGTTATGTGCGGATTAGCCATCGCTAAAGGAAACGGTAAAGGAAAACTTAATAGGATACATATTAATATGTTCCACCATCTTTACGCCGGCAAAAGAACAGGGCCCGTAGCCAAGATGCATTCTGCAATCGTTGACGCTAGTAGAAAACAAGAAAAATTTATTGGTTTGACATATTTCAACGCTAAGTCACGTGGTCAGAAATATGCCAAACCAATACTTTTTTCTTGTTTTCTATTAGCGTCAACGATTGTAGAATGCATCTAGGCTACGGGCCCATGCAAGAAACGCCCGGCAGGTAATTCTTTGGGCACGATCACATCTACAATTTTATTCTTATTACTAATTGATTGAATTGGAGCAAGTTCACTGCAATCCCAAGCTTATCGATCCAAAACCGCGGATAACGGATCAGGATCGATTATTTATTTCGGGCGCTTGATGGTCATAGTGAGTAGAGTAAATTGACTTGTGGTCAAACTCTACACTGTAATAAAGAAATTTGAACTTTGAATACTAGAAAATGCCCTACCACAGAGCAACGGTTTTATCCTTACCGCCAAAAACCTTACAGATTTATCTTATTGTATTAAACACCACAGTAAATATATTTTTGCAGCATCTCGAACTGACCTACGCCAACGTTAAAATTTATGTTATTTTTATTGCTAAGCCTATAAGCACAAGGTCTTCCGTGTCAATCAATTTTATTGCCACTTCGACCGGCAATTAGCTATGTTTTTACAATCGTTTTGTTAGAGAACTTTTTTGCTAAACAGGTTTTCATAGCTTCGCCCCGCAGGCTAGAGAGGGGGGGGGGGGGGGGCTGCTATCTAAATAATAATTTAATGTCAGTAAATCTACGATTTTAATTTAGAATTCCCACACAGGCTTTTACACACTGTTTTCTCGTATATAAATATTATCCGCACCAACCGCACTTCCCAAATGTCTAAGCCACACTAAACAAGGTGTACGGATTGCAGTGCAGTACATTTGAACGCGAGTTTTCGGTTAGCGAAAATTAGTAATGCCGCGGTCCGACGGCTTACTTTTCAACAGATCAGACCGGACGGTGCACGTTGAATACACCCTGCCGGTGGCCGTCGACGTCGTTCTAGCTCGCCTGATCGATCCTAAAGTTAATTTTCCAACAAATCAAGCCGCACCAGAGCAGACTTCACACCGTGGGAACACCCCCTAACAAGTACATATTGTTGCATATTATACTGGATTTGAGACAGCTAATGACTTTGACAGCCCAAACCTCAGGGTCTTGTGTTACAGAATGCCACTGAACCGGACGACAGTGCAACCACATGTCCCTAGATCTAGACTAGTGACAAAATGAAAATCACGAAACCAAAATGTCTCGCCACACAGTTTGATAAAAGAAAATGAAAAACAGAAAAACCATTACATTATTATTTTTGAGTATGTATAAATCAAGATCAGGATATGCCGCCAAGCACCTATCGGTGTGTTCCGGTAGACTCACTTGAGAGCCAGTTCCCAGTCCAGGTGTAGCGTGGCGCCATCTTCGACCACATCGTTGGCTTGTTGTCAAACGCTTTCAAATAAATCAAAGTCAAAATACATATTACAATTAGTTTATTGAGAGCAAGTACATAACATAACACTTGACGTAACATTTGATTAAAATTTTATTGTCATTAAATTAAATTACATGACATAGATATTTTTTAACAGATTTCATTTCAATAACCATTGCAATTTCATCTATCATCGACTGCATCACAAAGGACGGCGTCCGATGACAGCAAAAACAAAATGGCGGACGAAAAAAGGGCGCGAAAAAGCGCGTCCGCGTGCTGGCCCACCCACCGGACTCATTCTCACTTCCGAACGCGCCTTCGCTCGTTATTCGTTAGACAAACATCGGACCTTTTGCGAAACCGCGTCGAGCAATCGTGTACCGTACACGGAAAAAAAGGAAGCGGCCTACTTTGACGCTGTAAAAGGCTTTGCATCTCGGTTACGGTAATTTGAGATAAGCATTTGAGAGGCTAAGGTGAAAATTTGGGCTTGATTACAACCAAATCCCAACTCGCACTTGGCCTGTTTTTCTCTGTTATGTCATGATAAACAATGGCGACTTTTTTGGCGGCAATTGAACTGTCAAAATGAAAATTTAGTTTTCGTCTCAAAACTTGTGTTTCTTCTAGTGATAATGTGTGATATTGGTGGATTATTAAATTAACCATTATGTGTTCGTTTATGTGTATGTGTACGAGAGTGGGAAACTGAAAGTGACTTTTCTAGTTGCTCCAAAAAAGTCCGTGTAAAGTTTAAGTAAAGTGCCACTACTTTACTTAAACACTATCCTCATCCCATCCTATCATCTTATCATTATCATGATTATCATTAAAAAATGATTCTACTCTCTGAGTTTGAAATTTTTAATACTTGACACTGGCAAATACACAAATCGGGTGACGCCAAAAAAAAACTACAGCAACTACTAGCTGTCACTTTTTGGTCATAACAATATCGTGTTCCTTAATCTTTACCCCATTAGCAGCACCACGATCGCATCAAACTAATTTAGGTAACATAAAAAAATGTATTCCACGTTATAAAGCCTTTTTTGTCCCGGTTAAATAACGTTTATTACCACTCAAAACAACTACCAATCTGGCATAACAGCGCGAAGCGACCTACCGCAAGCGCCGTAAGCCGTAAAAAAGCCAAAAAAAAGTTGCCACAGCCAAAAACTCTAACAAAAGAGAGAAAAATAAAAACTTAGCGTTACATCACTGGCCGCATAGAATATTCGGTTGTTTGCGACACCGTCGTCGACGACGTTCGTAATTTAAATTTATTTGAATCACAATGAGAACAGTATATGTATTTACTTGGTAATGTCTCTTTATTGTCGCTGGGAGGTTAACTGGGGTTAGGTTACGAAATGTCGTTAGTCGGTCGCGTCTTTTCTGTGCGACATGTTCTTTTTTTAATTTTTTATCTGTGTTAGAGTTGTTTTTTTTTATTTCGCTTGAAAATAATGAGGCCGTTTCGAATTGGGTTAGGCTTATCCCTTAATATTATAAATACGAAAGTAACTCTTGTCTGTCTGTCTGTCTCACTTTCACGCCTAAACAACGGAACCAATTTAAATGAAATTTGGTACAGAGCCATTTAATTTAATAATAATAATAAAAACGCCTAAATAATCACATACCTACTTTGACCTCTAACTAGAATGACCAAACCTCATTGGGGTTAAAACTCTTTTTAAACGATTAAAACTTAAAACCTACCAAAGAGATTCAGATTTCAACATTTTTTTCGTCACAGGAGTTTAAATTCGAACCCAAGAAGTCAACATAGAAGCCACCTATCATCAATATACACTAGTGTACAAACTACAAACAGTTAAAGTATCTCAAACGGATTCTTCAACATAAGGTCTCGAAACTAACCGTCCATAAACAAAAGAACTGATGACAAAGACAAATATCGGTCTTGAAAATAATCACCGCTCGAGAAATTTCTGACAACCCTACAGAATTAGGCACACAACCTGCTTGCTATTACTTGCAACTAGGGACTTAACATCGATATATCGAGTTTATTCGATTTTCTATCGATGTATAAATAATGTATATTTTTTTGGTGGTAGGGTATTTTCTAGTGTACTCGCCTGGCTAGCTACCACACTCTTGTTAAGAATCTGTCACCAAGCACCTTTCGGTGTGTTCCGGCAGCCTCACTTGAGAGCCAGTTCCCAGTCCAGGTGTAGCGTGACGCCATCTTCGACCACATCGTCACTTAACATCAGGTGACTTGTGGTCAAACGCTACCGTGTAAATAGTAAAAAAAAAAAATATATAGAAGAAAATCGAATGTTTGCTTACATACGTAGGTATAACTTATGTCACCACTATTAACCTACATTTCTATTCAAGTTAAACTCATAGAAAATCATTATTTATTTACATTTTACACTAGATAAGTTACTTTGGTCTCTGATTCTACATACACACATACAAAATCAAGGAACAGAAATTTTGCGCGTTTCACTGGAAAAAGGTAAAGGTTATTAAATTTTTGTGGAAAGTATTCGATAGTGAAAAAATATCGATTTTTTTTCTAGCGACATATCGATAAACATCGATGCTGGGATCCGATGTTTGACATCGAATATAAATATCGATATATTTTTTAAGTGGACACCCCTACCTGGCAACTCGGCAAATAAATACTAGCAAACAAAAAAAATACCGGTAATATAGGCCGAATACGTCGCCCGCCCACTAGCAAATACTGGCTGTTTGATAAATAATAATTAGAAAAAATAAACGCGTGACACTTGACAGGTGTTTAGGCGCGAAGCCCGCATTCTCCTTTTCAAATTTATCTTCAATGGCGTCTTCATTCCAGTCACGTTTTACCGGGTACACTGACCATTATAAAATGAGCTGCTTCAGTTAACACACCGAGAGCATTTCTTAACAAAGCTGGTATGTTGACAGGTCTAGTTGTAATGAAACGCTGTGCCCACATACTGTTACATTATTCTGTGACAAACCAATTGGGTAAGACCTCTCAGTTCATATTTTAAAGCACTAGAGGTCACATTATTTCTATGGCGGATAAGGCATGACAGATCATGTTGCGTTAGCTCATTTTCAATACAGAAAATTGCCACCGAGAACTACCGATATTGTCAAAAATCGTTTAGTTTTGTAGAGATAAAGTAAATAGTAAAATAAACCCAGGGGCCTGGTTAAAGTACCTTCACCCTGCCAGCGACTGAAAAGTACCTACATCAAAATGAAAAAAAAAAAAAACCCGGCCAAGTGCGAGTTGGACTCGCGTACAAAGGGTTCCGTACCACCATCTATAAAAACGGCAAAAAAATCACGTTTGTTGTACGAGAGTCTCATTAAATATTCATTTTAATCTGTTTTCTAGTATTTGTTGTTATAGCGGCAACAAAAATACATCATCTGTGAAAATTTCAACTGTCTAACTATCACGGTTCATGAGATACAGCCTGGTGACAGACGGACGGACGGACAGCGGAGTCTCACAGCCGTTCCACAGTTTGCCCTAGAAATTTGACATAAGCTCCATAGTAGTATTGTCAAATTTCTATCTGTGGTATGGCAAACCGAGGATAGATCGGTTACTGTGAACGGGCGTTAGTAATAGGGTCACGTTTTACCCTTTAGGAACGGAATCCTAAAATAAGTCATCGTCAACGCCACAGAACAAGCATTAGTCAGTAGGGCGCGAACGGAGACAAAGAGTATAAACGCCGCATCCTGGCCACAGAGCAAATAACAAACAGAGGGGCAACTGTGTCAACAGCACCGAGCACCGACTGGGTACGTGGAGGTTATTGAAGTTATACACATGCATAGACACACACACACACAAACACTGGTACACTTAGAGGCGACAGTGACCGTTTTCAGACATGCCGTTTGCTTACTTGCCAGTAATAAAAAGAAACGTAAAAAAATAGTAACCTAGGTCAAAACCGATAACAAAACCAGCTTTCTAAGCAACAAGGTACGAACAGAGAAAACCAAATAATATGGTTAACACAACAGGAAAGAAACAAAATGGCGGCCCTGTTCCTTGCGTAGGTACTTAGGTACCCTCCATCCGAAATCTTAATACCAAATAAGGAGAAAAAGCGCAAAAATGTAGTATACTACATACGTATGAATACATAGAAACTGTTACGAAATTTGTATAAATAATAAAACAAATATATTGGTCAGTGAATAGACAAGCTCTTGCGTCCGACAAATATTTTAAATTTGTAATGTGACGAGGATTTGCAATTAAAATGTTACATTTCATAAAGATGAATCAGGAATTTGAATGTAATATATTTATGGATTTGCTGTATCTATGTGTACATTAAATACCAAGCATTCTTTAGGGTTCCGTACCTCAAAAGCAAAAACGGAACTCTTATTGGATCACTTTGTTGTCCATCTGTCAACACGCTTTTTCACAAAAACGCGTTGAGGTATCTAGTTGAAATTGATATCAAATACTCGGATCTACTGTCTCTTTCAGCTGTGAAAAAAACGAACTTGTAAATCAACACGATCAAAAGATATGAACATTTATGTCGCATATCATCATCATCAGCCTGTATTAGTCCACTGCTGGACATAGGCCTCTCCCATGATACGCCACTGAGCCCGGTCTTCGGCTTTTCTCATCCAACCACTGGCAGCCACTCGGCGCAAGTCGTCGCTCCACCTTGTCGCTGGGCGTCCTACACTACGTTTGCCAAGTCGCGGTCTCCACTCAAGAACACGTCTACCCCAACGGTTGTCGGTTCTGCGGCTTATATGACCAGCCCACTGCCACTTCAGCTTGCTAATTCTGTGAGCTATGTCGGTGACTCTAGTTCTCTATATGTCGCATATATTAAGCAAGTAAGCGCAAGTACTTGTTCTGTGTCTGGGTGTTGTGGATCCCCGATCCTCGTAGTTTCTGATACCCTAGATACAGGGAAACCTAGTTAGGGGTCAGAGCCTATGTATATGATTGTGCGGGCATTATTATTATTATACTAGCTGACCCGGCAAACGTTGTTTTGCCATATAAATAAAATGGCTATTAAAAAATAAGGGTTGATCGTAGAAGGGTGAAAATTGAGGATTGTATGTATTTTTGTATGTTGTATCATAAAAAAATAGAAATTAAAAATTTTGTCTAAAAAATAAAAAAATAAAATTAGGGGTGGACTACCCCTAACATTTAGGGGGATGAAAAATAGATGTTGGCCGATTCTCATAGATACCGGATAAGCACAAAAATTTCATCAAACTCGGTCAAGCCGTTTCGGAGGAGTATGGCAACGAAAACTGTGACACGAGAATTTTATATATTAGATTTGGCGAATTTCGCAATGGAATAGGGGTAATATGTCAAGTCTTACTACTAAAATGACATATTATGACATGACATATCGATCCAAAACCGCGAATAACGGATCGGGATCGATTATTAATTTCGGGAGTCAGTAATAAAACTTGACATGTGTCAATCAATGTGTCAAGCTTTTCCTCTAAAATGACATATTATGACATGACATATTGATCCAAAACCGCGGATAACGGATCAGGATCGATTATTGATATCGGGCGTTAACATACACACACACACACACACACACACACTCGAAAAACATTACCCACCTCCTGGGGCCGTCGGGTGAACAACAGCGCCAGAGTGTGAGAACCGACCTGACATCCAACACCTCGTAGTCAGCAAAGTTTGTGAAGCCACCGCTTTGCATTCCGCGAACGTTTGCGTACAGCACTTTATTATTTACACTAGTTTGTTGTGCAACTGTACGAGACGAGCTAGTCGCTCGCTTAATGGTAAGCGCCATTTTGCCGATCGATAGTAGACTGTCGATGATTAATCGATATCGATAGTAGTAGGCCTATCGATAGTATCGATACTATCGATAGTAAAAGAACAATGGCCAAAACGGACCCGAGGTTGTATGAAAACCAGCTATGCATGAAAAATTTTTTAATTTTTTGCCTATTATGATTAAACAAACGATATTTTACGGAAACTGTAGAAAAAAATGATATATGTAAATTTTTTAATTTCGTAGTTTTTAATTACATTTTTTAACTTACACGATGCTTGGATGTTTTGTACGGAAGATACATATTCTACCAATTTTGTTGTACTTTTTTTAAATTTTTCTGAAGCTAACGTTAATTTCACACAGCAAAAACTGTTATATTTCTGTCATACAACTTCAATAAGCTCGCAATTTTTACACAAAATATATTGTGGTCAGGTCCAAGGCAGTATGAAATGGCCGATGTTCTTTATTCTTTGCGAGCAACAACACTATCGATAGTATTGCACTCACTCGACAGTATTGCCTCGTTTTCAGCTATCGATAGTATCGATAATATCGATAGTGTTGCGATTGGTTGGCTATCGATAGACTATCGCAAATAAGTGGCGGAAACTTTTGTCACCAGAGGGAACCTGAAGTCGGTTATTGTTTTGTTTAAAAATTTAACTTGTTCTGTAATAGTCAATAGTACCTACTTTATTCAATAGGATACATTGTGATCACTTTAAAACGTCAAACTTAAAACTAGCTACGCCTGTTCCAACCTCCTCATGCCGGCAAAAGAACAGTCAAGAAACGCCCGGCAGGTAATTTTTTTGGCGCGATCACATTGACAATTTTATTCTTATTACTAATTGATTGAATTGGAGCAAGTTCACTAAAATCCCAAGCTTTTTTTGTCATCTAATGGTCCGATATTTTTTAATTAGCTTTACTAATAAGATTTCTCTTGTTTGGTTGTACACATTGGGATATGGGAACGTGAATATTAATGAGTTGCGGGATCACAACCAAAGCAGACCAGACCCCACAAGCAGCACCCGTTCACGAGTTGACGCATGTGCCAGCCATCGCTCTCTATATAGAGTTAGGGGCTGATTTTGTATCCCTATAAAATGTAGTCAACGCGGGTGAAACCGCGGGGAACAGCTAGTATTAGATATAGGGAATCCTCGTCAGGTGGGTGTCATTATTATGTTATAATATATAGATATTTATTATCAATTACCGCGAAGTACTTCACTTTAATATCTATTAATGGAATTTTGAGTACAAAACCAATGGAGCAAGCACTCTTATCAGATAATGGTATGTCCTACATTATATTACGGAGAATTCAAAATTTTGCTTTACTTCGATAATATTTCGATTCATAAGAGATAGCAGCAGAGCTTCAAGTAAGAATCTGTCGCCAAGCACCTATCGGTGTGTTCCGGCAGCCTCACTTGAGAGCCAGTTCCCAGTTCGATTCTAATTCACTCGGAAAGATTCCGTGTCGGATTCGACGTCACTTTCGCAAATAGGTGTCGGAAACTTTTCCGTGATTGAGCAGCTGGTTTGTCAAATTAAATGTCAGTTTCCAAATTCAGATTATAAGATCGCGTCTAAAAAATTCTCGCGGAAACTATTCCGAATCCGTGGTCGGAAGTGTTTCCGAGTGAATTAGAATCGCTCTGCAGCTTTTTTCCAAAATGATGTAGGGCATTTTTAGCTATGTTTGATGAAAATCGGTCCAAGAAGTCGGAAGTTTTTAAATTTTTATGTAGTCAACGTTTCAAATTTTAACTTACAACGCAAACGAAACAATCACTCATGAATTAAATTAGACCGCCTTTGGTACTTAACAAAACTAAAAATAAAGTCGAACTCTAATCTATGCAAATGTGAACGTATGACTTGTTACAAACATACGACTTACATTATGCGTACGCGCATCCTGTTTCAGTGAAGCGAAACGTCAGATAGGACACGTTCCGTGCAAAATTGGCGGAATAGGAAATTTAACTAACTAGCTAACTGAGATGGCACAACGACCGTGTTGTCCTCCGATAACAAAAGACGCCACTTCGCTCTGTCCTGCGCCACCTCCTGCCAGTCCTCCACCTGGAGTGAGCGCAGTTCCTTCGTGACTTCGTCTTTCTAGCGATATCTGGGACGGCCGTCAGGGCGACGGCCACTGGGCCGGCTACTGTACGCTGTGTGCGGTCAATAGGAAATTTGCCTTTGCCTATTTTAACTGCTTTAAGAAAAAAAGAGCAACAAGCGACTCGCCCCTGCTTCGCACGGGTAGGCAAAGACTTTAACAGCACAACGTTTTCACCGACGACATTGTAAGAGTCGCAGGGAGCCGATGGATGCAAATGGCTAACAGCCGTTCATGGTGGCGTTCAAAGGGGGAGGCCTATGTTCAGCAGTGGACTTCTTCCGGCTGATGATGATGATGATAAAAGTTTTCTTAAAACCTGTAGAGACTTTTTTTGTAGATCTACTGGAAGCCTTCTACATTTCTTTCATACATTATATCAACTCTAATCAAACAGTTTAGACTTTAGACAACGTAAGGTGATGAAGCAGCTAGTTGTCTCATTTTTCTCCGAGCTGTTTTACAAATATCGTGATTTCTTAATGAAAAATCTACTTTATCAGAATAAAGCAGAGCTAATGACACTCGAGGATAATGCAGCGTCTTATTAGAGAAATAACTTCATCTGTAGTTAATGAGATTACACTCTATTACATACAAAGAGCGATGGTGGCCGAACGGTTAGGCGTGCGACTTACAAGACGCCGACACCGAGTTCGAATCCTCTCGGCCCCGCACCTATGACTTAATAAGTTATGTGCGGATTTGCCATCGCTCAAAACGGTGATGGAAAACATCGTGAGGAAACCGGAACCCTTGAATGTTGCAGTTCTTGGGCATGCGACATCTACCAACCCGCACTGGGTCAGCGTGGTAGATTACAGCCCATACTCTCTCTCTGAGAGAAGGCCAGAGTCCCAGCAGTGGGAACGTGAAAGGCTGATAATGATGATGACATACAAACAAACAAATTACTCCTTTTTGTATGAACTGACGGCCGAGCCGAATGTCATCGGCGAGATGAAAGCGCACAAACTTCGCTGGCTCGGCCACGTTGAAAGAATGGGGGAGTGAGTGGACAGTGGACGGCCGAGTGGCCGTCGCCCTGTCGGCCGTCCCAGATATCGGTGGAAAGACGAAGTCACGAAGGATTTGCGCGAGCTCCAGGTGGAGGACTGGCAGGAGGTGGCGCAGGACAGAGCGAAGTGGCGTCTTTTGCTATCGGAGGCCAAGACTCACTTTGGGTCGTTGCGCCATCTCAGTTAGTTAGTTAGTTAGTTAGTTAGTATGAAAAAAATGTAGGCTTCCAGTAGGCCTACAAAAAAGACCGCGAAATATCTATCTTCTATCATCATCATCATCATCAGCCGGAAGAAGTCCACTGCTGAACATAGGCCTCCCCCTTGAACGCCACCATGAACAGCTATTACCAATTAGCATCCATCGGCTCCCTGCGACTCTTACAATGTCGTCGGCCCACCTAGCGGGCCTTGGTAACTACAGAGCGTCTTCCGGTTTGTGGTCGCCACTCGAGAACCTTTCTTCCCCATCGGTTATCGGCTTGCTTTTATACTTAGCAGGTTTTGAGAAAAACTTCATGTTGGCAAAACTAAACTACACACAATCACACTTTTTTCTATTATCCTCATCATCTTAGACACCAATTTTTGACCTCATCATCACCTAAAATCAGGTGTGTTAAGTTGTGGTCAAAATGATGCCATGTAAAATGTAAAAAAAGCAATAATAATTACTGATTAGAAACACATTTGGAAAATCGAGAACGATCAGCTACTTTTGTCGCTGACTGTACAATAATTTAAAAAGAACAAGTGACGCCAATCGTGTCGCTTCAATAAACCTCTTATCGCGCGACTATTAAAACTCACGAATATGTCACATAATATACGCACAACACATTTTACGAGTTGAAAAAACGTGGTGCGCGAAGAAATTATCGAGAATTATCGCAACTTTACGCCCATGCGATGTTTAAAGATAAACGTAATGTAACCGATAACGCTGTAACGGTCAGGGCGGTTTCCCGCCATTTTAACTGTCACGCTTCTACGTTATCTGTGCTGGAGTGCTCTGTGGTCTATTTACTTTTTAATGGCTTTTGAAATTGTTAAGCTGCGGATTTTGAACCAGAATAAAATCTATACTATTCACACGAATGTTACAATAGCGAAAGATTTTTGAATAAATGAATGAATGACTGAGTGTATGTATGATTAAATGTTTGTTGGCTCAGCGGATTTGAAAAGCTTGCTCCGCTGTTACTCGAACAATCGTTTCAGCAAGTCTTATTCATCATCATCATCATCATCAGCCGGAAAAAGTCCTCTGCTGAACACAGGCCTCCCCCTTTGAACGCCACCATGAACGGCTATTAGCCATTTGCATCCATCGACTCTTACAATGTGCCCGCTCCACTTAGTGGGACGCCTGCCTACAGAACGTGTTCCGGTTCGTGGTCGCCACTCGAGAACCTTTCTTCCCCATCGGTTATCAGTTCGTCGAGCGATGTGGCCTGTCCATGCCAAGTCTTATTAGTTTTAATAAACATAAATAATAAAAGCCTTTATTAACAATCTTCTATGTTACATTTCATTTATCTACTTATCTACTTAGGTATCTAATATAATTTTTATATAATGTAATTTATTATTTGTATTAGACACCGGTTTCGTGATTGTCTTGCTCTTTGGCATAGGCCTCCCCAAGTGTTCTCCACAACGATCTATCCCTTGCTGTCCTCATCCAGCATGTTCCTGCCAACTCCTTGATATCATCCTCCCATCTTATTAGTTTTAGTTAACTATTATTATAGAAAAAAGGTTAAGTTTTGCGACTTGGTCACGTTTAACTACCTAACTGGAGCAATCGTGACGCGCGCGGGAAATAAAATACTTTTAATACTAAGTTTTAATATATTAATGTACCTAGTACATACAAGTTTTGTATACCTATTCTTTAATTCACTAACCGATACACATTACTTGGAATCTTTAATTGTCTTTTGAAAAAATTATAAATATGCATGAGCAGTGTTGGCGTACTTTACATACATGTTTTAACATAAATATATAACGACCGTTGCCGCGGACTGAAAAGCGTGAGGTCGCGGTGTCGATTCCTGCTAAGGCACAATTTTTTTTTACCTTCTACTAGTTAGCGTTTGACAACAAGTCAAATTAATTAATATTTGTGCATTAAAAAAGTGCAAATATTTGATCCGTGTTATGAACAGTTTCTGATACCCTAGATACAGAGAATGCTAATTGAAGGATATTTGGGGTTCCGTACCCAAAGGGTAAAAACGGGACCCTATTACTAATACTCCGTTGTCCGTCCGTCTGTTCGTCTGTCACCAGGCTGTATTTTTTTTTATTAGCTATATAGGCAAGCATTTGACCCAAGTCTCACCTGATGGTAAGTGATGACGAGGTCGATGATGGAGCATGCTTGCCTAGACGATACCTAATCACTCTCGACTTGAAGGCTCCCAAATTATACTTATCGGGAAACAAGGACGCCGGTAAGGTGTTCCACTCCTTCGCGGTTCGCATTATAAATGTGGAAGCGAAACGTTTTGTGCGGATTGGGGGAATTTCAACCATGTACGGAGGACGTGTTTCCGTGCGTCTTGTATCTCATGAACCGTGATAGTTAGACGGTTGAAATTTTCACAGATGATGTATTTATGTTGCCGCTATAACAACAAATACTAAAAAATTGAATAAAATAAATAACAAACAAACGGGATCCGTTTCTATTGATACGTAACCCTTCGTCCGCGAGTCCGACTGCCACTTGGCCGGTTCTTAAGTGAGCTGAAATCGCGTCTTACGCCCTTCGCGCTTCGCTATCCATCGTCTAAACGTCAACGTCACAATTTTCCCCTTCGCATAGACAATTAAACATGTCCTCTTTTTTCACCGCAACCACTAGACAATGGCCACGATTCGCGTGTCGATGTCATGTGTAATTTTTTTATAGGTAACTAGCCAATCGGAGAGCGCAATTGCTGCATGTAGCACGTTCCAATGTCATTTGGTAAGTAGTTAGTAACTATGTGACACTAGATGCAGTAAAGGCCCTGTTTGTATTGTATTCCTAACTAGTTGCGTCCCGCGGTTTCACCCGCGTCTTCCCGTTATCCCGCAGGAACCTTTTTCCGGGATAAAAAGTGGCCTATGTGTTAATCCAGGGTATAATCTATATAATCTATCTCCATTCCAAATTTCATTCAGATCCGTTTAGTTGTTTTTGTTTGAAAGAGTAACAAACATCCATCCATCCATGCAAACTTTCGCGTTTATAATATTAGTAGGATATGTTGGTAGTACACAACAACATGAACATTTCCACTATTACAAAACACCTGTACAACATTTTTCTTTTTACAGAAATCGCTGATCTTCTATACCATCGCGACGAAATTATCTTTTTTACGAAATCACAAGCGTATTAAAAACAAGAAGCTCGCTTCTAAATTTCCACAAAATCAGATAGATAACATCATTGAGCATAAGCAAACCTGGATGTGACCACATATAGTACAGGCAGCAACAAAAGTAGCTAATCATATTCAATCTTTCAAATACGTATTAATTCTGCGATGTTTGTTATTTTTTGGCGTTTAGTCACAAAGTCACAACTCAATACACTTTATGATAAGTGATGATTCGGTCAAAGGTTTAACGCCTGAAATGAATAATAATCGTTCCTGACCCTTTACCCGCGGTTTTGGATCGATATGTCATGTCATAATATGTCATTTTAGTAGTAGGCCTTGACATATTAATTTCGGGCTTTAGGTGATAAAGTAAATCGGAAAATGTGTTATTGTTCAGCGACTTTTGTCGTTGACAGTACTATGTATGTGACCAAAGTTGGTAAAACTCGTCCAAAAACAATAGTATTAAAATCCGCTTTCTCGAAACAAGAACCAAACTTGGTACCAGTTTCGTTGCGCTTGACGTACTGTCGACTACGTCATGATATGCACGGCCAAGGATATATATTTTAAGGCCCAGGTCTGGGGCCACACTATATGGAAATGCAGTTAAATATCGCGATGATTGATGTTTGACATAAGTGTGGACACGACATTTGACAACGGCATTCACATTGGCGTTTGACGTTAGCCGATAACTCAAATGCATTCACGTTGACCGTTAAGGTGTAGCCACTCACATAATTGCGTTAATTAATTTATCGCGATGATGACATTTCCCTTGACGTTGACCTTACTGAGGCCCCAGCATTAGGGGGTAACAGTGGGCTGGTCGTATAAACCGCAGAACCGAGACAACCATTGGGGTAGGTGGACGCGTCCTAGAGTGAAGACCGGAGAGTGGCTGCCAGTAGTTGGAAGAGAGGAGCCAGCGACCAGGCTTAGTGGCGTAGAGGGAGAGGGCTACGCCTATCAGTGAACTGATACAGGCTGATAATGACGACGGACTTAATCCAGGGTTCAAACTATCTCCATACCAAATTTCATCGAGATCGATTGAGCTTTTTCGCCGTGAAAAGGTAACAAACAGCAAACAGGCAGACAGAATTACTTTCACATTTGTATGTAATCATCATTATCAGCCTTTCACGCTCCCACTGCTGGGACTCCGGCCTTCTCTCAGAGAGAGAGTAGTTGTATGTAATATCAGTAAGAAACTTACAAGTTACACATAAAAATGCGGATATTTCTGTCACGTTCTCAGCCTTAAGCAAAAATGTTAAGTTTTACAGAAATTCACGGGTGAACGCACGCGAATGAGTTTTGAAAGTGAAGGATGGACAATTGGTCACAGATGATACCTAAGATTCTCATTTCGACACTTGCGCAGGCGACAGTGGCCATCCAAGTTACGCGGTCACCTTCACAATGTGCCTTACTATATTACAATTCATTTTATTGAATGTTTTCTACTTTTTACAGTGTAGCGTTTGTCCACAAGTCACCTGATGCTAAGTGACGAAACGACGATGTGGTCGACCTGGGGCCCAATTCTCGCGGCGTGATATATTATCACTTCACTGTCAAAATATGTATTAAATTTTGTCAGTTATGGCGATATTTATCGAATGTGATAATATATCACCACGCGAGAATTGGGCCCCTGGACTGGGAACTGGCTCTCAAGTGAGGCTGCCTGAACACACAGTTGCTTTGCGACAGATCCTTAACTTGAGGATGGAAGGTAGCCAGGCGAGCACTAGAAAATGCCCTACCAGTAGCTGCATCACGGTGGTCGTTGAACACCATATCAAAATATCAGCACATGAGTACTTATCAAGTCATCGTTAGGAAAAAAAATTCCATGATTATATGCTAGGATTGAGAAATGGGTATCAAGTGAGGCTGCTGGAGCACACCGATACCTATCACCTACTTTATTTTACTACTTACAGGGTAGCGTTTGACCACAAGTCACCAGATGTTAATTGACGATGCGGTCGAAGATGGCGCCACGCTACACCTGAACAGGGAACTGGCTCTCAAGTGAGGCTGCCGAAACACACCGACAGGTGCTTGGCGACAGATTCTTAACTAGAATTCTTAGCTAGCCAAGCGAGGACTAGAAAATGCCCTACCACCAAGCTATAGTTTTATCACGATGTTTTCCTTCACCGAAAGCTCAAGCTCATTGTAGGATTAGAACCCACGTCCTACGGATCGCAAGCTGACGTCACTACCACTGAGCCATCATCATCGCTATAAAACATGGTACTTAGTTTGGTACGACCACCTTCGACGGCATCATCAGTCATCGCCTAAATTAAGATGACTTGGTGATCAAAGGCTTCCCTAAAAGTCGTAAAAAAAAATGCACATTTCAATGCGCAGATCACAATTACTATCCTACTAATATTATAAATGCGAAAGTTTGTGTGTGTGTATGTGTGTGAATGTTTGTTACCACGTATCACCGTAACTACGAAACCGATTTCTATGAATTTTAGAATGGAGATAGCTTATACCCTGGATTAACACATAGGCTACTTTTTATTCCGGAAAAGGTTACTGCGGGATAACGGGAACACGCGGGTGAAACCGCGGTGCGCAACTACACCGAGAAAAAAAATCTGACTTTCCGTCTGAGTCTTTACCTTCCAAGACCGTTTCCTTCCTTATTTTGTATTAGTTTTCTTTCTGAATCACAAGTCCTTCCCTCTTGACTCAGAAGGAAAACGGTATTTCGGAAGGTCTTTTTTCGCCGTGTAGTTTAAACATAAACAGATGTAACACTAGGTAGGTATACATAGCCCGTGCTGTTGCTAACCGTACGTAATTACTAATTATACATACTTGGGGCATCCTTGACACCCATACATAGGCGGTAGCGTCGTCAGATCAGAAGGTAGGACGTAGGTTTGGTTTTATTTAAGTACATAACTACTATACTGTACTTGTCTTTTTGTGACTTAGAAAAAAAAAACAATTTATTGCCACTATAACACAGAGACACAGAGATCCTAGATTCTAGTTGACGACTGATTTGGCGCAATGGGCGAATAGCCGACTGCGAAGCGTGAGGTCGCGGGTTCGATTCCCGCAACAGAACAAATATTTGTGCGTTGAAAAAAAAAGCGTAAGTATTTGTTCTGTGTCTGGGTGTTGTGGATCCCCGATCCTCGTAGTTTCTGATACCCTAGACACAGGGAAACCTAGTTAGGGGTCAGAGCTATGTATGTGATTGTGCGGGCATATTATTATTATTGTTATTATTATTATATAGTTACTTATCTAATTACTTATAGGGCAATAGGGCAGCTTCAGCATGTGCTGCATTCCTATAACAATTATCATGTGAGCGCAGCGCTGTTTTTCAAACTACCCTATGCTCTCCATACGCGCGTTCAATCCAACTATTATTATAAACGCAATAGTTTGCGAGTACATATGTATGTACGTATGTTTGTTGCTATTTCACGCAAAAACTACTGAACGGATTTGAGTGAAATTTGGATTGGAGACAGCTTATCCTCTGGATTAACACATCTAGTCTATACTAATATTATAAGGAGGTAAATTTGTTTGTTTCTATATTCATTTGTTTATATGTATGGTTAATATCCTGAACTGATGTTATGCATGAAAGAAATGTCTGTTGGCAACCCAACACAATTATTGGTAGGAATATTATATGAGGATAAATTGGTAACACTGATCTCGCGGGTTGTCTGCGTACGGTCGTATTCATATGGTCTCTCGCTATTATATCTTTGTTTTATAATTAATTTTGGTTGAGCACAAATAAACGCCGGTTCAAGTGGATTTTGGTGTTTTCTCTTCACAACCCGCTCAACATATACATATCCGGCTCGAAGGACCACAGTGCCCAGTGGCAAAGTATATAGAAGATCTCTCTCTGGGATTTGTGTTTTGCCCTTAGATGATTAAGAATTTTTTTATTTATCTAATATATAAAATTCTCGTGTCACAGTTTTCGTTGCCATACTCTTCCGAAACGGCTTGACCGATTTTGATGAAATTTTGTGTGCATATCGGGAAGGTCTGAGAACCGGCCAACATCTATTGTTTATATTATTTTTTTATCGAGTTAAATGTAGTCCACGCGGGTGAAACCGCGGGGCGTAGCTAGTTACATATATGAAACACTTTGTATGACTAATAACGTTATCTATGTACACATTTATATTTTCCAATTTTTTCCTCATATAATATTCCTACCAATAATTGTGTTGGGTTGCCAACAATGTCAACTTGTAGTAGGCTTACAAAAAAGTCTGCGACATTAAGTATCTGGCTTTTGAATTATAAATCTTTTGGTACACAAAATCCGGGCGGAGCCGGGGCTACTCGCTAGTGATATATCATAGTACAAAATATATAGTTACATAGGTACGTCTATATGCTTTCAAATGATAATAAATATTACAACCTTGGCAGAGTAACCGATGCGTTTCCAACCTCGCAGTCTCTGTAGGTTTTATATGCACCTGCAGTGCGGATATAGGCAATACAACGGTGGGGGCAATTGCACCCATAAGATTAATAGCTGAACAAGCTAATAAAAGTGTTTTGTTGTCAGCCCAAACCACTGGACGGATCGGGCTGAAATTTGGCATGCAGGTAGATGTTATGACGTAGGCATCCGCTAAGAAAGGATTTCGCGATAAACTGTAGCCCACACGGGTGAAACCGCGGGGAACAGCTAGTACGTAATATATATTATACGTGATACAAAAACGGAACCAAAAATATAAAATGACCGCGTTACAGGTTATAATAGACTTAACTTAAACGGGCGGGCTTAAGCTACCACGCGGTCATACCTTATCTTGAGCCACGTTAAGTTCCTAAGCCTGAAGGCCGAAACACAACTTCCTATAAAGTAAAATCTGTTAAAATATCCCCTAGGCTCGAACCCTTACAACTGCCCTGTACTGCCAGTTATTTTTTAATTCTTTTTCTGTGACTTTTGTCAATAACTGTTCTTTTTCCTACATACAGAGTAGCGTTTGACCACAAGTTACCTGATGTTAAGTGACGGTGTGGTCGAAGGTGGCGCCACGCTACTCCTGGACTGGGAATTGGATCTCAACTGAGACAACCGGGACACACCGATCGGTGCAATTTTTGCCATTGTCACTCCTGTAAATCATACTGCAAGTTTCTAATGCAAGATTCAGTGATAACCCTAAAATTAAAGTTAGTACTACACGCACGCGTTTTCCGTTGGAGGATTTTGCTAGCATTTTTTGGGGCATTTTGCTAGAATTTCCTTGGTTTATTTTTCTAGCATTACCTTAGGACTTGAAAGATCTAGAATTACGGAAGGAAGTCGCTTAACGCTTTTCAACTTGATGTTACAAGCACCTCGCCTCGTAGTATAAATTGCTTGTAATGCCCTTTTACTACATACAATGATAGTGAAAAAGTTTATAAATATAACAGCTAATTCTCTGACACACCAACATGATTCACATATTTACCAAGCCAACACCGGCAAAGTATATAACGGCCTGAAAATTCTGTCTCAGAAACATGATGTCACAACCGTGACTAAAGTAGAAAAAAAACCATATTTAAAAAAAAAATCAACCGTAACCTATGCATCAGAGCGGGGCTCTAATCAAAAGTAAACACAGCAGGGTAAACATTACAAAACTCACCTAAAGCCGCAGAATATCCTACGCGCAAACAGAAACCGATAACCTTATTTGAACTTCGGCGTCACATTAATTTTTTTGTAAAATTTCGAACGTTTCTCTTCTGTTTCGTTAGGATCGAGACGACCGCGCGGCGCGGCGTCTGATATGCAACTGAATAACGAGGCGGCGCCCGCGCTGCCCCAGCACCGCCTTCACACACACACGCAAGCTTTTTCATCGCGTGTGCGTGTGCTTGTGTGTGTGTAAAGAAGGCTTCATTGCCTTCATGAAAATGCAACGCGTTCGATCGACAACGCTGCGAGGTTCGACCTGGGTTCAAAACGATAAATATTCTTAGTGGATCACAATGCGTTCAGACCTTTGACTTCGACTTCTATGTGCTGTATGCATTTGTTTTGTGTTGTGTGACCTGAACTTCCGATACGGGTACGATAATCACACAATGGGGTTGAAAATAGACATTAAATGCATATTAATATCTAAGTTACACTTTGTCAAGCTGTTTGTACACCTACTTTTACACGTAGAAATAAAATAAAACCACAGTTTGTTGAAGTTTTGCTTCCCGCTCGGACTATAGATTATCGCGCTAAAAACGTACCCTTTCTCAGAGTTCAAAACTATCCTTATACGGAATATTATCAAGATCGGTTCAGCTGTATAAAGGCGAGAGAGTAAAACTAACAGACAGACAGACAGTAACTTTCGTATTTATAATATTGGTATAGATTATCGTGAATAGTGGGGAACTATCTATTATATCTATCTATCTTGTTTAAGTACATATAAAACATGTATAATAAAGAGGAAATACTAGTTTGCAACATGTGTATGATATATTTTACTACAACTACATACATATTTTTACAACTATAGTATAAAACTAACTGAGTCATATCAGAGCATTATACTAATACTAGCGGACCCGACAGACGTTGTCCTGCTACGGTTTTGTAGCATTTTATCAGTTTGTTTGTCTGTGATGCTCAGACTCGGAAACTCGACCAGTTCCTAATCAAGGCGCAGGGTGGCGCCACCATCGATCACATTATCGTTATCAGGTGACTTGTGGTCAAAGGCTACCTACCCTATTAGTTATAATATGGAAAATTGATTTTGATACGATTTTCGGGTTATGATAGCTTTAGGCTGCAACTTGCGGCCGTTCCCAGTAACCGATCTATCAATGATTTATTTACAATTTACGATTTTTTTTTTGCCCCATTACGCCTAAAATTAATAATCGATCCTGATCCGTTATCCGCGGTTTGTGATCGATATGTCAAGTCATAATATGTCATTTTAGTAGTAATATGTCAAACCCTAGTACTAAACATATTATGACTTGACATATTGATCCAAAACCGCAGATAACGGATCGCATCAATTATTAATTACGGACATTAGAGAAATAAAAAACGGTGAAGGAAAACATCGTGAGGAAACCGCCGGCATGCCCAAGAACTGCAACATTCAATGGCATGCGACATCTACCAACCCGCACTGGGCCCGCGTGGTAGATTACAGCCCATACTCTCTCTCTGAGAGAAGGCCAGAGTCCCAGCAGTGGGAACGTGAAAGGCTGATAATGATTAGAGAAATAAATACTTGTACTTATATAGATAGAAATATCCAAGACTCAGGTACAAATATTCGTTTTCATCACACATATAATAATTTGCCTTTACCGGAACCGCTAGCTTCGCAGGCAGGGATAGGATAGGTACTACTAACTCGGTTACCGCGTCGTCAATGAAGCAGATTTCCTAGAATTAAAACTTTAAAACGTGCAACGCGCATATTTAAGAGGACGCCGTGATAAACAATGAATCTGAAATCAGCTCCATACAAAAACGCAAGCGAGCTGACTAATGCCGTAGGGTCTTATGCGTCAAAAAAAGGCTTTTTTCGTTTAAAATGAAAACTATCGTTAATTTAAATAGAACTAAATCTGTAGTTCTTTGAAGAATGTGTTTACATACCATACAAAAAAAAAATTCAACTCTTAAATCGGTTTTGTATGCCTGTAAAATGAAACCTTTTTTTTTAGAGGGCAGTCTTTGATCATTGTTTCTCTGCTATGAAAGTTAACCAATCGCGTTATCCTTCCGACAATTTGATGTCAAAAACATGATCTTTAATGTACATAAATATTAGCTTTGTATGTTTTGTAATTACTGAGAAAAAGGAGATCCCTGCAGCCAATATTGCCAATTCCTCGTCTCAACTAACGACGTTATTTTCAATTAGAAACTTGCTCGAATACCTAGTTAATTTCCATCAAATAAGAGCACATATTATAGCCACATTGTGTTAACATATACCACTGTATAGGTACGTATTGGATACATACATAATTATTGTGTATCTGCGTGTGCGTTTGATTACACTTGTACAAACATACGAAACGAATTTCGTCCCCATTTTGGAATTCTTTCCTCGTCCGGTGAGAGTTGAGCAAAAACATATATATATGTATGACATATAAGTAACATATGAGCCCAAACACGAGGGGTTTGCTAGTAGCCACTGCAGAGATCCCCTACCCACCTTCCGGTTGCATCATCAGACCCTCGTCACTAAGTCCAATCTATTGTACTCATCAAGACGATTCATATGAGTCCAAACACGAGGGGTTTACTAGAAGCCACTGCAGAGATCCCCTACCCACCTTCCGGCTGCATCATCAGATCAGGTCGATGATACCAAATTATTGCATTGTCACCGAGATTACATACACATACAAAGTTTCAAGTCGATACGACAATTAGAAGTAGGTGGAAATTAACTTCTAAGATTTTATTACATTGCTAGTTAGTTAGTTAGTTACAAGTCAAGCTAATAAAAGTGTTTTAAAAACGAAACTAACTGAGATCGCGCAACGACCCAAAGTGAATCTTCCCCTCCGATAAATATAGACGCCACTTCGCTCTGTCCTGCGCCACCTCCCGCCAGTCCTCCACCTGGAGTAAGCGCAAGTCCTTCGTGACTTCATCTCTCCAGCGATACCTAGTCCACTCGCCTGTCCTATGTAGGTATTTTCGTTTGACCGCACGATCCTCTCCCATGCTTTCATTTAAATACGTCTTAGCCTCTAATATTCGACGACGACGCGGTAGCCGAGTTGGTAGTGTCCCTCCCTGCCTGCGAAGCTAGCGGTCCCGGGTTCGAATCCCGGTAAGGGCAAATGTGTGTGTGTGATGCAACTGACTCTTGGATATTTCTATCTATTATATAAGTATTTATTTCTCTATATAAGTATGTATATCGTTGTCTAGTACCCATAACACAAGTTTCGAGCTTAATTTGGGGCTAGATCAATTTGTGTGAAATTGTCCCCGATATTTATTATAAGAATTTAAGAATAAGAAAAAAATTCCCGCACAATCACATAGATAGGCTCTGACCCCTAACTAGGATTCCCTGTATCTAGGGTATCAGAAACTACGAGGATCGGGGATTCAAAACACCCAGACACAGAACAAATACTTGCACTTTTTTTTTCTTTTTATATTTGTTATTATTCGTAACTGGCAACCACGAACCATGCGATGGTGGCCGAACGGTTAGGCGTGCGACTTACAAGACGCCGACACCGAGTTCGAATCCTCTCGGCCCCGCACCTATGACTCAATAAGTTATGTGCGGATTTGCCATCGCTCAAAACGGTGAAGGAAAACATCGTGAGGAAACCGGCATGCCCAAGAACTGCAACATTCAAGGGCATGCGACATCTACCAAACCGCACTGGGCCCGCGTGGTAGATTACAGCCCGTACTCTCTCTCAGAGAGAAGGTCAGAGTCCCAGCAGTGGGAACGTAAAGGCTGATGATGATGAACCACGAACCGGAATACGTTTTGTATGCATGCCCATCTACAAGTCCCCTGCCCATCTACAAGTCGCGGGCAGCAAATGGATGCAATTGCTAATGGCTTATGGCCCGAAGGGAAATGCCATCGAGCACACGGCTATGGCAAATGGTACCCTTATCAGCGTTTTCACTAAGCTTATCAGCTCTTTCAACAGTCAGATCAATAACTTTATCTCAGCCGTGTGTGATAGGTATTACGATTTTACGAGAGAAAAGCTTGCGATGAATATACGAGTATACGAATATTAATTTTATTAATATTTCTGAGGTCTACAAGAACAATTCATAAAAAATGCCAAGTAAGCCGTTGTACATTCATCATTATCAGCCTTCCACGTTCCCACTGCTGGGACTCTGGCCTTCTCTCAGAGAGAGAGTATGGGCTATAATCTACCACGCTGGCCCAGTGCGGGTTGGCAGATGTCACATGCCCTTGAAATGTTGCAGTTCTTGGGCATGCCGGTTTCCTCACGATGTTTTCCTTCACCGTTTTGAGCGATGGCAAATCCGCACATCCGTATCCGTTGTTAATTAATTACTAAGTATTTAATTTTTACTTACGTTTATAGATTAGAATTGCAACTAATAAAATGAACAAGAAGACAGTTTTGTTTTTTTGACCTAGTAGTCAAAGTTCAGGTACAGGGTAGCGTTTGACCACAAGTTACCTGATGTTAAGTAACGATGTGGTCGAAGGTGGCGTCACGTTACACCTGGATGATGTCGACTTAAGAACCACTTCCTTTTTTTTCGTCGGCTTAAACTATGCGATCCAATAGACCTCTAAAAAGCCTTTAAAACCACCAATGGGCCTGTAAAGGTCCTCTATAACCGCCAATGGGCCTGTACAGGTCCTCTAAAACCACAAATGGGCCTGTAAAGGTTCTCTAAAAACACGAATGGGTCTGTAAAGGTCCTATAAAACCACCAATGGGTCTGTAAAGGTCCTATAAAACCACCAATGGGCCTGTAAAGGTCCTCTAAAACCACAAATGGGCCTGTAAAGGTCCTCTAAAACCAAAATTTGGTGTCCAAAACCTCCAATGGGCGTCAATAGGGTCTCAAAAGGGCTTCTCATCTAAGACTAGTAATAAAGTTCCACATACCTGTTCCTTCCGCACGGTTCGCCCTCAAACAATGGCGTTGTACCCTTATCAGCTGCCTTTATACTACCTCTTATCAGCTAGTACCTATACCGCCCTATATCCCGGCGGATCAATAGTTTTATCATTTCGATGTGTTATATCATTATAAGACAGACTAGCTGTGGCCAGTGGCGTCGACCGCGCGGACTACAGTATTGAAAATACTAAGAGTAGGGAACGATCGAAGCTACGTTTTCGTTTTCGGCCAAAACATCATGATTCGGGCATATTTTCGTTTTCCGCCTTAAACCAGCCGAAGCTTCGTGAAGAATTTTCGTTTTGTTAATTGAAGATTTATATGGATTCGATCAAGGAATCGAATTACTTAGTTCATTTTAACAGTGTTGATTTTTGACAATGTTTACATCACCTTCATGGTGACTAATCATAACAATATAAATAAAATTGATGTAATTATTATTAAATACACGAAATTCCGTATCCTCTAATCTCTTTTTCTGCCTAGGAGTAAACTAAAAATATTTCAGTGTAAAGCGGATATATTATTAAAACTTTTTAATATCTAACCCATTTTCATTTTCGTTTTCGGTTTCATTTTTGGGCGAAAATACGACTAGGCGACTTGAGGTCAATCGTTGCCATGCAGGAAGTAAAAAAAAAGAATTTCCTTCACCGGAAATGCTTTCAAATACCTAATTATTTTGAATAAAATATCCAATCTTCGCATAAAGACAAACTAAAAAAAAAACTAACTCCATAATGCATCGGAAGCCGTGCTTTTTTTTAACATGACCGTGCCCTGCACCTTTGCACTATACAGCCTGATGCTATCGACAGATATCCCTACCTATTATTTAAATATAAATTAGCATTATATAAATATTTAAAATCATTCCGGCGATTTTCAAGTTTATTAATTGTGTATAGAAACTTTAATTTTGACCTAACGGTGTGTGGGAACTTTTTTGAGGATTATTTGACTCTAGCTAGCGACTTCTTGCCGCCTCGACTTTGCACGTTCAAGCAAAAATTTAAAGCCTGAAGATCATCAAACAGATTTTATTTATGTAATAGGGCGGCAAACAAGCACCCCGCCCTATAAACGACACGGCTATTAGCCATTTGCATCCATGGGCTCCCTGCGACTTTTACAATGTCTCCGCTCCACCTAGCGGGACGCCTACCTACAGAACGTGTTCCGGTTCGTGGTCGCCACTCGAGAACCTTTCTTCCCCATCGGTTATCGGTTCGCCTGCCTATTGCCACTTCACCTTGCAAATTCTGAGGGCTAAACGTGAAAGTTTGTGAGTAGGTATCTGCACACAACATCTGCACACAAATTGACCTAGCCCCAAATTAAGCTCGAAACTTGTGTTATGGGTACTTAAGACAACGATATACATACTTATATAGAGAAATAAATATATAAATAGATAGTATCCATAATATCCAAGACTCAGGTACAAATATTCGTGCTCATCACACATATATTTGCCCTTACCGGGATTCGAACCCGGGACCGTCAGCTTCGCAGGCAGGGACACTATCAACTCGGCTACCGCGTCGTCCATGGTATGGATGTACCTACTCTTTCACGCAAAAACTACAGAACGGATTTGAGCCAAATTTGGAATGGAGATAGCTTGTACTTGGGATTAAAACATAGGTTACTTTTTATCCCGGAAAAAGGTTCTTGCGGGATAACGGGAAGACGCGGATGAAACTGCGGAGCGGCTGAAGTACCTCTGTTTGTTTGTACCTCTCTTGTTGTACCTTTTCACGACTAAACCACTGAACCGATCTCGATGAAATTTGGTGTGAAGGTAGCTCGAACCCTGAGGGAGGATATAGGCTACTTTTTGACGACCGATGTGGCGCAATGGGCAGATAGCCGACTGTGAAGCGTGAGGTCGCGGGTTCGATTCCCGCTACAGGACAAATATTTATGCATTGAAAAAAAAAAGCGCAAGTATTTGTTCTGTGTCTGGGTGTTGTGGATCCCCGATCCTCGTAGTTTCTGATACCCTAGATACAGGTAAACCTAGTTAGGGGTCAGAGCCTATGTATGTGATTGTGCGGGCATTATTATTATTTATTATTATCGCGATAAACTAGTATAATATATGTGTGTAATGTGTTTGTGTAACATTGTTTGTTCACTCACCTCAGACTGCAAGGAAACTTGCAGGTCCTCTGTCAGCTTCCTGAGAGATGCAATCTGTGAACAGAAGCAGTAACGGCATTAACTAAGTACTAAGTGACACACATGATTGAATCAATCAGCCTGAGCTTTCGGTGAAGGAAAACATCGTGATGAAACCATAGCTTGGGCAGTTGGGAATTTTCTAGTGCTCGCCTGGCTAGCTACCCTCAAGTTAAGAATCTGTCGCCAAGCACCTATCGGTGTGTTCCGGCAGCCTCACTTGAGAGCCAGTTCCCGGTCCAGGTTTACCATGGCGCCACCTTCGATCACATTGTCACTTAATATCGGGTGACTTGTGGTCAACGCTACCCTATAAGACGAAAAAAAAACTAACGCACTTAATTATGTATACACACACAGGTGTACTTATGGGTCTATTGCCTGAAATAAACGATTTTTATTATTTATTTATTATTAATGAGCAAGTTGCCTGCTTGATGGTAAGCGTTGGAAGTTTACCCTCGCGCACACTAAATAAAAAAAAAAAAAAAAAGCGCAAGTATTTGTCTGTGTCTGGGTGTTGTGGATCCCCGATCCTCGTAGTTTCTGATACCCTAGATACAGGGAAACCTAGTTAGGGGTCAGAGTCTATGTATGTGATTGTGCGGGCATTATTATTTATTATTATAGAAGTACTATTTGTATAAAATGTAACCATACTTGCCTATTAACCAGAGATACTTGCCTAACTTATCAAAGAATTGAATAAAGAATTATTATTATTAGTTTCTGATACCCTAGATACAGGGAAACCTTGTTAGGGGTCAGAGTCTATGTATGTGATTGTGCGGGCATTATTATTTATTATTATAGAAGTACTATCTGTATAAAATGTAACCATATTATGTACCATAAGTGTTATTGTGGCAAATAAACATATTATTATTATAAATAAATAATAAAAATCAATTTATTGCCACTACATTCTTACTAAGACTACGGCCGCATCGCAAAAAAAAAAACAAACACAAAACATTGAAAAATGAAAAGCAGAATGAAAGAAGATGTTGAAAGACCTATTTATGGGGCTTGCATCCCTTATATTACAATATACTACATAGGTATTAGTATTGCACGAAAAACCATATTGTCCCGTAGAGTCACTTGTGATGCGAAAATAACGTTTTGATCTGACCTATTGGCAGCTTGCATTTAAAACGGCTCCAAATTTGAATTACAAAACGGAGAGCTGCCATTGGTCGGATCGTTTCTTTCAATCGATCGCATACGCATGAGTGACATGTCATTTTTCAAATGTCGCTTTTCTATACCCTATTCGGGTCCATTCTCGGGTCCGCCTCTAAGATCACATGTATGCAATAAATGATGGACATTGTAATTAAAATGTATAACCTCTTCCCTTATTGGAGTTGATTAATAAAATTATCTCGTTTTTAGTCTATTTTCACGCTCGTCCCGCTACTTCAAATTTCTGTCTTGCAAAAGTGCTAAACGACCTGTTTACAATTAAAAAAAAACATACTAACTGAATTATTGAGATTTATATTTCATGAATCTATTTTGAATAACATTTCCATTGTAGACAATTTTGCAACAAAGAAACTGTGACCCATATATCCAATCCAAATCAACCGGGATTGACGTCATTGCGCCAGGTAGCTCGGCAGTTGACACCTCCAGGAATAGGCTCCTTAGCATGATATGTAGGGCACGATTAGAATCGCAGATCCATATCCACCATTGACAAATCTCGCCCGTTTGTGATGGAATATGAATTGTATATTTGAGAGCACGAAGCGAGAGGCGTGTTAGTGTATTTGTGGTTTTGTACTAGGGTAGCATAAATAAAATGTAGTAGTACATATGAGTGTATAATATTGTAGTTGATATTTCGTTTTTTATATTAAAGCACTGTCTTCTATGAACTTCTGTTCGCCTGGTACCCAAGACGATACTTTCATCTTTGGCTTGAGGGCTATGTAAATAATTTTATATTTATTTGGTATCTTCTAAATTATGCACGTACGTTTTTCAATGGTCCGGTTAACAGTACTACCGAAAGGAAAATATTAATCGTGGTACCACGGAATGTAAAAATTAACGCTGGTCCGGTCGACTGTACTACCGAAAAATTTTTACACCATGGTCCGGTCAACCGGACTATTGCGACTGTACAGTCAACGACAAAAGTCGCTGAACAATCACACTTTTTTCTATTATCCTCATCATCTTATACACCAACTTTTGACTTCATCATCACCTAAAATCAGGTTTGTTATGTTGTGGTCAAAATGATACCATGTAAAATGTAAGAAAAACAATAATAATTACTGATTTGAAACACATTTGGAAAATCGTGAACGATCGGCTACTTTTGTCGCTGACTGTACCACAGGCAAGAAGTGGTATTAACAATAGCGCGAGCAAACTTTCCGTGTCGGAGTCCATCGTTAGACTGCGCAGCGGGAGCGGGTTATAAAATGTGGCGACTTCGTAACACCGGTGGCTGTCGCTCGCTTCTGACACCTACAAATGTGGCGGTAGCGCGCGACAGCCACCGGTGCCTGTGGTCGTTGGCTCGTTTGCGCGGAGCCTTTCCGCACACGAGTCGTAAGCAGGAATTCTAAATTCAAACCATTTTTATTCAATAGGATACATTGTGATCACTTTAAAACGTCAACTTAAAACTAGCTACGCCTGTTCCAAACTCCTTACGCCGGCAAAAGAACAGGCAAGAAAATTTAAGTTAGAAATTTAACGGCAGGTAATTTTTTTTGGCACGATCACATTAACAATTTTATTCTTATTATTACTAATTGATTGAATTGGAGCAAGTTCACTAAAAACCCAAGCTTTTTTTTGTCGTCTAATAGTGCGATATTTTTTATTTAGCTTTACTAATAAGATTCATCTTGTTTGTTTGATTTTGATGTTGTTCGCTCTAAAAACCTGAACCCTGGGGAAGATCATAGAATACCTACATCTTATCGCGATAAATTACAGTCCTCGCGGGTGAAATAACTGGGAACAACTAGTGCTACAATATAATAATATCTAGTTGTTAACACTACATTATTTTATGAATTAAACATGGCTGAAAACCCTGAAGTCAACAAAACAGGAAGTTTTCAGTACATTTGCATTGCTTCTATTTGCCAGGTATTGTATAATTCTTTCAGCTATTGAAGACCAGCTGTTCCCCGCGGTGTCACCCGCGTGGGCTACAGTTTATCGCTATAAAAAGTATTCCATAACCTTGCCTATGGTTCAAACTACCTCCCCACCAAATTTCATGAATATCTGTTCAGCGGTTGAGGCGTGAATAGGTAACAAACAGACAGACAGCAAAAAAAATCGGTAGATTGCGTTGACGACATATGACAGTGGCGTACCAAGTAGTACAGTCAACGACAAAAGTAGCTGAACAATCACTCTTTTTTCTATTATCCTCATCATCTTAGACACCAATTTTTGACCTCATCATCACCTAAAATCAGGTGTGTTATGTTGTGGTCAAATTGATACCATGTAAAATGTAAAAAAAAAAACAATATTAATAATTACTGATTTGAAACACATTTGGAATGCATCAACTCGTGAACGGGTGTTGCTTGTGGGGTCTGGTCTGCTTTGGTTGTGATCCCGCAACTCGTTAATATTCATGTTCCCATATACCAATGTGTACAACCAAACAAGAGAAATCTTCTTATTAGTAAAGCTAATTAAAAAATATCGGACTATTAGATGACAAAAAAAAAGCTTGGGATTTTAGTGAACTTGCTCCAATTCAATCAATTAGTAATAAGAATAAAATTGTCAATGTGATCGCGCCAAAAAAATTACCTGCCGGGCGTTTCTTGTCTGTTCTTTTGCGGGCGTAAGGAGGTTGGAACAGACGTAGCTAGTTTTAAGTTGACGTTTTAAAGTGATCACAATGTATCCTATTAAATAAAAAAGTTTTGAATTTCGAATTTTGAAAATTTTTGAATATCTTCTCCTGTATAGGATTGATCACTTTTTTTTGATCACATTGTGATCACTTTAAAACGTCAACTTAAAACTAGCTATTAGTTTTCATAATATAAATTTATTAACAAACAACTGTCACACCGATAAGTGCTTGTCGACAGATTCTTAACTTGAGGGTGGTAGCTAGCCAGGCGAGTACTAGAAAGTACTCTACCACTAAGCTATGGTTTCGTCACGACGTTTTCCTTCACCAAAAGCTCCAGCTCATTGTATGATTCGATCCCACATCTTGCGGACCATCTCTTCAAAAGACGACACGGTAGCTGAGTTGGCAGTAACCCTGCCTACGAAGCTAGCGGTCCCGAGTTCAAATCCCGGAAAGGGCTAATATATGTGTGATGAGCACGAATGTTTGTTCCTGGGTCTTTCTTGCCTGTTCTTTTGCCGGCGTGAGGAGGTTGGAACAGGCGTAGCTAGTTTTAGGTTTGACATTTTAAAGTGATCACAATGTATCCTATTAAATAAAAAAAACTTATGACTTGATTTTGACTAATTCTTTATATATAAAGTATGTATATTGTTGCCTAGTATACCCATAACACAAGTTTCGAGCTTAATTATTGGGGCTAGCCCAATTTGTGTGCAATGGTCCCCGATATTTATTATTATATTATTAAAAAAGGGTTTAACCTAACCCTTTCAAACTAACAACCGGCATGCAAGTATCGACGTAATCCAGCAGGTCTGTCGCTCAGGCAGAAAGCTGCACGTTATCAGAGAGTCAACACTGATAACGTATCTGCTATCTACCCTACGGTTGGCAGGCGCGTGTGATGGGGGCATGGGACTGAGTCGAACGCATTCGGAATGTAACGAGTGTTAGGGGACTTACTAGAATTCCTATTTATATACATTTTTGATGTGATCCTGTAACTCGTTAATATTCATGTTTCCATATCCCAATGTGCACAACCAAGAGAAATGTTATTAGTAAAGCTTATTAAAAAATATCGGAATATTGATGATGACAAAAAAGCATGGGATTTAGTGAACTTGCTCCAATCCAATCAATAGCTTGGGATTTAGTGAAATATTCAAGTAAAATATTTCCAAATATCACGTAATTATTTTTCTCGCAGAAAACGGTGTAAAATTTCGGGAAAAATATTTTATTTGTTTTTTTCTTATTAATCCAACACGTTTAGAAGAATAGAAGTTTTGAAGAATCTCGCGTGAGATTAGGGGAGGGGGGAGGGAGTATAAGAAAATCTCTTCGTCTTAATCCATGGTATAAGTTATCTCATTCCAAATTTCACTCAAATCTGTGTTCAGTAGTTTTTGCGTGGATGGGTAACAAACACCCACACATCCATACTCACAAACTTTCACGTTTATAATATTAGTAGGATGGATTATTATTAGACTTGACTAGTTCAATATCTACCCCAAAGAACAACTGATATTAAAATCCAATATATATTAATTTTGTTATATTTATTTTATGCTCAGAAATTTCTACCTACATCCCTTTATGTAAACTCTGATAAAATAAAAGGGCTTATCTAATCTATTGGTAAATAAAAAGGGAGTTTGATGGCAAACAAAATAAATATACCCTAGCAAAAAGCAAAAAGTCAAAAGTCAATTTTTCTTTATTCAATAGGATACATTGTGATCACTTTAAAACGTCAAACTTAAAACTAGCTACGCCTGTTCCAACCTCCTAACGCCGGAAAAAGAACAGGCAAGAAACGCCCGGCAGGTAATTTTTTAGCGCGATCACATTGACAATTTTATTCTTATTACTAATTGATTGAATGAATTGGAGCGAGTTCACTAAAATCCCAAGTTTTTTTTTTGTCATCTAATGGTCCCATATTTTTTAATTAGCTTTACTTATAAGATTTTTCTTGTTTGGTTGTACACATTGGGATATGGGAACATGAATATTAATGAGTTGCGGGATCACAACCAAAGCAGCTTATAATAATAGTCAAAATCTATGCTAATACAAGATGACCCGCTAAAAGCGAATGAATAAAATTATGCTTAAAAATAAATTATCACAATTTTAATACTAGAAACAAATATAAAATTGCTGTACCCACTACTAGGCTCCATAAAGTTAGCAACTCATTCAAAGGTCAATGTGTACGCTTTTACAACAAAATCGAAGATTATATTTCAAGTTCGTATAAAACGAAATCCTATTAGTAAAGCTTATGATAAAATATCAGATTACTTAGCTAATAATATTTATATTTCTAACTAGCTGACCCGGCGAACTTCGTATCGCCAATAAAAGTCACCTTTTAAACCTTCCCTGAACTTCCTCAAATAATTCAAGATCTAAATTAGCCAAATCGATAAAGCCATTCTCGAGTTTTAGCGAGACTAACGAACAGCAATTGATTTTTATCTACATTATTATAAGAAGATAATATGCATGTTTCAACCATTTTTCAGCAACAGTGAGACTATTTTCTATTTACATAGTTTTTGTAATGATAGAAATCAATGGGGACTTGTATCAATAAGCGCAATAATCAATTAATCATACATAATTATTACCCTATTGGTGTGTTCTGGTAGCCTCGCTTGAGAGCCAGTTCCTAATCCAGGTGTAGCGTGGCGCCATCTTCACTTAACATCAGGTGACTTGGGGTTAAACGCTACCATGTAAGTAAGTGGTAAAAATGATATGATTTGACCTCCTACAGAGATACAAATGAGTTTTGATTTGATGTAAGGGTAGATTTGCCTTTAGCTTTTGAATAAAATAAACGAAAATGAAAGTTTAACATCTCTATGACAACAACAAAACATGAGAATAATAGAATAGGAATATTCTAGTCTAGTTGTGTTTTACGTACTCTGATTAAGAATATAATAGGATTGTGTGGGGGACGTTCACAATGAATTAATTCTGTAATCTTCACATAATTGGATATAACCATTAAAACCTAGTCACATGCAAAACATTATTTGTGCTTATTGATACAAATCTCCATTGATTTCTATCATTAAAAAAACGATGCAAATAAAAAATAAAGACTCACTATTCCCGAAAAATGGTCAAAACATGCACTAAACAGATAAAAACGCAAATAAAAACACAAAAACATAACCTTCCAGACAGCTGTCAAAGATTACAATTATTGCAATTATTTGTACGAAAACTAACCTCGAGCTCCTGTTTACGACATTTATCTTCAAGTTCCGACACAGTAGAGTCAACTTTAGCGGCATTATCCACGGTATCCTGCTCTGGAACTTCGGATAACACTTCAGAAGCGAATGTTGTAATCTGTCCTTTCAAACTGTTAAAACTCTCGTTTAGATTCAGCCACGACATTTTAAAAGGTAGAAACTAACGCAACATATCACACTGGAACTTAACTAGTGGAATCGTAATAAGATAATTGATGTAAACAATGAAAAAATTGCATTATTTTGCCCAGTGACAGAACGATGACCAGTTGGCAAAACAAGTAGCCATTTTTTATTTTTACAACTTTGAAGTTTGATTTGACATTTCATAGATAGTCGTGTTCCGTTCTCGATCGAAGGCTTTTTACCTTCCATAGTTTTCTTAGAGCTAAATCGTGTGTAACCACAGTGCAGCTGCAGTGCACACATATAAAAAAAAACAGCATGACAATTGACAATTGAATTGACACAAGACGTAAGTCTCTCTGAAGGACTTTTTTGGCGGCAATCGAATTGTCAACGTGAAAATTTTGTTTTTATTTCCAAAACTTGTGTTTCTTTGAGTGATAATGTGTAATATTGGTGGATTACTAACCATTATGTGTTCGTTAATGTGTACGAGTGTAGGAAATTGAAATAAAGTTGTGAAAGTGACTTTTCTAGTTGCTCCAAAAAAGTCCGTGTAAAGTTTAAGTAAAGCTCCACTACTTTACTTAAACACTATCCTCATCCCATCATCTCATCGTCATCATCATCATCATCATCATCATTTAAACTTGATTCAACTCTCTGAGTTTGAAATATTTTATACATGACACTGGCAAATACACTAATCGTGTGACGCCATAACAAAACAAAAAAAAAAAAAAATTGAATTGACATTGACGCTTTTCTTTTTTGGTTTGGAAATGTCAGTCAAGCTTCATACTTAAAAACCTACTAGAAGTTTATTTCCTTTGAATTGAATTCGTGCGAATCAAAGTAATATTGTACATTTTGAATCAACGCTTGCGTCTCCACGTCCACGTTCTTCATTCGGTAAAAGAAAAAAATCCAAGATATAACCTAAATAACTATGGACGAAATATTTCCCGCTAAAGATCCAAAAGAGAACACAGATTTATTTGAACCTGAGGATTGTGAAACAATAGGTTCACAGTTACAAACGCCTCCTGTGAGTGTTTTGCAAAGAGAGCCTTTAACAACAAAAAATGCTGTGAAGTTTTTGCTCGAACGAAGTTTGAAATCAAAAGTATGTCGATACTGCCTGAATGTAGTGTCTGAGCTGTCGGGATTGGACCAAGTATTACAAGTGGCTAACAAAGGAGTACTTTATAAGGTGACCCTAAAGGATATGATAGCCAGTTTTCATCCTTTCAAGGTAAGAAAGACACCTACCTCAAGCTGCGTTCAGAAACATTCCAGGTAGAGTAAAATTTATCCAAACGCGTTCAGAAAGACTGGAAACTGGAAATCTGACGCACTCTAACGTCACTTAAGACCATTTAGAAACTGGAAAAGTTTTCAGAAACGTTCCAGGTAGGGTAAAATTTGTCCACACTCATTCATACACAGATTATCATAGAATGTTCAGACATTACCTGACATTATGTTACCCTCATATTATATATTCATAGGTATTATATTATTATTACGGGGGTTTTTAAATTTTTTATTTAGGTTAGTTTGGTCACCTTATTGGTTTATATCAATTTTTTTTAAATAAATGGAATAATAGATTACTTAATCCGTCGATAAGTTAATCAAACTAAGTATCAACCTCTTTTAATTTCAGATTGAAGATGATTTAAACTTGCCAGATAAAATATGCGAAAAGTGCATTGACCGCACTCTCAGTTCATATCTGTTCACACAACAATGCGAGCAATCTGAAAGAGCTCTCCGTAATTGCTTCAAAGACATATATGAAAAGTTGAATAAACTAGACTCTTTAGGTGGTCCTAAGAAACGTGGCCGGCAAAAGCTGAACCCTAACTACAATATACTCCATGCAGAGCACGAAAAAGTTATCGACTATGCAGACCCTGTAATGCATATCGTAAATACAGCAACAGAAACGTTTGCAGAGCAACCAGGAATCAATGAGTTCGAATGCCTGAAATGCTGCAAAATCCTACCCAACATGGCATCGCTTTTAAACCACAGAAAAATTCACCCAAAGTCCATGTGGTTCAACTGCAGACTGTGCGGCAAATCGTTTCCTAAACTGTACCATTTGAAAAGGCATTTTCGCAAAGAGCATTCCCCAAGAGCTCCTCCTACAATTCCGAAAGAAGTCACAAAGTACGACTGTAAAAGATGTGGAATTGTAACCGAGAACTACTATGAATATTTACAGCATATTGAAAAGCACAAATTCAAAATGGTCATGGAGCATTTAGTCGATAGAAAGATGGATAAGCTTTGTTCCGTGTGCTTCGGTAAGGGAACGAAAATGGTGCCGTTGGAAAATATGGTTTGCTTGCATGGTGGATGTCCAGAGCTAACGGGCGATAGACCTTTGTATACCATCTTGGCGACTACTCTCCCAGAGGTGAGCATTTCTTACTTAATTTTTGACTATGATTTATTAACTAAGGTTTCTGCTTTATAATTTTCATCATTCTATTGTTTATTGTTTTGTCTGACAACACTGACAACTGTTTTTGTTATGGCTATATTATTTGTTGAATGGATAGAGGGTGAAAAAATCATTATCTTTGTTTATTTAATAGCCTCTGTCATGTATGTTGAAGGATGATACACTGTTTGGTATACCAAATGTCCATTTTGCATCAGAAAGCTAATTCGAGAATCTGTTGAAATATTGGCTAAAACTATATTGTGTTTTTTGTGTTGTTGGTTTTTGTACACACTATTTTCTATTTGAAAGGTTTGTTGGATCTAGTTGGTTGGTTTATTTTTAGATAAAATTTAATTTTGTAAATGTCTGTGTCAAATCCATAATCCTGTTCTAGAAAAAGAACAAGTACCAAGAGTTACTTGTGCCCACACAAGCAAGTATTATCAAAATGGTTAAAAAGAAGAATGAAATTCAAAAAGACACCAACTTCCTTTGGTCGAACCCTGCTTTCTTAACAATGGAAGATCCAGATTGTAGTGACTTTTATTCATTTTTCTTTTCTGGACCGCAAATGTTGAATTCGGCTGAAGTTATTGAGATGAATGATGCTAAAAGACAAATTGTTGAAGGTAATATTGAAAATACTGCAGTAGAATTTGAAAATGATAACCAAGTTGCGCATAATCTGATTGTAACAGCACCTACAATGGAGGCTAAACATAATTTAGCTGAGGTTATGGAAATAAACAATCCTGAAATACCAGTTGTTGAAGATGCAATTGAAAATGTTGCAGTAACTTCTGGAAAAGATAACCAAGATGTACAGAATCTAATTGCAACACCGCCTGTTACAATGCTGGCTAAAAATAATGAAAGTACAGAATTCGGTCATGATACTAGGCTTCCTAGCGAGTGTGCTGTGATTGATATTCAAATTGATCATCCAATCACAAGTGAAATTGTTGAATTCACATTTTCAAAACCCGATTTTGTTGAAATTGAAGATGAAAATTGTAAAAACATTGAGCTTGCAAAACAGAAAGATTATAAAAATTGGATATTCAATCAATCACAACCTGAAGCTGGAGATGCAAAGAAATCTGTCACCGTTTCAACTGATGATAAACAAAATATTGGAACTACTAATTCAAAGACATGCAACCGTTGCTGGGTGTTTAAAAATTTGGACAAATGTGATTATTGCAAAAAATCTATTAATCCACTATATGATATGGACGCTAATAACGCTTCTAAATCTAATACTGACCCTAACAATCTTGATACTACTGGCAATATTCAAAAAGAAGACAAAAATATAAACTTTGTTGATAAAAATACAGCTAAGGACAAGAAAAAATGGCAATGCAATATATGTTTCGTACACAATAATGAAGACAGGGAAATATGTGACTGTTGCGATTCTAAACCACCTTTGAATATTGCAAAGAGTATTTTTAAATTCAGCAACATTGATTTCAACAAGAAGAATGTTCTAGAAACTGGCAAAGTTATTCATAAATTCAATATTCCATCTTCTAACTCGGCAATTAATGAAGAATCTCATTTGAGTGCTGACAATGTTGCTTCCAACAATAACAAAGTTTTCCAAAATGAACCCGAAAAGATTTCACATATGGAGACTGAAATGGTTGAAGTACAGAATCTAACCTTTAATCATTCATTAACGAATATTTTTCAAGAAGCTATGGATGTAGAAGAAACTCAACTGCCAGAAGCAGTAGCTATTGATTTCCGTAATATTGGTACCAATGTTAATAACATTTTTGAGATGGCACCTGAAATGTCAGCTTTTACATCAAATGATCAATCGCCTGTTAATAATAACAACACTTTCACAACAAACCAATTTCAATTTGCCATTGGGTCTGGTGAGAAAGGTCCTAGAAAAAACAAAAGACCCAGAACAATGACCAGAGCTTTTCATAAATGAAGATTATGCTAGACACATGCCCGATTTCTTCTCAGAAATCATTACTTTGCTTTTCAGATAATTTTCTCCAATTAGATTAAGTTTGAGTGCTACATAAACCTTTCAAAATGTTGACAGAATTAGGTAACCAAAACTTTAAATATTGAAAGAAAAACTACACAAATGACAAATGATATTGATTATTTTGTCAAATAAATAAAACGGTTATGTAGTAGTACATTGAGTATAATTTAATATTATCTAATTTTAAGTAACAGTATTCATGTAAAATTACGATTAGAAACTACCAAAGGACCAAAACCATTTCCACATTTGAATCAAAAGTTTGTGTGTGCTTGTGAATTTCTACAATCTGTCACATTGTTGATCAATGATTAGTACAAAATAAATGCCATTTGTTGGTTTTCGTTCCATTGTCAGTATTTACATCCGGCAGCACCCTGTATTGCCTACTTCCAAATATGTAGTTTTAGATTGCAAAATGTATTACTAATTTTAGGAAAAGTCATAATCGTGTTTAAATGTCTCGATACTCATTGATTACAATAAATTGTCGATCACCAAAGATTTTTGTTGAAATTGAAATATTTGCCTTAGTGAATAATGTTGATAATATTATATTAGCTTTTATAACTTTTTTGCACTAATACTATGGAGGTTTTTTCTGAGTTAGGTTGTAAATGGTAATCTCTTGAAATTATGATCTGATTTGTATTTCTTTCACTATTAGAAAGTTACACTAAGTATCCATTAGTGTCATATGTTATTTATGTATTGCAAGTTGCGCCCTGCGGTTTCACCCGCGTCTTCCCGTTATCCCGCAGGAACCTTTTTCCGAGATAAAAAGTAGCCTATGTGTTAATCCAGGGTATAAGCTATCTCCATTCAAAATTTCATTGAGATCGGTTCAGTAGTTTTTGCATGTAAGAGTAACAAACATCCATCCATACTTTCACGTTTATAATATTAGTAGGTTTGTGATTTAAAAAAATTGTGTGAAATCTATGTACTATATCAGTTATATTTAAGTTGAAAAAAATGCTGCTTCTTAATTATAATTTAAGCAATGTTTATTTTTGTTGCAGATGAACGTCTTAGACAATTACACGGGGACGAAAATATGTGAAAAGTGCCTTAACCACGCTATAACTTCATATGTTTTCAGTACCCAATATTATTTTGTTAGAGACAGGTTGAATAATTGCATCAGTGTTATGTTAGATAATTTGAATGAAATCACAGAAACGAAAAGTAATATTTGTATTGAAATAGGTCAAAGTGCGATAATGACTGTCGCTGAACCGTTTGATGAAAGCCACATTTCAGATGAAAACGATGACGATGAGGATAAACTGAAAGTAGACGTTCTGGAAGACGAGTTCAGACTGAAATCTGAAGAAGAAAGTGATTCTGAGACCGAAACTCGAGAAATGGGACCGTTACTTAGTCGAAATAAAGGAGTGGAGCATAATAATATAAAAACTTTCATGAATGGATTTCAAGAAAACTCAGTCTTGACGTTCAGGAAGAAACCGAATAGACCCAAGTTTACATGTCCCGTGTGCAACAAACATTTCATTTCAGACTACTTCTTAAAAAGGCACATACTGAAACATGTTCCAAAGAAGGTTGAATGCAACATCTGCTACTCACAATTCAAATCGAAGTTTGATTTGTATGAGCACAAGAAAATGACTCACATACTGAACAAAAGCATTTATTTAACTTGCAACATTTGCAAACGGTGCTACCTCAACGAAGAAAAACTGAAGTACCACGTGAAATGTCACAAGAATCAATGTTGCCAGTTGTGCGAGAAGAAATTCAAGTCTCAGAGCAGCTACAGCAGTCACATGCGAAGGCATTTGGTTAAACTAGGTATGATCATGAAAAAGTACATGCAAAACTGCAGTTTCTGCGAGAAGGATTGCCCGAACGACAACGAGTTCTCACTGCATGTAAATAAAGTGCATTTGCAAATAAAGCCCTACGCTTGCGACATGTGCGAAAGGCAGTTTTACACCGAGTACAACTTGAGGAGTCACAAGATAATTCACAATGCTCGCAGTAAAGAAGAATGTGGCTTGTGCAACAAAATTCTGAAGTCTAGAAAGCAGTTGGTGATACATATAAGGAAACATATAGGAGACACTCCGTTCTATTGCCAAATATGCAACCAGTCATTCTATTCGCAGTATTTGTTGGGTAAGCACATGAAATTGTGCCACGGAGGCAAGTTTTGCTGTAAGTTCTGCAAAATTGCATTTGTAACCAAAAAAGAACTGAAAGGACATTCAAACGATGTGCATAATAGTTTGTTTTAGTGCAATGGGGAATTTTCCGACTGGCAACTTAAAATTGTTCAAAAAAATTCGTAGCCTCACTTGAGAGCCAGTTCCTAATCCAGGTGTAGCGTGACGCCACCTTCGACCACAACGTCACTTAACATCAGATGACTTGTGGTCAAACGCTACCAAGTAGTAAAAAAAATATACGAGTATATTGCTGTGACAATGTAAGTTTGTGAGATTTCTAAAATACCGAAGGCTCCGATTTTTTCCTGACTCGATTCTTTTTTTCGATTCAAGTCTATATTTTTATAGTTACAAATGCTTTCATTGTAAGAGAGCTACTTCTCGAAGTAGCATGGAATATGACGTATTATTGTGATAAAAATCCTGAGGGATATTTAATCGGGTGAAACCTTGGAGCCAGCTGGTAGCTGATCTATTGGCTCACAAAATGTATTAGATGTTTAAGGCTTAATTAACATTAATTACATGAATCATGTACATATGTGTTTTCGTTCATATTTCTTACGAGCTGTTCGCCGCGGTTCCACCTGCGTGAGCTACAGTTTATCAGATAAAAAGTAGCTCATGTCATTTCTCAGGTTCTAGACCAGTGTTTCCCTATTAGTGGTGAGCGTACCCCCAGGGGTACGTGAAGTTGCATCAAGGGGGAACAATGTCCAAAATATCATTTTACTAGCTGTGCCTCGCGATGTTACCCGCGGTTTAAGTAGCCTATCTGTTAATCCAGGGTGTCAACTACCTGTATACCAAATTTCATCAAAATTGGTCCAGGCGTTTGAGCGTGAAGAAGTAACCAACATACACACACGCTCACAAACTATCGCATTTATATAATTTGTTAGTGTGATTGCTACAATAAGGGGTACGCAGGTATGAGGTTTTTTTTGAAGTGGTACGCAGCTAAACTAATTGGGAACTACTGCTCTAGACTATCTCTGTACCAAATGTCGTGAAATACAGACATACAGAGTTACTTTCGCATTTATAATACATGTATTTCTTATGACACTCAAAATTAAAATTAAATGGGATCTTTGAGGCACGCCTGTTCCAACCTCCTTACGCCGGCAAAGGAATAGGCAAGAAACGCCAGTCAAGTCAATTATTGGGCGCGATCACATTTAAATATTATTTACTAGCTGACCCGGCGAATTTCGTTTCGCCAATATAAGTCACCTTTTAGACCTGACTTCCACAAATGTTTCAAGATCAAAATTATCCAAATCGGTCCAGCCGTTTTCGAGTTTTAGCGAGCAATTGATTTCTAACGAACCGCAATTGATTTTTATTTATAAGATTTTTTTTACTAGTTCATTACAATCCCAAGCTTTTTTCTGATATTTTATAATAAGCTTTACAAATAAGATTTTTTCGCAGCTTGCCTAGTCCTACTGGGTAGTCTTTTTTTTACTATTTTGTATTTATTTAAATAAGGGTTTTCAAATATGAAACACATGAATTGTGTGAGCATAAATTCATTTATTTATAAAATAAAAAGTATATAATAAGATGTGATTTATTAATTAAATTAAATAATAAAACAATAACGTTACTATTACACAAGCTTGATAAAAATTTAAAAATAAAGTTAAAATTGGCTAGATATGATGCAATACCATAGTACGGATAAACAATAAGTCTTATTTACATATTTTACAGGGCGTTACAAAGCCGTCAATAGTTTTTGTATTGGTGTCATCATCATCATCAGCCGGAAGAAGTCCACTGTTGAACATATGCCTCCCCATTTGAACGGCTATTAGCCGTTTGCATCCATCAGCTCCCTGAGACTCTTACAATGTCGTCGCCCCACCTAGTGGGACGCCTACCTACAGAACGTGTTTTCCGGTTCGTGGTCGCCACTCCCCATCAACCTTTCTTCCCCATCGGTTATCGGTTCGTCGAGCGATGTATTGGTGTACAGAATACATGAACTGTCTCCGAGTTTTATAACTTGACCGGTAGCACAGAATATTTAATACTAGTTGCGCCGGTTTCACCCGCGTCTTCCCGTTATCCCGCAGGAACCTTTTTCCAGGATAAAAAGTAGCCTATACGTTTATCCAGGGTATAAGCTATCTCCATTCCAAATTACATTCAGATCCGTTCCGTAGTTTTTGCGCGAAAGAGTAACAAACATCAATCCATCCATGCATACAAACTTTCGCATTTACAATATTAGTAGGATTGCAGAAGTTTACACGGAAGAATCACTCAGCAAACAAATATAGACTCTCGCTACCAGACAATAAAATGCAATCCAGCTCGCAAGCGCTGCGTGCCTTAAGCTACCTCATCTACAAGGTGCCAGATTTGTAAGACCCTCGCCCTTGGTGTGACGTCACTTCTTTATTTATGTTAAAGTTTAGAATACAGGAATCCACGTTAGAATGCCGTGTTGAGCTATAAGTGAAGGAAAACAGAAACCATAGCATGCTTGAACCTTGTACAGTATTTTCGCCTGGCTATCTACCACACGAATCTGTCGCCAAGCACCTATCGGTGTTCCGGCAGCCTCACATGAGAGCTAGTTCCCAATCTAAGCCTAGCTTGGCGCCACCTTCGACTACATCGCCACTTAGCATCAGGAGATTTGTGGTCAAATGATACCCTGTAAAAAGTGTCATAAAGCTGACTCTCATGTCACACTTTCTTTACCCTCTCCCTCTTAATCTGTGACATAATTTATGGTAGGCCCTACGATAAAGAACACAGTAAAGTATGAAGTAAATCTAGTATTAGCATCCCAGCTTTTGCAGTCTCTGATCTTCAAACAAGTGATGGAACTCTTCGGCCACAAGTTCTCTGTAGTCAAAAGGCTCCGCCCTCTTCCAATGCACTTTTTTAACATGCGTCCGCATTTCAGCTGCCAAATGATACATCATGTCGCACAACGGACACTGAACCGTCTTATCGTGATGCTTTTTGAGTCTATGCGTCTTCATGGTACTGGAAGAATGGAACCGCTCCGAGCATATGTTACATTCGTAGGGTTTCTCACCCGTGTGCCGTCTTGTATGCATCTTGAGACACACTTTGTTAGCAAACTTTTTACCGCAGAACGTACAGAAGCAAACGTTGTTGTTCGAATGAGTCTTCTCGTGCTCATCCAGTCTCGATTTCCCACAGAAGGCTTTGCTGCAAACATGACAGATGTACGGTTTAATCTTCAAATGTATTTTGTTGACATGATTTTCCAAGTCAACTTTCCTCAACGCAGTATAATCGCAGCGCTCGCATTTATAAAGCATCTTGCAATCTGCATCGTTCGAGTGTTTCACTTCTATATGCGTTTTCATGGACGCTGGTTTAATCAACTTGTTACAGTATTCGCAGGGTGTAGGCTTTGCATGGAATTGTCGATGAGCACGAAGGATTGATGCAGCGTGGAAGCCCTTTCCGCATACTTCGCAGATGTGAGGTAAGGCCTGTGGCCTTTTCATGTACGGGCAAGCTGCTTTATGCAGAGTAAAGTAAGATGACGCTACAAGTTTGCGACAGCCGTGGCACCTGGTTTTTTGTGAATAGTGTTTCTGTTTATGGATGTACACCTTCTTGAGACCCTGAAAGCTTTTTGGACAGACTTTACACGGGAATAGCTCATTTGGTTCATGTAACTCTTCGTGTTGAAGCATTTCCTTAATGTTTTTGAATGTGACATCACAGAGAGTGCATTCGATGAATTTTCTGCGTTTCTTATACTGTATGCCATTGTGGACTCTAGCGTGGTGTTCCTCAAGAGCGGATTCATTGGTATACTCTTTATTGCACAACATACACGGAAAGACAATATCGCTGTGATTAAGACTTTTATGTTTATTCAACTCAAGCTCAGTATCAAATGAAGCCACACATTGTTCGCAGTTGAACATTCTGCTTATAGTTTTGCAAGCCTCTCTGTGGGTGTGCAGTAACTTCGAACTTTTAAATTGCTGATCACAATACTGGCATTTAGAATCTTGGTGAAATTGTACTATGTGCACTTTTAAACTCAGTTTTGTGTAAAACTGTGTTCCGCAGTCGTGGCAGGTAAATGGATGGTAGTCCAAATGCTCTCTATTGACATGGGTAATAAGGTGCTCTTTCCTTTTCGTTGTATAATCGCAATCTAGGCATCTTATTTTAGAAGCATGGCTTAGTACTTGTTCTCTATACGACATTAAATAACTGTAATGTACGCATGGTACTGCGGGACAATCTAAACAGGAGAATTTGCACTTGTGTATCTTGATTTCGGAATCTTTGAAGTTTCTTAGACACATTACGCATTGAGTTTTACTCTTGTTGCGCTGCAAATCATTAATCAAATGAGCAGATTTAAAATGCGTCTCCAATTGGTCTACGGTATAATACACAAGGTCGCAGTACTTGCAGCCGTTGACTTGTTTCTCATGCTTTTCTCTCAGATGACTATTTAACTCGTCGTTATCAAATAAGTCGTGGCAATGCCTGCATCTTGTCTTCGAGTGAGCCGTCACGTAATGTATGTCCAAATATTGCTGAGAATTGTACTTTTTGCTGCAAAACCTGCATTGAAATATTGTTGTATTGTGGAGTGATTTCTCGTGTTCTTTCAACGATCTGTATGTAGTGAAGATACTGGGACAAGAATTACATTTGTATGTGTTGAATTTTAGTGTGGACGGTGTGTTCGTAGTCAACGGTGCAATAACGATTTTGCCTCCTTCAAGAGATACCGTCGGTGTTTTATCTTTGGTTGCTGGTTTTTCTTTCTCTTTAGGCACCTCCTTAGTTCTCGGATGCTTGATTACTCTTGCTGTCGGTATTATTACGGGGCCTTTATTTTCTTTGTTATGCAACGTGATTTTGTCAGCTGCTTCCTCATTGACTATAATTTTTTCTGCTGCAGGTGCCTCTGGTTTGATTGGTTTGTCTGTGAGTATGGTATTGTTTCCAGAAGTTATTTCACTAATGCTATTGTATGTTTCACTGTCATATTCAACGACGATCATTACATTGGCATCGTCGTAGTCAGAGTTATCCTCTAACGTGTTGCTAAGGTCTGAAACTTTGGACAGAACGTCGTTCACGCAATGCTTGAGTATGTTAAACACTTTCTTTGTGTTTTCAATGAAGACGTAGGACTGAATTGTCTTTTCGGTGCACTGCTCACATATTATTTCACTTGTTGTGTAGTCTTCAATCTGTAAATGTAGAAAGTATCAATAATAAAGTCCAGCCCTGCTTCAAAATGGTAACTTTTTTTTTTTTGCACACAAATTGACCTAGCCCCAAATTAAGCTCGAAACTTGTGTTATGGGTACTAGACAACGATATACATACTTATATAGAGAAATAAATACTTATATAGATAGAAATATCCAAGACTCGGCTACAAATATTCTTGCTCATCACACATATATTTGCCCTTACCGGGATTCGAACCCGGGACCGTCAGTTTCGCAGGCAGGGACACTACCAACTCGGCTACCGCGTCAACTAAATATAGTGTTTGTTTTATAACAAGCAGTTCATAAATAAAAAGTTATATCAATTGAGAGAATCAAGTCAAACATTTTTTCTGTCAGTAATTAAGCTCAGAGATAGATTAATAGTCTGGAATAGATGTTCCTGTAGGAAAACCATGGGCACAGCTAGTTATTAAAAAAATAAATAATACTTTTTTTTTTTTTACTATTTACAGGGTAGCGTTTGACCACAAGTCACCTGATGTTAAGTGACGATGTGGTCGAAGGTGGCGCCACGCTACACCTGGACTGGGATCTCAAGTGAGGCTGCCGGAACACACCGATAGGTGCTTGGCGACAGATTCTTAACAAGAGGGTGGTAGCTAGCCAGGCGAGTACTAGAAAATACCCTACCACCAAGCTATGGTTTCATCACGATGTTTTCCTTCACTGAAAGCTCAAGCTCATTGTAGGATTCGAACCCACGTCCTACGGATCGCAAGCCGACGTCTCTACCACTGAGCCATCATCGCTATAAAATATACAACTGGGAAATAAAGTAACGAAAAAGAAGTTGTACTCACATCACAATTTAATACAGAATTAACAATCTCCCGGAGAGGTCTCGTAGCGTAGCATTCATTAATTGCAAACTCCATAGTCAACGAGTGGAATTTCCCCATAGTTTCTAAACATAGTCCACAGTATGTTGGCACTGTCAATAGAGTCTTGAGTTTACTTTTAAGCCATTGAAGGTTCTGCAGGTCTTTTTGGAACTTCATTTCTGTCATTTTCAGCTATTTGTATGTGAGACCCTGTAAAAGGAGAACACAAATTGACCTAGCCCCAAATTAAGCTCAAAACTTGTGTTATGGGTACTAGACAACGATATACATACCTACTTATATAGAGAAATAAATACTTATATAGATAGAAATTATTAGAAATATCCAAGACTCGGAAACAAATATTCATGCTCATCACACATATATTTGCCCTTACCAGGATTCGAACCCGGGACTGCTAGTTTCGTAGGCAGGGCCACAACCAACTCAGCAAAAGAATATGAAATGAATAAGTATATTATGTCATATATTGACTGTGTGTAGGAGGGTAAGAAGTCACTTATGTTAGAACGGCTATCCAACAATACATGTTACACAAAACCAAATGAGTTTTAATTAACTTGAGGATGCAAGTGTCAATAGAGGAAAGAGTGGATTAAGGCCAGTCAGACGGTTAAGATATTGCAGAAGGACTGTAGAACTGCTAGAGGGGCATAGTAAAAGCGGACTTCCTAAACAATTGATTGTAGACCACAAGGATTTAACTAATGTTCTTTTCATTTCTTTGGGAAGGCTAGATACTCAGTAGAAAGTTTTCGAAGTTTTCATGGTTTACCCAGGATTGCCCTGTCTGGTTTGATATTTGCTCCTGGGACTACTGGGGAAGTATGGAGGTTTTTAGAACAGTACTACAGGATTACATAAACATTAACAACAACTTCTGCTTTAGAGCAGGCTTTCTACATAAACTTAGCAGGAGTTTTTTCGGGTTGCGGGTTAAAGTAAAAGTTTAGCCTACATTGCTCGAGATTGTGAATTATTAACTGTAAACTGTAATAACTTACTTTATAAATATAGACGTAAATTTTCCTTCACAAAATGGCGTGAGTAGTCTCATATTTTCATAGTACATTTCGCGTAAGAAAATAATTTGGTTTATTATTTTGTTCAGGTTCAATTACTTTTCTGAACTCAAAACAAAGTAATTTACAAAACTATGCAACACATCTCACCTGTGTTCCAGTATTTATTTTGCTCTGTCGCCCTCTCGCACTCTCGCAGACTGGATTTATTTGGTATGGAATAATGATTTTTTTATGCTTTACTCCACTTCTTGCGGTACAAATCTATGCCTACGGGTAACACAGCGCTGCGCTGACTGCACTGCGCTACATGAGTCGCACTTTTCAGAAACAGCACTGGTGTTGATTCTGTTGCATATTTTTTAAACTAAACTAAGTTTGACAGGTCTAAAAGTATTAACTGATCTTTTCTAACTATGAATCGACACCGCTATGCATCTAATATTGTATTTTATACCGATTTCAATAACCAATCTATCCACGGTTTGGCCTACTATAGATAGAAATTTGACATTACTTTTATGGAGCTTATGTCAAAAACTCTTCAGTGGGCCAAACCGTCAATAGATCGGTTATTGAAACTGGCCGTAAATTACTATCAATGATAAGAGTCGTAGTGATTCGTGGCGCTTGGCTTAGTAAGGTTAACAGTGTAGTTTATAGTTGTCCAATATAATTACATCAAATACAATGATAATATTAATTTGCCGTATTTTTGACGTTTTAAAGTGATCACAATGTATCCTATTGAATAAATGAAAAAATGGACTTTGAATTGACTTTGACTTTCATGCAGACTAAGATTTTATTAAATAGTAGTTCCAGGTGAAGCTAATAAAAGTGCGTAAAAATGAATCATTAGGCCCTTTTCCAGAGTATAAACCCTACCAACAACATGATATATTCAGAGGTATATTCAAGGTAACAGACAGAAAAACTATTACGCTGCGCTACATACTTTGACATAAGCGTAATGTAAACGTACGTTTTGACTCTAAGTCGACTCACTGAGTCAGTGAGCTGGATTGTTCTATGTTTCTCGCAACAATCTGTGGTTATTCATGTCACTCCACCACAGAATGCATAATCATTGAGATAGTAGGTCAATGATGCACATACCTAGGAAGAGGTGTTGCCAGATCACAACCGGCCAAAAGAGTAAAAAAAGTTTATTTTAGGTAGTAAATTAAACCCTAACTCTCTCCCACTCTCTTTAGAAAACATATAAGATTCGTCAATGCTTTGAGTTTGAATTGCTTTTTGAAAACATAAAAATTCTCTGACAAAAAATTATGCGTGTTATTTATCCATGAGTATCTAAACAAAATTGCTTTGCTATCGCAATTAACGTAAGCGTTAAGCGTTATCTTTTATCTAAAACTAGCTGTTCCCCATTTTATCGCGATAACTAACAAGCACCTAATTATAATCTATTCCAGAACCCTGGGGCAGGACGATTTACAAAAAATCCGAGTAAATTCATAATTCTAAAGGACCAGCCGTCTCAAGTGATGCGCTTAGCATTTAAGTTTATTGCTAGGAACTTAGTTTAGGAGTAAGGAATAAAGAATGAATGTAGTGGATTGTAAAATAAAAACACAAACATAGATTTTTCATAATTTTTATTTTTATTAAAAAATAAGGTACAAAAGGACTTCTTGCATTAATTTTACACTATACAATAAATATGTTGGACGGCAGTGAATATGAGTATTATTCATTTATTTCAATTTATAATTATGTTTATAATAAAATATAAATATGATGTGGAATTCAATAAAAAAAAGTCTAGACCATTTTTGAACTATAAATTCTACAATAGTTGTCTAGGTTTTTTTTAACGAAATAAAATAACATTAAATTTATAACTCTTATACATCTATCTAAGTATCATAACATGTTGTGTATTATATAATTCGTATACAATTATCAGGAAGTAAGAAAATATTACTCTATAGCTAAAACAAATGAAAAAAAGTTTTTTTTAAATCGGTAATTATTTATAATTTCGGTAACTTACGAATTGGTAACTAATTTCTTAATTTACCTACACTTATTAAACTAAACAAACAAAAAATCACAAACTTTAATGTATCATTACATAATTTTGACAGTAAAAAGATTTAATTTTTTGCAGTACATTAAAGTTTTTTATAAAAATGATACCATGTATAGCACTAGATGGCGTTAAAAGCGATTTAACGCCATCTAGTTTGGTATTGTCGAGTTGAGATTTCCTGTTTTCGAAACAAGATGGCGCTGTAAGCCTCTAGTGGTAAACGCGCAGGTTTTACCTAACGTCTTACGGTGGCAAATGGAGTCTTTAAAAAAACATGTAGTTTTTTTGTACAGATAGAGATATATATTTTTAATATTACGTAATTTGCCTTTTACAGGGTAGCGTTTGACCACAAGTCACTTAATGTTAAGTGACGATGTAGTCAAAGTTAGCGCTACGCCTGAATTGGGAACTGTCTCTCAAGTGAGGCTGCCGGAACACATCGAAACCGATAGGTGCTTGGCGACAGACCAGGCGGGCACTAGTAAATGTCCTTCTATCTCAAGCTTGTTTTATAGTTATTGCCCAAATACAATTTTCGGGCTTACTGACAGCAGTAAAGAAATTATTAACCTGAATCAACTTTAGTACACCTTTAAATTCCCTAAGTTTTTCTTGCTCAAGGTAAATAAACTTAGGTACTTATTTTAAACCAAGTAAGAGGTTATTTCATAAACGAGTTTTATAAGATGGTACCATTTAAAAACACTGTCCACACCTAAAGTCGTAAAGGTGGCTTGAAAACTGACATAAATTTGTAAAGCTATTTTGATTTTCTTGAAATAACAATGCCAAAGTAGTTCAACAGCAATGCTTAGAACGACGGATTAATCTCGTCTTACTCAGCTCAAAAGAAAGTCTATTTACCAAGCCCTGAGAGTTCAATTTCCTAACTCCACCTGTACACAACCATACGCACACTCCATTCAACCACAAAACAGTTATCTCTAAAGACTCAAAGCCTCACTAAGTCCAATCCATCACGTAGTTCTCCTAGTACTGGTAGCCACCCCCTTGGCTAGGGGGCACGTATTGCTGGCCTCCTGTGGAGCCTGAGGCGGGACCCCTGCCGTAACCACCAGCTGGTGCTTCAGGGTACTGCGCCTCACCCTCGTACGACACCTGGAATTTGACGCAGAGTTAAATAAAACAGGTCCTTAACTCAAGAGGTTCTTTGTTCTAAACGGTGGAGAATGCTGCTTCAAAAAAAGAGGAGGTTTCTCAATCCTCAATAATTTTCTGAGATGTGTGTTCGCGGATAACTTCGTCACCTAAGAAACGATTCTGATGATTCTTGTTTCGAAAAAAAGATTTTGAACTGTTGATGTTCAAAGTTATTGGTGGCACAGCACTGCAAGCATGGTGCTTAGCATCAGAGAAACAACTTGCTCGCCCCAACGCATAATAAACATATCTAAATCATCATCAGCCTATTACGTTCTGGGATTTTGGTCTTCTCTCAGAGAGAGTATGGGCTGTAATCTACCACGCGGGCCCAGTGCGGGTTGGTAGATGTTGCACGCCCTTGAATGTTGCAGTTCTTGGACATGCCGGTCTCCTCACGATGTTTATCCTTCACCGTTTTGAGCGATAGTAATAAATAAATGCCATCTATTAGTCAAAAAGCGGTACTAACGTCAGCATTGAAACCGTTCTTCCAATCGGCTGTGTATTTGACAATCTGCGTGCGTCCATCGGGCAGGGCGACTCTGTACTCTCCTCGGGTGACGTCACCGTCTGAGATGGCGTTATGGCTGAAGTTGTTGTCATCTTCGCTGACAGCGTAGGAGAAGTCGAACGGCATACCAGGCTCGTGATGGTGGTCTTCGTGGTGCTCGTGATGCTCTTCATGTTGCTGTGGATAGAGGATCGTGTTAGATATGTACAGTACACCATCGTCAGCCACGACAAATGGAAAAATGAAAACTAGTGATTCTCAAAAACCTACTACACATATAAATTTATATTTTGAAGAAGGTTTTTCTCGTCAGCAACATATGCCAAAATCATATATTACATTATTAGTTCCTACCGCCATAAAATATTTTACTATGTGCAATGAAAGTAAATTATTAAGTTGAATTTTATAGAAATCAGTTTTTCTGGTCGTATACATTGCAATAAAAGATGTAACCATTATTTGAAGTGTTATAAAATTCCAATTCCTACAAAATATGTCTGCATATAGGAGAAAAAAAGTCTTGAAACAATGTTTGTTAATGATTATGGTACGAATAGTATAGATATTGAATCATATTATATAATTAATAATTACATAAATTACAGGACTTTCTTTTTATTTTAGTTATTTTCGACGCTATTTTCGGAATGCAGCGGAATGTCAGATTTCGATGAACGTACAGGTATGTTTAAATAGTATTATTAAATAAAATCGTGGAACCTAAGCACAAGAACTGCCCATACTTATGTCACGTCACTACAATGATCGATTACCTACCTACAACACATTCACTTTCTTATATTTAGTCAATTCGCTGAGATATTTAAGTTATCAAAACAGTTTAAAGTTTACCTGTTATGATTAGATTTCATTTCTACAGCAATGAAACAAAAGAAAATAGATATGGGTAATAAAAAATTTAATCTGAACTTAGGACATTGATCTCATTCTTGTTGTTTCTTTTACTTTCTTTCATCTTTTTTATGTAATAATTACTTTCAAATACTAAATTAACTGCAATTCAAGTTAACACTTTCATCATGAATAATTTCACTATCATCCAGAATACGGAGAAAAACTCTCTAGTAAGTATACCTATCTACTGCTTAAAAATGAATAACATGAAATATCAGTCCCGTCTACAATTTTTAATAAACTTTTGAAAAATTCATAGGCGTTGAGTTAGGTAAGTTTACAGGCACAAGTAAACTAACTTTGAAATGATCACTAGTTAAATCATAGAATAGACTCTTTTGCACCAAGTTAATTTATTTATTAATCTAATTTACCACAATGCGTAGTGTTTTTCCAATAAACCAACAAATTGCAAATAGTTCTTGTATCGCATACCAGGTGGCGCTATTTTAAATAGTACGATACTTGCGCCACCTATAATACGAAACATAAACTAGTGCATGTTTAATGTTTTATGAACTCTGTGGCAGGAGGAAGTTATGGCAAGTTGAGTCTGCTACGAAATAAAACGAGACTTGTCAAGCTGGATTCTACGACTTACCTTCCAGCCACCAAATGTAGCACTGATGAACCTATCACACGTGAGTTGAACCTTGTTGAAAAATAGATGGCGCTTGTCATAAATATGTAGTTAGGTAATGAAAAAATAAACACTAATGGCAATACATATTATACTTTTTTACCTTTTCTTATATTTTAATGAAGAGTTAGCCATTTTGGGATATATCAATATAATATTTTATTAACATATAAATTGCACAAATAAATGGGAGAAGAAACTGGTTCCTAAAATATTATTTATAGTTTCCACTAGTCCAAAAACCGGAGGTTTCATGATGGAAGATTTCCTCGCGGGCATCCAATCCCTTCGCTTTTTATTGAATGAAAGAAAAAGAAACGTATGTCTAGTCAGCGCCATCTATGTTTTAAAACTACGTTTCTTCAGCTATCATTACTGTTTAATTTAATAAAAATTTAATGTTAGTAAATCCTTCGATTTATACACTAAATGCAATATTTTTTTCAGTGAATCCCACATACTTTCCGTGTAAGACCTTTTTAATATTTTTTTTTAAATAACATCCTGATGTTTTAGTGAACCTATATACCTACTCATTATCTGACTTGTTTTTGATTTCAGCAAGCAGCAACGGTATGCAATTGCTTACTTTTGTAAAATCTTTAGTACTATTTTTATAACACTTTTATTAGCTTGATTTGTATCTAATTAACTGAGTAATTTTTACTTTTAATTATGTCAAACGTAAATAATTTTTATATGTAAAAATTGTATGTTCTAGAGGAAAATAATATAGCTGACGACAGTAGGCGGGATGAAGAAAAAGGTAAAATAGTCCGTACATATTTCTTATATAATTAAAGTCAACTACTTTAGAAGGAGGGTACTGTAATCCCAATCCAGATGTAGCGTGCGACGCCACCTTCAACCACATCGTACCTAACTAAACATCAGGTGACTTGTGGTCAATCGCTACCCTGTAAGACATAAAAAGAATTGTTCAAGTGTATGTTGATAATATCTATGTTTGTCTATTTCTAATTTTTTACGCAGTATGGTTTTTTATTCTTTTTAAACTAGTTACGATTTAAATGACAAAATTTTGAATTTTTTTCCATAAATTGCATTTTCAGAGCTGAGTTTCGAAGGCATCGAAGGTATACTACTAACGCAAACTATCTAATATTAAAAACGACTAATATTAAAAACGCAAAAGTTTGTCTGATATTTTTCTCAATGGCAGGAATGTTTAAAAATGACCCGCCCTCCGAAGCACGGAAGCGCTCAGCTGTAAACACCACTAGTGGTCACCCATCCAAGTAGTGACCGCAGAGAACATTAATCAGTTAAGAACGACTATGCGAGCTTCACTACGAGCGCTTAGTTGCGCCGCGCGGTTTCACTTTCGTTATCCCGCAGGATGCTTTTTCCGGGATAAAAAGCCTATGGGTTAATCCTGGGTATAAGCTATCTCCATTCCAAATTTTACTCAAATCCGTTCAGTAGTTTTTGCGCGAAAGACTAACAAACATTCATCCATTCATACTCACAAACTTCCACGTTTAGGATGCTGAGTACTAATTTTTCTTTGATTCCAGAGTCTAGCGCTAAAGGGTACCACCGCCCACCGAAGCATAGAGTTCAACATAATTATTATGATGATCAGTGATTATAATATCTACTTACATGTAAATCAGTGATAAAAATGTATTAATTAGAAATTAAAAGGTTTTATTGAGCACCAAAATCATCATCAACTTCGTCATGCTGTCTGTTTAAGTCCAAATTTTATTGAGTTATGTAAAACAACCCTCAAATTTTATTAAAAATACTAGCTGGACCCCGTGGGCCACCCGAGTGCATACTATAATACCTACACACACTCACTTTGTGCTACACTTTATATCTATCTCCACACAGTATTTCATCAAAATCCGTTCGGTAGATTTTGCGTGAAAGAGATTGAAAGAGTAACAAACATCCACCCATCCTCACATAAATGCTAAACCATCAAGTTTTCATCACGATTTTTTCCTTCGAAAGCACTAACACATTTCGTAAATTTCGAGTTGGTGCCGTTTTGTAGCAAAAAACAGTTACTGTTTATTTTACTAGCTGCGCCCCGCTATTTCCCCCGCGTCTTCCCGTTATCCCGTAGGAACCTTTTCCGGGATAAAAAGCCAAATCGGTTCAGCCATTCTTGAGTTATAAATAGTGTAACTAACACGACTTTCTTTTATATATATAGATGTACTATTAATTAAATATTAATTAAATAATCTGATGGCGTATTTTTTTTCACTATTGTTTTATGTCCAAATAAATATATTGTTGAACCGGCGATCTACGGGTCGCAATCCGACGTCACATCCACTGAGCCATTATCATTTCGATGTGTCGGTAGCAGTATGCGGTGATCTTGTCACTGAAAACTAAATTATTTAGTACATAATTAGGTAATTTATTAGTTAAATACCTCTTGGGGCTGGGGTGGGAGGTACGTGGGCCTCTGCGGGGGAGGAGACGGCCTCTGGGGTGGCCTGTACGGTGGGGGGGATGGTTGCTGAAACACACAGTAGGCACAATAAGGAAACTGAGAAAAAATAAGCCGCGCTATGATTCAGCAAGGATCGTTTGAACTATCTTTAGACCTATTTTATTTAGTAAAAATATATGTGATAAAAGTCTTTTCATCATTATTGTCATCATCTATGATATAAATGTTACATATTAAAAACATGGAGATTAAAATGGTTGATATCCTTGTTGCAAACAACTTCTTTTCTTTAAACTTAAGCCCTAAAGTTCACATTAAATGGGAGTTTTCAATAATAATTAAATTTACACGTCTTTTCTTGCTTAATTCGGGAAATACTTATCGGTCGGACGAAACAGTAAGTCAGGAACTTTATGTACTTAGAATATCGAATAAAGAACAATTTTAGTCTCAATAATTTTCACGAGAATCGAGAAATGGCCAAGTTATTAACGAAAAACATAAAACCAAGATGGCGGCTAAAGTCTGGGCGGAGGTTGGTCGCCATTTTGAATTTAAACTTCCTCTGATCATCCATAGTCCATAACTGTCGGGAAGGAACTTAATGCAATCTAGAGGCCTCTTTTCTTCGGCCTCTTTTCGTGAGGACATCTTAATAAATACATAATGGTCTTGCTTTTCTTGATTAGGCTTGAAATTAGCATTGACATGTAACCCACAACACAACAATCACATAATTATGATTGGCCGTGACCCAACCTAATCATCATTAAACAAAATGATTCACCTTCTGTGCTTTATGGCAAACATGAAGTAGGGATTTCCGGTAGGCCATCTGGTTACGAAATTCTTTGTGTTACATGCTTTTTGGATTATTTTCTTTTTATTCTCCCTTCTATCGTACTAACATAAAAGTTCATACAAAAATTGCATCGCAAAAAGCACGCTTATATAGAGGCGGAACAATGATATATTTAAAGAAATTCGGAGCAGAAAGCGAAAATTGCACTCTTTTTTTATACCTTACTGGTTTGACCACATGTCACCTGATGTTAAGTGACGAAGTGATCGAAGGTGGCGCCACGCTACACCTGGACTGGGAACTGGCTCTACCGGGCCACACCGATGGATCCTTAGCGACAGATTCTTAAACTTGAGCTCAAGCTCATTGTAAGATTCGAAACCATGGACGAACTACAGGTCGCAAGCCATCATCGCTCCAATTAGCTTCGCCCCTGTCAGAAAACCGCCCATAACACGATCTATCATGATACTCTAGAACCCATAACATGGATGCTAAACCTTGCATTAACAATTAAACCATTATACTAAAATAGTAAGATTTGAGTAGCCCACGCTTTTGTATACCATGTACCTATTATACAATTTACAATGCACCTTTGGCCTTGCGGGGCAATAATAAACGTAATGCAATGTCAAAACAGTGTAACAACTAGTGTTGTAGACAAAACTAGATTTCCAACCGAAACTTACGCCGAACTTCGGCTTACGGTGTAAGTACTAAGAAAGTAATAAAAAATCAGACGCGATTCTTTTGCGCTTTTTCTTTGACATTACATTTATGTAGCCGATGTCAAATTTAGGTATATCTCCAGTAGGGCAAACCTTGGATAGATTGGTTATTGGGAACGGCCGTTATTTATCTTACTATCATCGGAAATGTTTGTGAGCACGCGAGTAGATGGCTTTTCAGCGATACTGCACAGGAGAATCGCGTCTGATCTTTATTACTTTCTTATTAGAGGGTAGTGTTCGGCCGCAAGTCACCTCATGTTAAGTGACGATGCGGTCGAAGGTGGTGTCAGGCCCACCTGGATTAGGAACTGGCTCTTAAGTGGGGTTACTGGAACACTCCGATAGACGATAGATCCTTAACTTGATGATGCAACTGATAGCAGGAATGGTGGGTTCTGGACAGTTCGGACATAAATGCATGATAGGGAGAGCTTGAGATGCACTCCGAGTCTTTAAATAAGCAATTATAATTTGTTTCTTATTTTAATTAATTAGGTTTAATTTAATTTTATCGTTCTGCAGTAGTCTACAGTTGTTTGACATAAGATTTCGGCTGCTTTTCAGCCGAAACTCAAACTACGGCCGAACCAAGAATTTTCGGCTGAAACTGGCCGAAACCGAAACTTGAGCCGGTCACTATTAACAACATTAACATTAAAGCTGAATTATTGGCCGTGAATCTAATGTTATGGAATCACGTCATGCGTTGCCATTGTTTGTATTTAGGTAACAGATGAGTCAATTTCGTACGCTTTTTGGACATGACAGCATATGAAAAGTTTCGTAGTTAAAAGTTCTACCAAAATATATAGTTTTGACTTCTTACAGAGTAGCCTTTGACTACATGTCACCGCATGTTAAGTGACGATGCGGTCGAAGCTGGTGCCACGCTAAACCTTATGAAGATGCCAAGTGGGGAAATAAAAATTGTAGATAGCAACACCAGTGATTGGATTAAAACGTCTTGACACTTATTTAATCAAACAAGAGAAATCTTATTAGTAAAGCTAATTAAAAAAATATCGGACCAATAGATGGCAAAAAAAGCTAGGGATTTTAGTGAACTTGCTCCAATTCAATCAATTAGTAATAAGAATAAAATTGTCAATGTGATCGCGCCAAAAAAATTACCTGCCGGGCGTTTCATGCCTGTTCTTTCGCCGGCGTAAGGAGGTTGGAACAGGCGTAGCTAGTTTTAAGTTTGACGTTTTAACGTGATCACAATGTATCCTATTGAATAAAGTACCTACTATTGACTGGACGCGTCAAATGTGTTTAGTTACCCAATTAGATACATTTTTATACGTCATAGAGCGGCAAACAACCAGGCGGCCCGCTTGATGTTAAGCGCTCACCGTCGCTTATGGACATTGGCAACACCAGGGCGTTGCTGATGCCCTGTTACTAGTACGTACCTTAACAGGGTTGGAGATGGGGGGGAAGGGGACCGCCGGGGGGTCGTAGTTGTACCCCTTGTTTGGGGGGAGGTACTCGTTGCTGCCCTGGGCACGGGCCATCACCACCAAGCATGCTGATACCAAGGCGGACAGCCACATCTGGAAGAATAGATAAGGTTTTGTTAGGTTTTCATACAAACTTTCATCCCCTATTTTATCCCTTTGGGGGTAGAATTAATCAAAATTATTTCTTAGTGGATGCCTACGTCATAACATTTACCTGCATGCCAAATTTCAGCCCGATCCGTCCAGTGGTTTGGGCTGTGCGTTGATAGATCACTATGTCAGTCAGTCACCTTTGAGTTATATATTTACGAGTAGAAGATATCTAAATTCCTCCGGCTTTACCACCCAGTAGCTGAGATGCGGAGATGCAATCCCAAGCGAGTATTTCAGTGCCGACGACGCGGCGGCCTTGCTCTATGCAAAACAACACATTGAATGCGCGCAAGCATGTCGATCGCAAGCTTGGTATTTCTGTACCTACTATATACATATAGCGATGGTGGCCGAACGGTAACACGTGCGACTTACAAGGCGCCGACACCGAGTTCGAATCCTCTCGACCTATGACTTGATAAGCTATGTGCGGATTTGCCATCGCTCGAAACGGTGAAGGAAAACATCGTGAGGAAACCGGCATGACCAAGAACTGCAACATTCAAGGGCATGCGACATCTACCAACCCGCACTGGGCCAGCGTGGTAGATTACGGCCCATACTCTCTCTCTGAGAGAAGGCCAGAGTCCCAGCAGTGGGAACGTGAAAGGCTGATGATGGTGATATGCATATTATACATACGTATGTATGTATGTGTTTTGCTTGGTGGTAGGGCGTTTACTAGTGCTCGCCTGGCTAGCTACCACGCTCAAGTTAAGAATCTGTCGCCAAGCACCTATCGGTGTGTTCCGGCAGCCTCACTTGAGAGCCAGTTCCCAATACAGGTGTAGTGTGACGCCACCTTCGACCTCATCGTCACTTAACATCAGGTGACTTTTGCTATAGTTGTGCTGTAAGATATTGCTTCATGCCAAATTTCATGATTCTAGGTCACTGTAGGCAATACCCTATAGGTTTTGATTCCCTTGTCAAATCGCAAAATACACTGAGAAAAATAATCTGACTTTCCTTCTGAGTCTTTACCTTCCAAGATCGATTCCTTCCTTATTTTGTATTAGGTTTCCTTCTGAATCACAAGTCCTTCCCTTTTGACTCAGAAGGAAAACGGTATTTCGGAAGGTCTTTTTTCTCCGTGTACAGGGACAGACAGACAGACGAATAACAAAGTGATCCTATAAAAATTCAGTTTTTCCTTTGTTGGTATATCTAAAATATCGATTTTTATAAATACTTAAAAGTCGTCACCCAGTGTATACCTTTATCAGCTGTTGCTACGTGAAATAATTCGCATTGTATTCAAATAGCCCTGTTTTATTTCACACATTATTGTGCGGCGTCGATGTTCTGCCTTTATGGCATTCAATATATTATCTGCATTATACATACTAATAAAATAACCATTTATAGGCAATAATATGTAATATAAAACTTGCGTGATGGAACCGTTTCCGCGATGATGAGTGCACGGTCGCGTGCTGAGAATATTGGGTCCAATTATAACCATATTTAGGGTTCCGTACAAAAAAAAGAAAAACTTTTAAAAGTTTTCCCCACTTTTTTGTCCGTATGTCTGTCAAGACCTTTTTTCTCAAGAACGCGTTGTAGTATCAAGTTGAAACTTATGTCAAATACTCCAATCTACAGTTTCTTTCAGCTGTGAAAAAAACGAACTTGTAAGTCAACGCGATCAAAAGATATGACCGTTTAGGTCGCATATCTTGCGATTTCACAACGGAACCAAAAACGAAAGTCTTAAAACTGCAAAATAAATATATGTACTTAGTATAATAGCAAAATACTAAGTACATATTAATTTTTATTAATTTAATTAACTACAACAAACTTCTTATTTACGGTTGGTGCAAGAACCGTGTCTAGGGATCGAACGGCAAATTAAAGTTTGCACTACATAGCGGAAAAGTCTTCAATGGGTGTTTGCACGGAACCCTCGGTGTGCAAGTCCAACTCGCACTTGGCTTTTTTATATATGAAAAGGAGACTTGATCAAGAGTGTTCTTAGCTATTATAGATAATCGGCAGTTTTTTAAATCTTTATTTAATACTGATTGAGGTATGTAAATGAGAAGTAATATTGCCATACTCTACACACCAAATGCCATGCATTATAATGCTTTGATACTAGATTATCATCACGTGCATTTACTCCAATTTACACAACAATGTGGCATTGGTACTGGCAACACTGAATACCTACAAATCGTACAATACACACTGAAAACAAAGGCACAACGTTTCGCAACCATCCTGCTCGCGCGAAGCACGCTTTCTCATTAGTTTTGACATTTTGGCTTGTTTTATAAGTCTAGATTTGGTCTAGATTCTATATTCTGTGACTTTAGGGGAAGTAGGGACTCTTTCAAAAAGTTTTTAATAGACTTCGTAACGAGTTTTTGAATGTAAAGTTTATTAAAAACAAGTAAAGTGCGACTCGGAATCGCGCACGAAGGGTTCCGTGCCATTATCTATAAAAACGACAAAAAAATCACGTTTGTTGTATGAGAGCACTCTTAAATATTTATTTTATTCTGTTTTTAGTCCTCAGTATCACGGTTACGAGATACAGCCTGGTGACGGACGGACGGACAAACAACGGAGTCTAAGTAATAGATATATTTCCTCTAAAGATAACTAACTCTACAACTACATTGGACATCGATTATTTATGGATTACGGTTTGTTTGGTATATTAAAACTTATTAATGAAGTACCAAATATGCTGAAGTTTAATTAAACGATGTCGAACCACGATTCCGACCTATCGCGTGCACTGGATGTCGACAGCCATTATTGTTAGGTAGCTACTAAAATTCTAACCGTCCCACATTGCTATCCTAACCTTCCCAGCTTTTTATCTCTTTTGGGACCCCTAGCCAAGATGCATTCTGCAATCGTTGCCGCTAGAGAAGAAAAGAGATAGAGAAGAGTGGCGCTTTCAAGACACGCTTTGGGTCGCTGAGCCATCGTAGTCAGTAATTTTATATTACTTACAGGGTAGCGTTTGACCACAAGTCACCAGATGACCAGGTTATAGCCCCCCTAAAAGTTTTTACGGCAAAAAGAACGGGTGTAACCGCGTGACGCTGCTAATATTTCTTAATATACCAACAAAATGTGCTTTACCGTCATTTACAAAGCCATTCGTGCTTAATACCGCCTACTGTTGCGAGCTGTCTTTTTAAACGCAACCGTACTGTCATTCGTGACTAGGGATGTGCAACAGCTCATTTGAGACGATTTCATGACGATTTACTTAGCCAAGCTTAGTTTGGGAATGTTGATTATCTATCTATATAATTAAGAATCAAAGTCCTGACTGACTGATATCAAAGCACAGCCTAAACCGCTGGTCATAGAAACTGGGTGTGTTTGTCTTGATGCATAGGGGTGTACTAAGAAAGGATTTTTAAAATTCAACCCCTAAGGGGGTAAAAATCGGAAACTGTCGCGGTGAAACCGCGGGGAAAAGCTTGTTATGTTTAATTTGATTGTGTATGTAAAGATTGTGAAGAAGTGACAAAAGTCTCTTAACATTCCCTTTTCTTTAATTTTCTCCAACGATTGATATTATATATACAAAATATGTGAGGAAACGCGCGGGCAGCTTTCGTGTGTGTGAATGTTTGTACCACGTATCACCGTAACTACTAATCCGATTTTGAAGAAAATTGAAATGGAGATAGCTTATACCCTGAATTAAATAGGCTTCTTTTTTATCCCGGAAAAGGGTTCCAACGGAAAGACGCGGGTGAAACCACGGGGCGCAACTGGTAGAGAAATAAATACTTATATAGATAGAAATATCCAAGACTCAGGAACAATATGTTTTTGTTCTTCAATCTATGACATTGATCCAAATCGGGGTGTGGTGAGACAAAGGGCTCGGTCGTCTCAGAGCTGAAAGGTCTACCTTGTAACATAATTTGGGGTCAGGATTAAAATAATCGTTCGCCTGAGCACCTGAGAGGTCTACAATACAACAGGTTACAAGTTATGATTGTACTATTATTATGTACACAGTAAATTGAAGGATTTCTAAATAAGTCCACAGGTTTTCCTGTGCAGTCAATCCTATTAATATAATAAACATGAAAGGTTGTGAGTATGGATGGATGGTTTGTTGCTCTTTCACGCAAAAACTACTGAACGGATTTAAGTTAAATTTGGATTGGAGATAGCTTATACTCTGGATTAACACATAGGCTACTGTCTATCCCAGAAAAAGGTTCCTAACGAGAAGACGCGGGTGAAACCACGGAGCGCAGCTAGTATAATCATGAACTTAAACTCAAAACCTCCTAACGCTGGCAAAAGAACAGGCAAGAAACGCCCGGCAGGTAATTTTTTGGGCACGATTACTTTTGTAATTTCGTTTTTAATACTAAATTGATTGGATTGGATTAAGTTCACTGCAATCCCAAGGGTTTTCGTCATCTAAATATTCTGACATTTTATAAAAAGCTCTTAATAAGTATACGCTTTATATGAACTTGAAATTTAGCTATTGACCAGTCTTGAACTTTGTTTGGGATTTTCTGGAAACACCTTTGAACGAGTTGCTGACTTTATGGAGCCTAGTAGTGGGTACAACAATTTTATCTTTGTTCCTAGTAATAACATTTTGAAACTCACTTTTCTTTTCATTTTTTTCCAAAAATGAACCATACAATATTTTGCATCACATATCTATAATATAAAAATGAATCGCAAAATGTGTTGGTAAGCGCATAACTCAACAACGCCTGGACCAATGTTGCCAATTCTTTTTTTTAAATGTTCGTTGAAGCCCAAGAATGGTTTTTACGGCGAGAAAAATCTGAATAATTGCCGGGAAAACCCTAATAACAGCCATTTTCTTTTTCCCATGCAAACGTTTTCTTCCTAAAATGTAGAGCCAATTTGAACTTTAATACCATACCATAAAGTTAGAGAGGTTCCGGGAAGGCAAAACAATTGAGTGACGTTAGTATCGTATAAATATTGATGTCTAATTTCAATAAAAGTAGAGATCTTTACTAAAACTCCAATGTCAATGTCCAATGTGTGTATTATAATTTTTAATGATTTTTTTGTTAAATACCCGTGCGAAGCCGGGGCGGGCCGCTAGTATAATATATCTGACGGAGGTATCGCGGGAGACTCGTTATAAGACTGGTCAGACACGGTGATGATCCAGAATAATGCTTACAACACTTGGTACAATTCATCGTTTATTCGATAGCGTAAACAACTTATGGATTAATCGGATGACTCGAGATTGAAAACGCGCTGAGTTTCGATGCTACATGGTGTTATTCGCACCGCTCGCTCTTCCTTTTCAATCCAGAATAACTGTCCAACGTTTGAATTGTCAAAACTCAAAACTTTTTTATTTAATAGGATACATTGTGATCACTTTAAAACGTCAACTTAAAACTAGCTACGCCTGTTCCAACCTCCTTATCAAACGTCACTATCAAAATTCCAAACGTCAACACTGGCATCGACGAGCAGGTATAAGCTGCTTGACGTTTCCAATAGATGCAGACGCTGCGACATATCTATAGATGTACTAGCGGCCCGCCCCGGCTTCGCACGGGTATTAAACAAAAAATTCATTAAAAATTATAATACACACATTGGAATTATAGTAAAGATCTCTACTTTTATTGAAAATAGACATCAATATTTATACGATACTAACGTCACTCAATTTTTTTGCCTTCCCGGAACCTCTCTTTTAACACTTGAACTTTATTGTATGGTGTTAAAGTTCAAATTGGCTCTACATTTTAGGAAGAAAACGTTTGTATGGGAAAAAGAAAAGGGTTGCTTTTATGGTTTTCCCGGCAATTATTCAGATTTTTCGCCGTTAAAACCATTCTTGGGCTTCAATGAACATTTTAAAAAAAGAATTGGCAAAATTGGTTCAGGCGTTGTTGAGTTATGCGCTTACCAACACATTTTGTGATTCATTTTTATATTATAGAAGATTTGCATTACAAAGTTGGCATCCACATTCATATTTACTGTCTCTTTTGAAGGACTCCATGAAATAGGTTACTCGCATAATCGCCTCGTGTGAACGACATGCATGGCCCAAAGACTGCTATTGTTTTTCTGTGAATCCAACTTTGGGCCCATAACCTAAAACGTTTTCAATCTTATTTTGTTACCCATAAAGTTGATAATAAAACGCGGCGCTGTTACAAAACATGACTTATTTAGATAGATGCGGAGATATAATAATTTATTACATTGAGAAGCTGTGTCCATTCAAAATAAACGTGCGAAACGTAAACTGTTGAGAATTAACTTCATTATGGTATGGTTATTATATCATAATGTAACATTGAGCTAGCAGATTATGTATTTTAACGATATTACATAGTGATAAAGTTTTTATTTAGGTACGGATTTTGGATTTTTTTTCCGCATCTACAAACTACAATATATGTTTTATCTATACCAATTCGTATTTATTATATAACCACACATTTATTGATTCTACACGGAGAAAAAAGACCTTCCGAAATACCGTTTTTCTTCTGAGTCAAAAGGGAAGGACTTGTGATTTAGAAGGAAAACAAAGGTAAAATAAGGAAGGAATCGGTTTTGGAAGGTAAGACTCAGAAGGAAAGTCAGATTATTTTTCTCAGTGTAATATTAATTTGAATTTATACTATTGATTGTTGTCTATTATTGATGGATTGAAAAAAATTGGTATTTAAATGTAAATTAATAAGTTCATTTCTGATTGATTTATATAAAAAAAATATTATGAATCTATTTAAAAAAATGTGTTTGTTGATTAATTACAATTTTATTATACTAACTAGTTATTGTAACTACAAACAGTTTGCAAATTAAACAAGAAAATATCAAATTAAAAATTGTAGTTTTGACCGACCAACAAAAAAGATGACACTCAAATAGGTCACATTGCGTAACCTTACATAACCGTGCACAAAAACTAACATTACATTATAATGCGTATTGCAAATACGTAATAACAATGTATAAATCAATTTAATCGTACAAAACAACCGCTTGTTTTGACAAGAAAATTATAGAAGCCAACGATTAGAAAAATAATACGTGTTCTTGAGGGTCTGAATCCAACTAGCTTGCAGGCTAAATGGTTAGCACAGGGGCCCAATTGCGATATTTATCGAATGTGATAGATAATATATCACGTCGCGAGAATTGGGTTCCAGGTTCCAGTTCATTCTAATTCACTCGGAAAGTTTCCGTGTCGGATTCAACGTCACTTTTGCTTCACGGAAACGTTTTCCGAGAGCAAATAGGTGGCGGAAACTTTTCCGTGATTGAGCAGCTGGTTTGTCAAATTAAATATCAGTTTCCAAATTCAGATTAGTGAATCGTGTCTAAAAAAATGTGAAGGATTTTTTTCCAAATCCGTGGTCGGAAGAGTTTCCGTGTGAATTAGAATCGCACTGCAGGTTACCTTTAACAACTCTATTTCAATTTCCTTCACTCGTACAGTCAACGACAAAAGTCGCTAAACAATCACACTTTTTCACACACAAATTTTTGACCTCATCATCACCTAAAATCAGGCGTGTTATGTTGTGGTTAAAATGATACCATGTCAAATGTAAAAAAAAAACAATAATAATTACTGATTTGAAACACATTTGGAAAATCGAGAACGATCAGCTACTTTTGTCGCTGACTGTACACATTAACGGACATATAATTCTACACTAATTCTACTAATATTATCAATGCGAAAGTTTGTGTGAATGTTTGTTACCACGTATCACCGTAACTCACGTATAGAGATAGCTTATTTATATACCCCGGATTAACACATACAGGCTTTTATTCCGGAAAAAGGTTCCTGCGGGATAACAGGAAGACGCAGGAAACCGCGGGGCGCAGCTAGAAATCTAATAAAAATAATTACGTACTCGTTAAATATTATCATTCCTATGTAAACTAAAATCTTTCAGGTTGAGTGGGATTTGACTCTCATCTGGTCATCAAACTAACGAAGTAGACCATAAGGGCATTACCAAATTAGGAATAATCGATGCGCCGTGTAATTTTGTACACTTTAGGTTTTGTAACTGTGAATATATATAATTGAATTAGTTAGAATTCAATTGTGATTGAAAATGGTAAAAATTTGATGTTTCATCACATAGTTAACCGACTACGGCAAAGTCAAAATGAGGGTTATTATTGCCGAAGTTTAGGAGTGAATGAGTTCTTATTGTTTCTGATTTTTAACATGGACTTTTTGGTACAACTAGAACAGTTACTTTTCACAATTTTATTTCAATATCCGACACTTGTGGACATTAACGGACACACAATGGTTAAATAATAATAATAATAACAATAATTCACCAATATCAAACATTAGCACTCGAAGAAACATAAGTTTTGGAAATAAAAACAAAATGTTCATGTTGATAGTTCAATTGCCGCCAAAAAAGTCATAATAACAGTTTTTTTTGTTACGGCGGCGTCACAGGATTATAGTGTATTTGCCAGTGTCAATTATTAAACATATCAAACTCGGAGAGTATCGAATATTAATGATGATGATGAGATAATACTTCCAAACAATAAGCCGGGATACTCCCCATTTACGTAAAGTAGTGGCACTTTACATGTTGACAGTTCAATTCCCGCCAAAAAAAAGTCCCTCATTAAAAGTTAAAACCCATCCTCTATCATAAATTGACAAGTGTTTTTTTAAAGCTAGCCAGCATTGGTCAAAGACAAGAGCTGATGCAGCCTATAATTATATTGTCGTTATGTTAAAGGTTCTATTTCGTCCCACGGTTCACTTTTAAAGGTGAGAGCGTTGAACGTTGCACGTTCACTGAATAATTATTTAGATTGACTTTAGAAAGAATGACTTTGAAGTCCTTTATCGCTCAAAATTAATAATTCAAAATTCAAAACTTTTTTATTTAATAGGATACATTGTGATCACTTTAAAACGTCAACTTAAAACTAGCTACGCCTATTCCAACCTCCTTAAGCCGGCAAAAGGACAGGCAAGAAACGCCCGGCAGGTAATTTTTTTGGCGCGATCACATTGACAATTTTATTTTTATTACTAATTGATTGAATTGGAGCAAGTTCACTAAAATCCCAAGCTTTTTTTTTGTCATCTAATAGTCCGATATTTTTTAATTAGCTTTACTAATAAGAAGATTTCTCTTGTTTGGTTGTACACATTGGGATATGGGAACATGAATATTAACGAGTTGCGGGATCACAACCAAAGCAGACCAGACCCCACAAGCAGCACCCGTTCACGAGTTGACGCATGTGCCAGCCATCGTTCTCCTCGACCATATGAGAGGGAAGAGGGCGACCCGACACATGACGCCGCTGCAAGCAAAGTCACTTTCGTGAGCATGACTGTTTTGGCTGTTTACCGAAAATGGTTAGAATAGGGGAAATAGGGAGAATAGATAGATAGAAAGAAAGATAGATAGATTAACTACAATCCAAGCTTGTTTGTCATCTAGAATTGATCCTGATCCGTTATCCGCGGTTTTGGATCGATATTTCATTTTAGTAGGTAGGTACTAGGGCTTGACATATAACTACTATAATGACAAGGAAACCAGCATCTGATGATGATATCTCAGAGAAATTGATGGAAACCAGACATCGTTTTTATTTGCGAAAAATTAAATTTTTACGTATGTTGTGCTATATTTCTGTTGTTGTGGTGAAGCAATAAAGCGTTATGTTTCTCTTTTTCCTTTACCTCGCTCATTATCCCAAATAGCAAACGTTTCGCCCTGAAGCCCGGAAAGGCACAGTAAAGCACGAAGACCAAATTATCAAGCTATAAGGAAATCTATGTAGGATGCCGGAAACATCCGTAATTGAATCACGAGACCGCCACGGAAATGTTTGAGACATCGCGGGATTGTACTCACGATTGGACTCTCGATTGGACAATTCAATTCAATTCCATTAAAATTTAATTATTTAGTAGGACGTGTGATCACTTGAAAACGTCAAACTTAAAACTATCGAACGCCCGAAAGTAATAATCGATCCTGCTCCTTTTTAAGCGGTTTTGGATCGATATGTCAATCAAACATGTCAACTTCAACTTTTTATTTGAATGGCTTCTGAGGCGTAACAACAATTTTGCCAGTGTCGCGTGGATAGAGCGAAAACATCAAACATGTCAACTTGACATATGAAATGACATATCAATCCAAAACCGCGAATAACGGATCAGGATCGATTATTAATTTCAGGCGTAAATATGCACCGGCAAATGCAAAAAAAAACATTGTATTAAGAGATTAAGATAGAAGAATCCTTTCACATATGTGTTTAAAAACTTCAATCTTCAATATTTATTTGTTTACAATGAACATATAACAGTAACATCAAACTTAAAACAAACTACGCCGTTTCCAACCTCCATAGTCCTTACACTAACAAAAGAACAGGCAAGAAACATCCGGCAGGCAATCATTGGGTGCGAAGACATTAACAATTTTATTCTCATTACTAATTGATTAAATTGGAGCAAGTTCACTACAATCACCAGCTTTTTGTGATCTAAGTAGTCCGATATTTAAAATCGCTCGACGAAACGATAACCGACGGGGAAGGAAGGTTTTCGAGTGGCGACTTCAAACCGGAAGACGCTCTCTGTATGTAGGTCCCCCACTAGGTGGACCGACGACATTGTAAGAGTCGCGGGGAGCTCATGGATGCAAATGGGTAATAGCCGTTATGGTGGCGTTCATAGGGGTAGACCTTTGTACAGCAGTAGACTTCTTTCGGCTGATATTTTGTAATAAGATTTCGTTTTATATGCAATTCAAATTTAATTATCAACAAGTCTTGGATTTCACTTGGGATATTGTTGGTAACGCTTTTATTTATCGTGAACATTCTATTCGCGACAGTACCTCGTATCCAAAAACGAGTACAATAGGACAATCAGCACAGATCACACCTAAGTAGCATATGTCAATGTCACCTATTGAATTTTAGACAGATCGCCGAATTCAGTAAGCATGTGTCATCCATTCGCGTAAACAACTACCAAATAAGTAACGTGCGATTAGTAATTGACAGAATCGATTTTCACTAATACTGATAATCGATTATTTAATTAGTAACTTTATCATCACTAGCCTATTAGGTTCTTGTCTCAGAGAGGGTATTGCCCATAATTCGCCAAGCGGGCCTAGAGCAAGGTGGCGGTTAAGCCTGCCCTAGTGTCGGAGTTTTCAGACCTCCCGGAAGCCTCCGACATAGTCACCTTCGACCAAATCGTCACTTAACATCAGACTTGTAAGATGTTAACAAGCAATTGACGGCATATGAGAAAGTGGCTAGATATTTATTCAATGAGATATCTAATAGCAATTATTACAGACATAAAACATATGTAGCCAGATATCCACTTTCTATCGTAACAATTGGCTACGCTTTTACAAATAATTTGCAAATCATTTGCTTACAAACATAATTATGACTCTATTATGATATATTAGATATTGTCATAATATTTAAAAATATACAACAACAGATGTATTATTGAGTTGTCTCCAGTCCAGGGCCCTCTTAAGCTATGTAGAGCCTTAGGGCCCCCAGAGTTCGGGGCCCCCTTTGTGCCTTCATGTTGCTAGCATAGATGTACGCCAACTTTTAGTTCAAGTTGTATTGATATTGGTGTCGATTCTGTTGTGCATTTTCTAAAACTAAACTATGTTTGACAGTTCTAAATTTGTTGCTGCCCTTTTCTAGCTACGTAAATAAGAAAAGGACAGCATTACTTTTAAATCTGTCAAATTCAGTTTCCTTTTAGACAATTCACAACAGATAACAGAATAGACACCATTGTAGTCATTAGAGAAAAAAATTGAAGCTGGCAGTTATTTTGTCGTTAAATTGAAGGAAAAGGAACATCGTCACTTAACATCAGGTGGCTTGTGGTCAAACGTTACACTGCACAAAAGTTCATGTGCATTATGTGTGGATATATCAGGGCCCTTGTTAGGCTGGGGGCCCTGGGTTTGTGTCTCATGTCATGCCTATGGTAAAAATGAATGATGAATCATTTGTTTACTTTGTGTATGTTTTATTTATGACAATAGAATACAATAAACAGTTCCATAAGAAAGCCTTTTTATTGTATACTAATCATACATACTTATCAGACATTCCTTTATTGAATAGCATGTTAAAAATCGTTGACAGGCGTGTCGAATTTGATTTTCTATCGCATATTAACTAATTATTATTAATGATTTTTTTAATTGACCATGTCGGCCATACAATCAATATTCATATTATAAACGCTAAAGTAACTCAAATTGTTTGTTGGTTTGTATGTTTGTTACCTTTTTCCGCTTAAGCCGATCTTGATGTTATTTAGTATAGATATAGTTTATGTAATGAGGAAGGACATGGGATATTGAACAACACGATAGTTAGACAAGATTAATTTTACAAATTTTATTACCATCTTTATATACCGAAAATTACCGATCTTGTAAGGGTTTTGATAGTGTACCTACTAAAACTATAAAAGTTTACGTTTCCTTCCAAACATTTTTATAAGCGCGCCTTACCGAAACTTGGACGGCCTTATTACAAAAAACTAAATAAACCTTGGTTTAAACCTGGCCTAACAAGTCCAGGCTTATCTGCAGAACCATGGTCTAAATTTATCCGTATTACAAAACCTAAATAAACCGTGGTCTTCTTAGTCATCTCATTATCGACATTTGAACCATGGTCCATAAATCAACCACAGATTGATGTAAAATTTTATTCGTTCACCATGATATCGTTCTTTTGCAACGTTCCGGGTCTAAAATCAGTAATCTAAAATCGGGGTTATTTATAGCCGTTTTATTCGTCTTCCAACAAAATGTTCGACTTACTTTTTGAATTTAGGCGAGTTGACAAGTTGGCGGTAGTAAACTTTGACGTTTAGGATAACGTTTATAGTTTTCCTAACTCGTACTAGGGGTAAGTACTGCTACTTTTGTCGCTGGCTGTACTACATCCGCGTGCGCTTGCGCAACTTTTTGTTATTATTATCTCAAGCGTCCGAGTAAAAGTAGAATAACAGTACAAAATCGTAAAAATAAGTAATTAATTGCGGCAATTAATGTTAAATAAAAGAACATATCCCTTTTGGGTGCTTCTGTTCGCTCATAAATTATGATAATTCGAAAGATATGGCTTTTTGTGGTGCAAGCCATGAGAGGTAGCGATTTAATGTTAAGTTTTTTGAAGCTACGTGCTTTGAAAAAGGTTAAGCACGTTTCACCGCAATAGCGTAAACGCGTTTTTGTTGATTCAGAAGCTAGCCGCTAACACACACATACACATTCTGTACATTTCGTCGTAAGAAAAACGATAATTTGTTTTAAAAACTCGTACAGTAATAAATAATAAATAAAAAGCCTTTTATTTCATGCATATTAAAAACAGAGTAAAATGTACATGAGTTAAATCAAAAATCAAAAATTAATAATTAATAAAATAAATAGATTAAATTTCATTTTCTCAATAATTATAAAATATAGAATGATTTGTAATAAAATAAAATAAAAATTGTAAAAAATAGAAAAAATAAAATATAACAAATTATAAAAATAATTCATGAACCCCTCAGGTTGTGAGGGTGAAGGCCTCCTCCAGAGAACTCCAGTGGTCTCGGTCATTGGCTACTGTTTGCCAGTCTTTGCCTGCTATTTGTGTGATGTCGTCCACCCATCTGGATAAAGGTCTTCCTGTTTTCCGGGTGCCCACTGGGCCTGGCCATGACGTTGTGCGGATTGTCCAGCGATCGTCGCTCATTCGCGCTACGTGGCCTGCCCATGTCCATTTTAACCTCAGGGCGTAGGTGAGAGCATCTGTTACCCCCGTCTTTTGTCTGATTGTAGTGTGACGAATTTTTTGACATTTTCTAATTTTTGTGATACTTCTCTCCATGCTTCGTTGGCAGGACCTGACTTTATTTTTAACCCTTGCGGTGAACTTCCAGGTCTGACAGCCGTAGGTTAGTGTTGGTAACAGACAGGTGTCCATGACTTTTCTTTTAATTTTAATAGGCATCTGACTTTTTAAGATTTCCTTTAAGCTCCAAAACTTTTTCCATGTCGTTGATAATCTTCTATCTATCTCTATATCGTTGTTTCGTTTTTGGAAGGAAATATGTTTCCCTAAATATACATAGCTCTCAACGTACTCTACCGGTGTGTTGTCTAAACATATAGAGTTTTTTGCGGCATTTGTCATGAGTTTTGTTTTGCACAGGTTCATCTCTAGTCCTGCCTCTTTGCTTGCTTGTTGTAAAGTTACTAACATTGACTCCAGCTTGGTGCTATTTTCAGATAGCAGGACAATGTCATCGGCAAACCTCAGGTGGCTGATATATTTACCTTTTATACATATACCTGTTTTTTCCCAATTTAATTTGCCGATAATCAATTCCAGTACTGCTATAAATATTCGGGGTGATAGAGGGTCGCCTTGTCTTACTCCTCTTTTGATGGGGAAGGGTGGTCCCGCACTCTCCAGTTTTACTCTACTAGTGTTGTGTTCATACAAGTATTTTAAGACTTGTACGTATCTTTCCTCCACTTTTTGTGATTGTAAAGCTTTCCATATTGCGGGGTGTAGTATTGTATCAAAGGCTTTCTGATAGTCAACAAATCCTATGTAGAGTGAACGTTGAAATTCTTGATATTTCTCTATAATCAGTTCTAAAGAGTGGATGTGGTCTATAGTAGAAAAGCCCCTTCGGAATCCAGCTTGTTCGATTGGTTGACTTTTCTCTAATGTACAACTGATTCTTTTCTCTATAGTTGAAGCAAATAGTTTATACAGGGTTGGAAGTAGGCTAATTGGCCGATAATTGCCTATGTTTAGTGGGTCGCCTTTTTTAAACAGCAATATTATATCAGACTCTGACCACTGTGTAGGTGTTGTAGAGGAACTTAATACAAGGTTGAATAAATGAGTCAAAGGGTCTACCAGGAAGGGACCTGCTATTTTTATGGCCTCGTTTGTTATTCTGTCAGGTCCTGGGCTCTTCTCTGCTTTTAACTTTTTAATTCCCAATATAATTTCTGTTTCGTCCACTGGTTTTATCTCCATGTCGTTGTCATCAGATTCTAATTCATTTTGAATAACATATTGATGTACTGGAGCGCTGTACAAGTTTTCATAAAAGCTGGTTGCTATGTTTAGTATACCTTTACGGTCGTGCGTTGTGTTTTGAGCGTTTTGAAGTCCTTCTATCCATACTCTATGAGATCGTAGTTCCTTGTAAGCTTTTTTAAGACTTCCTGTAGAGTTAATGTGCTTTTCAATAGTAATCTTACGATGAGTCGCATAGTCTCTTCGAACGTATTTACTTACTAGTTTGTACAGTGCTTTTAATTCATTTTTCATAGCTCGCGACTTTGGTTTGATTTTTTGTAGAGCTCTTCTACGTTGGATTAGCTCTGTGGTATGGGGAGATATCGCACTGCTTCTTACTCTACCTCTGTTATATATAATAGCTTTCTTCAGACTAGTATCTAAAATATTGACTATTTTATCATAGCATTCTTGTACAGAGTTGGTTTGTTGGCAGAGCATAAGGTCTTCGTTGGATTCGGCAAGTGACTGTTTAAATCTCGATATTTCCTCTTCATTTCTTAGTGAACTTCTTGGGTTGCTAGTGTAGTTCATTCGAGTTACTTTTAATTTTTGTATAAGAAAAGTTGCTCTTAAGAATCTGTGGTCTGTATTATAATTCAGGTTGATGACTTGTATATTCTGCACGTTGTTCTTTAAATTAGTTAATATATAGTCTATTTCGTTTTTAATAGAGCCACCTGGAGAACGCCAGGTCCATCTTTGGCTATTCTTCTTTTTATAAAAAGTATTCATGATAGCCAGTTTATTTTCATATGCAAAACTTATCAGTCGTTCGCCTCTGCTGTTTCTTGTGCCATAGCCATAGTTTTTCATGATCATATTTTCTTCTGGTTTCGGTTGACCAATCTTGGCGTTAAAGTCCCCCATGACTATTATGTTCTCCTCTGCTATTTTTCGGGCTCTATCGATAGTATCATAGAAATGCTCTATTTCTTCATCCTTTGCAGCTTCTGTTGGGGCATACGCTTGTATCAAACTGATTTTAAAATTATTAATATTTAGCGTCAGTAGAGCCACTCGTTCTGACAGACCAATAAAGCTCACGATGTGGGCTTTTAGGTATTTTTTTACGAGAAAGCCTACGCCATAAAGGCCTGGAGTTTCTCCTATGTAGTAAAGGATAACGTTTTCATATTCTTGAATTGAATTTCCTCGCCTTCTAATTTCAGATAAGCCAATTATATCGAATTTTGTATTTTTCAGCGCTTCCATGAGTTCTAAAAGGCGGGCATGTGATGATAACGTCTTTACGTTGTATGTTGCAATGTAGAGTAGGTTATTATATGTAGGTTCCAACTTATTTGAGTTATTTGTCTCTGAAGGGTTTCGGTCTTTTCCCCCCACGGTGACCGGCCGGATTGGGAGGTGTGTTTTGGGTATTGTTGTATTTTCTTCATTTTGGTTTTTTGGGAGGGGTTGAAGTGCTCGTTGCTATGCTTTGGTGGCATTGTATTCTTTATTTGTGTTGTTATTATTGATCTTGGTTGTCACATAGTTTAATATCCCCGGTTTTAGTACATTATCGGTCAGACTCGAAGACCTTTGCTTTGTAAGGGCAGGTACAGTTTTGTTCTTTTTACTTACATGGGGTATTTGCTGGGCAAAATTGTTAGGGGCATTTTCCGGCGAGTTTGGGAGGCTTCGTTTTTTGTTTTTATTATTTTTAGGTGTGTTCTCTAATATGACAAGCTTGTCATATTTTATTATGGCTTTATTACCCTTTTCCCTTTCAGCATTTACTCGCTCTTGCAGCTCTTTCCTTATTTGTAGAACAGAGGGGGGATAGTCCTCTTTTACATAATACGGTGTTTCTTTTAGAGCTCCTTTGTTTTTAAGGATACTAATCTTCTTCCCCAGGGTTGCAAAAGTGACTACTACGGGTCGTGGCTTTTCAGTCTTTTTTCCCAATCTTCTTACAACTTCTAAGTCCTTACAATCTATTTTTATTGAGAGATATTTATTTATAAAATATATCATATTGTTTTCCATACTATGGTATGAATTTTCATCTTCTTTTAGCCCAAAGAATATTAGATTACGTAGCCTTGCATGTTTCTCTAAGTAATATATTCTACTTTCTTGATTTTCCACTCTCAACTTAAGGCTTTCGTGTTTTTCTTCAAGAATTTGAATTTTTTCTTCAATTATTTTGTTTATGTTAGTTGTTACTTTTTCTGCCACCTCTTCTGCAGTTTTGTTTATCAATTTTCTCTGTTCATCAAGATCCTTTTGGATCGCTCGAAGTGCTGCCATTACCTCCGACATTTCCTGCGTCATTTTTGTAGAGGAAAATTAAAATCTACTAATCTAATGGCTTTGTTTTGTTTTGGTACAGGGAGTGCCCTCTATTCTCACTTGCAGGAACTTCTTGCACGAATCTTATCGATTTGGGAGTATGGTCAGTTACTCAAGTGTAGGTAGTACTATCCTTCTCTGCTAGATGGAGTTGGTATACAGTACAGTAGCCTCGGAGTTTTTAAAAAGCGGATAATGCTGAGTTCAATGACTCATTTTATTATAGGTTATGTTGTCACTATTTTTCACAAAATAATCTTGTATAACGCAGTTCTAAAGCTCATGCTTGTTGATTTCGTTTTTGCTGTGGTTCCATTGATGTATAAAGTATCACAAAACGTCTAAGTATTCATCAATTTAAACAAATGACACTTCTTCTGCAAATGTTGTTATCACTGTTTTTTGCACTGTTTTACTAGTTTATTGTTTTGGTTTTCACTTTGCCCATACACATTGAGCACTTGACTACACTTTTAACTAATTATTACACTATAACTTGTGTTATTGAGATTTAAATTGGCTATTAAAACACGGAGCCGATGTTTACAGTGGCACTGCAGCGCCCTCTCTCCCTTGAGTACCTACTAAAACTATAAAAGTTTACGTTTCCTTCCAAACATTTTTATAAGCGCGCCTTACCGAAACTTGGACGGCCTTATTACAAAAAACTAAATAAACCTTGGTTTAAACCTGGCCTAACAAGTCCAGGCTTATCTGCAGAACCATGGTCTAAATTTATCCGTATTACAAAACCTAAATAAACCGTGGTCTTCTTAGTCATCTCATTATCGACATTTGAACCATGGTCCATAAATCAACCACAGATTGATGTAAAATTTTATTCGTTCACCATGATATCGTTCTTTTGCAACGTTCCGGGTCTAAAATCAGTAATCTAAAATCGGGGTTATTTATAGCCGTTTTATTCGTCTTCCAACAAAATGTTCGACTTACTTTTTGAATTTAGGCGAGTTGACAAGTTGGCGGTAGTAAACTTTGACGTTTAGGATAACGTTTATAGTTTTCCTAACTCGTACTAGGGGTAAGTACTGCTACTTTTGTCGCTGGCTGTACTACATCCGCGTGCGCTTGCGCAACTTTTTGTTATTATTATCTCAAGCGTCCGAGTAAAAGTAGAATAACAGTACAAAATCGTAAAAATAAGTAATTAATTGCGGCAATTAATGTTAAATAAAAGAACATATCCCTTTTGGGTGCTTCTGTTCGCTCATAAATTATGATAATTCGAAAGATATGGCTTTTTGTGGTGCAAGCCATGAGAGGTAGCGATTTAATGTTAAGTTTTTTGAAGCTACGTGCTTTGAAAAAGGTTAAGCACGTTTCACCGCAATAGCGTAAACGCGTTTTTGTTGATTCAGAAGCTAGCCGCTAACACACACATACACATTCTGTACATTTCGTCGTAAGAAAAACGATAATTTGTTTTAAAAACTCGTACAGTGCTCACCTTTTACTCTTGTCCGGAAGATTCCCAAATAAAAGCTTACTAGCTGTTCCTCACAGTTTCACTCGCGTGGATTACAAATTAATTGCAAAACTTTCAACCCCTATTTCACCGTTTCCAGATTTTTATGTTTCTATGTCCTTCCCTACGATGTAATCTTTCGCCCTGCCAAATGTTTTTTTTTTAAGTTGTTTAGTCATGATAAGGTAATAAATAAATAAACGCAGTTCGCATTAAAAATTCGCATTTTTAATATTGGTAATACCAATATTAAAAATGCGAAAGGTGATACATCCATGCACTCCTGGATACCAACACTGATATTGATTTATTTGTTGATAGTTGGAAAACAGTTTTAGCTACATGTTTAGGCTATTGTGAGCGTCTCTAATTTTTCCCTTATATTGTTTATTATTCTTATGATGACTAATATTTTTATGTGAATGACTCGTTAAGTTATTCCGTAATTTTTGTGTAATGAGTGTAAATGGCAAGCCGTTCTTATCACAATAAACAAATTCAATTCAATTCAATTCAATCCATACCAGTTTGGTATGGATGTATATCAAACTGGTATGGATGTATCACCTTTCGAAAGGTGATTTTTACTTTTTAAAAAGCGTTATGGATTAATCGCTTCTCGCTTACACCTCGACCAAACCCTTATGATAATCCTTTCATTGGGCATTCGGTTTCGTGTTGTCCCGCTGATATATCGATTTAGCTTTAACGATTTAATATCGATTAAATGGCCCGCCTTCGTGAAGTAAGACGTGAGTTTTTATTATTTCATTCCCCTGGCTTGTTTGGGTGACGAGAGAATTGATGGTAAGTGTCGAAGTAACAGAATGATTTATTCTGTGTGGATTGGGTTGAAAGTTTGTGTTGTATATTTATTTAGTAGGATATATATAACATGTGAGCGATGGTGGCCGAACGGTCAGGCGTGCGACTTACAAGACGACGACACCGAGTCCGAATCCTCTCGGCCCCGCACCTATGACTCAAAAAGTTATGTGCGGATTTGCCATCAAAATTCAAATTTTTTTTATTTAATAGGATACATTGTGATCACTTTAAAACGTCAACTTAAAACTAGCTACGCCTGTTCCAACCTCCTTACGCCGGCAAAAAAACAGGCAAGAAACGCCCGGCAGGTAATTTTTTTGGCGCGATCACTTTGAGAATTTTATTCTTATTACTAATTGATTGAATTGGAGCAAGTTCACTAAAATCCCAAGCTTTTTTTGTCATCTAATAGTCCGATATTTTTTAATTAGCTTTACTAATAAGAAGATTTCTCTTGTTTGGTTGTACACATTGGGATATGGGAACATGAATATTAACGAGTTGCGGGATCACAACCAAAGCAGACCAGCGGCCCGATCGCACTAATAAATTACAGCTGAACCGCTACTGAACCTCAGCCGTTTCTTGACTTTTTGAACATTTCGTATCGCGCTAATGATTTTATCGTAAGTTGAGCCGTAGCGTAATTAGAGTTGGATCGTTCACGCTGTCAAACGAACGGTTTTGCTAAAGTTAGTAAATTACAACTTTTTCACGATCGTTGTGCGGTGCTTTACCACTTTTAGACAAAATTATACAACAAAAACAGCAAAAACTTAGGTAAAATGTATGCGTACATGGATTAATTGGAAAGGGCACATGAATTAGATGTAGCGGCGGCTCGGAACCTTGCGAGGAAGAAAAATACAAGTGCAAAGACTTAGTGCTTTTTATATGAGTGATAGGCAGTTTATATAATGTTATAGACTGTTTAAGGAGTTAACTCGCCAAGTAATAACAGAGTTAACCCCTCATAAGCCACCCACGCTTCGTTCTGATGCTTTGTTTATTGAAACCAAGGTAAGGTTATGTTATGATAATTCCGCATTATAGCCATCAAAATCTTACTTTGTCTTTCCCTAATGGTCTGTGAATAAGCGAAATATGGATAGGCTTTACATTATAGCGCTAGCGATAGGCAAAACTTTACATTATGTTTGTACCTACATTGTTTTTTTCATGTTAACAAAATTAAGTTTCTTGACAATAAAATTGTTCTAGGTTTTGGGGCATTCTATGCCACTGAATCATATCAGATGATTGTAGGAGATAGTCAGGAGCATTGTGTGTCACAGGCTGTGTATCAAAAGCCATATACATTAATATACAAGTCAATTGTAATAAATAAAGCCTTCCCATTTAAACAATGTAAGAGGGAACATGATAAATGAGAATAAGTGCATAAATCAACTAATATAATTACAAAGAATACATAATAAACATGTAGGTATACCTACTAATATAAAATTACATTGCTTTGATTCACAAACCACCAAAGTAGTTCCAAGTAATGCGGGCTATAAATCCTCTTACTATTAAAAGAAACTCATTGGTATGTGCCTAATTATGTGGTAAACTAGATCACCTACCTTAGGCTAGGCTATAATGTTGTGATTATTTACTAGGAACAATGCCAGAAACAAAAAAACAATTTTCTTTTTTGTTTTTTAGAATGTTTAAAACGCCTGGATTACTGCATTGTATCGATGGGGTGTGTGTTCTGCTAAGAACATCGAACGGTATTTTAATAGAAAAAGGATTCCATTCCCTTAATATTCTGATAGTAAGTACCTAGTGTATTATATTTTACACTTGCCAATTGGTCATGTTATGGGAACAACCCTTGTAATTCCTACCCTTTTCTTTCAGATATATGCCACAAATTTAAATATATTATGAGTGCATGTTACCCTGGGTCTACACATGACAGGGTTGTGTGGTCCAACCATCCAATGAATGGTTATCTTGAACGGCTTCACACCGTCACTGCAGATGATTTGTATATTTTGGGTATGTACAAACTAATCTAGATTTTATGTTCTTACTGGTTCTTTACTGGGCAAGCGTGCTACACCTTTGACCACATCATCACTTTCCATCGGGTGAGACTATGGTCAAACGCTAGCCTAGCCTCTGTTGTAAAAAAAACTATGTGATGTGTTAGTATTTTCTTGAGATTAATTTATTTATGTTCTTGTTATTTTAGGATATCCATTGAGGAGTTGAGACCCACAATTAGGACACCTATCTCAGTCTGAGATCCAGGCTGAGGGCTATCATTATCAAGATAGATGATAGACACTTGAAAACTAGAAATGTTGCTGAACATTGTTGAAGTGTTTAAAGCTTGTTTCAGGTATAATTTAATTGTGTAATAAACAAAACATACAGCCTTTTACCAGCACTTTATATAATAATAAATGAATTTTAGGTTATATATTCAAATTAATAAAAGTGTTGTAATAAAGGTATTTCATTGCCGGTGCTTGTTGGTAGACATGATGTTACATTATTCACTGATAGCAGTGCAAAGTATTGTGTCATTTCATTAGATTAACTACTAGGTTTATCCCTTTCATTTTTCTTGTAATTTAATTTTATGTGTTAAGTTAATATTATGACTAATGTGTGAATATTTTAAGAGGAATTTCAGTGAAGCAAGATAAAATACTTAAGGTATAATAAAAAATACTTTACATAAAACATGTTTTTATTCTGAGATAATATAATATAGTTATAACTATTTTTCATCTTCCGACTTCACAGGATGACTTGGGGTTGTGTGGGCCTTGCGGTGGTTGACAATAGGTACTGAAACAACAGATAACAGATAGTGAGTTCCATGAGTATCAATATTTGAAAGGCAGCTTTATGATAGGAAGGATACTGCTGGTTATTTTACTACATAATTTATATAGGTACAGTCAACAACAAAAGTTGCTGAACAATCACACTTTTTTTCTATTATCTACATCATCTTAGACACCAATTTTTGACCTCATCATCACCTTAAATCAGGTGTGTTATGTTGTGGTCAAAATGATACCATATAAAATGTAAAAAAAAAACAATAATAATTACTGATTTGAAACACATTTGAAAATCGAGAACGATCAGCTACTTTTGTTGCTGACTGTACACTAAAACAATAATAAATTTGAGCATCATCATAGAGCTGTGTGAGCTGTGTTTGTAGTGCTAGGGTTAGCTACCACCTACAAGTTCAAAGAAAAATCAGTCGCCAGCCTCTGTTTTCAAAGGTTAGGCCCATTTAGGCCATCATTAATCGTGAGCTGCGGTCAAACTATGTAATATAAAAAGATATGACAGCTTGGACATTTGTTTATACAGCTTCTGCCTGCATTTCATAACTGCGGAGGATCATCACCCTTACAATGTAGTTGTGCAAGGTAGTACTGTCTGTCTATCCTTAGGCTTTCTCATCCATGTCAGACTGTTTTTGTGGATGACATTTACATTATGAGAATTGGTTTAATAAAGTAAAGTATTATGTACACATAAAAATTTTACTATGACAAATATACTTACATCATAATTTGAGGTAAATTGATTCTGTTTCACATCAAGCAGAAGGCCAATATCTAAGTAGTACAGTAGGGATATTGCTGGGTCCAAGCTGGGCTAGCATTTACATTCATCATTTTTCCCTGGCTCTGCATTTATGGTCTTCCACATATGCAACAATATTTTCTTTGCATCTATGCAAGTTACCGTTACTGTGTTGCTGTTACTTCTGAGTAACTAGGTAAATAGTACCTTCGCCCATTCTTTCCCTCTTCTGGCAGGACCTTCCGCATTGATATGGCCCTCGGCGTATGCTTGCCATATTTGTGCCGCAACTGCCTCTTTGGACCGTACCCGTCCCAGAGCAAGGTGGCGGTGGCTTCCCGGGAACTCTATCAGTAGCAGCTATGCATCAGCAGCGCTCTTCCATTTCCAAAGTCCAATGTGTTCACAATCACAAATAGGTGAAATACTGTGCCTATTATGCATAAAATAGGTCAGTATCGGCACAAAAATATACTTCATCACAGCACCAACCAAATACTTGATGCGGAAGTTCAATAACTCGGTTTTTAATAGTTAAAATACTTGTAAAAGTAGGAAAAACTTTCCTCAAACTATTATTATTTTACATGAGTCAACGAAATGTCGCGCTGTCATCTCAGCATCTGTCAAAACTAGAGTAGTGAAAGTCAAATTTTCTGTGCAATTAGTCGATTATAGCAGTTTAATAGCACAAATATTTGCTAATATGTCTCATCTCTAACAACGATCGCTGAAGCGCTACGGTCCAGTTACGATGCATCTCAAGTTGGCGTTTAAACATTAACGCAATACCGAATTCCATATTAGCTGGAACGGAATTGAACCCCATGCGCACCGTAACTACAGCTAGACCTGAGACGTTCGTAGTTGTTTAAAATTAGCGCGATCGGGCCGCTGACCTCACAAGCAGCACCCGTTTACGAGTTGACGCATGTGCCAGCCATCGCTCAGAACGGTGAAGGAAAACATCGTGACGAAACCAGCATGTCCAAGAACCACAACGTTCAAGGGCATGCGATATCTACCAACCCGCACTGGGCCAGCGTGGTAGATTACAGCCCATACTCTCTCACTGAGAGAAGGCCAGAGTCCCAGCAGTGGGAACGTGTAAGGCTGATAATGATGATGATACAACATGTATTATGATCACTTTGAAATGACAAACTTAAAACTATAGCTACGCCTGTTCCTATCTCCTTACGCCGGCAGAAGAACGGACAAAAAACCACCCAGTGGGTAATTTTAATTAAAAAAAATTGACTTCTAATATTTGATTAAATTTATTAAAACACTTTTATTAGCTTGACTTGTAACTAACTAACTAACTAACTAACTAACTAACTAACTAACTAACTAACTAACTAACTAACTAACTAACTAACTAACTAACAATGTAATCAAATCTTAGAAGTCAATTTTCACCTACTTCTAATTGTTGTATCGACTTGAAACTTTGTATGTGTATGTAATCTCGGTGACAATGCAATAATTTGGTATCATCGACCTGATCTGATGATGCAGCCGGAAGGTGGGTAGGGCATCTCTTCGCTGGCTACTAGTAAACCCCTCGTGTTTGGGCTCATATGAATCGTCTTGATGAGTACAATAGATTGGACTTGGTGACGAGGGTCTGATGATGCAACCGGAAGGTGGGTAGGGGATCTCTGCAGTGGTTACTAGTAAACCCCTCGTGTTTGGGCTCATATGAATCGTCTTGATGAGTCCAATAGATTGAACTTGGTGACGAGGGTCTGATGATGCAACCGGAAGGTGGGTAGAGGATCTCTGCAGTGGCTACTAGTAAACCCCTCGTGTTTGGGCTCATATGATTCGTCTTGATGAGTCCAATAGATTGAACTTGGTGACGAGGGTCTGATGATGCAGCCAGAAGGTGGGTAGGGGATCTCTGCAGTGGCTACTAGTAAACCCCTCGAGTTTGGGCTCATATGATTCCTTTTGATGAGTCCGATAGATTGGACTTGGTAACAAAAGACTAAAAAGTAAAAAAATAAAAATATATAGTTTAAAAAACTAAAAAAAACACTTTAGAAACGCACTGAAAAACATAAAATAATTAAATTGACTTGTATTAGTTACGATATAATGGTTAATTCAAAAAGTGTGGAGCGCTTCTTTTGCTGGGTAAATAAAAGTAAACACAACCAAAAAGCGCTCCACACTTTTTGAATTAACCATTATATCGTAACTAATACAAGTCAATTTAATTATTTTATGTTTTTCAGTGCGTTTCTAAAGTGTTTTTTTTAGTTTTTTAAACTATATATTTTTTTAGTTAGTTCATTACCTAGTTAGTTACGAGTGAAGCTAATGAAAGTGTTATAAGCAACAGATCGGTTTCGTCTCTTTTTTCACTTTTTCTTGCATATTCTTTTGCCGGTGTAAGGAGGTTGGAATAGGAGTAGTAACTAGTTTTAAGTTTGACACTTTCAAGTGATCTCATGTCGTTATCCTACTAAATAAAAATATGTTGTCTTTTGACTTTTTGATTATTTTTTATCGCGATAAATTGTAGTCCACGCGAGTGAAACCGCGGGTCGCAGTAAGTATTACCGTTTAGTAAGAAAGAATGTGGCTGCCATTTCTACCCGACTTGTATATTCCGACATCCACCTCAGTCCCGTATTCTCACTCAGTACAGTCAGCAACAAAAGTAGCTGAATAATAAATAATGAAAAATATTTCTGACATATATACACGACTAGCTGCCGCGGTTTCACCCGCGTGGGCTACAGTTTATCGCAAAAAAACCGTACCTATAAAAAGGCAAAAATATCAAGTTTGTTACATGGGAGCCCTTTTAAATATTTATTTTATTTCGATTTCTAGCATTTGTTGTTATAGCGGCAACAGAAATACGTCTTCTGTGAAAATGTCAACTGTCTAACTATCACGGTTCATGAGATACAGCCCGATAACAGACGAACCGACGGACGGACAGCGGAGTCAGCGTACACCGAATCCGTCATCGGCCGAAGTATGCTCGGGCGTCATCGGCTGAACTCGGCCGATCAAATCAAATGCAAATGCAATGCAAGAGAGCGCTGACACTGCTACTACCGACGTCGTCCGTTGACGCCCGATAACGGACGATAAACTGACGAGTCCGAACGTGTTTGGATTTTTTGTCAGTTTTACCGGCTTCTTTCTGCTATCGAGTCGTTATTTGGATCAAGAATGGATATTGAAAAATTAATTTTCTAAAAAATACATTTCTTCGAAATCCTCCATTTTTAAAAACGCGTCTGTACTCTGTAGTTGCACAGTTCAGACTTCATAAGTTCTACCGACAACGGCCGTTATCGTCTGCAGTGTATGCAGTTGAACGTCCGAGTTACTCGTCCGAGTAGTTCTGTCCGTCATCGGCCGACAAAATCGGTTTTGGTGTACATGTACCATTAGTAACAGGGTCCCGTTTTACCCTCTGAGAGAGATAGAGATAGAGAGAGAGTGAGAAAGACTTAATTTGGGAAAACTGCACACAATAACAAGATAAAGAAACGCACAAAAAATAGTAACATTATACATAAGCCATTAAATATTATGCGATGGTGCGAACACTGCTGCTGTGTGCAGTACCTCCCAAAAAGATCTTGGCTCAGCATATGCTATGGACGAATCTACCGCTCTGATTCAGTCAGTCAGACTCAGTCATGATACTATGGAGTGATGTTGGGCACGGAACCCTAAAAGTCAAGTATGTATGACCAGCTTCTTTTGTAGCTGACTGTACAAGCCGTTGCAATTTTGTATGAATATTATAATTTGAATATTTCTACCTATTAGGTTTTCCATTAGAGAACGCGTCTCCATGCGTTCTTGTCTTTAATACTATAGTGTTGTAGAAGCAGGTTTTATTGTAAGGGAATAGGGTTGAAAATGCATTGTTTTAAAGGATTAAAACGAGTGTCGTCAGAATATTGGATACTTGTTTTGCGTGGTTTGGAATGGCACAGTAGAATGGTGATAGTAAAGAAAGTTACAAATTTTTGATACATTGTACATTCTTCTTGGTGATAGTTTATAGGGTTCCTTACTCAAAGGTTAAAACGGGACCCTTTTACACCGCTGTCCGTCTGTCACCAGGCTGTATCTCATGAACCGTGATAGTTAGACAGTTGACATTTTCACAGTCATAATTATGGTGTATTTCTGTTGCCGCTATAACAAGAAACTACTAAAAATCTGAATAAAATAAAAATATTTGAGGGGCTCTCATAAATCAAATGTGATCTTTTGCCGTTTTGATAGATAATGGTACGGAACCCTTCGTGCGCGAGTCCAGCTCGCACTTGGCCGGTTTTTAAACTTATTGCTATAAAGCGCCCCGCACCGCAAAGCTATTATGTACCTATATTCTTTTGCCGGCGGTAAGGAGGTTGGAACTGGCGTAGATAAGCGTTGCACATTTTCTATCTCCCTTCTAAGTGAGATTTGGAAAAAATTTGCTTGATTTCCTCCCCCCCCTAGAACACCTCACGTAATTAATGGACGGATGTTTATAAAACCTGCCCTAAGAAACTCTGTACGATCTATCAATTACGTACTTTTAGATTTATTAATTTTCTTGCTTTTTGGGTAGCGTTTGACCATAAGTCAGTTGATGTTAAGTGACGATGTGATCGAAGGTGGCGCCACGGTACACCTGGATAGGGAACTGGCTCTCAAGTGAGCTTGCCGGAACACACCGATAGGTGCTATGTGCTTTATAAGTACATAAATATATGGTGTTGATATCAGCAGCGTTTTTTTCCCCCAAAGTTCCAGCTTGTAGTCGGTATAAAGATGTTGTACTTGATGCTATGTACTGTGGACTCATATTTACCAAGGCGACGATGATGTACGAGGCATAATATTACCAGTTCGTATGAATTTACTGCAAATTATTATATGTAAGCGAGATTGAGCTCGGAGGCTATACGGGTAACACTGGAGTTTGGTATTGGTGATAAAGTTAGACAATGGTGTCGATTCGGTTTTGCATTCTCTAAACCTAAACTAAGTTTGACAGGTCTAAAAGTAATGCTGTCTCCAGAGCCGGATTTAACCTTATCGCCGCCCCTGGGCACTCTAAAAATGCCGCCCTCTTACCGAAATTTTGCATGAAATAGATAAAGTTTTGTTGACTAATCTGCAATGTTTGAATTTTTTTTAAGAGAATCTTATCTATTCTCTCCATCCGAATTTTGCCAAAATTCGTCGAAGAACCAAGGTCATCGACATAGCTCTTAGAGTTTTCAAATTGAAGTAGCAATGTGCAGGCCACATTGCTCGACGAACCGATAACCGACCAAGAACTGCAAGACGCTCTGTAAGGTTGACCCTCTACTAGGTGGACCGACGACATTGTAAGGAGCCGATAGATGCAATAAAGGGGGCCTATGTTCATCAGTGGACTTCTTCTGGCCGATGATAATGATGATGAATTTTGCCGCCCCTGAAAATTTGCCGCCCTGGACAGTAGCCCCGAGTGCCCCTAGTGTGAATCCAGCACTGGCTGTCTCCCATGATACGCCACTGAGCCCGGTCGTCGGCTTTTCTCATCCAACTACTGCCAGCCACTCGGCGCAAGTCGTCGCTCCACCTAGTTGCGGGGCGTCCTACACTACGTTTGCCAAGTCGCGGTCTCCACTCAAGAACACGTCTACCCCAACGGTTGTCGGTTCTGCGGCATCTATGGCCAGCCCACTGCCACTTCAGATTGCTTATTCTGTGAGCTATGTCGGTGACCCTAGTTCTCTGACGGATCACCTCGTTTCTGATTAGTTTTGTGTGGGAGCTCATAAACCTCTTGTACTCGGAATACATCTAAGTATTTACTGTTTTTTACTCAAAAAATTGTTTCACCAGTACTTAAAGCCAATCGTTCAAATTCAATACCAGGTTTTTTTTTTAAACCTAACAATACAATAGGAGTCGTGAGAAAGTTAGGCGGTGACCTTAATTATATTGTAATAATAATTATTGTCTGTTTTGTTCGCAACGTATGGTTTTTATTTATATTTTGTTGGCAGTGTTTTCTATAAATACGTAAACAGTATGGGAAATGTTTTGTGCTGTTGATGTTCAACATTTTGCGTGGCACTGAATGTAATTAATCTAAACATAATATATTACTCAAAGGTGACTGACTGACTGATCTATCAACGCACAGCCAAAACCACTGGACGGATCGGGCTGAAATTTGGCATGCAGGTAGATGTTATGACGTAGGCATCCGCTTAGAAAGGATTTTGATTAATTCTACCCCCAAGAGGATAAAATAGCGGATGAAAGTTTGTATGAAACTTTGTCAATTTTAAACCGATCGGGCTGAGACTTTGCATACATAAAGCTGTAGCCTACGCGGGTGAAACCGCGGGGAACAGCTAGTTGATAATAATAGTTTTAAATAAAATGAGTACCTACCCATACTGTCATTATGTACCATCTGTTAGTGAGGTGCCTCTTGAACCTTCACAATAGGGTTTCGGTAGTCGTGATTAACTTGAGTGTTGTTTTTATTTGCTTGATTATAATTCATTGTGCGCGTTGCATAGTGCAATGATTACTAATTAATTAATCATATGTGATTATATGATCGTGATTTGTATAGATTTTTAATGATAATCTTTATTTAAACTTGTATCTTTAATTTTTGTTTATTGGTTCGTGATGTTAATCAAGCTTGGCGAGGGTTTACAAATCTGTTATAACCTTAAACCAAATCGATTGATGAAGGGTTTTTTTAGGCTGGTTTTTAACGACTTGGTAAACTTACCGTTCTGATTGAAGAAATCATGTCGTCTAATTTGAGTATCTGTAAAAATAAAGACGCAAATTAGTTATTTTGCTAATTAAAAAGCTCTGTCAATGTTCATTCATCATCATCATCAGCCTGTTACGTTCCCACAGCTGGGACTCTGGCCTTCTCACACAGATAGAGTTAGGGCTGTATTCTACCAATGATATTGTCAATAAATTAATTGTATAACTACAAGTGACCGCCGAAGAACTAAGGTCACTGACATAGCTCTCAGAATTTGCAAGTTGAAGTGGCAATGGGCAGGCCACATCGCTCGACGAACCGATAACCGATGGGGAAGAAAGGTTCTCGAGTGGCGACCACGAACTGGAACACGTTCTGTAGGTAGGCGTCCCACTAGGTGGACCGACGACATTGTAATAGTCGCAGGGAGCCGATGGATGCAAATGGCTAATAGCCGTTTATGGTGGTGTTCAAAGGGGGAGGCCCATGTTCAGCAGTGGGCTTCTTCTGGCTGATGATGATGATGATGATGACTACAAGTGACCCCCCTGGCTTCACACGGGTCGGCAGAGAGAAAGAAGCACTCTCTGTTTTTCCCAAACTTCTCAACTTTCCGGTGTTTTTTCCAAAAATCTTCTGTCATGCCAACCTCGTCTTAACTTACACATAAAACTAAATGAAAAATCTTCAAATTGGTCCAGTCATTTTTGTGTTTTAGCGAGACAAACGAACAGCAATTCATTTTTATATACACACCTATATAGATGGTTTTGACCATGACAATATGAGTTCGCGATCATATAATGCTTTACATAATAATACACAACCGGTTATACATATACATTTATTTGCTTTTACCCATTGATAAAACCAAGGTTCATTGACCGCTATGTTAATTTTATTTATTTTTATGAACGAGTATTATTAAACTCGACTTTTGAATCATGAATTGTTGAACCGATCGTCATGAAATTTTGTATGGAGATAGAACGAACTGTAGAACTGAATGGGAAAGTATATACGATATTTTTTATCGTAATAAACTGTTGTTCACGTGGGTGAAATTGCAGGAAAAGCTTGTGTAAAATAGCTACGAAATAATGGGAATATTAACTTATTTGTTGGGTACAAGTAGTAGAGGTGTAAAAGTAACGAAAAAAAACATACCCGTATGTATTCGTTACTATACAATCAGAACTTGTTACTTTCATATCGTTACTCGTTACTTTTGATTAGGGATGTTAAAAATAATCGTTTTTTATTTAAATCGAATTTTAATAATCGATTATCTAAATATAAGAAATCGATTACTGATAAATCGATTTTTTATTTTATAACTAAAAGATAAATAGATTTTTTACCTAGGTACTCCATTTTTTAAAGTAACAAATTATAAAATAACATTTCAATCGAATTTTGCAGTTATAAGTTACTCTAAGTAATTTTATTACAATGTACAAAAAAGTGCAACTTTTCGAATTGTTAGAAAAAATAATTTTATAAAAAATCGATTATTTTTTATTTTAATAATCGATTGTTTATTAATCGATTTTTTTCCCTCCAAGTCACATCCCTACTTTTGCTACCTCTTATTACGCTATGTTATGCTAGAGAAACATCAAGTAGTAAAAGAACCACCAAAAGAACCAAAACCAAAAGAAAAACCACCAAAAGAATTTTAGATTCGAGCGCGTTGTAGTCTTTTGTTTGAAAATTTTATAAGAATAAATTTTATACTGCTTATATAATATTATATTATTACGTAGACTAGCGAAATAAAACGTAATATATATTATGTTAATTCGATGTATGATCTATATTTGTACAAAATTTCATCCGAATTAGTTCAGTGGTGGACTTCTTCCGGCTGATGATGTGGCAATAGTTTATTTCAGTTAGCGATTCGTTTTTTATATGAAGTACATAATGCCCGCACAATCACATACATAGGCTCCCTAACTAGGTTTTCCTGTATCTAGGGTATCAGAAACTACGAGGATCGGGGATCCACAACACCCAGACACAGAACAAATACTCGTGCTTTTTTACATATTACATCTATACTAATATTATAAAGCTGCAGAGTTTGTTTGTTTGTTTGTTTGTTTGTTTGACCGCGCTAATCTCAAGAACTACTGATCCGATTTGAAAAATTCTTTCACTGTTAGATATCCCATTTATCGAGGAAGGCTTTAGGCTATATTTTATTTCCAAAAAAATTAGGGATTCGTAAGAAAATTGCTATTTTGCAACCCAAGGTGTGAAATCGAAAACCTATTTTTGCGTGCGCTGCAAAAACTATTCACACTAGAACAAAATAATGTATTACGGGTTTGTAGGTCTCATTGAGATCTACAAAAAAGTCCGCGAGAGCATATGTCTAATTGTTATAGTTATGCCGCAATAAGTGATATTTTATTTAAAAAATTTAATTTTTAATGCCGCCTCTAGAAAAGGCTCTTTATTTGTATCTTGGTATTAATCCTTATCAAAATAAATTACTTATTATTCAAAACTACTTCAATACCATTATAAAACTTTTTGAATCATTAAATTCGGACATTCCATTTGAAAGATATCACGAGTTTAAAAATGTAAGTAGTAGTAGAAAAATAAACCCGCCGCACCGCAGCGCAGCGGGAAACGCGGCGAGGTGAGGGAGAATCTATGAAATAGGTAAAGTGCGGTCGCGTACCAGGAAGACCTTTAACAGCACGATTCAAACGCGTGGTCCGAAAAAAAATTAACCTAGAATTAAAATAGGATAATGGATACCTACAGCAGGTAACGCGGTGAGGGGCACCGAAGTGCGGGAATAATTTTGGAGTATACGGAATATATACGCTTTCGCGCCTAAACTACTGAACCGATTTAAATGAAATTTGGTATAGAGATAATTTGAGCCCCGGGGAAGGACATAGGATACTTTTTATCGCGATAAACTGTAGCCCACGCGGGTGAAACCGCAGGGAACAGCTAGTATATACATATATGTACATATATGTATTTCATATTTACTTTGTTGGTGTTGTAAATAAATGTAAGGTTTACGTTTTCTCTTTATAATCATCTCTAATATCCCTACTTAATATTATAAACAAAAGTCACTCTGTCTGTCTCTCACGCCTAAACAACTGAACCGATTTAAATGAAATTTGGTACAAAAATAGTCCAGAGCCTGTGAAAGGACATAGGCTACTTTTTATCACGATAAACTGTAGCTCACTCTTTAGATTAGATAAAGTTCGTTGTTTATTAATACAAAACAGTACACCTAAGTTAAAGCGGTACGGTTGTAGTAGACTGTTTAAGGTCACGGGTAAATATCAGGTTCTTGCTAATTACCAAGTAGATTATTGTCATTAGGATTATTCAAGACCTAAAGGGTACTAGGGCACGTCATTACCTGTGTAATTAGGTTACAATAACACTAGTAATCTGTCCCGCGGTTTTACCCTGATGGAAATTGATATTTTTCCATTTCTAATAAGAAAAGTCCAAAGAAGGTTTTATAAAGTGAAATATTTAAAAAAAAAGCCACAGTTACTACAGTTTATCGCCCCTCTTCCCTCTAATATGGTCGAGGAGAGCGATGGCTGGCACATGCGTCAACTCGTGAACATTTGCTGGTAAATCACAAGTTTGCAATTCTCTATTAACTGCCTCCCTCCACTTACTCGCTTCCCTACTTTTTATTGCTTCTTTATAAAAACGAAACGGGCTCATTGTCTTCACAACATTGTGACAGGTGTAGAATGATGTCTGTTTCCTTATATGCTTGGGTCTTTCATTTTGAACTTGGGTGCTGCTTGTGGGGTCTGCTCTGGTTGTGATCCCGCAACTCGTTAATATTCATGTTCCCATATCCCAATGTGTACAACCAAACAAGAGAAATCTTATTAGTAAAGCTAATTAAAAAATATCGGACTATTAGATAACAAAAAAAAGCTTGGGGTTTTAGTGAACTTGCTCCAATTCAATCAATTAGTAATAAGAATAAAATTGTCAATGTGATCGCGCCAAAAAAATTACCTTCCGGGCGTTTCTTGCATTTTTTTTTTGCCGGCGTAAGGAGGTTGGAACAGGCGTAGCTAGTTTTAAGTGACGTTTTAAAGTGATCACAATGTATCCTATTGAATAAAGTACAATTGAATTTTGATAAAAAGTTGCCTATGTCCTTCCTCAGGGTTCAAACTATTTCCGTACTAAATTCTTTTAAATCGGATCAGTAGTTTAAGCGTGAAAGCATAACAGACAGACAGACAGACAGAGAGAGTTCCTTTCGCATTTATATTATTAGTAGAATGAGATTGTATCTATCCCGAATCCAGACAGCTGTTAGAAGGGTCCACAATTTGACCAGTTGACCAATATTCTGGCAAATAAAGTGCTAACATGTAAAGCAATATATGTATCTTACACATCGGGTTAATTACACGTCCGCTATGTGACTTGTAACAAATTGTTCGCGCAGAATTAGCTTTAAATTGGAAGTGTAAGTTAAGCAAGGTAACCTTAACATAGTGATGTGAAAAATGTATATCCACACATAATACTTTTTCAACTGAAAAGTGTGATTAAAGGAGACGGCCCATTTTCCATGGACATTTGCCCCACAGCAAAACTGCAGTAGACTCGACCAACATTGGATCATTGTATAGGATTTTTAATATCTATTGAGGAACCGTTAATGTTTTTATTCTGCATACCGGGGTTTAAAAGATATCAACTAAAACATTGAATAAAATAACGCAATGAAACAAATTGCAAAGTTCAAAGTGTGTCTTGGCTTCCGAAACGAGAGAACGCCACTCTTCTCTATCTTGACCGATTTCAGCCCAGTTGAGAGTCTGGAGCTCGCGCAGGTCTAGGAAACTAAATAATTTATATTTGTAGATACTGAAAAGATAAAGAGGCAAAACTAAAAATAACTAAAAATAAATGCTTTGCGTCAGAATATAGTGTGGCTTCAAGTAATATTTAAGATCTTATTTACAAGGATTCTAGCAAATAAATGATTTAATTTGATGTGCTTTGAAACCAGCATGTCTAAAAACCACAACATTCAAGGGCATGCGATATCTACCAACCCGCACTGGGCCCGCGTGGTAGATTACAGCCCACACTCTCTCTCTGAGAGAAGGCCAGAGTCCCAGCAGTGGGAAAATAATAGGCTGATGAATTGATGGTGTTGATGATATGCTATAAGTCTTGTTATGCAGGAGGTTGATATAATGGTCTAGTGAACTTGTACTGAACTGATCGTACCTAGACTCTAAAGGTTTGCTTCTGTGGACTTCCATCTTGATTAGTTACTAATTAGTCTTAGTTATTTCCAATAGCTTTGTTGCTACTTAGCAATGACGGCGCATACCATTTGGTGCCACTGAAACTTTTACAAAAGGTCAACATTCCACGAACAATTCTTGCCTTGTTTACTGTGAACTTGTAGGTAGTATTTTATGATGTCTTACAGGGTAGCGTAAGGCCACAAACCACCTGATGTTAATTCGCGAAGTGCTTATTTCTTCTTAAAGCAATCTGACCAATCACGACCCTACGCAACTAGGTACAAGTTTAAACTAGAAATACCATCATCAAAATTAAAATTACACAGTTCCGTACCAAACATAATGTCAGTAAAAATTAGATTAATTCCTCAATGACGACTTCACAAAATGACTAGAATGGATCGGTCCGCTTATACATTGCTATACCCTATTCGGGTCCATATGTTCGCTAATCTTAACCAATAAGATCTCATGTTTAACATATGAAATAATGAATGCAATAAATGATTGAAATTGAAATTGTGGTCGAAGGTGGCTTCACGCTACACCTGGATAGGGAACTGGCTCTCAAGTGGGGCTGCCGGAACACACCGATAGGTGCTTGGCAACAGATTCTAACTTTAGGTTTGTAGCTAGCTAGGCGAGCACTAGAAAATCCCTTAATCTTTAGTTTCATAACGATGTTGTCCTTCACCGAAAGTTCAAGCTCGTTGTAATATTTGAACCCACGACCATTGAGTCATCATCGCTTCATTAGTCCTTGAAACTTTGTGATATAACTTTGCCCATTGGGGCTATGACCTTGCCTTTTTCGGTGCACAAATATCATTTTTAATATATATATACATGTTTGTTTATTCGTCCAATAGCGAGAATCGAACCTGCGACCTAGCTGGCTGTTCTTCTATTGCGTTACATAGGTCGTCAAAACAATTGTCCGACGTGGGACGTTACAAAATGGGTTTAAACCATCTCATTTGATGGCGAGGTTGGGTTTTAATCAGAAAATTCAATTTGGTTGCAAGGCAAGTCGTTATTTGAAGTAGAGATGGGACGATGTATCGATAATAATTTAAATTTGTGTTTCCCGATCGCTACAATTTGGGTATCTTCAAGGCAAGAGTGAATTCAAACATAATATGTAACTAGCTGACCTAGCAGACTTCGTACTGCCTGAATCGAAAAATCAAAAAATCAATCAACTTTCTTAAATAGCAATAAAGCTCAAATTGACTCTACATTTTATTTTGAAAACGTTTGTATGGGAAAGAGAAAAGCGCTGTTTTTAGGGTTTTACCGGCAATTATTCAAGTTTTTCGCACCTTTTAAACCTTCCCTAGACCTCCACGAACATTTCAAGACCAAAATTGATTTTTATATATTTATAGATTAGTATATTTATTATGTTAAGAAAAAAATGCCAGATATAATACTTAATAATGCTTAAATGATTTTATCGAGATTAAAAGTTATCCTATGTCCTTTCCTAGGATACAATCTTGAATTAAAACTTTTGTATACCAATGTATGTACATTGTAAACATATCCGTCAATATATACAGTTAATAATGACGTTAGTTTTTCTGGCATTGGTATACAATTTATTATGATTTTATATTATAGGTACCCTACATCTTAGATACTTATGTATTTATATTGAAATAAGATACATATTGGAGTCGATTCGGTTTTGCATTCTCTAAAACTAAACTAAGTTTGACAGGTCTAACAGTAATGCTGTCCTTTTTTAAAACACTTTTATTATTAATTCAGTGGTTGGAAAAAGGCCAGCATTACTGTTAGACCTGTCAAACTTAGTTTAGTTTTAGAGAATGCAAAACCGAATCGACACCAATATCAATAAAAATATAATTAATTTATAATATATTTTTTTTTATATAATATGTAATAATTTTTTTTTTCTGTGGATTAAAGTAATTCCTGTATCCACATAATTTTTGTAGAATTTGTATGTATCATTTTTCGTTATGACTTTTACAATAAAATATGATATGATAATAATTAATTAATAATCACTTACATACAATTTTGCATATATTGTTCTTGATTATTAATTAACTGTTTACTGGCATTGATGCTCTTTGGATATTTATTACATATAAATATAATTTACTACCTAATTAGTAAGTACTAAAATTGGAATTCAACTTGAATGTTAATGACTAATTTCAGTACTAGTCTATAATGTTGGAATTCGGGTTTGACCGTTTGTGAGCTGAACTTAGTTTCTAGTCATTTTGTCTGTCTGTTGTTGATTTATACAACTGTACATGCATAAACTGCGTCTGATTAAGTCAATTTTGAAATTTGATCCTTAATAATACGCTAATTAAGTGGTTATGTTGGTTTAAGTTTTTAGTTTAGCTAAGCTCATTTTATGTGTAAATTTAGTTTTAGAATTACAAATACATCTAAAGGGACACCGATCCAAAATAAACTTATTCATAATAATTAAAAAAAAAAATACTAAGTTGTTGTTTTTTGTTGGTTTCGCACAGTTTCCGTTTTCAGCCATTATGAAGTTAACGAAACATTTTTCTATAAGTATTTAAAAAAAAATTACATTTGATATTTTTCCCATACGACTAGTAAGTAATTGTCTGTACTTTAACACCGACAAGTACTGAAACTTTACTTGAAATATTTAATATAAAATAACACTTTAGAATCCACTAGACTAGATATTATCGTAGGTAAACCTTCATTCAATTGTTTCTATGAAAACACAATGACATTCTGTAATCAAAACCAAATAGCAACTTCTTTTTTTGCACTAAGAATGATGTGAAAGTACAATACCAAACTTTTTAGACGAAACAAAAATAAAAAAATAAAATCACCTTCGAGAATAAAGTCCGAAATGCACTTAACACACAACACTCCACGTTGACGCACTACGCACGACTGGCATCTGATGGTCCCACTCTCCTTTTATACATGCTCTTATTTCTTATGAGCCAAGGATGAAAGGAGGGAAGTTCTTCCGGGTCTTTCTTAGGGTTAGAGGATTCGAAAAACCATAAAGTTATTAAAACGAAATGGCAGAATGCTGTAACGGCGAGAAATGTCATTTTTTTCAGGTCAGAAATTGGCGGGAAATCGCGTGACAGTAATTTTTTTTAATGGGTTTTTAGTAATGTTGCTATTTTACAAAAATATTTTACTGTATGATGTGTGTTTTTTAATCAATGAGCAAGGATTGTATACTTAAATCAACAAAATTTGTAAGTTATGATAAAATTTGAAAAATAATGTTTTCAACACTATATTTTTCTATTTTTAATTTTGTAATATTATATTTTATATAAGTTAATATTTTTAAAAGTATGTAATAGTATGTTTTTAATTATAATTATATAAGTATTTGGTTAAATTCTTATTTATGTTCTACAAATAATATATTAATGATGACTATTGTTATTTTTCAGTTTTTCTTTAGATCTAAGATTGTTAAATTAAATTAACAAGCATTAAAATTAACATCGTGAGGAAACCGGCTTGTCCAAGAACTGCAACATTCAAGGGCATGCGACATCTACCAACCCGCACTGGGCCAGCGTGGTAGATTACAGCCCATACTCTCTCTCTGGGAGAAGGCCGGAGTCCCAGCAGTGGGAACGTGAAAGGCTGATGATGACGATGAAAATTATATGTAACCAAATTGGTATTTTCATTAATTGTCAACTACTGTTAAAAATTAAATTGCAAAAGTATCTTTCCAGGCATATTGTAGTTTTAAAGTTCTTAAAATAAGCATAAAGTAGAAAACACCCAGGGCACTTGTAATAAAATTCAGAATATTATCGTAAAAAATAAAGAGCAAACACGAATATACAAATAATATTTGTATTTACATTACAATAATGGAGTTTTATTATTTTAACATTGTTACTGTCGATCGTTTATTTCGATTATTATTGTTATAGCACTTTCTCGATATTTACAGAATCTCTAAAATAACTAAAATCGAGAAATTTGATAGAAAGTTATAGTTACATTGTATTTAAATAACATTAATAGATAAATAAACATTGCTAGCAATCCGTTCCGGCTTCGTATGGGTAGACAATTTCGCAGAGGATTTCGCAGCATGAAGTTTTATTAAACCGAAGATATTATAATATTCAATATTTTTGTACAGTATTGTCTATCTTTAAACAAAGCTAAAAAGCATTCAATTAGCTTATTTTTCTTCAGTGTTAGGGTTCCGTACTGCAAAAGAAAAAACGGAACCCTTATGGGATCACTTTGTTGTCCGTATGTACGTCATGCGTCGTGTAACGCTTTGAGGTCAAATTGGAATTTATTTAAAATAATCAGCTGTACGGTTTTTTTCAGTGATGAAAAAAAACAAACTTGTAAGCAAAAGGTATGACCGTTTATGTCACATACTTGTGTATTTTGCGATTAAAACCAACCAAAACCTATACCTACTTACCGTTGACCTAGAGTCATAAAAATTGGCATGAAGCAAAGTCTTACAGCTAATGTAAAGAAAAAAGTCCAACAACCATAAATAAGTAGGTATGTAGTTAAATAACAAAAACAAAAAAAATAATTGTACGGAACTCTCGGAGCCAGAGTTTATTTCATCGAGGTGAAATGTAATCCACACGGATGAAACCGCGGGAAACAGCTAGTCCGTACTAATATTTTAAATGCGAAATTTACTCTGGTTGCTAATTTGTTTGTTACTTTTTGACACCTAAACCGCTGAAGCTATCTTGATGCAATTTGGTATAGAAATAGTTTGAACCATAGGAAACGGGGTACAACCGCGGTGAACCGCTTGTCCTACTAATATTATAAACGTGAAAGTTTGTGAGTATGGATGGATGGATGGATGTTCGTTACTCTTTCACGCAAAAACATCTGAACGGATCTGAATGAAAGAACAATGGCCAAAACGGACCCGAGGTCGTATGAAAACCATTTATATACAATAAAATTTTTAATTTTTTTGCCTATTAAGATTATACAAACGATATTTTAAAGAAAGTGTAGAAAAAAAGATATCGATTTTTTAACTTCGCAGTTTCTTAGGACATTTTTTAACTTACACAATGCTTGGATGTTTTGAACGCACTCCGCATTTTCTTTTTCATTCCGTTTCACGCTTTGGAAGTCGGCCCTACTTAAATTAAGTCATTAAAATCAACATCATTTACCAACTAAGAACAAAAACTAAGTGACATTGACAGAAACGAAAATTTTCATACAAAATATATTGCGTTCAGGTCCAGGGCAGTATGAGAAGTGGCCAATGTTCTTTGGAATGGAGCTTATACCCTGGATTAACACATAGGCTACTTTTTATCTCGGAAAAAGGTTCCTGCGGGATAACGGGGAGACGCGGGTGAAACCGCGGGGCGCCACTGGTGTTTAATAAAAGAGGTACTTGCGCCTACTACGCAACAACTAATAGCTCCATTGTAGTCGAACCACCATAATTAATTCACATTGCAATACGGCAAATTGACAAAAAAGCGTATAAAATGTAAATAAAAACCATATACCTAGTGTCATAATGGGTTTTATTGTCCGTATGCAACACTTTACAAAGTAAAGACTGCTACTTAAATTAGTGCTATTAAATATTACAGCTAGTGAAATCTGACGTCTAAAATTTTATAAGCAACTCGAAAAGGACGTTTTTTGGCGGCAATTGAACTGTCAACATGAAAATTTTATTTTCATTTCCAAAACTTGTGTTCCTTCGAGTGATAATGTGTGATTTTAGTGGATTATTTATCAACCATTATGTGTTCGTTAATGTGTACGAGTGTGGGAAATTGAATAAAGTTGTGAAAGTGACTTTTCTATTTGCTCCTAAAAAGTCCGTGGGGTCCCATGATCTCATCGTCATCATTAATATAATGATTTTACTCTCTGAGTTTTCAACACTGGCAAATACACTAATTGTGTGACACCAATGAGAAAAAACTCGAAAAGTCACTTCTAAGAATTTTATTTTAACTTCCTATATATACTTCTCGAGCATATTGACGAACACAATGGTCAACAAATCCACCAATATCACACATAATCACCCAAATAAACACAAGTTTTGGAAATAAAAAACAAAATTTTCATGTTGACATTCAATTGCCGCCAAAAAGTGCTCTTCCAAGATTAATTCCCATTTTTGACGCGCGAATTTTGACAGCGACAGGGCGGGAACATCTGTCAATGTCAACTGTACTCCATTCTAAAATGTCAAACATATTTGCAGCCATAAAGATCAAATCATAACTTTGACCTTAATTATTTGACCCACATAATATAATTATACAATTAAAACAAAAACCATATTAAACTTCACAATATTATATAATATAAGATTGACCACAATCTAGTACTTAACATGGGACGAATATTAACTATTATAAAGACACTGTGGATTACAAACAGCGTAAACGACAAAACATGACTTTTCAGTAGCAGCAGAAACCAAAGAAAAGTTTTCAAAATAACTTGTTGTTATCATAGCTAAGTATTTAAACCGTATCATGTCTCTTAGAGTTTAAAACTGTAAGTAATGTGCCTGTTCAAGTGTCTCTTCTACGCATAAAGAAAACAATTAACGTTGTTGTTGTCCTGTACGTCATAAGCTTATTAAAATTAAGTTATAATTGTATTAGGAAGTAACTTTCATGTCTTGTTCAGTTCTAATTTCATTATATAATTGATAAAAATAGTGGGGCGTATACGAAGAAGTTCTATCATATAATATGAGATTTATGAGCTATGAATATGATATCTCAACATTAATAAGACTGATCGAAAGAGTGTAAAAACTCAGCATAACTTCATTAAAAACCAATTTTCGGCAAAATCCGAAGTGCCGTATTCAAGTGGTCACCTACTCATCAAGCCATCAGTTACCATGACCTTGTCATATTCATTAATTTCAGTGCCATAACTTAGCTTAGTTTTTTAGTTTAGTTGATATAAATTTCAACTTAATACCTCAACGCGTTCGTGAGAAAAAGGTTTTTGACAGACAGACAGACGGATACAAAGTGATCTTCTAATTAGGGTTCCGTTTTACAAGTTTTTACGTTGGTAGTTTTCAGGAAAACAGGGTCACTTGTTCTCATACGATCATTTTAGTTTTGACATTCAAACCCGAGTATTAAAGCCCATAAAATGGAATTATTAAAAATAAATATTATAAGGTAATGTCTAGGGCCCAGTAGTTACAAGACTCAACGTTTTTAATTTAGAATTGGCATAATAAATGTCGCAACTTACCCTTTAGAGTAGTGATGTCATTGATATCTTAATATTATCGATGATTACCTAGTCGATAGATTGGACAGGCCGATTGAAGTTTATCGAGACAAATCAGAATCGGTGTTTGAGAATCGAAAGTGTTTTGTAGTAGCTCACTAGTAGGTTATCGATTAATTTTAACTGTTATCGTTATAGTAAAAAGCTTCTGGATTAACTATTTGATGGCCGTAGCAAACTTTTTATTAGTTAAAAGGTCAAATGAAACTGCGAAATTAGATTATTTATTTGCAGTTTGCGAATTGTATCCAATCACATCCTATAAAAAAACATGAAAAAATGTTTTCTATAAAAATTAGTGACAAAAATAATAAAAGAAATGGCTATTGTGAGTCAACCGTAACAAATATAGACATGCCATCGTAAAGTTTTTAAAAGAATTTTAAGAACGACAAAAATAATATTTTTCAGCTACTTGAGTAAAATATGTTTTTTTTCTACTCACATAAAAACTTAATAAGGTGAAAAGTTAAACTAACTGATGGTAAACACTATATCGAAATAGTGGTAAATATTTTTACTATTTAATGAATAATTATAATTTAAAAAATTCAACTTTAAAAAAAATTATTTCGTCTGCTTACTTCATTTATCGATAAAACCAATCGATGTTTTTTTTATCATCCCGAATCACTAATCGGACATCTTTAACTACCGTGCAAGATTAATAAACGGCATGAACGCGCGTGACAATTGCAAAGACAATGGTGTCAAAAATACCGCCAGTCTTTTACGTAGAATCATTAGTACAACACTTACCATTCGCCCGTGGCGTCGCTCGTTATAAAAATAAAAAATAAATAAATATCGGGAACAATTGCACACAAATTGACCTAGGTCCAAATTAAGCTCGAAACTTGTGTTATGGGTACTAGACAACGATATACATACTTATATATATAAATAAATACTTATATAGATAGAAATATCGTCAACTCGTGAACGGGTGCTGCTTGTGGGGTCTGGTCTGCTTTGGTTGTGATCCCGCAACTCGTTAATATTCATGTTCCCATATCCCAATGTGTACAACCAAACAAGAGAAATGTTCTTATTAGTAAAGCTAATTAAAAAATATCGGACTATTAGATGACAAAAAAAAGCTTGGGATTTTAGTGAACTTGCTCCAATTCAATCAATTAGTAATAAGAATAAAATTGTCAATGTGATCGCGCCAAAAAAATTACCTGCCGGGCGTTTCTTGCCTGTTCTTTTGCCGGCGTAAGGAGGTTAGAACAGGCGTAGCTAGTTTTAAGTTGACGTTTTAAAGTGATCACAATGTATCCTATTAAATAAAAAAGTTTTGAATTTTGAATTTTTAATCCAAGACTCAGGAACAAATATTCGTGCTCATCACAGGAAAAAACGGGTGAATAAATTTGTAAAGTTGTTAGATTGAAATTACTGTAGGTTTTGATCCCATTGTGAAATCGCAAAATATGCGATATTTAATAATCAGTGCTAACTTTTGTTCGCGTTGACCTACAAGTTTGTTTGTTTCTCAGCTGAAAAAGATACATGTAATGGTTAATAATCCACCAATATTACACATTATCACTCGAAGAAACACAAGTTTTGGAGATATAAACAAAACTTTAACGTTGACAATTCGATTGCCGCCAAAAAAGTCCCTTAGATTAGAACCGTTTTGACCTATAAAAACTGACACATGGACAGTTTTTTTTTCTTAATATCCAACAAGGCACACGTTATCAGCGCCAAAGGAATTAAGTAAGCCGGTAGTTATTTTTTAATAACCACGAAGCTATAAAGGTGTATTTTGTAAATCGTCGTGATTAGACATAGCTAATAGTTTTATTATGGCTTACGATGGTTTAGCCTCTGTTTAGTTTTATGGCGGTATTGAATCATAGTTCATTGTTTGTGCTACTCACTTATTGACGTAACTTAATGACAGATGTCATGAATGACTGTTGTCAAGACAGTAGGTCTTTATCAGCAATACATACTTACACAAATAATCTTTCTTCTTATATTAAAAATCTCGTGTCACATCCTATCTTATCCTAAGAGCGATGGTGCCGAACGGCGTGCGATTTACAAGGCGCCGACACGGAGTTCGAATCCTCTCAGCCCCGCACCTATAACTTAATAAGTTATGTGCGGATTTGCCATCGCTCAAAACGGTGAAGGAAAACATCGCGAGGAAACCGGCATGTCCAATAACTGCAACATTCAAGGGCATGCGACATCTACCAACCCGCACTGCGCCAGCGTGGTAGATTACAGCCCATACTCTCTCTCTGAGAGAAGGCCAGAGTCGCGCGTGTGTATTGTCAAAAGTCACTAGTACTTTATTCAATAGGATACATTATGATCACTTTAAAACGTCAAACTTAAATAGCAACGCCTGTTCCTTACGCCGGCAAAAGAACAAGAAGCGCCCGGCAGGTAATTTTTTTGGCGCGATCACATTGACAATTTTATTCTTATTACTAATTGATTGAATTGGAGCAAGTTCACTAAAATCCCAAGCTTTTTTTTGTCATCTAATAGTCCTATTGACTAACTTAGCACACTTGTATCATAAAGTACTATTAAAAAATCTAAAAAAAACACTTTAAAAACGCACTGAAAAATATAAAATAATTAAATTGACTTGTATTAGTTACGATATAATGGTTAATTCAAAAAGTGTGGAGCGCTTTTTGGTTGTGTGTACTTTTATTTGCCCAGTAAAAGAAGCGCTCCACACTTTTTGAATTAACCATTATATCGTAACTAATACAAGTCAATTTAATTATTTTATATTTTTCAGTGCGTTTTTAAAGTGTTTTTTTTAGATTTTTAATCTATATATTTTTATTTTGTTAGTCTTTTGTTACCAAGTCCAATCTATTTGACTCATCAAGACGAATCATATGAGCCCAAACACGAGGGGTTTACCAGTAGCCACTGCAGAGATCCCCTACCCACCTTCCGGTTGCATCATCAGATCCTCGACACCAAGTTCAATCTATTGGACTCATCAAGACGATTCTTATGAGCCCAAACACGAGGGGTTTGCTAGTAGTCACTGCAGAGATCCCCTACCCACCTTCCGGTTGCATCATCAGACCCTCGTCACCAAGTCCAATCTATTGTACTCATCAAGACGATTCATATGAGTACAAACACGAGGGGTTTACTAGAAGCCACTGCAGAGATCCCCTACCCACCTTCCGGCTGCATCATCAGATCAGGTTGATGATACCAAATTATTGCATTGTCACCAAGATTACATACACATACAAAGTTTCAAGTCGATACAACAATTAGAAGTGGGTGAAAATTGACTTCTAAGATTTGATTACATTGTTAGTTAGTTAGTTAGTTAGTTAGTTAGTTAGTTAGTTAGTTAGTTAGTTACAAGTCAAGCTAATAAAAGTGTTTTAAAAACAGTACCTGATAACAAGAAAACCGCGGGTGTAACCGGGGATCGTACCTAGTGAAGTTATACAATTCACCGTTACAAAGCATTGTCTACTCTATGATAAGTATCGAATTGCCCGACAAAAAGAACTGACATACATATTACATACATACACAACTTGTATGTAGGTAATATGATCATAATATGACATAATCTAATATGGAATATGATAAATTGTTATTTAATTTAATATTATGTCATCGTATTCTGTGATAGTGTTATGCAACAGGGGTACCAGTTGAAAGCATAATATACTAACTAGTGGTTCGCCCTGGTTTCGCGTGGGATAAAGTCTCGACTCCATACAATTTTTAGTATATTATATCATTGTGTATCTCTACACCAAAGGAGAATGGGCATTATTGTGAGAGTTTCGTCCCAACCCTTGTAACAGGTTGCGACTAGTATAAACATGTTCATTTAACTGTTTTAAACTACCATGGTCAAAAACATTAGAATTAGGTTTTATAACGGGATAATCATGGCGCTTGCAACAGTGCCGAAATATCGAGAACTCAAACATAAACAAATACATGGTAATTATCCCGTTATAAAACCTAATTCTAATGTTCATTTAAGCGTTTTTATGAATTCGCCCAGACTATTCATGAAATTTGTTTTTTTTTATCTAAGTCACGAAAACGTAAAAAAACAAACTAAGTTACTTTACCGGACATTATCCGCTTCGTCTTCGCATGGGTAGGCGAATCTTGAGTTCATAAACAAAATTCCCATGGGAAAAAACATCCTGTTTTGGTTGAATTTCCCATTATTTCTAAATATAAATTTTTCAAAAAATCTTTCACTCAAACTTTTCTGGCCCTGACCATTAAGAATACGTAAAGAAAAAAATGTAGAATCTGGAAGGAAATGGGGGAGACCTTTGCCCAGCAGTGGGACAGTATAGGTTAAAAAAAAAGAAAAAAAACAATTTGGTACAGTCGTTCTCCGTACCCACTACATTTCAGCGATTAATTTTATTTCTATTTATATCTTCTCTTCTCCTTATTTATAATCTGCTTCTTCCCTTCATCTTATTCATAATCTTCTTCTTCTCTTCTATAAAAAGATCTCTCCTTTTATGTTGTTCTATTTTTTTTTGTTATTGTGGTGAAACAATAGAGCATTATCTATCTATTTTATCTTCTTATATATAAAAATGAATCCCTATTTCCCTTGGTCACGGCATCACGCGTGAACGGATGTACCGATTTCACTAATTCTTTTTTCGTTGTGTTTGTTATTGCGAAGAGAAGGTTCTTTTGAAAGAAAAATTGAAGAAGTTGCCAGGATAAACTGCAGTCCACGCGGGTGAAACCGCGGGGCGTAGCTAGTTAATTTATATTTTTGCTTCACTACCGCATGCACCGGTCCCGTACCATTTGCCAGCGACCATTCGTCCCCGACCCCGCTATACTTAGACAAAAACCATGTACTGTACAGCCTACAATATCTAAATGATTATATATATGACCTCACTGTTGCGAAGTGTAAATCTAACACGAGGAAATTCGCTGAAGAACCAAAATCACAGACATAGCTCTCAGGATTTGCAAGTTGAAATGGCAAAGGCCACATCACTCGACGAACTGATAACCGCAACACGGAACAAATTCTTCTTAATTCTTTTAACCCCCGACGCAAAAAGAGGTTATAAGTTTTACGTGTCTGTCTGTCTGTCTTCTGTCTGGCACCGTAACTCGCGAACGGATGAAGTGATTTCAATTTAGTTTTGTTTTTTGTATGAAAGGTGAGTTACGGGCGAGTGTTTTTAGCTATGTTAGATAAAAATCCGTCCAAGACGGCGGGGGTTTTTAAAATTTTAAATGTATAGTTTATTTTAATGCACAAATGCCCCGTAGTGTGAAACTGTGAATCGAACCCGCGACATCAGGCTTTGCAGTCAGCTGTTCACTCATTGAGCCAATTGTATCATTGTCTAAAATTTAAATCAAAAGAAAAACTTTATTACTAGTTGCGCCTCGCGGTTTCACCCGCGTCTTCCCGTTATCCCGCAGGAACCTTTTTTCGGGATAAAAGTAGCCTATGTGTTAATCCAGGGTATAAGCTATCTCCATTCCAAATTTCATTTAGATCCGTTCTGTAGTTTTTGCGTGACAGAGTAACAAACATCCATCCATCCATCCACCCATCCATCCATACTCACAAACTTTCACGTTTATAATATTAGTAGGATAATTGGATAACAACTTATCTGGCTAGCATATCGACGGTGGAAAGCAATACTGCTGTAACCCTCAAAACCCAAACTGTTCACCAGAGCCAAAAAACTTTTCAATTTTTCGAAAAAAAATCATAACTTTGTACTCTTTTGAGCTGTATATTCCATATTTTTACCAATAGTGTATTTTTGAAAGAAGTATTATTTACTCTTTAAAAGTTTTACCTAAAGTTCGTAATAAAAGAGTTTATGTTGGTTACAGCATTCGCGATTTCTAGTTCAAACCGCAAAACTGCTGTACTTGTTGATGGTGAATGTATGAAAAGTTAATTTAGCTTCATTATTTGAGTCCGCAAAACTGTCGTAACTGACTTTTAAATTTAAATTAGTACTCGTTGTTGCTATAACCTACATAATGTTCATAAACTACAGTAATACATAAATAGAGTAAGAGTTTATATTGGGAAAATTAGGCAAAAATAAACTGATGTAAAGACAAAATTGTGAATTCTTTATGTTCTAATGAAATGTCTATCCAAAAGTAATAGGCTATATTATTCATTAATTATTATGAATAATTATTATTTGCTTATATAACACAGATTTTTCATTTTCTTGAATAAAGTCGCTATCTTCTCTATCTGTGTCCTCCAACTGGTCTTAAAATTTATTGTTTGATTTCAGTTCTAAATAAATGGTGAAGTTTTTAACCAATAGTTTTCTACTGTTATATTATTATAATGTAATATCTGGTCCATGAGGAGTATTCAAGACTTTTTGCATGTCGAAACTAGCTTAAAGTGTACTTTTATCTTTCTTATTTAACATCCAATGATATTTAGAACTATTGTATGATTCTTCCTTCTCCTCTATATGCTTTGCCAACTTGGGGTCTTTTACGCTCAGATACAGAAACTGACTCAATAGATCTGACCATTATTCAAAATCTTTATTGGCAACAAAAGGCAAAGTTCGAGTGGATCAAGAGCTAACAAAACAAATCGTACGTGGAGTACGTCAAAGATGTGTATTTTCTCCGCTCCTTTTTAATATTTAGGAGGCAATATTTGCAGAAGTTCTCGAGGGTGCTGAAGAAGGAATAATTGTTCATGGTCGAAGATTAAATTAATGAATGTCGGAAAAACACAAACTATTTCACCAAATCTGGTTGTAAGGGACCAAATGGTACAGAGAGTCTAATCGTGCAAATACCTGGACTGCATCGTTAATGACAAAGTGATCACAGCGTAGAAGTTAAATGTCGGATAGAACAAGCTCGTAATGCATTTCTGCAAATAAATCATCTCATCTGCAATAGATCCCTAAGATTCGTTACTAGGATGCGTTTAGCACGGTGCTACTTGTTTTCTGTTCTTCTTTATAAAGCTGGAGCATAGACTCTAACAGAAACGATATGCAAACGTTGAAAGGCATTTGAAATGTGGGTATACAGAAGAATAATGAAAATATCGATAGGATAGTGTCCAATGAAAAGGTGTTGCGAAAATTACGCAAGGTGGAAATTCTAAACACTATTAAAATGCGTAAACTGCAGTAACTTGGTCACAGTATGAGGAACGAAAAGTAACAGCTACTCCAGCTTCAGGGAAAAATCCAAAGAAGGAGAAAACCTGGAAGAAGTCGTACCTCATGGCTCAAAAATCTCCGGACTTGGTTCAAAATGAGCACAAGATCCCTGTTCCGAGCAGCAGCATCAAAAATAAGGATAGCCCTAATGATAGCTGACCACCGGTAAAAGATGGCACCACAAAAAGAATAACAGAAACTAAATGGGACCACATAGGAGGGAAAGTACCTCTAAGAGCTACTGATGGCTCTCTTATAACCAGTACATCGGCAGCATCACTCTTTGACTATCCCCAAGACAGTTATTTAGATGATGAAGTTTGCAAGAAGTTGTCAGTGCTATTAAAGCTCAACCTAATCAAAAGCTGTAGGCATCGACAATATTCCTGGAGAGCTTTTTAAATATGGTGATGAAGTGTTGCATACTATAATATGGAAGTACTTTACGCGCATGTGGGAAGAAGGAAGAACTAGTCCCCTCAGACCTTAAGGTATCACGTATTCACGTATACAGATTAGCATAAGTAAAACTGAAGTTATGATGATGGATGCACCAGACCTTGCATCTGTGAATCTGTGACTAATAACAGGTGGAAATGGCTTAAAACATGTGGACAGATTTAAATATTTTGGAAGTACTGCAACTGCTATAAGTGACCTGGATGCAGAAATTAATTATAGGATTGGGGCTTATTACGCTGCTTTTGGTAAACTAAGGTCTAAAGTGTTCACTCGCATGAGATTAAATTGACTATTAAGGTAAAACTTTATATGGCGATTGTTCTGCCAAACCTGTTGTATGCGTCGGAAACCGGATGCTTGTATTCCAGACACATCCGAGTTCTAGACCGATACCTGCAGTGTCTAACTGTCCACGTGATATAATGAGTATTAGATTGTCGAATCGTGTAAGGAACACCGATGTGCTTAGACGTACTAATGTAGGCGGTATGAGGCGTATTTAATGCGTCGTCAGCTGTGCTGGTGCGACACCTGTCTAGAATGTCCAACGAGAGAGTGACGAAGCACATTTTCTACTCTGAACTTGAAGACGACAAGTATAAATCGGGCGGCTAGATTTTGAGGTTCAAGTATGTTCAGAAGAGGCACACGAGGAACTGCAGTATTGAGCCTTCTCGTTGGAAGTCTAGTGCTGAGAGCAGACTTGAGTGGAGACGACTTGTGCAGAGTCACGTTTACACGTTTGAAGATAAGAGAAAGCGCGATTTGGATCGTTAACATGACGAACAAAACCTCCCTTAAATATACCCTATTATTACAGTGATGGTATTCTGACTTGCAGTGTCTGCTGCTCAAGGGCTTTCACTGTAAAGTTAGGTTACATAAGCCATGTGAGAGCATGCCATCCAAGCTTGGTAACTCAAATACAATTTTACAGAGGTTTAGTCGCCGTGACCGAAATCGGTTGAGCTGACATAATCATCATCATACTATGCTGTGCCAATATTAATTGTCAGCGTTGCTACATATGTCTTTTTGGAACATGAAAAGCGATGTTTTAAGTTTTGTTAAACAAAATATTCAATTACTTTTAATGACATGAATTTTTCGTTTTTAGTTTTACAATGTTCCACATATTCAGTACAAGTTGAATATAATATTCTTTAACTCTTGGGGAGCTATAGACGTACGACCACTATTTTGAACTGACGCATGTCGACTGCGACGTTCCATCGGTAGAATAAAATCAGTGCCCTCTACAAAAATTACGCTTTAAATGCGTGTACCCAAGTTTAAGGATTCGTAAAAGAAGGATGTAAGTTTGTTAAAACCACTCAAAAGTACCAAGTAAAAGGTTGTGACTGTGATATATTCCATTTTATAAACCCACCTAAATGTTGTAATTCTAGCTTCATCTGCTCTTTCAATCCGCACAAACGGAGTAACCTAAATTAGGAATAATTTTTCGATCAGCATAAATGCTGTAACTGACATGCAATTCTAATATTAGATTGATGAAACGTTGTAACAGTACCTTGCAAATAAATGAGTAGATTTAGTGCGTTTTACAGCATTTTACTGTCTGAAAATATGCGTTTGTCACAAAAAATTCAACGCTGTACAGAAACTTCCGATGCTCCTATAGCAACGAGAGTCGTCCCATTCGACGCAGTATTTTTTTCTGATTCCAAATATGTAATAAAAAAATTTTTGAGGTTATGTCACTTACAGCTGTATCGCTTTCCAGCGTCGATATATAACTTAAAAATTGCGCAACCTCCAGCTTCTTGAAACGATTTTTACTACCTTCTTGATTTGAAATACGTGACGAGAAAGATTTTTTTGTCGCCAGCTCTGAAATCACTTTAATCACTTTCCCACGTCATTTTATTTAATAAGTAGCATTATTTTTCAATTCCATCGTCATCACCCAAGCCACCTGCCCAATGACCTTTATAAAAAAAAACATCCTGCGCGCATAACACGCATAACAAAGTATTACTTCACGGAATGTCTGACAGATGATCTGCTAAAATCACTTCTGCGAAGAATGTTTTTAACAAAGGAATCGATCTTGAGTAGGTTAGGTTGGCGTTTGAGAGCTCGCGGTTGTTTTTTGTAAGGTGTATTCACAACACAACACAATGATGTCACACAGTAAGTAATTTAAGCTTTTAGTTAATGTAGTATTTGTACAAGTATCTATACAATATAGATACAATACATTGTCTCATGTACACCAGCCGTGGCCATCGAGAGTCTGGCATTAGACGCCGTACTTGGGGAGAGAGAACGTGCGCCTGGCTCGGAACTGGTGTAGTAGTGAGCCAGTGAATTAATATCTACCTCTAGTTGTTATTGTTACCGTGATAGTGATCACTACAAGTGGCGACGAGTGAAAAGGTCAGTAAATACAATAAATACAATAATATAATCAATTAATAAAAAGGAAAGGAAGTAAGTGACAGTTGGAAGTAGGTAGTTGGGTTATTATGCTATCGACTCCTAGTTACGATCATTTCGTATTAAATTCGATTTTCTGGAGTAAAAGTACAAAATAGTAAGATAATTAGTTGAAATTGCTATATAAATAATGAAAACAAAACTAACTATTAAGTTGCCTATTTACCTTTTTCTTCTCCATTCTGTTGACGTAAAAGGAGGTCGGTTTTATGTTTTAAGGAGGTTGCTTGTATGTTTTTAAGGAGGTCGGTTTTATGTTTTTATACGATCTTGTTTACCATTAACAACATAATGGAACAGGAATTGCGACAGCTATAAAACAGTAATAATACAACAAGATATAATATATATATTATGTACTTCATTAAATGTAGGGTTTCTTTAGATTTCAAATACCTACTATGTGTTACCTACGATAACATAGGTACTAACTGGTAGATTTTAATTATTATTTAGAGGTATAAATATATATACATATATTGTAAGATTTGTAAGCAGATATTCATTAAATTGGATTTAATATAATTTGAATGAATTTCATTAAATTGAATTTAAAACAACTGAGTCGAAATTCATTAAATTGGATTTAAAATGTTTTGAAAGAAGTTCATTAAATTGAATTTAAAACAACTGAGTCGAAATTCATTAAATTGGATTTAAAATATTTTGAAAGAAGTTCATTAAATTGAATTTAAAACAACTGAGTCGAAATTCATTAAATTGGATTTAATATAATTTGAATGAAGTTCATTAAATTGAATTTAAAACAACTCCGTCGAAATTCATTAAATTGGATTTAAAATGTTTTGAAAGAAGTTCATTAAATTGAATTTAAAACAACTGAGTCGAAATTCATTAAATTGGATTTAGTATTGACTTTCATTAAATTGGAGGTATATTGACTTTCATTAAATTGGAGGTATATTGACTTTCATTAAATTGGAGGTATATTGACTTTCATTAAATTGGAGGTATATTGACTTTCATTAAATTGGAGGTATATTGACTTTCATTAAATTGGAGGTATATTGACTTTCATTAAATTGGAGGTATATTGACTTTCATTAAATTGGAGGTATATTGACGTCCATTCAATTGGATGTAATTTTCAGGTCGCCAATACGATCAATCATGGCAAATCAGCTACCACCACCAGAGAAATTGGATATCGAGGGCGATAGTGCTTCAGTCGGTTTAAGATGGGAAAAATGGAAACGGTCCCTGCGGATCTATCTTGAAGCCGCTGATATTACAATGCCAGGAAAAAAGAGAGCTACATTGTTAGTCCTAGGCGGAAGTGCACTACAGGAGATATTTTACAATTTGCCTGGAGCAGACGTGGAACCGGAAGGGAATGTGAATATTTTTGAAGTAGCTATTAGTAAATTAGACGAATACTTCCTCCCTAAACAAAACAAGACCTTTGAGCGACACATTTTCCGTCTTATTAAACAAGATGAAGGTGAAAGTTTCGAAAAATTTCTTATTAAGTTAAGAGATCAGGGTGCGAAATGTAAGTTCGAGAAACCTGATGACCACATAATTGACCAAATATTAGAAAAATCTTTGTCATCAGAGCTAAGAAAAAAGATGTTAACAATGGGTGATGAAATTACATTAGACAAAGTGATTACTATAGCGAATACATTAGAAATTGTAAACTACCAACTGAACAGTTACGAAAAGTTAGAGAAGAATAAGATAAATGAAATAAATGCAATACAAAATAGAAACAAAGATAACTCAAGATGGTCTAGACAAGAAAAAGGGTCTAATGAAGAGAAAAGAACGCTTAAGTGTACTAGATGTGGACATTTTGCACATGCCTCGCAAAGTCTTCCTTGTCCAGCGAAAGATAAGAAATGTAATGGCTGTGGAAAATTAGGTCATTATCAAAGATGTTGCAATACTAAATCATTTCAACAAAAACGTCAACTCATAAAGAACCAAGAAACAGAACAAAACTATTACAAGCGACAGCGTAAGGAAACTACAGTAAATTCTCTGGAAGATGAAGAAGTACAGTACATATTTAATTTAAACGACGATGCAACAATCAAATGCGAAATAGGAGGGGTAAATTTAGAAATGTTGATTGATTCAGGATGCAAATTAAATTTAATATCTAATAAAACTTGGGAACATTTAAAGAGAAACAAGATCATTTGTAGCAAACAAGTAAAAGAGCCGAATAAATTATTACTAGCATATGGAAGTAAGACGCCTCTACAAATTAAAGGTTCTTTTGAAGCTGAAATAAAAGTAAACGGAAAAATGGAACGCGCCACTATTTACGTTATAGAAGATGGATCACGAAACCTACTTGGTAAAGACACTGCATTGCAATTAGGTGTTCTGAAGTTAGGTGTGAACGTGAATCAAGTTGAACAAGAACCGATTAAACCCTAGAAATTCCTATTGATTCGTCAGTTAAACCAGTTATGCAACCCTACCGGAGGATACCAATTCCAATAGAAGAAAAGATAAATAAGAAGATAAAAGAATAACTAGATTTGGACATAACAGGAGAGATTCATGAACCTTCACCATGGGTGTCATCTATGGTGCCAATCCTCAAGGTGATGGCAGTACAATGTTTTATTAAACCAAAGTACAGGCAGTATGTACACTTTTTGGGACATGACCTCAATTCGCAAGGTGTAAAACCACTGCCTAAATACACTAAGAGTATAACTCAATTTAGAGTGCCAAAAACAATAGAAGAGTTGCAAAGCTTTTTAGGTCTAGTAAATTACTTAAATAAATGGATTCCGAATTTGGCCATGACTACAGAACCTTTAAAAGAAATACTAAGACAGAAATTAGAAAACAAGCAAACATAGAAGAACATTGGAAATACGATCAAAATAAAACATTTGAAAAGTTAAAAGAAATGCTTTCTAAAATAAAAACATTAGGCTATTACGATGTTAAAAACAAGACGCAAGTAATAATGGACGCAAGCTCTGTAGGACTAGGGGCAGTTTTAGTGCAGATTGGTAGCAAAGGACCAAGAATTATTGCATATAGAAATCGAACTCTCAGCCAATGCGAAAAAATATAGCCAAACTGAGAAATAGGCTCTTGCGCTTGTATGGGCTGTTGAACATTTTAATACGTTTCTTTTTGATAAAGAGTTTGACTTGATAACGGATCACAAACCATTGGAATTCCTGTTCAATCCAAAATCAAACCGTGCGCCCGTGTCGAAAGGTGGGTTTTGCGACTTCAGGCGTATCGTTATAACATAATAGGTATATAAACCGGGTTAGACCTATATTGCGGACCCATTATCGCGGCTATGTAAGTACTCGGACCAGTCAATTTACTCATCAGAAGAGAATCATGTCCATCAGATAGTCGAACTTGCGAGATCTTGTGCAATCTCAACGCAACAAATAAGATAAGAATCAGAAAACGATCAGGAAATCACCAATGTTAAAAAAGGAATTTATAGTCAGCAGTGGGAAGAATCTGTAAAATATATAAAAAGTGTCTGATGAACTATGTTTTTATGAGAACATCCTTTTGAGAGGAAATATAATAGTTATTTCACAGAATTTAAGAAAGCAGGTTTTACTAGCAGCCCATGAGGGTCATACAGGAATTGTTGCCATGAAGAGTCGCCTTCGTTCTAAAGTTTGGTAGACTAGAATAGATAAAGACGTTGAGTTGATGGTTGAAACGTCTCAAAATAAGTGCTAGCGAAAAACGAGATATGAGAGACACACTATACGAATACCTAATGATATACAACTCCACTTCACATTCAGTTACGGAAAAAACAACGATCGAACTTTTTTTTTCAAACGAAGTCAAGAAGAAGAGTCCATGTTCAGACAAAATTCGCTTGTTAAAAGACAAACGAGAAAGACAACGACACTGAAGTTAGAGACCGAGACAAGTTACAAAAGGAAAAGGGAAAGGAATATGGAGACCGGAAAAGGAGAGCAGAAAGCCAGAAGGTGAGAAAGTATACGTTAAGGAAATGGAGAAAAATAATAAGCTCTCAACCCCGTTCAACCCTACACCGCATGCAGTGGAACAATCAGTTGGAGGTGATGTTACAATAAGGAATGAAGAAACTGGACAGATACTATGAAAGAATGTGATCCACCTAAAGCGTGTAGAAGGAAAATGGGAATCAGTACAAGGCTAGACGAATCAATGAAACAGATAATGAGAACGGACAATAATATTCACTTATCTTAGGATCAACGTAGATTTAATTTGATCACATTTTTAATACCTAATTAAAATTGTTAATAAAGAAGGGATGTAGTATTTGTACAAGTATCTATACAATATAGATACAATACATTGTCTCATGTACACCAGCCGTGGCCATCGAGAGTCTGGCATTAGACGCCGTACTTGGGGAGAGAGAACGTGCGCCTGGCTCGGAACTGGTGTAGTAGTGAGCCAGTGAATTAATATCTACCTCTAGTTGTTATTGTTACCGTGATAGTGATCACTACAGTTAAAATCAAATATATTTATTTAGGTAAGATACGCAAAGTTTTTTTGCCGGCGTAAGGAGGTTGGAACAGGCGTAGCTAGTTTTAAGTTTGACGTTTTAAAGTGATCACAATGTATCCTATTGAATAAATAAAAATTGACTTTTGACTTTTTGACTTTCATTCTTACTGTCAAAAAACCATTGCTAGCACCAAAAATAACAACAATCACTAACAATATTTTTTAATCTACTTATTAAAGAAATTGAAAGTGAACCCCAAACTAAGCATGAGGCCTATAATAGTATGGAGTACGATACATGTAATCACTTTAAAACGTCAAACTTAAAACTAGTTATATACGCCTGTTCCAACTTCTTTACGCCGGCAAAAGAACAGGCAAGAAACGCCCGGCAGGTAATTTTTTGGGCGCGAAAACATTTACAATTTTATTCTCACTACATTAAATTAAATTGGAGCAATTTCATTACAATCCCAAGCTTTTTTCTCATCTAAATAGTGCGATATTTTTTAGGTTTACTAATAATATTTCTCCTTATGTGGACTTGATATTTAATAAGTAAATATCGGGGACCATTGCACATAAATTGAGCTAGCCCCAAATTAAACTCGATACTTGTGTTATGGGTACTAGACAACAATAAATAATACATATATATAGAGAGAAATAAATAATTATAACTAGAAAGAAATATCCAAGACTCAGGAACAAATATTCGTGCTCATCCCTCATATATTTGCCCTTACCGATATCCGAACCTAGCTTCACAGGCAGGGACACTACCAACTCAGCCACCGCGTCGTCAACATTGATGTAGCACCTTACACAAAACGCCTACCGCCTCCTGCACTACAAGCACCTGATAGTTATTGAACTGTCTGCCGCATCAAGCAGCCATTGTTACCTTCAGAGTGAGGTTGTTCATCAAATATCGCCATTAGCGTCAGGCGTAGTTGGGCCATTAGGCGTAAAATAGATGGGAAATTGATGAGAGCTTCAATCAAATCTGCGCCAGCGCCGCGGTATTTGTTTTGAGAATAATAATAATAGACTTCTTTTAATGGTTTATTGTTAACTAACGCCCGAAATGAATAATCGATCCTGATCCGTAATCCGCGGTTTTGGATTGATATTTCATGTCATAACATGTCATATTAGTAAGTAATCTGTCAAGCCCTCGTACCAAACATGCCATATCGATCCAAAACCGCGAATAACGGATCAGGATCGATTATTAATTTCGGGCCTATGCTGTTTTTCGCGATGTCACCTGCGTTGTCAAAACTTTTTTTTTACTATTTACAGGGTAGCGTTTGACCACAAGTCACTTGATGTTAAGTGACGATGTGGTCGAAAATGTCGCCATGCTACACCTGGACTGGGAACTGGCTCTCAAGTGAGGCTGCCGGAACACACTGATAGGTGCTTGGCGACGGAACAGAGAGATAGTCTAGAGCCTGTGAAAGGACATAGGCTACTTTTTATCACGATAAACTGTAGCCCACGCGGGTGAAACGGGGATTTAGATAACAAACAACAAAAAGCTTGGGATTTTAGCGAACTTGCTCCAATTCAATCAATTAGTAATAAGAATGAAATTGTCAATGTAATCGCGCCAAAAATTACCTGCCGGGCGTTTCTTGCCTGTTCTTTTGCCGGCGTAAGGAGGTTAGAACAGGTGTAGCCGATTCAGCCAGATCACAATGTATCCTATTGAATAAATAACTATTGACTATTGATTATTGTAGCTCATATTAAATAAAGGATACGAAACAAACGTGCCCTCAAATTGGGCCACAAGCACGATTTCGCTAAGTATAGGTAATTAACAGATTACCGAGGAAATTTATTAGATGCATTCATCAAATCGTGAGACCCTGGCTGTGTTAGCTAAATAATTTAACTGGTACCTTGTCAAAGTAGTAAATTTGACATTTAAAAGTGATCACAATGTATCCTATTTATTGAATTGCTACACGGAGAAAAAAGACCTTCCGAAATACCTTTTTCCTTCTGAGTCAAAAGGGAAGGAATTGTGATTTAGAAGGAAAGCTAAGGTAAGATAAGGAAGGAATCGGTCTTGGAAGGTAAGACTCAGAAGGAAAGCCAGAATTTTTTTCTCAGTGTAGTTGCGACCTGTGGTTTCACCCGCGTCTTCCCGCAGGTACCTTTTGCCGGGATAAAAAGTAGCCTATGTGTTAATCCAAGGTATAAGCTATCTCCATTCCATATTTCATTCTGATCCGTTTAGTAGTTTTTGCGTGAAAGAGTAACAAACATCCATCCATCCATCCATCCATACTCACAAACTTTCACGTTTATAACATTAGTGGTAGGATTGCATCTCATCTGTAAGTGACGACACAGTCGAAGGTGGACAACGCTGGCCCATGAGGTGCCTATTCACCCTTGATTTGATGAGACCGAGATTGGTACCTTTCAGGAAACAAAGAAGCAGCAAATTCCAGTCTCACTGTTTCTCAAAATGCTTTTTATAGCGATGGTGGCTCAGTGGTATTGACGTTGGCTCGCAATCCGTAGGACGTGGGTTCAAATCCTAAAAGCTTGAGCTTTCGGTGAAGGAAAACATTGTGATGAAACCACAGCTTGGTGGTAGGGTATTTTCTATTTGCCTGGCTAGCTACCACCTTCATGTTAAGAATCTGTCGCCAAGCACCTATCGGTGTGTTCCGGCAGGCTCACATAAGAGCCAGTTCCCAGTCCAGGTGTAGCGTGGCGCCATCTTCGACCACATCGTCACTTAACATCAGGTGACTTGTGGTCAAACGCTACCCTGTAAATAGTAAAAAGAAAAATGCTACATCCGTGTTGCGACAAAGTCCTAATTCATGAACCCGCTGCCTAATTAGGTAATGCTATGGTGAGAAAACTATTAATTTAGTTCAGTGTCATAATGTAAGTTTTTTTATTTAACTACGAGTATAAGGCCGAAATCATTACCACACATGTTCTCTATAATTTTGATAATAAGGATCGTGAACAACCATGGTTACATTTTAATTTATTTAATTAGGATGTTTTTTAAGTCTTGATGCTTCAAACCCGATGATGGGGCAATAGGCGAATAGCTGACTACGAAGCGTGAGGCCGCGGGTTTGATTCCCGCTACCGGACAAATATTTGTGCATTGAAAAGAAAAGCGCAAATATTTAATTTGTTTTTATTACTTACTGGTTAGCGTTTGACTACAAGTCACCTGATGCTAAGTGACGATGTGGTCGAAGGTGGCGCCACGCTACACCTGGACTGGGAACTGGCTCTCAAGTGAGGCTGCCGGAACACACCGATAGGTGCTTGGCGACAGATTCTTAACAAGAGGGTGGTAGCTAGCCAGGCGAGTACTAGAAAGTACCCTACCACCAAGCTATGGTTTCATCACGATGTTTTCCTTCACCGAAAGCTCAAGGGGGGGTGTCGAAAACTCTCAAAAATGCCTCACATAATTAATGGACGCCCCCTAAGTCACATTTTCCGTGTTAAAATATGTCACTAAAATCAGAATTTGCCGAAATCTGGTATGACAATTAACTTGGGGACGTTTATAAAATCGGGCCTTAGTGCACACAGTTGATCTTGGCTATAATCAATTTTGCACCCCTGCTTTGCAGTAAACACGGTATCAAATCTATTCTGGTATTTCACACGTTACCAATGCATTGTTAAGCAATTTCCAATAGTTACGAATAATATGATTTATTGTGAGTATGGTAAGTGGTAAGGTAACACACAAAAGAAATCGTGGAAGAGCAAATCTTGGCATTTGGGTGGTAATACGAACCGAATTTGTCGTAAATTAAATTGGTAAAAATGGCGTTTGGGATAACATTGGCGGTTATTCGGTAATCTATCTTTAATTCGATCATATCTCAGTGGTAGTGTTTTAAGGTTCCGTACCTCAAAAGGAAAAACGGAACCCCTTCTTTTTGTCAAGACTCTTTCTCAAGAACGCGTTCAGGTATCAGTTGAAACTTATCCTACTAATATTATAAATGTGAAAGTTTGTGTGTGTGTGTGTGAATGTTTGTTACCACGTATCACAGTAACTACTGAACCCATTTTGATGAAATTTGGAATGTAGATAGCTTAAACCCTGGATTAATACATAGGCTACTTTTCATCCCGGAAAAAGGTTCCTGCGCGGTAACAGGAAGACGCGGGTGAAACCGCGGGACGCAACTAGTATCTTACTTCAAGCGATGATATAACAGCGGTAGTAGGTATTATTCTAAATCTGTTTTTTAGTGTTCCTTACCTCGAAAGAAAAAACGGAACCCTCCGTCTGTCTGTCTGTCAAGACTCTTTTTAACCCCCAACGCAAAAAGAGGTGTTTTAAGTTTGACGTGTCTGTCTGTCTGTGGCACCGTAGCTCGCGAACGGATAAAGCGATTTCAATTTAGTTTGTTTTGTATGAAAGGTGAGTTACAGGCGAGTGTTTTTAGCTATGTTTGATGAAAATCGGTCCAAGATAGCGGGGGTTTTTTAAAATTGCGTTAAGGTATCTAGACTTCAGGGCGACGATCGCAGTGCATTGCCGCGTAAGATCTAGGTGGCAATGAACTGTAATGGACAACCGTAACACCTGAAATCATGCGAGAAAAACATCGTCAAAAAAACCACTAATGTCCAATTTTTGCAGACTGACGAGCTTTTTCCTTTATCATTAAAAACTATTTATAACACAACAAAAAATCCAGCAATTATAACTTTGAATGCAATTATTGAGGCCACCAATTGTGCAGTTCCTTAAAGAACCATTTGAAAGACATCAAGAATTCCTTGAAGATGGTAAAAACAGAGATTCTTTAGAAAAAAAATACAAATAATTGCTGGTGTTAATCCGATTTCCTGAGTTTTATTTTTCTACAGAATTTTAATGTTTCCGTCATTTATAAGTCTTTTCATATGGTAAAGAATATTGCTTTTATTTATTGCAAAAACAAGCTGTGGCTACCGGCTACTCCCGTAGCTTTTTTTTCCTGTAGGATTTTTTTTAGGATACAAACTAGTCTACAAGCTATTTCTATTCCAAATTTCACTCAAATCCGTCAAGCTGTTTCAGCGTGAAGAAGTAACTAACTTCCCAACTAGCGCACGAAATTAATAATCGATCCTGATCCGTTATCCGCGGTTTGGGATCGATGTGTCATGTCATAATATGTCATTTTAGTAGTAAAGCTTGATATACTACTATTAAAATGACATATTATGACATACTCACTCCCTACAATCTTTCGCATGCATACTAATATTTTAAATGCGATATTAACTTTGTTTGTTACCTTATCACGACTTAACCGCTGAACCGATCTTAATGAAATTTGGTGTAAAGATAGACCAAACCCTATCGAAGGACATAAAATACTTATTTTGGTATTCTACTAATATTATACCTAAATGCGAAAGTTTGTGTGTGTTACCACGTATAACCGTAAATACTAAACCGATTTTGATGAAATTTGGAATGGAGATAGCTTATACCCTGGATTAAAACATAGACATAGGCTACTTTTTATTGTGTTCAACTGTAGTTCACGCAGTAATATATGAAGAAGATAAGTACTTATAATCAGTTTAATAAAAAAAAAAAAAATAATAAAGTTCAATAAAATTCAGTACATATAGTTCTATAAAAAAAATTAATGTATTTTTTCCGTATTATAATGTACCAATGAATATGAATAATGAATATGAATAATGAATAGTGCCCCCACAATCACATACATAGGCTCTGACCCCTAACTAGTTTTCCCTGTATCTAGGGTATCAGAAACTACGCAAATCGGGGATCCACAACACCCAGACACAGAACAAATACCTGCGCTTTTTTTTTTCAATGCACAAATATTTGTCCTGTCGAACCTGCGACCTTACGTTTCACAGTCGGCTATCCGCCCATTGCGCCACATCGGTCGTCGAGAACAACAAAATGTTAATGTATCTATCTAACACCTCTTTATACCACATTATTTCCAAAGGCGAACCAGTTATAATATCGAACATTAATAACAAGAACCAATGTTTATCTTTTTAGTTTTATTGCCCCGAAATTGGTAGCAAGTGTTCCAATAAAGTTATTACTGAGCTATCGATGAGCAAATCCGAGCATTATGTCTGACAAATAGTTGCGCAAGACGATAAAGATCACTCTAATTATTCTGCCGACACCTTGAACCGAAGCAGAATGGTATAAAATGGCAGATGTACAATTTCCCTTTCGATCTGTCGCAGAATTGAACCGACATAGCTCAAAGTTGTAAGGAAACAGGCATGTAGAAAGAAAGAAAGAAAGAAAGTCTTTAATTAGAAAAACTGCACACAATAACAAAAGAAAGAAGCGCACACAAAAAAACAGTAAAATTATACATAAACCATAAACAATTTTTAATGTAATATCTGGGACAATGTCACACAAATTGACCTAGCCCCAAATTAAGCTCGAAGCTTGCGTTATGGGTACTAGACAACGATATACATACTTATATAGAGAAATAAATACTTATATAGATAGAAATATCCAAGACTCAGGTACAAACATTAGTGCTCATCACACATACATTTGCCCTTACCAGGATTCGAACCCGGGACCGCTAGCTTCGCAGGCAGGGACACTACCAACTCGGCTACCGCGTCGTCAAGTCACAATGCGATGGTGCGAACACTGCTGCTGTGTGCAGTACCTCCCAAAAAGGACTTGGCTCAGCATATACTATGAACGAAACCACAGAGCTGATTTTCACTCATGCGGATTTTTATTTGCGATAGAGCTCTCTATATAATATACTAGCTGTTCCCCGCGGTTCCCCCCGCGTGGGCTACAGCTTTATGCATACAAAGTCTCAGCCCGATCGGTTTAAAATTGACAAAGTTTCATACAAACTTTCATCCCCTATTTTTTCCCTTTGGGGGTAGAAATAATCAAAATCCTTTCTTAGCGGATGCCTACGTCATAACATCTACCTGCATGCCAAATTTCAGCCCGATCCGTCCAGTGGTTTGGGCTGTGCGTTGATAGATCACTATGTCAGTCACCTTTGAGTTGTATAATACTAGATGCGCCCCGCGGTTTCACCCGCGTCTTCCCGTTATCCCGTTGGAACCTTTTACGGGATAAAAAGTATCCTATGTCCGTTTCCTGGTCCTAAGCTACCTCCCCACCAATTTTCAGCCAAATCGGTTCAGCCGTTCTTGAGTTACAAGTAGTGTAACTAAGACGACTTTATTTTATAAATATAGATTTGTCCTTACGAAAGCGATGGCTACACTTTTGCATACTGAGTGCTTAATAATCACTACTTGGGATCGACTTTAAAGCTGTAAGTAAATATTTAGGCAATAATAAACTACATACATTAAGTTAAGTAGGTATCTACTACTTTTAACATAACGTGGTAATTACTGAACCCGAGTGGTAGATTACAGCCCATACTCTCTCTCTGAGAGAAGGCCAGAGTCCCAGCAGTGGGAAAGTAATAGGCTGATGATGATAATGGTAATTACTTTAAATACCGATGATAACTAAGCGATGATGGCTCAGTGGTTGTGACGTCGACATGCGACACGCAGGACGTGGGTTTGAATCCCACAATGAGCTTAAGCGTTCGGTGAAGGAAAACATCGTGATGAAACCATAGCTTGGTGGCGGGGCACTTTTTAGTACTGGCTTGGCTAGCTCAAGTTAAGAATCTGTCATCAAGCACCTAGCGGTGTGTTCCGGCAGCCTTACTTGAGAGCCAGTTTCCAATCCAGGTCACGCCACCTTCGACCACATCGTCACTCAACATGAGATAACTTGTGGTCAAACGCTACCCTGTAAGTAGTAAAAAAAAATATACTTATATGGAGAACATATTGACCTATATCCATATATGAAGGGTCTGATTAGAATTTAAACAATTGTGTCATGGGCTTGTTAGTTGAACAAGTAAAACCCAAAACAGTGTTTTTATCGTTTCAACATTTTTAGATGCGATGCACTGCAGCCGTAGAGCAAAAAAAGTCAAGTCAAGCGTGAATCTAGCCTTGCGAATTAAGGGTTCCACACACTTCTAACTTATTTGCTAAAAATTTACTAAACTGCCATATGTTTTTATTTACTTTAATAATTTGTACCATGAGTGATTTTGTTGTAAATAAAGATTTATTGTATTCTATTCTATTATACGAGTATATCGTTATACCTATACCACCACGGACGTATAATAGGGGTTAATCCTTTCCTGGTGCCTAATTTTCGCGGCGTGATATATTTTCACATTCGATAAATATCGGAATCACTGTCAAAAATCAATGGATATTTGACAATTATTGCGATATTTATCGATTGTGATAATATATCACACCGCGAGAATTGGGCTCCAGACCTTTTTCCTTCTCCTCCTTAAGTGAGTTCAATTTGGTTGCATACCGAACCCTAAAACGATAAATAAATGGATCCCCAGAACTGTAAAGAATTTTAAAATGTGGCAAGACTTAATTCTGCTAACTTAGCCAATTAGACTTTTTGTAAAGATGCAAATGTGGATGACAGTCATTGACAGTTACCATTCACCATCTTGTTTTTGTACCAGCGGATGTGGAACGCTTGCCGTTTATGATAGAGTTACGAAAGGTAGACAGCTCAGCTGGTAGGTGTTTCTTTTATGTTTTAAGGTGTAGCGCTGTTATTTTTGGAGCTCGATCGACAAGCTAAATAAAAATACAAAAAAACAAATGGAAAAATTAAATTTAATACATTTAATATATATTTTAGAAAAAAAAAATGTTTTATATCTATATTAGGGGATACAAGTGATCACTTTAAAATGTCAAATTTAAAACTAGCTACTCCTGTTCCAACCTCCTTACACCGGCAAAAGAAGATTCAAGAAACACAAAGCAGGTAATTTTTTAGGTGCGATCACAGGTCATAACTCAAATCATAGGTCAAATACTTATGTGCTAATAAAAAAACTACATTGTCCTTTGTAACCATTTCAAACTCTACTCTATTGAAGCATATCTCTCGCCCTATAAGGTGAAGTAGGTATTGTACCTAATACCAAGTAAATACCTTATATACCTACCAATAACTAGGTACTTACTACATAAGGCATATCCGTGTGAATCTACTACCATTACGCAAACCACTCGTTAGTGACATTCTTAGCAGTGTTATTAATTAATTAATTAGTTAATCACACCATTATAAATCTGTACATCTTAAATATATAAAACAAAGTTGGGTTAGTTACACTATTTATAACTTAAGGACGACTGGACCGTTTTTCATGATCATTAGTTGTTGCATTTGTCTCTGCCACAAATAACCAGAGCAAGTATTCAAACATAAATAACATTTTAATGTGCATTTTGTATGTTTTTTTTAACAAGCTGTGTAGAAGTGCGCCGCGATATATCAGCATTTTTTCAAGTTTTCAACAATTTCAATTCAGTAGAACGTGAAAGTAAATCTGTCTGTCTCTTTGTTATATTTTCACGACAAAACCGCTGAACCAATCTTGATGCAATTTGATATGGAGATAACTTGAACCCTGGGAAAGGACATAGGATACTTTTTATTGCGATAACCTGTAGCCCACGCGGGTGAAACCGCGGGGAACAGCTAGTATAGATCTAAAGATACCAGAGACAACAAAATGTACCTAATTAACGTTTTGTACAACAGATAAAAATAGAAAAAAGCTGTCTATGGAGAGACTTGTCGTGCAGGGTCCGGTTGAAGGGAAGAAAGCCCGAGGCCGTTCTCCAACTCGCTGGACTGATCTAATCAAAAAGGCCACTGACGCATCCATGACACAATGCTCTCGTGACGCCATTAATAGGCAAAAATGGCGTCACATTGCCATCGGAGGTGTCCAAGCCGAAGACAACGCATCACAGCAACCACGACCACTCTGACAAGAGTGTACGACTTAGATATATACAACAGATAAAATAAATAAGAGCAGCCATGTTTTACTAACGCAAGAAAAAAACCATAACAACCAGTCGTAAAACCTCAAAAATGGCTTTACAGCTGTTATTAAAACCAACGCGGAGTATTTAAAAGTGAAAGTCTCATCAAAATGAGACTAGTACGCGGTTCACGCTCGATAAATATGCAAAAGTGCGAAAATGTGACGTAATTGTTTCATCTCGTTAGTAAATAATTACATGATATAAGTAGGTACCTATAGTTGTAATTTTTAATACCTCAGCATTCCCCAATGAGCGCTGGTGGCCGAACGGTGCGACTTACAAGGCGCCGGCACCGAGTTCGAATCCTCTCGGCCCCGCACCTATGACTTAATAAGTTGTGTGGCGATTTGCCATCGCTCAAAACGGCGAAGGAAAGCATCGTGAGGAAACCGGCATATCCAAGAAATGCAACATTCAAGGGCATGCGACATCTACCAACCCGCACTGGGCCCGCGTGGTAGATTACAGCTCATACTCTCTCTCTGGGACAAGGCCAGAGTTCCAGCAGTGGGAACGTAAAAGGCTGATGATGACAACGTTCGCCGTTACGACTTGATGAGACTTAAGTTATCAAATCCCGAAAAACCACATCAAAATCCATCAAGATTTTTTTTACATTTAAGTGTGCAATATGTACTTAAAAACACAAATCCTTCAGGGTAGTGATTGACCGCAAATCACCTGATGTAGATGACGATGTGGTCGAAGGTGACGCCACACCTGGACTGGGAACTGATTCTCAAGTGAGGCTGTCGGAACTAACCGATAAATAGGTTCTGAACTTGAGGGCAGTAGCCGAGCACTAAAAATTGCCCCACCACTAAGCTATGGTTTCATCACGATGTTTTCCTTCACCGAAAGCTCAAGATCATTGTAAGATTCATTTGACATTAAGCAAATAAAAAAAGTTACATGCAAATATCAATAAAAATATATAAATAAATAAATAATATATAATATATAATAATATATAATATATAATTATATAGATATCTCTTAACGGCAAATGTTGATCTGACGCGACTTCACGCGAGCACTTTGTTGATCCAAAAACTCATGTTGATCCGGCGCCTTTTGTTGATCCAATATGCATATTTGGTTACTGATGTGGCTCCAACCGGATCAACATCTACGCTCATGGGACTGCTTACTAGCGTTCGCCGAAGTTGATCCGATATACAAATCCACCTTGCGATGGTTACGGAAAACGTTGATCCGATTTAAATAAGCCAATCAAAGCACAGCAAACGATAAGATTGGCTGAAAGCAGCCGCGACGTTGCCGTTTCGTATCTTTGTCCATCACAAGCTACAGATTGTGACAATGCAATAATTTGGTATCATTGACCTGATCTGATGATGCAGCCGGAAGGTGGGTAGGGCATCTCTGCGCTGGCTACTAGTAAACCCCTCGTGTTTGGGCTCATATGAATCGTCTTGATGAGTCTAATAGATTGAACTTAGTGACGTGGGTCTGATGATGCAGCCAGGAGGTGGGTAGAGGATCTCTGCAGTCATTGATAGTAATCCCCTCGAGTTTGGGCTCATATGAATCGTCTTAATAAGTCCAATAGATTGAACTTGGTGACGAGGGTCTGATGATGCAACCGGAAGGTGGGTAGGGGATCTCTGCAGTAGCTACTAGTAAACCCCTCGTGTTTGGGCTCATATGAATCGTCTTGATGAGTCCAATAGATTGAACTTGGTCACGAGGATCTGATGATGCAACCGGAAGGTGGGTAGGGGATCTCTGCAGTGGCTACTAGTAAACCCCTCGTGTTTGGGCTCATATGAATCGTCTTGATGAGTCCAATAAATTGAACTTGGTCACGAGGTTCTGATGATGCAACCGGAAGGTGGGTAGGGGATCTCTGCAGTGGCTACTAGTAAACCCCTCGTATTTGGGCTCATATGAATCGTCATGATGAGTCCAATAGATTGAATTTGGTGACGAGGGTCTGATGATGCAACCGGAAGGTGGGTAGGGGATCTTTGCAGTGGCTACTAGTAAACCCCTCGTGTTTGGGCTCATATAAATCGTCTTGATGAGTCTAATAGATTGAACTTAGTGACGAGGGTCTGATGATGCAGCCAGGAGGTGGGTAGGGGATCTCTGCAGTCATTGATAGTAAACCCCTCGAGTTTGGGCTCATATGATTCCTTTTGATGAGTCCGATACATTGGACTTGGTAACAAATGGCTAAAAACTAAAAAAATAAAAATACATACATAGTTTAAAAAACTAAAAAAAACGCTTTTAAAACGCACTGAAAATTATAAAATAATTAAATAGACTTGTATTAGTTACGATATAATGGTTAATTCAAAAAGTGTGGAGCGCTTCTTTTACTGGGTAAATAAAAGTACACACAACCAAAAAGCGCTCCACACTTTTTGAATTAACCATTATATCGTAACTAATACAAGTCTATTTAATTATTTTATAATTTTCAGTGCGTTTTAAAAGTGTTTTTTTTTAGTTTTTTAAACTATGTATGTATTTTTATTTTTTTAGTTTTTAGCCGTTTGTTACCAAGTCCAATCTATCGGACTCATCAAAAGGAATCATATGAGCCCAAACTCGAGGGGTTTACTATCAATGACTGCAGAGATTCCCTACCCACCTCCTGGCTGCATCATCAGACCCTCGTCACTAAGTTCAATCTATTAGACTCATCAAGACGATTTATATGAGCCCAAACACGAGGGGTTTACTAGTAGCCACTGCAGAGATCCCCTACCCACCTTCCGGTTGCATCATCAGACCCTCGTCACCAAGTTCAATCTATTGGACTCATCAAGACGATTCATATGAGCCCAAACACGAGGGGTTTACTAGTAGCCACTGCAGAGATCCCCTACCCACCTTCCGGTTGCATCATCAGACCCTCGTGACCAAGTTCAATCTATTGGACTCATCAAGACGATTCATATGAGCCCAAACACGAGGGGTTTACTAGTAGCCACTGCAGAGATCCCCTACCCACCTTCCGGTTGCATCATCAGACCCTCGTCACCAAGTTCAATCTATTGGACTCATTAAGACGATTCATATGAGCCCAAACTCGAGGGGATTACTATCAATGACTGCAGAGATCCTCTACCCACCTCATGGCTGCATCATCAGACCCTCGTCACTAAGTTCAATCTATTAGACTCATCAAGACGATTCATATGAGCCCAAACACGAGGGGTTTACTAGTAGCCAGCGCAGAGATCCCCTACCCACCTTCCGGTTGCATCATCAGACCCTCGTCACCAAGTTCAATCTATTGGACTCATTAAGACGATTCATATGAGCCCAAACTCGAGGGGATTACTATCAATGACTGCAGAGATCCTCTACCCACCTCCTGGCTGCATCATCAGACCCTCGTCACTAAGTTCAATCTATTAGACTCATCAAGACGATTCATATGAGCCCAAACACGAGGGGTTTACTAGTAGCCAGCGCAGAGATGCCCTACCCACCTTCCGGCTGCATCATCAGATCAGGTCAATGATACCAAATTATTGCATTGTCACCGAGATTACATACACATACAAAGTTTCAAGTCGATACGACAATTAGAAGTAAGTGAAAATTGCCTTCTAAGATTTGATTACATTGTTAGTTAGTTAGTTACAAGTAAAGCTAATAAAAGTGTTTTAAAAAACATAATAATATTGCAACCTTGTTGCAACTAAATTTTAATCGAAAAATAAACTTTATATTAGTTTGATCCTCAAACGCAGTAACTAACGCATCTTTCTTACCTTATTACTCTAACGAATTAGTCTACTAGGTTCTCTATCACACGCAGAATGCGACGTTGCCGCTTTGTGTTCGAGTACCTATTAGTCAAATTTGGCTCCGGATCCACTTAGTCTAAATAAATGTCGCAGATAAATTAAATATACACTGGATCTAAGAAATCATATTCAGTATGATTTTTTCGACCGTTAATGGATCAACAAATGTTGGTCGAATCGCTGACGAGCATGTTGAAAACGTGTAAGTGCAGATCCACTGACGTCACACGCGCATGAAGGACGGATCAAAGTATATCAGTTTGCGCGACGCGGAGCTGAGTAAACAGGTAAAATAGGCGGATCAACAATTGTTCTAACTTCTCACTGGATCAGCATTTACCGTGAACGGTTGATAATATATATATAATATATATATCAATTATATTTACATAATCTTATTAGATTTTTATTAGATATCACACACAAAAAAACCATTGTACCGGCATATGACAAATAAACTCTTTGTTTAAAGTGCTTCAAACTACTTTTTTAAAACTTTATCAAAATATGTCGTCAATGAAGTTATTGACGTATCCTACAGTTCGTAGAAATAGCTTACTGTGAAAAGGTTCTAAGGCGGCCAAATGTTGCCATATCATTTGAGCTATTTCATCCTACTAATATTATAAACGTCAAAAGTCTGTGAGTATGTATGGATGGATGGATGTTTGTTACCCTTTGACGCAAAAACTACTGAACGGATCTGAATGAAATTTGAAATGGAAATAGCTTATACCCTGGATTAACACATATACTACTTTTTATCCCGGAAAAAAGTTCCTGCGGGATAACGAGAAGATGCGGGTGAAACCGAGGATCGCAACTAGTTTGAGCTATTTCAAAAGATGTTCAAGTCATGACTTGTAGTTTCGCTAATCATCAGTGAGCTAGGCTAATCTGATCATCATAAATCAGTTAAGAGGTCTGATGGTACACACTGGATGGTCACTTTCGCTTTTTTGTTTTATTTCTGCTCTGGGTTAAGAGCTAGTGGATAGATTGTCGAAGGCATCTGATGTTTTTTTTTATTTCGCAAACAAAAATAATTAGTTATCTGAGTCTTGGATATTTCTATCTATATGAGTATTTATTTCTCAATAAAAGTATGTATATCGCTGTCTAGTAGGTACCCATAACACAAGTTTCAAGCTTTATTTGGGGCTAGGTCAATTTGTGTGCAATTGTCTCCAATATTTAGTATTTTTTTTATGTATCTACCTGTATTTCAAATTTCACTCAAATCGGCACCACTTGTAGAAGTAATATCATACATACTCAGCGGCAAACTTTCGTATTAAGTGTTTTATAATATTAGTGTGACATGCAAGATTTTGCATGAAATAATCTTTATAAAACGTATAGGTATATTCATCATCATCATCGTCTGTTGTAAAAAAAAAACGAAATTGAAATTGTAAAAATTTTCACTTAGACATTGTAGCGAAGTGGTTAGCTCTCGGTCTAATTTGTACATACCACATTCCTGACTATCTTAATGTACTGACTGTAGTTATCTCAGTATGCACAAACTATCTGATCCCACATAAATAACGTTTTAGCGTCTGTCTGACCCTAACCTATGTATTCTCAAATACCTAGCCAGTGCTAACGAAATCTAAGTTGAAAATTTTATTGCCCAATATTCATTTTGATAAGTCTAAATTTTCTAAAAACGCTCCCATAGATACTGGATAGGAGGTGTGAGTGAGTTGATGTAATTTATGAAAGAAATGTAAATCATTTAGTGCATAATTATTTCAAAATAATAAAGCTTTTTCGATGAGTAAGGCAACTATCCAGCTTTTACCCTTTATGGCGGTAACAGAAATACATCATCTGTGAAAATTTCAACTGTCTATCACGGTTCATGAGATACAGGCACACAGGTGACAGGCGGACAGACAGCGGAGTCTTAGTAATAGTCAATAGTCAAAAGTCAATTTTTATTTATTCAATAGGATACATTGTACTTTAAAACGTCAAACTTAAAACTAGCTACGCCTGTTCCAACCTCCTTACGCCGGCAAAAGAACAGGCAAGAAACGCCCGGCAGGTAATTTTTTTGGCGCGATCACATTGACAATTTTATTCTTATTACTAATTGATTGAATTGGAGCAAGTTCACTAAAATCCCAAGCTTTTTTTGTCATCTAATGGTCCGATATTTTTTAATTAGCTTTACTAATAAGATTTATCTTGTTTGGTTGTACACATTGGGATATGGAAACATGAATATTAATGAGTTGCGGGATCACAACCAAAGCAGACCAGACCCCACAAGCAGCACCCATAGTCCCGTTTTACCCTTTGGGTTCGGAACCCTAAAATGACGCCAATATTATTGAAGATTCTAATGCTAGAACTAAGAACTAAATCCAGGTCATTCGACGCAACGTTAATGAAGGAAAGCATGTTGCAACTTGTGTCTCATTTATTTCTCATTTGCGCCGACCACAGCGGCGGTGGAGCCTAAGTTGGGCAATAGACTTCGAGCCCTGGTTTCTAGCTCTTAGTTTTAGGATGAATCCGAGATTAAGCTAGAAATTGGGGCTTATTACAACTATTTTCTCTGCAAATGTAAAATATCTAAAAATGTAATACTTATTTATTTATTAAATGCAATTACAGCTATCGTTACAGGCATTTCCTAACTCAATAGTATAGGAAAAGTTAAACTAAACTAACTGAGATGGCGCAACGACCCAAAGTGAGTGTTGTCCTCCGATAACAAAAGACGCCACTTCGGTCTGTCCTGCGCCACCTCCCGCCAGTCCTCCACCTGGAGCTTGCCAAATCCTTCGTGACTTCGTCTTTCCAGCGATATCTGGGACGGCCGACAGGGCGACGCCCATGCACTCGGCCGTCACTACGGCGACTGCACCCACCATATCTATCAGCAATCTGACAGTAGTGTTGAAAACCCAATAAAAAATTATTCCATTTTACTACCTGTATCAAACAAACATCTTCACGCTTCAATTCCAAGCACCTTGAACTTTATCAAAATCAACACAGTAGCGTCGAAATTATCTAAACACATAGTAGTATTTAAATTCGGCCTTACTCATCCTATTATTAAACACCATTATTGTACAATTATTAAATCTATTATTATTATTATATCCCACAATGGTATCGCCGGCCTTTTGTGCCAACTTCCGAATTGCCGTTGAAAATGACGCGTTAGAATGGAATTCCGTAGGTATTTTCCCCATCCTGTACAGACTGTGTTCAAAATCAAAATCAATAGTATTTTATTTTATAAGAATACATTGTGATCACTTTAACGTTAAAGAATCCGTCGACAAGCACCTATCGGTGTGTTCCGGCAGCCTCACTTGAGAGCCAGTTCCCAGTCCAGGTGTAGCGTGGCGCTACCTTCGACCACATCATCACTTAACATCAGGTGACGCTAACCTGTAATTAGTCCTATTCTATCCTACTTCCTACTAATATTATAAATGTTTGTATATGTAAATATATGTTACAACTTATCACGGTAACAACTAAACCAATTTTGATGAAATTTGGAATGGAGATAGCCTGGATTAACACATAAGCTACTTTATATTCCGGAAAGGTTCCTGCGGGATAACGGGAAGACGCGGGTGAAACCGCGAGGCGCAACTAGTAAAAATAAATAAACCTAATGAGGCAAGATTAATGATATATCGAACCCTACACGCTAATATACATAATTATTACATATGTATGTATGTACTTAACAATCCATACAAAGAAGTGTAGAATCATCATCTATAACTTGTGGGTTTATCTACAGAGAACAGTTGCTGGCTAGGAATATGGCACATCGTGACATCGGACAGATATGATCATCATCATCATCGTCGTCTATTAGAACATCATGTTAAATGTAAGAAATAAGGTAGGATTTCAGGAGCTTGTACCGAGGTTTCCAGAATACACTTTGAACTAAAAATATAATTTGCGAGCCTATAGGTATACAAGTTTATAGTGCATAGGTATCTTCTAGGCATGCTCCATCATCGAACTCGTCATCACTCATCATCAGTTGAGAATTTAGTCAAAGGCTAGCCTTAGAAAATATAAAAAAAATAGCGATTTTGACTTTTTTCAATGCAGTCATGTTTGTCACAAAATGAATTCCAAAGCTAAAATTATACGGAATTTCTGTTTCTTACCCTGATGTGCCATTAGCAAAGCAAGGAACTATAATTATTATGAGTAGTATTGAGTAGAGCGAATGTCTGTTACAGCTAATAGTTATAGAAAATTAATGAATGAAGTGGACGGTGTTATGTTGTAGTGCAGTAAGAAACTATAAATTTTTATTTACTTATTTATTTTTTGACGATACGGATGATTATCACATGCCAATCGCTACATCCCATACAAGATGGCAAGATGCATTATGAAAGCTCAAAATAAACTTAACATAATTATTGCCAAGTTTTTTCTTATAACTTTGGCCCATCAGATACCGAGCACTACTTAAGTAGTGCTCCGCGAAATGACCGTTGAGTACCGAGCACTACTTAAGTAGTGCTCATAGCACCACATAATATGTGGTGCTCGGACGACTACGGCTTTTAGAAATTTCATAGTGTCTTATTCTCTTTGGCAACTCTACTAATCGATTGTGAATGAACAAATGGTTGTTTTAAACATCTGTAGTCGCAAGGTTTCGGAGAAAAATAAAAAAATATCGTCTCTCGAAGTTCACATTGTCTGTGTTCCGCCGTACATAAAAAACGAATGACCTTGTAAGCGGTCGTAAACAAGTTTTTGTTCGGAAAGGTGCATTTGTTTTCATTTCAATGAGTTTAGAACTTCATTGTTATTGAGAAATGACTTAGTTTACCGAAAAGTGACGATTTTAAATATTTTTTTCGATTTTTTTGGAAAAAGGCCAAATTTTATAGTTTTTATGGAATTTTATCTACCTACAGAGACATTTTGCTGTTTTACATGAAATATTTTGCTTGTGTGGGTAAGTAAAACATACTATTCTTGTTTTTGAATGTTGTATCTACATGAGGGTATAAACAAATCTTAGTAACACGCTAAAATACATTCACAAATAAATCATAAAAATCGGCTTACGGCGGGCGCGCGGGGGGTTCTTAGTCGAACCTAAAGCAAATGTTTGCGAGTGAAAATGTCGAATTATTAGTATGAAAACATGAATATTTTTATATTACCAAAATTAAAAAGTAATTTTTAGGGTTCATTCACCTCAAGAGGAAAACCTGTAAGATGTAAAATAAATAATCCCTACTTCCCTACTTATATATAAATGCGTCTGTCTGTCTGTTACGATTTCACGCCCAAACTACTGAACCGATTTAAATGAAATTTGGTACGGAGATAGTTTGAACCCTGGGGAAAGACATAGGATACTTTTTATCGCGATAAACTAGCCCACGCGGGTAAAACCGCGGGGAACAGCTAGTACTTATTATAGATAGAAAATGTATACATGATATAACAATTAGTTTGTCAGTAATTATAAGTAAAATTTACACATACTTTATTAGTTTTACTGTAAATGAAACAAGTTATAAAGATAAGATTAGTGTAAGTACTTAATTCATGTTTATAGCTAATTCTGAATTAATTGTGATTAATTAACGATTGGGTATAGGAATATAAATATAACTGATGGCATTCCAGAGAAATTGAGTCGGATAATTTTTTTGTTAAGAGGACGCCGCGCCGTGATGAACAATGAATCTGAAATCAGCTCCATACAAAAACGCAAGCGAGCTGACTAATGCCGTAAGGTCGTACGCGTCAAAAAAAGGTTTTTTTTTTGTTTAAAATGAAAACTATCGTTAATTTTATAGAACTAAATCTGTAGTTCTTTGAAGAATGTGTATATAATATATAACAAAAAAAAAACCACTTTTAAATCGGTTTTGTATGCCTGTAAAATGAAAATCTTTTTTTTAGAGGGCAGTTTTCGATCATTGTTTCTCTGCTATGAAAGTTAACCAATCGTGTTATCCTTCTGACAATTTGATGTCAAAAATATGATCGTAAATATTAGCTCTGTATGTTTTTTAATTGCTGAGAAAAAAGAAGATTCCTGCAGCTAATATTGCCAATTCCTCGTCTTAAATGTTATTCTTGTTAACAATAACATCTTGCATAACTCCGTTCACCGGCAGATAAAAGCCTCTTATTTGGCACAAATTAACACTCAATTGTACATCTATCGGCAATTTATTATATACATACAAATTAATTGTAGATTGTTTGTTATTTAGATAATACTCACTGCTCCCCGCGGTTTCACCCGTGTTGGCTACATTTTTATGCAATAGGTATGAAGTATCCTATGTTCTTCCGGATTAAGTGCATGTTGTTGTACCAACGCTACTAATATTATAAAGGCGAAAGTTACTTTGTCTGTCTGTCTGTCTCTCTCGTTTTCACGCCTCAACTACTGAACCGATTTAAATGACCGATTTAAATGAAATTTGGTACGGATATAGTTTAAATCCTCAGGAAGTATATAGGGTACTTTCTAGCGCGATAAACTGTAGCACACGCGGGTGAAACCGCGAGCAACAGCTAGTAAGTTATGTGTGGATTTACCATCGCTCAAAACGGTGAAGGAAAACATCGTGAGGAAACCGGCGTGTCCAAGAACTGCAACATTCAAGGGCATGCGACATCTACCAACCCGCACTGGGCCCGCGTGGTAGATTACGGCCCATAACCTCTCTGAGAGAAGGCCAGAGTCCCAGCAGTGGGAACGTAGCTGATGATGATGATCAGGAAAGTGCTCATCACATCACATAAAATATTGTTAATGTTCTTTGGGAGTTAGTTTTGGATTAGCCAATATTTTAAGGTTACCTTTAGATATTTTTCACGCCCACCTCAAGATTCCCTCTCAAAGCATTTTATTGAGTTCAAGGACTTTACTACTTACTACCTACATCCTACTTCCATGTAGGTAGTGATAAAACATTCGTAATTTAACAATTATTATAATAACAGCTTAGAACTTTGTCTTTCTAAGTTTTTTTACATACGCAAAAATGTTAATAGCTTCAAAAAGAGAAGTGATTATTATAATTTTAATATGTACTGTATGGCTTATAGCCGTTCATGGTGGCGTTCAAGGGGGGAGGCCTGTGTTCAGCAGTGGACTTCTTCCGGCTGATGATGATGATGATGATGATGATGATGAATATCTACTGAAAACAAAGATAAAATTGCTACTGTAAATAAATAAATATCGAGGACAATTGCACACAAATTGACCTAGCCCCAAATTAAGCTCGAAACTTGTGTTATTGGTGCTAGACAACGATATACATACTTATATAGAGAAATAAATACTTATATAGATAGAAATATCCAAGAGTCAGGTATTATCAGACAAGTATTCGTGCTCATCACACATATATTTGTCCTTACCGGGATTCGAACCCGGGACCGCTAATCAAGAATCTATTTCTGTTCGTTAGTCTCGCTAAAACTCGAGAATGGCTGGACCGATGTCGATAAATTTGATCTTGAAATATTTGTGGAAGTTCAGGGAAGGTATAAAAGGTGACTTTTATTGGCGATACGAAGTTAGCCGGGTCAGCTAGTGATAAATAATAAAGGTTTCCTTAAAAAAATCAAAAACAAAAATCAAAATATATATATTTTTTGTTTAAAATAGGATACATTGTGATCACTTAAAAAAGTCAACTAAAAACTAGCTACGCCTGTTCCAACCTCCCTACGCCGGCAAAATAAAAAATTGAATTGATGTTTTTTTATACTTCTTAATGCAGATTGATTCTTTATTTTACTCCTAAACAATTATAAGGTAAATTACAATAATTTAATCATTATTAAATAATTTAATAATCGATTTCCGTGATTTTTAATTACTTACTTCATTATCGCCGTCATATTAATCGTCGAGAGTAAGTTCCTAGTCCAAACGTAGCGTGATGCCACCTTCGACTGCATCGTCACATTCGTCACTTAGCATCAGGTAACTTGTGGTCAAATGCTACCATGTAAGAACGAAATATGACATGCATTTTATAATAAACCTGAGACTGTAACCTGATTTTGAAACCGTCATGTCCGAGAACCACAACATTCAAGGGCATGCGACATCAATGTGATGTGTCAACCCGCACTGGGCCCGTGTGGTAGATTACCGCCCATACCCTCTCTCAGAGTAGGCCAGAGTCCCAGCAGTGGGAACGTGATATGTTGATGATGTTTATGTGTGTGTAACAGTCAGCGACAAAAGTAGCTGATCGTTCTCGATTTTCCAAATGTGTTTCAAATCAGTAATTATTATTGATTTTTTACATTTTACATGGTATCATTTTGACCACAACATAGCACACCTGATTTTAGGTGATGATGAGGTCAAAAATTGGTGTATAAGATGATGAGGATAACAGAAAAAAGTGTGATTGTTCAGCGACTTTTGTCTTTGACTGTACCTTCTCAATATCTGCAACTATGTAGCACTGTATAAATGGTACAACCTTTCCTCACTATATACTTATGTTAATATTTATCATCTGTATTAGTAAATAGAATGTCATACTACTATTAATACGTTCACCTCGATTTAAAGGGGGATTTCCGTCGCTTGCGACAGTCGTGACTGAGACGTGCGCGTCGTGCGACCGACGCAGCGTCGCGCATGGCGGTCGACGGGACAAGACTCATAAATACTATAAGCCTGAAAGTTCAAACTAAGCCTTCATCTAGAATAAGTTTTAGTAGTAGGACTCTTTTGTAGTGTTTTTTTTTTCAGTTTTGTATAATTATGGCAATACCAGGGTGGCTAAGAAAAAGAAAATAAGGAAAACCGATATCGAAATTGATAGTTATGTATGGGAATTGCCAGGTGGTACCAACATACAAAGTTTACCGTGTCATCAATTCCGTTTCTAAACCAAACACTATTGTTAAAATTTTGACAAAGAATATTTTTATGATATAATTTTGTCAAGGTTTTTTCAAGTCATACGTTTTTTTAGGCATATTTTAATTTGTTGGCTAAATTGCAAAAATCATTTGACAGAATTGTATAAGTGTATATCTTCATAGTATTTAGTACTGTCGCATCAGCAACGGCGGCGGCGCGCCTGTCGCACGCGTCAGTACCGTCGCAACTAATGGAAATCCACCTTAATCGCTGTGCATTCCTCGCTAAATATTGCTCAACTCGACAGATGCAATGATATCATCATACCGCACTGTCTACGTACATAATGAAGCTATTGTGTATAATATATCCTACTATCCTATCCACTAAATCACTAAATACCTACTACTAAATATTACACTAAACTACTAACCACACACACACACACACACACACACACACACACACACACACATACCCTTACTGTCCTACTAAATATTTACAAATAAGAATTACCAAAAATCACTACTTTATATTTCGTGTTTGAAGCCCGTTTAGTTACCAAAAATTGAAAACAAAAAAAGAGAATAATTTAGTTTGATAGGTAGTTTGAATCCTCTCAGTTCCGCACCTATGACATAATAAGCTATGTGCGGATTTACATTCCTCAAAACTGTGAAGGAAAACCTCGTGAGGAAACCTGCATGTCCAAGAACTGCAACATTCAAGGGCATGCGACATCTACCAACCCGCACTGGGCCAGCGTGGTAGATTACGGGCCATACTCTCTCTCTCTCTCTTAGAGAAGGCCAAAGTCCCAGCAGTGGGAACGTAATAGGCTGATGATGATGATGATGTCACCTTGTCGTCCTGCGACTAGGTGGAGCGACGACTTGCGCCGAGTGGCTGGAAGTGGTTGGATGAGAAGAGCCGAAGACCGGGCTCAGTGGCGTACCTTGGGAGAGGCCTATGTCCAGCAGTGGGCTGACACGGGCTGATGATGATGATGATGAGGTAGTTTTATTTTATACTAGCTGTTCCCCACGGTTTCACCCGCGTAGATTACCGTAACTAATATCGCTTGTTTAAGTTCTCTACCCATTTTTACGATACATCGATTGTGGGCCAGAAAACTTTTGGAAAAATCAAAATGGCGGCGGCTGGATATGCCACAAATAAATAAATAATAATAATAATAAATAAATAAATATCGGGGACAATTGAACACAAATTGACCTAGCCCCAAATTAAGCTCAAAACTTGTGTTATGGGTACTAGACAACGATATACATACTTATATAGAGAAATAAATACTTATATAGATAGAAATATCCAAGACTCAGGTACAAATATTCGTGCTCATCACACATATATTTGCCCTAACAAAGGTTCTAAATGTCCCTTAGTTTACTCGATATAACAATATTTACTAAGCGAATTTAACTATTCGAATAAATAAACCGATTCACTGATAGAAACTAGTCATTAATTAAAAACGTCACCAACTTTCGGAGGCAGTTAAGTTTGCTTGATTTATATTATATTTAATTATTTTATCTTGTTGCGAACTTTAATTAACTAAAATATATCGAAAACCAGTCAATTTAACGGCGTCTAAACTTTATTAGTACCATTAGGTTTTACAGTACTAATATATTTAATGTTAACTGATAATGAATATCTAGAGAAATCGAAAACATAGTGTCCCTCTAGCACCTTGTCTCAATAAGAATTTCTTGAAATTCTTCAAGCGCGCGAGGGAGGTTCAAAATTACTTGTGTAGGTAAGGTGGTGGAGTGTTTACTGATAAACTTATCAGTTAGTCTGCCTGACTGTAAGGAGCACAGGATACGACCTCGTGATCAGAGCACACAGTTCAAGGGAGGGTTGGCAGAAAAGGTTATGGGAGCCTTTAAATATTTATTTTACTCTGGTTTTTAGTATTTGTTGTTATAGCGACAACAGAAATACATCATCTGTGAAAATTGTAACTGTCTATCACGTTTCATGAGATACAGCCTAAAACGGCAAAAAAAAACGAGCAAAACAATTACGTTTGTCGGATAGGAGCCCCCTCAAATGTTTATTTTATTCTGTATTTTAATATATGTGTTGTTTTAGCGGCAACAGAAATACATCATCTGTGAAAATTTCAACCGTCTAACTATCACGGTTCATGAGATACAGTCTGGTGACAGACGGACCGACGTACAAACAGCGCAGTCTTGGTAGGGTCCTGTTTTAACCTTTTTGTGAGGTACCCTAAAAATAGCCTAAGAACTGTTCTTAGACCCATACACAAAAAGTTACATAAAAATCGATCAAGCCGTGTCCAAGGATTTCGATAACAAACATTGTGACACGACATTTTTATATATTAGGTTAGAAAATTTAATCTGCTGACGTTACTCAATGCGTAGTTGATGAGTGTATGCATAATCGCATTCGGTTACAAATGTCATAAAACATTGAAGACAGAAGCTCGGGGGCAAAGATTAAGGCACCGTCAACAGGGACAGAAGAATCAGAAACCTTACGTAAAGAAAATGCCTATTTTTTGAAAGCCTCCGTGAATTAAACGAACTAAATTAGCTAAGGTTGTGCATAAATAATTTTACAGTTGAGTTACAATGATAAGTCATCTTACTTGATGCGAAGTGACGATGTAGTTGCATCAAGCTATGGCTAGATTGGGAACTGGCTTTCAAGTGATAGAAAAAAAATTAAAAAAATCAAAAGATAGGTGTTTAATTACAAAAAAAAACAAAAAGCTTGTTTGTTAATCTATTAAAAATAAAAAACTAGCATTATATGAAATGTCAATTAAGAAATTACAATTAATGTAAAAACAGCAAAGAGAAACATTAAATTAAAATTGGTTCAAGATATAAAAGAATTGTTCTCTTTCACACGAGCATTTTTTTAAATATTGTCACTACTGTACCGCATACTCTTTGCCATAAAGATACCCTACTTAGATGCGGCATAACTGCACACAAATATGTGCGTGAGATGTTTGTTTATCCCCGTCAAAATATACTAGCCTCACGACCTGGCTTCACTTAGAAACTGTCAAAGTCTACTTAGTTTATTCACGGGATCGTTAGAGCGCGACAATTTATTATACATTAAATGTAAACCACGTGTCATCAGCAAACAAACTCGTGATTATCGCTGACAAGGCTGGGTAAATCATTGGTTTAAACTAAGAACAAAGATGGTCCGAGTATTGAACCCTGTGGAACCCCTATTGTGACCACTGACTCTGAAGATGGCTTCTTCTCAACGTTAATTATTTTGTATCCTTTCATTCAGGTATGAATCTATAAGATCCAGAGGGACCCCTTTGATATCATAGTAGAGCTTCCTTATCAATATCGCGTGGTAAACATAATCAAATGCTTTAGGCAAGTCACAAAACACACCAAGAGCGTCCTGTGATTCCTCCCAGTACACCAGCAACTGTAGTTTAACGACGCCTTGTAAAGCCAAATTGTTTTTATTAAAATTATTCTTTTAAGAAAAAAAAATGTTCATAGCGTAATATAATTATGATCACGTGACATAACGTTGAAATATGTCATTAAAATAGAATAGAATAGAAATGTATGTGAAACAGTTGATATTATCAACATAAATATAGATCAGACATATTTTACCAATGAAATGACGTGAAACATACATACACTGATTGTAGAACACAATGATTGTAGAATGCATCTTGGGGGGCAGGGACAGACAAACATTCCTATGACTCCAGAACAGTCATAGATACATCTTCAATGTTGCCACTAGAATGGTCAGGGTACAAATAAGGTGATACCATAACTTACAGACCCTACGTGGTTTTGATAGCATCACGCGTGGGCAGAAATGGAGTGACGAGCTCTATGCCAGATCTTGATATAGGTGGTTATGGGTGCCCAAGGATTGAGACTCTAAATAAGCAATGTCGAAGGGCCTTGTACCCGTTAACTTAATGTAACTCAGTGACGAGACGAGCAAGTCGTTCGCCTGATGGTAAGCGTCATTCTTGAAACAAGAACAAATAGTGAAATATTTTTTGTTCACCTTACAAGGCGCCAACACCGAGTTCGAATCCTCTCGGTCTCACATCTCTGACTTAATAAGTTATGTGTGGATTTACCATCACTCAACACGGTGAAGGAAAATATCGTGAGGAAACCCGCACTGGGCCAGCGTGGTAGATTACAGCCCATACTCTCTCTCTGAGAGAAGGCCAGAGTCCCAGCAGTGGGGACGTAATAGGCTGATAATGATGATGCGTAAAATGGTTTTCAGAAATCTTCCGGCTGTCAAAATCTTTGCTTACCATTGCGAAATTGGGGCGCGTATAGAATATCCTACCGATGTCATAAACGTCAAAGTTTGTGAGTATGGATGGATGGATGGATGTTTGTTACTGTTTCACGCAAAAACTACTAAACGGATCTGAATGAAATTTGGAATGGGGATAGCTTATACCCTGGATTAACACATAGGCTACTTTTTATCCCGGAAAAGGTTCCTGCGGGATAACGGGAAGACGCGGGGCGCAACTAGTATAACATATAAGTAAAACAATGAAACACTTTCGTTAGCGGTGACATGAATTATAAACTTTTGATAATTATTACAAAACAATGTAACATTTAACACTGTTTAACATTCTGTGGTAACAAATGTCTTCTGCCATTGTTCGACTCTCTGCGTTTTCGAACAATACACTAACTACATACTTTTCACTCGGTTCTGCCCTTGACCCGATTTTTTGTAATTTTTAATGGCATATTCAGATTAGTGCGGTTTTGTTAAGTGTTTTGATGGAAAGCGATATTTGTGGCTATTGCCATCAAGATAGATTTTTAGGGTTCCGTACCCAGAGGGTAAAAGGGAACCCTATTACTAAGGCTTTGCTGTCTGCCCGTACGTCACTAGGCTGTATCTCAAGAACCTTGATAGTTAGACAGTTGAAATTTTCACAGACGAAGTATTTCTGTTGCCGCTATAACGACAAATACTAAAAAGCAGAATAAAATGCCATTTCAATAGATAATGGTACGGAACCCTTCGTGTGTGAGTTCGACTCGCACTTGGCCGGTTTTTTACAGCTGTATTAATCTAATTTTATATATAAAATTTTCTATTAACGATGCAAATATTTGAACTACATGTAATAATTTTAGCCAAGCTGTGATAGAAATTAAGTACATTTTGGTAATTGCACTTTTTCTTTGAGTTTTGCTTGGAGTAAAGAAACCTTATTATATCGATAAATAAGGCTTTAATTTGATTAGGCATTTAGGGCTTGAAGGACTGCATGTACCGCTCTCAATCAAGAAGATTTAGCAAACTGTATGTAACACGTAATAAGAGCATGTTACGAAATTTCTCCTTTGTCGGCGCTCGTCGCCCGTTTAGCTGATAGGTAGGTGCAGAAGTACAGACAGACCATAGATACAGATTAAACTAGAAAAGGCAAATTCACATACCTACTCTGCTAGACCTAAGTTTGAGCTAAGCTCCACCTCTTGCGGCGCTTAATTCAGTCAGATCTTGGCCGGCTGCGCAGTAGCACGTCAGTCACACATAATAACACAAAATGTCTCATTTCCCCATAGTAAAACTCTTCGAAGGCCGTGCAAATGGAATGGGTGGTTTTCTGAAAGTCCATTAAAACACATATACTTAGTTAAAAAAATCGATAGATGGCATTAGCGAAAAGAAGGAAGACCAGCGCTGGTTGACTAATCAGCATTTTGCTGAGTTGGGGCCGATTTGCGACACTGACATTTTTGCCTGGGTAGCTACCAGCCTCATGTTAAGAATCTGTCGCCAAGCACCTATCGGTGTGTTCCGGCAGCCTCACTTGAGAGCCAGTTCCCACTCGAGGTGTAGCGTGGTGCCATCATCGACCACATCGTCACCTAACATCAGGTGATTTGTGGTCAAACTCTACCCTGTAAAAAAAAACAACAAAACAGACTGGCATTTTTTTGCCTAATATGTGGCACGGTTGGTTTTAATACAAACTGACGCGGTGCGGTATCTAGCTCTATGTATATCTGTGAGACAGACAAAGCACTGTTCCATTGTATTGTTACCAACCTGTGTAGATAGTAATAAACAATTCGGGATGGACTACAAGTGATTTAGTAAGCTGTCGGACTGAATATTTATGTTCTATGTATTATTTATATATAAGATACCCAGAAGGAGTGATAGTGGCCAAACGGAACAAGGTGCCGACACCGAGTTCGGATCCACTCAGCCCCGCGCCTATGACTTAATTAGTTACATGCGGATTTGCCATCGCTCAAAACGGTGAAGGAAAACATCGTGAGGAAACCGGCATGTCCAAGAACTGCAACATTCGAGGGCATGCGACATCTACCAACCCGCACTGGGCCCGCGTGGTAGATTACGGGCCATACTCTCTGAGAGAAGGCCAGAGTCCCAGCAGTGGGAACGTAAAAGGCTGACGATGATGGTGATGATGAAATAGTTTTTGCACAACTTAGATGCAGTTGTATGTGGTGACACTTCTTCTTGGACATGCCGGTTTCCTCACGATGTTTTCTTTTACCGTTTTGAGCTAAAAAACGAAAAAAAATGGTTTGCTTGAAACTCTACAGCTGGTCTAACATTGGCCATTCATACAGCTGGCTTAATACATTAATTCCCTTCTGCTGTCAGGTAAAACAAGTGACGCGAAACCTGCCCAATCATTTCCTCGGCAGTAATTACAAACATACAAAATATAATTAATATATATATACATAATATATATATATATTTATATACCTTGAACCTTCGATCATACATCACGTATCTTTGAATGGCTACCATGTAATTTGGGATAGAAAGGTCGTGGAACAAATTAAAGTTGGTTTTTAGGGTTCCTTAAATTCAATGAAAAAATGGAACCCTTATAGGATCATTCTCGTGTCGGTCCGTTTGTCTGTCAGAGATATTTTTCTGCAATTTTTTTTGGGTTATTTCTGTTTGTTTTTTTTTAGCTTTAAATAAGTAATAACATTGAAAAATAAGGATAAAATATATGTAAATCGAGCATTTATGTATTCTAAACTAATAAACCTACAAAAAAAGAGTAGGAAATTTGGAGTGAGGCCTAAAAAACTTAAACTAAGTACTTTTTAACATCTTACAGGGTAGCGTTTGAGCACAAAGCGCCTGATGTTAGGTGACGATGTGGTCGATGGTAATAGCACGCTACACCTTGACTAGGAACTGGCTCTCAAGTGTCTCACCACGCTACACCTTGACTAGGAACTGGCTCTCAAGTGTCTCACCACGCTACACCTGGACTAGGAACTAGCTCTCAAGTACTAAACTAAGTCCTCTCGGAAAATATAATGGTACTGAACCCTCTCCACGCAACTTTAACTTGCACTTGACAGTGTGTTTTGTGCTTGGTTCATGGGTCATGTATGTTGTTTTTGTGCATGGGTAAAGCAACTTCGTAGTACTGAATGTCTTTGATGTTGTAAGAAGAGTCAGTCGGTATGAGGTAGGTAGTGGCCATCTTCAGCTCACCCGAAAGCATCCGACATGGCTTTACGACTGATACAGCCCGAACCGGCAACCTCACGGACGGTAGCGTCATCATCATCACCAGGAAGAAGTCCACTGCTGAACATATGCCTCCCCCTTGGAACGCAACCATGAACGACTATTACCCATTTCCATTCATTGACTCCCTGCGACTCTCACGATATCGTCAGTCTTACGACCGACCAGCAAAGTCTTGTTTTAATTCATTTATTTGCACCTAATAAATAAATAGAAGTAAAGATGGTTGAATAATCAAAAACCACTTACCAAGGTACTCATCCTATAATCAACGATTGATTAATTGATGCTAAACTAATTAGCATGTAGTTTCCAGTGTTATCTACATACACACGTAACTTACAATTATTTATTGCTGTTGATTTGTGTATGAATGTGGGTATTAATTACATTACATATTACATTGTTGTGTACTTAAGTGAAGACCGCGACTTGGCAAACGTAGTGTAGAACGTAATGCGACTAGGTGGAGCGACGACTTGCAGACGTAGTGTAGGACGCCCTGCGACTAGGTGGAGCGACGACTTGCAGACGTAGTGTAGGACGCCCTGCGACTAGGTGGAGCGACGACTTGCAGACGTAGTGTAGGACGCCCTGCAACTAAGTGGAGCGGCGACTTGCAGACGTAGTGTAGGACGCCCTGCGACTAGGTGGAGCGACGACTTGCACACGTAGTGTAGAACGCCTTGCGACTAGGTGGAGCGACGACTTGCAGACGTAGTGTAGGACGCCCTGCGACTAGGTGGAGCGACGACTTGCAGACGTAGTGTAGGACGCCCTGCGACAAGGTGGAGCGACGACTTGCGCCGAGTGGTGCCAGTAGTTGGATGAGAAGAGCCGAAGACCGGGCTCAGTGGCGTACCTTGGGAGAGGCCTATGTCCAGCAGTGGGCTGATACAGGTTGATGATGATTGAATTTTATGGAAGGACTCTTTCAGAGTTCACCTTGTGTGCGCATTGCTGCAAAGAAAACAAATACATATATAAACTGTAAAAGTAATCGCGCCCAAAAAATTATCCGCCTGGCGATTCTTGCCTATTCTTTTGCTGGTGTAGGGAAGTTGGAATAGACATAGCTAGTTTTTAGTTCGGTGTCGAGACCCTTGGTCCGTGGGGTCCTAGCGCTTTAGGCCTTTTTAAGGAAATAACAAAAAGGTTAGTCGACATCACCGGAGACCGAAGAGCTGGCAGCTACCTCGGACAAAGAATTAGTCTAGCCATCCAAAGGGGGAACGCTGCCAGTATCTTCGGTACCATGCCTAAAGGGACTTCTTTTCATAATGTATTTTAGTTATTAGTTTAGGTTTATTTGTTTTTATTTTATTGTTATCCTCAAATTGAATGTAATCTTATAGTTTTAAGTTTGACGTTTAATGTGAACACATGTTGTATCCTACTTAAAAATACATTTTACGTTTTGAGTTTGATATCGAGTTTTTATAGATCTTTGCTATTATTTTCTGATCTATCAGGATAACAAGCCTATGACGTCACTGCACTAACTGGCACACGTTATAATAAAGAGGCGCATTGTACTGTACCTGAACTCAAACCACATTCCTAACCTTCTCAAAATTGGTACAGTAATTAAATGAGACGTACGATTATATAAGGTGCGGTGTAACTGCACTTAAATTAATCGCTAAATTAATACTTATAGTCAATAGTCAATAGTAAATTTTTATTTATTCAATGGGATACATTGTGATCACTTTAAAACGTCAAACTTAAAACTAGCTACGCCTGTTCCAACCTCCTTACGCCGGCAAAAGAGCAGGCAAGAAACGCCCGGCTGGTTCATCCATTCCATCCCATTTTTTTTTATTTTATTCTCACTTTTTTTTTCCTTTTTTTTTAATTTTTTTTCTTTGTTATTTTATGTGAACTAGTTGTTCCCCGCGGTTTCACACGCGTGGGCTACAGTTTATCTCAACAAAAAGTAACCTAGGTCCTTTCTCAGGCTCTAGACTATCTCTGTACCAAATTTCATTTAAATCGGTTCAGTAGTTTAGGCGTGAAAGACGGACAGACAGATGGACATAGAGTTACTTTTGCATTTATATTACTAAGTAGGGATTAGTATGGATTAACGAACACTACATTTTGGTTTTACTGTCTGTCGTCAACATTGACGGAAATTATTTTATTTTGGTCTAGTCAGTCGTGAGAAAGCGGTCGAACGCTTAAAGCTATTGTTATAAAAATGAAAACATCCGCTTTTTCACAATTGTTGGTTGCCAATGTTTCGTAATATTGGTTCTAGATGTGCCCCGTGGTTTCACTCGCGTAGAGATATTCACAAGATTTTTACTAAAATAAAACATTTAGTTTAAGACACTTTTTCTTAGGAATTATCAATACTTTTTTGTTACTGTTTACAGGTTAGCGTTTGACCACAAGTCACCTGATGTTAAGTGACGACGTGGTCGAAGGTGGCGCCACGCTACACCGGGACTGGGAACTGGCTCTCAAGTGAGGCTGCCGGAACAAACCGATAGGTGCTTGGCGACAGATTCTTAACAAGAGCGTGGTAGGTAGCCAGGCGAGTAGAAAATACCCTACCACCAAGCTATGGTTTCATCACGAAACCATAGCTTGGTGGTAGGGTTTTCCTTCACCGAAAGCTCAAGCTCATTGTAGGATTCGAACCCACGTCCTACGGATCGCAAGCCGACGTCACTACCACTGAGCCATCATCGCTGTAAAGTTCGCTGTAAAGTAGTTTAAGAGGTTACCCTCTATATTGAAATTCACAAATTTATCTTTATTAAATACTAGTTGCGGCCCGCGGTTTCACCCGCGTCTTTCCGTTATGCCGCAGGACCTTTTCCGGGATTAAAAGTAGCCTATGTGTTAATCCAGGGTATAAGCTATCTCCATTCCAAATTTCATTCAGATCCGTTCAGTAGTTTTTGCGTGAGAGAGTAACAAACATCCGTCCATCCATCCATACTCACAAACTTTCACGTTTTTTAATATATGTATTATTAGGGCAATATCTTCTCGGTATTTCACATTTTTCGTCCAGTTCGAAAGGATTTACAGCCCTACCGCATATGACAATGTTAACAAATTATTTTATGGAAATTTGTAATGAAATAAATCGCACTCAATTCATGCGTATGCACTTCTAATGGAACCAGCGATGATCCAAATTTGACACATCAACGTATCACAAACCTTGGCATATCACGACCAGCCATCACATCTGTTTACACTCCACAACTCTTTCACAATAAATTTAAAAAAATCTCCTTCGAACATCCAAGGAGAACTTTTAAACACTTACTGCGACAAAGACGCAAATTGAAAATTGAAAATTTAACGCGTCTGGAGGGCGAGCGGAGAGCTGACAACCTTTTCACAGTAAGAAAACAGAACCTCTGAAGTTTCAATCATTTACAGCGACAAAGTGCAAAGTTGAAAATCGTTAATTGACGAATGAAGGGCGAGCGGAAAACTGACAACCTTTTCAAAGTGAGACAACAGCAGTTAGTTCTCTTTGAAGTTTTTTGAATAAGTAATATCATCTTTGATTGCGACAAGGTGGTATAATATAAAGATGGTAGACTGCGCACAGAAGGCGTGCAAAACACTTGTTAGTTATATTATAAGCTACCGAGGTACCTAGTTCACAATGAAAAAGGTAAAAAGTTATTTTTTTGTTTTACCTGGTAGCGTTTGACCACAAGTTACCTGATGTTAAGTGACAAGGTGGTCGACGGTGGCGGCACGCTACGCTTGGACTAAGAACTGGCTCTCAAGTGGGGCTGCCGGAACACAGAGGTAGAACATGACGTGTTCACGCTAGCTACGCCTGTTCCTCCCTTCTTACACCGGCAAAATAACAGGCAAGAAACGCCTGGCAGGACTTTTTTTTGGGTGCGATAACATTTACAATTTGGTTCTTATTACAAACTAGTGGCGCCCCGCAGTTTCACCCGCGTCTTCTCGCTATCACGACCTTTTTCCGGGATAAAAAGTATCCTATGTGTTAATCCAGTATGTAAACTATCTACATTCCGAATTTTATTCAGATCTGTTCAGTAGTTTTTGCGTGAAAGAGTAACAAACATCCATCCAACTTTCACGTTTATAATATGTATAAGAAGGATTTGCATTGGATTGAATTGGAGCAAGTTCACTACAATCCCCTGTTTCTTTAGTTGACCGTACATTCCAAGAAAAAAAAAAATCTAACAAAAAAAAAAACAACACAAAAAAAAAAAAAAAAAAAAAAAAAAAACATTATTATGAGAAGTCGTTTACAACGTAAAAAAAATAATGATCTAATTTCCGATAAGCATGAAATGCAACGGCAAGGATGGCCGCCTCACGATGTTTCGTGCGACCACGCAGCCGCGTTCACACGAGGCTCCTCGGAAATGCTCTTGAAAAACCCATTTGTAGATCCGTGTTTTTAAGATTCCAGTTAAGAAAGATACCCTCATAGCAAGCGATGATGGCTCAGTGGTAGTGACGACGACTTGCGATCCGAAGGACGTGGGTTTGAATTCTACAATGAGCTGGAGCTTTCGGTAAAGGAAAACATCGTGATGAAACCATAGCTTGGTGGTAGGGTATTTTATAGTGCTCGCCTGTATGACCAGCCACTCTCAAGTTAAGAATCTGTCGCCAAGCGCCTATCGGTGTGTTCCGGCAGCCTCACTTGAGAGCCAGTTCCCAACGTGACGCCGTCTTCTACCACATTATCTCTTAACAGCTGGCGACTTGTGGTCAAACGCTGTAAGTAGTAAAAATAAAATAATGTGAAGATTATAGAATTACTGTCTATCTGTTAAGATCCTTTTTCTCAAGAAAGCGTAAAGGTATCATGTTGGAATTTATATGAAATTCTTGTTGCACCCTGCTTTTTACCCGCGTCTTCCCTTTATCCCGCAGGAACCTTTTTCTGGGATAAAAAGTAGCCTATGCGTTAATCAAGGATATAAGCTCCAACAAAATCTAAATTTAACTCAGATCCGTTCAGTAGTTTTTGCGTGAAAGAGTAACAAACATCCATCCATCCATACATACAAACTTTCACGTTTATGATATTTGTGGGAAGGATATATGAAATACTTGGGTCTACGATCTAATTTGTAAGTCAACGCAAACCAAAGACCGTTTTGGTCGCATATTTTTGCATATGATGCAATTTCACAAGGAAATCAAAACCTGTAGGGTACTTCCCGTTGACCTAGAATCTTGAAATTTGGCATGAAACAAGGTATTACAGCACCTAGAAAAGACTAGCAGACCACTAGCCTATTGGTCAACAAGCACTGGGACCGCGTGGTGAATTATGGCCTAACTCTCTCTCTTAGAGAAAGCTAGAAGAAAAGATGATGATGATAATGATGATGATTTAATGTACAGACATGGCCTAGTTACAAATTTTATTGTATGTACTTACCTTTACAAGTAGGCATATCTAGTTATATAATCCTACTAATATTATTTATAAACGTGAAAGTTTGTGAGTATGGATGGATGAATGGATGTTTGTTACTGTTTCACGCAAAAACTACAGAACGGATCTGAATGAAATTTGGAAGGGAGATAGCTTATACTCTGGATTAACACATAGGCTACTTTTTTCCCGGAAAAAGGTTCCTGCGGGATAGCGAGACGCGGATGAAACCGCGGGGCGCAACTAATTTGGTTCTATTACATCAATGTGATTACGTATCGTAATAATATCTTCATTTTGTCTGTCAGTCAGTAGCGTTACAGCTTGATTTGAACTTTTCAACGTCAAGTTACGGCTGATGATGCGTTTTGACCATTTAATTACAATACTTAACCACTAAGACATTGCTAGATGTTTGGACATGATGGCGAAGTTTCATTAAAAAGGTCTGTGGTATGCACGAATAGTTTTTTAGGGATCCGTATTCCGTACTTCAATAGGAGAAACGGAACCTTTATCGGATCACATTGCTGTCTGTCTGTCCTTCTGTCTGTGAGTCAAGGTTCTTTCTCTTAAGAACGCGTTGAGGTATTAAGATAGAGAAGATACAAATTTATAATATCAAATATTTGGCTATAAGGTTTCTTCCAGCTGTGAAAATATTGAGCTTGAAACGCTCGAAATTAATAATCGATCCTGATCTGTTATCCGTTATCCGGTTTTGGATCGATATGGTTGTGATCCCGCAACTCGTTAATATTCATGTTCCCATATCCCAATGTGTACAACCAAACAAGAGAAATCTTATTAGTAAAGCTAATTAAAAATATCGTACTATTAAATGACAAAAAAAAGCTTGAGATTTTAGTGAACTTGCTCCAATTCAATCAATTAGTAATAAGAATAAAATTGTCAATGTGATCGCGCCAAAAAAATTTCCTGCCGGGCGTTTCTTGTTGACGTTTTAAAGTGATCACAATGTATCCTATTGAATAAACATATTTTTGAGTTTGAGTTTGAGTTTATGAACAATAACGAGTTACGAAATTACAACCAAAGCAGACCAGACTCCACAAGCAGCACCCGTTCACGAGTTGATGCATGTGCGCTTATTATCGACCACATCTTGTGGTCAAAATCACTCTACATACATAGTGTTTGTATTAGTGTCTAGGGTCATCACATTCCCTTTCTAAAGGTCAGGTAACTGGTCCAGTTGTATCCTTTCTAATGTAAACAGTGAGCAGTGACCGCGTCCTTAGCTATTTGAAAGGTGCTCAGTGTTGCCAGCCTGGTATCAAAAACGGAACTAAAAATGAAAAAAAAAAATAATTGAAGCATAATACTAACTAGCGTCCGATCAAAAGTGAATTTTCGGGCGAAAACCAAATAGATTTTGTCATGGAAAATGGGTATCTCCATTCCAAATTTAACTCAAAACCCAAACATTACTGATTGTAATTCAAGCCAGGAGAAGAATAAATATCACCACACACAGATCTCGATGAATCACTCTAAACAGCCACCCAAATATTTTCCTACCATAGCTCCCAATACAATCGACTGTCACTACTATTCCCCGCCAAAATCTACCCCATCCAAATTGATAGAATGAATATAAAGTTGCCATCCACATAAAATATGTGCAATCGTAGACATTCTGCCACAGATATGATTATTATAATTAAATGGATTAATGAGTATAATGGCAATATTTAAGTAAGAGAATGAAGTTACTATGAATTCTAATTGTTACATGTTTTTTTTATAGTTATATTCTGACATAAGAATTATTGCTCGTTAACATGATCTAAAACACATTTGAAAAATCTAGTAAGATCAGCTACTTTTGTCGCTGACTGTACCATCGTCACTTAAAATCAGGTGACTTGTGGTCAAACGCTACCCTGTTAATAGTAAAAAAAAAAGTGTTGTTCCTCCAAGTTACCTTAAAGGGCGCTGAAAGAAAAATTGTTCCCATAGTAGGTTTTCGTCTCCTTCCAAACATTTTCTTCGGAGCGCCTTATCGAAACTTGGAGTGTCTAAAATCGGTGAAACAGGTAAAAAATAAACGTTCTATTGTTTTATTTCGTATCTCAACAAAGTTTCCGAGTCCGTAGTGTCCGTACCCACGTCAGGTTGGATTCCTACAACGAGCTTGAGCTTTCGGTGAAGGAAAACATCGTGATGAAACCATAGTTTGGTTGTAGAGCATTTTCCAATAATAGGTACTCGCCTGGCTAGCTACTGTCGCCAAGCATCTATCGGTGTGTTCCGGCAGCCTTACTTGAGAGCCAGTTCCCAGTCCAGATGTAGCGTCGCACCACCTTCGACTACATTGTCACTTAACATCAGGCCCTACTACAAAGCTACCCCCTGTTAATAAAAAAATTAAAATGTAGCTAGCATGACTTTTACGAAAACTTTTATGGTTTCCAAACTAAACTTGTATTAAAAGTAGGTACAGTTATGAGAGGAAGGAAGAAAGGCGCGGCGCTCACTACTACAAGGTGACGTTCACATTACGTCTGAGGTGGAACAGAAACTGCTCAGATAAATGTAGTAGGTACTTTATGAATAAAAATATATTTTACTGGCAACCCGATTCGCCCAATGATTTTGACAGCAGAAAATGTTCTCAAAACATCTATATAAAAAGTGTTTTAAAAAAGCTAGATATTTAATGCAATTGTCTTTTTGTAGACCTACTGGAAACCTAAATTTCTTTCTAACATTACTTTTTTTTCTTTACTATTTACAGGGTATTGTTTGACCACAAGTCACCTGATGTTAACTGACGATCTGGTCGAAGATGGCGCTACGCTACACCTGGACTGGGAACTGGCTCTCAAGTGAGGCTGCTGGAACACGCCGATAGGCACGGCGGGGCAAGACGGGGGCTTTGACCTGTCTTTCTGTCAAAAGTTCGTAATGACACCAATTATTAGAATAATAATAATTAGTATTTTTATTTAGTTGGAAAAAAATATTTTAATTTAAAAAGAAATGACTCAAGTAAAAACACTTATCTAAAAACCTTAAAATGTAAAATAAAACTACTAAACAAACTACTTAATCTAATAAACCATTACCAGTTGGCAACGTTCCCAAAATGCTGGCCGCATTGCCGCGTTGAACGGCAATGCTTATTCGTTGCGCAAAATAACGACCAGCATTTTGGTCACGGGTAGCATCGACCAGTCGCTTTGATATATCATTATATATCGATTTTGCTCCCGGACCCCACGGTCCAAGCGTTTCGTCCCCAAAAGGCTCAAATATGTATCCACTGTCGAGATTACCATATTTGCGCCTTTTGAGGCCCTCTGCAGATTCAGCCGCATAATTAGTTGTTATTTAAAAAATAAATATGATTGTTTCACTATGTATTTTTTTATATTATTGACCTTTAAAGCTTTAGTAGTCCATCTTGCCACCCTCTCCCCTAAGTATGGATTTTTGTAGTAATGAAATAGAAGTCTCCACGCCAACTCTGTGCTTAAAGCACGCAGCATGACCGGGTAACATTTGGCAAAGGTTAAGTTTAACCATTGCTTATCCAACTTAGCTATAACTTAGATGTACAAGTGAGCACGAGAGCGAACTTAGCGTGTGAGAAACAGAGTGTGGATTTCGGCATTGAGCAATAGATAAACTGCAAGGTTATGTTATGATATGCGAGAAATATCATCTAGACAAATTAATCATCGTCAGCCTATTACGTTCCCACTGCTGGGACTCTGGCCTTCTCTCAGAGAGAGTATGGGCTGTAATCTACCACGCGGGCCCACTGCGGGTTGGTAGATGTCGCATGCCCTTGAATGTTGTAGTTTTTGGACATGCCGGTTTCCTCACGATGTTTTCCTTCACCGTTTTGAGCGATGGCAAATCTCACAAAACTTATTAAGTCATAGGGGCGGGGCCGAGAGGATTCGAACTTAGTATCGGCGATAGATCAACTAGCAGATTTCCAGCTATCCAGCGACAAAATTAATAACAATGCAAACAAGCTACCACCCTAAAGTTAAAAATCTGTCGCCAAGCACCTATCGGTGTGTTCCGGCAGCCCCACTTGAGAGCCAACCTAACCCAGGTGTAGCGTGACGTCGTCTTCGACCACATCGTCACTTAACATCAGGTGACTTGTGCTCAAACGCTGCCCTGTAATTAGTAAAAAAACGTGTTTCACAATTAGCATTCTAATTCAAAAATATGTTATCGTTCTTGCCTACTTTAAAACGTCAATCTTAAAACTAGCGATGCCTGTTTCACCGCGTTACACCGCCAAAGGAACGCCCGGCAATCATATATCATATCATATATCATATAAAGGTGCAGACAGACGTTTAAAAAAATCAAGTTCAAGTGCAAGTTGACCACAATCCCAAGCTCTTTTGTAATCTAAATCTGATGATTTCGTTTTCCATGAACTTGAAATGTAGCCATCGACAAGTCTTGTATTTTACCTGGGATATCGTTCGAGCCATTTTCTAGTTTTTGCGTACCTACCTACTTCATAATAGAATTAGTTAGTTAGTTAGTTAGTTACAAGTCAAGCTAATAAAAGTGTTCTAAAAAAAAGAAATATCGTCCTTGTTTAAACATTTATTACAAATCACAGGAGATCATAAATTAATATGTTCTTCATTTTAACAAAACAAAATAATCTAACTACAACATTTAATTATTATTAATTAATTTAAGTACACAGTAAAAAGCATTTTTAATTAACAAATTTTTATAAAAATATGACTAGTGGCTCCATCTATTAAGTACGCAAAGTAAACTAATAATGTACTAAAACTAGCAGCATCAATAAATTAAATTGGTTCTTAAATACATGTAAAATAGGGTCTTAATTTCTAACATTAGGAACATCGAGCTGTTTTATCGGCGGGTATCCTTAACTTCATCGGGGATTCTGTTGATCTGAAAATAAAGGAGAAAATTATTTGCACGTTGTTCAGCTACTCGCCGCTAGAGGGTATTATTTGAAATTTTACAGGTGCATTGTTTCTCATTCTCTTTTTTTTCTATTTCTAAAGGTGGAGACTGATATTATGAGCATTCACCCACCCGGCTGTCGGTTTTTTGGCGAATCCCTTTGAATGTTACATTACAAGTCAGTCGCTAGCACGAACGTGCGTCCACCATTTTGATTACATCTGCTGGGGATGGAGCACAGTCGAGCATACATTCGTAGCGACGATTCAGTACCCCTAGTACAAGTTTTGAAAACGATAAAAGTTTTCGTAAACGTCAACGTTTACCTCCACCAACTTGTCAAAGTGGCAAATCGCCTAAATTCAAAAAGTAACTCAAAAACTTTGTTGGCATTATATGAATAAAACGATATGAATAAAATTTAATGTTACCCGTATTACCGATTTTAGCTCCTGCAAGTCTCGGTAAGGCGCGCTGAAAAATAAATGTATAAGAAACGAAAACTTTTAGAGTTTTTGTAAACTATCAAAACCTGTACTAGGGGTACAGCTGTCGTGAGAATTCGCTCACAACGAACAAATTCTCCATGCGAATATTCAAAATATTAAATTTCTAATAATGTCGCTTCTAATTATGTCGTAAATGTAATTCTCAAGATGACCTTTTCTTCATAGAACTCCTGATATTGACACTTTCTATCATTATTATTTTCTTATTCATTTCATATGACATTGCATGCTATTATTTTCTTAAATCTACGATTGGATGATATGAAATAAAATACTTGTACACCGGAAACGGTAGAATATTTGAAACACTGTATTATAAGTACTCACTACTATCTAAAGTACTACAATATTCTGACAAATAAATACAGTGTAATCTCACTAATCCGGCACTATTAAACACCGGAGGGTGCCGGATTATTGGAATGTTCGGATTACTGGGTTATACTGAAAAAGTCATCGGTAATAAATAAAATAAAGCATTTCATAGAGAGAATAAATGTATGTAATGTATTATGGTGTTTTGTGTTTGCGTTTATTACATTTTTAACTATAAACTAGTCTCACTTGAAAGAAACAATACGTTAGCACGTGCACGTGATAAGTTTTGAGGTTAGACTGCTAGTCGATGACGCAGCGACCAAAGCGCACAGGTATAGAGGGGAAAGGGAGGTGTGGGCGGAAGGTGCCGGATTATTGGACGTGCCGATCTATCGAAGTGCCGGATTAGTGAGATTACACTGTAGTTTTAAATTTAACTTAATTTTTAATTCATATCGAATCAGTCTCATGACTCATGTCAGTCTCCCTCCACCTTTAAATTGTTACCGTGATCAGATTAAATACGAGCGGAGGCGTCAGAACTTGAATTTAAAGTCACTTACCATTTTACACTTTAGTAGGGTACACGAAGGTGGTAGCGGTGTCTTTGCCGTACATGTTCTTGGCTATGCAGGTGAAGTTGCCCATGTCCTCCGACCACCGCAGGCCATTGATGAACAGCTCACCAGTGGGCAGCACCTGGTGAAAAAGACAATTATAATGTACTTTTGTCGTTACAAGTACTGGTAGGTTATATGTGCAGGTACGTGCGATTGTGGTTTGCTAATAGTTTTAGTTTAGGCGTTAATTGAAACAATAAGGTATCAATCACATAACTGAAGGTTCAGACAACGAAAATTAATAATTTTGAAAACCCCGTTTAGGTATTGTTAAGTATTTTTTGAAGCGATGATTTCTCAGTGGTGGTTTCGTTGGCTTGAGACCCGTAGGCCGTGGATTCGAATCATTCAATGAGCTTTGTGTGTCGGAAAACATCGTAATGAAACCATAGCTTAGTGGTAGAGCATTTTCTAAAGCTCGCCTGGCTAGCTACAAACCTCAAGTTAAGAAATCTGTCGCCGTGCACCTATCAGTGTGTTCCAGCAGCCTCACTTTAGAGCCAGTTCCCAGTCCAGGTGTAGCGTGGCGCCACCTTCGACCACATATGTTCCGTACCGCTTGACTCACTTAGACACTCATAGAATATTATTTTCAAAAGAAAATAATTCAAATCATCCCTACTGACATTATAAAATTAAATGCGAAAGTAGCTATGTCTGTCTGTCTGTCTCACTTTCACGCCAAAACTACTGAAGCGATTTAAACGAAATTTGGTACGAAAATAGTTTGAACCCTAAGGAAGGACATAGGATACTTTTTAGCCCACGCGGGTAAAACCGTGGGGAACAGCTAGTGCTTTTATATTTCTCACCTTCATTCTAGAGTTGCCATAAATGAGCCTCTCGTTGTGGTCCTGCCAGAACACTTGAGCCTTGGTGAAGCTGTGCACGCGACATGGCAACACTGCGACGCTTCCGATGTCTTGGAACAGCTCGTTGTAACGGTAGGTGATGGTCGGCTTGGATGGCAGGAACAGCTTCTGCAGGGCCAGGAGGTCTTCTTCGTCATCTTCGGCTGGAAGAAATAAATAAATAAAAATACAGTGTAAACTCTATATAGCGACACTGAAGGGACTGTGCATTTTATGGCGTTATAGAGAGTTGTCGTTAAATGGAGAGAAGAAACATCAGAATTAGAAAAAGAAAAAGTTTATTTCCGACTATTGTTAGTAGTTATGTGCATAAAAAAGAATGTTATTTGAACGCTATTGCGTATAGTCTGTTATTTTTGTCTGAAGTCTTTTGCTGCACCAGTAATTTTGTTGTATTTTTTTGTTTTTCCATATTGTGGACACGGTAGAGCGACTAAATCCAAAGCGTTTGCCAACATCACTTATCTTCTCTCCCGTTTCTATTGCGCGTATCAGTAAAACTTTTTCGTCAATACACAGTGATTTTCTTTTATTAGCCATGTTTACAGTTTGAAAGTTTGTGAGCAACTAAGAATATGATAAGGTATAGATAATACATGACTCCTACTTATGAGTCATGGTCAACAACAGTCTACACGTACAAGCAATCCCAATTTGTAAACAAAAGAACGAATTTCTTAGAAAGTTCGGTATGCATGATGCCGACAGTCGAGTTTATTGCGGGCTAGGATAATAAAGCGACAATAGATAGTACACAGCTGCGCAGTTTTTACTAATTTTAGCAACTTAAAAGGTACTTTTTATTACTCAATTGTTGTCGTTATTGAGAGTGGGTGTAATGCTATGTAGAGTGAAACATTGTATGAAAGACAAGCTAAACCAACCAAAGCCAATTGATTTCGACGCTTAAGGGAGTTTGTCGTTAAATAGAGTGACGTTACATGGAGTTTACACTGTATATAGTTAGAAAAACTAAAAAACACACTTTTATTACGCAATATATAAAATTTAATATCCTACTAATATTATAAATGCGAAAGTTTGTGTGTATGTGTATTTATGTGTGTGAATGTTTACTACCACGTCTCACCGTGACTACTAAACTGATTTAGATAAAAATGGAATTAAGATAGCTCATACCCTTAACACACTTGTTTTTTATCCCGGATAAAGGTTCCTGCGGGATAATAGGATAACGCAATTGTGCCAGAGAAACCGAACGACAACTTAAGTCGGTTTTTGTTTTGTTAAAAATTTAACTTTTCGAAAGTATCATGGCTATTCTTTACAAGTTTTTATTTAACTTGCAATATATGTATTTAAGTTATTCAAGAGTAAACACTTTCCTATGACAGCCAAGAAAAAAGTATTCAACTCGTGCATCTTGCCATGTCTCACGTACGGATGCCAAACTTGGGCGCTGACTCACAAACATCTACTAAAAGTGAGAACGTGTCAGAGGGGCATCGAAAGAAGTATGATAGGAGTCACGTTAAAAGACCGCAAAAGGGCAGAAGGAATTAGATCTACAACAAAGGTGGAAGATATAATAGAGAAAATAAGGCAGTTGAAATGGCGATGGACAGGCCACATGACAAGGGACAGCAACACAAAATGGACTAATATTTTGACAGAATGGCAACCACGCGAGGGCAAAAGAAAGAGAGGTAGACAAGTTAAACGATGGGCAGATGACCTAAAGAATATCGGAGGGACAATCTGGGCAAGAAAAGCTAGGCTAAGAAATGTTTGGAAACAGCTGGAAGAGGCCTATGTGTCACAGGACACGCTGATCACTAGACCCGGAAATTCGTTGTAATAGATATAAAGTAAAGTTAGTTTGATTTTTTGTATGTTTAGTTCAGCAATAAAGGCTTAATAATAATAATAATATGCATTTAAGTATATTTGTTCGGGTAAATACTAGCAACTCAATTTTTTTTACTTACTTAAGTACAGTCAACGACATAAGTCGCTGAACAAAAACAAATTTACCGATTCTCTTTATCATCTTAAACACCAACTTTCGACCGAATCATTGATTCATTTATTTATCAATCGTTATGGATATAAATAACAAAATAAAAACACTTAACTACACCTTAAAATGTAAAATAAAACTACCTGTCAAACTAAACAAACTACTTTAATAAACCACTACCAGTTGGCAACGTTCCCAAAATGCTGGCCGCATTGCCGCGTTGAACGGCAATGCTTATTCGTTGCGCAAAATAACGACCAGCATTTTGGTCACGGGTAGCATCGACCAGTCGCTTCGATATATCATGATACATCGATTTCGCTCCCGGTCCCCACGGTTCAAGCGTTTCGTCCCCAAAAGGCTCAAATATGTATCCACTGTCGAGATTACCATATTTGCGCCTTTTGAGGCCCTCTGCTGATTCAAATCACCGAATCATCACTTAACATCACGTGTATTGTGTCATGGTCAAGCGCAACATTGTAAGTTGTAAGGAAAACCCAAACATCTACTACGCGTTTGGAAATTCGAGTGTGATCAGCTACTCTTGTCGCTGACTGTACGTTAAAGTTTTTACTTACTTTGCGTAGTATAGACAACGGAACTAGAGGACTGCCTCTTCGCTCCTGCGAAGGCTTGGCAGGTGTACTGGTCTTCTCCAGGAGTAGTGGAAGTGATGACGAGCTTGGAAGTCAACTTGCCGAGAGCAGCTGAGGGTACAGGGAGAATCTCGTTGACGTCTTCGAACTGTGAATGAAGTGATAAAGGAACTTTTTATCAAAACCGTCGAAGAAACTGAGGAGCAAAAAAACCAGCAAATAATCCTTTTTTATATTTTGACCCTATGTTTTCCTACACTTAGGGTTGTATTTTTTTTTCTTCGGGCTATACTAATACATTATTAACGTAAAAGTTTGTGAGTATGGATGGATGGATGGATGTTTGTTACTCTTACACGCAAAAACTAATGAACGTACCTGAATGAAATTTGGAATGGAGATAGCTTATACCCTGGATTAACACATAGGCTACTTTTTATCCCGGAAAAAGGTTCTCTAACAGAAAGACACGGCCGGAAACCGCGGGGCGTATCTACTTTACATATTAATAGGAAAGTAGGACTCTTAACAAGATGGGACCTGTCACGATCTCACGGACTATTTTTTATCCCGGAAAAAGGTTCCTGCGGGATAACGGGAAGACGCGGGTGCAACCAGTACTTACATAAACATGTAAATTGATAAACTATCGATAGTTGGACAACACTAGCAACTATGCTTTGAGCCTGGTTACTCACGTCCTGTATATCCTCGCCGTTCTTCGCCCAGGTGATGGACGGTGCTGGGTGGCCCACAGCAACGCACACCAGCTCCACTATCTCGCCTGGATCCCGCTTGACTTCCTCGGCAGGAGGAGACCAGATGCGCACGAAGTTCTTCAACCGGCGCTGCCTTTTGGGCGGCGTTATCACTGGAAAATGATAAGGAGACTGAGGAATGATGTCCAAGTTCAAGTATTCTTTATTTAATAGGATACATGTGATCACTTTAAAACGTCAAACTTAAATCTAGCTACATCTGTTCCAACGTCCTTACGCCGGCAACAGAACAGAACGCCCGGCAGGTAATTTTTTGGGCGTTATCTTCTTCTTCTTCTTCTTCTTCTATTTAAGAGCCAAGCTCTTGTCGGTGGAGTATTTTCCATGCCTTTCTGTTTTCGGCCATATTGACAATTTTATTCTCAATACTAATTGATGAATTGGAGCAAGTTCACTACTATTCTAAGCTTTTTCGTCATCTAAATAGTCGGATATTTTATAATAAGCTATAATAATAAGATTTCTCTTGGATGGTTGTACACATTGGGATATGAACATGAACATTAACGGGTTACGGGATAGCAACCAAAGCAGACCAGACCCCACAAGCAGCACCCGTTCACGAGTAGAATCATGTGCCAGCCACCGCTCTCCTCAAAAAATTTAGAAATTAGAATTCATGAAAATGGTTTAAACCAATGATCTAGTACTTTGTTGCCTTACGCTTATGAAATGATGCTGTACCTTTTACCATGCTACAAATCCCCACACGGTCATCAAGTCATTTTAAACTGGCAACTTTTATAACCAAATGGAAATCATCACGGCAATAATTCAGCTTTCCATCAATCTACATAGAAGTGAAGTAGGCAAGATCCCAGATACATATAAAGTCTGAAATGATTGATTTTACTTTATGATTTGTGCCTGTCCACTAGTGCCGACTGGCATCTTTGCAAGTCAATAAAGTGACTAAAGCCATCTGAGGCTGGGTTTTAAGAGGACGCCGTGATAAACAACGAATCTGAAATCAGCTCCATACAAAAACGCAAGCGAGCTGGCTAATGCCGTAAGGTCGTATGCGTCAAAAAAAGGTATTTTCGTTTAAAATGAAAACTATCGTTAATTTTATAGAACTAAACCTTCTTTGAACAATATATACAATACAAAAAAAAGAACTCTTAAATCGGTTTTGTATGCCTGTAAAATGAAAATCTTTTTTTAGAGGGCAGTTTTCGATCATTGTTTCTCTGCTATGAAAGTTAACCAATCGTGTTATCCTTCCGACAATTTGATATCAAAAACCTGATCTTTAATATACATAAATATTAGCTCTGTATGTTTTGTAATTGCTGACAAAAAAGGAGATCCCTGCAGCCAATATTGCCAATTCCTCGTCTTAAGCAGTTTTAGTTTTACATAGTCATTTGAATGTCTTTACATATTATTATATTCTGGACAGAATGGAAACGTCGAAAACGTGGTTATACAATTTTGTGTTCAATAATCTGCGAATCATTATTTAGGTACTTAAAGAAGGATCTAGCTTTTTTGGTAAGGTACCTAATCCTTTCCTACTAATATTATAAACGTGAAAGTTTGTGACTATAGATGGATGGATGTTTGTTACTCTTTCACGCAAAAACTACTGAACGGATCTGAATGAAATTTGGAATGAGATAGGTTATACCCTGGATTAGCACTTAAGCTACTTTGTATCCTAAAAAATGGTTCCTGCGGGATAACGGGAAGACGCGGGTGAAACTGCGAGGTGCAGCTTGTTAATAATAAACCAATACATTAGTGATATAGATTAATTTTTTGTATTTATTTTGTCGTCGAATAATAAAGTACCTAACGCTACATACAAAAAAAGTTTTAATAATAAATATATAGTTTAAAAAACTAAAAAAAAACACTTTGAAAACGTTTAGTCTATGTAACCAAGCCCAATGTATTGGACTCGTCAAAACGAATCAAATGAGCCCAAACTCGATGGGTTTACTAGTAGCCATTGAGGAGTTCCACTATTCATCTCCTGGCTCCATCATCAGATCAGGTCGATGATATCAAATTATTGCATTGTCATCGGGATTACTTAAACATACAAAGTTTCAAGTCGACACGACAATTAGATGTAGGTTAAAATTGACTTCTATGATTTGATTACATTGTTAGTTAGTTACAAGTGAAGCTAATAAAAGTGTTTTAAAAAGATCTATCTGCAGTACATTAGTAAAAATTTAATGTAGGTAGGTATGTAAATACGTAGAAATATTAACAGCTTCAAAAATGAAAGTGATTAACACAATTATGAACTTAATAATGTATAAAAATTGCTGTACCCACCACTAGGCTCCATAAAGTTAGCAACTCGTTCAAAGGTCAATGTGTACGCTTTTTCAACAAAATCCCAAGTGAAATTCAAGACTTGTCTATAACAAAATTTCAAATTCGTATAAAGAGAAATCTCATTAGTAAAGCTTATTATAAAATATCGGACTATCTAGATGACAAACAAGCTTGGGATTGTAGTTAATCTATCTATCTTTCTTTCTATCTATCTATTCTCCCTATTTCCCCTATTCTAACCATTCTCGGTAAACAGCCAAAACAGTCATGCTCACGAAAGTGACTTTGCTTGCAGCGGCGTCATGTGTCGGGTCGCCCTCTTCCCTCTCATATGGTCGAGGAGAGCGATGGCTGGCACATGCGTCAACTCGTGAACGGGTGCTGCTTGTGGGGTCTGGTCTGCTTTGGTTGTGATCCCGCAACTCGTTAATATTCATGTTCCCATATCCCAATGTGTACAACCAAACAAGAGAAATCTTCTTATTAGTAAAGCTAAATAAAAAATATCGGACTATTAGATGACAAAAAAAAAAAGCTTGGGATTTTAGTGAACTTGCTCCAATTCAATCAATTAGTAATAAGAATAAAATTGTCAATGTGATCGCGCCAAAAAAATTACCTGCCGGGCGTTTCTTGCCTGTTCTTTTGCCGGCGTAAGGAGGTTGGAACAGGCGTAGCTAGTTTTAAGTTGACGTTTTAAAGTGATCACAATGTATCCTATTGAATAAACATAATTGAATTTTGAATTTTGAATTTTTTAAAAAACTTTTTCCATCTAAATAAGAATCAAAGTCCTGACTGACTGATATCAACGGACAGCCTAAACCGCTGGTCGTCGAAACTTGAAATTTGGAGGCTATGTTTGTCCTGATGCATAGGGGTGTGCTAAGAAAAGATTTTTTTAAATTCAACCCCTAAGGGGGTAAAAATAGGAAGCTGTAGCCCACGCGGGTGAAACCGCGGGGAGAAGCTGCAATAAGATCTTGCATAATTAACTGTAAATTTCAGTTGATTAATAAATCGAATAGCGAACTCGAGAATATATATGGTCAGCTAACTAATAGGTAGGTATTGGCTTAGACAACAAAAAAATATCATGAAATTCAAAGGACTTCGACGTGAATTTTAAAACACATTATAAATTAAAATTTCCTTTACGTTCTTAAACATACTTATTTAAATAGATTTAATGTTGCTTATTTAGGTCATGTTGGCTGGAGTTTTGAGACAAAATTCTGTTTTACCTAAAAACATGTTTTTTGTTGAGATGTTTATTGTACCTTAGTACTATGTTGGAAGCATAATATATATAATTAGAATTGTAGATAATTATTATAATTTTGTGTTTAATAGTTACTTATTTTAAGTTTATTAATTACATAATGGATTGCATTTATTATGTTGATATGCAATTATGCATCTAATGTATTACAATTTCAATGACTTAAAGTGTAAGTTATTAATTAAGCATGTTTAAAACAACTAAACGATGATATAAGCAGGTTTTTTGCGTGACGGCAAGCGCTATATTGCAGCGCCACCAAAATTTTCAACGTAATAAAACTTTTAAGTTTTCTAAGTTTAATTTTCCGTAAATAACTAAATTTGCATATAACAAGTAAATTCGTATGACAAAATCCTGTAAAATTTACTGTTTGAAATAATAATTATGTATTAGTTTCGCCATCTACCGGTGATGAGCTGAACTAACTACCAACTGTAGTTATAATAATGAACTCTAACATACTAAGTGGATTCATTTTGACGAATCTTGAGTATTGATCTTGAGTTTTGTATATTTTGAATATTGTTAGTTTAAAGTTGATTTTACTAATAAATACTTACAATTAGGCTGTAAATTGTTGTCCAAATTCAGTTTTGAGTTTTCAATCTGTGCGTTGGCCTCGAAGCCACTGTGCTGCGACACTAGCGCCGCAGCGACGAGTAGCGACACTAAACTGATCATGGTTCCGCTGACGGGTAATAGATGGCGCTAACAGGTAATCTGAAAATAAAACGTGGTTTTATTGAAAGATTTCTCCTATTTTAAGGAAAAATTATTGAATAATATCTCAGAGTGGTCTATTCTAGATGCCACTGAATGGGCAAGCGTTTTAAACGATGATGGCTCAGTTGTAGTGACGTCGGCTTGCGATCCGCGTGAGTTCGAATCCTACAATAAGCTTGAGCTTTCGGTAAAGGAAAACATCGCGATGAAACCATAGCTTGCCTTTTTAATGCTCGTCTGGCTAGCTTCCACTCTCAAGTTAAGAATCTGTCGCCAAACACCTATCTTGTCCGGCAGCCTCACTTGAGAGCCAGTTCCTAATCCAGGTGAAGCGTGTCGCCACCTTTGACCACGTCGTCACTTAACATCAGGTGACTTGTGGTCAAACGCTACCCTGTAAGTAGTAAAAAAAAAACAAAAATCGTGACGCTAACCACTAGGCAGGCGACTTATTCGTCTAGTTGCATAAACTATAAGATGACCGATGTGGCGCAATGGGCGAATAGCCGACTGCGAAGCGTGAGGTCGCGGGTTCGATTCTCGCAAGAGGACAAATATTTGTGCATTGAAAAAAAAGCGCAAGTATTTGTTCTGTGTCTGGGTGTTGTGGATCCCCGATCCGCGTAGTTTCTGATACCCTAGATACAGGGAAACCTAGTTAGGGATCAGAGTCTATGTATGTGATTGTGCGTGCATTATTATTATTATGATTAAAAAAAACCCCGACATCGTGAACCGATTTTCATCAAACATAGTTAAAAACACTCGCCCGTAACTCACCTTTCATACAAAAAAAAAACTAAATTGAAATCGCTTCATCTGTTCGCGAGCTACGGTGCCACAGACAGACAGACAGACAGACAATCAGACAGACAGACACTTCAAAATTCTAATTCCCCTCTTTTTGCGTCTGGGGTTAAAGACACGGAGAAAGGCTACGTGATTCTACGCAGCTACCCCTAAAGCCTATGGAAGCACGGTCACGTACCTAATATGCAAAGCTTTACCTTTCGACACAAAATAGACATCGGCCTTCGAGACGTTTCTTGTAAGGAAACTTTTTACGACTCAAACATAGCTCATTTAAAACTTTTTGGCGGCAATTGAATTGTAAACAATTTGAAGTTTTATTTCCAAAACTTGTGTTTCTTCGAGTGATATTAGTGGATTATTAACCATAAGTTGTAGTGGCAATGGGCAGGCCACATCGCTCGACGAACCGATAACCGATGGGCAAGAAAGGTTCTCGAGTGGCGACCACGAACCGGAACACGTTCTGTAGGTAGCTGTCCCACTAGGGGGAGCGACGACATTGTAAGAGTCGCAGGGAGCTGATGGATGCAAATGGCTAATAGCCGTTCAAGGGGGGAGGCCTATGTTCAGCAGTGGACTTCTTCCGGCTGATGATGATGATGATTAACCATTAGGGGGCGTCCATTAATTACGTGAGGCATTTTTGAGAATTTTCGACCCCCCTTCCCCCTTGGTGAGATATCGTAAGATTTTCTTCAACTCCCTCCCCCTAATCTCACGCGAGATTCTTCAAAATCTCTATTTGGGCTGTAAACGTGTTGGATTATTGTGAAAAAACCGCGACGTTTGTCAAGTCGCACACGGTGACGAATACGACAAAAAATAATATTCAAGATATAATTTTTCACGCATTTTACACCGTTTTTTGCGAGCAAAATAATTGATATTTGTTTTTTTTTTCTCCCCCCTAAGTGAGATGTGGAAAGATTTAGCTTGATTGGGGGGTTAAAAAATGCCTTACATCATTTCGGAAAAGAGCTGATACTCTGACTCTGCTAGACCGATATTAGCCAAACATAGTTAAGAACTACCGCAAGGAAACTGGCTTTCAAATGACAAAAACCGCATCGAAATCGGTCCATCCGTTTGAGAGCTACAATGCCACAGACTGATAGACGTCGACGTCAACCCCTCTTTTTTCATCCTTGTTTTTGTTTCCAAAACCGACTTTGATGTTATATAAAAAAAACTAATAGTCACATCAACAAAGAATATAAACATGCGACACTAGACTAGAAGTCATTCTAGGTATTCAAAATGCAGACACACATTCAGCAAAATTTGATACCTATGTAACCTAAATCAGGTTTCAAGGCAGTTGCTATCTCACATAAGCGCGGAGCGATGGTGGCCGAACGGTACCGCGTGCACCTTACAGAGCGCCGACACCGAGTTCGAATCCTCTCGTCCCCGCACCAATGACTTAAGCCCAAAATTAATAATCGATCCTGATCCGTTATCCGCGGTTTTGGATCGATATTTCATGTCATTGACGGTGCGGTAGCTGAGTTGGTAGTGTCTCTGCCTGCGAAACTAGCGATCCCGGGTTCGAATTCCGGTAAGGGCAAATATATGTGTGATGAGCACGAATATTTGTACCTGAGTCTTGGATATTTCTATCTATATAAGTATTCATTTCTCTATAGTATGTATATCGTGGTCTAGTACCCATAACACAACTTTCGAGCATAATTTGGGGTTAGGTTGATTTGTGTGCAATTGTCCCCGATATTTATCTATTTATTTATATCATTTTAGTACTAGGGTTTGACATAGGTAATAACTACTAATATGACATATTATGACATGACATATCGATCCAAAATCACGGATAACGGATCAGGATCGATTATTAATTCCGGGCGTTATTAAGTTATGTGTGGATATACCATCGCTCGAAACGGTGAAGGAAAACATCGTGAGGAAACCGGCATGTCCAAGAACCGCAACTTCAAGGGCATGCGACATCTACCAACCCGCACTGGGCCCGCGTGGGAGACTACATCCCACACTCTCTCTCTGAGAGAATGCCAGAGTCCCAGCAGTGGGAACGTAAAGGCCGATGATGATGATGATGATGATAGAAAGATAATATTAATAATAATAATAATGCCCGCACAATCCCATACATAGGCCTAACCCCTAACTAGGATCCCCTGTATCTAGGGTATCAGAAACTACGCGGATCGAGGATCCACAACACCCAGACACAGAACAAATACTTGCGCTTTTTTTTTTCAATGCACAAATATTTGTCCTGTAGCGGGAATCGAACCCACGCTTCATAGTCGGCTATCCGCACATTACGCCACATCGGTCGTCATAGTGATATAGATATAGTGAAGTAAGGTGTCCCTCCTTTCAATCTACTCCAAAACGACCCAGTTTCATAGTAGTAGATTCTACTACTATAGTATTAAAGTAGTATAAACCGGAATAACCAATCACTGAATTACTTCCTATAGTAATCTTTTACTAAGTGGGAAGGGGTCTTAAACTGCGATCTGGTTACGTCATTCAAGTTCCCAATCCAGTATCCCTAGTACCTACAAGTTTTGAAAACGATAAAAGTTTTAGTAAACGTCTACGTTTACGTGTCAAAGTGGCAACTCGATCTGCTTAAATTCAAAAAGTAACTCAATAACATTGTTGGAATATGATTATAACGATTTAAAATAACCCGTATTAACGATTTCAGTTCCTCCAAGTCTAGGTAAGATTCGCTGAAAAAAATATGTATGGATGGAAACGAAAACTTTTATAGTTTTTGTAAACTATCAAAACCTGTACTAGGGGTAGGTACAGGTGTAAAGTGGCGCCACCTTTGACCACATCGTCACTAAACATCAGGTGACTTGCGTTGAAAGGTTTGTCAATCCTGTTTCTCAAAGACTAAAAGACTAGCTGCACCCCGCGGTTTCACCCGCGTCTTTCTGTTATCCCGCAGGAACCTTTTTCCGAGATAAAAAGCCTATGTGTTAATCCAGGCTATAAGCTATCTCCGTTCCAAATTTCATCAGAATTGGTTTAGTAGTTACGGTGATATGTGGTTACCTATCCTATCTTATTGGTGTGTTCCGACAGCCTCACTTGAGAGCCAGTTCCCAGTCCAGGTGTAGCGTGGCACCACCTTCGACCACATCGTCACTTAACATCAGGTGACTTGTGGTCAAACACTACCCTTTAGGTAGTAAAAAATATTCACAAACACACACACACCAACTTTTGCATTTAAAATATTAGTAGGATGATTAATAGCCACACAAAAAGGTCGAAACCTGTTTCAATCAGCTGTTTGGTTTCTGCGTATGTAGAACTTAGAACACGTGTCTAACACGTGTCTTGCTCCAATTCAATCAATTAGTAATAAGAATAAAATTGTCAATGTGATCGCGCCAAAAAAATTACCTGCCGGGCGTTTCTTGCCTGTTCTTTTGCCGGCGTAAGGAGGTTGGAACAGGCGTAGCTTGTTTTATGTTTGACGTTTTAAAGTGATCACAATGTATCCTATTGAATAAAGTACTATTGACTATTGCAAGCCCTCAAAGAGATAAGATTTTATTAATTAGGGATAGCAATGTTAATAGTATTTTATGATAATTTTTAGTAATTTTTAGTTATTAAATCACAATCCTACTAATATTATAAACGTGAAAGTTTGTGAGTATGGATGGATGTACTCTTTCACGCAAAAACTGCGGAACGAATCTGAATGAAATTAGGAATATAGATAGATAGTTTATAACATACTGGTTTATAATGTATTTTTCAGGTTTAGTTTAGCGATTTTATTTCTGTATTTTTTAATATCATTAAATTTTATCAATATAATAATATAATTATGTAAGTAATATTGTTTAGAATTAGTTAACACTTTGTCAAAATGGTTAATGTTAACGTTACGTTTCAAATTTTATTTAGATAACTACAATCAATTTTTTTTAAATAATTTATTGACAAAAGTGATCATTCTGTTGTATTTGCTAATTTCACATTAAACCCGATAACTTTCTTAAAAATTTAATAAACAATAACACAAAATATCGCCTAAAGCAAAGTTGATTTCGTTACAGATACAACCGAATTATAAACGAGCAAGCCTTTCGCCTGATGGTTAGCGTCACTCTTGCCCCTTAAAAACAAATCTCTTAAAACTTTTCACGTATGAGCTAAAAAATATTTTTTCACAATCACGTCACAGCAAATCAAATAAAACAAACACGTCCGAATGAATTAATAATAAAAAAAACTTCTTGACATACCTTTTAGAAGCACGTTCACTCGTCACTTCACAATATCGAAATGTTATATATTTTATATTAACGTTTAATAAAATCTTTCGTCCTTACTCCCAGAGCTCTGGTGGCTAACTGCTTGAGCCCGAAGGATAGGGTCGAGTGAATGCTGGTTGGTTGTACCGGCTTTTATATACCATAAGTACAAGCGACCTGCGACGTTCTGGTTAAGATCGGTTTTAAGATAACCCAGCTTTAAGGTATCGAAGAGGAAAGTTTTCTATCTCTAGTTAGTACTAACATTGTTACAAGAGAAATCTTATTAGTAAAGTTTATTCCCAATTCAATCAATTAGTAATAAGAATAAAATTGTTAATGTGATCGCGCCAAAATTACCTGTCGGGCGTTTCTTGCCTGTTCTTTTGCCGGCGTAAGGAGGTTGGAAAAGGCGTAGCTAGTTTTATGTTGACGTTTTAAAGTGATCACAATGTATCCTATTGAATAAAAACATTTGAATTTTGAATTTTAGTACCCATAACACAAGTTTTGAGCTTAATTTGGGGCTAAGTAAATTTGTGTGCAATTGTCCCCCAATATTTATTTATTTTATTTATCTTTGAATCCAAAGCTGGATCAGAGAGGACAAAAAAAACCGTAAGGAGGTTAGAACAGGCGTAGCTAGTTTTAAGTTTGACGTTTTAAAGTGATCACAATGTGTCTTGAATAAAAACAATTGAATTATATATTATTAAAAAATCTCCGACTATTTAGATGACAATAAAGCTTGCAGCAGTTGTTTGTCTATACAATATATTATTATATGTATGAACATGTAATGTAGAAAAATGTTAATATGTAGCTTCAAAAAGAGAAGTGATTACCACAATTTTAACACTGAAACAACATATTAATTAGGTCAATGTGAACGTTTTTTCATCAAAATCCCAAGTGAAATTCCAGACCTATCGATAGCAAAATTTCAAGTCCGTATAAAGAGAAATCTTATTAGTAAAGCTTATTATAAAATATCGGACTATTTAGATGACAAACAAGCTTGGGATCGTAGTGAACTTGCTCCAATTCAATCAATTAGTAATAAGAATAAAAAGGTTAATGTGATCGCGCCAAAAAAATTACCTGCCGGGCGTTTCTTGCCTGTTCTTTTGCCAGCGTAAGGAGGTTGGTACAAGCCTAGCTAGTTTTAGGTTTGACGTTAAGTTCAAGCTTTACAAATAACATTTCGTTTTATATAAACTTTAAATTTAACAAGTCTTGGATTTCACTTGGAAGTTTCTTCAAAAAACGTACTTAAACATTGAACTTTGAAGGATTAAAGTTGGCAACTTTAAAGCGGTGATCAAGGCTTCGATTATAAGTTAGTAACTAACAGTTCCCCGCGGTGTCACCCGCGTCGGCTACAGTTTATCGCGATAAAAAGTCGCCTATATCCCTTCTCAGGCTCTAGACTATCTCTGTTCCAAATTTTATTTAAATCGATCCTCTAGTTTAGGTGTGAAATCGTAACAGTCAGACAGATAGAGTTACTTTCGCATTTATAATATTAGTAGGCATATATATCAACCAAACTTCATCCAAATCAGCTCAGTAATGACTTCCGACCGGCGATTTCGGGGCGACCTAGTTTATCTCGCAGGCAGAATACCTACGAGGAAATAAATACCTATAGGTAATGTCAATTGAGCTAGATTGAAGCGTGAACTTAAGTGATTGAGCTGTCACTCAATTTTATTAACTGAAAATGATTACTCATGTTATTAAACTTAAACTCAATTATTTAATAGGATAGGTACATGTGATCCCTTTAAAACGTCAAACTTAAATCTAGCTACGCCTATTCCAACCTTCTTACGCCGGCAAAAGAACAGACAAGAAACGCCCGGCAGCTAATTTTTTTAGCGCGATCTCATTGTCAATTTTATTCTTATTACTAATTGAATGAATTGGAGCTAGTTCACTACAATTCCAAGCTTTTTTGTCATCTAAAGAGTCCGATATTTTATAATAAGCTTTACGAATGAGATTTCTCTTGGTTGGTTGTAGACATTGGGATATAGAAACATGAATATTAACGAGATTTGCGGGACCACAACCCAACCAGACCAGACCCCACAAGCAGCACCCATTCACGAGTTGACGCATATGCCAAAAGAATGCTCCCAGTCACAGATTATTATGTACTTTTCCATTCTAAGACTTCCTAATATTTCTAAATATCGCAACACGTGCAAAAAACTTATCTTTCAATAGTTTTAATTTTAAACTTTATTGCGAACGGTGTAAGGGCTAGTCAACCTTAGCGGCAATAGATTTGTCAAAAGTGACAAGTAGCAACTATAGCTGTCAAATTTTATTCCAGGAATGTGGCGCTGGTTTTTTTTTATCGAGTTGTGAGAAATGACAGCGTCAATGTGTCGCTTGCGCGTGCCCGCGTCATGTTGATTCATGGGAAAAGTATTTGATTTAATCGTAAGAATTGATATTATGTTGCAATTATTCGTTTTGTTAATCTTTAGAGTTTTTATAGAAATCATAATCCTTCCTACTAATATTTATAAAAAGAGAAAGTTTGTGAGTATGGATGAATTGATAAATGGATGTTTGTTACTCTTGCAAAAACTACTGAACGGATTTGAGTGAAATTTGGAATGGAGTTTAAACCCTGGATTAACACATAGACTACTTTTCATCCCAGACAAAGGTTCCTGCGGGATAACGGGAACTGTAAGTGTAAACCAGAAAAAATCTCACAACAGTCGAAGGTACAGTCAACGACAAAAGTCGCTCAACAATAACACAATTTCCGATTACCTTTTTATCACCAACCTTTGACCACATCATCACTTAGAACCAGATGTGTTATGTTGTGATCAGAGCAATACCTTGTAAAATGTAAAAAACCACGCCATACTGATCTAAAACACATTTAGGTAATCTAGCATCATCATCATCATCATCAGCCTGTATCAGTCGACTGCTGGACATAGGCTTCTCCCATGATACACCACTGAGCCCGGTCTTCGGCTTTTCTCATTCAACCACTGGCAGCCACTCGGCGCAAGTCGTCGCTCCACCTAGTCGCAGGGCGTCCTACACTACGTTTGCCAAGTCGCGGTCTCCACTCAAGAACACGTCTACCCCAACAGCTACTTTTGTCTTTTGTAATTGGCTATCATTACTCATTAATCATTATGTGTAAACATAGCTTTCTATTGAATTTATTATAATATGAATGTGTGATGCAATGCAGGTCATGACAGTGCACAATTACCTTTCGAGGTTGGCTAGCGCCTACTATTTAAACGTTGTATATTTCATCAGATTTCATACCACAGTTAGAAAGGTAAGGCGGTCAGCAGAATTTTCGAAGAAAGTGTCTTTATTTGGCACTATTATCGCCTCGCCGTTTCACCCGCACTGAGAAAAAAATCTGACTTTCCTTCTGAGTCTTTACCTTCCAAGACCGTTTCCTTCCTTATTTTGTATTAGTTTTCCTTCTGAATCACAATTTCTTCCCGTTTGACTCAGAAGGAAAACGGTATTTCGGAAGGTCTTTTTTCTCCGTGCGCAGGAATATTTTTTCAGCATAAAAAGTAGCCTATGTATTAATCCAGGGTATAAGCTATAACCAGTCCAAATTTCACTCAAATCCGTTTAGTAGTTTTTGCGTGAAAGAGTAACAAACATCCATCATCCATCCATACTCACAAACATTCACGTTTATAATGTTAGTAGGAAGGATTTCATCATGGAGATAGAGAATTCGTAATAGGATAATTTTTTTCCCCTTCCATTCACCTGTGGATTCCTAAATAGTTTTTTTTATCTAATTTGGATTAAATTGGATAAAAAATGGATAATTATGATTCTTTTCTGGCCCACTTGTGGGGTCAAAGATAATTTTTGTCCTCTTCAATCCACCAGACTTGTGGGGTAGTTTTTATCTGCCTTGATTGCTCAGCTTTGAATTTATGGTTTTTTTTTTGTCCTCTCTGATCCAGCTTAGGTTTCAAAGATAAATATCGGGGGACAATTGCACACAATTTGACCTAGCCCCAAATTAAGCTCAAAACTTGTGTTATGGGTACTAAAATTCAAAATTCAAATGTTTTTATTCAATAGGATACATTGTGATCACTTTAAAACGTCAACTTAAAACTAGCTACGCCTTTTCCAACCTCCTTACGCCGGCAAAAGAACAGGCAAGAAACGCCCGGCAGGTATTTTTTTTTTGGCGCGATCACATTGACAATTTTATTCTTATTACTAATTGATTGAATTGGAGCAAGTTCACTAAAATACTAGACAACGATATACATACATACTTATATAGAGAAACTAGGTAATGAAATATTTTTTTTTTGTTTGATCCACCTACCTTTGGAGTTGTGTAGTAAATTTTCTCTTCCTTGATTGCTCAGCTTTGAATTCATGGAATTGTTTTGACCTCTCTGATCCAGCTTTGGATTCCTCGATATTTTTTTGTTTCCGTTGATCTGCCTGTGGACTCAAAGATAGTTAGTAAGATAGTTTTTCTTTTTTTCGATTCACCTGTGTGCTTGTAGGTAGTTTCATCTCTTCACCGAACCAACTTTGGTTTTTTCTACTTAGATCCACCATCGTTTATCCTTGCTACTAATATTTTTGGCGACGCGGTGGCTGAGTTGGTAGTGTCCCTGCCTGCGAAGCTAGCGGTCCCGGGTTCGAATCCCGGTAAGGGCAAATATATGTGTGATGAGCACGATTGTTCCTGAGTCTTGGATATTTCTATCTATATAAGTATTTATTTCTCTATATAAGTATGTATATCGTTGTCTAGTACCCATAACACAAGTTCCGAGCTTAATTTGGGGCTAGCTCAATTTGTGTGCAATTGTCCCCGATATTTATTTATTTATTATTTATATTATAAACGTGAAAGTTTGTATGTATGGATGGATGGATGGATGTTTGTTACTCTTTCACGCAAAAACTACTGAACCGATCTGAATGAAATTTGTAATGGGGTTAAACACATAGGCCGGTTAAAGGTTCCTGCGGGTGAAACCGCGGGGTGCAACTAGTATTTAAAATGTTCTATAGGAAACACCCACTGAATTAATCCTTACGGCAATTAAAGTTTTCTGTGAACGCTTGGGGATTACCAGGCGACTGGAATGGCTAAAATTTATCTCAGATTCAAGGAAAATTATAACATTTCATCATCATCAGAAAATGGTAACAATGACTTTTTTGATATTTATGCTACGAATAAAAACATTTTCTAATGAAAAATTATACAATCCTTTCTCACTTATACATAGATAGCTAGTTCTAAAACAAATGTAAGCAATCAATTGTGGTGAGTTGACGACAAACAAACAATAAAACTGAACTGAATAAGATAGTGACGACGCGGTAGCCGAGTTGGTAGTGTCACTGCCTGCGAAGCTAGCGATCCCGGGTTCGAAGCCCGGTAAGGGCAAATATATGTGTGATGAGCACGATGGTTCTTGAGTCTTGGATATTTCTATCTTTTTAAGTATTTATCTCTATATATAAGTATGTATATCGTTGTCTAGTACTCTTTACAAAAGTTTAAAGCTTATTTTGGGGCTAGGTCAATTTATGTGTAATGGTTCCCCGATATTTATTATTTATCAATACCAAGATAATTATCTTTTCAATGATTCATACATAGTTCAATCAATTGGAGCTAATTAGCATCGCCAGCGCGTCTCCCGGTCACGTCTACGTGACTCCTGTCCCGTACCACAGACTGCCGTAGTGACCACGTGACGTGCGCCGGCGCATGTGGACGTCACGGTGACGTCACCCACTCACCTGCCAGCTAACGTAATAGTCCGTGAGATCGTGACAGGTGTGATGACTTGCTTTGATTAGTCCTACTTTCCTGTTAATATTAAAAACTAGAGCCGCCCCGCGGTTTCCGGCCGTGTCTTCCATTTGATTTTGTAATCTGTGTTTCTTATTTGAATTCTTGTTTTGTCTTTTATTTTCTTACTTTGTCTAATTATATGCTAATATTTTTACTTCCATTCTTATTTTTTATTATTATTATTTTTTTTTTGTTGTTCTCTGTTTGTACTTGTCCGTGATGTCATGAGGTGGGTTCCGGCTGAAAATCAGTAACTGAGGCTGGTGTACAGCCTCAGTTGTATGCTGAGCCGGGACCTATTTCTGACATCGCGCAATGTCGCACCTGTACCTATGTTTTATGTGTGATTGTTACTTTTTGTTCATGTCCCTAATTTGTGCGATATTGTGTGTGTCATTAAAAAATGTATTTCATTTCATTTCATAAATGTATTTCATTTCATTTCTTCCCGTTATAGAACTTTTTTTGGGATGAAAAGTAGCTTATGTATTAATCCATGGTGTAAGCTATCTTTATTCCAAATTTCACTTAAATCCGTTCAGTAGTTTTTGCGTGAAAGAGTAACAAACATCAATACTCACAAACTTTAACATTTATAATATTACTTGCGCCCCGCGGTTTCACCCGCGTCTTCCCGTTATCCCGCAGGAACCTTTTACCGGAATAAAAAGTCGCCTATATGTTAATCCGGGGTATAAGCTATCTTCATTCCAAATTTCACTCAAATCCGTTCAGTAGTTTTTGCGTGAAAGAGTAACAAACATCCATCCATCCATCCATACTCACAAACTTTCACGTTTATTATATTATTAGGATAGTAAGATGTGAAAGTTTTTGATGATGGATGTTGCTTACTCTATCACGCAAAAACTATCGAACGAATTGTGATGAAATTTGGTACAGAGATAGTTAAAACCTTGGAGAAGGATATAGGATACTTTTAAAGTGTAGGTTACGCGGGTGAAACCACGGGGCACAGCCAGTAAAATGTATGAGTACAGTCAACGACAAAAGTCGCTGAACAATCACACTTTTTTCTATTATCCTCATCATCTTAGACACCAATTTTTGACCTCATCATCACCTAAAATCAGGTGTGTTATGTTGTGGTCAAAATGATACCATGTAAAATGTAAAAAATCATTTGGAAAATCGAGAACGATCAGGTACTTTTGTCGCTGACTGTACAAAAAATGTTTCGTTTGAAATAATCGTGTTTACTCTGTTTTTAAATGAACTTATAAATAAATTGAGAGAACATAAATAATAAATTTTGATGTCTTATACATGATTGGAAGCGATTTTGTATTCCGGGATTCAAAAGAAGGCTCTTTATATTGTGGAGATCCGCCGGAGATCTTTGGAGAAGCGATGATGGCTCTCTTGTAGTTTTATTTGATACCAGCGGCCCGATCACGACTGCGAACGTCTGAGGTCTAGCTGTAGTTACGTTGCGCTTGGGGTTCAATTACGTTCCAGCTAATATAGAATTCGGTATCGAAAGAAAGAAAGAATATATGTGTTTATTTGCAACAACAACACTCTTGGTACAAATTTTGTAGACCTACATAAGATACACAATTCCACCATACATCATTTTGTTATATCTCAAAGGGTTTAGGCAGCGTCTTCGTTGAAAGCTCCCAGACGGCTTATTTTTTTCCGACTCCTCCAACAAATATCGTTATATTTTAGCCAACGTATACAAAAACATGACAAATTATATCCTTAAACCTTCCTCGAGAACCACTCTATCTATTGGTGAAAACGGCATGAAAATCGGTGCAGTAGTTTTTGAGTTTATCGCGAACAGACAGACAGACAGACGCGGCGCGGAGGACTTTGTTTTCTAATAAGTAGTGAAGAAACAATATTACAGTAACAGAACTCAATGATTAAAACTAACTAACTAACTGAGATGGCGCAACGACCCAAAGTGAGTCTTGGCCTCCGATAACAATAGACGCCACTTTGAAGTCACGATGGATTTGCGCGAGCTCCAGGTGGAGGACTGGCAGGAGGTGGCGCAGGACAGACCGAACTCAACGACAGTACACAAAAATGTCAGTGTCGCAAATCGGTCCCGACTCAAAATGCTGGTTAGTCAACCAGCGCTGGTCTTCCGTTGGAACCGTTTATCGCGCTAAAGTTCAAACGCCAGGTGAACAATTCTTATTTCTAACCATAATAATCCTATTAATATTACAAACGTGAAAGTTTGTGAGTATGTATGGATGGATGGATGTTTGTTACTCTTTCACGCAAAAACTACTGAACGGATCTGAATTAAATTTGAAATGGAGATAGCTTATACCCTAGATTAACACATACCTACTTTTTTATCCCGGAAAAAGGTTCCTGCGGGATAACGGGAAGACGCAAAACCAAACGTCTGGATCACGAATATCCAAACAAAGGTATACCTATACTTAATTCATTTACTATACATAATTTATGTCCGATATCTTCTAACTTTGACATGGGCTGGCCACTTACCCATCCGCCAACCCGCACTGGGCCCGCATTGTGGACTATGGCCCATTCACTCTCTGAGTGAAGGCCTGCGTCCCAGCAGTGGGAATTTAATAGGCTGATTATTTTGCCGGCGTTAGGAGGTTGGAATAGGCGTAGCTAGTTTTAAGTTTGTCGTTTCAAAGTGATCATAATATGTAATATGTAATCCTATTAAATAAACATTGTTGACTTTGATGATGGTGAACCTGAGTTAAAACCTACGGAACCCTTGAAGGTACTATACCGCTCGTACTTGCTCATATTTTTATACGGAAAAGATGTCACCTAGACATGTCTAGACATTCAAGTTCTACATAGGATAATATGTTCAGCTGTGATTCAACAAGCATTAGGAAATGTATTCCGTAACCTTACTCGAGATGGGACAAAAAATCTCTGTCGCAGAATTGATCCAACTTGTCGCCAAGGGGGTCTAATGAATTGTACCTATTCTACGCGCCCCACGGATTCACCCGCGTCTTCCCGTTAACCCGCAAGAACCTTTTTCCGGGATAAAAAGATCCTATGTGTTAATCCAGGGTATAAGCTATCTCCATTCCAAATTTCATTCAGATCCGTTCAGTAGTTTTTGCGCGAAAGAGTAACAGACATGCATCCATCCATACTCACAACCTTTCACGTTTGTAATATTAGTGGGATAGTAGGATTTGTCACGCCTTTTCTGTTTAGCGCCAGAATACAATTAAGCAAATCATTTATTCACGCCAAAACTGGATGGATAGATAAAATGGGAAGATTGTAAATGGCAATACTTAAAAAGCATAGGTGGGACATCTGCACCTGGATTGATTGACGTCATTTTGCTATTTGAATGAGAGATGAATCTTTAGCCTGACAGTAGGCCACTTTCCAGTGCTCGCCTGGCTAGCTTCCTTTTAAAGTAACAAATAATGAATAAATATCGGGGACCATTGCACACAAATTGACCTAGCCCCAAATTAAGCTCGAAACTTGTCTTATGGGTACTAGACAACGATATACATACATAAATAGAGAAATAAATACTTCTTTCAAGTGAAGCTGGTAAAACAGAAAGATTTCGACGACGACGCGGTGGCCGAGTTGGTAGTGACCCTGCCTTCAAAGCTAGCGGTCCCGGGTTCGAGTCCCGGTAAGGGCAAATGTATGTGTGATGAGCAGGAACGTTTGTTCCTGAATCTTGGATATGTCTAGCTATATAGGTATTTATTTTTCTATTTACGTATGTATATCGTTGTCTAGTACCTACTCACAAGTTTCGTGGGGCTACGTCAGTTTGTTTGCAATGGTCCCCGATATTTATATAATTTTTATGTTTGATTTTTCACAGCTGAAAAAGACCGTAGAGCCGTTTTTCCTTATGGGGTACGGAACCCTAAAAAAGAAGGCACAATTGTGAATGAATTTTATAGCGATGATGGCTCATTGGTAGTGACGTCGGTTCGCGATCCGTAGGACGTGGGTTCGAATCCCGCAATGAGCTTGAGCTTTCGGTGAAGGAAAAACATCGTGATGAAACCATAGCTTGGTGGTAGGGCATTTTCTAGTACTCGCCTGGCTAGCTACCACCCTCTTTTTAAGAATCTGTCGCCAAGCACCTATCGGTGTGTTCCGGCAGCCTTACTTGAGAGCCAGTTCCCAATCCAGGTGTAGCGTGGCGCCATCTTCCACCACATCGTCACTTAACATCAGGTGACATGTGGTCAAACACTAACCTGTAAATAGTAAAAATAATTAACAATAACAAACATAACTTTGGTATGTGATGTGATGACGTCACGACACGACTTTCCTATAATTATGTTTAGCTAAGTGGAAGATAACTACTTCGGCCACTCAAAACCACGAAACGTAATTTCGAAGAATGGAATGGAATTCCCTTCCGGTTATAATAATAATAATAATAATAATAATTTTATTTCAGACAAATTGGTCCATACACAATAACTCATTAATTAATTAAAAAACAAAATACATATAAAATCACATTAAAATCAATTAATTACCATTCAAATTAAAATAAAATTAGGATAAATTAAAAATTAAATTAAAATGAATCATAGATTAAAATAAAATTAAATTAAATTTTAAAATTAAATGATACCTTAAAGAGGTCGTGTGGATCTGGAGTGCCCTATGTGCACATTAATCCAGTACCTCAAGATAGGGCAGTCCAGACCCACCCTTCCTGCTATGAGTTGCAGGTAGATGTTGGAGCCGCCCCGTACCCTGCACATCAGAGACGCGATTTTCTTGCGCAGTATCGCTGAGAAGCCGTCAACTCGCGCACTCGCGAACATTCCTGATGCGCTACAGTAACGCGGCAGCCCCATCAGCACCCTGAACGCGTTGTTGTACTGGACGCGCAGGGCGTTGTAAGACTTTTGCGTATGCGTGACCCATAAGCTGCTCGTGTAGAACGACTGGCAATAGGCTCTGAACAAGGTCGTTTTCACCGGCTCAGTACACCGGGCAAACCTACGTGCCAGCATATTCGCTCTTACTGACAACGCCCTGCGCTCCCTCTCCATGTCCAGGTCATCTGTGAGAGCCTCGGTGACCCAATGACCCAGATACTTGAACTTTGACACTCTCACAAGGTTGTTGCCGTTTAGAGTGACCGGTATAATATGTTGGGTACATTTTCCTGCTTCAATACCTTTTTTCCATTTTAGAAATTCTTTAATTGCTCAAGAGAATTCACAAGGTTTATTGCTGTTCTTAAATTACAGTAGCATTTGACATTCAAAGGCATGTGCTAGTTTCCTAGTATTACCAAAAGCTAGAACAAATTATGGCAAAAAAATTATTACTTTTGAAGGAGTGCAACTTTATAATAAAATACCCTCACACATTAAAAATGTAAACTCATTTAACGCGTTTAAGTCCAAACTAGCTCAATAACTCACTGCAGATTACTCTTTACTAGATAAATAGACGCGTTAAGTGGGTAGTAAAATTACCAACGACGAATTTACTATATTTTACTTTACCATTTTGTTTCTCAAGTAAGTGACGTTTGTCTTATTGAGAATAAATTCTTTAAACCTATGTGAGTGTGACCTAGCATTGCCGATCGATAGTTAATCGATAGTCTATCGATAGACAACCAATGGAAACACTATCGATATGCCTATCGATACTATCGATAGCTTAAAACGAGGCAATACTATCGACAGTATTGCTGCCTGTGAAGCATAAACTACTAGTACCATGACTATCGATCGTTTTTTATTTACGAGGTACAATACTATCGATAGTATCGTAACTATCGATAGTATGGATACTATTGCCTCGTTTGAAGCTATCGATATCGATAGAATGGTTTTCTTAGATTAAAACTATCGATAGTTTTACTGCGGCAACACTAGGTACATCTACCAACCCGCACTGGGCCAGCGTGGTATACGGCTTTCTGAAAAAAGGCCAGAGTCCCAGCAATGCTGGGCATATCACATGATGATGATGATTTGACAAACGAGTTAGATGATGTTACGTGATGATGTGGTCTGGATTGGGAACTGGCTCTCAAGTAGAACTATTGGAATGCACCGATAAGTGCTTTGTGATAGATTCTTCAGGGTAGCTGGTCAGGCGAGTACTCAAAATGCCCTACCACCAAGCTATGCTTTCGCCGCGATATTTTCCTTCACCGAAAGCTCAAGTTCATTGCAGGATTCGAACCCATGACCTGGGGGTCGCATGTCGACATCGCTACCATTGAGTCATAGTCGCTTCTCAATCAATTGAAAACAATCCAGAACATACCAAATCAAAACCCAGAGGGCAGACAAAACCGGTATAAAACCCTAAAATCCAGTCAAACCGGTACAAATGCACATAAAGTCCTAAAAATCCAACCAAACCGGTAATTGCCAACTCTCAATCAATCAATCAATTTATTTGCTAGAATACACATGTAAATATAGCTTGGTGGCATAATATAGCTTAAGTTTAGAATCTGTCGCTCAGGACCTACCGGTGTGTTCCGGCAGCCTCACTTGAGAGCCAGTTCCCAGTCTCGGTGTAGCGTGGCGCCATCTTCGACCATATATGGTCACTTAAAAACAGGTGAGTTGTGGTCAAACGCTACTAAGTAAACATAATTTTATTATGGCAATATTTTTTTACCCGATTGCGAAAGAAGGAGGCTTGTGTTTTTCCAGTGTATGTATTTATATTTCTTTGGCACGGCCTGCAGCCTAAATGGCTTTAACATAAATGAGGTGTCATTAGATTCGTCTTTATTGTGAGTGACATAAGGTGCTTTATTTTGGCGCAGTCGGGTTTTTTGTTCAAACACTTTTATTAGCTTCACTTGTAACTAATTATCTAACTAACAATGTAATCAAATCTTAGAAGTCAATTTTAACCTACTAATTGGTGTTGATTCGGTTTTGCATTCTCTAAAACTAAACTAAGTTTGACAGGTCTATTAGTATTGCTGTTTTTTTCTAACCACTGAAGTAAAAAAGGGCAGCATTCCTTTTAGACCTGTCAAACTTAGTTTAGTTTTAGAGAATGCAAAACCGAATCAACGACCGAACCGATCGTATCGACTTGAAACTTTGTATGTTTATGTAATCCCGATGATAATGCAATAATTTGATATCATCAACGTGATCTGATGATGGGGCCAGGAGGTGGATAGTGGAACTCTTCAATGGCTACTGGTAAACCCATCGAATTTGGGCTCATTTGATTCGTTTTGACGAGTCCAATAGATTGAGCCTGGTTACATAGTTTTTTAAGCTATTATTTTATTCCCTTTGTAATTTAATAGATATGCATTGTAAATATATATTTTTCTTATTTGTATACAAGTCCTTTCGAACCTTTTTCTCACCACTTACCGATTGAATCGAGATGGAATTGAGAACAAATCGATTTCGGTAATCGAATCAGCGATGACAACGTAGAATAAGTCACGCTGGGCGCTAATCGGTTTGTTTGTCCGTTATTACACTCAAATATTGGTAAATGGTTGTTTAATACAATGAAAGGGTAATTAAACAGTGGGGGGTGTTTGGTGTAATGACGTCACCGGAGGAGATGCAGAATGTACCTTAGCAATAATTCGTCATGGTTGCTTGCTCTTTTGACGAAGTAAAGAGATTGGAACAGGCGTAGTGTTAAGTTTGACGTTTTAAACGTTTTTGTCATCTAAATAGTCAGATATTTTATAATGAGCTTTAATAATAAGTTTCACTTTATACGGACTTAAAATTTTGCTATCCTACTTCCTACTAATAATATTATAAACGTAAAAGTTTGTGAGTATGGATGGATGGATGTTTGTTAATCTTTCACGCAAAAACTACTGAACGAATCTAAATGAAATTGGAAATGGAGATAGCTTATACTCTGGATTAACACATATGCTACTTTTTATCCCGGAAAAAGGTTCCTGCGGCATAACGGGAAGACGCGGGTGAAACCGCGGGGTGCAACTAGTAGATTATATTTCAACACCTTAAAACGTGTACCTTTGAACGAATTGCTGAGTTTATGGAACCTAGTAGTGGGTGTAATCAAATCAACATTAAGCAGAAACGCCGTAGGGCTAGAATTAAGCTTCTGAACTAATCAAATTTCGGCTAAATTTAGCTCCAGTAAAGAACAATACCCCTGAGCTCGCAAAACAGTTTTCACTTAAAACATCATAACCCACTTTATTTATATACCTATAAACAATTATTTTGAATTCTGAATAAATTCGAAGCCAGTTTTGTTTTTATTAGTAATTAAATTCAAATTCGATCTCAAATGTATTTATTTCTAGTTATTACTAGCTGACCCGGCAAAGTACGTATCGCTAATCAAAGTTGTCTGAACTTTATCTATAATATAAATAAAACAAAGTCAGTCAGTTTATTTATATTATCTCACCTTTTCAACCTTCCTTGGACTTCTACAAATACGTTGAACGTTGAAAAGAACAGGCAAGAAACGCCCGACAGGTAATTTTTTTGGCGCGATCACATGAGACTAACAAACGTCAATTCATATTTATCTATGCTAAATAACTAGTTTCACCTATAGTTAGTAATAATATAGTTAACTAGTTTCACCCCGTGGTTCCCGCGTTATGTCTTTATCCAGAGTATAAGATATCTCTATTCTAAATTTCATTCAGATCCGTTCAGTAGTTTTTGCGTGAAAGAGTAACAAACATACACCCATCCGTCCATACTCGCAAACATTCACGTTTATAATATTAGTAGGATTATTATGGTTAGAGATAAGAATTGTTCACCTATCTGAGATATCTTTGCAAACTTGAGTCGTGTCCTAAATTTTTACACTACCGAACTCGAGTTTTTTAAAACACTACAGACTAAATTATTTCGTTGATGAAGGCGCTGTTTAAACACAAGTAGGTTTTAATACGCGTTAAAGTATGCCTAGATTACATTAATTCAACACCCACGCGAAATGATACAGTAATCTAATCCAGAAATCTGGATGAAACTAAGGAAGAGACAAAGTACATTTTATGCGAAAGACCTAGACTTAATGGAGATTAAACTAGATTTCGCTTACAAAAGCGGTATAGGATTAAGGATTCCTTTTTATTTGAACAGAAAATCAGCCTTCAATTCAAATTTACTTGTAATGACAAACACACTGTGTTTTTATTTTTTTTATCATATGTATGTGTTTTTTAATGGCAATAAATTGATTTGTTATTAAGATTCCAATGTGGCTTTATTCTCAGGTTTTTGCCCGGACCTTTGTTAGGCATTAGCGGAGCCGTTGCCAACGCTAAGAATCAAATATGACAAAAAAAACTATGGTGCAGGAAAGGAAGGGTGAAATACTATTGCAACAATGCTAAAAAGTTATCTGGGTTGTTATTGTTATCCGAAATTATTATCTTTATATAGGTCTTAAATTCAAGGATTACGAAATTTCAATTTGGATAACCTAGAAAAATTACCAACAAACAATGAAGAAAATTAAGTCTATTTGTATTATTTAATTCTAATTTTGATTAAGTGTCCGTGACATCGATGTTACGAGTTTTACGATATGATGCGATATCGACGTTGAAACATCGATGTTTTATCTACTAGCATCGATGATCATCGAAAATCGATAAGCAATTGAGCATCCCTATAAGAGCGTTTCAAAATATAGGAACCCTAAATTAAACTGAAACGTGCCAAATCTTATCGGAATAAGATGAAAGGATTAAACTTAATTAAAGGGCAAAGTTCATGATTACAGTACCTTAGGTACAATTTGGTACTGTGCGTTACTTGCCTGTTATTTTGCCGGTGTAAAGAGGCATGCCTCTCCATGGCTAGTTGGACGGTAACGTTCAGTTGAAAATTCTACTTCCGGTCACCCATCCAAGTAACTGTCGCGCTGAGAGTTGAACTTGGTTGATCTTTTACCACCGACCCGACCAGATATGACACGAGCGCTAAACACGGATATTTGTTTATCACATTGGCAAGAGTTCAAGAACGCCTGTGTTTGGCGAAAAACATTATTTGCTTTACCTTATAATATGTTAATTTTGTTTATATTTCCCATTGAAAACTAGTTAGACGAGAATTGTTAAAAATCCGGGTTACAAATTTAATCAATTATTACAGTTATGTGGCTGACGTTACAACTTTTTTTGTTTTGGCTTCTATCTACTTGTTCTTTTTTCACTACTTACAGGGTATAGCGTTTGACCATAAGTCGTGACGATGTAGTCGAAGGAGACGCCACGCTACACCTGGATTGGGAAGAACCCCAACATTCAAGGGCACGCGACATCTACCAACCCGCACTGGGTATCTGGGTAACGCTTGCGACTTACAAGGCGCTGACACCGAGTTCGAATCCTCTCGGCCCCGCACCTATGACTTAATAAATGATGTGCCTATTTGCCATCGCTCAAAACGGTGAAGGAAAACATCGTGAGGAAACTGGCATGTCCAAGAACTGCAACATTCAAGGGCATGCGACATCTACCAACCCGCACTGGGCCCGCGTGGTAGATTAGGTACAGCCCATACTCTCTCTCTGAGAGAAGGCCAGAGTCCCAGCAGTGGGAACGTAAAAGGCTGATGATGATGATGATGATGATTTATGTACGCTAATTAGTCAACATTGTAAAGGCAATCGTAAACCTGGTTCAAACCAGTTTGATGCATCTAAAGATAGTAAGGAGCATCTCTAATCCAATGATAATATCTCTATTTAGCTATATATAAAGTACCAAAGCGTGTTTGTTTGTTTGTTTGTCCTCTTTGCGACAGTTTAAGGTCCAAGTAATGTCTTAGGTTACTTTTTATCCTAGAAAAAAAAACTGGACACGGTGCCGTACCATTTTATTTTCTGTGAGAACTTTAAGGTTTAGGATTCTTAGGTTTTCATGTAAAATATGTTGCGTGGCTTTATTTTTCCAAATAGAAAACTTGAAATTTTGAGGGTATGTTTGTCTTGGTGCACTAAGAAAGTTTCTTTTTAAATTTAACCCCTAGAGGGGTAAAAATGGGAAACTGTCCACGCGGGTGAAACCGCGGGGAACAGCTAATAGTAGAAAAATAAATACTTACATAGATAGAAATATCTAAGACTCAGAAAAAATTATTCATTTGTTTACCTGTCTACATTTTTGATTGGTTCAGTTTTTTTTAGTATAATACGTTCGTAACAGTACCCCCGGGTTCCGTTTTAATATCGTATTTACAAGACCCTAAAAATAAGTAAAATAAATAGATATCGAGGGACAATTGCACACAAATTGACCCAACCCCAAATTAAGCTCGAAACTTGTGTGAAAATGCACGGTTCACGGGTGAACCCATGAACGAGCTCAGCTAGTGATTTCACATTGACTAGTACCTATTTGTATTGCTTTTACAAATACAAATGAAGCAAAGCATTGTGTTTGAAGATACGAGTTGTAGGTCGTTGACCTCGATTACAATAATACGCAGTTGTAATTTCTATTCAAGTCTCATGTTGTATTCAAATTCCCACGTAAACGAAATCGTATTTCCGATACTTGCAAAATTATATTGGCGGCGTCGTAATACTAGCAAAGGTTCTAGGTTAACGAGCAATAATCCTTATGTCAGAATATAACTATAAAAAACATGTAACAATTAGAATTCATAGTAACTTCATTCTTTTACCTACTTAAATATTGCCATTATACTCATTACATAATCCATTTAATTATAATTATTTGTTATGGCGTCACACGATTAGTGTATTTGCCAGTGTCAAGTATAAAATATTTCAAACTCAGAGAGTTGAATCAAGTTGATGATGATGACGATGAGATGATGGGATGAGGATATTATTTAAGTAAAGTAGTGGAGCTTTACTTAAACTTTACGCGGACTTTTTTGGAGCAACTAGAAAAGTCACTTGCACAACTTTATTTCAATTTCCCACACTCGTACACATTAACGAACACATAATGGTTAATAATCCACCAATATTACACATTATCACTCGAAGAAACACAAATTTGGAAATAAAAACAAAATTTTCACGTTGACAATTCGATTGCCGCCAAAAAAGTCATAATAATTATTATATTCTTTCCATCAATTTTGATGGGGTAGATTTTGGCGGGAAAGAATGGTGACGGTCGATTGAACTCGATTGTATTATAGCTTTTTTTTTGTTTTGTTATGGCGTCACACGATTAGTGTATTTGCCAGTGTCAATTATAAAATATTTCAAACTCAGAGAGTTGAATCAAGGTTAAATGATGATGGTGATGATGATGATGAGATGATGGGATGAGGATAGTGTCTAAGTAAAGTAGTGGCACTTTACTTAAACTTTACACGGACTTTTTTGGAGCAACTAGAAATGTCACTACCACAACATAACTTTATTTCAATTTCCCACACTCGTACACATTAACGAACACTGGTTAATAATCCACCAATATTATCATTATACTTGAAGGAACACAAGTATTGAAAATAAAATTAAAATTTTCACGTTGATAATTCGATTGCCGCCAAAAAAAACCTAGGCAAAGGTTTTGACAGTTGGAAGTTTTCTGAAACGGTTTTTCCTTTTGCGCCATACTCCATCCTGAGACTGTACTGGAGCCAAAATTTTTCTTACTGTACTGGACCCAAAATTTTTCTTAGCACCTTCCTTTCTGTAACCAAGAAAAAAAAATTGCTTTTTGGCGTTTCTTGCCTACTCTTTTGCCGGCGCAAGGAGGTTGCAAAAGGCGTAGCTAGTCTGAAGTTTGTTGTAAAGTGATCATACTATATCCTATTAGATAAGGAATTTAATTTATTTTTTTTGACCTAATGAAGTTTTTATTTAAGTTAGTAGAAAAAACTTTGCAACTAAGTCGCCGAAAATAATATGTTGTATGTTACGTAGACATAAAAATGTTGTGCTAGAGAATTGCAGTTCTTCTAAAATCCAAATTATTACAATCATGCGGAACCGGGGCGTGTTATTAGTTTTATTACAATGTTTAGTTTTAAAAAGTAACACTGATAATGTGTGTATAACTTTACTGAACGTATCATTCTACCTGCCGCATTCAACTGCTAAAGACGTGCGTCATTTTTAATTGTCTCCAAGAATCGGTACTTGTCTTAAATTGCCGCCTTTTACCTCCTCACTACAAAACTTTACGCGGGAAACACGTATTCGGTTTTCGAACGGACCTTTTTCGTGTTGGAACTTTTTCGTGGTTTTCGTTAGAGTTTGATGTCGGTCTGAGGCGGGGTTTAAAATTAATATTGTGATTGAAAACAAGATGTTAAGTGTTTGTTGTAAAATACAATACTTTCTGTACTTCGCCATAAAATAACCTTGAGTTCAGTGGTTGTGTTTGAGTTGCTCCGTATTCAATACCTCAATACCTTTGGAATTTATCGGTGAGTCTTAGCGTTATTTTTTTTCTAATTGCTTTTGTTACGGTGTTTATGTTAGCGTTTTTCTTAATCTACCTTCCATTTACTGTGAAATTTTATTAGTCATGCTTTGCATTACGGTGTATCGTTATAGAAATTATTTTTTATTGGAATTCAGGTTGAAAATTAGAAAGAATTTACGTTATTTCCCTACCTTTTTTTATCTATAAGTACTCAATTGAAAAATAACAAAAAAAAACTCCACAAAGTAAACAGAACCTACTGAAATTACAAATGCGAAAGTTTGTGTGTGTGTGAGTGAATGTTTTTTTTTTTGATGAAATATGTAATGGAGATAGCTCATACCCTGGATTAACACATAGACATTTTTATTCCGGAAAAACGTTCCAGCGGGATAACGGGAAGACGCGGGTGAAACCGCGGGGCGCAACTAGTATAGCAAATACATATATAGTTTTGTTTCCACAATATTATTTTAATCAAGTTTATTATTAACTAGCTGTTCGGTTTCACCCGCGTGGGCTACAGCTCTATGCATGCAAAGTCTCAGCCCGATCGGTTTAAAATTGACAAATTTTCATACAAACTTTCATCCCCTATTTTATCCCTTGGGGGTAGAATTAATCAAAATCCTTTCTTAGCGGATGCCTACGTCATAACAACTATCTACCTGCATGCCAAATTTTAGCCCGATCCGCCCAGTGGTTTGGGCTGTGCGTTGATAGATCACTATGTCAGTCAGTCACCTTTGAGTTATATATATTTAGATTATAACTAGTGTCAGAACAATTAACCATTCATTCCCACATACTTGGGAAGGTAATCTGACCTACTTAATAAATCACTAGGTAGTTATAAAATTAATATTTTGTTGTCATGTTGGTATTCATATTTCCGGTGTCGGGTTGGCAGGTCACTTCCGAAGTGAATGGTCATGGAATGCACATAAAGAAAGTAAACATGTCTGTGCGTGTTGTTTTTTTAGGGTTCCGTGTATTTAAAAGGAAAAAACGGAACCTTTGTAGATCTGAGTTTAACTTTGAGTTTTACAAAATTAACTTCGAGCAGAATTTTAGGTGATTCTTTGCACAACTTGGGAGACGGTCTTGAGAATAACTTTTCGCATTTCCTTTTTTTTATATATGCTCTTCATTCTAAGAGCTATTGTCCAAAGAATGGGAGAGGATCGTGCGGTCAAACGAGCGAGCATACATTGGACGGCCTTAGGTTCAATTGCCGCCAAAAGAAAAAGAAAAAATATTTCAGATAAAACTTAAAAATTTATTAATTCATAAATGTTACAATACAATTCAAGAATTCATTGATGATAAAAGCGTCACAATCACACCACCTCTAAAATAATATTGTGTGTACCTACGTATAAATATATAATTTCTTTATGTATGGGTTGTCCGTAACTAGAATTTTATGTCATTATGTTTCTATATGCTATACCCTAACAGGGTCCTGTTGTTATGACAATTTGCATAAATAAATAAATAGTCAGTCAGTGGTAACAGAAACGGAACGGAACGTTAATTTAAAAAAAATCTAGTGTGTCAGACCTTCAGACTGCTGTCACATCATCATAAGACTTGTACAGTCAACCACAAAAGTCGCTGAACAATCACACATTTTTCAATAATCCTCATCGTCTTAGACAGCAATTTTTGACCTCATCGTCACCTAAAATCAGGAGTGTTACGTTGTGGTCAAAATGATACCATGTAAAATGTAAAACAAAAACACTAATAATTACTGATTTAAAACACATTTGGAAAATCGAGAACGATCAGCTACTTTTGTCGCTGACTGTACTTAATAGTTGTGGAAGTAAGATTGCCTTGGCTTTGTCTCGGAGGCCTTTCTGCAAACAAATGACTTAACATTATAACAAAATGTCATTAAAAATCAAGTGTGATCTATTCGTGGAAGGCTGGGTTCCGTATCTTTTTTCTGACTGTGTGTATGTGGTGAGTGAATAAGGATATCTATTTATTTTATTTTAATTTATGTTATCCTATAATATTAAAATCATATGGAGTATGGCGGAAGAAAACGAACCGAGAAATCGAAGAACTGATGGCCGAGCCGAATGTCATCGGCGAGATGAAAGCGCACAAACTTCGCTGGCTCGGCCACCTTGAAAGAATGGGAGAGGATCGTGCGGTCAAACGAGCATACATGGGACGGCCGAGTGGCCGTCGCCCTGTCGGCCGTCCCAGATATCGCTGGAGAGACGAAGTCACGAAGGACTTGCGCTCACTCCAGGTGGAGGACTGGCAGGAGGTGGCGCAGGACAGACCGAAGTGGCGTCTTTTGTTATCGGAGGACAACACTCACTTTGGGTCGTTGCGCCATCTCAGTTAGTTTAGTTATCAGAATCATAGACTAGCTGAGTCCCTCGGTCTTTCCGCTACCCGTAGGAATTTTTCCGGGATGAAAAGTAGCCATGTATTAATCCAGGGCATCTCTTTTACAAATTTCATTCAAATCAGTCTTCTTCTTCTTCTTGCCCTGGTCCCATTTATTTGGGGTCGGCGCAGCATGTATTCTTCTTCCAAATCAGTCAAATCAGTCTTACACATTATTATTGTATTGTGAAATTAATAATCGATCCCGGTCCGTTATCCGCGATTTTGGGTCGATATGTCATGTCATAATATTATTAAGTTTTCTACACTATTGAATTAGGAAATGCCTCTGTAATAATAGCTGTAATTTATTTTATTAGATATTATAATATGACAAAACAACACAATACATGCAATTGGATAGAATATTAAACTAAATACTGAGAACTAAAATACTTCAAACTAAACATCTACAAATACATATAAAACATGATTTAGGTCGGATTTATTATTTGTTTTTTTTTTAAATTTTTGTTTTTCTCTGTAATTGAATTAAGTAAAAAAAAGTAATATGTCATTTTAGTACTAGAGCTTGACACATTATGACATGACGTGTCGATCCAAAACCGCGGATAACGGATCAGGATCGATTATTAATGTCTGGCGTTAGTGTATAACAAATATCCCATATCCCAATGTGTACAACCAAACAAGAGAAATCTTATTAGTAAAGCTAATTAAAAAATATCGGACCATTAGATGACAAAAAAAGCTTGGGATTTTAGTGAACTTGCTCCAATTCAATCAATTAGTAATAAGAATAAAATAGTCAATGTGATCGCGCCAAAAAAATTACCTGCCGGGCGCTTCTTGCCTGTTCTTTTGCCGGCGTAAGGAGGTTGGAACAGGCGTAGCTAGTTTTAAGTTTGACGTTTTAAAGTGATCACAATGTATCCTATTGAATAAATAAATAAATTGAAATTGAAATTGAATCGCGACCATCGTGTTTTTCGGTCAGTGACGTCAGTCACGTGACAGTTGTTAGTGTTTTGGCAGAAAAATTCATAATTACTCTAATTTTGTATATTTTCTCATCAAAAATACTAATAATTTTAAATGAAATATTTTTTTATGGTAAACAAGAGTCAATCTTTAAAATAAAAGCAATTCCGAAAAATGGTTAACATCCCTATTGTTGCCAGCCATCGTTCTTCTCAACCATATGCGTTGGGTTATCTGCCAGTCATTGTTAGTTAAGTTGATACGTGATAAAAAGTAAATATTGTCTTTGGTAAGATAAATTGACACGCTGCGCTGCCGCGTGTCTAGAAATTGGAAGGAATAGACCTGTGAGTAACGGTAGAAGATCCATTATTCGCTTGTGGAGTGTGGAAAAGGTGCTAGCCAGAGAGATATATTATAGTGATTACGTATAATATATTAATAGATTGGGCACTGGCATGTTTATAGAAAGAACAATGGCCAAAACGGACCCGAGGTCGTATGAAAACGATCTTTGAACGATAAAAATTTTAATTTTTTGTCTAAATATTATTATAAAAAGAGTCTAAACACGTTGTACAGTCAACGACAAAAGTCGCTGAACATAAACAAATTTTCCGATTCTCTTTATCATCTTAAATACCTACTTTCGACCGAATCAAAGTCAAAGTCAAAGTCAAAGTAAATTTTTATTTATTCAATAGGATACATTGTGATCACTTTAAAACGTCAAACTTAAAACTAGCTACGCCTGTTCCAACCTCCTTACGCCGGCAAAAGAACCGGCAAGAAACGCCCGGCAGGTAATTTTTTTGGTGCGATCACATTGACAATTTTAGTCTTATTACTAATTGATTGAATTGGAGCAAGTTCACTAAAATCCCAAGCTTTTTTTGTCATCTAATGGTCCGACATTTTTTAATTAGCTTCACTAATAAGATTTCTCAAGCACAAGCAGCACGCGTTCACGAGTTGACGCATGTGCCAGCCGTCGCTCTCCTCGACCGTATGAGAGGGAAGAGGGCGACCCGACACACGACGCCGCCGCAAGCAAAGTCACTTTCGTGAATATGACTGTTTTGGCTGTTTACCGAAAATGGTTAGAATAGGGGAAATAGGGAGAAAATCATCACTTAACATCATGTGTGATGTTTTATGGTCAAACGCAACCTTGTAAGTTATCAGGAAATAACAAAATTACCGATCTAATAGGCAATAGGAATATCGAGTATGATCAGACTTTTGACACTGACTGTACAGTCAACGACAAAAGTCGCTGAACAATCACACTTTTTTCTATTATCCTCATCATCTTAGACACCAATTTTTGACCTCATCATCACCTTAAATCAGGTGTGTTATGTTGTGTTCAAAATGATGATACCATGTAAAATGTAAAAAAAAACAATAATAATTACTGATTTGAAACACATTTGGAAAATCGAGAACGATCAGCTACTTTTGTCACTGACTGTACCTACACCGCCGCCGTTTTGTATTTGTATTTCCGTTTTGATAACATTAAGATTAGTAATTAGTACGCTAATTAATTGCTTAGTTAATTAACATTGACGTCTATAAACATAAATGTTAATCACACTACTGTCAGAAATACAAGACACGTGCGTTCTAGGGATGTGCCCAAGTCCCTTCAAATTCTAAATGCGAAAGTAACTATGTCTGTCTATCTGTCTTTCACGCCTAAACTACTCAACCGATTTAAATGATTTTTTTACGGAGGTTGTTTGAGCCGTGAGGAAGGACATAGGCTACTTTTTATCGCGATAAACTGTAGCCCACGCAGGTGAAACCGCGGGGAACAGCTAGTGTTTAGTAAACCCGAGTGTTAAGTGATCAAACATTTTACGGTTTCTTGATCTTCCTACGGAACCCAATATTGAACCGCAGTGCTGTAGGCAAGGTCATTGCAGCTACTACTTGCCACGGGTCGTCGACCTGGTATCCAGTTCAAGGCTCATCAGGTTCGGTTCAGCCGTCGCTTGTCAACTGTTTCCAGTTCACTTCCAGACTGACCCAGTAACTGTGAACGAGTGGGTACAGTCAGCGACAAAAGTATCTTTCTTTACCAACACACACACTCACACATACATACACACAAACAATACAAACATATACACACACACAGCAAATACACCCTCCGCTTAGATTAAAACTTGAATTTATATTTAATGACCGATGTGGCGCAATGGGCAGATAGCCGACTGTGAAGCGTGAGGTCGCGGGTTCGATTCCCGCTACAGGAAAAATATTTATGCATTAAAAAAAAAGCGCAAGTATTTGTTCTGTCTGGGTATTGTGGATTCCCGATCCTCGTAGTTTCTGATGCCTAAGAATGCCCTAGATACAGGGGAACCTAGTTAGGGGTAAGAGCCTGTGTATGTGATTGTGCGGGCTTTGTTTTATATGTAGGTATACTAGCTGCGCCCCGCGGTTTCTGCAGTTTATCGCAATAAAAAGTATCCTATGTCCTTCCTCAGGGTTCAAACTATCTCCGTACAAAATATCATTTAAATCGGTTCAGTAGTTAGGGCGTTACAGCTTGACAGACAGAACGAGCTACTTTCGCATAAATTTATAATATTAGTAGAATTTTCAATTATTTTTTTTATGACTATGGCTTTTATGTGACTAGCCTTATTCAGCTAAACGACCACACTCTCCAGAGCATTCCGGACATACGTAGGTACCTGGTACATATATATATATAAACGGTAACTGTCGGCGGCGGTATGTGATCACGGCACGTCCGCCTCTCGGCACTAGACAGTAGGTAGGAGGAAACTGGCATCCGACGTGGACCACTACTGTCTCCGACATGTGGATGATGAAAAAAGTTTATGCTAGTCTATAAACATATATCTAAATATATATAACTCAAAGGTAACTGACTGACATAGTGATCTATCAACGCACAGCCCAAACCAATGGACGGATCAGGCTGAAATTCGGCATGCAGGTAGATGTTATGACGTAGGCATCCGCTAAGAAAGGATTTTGATTAATTGAACCATACTGCACCGACACCAAATGGGACCAGGGCAAGACGAAGAAGATATATATCTAAGTCGTACACTCTTGTCAGAGTGGTCGAGGTTGCTGTGATGCGTTGTCTTTGGCTTGGACACCTCTGATGGCAATGTGACGCCATTTTTCCAACGAAGAAGATGTTTTCTATCAAATGATGTCTAGTTCCTATTGTGTATCTAAATCTATTGCCAAATTGATACCTCGCAGAGTTGGTCGTAAACATATTAACTAATTTATCAATAACTGCGTAAAACGTAACGCGCAATATGTATATCAGACACCTACTTCCGATTCAGAAGAGCAAGGAAGAAAATTCCAAAAAAATATCGCTTTATTATGATAGGATGAAAATGTTTAAAAAGGCTTCTCAGATCACCTCATTATCATCATTCATTTAAAAAAATAAATACTAAAGACGCAAACCGACCCGGGTGTCTTGCCTGTTCTTTTGCCGGCGTAAGGAGGTTGAAAAAGGCGTAGCTAGTTTTAAGTTTGGCGTTTTAAAGTGATCAGAATATGTATCCTACTAAATAAATACGTTTGAATTCGGAGAAGAAGAAGAAGAAGAAGACTACTGGCAGCTTATCAGCTTACGCTGGCTTGATTAACGTTGATGACATTTAGGCTTCCAGCTACAAAAAATTGGTTGTCTGTAAAGTCGGTTTACTGACGATAGTTGAACGTGACAACGTCGATTGGCCGATTGTGCTTCTTTGTCGCTCGTTCCGCGCTCTCGCTTGCACTTCAAGCCTTACATGGAACGCCTCAGAGCGAGGTAACGCCGCAGAGTGATGTAACGCCGCAGAGCGAGGTAACGCCGCATGACTCATGTTTTTTCGTGCGTGCAGCCGGCTCTATCGAATTATAAGACGTTGTCACGTCAAAAGTCTGCAACTTTGAAGTTTTTTATGGAACGGATTTTTATTGGTTTTGAGAAAACTATAGATTGTAGTACAAGTAATTTTTTCAAAGATACGTGACAACCTTGCGTTTCAGCCAAAATTTAGGCACACAACTCACGACTCCCAAAATCTACGTTATCATTACCTATTGTGCAAGTCTATTGTAATGATTTCAAATCGAAATGCGCACGCGCATTATTGTGACGCATTCACCTATACCTACTTACCCATTTATATTAAAACTAGCACCTATCGGTGTGTCCGGCAGCCTCACTTGAGAGTTTTCAGTCCAGGCGTAGCACTCAAGCTCAAAAATATTGGCCCTGCCATACGCTGTTGACCTTGCTTGATCAGGTGAAAGCATCCCGCACTGACTTTATGGGCGACTGAGGGGCCGATTTGCGAGTATGAAATACGTAAAAAATTCGCAAAAAATAATTAAAGCAATATTTTCAAAATATGGCCTGAAGGTGTTTTGGGTATTATATTTCTTAATACGCTGATGGTATTAACAAGTCTTTGTTGCATAAATAGTAGGAGTAAAGTAGTTAGGAGTGACTGAAGCGATGACGGCTGATAGGGGAGAGTGGAAGAAGAATACATGCTGCGCCGACCCCAAATAAATGGGACCAGGGCAAGAAGAAAAAAAAAAAAAAAAAAAAAGTAGTATTAAGCTTTTATAAAATGGGGCACTTATGGGAAAATGGGGAAATATATTTTTTTCATTTTTCGGCCTGATGGTGTTCTGCTACATATCAAGTAGATTAACATATATTTTTATTATATTTTTTTAGACCAGAATTACACAGAGAGATAGTTTTAATTAACCCCGTTTTTCAGCTTAGCTTGGGAACCAGTGCCTTAAGTAGGTTAGGTTACAACATGTGATCACTTTAAAACGTCAAACTTACAACTAGCTCCGCCTATTTCAATCTCCATACGGCAAAAGCACAGGCAAGAAACGCCTTGTTAGGTGCGATCACATATTTTACAAATAAATTACTTGTGGACAAACGTAACGCTGTAAGATTTATATATAAATATAAAAAACCTAGCTATTCTACGTGGTTTCACCTGCAGTATGATGGGTATGTGAAATATCCTACTAATAGGTATTATAAAACGTGAAAGTTTGTGAGTATGGATGGATGTTTGTTACTCTTTTACGCAAAAACTACAGAACGGATCTGAATGAAATTTGGAATGGAGATAGCTTATACCCTAGATTAACATATAGGCTACTTTTTATCCCGGAAAAGGGTTCCTGCGAAAAGACGCGGGTGAAACCGCGGGGAGCTAATAGTTTTAGAATACATCTTGGCTTGGGGCTCTGATATCTACTTTCCAATTAAGTAAATGCTTCTCATCTTTCAATCCCTCAAGAAGTCTCTACCTTGCGCCCTGTACATAGATAACAGATATTGAGCCTTGAACTTTGATCAACCAATTGTACTGCTTGTAATTCCTTACACGCGTAGGTCTGCGCATTCCAGCGGTTCACCGGCATATACTCCGGTACAGTTCTCACGATGGCCAAACGAGCCATTGGCCCATTGTTCTGCTTCCGGCCCAAATGCGACGCATGTCCTTATCTGATGACGCATCGATCTCTAGATTGGTCTGAGACGCGTCTAGGCGATGGACGATAGATGTTTGACTAAACATAACTCAGTAGCTGTTCCGCGTCAGTTATCTTGGTAAAAATAGTCAATAGTCAATAGTACTTTATTCAATAGGATACATTGTGATCACTTTAAAACGTCAAACTTAAAACTAGCTACGCCTGTTCCAAACTCCTTACGCCGGCAAAAGAACAGGCAAGAAACGCCCGGCAGGTAATTTTTTTGGCGCGATCACATTGACAATTTTATTCTTATTACTAATTGATTAAATTGGAGCAAGTTCACTAAAATCCCAAGCTTTTTTTGCATCCTATGTCCTTCTTCAGGCTTGGAACTATCTCCTTAGAAAATTTCATCAAAATCGGTTTAGTAGTTACGGTGATACGTGGTAACAAACATTCACACATACACACAAACTCTCGCATTTATAATATTAGTACCTATGATAGTAGGATAGGATTAGTAGGATAGCTCGGTGATGCTCGGGCATTTTCTAGTGCTCGCTAAAATCTGTCTCCAAGCACCTATCGGTGTGTTCCGACAGCCCCATTTAAGAGCCTGCAGTTCTCAATCCTGGTGCCGCCTTTGACCTGACGACCGATGTGGCGCAATGGGCGGATAGCCGACTGCGAAGCGTGAGGTCGCGGGTTCGATTCCCGCTACAGGACAAATATTTGTGCAATGGAATAAAAAAAGCGCTAGTATTTGTCTGTGTCTGGGTGTTGTGGATCCCCGATCCTCGTAGTTTCTGATACCCTAGATACAGGGAGACCTAGTTAGGGGTCAGAGCCTATGTATGTGATTGTGCGGGCATTATTATTATTATTTATTAATTGGTAACAGGAGTTTTTTATTTAGGACCACCTACACCCCGGGGTTTTTAATGAGTTATAGTGGCAAACAAGCAGGCGGCCTCCCTGATGGTTAGCTCACACCGACGCTTCTAATCTTATTTTATTTATCCAAGTTTATATACTGATCTAAAATCTTTTTCTTTACATGCAGATAGATATTCTAGCAAAAAAAAGTTGATTGGAAAATTGTAAATCTTGAAAAAATTGCAAAGTCCACGCGGGCAAAACCATGGGCCGTATTGCTACTTGCTAGCGATCTAATAAAAAACCCTTCCTCATCCGGAATCACGTTGACATTGACATTTGTGGAGCCACGACATTAGCAACTTGTATTACGTCACCAATCTAAACTGATTCCGATGGCTTAGAGACACAAAGTGTGTCTTGGCCTCCAAACTAGAGAGCGCCAATCTTCTCTATCTTGAGCGTTTACAGCCCAGTTCTGAGTCTGAAGTTTGCATTGATAACAAGATATTAAACAAAATATAAATGTATACCATATACTGTAATTCACGCGGCTGAAACCACGGGGAACTGCTTGCATAATAATATTACAAGACAACTTTGCAAGCAAAAAAAAAAACATCAAAAGTTTTGTCATGGATACCTTTGTCAGAAGTGGAACAAATAAAAAAATAATCATCAAAATATAACAAACATGAATTTATTGAGAAAAGAGAAGTAGGATATAAATAACAAAACAAAAACACTTAACTTAAAATGTAAAATAAAACCACTTAACACACTAAACAAACTACTTAATCTAATAAACCACTACCAGTTGGCAACGTTCCCAAAATGCTGGCCGCTTTGCCGCGTTGAACGGCAATGCTTATTCGTTGCGCAAAATAACGGCCAGCATATTGGTCACGCGTAGCATCGACCAGTCGCTTTGTATATCATCATTATATATCGATTTCGCTCCCGGTCTCCACGGTCCAAGCGTTTCGACCCCAAAAGGCTCAAATATGTATCCACTGTCGAGATTACCATAAATTTGCGCCTTTCGAGGCCCTCTGCAGATCAGCCGCCGCATCAAAATTGGTTCACCCAACCAAAAGTTCTGTTTTTTTGATGTTCGTGACAAATTAGTGTCGAATTGAGAACCTCCTCCTTTTTTGAAGTCGGTTAAAAAAGTGACTGATGCCAATGCCATCGTATAAACAAGCGACTCTAAGGTTTCTCTAAACGCTTAATTGCTCCCAACACTTTTTTAGTTTCGGTTATTAAGCCTCACTAGAGATGAAAGCCCTTCAATTAAAAAGCCTTCTCCGACAGGTCATTGCCCTTAATTTCCAAAGTTCAAGAGGTAATAAAAAAACCCATCGATTTGATGTCGTTAACACAAATTCGACGGTCGCTAATAGACTTTTCGTGATTACGATATTTGTGTGACCACAAAACCACAAAAGATTTTAATGGCTGGTGCAGTTACTTAGTGCTAAATTGCTAAAATTGTAAAGAAAGAACAGCTAGCGGTGTGGGAGGAGAAGGTGACGAAAACGTCACTTTTATACGCCTTAAAATTACGTTATTACATTACGTTCCTACTGCTGGGACCCTGGCCTTCTCTCAAAGAAAGAGTACGGGCCGTGATCTACCACGCGGGCCCAGTGCGGGTTGGTAGATGTCGCATGCCCTTGATTGTTGCGGTTTTTGGACATGCCGGTTTCCACACGATGTTTTCCTTCACGCTATTGAGCGATGGTAAATCCGCACATAACTTACTAGTTGCGCCCCGCGGTTTCACCCGCGTCTTCCCGTTATCCCGCAGGAACCTTTTTCCGGGATAAAAAGTAGCCTACGTGTTAATCCAGGGTATAAGCTATCTCCATTACAAATTTCATTCAGATCGGTACAGTAGTTTTTGCGTGAAAGAGTAACAAACATGCATCCATCCATCCATCCATACTCACAAACTTTCACGTTTATAATATTAGTAGGATTAAGTCATAGGTGCGGGGCCGAGAGGATTTGAACTCGGTGTCGGCGCCTTGAAAGACTCACGCATTACCGTTCGGCCTTCGCTGGCTCGGCCACGTTGAAAGAATGGGGGAGGATCGTGCGGTCAAACGAGCATACAGTGGACGGCCGAGTGGCCGTCGCCCTGTCGGCCGTCCCAGATATCGCTGGAAAGACGAAGTCACGAAGGATTTGCGCGAGCTCCAGGTGGAGGACTGGCAGGAGGTGGCGCAGGACAGACCGAAGTGGCGTCTTTTGTTATCGGAGGCCAAGACTCACTTTGGGTCGTTGCGCCATCTCAGTTAGTTTTAGTTATTACCGTTCGGCCACCGTCGCTCAAATTGTATCGCCATAGTCTAGATTAAAAGATTTATCACTATCGCGAACTTTATGGCCTCGCAAGGGATTGTAGAGCGGAAATCCCAAGATATATTTATTGCTGTTACATTTCAATTAGTCATTCCAACTACTTTATCTGTCGCTGGCGATTTAAGAAATGAATTATGCATTGTTAATGGATTCCTCATGATGATAGGATCGAATTTGGCACATTGAACCATTTTATGGTCAGTAATTTAATAATCATAATCATTTATTGCATTCATATGTTAGTATACATGAGATCTTAGTGGTTATTATAAGTGAACATATGGACCCGAATAGGGTATAGCAATGTCGGAGCGCACCGATAACATTTACAGACAACTTATAAACATTAAATTATTGACAAAAAAATCAGAAGGAAGTCATTATATTAGTAGGTATAGTCAAGTAATAATTATATTCATTTCATTGCATTCAATCCGATATTGACAACCAAAATAAATAAGTTAGTTATATACATGCTCAATTATGACTCAGTTTTGATTTTAGTTCAAACTAGTGGGGGGTGTGTGGGGTCTGGTCTGCTTTGGTTGTGATCCCGCAACTCGTTAATATTCATGTTCCCATATCCCAATGTGTACAACCAAACAAGAGAAATCTTATTAGTAAAGCTAATTAAAAAATATCGGACTATTAGATGACAAAGAAAAAGCTTGGGATTTTAGTGAACTTGCTCCAATTCAATCAATTAGTAATAAGAATAAAATTGTCAATGTGATCGCGCCAAAAAAATTACCTGCCGGGCGTTTCTTGCCTGTTCTTTTGCCGGCGTAAGGAGGTTGGAACAGGCGTAGCTAGTTTTAAGTTGACGTTTTAAAGTGATCACAATGTATCCTATTAAATAAAAAAGTTTTGAAATTTGAAATTTAGTTGTGCCCCGCGGTCTCACCCGCGTCTTCCCGTTATCCCGCAGGAACCTTTTTCTGGGATAGAAAAAGACACACAAACTTTCGCATTTTTAATACTATTGGGATGATGATTGGAGCGAATTTGGCACAATGACAATGAATTTGAACAATTTCAGTAATTTATCTAAAACTCTTTTCACTAGTGGTCAAACGCTATCAGCCTATTACTTTCCCACTGCTGGGACTCTGGCCTTCTCTCAGAGACAGAGAGTAAGCTCTGCAGTGCAGACCGCGACATTTTGTCGCATCCAGTCGCGAGCGTGCGCTGTCCCTTACCACAAAGTCCGCCTGTCGTCATGCAGTCTGCGCCAATTGACATCTTAACCTGCCAGCACTGCAGTTACCATCTGAACTTCAAGTGGAGTAGGGTGGCTGAGCTGCGGGAAAATGTAGGTAGGATATTTAGTAAAAAAATAAATGTTTTTGCAAAATTTAAATAAGTACATATTAGCGCCTATCGGTGTGTTCAGGCAGCCTCACTTGAGAGCCAGTTCCCAGTCCAGGTGTAGCGTGGCGCCATCTTCGACCACATTGTCACTTAGCATCAGGTGACTTGTGGTCAAACGCTACCCTGTATAGGGTAAAAAAATTATTTTATATCCTGAAAAGTCCTGCAAGGCAACAGTGTACCACAACCCCCCTACTCCCTGAACCAGGTCACAGCTTACGTGCTAGTTCCTTCATCCCGTGGGCGGTCTTCTATATTGGTTTCATTGGATGCATTTCGATTTTTAACCTCTGACTGTTGCGTTGGCAATAAGTGGTAGGTTGTCAAGTCATGCAACTGTGTCTTGGGAATTGATATAGATTGAAGGGTATTTCTTGGGCTTTTTGTATTGTTTGAGGAGCCGAATATGCTGGAAGATTTTTTTGTTTTTTTTTTTTTTTTTTTTATAAGAGATAGGCAAGCATTTGACCCCAGTCTCACCTGAAGGTGAAGTGTTGTAAATGGTCCTTTTGAGAGGCTTCTTTTACATCAGTCTCTCTCTCTGATTATGGCCCACTAGTTGCGTCCCACGGATTCACCCGCCCCTTCCCGTTATCCCGCAGGAAAGGCGAGATAAAAAGTAACCTATATTTTAATCAAGGGTATAAGCTATCTCCATTCCAAATTTCATTCAGATCCGTTCAGTAGTTTTTGCGTGAACGAGTAACAAACATCCATCCATCCATAGTCACAAACTTTCACATTTATAATATTAGTAGGTAATCCAATCAAATTGGTTCTTAGCGGATAGTCTACCTACTTGTAGGTATGGACTTCACAGTCAGCCTTTATTCCCGTTAGACAATTGGTATACGACACGCGTGTAATTAACGACATATAAGGCGATCGTTTCGCGTTCAATTAAAACCAGCGCTAATTACTGGGTCGCCCAGCTGTCTAGGCAATAGGCAATACCAATATAGTACCTAGTTTCTGAGACACATTGTGGTTTATGAGATGGGTATCTGTTCGCGTGACTGTGTTGAAGATTGGCCTTTATTTGCTTTGAAAAGGTAGATAGGTAGGTGTTGTCTAACGCCCGAATAAACCCCGATCAGTTATCTGCGGTTTTGGGTCAATATGTCATGTCTTATTATGACATTTTAGTAGTAATATGTCAAGCCCTAGTACTAAAATGACATATTATGACATGGCATATCGAGTCGGCCGTTAGGATAGCAGTTGTAAAGTCATGTCGGAGGAAGGCCTGAAAAACTCCGACACTACGGCCTATCTATCAACCCGCTCTGGGCCCACAGTGATAGATTCTGAGTCTGACCCAAGTTACTCTCTCTCTATCTGAGAGAAAGCCTGTTTTCCAGCAGCAGGAATTTAATAGGCTGATGATGATGAGGAAGATAGGTTCTTATTCTAAAATCACTAACATAGCCATAATTAGCGAGCTGAATTGGTCCCGACAACCGTTGGGCAGACGTGTTCTCGAGTGGAGACCGCGACTTGGCTAACGTAGTGTAGGACGCCCTGCGACTAGGTGGAGCGACGACTTGCGCCGAGTGGCTGGCAGGACTTGGATGAGAAGAGCCGAAGACCGGGCTTAGTAGCGTACCCTGGGAGATGCCGGAGAGGCCTATGTCCAGTAGGCAGTCACAGACTGATGATAATCAGGCACTTATTGGAGTTTATGGTTAGTTAGATGCCCTGCGGTTTCACCTAAGCGTCGAGGAAACCCTACCAATAAAAGATTAAATCATCATCAGGCTGTATCAGCCCACTGCTGGCAATAGGTCTCTTCCAAGGTACGTCACTGAGCTCGGTCTTCGGCTCTTCTCATCCAACTACTGGCAGCCACTCGGCGCAAGTCATCGCTCCACCTAGTCGCAGGGCGTCCTACTGTGTACGTTTGCCAAGTCGCGGTCTCCACTCAAGAGCACATCTCCCCATGGTTAGAAGAATACATTAGCACAATTACACACACTTATAAAGGTGTCTAAACACTTAAACGTGATTATAGTAGTACTCGCAACCACTGACGTACATGCAAAATGATCCGACGGAATGCGATGCATCGACCCATATATGTATCTACGTCAGAGCATACATTACAAGAGCCGTGGACTATGTATATGGAATTACGGTTAGAGAGATCCTTGAGACTTTTTCTTCGTACGCTTTGGTTTTGTACTGTTGAATTCTTATATTAGACCATTATTTTACCTGAGTAAAGTGATTACGGAAACAAAAACGTTAGTAAACTTCAATCCCATGAGTATTAGGATCTCAAAGAAGAAATATTTTACTGTAATCCCATGGGATTTTAGACATGGGAGCCAAGTGGAAGGAGGGAACCGCGCGGGAGAAATTCTGGAGCTTCTTCTCATTTTGTATGAGCTAGTGGCCAATTCTACTCAAATACCGAATATTTATTTACTATGTAGTAGGATACATGTGATGACTTTAAAACGTCAAACTTAAAACTAGCTACGCTTGTGCCAACCTCCTTACGCCGGCAAAAGAACAGGGAAGAAACGCCCGGCAGGTAATTTTTTGGGCGCGATCACATTTGCAATTTTAATCTTACTACTAATTAATCACATAAAAACAAATAAACCTAAACTAATAACTAAAATACATTATTAAAAGAAGTCCCTTTAGGCAAGGTACCGAAGATACTGGCAGCGTTTCCCCTTTGGATGGCTAGACTAATTCTTTGTCCGAGGTAGCTGCCAGCTCTTCGGTCTCCGGTGATGTCGACTAACCTTTTTGTTATTTCCTTAAAAAGTCTAAGAGCGCTAGGACCCCACGGACCAAGGGTCTCGACACCGAATAGGATAAAATCATATTCGGAGCCTAGACCCCTGTATTACTACTAATTCATATAAAAATTTAAAATTTTAATTATTTTATTTTTTTAATTTACTAATTAATTGTATTGGAGCAAGTTCACTACAATCCCAAGCTTGTTTGTCATCTAAATAATCCATCCGATATTTTATAATGAGCTTTACTAATAAGATTTCCTGTTAAATGTTGTATGTGTGCTACACCTTCGACGGGATCAACGCATCCCATCAGGTGAAATCATGGTGGAAGGCTATTTTGAACTCTGACGTAACGGCAAATGACATCATCCTTACTTAACATCCAAATTACAAGAAAAAACTTCAGGTATGTAATGAAAAACCTGATAATCATGTTCGCTGACTTTTTGCGGAGCAACTTTTTGCAGCAAAGTGAGTGTTGAATTACGTTGCAAAAACGGGTCAAGATCAAGGTGGGGACTAGCTGTTGTAGCCGGGTGCACTCGCTATGGCCACTAGAATAAATATTGACCTAATCCTACCAATATTATAAACGCGAAAGTTTGTATGTATGGATGGATGGATGGATGTTTGTTACTCTTTCACGCAAAAACAACAGAACGGATCCGAATGAAATTTGGAATGGAGATAGCTTATACTTTGGATTAACACAATATAGGCTACTTTTTATCCCGGAAAAGGTTCCTTCGCGATAACGGGAAGAACGCGATGATTCACGTTTGAAATAAGTGTGGCCACGATATTTGACAACGGCATTCACATTGGCGTTTGACGTTAGCCGATAACTCAAGTGTATTCACGTTGAACGTCCAAGTGTCATAATTGCGTTAATTATTAACGCAATATTTATCGCGATGATAGGCGCGATGATATTTACCTTGACGTTGACCTTAGTGTGGCCCGAGCATCAGAGTTTGCAAGTCAGGCAGGCCACGTCGCTCGACGAACCGATTACCGATGGGGGAGAAAGGTTCTCGAGTGGCGACCACGAACCGGAACACGTTCTGTAGGTAGGCGTCCCAGGAGGTGAAGCGAGGACATTGTAAGAGCCGTGGGGAGCTGATAGATGCAAACGGGCGTTCATGGTGGCGTTCAAGGGGGGAAGCCTATGTTCAGCAGTGGACTTCTTCCGACTGACGATGATGATACATTTGACGACGCGGTAGCCGAGTTGGTCGTGACCCTGCCTTCGAAGCTAGCGGTCCCGGGTTCGAATCCCGGTAAGGGCAAATTTGTTCCTGAGTCTATCTATGTAAGTATTTATTTCTCTATATTATAAGTATATAATAATATATCGTTGTCTAGTACCCATAACACAAGTTTTGAGCTTAATTTGGGGCTAGGAAAATTTGTGTGCAATGGTCCCCGATATTTATTAATTTATTTTTGTCCAATAAAAATTGAACGTAAAATCAAACAGTCAAACATTTTTCCTTATACATATATAAACTAAGACTTTGTCCGTTCTCAGAAACTGGCTTACGTCATTCGTATTACATCTCTTCCCTTTACACTTTTTTTTATTCATTGCCGCGCGGTTTAAAGAAATTCTATCGCTTTGTTTTTTAGTCATAATATTCTGTTGTGGTTCCGTACAAAAATAATTGAATTAAAAACGTCTTAAAAATGTGACATCACATTTTGAAGGCTAAAAACCTTTTTTTTCTACTTACAGATTAGCGTTTGACCACAAGTCATCTGATGTTCAGTGACGATATGGTCGAAGGTGGCGCCACGTTACACTTGGACTGGGAACTGGCTCTCAAGTGAGGCTGCCGGAACACATTGATAGGTGCCCTATCTAAAAATGTACAAATGTATCCAGACTTATTTTTTGAATTTATGCAGTAGGTACGTGTTGGCACTTTTACAAGTTAGCGTTAGTAAACTTTGACATTTGAGAAAACTTTTCTAGTTATCAAAACTTTTGAGTAACTTGTGGTCAAACGCTACGCTGTAATACCCGGGCCACACTAAGGTCAACGTCAAGGGAAATGTCAATGCCTATCTTCGCGATAAATATTGCGTTAATTCATCATCATCATCATCATCAGCCTGTATCAGTCCACTGCTGGACATAGGCCTCTCCCATGATACGCCACTGAGCCCGGTCTTCGGCTTTTCTCATCCAACCACTGCCAGCCACTCGGCGCAAGTCGTCGCTCCACCTTGTCGCAGGACGTCCTACACTACGTTTGCCAAGTCGCGGTCTCCACTCAAGAACACGTCTACCCCAACGGTTGTCGGTTCTGCGGCTTATATGACCAGCCCACTGCCACTTCAGCTTGCTAATTCTGTGAGCTATGTCGGTGACTTTAGTTCTCTGACGGATCACCTCATTTCTGATTCGATCCCTCAGAGAAACCCCAAGCATAGCTCTTTCCATAGCTCGCTGAGCGACCTTAAATCGGTGGACTAGTCGTGCCGTGAGTGTCCATGACTCGGCTCCGTATGTCATAATTATTAACGTTATTAAGTGAGTGGCTACACATGAACGGTCAACGTGAATGCACTTAATTAACGGCTAACGTCAAACGCCAATGTGAATGCCGTTGTCCATTGTCGTGGTCACACTTATGTCAAACGTCAATCATCGCGCTATTTAACGGCATTTCCCGTTAGTGTGGCCACAGTAAAGTAAGAACAGTAGGTTAGCTAAGGCCGCTCGACGAGTTAATTGCCTACTCTTGCGGTGATGCATAGGCGGCGCGCTCCGTACTGAGTGCATGACGCGGCCCGTCCGCGGCCCCGTTCTATGATGATTGTGTGCGTGAAAAGTGCGTGCGTACACGGCGCCGCTACTCTGGCACACATTCAAACCGGCGCGGCGGCGGCCGATTTGTATGAAGCTGAACTACTACTCTTTACTATGGTGTGGCGCCAGTATAAGTAGGAAACAAAAACATTGCCTCCTTTATTACGTAGTAAGTTGTTAAAGAATTCTGTCGATTCAGCGTGGGTAAGCCAAAAGATACCGAGAGACAATGCCACGTGGACCGCGGTGACACGTGTCACTGGAATACGTCGTAGATTGGACTCGTCCTAATGAATTGCTGGCACGTGTAAGGTGCAGGACAGTCAACGACAAAAGTCGCTGAACAATAAGAAATTTTCCGATTGTCTTTATCATAAGCACCAACTTTCGACAAAATCATCACTTAACATCAGCTGTTTTACGCTATGCTCCAACGCAACTATATAAGTTGTAAGAAAGAAACAAACATTACTGATTTAAAACACATTTGGAAAATCGAGTATGATCTAGTTTTGGTGCTGACTGTACCATAGCAAGTAACTTACCCGGCCTGCAGCTCACGGGAAAGTCATTTTTCATACAAATTTCAAAGCTTAAATTTATTTAGATAGTAAGATATATGTGATCATAGTCTAGTCAATTCAAAAGTTTTTTTTTAATAGGGGACCTACATTGTGATCACTTTCACATAAAAACGTCAAACTTAAAATATCTGGTGATCGCGCCAAAAAAAATTACCTGCCGGGCGTTTCTTGCCTGTTCTTTTGCCGGCGTAAGGAGGTTGGAACAGGCGTAGCTAGTTTTAAGTTGACGTTTTAAAGTGATCACAATGTATCCTATTGAATAAACATATTTTTGATTTTGATTTTGTTAATTTTTTCGGTGCGATCACATTGACAATGTTATTCTTATTAGTAATTGATTTACGGCCGAAATTAATACCTTGAATGTTATTGTTGCAAATAAACGAAAATTCTATTCTATTCTATTCTAATGTCATTTTAGTACTAGGGCTTGACATATTACTACCTACTATAGAGTCGTAAATTAAATTAATTACTCAAGGATCTCTAATTTAACACTTTCATCGTCTGTCCTTGAGCGAGACATCTGCGTAGTTTATTCCCGCTGTTTGCTCCTTTTATGTTTTTTAGCGCTTTTTCCGTTCCGCTACGCTTTTTGCGTTTTTTTCGCTCGGCTAAGGTGAGACAAGCTCGAGCTTTCTAGTCGATGACGTCACCAGATGTGACGTAATGAGGTAAAGAAGCAGGATTTGCTACTGGTTATAATTGATAAATGGTTAGAGGTTATAACAGGTTTTGATTCTGTGACAAAGAATCAATTATTTTTGTTACTCTCACGCAAAAACTACTGAACGGATTTGAGTGAAATTTGGAATAATGATATCTTACACCCTGGATTAAAACATAGGCTACTTTTTATCCCGGAAAAGGTTCCTACGGGATAACGGGAAGACGCGGGGCGTAATAAATATGTAACTGTCTGTAGGTACATGGAAGATAGAGGAAATAATATTACCTGCCGGGCGTTTCTTGCGGCGGTTTGACGTTTTGAAGTGATCATATTATGTCTGTATCCTATTAAATAAAGAATTTTGAATTGAATTGAATTGAATAGTTTGATTCACTCGCTTGTCCCGCCACTCGCTACCGCTTCTAAATGGGACACTCTCTTAAGACCCTCCCCTCAATGTAGTCTAACAAATTACATACCATTACAAGGTTATAATTACACAAACAAGCCTAATTTGATTTACGACTTGTCGATTGGAGATAATTGTTAATTGCTAAGCAACAGAGCGTGATTATAGGGATGGGGATATCTACTGGTATGTTATAGCTGGGGTTCTTTAGATATATCTAGGTATATAGATCGTCTAAATTAATTTTGCCCTTGGTATCTACTACCTCGCCGCACAGGCGAATGACCAGATACCTTATTAGAACTGGGAGACTTAGGGAGTCCACACGTGACCAGAATGCTGGCCTATATTTTGGACAAAGAATAAGCCTCGCTATTCAGCGAGGCAATGCCGCCAGCATTCTGGGCACGTTGCCAGACATCAAGGATCGTTTGAACTATCTATAGACCTTCTTTAGTTAGTTCAAACGATCCAATATATGTGCCTATATACATAAACGTGTATTTATAAATAATTGTATGCTTGGTTTTTTTTTAATATTTTAGTTTAGTTAAGTAATTCATTGTTATTTTAAATAAATTCATATATTTTTCATATAATTAAAACATCACTTGAAGAAAAATAAGTACACATTTTATTAGAACTAAAAACTAATTTAATCTAGCTACGCCTGTTACCTCCTTACGCCGGCAAAAGAACAGGCAAGAAACGCTCGGCAGATGTTTTTTTGGGCACGATCACATTGACAATTTTATTCTTATTACTAACTGATTGAATTTGAGCAAGTTCACTATCATCCCAACCTTTTTGTCATTCTAAATTAATAATGAAACCAGCGCTGTGCACACAGCAAATGTAAACACCGCACACGCTGAGTTTTACCCCTTTTGCCGTTATATTGTATAATATGTGTTTTTATTTTTCTATAAAATGTATATGTTTTTTTAATGGCAATAAATTGATTTTATTATTATTATTATTAATATTCATAGACGGAAGGATATAACGCGCAGAATCCTACTCTTACTAATATTATAAACGTGGAAGTTTGTGTGTATGGATGGATGAATGTTTGTTACTCTTTCACGCAAAAACTACAGAACGGATTTAAGTAAAATTTGGAATGGAGATAGCTTATAAGGTGGATTAACACATAGGATACTTATTATCCCGAAAAAAGGTTCCTGTGGGATAACGGGAAGACGCGCGTGAAACCGCATAGCTAGTCGAACATAAATGCCGCAACTAAGACGATTCCTGCTTTGCCACTACAATAACCTAAAAATTTACAGTAGGTACAACACTAGTAGGTACATAAGAAATATAATTCACCAAACATTAAACTACGATAGCTAATAAAATTCTATCCCAAAATATAGTTATAAATTACACTATCCAAGTCTAAAATCGAAACAAAACTACTTTTATTTTCAAGTGCGTAAGGTGCAATCTCGCGAAGCAAACAAACCTCGCAAATTACAATAACGACAATGTATAGTGATTTTTATTATTTTATAATGACAGCCCATGAAATTTTCGATGATTTAAGATGTCGGTTTTTTTAACAAAAAAATCGGCCAAGGGCGTGTTGGACTCGTGCACAGAGGGTTCCGTAGAAACTTGTTTTGTTTTTTAATTGATAACTGTGTCGATTCGTTTTGCATTCTCTACAACTAAACTTAGTTTGACAGGTCTAATAGTATTGCTGTCTTTTTCTAACCATGAAGTAAAAAAAGGACAGCATTACTTTTAGACCTGTCAAACTTAGTTTAGTTTTAAAGAATGCAAAACCGAATCGATACCATTAAAGTAGATATTTACGGTTTTCAGACTTTACTTGTGCTGTAAGACCTAACTTCATGCTAAGTCTAGGTCAACGGGAAGTACCCTATAGATTTTGGTTCCATTGTGACATTTCAACATATGCGACATAAACAGTCATAAAAAGAGTTAATGAATAAGAATAAAATTGACAATGTGATCGCACCAAATAAATTACCTGCTTGGCGTTTCGTGCTTATTCTTTTACCGACGTAAGGAAGTTGGAACAGGCGTAGCTAGTTTTAAGTTTGACGTTTTAAAGTGATAACAATGTATCCTATTGAATAAAAAACAATTGACTTTTGCCTTTTATCTTTTATCGCATTAACTTGCAAGTTAAATTTTTTCACAGCTGAAAGAAACAGTAGATCCATGTATCTAAATATATATAACTCAAAGGTGACTGACTGACATAGTGATCTATTAACGCACAGCCCAAACCACTCGACGGATCGAGCTGAAATTTGGCATGCAGGTAGATGTTATGACGTAGGCATCCGCTAAGAAAGGATTTTGATTAATGCTACCCCCAAGGGGATAAAATAGGAGATGAAAGTTTGTATGAAACTTTGTTAATTTTAAACCGATCGGGCTGAGACTTTGCATGCATAAAGCTGTAGCCCACGCGGGGAACAGCTAGTTTGATATAAACTTCAACTTGATACCTCAACGCGTTGAACCCTTATGGGTTCCGTTTTACTTTTTGAGGTACGGAACCCTAAAAAGGCGTTGATCGAACACCTGTGGTTACAGTTTGGACGGAGGTGGTCAACTTATTTTTAGAAGGCAATAATGACGTAAGGGATTTGAATTAAATAACTTCAGCGGGTGCAATGTTGTTGTATTTACTACTGCTCTTTCATTATTTATTTCAGGGTAGCATTTTACCATAGTAAGGAGTAGTAGTTCAGCTTCATACAAATCGGCCGCCGCCCGCCGGTTTGAATGTGTGCGAGAGTAGCGGCGCCGTGTACGCACGCACTTTTCACGCACACAGTCACAAACGAAAGGGGCCGCGGACGGGGCCGCGGCTATGCACTCAGTACGGAATGCGCCGCCTATGTATCACCGCAAGAGTAGGCAATTAACTCGTCGAGCGGTCTTATGTAGCTAACCTACTGTTCTTACTTTAGTGTGATTTTACTACCATTCAATGCGGTCGAAGGTGGAATTTTGATGAAGTTTTCACAATTGAGAGTCTTAATTAAAAATTAAGGCTCGTCGTCATTTTGATAGCAAAGTGTCAGCTTTTATGTTGTTTCTACTACAGGTGACTTGTGGTCCAAAGCTGGTCACAAGTACTTCTAGTACAGATTTTGATTCAAAATTAAAATTTTGTTTTATTCAATAGGATACATTGGGATCACTTTAAAACGTCAACTTAAAACTAGCTACGCCTGTTCCAACCTCCTTACGCCGGCAAAAGAACAGGCAAGAAACGCCCGGCAGGTAATTTTTTTGGCGCGATCACATTGACAATTTTATTCTTATTACTAATTGATTGAATTGGAGCAAGTTCACTAAAATCCCAAGTTATTTTTTGTCATTTAATAATCCGATATTTTTGAATTAACTTTACTAATAAAATTTCTCTTGTTTGGTTGTGCACATTGGGATATGGGAACATGAATTTTAACGAGTTGCGGGATCACAACCAAAGCAGACCAGACCCCACAAGCAGCACCCGTTCACAAGTTGACGCATGTGCCAGCCATCGCTCTCCTCGACCATATTAGAGGGATTGTTTACAAAAACTAAAAAGTTTTCGATTCTTTCAAACATAATTTTTTCAGTGCGCCTTACCGAAACTTGGGAGGGTCTAAATACGGTAAAACGGGTTATTTTCGTATTCCAACAATGTTATCGAGTTACTTTTTGAATGTAGGCAGTACGAGTTGCCACTTTGACAAGTTGACGGTAGTAAACTTTGACGTTTACTGAAACTCTTATAGTTTTCGAAATCTGTAATAGGGTTATTGATGTTAAGTAACGTGGATGAAGGAAAACATCGCGAGGAAACCGGCATGCCCAAGAACTGAAACATTCAAAGGCATGCGACATCTACCAACCCGCACTGGGCCAGCATGGTAGATTACAGCCCATACTCTCTTTCTGAGAGAAGGCCAGAGTACCAGCAGTGGGAACGTGAAAGGCTGATAATGATGATAATGATGACGATGTTCCGCCATTCCGTTCCTATTCACGGCAGCCTAGTTAAAAAACGCTTATGGCATGCTGGAAAACTTCTTAATGAACCATGTCCTTTCCAATTAGTAGTTCCGTCAATTTATTCAGTTAATGTTGAACCCTTCAAGTTCACGGCCAAGGTCTAACTGGCGAGGAGATGGTCTTGCCAAGGTCAGCTTAATGTGGTCGGTTATAATGAGCTGTCATTCTGTTTTTCTACTGTTCTGTACCGCAAAAGGAAAAATTGAACCCTCTGAAGTTTGTCACGTCATGTCAGTCAGTTTTAAATAGCAACTTATAATTGCTGTTGACGTTTTAAAGTGATCATAATGTATCCTATTAAATAAAAATGTTTTGAATCTTGTTTTTTTTTGGAACGAAGTTCCTTATTGCGCATTGCGAAAAGGGGCTAGACGGAAAAAAGTAAGACCAAAAGTTGTAACGACACTTTTTGCTATAGTTGTAAGCCGTGCGGAGTGCGCGTGTTTCTCTGTCTGTCTCTCTCTCTTTCATAGAAAGCAAACCAGTTGTCTTTGTTTCGAGTTTCTAAAAAAAAACTAAACTTAAAAATTCAAAAGTTCAAAATTCAGATTTCTTTTTTTAAATCTACTATAAATGCGAAAGTCAGTGCGTGTATCTGAATGTTTGTTACCACGTATCACCGTAACTACTAAACCGATTGTGATCAAATTTGGAATGGACATAGCGTATACCCTGGATTAACACATAGGCTTTTTTATCGCAGATAGTAATAAACAAATCAATAGTAAACAATAAAAGATCATATGGTAAATTATGGAATTATAAGCATATAAATAATATAATATTATTATATCTAAACGCGGAATAACCTAATTATCCTGAAAGAAAATGTGTTGACAACAGTACGGGCCTCGAGCTTATAGTGGAAAACATGATCAGTAAAAAAAAAAGCATTTAAAAGTAAAAATGAAATATTTTTTTTCTCGTATCCTATTAAAAAAAATATCAGAGTATAGGAGACTTATTGAATGACATTCTCTCTTTATCGGAGCTTCTTAAAAATTAGCTTTCAAAATTTGGTAGCTCTACCATATTTGAGACTGTCCATTGTAACTTGAACTCAGAGTCACTGAATAAATGGCATACCAACGTAACGAGAGTGCAAGGAATTCAAGTTCACGGCCACATCTTGGTGACCTTATTAGGTCACAATACAGTAGTGTGACGTCATAGGATACAGTCGTTTAGGATGGTTTCCGGATAGTGACGTTGGCTTAAGGCGGAGATCTTTTTTGACGAGGCGTTTGCTTGATGCATCATCATCGTCATCTGACTTTATTAGTCCACTGCTTGACATAGGCTTCTCCTATGGTGCCCAGTCTTTAGCTCTTCTCATCAAAAAATGTCTAAAGTAAAAAAAAACAAAATATTTAGTAGGATTACATACGATGACTTCAAAACGTCAAACTTAAAACTAGCTACGCTGTTCCAACCTCCTTACGCCGGCAAAAGAACAGGCAAGAAACACCAGGCAGGTAATTTTTTCCAACCAACTCCTGGCAGCCACTCTCGGCGCAAGTCCTCGCTCCACCTAGTCGCAGGGCGTCCTACAGTACGCCTGCAAGTCGTCGCTCCACGTAGTCGCAGGGCCTCCTACACTACGTCTGCAAGTCGTCGCTCCACCTAGTCGCAGGGCGTCCTACACTACGTCTGCAAGTCGTCGCTCCACCTAGTCGCAGGGCGTCCTACACTACGTCTGCAAGTCGTCGCTCCACCTAGTCGCAGGGCGTCCTACACTACGTCTGCAAGTCGTCGCTCCACCTAGTCGCAGGGCGTCCTACACTACGTCTGCAAGTCGTCACTCCACCTAGTAGCAGGGCGTCCTACACTAAGTTTGCCAAGTCGCGGTCTGTACTGACTGTCACCAGGGACTTAATGTTAAGTGCTAATAAACTAAGGCCATCGACCTATTTTTATCGAAGCGAATCGACATGAGCTGATAAGAAACTCTTTGGCAATGACATATAGGTAAAATTCTAGAAGTGGGTTCAGTGACTACCATAGATTTGAAATAATAAAAGCACTAGTGTTGTTTACTAGCTACGCCACACGGTTGCACCTGCGTCTTTCCGTTACCAGCAGAAAACTTGTTCCAGGATAAAAAGTAGCCTATGTGGTAATCCATGGTATAAGCTATCTCCATTCCAAATTTCACTCAAATCAGTTCAATAGTTTTTGCGTGAGAGGGTAACAAACATGCTACAGAGCGTGTTCCGGTTCGTGGTCGCCACTCGAGAACCTTACTTCCCCATCGGTTATCGGTTCGTCGAGCGATGTGGCCTGCCCATTGCCACTTCAGTGATATGAGAACGAATTATAATAGTACAAACTTTTTAGTAACGTCTTATAAGAAACAGAAAACTAACATCCGCTAATTCAATGACTATGTAACGTAGTAGATATAACCAAAAGGGAAGATTGGTTACTGGCATCTCGAACATGGACCGGTCATATTAGGTGCCTGCCTTACGAATTTACACCAACTAAGTTAGCTCACCAAATAAATTCGGCCGTGTAAACAGTTAATTTAGTGCTAAGATTTTAAGGATTATGACTCAAAAAAAATACGTTTCGTGGTTGCTATAGATCTTTTTTTAGCCTTTATCTACCCGCAATTAACCGTGCCACCAGCGTCCGGCTCGTGTGATTGGTCAATTTTTATGTCCTACTATTCAATTTAATGATTCATATCTGTGTGAATGCCAGTAACCTGCTGCCCGACCAACTAAAAAATTAATCGTTCGTCCCTGCCCAACAAGGATTTTGTTTCAAGTGTTTAATACGACTAATATTGCTATCTCGGTCGCACTTAAGTCTGATACGTCCTCCTATCTTTTTTGTTGATAGCATTGCACGAGGTTTGATTATTGTAGAGTGTGTGTGTTTGATTGAAGGGCAATGTTTTCAACGGAATTACAGAGCACAAAGATATTGAATACCTAATATTTCAAGGTGACGAGCTCATTGCACAGGATATTGAACTGTTGTAGTTCAAAATCCTGGGTGTCATTAAACTAATTTACCGTACAAGGCGCCGACACGGAGTTTGAATCCTCTCGGCCCCGCACCTTTGTCTTAATAAGTTATGTGTGGATTTACCATCGCTCAGAACGGTGAAGGAAACATTGTGAGGAAACCGGCATGTCCAAGAACCACAACAGTGCAACAAACAACAACAACTACAACAATGAGTGGAGACAGCACCTCGGCAAACGTAGTGGAGGACGCCCTCTGGCTAGGTGGAGCGACGACATACGCAAAATGGCTGGCAGCGATTGGATGAGAGAAGCCGAAGATCGGGCTCGATGGCGTTCTTTGGAAGAGGCCTATGTCCAGCAGTGGACTGAAACGAGCTGATTATGATGATGATGATGGCCCCAGCATGAGAGAAGGCTAGAGTCCCAGCAGTGGGAACGTAATAGGCTGATGATGACTAAACTGTAATAAGCAAGCGTGACGCTTACCATCAGCTACTTTCTCTTCTTATAATTTCGTTTTTTACATAAGTTATTACAAGGCCAGTTGTTGAACCATCGCTGTGAGAAGGTAACTCATCTCCCTCTTTGATAGTATCATAGTTTGTAACAGATGAAAAAAAGTCAAAATTACCTACATAAAAATTAGTGTACATAAAAACACATTGACAGCCACTGGCAGGTAGCGTGTGTATGGAAGTACACGTGTGTGAGTGTGTGTGTGTGTGAGTCATAAGTAATGTCGGTCGTATAAAAGAAAAATCAGCCCTAATCCTACCTACAGTACAAATTTAAGATACTACAGAGTACACGTGAAATGTTTTAAAATATACAACAAAATTAAATTAGTGCTCAGTGATTTATAACATAATAAAAGAAACTATTTATATCTATCATTATTTTGTTATCGCGAATCGAATCGAAACAGGCTGATTGTTACATATTTTTTTTAATAAAATCACGCGTGTTCAATTTTTTCTTGATTTCAAATCGGTTTGGATCTGCATTGTCTATTCGAATTTATTTTTAAATCTATTGAAATATTAAGGGACGTTTAGTTTTATTTAAAAAACTGTTGGGACTGAAATTGTTTTTAAGTTTTCACTAATTGTGAAGTGTTAAGTGAATTAACGTTTAAAATATTACTCTAAGTAATTAAGACTGAACATTTCTGACTGATTTAGAAGAAAGTAGAAAAAAGTGATTGGAAACTTTTCTCTAACAAGGTAAGTGTATACATGGTCCCTAGTTTTTATATTATAGTGAATATTTTATCTTTATATATAAAAAGCATTTTTATTGTTGTTCCTTAGTCTCACTAAAATGACCTATTTTAATTATATTTTGTTTTGTATTGTTCGCTTTAAAATAAATTAAAAAAAACCCCGACATTTTGGGCCGGTTTTCTTCAAACATAGAAACCACCGTATAGAAACTGGCTTTCAAATGAAAAAAACCGCATCGAAATCGGTCGATCCGTTTGAGAGCTCCGATGACATAGATGGACACACACATATCAGACAGACAGACAGACATGGACGTCAAAGTTATAACACCCTTCATTTTGCATCGGGGGTGTTTTAGAAAATAGGGAAAAATCCAAAAGGAAATTTTGTATAGGAATTGCCAGATGGAATGAAGTTCATCGAATTATTTAGTTTCCTTATATAAATGGGAAACAGCTCTCATACATTACATCAACTCTAATCAAACCGTTTATCCTGCGGGTAGGATTGTTGATGTTATAACGGGCAGACGTATCTACCCGCTTCCTCGCACGTTTTTTGCTTACGATGACATTACCATTTTCACACAAGTCACTCGCAACTCGATTCAAATCTAATAAAACATCTATAAATCCTAATTCTAATGTTTTTGAGCATGGTAGTTTAAAACAGTATAAAATTGCGTTGACTTACTAGTTTGATTTTTTCACAGCTGATAGAAACCGTAGACCAAAGTGTTAGTTACAAATTTCGACTTGACACTTAAGTGAGTACTTGAGTAAAAGGGTCTTGACAGACACAGAAAACAAAATAGGATCACTTTTATGTCTGTCTGTCTGTTATAATATAAGAGTGCAGTTTTTCCTTCTGAGGTAGGTACGTAACCGGGTTACGGTAACCCTCAAAATGGCGGTAACCCTCAAAACGGCGGTAACTCTCAAAATGGCGGTAACCCTCAAAATGGCGGTAACCCTCAAAATGGCGGTAACCCTCAAAATGGCGGTAACCCTCAAAATGGCGGTAGCCCTCAAAATGGCGGTAACCCTCAAAATGGTGAGAATCATCTCTATACGTCTTGTAATTTCAATGGAAACATTGCCTTTAAAAACAGTGATACTAATATTATAAACGTGAAAGTTTGTGAGTATGGATGAATGGATGTTTGTTACTCTTACACGCAAAAACTATTGAACGGATCTGAATGAAATTTGGAATGGAGATAGCTTATACCCTGGATTAACACATAGGGCACTTTTTACCCCGGAAAAAGATTCCTGCGGGATGACGGGAAGACGCGGGTGAAACCGCGGGGCGCAACTAGAACATAAATACAAACAAGCTGTACCTCTTCATAAAATTATACATGTAACGTGTCAAAGCAAAAAAAACCTGAAACAACGTCGCAGGTAGTCGCTCGAAACAAACATTTTAATAGATTAATGACCCACAAAAGAATTATGGAGCAACATCTCCGTGTCCGTGCCACATTCCTTTAAAAAAAATCTAAAAGGTCTATGATTGCGTCATTTCCGGCTTCAGGTTTAACGCGGCGCTCTCATTGGTCTAAATAGGTGGTGTGGTCGGATGATACTATGTCACAAGACACGCAAGTCGCGACATAGTTACGTGCGACACGTTTATGTATAGACAGTAGCTTAGCATCCGAAGAATTTATTTTCGGTCTCGTATTCGCTATAGATTGCATTTTATATATAACTAGCGGTTCCCCGCGCTTTCACCCGTGTGAGCTAAAGTAAAAAGTATCCCATGTCCTTCCTCAGGGTTCAAACTATCTCCGTACCAAATTTCATTTAAATCGGTTCAGTAGATTAGGCATGAAAGCGAGACAGACAGACAAATAGAGTTACTTTCACATTTTTAATATTAGTAGGGATACATAAAATTGATTAAAACCTACAATGTTAAATTAAAAAAATGACAACTAAAACGCTGCATTTATGTCGTCTTTTGCCCGTAGAGTGCGCAAAAAGTTGGCAACATTACCTCGTTGACTATCCAAACTATATATTCTAAGATATTTTATTTATTTATTTTTTTTCATTAGTGCCATGCATATTATGCGTGTAAAAATAGAACACACTGAGGTTTCCAAATGTGTTGATACCCGACTTTAGTGTTCAAAATCCTTAGGAAAATTGAAAAAATGACAGCAACTTTTGTCGCTGTCTGTACTTTATTTGGCATAGTTTAATATTAGATTATGTTATGTTAGTAAAATTAAATATTTATTAAATTGTAAAAAAAAAAACTTTTTATCGAGGCATGCACCATCTCTGATCTTTTTCTTACAACATTAGCTTCAAATATACGCCAGCAAAAGAACGGGGAAGAAATGACCGACACGTCATTTTGATGAGCACTTTAGGTACTGCGTATACGGGTATACTGTGAATTGAATTACATGCTGTCATACTTGTACTATTACTTATTCTGTGCCGCCCTGCGTAGTGTGTGACGCTGTTATATGAGTCTCATATGAGCTGATGCAACTGCGGATAGTCTTGCTGGTACCGCAGCTGGCAAAGTGCTGGCAAGGCCGAAGATTGCGGGTACATATGAGGTGGCATTATTAATAAGACACCTGTGTCTATATCCTACTAATATTATAAACGTCAGTTTGTGAGTATGGATGTTCGTAACTCTTTCACGCAAAAACTTCTCAACAGATTTGAGTGAATGGAATGGAGATAGCTTATACCCTGGATTAACACAGCTACTTTTTATCCCGGAAAAGGGTTTCTGCGGGATAACGGGAAGACGTGGGGCGCAACTAGTGAAATAATAGGTTTAATAATAAAAATAATAAATAAATATCAGGGGACCATTGGACACAAATTGACATCACCAAATTAAGCTCGAAACTTGTGTAATGGGTACCTACTAGATAACGATATACATACTTATATAGAGAAATAAATACTTCTAAAGAAAGAAATATCCAAGACTCAGGTACAAATATACACATACATGTGCCGGGAATCGAACCCGGGATTGCTAGCTTCGAAGGCAGGGTCACTACCAACTCGGCTACTTAGGTATATGCTACAACTTTCTTACAAATGTTTCTTGAACTGCGAAGCTTTATGTCTATTAAATTAGTTGTTACATAGTTTGTTAGTTAGTTACAAGTGAAGCTAATAAAAATGTTCTAAAAATGTAGTTTCAATAGAAAACAATCACACCGATAGCTCCGCAACAGATCAGGGCCCGTAGCCAAGATGCATGCAAGATGCAAGAGGCGCTGCGCCTCTAGCCAAGATGCAAGAGGCGCTGCGCCTCTAGCCAAGATGCATTCTGCAATCGTTGACGCTAGTAGTAGAAAACAAGAAAAAAGTATTGGTTTGACATATTTCAACGCTAAGTCACGTGGTCAGAAATATGTCAAACCAAGACTTTTTTCTTGTTTTCTACTAGCGTCAACGATTGCAGAACGCATCTTGGCTACGGGCCCTGATCTGATAAAGTACGTCCAAAGCCCAAGGTCCTAACATAAAACTGGACCTACCACTACGGACATTAAATAACTGCAGCAAAAAAGTCTTAACAAAAAATTACTCATCGTCCTTCGAAAATGTATTTTTTATCAGATAATCTTATCAATGGTTAGTGGCATGACGTGTTCCCGTTCTCAGAACTACGGGCCACAGGTTAGGGTGAAGTTACAGGACTCGGTAGCTGGTTTATGAATGGAAGTCGTGTCGAGTGACCATACATTTTGGAAGAACGGGATGGGATAATCTACATAAAATCCCGCTGTCTGTCTATGTGTGCTAATATCTTTAAAAATACGCAACGAATTTTAATGCAGGTTTCAGCAATAGATAGAGTCATTCAAGAGGAAGATTTATATGAATGGGTGCTGCTTGTGGGGTCTGGTCTGCTTTGGTTGTGATCCCGCAACTCGTTAATATTCATGTTCCCATATCCCAATGTGTACAACCAAACAAGAGAAATCTTCTTATTAGTAAAGCTAATTAAAAAATATCGGACTATTAGATGACAAAAAAAAGCTTGGGATTTTAGTGAACTTGCTCCAATTCAATCAATTAGTAATAAGAATAAAATTGTCAAAGTGATCGCGCCAAAAAAATTACCTGCCGGGCGTTTCTTGCCTGTTCTTTTGCCGGCGTAAGGAGGTTGGAACAGGCGTAGCTAGTTTTAAGTTGACGTTTTAAAGTGATCACAATGTATCCTATTAAATAAAAAAGTTTTGAAATTTGAAATTGAAATTTGAAATTTGTATAATACGTATTATAGTACAGAAAAGTCAAAAAATTCAAAGATTGGTAAAATACTGCCCCACATTAATATCTACATATAATACACGAAGAAAACAGAGGGGTTTTCGAAGTTTAACATGTATGTTTATTATGATTTCGTTTTTTTTGATTTGAAAGGTGACTTGATCAAAAGTGTCGCTTATGGCTTAGATAACATGTCTATTGTATAATACGAAATTTAAATAAAATTAAACCACTAAGATAAGACAAAATTATGTCTATTGTAAACAGAATGCCACATCGCTCGACGAACCGATAACCGATGGGGAAGAAAGGTTATCGAGTAGCGATCACAAACCGGAACACGTTCTGTAGGTAGGCCCCCACTAGGTGGACCGACGACATTGTAAGAGTCGCAGGGAGCCGATGGATGCAAATGGCTAATAGACGTTTATGGTGGCGTTCAAAGGGGGAGGCCTATGTTCAGCAGTGGAATTCTTCTGACTGATGATGATGATGATGATGAAACAGAATGCTGTTAGATAACCCCAATCCAGGTATAGCGCGATGCCACCTTCGACCACATCGTCACTTAACTTGAGGTGACTTGTGCTTAAACGCTACTATGTAAGTAGGTAGTAAAAAAACCTAAATAAATAAAAAATGTACACACATATTATTGTTACTTATTCAAATTCCATTACAATGTACCTAATACCTACCAATTAAATCCATACCATAACTACTGAACTGCAATTGAACACGGTAAAAAAAATTCGCTACACATTCTTAGCATTAACACATGTGCGAGTTTATCAATGCTCAATTACTTGACTCGTATCTTTACAACTGATACGAATCATGAAATCAATACATGGTTAATGATTAAATACATTAATCATTATAACCTGTTAGCGCAGACATATATATCTAAGACAAGAGACTCTTCAAAATAGGCCATCTTTATGTATGACACCATTTGTTCAATCAGTTAATTAAGAAACCATCAATATTTAGTAAAAAGTTGTTCATCGATTAAACTAGATGGCGTTGGCGTCAAGTTAGCTCGCGGTGGTGTTATATTCGTAAAAAATAAGTCTATTTGTTATTTGCACGGTTTGATTGAGTTTTAGCTTGGGAGTAAATGAATTAATGAACCTTACGGCTTGATAATTAAGGCTTTCATTTCCTCGGGGAGTTTTGGGCTTGAGGGACCGCACGCGCCGCACTCAAACACCATTAAAAAGTCCCTTTTTGTAAAAATGTCCTTTACTCCCTTTGTAATCCGAGCAGTCGATATATAATCTATTATATCGACTGCTCGGATTACAAATACAAAAAAAAAACCAACTGAGATGGCGCAACGCCCCAAAGTGGTCCTCCGATAACAAAAGACGCCACTTCGCTCTGTCCTGCGCCACTTCCCGGCAGTCCTCCTGGAGCGCACATCCTTCGTGACTTCGTCTTTCCAGCGATACCTGGGACGAAGTACAAATAAACAAATAATTTGCAATAAAAATATATTGTGACCAGCTGACACGGCGAACTTCGTATCGCCAATAAAAGTCACCTTTTAAACCTTCCCTGAACATCCACAAATATTTCAAGACCAAAATTATCCAAATCGGTCCAGCCGGTCCATTAGAAAAGGTTACAAACAATTCTGTCTCTCAAGTTCGACACAGTGTGCAAAATTTAATTAAAATCAGTCATTAGTTAAGGAGTACTTTAATCATTCCTGCCATGATGGTTTACTTAAAGATTTTCTTCATTACAATCGCGATACCTTATCTTTCAACAAGTAAAATATTTACTCTAATTCAATAGATTAACACAACGTTATCGTGAAAATATCACAAATTAACATCATGTCCAATGCGTGACATATTACATAAAAATGTCACACCCACTTTCCGTGAGGAAAAACTTGGATTAGTGTTATCGGAAGATAGTAGAATAAGTACATCAGACAAGAGGCCGAACGACCGTTTCAGTTACTCTAAAATATGCGAAAAGGTTATTGGTTGGTCGTGCACGGACGAGAAGCCTCTCCCTCTCTCTCTATCTCTGGCTCTGGGCTCTGACACTCTTTTAAAAGAGTATCATCATCATCATCATCAGCCTTCCACGTTCCCACTGCTGGGACTCTGGCCTTCTCACAGAGAGAGAGAGTAAGAAAAACGAAAAAAGAAAAAAGAGTCTCATGTTGTAATTCTAAGGAAAGTCACATCATCATCATCATCATCATCCACAGCAGAAGCAGCCTATTACGTGCCCACTGCTGGGGGCACACGCCTTCCCTCAGAGAGAGTACGGGCCGTGAACTACCCCGCAGACCCAGTGCGGGTTGGTCGATGTCGCATGCCCTTGAATGTTGCAGTTCTTGGACATGCTGGTTTCCTCACAATGTTTTCCTTCACCGTTTTGAGCGATGGCAAATCCGCACATAACTTTATTAAGACCAACTTTATTATTTTATTTTTAGAGACACTTTATTTTGGTTATTTTATTTTTTATTTTATTTATTTGGTTTTCCAACAGACTTAGCACTAACAATCACAAATAAAAGAAAACAATGAACGTGGGCATGGTGTAAGTCCAATGACAGGAAGACACAACATGCAAACAGAAATGCTAAGTATATGGAGTGTGGTGACGGTGTGCAGGTGCACTGTGCACACGACTTGTCGCCCTTACAAAGATACATGAATATTTACTAATAAGTTACAAAGTACAATATATAAAATTAAAATATAAGTTATGATAATATCCTTCTTCACATAGAACTCATGGTATCCCTCCGGAAGTCGCGTGGCCCAAGTTCTTCGATAGTTATCGTGTAATCTGTGACGCAGGGCATTATGACGCAATACTCCATAACTGTTACGTGCGGGTTTGATCGCTCCCCTTACATCGCCGCCTATTGCCCTGTCCTGGTGGCCATTGAGACGGAATTTATTTTTAACTAGCTGGCCCAGCAAACTTCGCGTCGCCAATAAAGGTCACCTTTTAAACCTTCCCTGAACTTCCACATATATTTCAAGATGGAAGGACGAAGAATTGGACCTTGTCAAGACTACAGTATTCTTAGGCATAACTTTAGATCACAAATTGCAATGGGGTCCACATATTGTCAGTCTATCGAGCAGACTTAGCTCTGCAGCATATGCTGTAAAGAAGATCCGTCACCTTACTGACGTTGATACAGCCAGACTAGTCTATTTCAGCTATTTTCACAGCATTATGTCCTATGGAATATTGCTGTGGGGAAACGCTGCTGATATTAACACCATATTTGTATTGCAGAAGAGAGCTGTTCGTGCGATTTATAACATGGGCCCCAGAGAATCTTTAAGAATCAAGTTTAAAGAAACCAAAATAATGACAGTTATTTGTCAATATATTTATGAAAATGTAATGTACATACGGAAAAATTTAAATAGCTTCAAAAAGAGAAGTGATTATCACAATTTTAATACTAGAAACAAAGATAAAATTGCTGTACCCACCACTAGGCTCCATAAAGTTAGCAACTCGTTCAAAGGTCAATGTGTACGCTTTTTCAACAAAATCCCAAGTGAAATTCAAGACTTGTCTATAACAAAATTTCAAATTCGTATAAAGAGAAATCTCATTAGTAAAGCTTATTATAAAATATCGGACTATCTAGATGACAAACAAGCTTGGGATTGTAGTTAATCTATCTATCTTTCTTTCTATCTATCTATTCTCCCTATTTCCCCTATTCTAACCATTTTCGGTAAACAGCCAAAACAGTCATGCTCACGAAAGTGACTTTGCTTGCAGCGGCGTCATGTGTCGGGTCGCCCTCTTCCCTCTCATATGGTCGAGGAGAGCGATGGCTGGCACATGCGTCAACTCGTGAACGGGTGCTGCTTGTGGGGTCTGGTCTGCTTTGGTTGTGATCCCGCAACTCGTTAATATTCATGTTCCCATATCCCAATGTGTACAACCAAACAAGAGAAATCTTCTTATTAGTAAAGCTAAATAAAAAATATCGGACTATTAGATGACAAAAAAAAAAAGCTTGGGATTTTAGTGAACTTGCTCCAATTCAATCAATTAGTAATAAGAATAAAATTGTCAATGTGATCGCGCCAAAAAAATTACCTGCCGGGCGTTTCTTGCCTGTTCTTTTGCCGGCGTAAGGAGGTTGGAACAGGCGTAGCTAGTTTTAAGTTGACGTTTTAAAGTGATCACAATGTATCCTATTGAATAAACATATTTTTGATTTTGATTTTGATTTTGATCAAAATTATCCAAATCGGTCCAGCCGTTTTCGAGTTTTAGCGAGACTAACGAACAGCAATTGATTTTTATATAGAAGAGAAGAGATGTATGGTTTTTTGCTACAAATAAAAAAATTTCTCTAATGTCTATTGTATTTTGGCTGATTAATTTCAAACTCAAACTCAAATGTTTTATTTAATAGAACACATGTGATCACTTTAAATAGAAACGTCAAACTTAAAACTAGCTATGCCTGTTCCGACCTCCTTACGCCGGCAAAAGATCAGGCAAGAAACGTCCGGCAGGTATTTTTTTGGGCGCGATCACATTGTCCTCTTCCCTCTCATATGGTCGAGGAGAGCGATGGCTGGCACATGCGTCAACTCGTAAACGGGTGCTGCTTGTGGGGTCTGGTCTGCTTTGGTTGTGATCCCGCAACTCGTTAATATTCATGTTCCCATATCCCAATGTGTACAACCAAACAAGAGAAATCTTCTTATTAGTAAAGTTGATTAAAAAATATCGGACTATTAGATGACAAAAAAAAAGCTTGGGATTTTAGTGAACTTGCTCCAATTCAATCAATTAGTAATAAGAATAAAATTGTCAAAGTGATCGCGCCAAAAAAATTACCTGCCGGGCGTTTCTTGCCTGTTTTTTTGTCGGCGTAAGGAGGTTGGAACAGGCGTAGCTAGTTTTAAGTTGACGTTTTAAAGTGATCACAATGTATCCTATTAAATAAAAAAGTTTTGAAATTTGAAATTTGAAATTTATGCAAAATTCAACCAAATTCGTTCGTCCAACCATTTGGCGTAAAAGAAATACAAAAACTATTCGACAAAAACCATTAAAAAATTCCTCGACTGACTAAGTAAATGGAAAAGTCCCCGCAGCTAAACTAAGTGCAATGTCATTGCATTCTAAACCTTAAACGCACGTATTAGAAGTCTATTGCAAATGGTACTAAGTGGTACTAATTGCTGGGACGTCTGTCTGTCTGTACCTACTGCTTACCGTGCGCAGCGTCACGTAACCAAAAGTATCCATTGTTGTTCCCCGCGGTTTCATCTACGTGAACTACAGTTTATCGCGATAAAAAGTATCTTATAACCTTCCCCAGGGTTCAAAATTCTAAAATAAGTAGCCTAAGTTACTTCTCATAACATAAGCTATCTGCAAGTGAAAGTCCCGTCGAAATCGGTGCAGCCGTTTCAGAGATTAGCCGGAACAAACAGACATGCAGACAACATTTTTTTTATATTGATGATTGTTTCTCTTTAACTTTGATGTAGGTACATTTAGTGAAAAGCTGTTCCTTTGAAATTACAAACAAACATTTCAATTATATTTATTTCTATAGATTTTGTTGCTTTTCTAATACATGTGGTTTAATTTTTATTAGTTTGTTGACCGAAAAAGAAAATAAACTTCGGATTTAGTCTAATTTTCGGCCAAATCTGAAAAAAAAAATTAACATATCTGATGTAAACTGAATTCTTGCTTATATTATACACCTAGGTAAAGAAATAGCAAATGTGCCTAGCCTTTATGAGAAGTAAATACAAAAACTCCATTAAATGATTCGAAATTTCGTGTAAATATTTCTTGTTGTATTGATTGTTTATCGCGCACCAATACACGCACTACTGATTTTCGGCTTGCGACAGGCGAAGCTTTGGACCTTCGCCTGGTTCATAGCCGAAAACGAAAACGAAGCTTCGGTCAGCCACTAATTTTATTTACGTGGTACTTCCTCAGAGGAACTAACTCTCCAATAGTGCTTTCGTTCCTCGAGATCACTGAAAACGCGAATTTTGGTCAAATAAACGGTTAAGAGGACGCCGTGATAAACAATGAATCTGAAATCAGTTCCATACAAAAACGCAAGCGAGCTGACTAATGCCGTAAGTTCGTATGCGCCAAAAAAGGGTTTTTTTCGTTTAAAATGAAAACTATCATTAATTTTATAAAACTAAATCTGTAGTTCTTGGAAAAATGTGTATATATCCAAACAAAAATAAAATCAACTCTTAAATCGGTTTTGTATGCCTGTAAAATGAAAATCTTTTTTTTAGAGGGCAGTTTTCGATCATTGTTTGTCTGCTATGAAAGTTAACCAATCGTGTTATCCTTCCGGCAATTTGATATCAAAAACATGATCTTTAATACATATAAATATTAGCTCTGTATGTTTTGTAATTGCTGAGAAAAAAGGAAATCCCTGCAGCCAATATTGCCAATTCTTCGTCTTAAGAGTCAGCTTAAACTCGTCTCCCGTCATCTCTCTGTTGCTAGGTACAACGAAAACACGCACCTTTCTTCCAATCTCTAATCCTATCTAGGACGACTCAAGTTTTTTTACATTGTAAATGCTATTGAATGAACAGCCTTTTGTCGGCCTTTTTTAACTAAGTTTCTCATAATTATTGGTTCTTCGGCTATTTTTACCTACTGTCGGTTTTTATTTCATTTTTGTTAGCAGGTGGATCCTTTTTTGATGTAGCTTCGTCGTTATGTTTGTATAAGGTTTGGGATTTTATCTTTTCAAATGCAATCATTTTTTTTCTGGTGTGACCTCATGTGACTTATGGTAGTATTCTAACGCGAATTCTATAGATGCACGATAAATAAGGTCCGTTGATATATTTTTTTTTTTTTTACTATTTACAGGGTAGCGTTTGACCACAAGTCACCTGATGTTAAGTGACGATGTGGTCGAAGGTGGCGCCACGCTACACCTGGACTGGGAACTGGCTCTCAAGTGAGGCTGCCGGAACACACCGATAGGTGCACGGCGACAGATTCTTAACAAGAGGGTGGTAGCTAGCCAGGCGAGTACTAGAAAATACCCTACCACCAAGCTATGGTTTTATCACGATGTTTTCCTTCACCGAAAGCTCAAGCTCGTTGTAGGATTCGGACCCACGTCCTACGGATCGCAAGCCGACGTCACTACCACTGAGCCATCATCGCTATATTTTCGTTTAATTGTAGTCATTAAAATAATATGATCTACTTGTTGTGCCCCGTGGTTCCGCTTGCGTCTTCCGCAGGAACCTTTTCCCGGAATTAAAAGTTGGATTAACGCATAGGCTACTTTTTTTCCGGAAAAAGGTTCCTGCGGGATAAACGCGGATAAAAATATCAAAATATCTAGTATAAAAGTACTTAAAACCAAACAAAATGCATGATGTAGTAACTGCCAAAGATGTATTGTTGCAACCTGGCCTCAACTCAGCGTTGTGCTGCTCGTTTGACCAGCGCTGGTCTTCCGTTGAAGCCGCTTTAGAAGTGCCAGGTTATTTGTGGTCAAATACCCTGTAAGAAATAGAAAATAAATTACCAGCAATAAATTTAGGTACAATGGATGAATTGTTATTCTACATGATAATGTAGGATATGAAGTATATTGAGTTAAGTGTATTTATATTTACCTAAAGGTGAACGCGCTTTTGTCCGTGTCGTGATTAGGGTTGTCGACTTTTGAGATAAAAATTAGCTCTATACTTTTGATTAATTTATTTAAAAACTTTGATTATTCAGAACTCGAACTCGGTGTCAGCGCCTTGTAAGGCGCACGTGTCATATATTTTAGCTGTGCCTCGTTTTTACAGCCACAGTCAATAATATTAAACTCCTACCAATTCATGATGCCCTGGTACATTTAATTGAAAGCAGCAAAAACAACCTATATGTCTCCTGTTTACAGCCACTGTCATTAATATCGAACTCCACCTAATTCATGATATCCTGGTACATTCAAATGAAAGTATACTTCATAAAACTATGCCAATTCTAAGTTTATGCAAGTCTATAGTAGTTCGTTCAAACGATCACGAGTTGCGCCCAACGAAAACTATGAATATTAATGAGATCACGAGTTGCTGTAGGTACATTATGTATATTTTAGAAAACGTCACGAGTAGAAACCAACTTCGCTGTTTACATCAAATTCGCGCGTCACGAGCTGCAACCGGACCTACCGTTCGGCCACCATCGCTCTATACAACAAAAACTTGCGCGAATAATGTGTGTCTACCTCCATTTTAACATGATTTTCTTAGAATTCCAAAAACGAATACGTTTACGTTTATTTAATTTGATTCTTACATACGTCCAGTATAATCCTAGCCACAGCTGCGTCATATTCAGAAACTTAGTTCAGTTAGTCGGAGAGCTCTCGTACATTTTAAGTAAGGTGAGATTAGATGATTGTGGCCGAACGGTTTGGCGTGCGACTTACAAGACGCCGACACCGAGTTCGAATCCTCTCGGCCTCGTACCTATGACTTAATAAGTTATGTGCGGATTTGCCATCGCTCAAAACGGTGAAGGAAAACATCGTGAGGAAACCAGCATGCCCAAGAACCGCAACATTTTCAAGGGCATGTGACATCTACCAACCCGCACTGGGCAAGCGTGGTAGATTATAGCCCATACTCTCTCTCTGAGATAAGGCCAGAGTCCCAGCAGTGGGAACGTGGAAGGCTGATAATGATGATGATGATGAGATTAGGTGTGATTTTATTTTATTCCCTCGCATGGATTGGGTCTAATATAAAACTGTTAAATTATGTTTTCGAAGGTATACTTCATTCAACCATTGTTTTAAAGGAGAGAAAACCCGTTTTGATTTTGATAATAGTGAATATGATAATTTGTTTAGTGTAAAACTTTATTGTATGTTATAAATTTAACTAAGCTGCAATTCTTTCTGACAATGTTGTAACATCAGTGGATGAAACGTGTTAGATTTAAAACTCCATTCCATCATCGGACGTCACGACAAACGGCGAGACGCCATCGATATATGGTGGATATTCCACCTGTACGCACGAAGCGTTTCGCTTCTACTTTCTTAATGCGTACCGCTAAGGAGTGGAACTCCTTGCCGGAGTCTGTGTTTCCCGAACGCTACGATTTGGGGATCTTCAAGGCAAGAGTGAACAGGTACCTTCTAGGTATGCGTGTTACACCGTCGACCGCATCTACGCATGGCAACAGGCGGGATTGCGGTCAAATGCATACCTATTTGCAATAAAAAAAAAAAAAAAAAAAAACTATTTAATTCAAAAAATGCTGTTAACGTTTGCAATTTTTTTAAGTCTACTTAGATCGTTACTAAAAAATGTATCGGACTAACGATATACATAGTAATTTATTTAAAAAAACTTTTGCCCCAACCAACCTATACCGTCATATTAAAGGATGTCCGTCAAATAATTACCTGCTGGGTGTTTTCGACGTATACACATCTCTATATTTAGGTAAGTTAATACTGCGTAAGCATTATGGTTTATAGTTTTTTCATTGCTTACAGTTTGTGCAAAGAGTATTTCTCTCTCGCTCTATATCTCTCTGTCTCTCTCAATAAAAACGCACCTTACACAAAGTGCTCGCTAGCTGCGAGACAGCCTGGACTACATCGAAATAATCGAGAACAACTAACTCATACATTATGCAATTTGCAAATACTGGCAAAGGTCACTAACTTTCCAACTAAGAATAAAAGATTTATTCTACCCATTTTCCTTGTCTTTTTTTATGTAAAAGAGTGCTTAATGGTGAGCGGACATCGTCGCCTGTGAACATTTGCAATTTGCAACACAAGGGGTCTTTGAGAATGCGTGGCAACCCTGATAATTAAACTTACCTACTTACTGCACTTTGTGGCACTGCGAGATACCTTTTTTTACTATTTACAGGGTAGCGTTTGACCACACGTCACCTGATGTTAAGTGACGATGTGGTCGAAGATGGCGCCACGCTACACCTGGACTGGGAACTGGCTGTCAAGTGAGGCTGCCGGAACACACCGATAGGTGCTTGGCGACAGATTCTTAACATGAGGGTGGTAGCTAGCCAGACGAGTACTAGAAAATACCCTTATAGCGATGATGGCTCAGTGGTAGTGACGTCGGCTTGCGATCCGTAGGACGATCGAATCCTACAATGAGCTTGAGCTTTCGGTGAAGGAAAACATCGTGATGAAACCATAGCTTGGTGGTAGGGTATTTTCTGTACTCGCCTGGCTAGCTACCACCCTTGTTAAGAACCCCTTGTTACCTACCCCTTGTTAAGAATCTGTCGCCAAGCACCTATCGGTGTGTTTTCTTTTACCCCCATCTCCTCCCCCCCCCCCCCCCCCCCCCAGATAAGGCCATGTAGACATTTTCTGAAACCCCCCTCGGGACTCTTACGCGATTAATGAAATGTAACAAATGTGGCATCAAACGCTACTAAAAAAATTTGTTTCATCAGTTCAGAACACAGTGAGAAGACTGAAAAGGACAAAACCTTTTGAGTTAGTTTATTTGAGTGCAAACAATATGTAGTTCAGTGAGTGCTTACTAGAGACAATAAGAAAAGTGCTAATGGACACATTCTTAGTTATACTCTACCTAGCAACTTATGTTATATTTAAATTACTTATTAGCCAATAAAGACTAAAAAAAATCAGTTCAGTTGGACACGTGGCAATGAATGAATGCAACTAAGTCATCCAGTAACAAATAGCGGGGAATGCAAACTATTTACTACTCGTTTACCTTTACCGACTGTTCACCCTGTTAGATCAAATATCCTTCGGTTGAATTCACTATTCCGTCAAATAATAAGCAATGGCCGAAATAGCTTCATACACTCATTGGTGCTCGTTTAGTTCTAGCCAGTTACTGGCTTCAATCACTGGCAAACAAAGATGTGTAGTTGACTTTTTTATATCTTACAAGCGTCGTAGTCACCACGAATAAGAACCACAAATCCTGCAAAGAGTTTGAGCCTTTGTTGAAGGGAACATCAAGAATGTGACATTTTCTTAACCACTCCCAAGTTAAGAAAATGTTACCAAACAGCTATAGCTACAGTGTTCTGTTCTGTGCTTCCGTGTATACTATACAATAAATCATTATTATCATCAGCCTTTTACGTTCCCACTGCTGGGATTTTGGCCTTCCCTCAGAGAGAGAGTATGGGCCGTAAACTAAAAATAATAAATATTATGGTCTAATTTTATCAAACAAGCAGTTCCATTTTCACCATAAGGGCACACGGAATACGTGCCCGACGGGGGCCCAAAGATGGTGACATATACATACGTTTACAAAGAATTAGGAAAAAAATTATATTGACATTATTTTAGGCAGTAACAATAACAACCTAACAATAACCCATTGTGACGCATACTTCACGCTACGCGGGAAATCTTTTTCTCTATTTCTAAAGAACGTTTTTCTTTACTTTCCTATACTTATTTGGCAGAATTAGGTTTTTGTTTATTTTTACTTCTAAATGGGCGGCAAATTGTTGGGTACTGGCGTATTGAACTGGAGACGAAAGGTATATGAAAGGAGAGTTGACTCTCCCTTCCCACTGAATCTTAGCACTGGATCGTTGTTAACGCACACAAAACAGATGTTTTGAAAACAGCATACCTCGCTACTTTCGAATGAGTCGGTGCAATAATTACGAGTAATACATTCCGATACCGGTATTGTGTAAAAGCTTGCATTTCGATGAAAAGTGATGAAACGGGCTCATTACTCTATATATAACTTTGTAAGAATATAAGGGAGCGATAGTAACTCGTGCGCCATACAAGGCGCCGACACCGAGTTTGACTCCTCTCGGCCCCGCACCTATGACTTGAATAAATGATGTGTGGAGAAGCTGCGCCCCGCTGTTTCTCCCGCGTCTTACCGTTATCCCGCAGCGACCTTTTCCGGGATAAAAAGTAGCCTATGATTTAATCCAGGATATAAGCTATCTCCATTCACTGAAATCCGTTCAGTAGTTTTTGCGTGAAAGAGTAACAAACATCTGTACTCGCAAACTTTCACGTTTATTATACGCGACCATCGATCGAAACAGTGAAGGAAAACATCGTGAAGAAACCAGCATGTCCAAGAACCTCAATACTCAAAGGCATGCGACACCTACCAACCCGGTGGGCTCGCGTGGTAGATTACGGCCCATACTCTCTCCCTCTCTCTGAGAGAAGGCCAGAGTCCCAGCAGTGGGAACGTAATAGGCTGATGATGATGATGACCCCATTGAAAGCGCTTTTTTGTACATCCAGTAGTCACTCGATAGGCTCATAATTTACTGCCGCTTTCAAATTAATTTACTAGCTAGAATTTATAGAAAACATAGATCTGCTGCCAAGTACCTATTGGTGTGTTCCAGCAGCCCGACTTGAATAGAGGCAGTTCCCAATCCATCATCATCAGCCTGTATCAGTCTACTGCAGGACACAGGCCTCTCCCAAGGTACGCCACTGCGCCCGGTCTTCGGCTCTTATCATCCAACTACTGGCAGCCACTCGGCGCAAGTCGTCGCTCCACCTAGTCCCAGGGCGTCTACACTACGTTTGCCAAGCGCGGTCTCCACTCAAGAACGCGTCTACCCCAACGGTTATCGGTTCTGCGGCTTATATGACCAGCCCACTGTCATTTCAGCTTGCTAGTTGATCAGTTAAGAACGACTAGGTAAGCTTCACTATTCTATTCGATCATGTAGGTAGGTTCATAAACAAGTTCAACGTATCATCAATAAGTTACTTTCCTCCCACGTGTGCCATAAATCCACTTCTTTCCACGCTCTCATCCAATAATAACAGCTAGTTTATAATTATTTACCTTAACTTTCTAATTATTTATCCTAAATTTATAATTATTTACTTATATTTCAACAGCGCATGCGGATTTTCTCAGTAGTTTAAACAACCTAATTTATTGTATGCTAGCTGTTCGCCGCGGTTTCAACTGCGTGGACTACAGTTTATCGCGGTCAAAAGTATCCTACCCACTACATACATGATTCAAACTATTTCAAGATTGGTTCTGCAGTTTAGGCGTAAAAAGTCCCCGCACACACAAACAGGAAGACAGACAAACTTTGGCATTTATAATATTGGTATTCACCGTGGCCTGGCAAAGGTTTTGACAACCGGAAGTTTTTCAAGATCGTGAAATATTAAAGCTAGATATACTTTTTTGTAGACTTACTTACCTACTGGAAGCTTACGTTTCTTTCATACATTATATCAAAACTGTTTAGCCAGTGTAATTTCCTTCGACGTGTTTTACAAATATCGTGATTTCTTGTGAACTCCAGTTCCCAGTCCAGGCGTAGCTAGGCGCCATCTTTGATCACGTCATCATTTAACATCAGATGACTTGTAGTCAAGCTAAGAAATAAAGAAAACAAAAATCATCTCACATGGTAAGACTCCTAAATTCGTAATACACAATGTAAGTACATATATACATAAACTAGAGGCCAATCTCTGAATCTCAATTCAGACATTTTGGTTCAAGGCATTTCAAGATATTATACCTACATCAAAAATTTACATAATGAATTTTCCAAGAAAATAGTAGGTGTTGGACAGGAAAAAACCAAGGCTGCTAAAATTTGAAACCTATATATGTTGATACTAGCTGTTCCCCGCGTTTTCACTCGCGTGGGCTACAGTTAATGGCGATAAAAAGTATCCCATGTCCTTCCCCGGGGCTCAAATTATCTCTATACCAAATTTGGTTGCAAAATAGCAATTTTCTTACGTATCCCGAATTTTTTTGGAAATAAAATATAGCCTATAGCCTTCCTCGATAAATGGGCTATCTAATACTGAAAGAATTTTTCAAATCGGGTCTGTAGTTCCTGAGATTAGCGCGTTCTAACAAAAAAACAAACTCTGCAGCTTTATAATATTAAGTATAGATTACTAGGTACTAGGTATTATATGAACTCCGAATGCATCCCTCAGACCAGAATGACAATGACGGACACTGCGGTCCCACGGTACGTCGTCTGGTCTGGACACGCTTGATTTGTTGGAAAATTAACCCTAAGGTGGAGACTGACATGAGGATTCACTCGATGGCAGCGGCGTCGTGTATCGGGTCGCCCTCTTCCCTCTAATATGGCTGAGGAGAGCGATGGCTGGCACAAGCGTCAACTCGTGAACGGGTGTTGCTTGTGGGGCCTGGTCTGCTTTGGTTGTAAGGTCGTAACTCGTTAATGTTCATGTTTCCATATCCCAATGTGCACAACCAACCAAGAGAAATCTTATTAGTAAAGCTTATTATAAAATATCGGACTATTTAGATGTCATAAAATACCTTGGTATTGTATGTAGTGAACTTTCTCCAATTCAATCAAGATTAAAATTGTAAATGAGAACGCGCCCAAAAAATTGCCTGCCGGGCGTTTCTTGCCTGCGCCCCTAGCCAAGATGCATTCTGCAATCGTTGACGCTAATAGAAAACAAGAAAAAAGTATTGGTTTGACATATTTCTGACCACGTGACTTAGCGTTGAAATATGTCAAACGAATACTTTTTTCTTGTTTTCTATTAGCGTCAACGATTGCAGAATGCATCTTGGCTAGGGGGGCGCTGTTCTTTTGCCGGCGTAAGGAAGTTGGAACAGGCGTTAAATTTGACGTTTTAAAGTGATCATAATTATTATGGGCTGGGCAGCTTTTCGAAAACTTCGTCGAGTCTTCTCGTCGCGCATACCACAATGTCTAAAGACAAAGGTCTTCAACCAGTGCGTCCTACCCGTTATGACATACGGAGCCGAGTCATGGACACTCACGGCACGACTAGTCCACCGATTTAAGGTCGCTCAGCGAGCTATGGAAAGAGCTATGCTTGGGGTTTCTCTGAGGGATCGAATTAGAAATGAGGTGATCCGTCAGAGAACTAAAGTCACCGACATAGCTCACAGAATTAGCAAGCTGAAGTGGCAGTGGGCTGGTCATATAAGCCGCAGAACCGACAACCGTTGGGGTAGACGTGTTCTTGAGTGGAGACCGCGACTTGGCAAACGTAGTGTAGGACGTCCTGCGACAAGGTGGAGCGACGATTTGCGCCGAGTGGCTGGCAGTGGTTGGATGAGAAAAGCCGAAGACCGGGCTCAGTGGCGTATCATGGGAGAGGCCTATGTCCAGCAGTGGACTGATACAGGCTGATGATGATGATGATGATAATTATTATGTATGTTATGAACTTTGATGTAAACATTCGCATGGAAAATTTGTTTGTTGTGAGTAAACTCACGACACCTGAATCGTCGCGACGAATAACAACTTTTTTCAGCGCCAAATATAGATTTTTGTTCACAAAAAAGGCATTTTGAAATCATCTGGCTTTTTTCGGAGAGTACTACAATGCTTATGTATGTAGCTGTCTCAGTAGTAGTCAACAAGACAATAAATAAAAATAGAAAACAAATGTTTGCCATCAAACTACACGAAAAAAGCTGCTTTTAGGAAGTAGAACGAAAACAACATTTGTGTATGACCTTGAAAAAAGTGGCAGCAGCTGACAGCTCCGGTGACATCTTGAATTTTTTGACATTAACTATACACCAAGATCTGATTTTTCATTTGTCACTGTCATTTTATTCTAGAACTACATATAGCTGCGACCCGCAGTTTCACCCGACTAGGTACAATTTATTGCGATAGAAAGTTAGCTATGTCCTTCTGCAGAGATTGATCTATCTCTACACCAAATTTCATCAAAATTCGTTTAGTAGTTTTTGCGTGAAAGAGTAAACAATATCTATCCATCCTCTATTACTAGCAGCGCCCCGGGGCTTCACCCACGTCCTTCCGTTCCCCGCAGGAACATTATTCCGGGACAAAAAGTAGCCTAAGTTTTGGAAGAAAGTAGAGCCCGACGGATTGATAGAATGTTTAACAATTTTTTTTTTGCCTGTTGGTAAACTTCTTTTTGAAAACTCGGCAACCCTTTTTCGTCGGTCAAAAAGAGAAAATATCAAAAAATGTACAGCAGCTCCATCAACATTCTACTAATAAACGCGAAAGTTTGTGAGTACACATGAACGGATGTTTGTTACTCTTTCACGCAAAAACTGCTGAACGGATCTGAATGAAACTTGGAATGGAAATAGATTATATACCCTGGATTAACACATAGGCTACTTTTTATCCCGGTAAAGGGTTCTCTAACAGAAAGACACGGCCGGAAACCGCGGGGCGTATCTACTTTATAATATTAATAGAAAAGTAGGACTCTTAACAAGATGGGACCTATCACGATCTCACGGACTATTTTTTATCCCGGAAAACGTTCCTGCGGGATTACGGGAAGACGCGGGTGAAACCGCGGGGTGCAACTAGTCCTTAATTTAAAAAAACTGCTCTCGAACATCCAATAAATTACCCTGAACAAACAGACAAACACCAGTTTGTATTAGAAGTGTTGCGAAAAATCGTTTTACAAACAAATTTTTGGCTACAATAGGTAAAGCAATTTCGGATTCACGTGCCTCGTGTAAGCCCACGTGATGCAAAAGCACGTTTTTTTGCCGTGATTGTAACATTTTACAGGAACTAGCAACATCCATACTATTTTCTAAATATATAAAGAGAAGAGAGAGAATATGTAAAGAGAAATCTTATTAGTAAAGCTTATTATAAAATATCGGACTATTTAGTGACAAAAAAAGCTTGGAATTTTAGTGAACTTGCTCCAATTCACTCAATCCTACTAATATTATAAACGTGAAAGTTTGTGAGTATGGATGGATGGATGTTTGTAACTCTTTCACGCAAACTACTGAACAAATTTCAGTGTAGTTTGGAATGGAGATAGCTTATACCCTGGATTAACACATAGGCTACTTTTCGTCCCGGAAAAAGGTTCCTGCGGGATAACGGGAAAACGCGGGTGAAACCACGGGGCACAACCAATCTATATATGTATATAAAAGAAATTCGTGTTAATTACACTATTTATAACTCAAGAACGGCTGAACCGATTGGTCTGAAAATTGGTGGGGAGGTAGCTTTTTTCAAACCGCTTGACCAATCTTGATGAAATTTGGTATGGATATAGTTTTATCGCGATAATTTCTTTGAAAAATCATTGTTCAGTCTGCGGGAACACTTTAAAAAATACTTTAAGAACTTACTTGATTATTTTCGCAACTGTGTGTATAGTTTGAACTAGGTTCATTGACACTTGGGTGGTGACGTAGCAGTAACGTCAGATTCTACATGAATAGACCTTTTGATATGCAATCTTTAGATATAACTGATAAGAGAACCCAAGGGTATATAACCTTATCAGACCGTATCTTGTTCGATGCTTTGATAAATCTAGGTCATTTCCGCGGAAGTAACTAATGGTGGACGAACGGTAACGCGTGCGCCTTACAAGCCGCTGACACCGAGTTCAGATTTTCAGATCCCCTCGGCCCCGCACCTATGACTTAATAAGTTGCGTATTACCATCACTCAAAAAGGTGAAGGAAAACATCGTGAGGAAACCGGCATGTCCAAGAACCACAACATTCAAGGGCATGCGATATCTACCAACCCGCACTGGGATTATGGCCCGTACTCTCACTCTCTGAGAGAAGGCCAGAGTTCCAGCAGTGGGGACGTAATAGGCTGATGATGAACTAATAGTAAACCCAGATCAAAATCCGAGCAGGTGACTTCCAATCACATTGTCACTTAACATCTGGTGAGTTGTGGTCAAACGCTACCCTGTAAATAGTAAAAAAAAACGTTATGTTGGACTGAAAATCTTTAACCAACTAAAAATCACAGGGTTTGCTACCGAGCGACTTGTGTCGGGACTACGGGCATGCGAAAGTATTCTTCCGCTGCCCCAACAACGATGACCCAAAGGAGGGTCCCTCCTCGGTAAGGTGTTAAACTCCACCCTAGACATCACCAGAAACTAGCTACACATTTTTTTTAAAAACGTCTTGTGCCGGGGCTACGGGCACGCGTTGGAACTCTTCCGCGGCCCCGACGGCGATGACCCTCTGGGTCTCACCTCAGCTGGGTGATTTCCCCCTGGACTTCACTAGGGCGCGCCGATCTGCGCGCGCCATCTCGGGACCTATAACATCATCGGCAACGAACCTCCCCAGGTCCGTCACCTAGGCCCCAGTTATGGAGGACGAGGGAGGGCGAAGATGGATGCTCTCCTTCGCCGCCCCGTCCTTCTCCTGCGCTTTGGGAGAGTGGAAGTAATCTCCCTCTCCGCGTTCTTCTTCTGTGACATGACTCGTTCACAGAAGGAGACAAACTAGGTACCCCTTTTTTCTTGACCCGGGGAAATGCCAACCCATTTACGCACTAACCCCTCCGGTGCAATGCCCCCCCCCCAGAAGGGGAGGGGCTTGGAGGCAGTGTGGGGCTCGCTCTGTACAAAGGCGCCCTACCTACTTAAACCCCGGGGTACTACTCCGCATCGTCAGTATGTGGGAGGGCTGCGTATCTGGCACAGCCTCAACTTCCAGCCCCCCAACGACGACCGCCCGCTATGACAGTGGGACCTTTCCGCCCCTCGCCTTGGGAGAGGCTAGGAATGACCGCGAGTACAATTCGGTCATTCCCACCCGGCGGGTTGGGGGGGGATGTCTAATCAGACATCACACCCTCCTCAGCCGCAGAGGTAGCGGCCGTGGCGGCGGGTGGTAGTGGCAGGCTGTGTCCGCGGCGCCTGTGCCTTGCCTTTCTTCGGGGGAGGATGAACTAGCTACCCCTGTTCCAACCTCCTTACCCCGGAAAAAAACAGGCAAGAAACGCCAGACAGACCGTACTTTAGGCGAGATCACATTTACAATCAATTGATTTTGAAGGACAAACCAACACACTGTTAACTTTACACTTTATATAAATGTTAAGATGAGAATTTCAGCCATGTAGGTCTTGTAGGTGTACCTACACAAATGACGAGGAAATAAATCGTGAAAGATTTCCATCACTACACGAGATGGTTTGACATCGGCCGTCCATTTGCAATTCAATCGCACATTTGGTAATCAACGAAGGTTTGGCGCCTGTTTACATCTACCTATGTATGTATGTATGTATGTATAATGAATAGTCTGATGCTCCAGAATGTTTCCAGAGACATGTGCAATAAGAAAAATCGAGAAAAAATGGCGGTGCCGGGCTAGTTTTCTTATGGATTCAACTTGACTTGATTTTGACTTCGATATTTCTATCTATATAAGTATTCATAACTCTAAAAAAGCGATGGTGGCCGAACGGTTAGGCGTGCGACTTACAAGACGCCGACACCGAGTTCGAATCCTCTCGGCCCCGCACCTATGACTCAATAAGTTATGTGCGGATTTGCCATCGCTCAAAACGGTGAAGAAAAAAATACTTTACTTACGTAACTTTTTTTTTGAGTCATCATTATCATCATTATCAGCCTTTCTTCACGTTCCCACTGCTGGGACTCCGGCCTTCTCTCAGAAAGAGTACGGGCCGTAATCTACCACGCGGGCCCAGTGCGTGTTGGTAGATGTCGCATGCCCTTGAATGTTGCAGTTCTTGGACATGCTGGTTTCCTCGCGATGTTTTCATTCGCCGTTTTGAGCGATAGTAAATCCGCACAATAGTCATTGGTGCGGGGCCGACAGGATTCGAACTCGGTATCGGCGCGTTGTAAAGCGCACGTGTTCACCGTTCGGCCCCCATCGCTCGTTATTTAAGTATAAATATTTAATCAAAGATACAAGGTAAGCTGTGAAAGCAATAGAAAAAAGAAAAATCTCGTAAGTTCGTCCGATTATTAAATTTAAATATCCTGAAAACGCACACACTCCCGCGCAACGACGCTATATAAAGGAAGCTTTGCTCCTCACGCGTTTAATTTATCCCGGCCTCCCGGAGAGTGTGAACGTCCACTAACAAGGTGCTATTTTAAAAATAAACTCTATTTAAAGAAAATAATTTTTAACATTCGAAAAGTTTTCTTTCGTGAAATTTCAAGTTTTTCTGTGATTTTCAATTTTTCCCTTTCTCTTGTGACAGTTTGGATTAGTGTCTGGATTTCAACAAAGGTAATCTTTTATGATTTTTCTTCTTTTTTTATAATTTTTATCTAGTCGATTCATTTTGTGCTCGGGTCGTGTGTTCCGTGTATTGTGTCACGAAAAATATTTAAATAGTACGTTTTCGATTGATTCATTTGCACTGTAATTTAACAGTTAAAAAATTAGTATCCGGAGTAAAAGCTTTCATTTATTCCTGTATCTATCATAAAATTATTTCTGAAACAATTTCTTCATTATTTCTTCATTCTTCAACATTATAAAAGTAACTGTAATTTTTTTAGAAATGCTTCCTTTACGAAGCAAAACTTTTCATGCCAATAATTTTTTTTTGTCATAAAATACTTTTGTACATTGTACAAATCGCTCTGGAAATAAAATCACTGTGACATTATAAAAGACTAGGTATTCCCGGCGGTTTCACCCGCGTGGGTTACAGATTCACATTTTTACCCCTTTAGGGGTTGAATTAAAAAAAAAACATTTCTTAGTAGGTACACCCCTATGCATCAAGGCAAACATACCCTCCAAATTTAAAGTTTCTACGACCATTTTATATATTTTAAATTAGTTTAATCGTTAACGACATTCCTTTTAATCAACATCATAGAGATGAATCACAATAAACTTTGTCACGTTTTTACGACGATAAAAATGGAAACGTGTATAAATAACAATTACATAATTACAATATTTCAGACTGTTACTGGTATTATTACGTAACCTTTAAATTTTTTCCCGCATTTGTCAATCAATAAAATCAAGTCTAATCATTTATTTGAACACATAAATAAATAAATAAAGATCTTCTAATATCATTTGTAGACACACTGTATGAAGTTTGCAGGCAGGTACAAAATTCATTGAATTTCAGAGGACGTTAAAATATCTCTCATAATAATCAGGTAGCATTTTCAAATAAAATGTATTTTTAATATGTTGCTTGCATAAATAACATTGTAATAAAAGCTAGTTGCACCCCGCGTCTTCCCGTTATCCCGCAGGAACCTTTTTCCGGGATAAAAAGTAGCCTATGTGTTAATCCATGGTATAAGCTATCTCCATTCCAAATTTCATCAATATCGGTTCTGTAGTTAAGGTGATACGTGGTAACAATCATTCACACACACGCAAACTTTCGCATTTAAAATATAAAATTAGTAGGATAAAAATACATTTTTAGATCAGAAGTAAAAACGTTGTAACTTTAAGAAAAGTGGTCATTTTTCACACAGTTTTCAACATAATTTTCTTATTTTTTTCTCTGATATATCATTATTTACAATCATAGTTATAAAAAAAAAGGTTTTAATAAATTCCAATTTTTATCTTGAATCTGTAGTAAGCGCCTTAAAAGCTCAAACATGCGCAGGCGCCGCCATCAAAAAAACTTCTCAAACAAAGCTTTACCTACATTCATGTCGACAAGTGACTCATAGGATTGGAATGAAAGCCGGGGGTTGAACAAACATCCCTTTGCAGTTTTATATTTGGTTACCGAAGCAAAAAATTAACGCGTCGCAGAATCTCAGAATGACATTATTTTTTTCATCTTACACAGTTGCGTTTGACCACAAATCACCTGGTTAAGTGACGATGTGGAGAAAAGGTTCCTGCGGGATAGCGGGAAGACGCGGGTAAACTCTATCTCTGTGCGAAATTAACTCTGTCTATCTGTAACTCCTAAACTACTAAATGAAAGAACAATGGCCACAATGGACCTGTATAAAAACGAGCTATATATATATGAAAAATTTATTGATATTTTGATTATACAATCTAAGGACGTTGCATTAGAAACGATATTTTCTTCTTCTTTTTCTGAACCTGTCATTAATCTCCTAGAACGATTAATCTCGCACACCAAAAACTGTTTTAAGCTGGTTGTATAACTTCAATGAAAGCTTCAACAACGGTCCAATATGCTTTGCTGTCATGTATAATACAACTTAACCTAGTTATTATTAATTTAAAAAATATATAGTTTAAAAAAAACTAAAAAAAACACTTTGAAAACGCATTTTTTTTTAGTCTATGTAACTAAGCCCAATCTATTAGACTCGTCCAAAACGAATGAAATGAGTCCAAACTCGATGGGCTTACACAGTAGCCATTGAAGAGTTCCACTATCCATCTCCTGGCTCCATCATCAGATCAGGTCGATGATATCAAATTATTGCATTGTCATCGGGATTACATACACATACAAAGTTTCAAGTCGATACGACAATTAGAAGTAGGTGAAAATTGACTTCTAAGATTTGATTACATTGTTAGTTAGTTACAAGTGAAGCTAATAAAGGTGTTTTAAAAAAAATACAAAATATATTGCGGTCAGGTCCAGTATGAAAAGTGGCCGATGTTTTTTGGTACAGAGATAGTCTAAAGCCTAATGGTTAAAAAATGCATAGGTAAAAATACGTGTAGCGGAAGGAACGAGTAGAAATGAAATCGTGTGAGAAAATTATCTATCGGTCGCAGTATCGTATGGAAAATAAAGCAAATGGGGAAAAACGCGAATGGGACTAACAATGTTGGAGAAAAATAATTTTGGGTATTTCACCTATACAACAGTCTATACAATCCATCCATATTTTCATTGCTGAAAAATATTGTTTTATCTTGTTCCAGATTCCAACCAATTGAATCTCACCAGTAATAGAGAAGTTACCACGATGTATTTAGTTCTTGTATTCACCGCCGCGGCGCTACTCATGAACAGCTGCTGCTTCGCCAACAACGTCAACAAACACATGCGCTTGCTGACCGACACAGACAACTTTATAGAATCTAATGGTAAGCTTTTTCACATCTTACAAGTCACCAGTACCCCTAGTACGAGTTTTGAAAACTATAAAAGTTATCGTAAACGTCAAGAAAGGAAAAAAAGAATAATGTTTTTTTTTAAATTTAATCTCTAAGGGGGTTTAAATGGGAAACTGTAGTCCACGCGAGTGAAACCGCGGTGAACAGCTAGTCTCGTATAAAAATGGAACCGGCAGCGACACTGGTGTTTCAGCTATAGACTTTTAAATAGAACGCCTAAAAAAACCTTAAGATGCATTGCTCTTGTATTTTATCAAGCAACGATTATTATGATAAAAAAAACTTAATTAAGAACCTTAGCAATAAAACAACAACAATTCTCGATCACGTCACACTAGGATGGCTCTGTGGTAGTACCCCGGGGTTTTAGCAGTACCCCGGGGTTTTAGTGAGGTATGGCGCACTAGTACAGCGCGAGTCCCACACTCCCTCCGAGCCCCTCCCCTTCTGGGGGGGGGGCATTGCACCGGAGGGGTTAGTGCGTAACAGCATTTCCCCGGGTAAAAAAAAAAATAAAAAAAAAGGATGGCTCTGTGGTAGTGACCTCGGCTTGCAACCCGCAAGTCGTAGGTTCGAATCCTACAACGAACTTTGAGCTTTCGGTGAAGGAAAACATCATTAGAACTAAGGTAGAATCAGTTAAGAAAGTGTCGATACACTTATTCTATTATTTAGTTAGTTAGTTACTATTTTTATAATCGACTAGTTACGCCCCACGGTTTCACCCGCATCTTCCCGTTATCCCGCAGGAACCTTTCATAAAAGGTAGCCTATGTCTTAATCCAGGGTATAAGCTATCTCAATTCCAAATTTCATTTAATTCCGTTGAGTAGTTTTTGCGTGAAAGAGTAACAAACATCCATCCATACTCACAAACTTTCACGGTTATAATATTAGTAGGATTTGTAGAGGTAACCTCTGAAACTGCTGACCCGATTTTGATTTTTATTTTATAATTCGAATGCTAGGCTTCCTATTGTCCTACTATCGAATGAAATACAGTATGTTACTAATTTCATAATCGATTACAAAATTAGTAACATATTTTATTATTACAGATAATTATTTATCAGTATTAGTAATTAAACGAATTAGATGCTTATTGCAACTTTTCTTACAAGCGTTATCTATCCATAATAATAAATAAATAAATATCGGGGATCATTGCACACAAATTGCTCGAAACTTGTGTTGTACCAAAATGTTACTGCTAGGACTGTTTTTTGGATATTTGGGATGAAATGATGCATTCGGTTCGGTGTAAAAGCGTATAATCAAATAAATATTACTAATTTTGTAACCGATTATGATCGATTATAAAAGCAGTGTTACTAATTAGTAACTAAGTTGCTCACAGCACTATTTTTTCTTCCAGGAGTACCAAGAAAATCAACTGCCAATAAGAAGTTCCTAACAATCAGACAGCGGCCCGAAACGTCTTATTTATACCAAGAAGGCGACACCTTACAACTAGTCTGCGACGCGCTAGGTGTGCCAGCGCCATCTGTGCGCTGGTACAAGAACGACGCTCCAATTTACGAGGTTAGTACTCAATATTGGATAACAGATGGCAGCACTAGTGACTAAGCATAATAATTTAAACAAAAAAATACTGACTTCAAACAGAAAACCAAAGATTCCTGTCAATTTCTCTGGGATACCATCATCATATCTTGGTTTCCTTATCATGGGATTTTATGTAACTGTATGACAAGCTTACTGAGGAGAGAGCGAGGCACCTCGTCAGCGATTCCAATCCAACAAATGATAGTGATATCTGCACTAAATGTGGACGAGTCTACCGTTCTCGTATTGGTCTGTATAGCCACCAACAAAGTGTTCTTCAAACCCCACTGACACGGTTTGAAACGTCTGTCATAGACATCTAAGGCCATGTATGTATCATGGAATATTTCCTTATCAGTAGATTTCGTCCAGTTGATGAGGTTTTTTAACTACTTACAGGTTAGCGTTTGACCACAACTCACAAGTCACCTGATGTTAAGTGACGATGTGGTCAGAGATGGTGCCAAACAACATCTGTACTAGGAACTGATGATGATGAGCCCTTGTTAAAAAAGCCAGTTAATATCAAACCGTCCTTATCATTATCATTGTCAGTCGGAAGAAGTCCACTGCTGAACATAGACCTTCCCTTTCGAAAACTACAATGAACAGCTAATAACCATAGACATCCATCGGCTCCCTGCGACTCTTACAATGTCGTCGGTCCACCTAGTGGGACGCCTACCTACAGAACGTGTTCCGGTTCGTGGTCGCCACTCGAGAACCTTTCTTCCCCATCGGTTATCGGTTCGCCAAGCGATGTGACCTGCCAATTGCCACTTCCACTTGCAAATCCTGAGAGCCATGTATGTAAAAAACCGTAATTTTCTCCCATTACAGTACGATATGAAATCTAACGAGCTTTTAGAGAACAACCCCTCGTCGATGGGGCGGGTGACATCCACCCTTATCGTGTTGGAGACATCTGGGCGAGACGTCTACACCTGCGTCGTGAAGGCTGGATCTAAAACGGCAAGGGCTAACAGCATTGTCTATGGATTAGGTAAGTAAACCTGCTGGAAAGATGATTAAGTGAGAGAGAAAGATCGAGCGAGAGAGATAAAGAGATAAATGGAGCGAGAGAGAAGAAATATAGATGTAAATGATTTTGTTAAATAAAAAAAAAAAGCTAGAGAGATTTTTTAATGTTACTGTGTGGTCCGTAGGCCGTGGGTTCGAATCCTACAATGAGCTTGAGCTTCCATTGAAGGTAAAAATCGTGATGAAACCATAGCTTGGTGGTAAGGCATTTTCCTGGCTAGCTACCACCCTCAAGTTCTGTCGCCAAGCTCCTATCGTTGTGTTCCGGCAGCCTCACTTCACTTAATTTCTCATTTCATTTAAATCAGTTCAGTAGACTAAGCGTGAAAGCGTTACAGACAGACAGACAGACATACTTTCGCATTTATAATATAAGTAGGGATTATGTTGGTGTGCAAATAAATAAATTAATTAAACGAAACCGCCAACACTGCGACACCTACAAAATAAAACCAACTTTAACTCTTCATTTGTACCAACAGATGGCAGCACGGAGGTCTCGGAACACTCGAAGCTTTACCCTCTTACACCTCGTGTAGTCGCGTGGTACAAGGTGTACCTGAACACGATAGGCAAGGACATCGTGCTGCCCTGCCACACCAAGGGGCACCCCCGGCCAAACGTCACCTGGAAGGACAATATGGGCAACGTTGTGAAAGACGACTCTAGGATGAAGGTAGGCTTACAACTAGACTTACAACTGTATGCTTACATCTTCTAATTTTTTTATCTTTTCCACGCGACACTGGCGAAGTTGTGGCAACCCCGGAGAAGCAATTTACAAAAAAGTTATCTTTGCTACTAACATGGCCAAATTGAAAAGAAATTTCGCACTCTGGTACATTCGTTTTTAACATAGATCCTGCAATGGTGTGCAATGAGTTTAAGGACTTAGTAGTAGAGACTGGAATGTCAGTGAAAAAGGTTTCAAATGCTTTAGCTACTTCAATGTCAGTCAAACTGGTATCGCCAATGTTTAGGTTGTCAATTGTAGGGGCCGCTGAGGCCCAATTCTCGCGGCGTGATATATTATCACATTATTGTCAAATATCTATTGAATTTTGACAGTTATTGCGATATTTATCGAATGTGATAATGGAGTTCGATTTTGATCATTTCAGGTCCTCCGTTCGGGTGAGCTGATGATCTCCGACCTGCGATGGACGGACATGGGCGAGTTCACCTGCGTCGCCTCCAATATCTTCGGCACGACAGCCGCCAAGACCTTCGTCTACCCAGCTAAAGTAAGTCATCAACAGCCGGAACAAGTCCACTGCTGAACATAGGCCTCCCCCTTTGAACGTCGCCATGAACGGCTACTACCCATAGATAAATAAATAAATATCAGGGGACCATTGCACACAAATTGACCTAGCCCCAAATTACGCTCGAAACTTGGGTTATGGGTACTAGACAACGATGTACATAATAGACTAGCTGTTCCCCGCGGTTTTACCCGCGTGGGTTGCAGTTTATCGCGATAAAAAGTATCCTATGTCCTTCCCCAGGGCTCAAACTATCTCTATACCAAATTTCATTTAAATCGGTTCAGTAGGGGGCGCGAAAGCGTGTATACACCAAAATTATTCCCGCACTTCGGTGCCCCTCACCGCGTTACCTGCTGTAGGTACCCATTATCCTATTTTAATTCTAAGTTAATTTTTTCGGACCGCGCAGTTATAGGTCTTCCTGGTCCGCGACCGCTCTTTACCTATTTCATAGATTCTCCCGGTGCCCTCACCACACCGCGTTTCCCGCTGCGCTGCGGCGCGGCGGGTTTATTTTTCTACTACTACTTACATTTTTAAACTCGTGATATCTTTCGAATCGAATATCCGAATTGAATGATTCAAAAAGTTATATTAAGGTATTGAAACAGTTTTGAATAAGAAGTAATTTATTTTGATAAGGGTTAATGCCAAGATACAAATAAAGAGCCTTTTCTAGCGGTGGCATTAAAATTAAATTTTATTTGCTCATCTTGTCTACTAACAAATCTTTCCTTTGTTCCAGGCTGACTAACCAACAAAGGTACAAGCAAGCGCCGTGCACACCTGGAAGTTCCTGATACGATAAGTTTCGTTTGTTAACCGTGCGAGGGCGCTAGCGTTCTTCATAAGTTTTGTTGATCTTCGGTAACGTTTTGTTATTCCTATTGCGTGATTTTATTTGTGTCGAATTTATTTTGTTAGTACCTAAGCTTCCTTTTAGCTTGTTATAGTTTTTATTTGTCAAAAAATATTGATCTATAACTTAAGTAGGTACGTAGAAGCAACAAATATCTATATCAAGGAACAAGATTTACAACAGGGGCTAGCCAAGATGCATTCCGCAATCGTTAATGGTAATAGAAAACTAAATTACACATTACAAATGGAAGAAAAAACCCGACTGCGCCAAAATAAAGTACCCTATGTCACTCCCACAATAAAGACGAATCTAATGACACCTCAGTCCTCACATGTTTTTTTTTTGTTTTGTTATTGCGTCACACAACTAGTGTATTTGCCAGTGTCAAGTATAAAATATTTCAAACTCAGAGAATTGAATCAAGTTTAAATGATGATGATGATGATGAGTTGATGGGATGCGGATAGTGTTTAAGTAAAGTAGTGGCGCTTTACTTAAACTTTACATGGACTTTTTTGGAGCAACTCGAAAAGTCACTTTCACAACTTTATTTCAATTTCCCACACTCGTACACATTAACGAACACATAATGGTTAATAATCCACCAATATTACACATTATCACTCGAAGAAACACAAGTTTTGGAAATAAAAACAAAATTTTCACGTTGACAATTCGATTGCCGCCAAAAAAGTCGCCTCACATGTTAAAATCCGTCAAGCCATTTAGGCTACAGGCCGTGCCAAAGAAATATACGTACATACATAGTAATACATACATACACACGAAAAACATAACCCCCTTTCTGTCGCGGTCGGGTAAAAATACCATGTAATAAGTTTAAAAAAAACTTAAAACCATAAATATGTATTTTAATGACAAAAAAAAACAAGTATGTACGGAACCTTCGATAGGCGAGTCCAACTTGTACTTGGCAGGTTTTTTTGCTCGCGTATGCCTTAAGGCGGTTAACGATTTGCATCTTGGATATATAATATTTGAATTAAACTTAAAATTGTATCATTCTTATTACTGTTGTATTTCGAAGTACATTGTCATTTAAGCATTATTTTTTTTATATAGTTTTTAATACAAATTATAGTTGCCAAAAAACTTGAATTTACCTGGCGGCTGGACCGTGCGATTAAAATATGAAACGCAGCGTTTTTTAAACCAGTGTGTAAGCATCTTAATCAAACATTCTACCTATTTTGCGATTAATTAAATTATACAAACACTTTGAGTATTTTTAAAACCGATTAATAATCGAGTTATTAATGTAATTTAATTGAATTATTTATTGTGATGTTTTCTTTTTAAATAAATACTTATCATTAGACTGTGATTCAATGAAATATGTGAAACAATGAATAAAACTATGGAAACAGACGTGTATTTTTTATTTTACTTATTAACTTTTATCCTATATATAATTAAGGCTCTTAAGGACGAAATCCACAAATGAAAGGACCTGCCACTCGAGTCGTGCAGGAATCGAATTCACTACGCACGAGCGTGCAGCCGGTTGCTCTAATTCTTAGCCATCGCTGCCTCACGATTTTACCAAAGATTGAGAAATTCAAAATTGTGCTGATTGATTTGATTGCTATAAGCTAGAATAACTATATTGCGCAAGAGAATCGCGTCCCTGATGTGCCGGGTACGGGGCGGCTCCAACATCTACCTGCAACTCATGGCGGAAAGAGTGGGTCTTGACTGTCCTATCTTGAAATACTGGATTAAAGTGCACATAGGACATTCCAGATCCACTCTAGTTTCTTAAGGTAAATTTTAATTTTTAATTCATAATCCATTTTAATTTAATTATATATATTCTAATTTTATTTTTATTTTTATTCTATTTCAATGGCTTAGTGTGATTTTATTTTATTTTAATTTGCTTATATTATTTTGTAATGTGTATGGACTAATTGTCTGAAATAAAATGATTATTATTATTATTATAACTAACACGATGAGCGATGATGGTCGAACGGTAATACGACCGGTTCCAATAACTGATCTAGCCATAAAGAAGAAGACACAAGAGATAGAAATTTGACACAAGCTCCATAGAAGTACTGTCAAATTTCTGTCAAACCAGGGATAGATCGCTTATTGAAACCGGCCGCTAAAAGGCGCCAACACCGAGTTCAAATCCTCTCGGCCCCGCACCTATGACTTAATAAGTTATATGCGGATGTACCATCGCTCAAAACGGTGAAGGAAAACATCGTGAGGAAACTGGCATGTCCAAGAACCGCTACATTCAATGGCTAGCGACATCTACCAACCCGCACTGGGCCAGCAAAGCCTACCTGCGAAACCAGGGCGGGTCACTAGTTAAAAACAATCCCGTTTTTCCCTTAAAAATGTTCATGTTTGAAATAGGGAATATTTCGCTTCTTCATTTATAATGCGAACAGCAAAAGAGTGGAACGCCTTGCCAGCGTCATTGTTTCCCGATAAGTACAATTTGGGAGTCTTCAAGTCAAGTGTGAATAGGTATCTTCTAGACAAGCATGCTCCATCGTCCACGTCTTCACTTACCACCAGGTGAAACTGTGGTCAAATGATTGCCTAAAATAAAAATAAAAAAGGGGAAAAACTACGCGTGTAACCACGTGGTTGCGCACAAAAGCCTTGCTTCACTGCAATTCCAATCTACATGTCAATCATATTCTCTATTTACGCAGATAGATCTATATCAATCCTACAATCTGTCGATCATCGATATTCAATATATGTAGGTACAAATATTTCGACATCGATCGGTGTCGGCGCACGCTTTGTTTCAAATTCTCACACATATTGATGGACATACATATGGACATACCTACGGCAAGTTTCAATAATCGATCTATCCACGACTTTCCCTACTGGAGATGGAAATTTGACATGAGCTCCATAGAAGTAATGTCAAATTTATTTCAAACCGTTGATAGGATGGAAATTTGACATAAGCTTCATAGAAGAAGAGAAGAGAGAATTAAAAAATATCGGACCATTAGATGACAAAAAAAAACTTGGGATTTTAGTGAACTTGCTCCAATTCAATCAATTATAGTAATAAGAATAGAATTGTCAATGTGATCGCGCCAAAAAAATTACCTGCCGGGCGTTTCTTGCCTGTTCTTTTGCCGGCGTAAGGAGGTTGGAACAGGCGTAGCTAGTTTTAAGTTGACGTTTTAAAGTGATCACAATGTATCCTATTGAATAAAGAAAAATTGACTTTTGACTTTTGAAGTTATGTCAAACCGAGGATAGGATGAAAATTTGACATAAGCTTCACAGAAGTAATGTCAAATGTATGTCAAACCGAGGATAGATCGGTTATTGAAATCGGCCGTATATCTATTTTGAAGCGCTGATGGCTCAGTGGTAGTGATCAGCTTATGATCCGTAGGACTCGGGTTCGAATACCACAATGAGCTTGAGCTTTTGGTGAAGGAAAACATTGTGATGAAACCATAGCTTGGTGGTAGGACACTTTCTAGTACTCGCCTGAGTAGCTACCAACCTCATGTTAAAAATTTGTCGCCAAGCACCTATCGGTGTGTTCCGGCAGCCTCACATGAGAGCCAGTTCCCAGTCCAGCTGTAGCGTGACGCTATCTTCGATCACATCGTCACTTCACATCAGGTGACTTGTGGTCAAACGCAACCCTGTAAGTAGTTACTGATTTTAAACACATTTGGAAAATCGAGAATGATCAGCTACTTTTGTCGCTGACTGTACCAAGAAAGATTTTTTTTAAATTCATCCCTAAGGGGGTAAAATACGGAAACTGTAGATGACGCGGGTGAAACCGCGGGGGACAGATAGTAAATAATAAATGCAAAATTTACTGAGCAAACATAAAAATGAATCTTAGGATAAACACGTAATTGCTTTAAAACGTGAAACTCAAAATTTCCAACCTCCTTACGCCGGCAAAAGAACAGCCAAAAAACATTCGGCAGGTAATTTTTGAGCGCGATCACAGTTACAATTTTATTCCTATGATGACGTCACCTAGCCATAGTGATGTGACCAAGCCCATAGGCACCTGTTATGTATTTAGTGTTGTCCCGAGGCCACTCGCCTCTTCAATCGAAAGGCATTTCATCGCGGCCTTGCTCTGCTTCCAGATGTAATCGAGACGAGATGCATCGATTACCGTTTGATTGTCATAATGGAGCGACTCGTGCGAAGCGTGCTTGCGAAATTTTACGATTTGTTGCTAGTGATGGGGTGATGTGAACTATGTGATATCGATATATGGAGCGGAGCACGTATTGGAAGCTTAGATTCAATTTTAAATAACCATTTTGTTTTTTGTGGCGACTATGAACTGGAAGACGCCCTATAGGTAGGCGTCCCACCAGGTGGACCGACGGCATTGTAAGAGTCGCAGGGAGCCGATGGATGCATATGGCTAATAGCCGTTCATGGTGGCATTCAAAAGGGGGAGCTCTATATTCAATTATTCAGCATTGGACTTCTTCCGGCTGATGGTGATGATTAATTTTTTTCGTATGTGGATAGCTCAAGCGTTCGTAATCATATAATGTTGTAAATGTGAAAGAGAGACAGTGAATATGTTTAGTACTTCTTCACGCTAAAACAGTTCAAAGGATTTAAGCCCATTTAACTCCCATAAAAGATAACTATCAAAATAAATTTATCTCAATGCACACCTACATAGAAAATTCACCCCACAACTGCTGTCTTAAAAAAAACACATACAGTGTCCAAACCAACATTTTTTTATCGATATCGATAAGTCGATAATAAACCTTTTCATCTTACCCCATCACTAAATAAGTAACAGTTTTAAATCACATCATAACCTTGTTTGAATAAAATACTATTCAAGTTACCTCCAAACATAAACTTAGATTAAATCTTAACATACAATTTGTTTAATGAAATGATGTGATCTGATGTTTAATAGACATTAGTCTGGGTTTGCGTTTGTTTGTAATCTTTTATGTAGATTTAGTAGTGCAGGTTGGTGAAAGGTCACTGTTTAATAAAATATTAGGTACTCACTGTGTAGAGTAATTACTGTGTATTAATGATCCGCCGTAGAACCAACAACCTTTGGGGAAGACGTGTTCTTGAGTGGAAACCGCGACCTGGCAAACGTAGTGTAGGACGCCCTGCGACTAGGTGGAGCGACGACTTGCAGACGTAGTGTAGGACGCCCTCCTACTAGGTAGAGCGACGATTTGCAGACGTAGTGTAGGATGCCCTGCGACTAGGTGGAGCGACGACTTGCAGACGTAGTGTAGGACACCCTGCGACTAGGTGGAGCGACGACTTGCAGACGTAGTGTAGGACGCCCTGCGACTAGGTGGAGCGACGACTTGCAGACGTAGTGTAGGATGAACTGCGACTAGGTGGAGCGACGACTTGCGCTGAGTGGCTGGCAGTAGTTGGATGAGAAGAGCCAAAGACCAGGCTCAATGGTGTACCTACTGCGCAGGAAAGTTAAAGAATTTCCGTACAAAATAAATATAATATCTAAGTAATTAAAATTTTCCAAAAAGCTTCTTTTAATGGACTACAAAAATAAACTATCCTGAAAATTTCATGTCTTAGGAGCAGCGGTCTTGGCAATGTCGGCGACAAAAGTAAACCAGCTACAAAAATAATAAAATTTGTTAATAGATACTCGATTATCCAAATGTGTTTTAGATAAGTAATGTCCCGGAAAAAGGATCCTGCTGAATAAATAACGCGGGAAGACGCGGGTGAAACCGCGGAGCGCATCTTGATAAGGCGGGTCCTGAGTTCATTAAAATGCACTTAGAAAAATACTCCTTTATGTTTACAAATCGTGTGTGGTCTACTAAAGATAAGCCTAGGTATGTAACAAACAACAGAACTGGCCCATTTCTCCACATTTTAGTAGGGATGTCGTGCGCCGGCGTCGCTTCGGTAATCCATCGATTAGTTATATCGGCTAAAGGAACAAGGTAAAAGCTTTAAGCTACAATCCCAAGCTTTTTTCTAATATTTAATACAAAAAATTACTAATAAGATTTAGTTTTCGGACTTGAAATTTAGCTATCGACAAGTCTTGGATTTCACTTGTAACAGTACTTCTTTCAATACTTTTTTTTTTTTTACTATTTACAGGGTAGCGTTTTACTACAAGTCACATGATGTTAAGTGACGATGTGGTCGAAGGTGGCGCCACGCTACACCTGGACTGGGAACTGGCTCTCAAGTGAATAACTTAAGAGTTTAATTATTCGGTCATGAAATTAGTAATATTCCAGCTTTCATTATCAATTATCGGTATTAGTACCAAATTGTCTCGATTATGAATTGCCATCGCTCAAAACGGCGAAGGAAAACATCGTGAGGAAACCGGCATGCCCAAGAACTGCAACATTCAAGGGCATGCGACATCTAGCAACCTGCACTGGGCCAGCGTGGTAGATAACAGCCCATTCTCTCTCTCTCAGAGAAGGCCAGAGTCCCAGCAGTGGGAACGTGATAGACTGATAATGAGATGAATGACAGATAAGGGCACAACGTCATAAAGCATCGTTTCTATATAAACCTAAAGCTTATTCTTTAACCCAAACAAAAGCCTCTTGTTCAACAGATTATAGCAATATTGGCAATGCCGCAATCTTTCCTCTCACGAATACGCTATCACCGTTTACGGTGTAATAATTACACTTACCTAGCTAAAATAAACTGTGAATTCTTCTGAATGTTAATCAACATCATCATCATCATCATCATCAGCCTGTATCAGTACACTGCTGGACATAGGCCTTTCCCAAGGTACGCCACTGAGCCCGGTCTTCGGCTCTTCTCATCCAACTACTGCCAGTCACTCGGCGCAAGTCGTCGCTCCACCTAGTCGCAGGGCGTCCTCCACTACGTCTGCCAAGTCGCGGTCTCCACTCAAGAACACGTCTACCCCATCGGTTGTCGGTTCTGCGGCTTATATGACCAGTCCACTGCCACTTCAGCTTGCTAATTCTGTGAGCTATGTCGGTGACCTTAGTTTTCTGACGGATCACCTCATTCCTGATTCGATCCCTCAGAGAAACCCCAAGCATAGCCCTGAATATTAATAATCACACTTAATTCACACACAATTCACAATAATATCATACTAGCGATGAGTACCGGCTTCGCGCGACTACTTTGTTGCAAAATATTGATTTTCTTACAAAAAAACCTCATCGTCTTCGCCTATTACGTTCCCACTGCTGGGGCTCTGTCATCTACCGCGTGGGCCCAGTGCGGGTGGTAGATGTCGCATGCCATTGAATGTTGTGGTTCTTGGACATGCTGGTTTCCTCACGATATTTTCCTTCACCGTTTTGAGCGATGGGGACACGTCGCATAACTTATTAAGTCACAGGTGCGGGGCCGAGAGCATTCGAACTTGATGTCAGCGCTTTGTAAGGCGCTTTCACACCTTAACCGATTTAAATGAAATTTGGTACATAGCTACTCTAGCGCTTGAAACAGGACATAGGCTACTTTTTATCGCAATAAACTGTAGCCCACGCGAATAAAACCGCAAGGAACAGCTAGTCAAATATAATTATTCGTAAGAATGTCTTGCAAAACTGACTTTTGATTACTCATAGAATTGGATGAGACGGGCTCCGTGTAAATGAGGCCTAGGCTTTAAGATTCTGAATTTAGTTATAAGCTTTAAGGCCGGTGCACACTTGGTTTAGTGTTTAGTGCAAGCGGTTTGTTTAGTGTAGACATAGAATAATAATCAAAATAATCAATTTATTGGTAAAATAGTTTACAGGTCAAAATAATTTCATACAAAAGTACTTCTAAATAAGTAATAAAAATAATTGTATTAAATTGAAAAAATAATAATAAATATCATGACAATAGTAAAAATTTAAATATTCAAAACATGCATTACAATAAAAAACATATAATTACAAAATTTTAGGTAAATATTCATTTAAATCGTAGAACGCCTTCTCCACGAGCCATGCTTTTAATTTAAGTTAAATAGCATTAAAATAGAATAGAATAGAAATAGAAATAATATAGAATAGAATAGAATATAAGGGAAACGTTTCCAACGAAATTACAGATCATTAGGGGATTTAAATTCTAATATCGGAGAGTGATGATCGCAGTGCATTGTCGTGAAATATTTTGAACAGATGCAGTTCAAAATTTTGAGTGACGCTGTAAAGTCAAAGTCAATTTCAAAGTCAATTTTTTTATTTATTCAATAGGATACATTGTGATCACTTTAAAACGTCAACTTAAAACTAGCTACGCCTGTTCCAACCTCCTTACGCCGGCAAAAGAACAGGCAAGAAACGCCCGGCAGAAACTCACTAAACACTAAACATTTCGACTAAACATTAAGAACTTGACTAAAAATTCAATCTATGTGTAAACCGGACATTAGATTTAATTAACTAGCACCTGGACAATCTGGACTATAAATATTTATTAATCTCTGAGCAAGTACACTAACATGCTTTTTGATGAAACAATGTTTAGTCAATAGTCCCGCGACCCACGATCCAGGTCACAAGTCGACGGCACTACCACTGAACCATTATCGTTTCAAACGAGTCAGGTGGTAGAGGTTTTGCTCAACCTGATTTTAGCACTACCTAATTTTAATTCCGCAATTATATCAAAGGTAATTAACTATTAAAAGCTAAGCAAAATCCCTTCTAAACCTAAGTAATATGGAGGTAATAAAATCCAGAATCGATTAGCATCATCGAAGAAGCAGGTGAATCTGATTTGCAATAATTATTTAATCGAATTCCGTGCGATTTGTCGATCACTTTGACGTTTTATTTCTTGACAGAGTGCTGTCAAAGCAATATATATTCTTGTACTTTATTTTAAAGCAACCAAACATACATTTAAAATTTAAAAAATCCTCGACATCTTGGACCGATTTTCTGATTAAACATAGCTAAAAACACTCGCTCGTAACTCACCTTTCATACAAAAAATTAGTTAGTTAGTTACAAGTCAAGCTAATAAAAGTGTTTTAAAAAAAAGGATTGAAATCCCTTCGTTCGCGAGCTGCGGTGCCACATGTCTCTGTCTCTGTCGAGAGACAGACTGCTATCCTAAGACTACTACCGGGACCTTGCTATGCTCAGGCGCTAACTTCTCGCGCCGCATCTTGCACTATTTTTGTACACCTGTCTGTACCTAAATAAACGTTACATATATTAAAATTAGACTATAATTTAATAGCAACGCAATACTTCTAATATATTAATAATTAGATTTTGACTTTACTATGTTATTTGCAACCGATAATCGTGATGAAATGTAAACTTATCCATACGTATAATGCAACAATTTAGGATGAATCATAATGTTTGTCTGTTTGTATTTATACTAACTGAAAAAAACTATTATGTAAGAAAGAAGTATGTAAGTAAGAAAGAAAGAAAGAAAGAAAGAAACACGCATATTGAAAGGTTTTGTGAAACAATAAAATTAAATTAACAAACAAACAAACAATTAGCACAGATTTTTTCATCTAACTGGCTGAGCTAGCGTTTTCACGATCTCGCATGATGGAAAGCGACGATGTAGTCGAAGGTGTAGCACGCTTGCCCAGTAAATACCTTTTCACTCTTGACTTGAACACCGAATCACCGACCATGGCAGGGCATTCCACTCTTTGGCAGTTCTCAACAAAATACTTTTTAATCCAAAACGGTTCTGCACTTTACAACAATAAAATTCACATTCTAATAATAAAATTATATAAAAAGTTAGTAAAGATTAAACTAAATTCCAAGACCAAGACCAAGGCCAAGGCTCACTCACTCTCTGGGTTGTTGCGCCATCTCAGTAAGTTAGTTTTTTAATTTGAAATAAACAAATTAAATATAACCCCAGCAATTACTACGGAAGAAGTCGCAAGTCGCAGCTAGTATAAAATAAAAATCGTGATATCCAATCGTGACTTGCTACCGAACCGATTTAAGTGGGCCTATTCAAAATCTTTGATTGATTTTTTACCTATCTACGAGAGCATCACGGTTACACCATGGCTTCCTACAGGGTAGCGTTTGGCCACAAGTCACCTGATGTTAAGTGACGATGTGGTCGAAGCTGGCGTCACGCTACACCTGTACTGGGAACTGGCTCTCAAGTGAGGCTGCCGGAACATTGGATGTGAAAAAATAATCGATTTTTATATTAATTGAGTATTTTTTAATGCGCTAATGCTACGTATAGTTCAAACGTAAAGTACACACGTTTCAAAATTCAAAGTAAAACTAAAACCAAGTTGTTTTTAATTTCTTTCAGGGTAGCGTTTGACTATAAGTTACCTACCCGATGTTAAGTGACGATGTGGTCGAAGGTTGCGCCACGCTACACCTGGATCGAAAACTGGCTCTAAAGTGGGAGTGCCGGAAGACTTTGACAGAAGCTTGGCACAAGATTCTTAACATGAGGCTGATAGATCCCCTAACGAGCCCATTAAAATCCTACTAATACTATAAACGTGAAAGTTTGTGAGTATTGATGTATAGATGTTTGTTACTTTTTAAAACACTTTTATTAGCTTGACTTGTAACTAACTAACTAACAATGTAATCAAATCTTAGAAGTCAATTTTCATCATCATCATCATCATCATCATCAACAGCCGGAAGAAGTCCACTGCTGAACATAGGCCTCCCTTGAACGCCACCATGAACGGCTTTTAGCCATTTGCATCCAACGGCTCCCTGCGACTCTTACAATGTCGTCGGTCCACCTAGTGGGGGGCCTACCTACAGAACGTCTTCCAGTTCGTGGTCGCCACTCCAGAACCTTTCTTCCCCATCGGTTATCGGTTCGTCGAGCGATGTGGCCTGCCCATTGCCACTTCAACTTGCAAATTCTGAGAGCTATGTCGGTGAGTTTGGTCCTTCGGCGAATTTCCTCATTACGGATTCTATCACGCAAAGAAACTCCAAGCATAGCTCTCTCCATGGCTCGTTGTGTGACTCTGAGCTTATTTAAAAGGCCCACAGTTAAAGACCACGTCTCAGTACCATAAGTCATCACTGGCAACACACACTGCTGAAAGACTTTCGTCTTGAGTCTTGAGGCTCTGAGGCATAGAAGTATAACTCTATGCTCTGAGGAATGTTGGACGAGAAGATGTCGTGTAGTTTCCCGAACGCTGCCCATCCGAGTTGGATTCGTCGGGCGACCTCTTTGTCGAAGTCAATTTTCACCTACTTCTAATTGTCGTATCGACTTGAAACTTTGTATGTGTATGTAATTCACGCAAAACTGAACGGATTTGAGTTAAAATTGGAATGGAGATCCTGGATTAACACATATCCATAGATCCTGGACATAGATTGCTTCTTTACTTATTTCATCCCGGAAAAAGGTACCTACGGGATAACAGGAAGATGCGAGTGAAACCGCAGAGCGTAGCTAGTTTATAATATTAGTAGAAAGGAAGCCAGGAAGTAGAATAGGACGTCGTCCACGCGGGTAAAACCACTGGGAACAGCTAGTAAGCTAGTAAGAACAGCTCGTAAGAATAAAATAGTCAGTGTGATCGCGCCAAAAAAATTACCTGCCGGGCGTTTCTTGCCTGTTCTTTTGCCGGCGTAAGGAGGTTGGAACAGGCGTAGCTAGTTTTAAGTTTGACGTTTTAAAGTGATTACACGTATCCTATTGAACAAAGTACTATTGACTATTGACTATAATAGTATTCAACAAAATCGAACGCACACCTTTCTTTTATCTAATACAGTTCTAAACAATGAAAGGAAACAACCTAAAGGCAAGTGAATTAATAATTCACTTAGTTTGACAGTTCCAATTTGACATATTCGGAGCATTTTAGACGGTGCAGGCGCATGATGGATGGTACGTGGCGAAAAACGATGACGTTCCCGCACGAGTTGAAGTAGAGCATACTTGAGTTTATGGGGTTTAGGCGATTGTGGCTGACGTAAGTATGCTCTACTTGGAGGCAAATTTACAAAAGAAAAGTTAGAATTAGTGTTCGATAGACGACTATCCATGAATAATCTTTAGTCTATCGATAGCCAACCAATCGCAACACTATCGATGTTAACAATACTATCGATAGTTTTTTATTTACGAGCAATAATACTATCGATAGTATTGCATTTAAACCGTAGTATTGCCTTGTTTTAAGCTCTCGATAGTATGGCTTTTTCAGATGAATACTATCGATAGTTTTACCATCGATAGTTCGGAAACACTAGTAAGAATTGATGTCCATTCGAATGTGCGTTCAAAAACTAAACTAAATTTGACAGGTCTGAAAATGATGTTGTCCTTTTCTTAATTACATTGTCCGAAAAAGACAGCAATACTATTAGACCTGTCACGCTTAGTTTTTTTTTAAAAAGACGCGGAATAAATGCTATGTTTTTTTTCCAATACCATCCCACATTTTTTTATATTAAATAGCGTAGCGGAAATCAAATTAGCGATCATACTTCACTTCCTGCTCACCCATTGCGCCACTTGGGTAGTCATTGAGATAAAAAGCAAATGTCAGCTAAAATCGAGAACCTCATCATTAGCCAGAAGAAGTCCGCTGCTGAACATAGGCACACAACATAGGCCTCCCCTTATGAATGGGTCTTCCCCGCGAAGCTTACAATGTCAATTTTTTTGTAATAATGCGAAATGTGTATTGCTCTTAACTATGATTTAATTATCGTAATTGGTGTTGCCGTAACACTTTTAATTGAAATTAAATTAAATAGCACCCGGATCGCTGGGCAGGGATCGTGATGCAGTAGGTATTTGAGGACAGGCGACGTCGCTGAGGCAGTCCCCGAAAAAGATAGCGGGATGACCATGACTCATTTGAAGAGCGGTGGCTTGAGGTTGCAGTGAATCGAGATGCCTGGAAACAAATGCGGGAGCTGTTAGTCCAGCAGTGGGACAGTACAGGTTAAAAAAAGAATTATTCAAATTAAATGTCTATCGGTTTTCAAATTTAGGAACATCGTCATTTTTATACTTACACAAAATTTGCCCATATCTGTAGGTAGAGCATCTTACCCTCCATATCATGTTAGCAGATGCACCAATCACTACGCACACAAGCGCAGTTCACACACGCTTCACTCACACATTCACAAACGAGATGCATCTATCTTGGAGCTCGTAGTTATAATCAGCCAGTATATAAACAGGTGAGGATGCTACGATACATCATTCCTTGGTCTCCGCTTAGTGAGTGATCTTCTGTGAAGTGTGACAAAGTTGCTAAGTGTTAGAGCTGGTTGGTTCAGGAGTTTGGATTGGTAGGTTTGTTGAGTTTGTGGTTTTTGGAAATGAGGTTTTATTAGTAATGTTAAAAAATTGTGTGCAAATGGGTAGGTCTTGATTTTTACAAAAATATAATAACACACTTTCAATTTTTCCCGAAAATTTCAAACTTCCAGAGGATTTTTCAAACATTTCCTTTTCTACGAAAATTGCCTAGGCAATTACTATATTATAAATAAAAATAAAATAGGTCTATCCGTTTTTAAGTTTTAGTGAGACTAACGAACATCAATTAAGATTTTCACATAAAAGAAAAAAGAAGAAGACTAGTGACCCGCCCCGGCTTCTCACGGATTGGGAAACATAAACTACGAGGATCGGGGATCCACAACACCCAGACACAAAACAAATACTTGCGTTTTTTTTTTTTTTCAATGCACATATATTTGTTCTGTAGCGGGAATCGAACCCGCGACCTCACGCTTCACAGTCGGCTATCTGCCCATTGCGCCACATCGGTCGTCAAATTGTATATTATTTTGTTGTTTTGTCATATTATATCTAATAAATGATTTCTTTATCAGAATAAAACAGATTTTGACAGTCGGATATAATGTAAGTATTAGTGTTAGTGAAAGAATTTGTTCGTAATGGTGAAAGAATTTTCGGAATTGGTTCAGTAGTTTAGGAAATTACTATCTACAAACAAATTTTACTTATGATTATAATATTACTGTAGATTATAGGTTAGAAGATAGAATATCTACATAGGCATGCTTCAACTTAAAATTGGCGTAATGAAATCGTTACGTACATCACGATTTTAAACAAACTTTGCTATAATTATAATTGGACTGAATCTAGTTTAACATTTATATAATTATCACGAAAGTTTACATAGTGAAAGGTATCTTCTATTCCATGTTGCATCATCGACCGCACCATCACTCGTCATTAAACAAATCAATAGTAGTGACGTTGACACGCCATCCGTAGGTCGTGGGTTTGATCCTGCAATCAGCTTAAGCTTTTGGTAAAGGAAATCATCGTCATCGAACCATAGTTTGGTAGGTGATTGTATGTACTCGCCTGGCAAGCTCCATCCTCAAGTTAAAAATCTGTCGCCAAGCACCTATCGGTGTGTTCCGGGAGCCTCACTTGAGAGCCAGTTCCCTGTTCAGGTGTAGCGTGGCGCCATCTTCGACCACATCGTCACTTAACATCAGGTGACTGGTGATCAACAGTTTTTTTTTACTATTTACAGGGTAGCGTTTGACCACAAGTCACCTGATGTTAAGTTACGATCTGGTCGAAGATGGCGCCACGCTACACCTGGACTGGGAACTGGCTCTCAAGTGAGGCTGCCGGAACACACCGATGAAAAAAGAGAATTGTAGAACTAAGTTTTAATAAAAACACTTATCTAAACCTTAAAATGTAAAATAAAACTACCTATCAAACTAAACAAACTACTTAATCTAATAAACCACTACCAGTTGGCAACGTTCCCAAAATGCTGGCCGCATTGCCGCGTTGAACGGCAATGCTTATTCGTTGCGCAAAATAACGACCAGCATTGTGGTCACGGGTAGCATCGACCAGTCGCTTTGATATATCATTATATATCGATTTCGCTCCCGGTCCCCACGGTCCAAGCGTTTCGACCCCAAAAGGCTCAAATATGTATCCACTGTCGAGATTACCATATTGTTTTTACTTGTGTTATTTCTTTTTAAATTGATTAAAAGTCCAGTTTTAATAAGATTTTAATTTCATTGTTTCAGATACGAAATTCCCACCTTTAGTTTATTTCAATAAACTAGCAGAATGAAGGTAAGATGATTTATTTGTAAAAGTTACGATTCTATCCAATTCAATTAAATTTAGAATAATATACTCAAGTTACGATACACAAATCTGCGTTTGGTTTACACCGGCGCTGGCGCGGCGACACGTCGCCATTTGCAAGCGACACCTTGAGCATAACGCCTACCATCTAAAGGAGATGATTAGGGATCTGACTTATGACAATCAAACGACCCTGCGTTATATTCATTTACTTATATACACATATATGAGCGATGGTGGCCGAACGGTAACAGCGTGCGCTTTACAAGGCGCCGACACTGAGTTCGAATCCTCTCGGCCCCGCACCTATGACTCAAGTCATGTGCGGATTTACCATCGCTCAAAACGGTGAAGGAAAACATCGTGAGGAAACCGGCGTGTCCAAGAACCGCAACATTCAAGAGCATGCGACATCTACCAACCCGCACTGGGCCAGCGTGGTAGATTACGTGGGAACGTTAAGGCTGATGATCACTAGAATACAACACGCGATCACTTCAAAAGAATAACTCAGTGTATTGTTTTGATTTCAGATTCTCCTTGCTTGCATGTTGTTTGTCGTGTCGACGATAGCTGAGCCCCCAGTTGACAGCAGGTTGGTATTATGTTTGCTTATCTTTATAATAGTGTATTTTACCAATAGAAATCTATCTATCGCAGCTTTTCCCGAAGTGGGCGATAACGCCCCCTTATGGGCACTGCAGGCCTAAAGGGGGGCCTGAGAGGAGAAAAATGGGGGCGTTGTGTAGAGGCTTGATGGGGGTGTTGTGTAGAGGCTTGATGGGGGCGTTGTGTAGAGGCTTGATGGGGGCGTTGTGTAGAGGCTTGATGGGAGCGCTAAATATAATTTATTCTCAAAGTGTAGGTTATGTTAGCACTAGAAAATATTTTACCACCTAGCTATGGTTTCACCACAATGTTTTCCTTCACCGAAAGCTCAAGCTCATTGTTCAGTTCGAACTCACGTCATACGAGTCGCAAGCTTTGCCTAACCCACTTACCAGTCAGTGTTCTTAATCCAGGTGTAGTTTGATCTTCGACCACATCATCATGTGACTCGTCAAAGTTTTAAAGATTTAAAATAAGGCTACAACTGCCTCTTACCATCTTCCAGATACCTCCCGCCTCAACAAGGTGGTAACTTCGGAGCCCCGTCGTCGTCCTACGGAGCGCCAGGCGGTAACGGTGGATCCCATGGCAGACAAACCTCTGCTATTTTTGGGTAAGACACAAATACCTAACCTTAGTTAAAATTTGAACAACCCTATACAACGTGTAACATAATATCTATAAGGCCGAAGTGAGGGTCTTCCACACGTCTTGCCGAACAAAATTAAATGTACAAAAAATAATATTTAAAAGATTTTTACACTCTAAATGCTCTGCAAAGTTTGTTCCAAAAATGCATCTGACACAGCCCTGTAACAGCTGACTATTAATTTTAACCTTTATGTTCTGAACTCTGTTATTTCATAGGTCAGTGACCTATGGGTCAGTGACCTATAACAGGCCTATTCTTTTGACCGCTTCAGTGAGTAAAATCCGTGTTTTTAAGATCTAATTTAAATGTATCCTTGCGCGTTTAACCGTAATGCGTCCATGCACTACGGGTTGATGCTTATATGTAATAATTAAAGCAATTTGTCCGGCTTTTTCCCCGTATGAATAAACACAAACACCACATAAAATTGATTTCAAAAAATCTATTTTCAGAGATCGCCAATCTACCTTCTCATCTCGCACAGCTTCTCGCCGTCCATCATCACAATACGGGGCCCCCTCTTCAGGATTCGGTGGGGCACCTTCCACTCAATACGGGGCCCCTTCGACTCAATACGGGGCACCTTCGACTCCATTTGGGGCACCCTCGACTCAATATGGGGTACCTGACGCTCAAGCGAGACAGCCTTCTTCGCAATATGGTGTGCCTTCTCAAGGTGGATCAAGGTAACTTGATTGTTGATATTTTAAAATTAAAATGTTTAGGCCCTGATCGATCAGGAGAAGAATTTTGCAATTTTTTTCAATGATGTGTAAATTGTTTTTTTGCATTTTTTCTTTTAAAAGCTGCTTATGTATCATGTAACATTTTTTTTTATATAGAAATGAAACGCTTTTGTTGTCCTGTTTCAAACATATCTATATCTGTAATTTTCAGGGGTTTCCCCGGTCAGACGTCACCTTCTCAACAATATGGCGCCCCGGGCTTTGGTGGCGTAGGAGGTATGTTTTATTATAAGCTCTAAAAACCATCAAAGTCACTGTCATTACAAACGTTCACAATAATGGGGTATTGCTGATGATAAGCCGACACCGAGTTCGAATCCTCTCGGCCCCGCACCTATGACTTAAAAAGTTTTGTGTGGATTTACCATCGTTCAAAACGGTGAAGGAAAACATCGTGAGGAAACCGGCATGTCCAGGAACTACAACATTCAAGAACGTGTGACATCTACCAACCCGCACTGGGCCGCGTGGTAAATTACGGCCCATACTCTCTCTCTGAGACAAGGCCAGGTCCCAGCAGTGGGAACGTAATCCCTACTTAATATTACGAATGCGAAATTAATTCTGTCTGTCACGCTTTCACGCCTAAATTACTGAACCGATTTCAATGAAATTTGGTACAGAGATAGTCTAAAGCCTGAGAAAGGACATAAGCTACTTTTAATTGCGATAAACTGTAGCCCAAGCGGGTGAAACCGCGGGGAAGAGCTAGTAAACTGACAATAATGGAGTGATGTCGAAGGTATTGCAACGCTATGTCTATAGATTGGATTCTATTGTAATCCAGTAGATATTGTAGCTTTACCAGTTTTTTCACCTGTTTTCACCAGGAGCTTCAGAGTACAGTGGTGCGGAGAGCCGTCAGTACCTACCCCCTGGAGCAGGAGGCAGGGGCGGTTATGCTGGTGACGATGGCAGCAACGGGGTAAGTAAAAAGAAATGAGAAGAGACGAGAGTGACGCTTACCATCAGGAGCGGCTTCCTCATCTCGTCATTCAGTTACCTACCAAAAAAATAAAGAAAATAGCAGTTTGAATTTACACGTCAACATACAATGAGCTTGAGCTTTCGGTGAAGGAAAACATCGTGATGAAACCATAGATTGGTGGTAGGGTATTTTCTAGTGCTCGCCTGGCTACCTTCAAGTTAAGAATCTATCGCCAAGCACCTATCGGTATGTTCCGGCAGCCTCACTTGAGAGCCAGTTCCCAGTCCAGGTGTAGCATGGTGCAATCCTCAACCACATCGTCACTTAACATCAGGTGACTTGTGGTCAAACGCTACCCTGTACGTAGTAAACAAAATCAAATTAAAAATCGTCTCTTTTCTTCTTTACAGGAGCCTGCCAACTACAGCTTCGAGTATATGGTCAAGGATGACCCTTCAGGTAACGACTTTGGACACCGAGAGTCGAGGCAGGGTGACCGGGCTGAGGGACTCTACTATGTCTTGCTGCCTGATGGCAGGAAACAGGTAAGCAAGTTAACGCAGACGACATCGTGGCACGATTGGGATGCCACTGAGACCTGGACATAATCCTACTAATATTATAAACGTGAAAATTTATGAGTATGGATGGATGGATGTTGTTACTCTTTCACGCAAAAACTACAGAACGGATCTGAATTAAATTTGGAATGGAGATAGCGTATACCCTGGATTAACACCTAAGCTACTTTTTATACAGGAAAAAGGTTCCTGCGGGATAACGGGAAGACGCGGGTGAAACTGCAGGGCGCAACTAATCGGTTACAAGTTTGTTGAACGATGTGGCCTGCCCATTGCCACTTCAACTTGCAAATTCTGAGAGCTATGTTGTTGATTTTGGTTCTTGAGCAAAATCACAAGAGTTTAAACGATCTCAATCTCGCTTCTTTCAGACTGTAGAATACGAAGCCGATCAGGAAGGATACAGGCCTAAGATCAGCTACGAAGACATAGGTGCCGGCGGCTACGCAGGTGCTGGAGGCTACCCAGGAGCCCAAGGCTACACGCAAGGGTCCCAGGGCGGACCCTACTAGATGATCAGTTCAGGCCAGGATTGAAGCTTTGAGTTGATGGGAGACAGGTGAAATGCTATGGAATGTAAGGTTTTCTTACACTGATGAATACGGTATTGCACGCTTTCAAGATGGGTGTGAAAAGAGTCCATAAGAGTCGGCCCTACTGATGCAAATATCCATAGGCGACGGTGACCGCTTACCATTAGCCAATCCCTCTGCTTGTTTGCCACTCTATTACATTAAAAAAAACTTAATGTTTTCATTGTTCTCTTTACGATAGGCTATAGCTATGACTATATCGTCCATATAACGTTGGGGTCTATTGATAAATAAATAAATAATAAATATCGGGGACAATTGCACACAAATTGACCTAGCCCCAAATTAAGCTCGAAACTTGTGTTATGGGTACTAGACAACGATATACATACTTATATAGAGAAATAAATACTTATATAGATAGAAATATCCAAGACTCAGGTACAAATATTGATGTCACTTTAGAAAGTTTTTTAGGTTATAGGCCCATATTTTTCGTTGGGTTTTAGTCTGTCTCTTTATGATTGAGCCGAGTCCCAGCACTGGGAATGGATTGAACTTAGCTGGGTGTAATATTAATCATGATGCTCTATTTGTTGGTATGATTTCATGATATATACCTAGATATGAAATCATGATTGAAAGACCACAGTTAAGTCAAATTTAAATTTCAAATCCAAAGTGACCAGACCTAGAGACATGTAGTGTATGTATCTATATAGAGAAAGTACGCCTTAACTAGTTAACATTCTACGGTTTCACCTGTACTCTATCCTCGAAAAATGTGTGTTAAAATGACTCCGAATTTTAAAATGTGTTCATTAGTGTGTAAATAAAATAAATACGAAACGACGACATGCGCTTTGCAAAGGATTTTGAGCCATAATTATATAGGATAAAAGTACAAAACGCTTACTTAGCATCGTAGATGTAGTTAGAATATATTTCTTCTTGTAATTTATTTATATTCTAACTTACTTTTCAGTATTTTTGTGTGTATTAGTTATTTCTACCAGAATTATTTTAAATTATCTTTTGGTTTAGCCTGATTTGGGAAAACGACAATTTCCTGATGACTTCGAATAAAACTACCTATGTTACTGACCCAACTAACTTCTTCAAAATGACTTCTAACTTTGTGTAAATCTAGTACAAACCTTCTTTTTGTAAATATGTAATTTTTGGATGAAAGGCCAGTTGTTAATTTTATGAATACATAATACTAAATACAGTTCCATAAATAGTTCATTATAAAACATGAGTTCTATTCTTATTACCGCCTGTACAAATATGTATGTAATATAAAAATCAATAAGTTATGTATACTTTCTCATTTCTTATCTTATTAGTTTTAATAATGCAAAAATACACAATTTTGTAAATAAATGTTTTATGAAATTCAATAACCTTTGTTTCATCTTTGCAAATACATGCTTGAAAGATTCCCTCAACTCTGATCCCAATATCCCTGACATGGTGTGAGTACCTTGCAGTGAAATATCGGGGCTTGAAAGAGATTTTACATCAGGGTGACGTCACCTTAGAAAGTTTATAGGTTATGGTCCCATATTTCTCGTTGGGTTTTAAAACCGGTTTCAATCTATCCACAGTTTGCCCCATTAGAAATGTAACATGACTTCTATGGAGCTTGTGTCAAATTTGACATTACTTCTATGGAGCTTGTATCAAATTTCTATCACCAGTAGGGCAAAACGTGGATAGATTGGTTATTAAAACCGGCCGTAAGTCTGTCTTTTGAAGACTTCAATCAAAATATTTGATCGAAGCTTGAAGATTTGCGCCCGAAATTAATAATCTATCGTGATCCGTTATCCGCAGTTTTGGATCGATATGTCATGTCATAATATGTCATTTTAGTAGTAATATCAAGTCCTAGTACAGTAGTGCCCAGTTGAATAAATAAATGCCAGTCCAACTGATAGTGCTTCCTATCTTTTTCTGAAAATTGTTTTGTTAAGCAGGTATTTTTCGTCATATCAAAAAAAAACATAAATGGTTTTTACGAAATGTTTTATTTTCCGTTTTCACAATTTTATTGTTTTATTCACTTTGTTGCTTATTTCTAATTAACTAATTACAAAATTTGGACTAATATAAAATAAATAAGAAACATTGTAATTGAGAGAATGTACGTATATACTAAAATTTAAAAATTAAAGTTTTGATTTATCAGATCTTCAGAGATCCACAGACAACTTATTTTGAGACAATAAATAATATTAATAATAAATAATTATAAAATTGAGATAATTTTCATTATTAAAGCAGCGCAATTTAACTTCTAAAGAATAACGTGCCACGATACAGGTAATTTATAAAAGATGTCCAAAAAATATGTTCGTTGATCGAGAACATTGATCAACATCGAACAACAACATTGATCAACATCGAACGACAACATTGATCAACATCGAACGACAACATCGATCATTATCGAACGACAACATTGATCAACATCGAACGACAACATTGATCAACATTGATCAACATCGAACGACAACATTGATCAACATCGAACGACAACATTGATCAACATCGATAGCCAAAATCGATTATTCTGTCGAATAATTGAATGTTTTCGTCTTACTTTGCTACACTACGAACTACAATTTTTTGGTAACTTTTTGACTAATTTCCTAATAATATCAGAAAGCCTTATATACTATAACTTTTAGAGTACATATCGACTTAATTAATTTAAAAACAAGGTATATAATACAGTAGCTTATATTATTAATGCAGCGGAATCAAGGTAGGTTGTATTGTCGGAGACAGAATTCCAGTAGTATTCTCTAAAAGCCAAAATAAAAATAACATTAAATAAAAACTTATAAGACCTTAAGTATATCTACTTAATTATAGTAATGAGTAATTAATTATTATTAAAAATGATACTACTTTAGTATTCAGAAAGTGAATTTAAGTACGTAATCAAATTCATGATTATTTAAACAATTTTTTTATAATTTCGTAACTTTTAAGTTTTATAAAGTAAATTAATATTGTGACATTTTTACATCAATTTTTTTACAGTCAGATAGGACACACATTTTGCGCGATTTATTACATTTACGATTACAATGTTATTATTATTTTTATTTACAACAATAGGTTTTTTGAGGCTTGTCATCATCACCCACTGCTGGGACCCAGGCATTCTCACAGATAGTATATGGGTCATCCATAGGGCTACTGTGTTTCAATGTTTTTATATTGTAGGATTACATGACATTGATACTCAATTTTCTCAAGTAATAAATGTAATTTTAAAACATTTAGAAAGAAAAAAAAAACCTAAAAAAAAACAAAAATTTTCAAAAAAAAAACGAGAATTATAAAAAATCGTATTATATAATAATACATGCTTACCGTAGACAGTAAAGGGAACAAGATATTTAAATCGTTTTCAACGTTCCATTTATTGTGAAGAGTGAGAAAAACACGTTCAATCAATAATTCTATACCCTTCTCTGTCTAAGGTTACATTACATGACAAAGTAACAAAAAGTAAAATAGAAAGTTAAAAAAAAGCATGAGTAAAATGAGTACATATAATCAGTATTTTTTGTAACTTTCAGATATTATGCCAAGTAAAATTGGTAAATTAATTAAAAATATTATTCAATAATTTTCCATACCGTCAGTCCACTTTAAAATGCAACAATACTGATTTCATGTCAGTGCCAACCTCTTTTTGGAATAATCGCACTGGCCAGCACGACTATTGCATGAAAAAAAAAATTATTTTATCTGTTTTTCTAGCATTTTCCTCGCTGTAGTGATGTGAAAAGTTGTGTGTTTCGCTCGGCTGCAAAGTTATTCTGCGTCTCGTACCTTTGAAACCCTCGCTACGCTCAGGATTCTATATTTGAACCGCTCGCTTCGCTCATGGTTCAATCCTAGAATCCTTCGCTTGCTCAGTTTTCAATACAAGTACTCGCGCCAATAACAACTTTGCAGTCTTGCATAACAAATAACTATTTATAACATTACCACCCTCGAGGAAAGACGCCTTCGTGGTGACCTCATTGAGACTCACAAGATTTTAGGCGGTTTTTATAACCTACCAGACATCCACAACCTGTACATATGCAAGGAGAGCATGAAATCTTCAAGAGGAAATAATATGCAGATAATACGCGCACCATCTAAATCAAACACTGCGCACCACTCCCTGCCTTCTAGAGTGGTGCACAACTGGAACAGACTACCAGAAGTCGTTGTGTCAGCACCTTCAGTGAATTCCTTTAAAAACAGACTGGACAAGTGGTTGCGAACGAACAAAGCTTCCTTGCTACAGAATTGACTTTTCTCTGCACTTTTGGACATTGCTATAATTCAAGACGGCATGATATAGGCACATCAGCCTCTGGGCTGCTCGCCTATTACCAAAATAAATAACACATTTTTAGTCTACATAGTGTGTGGTAAATCTTTGGATGTATTAACGGTAACAGAAATATATTGAACTGGATAGCTACAGCAATAAAAAATGACCCTAAAATGACGAAAAAAAATGAGAAAACGTGTTAAACCCGACTTACATTACGAAATTAGTGGCTTGAAATTAGTTTTACAACACTAATTTGACCAGTAATTTCACGTGCAAACGTTCAGTTTTACAATGCATGCATTACTTGCATGACACTATGCGCATATTTTTTGTAAAACTAATGTCGTGCAACTAATTTCATCATGTAAATGCGACGCGAAACTAGTGTCGCGACAGCACCTGCGCAGAGTGGACGTGTGGACGTAAAATACAGCTTTGATTTTGACAGTTTCATCATCTCCGCGATACTGATAATTTCACGACACTATAATTTAGACGAAATAAGTTTCACATGTGCTAAAATTAGTTTCACGAAACTAGTTTTATCATGCATGACACTTGTTTCGTAATGTAAGTCCGGCTTTACTTAATCTATCTATTTATCTAGAGCTTCTAGTGTCAACAAAAAAAATGTTAATAGCTTTAAAAAGAAAAGTGATTATCACAATTTTAATACTAGAAACAAAGATAAAATCGCTGTACCCACTACTAGGCTCCATAAAGTTAGCAACTCGTTCAAAGGTTAATGTGTACGTTTTTTCAATAAAATCCCAAGTGAAATTCAAGACTTGTCGATAGCAATATTTCAAGTCTATTCAAAGTTAAATCTTATTATAAAATATCGGACTATTTAGATGACAAAAAAACTTGGGATTGTAGTGAACTTGCTCCAATTCAATCTATAACTAGTAAGAATAAAATTGTCAATGTGATCGCGCCAAAAAAAATTACCTACCTCCCGGGCGTTTCTTGCCTGTTCTTTTGCCGGCGTAAGGAGGTTAGAACGGGCATAGCTAGTTGTAAGATTGACGTTTTAAACTGATTACATCATGTATCCAACTATTTTTTTTTTATTTGAGCTCCATGTTTTATTTGAAGGGAAGAGGACCCCCTCTTCCCTTCAAATGTGTCCGTAACCCCTTTCCCTAGGTCCGCCTAAACAATGTAGGTGACCTAGCGTTACCTAGTTCAATATATATCTGTTGTTGCAGGTTAACGTTGCTATGTATTGTTGCAGTAACAATACATGTTGAGATATGGATGAGTTGCACTGATACAACTCGGTTCGTTGTTGTATCTGAAACAAAGAAAGATAAATAAATGCATTTTTTTAATTGACTTCAAAAAAGATTCGCCCCGCGGTATCACTCGCGTCTTCCCGCTATCCCGTTGGAACCTTTTCCGGGATAAAAAGTATCCTATGTCCGTTTCCTGGTCCTAAGCTACCTCCCCACCAATTTTCAACCAAATCGGTTCAGCCGTTCTTGAGTTATAAGTAGTGTAACTAACACAACTTTCTTTTATATTTATAATAGATGTGTGTTCGCGGATAACTTCGTCGTTTATGAACCGATTTTGATGATTATTTCTTTGTTGGAAAGCAAATATCCCAAGAGTGGTACCGTGATTTTATAGCGATGATGGCTCAGTGGTAGTGACGTCGGCTTGCGATCCGTAGGACGTGGGTTCGAATCCTACAATGAGCTTGAGCTTTCGGTGAAGGAAAACATCGTGATGAAACCATAGCTTGGTGGTAGGGTATTTTCTAGTACTCGCCTGGCTAGCTACCACCCTCTTGTTAAGAATCTGTCGCCAAGCACCTATCGGTGTGTTCCGGCAGCCTCACTTGAGAGCCAGTTCCCAGTCCAGGTGTAGCGTGGCGCCACCTTCGACCACATCGTCGCTTAACATCAGGTGACTTGTGGTCAAACGCTACCCTGTAAATAGTAAAAAAAAAGATAAGGAACCAGGATCTGATGATGGCATCCCAGAGAAATCGAGGGGAACATAAAGTCCTTTTTTTTTTGTCGTTAATAATTATACTTGTAGAGTTTTGATAGTAATATGTAGATTTTAAAGAAATACTTACGCGTTCACTCTCGATATATCTCTTATGTTGAACACAAACTTGTCCTCATCGATGATGTAAGTGGCAGACGCTTCGTAAATACCATGGCCGGGACCGACGATCACCTGTCAACAAAACAAAATAAATTGACAATTGAAATTTAAAAAACTCCCGATATCTTGCACCGATTCTTATCGAACATAGCTAAGAACACTACCGACTAATTCACCTTTCAAATAAAATCAAAATCGGTTCAGCCGTTCTGGAGCTAACTACACATACACACACGTCAATCTTATAACACCCCGTCGTTTCTGCGTTGGGGGTTAAAAATGATAAGAATTAAGAATCTGTCTGTCTGTCTGTAAATATAAAAAGGAATTGTTTGTTTTGTTGTAGGAATTAACTGTACTGATTGTATTTTATATTTTACTAGCTCTCCCCAGCGGTTTCACCCGCGTGGACTGTATACTGTATAGCAATAAAAAGGTATCCTTAGCCGATGTTAACGCTAAAATGCTCATTATTCAGAGTGGAAGTGGCGAGGTGCATATGTCCCATCCTTGTTCCACACCTACAATATTCCGCTCCCCGTCCTTGTCTAACTCACCTGAGGATAGTGCAATACTGCAGTGACATTGACAAGGCAGTCGCGTCTTTGACACACATCGAAGTGCGTGAACTCCCGCGCTAATAAAACGGACATTAATTGTTTTCGGCTATATCTCATTATAAACTGTTATTTTGTTATTTGTGTGCTCTCATCGAGTGACAGTGTCTCCAGAATCTAATAGGATTACACGCGGGGCGCCCCCAAGCAGCTGTTTTCGAGGATTGCATGTGAGTACCTATCTATTCCATCATTTCCTTGCATTTCGCCACTGTGTACGTCTTCTTGCATTAATTTCTCTCAAAACCCTTCATACAGCGCGCATACAGCCTTTATTCAGGGTTCGAGCGATATCAACACCAAACTTCATCAAGATCGGTTTAGTTGTTAAAAAGGTAACAAACAAACAAGCAAAGTAACATTTTATGTCTAAAACGCTGAACTGATCTCGGTGAAATTTGCAATGGATATAGTTTGAATCCTGGGGAAGGACATAGGACACTTTTTATCGCGATAAAACGTAGTCAGCGCGGATGACGCAGCAAAGTGTCTGCGGTGGATCATACCTTAATCTGATAGTTGTCCCTGGTCCGTCGCGTTTTGGCGTTGAATTTGCCGACGTAGCCGTCCGCGTCGCGAGCCTCTTTGAACGCGAGTAGCTTGCTGTTCGGGCTTTGCCGTAGCACCCACTCTATGGCGGTTAGAGTTCGCGGCACGCACTTAGATCTGAACAAAACAAAATTATAAAGAAATCTTTTTGGCAGCAATTGAACTGTCATTGGAAAAAAAATCTATCCAAAACTTTGTTGTGATATTTGATATTAGGATTATTAATTAACCAATTTAACCATTCATCATCATCAGCCTTTTACTTTCCCGCTGCTGGGACTCTGGTCTTTTCTCAGAGAGAGAGAGTATGGGCCGTGATCTACCACCACGCTGGCCCAGTGCGGGTTGGTAGATGTCGCATGCCCTGATGCATCCACAAGGGGGCGTTATCGCCCACTTTCAAGGGCCCCCCTTGCGGGCGCTGCGCGTCTCAATAGGGGCAAGAGACCCAGAAAAAAATTGGAGGCGTTGTGTAGAGGCTTAATGAAGGCGCAAAAAAGAAACAAAACTTATTTTATTTGTTTTTCTTTCACTTTCCTCGCTTTAGTGAGGTGGAAAGTTGTATGCTTCGCTCGTCTGCAAAGTTATTCCGCGTCTCGTACCTTTGAAACCCTCGCTACGCTCAGGATTCTATATTCGAACAACTCGCTTCGCTCACGGTTCAATCCTAGAATCCTTCGCTTGCTCAGGTTTCAATAAAAGTACTCGCGTCAAAATACAACTTTGCATAACAAATAACTATTATTGTCAAAGTGGACAGTTGACAAAATAAATTTGGGAAGCCCTGCCCTAGGGCTTCGGTCCTCACCTCACAGGCTCCGTGAGCTGGTTGACGAAGTCCAGGAAGGCCGCGGCGGCGCGCCGGTAGGGCTCCTCGTGCCGCGACACGTTCCGCCACGGGGCGCAGGTGCACCAGTGGGGCTCCACCCCCGCCTCGCTGCACGACCGGTTTTGGGGCACCTGGGGGGTGAAAAGGGAGGTCTGACACCTACTTTTCGACATTCACCATCATTATCAGCCTTTTACGTTCCCCCTGCTGGGACTCTGCCCTTCTCTCACAGAGATAGTATGGGCTGTAATCTACCACGCTGGCCCAGTGCGGGTTGGTAGATGTCGCACGCCCTTGAATGTTGCGGTTCTTGGGCATGCCGGTTTCCTCCCGATGTTTTCCTTCACCGTTTTGAGCGATGGCAAATCCGCACATAACTTATTAAGTCACAGGTGCGGGGCCGAGAGGATTCGAACTCGGTGTCGGCGTCTTGTAAGTCGCACGCCTAACCGTTCGGCCACCATCGCTCGCTTTTTGACCTTACATCATCATAAAACTAATTAACTGAGATGGCGCAACGACCCAATGTGAGTCTTGGCCTCCGATAACAAAAGACGCTTCCATCATCATCATTATATAAAATATCGCATAATTTATATGACAAAAAAGCTTGGGATTGTGGTGAACTTGCTCCAATTCAATCAATTAGTAATAAGAATAAAATAGTCAATGTGATCGCGCCAAAAAAATTACCGGATGGATTAAATTACTGGATGGATGTTTGTTACTCTTTCACGCAAAAACTACTGAATAGATCTGAATGAAATTTGGAATGGAGATACCTTATACCCTGGATTAAAGCATAGGCTAATTTTTATCCCGGAAAAAGGTTCCTGCGGGATAACGCGAAGACGCGGGTGAAACCGCGGGACGCAACTAGTATTTCATAAAACTTCTGTCCATCCAAGTGTTATCTGGTAGATATTTCTCTAAACGATAAGACCGGCCTAGCTCTAAGATCTTCCCTTTTGTAAACGTTATCTATCTTTAGTGCTGTAAAAATAGTTTCAAGTAGACTAGTCTGGCTGCATCTTCGATTCGAATCGAATCAAAAATCGATATTTTTAAGAATCCCCATCCTTTTTTTACTAGTATTAAAACTGACTTACCGGTTCAAGCAGAGACATGCCTCTGTACATATCAGCACCTCGTATTTTGTACAAGTTGCGGTACTGCGTCAAATCCATAGCGTCAAGTAAGGTAGCGTAAATGTCATGAGGTGTCGACAACACGTTAGCGTTGGACTCCAGATTCGCCTGCAACGATTATAAAGTTCAAAATTTATTTTAAAGGATACACGTGATCACTTTAAAAGGTCAAACTTAAGACTAGCTACGCCTGTTACAACCTCCTTACGCCAGCAAAAGAACAAGCAAGAAACGCTAAAGAGTCCAATATTTATAATAAGACTAGCTGTTCCCCGCGGCTTCACCTGCGTGGGCTTACAGCTTTATGCATGCAAAGTCGCAGCCCGATCGGTTTAAAATTGACAAAGTTTCATACAAACTTTAATCCCCTATTTCATCCCCTTGGGGGTAGAATTGATCAAAATCTTTTCTTAGCGGATGCCTACGTCATAACATCTACCTGCATGTCAAATTTCAGCCCGATCCGTCCAGTGGTTTGGGCTGTGCGTTGATAGATCACTATGCCAGCCAGTCACCTTTGAGTTATATTATACTTACCTACCCTCAATTAAGAATTTATTGTAATATTACGTGTAATCCTTTTTTGGCCATATTGTATAACACATGCATGTCTAATGGTATAATTGGAACGCTTTATAATTATTTTTTTTTTACTATTTACAGGGTAGCGTTTGACCACAAGTCACATGATGTTAAGTGACGATGTGGTCGAAGATGGCGCCACGCTACACCTGGACTGGGAACTGGCTCTCAAGTGAGGCTGCCGGAACACACCGATAGGTGCTTGAAAAAAAAAATGCAAAAAAAAAAATAATAAAAATATACAAAAAAAAAAAAAATACGCCGCTTATTTTCGATAGTTGCATGTCAACAGATAAGCATACTCCACAAATACATACATACATACATATTACATACCTGTATTTCGGGACGTTCATCTGTTAGCACGCGCGGTAGACGGATGGCCATTAGAGGTAACCTCTCCTCCAATTTTCCCTGCAGTGTGTCTCGGACCTTTGCATATCTGAAATTGAGACCAGATAATGTGAGACAGAGCGATGGTGGCCGAACGGTTTGGCGTGCGACTTACAAGACGCCGACACCGAGTTCGAATCCTCTCGGCCGCGCACCTATGACTTAATAAGTTATGTGCGGATTTGCCATCGCTCAAAACGGTGAAGGAAAACATCGTGAGGAAACCGGCATGCCCAAGAACTGCAACATTTTCAAGGGCATGCGACATCTAACAACCCGCACTGGGCCAGCGTGGTAGATTATAGCCCACACTCTCTCTCTGAGAGAAGGCAAGAGTCCCAGCAGTGGGAACGTGGAAGGCTGATAATGATGAATGTAAGACATTGTGGGGTCTGGTCTGCTTTGGTTGTGATCCCGTAACTCGTTAATATTCATGTTTCCATATCCCAATGTGCACAACCAACCAAGAGAAATCTTATTAGTATAGCTTAATATAAAATATCGGACTATTAAATGGCAAAAAAAAGCTTGGGATTTTAGTGAACTTACTCCAATTCAACCAATTAGTAATAAGAATAAAATTGTCAATGTGACCGCGCCAAAAAAATTACCTGCCGGGCGATTCTTGCCTGTTTTTTTGCCGGCGTATGGAGGTTGGAACAGGCGGAGCTAGTTTTAAGTTTGACGTTTTAAAGTGATCACAATGTATCCTATTAAATAAAAAAGTTTTGAATTTTGAATTTAGTGAACTTGCTCCAATTCAATCAATTAGTAATAAGAATAAAATTGTCAATGTGATGGCGCCGAAAAAATTACCTGCCGGGCGTTTCTTGCCTGTTCTTTTGCCGGTGTAAGGAGGTTGGAATAGGCGTAGCTAGTTTTAAGTTGACGTTTTAAAGTGATCACAATGTATCCTATTAAATAAAAAAGTTTTGAATTTTGAATTTAGTGAACTTGCTCCAATTCAATCAATTAGTAATAAGAATAAAATTGTCAATGTGATGGCGCCGAAAAAATTACCTGCCGGGCGTTTCTTGCCTGTTCTTTTGCCGGCGTATGGAGGTTGGAACAGGCGGAGCTAGTTTTAAGTTTGACGTTTTAAAGTGATTATATTAAATAAAAAACTTTTGACGTTTTACATAGCCTATGAATGTGTTTTTTCGACAGTTTCCGTAAAATATCGTAACATTACAATTATTTTCATGTATAGATCGTTTTCATACAACCTCAGGTCCGTTTTGGCTATTGTGCTAAAGAAAAAAAAAAACTAGATAAAAAGAAGATAAATCTTTATCTCACCTTGGCCCATGATCGCCCATGACGAACAGAACCGTCTTATCCAGGATCCCGTCGTCTCGCAACGCCCGCAGGAAGCTGGCGGTGTCCTCGTCGGCAGTGGATATCATGTTGAAGTCGTCGTGCGTGATGTCCGCTATGAATGAGAACGCGTAATGCTTGCCCGGGAGCTTGAAGAACTGAAACAAAGGAATGAGAAAGTAAAAAAAAAAACTGTTGATTTTCCAAAAAATAAATAAACTTTAGACAATGGGTTCCCAATTTCGAATTTTGGTGGCCGAGCCGAATGTCATCGGTGAGATAAAAGCGCACAAACTTCGCTGGCTCGGCCACCTTGGAAGAATGGGGGAGGATCGTGCGGTCAAACGAGCATACATGGGACGGGCGAGTGTCCCAGGTATCGCTGGAGCGACGAAGTCACTATGTACTTGCGCTCACTCCAGGCGGAGGACTGGCGGGAGGCGGCGCAGGACAGAGCGAAGTGGCATCTCTTATTATCGCAGGCCAAGACTCACTTTGGGTCGTTGCGCCATCTCAGTTAGTTAGGGGGTCCTAACAAACTTTTTGTCTACTGCCCTATTTGAGAATAAATCATTTTTAGCGCCCCTATTTAAGCCTCTACACAACGCCCCCGTTTATTTCCGGGTCTCTTATCGCCCCCCTTTAGGCCTGCAGCGCCTACAAGGGGGCGTTATCGCCCACTTTGGGAAAGGCTGCTTTAGAATACTAATACAGTACTACTGGTACAAGTTTTGAAAACGATAAAATTTTTGGTAAACGTCGACGTTTACCACCGCCGACATGTCAAAATGGCAACTCGATCTGCTTAAATTCAAAAAGTAACTCAATAACATTGTTGGAATATGATTATAACGGTTAAAAATAACCCGTATTAACGATTTCAGTTCCTCCAAGTCGTGGTAAGATTCGCTGAAAAAAATATGTATGGATGGAAACGAAAACTTTTATAGTTTTTGTAAACTATCAAAACCTGTACTAGGGGTACAGGTTTTGAACACTTTAAAAGTTTTCGTAAACGTCAAAGTTTACTATCTTAACTTGTCAAAGTGGCAACTGCCTAAATAAAATAAATATACCCTCCAAGTTTCGGTAAGGCGCGCTGAAAAATCCTGACCTGCCTTCCGATTCCTTAGAAAATGCTTCTGAGTTAAGAGGGAAGAAATTTTTTTCTGTATTTCGGAAGGTCTTTTTTCTCCGTGTACTCAACACTCACCTGATGAGTTATGTTCATCATCAACCGATATATAGTCGACTATCAACGTTTAATCGATAGCCAACCAATCGGAACAATATCAATATTATCGATTATTTTAGACTATCGATAGTTTAATGAAAATTGGCAGAGTATCAATAGCCTAAGATAATCGATACTATCGAAAGTGTATACTATACTATCGATATTATTGCACTTATTCGATAGTATTGCCTCGTTTTCAGCTATCGATAGTATGGTATTTTCAGTTGAAAACTATCGTTAGTTTTACCATCGATAGTTCGGCAACACTACCTTAACCCGTTGAACCGGTACTGGAAGGCACCTACCACTGTTCGTCCTGACGACTCACCTGATGAGTTATGTTCATCATGAGCCGATACCTGGGCGTCCCCCCCACACAGTACTTGTCCCCTTTGCCCCCGTGCCACCACCGCCCCCCACTGTTAGACTCCTCAAGGAAGAAGGCGCGCAGGTAGTGGTCCGCCGGCTGCTGCTTGAACCCGTTGAACCGGTACTGGAAGGTGCCTATCCAGGGCATGTCTTCGAAGTACGCAGTGCGGTAACTGGGTGGGAGAGAACTTTGCTTGGTGGTAGGGCGTTTTCAAGTGCTCGTATGGGTAGCGAGCGCTAAATAATATCAGAATTAGGTCACTATGATCACGAGAATAATAAAAGATTCAACAGATAGGATTGTTATTTTGAAGCGATGATGGCTCAGTCGTAGTGACGTCGGCTGGCGATCCGTAGGTCATCATTATCAGCCTTTCACGTTCCCACTGCTGGGACTCTGGCCTTCTCTCAGAGAGAGAGAGAGAGTATGGGCTGTCATCTACCACGCTGGTCCAGTGCGGGTTGGTCCGTAGATCCGTAGGTATTGGATTCAAATCCTAAGATTCAAAGAATTTATTGCATCCTGCAATGAGTTTGAGCTTTCGGTGAAGGAAAACATCGTGATTACTCGTGTGCACTGGGTAGATTACGGCCCACACTCTCTCTCTGAGAGAAGGCCAGTGTCCCAGCAGTGGGAACTTAATAGGCTGATGATGATGGTCCTGTGCTCACCCATGCTTCTTCAACTTGGAGAACAAGAAGGGTACGACGTCCAGGGTGTCTTTGGTCTTCGACTTTCGAAGATCAGGCTGCTCCAACTCAGTAGCTCCCGCCAGAATAGGGAACAAAGCCGCCGGCGTACCGTCTCCAACAATGTTGTATCTGTAATAAATAATAATAATGGTCCATGGGGTCCTAGCGCTATAAGACTTTTTATAGAAATAGCAAAATGGTTAATCGACATCACAGGAGACCGAAGAGCTGGCAGCTACCTCGGACAAAGAAATTAGTCTAGCTATTCAAAGGGGGAACGCTGCCGGTAGCTTCGGAACCTTGCTTAAGGGAACTCGGTTAAACGAGCATACATGGGACGGCCGAGTGGCTGTCGCCCGGTCGGCCGTCCCGGGTATCGCTGGAGAGACCAAGTCACGCAGGATTTGCGCTCACTCCAGGTGGGGGACTGGTGGGAGGTGGCGCAGGACAGAGCGAAGTGACGTCTTTGCTATCGGAGGCTACACCTTGAAAGAATGGGAGAGGATCATGCAGTCAAACGAGCACACATGGGACGGCCGAGTGGCCGTCGCCCGGTCGGCCGTCCCAGGTACATAGCGATGATGGCTCAGTGATAGTGACGTCGGAAGTGGGTTCGAATCCTACAATGAGCTTGAGCTTTCTGTGAAGGAAAACATCGTGATGAAAACATAGCTTGGTGGTAGGGTATTTTCTAGTACTCGCCTGGCTAGCTACCAACCTCATGTTAAAATCTGTCGCCATGCACCTATCGGTGTGTTCCGGCAGCCTTACCTGAGAGCAAGTTTCCAGTCCAGGTGTAGCGTGGCGCCACCTTCGACCATATCGTCACTTAACATCAGGTGACTTGTGGTAAAAATTCAAGTTATCCAGAAAAATTCCCTATCAAACAACAACAGGATACAACAGGATGGCCCTGTAGTTCAGGATACTGAACTCCAGAACAGACATCTTTGTGCACTTAAGTTAACTCACCCGTTCAACACAGTCGCACCCAACTCTTCAGTAAGCACTTTGTAGCTCTTCGGCATTCGTCTAATGAAGCCATTCTTGGCGGTGGAGTCGAAGCCGAATATAAGCACGTCGATGTCGCCCCCATTCGCATCGACGCCCCCGTTCCCGGCCGGGGGGCCTGCCTCCGTACGGTACCCGATCGCGTGACCGGTCCATTTTGAGGGCAAAATACTGGGGATAAAGGTTTTGTACATTTACTATTTGTGCTACAGCTTATCGCGATAAAAAGCATACTATGTCCTTCCGCAGGGTTGAAACTATCTTCAAATTCAAATTTTACGATGTTTTAGGATTTAAGCTGCTGTTCGGGGCGGAGACAAATCTAACAAATCAAGAACCATGAGAATCGGTCCAGCAATTCTCGAGTTATTTGGCGAACAAAATTAATTATAGATTTAATTATATATTATATATTAATAAAAGAACAGAGCGTTTTACACAATCAGGATGCAGCCGAAACCGCTGAAAGTAGACACTTGAAATTTGGAACCAATATTCCTCAAATGGTCTAGACGAACAATAAGTAGGTACGGATTTTTCAAAATTTCAACCCTTAGTGGATCAAACAGGGTGTCACAGTTTATATTCAAAAAAATTTTTTTTTTGCTGGATGTTATTGAAAGTTTTTCAGTATACTAAGCAAAAGAAATAACGGGTTTTTACCTGCTCTCAGAGAGAGAGCCAGCCTACTTATATAAAATTGTAAAATTTGTTTTAGATATCGAGTTAGTTAATAAATCAAAACAATTTATTACATCGTTCAATTATTGTTAGGTATATTCGTTTTAGTTGTAAGCATTGTAATTTAGAAGCTGTTTTAATTATGGGGTTAATTGCAATATCAGCCAATTAAACAGAACTACTTACTTTGTTTTATTTCTCAATGGACTGTAAGAAGAAATTGAAAAATACTTGTTAAAAAAACAATGAAACATACACTTAATAAAATAAAAGCATTATCACAAGGCAAAAAATCAAGTTTGTTGTATGGAAGCTCCTTTAAATGTTTATTTTATTTTTCAGTATTTGTTTTCATAACGGCAACAGAAATACTACATCTGTGAAAATTTCAACCGTCTAAAGAACTATCACGTTTCATGAGATACAGCCTGGTGACAGACGGACAGGCGGACAGCCGAGTCTTAGGCCCTATTCAGTGCGACGCGGACCATCCGCACGCGGACTAGGTTTTGCGTCCGCCGCGGATGAATTTGTCGTTCAGTGCGATGCGGATCGTGATCGAGAGTGTCATGGATAAAACTTTGAATTTGGTGATTGCGGCCTATTTATTAAACAACAGAAGAAGACCGCGTCCGCTCCGCGCGACTGTCCGCCGAGCACTGAACAAATACATTAGAACCAAGCACCGTCCGCCCGCGGACGTCCGCAGCGCGGAGGAGCGACGCGGAGCGATTTCGACCGCGCGCGGATAGCTCTCCGCGACACGGACAGCTCCGCGTCGCTCTGAACGCGCTGTAAGGTTTCATACATTTTACCGTCCGTCGCGGACGTCCGCGTAGGTCATCCGCGTCGCACTGAATAGGCCCTTAGTAATAGGGTCCCTTTGGGTACGAAACGGAACCTTAATAACGTAAAAAAGAACCAAACAACTTACCTACTCCTATGCGACCCTGTACATTTAACTTTCACATGGTCACTCCTTTTCAGCACGTAAGGGTTGTCACCCGTCACCTTTGTAGGGTTGCCAATAATGTATTTGGCATCGCTCACGTATATTATGTCCCTGTAAGCACACTCTATGTTGTCCGTGGTGTTGAGGATTTCCTTCACCACCCGGCATTCGTGAAGCTGAAATAGATAATTTAATTAGCAAAATATTAACAATAATTTAGTGAAAATACTAAAAAAAATAACCGGCCAAGCGCGAGTTGGACTCGCGCACGCAGGGTTCCGTACCATTATCTATAAAAACGGCAAAACAAACACGTTTAGATAGATAGATAGATTAACTCTTTATTGGCACACCACAATACAGGGAAAATTAAAACTAACACACAACACACACACACACGTTTGTTGTATGTATATATAAATATTTATTTTATTCTGTTTGTATTTGTTTTTTTTTATCGGCAACAGAAATCGACGACTGATGTGGCGCAATGGGCGGATAGCCGACTGTGAAGCGTGAGGTCGCGGGTTCGATTCCCGCTACAGAACAAATATTTGTGCATTGAAAAAAAAAAGCGCAAGTATTTGTTCTGTGTCTGGGTGTTGTGGATCCCCGATCCTCGTAGTTTCTGATACCCTAGATACAGGGAAACCGGTCAGAGAGAGAGAGAGAGAGGTCAGAGCCTATGTATGTGATTGTGCGGGCATAAAAACATAAAAACAAAGAAATTCATCATCTGTGAAAATTTCTACTGTCTAATTATCAAGGTTCATGAGATACAGCCTGATGACAGACGGTCAGACGGACGGACAATGGAGTCTTAGTAATAGGGTCCCGTTTTACCCTTTGGATACGGAACCCTGAAAATAATCTAAAATTAAGTTACTCACATAGCACCTCACCCAATCCTGCCCATTGCAGACCACTTTCGGCATCTCTTTATCAAACTGCGTGACTTCTTTGGCAAAGGGATCTAGATGTGGCATCTCACAGCCCGTCCCCTTGTCCTCCTTTAGCGCTTCCTGCAGCTTCTCTTCTATATATCTGTGTTAGCGCAGGGGATGATGGTACAGTCAGCGACAAAAGTAGCTGATCGTTCTCGATTTTCCAAATGTGTTTCAAATCAGTAATTATTATTGTTTTTTTTTACATATTACATGGTATCATTTTGACCACAACATAACACACCTGATTTTAGGTGATGATGAGGTCAAAAATTGGTGTCTAAGATGATGAGGATAATAGAAAAAAGTGTGATTGTTCAGCGACTTTTGTCGTTGACTGTACCACACACATAAAGTCACACATAACAATTAGCGAAACAACCGTCGAAAGGCAAAATTAAGTTTTTTTTCATGTAATGATTGGTTAACAAGCAGACGGAACGCCCGCCTGGCCCCTTTTTCACAAAGCTTGACAAATGCGACAACTGTTTAAATTTTACAACAACAGCTATTGTATTGACGACCGATGTGGCGCAATGGGCGGATAGCCGACTGTGAAGCGTGAGGTCGCGGATTCCCGCTACAGAACAAATCAAATAAAATTTTCAGTGATTTAACAGGGAGTGTTTTTCAATTCTACACTGAGAAAAAAATTCTGACTTTCCTTCTGAGTCTTTACCTTCCAAGACCGTTTCCTTCCTTATTTTGTATTAGTTTTCCTTCCGAATCACAATTCCTTCCCTTTTGACTCAGAAGGAAAACGGTATTACGGAAGGTCTTTTTTCTCCGTGTAGAGGCAACCCTAGCTGGGGCTTTACGCACTTTCGACGCAGTTTCGCCTCTATATTAGCTTTATTAATCTTATGAATAAATTATGAATAATAGTAGGGCAGCCCAAGAGGGGATTTTGGGATTTACTCGAGCGCGTCAGATTAATAAAAGGGCGGATACCTTACATATTGATAAGCACCTCCAGCAATTATGAGCTCTTTACATTGGTGGGTACGCTCTGGGGAACCTTTTAGATTTGCTGAGAGCTCGTGTCACTTTCAAATCGTCAGTCTAAGAAATGGGAGCATCTGTGGAGTTCACTGAAGACCCCCTGAAAATTTGACGCGGCAGAGTAATTTTTTTTATTTACCCCCTTGTGTTTAGCCACCCACGCCATGCAAACCGGCTGTTTATTATACTATATTTCATATCAGAGACATGCTGGAGCATGAAAAAATATCAATATCTGACGCACTTGAGTCCATGTCATGTCATTGTTTTTTTTATAACCTTAAAAGTCTGTGGAAGCTTCCTCCACCGCTGAAAGTGCAAACATTATAGGACATTTATTCTTCTTAATATCTAATCTACCAAATCTAATAGATTTCCGCGACGCTCGAGTAAATTCACATTTAGCATCATGGGCTCCCCTACTATGATGAGACGTTAAGTGGTCAAGTTAGTACCTAGTTATTCTTATGCGCATGTATTGTTATATATATTAATGTATGTGTATGTGTGAGTGATGAATATATACAAAGGTTTTAACGTCATCATTTCAACCCATAACATATTATGTACTTTGAAACTGCTTATACGAAAGGCGTCAGAATATCGTTTTGTTATATTATGGGGCCAGTGACATTTGAATAGAACGAGAAAAGAATAAAAGCTGTGTTCTAAAACACCGTTGAAAATTACTTCAAAAGACGTATTACACGTTTCTGTTACATACATAATACATTTCTTATATATTTACTGAGCCATTACATCACTCATTCAGAACAAGATGCTTTGTAATCGTTGTTCAATTCATGCATAAATATCTAAAATGAATATGAAATAGCTCCTAACAGCTATTTGCTTCACATTTCTAGATATTTTCTGAGCATTCGTTTTTAAATAACTCATACACACGTTGCTCCAATAAAAAAAAAACATCTGGTATCATAGCTAAAGCACGCACCTCATTCCTTTCACATCGTACAGGCCCCTAATTCGTTATGAGTTTATGAGCACGTTACGATATCTGCGTGGAATAACCGCTAAAGCCTGTCATGACGACACACGTTATCGGCAAGGAATCTTGATGGTCATAGCAAATATGGGACCAGGGTAGCGTTTGACTACAAGCCACAAGCCACGTGATGTTAAATGATGATGTGGTCGAAGGTGGCGTCACGCCACTCCTGGATTGTGAACTGGCTCTCAAGTGAGGCTGCCTGAACACACTGTTAAGTGCTTGGCGCCCCGCGGTTTCACCCGCGTCTTCCCGTTATCCCGCAGGAACCTTTTTCCGGGATGAAAAGTAACCTATGTGTTAATCCAGGGTATAAGCTATCTCCATTCCAAATTTCATTCAGATCCGTTCAGTAGTTTTTGCGTGAAAGAGTAACAAACATCCATCCATCCATCCATCCATACTCACAAACTTTCACGTTCATAATATTAGTAGAATTTCGTTAGTTATTTATACTACAGAGGTATGAAAGTTAATAAAAGAAAGCACATGCCATTAAAGGTTACAAGCATGCATGCAACTAAAAACAATCAGCTAGCTTGAACACATGCAAAGTACGCATAAAACTACTCACTCAATAATCTTATTTCTGAAAAAACATAAAACAAAATCAGTACAGTACCATTCAACATGCGAAGAAAACACAATCGAAGGGTTGTATGTCTAATGCCCGAAATTGATAATCGATCCGATCCGTTATCCGCGTTTTTGGATCGATATGTCATATGTGTGAAAATACTGCTTTAATTATTTTTTGCGAATTTTTTACGTATTTTATACTCGCGAATCGCCACGTCAATCTCTCATAAAGTCAGTGCGGGATGCTTTCACCTGATCAAGCAAGGTCAACGGCGTATGGCAGGGCCTTAAGCACAGATTTGAGTCTGTCATTTCATACAATCAAAAAATGACTTTCGGACTTCATTTTTTTTAATTATTATCTGAAATTTATTATTTGACATAACTTTGAATTGATTTTTTGTTTTTTTCTATATTATTGTTATTATTTTTTAAATCTATATTTGACATTAAATATTCATTATGATGCATGCAATTAATTAATTAACCTGTAATAAAACGAATGTAATTTAAAAAAAAAATGTTAATGAAATTATTTAATGATGTATTTATGTTTATATTATTGCACACCACTGTAGTGGTAGAATGTGTTAAGCGCTTTATTTATTTTTTTTTACCATGTTGATATACCACATTCTTCAATAAATGATTATTCTATTCTATTCTAAATATGTCACTCAATCGCTACTCAAGGATTGATCTACACTTGAGCGTCATTCCAGAATAGGTACCAGCCTAAGTGCCAATTTTATTTTACATCTTGGATCCATTTGGATATTATTATGCTTAGCAAACAAATGGTATAATGTAAAAAAAAATATGGCACTTGGGTCCAAGTTTAGATTTACAACCCTACCTTACAACAATATTTCAGTCATAATATAACATACAGGATGTTTTGTAGTTTACATAACTTAAACATGTTTAGTATTTCGGATAAAACAAATTATATTTATACCTACAAGTAAGTAAATTTTATTAAATTTTGACACAGTTCCTTCTAGGCGGCAAAATGCTCGAATAACTTGAAGCAATTTTTCGTCTTACTGCGCTGATCTAATGAACTTCAAAATAGTAAAAATATAGGCGTAATCGTATACTCAAATTGATTTTTAATGCTCAATACGCAATATTATTTATTGCAGTCATTTATGTCATACACGAGATCTTAGTGGTAAAATTAGCGAATATATGAACCCGAATAATAATACCCGGGAGGTATTTTGTCGATTCATTCAAATCATTTTGTAAAGTCGTCATTGTGGAAGTCTTTTAGGCTGTTATTATTTCATATAGAAGACATATAATTTAAACACACGACTGGCGCGACGTATGTTTTTCTATAATCGATTTTATTGGCCTAGAACAAACCACGACGTGCATCACTAAAGAAGGTTCTGGAAAATTTCCAGTTCATTCACTTGGCAAGTGTCTGCCATACGCTGACGTCACATCGCTGGTGAAATTCCATCTCACTTTCACGGACTTTTGAATGTAACTTCGTCATTCCGTGGACATAGCACGACGGTGTCGATTCCGTTGTGCATTTTCAAAAACTAAACTAAGTTTGACAGGATGACAGGTCTAATAGTATTGCTACCCTTTTCTGATACGGGAGTAAGAAAAAGACAGCATAACTTTTCGATCTGTCAGATTTAGTTTCGTTTTAGAAAATGAACAACGGAATCGACATCAATATTTGGTTCCGGTAATTTTATAAAGCTACTAGCTGCGCCCCGCGGTTTCACCCGCGTCTTCCCGTTATCCCGCAGGAACCTTTTTCCGGGATAAAAAGTAGCCTATGTGTTAATCCAGGGTATAAGCTATCTCCATTCCCAATTTCATTCAAATCCGTTCACTAGTTTTTGCGTGAAAGAGTAACAAACATCCATACTCACAAACTTTCACGTTTATCGTTTTAGTTATTTTAGTAGGATTTGAACACTCACCTGTTTCGAAAATAATTACGCGAAGGCAGTCTTTGTAAATGTCGCACATGAATAATTTCGTAGTGTCTGTAGGATTAGAAATTAGAGGGAAAATAAAATAAAATCCGGTCAAATGATAGCCGAACTCGCGTGGAGTTTCCGTGCCTTTCCATTAAAAATTCAAAGAACATTGGCCACTTCTCATACTGCCCTGGACCTGAACGCAATATATTTTGTATGAAAATTTTCGTTTCTGTCAATGTCACTTAGTTATTGTTCATATTTGGTAAAGAATGTTGATTTTAATGACTTAATTTAAGTGGGGCCGACTTCCAAAGCTTGAAACGGAATAATAAAGAAAATGCGGAGTGCGTTCAAAACATCCAAGCATTGTATAAGTTAAAAAATGTCCTAAGAAACTCCGAAGTAAAAAAAATCGATATCTTTTTTTTCTACACTTTCTTTAAAATATCGTTTGTATAATCTTATTAGGCAAAAAATTAAATTTTTATCGTATATAAATCGTTTTCATACGTCCTCGGGTCCGTTTTGGCCATTGTTCTTTTGGTTTTTAAGTTTTCCTGTAAACTATCAGTGAAACCAAATATTAATCAAAACTTATAGCTTTGTAGTCTTGGAGGTATACATGTGTTGTTTCTTTCTTTCTTTCTCTTTGTCTGTCTGTCTGTCTCGCTTTCACGCCTAAACTACTGAACCGATTTAAATGAAATTTGGTACGAAGATAGTGTTAACGAGCAATAATTCTTATGTCAGAATATAACTATAAAAAAATGTAACAATTAGAATTCATAGTAACTTCATTCTCTTACTTAAATATTGCCATTATACTCATTAATCCATTTAATTATAATACATAATTATATCTGTGGCAGAATGTCTACGATTGTACACATTTTATGTGAATGGCAACTTTATATTCATTCTATCAATTTGGATGGAGTAGATTTTGGCGGGAAATAGTAGTGACAGTCGATTGTATTGAGAGTTTGGGTAGGAAAGATATTGGGGTGGCTGGTTAGAGTGATTCGTCCAGATCTGTGTGGGGTGATATTTATTCTCCTCCTGGCTTGAATTACAATAGTTTAAACCCTGAAGAAGGACATAGGATACCTTTTATCGCGATAAATTGTAGCCTGTATGTATAGGAAACAGCTAGTATCTTATGAAAATACCAAATAAGCTAGAACGGTTTCATCCAAACACACGCGGATTCATGACGATACGATGCGATACGCGAAAATACACTGCGCAATGACAATTTTGTGTAGTATTTCAGTCTTGAACTGAATTGTTTGACTACGATTCGCGTTAAATTATGATAATAATTAATAATCATATGACGACGATAATTTGCAACAGACTGTTTTTTATGTTAAAGGCTCCTTGAAGGTAAATTATTGCTGTACACATGACACTGCATTATGCAAAATACCCTGGACCCCTAGTACATGTTTTGATAGTTTACAAGAACTATAAAAGTTTTCGTTTCCATCCATACATAATTTTTTCACCGAATCTTACCGAGACTGGGAGCATAGTATCACTGTGCTGGGAGGAACTGAAATCGTTAATTCGGGTTATTTTAAATCGTTATAATCATATTCCAACAATGTTATTGTGTTACTTTTTGAATTTAAGCAGATCGAGTTGCCACTTTGACAGGTCGGCGGTGGTAAACGTGGACGTTTACGAAAACTTTTATCGTTTTCAAAACTTGTACTAGGGGTACTGTACTACTTTATTTTCTAACCGAAATACAAACTACTGACCGTCTCTTCTATGATATGGCCTACAACATCCTCTATGTTATAGTAACTATAGGTCTACTAGAATCTGATGGCAAAAAGGGAAAAAAGAAATTGATTCTAGCAATACTAGGGGAAATTGGAGTAAAACGTTTTGATACTTTTTTTCCCTATAGTGGCTGATTCTGTGTGTGATACATGCAAATATAAAAATTTATCCAATGATCATGGATAATTTTTGAAAATCTTACTGTGGCGAATGTGGGGTTCGAAATTTAGATGAAAACTCCAATTACTCTGTCCATGAGTTTATTTATTAATTCAAGGCTATCAGAACTTGAAAATGGTTCCAAATACTGCACATCCATAAAAAAGTCTTCAACGGTAGAGGAAGACGAGGAAGACGCAGTATTTATGATAAACCTTTCCTCCTGCATCTCAATCGATCTTGTTCTATGAAGTGATTTTCAATTTTTATTACGTGTTCACAAGATTTTCGCCATTCATCGATCCCTATTCGAGAGAAAGCTTCTTCAGTTCACACGAAAGATGTAATAAACCAAAGTATCAAGACTTGTCACTCCTACTAATTTGAAGCCAAACCATAAACAATTCCTCGAAATTTTTCGTTGCCATATGAAAATCGCTATTTATTAAACTTTTTTTTTGCCATCAGATTCTGGTAGACCTATAGTATCAGATAAAATACCAAGTAATTACAACTAAAAACTAAATAACATATAATCTATCTCTACATTTTCATATTTGTCTATTAGCTATACATAACAATAAATTAAATAATTACGATAATACCATGAACAATTAGGCTTAGTCAAAAAGTTATGGTTTTCAGTTTATGAAAAACCCAGGAATTTCGTTAATACACTACCTATATTATCATGAATTATTAGCTGTACCCCGCGAAGATTCCCACATGATTTTTGAAACGAAGAAATAGTGTAGCTTTTTAACAGTAAAAGAATTTTCAAAATCGGATTAGTAATTTCGGAGATTACCTTTTTTTTTTACTATTTACAAGGTAGCGTTTGACCACAAGTCAAGTCACCTGATGTTAAGTGACGATGTGGTCGAAGATGGCGCCACGCTACACCTGGACTGGGAACTGGCTCTCAAGTGAGGCTGCCGGAACACACCGATAGGTGCTCCTACATTCTCTTACCTCCTACATTTAAACTTCAAAACAAACTCTTCATAATATTAGTATAGGTTTTATCAGGTATTCGGCCAGATTTATATTATGTTATCAGCTGTAAAAACCGCATACCTTGTTTGTTATCGCTTGTCAAACGGTAGACATGTAGTATTGTTATCAGAAAAGCAAACAAGAAAAAACCAAGTTCATACAAACTAGTGACGTCACGGGTACGTTCCAACACCAACGAATGAGATTTCCTTTTCAACTGGGCCCCTAGCCAAGATGCATTCTGACCACGTGACTTAGCGTTGAAATATGTCAAACCAATACTTTTTTTTCTTAGTGGGGTGTAGTGGCGGTAGAAGGAGGCGTCTTGCTCGCCTCCTCCCGCCCCACCATAAAGGTGTAGGGTTGATGTATTGGGGGGGGGTGTCGCTTCAAGCTGGACACCCCCCCTTAGGGGCCTAGGTACCGTGTGTGTGAGGCCCGGAATGAGAGAGTTCCGGGCCTGTCCGTCGGGGCGGGTGGGTTGACTGTCACAGTGACCCCCTCCCGCCCCATCAAAAGACGGCAGACGGCATAAATAAAAAAAAAATAAAAAAAATACTTATTTCTTGTTTTCTATTAGCGTCAACGATTGCAGAATGCATCTTGGCTAAGGGCGCTGATCGTACAATCAGCGACAAAAGTAGCTGGTGAACCTCTTACCTGCTTTTTATTTGGACATAGTCTGGTCCGGGTTTAGAAGCGTTTTTACTACCTTTTGCATTTCTAACAGTGACTAAGGAAGGCGTAGTGTGAGCGTGCTGCGATAGAAGACTAGAAGCAAAGAGAAGGAATCATCCATCAGAAGAAGCATGAGAGAATAGTGGCCAGTTTAGTGAAAAGTACCTAATAAGGGTCTTATTACGAAATTCAGCTTTTAAAGAAAATTGGTGTAATTTTTGTACGGCAAAAATTATTTAATTAAATTATTTTTGAAATGTCCAGATTGAGTAAATCATTCATAAGGTACGAATGTAACGTCATCATAGTATTCAATAAAAAAAATTCTAGTAGACCCAAGTATGGTTACATAACCTTGAATTAATGCTGAGTACCTACCAACCTACATCTTTCAGAAATGATCATTTTGAAAATTATAGTAAATATTAGAGGCGTTATTCAAAACACCTTTTTTGTTTTGAATACTTTTTTTTCTTCATTTTTTCCTCACGTAATGGTTTTTCCGTGACGTCATAAGGCTATTAATGTCGTCACAGCAAATCCAATATGGTAGAAGGCACATATATACAAAAATTACACTAATAAGTACTTTGTTTGTAATATAAAACTGGTCACCATCTCTATTTGCTAGTACACCAACACCAAAAGAAAAACAAAATAAGAAAAAAAAATTGTATAACAAAACAAATTAAATTAGTACTAGTTAACAGCTAGAATGCCATTCATTTCCATTTCACATAACTTTTTTATCCATATATTTAATCAGACATAAAATGTTTAGACATTTTTATTGTTGCATATTTTTATAGCTCATTTAATGCGTTTTAAGAATCACCAAGCAAAGCGACGTTTTCTGACAGCTGACAAAAAAGTTAGTTCCCTGTCAAATTTAGTTTAGTGTTAGAACATGCACAACAGAATTGACTCCATTGTAAACCAACATACAGTTTACATCTTTTACAGTACATATCGACGGTGGAAAGCAATACTGCTGTAACCCTCAAAACCCAAACTGTTCACCAGAGCCAAAAAACTTTTCAATTTTTCGAAAAAAAATCATAACTTTGTACTCCTTCGAGCTGTATATTCCATATTTTTACCAATAGTGTATTTTTGAAAGAAGTATTATTTACTTTTTAAAAGTTTTACCTAAAGTTCTTAATAAAAGAGTTTATGTTGGTTACAGCATTCGCGATTTCTAGTTCAAACCGCAAAACTGCTGTACTTGTTGATGGTGAATGTATGAAAAGTTAATTTAGCTTCTTTATTTGAGTCCGCAAAACTGTCGTAACTGACTTTTAAATTTAAATTAGTACTCGTTGTTGCTATAACCTACATAATGTTCATTAACTACAGTAATACATAAATGGAGTAAGAGTTTATGTTGGGAAAATTAGGCAAAAATAAACTGATGTAAATACAAATTGTGAATTCTTTACGTTCTAATGAAATGTCAATCCAAAAGTAATAGGCTTTATTATTCATTAATTATTATGAATAATTATTATTTGCTTATATAACACAGTTTTTTCATTTTCTTGAATAAAGTCGCTATCTTCTCTATATGTATCCTCCAACCTGGTCTTAAAATTTATTGTTTTAGAATTTCAGTTCTAAATAAATGGTGAAGTTTTAAATTAATAGTTTTCTACTGTCATATTATTACATATAATGTAATATCTGGTCCATGAGGAGTATTCAAGACTTTTTGCATGTCGAAACTAGCTTAAAGTGTACTTTTATCTTTCTTATTTAACATCCAATGATATTTAGAACTATTGTATGATTCTTCCTTCTCCTCTATATGCTTTGCCAACTTGGGGTCTTTTACGCTCAGATAAGGCAAAGTTCGAGTGGATCAAGAGCTAACAAAACAAATCGTACGTGGAGTACGTCAAAGAAGTGTATTTTCTCCGCTCCTTTTTAATATTTAGGAGGCAATATTTGCAGAAGCTCTCAAGGGTGCTGAAGAAGGAATAATTGTTCAGGGTCGAAGACTAAATTAATGAATGTCGGAAAAACACAAACTATTTCACCAAATCTGGTTGTAAGGGACCAAATGGTACAGAGAGTCTAATCGTGCAAATACCTGGACTGCATTGTTAATGACCAAAGTGATTACAGCGTAGAATAAATGTAGAATTTGTAGAAGTTAAATGTCGGATAGAATAAGCTCATAATGCATTTCTGCAAATAAATCATCTCATCTGCAATAGATCTAAGATTCGCTACTAGGATGCGTTTAGCACGGTGCTACTGGTTTTCTGTTCTTCTTTATGAAGCTGAAGCATGGACTCTAACAGAAACGATGCAAACGTTTAGAGGCATTTGAAATTTGGGTATACAGAAGAATAATGAAAATATCGATAGGATAGTGTCCAATGAAAAGGTGTTGCGAAAATTACGCAAGGTGGAAATTCTAAACACTATTAAAATGCGTAAACTGCAGTAACTTGGTCACAGTATGAGGAACGAAAAGTAACAGCTACTCCAGCGTCAGGGAAAAATCCAAAGAAGGAGAAAACCTGGTAGAAGTCGTACCTCATGGCTCAAAAATCTCCGGACTTGGTTCAAAATGAGCACAAGATCCCTGTTCCGAGCAGCAGCATCAAAAATTAGGATAGCCCTAATGATAGCTGACCACCGGTAAAAGATGGCACCACAAAAAGAATTACAGAAACTAAATGGGACCACATACCAGGGAAAGTACCTCTAAGAGCTACTGATGGCTCTCTTATAACCAGTAAATCGGCGGGCGGAAAATGTTAATGATCTCCCGAATCTGGATCGCACAGCGGACATCGCTTTTATTGCATCACTCTCTGACTATCCCCAAGACAGTTCAAAAGCTGTAGGCATCGACAATACTCCTGGAGAGCTTTTTAAATATGGTGATGAAGTGTTGCATACTATAATATGGAAGTACTTTACGCGCATGTGGGATGAAGGAAGAACTAGTCCCCTCAGACCTTAAGGTAGCATAAGTAAAACTGAAGTTATGATGATGGATGCACCAGACCTTGCATCTGTGAATCTGTGACTAATGACAGGTGAAAATGGCTTAAAACATGTGGATAGATTTAAATATCTTGGAAGTACTGCAACTGCTATAAGTGACCTGGATGCAGAAATTAATTATAGGATTGGGGCTTCTTATGCTGCTTTTGGTAAACTAAGGTCTAAAGTGTTCACTCGCATGACATTAACTTGACTATTAAGGTAAAACTTTATATGGCGATTGTTCTGCCAAACTTGTTGTATGTGTCGGAAACCGGACACTTGTATTCCAGACACATCCGAGTTCTAGACCGATAAACAAAATATGCAAATACTTTTAATGACATGAATTTTTCGTTTTTAGTTTTACAATATTCCACATATTCGGTACAAGTTGAATATATTCTTTAACTCTTGGGGAGCTATAGACGTACGACCACTATTTTGAACTGACGCATGTCGACTGCGACGTTCCGTCGGTAGAATAAAATCGATGACCTCGAAAAAAATTACGCTTTAAATGCGTGTACCCAAGTTTTAGGAATCGTAAAAGAAGGATGTAAGTTTGTTAAAACCACTCAAAAGTACCAAGTAAAAGGTTGTTACTGTGATATATTTCATTTTATAAACCCACCTACATGTTGTAATTCTAGCTTCATCTGCTCTTTCAATCCGCACAAACGGAGTAACCTAAATTAGGAATAATTTTTCGATCAGCATAAATGCTGTAACTGACATGCAATTCAAATATTCGATTGATGAAACGTTTTAACAGTACCTTGCAAATAAATGAGTAGATTTAGTGCGTTTTACAGCATTTTACTGTCTGAAAATATGCGTTTGTCACAAAAAATTCAACGCTGTACAGAAACTTCCGATGCTCCTATCGCAACGAGAGTCGTCCCATTCGACGCAGTATTTTTTTCTGATTCCAAATATGTAATAAAAAATTTTTTGAGGTTATGTCACTTACAGCTGTATCGCTTTCCAGCGTCGATATAGATAAAATAAATATGTGAAATGTGATTATGCAAAATTAAATTAACAACAAACAACACTAATCGATAATATTTCATTCTATAGCTGTGCGAATTTTAGAACAAAGCATTACTATTAAAACACAAAACTTAATAAATTGGACTCAAAAAAATTTTTTTTTTATTTTAATCAAAAACTAGCTGACCCGGCGAACTTCGTGTCGCCAATAAAAGTCACATTTTAAACCTTCCCTGAACTTCCACAAATATTTCAAGATCAAAATTATCCAAATCGGTCCAGCCGTTCTCGAGTTTCAGCGAGACTAACAATCAGCAGTTGATTTTGATATTTAAGATTATTTTGACCTTGCTCTACTCTCTTATATAAGACTAATTAGTTAATAATTATTATGTATCTTACCCGCTAACAGTGAAGGGAAACATCATGAGCAAACCAACATGTACAAGAACCACACCATTCAAAGGCATGCAACATTTACCAACCGGCACTGGGCCCGCATGGTAGATTACAGCTAAAACTTTCCGAGACAAGACCAGAGTCCCAGCAGTGGGAATGTAATAGATGATGATCTTACCTTCTAGTGAGATCCAAGTCGAGCTCCTTATGTAAGCTGTCATTTAAACTTAAATAATACATTATGCATAAAAGAACAACGATGAATATGACAATTTGGTTTCTTCGAGAACGGTACCATTTTTTAAGCATCGCTTACACCTGAAAACATAAAGAGGTGAAATTAATTTATTTAGTGCAAAAACTTGTCATCATGTCCTGTGACAACCCTACACGGGACTTTTTAGGCTGTATTGAATTGTCAACATTTAAATTTTGTTATCATTTCCAAAACTCGTGTTTCTTCAGGTGATAACGTGTGATATTGGTGGATTATTAACCAGTTTCTTCAGGTGATAATGTGTGATATTGGTGGATTATTAACCGTTGTGTTCGTTAAAAACGGTGAAGGACACATAGTGACGAAACCGGCATATCCAAGAACCACAACATTCAAGGACATGCGACATCTACCAACCCGCACTGGGCCAGCGTGGTAGATTACGGCCCATACTCTCTCTGAGTCTTCCAGAAGTGGGACCGTAAAAGGCTGATGATGGTGGTAGTGGTGGTGGTTCATTAATGTGTACGAGTGTAGGAAATTGAAATAAAATTCTTCAAAGTATCTTATTGCTAGTTACTCCAAAAAGTTCAGTCTACTTTACTTAAACACAAAGGGGTCCATCCTCTTTGACTTGGCTTGTTGCTGGGTTCCATCACCTCATCATCATCATTAATATGAGATACAGCCAGGTGACAAACAGATGGACAGAAGAGTTTAATTAGGGTCCTGTTTTACCCTTTGGCTACGAAACCTTATAAATCAGCAACATAAGAAAAAAAAACATTAAAAAAAATATGGTGACATGTTGTTTTTTTTTTAAACTAGAGCTGTACGCTGCATCCGCCCCCACTGTTATCTTGATTCAGCCAGGCCTCATCTACGCTATATTCAAACAAGATAAAACTGCTTGTAGGTATGTTGACAAAATTACTACTGGACTGACACTAATAACTTACCTGCTATTATTATTATTTATTATGCTTAATACACCGCACTTATAAAAGCAGGAAATTAGGAACATACAGCGAATGAGGATGTCGCTATATTTCTAGTAACGTATTGAAGAAATTCTCTACATTTGTTATGCACCACCATTGATTTCTCAGTTGGTAGATATCAAAATTAATAAAAGAAACACTCACCCGTGTTATAAATAGAAGAATTAAATTGTTATCGCACCAAACACATTACAAAACAAATTGACCGGGAAGTATTCTCGTAAAGTGTTTACGCAAATTCTTTCCGATGCCGAAGCCGATGCCTCTCCTGTCGGTGCTTTACACAAACTGAGTAGATCAGTTGAATAGTAGTAATTATTAATAATTTAATGATGGAGATTCGGGAGATGACTGCGCCGTGCTAAACTGATAATGTTATGGATTTGTTTTACTATTTTTTTAGCAACTAACAAAACAACACACACGAGAACACACTGTGCAGTCGCCAGTCTTAGACAGAGTTTTTTGCTGTCATTGTCATTGTCATGCGTCCGCCAAAAATCATCTGTCTGCTGAGTCTGTTGACTTGGGAATCTAGGGATGCCCGATATGATCGATCTTATGGAATACGATCTGAAATTTTATATGTATTATGAATCGTTTCGTTTCGTCTTTACTCAGTTGCTAGAACATTGAATGAAAGAAATAGAATAATCGTAATATGTTAAGCTTTCGTACGTGTAATATTTTGTTCTTTTAGTATATTAACGTAAAATTGACGTAAACATCACATAAAATGACATATTGTGATTGTTTTATTCATTTTAAATAATGCTCGAAGCCTTTGTGGTTTTAGGCTGGTATTTTAGATACACGCTTGATCGTCATTCTAGAATAACTCTAATTAAAATATCAGTTGATCGATTCAATGTTACGATCCAAACCAGAAGATCGTACTCAATTTGTTAAAAAAAAGAAAAGAGTTCAATGAAGTAATAGATTTATTTTGTAGTAGGAAAGGAATAGTAGGCTAGGACCATATGACGGGTAGGAAATCGTTTAGGGTCTGATCAGTAAATACGAGTATGTTATTTATTATGTTATGATACTAAACTCATACCTAATACTAATAATACCTGGTACTAGTACATTTGCATCACCTATTTATTATACGTGAATTAAAACTTCTTTGGTAAAGTTTTATCGCTATTGAAGACGGTATTTTATTATTGATATGATAACGATATCGATTCCTTGACCTTCCTCAACTCGTAGAGTCGTAGATCGTAGGCATATCGGCCGCCGCCCGCTTCAAGTTGATTGACCGGCGACAGGTGAATCACGTACTGCTTAGGTGCTTTTATCACCTCTTATCTCTAAATTTTTTAGCTTTGGTCTTTGACCGAAAGTCGGAAGTTCCGTTCCGACTCGGAACGCACAACTTGTGGTATGCAGTGTCGGACCCAATCCTAATCCCTACTTCTATAAGTACGTATATTATTATAAATGCGAAAGTATAACTCTATCTGTCTGCCTCGCTTTCATACATAAATACTTAAACTACTGAACCGATTTAAATAAAATTTGCTACGGAGATAGTCTGGACCCTGATAAAGGACATAGAATGCTTTTTATTGCGATAAACTGTAACCCACGCGCGTGTGAACGCGGGGAACAGCTAGTTTATAATCAGTTTGTTGTTACTAATTACCCTTCTTATGATACAGAAATATACAGAAATGAAAGCGAAAACATGATAGTAAAATCAGCATCATCAGTCTGTGTCAGTCTACTGCCAGACAGAGGCAAGGTACAGTCAGCAACAAAAGTAGCTGAGCATACTAGATTTTTCGAATGTGCTTTGGAGCAGGAACGTTTGGTTTTTCACAACTTACAAGGTAGCGTTTCACCACAACACAACACACCTGATGTTAGGTGATGATGCGGTCAAAGGTTGGTGTTTAAGATGATGAAGACAATCGGAATATTTGTTTTTGTTCAACGACTTTTGTCGCTGATTGTACGCCACTGAGCCAACTCTTCTTATCCAATTACTGGCAGCCACTCGGTGCAAGTCGTCGCCCCACCTAGTCGCAGGACGTCCTACACTACCGTTTACCACTCAGGAACACGTCTACCCCAACGCTAATCGATTCTGCGGCTTATTCTGATTAGCCCACTGCCACTTCTGCTTGCTATTTCGGTAACCTTAGTTGTTTATCGGATCACCTCTCTTAAAAAAAAATAGCTTGGCAAACACTACTATGTCCATAGTCCATATATTAAAATAAACAAAACAGATATTGACCTTATTGAAATTACATTATTACTAACGTAATGTATAAAATATATCTAATAATTTAGCATTCTTCACTTCGCAGTCAATTTGGTTTTACAGTAACAATATTTGTTGAGATGCGGGTGGGTACGGCTCACGCAGCTAGGTTGATCGCCGTAACTGGAATTATAATAAAAACTATAACGGATTTCTAAAATGAGGAATCGATAACGATCTTTGGAGTCGGTGCAGTACCTCAATCATACTGCAAAAAATAGTAAGTAGGTATTATAATAATTATTGAAGGAAACTATTTACTGCAAAAAACGCGAATCAGTCCAATGCGCAAAAATTTATAAACAATAAAACGTCTAAGACTAAACTTACGCGTTAACTCTTGAAATATCCTTCTCTCTCATCACGAAAAAATCATCTTTGACGGAGTACTTCAATGTCCCTTCAAAAATTGCCTTCCCGGGATCCAATACAATCTGAAACATTTCAGTTTTTATTAAAGTTTGGTGAAATGAATGCTACATTTTGGTGGGTGGTAATGTACTCAGACAGACGCATAATGAAATAAGTACACAAATATCAACTGTATCTTGAGTCCCAGCAGTGGAAACCCGAGAACATAATGAATATTTCAAAGATGATATTTTTTATCAACTAACCTTGACCTGGTAATACTCAATCTCCGCTCTAACAAGTTTCCTCTGTACATATTTACCGACGTATCGGTCCAACTCTTTCCAAGCTTTGTACCCGAGCATATTAGCGTTAGGACCCTGGCGAAGGACCCATTCAATTGAAACTAGCTTTCTTCTTGCACATTCGTTCCTAAAAATCAATACATTTGCACTAAAAACCGGATTCCATAACGTTATTTCACCAAATATGATGTTAAAGTTGCTTATCATCACATACTACTAACCTTTTTCAAACCCTACTTCATTTGATACCTTTATTTGTTGGGTCTGATTACCAACCCCCAGAGTAGTTTCAGTATGGATTTTACTGATTAGGTACTTTTTAGTCCTTGCCTGGCTAGTTTTTACCATCACTAAGATAATTTGTTACTGGAACACTGGATGATGTGTTCGTTTCAGCAACTGTACTTAAAAACTAAAAGTAGTTTTTGATTCCATGTCATCTTCATTAACACCAGGTAAGGTAGCGACATAATGCAAGCCTATTATGCATGGGCATACACAGAGAGGATTACTCCACACTACACTAAAAGCCTTGGTATCTAGCGATTTCTTCTCATCCATCATGATGTTTGGCTTATTGAGATCACTCGTAAGACAAGAGTGTTACACTGACACCATCGTCACTGGCAGTTGAATAGGCTTCATCAATATCATCATCATCAGCCTTATTCCCACTGCTGGGAATCAGGCCTTCTCTCTCAGAGATTCCATAATCTGCTTCATTGGCTTATCAGTCACCGTGCCGTTGTCTTCACGATTTTATGCTTCACCATTACTGAGCGATGGCATATCTGCAGGATATTTTGGCTATTGTACCGTACGCCCTGCGCTTTTGTTTATTACCTTTTCTCCTCATTAATGCTGTCAATATATTCAGCGAAGACTCTACCAGCTTGCTTGTAGATATGCTCATCAGCAGATACGTTGTGCCACTTGGAGCAGGCGCACCAGTGCAGCATGACGCCTGCTTCTGCACACGAACGTGATTTAGGAATCTGTATATAACAAAAGAACATAAAAATGTAGCTATCTCTACAATAGCATATAACTTATATTCGTTTTTCTATTGTTTATTGTTGTCATCATTAGTGCCACGTTGTCGTGACAGCGCGGCGCGAAGGGCATTTGTGTTCGCAATGATGATTTGCAATATCAAAAGGTATTTATTTAGTGCACGTGATCACTATAAAACGTCAAACTTAAAACTAGCCACGCCTGTTCCAACCTCCTTACGCCTTCCTTGCTTGGCCAGTCTTGTAGGAACAGCGCAAATTTGCGAGTTATCGCGATAGCGTAGACGTAGGATTAGAGAATCAAACTTACCGGCTCCAAAAAACTCATCCCTCTTTCGATATCAGCGCCTGGCACTTTGTACTTATTCCTATGCTCTTTCAGACCGAACATGTCTAGTATAGTCGTGTGCATGTCAAAAGGCGTCGTCAGCACTTCAGTATTGCCCATCAGGTTCTTCAGAGCATTCGGACGCTGTTCCTTCAGTGTCTCTGGAAGTACTATTGAAACAAACGGAAGACGTTCCTCGATCTTGCCTTGATAAGTGTTGCGCACTTTTGCAAATCTGTAAGGAAAATATAGGAGATGACTTATCTTTATTTCGTAACCAAAATCGTCTGGGTGTTATGGATCCCCGATCCGCGTGGTATCTGATACTTTAGATACAGGGAATCCTAGTTAGGGGTCAGAACTATGGATTTCAGAATTCTCCCATGGTGCGCCATTGAGTCTGGTCTTCGGATCTTCACATAAACTACTGCCAGCCACTCGGCGCAATTCGTCGCTCCACCTAGTCGCAGGACGTCCTACACTACGTTTGTCGAGTCGCGGTCTCCACTCAAGAACACGTCTACCCCACGGCTATCAAAATAATAATTTAAACGATTTTTAGGACTATCAACAGTGTTTCCTTACCTCGGTCCATGGTCGCCCATAACAAATAGCACAGTGTCCTTCAATATTCCATCATCCTTGAACTTCCTCAGAAACTGAACCAGTTCATCATCGCCCACGGATATTCCGTTGACATCCTCATGAGAATAGATACCGGTGAATGACAGACAGAACTTTTTGCTGTCTAATTCAAAGAACTGAAAAATATGAGAACTGGTAAGACTTTTGTACCTACTGACATTCCAACTTCACACCACCGCTGTGCTACACACAGCAGGTGCTTCGTGAGCAAGATCTACCATATTTCTAGAAAAAATTGTTACGGTGGAATTAGGTTTTGAAACGGGATAATTACCACGTATTTGTTTTTGTGGTCTGTCATAGCTCGCGAGCGGATACCGTGAGTTTTGTTTGTTGTTGTTTTGTTGAGATTAGAATCGACACATAACTTGGGTGAAAATGGTAATGTCATCGCACGCAAAAAACGTGAGAAGAAGGGGGTAGATAGATGTTGAGATAAATCAGGTATTTAGGGGAGAAATTGATCAGATTGTAAATTAAAGGCGAGATTAGGTGTTCACAGCTTCTAACTCTTTTTTATTCTTTTTTAAAATGATGGTATACATAAAATATTTGAACCCCGCCAGAGACGAGCAAAGTTAACTACGAAAGTAACTTGTCGTTTGCTATCATAATTCTGGCAGGCTCTAATTAAATCTAAACATGCCCCCGGGCGTTGAAAGCATGCCTTTCAACAAAAATCTTCAATCTCTGGGAGCGGACATATCTTGCTGAATGATCTGCGGAGCAGACCACCTGAAGTCTTGATATCTGCGACTCGAACTACGCCATCTGCACCTGGATACACCGCGACGACTCGACCCATCTTCCACTTCAACGGCGGCAGGTTCTCCTCCTTCAAAAGAACAAGGGTGTTCAGCTTGAGAGCGACACCTTTGCTGGAGCGCCATTTCGTCCGTAGTTGGAGCTCTGAAACATATTCCTTGCTCCATCGCGTCCAGAAATGCTGACGAAGCTGCTCAATCCGTTGGAAACGTGTTAAAGAGTGCGTGGAATGATGTTGATAGTCCGGTGACGGCAGAGAAGTCAAGGGGCGTCCGATCAAAAAATGTCCGGAAGTCAAGGGCATCAGATCATTGGGGTCAGAGGAGAGCGGGGTCAACGGTCTGGAATTCAGGATTGCCTCAATTTGACTTAACGTTGAATTAAGTTCCTCATAAGTTAAATGACAATTACCCAACACTCTAACTAAATGATGCTTTGGCTGACTTAACACCAGCCTCCGCAAGGCCAGCGAAATGAGGAGAATACGCGGGTATAAATTTAAAATTAATTCCCTCATTAGACATTTCCGCGGACAATGAGTCACAGCTAGACTTAAGGAACTTTGATAGTTCATTATCTGCACCGACGAACGAGGTACTGTTATCGGAATAAATATAAAACAAACGCGCGAAATGTACCTACGCAATGCCATTATAAACGTCTTACTGGTCAAATCACCTACGAGCTCTAAATGAATAGATTTCGTCGTAAACAAAAATGGCGATATAAACCTTGACGAGTTTGCATCCACGACCTTGGCGTGTAGCAAACTGAAGTGGACCTGCGTAGTCCAAACCGACATTTTTGAAAGGAAAACCTGCAAGAAGGCGTTGCTGCGGTAAGTTACCCATAACAGGAGTTGTGGTTTGACCCTTAATTCGACAACACCGTGTGCATTGTCGATAGCAGTGCTTCGCTAAATTGCGGCCTCCAATTGGCCAATAGCTATCTCGTATAGTAGCCAACAATAAATGCGGTCCGGCGTGCATTAACCTTTTATGTTCGTGAGCAAATAATAATTTAGTAAATCGATGAGTGGACTGTATTAAAATCGGATGTTTCTTTGCATAGGGAAAATCCGTATTAGTTAGACGACCTCCAACGCGCATTATCTTGTCGTCGTCTAAGAAAACATTACATTTAAGAAATATGATAATAAATATGAAATTTAATTAACTCACATGAATCGCCAATCACGTGACGTGGAATGTTAATTTTATTTAATAATGATAAAATAATTATTATATTATCCCACTGGTTTTTTATCCCCAGTGAGAGTGGGACTACTGGCATTAAATACCACTCTCAATTCAGTGGTTGTGTTGCTTTAATGCAGCAGGACTCCATGATGAGGTATGTGATGCGCTGATGGCATCGAATCTATAGGCTGACATTGTGACATGTGTTCTAACGACTCATGTTCTAACAAGAAGTCTTTATACATTTCACTTAATTTAGGCTTCGCGTTATGTCTGCGTTCCAGTGACAAAAAACACTGCTTTGCACGAGGCAAAGAATCACCTAATAAATCAGGTGTATGCTTAAGTGGAATTCGAACGCAGAAACGACCATCTTCCATACGAGTGGTGTTCCGTACAAAATGTTCGTCGCACGATTTTTCCTCTGGCGAGTACTGAACACCTGAACTGACCTCCTCGAGCTGCCAAAACCTACTCAGTTGATTCTGAACTTCATCATACCCATCTAAACTTTGATTGGAGATTAAATTTGTAAAATTACATTTAATTTGAGACGACGATACATGGCCACCTTTGATGGGACCTGATACGAGCCAACCGAGCTTCGTATCACAGAGTATCGGTAGTCCGTCTCCTAACTTAACTCGCTGAGATCCTAAAATGTCCCAAAAGACATCAGCGCCGATTAATAAATCCACGGGGGCTGGCGCGTGAAAGTGAGGATCTGCAAGACAAATATTTGAAGGGATTTTAATCTTTGACAAGTCCACCTGTTTGCAGGGGACACGAGTCGTAATTGAAGGCAAAACAAAACATTGAATATTTGCATCAAAAGTATTATCTAACGACTTCATTTGCACACGGCACACTTTATTTATGTGTGACGTAGCATTATTAATACCTAATACAGAATTATGTACAGTATTAGCCGACAGTCCTAATTTTCTATAAAAAGTTTCACTCATTAAGCACGACGTGCTCCCACTATCCAATAGAGCGCGCGCAATATATTCTTTATTATCATTGCCTATCATTTTAACTAACGCAGTCGACAACAACACATTCCCGTTATTCCCGTGCTCCGCGTGAGGCACCGATGCGACACTCGCAGACAGTGATAAGGTTGCACTCGGAGCGGGTGGCTGTGTCGTCGGCTGATGCGTATGCGCCTCAGAATGATTTACGGTCTTATCATAGCTCTGTGAAGGAATAGTTGATACCGGTTTGTTATTACTGTCCGATACATGCACTAGAGTGTTATGCTTACGGCGACATACCTTGCATCCCTGTTTTTTGCAACTATTCGCGTAGTGACCTGGGTTTAAGCAGTTATAACAAACTTTATAATCAGGCAATAACTTGAACCGAGATTCGTTAGTGAGTGCTAGGAACTGAGGGCAATTAAATAGCCTGTGATCGTCGTTACACTTGGGACAGCGCTTTGGGAAAGAATTAGGTTTATTGTCGTTGTTTGAAACAGAAACCATAGTTCTAAGTTTCGAGTTTGACTTACTTGAAGAACCTGTCGTGGTTTGACCACTGTTAGTAGACAGTTCAATCGTTTCGAGTAAGTCAGCTCGGTTTTTCATGAACGTCAAAAATGTATCATATATTATTTTATGATCTCTTTCCAAGCGACTTTTATGTTCTTCCCATTCGCGATGTGTTTTAGAATCAAGCTTGTGAGTGATTATGTGAATGAGAAGAGTGTCCCAGTGTTTAGTCGGTTCACCTAAAGATTCTAATGCACGTAAGTTTTTATTTGTTTGGTCAATAAGACGTTTTAAACTGACAGACGACTCTTTGCTGACGGCCTCTAAGTTGAATAATGCGGAAACATGATTTTGTGTTAAAAGTCGTTTATTCTCATACCTATCGCATAGTAACTGCCAGGCGACAGCATAATTTGTTGATGAGAATTCTAATGACTGAATAACTACCGCAGCAGAACCTTCCAGCGAAGCTCTCAAATAATGGAACTTATTTATATCGTCCATATCGTCATTACGGTGAATTAAACTCAAAAATGTGTCATAAAACTCCAGCCAATTGTCGTACGATCCACTAAATTTCGGTAATTGTATCGTAGGTAATTTAACGAAATTGTGACTTGACCGACGTGAACCTGCCTCGCTCTCAGTACTTTCTTTCTTTTTACAATCGTCAAGTGACTTCTTAGCCTGAGACAAATACCTATAGTACAAGCTTTCGAACTCGTTACGTTCCTCCAGCTGTTCGTCCATATCATCAGAGCTACACTCTATTGCTAACTGTACCTCGTCGTATTTACCGTACATATTTTCCATGCGAGTGATACGTAGCTGTAACTCATTTACCTTGGAGGGGTCCAACGAAGAAATATCAAAAGACTTAACGTAGCTCGAGAAAGTAGTTAACTGTCCCTTGTAGCTGGCTCGTTTCCTTAGAAGCTTTTCATCTGACATTGTGGAGGCTGGTCTTATATCAACCTGGAATTTATACAATGACAAGTTTCACGTTTTGTTTTACAACTGTCTTATAAGCTTATATGTTATGTTTCTATGTGTCTACTGCTATTACAATAGGTAGAAAAATGATAAGAAACATACAAAATGACCAAATTTTAACCAAACATGAAATGAATTTTAATTGTCAATATTTTAATGAAACATTACGGCATGAACTTTATATAATGAATGGCTAACTAATGAATTTAATGTAATGAATTTACTGTTATTTAACTGTATTTAACTATGAATTGCTGTCTAATTTCATGTATAATCCTACCTAATACAAAATTAATGATTACACCACCTAATATGTGACATCCAAGTTGCAACCGACTTTAGTAGGATAATACCCATGCGTTTCTAATCTAGACACACTTTATCGGGCCATTATTAGGTAATATCACACTGATAAGAAACAGATGATTCTATACAACTGTTATGGTGCGTAATCTATTAGGTTTAACATTAAATTAATGGAAATACATGAATGGTACTAACCTTTTACAATCTGATTTTCACATATAATAATTAAATACCTGAATAGAGTGTTGGGAGGAAATCGATAGAAAAACACTTCCTATAATGAATGTCCAAAGTTAAAAAGGCTCCAATATCCAAAAAAGGCAATCTTCACCATGTCACGGGGCTTAACCTTCCAATGACCCAATGGACTTCTAATTTCCGATCCAAACTCCAAATCCATATATTTCTTGACTGGTTTAATTGATAATCTTCATAATCCAGGCTCGAAGTGACCAATGTTGAGATAAATCAGGTATTTAGGGGAGAAATTGATCAGATTGTAAATTAAAGGCGAGATTACGTGTTCACAGCTTCTAACTCTTTTTTATTCTTTTTTAAAATGATGGTATACATAAAATATTTGAACCCCGCCAGAGACGAGCAAAGTTAACTACGAAAGTAACTTGTCGTTTGCTATCATAATTCTGGCAGGCTCTAATTAAATCTAAACAATAGATATGTCTGCCCGTTATAATATCAACAATCCTACCCGCATACACTTTTAGTATTCATGTGATCATGGTGCATGCAACAAAGCCGAAATATCGAGTACAAAAACAATTACATGGTAATTATCCTGTTGCAGAACCTAATTCTAAAAAGTTAAAAACTCCTCACCTGTGACGTATAATTCAGTAAAAAGAACAGCCTTGATACAGCTCCTAAGCAGTGCCATTTTTGAGAGCCTGTCCACCATTTCAACGGTTCAAACTTGGTCTCCTCCACAAATAAAGGTCTTAAGTAATGGTCAGTAGGCGCCTGACTGAACCCGTTGAAGCGATAAGTGAAGGTGCCAAACCAAGGCATTTCTTCGTGGTATGCTGTACGGTAACTGGTGAAAAATGAGACAAATTTTGCTATCACTGCTTGCAGTTTTATACTAATTAATTAAGGAGCCATCAGAACAACTGATAAAACAGACAATGCCAGTTTTATTAAAATTAGCTCCAGATTCTTCTATAAATTTGCTCCTGTAGATACTTCTGGCGACTGTAGTCGGGCAATAGGACAGGAAACTACTTAATAACATCTTCAACCAAAAAATAATTTAATGATAACCTCAGGTTAGAATCTGTCGCCAAGCACCTATCGGTGCGTTCCGACAGCCCCACTTGAGAGCCATTTCCCAGTCCAGGTGTAGCGTGGCGCCATCTTCGACCACATCGTCACATAACATCAGGTGACTTGCAGCCAAAAGCTACCCTCCCTGTTAGTAGTAAAAAAAGACACTGCTGCCAATAAGTACAAACGAAGCGCCGTGTTTCTTTCCCCAAAGTTATTTTAAAAAAATCCTCAATGACCTTCGCGTCCTGGCCTTCATCGTTGCTACCAAATTAAAATCTAAGAAAGAAGAAAATAAGAAGGTTTTCATTTAAATTCTCACCCAAGTTTCTTCAAAAGGGTGAAGATAAAGGGCTCCAAATCCACGCGTCTTGTATTGGTGAGGGTTCGTCTTGAATCTGCCACTTCAAGCTCTTCATGGCCTGTGAGGATGGGCCACAGGGCTCCAGGAGTACCATCTCCTACAATGTTATAACTGAAAGAAGTAAGCCATCAGGACATGACCGCAGTAAGTAACTATAATGAAGATTGTAACGTCTTATCTTAACACACAAATTGATACTCAATTATTAATTGCAGCCCTACTAATGTTAATTAATCTTAGTGGTTGAATTTGCCATCATATAGACCCGAATTGGGTATAGCAATGTAGGAGAAGACCGATCCATTCTAGTCATTATCTGAAGTCATCTTTTTCTTCTGATTTCAATTTGTCAGGTAGTTTGTTATATATAATTTTTACTGACATTATGTTTGGTCCTGTTGTTGTATCCTTCAACAGCAATGTTTATTCATCATCACTATCATCAGCTACATTCCCACTGTTGAGACACACGCCTTCTCTCAGAAAAAGAGAAAGAATACCGACTTGTTTATTACGGATACAAAACCTAAACAGTCGACATAAACTAGTTGGTGAAAATGCTCCATGTATGTTCCACTGTAGACTTATAGAGACAGCTGTTAATTTCACTGAATATGTAAACCGACCTTTTCATAACAACCGCCTTCAGTTCCTCAGTCAGCACCTTGTAACTCTTCGGCATGCGTCTTATGAAGTGGTTCCTGGAGGTGGAGTCGAAGAGTATCATCAGGATATTGGGAGAGTCCGCGGGAGGAGTGGCGGCGTTCTCCACCGGGCGGTGACCGGCTTTGAAGCCAGACCAACGTGACTCCACTAAACCTAGACTGAAGGGAAGAATCTATTTAGAATCTTGATTTCAAGAGGAAGCTGAAAATTGGGATTCTCTGTAATCCCTATAGCATTATAAATACGAAAGTAAGTCAGCCTGTTACGCTTTCACGTCTAAACTACTGAACCGATTTAAATGAAATTACAGAGATAGTCTGAGGAAAGACTTAGGCCACATTTTATCACGATAAACTGTAGCCTACACGAGTGAATCAGCGGGGAACAGCTAGTAAAATTATCATCTGCATCATCATCAGCCGCAAGAAGTCCACAGCTGAACATAGGCCTCCCATTTGAAGGCTACCATGAACGGCTATTAGCCATTTGCATCCATCGTCTCCCTGCGACTCTTACAATATCGTCGGTCCACCTAAAAGTATAATCCAAAAGGAAACCAGTCATTGACGACCTGGTAGCCGAGTTGGTAGTATCCCTGCCTGCTAGCGGAAGCTAGCGGTCCCAGGTTCGAATCCCGGTAAGGGCAAATATATATGTGTGATGAGCACGAATATTTGTTCCCGAGTCTTGGATATTTCTATCTTTAAGTATTTATTTCCATATGCATAAGTATGTATATCGTTGTCTAGTACCCATAACACAAGTTTCAAGCTTAATTTGGGGCTAAACAAAATAAAGGAGTATCACGACGAGTGCGATGAAACTGCCCATCCACAGAGTATTATTAGAGCTTTGCAGATGGGCACCCCAACACGGTACAATCAATTTTGCTAAAAAATAAAATACTCTCTATGGGATGGACTGTTTGGACGCACAACGGCCGCGTCCAAACCATCCGGTTTGGGATGGAAGATATTTTTAATGATTTTTATAAAACTGTTTAACTTATGATCAAAGTACCTGTTGACATCAGTGCCTGAGCACGACACTTTCACGTGGTCACTTCTGCTCAGCACGTACTTGTCGTCACCGTGCACTCTGGCAGGCGCGCCTAGGTAGTGATAGTCGTCGTCGACGTACACTATGTCGCTATACATGCATACCACATCTCTCATTACGTTCTGTATCTGCTCTTTTACAAAGCATTCAGTGATCTGAAAGAAAATTGAATATATTTAACAAGTATCCTAATCCCAATATCATCATCATCTGCCGGAATAGTCAACAGTCAATTTTTATTTATTCAATGGGATACATTGTGATCACTTTAAAACGTCAAACTTAAAACTAGCTACGCCTGTTCCAACCTCCTTACGCCGGCAAAAGAACAGGCAAGAGAAGAAGTCCACTGCTGAACATAGGCCTCCCCCTTTGAGTGTCGCCATCTTCGACCACATCGTCACTTAACACCAGGTGACTTGTGGTCAAACGCTACCCTGTAAGTAGTTATTAAAAAACTCTTTATGACTTTGTGTCTTATTGCCTCCATTGATTCACTTACGTAACACTCCACCCAGTCAGGTCCATCACAGGTCGTGATTGTAACATTCTCGTCGAATTGCGTGACTTCTTCAGAGAACGGGTCGAGGGAGGGCATGACGCAGCCGGTACCCTTTTCCAGGGACACCAGCTCTCGGAAACGTTTTTTAACCAGCCTGTTGAAGGGAAAACTACACCGTAGTATTTTCTTATTTTTTTAGAATGTGTGAATGTGGGGACCGCGGAAGCTGATAAAGCAGCCATGCAGTCGTCTTGTTCTTCTCCGACTTATTTTACAATGAATCCTACTAATATTATAAACGTGAAAGTTTGTGAGTATGAATTTGTGGCGTTCAGATACAGAACCCCACGTGTTTGTCTATGACAACTATTAACGACACATTGACTCGACAGTTTGGACACCTTGACGGAGAACAATTGAAGATAGTGGGTCAATTCACCACGCGCCCGGCATTGCCGCTAGGAAGATATATTTTCTGCGTGCTCTGAGCTAATACTGTTACTACCACACAACCAATGTAAATACTCATCCAGTGTGAATAAACAGAAGACCATTGTTATATACACCTACACCATCGTTTGATTGAAGTGAATCATAACACCCATCATCCAACCACCAGCGAAGCTCAACATATATAGTACCTAAATATATGGATAAATAGATATGTGGTGCTCACGCGCCATATACCTCAAATTGAATTGGAATGGAGATAGCTTTTACCCTGGATTAACACATAGGCTACTTTTTATCCCGGAAAAAGGTTCCTGCGGGATAGCGGGGGAACTGCGGGGCGCAATTAATATTAGAATAAACTTACTCGTTCGTGATCTTCTGATTTGGATAAAGAAGGTAGTTATGATACTCTCCAAAGGCCAACCAATATAATGAGTAGAAGATTAGTGCAGAACCAAGTAAAGTAACATAGAACCAGTGTCTATGGTACACGTAGAGTCTCACTACAAATACCTTTACCTGAAATAGTGGGTTTAATATTGAGAATCATGGTTCTTTCAACCAGTGTGGCGCTTGCCGTTAATTAACGACAATATTCTTTGCCATAGCCTTCTTTGGCCAGCGGGAAAAATGTCTCTAATTTTCAATGGTGTCGTCGCAGTGCTAATACTTATTTACAGATTTAACTCAACAACTTTATTAATCATATAAACAAAGGTTGGAGCGTGTTAAAACAAATATGCCATTACAAAAAAATTGATTTATCGCGAGCGTCCTGCGACCGGCGGTTGCCCCGTTCGCGCACTGCTCTCGCGCGTCATTTTCGGGGCGCGCGGGCGGGAGTTCACAATAACTAGTGTTGCGTCCTGACAATGCCCGCGCTACACAGATTTTAATAATACATATTTATATATTTACCTTCCACATAAAGGCTATTATTTTCCAGTTTATTTTCATTCTTAAACCAAAACCAACACACAGACGCAGACAGACAGACGAGGATGTTGTTAAATTTGAAAGAAAATAAAGAGACCTCAGAAACAATAAAGAGAAACAAGTAAATACGAAAAAAGAAAACAAAGAGAACAGATATATAGAAGGTTCCTTTTAAATTCTTTTTGGTAAAGAGAAGAGAGCAAGGAGTTGGCAGTAGACAGAGGTCCTTGATTTGAGGATTACACCTAATTCTATTATCTGAGGAGTTGGCAAAGAAAAGTTCTGTATACCTAATAAACTTTTACACCATTCAAGAACTAGGGTTTATTATAATGTATAATGTTTGCACGACTAGGGACTTGGCAAAGCTTCTATTTCTTCTATTTGACGCGACGGATGACCAAAATGCTGGCTCATATTTTGGTCAAAAAATTAGCATTGCTATGCAACGATGCAATGCTGCTAGCATTTTGGGTACCTTACCGTCTTCCGGAGGCTACCAAATTTTTAAGTGTATTAATTTGTGATTGATATTTTTAATTTTATTTTAAATATTTTTTTATCTTGTGATTAATCTCTCTCACACGACTTTTAATGGATAACTGTTATCATTTATTATTTATATTAATTTTATTTTTATTTTTTATTTTTACTAGCTGCGCCCCGCGGTTTCACCCGCGTCTTCCCGTTATCCCGTTGGAACCTTTTCCGGGATAAAAAGTATCCTATGTCCGTTTTCTGGTCCTAAGCTACCTCCCCACCAATTTTCAGCCAAATCGGTTCAGCCGTTCTTGAGTTATAAGTAGTGTAACTAACATGACTTTATTTTATAATTATGTATAGATTTCAATCTCCACTCCCTCTGATTGCAAATTGGGAAATTCTCAAAGACAAAACCATTTACCCACCTACTGCAACATTATCTCAAGTAATAAAACGATATATGAAATAGCTAAAATTGTTTACTCCATTAAAAAATATTTTTTAATAACTCCGCGGCGTAACTCTTCTTGTGCTTGGCAAATACTAAGATATTTAACTTAAAACAAATAAAATAAATATATATTCTTCACTTCGCAGTCAATTTGGTTTTACAGTAACAATATTTGTTGAGATGCGGGTGGGTACGGCTCACGCAGCTAGGTTGATCGCCGTAACTGGAATTATAATAAAAAATACAAGACAGAGTTCTAAAATACGAAGGATTCTTTAAAATCTATAAATAAACAACATTAATACGTCTTGCAGCATATTATTATTTATGGAGTCATGCACGACGCTCCGGCAAAGCTTCTAGTTTCAAGTTTTCAACAAGTGTAAAACTGCTCTTTGCCATTATTTGCAATAGACAAAAGCCTCTTTTCCTTACCCACCCTCCACTTTTCCGGGGGGCCTAGCCAAGATGCAAACTGACTTTTTTGGCGGCAATCGAATTGTCAACGTGAAAATTTTGTTTTTATTTCCAAAACTTGTGTTTCTTCGAGTGATAATGTGTAATAAGTATTGGTGGATTACTAACCATTATGTGTTCGTTAATGTGTACGAGTGTGGGAAATTGAAATAAAGTTGTGAAAGTGACTTTTCTAGTTGTTCCAAAAAAGTCCGTGTAAAGTTTAAGTAAAGCGCCACTACTTTACTTAAACACTATCCTCATCCCTTCATCTCATCATCATCATCATTTATACTTGATTCAACTCTCTGAGTTTGAAATGTTTTATACTTGACACTGGCAAATACACTAACCGTGTGAAGACAAAACAAAAAAAAAAAGATGCTAACGTTTCTTTTTCTTGTGACGTTTCGTTTGAGCTTGTCATAATGTATCTTGGCTACCATCTTGAATGGGATGTAGGGATCGTTATTGTAGACATTTGTTCTGACCACGTGACTCAACGTTGAAATATGTCAATCCCATACTTTTTTTGGTTTTCTATTAGCGTCAACGATTGCAGAATGCATCTTGGCTAGAGGCGCAGGCCACAGCCCCCTCAGTTTCTCATGTGAATGTCAAATTTAGCCCGTCATCTTCATCTAGGGATGGTCATGTTTGTTGTGAGTCCCAGTTCACGATTGGTGGTTAATGGTTATGTTAGCCCAGAGTTTGTTCAGCATGCAACTAACATGTCCGGCCAAATTTAGCATAGCAGCTTTCTAAGCTACGTCTGCAATTTTAGTTTTGTTAACCAGTAAGTCGGAGAGTTTCACGCCAAATATATTGCGACCCATAGGACGCCGGCAAACCCTTAGCCTGATATAATAAAATTAATGGTTAAACGAACTTACCTTAAGTGATGTTCGACCATAATTATACTAGACGTTGCATTCGAAGATATTTATTCACTTTGTAGTTTCCTATTTATTGCACAGGGCGTTGCACATAATTTTTAGAGCTGTAAAAATAAAAATCAAATCACAAAAATATAAAGTTCACTGTTTCTGAACGATACCTTCCATGTCATAGGCAGTGCTGTCATCTCCGTCATACTTCATTCTTTCGGAGACACTTATCTCGTTTGTTAGTTGTATGGGCTTTAGTAGCTGGGTTCGGGTGGGACTATAAATATCTTCGAATGCAACGTCTAGTATAATTATGGTCGAACATCACTTAAGGTAAGTTCGTTTAACCATTAATTACACTTCGACGTTGCATTCTCGATATTTATTCACTTTGTAGATGTTTAGCGCTTTCACACAAACGAGATAGGCAGGCAGGATTCTAGATAGAAAAATAAAAAGATACATTAACACATATAAACGAAAAAAGTGGAGTGATTATCCACATTATTATGAACCTTACGTTCAACCTAAAACCAATAAATCAATTGATAATGTAAGCCCAATTACCGTTATTAGCATTCTTGCTTGAATATATTATGAATTACCTTTGTGAATGCAATACTAATAAGCTTCCTGACCATCCTGTTGTTCATTTTATAACATGGACAGAACTCCTTATAACTAGCCGAGGTAGAAGTGTAACGGCTACTATGTGCCGCAAATACCAGTATTTGCACCAAACTATAAATGTAAGTATGTCTAATGTATATGTGACTTGTAGTAGGAGCAATGGATTATCTCTTAGATGTATGAATTAATTTCTTTGATGGAGTTCTTTGATGGAGGTAGCTCTTAGGTGCCATGGCATCTATCTAAAATGATAATACTCTCTCTGGATATATGTTTTCTCTGTGAGGTAAAAAAGTATAACTAGATTAGGCACCAAAGTATTTGTAGGCGAAATCAGTAATTAGTCTATTTCTAGTAAGTGCTTCTAGCCAAATATTGATTTCCATTCGTGCGACTTACTTTAATTTCGCACTCGTTGTATAGTTGACAACGCGAGGAAAGGCACAAACTTTTTGGATATGGAATCAAAATCTTAACTCTCGTTTGGATAAAATTACTACAAGTGATTGCGTACTAGGATCTCATGTAGATACGTATTTTGAATAGCAAAGTTTAATTCCGTAAACTTCTTTTGTGAATCTTATAATTTGGTCATCTAAATAACACATTTACCTGATATTAAAACAGAAGCCGAACGGCGAGTCTGTACCTGAATGATATTCAGAGACGAGAATTTGAATCCTATTTGAGAAAATAGGAAAAAATATGGTAATACTTTGAATTATTATTATTATCCCATGTGGCTTTATTCTCGGGTCTTTGCCCGGACCTTTATTAGGCATTGGAGGAGCCGTAGCCAAAGCTAAGAGGCCACGCTAAGGGTGAAGTGTACTATTACAACAATGCTAAAAAGTTATCTGAGTTCTTATTGAAATTATTGATATCCAATTATTATTATTTCTGAAATTATTGTTATTATTATTATTTTAGTCTAAGTTTAAATTATAATTAATTTTGATACCCCTTGGAAATATAACTATGTTTGGTTGATAATACCTTCGAAACCAGGATATAATGCTACCAGAGAGGGTGAAATGGATCAATCTTCTTTGGAAAAATAAAAATAATAAGAGTAACTAAAGGCCTTCTTAGGCCTATTAGCTGACCATGACTCCCGTGCAGTGGCTTGATCAAAATAATATTTCTTAAAAATACAGATAAACTAGAATAGAAGGAAGACGTAAAATAAATGAGTCTCCCAATCCAATGAATGCATTGACCATAGGGTCCATAAGGTCAGGCTATGCCAAAGGATCTCTTATCCGTAATAATATTATGTATATACCATCTAAAACATAAATGTGAAAAAAATGAGACAAGTTCAATATTGTGATGGTATGTTTGGTTGTCAACTTCACATACAAAACAATTGTGGTCTAAATGGGTGCCCAGTTCTGTGAATGAATCTGAAATTTAATGAATTATAAGAAAGTGTATAACATGCATAAGTAAATATAATCATCTGCTTAGTTTTTTAATGATGTAAGTTTTTTTTTTTTTTTTTTAGTATTATATGCTTCGCACAAATATTCTTGTACATAAACATCAATTTAGGGACTCCAAAAAACAGTTCGTGATTATGATCATGATAGATCACAGGCACCTGGAGCCAGGTCCCATTCAATGTTTTGGTCCTTTATTAATTAATATATATTATTTTGTACGTATAAGCTATCTTTGCTTAAGCTAGTGTAAGATATCTCTGAGAGTATATTAGACATCTTCATTAATGCAGACAACAGCGGTACTCTGCCCATGTTTATTCTGTTAATCCTTAGCAAAGCATTGAAGGCCAATGTAAGCTGATTTCAATTCTAATAATAAAGTATGCTAGTTGTGATTGTGTGATCCCAAAACAAAAAACTCACGTTACAAAAAAAAACACCCCGCCCAATAAGGGAGGCACCTATGAAGATTTCTAGAAGGTACGTACCACTGAGTTAAAACATTATTTTTCCCAAGACGACTCTGACTTCGAGTTTGATACATTTCTCATATAAATCATTCGTAATGTTATGCAGTTTGTAATTTTTCTTTCTATACAAAGAAAACTGCAGGGTACGCTGAGAAAAGTAACCTAAGGTACAAAGGTTAAAAAGGTAAAAAGGCCCTGATTGTCAATCTGCTTAATCTGGAAAAATATTTTGTTTCGTCAGGTATTTTTAAGTTTCTTTTTGTAAACTTTAAACACATATGTATAATGACTTTTCTGTAAATAATAATATGTAGTATTTCAATGCCGAAATGTGTGTGTTTTTTGTTCCAAATCAAAATACATTTTTGCTTGTTTTAACACAAATCTTAACCTTTTGAGAAAGTTTAATGAACCCTCTAAGCAAATTTTAAATTATGGTCATTAATGTGTAGTAAGACATCAAAATAACACACAAGTAACAACAGATCTCGGTTTCTAAGATAATTACCAACTGGTACAGAAGCCAATGACAAACCAAAGGAAGTCATTGAAAATCGTAGGTTATCTTGAAGTTTTAAATTATGGATAGGAACTTAAAATTACGATTTCTTGATGTGGACATAATGTATATAAAAAACCTTACTTGGTAAATATTAGCTGTGTGGATATCTTCCATTTTAAAGTCTTCAGTTGTTATTGTCCTTCATATTCAAAATGAACCTGATGTCTAGAGATGTAGGTAGAACGCCAGCCTTGCTAAACTTTGAATGAAGGCCAGAGCTTTCTCAAATTTTTTCTTTGTAAGAAGTTTAGTTTTTAGCATTTATTTCAATTTTCTATCCAACTGTATATATTTCGTTGCTTTGTTGTTATATAATAAAAGACAAGTGTTTTGTGTTCTTGTTTTTTGTTTATGATTTATGTCCCACAGATATACGTCTAGAAAATGACTGGCTTGTTTTAGCCTTTATAAGGGGTTTATCCCGACGCTTTAAGATCGTGTATAAGACTGCAGAAAATTCTAAGTTGAACCTTGGTGCCCTCCGTAAGCTAGGTCTTCAGGTATTAGGGTTTCCTTTATCGTGGTTTCTTCTGCCTTTACCATTTACACTAGGATTCTACCCCAACGTTTAGATACCTTATCATAAATCGCCCACCAAATAATTCATCTTTCCGTACTGGATCTATGAATGCATTTTGGCTATAAAAACTCTGGTGCGGCAGACATTGGCTTTTCGCTTGAGCTGGGACATGCTAGCTGCATCTGCAGTATCTGTACCTAGACCTGTCGGAATGAATGTACGGGATCTAACCCGGTTATCATCATCAGAAGACCATTGTCGCGGGTCTGGTGTCGGTGACCTTGGATGATTATGGTCGAGCTTTGTCTGATCAAGAAGATCCAGCGCCATATCAGGTTTTGTACGTATTCACGCTTCACCTATAGACTATTTGATTCAACCAGCTGCATGTGCAGTATTGAAGGTTTTAAAGTCATTGTCCGTACTCACGTTACGCCTCTTGGCTGTATGATTCAACAAGCTGCGTGTGCAGTATTGAAGGTTTTTAAAGTTATTGTACGCACTCGCGTTACTCCTTTAGACTGTATGATTCAATAAACTGCGTGTGCAGTATTGAAGGTTTTTAAAGTCATTGTACGCACTCGCGTTACTCCTCTAGACTGTATGATTCCATAAACTGCATGTGCAGTATTGAAGGTTTTTAAAGTCATTGTACGCACTCGCGTTACTCCTCTAGACTGTATGATTCCATAAACTGCATGTGCAGTATTGAAGGTTTTTAAAGTCATGGTACGCACTCACGTTACGCCTCCAGACTGTATGATTTAAAGTCATGGTACGCACTCACGTTGCGTCTCTAGACTGTATGATTTAAAGTCATTGTACGCACTCACGTTACGCCTCTAGACTGTATGTCATGGTATGCACTCATGGTACGTACTCACGTTACGTCCTATGACTGTATGATTTAAAGTCATGATACGCACTCATGGTACGCACTCACGTTACATCCTATGACTGTATGATTTAAAGTCATGGTACGCACTCATGGTACGACTCTAGACTATATGATTCAGCAAGCAGCGTGTGCAGTGTTGAAGGTTACAATACGCCACCGGAGTAACTCATTATCAGCCGAGCATCATGCAAGAAAAAAGAATGGAAAAAATCATGAATTATGTGGGTAGTTAGAAAAGAAAAACTACGCAAAAATCATGAGGAAAAAATATCAGTTATTTTCCAAAGTATGCGCCTTTTCCCTAAAAAGGAAGGGACAAAGGCAAATTTACAGATAAAACTAACACACAGTTAATGACCACGAACTAACCTTGATCGTCCGAACTAGTTGGCGAGTTTCGTATCTTGCGTTCCCAACATGTTATTTTTCGTCATTATTTGGACTTATGACGATCTTTTCTCCATAACACTGCTTTCAACTAACTTTTTCACAAAATTTCCAATAAAATAACGAATTTAATCGATAAGTCGAAGCTGCGACGCCCGCACATAAAAAAGGAATGAAGTATGACGGAGATGACAGCACTGCCTATGACATGGAAGGTATCGTTCAGAAACAGTGAACTTTATATTTTTGTGATTTGATTTTTATTTTTACAGCTCTAAAAATTATGTGCAACGCCCTGTGCAATAAATAGGAAACTACAAAGTGAATAAATATCGAGAATGCAACGTCGAAGTGTAATTAATGGTTTTATTACCAAATATGTAGTTTCAATCCACATTTCCTTTCCTCCGTGTGCATCCCAACTACGTTGAAATTAATACAACTTACACACAATTCTATGGTCTAAACTTACGCGTTAACTCTTGATATATCCTTCTCTCTAATCACGAAAAAGTCTTCTTTTACAGAGTACTTCATTGTCCCTTCAAATATTGACTTCTCGGGATCCAAAACGATCTGGAAAACGTCACATCTTTTAAGGTTACAAGACTACGGATGGGCCGAACCGCAAAACTTCTAAATAAAATACTGATCTTGCATCTCTATCGTTCGTTTAAGGTTTGAAAGAGATGTAAGAGTGCATTGCGGTACAGCCCGCTCTAATATACGCGAGCTTTTAGACTGCAATTTTGGTGGGACGCAGTCAGTTAAAGTTTTTTTCCTAGCAGAGGAAGCGTGAGAAATAATTTAATCATAATCATCATCAGCTGGAAGAAGTTCACTGCTAAACATAGGCCTTGAACACCACTATGATCGGAAATTAGCCATTTGCAACCATCGGCTCCCTGCGACTCTCACAACGTCGTCGCTCCACCTAGTGGGACGCCTACCTACAGAACGTCTTCTCGTTCGTGGTCACTACTCAAGAACTTTTCTTCCCCACCAGATTTCTTCCCATTTAATCATAACAATTATTACCAACTAACCTTAACCTGGTAATACTCAATTTCCGCTCTAACAAGTTTCCTCTGTACATATTTACCGACGTATCGATCCAACTCTTTCCAAGCTTTGTACCCCAGCATATTAGCGTTAGGACCCTGGCGAAGGACCCATTCAATCGAGACTAGCTTTCTTCTTGCACATTCGTTCCTAAAAGAAAATATTAGAAATTATCAACAACAACATCGTGATGAAACCATACATAACTTGGTAACAACGCATTTTCTAGTGCTCGTATATGGCTATAACATAGCTACTACCCTACCCTACCCTCAAGTTAAAAATCTTTTGCCAATAACGCACCTATCGGCGTGTTTTGGCAGTCTCATTTGAGAGCCAGTTCCCAGTCCAGGTGTAGCGTGGCGCCATCTTCGACCACATCGTCTCTTATCATCCGGTGACATGTGATCAAACGCTACCCTGTAAGTAAGAACAAAAACATACATTCCATAACGTTATATATGGCAAATATGCTGTTAATTTTGCTTACTATCACATACTTGTAACTTTTTCAAATCCTTTTTCAGTTTATACCTATATTTGTAAGATCTGGGTATCATCACCCTTCGAGTACATTCGGGTATGACATTCCTCATAAAAATCTGGGCGAGCATTGTAGATTAGACAATATCTTTGAGAGAAAACCTTGTCCCAGCAGTGGTGACTGATGCCGGGGTCAGAAATCCAGTAGCAGTCTCAAAAAGCAATTGGCGTGAAAGAAAATCGCGCATATGACCTTCTTCCATAAGCCGTTTCGCACGTACCTATGTGTGTAAATGAACCAATCAGCGCGAGCGTGGTTACCGGTCGCACACACTCAGAGACACGTGGCATGTCTACCGTGTATGAACGCTGAGGTACTGCTGCTTTTGGATTACCTTTTCTCTTCATTAATGCTGTCAATATACTCAGCAAACGCTCTACCGGCTTGTTTGTATATATACTCATCAGCAGATACGTTGTGCCACTTGGAGCAAGCGCACCAGTGCAGCATGACGCCTGCTTCTGCACACGAACGGGATTTGGGAATCTGTACATAACAAAAGATCATAAATGTACAATAGTGTGTGTAGCGTTACTATCAATCAATGCACGCCCTCGCCCGTGTGAAAATTCGCATTTTTCGGGATTTACAAAATGCCAAATAGACAATAGACACTCTTAAACATACAAAAGTAGTATTTAATAGAATAAATTCGGTTTGTCCTATTAGATTTAATGCGTGCCTTCTATTTGAAACAGCTTAGATATTTGGATGTCGTATAACTTTAAAGAAATTCTTTCTCTTATTACTTACTAGCTGTTCCCTGCGGTTTCACCCAAGTAGACTAAAGTTTATTGCAATAAAAAGTATTATATGTTCTTTCCCAGGGCTCAAACTATCTCCATAGCAAATTTCATTCAGATCGGTTCAGCCATTTAGTCGTGAAAAGATAACAAACAAAATGAGTACGGATTAAATTCTACTCCTCTCTATGAGAGAAGGCCAGAGTCCCAGCAGTGGGAACGTAATAGGCTGATGAAATTCTCAACCTGCTTCTTCTTTTTCAAGAACTTACGCTCAGTCCAGGTGGAGGACTGGCAGGAGGTGGCGCAGGACAGACCAAAGTAGCGGCTTTTTAATATCGGAGGCCAACACTAACTTTGGGTCGTTGCGCCATCATAGCCAGTTAGTTAAACTCTCAACTTACCGGCTCTAGAAAACTCATCCCTCTTTCGATATCAGCACCAGGTACTTTGTACTTATTCCTATGAGCCCTCAGACCTAGCATGTCTAGTATAGTCGTGTGTACATCGAAAGGTGTCGTCAGTACTTCAGAATTGGCCATCAGGTTCTTCAGAGCATTCGGACGCTGTACCTTCAGTGTCTCTGGAAGGACTATTGAAACAAACGGAAGACGTTCCTCGATCTTGCCTTGATAAGTGTTACGCACTTTTGCAAATCTGTAAGGAAGAATGAATACGGGAGATGGCACTTTATTTCTTAACCAAGCTTAAACATTCTCTACCTAAGTTGTCTTTGGAAGTTTTGGAACCTGAAAACCAAGTCATGTCATGCATGTAGATAATCTGAATAGCCACAAATGCTATCAAATTCATTCATTCTCTTTACTAGCTATTGTATGGCAAGGGATATATACCTTTATAGTTTAGAGATTAGAGGCTCCTGCCGTTACGAATCAGGTAATAGCTGAAAGTCTAAATCAGAGTAAAATATTAAAGATCAGTGTTTCCGAAATTAACTTTCATTAATCAAACCCACAAACCTTTTCTCGCTATATTACAGACAATATTAAGGAGTACCTATCAGCCATGTTTGTTTACCTGGGTCCATGGTCACTCATAACAAATAGCACAGTGTCCTTCAATATTCCATCATCCTTGAACTTCCTCAAGAACTGAACCAGTTCATCATCGCCGATGGATATTCCATTGATATCTTCATGAGAGTAAATAACGCTAAACGACAGGCAAAACTTCTTGCCGTTTAATTCAAAGAACTGAAAAAGATAGGAAAAGGCAGATTAGATCAACCAAAGCGACCAAAAAAAAACAAACTTTTAAGAGAAGAAGAGGAATGTACAAAATCCTTACCTGCGAAGTATAGTTCAACAAAAAAAACAGTCGTGATTCAGCACCTAAGCACTGCCATTTCTTAGAGCCACTCCACCATTTTAAAGGCTCGAACTTAGCCTCCTCCTCAAATAATGGTCTCAGGTAGTGGTCAGCAGGCGCCCGACTGAACCCATTGAAGCGATAATTGAAGGTTCCAATCCAGGGCATATCTTCGTGGAATGCTGTACGGTAGCTGGAGAAAAGTAAGAGACAAATCTGCTAGCTCCGCTTTACCAGTTATTCAGCTACTAAATATCTAAATAATAGTCGCAACCATTATAAACGGTGAAGCAAAACAGCGTGAGGAAACCGTTATGTCCAAAAACCACAACATTTAATGGCATGCAACATCTGCCAACCCGCACTAGGCTAGCGTGGTAGATTACGGCCCAGACTTCTCTCTGAGAGAAGCCCGAGTCCCAGTAGTGGAAACGAATAGCTGATGATGATGATGAACCATTATTATGTTCAGATTTGAAAGGCAATGTAATCGGGTACTAACGCGTTCAAAAGTGTAACCCATATTGTACAGGTTTTATAACAACACCATAAGAAAATTCTATTAAAAACCCTTTAAAGAGAAATCAAAATGGGTTTCTTACCCAAATTTCTTCAAAACAGAGAAGATGAAAGGCTCCAAATCCACACGTCTTGTATTCGTGAGGGTTCTTCTTGAATCTGCCACTTCAAGCTCCTCATGGCCTGTGAGGATCGGCCACAAGGCTCCAGCAGTGGCGTCCCCCACAATGTTATAACTGAATGAAGTTAGTTAGGCATGACGGCAGTAAGTGAGGGTGACGATTATGATTTTGATGTCATCACCTTGACGTGTCTTTTAACGGCAAACTGATGCTCCAGATAGCAATATTTAAATTGATGTAGAGATTCGATTTACACAAGGGAGCTGGCTAATCCCTTGTAAGGAACCGAAGATTAAACTCATTAGCGTATATATTTGGCTGTGAAGTCGAATGAATAAATCGACTGAGTAAACGGCAGATATAATTGATTAATTGCTTAAATTTCCAAATAGGTATAAGTCTGTACAAGTCAAAAGAACAGAAGGTCTCAAAAGATTACTTTTTGTTATAGCAAAATGGCAGACAAGCAGGTAAAATCTTACTGAGAAGAACTAAAGATAAGCCTTATTCGCAGAGGCACGTCTGGCAGTGGACTTAAATATAATTTTAGTTGATGTCAATGAATATACCTTTTCATAACAACAGCCTTCATTTGCTCAGTCAGCACTTTGTAACTCTTCGGCATGCGTCTTATGAAGTGGTTCCTGGAGGTGGAGTCGAAGAGTATCATCAGGATATTGGGAGAGTCCGCGGGAGGAGTGGCGGCGTGTTCCACTGGGCGGTGACCGGCTTTGAAGCCAGACCAACGTGACTCCACTAAACCTAGACTGAAGGGAAGAGTTCGTTTAGGACCGTGGTCTCAAGAGGAAATTGAAAATTAAGGTTCATTGTATGGATAAGTCTATGTAATCATAAGCGCCGCCAGGATAACTATGTGCATCTACACATTATACTATCATCTGATATAACATATCACAGAATAACTTTTACCATCCCGCTGCTGGGACTTTGGCCTTCTCTCGGAGAGAGACAGTATGTGCCGTAATCTACCACGCGGGCCCAGTGCGGGTTGGTAAATGTCGCATGCCCTTGAATGTTGCCGCTCTTGGACATGCCGGTTTCCTCACGATGTTTTCCTTCACCATTTTGAGCGATGGCAAATCCGCACAGAACTTATTAAGTCATAGGTGCGGGGTTGAGAGGATCCACTTCAATATCTACCTGTTGACATCACAGTATGTGCCGTAATCTACCACGCGGGCCCAGTGCGGGTTGGTAGATGTCGCATGCCCTTGAATGTTGCGGTTCTTGCACATACCAGTTTCCTCACGATGTTCTCCTTCACCGTTTTGAGCGATGGCAATTCCGCAGAACTTATTACGTCATAAGTGCGGGGCCGAGAGGATTCGCTTCAATATCTACCTGTTGACATCAGTTCCTGAGCATGACACTTTCACGTGGTCACTTCTGCTCAGGACGTACTTGTCGTCACCGTGCACTCTGGCAGGCGCGCCGAGGTAGTGATAGTCATCGTTGACGTACACTATGTCGCTGTAGGTGCATACCACATCTCTCATTACATTCTGTATCTGCTCTTTTACATAGCATTTGTTAAACTGAAAACAAATGTAGAAGAAAGTTGAAGATTGTTATGTGATGATAACCCTGACAGCACTGCGTGACGTCACTGCACCCCTTACATGTCATTTGACATTCTATCTGTCTCTTTTAATGTCATATTAGCAGAAAGTATATCATTTTGATCAATCTGAACAGTACCATTGTTGTAGTTGTTATATTTTAGTTACCTGGTTGTAACTTCACAGTAATGTGATCTGCAAAAATCTAGATTCGAATACATATTAGAAATAGTAATTTTGTTTGTTATAAAATCAACATAAAACATTATATGTAAATGTGCATACGTATTTCCAAAAATATTTTTATATTATCCTAATTGTAATGTCGATTATCTAAACCTGGCACGTTCACAGTACTCACACTAATGCGATTTCACTATACGGCAGAACAAACAAAACAATAACAATCTCTGTTGCACTCGTAAAGCGTGCGAGAGGGACAAAGAGACTTCTCATGATGCGTATGCCGTGCGACGTCATGCCGTGCGTTCATTTACAGACACATGTGTAAGTGTGTTGTACTTGCCAGCTTTACATAACGGACCACCTATAATGTAGTAAGTCGATAGATGGGAAAGGGGACTATAGGAACTTTGCTATATTATCGCTATCATAAATTATAAAATTCGTGTTACTTTAACTTACATAGCATTCTACCCAATCAGGTCCGTCACAAGTTGCAATTGTAACATTCTCGTCGAATTGCGTGACTTCCTTAGAGAACGGGTCGAGGGAGGGCATGACGCAGCCGGTACCCTTCTCTAGGGACACTAGCTCTCGGAAACGCTTTTCAACCAGCCTGTTAAAAAGAACGTTAAGTTTACCTACTTAATTAGTCAGTAGTCACAAGTTGGTGCTCCATGACCAGGATTCGGGGTAATAAAATTGGAAGCGAAACGTTTTGTGCGGATTGGGGGAATGTCAACCATCTATTATGGATGACGAGTTTACGCACGTCTTTTTATTTAAAGTACAAAAATTTGAACGGAAACTTACTCATTGGTACTCTTCTGGTTTGGATAAAGAAGGTAGTTGTAATAATCTCCAAAGGCCAACCAATACAGTGAGCAAGACATTAGTGCAGAACCAAGTAATGCCACATAGAACCAGTGTCTATGGTACACGTAGAGTCTCACTACAAATACCTTTATCTGAAATAAAACAATACGGAAATGATGATGACACATCATTATCAGCCTATTACGTTCCCATTGCTGGAACACATGCCTTCTCTCAGAGAGAGAGTATTTGCCATAATCCAGCATGAGGCCCAGTGTGGGTTGGCAGATAAGCTAGTGACCAGCCCTTGTGTCGGAGTTTCCAGACCGCCTGAAGGCCTCCAACGACAGAGACCGATGACGGCTTAACACGTTCCGAGCGGCACAAATTTATCTGTACATTCCATTACTGCGTTACGGGTCGTTTTAAACCTTGTCCTATACCAGAAATTGTGGCGGCACGAGGCATATTAAACCCCACCGCCTGTAGGAGACCAAAATCCTTTTTTTGGCGCCAGATAAGATGAAGTGGACGGCTTTTGTCGTGATTATTATTAACAATGAAATTATTAACCTAAATCTGCCGCCGCCCGTGGTTAGATTCGTTAGTTTAGTTTCTATAGGTAAAATAAAATGTGGGGTCTAATATACCCCGCATCGCACTGAAGAATGGCAGGTTTTCACATTATTTAGTGATGGGAAAATAAATATCGATTTTATTTAATTGTATTTATTTACAAAGTTTGGTATGGATGTTTTTCATTAAAACATGTCAAACAATAATATTTTTTGCAACCAGTGCATTCTGTGAGAATTTTCTTCACTTTTTTGTCAGCTTCACGACTCGTTAAGAAGGTGCGGAGTTTTTCGTAACATCCTACACATCTCCTCTTCTTTGGTCCCTTTTCGAGATGATGTGATTTATTTGCAGTAGGTTCTGTAAAAGTAAGGTCGAGCTGAGTAGATTAGGGTAAGAGTAAGGTAGAATCGGGTGGAGTTGGATAGAGTTTGGTAAAGTTGGGTTAAGTTGGTTAAATTGGGTAGAGTATAATTTTGATGAGCAAGACACCGTTTGAATTCAATAAACAAACACACTAATAGTTATCACGATCATCAGTCTATTTGAAGAAAGTTACTCAACATGTCACATTCAAGTTTCTATTAACTATATATAGAGTACGTACTTATAATGTAATTTCTTACGATACAGATATACCTATACCTACATCTAGCCTGTCGAGTCCCACTGATGGGCAAAGGTGTAAGGAACTATACATACATACAACATTATACACATTTTAAAATTAACATACTTTGCTGATATTTATTTATTTTAACAAATAAACATAGTTATAATAGGTACCTACTTGTGACTAACCTGTATTTGAAATATCTTCCTATATTCTGATTTTGACTCAGATTCACCACCCGGTTTTTCTTCATCTTCCTCCTTAATTAACTTTTTTCGGCAACGTTTCGACATAATCGGTCTTACTTCGTCGCGCGTGCGCGCCTCGAATGCGTTGCACAACACTAACCGCGTGAAGCTAGCGTAGGGCGCGTTACGAGGTGCGCGGGGGTACGAGGTGTTCGCTACCTCGTTCCGCACTGTGTTGGAATTATTATTTGTTCAGTGCGGCACGGGGTCTAACAAACCCGGCATTAAGGTTGGTGTACCATAGAACTAGGAATCAATAGCACATCTCAAACATATAGTTATCTCTCTCCTACTCTGAATCAGATGGAAGTTATGCCTCTCGCACGACAAGGAAGTTAAAGTTTTTTCTTACCGCTATAAAGATGAGACACGAACAGGGTGTTTCAAGCCCTGTTTCGCACTTAACGTGTTAACGTGCCATCCAAGGCATGAAAGCCCTTAGTTGTAAATACCACTAGTGGTTATATAATGCTCGCCCATTCACATACATCGGCTCTGACCCCTAACTAGGTTTCCCTGTATCTAAGGTATCAGAAACTACGAGGATCGGGGATCCACAACACCCAGACACAGAACAAATACTTGCGCTTTTTTTTTTCAATGCACAAATATTTGTTTTAGCGGGTATCGAACCCGCGACCTCACGCTTCACAGTCGGCTATCCGCCCATTGCGCCACATCGGTCGGTCATATAACCCATCCAAGTAGTGACCGCAGGGGAGACCATCTAAATCGGGTTTCAATAACCAATCTATCCACGATTTGCCCTACTGGAGACGGAAATTTGACAGAACCGGCCGATAGTCTAACGACTGCTATCCTAAGGGCCGGTTAATAACAGATCTATCTACGGTTTGACATAAATTTGACATTACTTCTATGGAGCTTATGTCAAGTTTCCATCTCGAAACGAGACATATGACAACAACCGAGAGACTGAGACTAACGGCTTAGTGTGCTCTTCAAAGCATGAAAGCGCTCAGTTGTAAATACTACCAGCGGTCATCACCCATTCAAGTAGTGACAAATATTTACCTACCTTCCAGAAGGATGACATTATTTTCCAGTTAATTTTCATTTTTTCAACAAAGCTGACACAGATGTTGACAGTTGCCAAGAATCCGAAGATAAAAAGTCAGATTTGCGTCAGATCTTAAATACTTTTTAGACAGACTTGTGTAAGAAGGTCTGTAGATGGCCTGAAGACTATTTATTTTATCTTTGACCTAAAGTTAGCTATAGGAAATAAGGCAAATTAGACTTCAGGCTGCGCCTAATGCTGGAAAAACAAACAGACGGCCCCTGTGTTTAATATTTTATCTATACGTTACTTTGTTTATAGTTGAAAATCGCGTGACCGCGTACAGTTGACGGTAATGATGGATTCGAGCTCCAAGCTATAATTTTATTTAATTATTCAAAATATAAGCATGAAATAAAAAAAAACTAATCGATTACTCGAGTAGAACATTAGTTTGGCTATGTAATTCGTAAAAAAATATGTATGGTTGTCGTTGATAATTTAGAACATTTGAACTAAAATAGTTTATTTTTCGTACAAGTTTTGTATTTTTTTTTAAAGACACCAGATTTTTTTCAAAATTCTATTCGATTACTCGGCTTTTACGGATTCTACCCCTACCTATAGTATTTTTTTAATTTCAACATTTACATTCTTTACCATTAAACTATGTGTTTAAAAATACACCTTTTGGGGTTGATCGCCCCCTTCAATACAATCATGGACCATGGTCATGGATCATGGACGAAGAATCAATAGCTTAAATGTACTATGTACTATGTACTATGTACTATGTAATATGTAAATGTAAATGCATCAATTAAGACTATTACACCACAGCCAAATTATACTAGCCAAAACAGAGAATTACAAATTAGGCATCGATTTTGTAAGTACTACTTTAATTAAACGAAATGTTACAAAAAACGTATCATCAGCAAAATTATCACTATCTTAATCAGTAACGCAAGGCACTTCTTTTCTTTTAATCTGAGCAAGTGTATCAACGACAATGTAAATTGGCTCATCAGCCGACGCGAAGGCAATTTTCGTTATATCCTTCAAGTCTGCCAATTTATCTAGATCATATTTATATTTGTTATAACTATACAACCCATCTTTAGCACATACATAAGGCTTGTAATTTGTATCCGTTGCGATATCAGTCGCGAATACATCGAAAGCATTGACTATTAATTTTGTGCCAAGTTTAATTCTATAAGGCTTGTTGTTTGTCAAGAACATAATGTTATTATCGTCGTCCAGTATTAGTTTGTCTATTGTCTTTCCTGCTAATTCGTATACAGGCTGTACTACGCCATATTCAAATTTGTAAGCTTCTTGTTTTGCGTTTACAAAGTAGACCACATCACCTTTGAAGAACAGACTTCTTATATCATGATCTACAGCAAGTTTCTGAGGAACTTTCTTTACTTTGTTCAGGTTTATAAAGTAAAGACCATCGGACCCGCCGACGTAGAGTCTGTTCCTGTTTTGATCAGTAGCCAAGGCAGTAGCGTTTCTAATCCCATCTATCACTCCTGCAGTTCCGTTAGTTAAATCTACATATCCAAGCATGCGTGTGGGCACTTCAGAGTATTGTTCAAAAGTGAAATACGCGGTGTAATCTCTTCCATTGAAAACCAGCTCGTGCACTTTATTGATGCCTTCCTTGATGATTTCGACGTCGTAGTAAATGTCTTTGATGTAAAACCCCTTGCAGTTGTTATCAGCGGATGCAGCTGAGATGAGAATGGCGAAGAGAAGAAGCTTCATCTTTGCTGTTGTGATCTGAAATTTAAAATTTAAATATCATAATTTTTTATGACATTATATTTCAGATATCGATTTTATAGTACTGTGATATAAACTTGCAAGTCGCGCTTCTCCGTGTAAAAATGGACTACTTTAGCCACGGAGAAGCATGACTTAAATCACAGAGAAACGAGACTTAAGTGCAGGTTCACACGAACTGTTAAATAATAAACGATCGTTGTGACATAAGTAGTCCACTATTTCAAGGCGTAAAGTTCTTAAGTCACGCGTATCGTAATGTAACGTCCATCTAATCATAATTATGATAAATTGGGGCTGCCGGAACACACTAGATGTTTGGTAAAAGATTCTTAACAGGATGAGCAAGAGCACCAGAATATGCCCTGCAACCAAGGTATAAGTTCATCAGTGTTCACCATACAGTTCATTGGTAGGTCATGGTTATGATTTACATTTACAAGAATTCCTGAATGATCAGCAATTTTCTGAAGAACATTTGTGACAGAAAGGGAGTTGGAACTCCTTTCACATCTATCTTTAAGGAGTAAAGATCTGTAGAAAGACTTAAAATCGTTTTATATCTAAGAGTTTAAAAAACTTACCAAAATCAGTGCTCAAACTTTGGGGTTATCCCCAAATTCCTGTGCGTTGGCTAAATTTTCTGAACACAATCACACGGCATGGCGGACGAGTGGCTACTGATCTGAATGGAGAGACAACAAGGGCAGTAGGGCATCTGGCTTATCGGTGTTATTCGTTTCCTTCAAACAATAACTCAAGCCAAGTCGATTTTTAGGTGGTTTATTCTGATATAAACAAACTCTGTGCAAACATAACTGAATTCCGGATTTAAGGGCGATGTTTTCGTGTTGGGCTGTCGTGATCGCCACACGAGAACATTTTTTCTTCATCGGTTATCGGTTCCTCGAGCGATGTGGCCTGTCCATTGCCACTTGAACGTGAAATTCTGGGATCTATGCTAATTTTCTTTTTGTCGTAAATTTTACCGCGCAAAGAATCTCCAAGCAAGGCCCTCTCCATGGCTCGTGGATGTGTTTATTGCAATTTGAATTAAATTGGGAATTTCCATGCAGTTGAGACCACAGGGTGCAACTAGTATATTAACGAAATACTAGCTCTTGCCCACTGTTATGCTCACGCTCAAATCGCAACTAGATAATGGTAAAATAACAAATGACATAGCTAGGTATACCAACTAAAGATAAAAGAGGTTTAGTGATAAATTGAGATAATAATGAACTTTGTAGCGGGCGGCCTTGTAAATTATCAAATCTTCCAAACAATAATAAGTTGGAGCATTAAGAACTGATTCAAATAAATGTAGGGTCATAAATAATACGATATTTTATATACGTCATAAATATAACATACTGTGATTAATTTTTTTAGATTTCTGAACTGAGGAATCATGCTGGCCTAATCTGGTAGATAGGCTAGCCCTAGGGTTGGAGTTTTCAGACACTCAAAGGCCTCTAACATCAGAGACGGCTTAATGTATCACTCAAAGCATGGAAACGCTCAGTTGAAAATACCACTAGTAGTTACCCATCGAAGTTGTGACCTCAGAGAATGCTGTTTAACCAGGTTGATCAGCTAAGAACGACTAGGCAAGCTACGCTGTAAGCGATGATAACTGAGGATGACCTATAACGACAATATTCGCCATGCCGTTACCGTCATTTGTCAGTGGAAGAACGAGTCTTACAAATCTAATCTTAATATTACCTACATTGCGAAAGTAACCTTTTCATGCCTAAACCGCTGCACCGATCTTGGTGAAATTTGATATAGAGATTGTTTCAGCTGCAGGGAAGGATATGAGATACTAACTAGTAGCTATTCTGATAAAAATTCAATCCGCGAGACCGCAGCTAATAGTTTTTAATAAATATTAGAATGCTAAAGTACGCTCTCTGTTTGTTAACTTATCAAGCCTAAACCGCTTAACCAATCTTAATGAAATTTGGTATGGAGGTTGTTCAAATCCTAGGAAAGGACATTAGGATACTTTTCATCACGTTAGAATGTAGCCCACGGCATAAATTTTTGCTTCTCTGGTTGCCGGGATCGGGAAGGTGCCGTCGCCATGCTGGCTTCGATATCGTGCCGGTAAATAGTTATGTGAATGTAAATATTTACCTTCCAGAAGGAAAACATAATTTTCCAGGTAAATTTCTTGATTTCAACAAAGCTGACACAGATGTCGATAGTTACAAAGAATCCGAAGATAAGAAAAACAGATTTGCATCGGTTCATAAACACCTTTTAAACATAAACGCATCATGCATGACCATTTATTTTTTCATTGATTTGATGATAGCTAAAAATAGGAAATTAGACCACATTCAAATAATACTGGGCAAAATAGAAAGATACAAATTCGGCATCAGCTTTGTAAGTGCTACTTTAATTGAACGAAATGATACATAAACCTTATTCCTATCTTAATCGCCAAAGCAAGGCACTTCGTTTCTTTTAAGTTTAACAAGTGTATCAACAACAATGTAAATTGGTTCATCTGCTGAGCGGAAAGCAATTTTTCTTATATCCTTCAAGTCTGCTACTTTGTCTAGAACATATTTGTATTTATTATAAGTGTATAACCCATCTTTAGCACATACATAAGGCTTGTAATTTGCATCCGTTGCGATATCAGTCGCGAATACATCGTGAACATTGATTAATGTTGTGCCAAGTTTCATTCTATAAGGCTTGTTGTTTGTCAAGAACATAATGTTATTATCGTCGTCCAGTATTAGTTTGTCGACTTTCTTTCCTGCTAACTCATATACAGGCTGTACTACGCCATAATCGAATCTGTAAGCTTCTTGTTTTGAGTTTACAAAGTAGACTATATTGCTTTTGAAGAACAGATTTCTTATATCATGGTCTACAGCAAGTTTCTGAGGAACTTTGTTTTGGTTATTCAGGTTGATGAAGTAGAGACCATCAGACCCGCCGACGTAGAGCCTGTTCATGTTTTGATCAGTAGCCAAGGCAGTAGCATTTCTAATCCCATCTATTACTCCTGCAGTTCCGTCGGTTAAATTTACATATCCAAGCATTCGTGTGGGCACTTTAGCGTATTGTTCAAAAGTGAAATACGCGGTGTAGTCTTTTCCATTGAATACCAATTCGTGGACTTTATTGATGCCTCCCTTTACGATTTCGACGTTGTAGTAAATATCTTTGATGTAAAGCCCCTTGCAGTAGTTATCGGCGGATGCTGCTGAGATGAGAATGGCGAAGAGAAGAATCTTCATCTTTGCTGTTGTGATCTGAAATTTGAAATTTAAATATATTAATTTTTTTGATGACATTGTTTTTAAAATATTGATTTTATAGTACTGTGACATAAACCTGCATTTAAGGCCCGTATTCTAGCCAAGCGCTCAAGCGATAATAAGTACCTACATGATCACAGATTTGATTGATCACAGATTTGACGCTGTCAGTTCATACAAATATGACACTAATCGCTACTCAAGCATAGATCAATGAGCGTCATTCTTGAAGTCACGCTTCTCCGTGTAAAATTGGACTACTTAAGCCACGGAGAAGTGTGACTTAAGTCACGGAGAAACGAGACTTAAGTGCGGGCTTAGGTCACAGTAACTGTAAAAATAGTATACAATAGGTACAGTCAACGACAAAAGTCGCTGAACAATCACACTTTTTTCTATTATCCTCATCATTTTTGACCTCATCATCACCTAAAATCAGGTGTGTTATGTTGTGGTCAAAATGATACCATGTAAAATGTAAAAAAAAACAATAATAATTACTGATTTGAAACACATTTGGAAAATCGAGAACGATCAGCTACTTTTGTCGCTGACTGTACTAGCGTACCTAATAGTCCATTATTGTAAGGCATCATTAAGACGGCCGTCTGACCGTTAGGAAGATCAAGTGAGGCTGCCAGAAGACTCTAATAAGTGTTTGGCGACAGATTACATAATAGTCTACAACCAAGCTATGGTTTCATCAGTGGTATGTTTTCCTTCACCGAAAATTCAATGTCATTGCAGGATTCGAACCCAAACGACCGCAAATCGACATCACTACCACTTTATAGCGATGATGGCTCAGTGGTAGTGACGTCGGCTTGCGATCCGTAGGACGTGGGTTCGAATCCTACAATGAGCTTGAGCTTTCGGTGAAGGAAAACATCGTGATGAAACCATAGCTTGGTGGTAGGTATTTTCTAGTACTCGCCTGGCTAGCTACCACCCTCTTGTTAAGAATCTGTCGCCAAGCACCTATCGGTGTGTTCCGGCAGCCCCACTTGAGAGCCAGTTCCCAGTCCAGGTGTAGCGTGGCGCCATCCTCGACCGCATCGTCACTCAACATCAGGTGACTTGTGGTCAAACGCTACCCTGTAAATAGTAAAAAAAAAAAAACTATTATCGCCCAGGTTAATAAGAAATGAGTTTATTGGTGGTATCTTCCAAAAACCAGGTGTAAACATGCACAGGAATTATTACTATGTATATAAAAATTCAAGGTTTTTACGGATAATTAGCTTGGTTCTATAACATTGAAGGTATTTTTCTTTGTATGCTTAAAAACTGAAAAAGGGCTGTTGGTAACGCCTTTTCACTAATTCTTTATATTTTTGAGAGACTTAATTCAATACAGTGCTTCTTATATCGACCTAAACACGGATAATTAAGATAGGGCTAAGATATATTTTGATTATTTCATGATCTTGAAATAAGTTCTATTGCGTTATCATAGATTAGAAATTAAGAAATATTCTAGTTTGTTTACTCATTTTAGACTTTTTATAAGATACGTTACTCTGCATCTTCTGCGACGAAATATAATCGAGTATTTTTTAATTATTTTTTTTAGCGCTCATTGATATTTGGTAGGTTGTGGTTTTAATATGAAAGAATTCCTGAAAAATCAGCTATTTTGTGATAAAATTATACTCGTATTGCTTTTTTTTTTTAATGTAATAGAGTGGCAAACAACCGTCGCCTATGTACATTTGCAACACCAGGGGAGTTGGCGACCTTTAAGAACTCTTTTCACCATCTTGATCCTTGAAATGACTTATAATCGATTTCCAAATATCTCTCATCGGAGAGGTTAAAAAACTTACCAAAATCAGTTTTATAAAACCCCAAATTCCTTCGCGTTGGCTAAATTTTCTGAACACAATCACATGGCATGGCGGACGAGTGGCTACTGATCTGAATGGAGAGACAACAAGGGCAGTAGGGCATCTGGTTTATCGGTTTTATTCGCTTCCTACACACAATAACTCGAGCCGAGTCGGTTTGTCGGTGCTTTTGTTCTCATAAACAAACCATATGCGAACATTAGTAGATAGTGACGTCGACTTGCTATCCATAGGACGTGTTTTCGAATCCTACAATGAGCTTGAGCTTTCGGTGAAGGGAAATATCGTGATGAAACCATAGCTTGGTGGTAGGGTATTTTCTAGTGCTCGCCTGGCTAGCTACTGTCGCCAAGCACCTATCAGGTGTAGCGTGGCGCCACCTTCAACCACATTGTAATGAATTGTGGTCAAAATCTACCCTGTAAAAGGTCTAAAAAATATCTCAATATTTACTAGATGTTCCCCGCGGTTTCACCCGCGTGGGCTACATAACAGCTTTATGCATGCAAAGTCTCAGCCCGATCGGTTTAAATTGTTAAAGTTTCATACAAACTTCCCCTTGGGGGTAAAATTAATAAAAATCCTTTCTTAGCGGATGCCTACGTCATAACATCTACCTGCATGCCAAATTTCAGCCAGATCCGTCCAGTGGTTTGGGCTGTGCGTTGATAGATCAGTCAGTCAGTCACCTTTGAGTTATATATATTATTTAGATGATTATGACTTTACATCAGTTATTAGTAGGTATTCAACTTATTATTGTTTGGAAGATTTGATAATTGACAAGGCCGCTACAAAGTTCCTTATTACATCAATTTATCAATAAACCTTCACCCTAAACTTTAGTTAGTACCTACCTTGTAATACCGGGAGACGATAATGTACGACCCAATAATGCACAGCCAGTATTGCACGACCTGATAATGCACGGCCTGATAATTGGAAACCATGTACATGGATTATGAGGCCGTGCATTATTGCCTGTACATTATCAGGTCGGGCATTATTGGGTCGTACAATATAGGGACCCGTAATACCTACCCTATTCCATTAATAAAATGATGATGTATCACTGTTATTTATCTAGTTGCGATTTGAGCACGAACAGAGCAACTACACTGTTTTCAACAGTAATGGACTGTTTTTCACTAAATTATTTTTATTTTTTGGGTCTTTTTTTATTTTATTTTTTACTGTTGATTGAACAAAAATAAGGTATACGAAATACTGTTTTCAGCTTGCAAGCACATTATTATCTGTTATACTTAAACGCTCACACAAAGTTTTTAGTTTTAGTCAGAGGGTATAACAATTTAAGACAATAATTAAATTATCCTGGCACTTCCTGGCTTCTAGAGTGTGCACAACTGGAATAGACTACCAGAAGACGTTGTGTCAGCACCTTCAGTGAATTCCTTTAAACAGACTGGACAAGTGGTTGCGAACGAACAAAGCTTCCTTGCTACAGAATTGACTTTCCTCTGCACTTTTGGACATTGCTATAATTCAACACAGCATGATATAGGCACATCAGCCTCAGGCTGCTCGCCTATTACCAAATAAATAAATTATATATACTGTTCATTTTTCTAAAATACCGTTTGATATTGTTCACAGATCTGAATATACATTATTTCTTGTAAAAAAAGTTGGCAATCCTAAAAGCAGTAGACAATAGCTAGTATTTCATTAACATAGTATACTATTAGTCGAACTACAGGATTAATTTTTGATTTCCTGTTCATACTTATACTGCTAAACCGATTTTGATGTTTGATGAAGGATCTAGGACGTGTTAATAAGTAAACACAGACATTTAAATGTAAAATTACTTTATTGCCGTAAAAAAAACAATGTTGGTATAAAAAGTATAAAACTTAACTCGCAAAAATCAATTTGTAATACTGTTAAACTTAATTTCCTATAGTTATAAGAGTACTCAAGACAGTACGAGGAAAACAGGCCAAGAGTGAGTGATACTTCTCCACTGAGAGTTCCGTATCACCCCAAAATAACTAAGACATTGGTGTCGATTCGGTTTTGCATTGTCTAAAACTAAATTAAGTTTGACAGGTCTAATTAGTATTGCTGTCTTTTTCTAACCACTGAAGTAAAAAAAAGACAGCATTACTATAAGACCTGTCAAACTTAGTTTAGTTTTAGAGAATGCAAAACCGAATCGACACCATTGTTGTACCTTGTTTAAGTAACGCAAAAAGTGGGGTGGTTCAAGTTTCACGTCGATGTCTATCTGTGTTTGCATGTGTCTGTCTGTAAAACCGTAGCTCTCAAACGGATTGACCGATTTCGATGCGGTTATTTTTATTCAAAAGCCAGTTTCTTTGCGGTGGTTCTTAGCTATGTTTGGTTACTATCGGTCCAGCAGTGTAACAGGATCAGCCCTTTTCCAAAATGATGTAAGGCATTTTTAACCCCCGACGCAAAAAGAGGAGTGTTATGAGTTTGACGTGTGTGTCTGTCTGTCTGTGGCACCGTAGCTCGCGAACGGCTGAAGCGATTTCAATTTAGTTTTTTTGTATGAAAGGTGAGTTACGGGCAAGTGTTTTAAGCTATGTTTGATGAAAATCTGTCCATGATGTCGGGGGTTTTTTAAATTTTCAAATTCGGTTCAAAATGGACCAAAGGATAACCTTTATATATATTGGACCTTACCTTTACCTTTACCTTTACTTTTTACCTTTATATTATTTTATTTTTATTATATTGGATATTTTGGTCCTTAAGGACCAAAATTTAAATTTAAATACACATATAGTTTTTTCGGCCTGTTTCTTCTATATGTCTGTAAGTACTCTTAACAAGTTTGATGAATGTTAGCTTCAGTGGTAACCAGAAGGTCCATAAACTGGCGAAGGCTCCTTCCGACCCTGGTTTCCACGGAAACCAGTTAAAGAACCTGCGAAGTCCGATGGAGCGTTGTAATTGTAGCCACCTGACCCTGCAATATAAAAATTATAAGTTATTTACTCACTTTAGCTCAGAGTCACACAACTTCGACAAAGAAGTCACCTGACGAATCCAACTCGGTTGTCAATAGTCAATAGTCATAGTCAATAGTCAATTTTATTTATTCAATAGGATACATTGTGATCACTTTAAAACGTCAAACTTAAAACTAGCTACGCCTGTTCCAACCTCCTTACGCCGGCAAAAGAACAGGCAAGAAACGCCCGGCAGGTAATTTTTTTGCCGCGATCACATTGACAATTTTATTCTTATTACTAATTGATTGAATTGCAGCAAGTTCACTAAAATCCCAAGTTTTTTTTTGTCATCTAATGGTCCGATATTTTTTAATTAGCTTTACTAATAAGATTTCATTTCGTTCGGGAAATTACTAGCTTATTACCTACTAGATTATTAATGATTGGATATTTTTACATTTTACAAGGTAAAAGTTTTGATCACAGCCTAACACATCTGATTTTATTAAGTGATGATGTGGTGAAAGGTAATCGTAAAATGTGTTTTTGTTCAGCAACTCTTGTCGTTGACTGTACTAAATAAATATATTTGAAGACTAGCTGTTCCCCGCGGTTTCACCCGCGTGGGCGACAGCTTTATGCATGCAAAATCTCAGCCCGATCGGTTTAAAATTGACAAAGTTTCATACAATCTTTCACCCCCTATTTTATCCCCTTGGGGGTAGAATTAATCAAAATCCTTTTTTAGCGGATGCCTACGTCATAACATCTACCTGCATGCTGAATTTCAGCCCGATCCGTCCAGTGGTTTGTGCTGTGCGTTGATAGATCACTATGTCAGTCAGTCACCTTTGAGTTATATATATTTGGATTGTACCTTGTTGGTGCACATTCATGGTAGGCTCAGGATAGCGAGCTTCGCCTTCGTACTTTACGTCAGCGTGGAAGCCAGTCTTCCAATCTGCGTGATACGTTACTGGAAAAAGAAAAAAACCTTTATATGTAATAACTAGTTGCGCCTCGCGGTTTCACCCGCGTTTTCCCGTTATCCCGCAGGAACCTTTTTCGGGATAAAAAGTAGCCTATGTGTTAATCCAGCTATCTTCATTCCAAATTTCATTCAGATCTGTGCAGTAGTTTTTGCGTGAAAGAGTAAAAAACATCCTTCAATCCATCCATCCATCCATCCGTCCATCCATTCATCCATACATCCATCCATCCATCCACACTCACATACTTTCACGTTTATAGTATTAGTAGGATAGTGTGACAAACTGGAAGACATGATGGTAAGCGGTCACCGTCATCTATGGATATTTGCAACGTTGCCAATGCGTTGCCATGTAGGTAAACATTGATTACTTAAGTCACAGAGAAGCGTGATTTAAGTGTGGGTTAATGTCACACGACCTATAAAGTTTCTTTTAAAAATTTAGTAAGTACATGGCAAATACATGATCTATGGTAAATAGATGACCATATATTATGTATATTAATATTATTTTTGTATTTTTCTCTCGTAGTTACAGTGAAAAAATCCCGCAGGAATCTTATTCCGGGATAAAAGGTAGCGTGTTAATCCAGGGTATAAGCTATCTCCCTTCCAAATTTCATCAAAATCGGTTCAGTACTTACGGTGATACGTGGTAACAAACATTCACACACACACAAACTTTCGCATTTATAATATTAGTAGGATTTCCAGTTTAATGTCGGAGTCATCACCTTAAGTCAAAGTCACGGAGAAGCGTGACATAAGTTGTGTTGTAAAGTGGTTTAAGTCACACAAAATACTATGATGTATTTATTTTACATTTAATTTAATTTAATTTCCCCTCACCGATCTGAGTCCTTCCATCTGGCAACGCTACTCTGTATTGTCCTCTGACCACATTACCGTCCGAGCTCTCACGACGGTCGTAGTCGTTGCCTGACTGCGCATCTTTCACTGAGTATCCGAACTCGTAGGACTTCGGCTGAAAGAGTGAGATAGATATATTATTCATCAGTGATGAATCGTCACCATCATCAAGCGATGATGGTTCAGTGGTAGTGAGTAGTGACCTCGGCTTGCCATCGTCGGTCGTGGGTTCGAATCCTGCAATGAGCTTGAGCTTTCGGCGAAGGACGTCCATTACCCCTAGTACAAGTTTTGAAAACGATAAAAAATTTCGTAAAGGTCGACGTTTACCACCGCCGACTTGTCAAGTGGCAACTCGATCTGCTTAAATTCAAAAAGTAACTCAATAACATTGTTGGAATATGATTATAACGATCTAAAATAACCCGTATTAACGATTTCAGTTCCTCCAAGTCTCGGTAAGATTCGCTGAAAAAAAATATGTATGGATGGAAACGAAAACTTTTATAGTTTTTGTAAACTATCAAAACCTGTACTAGGGGTACTGCGACAAGGTGGAGCGACGACTTGCGCCGAGTGGCTGGCAGTAGTTGGATGAGCAGAACCCGAGACCGGGCTCAGTGGTGTACCTTGGGAGAGACCTATGTCCAGCAGTGGGCTGATACAGGCTGATGATGATGATAAACTTTTGATTGTCAAAACCTTTGCCTACCTGTGCAAAGCTCGGGCCAGTCGCTACTAATTTAGCTATAATAAAATTCTTATTAAACACTAGCCGTTCCCCGCGGTTTCACCTGCGTGGGCTACAGTTTTATGCATGCAAAGTCTCAGCCCGATCGGTTTAAAATTGACAAAGTTTCATACAAACTTTCATCCCCTATTTTATCCCCTTGGGGGTAGAATTAATCAAAATCCTTTCTTAGCGGATGCCTACGTCATAACATCTACCTGCATGCCAAATTTCAGCCCGATCCGTCCTGTGGTTAGGGCTGTGCGTTGATAGATCACTATGTCAGTCAGTCAGTCACTTTTGAGTTATATATATTTAGATTTCTGCCTGTTATATAAATATCTCGCTGACAAAACAGCATAATAACGTTACCTAATTATTTTACGATAATTATTATTACTGCCATCGATAACCTTATGTCACTTTACACATATTGACGTGATGTCACCTAAGAACAGAAAATCTGTAGAGCCACTTCTTCAGCACTAGCTATGTGATATGTCCCATGGTTTCCTAGCGACGATGGCTCAGTGGACGTTGGCTTGCGATCCGTAGAACGTGGGTTCGAATCTAACAACGAGCTTGAGCTTCCGATGAAGGAAAACATCGTGATGAAACCATAGCTTGGTGGTAGGGTATTTTCTAGTACTCGCCTGGGCTACCAACCTCGTGTTATGAATCTGTCGCCAAGTACCTATCGGTATGTTCCGGCAGAGAGCCAGTTCCCAATCCAGGTGTAGCGTGACGCTACCTTCGACCACATCGCCACTTAACATCAGGTGAATTTGTAGTCAAACGCTACCTGTAAGTAATAAAATAAAAAATCAGGCATAATTACTGTATCCCACCAACGTTTTTAACCCCATTTTCAAAGGCAATTAGAGTAAATCGCCAACCATAATTTATAAGGCCCAAGTCACTTTGATTTCTCCACAGTTTTCCGTGACCACAATATCACACAATATACGTTACAATTCCCAATGTTTCACTTCCAGTTATCAATTGACGATTCGAGAACGCGGTGAGTTAATTTACAGATATTATTATGAGGCAACAATATTTTGGCAACAGAACTAGCCGAATGGTTAGACAGACAGTGGTAGGACTCTGTAGTAGGGCTGCCCAAGAGGGGATTTTGGGACTAACTCGAGCGCGTCAGATTAAAATAAGGGAGGATACCTTACATCTTGATAAGCGCCTCCAGCAATTATGAGCGCTTAACATTGGTGGGTACGCTCAGGGGAACCTTTTAGATTCGCTGATTTTTTATTTTTCTATGATTTCGCGTTCTGCTGTTGTGGTAAAACAACAAGTGTTATCTGTCTATTGATAAAGCAAGAACAAAACTTAATAAACAAGTTTTATCGAAATCTAAGCTAAGAGTTTACTGTGATGAATTTCAGGTTCGGCCCAAGATGAAGCTTCTCTTAGTCCTAATGGGCATACTGGCAGCTTATGCTGAATTGACAGAAGAAGACTGCAATGGAGTCACTATAAATGGCATCTATCACGAGAAAGAAATCCTACGCGAAGGTCTAGATAGACCTTACTTACTAACCGTAGAGAAGAGCACCAACGTCCTTTACTTCAGCTACACTGTCAAAAATGACGAAGACAGTACCAAAACAGCTAGAATCAATCTCAGCACCAAAGAATTCGCTGACATTAAAGGCGTCAACAACGGCTTTGCACAAACTGTAGATCCAATACGTCATGAGGTTTATATAGGAAGCTCAGATGGGATATACAAATACGACTATGCAACAGACACAGCTATTTTGATTGGAGAAAAAGGCGTGAATGTCTGGACTATTTACTTCAAAGATACGCTGTACTACTCTTTGTACCCATCGCAGTTTCTATTCACATACTCCGAAGGGCAAGCGACAAAGTTCAAAGACTTAGAAGACACGAAGGTTGATGCTTTTGTTATAGACAACGATGACGTCATATTTTTCACTAACGCCACAGGGTTGTACAGTCAGCCCAAAGGTACTAAAAACGCTACTTTGTACCAAGAGTTTCCACAATCCGGAGTTAGGGGATTAGCTATTGATGCAAATGGCGTAGTATATGCCTGCCTTAGCAGTGGTATATACGTTGTTGATAAGAAGGCAGTTACAGTCCAAGAACTTGTAAGCATAGAAGATGCCTTCGGCTTAACATTTGACGGTAGCAATAATTTAATATACGCTGATGATTCCCATTTGGTGAGATTGAAACCGAATAAGGACAGCGCTTGTAGTCGAAATAATACCCTTGGTAATGAAGTTTAGGTTAATTGTGTTTTATTTTTTGTCGAAGCAATACCCGTATGAGTCTAAATAAATGTACTTACCGACAATTCGTGAGACGCGTTTTGCTCTGATCTAGTTTTTAGTGCACATTAATCAGCTTCAATCTTTGTTAATAACAGATCTGTTTAGATGTAGGTACTAAACATATTTTGAAAAAAATTCACTGTTAGAAAGCTACATTGCCTGTGAAAAATCATGCAGGCGAAACCACAGGGCACATCTATCAAGGATGTTTTACAAGGTTTACAAAATCATTATTGTAATCTTATTATGCCCCTGAACCGAGACCTACTCTTTTATCGCTTTAAAACTGTTTGGCAGCCCCGAAGTTTTTATGATAAATTCCAGTAACTTCCAAATATTGTTTATTAGCAATACAGATAACTTCAATTATAATAGCAAAATGATTAAACAGAGTCAAGGCTTCGAAGCCTTGAACATCGACGCAGATTTACTAGTCTATCAGTCTCTTATCTGATACATTTCGCCTAGGATTCCTCTATCCCCATTCCTTCATCAGACATCCAGACAAACGGCGAGGCGCCATCGGTATATGGTGGATATTCCACCTGAACGCACGAAGCGTTTTGCTTCCACGTTCATCCGGCGTATCACTAAGGAGCAGAATTCCTTGCCAGAGTCTATGTTAACATTAATTAAAATGTTCTCAGGATCAACAAAACGTGACACGGGAATTCCGAACTTGCAACCTACCAGCGACCTTGCACGCAATAACAATTCTCACTCATTTACTCATCTAATTGGCCATAACAGGCCACAATTAATCCGTGTTTTATCTCTAAACCCAACACGGTAAGAACTAAAATCGCTTAAAAACGTCAACATAAACGTTGGAACTGAAAAGTTTGTTAGTGTAACATGTGATACTGGGAAACACAGACGCGGCAAGCATGTTTGCAATAAATCTGACGATATTTTCGACTCTGCTCTGGTGCATCAGCGCGAAGGGAACGATTTTCATTACTGAAACGGATACAGAGAGAATAGGAGCAAGACTGTACAAGAAGATACTTCTCACAGACCAGTTCCAAGGCCCAAAGGAACTGACATACGATTCATCGAGCAGGAATCTGTTCTTCATGTACATGGATGATGTATTACAGAACTCTGGACGCGCCTACATAAATGTAGTAACGAAAGAAGCTAAGAAAATCAAAAAGATATCCAAAAATAAAGCTGTAGCAGTCGACGCCGAAACCAGTGACGTTTACTTCGGATCTGAAAATGGTCTTTACAAATACGACCCGTTAAGCAACGAAGCTAGGAACATTGGATTGTACAACATGAATATAATGAAACTGGTAGTTAGAAACAATGACATGTACCTCTTAGATGGTAACGATCATATGATCTACAAAGTCTTCGACCAAGGGAACACTGCAGTGAAAGCTGGTAACCTAAAAACAGTGATGCAATTCGAAGTTGATAACGACAAAAATGTGCACGTTGTAACCATGTGCGGAGTGTATTGTGCTTATAGAGGCCATGAAGTTATTAAAAACAAGGATCTGAGTGTTGTGTACTTTTTCATAGTCGATGGTGTTAACACCTATGGTGTTTCGGATGCAGGTATATATGACATTGACTGTGTTAATGGTACCGCTACAAAGATAGCAAGCTTAGACTTCTTTCCAGCTAGCTTAACTATTGGAGACTACGGTGATGTTTTCTACTCGATAGACGATAAGATATACAAATTGAGGCCGATCAGGTCTTATATTATTTATAATATTTATAAGAAGACGTGATGCTAAGGTACTTGTGTACTTAAAGGTGAACGATTATGATTTGTATTAAAAAATAAACAATAACTTAAAGGCTTTGTATTCGACGAGAGAGAACATTTGCTTTTGACCACAACTTACCTGATGTTAAGTGACAAGGTGGTCAAAGATAGCGCAACTCTGCGCAACGTCTGCACAGTACTGGCTTTCAAGAGAGACTGCTGGAACTCACCGATAGGTGCTTTGCACAGAGTCTAAAAGATACTCTACCACCAAGCTATAGTTTCACCACGATGTTTTCCATCGTCGAAAGCTCGAGCTCATTGTAGAATTCGAACCGGTTTTATTTTCATTTTATTGCAGTATCGAGTAAGGATTTCCCGTTGAGTCGAAACGTATTTTACTAATTAATTTGACGACTGATGATGCATTTTGAAGCGTTGATGGCTCAGTGGTAGTGACGTTGACTTGCGACCCGTAGGACGAGGGTTCGAATCCTACATGAGCTTGAACTTTTGTGAACATCGTGATGAAACCATAGCTTGATGATAGGGCATATTCTAGTGCTCGTCTAGCTACTACCCTCAAGTAAAGAATCTGTCGCCAAGCATCTATCGATGTATTCAGGTAGTTTCACTTGACAGTTAGCTCCCAGTCCAGGTGTAGCGTGGCGCCATCTTCGACCACATCGTCACTTAATATCAGGTGACTTGTGGTCAAACGCTACCCTGTAAATAGAAGAAAAAAACACAGTCGTGACTCGTGACCTGACCTTTCCTAATGCAGTGTAGGTGGCAGTTCCGCTTAGGTACATTCAACTTGATGTGTCAGCCTCAAGGAATGACTGGTGCGTGACCATTTCAATTTCCTCAAAAAGTGTCAGACAGTGTGTCACATAAGAATGTCTGAGAACGAGTAAACTGCACTTAGGGTTGTCATCTATAGGAAACTCACCATAACTTCTATATGCTAGAAGATGCGCTGATAAGATCTATAAATCAAAGAATCTAAAGCATATTGACACAAAGAATTTCATCATCATCAGTTTTTCCTTACGTTCCCACTGCTGGGACTCTGGCCTTCTCTCAGAGGGAGTATGGGCTGCAATCTACCACCGCTGGCCCAGCGCGAGTTGGTAGATGTCGCATGCCCTTGAATATTGCAGTCCTCGGAGATGCCGGTTTCTTCACGGTGCCGTAAGGATTCGAACTCGGTATCGGCGTCTTGTAAGTCGTACGTGTTCCGGTTCGAGCCAACCACACTGAGCCAGCGTGGTAGATTACGGCCCATACTCTCTCTCTCTCTCTCTCTGGGAGAAGGCCAGAGTCCCAGCAGTGGGAACGTAAAAGGCTGATGATGATGATGAACCGTCAGAGAACTAAAGTCACCGACATAGCCCACAGAATTAGCAAGCTGAAGTGGGCTGGTCATATAAGCCGCAGAACCGACAACCGATGGGGTAGACGTGTTCTTGAGTGGAGACCGCGACTTGGCAAACGTAGTGTAGGACGCCCTGCGACTAGGTGGATTGACGACTTGCGCCCAGTGGCTGGCAGTAGTTGGATGAGAAGAGCCGAAGACTGGGCTCAGTGGCGTACCTTGGGAGAGGCCTATGTCCGGGAGTGGACTGATACGGGCTGATGATGATGATGATGAACGGTGTAACTTACCACTTCATTGTCATGTCCGTGGCCGTGGCTGCCGTGCTGACCATGGCTGGAACCTCTCCCTGATAAAGAAGCATGCTTGTTAGACTGATCACCGAATCCCGTAAGGAAATCTTCAATGCTATTTCTTACTAATATTATAAACGTGAAAGTTTGTGAGTGTGGATGGATGGATGGATGGATGGATGAATGGACGAATGGATGGACGGATGGACGGATGAACGGATGGACGGATGGACGGATGGACGGATGGACGGATGGACGGATGGACGGATGGACGGATGGACGGATGGACGGATGGATGGATGGATGGATGAATGGATGGACGGATGGACGGATGGATGGATGGATGGATTGAAGGATGTTTGTTACTCTTTCACGCAAAAACTACTGAACGGATCTGAATGAAATTTGGAATGGATATAGCTTATACCCTGGATTAACACATAGGCTACTTTTTATCCCGGAAAAAGGTTCCTGCGGGATAACGGGAAGACGCGGGTGAAAACGCGGAGTGCAACTAGTAAGCAAAGAAAAAAACTCGCAAACTTTCGAATCACAGTAATATTATAGATACAAAAGTTTGTGAGTGAGTGAGTGTGTGATACACACGAGTAAGTTAATTAGTTAGGAAGATTTTTGTTCCCATACCTGAACTGGGAGGTAAGTAGTTGTTCGCAACAACTATTGGATTGGATTGGTAGTTGTACCCTTGGGAAGGGGGCTCGCACGCGGCCAGGGTAGCGAGAAGGGCGAAGGAGACGACCTGTAAAAAAATGTTTTTTATGCTGCATTTAATTAAAGCAATTTGTTAACCTAGTTAAAATACAATGATAAAGTTTAACATAGATAAACGACTCCTTTGTTTTAGCGATAGCAATGAGTTTTTTTAAACAATTGATATTGGGCAATGTTCAAAGCGAGATTTCAATTAAAAAAGTAACTGTGAATTAGAAATTTGTTGTTACAAAATGTATGCAAGTTTTGTGTCAAAATTTGACCCCCCCCTTTTTTTACACAACAAAGTGACGGAACTATCAAATGGGAACATCTTTCTTTCTTTTTAAAATATGATTGTTACAGGGTATTGTTACGGCTGCCGGAACACACCGATAGGTGCTTGGCAATTGATAGCTAGTCAGGCGAGCATTAAAAAAATTTCCCATGGTTTCATCACCGAAAACTTAAGCTCATTGCAGGAATCGAACCCACGACTTACAGATCGAAAGCCGATGTCACTACTCACTAACACTGCCATAAAGCATAAAGCCATAATCGCTTCACAATATTTTTCAAAGATTTTTTTTTGGTGGAATTTTTGGTCTAATTCCTAATATATAATTAGAAACTTCGATGCTAAGAGCCATAATTCGATGATAATAGCCATTTCTAGTCGCTTGTGGTCAACTACAATACAACGCAAGATGTAAAGGAAAATCTACTGACAACTAAACGTACTGTAACCATCACAGACCCTTTCACTTACATAATCTGGTATTATTCGTATTAACATACTTTCCCACGTGACTGAATGGATGTAGGCATATCGTTATATTGTGCAACACAGGTCACCTAGGTCTTTCGCAATATCTAGACCTGGACATACCCTCATGCCGCCAGCATTCTTGTGCCATTCTTTACCAACCCGCACTGGGCCCGCGTGGTAGATTACGGCCCCTACTCTCTCTCTGGGAGAAGGCCGGAGTCCCAGCAGTGGGAACGTAATAGGCTGATGATGATGATGATGATGAGCAAGTAGAAGTAGAAGTAGATGATCTGAAGCTGGTATTCTTAGACTGACGCTTAAGCGATGATCACTAGGTATCAAGTACACACAGATTTGAGTCTGTCAGTTCATACTAATATGTCACTAACATCGATCCTGATCCGTTATCCGCGGTTTTGGATTTTTTTTTTTTCTATTTACAGGTTAGCGTTTGACCACAAGTCGCCTGATGTTAAGTGACGATGCGGTCGAAGATGGCGTCACGCTACACCTGGATTGGGAACTGGCTCTCAAGTGAGGCTGCCGGAACACACCGATAGGTGTTAGGCGACAGATTCTTAACGAGAGGGTGGTAGCTAGCCAGGCGAGTACTAGAAAATACCCTACCACCAAGCTATGATTTCATCACGATGTTTTCCTTCACCGAAAGTTCAAGCTCATTGCAGGATTCGAACCCACGTCCTACGGATCGCAAGCCGACGTCACTACCACTGAGCCATCATCGCTATAGATCGATATGTCATGTCACAAGATTTCATTTTAGTACAAGGGTTTGACACATTACTACTAAAATGACATATTATGACTTGATATATCGATCCACAACCGCGGATAACGGATCAGGATCGATTATTAATTTCGGGCGTTACACGCTATTTAAGCATTGATCGTTCTAAGTTACCAGCTTGAGAGCTTGATAAATCGAAGCATCGATTTTATTGGTAAAGAAAGTGCAATTTTTCAAATCGATCTCAAACAATGAATCGATTACGTGAATTGATCATAGACAATCGAAAACCAAGATTCGATTTTATTCTGTTTCGGAACTGGAACACGTTCTGTAGGTAGGCCCCCCACTAGGTGGACCGACGACATTGTAAGAGTCGCAGGAAGCCGATGGATGCAAATGGCTCATGGTGGTGTTCAAAGGCTTATGTTCAGCAATGGACTTCTTCCAGCTGATGATGATGCCAGCTGTTATGCTAAGAGTATTGGATTGCATGGCCCCATAAGTCTTAACTTAGACAGATAGCATCAACGTGCAAAGAGTTACGACAGCATTATCATAGCACTGCGAAACCTAGGTGCTAATCTGGCGATATCTAGGCTAAGTCTTAAGCTGGCCATACACGGACAGCCTGAAGCAGTCATGATCGACGTGAGTGTGAAGTTAGCATCTCAATTATATTGTTAGCATCTCACAAAAAAATTGCAAATATAGTGGCATCCAGTATAGTTCTACAGTTCTAGATAGGTTTTACCAATAGTTATTTATTGTATTATGAAACTTTATTGAACGCCTGTAAGTTTTTTTAATGATATTCCTGTTTTTCTATCAACAGATTGCTAGTAGGTACAGCATTTTATTTTGGTATGTAGGTCTGTATGTCAATTATAATGTTGCCATTATGTAATACGTTAGTAATATTATTTTAGTAATACGAGCAATTTTGTAGAGTTAATGAGCCGGCAAGCCTTACAGAATATGGTAGAGCATTTTATTTTGGAACAAACTTGTGTTATAATAGACATAAGGTAATGTATCATCATCAGCCTTTCACGTTCCCACTGCTGGGACTCTGGCCTTCTCTCAGAGAGAGAGAATGGGCCGTAATCTACCACGCTGGCCCAGAGCGGGTTGGTAGATGTCGCATACCCTTGAATGTTGCAGTTCTTAGACATGCCGGTTTCCTCACGATGTTTTCCTTCACCGTTCCGAGCGATGGTAAATCCGCACATAACTTGCGGGTCCGAGAGGATTCGAACTCGGTGTCGGCGCCTTGTATTGTAAGTCGCACGCGTTACCATTCGGCCACCATCGCTCGGTAATGTATACAAATAAATAAAATTGAAGTTTCTGTTTCTAATTCCAAATTAACAGCTTTTCACAAAATGCATATGAAAGAACATATTATATACATATATGGCCCCCTTACATCAAAAAATCAATTTGTAACATTTTTGTCTTTCAGTCTGTTTGTTCCGGCTAATCTCCGAAACGGCTGGACCGATTTTGACGGGACTTTCACTTGCGGATAGCTAACGAAATTTGAACCCTGGGGAAGTAACAAACATTCACACACGCACACACAAAATTTCGCATTTATAATTTTAGTAGGATAGGATAGGACAGTACAGTACAGTATTTACATACCTTTATAAACATTGTAAGTTTTTGACGACGAACGCTTCAAACAATCTGTAAAAATTAAAAATGTAGCATTAAAATTTTATTTTATACAATTGCGATCTCAAATTAAGTTGGTTTCTAAAAACTTTTGAGTTGCAGACAAGCGGCACCATAAGGTAAGACATAAATTACTGGCCATCTCATAGGCTTCATTTTATTAAAACAAAAATCCTGATAGAATCTGATGGTGATCAAATTTTTTTTTTGTTATGGCGTCACACTATTTTATATTTGCCAGTGTCAAGTATAAAATATTTCAAACTCAGAGAGTTGAATCAAGTGTAAATGATAATGGTGATGATGATGATGAGATGATGGGATGAGGATAGTGTTTAAGTAAAGTAGTGGAGCTTTACTTAAACTTAACACGGACTTTTTCGGAGCAACTAGAAAAGTCACTTTCACAACTTTATTTCAATTTCCCACACTCGTACACATTAACGAACACATAATGGTTAATAATCCACCAATATTACACATTATCACTCGAAGAAACACAAGTTTTGGAAATAAAAACAAAATTTTCACGTTGACAATTCGATTGCCGCCAAAAAAGTCCATCAAATTTATTTATATGTAGTATAATAATTCCACCCATAGATTAAGTAGACTATATAATACGATTCCACCTGCGCGCGCATGTTTCTTAATAAACCAATTCTATATATCATGAATATCGTAAACTTCGTAACGTAATCACGACCTTATATAAATAGACACAAAGTTTAACTCTAGTAACCCTATAGAGGTCAAACTATAATGAACGGTTCCCGGCTTCCAGCGCATGCGCTCTAGCAACAAACCACTGTCCATTATAGTTTGATCAATCAATATTCAATTCCTCTCTGTTTTAACATAGCTGAATTTATTTTGAAGGAATCCGAACTTATTATTTTAACATTCAATAATTTAATATAGTTCAAGAATAAAAATGACAGAAGCTGCAGTAAAGAATGTCGATAACGCCTGTGAAACAGCAGAAGAATTTACGAGAGTATTCTACAAACAAGTGGACAACAGTCGCCACCTAACCTCAAAACTGTATTTGGACACAGGGTTATTGGTGTGGAATGGTAACGGAATTACTGGAAACGATAAGATCCAAAAGTTCCTTATGGATTTACCACCTAGCAGCCACGTCTTGAAGACACTTGACGCCCAGCCGATATCAGAGAGCCTAGTTTCAAACAAGTTGACCTATTTAATACAAGCTTGTGGCGATGTCATCTATCAAAACGACGATGTAAGGAAACCATTTCAGCAAACGTTCCTGATTGTAGCCGTCGACGGAAAGTGGAAAATTGCTTCAGATTGCTTCAGACTACAAGTTCCATATAACACATAAAATAAACCCATTATCACTTGAGTTAAATTTGTAAACATTGAAAGTTGTTGTACCTTAGTCCTGATTTATAAAACTGTTTACAATTGGTTATGATTGTGTGTTTTACCCAAACAGGAACAGCAATGGAGGAATTTTATTACTAACCCTGTTCGGGTAAAACTACAAATAAACTACAAATTGCAAATTGGTTCCCCCCGTTTCATGCAATATATGAAATCGTTTGTCACAGTTCTTTGATATGTAGACACTATTGATATCTTGGAATGTATCTTTAATGAATGATATATTAATTTAAAAGACTAGCATTTAATCTATCATTAATTCATTCTTCATAGTAAATTCCTATTGATTATACTATTAAAATTAATAAATGTTAGATGTTATGGAATTAAAATAAGAACCAATGGAAACAAGGCATTTTATTTTTAATATTTTATTAATACAGTTACTCCTCTGTCATATCTTAGAGTATGTTCCGAGTAATTCATCACAATTAGGGCAATAATGTTGAGCTTTTTTAAACGTTTGACAATAGTAAGGCAAAGCAGCCAAACAACAGAGCATGCACCACCTGAAAGACAAAATTAACTTATTGAAGTTAAATGTAAAATATTAAAATTTATAGGAGACAAGAATGTAGGAATAATATTTATAAAACTACCAATTTTTTAGCGGTGGCTAGTTGCCAGATTGTACATGAAATTCAATATTTTTCTCATTAAATATATGTTATGTTTACGTGTGTAACAACAACTTCCTCAATAAGAAAAAGTTAAATCTATGATACATATGACAACTTATAGTATCACTATTGCTCCATCACTGTTTCAACTCCTAATTTAGGTGCCAAAAAACCTTCGATTTTACGAGCCATAAACTGTGTGTTATACCTACCTGTTTTCGAATTTAGCGAGACGACATGTATTTTTGTTTTTTTTTCCAAAGAAGAAAACAATTGAAACTTATTTTATAAATTTATACAACTTCTACTCAACCTATAAAATTTTATGATATGAAACTAAGATAAAAAATTAAAATAGTGTGTAAATATGATCGCGCCCAAAAATTACCTGCCGGGCGTTTCTTGCCTGCTCTTTTGCCAAGGCGCGAGGAGGTTAAAACAGGCGTAGCTAGTCTTAAGTTTGACGTTTTCAAGTTATCATAATAAGTATTCTATTAAATAAAGAATTTTTGGGTTTGAGTTTGAGCATTCAGCAGTAAAAGTCGCTTAACCTTTTTTTGCTGACGGTACTATAACATGCTAGGGCTTTTTTCCCATGGATGGAAAGCAAAGATATCGTCTCCACGTAATTCGATATAATTATCATTATCTTGCCGTCACAAAAATGAAAACAAACTAAAATATCAAACTAATATTGAGAAAGTTTGTGATTGGACGAGTTTGTATGTTTGTTATTGTTACTTCTTCACAACTCAATATAAAGAGTCAACTGGTTTTAAATAATATCTGCTTCATATTTTCGATAGAGTCTTGATTTTTATTCTTTGCATAAAACGTTCTGCAGTAAAAAAATCACATGCAAAAGATGATCTTTTGGGGTTTACCTTGGTTATTAAAAAAAATAAACGAATTGACTGTTTTTGAATTTCATTTAGACTATTTTTTTTATATATTGATGAAGAAGAAGACAGTTAAAACTTATTTCATAAATTTATACAACTTCTACTCAACCCTTGAAATTTTAAGATATGATTTTGTACTAAAAATAATAATTAAAACAGAACATAAAAGTTTTATAATTATGTAACACACACAATGAATCAAAAAGAGGTGCCAATAGGCACTCAAAATATTCAAACTTTTTTACGAACCTTCTTAAAAATAGGTTCCAAACACACACCACAAAACAAAAAAAGTAAAACTGCACTGACAGTTCTTTCCCGCGTAAATTTTGGCGCGAATAAAACGTCACGCTCGAAACTGTAACGAACGCACTGATCTAGTTCAAACGACGCACTGTGGTACACAATAAGCGAAATGTAGTTTTTATAGATAGAGTTACTGATGATGAGGAGGGTGCATCTTTAGATTCTTTAGGCCTACTTTACACTGACCAATACAGGCTATATTCACGCAATGACACCTCACACCCTGCAGTTATGGCGCGAAATGTTTCTTTTTTGATTTTTTTTTCTTGTCGTCACACTATTTGTGTGTTTGCCACTGTCAAGTTTTAAATGTACCAAACTCAGAGAGATCTTACTATAATATAATAAATAATGATGATTTATGCCAGATATAAGTCGGGTCAAGGTGTCAAAGAGGATAGTCCTCTTCGTTTTTAAAAGCTGTGGCATTTTACATAGACTTTGCACGACTTTTAAGAGCAACTAGAAAAGTCACTTTCACAACTTCATTTCAATTTCCCACACTCATACACATTAAACGTTTGATGCTTTTATGTCCCGACGTCCCCAAACCTTCAAAAAGGTCCCCAAACAGGCCTTCCACGACAATTCAAAAGAGCGCTAAGGTTAAATCTTGAAAATGAATGGTGTAGTAGAAAGAATGTAGATAGAAAATGCGTGGGACACTTGTTTAAATTAACATTTACTTATTGTAATTCTATTGAAAGTACATACATAACACTGCCGTTAGCACGAGTGGCAGCATAGCAAGATGTTGCCAGGCGAGAGTAGAAGTTCTAACCTCCTTACGCCGGCAAAAGAACAGGCAAGAAACGCTCGGCAGGTCTTTTATGGGCGCTATCACTTTTACTAAAATGGATTAAATTTGAGCAATTACACTACAACCCCAGGCTTTTTTGTTATCTAATCAGTCTGATTTTTTTATGATAAGATTTCGTTTTGTATAGACAATTTAGATAACGACAAGTCTTGAATTTCACTTGGGGTTGTGTTGAAAAACAAACACACGAAGGAGTTACTGACTTTTTGGAGCCTAGTAGTACGTACAATAGTTGCAGGATATTTCAATGTGGAGCTATCCTTACGTTTAATGTAATTTTTTATAGCCTATGTAACGGTTAATTATATTGTGTGCATTATTAAATTCGGCTATCGTTTTTATTAACACAATTTGTGTTTTTATTCATTCGTGTTGGCAAAGGCACGATTGCATTGTGCATTAAGATTGGATTCTTTATGAGGCATAGCTTGATAAATGGTCGCTATCACCTTGCTCAACATAGAGTTTGTTGTTCAGCTGATAATTTTCGTGATTCATCGCGCTGTGACATCGGTGTGCTGAGATTTACTAATACAGTAAAAGGCGCGTAAAATTTGCAATAGCTGAAAAGCACAAGCGCTTTGTCCCAATAATGTTATGCCCTCCCCAATATCGAATAAATTATTTAGTATTGGGGACAAAGGGAATAAATAATGCAATGTCTATTCCCTTTCTCCCCATTGTTATAATAGGTTCTGTAATCTATTATTGTGTATTATCTATCATAGTGTGGTGTATATTTTAATGTTTTATTCCCATTGACCTCACGTCACCATGTTAAGTGACGATGTGGTTCAAGGTGGCGTTCACCGATAAGCGCTTGATGACAGATTCTCAACTTGAGGATAGTAGCTAGCCAAACGAGCATCAGAAAATGCCCTACCACTAAGCTTTGGTGTCATCGCCATGTTTTCTTTCACCGAAAGATCAATCTCATTGTAGGATTTGAAAAAGAGACTGTTAAAGACTGAACCTCATCCTTGTTTTCATCAGTTAACAAAATGTATTATATGCCAGAAAAATAATAGATTTCATTACATTTGCTCTACATAAAGCTATTTGTATAAAATTAAATGTATAATTTACTCTAGAGATGGCTGTGACTTACGATACCGTCCATTGAGTAGTATAATTACGAGTTACCTTGGGCCAGTAAGAAGATCACGGCGTAGGTGTCACCAACCTTTGGTGGCGTCCATTGTTTAGTAAACTATATTAGGTGCTTGCTTACATAAACCAGCTAAAATTTCGTAAAGAAACGGGATAATCATGTACAATTTGTAAGTAAGTAAATGTTTATGTAAATGTTTTTGTTTGTGTCTTGATGTTTCTGTTCTGAAGAAGAATCTAAAGTTGCAAGTGCCATTATCACGAAAGAATTGACCACAATCTCACCTGATGGTAAGTAATGATGAACTGATGACGATTCCCGTGAAATACATGGTCATTTATCACCACTTCAACTTAAGAATCTGTCGCCAAGCACCTATCGGTGTGTTCTGGAAGCTTCACTTGAGAGCCAGTTCCCAGTCCCGGTGTAGCGTGACTCCACCTTCGACCACATTATCATTTAAAATCAGATGACTTGTGATCAAACGCTACCATGTGCGAAGTAAAAAAGACAATGCTTTTTTTTTATATATGAGATAGGTAAGCATTTGACCCCAGTCTCACCTGATGGTAAGTGATGACGAGGCCGAAGATGGAGCATGCTTGCCTAGAAGATACCTATTCACTCTTGACTTGAAGGCTCCCAAGTTATACTTATCGGGAAACAAAGACGCTGGCAAGGTGTTCCACTTCTTCGCCGTTCGCATTATAAATGTGGAAGCGAAACGTTTTGTGCGGATTGGGGGAATTTCAACCATGCAGTGAAGCGGCCTGGCTCCAGAAACCAAGGTAACCGTTATTAGTTTTACATATGACGTTTTAAAGTACCTAACTAGATGTTGTTTCCTGTGTTAGACATACACTTTTAATTAAATTGAATCCATAACTAATTCTGCCAAAGGTTACGCGCATCTGCTAGCTTTCCTTCCACTATAAATCATAATTTGGCAGAGAACTGTACCGATTGCTCAATCGTACATTAACCTACAGTACTTAACAGTACATTAGTAAAGATCTTTAAATTTTGTAATTAGTTCAGAAGATGTACTTATTAGAATAAGGCAATAAACGAGTAAGAAGATTAAGCTTAAACACTTAATTTTAATGTTTTGCTTGCACAAAAAGTATTTTAGGTCCATCTCCAGGGTTCAAGCTATATCCATACATATCATCAAGATCTGATGACTAAACCTTAATTTTCACACATGTATGAGACAGCTGTTTAACCACAATGCTGTATGACTGATTGTTAAATAATGTTAAAATTGGTGAGTGTAAAGTAAATTTGCTACCATTCAACTCTGTATAAATAAATAAATATCGGGGACAATTGCACACAAATTGACCTAGCCCCAAATTAAGCTCGAAGCTTGTGTTATGGCTAGACAACGATATACATACTTAGATAGAGAAATAAATACTTATATAGATAGAAATATGCAAAACTCAGGTACAAATATTCGTGCTCATCACTTATATAAGGCCTTTACGTATCATAAATTTAACCGATTGTAATTTTTTCTTTCTATTTTTTTCAGTTACACGAGTTCTTGCAATAAGTAAACCACAGAATAAAACACTTTACATCCCGGAAAAATTAAACAACATAAGTTCCAACGGGAAAAATACGGGCGTAAAAATAATCTACTTCGGTGGACGGTGTTACACAGAGAATCTGTTTAAAACTAATTAAAAACTCCCATACATACAAAGGAGAATCTCCATTCTCACATTACCATAATCTACAGAGGCTACATGATGTTGTAATGGTGTAACTACCTACTCATGGTATGCAAAACGTATCGTTGTAAAAACGAAAGTTTCAAGGCCAATCACACGATTATAGGCATTTGTAAATTGTAACAATTGGACTGTAGGTTGGTTAGAAGGTATCAGTTATTATACTAATTGTAAGTGAGGAATAAAGTTAATAAAAAAAACAACTTGTTAATTAATCATCGTAGATTCATTTCGAACGAATCATGAGTGGTAGTGACTTCCACCTGCGATCCGTATGCAATAATGAGCTTGAGCTTTCGGTGAAGGAAAACATCAAAATTCAAAATTCAAAACATTTTTATTTAATAGGATACATTGTGATCACTTTATAATGTCAACTTAAAACTAGCTACGCCTGTTCCAACCTCCTTACGCCGGCAAAAGAACAGGCAAGAAACGCCCGGCAGGTAATTTTTTTGGCGCGATCACATTGACAATTTTATTCTTATTACATACTAATTGATTGAATTGGAGCAAGTTCACTAATTACAGCAAGTTCATTCATCACACATCGTGAGGAAACCACAGCTTGGTGGCAGGGCATTTTCAAGTGCCCGCCTGGCTATCTAGTTAAGAATCTGTCGCCAAGCAAACTATCGGTGTGATCCGGCAGCTCCACTTGAGAGCCAGTTCCCAATCCAGGTGTAACCAAGTGACTTGTGGTCGAACGCTATCTTGTAAGAACAAAAAATTACCCGAGGCATAGAATACTTTTATCGCGATAAGGAGTAGTCGGCGCGGAAAAAGTATTATAATAATAGATTCATCATCATCATCACGCTCTAACGTTATCAGTTTTCTCACTGCTGGGACTCTGGCTTTCTCTCAGAGACAAAATCAATCAAAATCAAAACTTTTTTATTTAATAGGATACATTGTGATCACTTTAAAACGTCAACTTAAAACTAGCTACGCCTGTTCCAACCTCCTTACGCCGGCAAAAGAACAGGCAAGAAACGCCCGGCAGGTAATTTTTTTGGCGCGATCACATTGACAATTTTTATTCTTATTACTAATTGATTGAATTGGAGCAAGTTCACTAAAATCCCAAGCTTTTTTTTTGTCATCTAATCGATATTTTTTATTTAGCTTTACTAATAAGAAGATTTCTCTTGTTTGGTTGTACACATTGGGATATGGGAACATGAATATTAACGAGTTGCGGGATCACAACCAAAGCAGACCAGACCCCACAAGCAGCACCCGTTCACGAGTTGACGCATGTGCCAGCCAGACAGAGAGAGAGAATCAGCTGTAATCTACCATGCGGGCCTAGTGCGGATTGGTAGATGTCGCATGCCCTTGAATGTTGTGGTTCTTGGACATGCCGGTTTCTTCACGATGTTTTCCTTCGCCGTTTTTGAGCGATGGCAAATCTATACTTGACTTATTATTATTAGTGTCTATGTATCTATAGGTTTGTACTACTTATATCTGACTATTGACTGAAGAAGCTCGGTTTTTTCAAGACTTCAAGATCAAGTATGTTAAGATGTGTTACTTGCTTCATTTTATTCTCATAAGGCTAATTGAAAGTTTTCTAAATTTTTCACCTATATGTGTGCTATGAAGTACTAAGTATCTGAAATAGAGTTGAACATCACATTTGATAACGCGAGGTAATCTTTGCATTGCTAATACAAAGAGCTGCGGCCCGATCGCACTAATAAATTACAGCTGAACCGCTACTGAACCTCAGCCGTTTCTTGACTTTTTGAACATTTCGTATTGCGCTAATGATTTTATCGTAAGTTGAGCCGTAGCGTAATTAGAGTTGGATCGTTAACGCTGTCAAACGAACGGTTTTGCTAAAGTTAGTAAATTACAACTTTTTCACGATCGTTGTGCGGTGCTTTACCACTTTTAGACAAAATTATACAACAAAAACAGCAAAAACTTAGGTAAAATGTATGCGTACATGGATTAATTGGAAAGGGCACATGAATTAGATGTAGCGGCGGCTCGGAACCTTGCGAGGAAGAAAAATACAAATGCACAGACTTAGTGCTTTTTATATGAGTGATAGGCAGTTTATAAAATATTATAGACTGTTTAAGGAGTTAACTCGCCAAGTAATAACAGAGTTAACCCCTCATAAGCCACCCACGCTTCGTTCTGATGCTTTGTTTATTGAAACCAAGGTAAGGTTATGTTATGATAATTCCGCATTATACCTAGCCATCAAAATCTTACTTTGTCTTTCCCTAATGGTCTGTGAATAAGCGAAATATGGATAGGCTTTACATTATAGCGCTAGCGATAGGCAAAACTTTACATTATGTTTGTACCTACATTGTTTTTTTCATGTTAACAAAATTAAGTTTCTTGACAATAAAATTGTTCTAGGTTTTGGGGCATTCTATGCCACTGGATCATATCAGATGATTGTAGGAGATAGTCAGGAGCATTGTGTGTCACAGGCTGTGTATCAAAAGCCATTCAGCAAGTTACAATAGCCATATACATTAATATACAAGTCAATTGTAATAAATAAAGCCTTCCCATTTAAACAATGTAAGAGGGAACATGATAAATGAGAATAAGTGCATAAATCAACTAATATAATTACAAAGAATACATAATAAACATGTAGGTATACCTACTAATATAAAATTACATTGCTTTGATTCACAAACCACCAAAGTAGTTCCAAGTAATGCGGGCTATAAATCCTCTTACTATTAAAAGAAACTCATTGGTATGTGCCTAATTATGTGGTCCACTAGATCACCTACCTTAGGCTAGGCTATAATGTTGTGATTATTTACTAGGAACAATGCCAGAAACAAAAAAACAATTTTCTTTTTTGTTTTTTAGAATGTTTAAAGCGCCTGGATTACTGCATTGTATCGATGGGGTGTGTGTTCTGCTAAGAACATCGAACGGTATTTTAATAGAAAAAGGATTCCATTCCCTTAATATTCTGATAGTAAGTACCTAGTGTATTATATTTTACACTTGCCAATTGGTCATGTTATGGGAACAACCCTTGTGATTCCTACCCTTTTCTTTCAGATATATGCCACAAATTTAAATATATTATGAGTGCATGTTACCCTGGGTCTACACATGACAGGGTTGTGTGGTCCAACCATCCAATGAATGGTTATCTTGAACGGCTTCACACCGTCACTGCAGATGATTTGTATATTTTGGGTATGTACAAACTAATCTAGATTTTATGTTCTTACTGGTTCTTTACTGGGCAAGCGTGCTACACCTTTGACCACATCATCACTTTCCATCGGGTGAGATTATGGTCAAACGCTAGCCTAGCCTCTGTTGTAAAAAAAACTATGTGATGTGTTAGTATTTTCTTGAGATTAATTTATTTATGTTCTTGTTATTTTAGGATATCCATTGAGGAGTTGAGACCCACAATTAGGACACCTATCTCAGTCTGAGATCCAGGCTGAGGGCTATCATTATCAAGATAGATGATAGACACTTGAAAACTAGAAATGTTGCTGAACATTGTTGAAGTGTTTAAAGCTTGTTTCAGGTATAATTTAATTGTGTAATAAACAAAACATAGCACTTTATATAATAATAAATGAATTTTAGGTTATATATTCAAATTAATAAAAGTGTTGTAATAAAGGTATTTCATTGCCGGTGCTTGTTGGTAGACATGATGTTACATTATTCACTGATAGCTGTGCAAAGTATTGTGTCATTTCATTAGATTAACTACTAGGTTTATCCCTTTCATTTTTCTTGTAATTTAATTTTATGTGTTAAGTTAATATTATGACTAATGTGTGAATATTTTAAGAGGAATTTCAGTGAAGCAAGATAAAATACTTAAGGTATAATAAAAAATACTTTACATAAAACATGTTTGTATTCTGAGATAATATAATATAGTTATAACTATTTTTCATCTTCCGACTTCACAGGATGACTTGGGGTTGTGTGGGCCTTGCGGTGGTTGACAATAGGTACTGAAACAACAGATAACAGATAGTGAGTTCCATGAGTATCAATATTTGAAAGGCAGCTTTATGATAGGAAGGATACTGCTGGTTATTTTACTACATATTATGTAGGTACAGTCAACAACAAAAGTTGCTGAACAATCACACTTTTTTTCTATTATCCACATCATCTTAGACACCAATTTTTGACCTCATCATCACCTTAAATCAGGTGTGTTATGTTGTGGTCAAAATGATACCATATAAAATGTAAAAAAAAACAATAATAATTACTGATTTGAAACACATTTGGAAAATCGAGAACGATCAGCTACTTTTGTCGCTGACTGTACACTAAAACAATAATAAATTTGAGCATCATCATAGAGCTGTGTGAGCTGTGTTTGTAGTGCTAGGGTTAGCTACCAAAAATCAGTCGCCAGCCTCTGTTTTCAAAGGTTAGGCCCATTTAGGCCATCATTAATCGTGAGCTGCGGTCAAACTATGTAATATAAAAAGATATGACAGCTTGGACATTTGTTTATACAGCTTCTGCCTGCATTTCATAACTGCGGAGGATCATCACCCTTACAATGTAGTTGTGCAAGGTACTGTCTGTCTATCCTTAGGCTTTCTCATCCATTACATTTACATTATGAGAATTGGTTTAATAAAGTAAAGTATTATGTACACATAAAAATTTTACTATGACAAATATACTTACATCATAATTTGAGGTAAATTGATTCTGTTTCACATCAAGCAGAAGGCCAATATCTAAGTAGTACAGTAGGGATATTGCTGGGTCCAAGCTGGGCTAGCATTTACGTTCATCATTTTTCCCTGGCTCTGCATTTATGGTCTTCCACATATGCAACAATATTTTCTTTGCATCTATGCAAGTTACTGTTACTGTGTTGCTGTTACTTCTGAGTAACTAGGTAAATAGTACCTTCGCCCATTCTTTCCCTCTTCTGGCAGGACCTTCCGCATTGATATGGCCCTCGGCGCATGCTTGCCATATTCGTGCCGCAACTGCAAGAGCCTCTTTGGACCGTACCCGTCCCAGAGCAAGGTGGCGGTGGCTTCCCAGGAATTCTATCAGTAGCAGCTATGCATCAGCAGCGCTCTTCCATTTCCAAAGTCCAATGTGTTCACAATCACAAATAGGTGAAATACTGTGCCTATTATGCATAAAATAGGTCAGTATCGGCACAAAAATATACCTCATCACAGCACCAACCAAATACTTGATGCGGAAGTTCAATAACTCGGTTTTTAATAGTTAAAATACTTGTAAAAGTAGGAAAAACTTTCCTCAAACTATTATTATTTTACATGAGTCAACGAAATGTCGCGCTGTCATCTCAGCATCTGTCAAAACTAGAGTAGTGAAAGTCAAATTTTCTGTGCAATTAGTCGATTATAGCAGTCTAATAGCACAAATATTTGCTAATATGTCTCATCTCTAACAACGATCGCTGAAGCGCTACGGTCCAGTTACGGTGCATCTCAAGTTGGCGTTTAAACATTAACGCAATACCGAATTCCATATTAGCTGGAACGGAATTGAACCCCATGCGCACCGTAACTACAGCTAGACCTGAGACGTTCGTAGTTGTTTAAAATTAGCGCGATCGGGCCGCTGTTCTCACAAATACCACACTATTATCTGTTCTTTTATAAGTACAGATTAGAGATTAGGTTATTTATGGTGCCAAAGCCGCAACCTCTATTTCCTGCTCTTATTTTGCAATCAGGCTTGTAGTGAAAAGTTTTTACTTGAAATTTTTAGAGGGATGAAAATACTACAAAAGGATATCACAAAGTAAATTCGACTTTGATGTGTGTACTTATGTGTAGCTACGCTACTACAGTCCTTTCCCACGATATTTCGTTCCCATAACACCAGAAGATAAACAAATATAAAATGCAGTTTTAACAACAATACAATTTTACTACGCACAGCAATAAAAGGAATATTTCACCGTTGCATCGTCTACGTTTCCCACCATTGAAACAAAAGAATAAATACGCCGAAAAGAACAATTGCAGTTTACGACCCAATAGCTCAAAGACCAGCCGAACTTTCCCAGCGCAATAAACAAACAGCGGCCCGATCGCACTAATAAATTACAGCTGAACCGCTACTGAACCTCAGCCGTTTCTTGACTTTTTGAACATTTCGTATTGCGCTAATGATTTTATCGTAAGTTGAGCCGTAGCGTAATTAGAGTTGGATCGTTCACGCTGTCAAACGAACGGTTTTGCTAAAGTTAGTAAATTACAACTTTTTCACGATCGTTGTGCGGTGCTTTACCACTTTTAGACAAAATTATACAACAAAAACAGCAAAAACTTAGGTAAAATGTATGCGTACATGGATTAATTGGAAAGGGCACATGAATTAGATGTAGCGGCGGCTCGGAACCTTGCGAGGAAGAAAAATACAAGTGCAAAGACTTAGTGCTTTTTATATGAGTGATAGGCAGTTTATAAAACATTATAGACTGTTTAAGGAGTTAACTCGCCAAGTAATAACAGAGTTAACCCCTCATAAGCCACCCACGCTTCGTTCTGATGCTTTGTTTATTGAAACCAAGGTAAGGTTATGTTATGATAATTCCGCATTATAGCCATCAAAATCTTACTTTGTCTTTCCCTAATGGTCTGTGAATAAGCGAAATATGGATAGGCTTTACATTATAGCGCTAGCGATAGGCAAAACTTTACATTATGTTTGTACCTACATTGTTTTTTTCATGTTAACAAAATTAAGTTTCTTGACAATAAAATTGTTCTAGGTTTTGGGGCATTCTATGCCACTGGATCATATCAGATGATTGTAGGAGATAGTCAGGAGCATTGTGTGTCACAGGCTGTGTATCAAAAGCCATTCAGCAAGTTACAATAGCCATATACATTAATATACAAGTCAATTGTAATAAATAAAGCCTTCCCATTTAAACAATGTAAGAGGGAACATGATAAATGAGAATAAGTGCATAAATCAACTAATATAATTACAAAGAATACATAATAAACATGTAGGTATACCTACTAATATAAAATTACATTGCTTTGATTCACAAACCACCAAAGTAGTTCCAAGTAATGCGGGCTATAAATCCTCTTACTATTAAAAGAAACTCATTGGTATGTGCCTAATTATGTGGTCCACTAGATCACCTACCTTAGGCTAGGCTATAATGTTGTGATTATTTACTAGGAACAATGCCAGAAACAAAAAAACAATTTTCTTTTTTGTTTTTTAGAATGTTTAAAACGCCTGGATTACTGCATTGTATCGATGGGGTGTGTGTTCTGCTAAGAACATCGAATGGTATTTTAATAGAAAAAGGATTCCATTCCCTTAATATTCTGATAGTAAGTACCTAGTGTATTATATTTTACACTTGCCAATTGGTCATGTTATGGGAACAACCCTTGTAATTCCTACCCTTTTCTTTCAGATATATGCCACAAATTTAAATATATTATGAGTGCATGTTACCCTGGGTCTACACATGACAGGGTTGTGTGGTCCAACCATCCAATGAATGGTTATCTTGAACGGCTTCACACCGTCACTGCAGATGATTTGTATATTTTGGGTATGTACAAACTAATCTAGATTTTATGTTCTTACTGGTTCTTTACTGGGCAAGCGTGCTACACCTTTGACCACATCATCACTTTCCATCGGGTGAGATTATGGTCAAACGCTAGCCTAGCCTCTGTTGTAAAAAAAACTATGTGATGTGTTAGTATTTTCTTGAGATTAATTTATTTATGTTCTTGTTATTTTAGGATATCCATTGAGGAGTTGAGACCCACAATTAGGACACCTATCTCAGTCTGAGATCCAGGCTGAGGGCTATCATTATCAAGATAGATGATAGACACTTGAAAACTAGAAATGTTGCTGAACATTGTTGAAGTGTTTAAAGCTTGTTTCAGGTATAATTTAATTGTGTAATAAACAAAACATAGCACATATTAATAAATGAATTTTAGGTTATATATTCAAATTAATAAAAGTGTTGTAATAAAGGTATTTCATTGTCGGTGCTTGTTGGTAGACATGATGTTACATTATTCACTGATAGCTGTGCAAAGTATTGTGTCATTTCATTAGATTAACTACTAGGTTTATCCCTTTCATTTTTCTAGTAATTTAATTTTATGTGTTAAGTTAATATTATGACTAATGTGTGAATATTTTAAGAGGAATTTCAGTGAAGCAAGATAAATTACTTAAGGTATAATAAAAAATACTTTACATAAAACATGTTTTTATTCTGAGATAATATAATATAGTTATAACTATTTTTCATCTTCCGACTTCACAGGATGACTTGGGGTTGTGTGGGCCTTGCGGTGGTTGACAATAGGTACTGAAACAACAGATAACAGATAGTGAGTTCCATGAGTATCAATATTTGAAAGGCAGCTTTATGATAGGAAGGATACTGCTGGTTATTTTACTACATAATTTATGTAGGTACAGTCAACAACAAAATTATCCACATCATCTTAGACACCAATTTTTGACCTCATCATCACCTTAAATCAGGTGTGTTATGTTGTGGTCAAAATGATACCATATAAAATGTAAAAAAAAACAATAATAATTACTGATTTGAAACACATTTGGAAAATCGAGAACGATCAGCTACTTTTGTCGCTGACTGTACACTAAAACAATAATAAATTTGAGCATCATCATAGAGCTGTGTGAGCTGTGTTTGTAGTGCTAGGGTTAGCTACCACCTACAAGTTCAAAGAAAAATCAGTCCCCAGCCTCTGTTTTCAAAGGTTAGGCCCATTTAGGCCATCATTAATCGTGAGCTGCGGTCAAACTATGTAATATAAAAAGATATGACAGCTTGGACATTTGTTTATACAGCTTCTGCCTGCATTTCATAACTGCGGAGGATCATCACCCTTACAATGTAGTTGTGCAAGGTACTGTCTGTCTATCCTTAGGCTTTCTCATCCATTACATTTACATTATGAGAATTGGTTTAATAAAGTAAAGTATTATGTACACATAAAAATTTTACTATGACAAATATACTTACATCATAATTTGAGGTAAATTGATTCTGTTTCACATCAAGCAGAAGGCCAATATCTAAGTAGTACAGTAGGGATATTGCTGGGTCCAAGCTGGGCTAGCATTTACGTTCATCATTTTTCCCTGGCTCTGCATTTATGGTCTTCCACATATGCAACAATATTTTCTTTGCATCTATGCAAGTTACTGTTACTGTGTTGCTGTTACTTCTGAGTAACTAGGTAAATAGTACCTTCGCCCATTCTTTCCCTCTTCTGGCAGGACCTTCCGCATTGATATGGCCCTCGGCGCATGCTTGCCATATTCGTGCCGCAACTGCAAGAGCCTCTTTGGACCGTACCCATCCCAGAGCAAGGTGGCGGTGGCTTCCCAGGAATTCTATCAGTAGCAGCTATGCATCAGCAGCGCTCTTCCATTTCCAAAGTCCAATGTGTTCACAATCACAAATAGGTGAAATACTGTGCCTATTATGCATAAAATAGGTCAGTATCGGCACAAAAATATACTTCATCACAGCACCAACCAAATACTTGATGCGGAAGTTCAATAACTCGGTTTTTAATAGTTAAAATACTTGTAAAAGTAGGAAAAACTTTCCTCAAACTATTATTATTTTACATGAGTCAACGAAATGTCGCGCTGTCATCTCAGCATCTGTCAAAACTAGAGTAGTGAAAGTCAAATTTTCTGTGCAATTAGTCGATTATAGCAGTCTAATAGCACAAATATTTGCTAATATGTCTCATCTCTAACAACGATCGCTGAAGCGCTACGGTCCAGTTACGGTGCATCTCAAGTTGGCGTTTAAACATTAACGCAATACCGAATTCCATATTAGCTGGAACGGAATTGAACCCCATGCGCACCGTAACTACAGCTAGACCTGAGACGTTCGTAGTTGTTTAAAATTAGCGCGATCGGGCCGCAGGACTCTCCGATCCTAAACACCACGTGCGACGCGCCGCCTGCCGAAGCGACCCGAGTTCCTGCCGAAGTCAAACGAAGATTAGGCTAGTTGTGTATATATAACGGAACTTTTAGTAATAAATATCATTCACTGTGAACACGCAGTACGAATCACACCACCGGCGTTTAGCGATGGGCGTTTTCGGATATTTACGATATTTACATCGATCCGCACCGGCATCGGAGATCCGGCATCCGATGCCCGCATCGTAACAGTGTTGAGTTGCGTAGGGATGTGACTAGGAGATAAAAAAATCGATTAATAAATAATCGATTTATATCTCTTTAAACAAAATCGATTTGTAAAAAATCGATTATTTAAATAAAAAATAATCGATTTTATTCAATATTTTTTTCCCAACTATTCGAAAAGTTACATTTTTTTGTACATTGTAATAAAATTACCTAAAGTAAAAAAAATCGATTTAATTTTAGAGAGTAAGTAAGAAATCGATTTTTCAAATTTAGATTATTAAAAATCGATTAAAAGAAAAAAATAATCGATTAATATAAAAATCGATTATTTTTCACATCCCTAGAGTTGCGTAGATCAAGATATTAAGATAATAGAAACTGGTGCGAGCGTGAGCGATAAGATTGTGTGATAGAATCAAGAATAATAATTTCAGATTGTTAAAAAAGTTTTTATCATCCCACAATAAATATTATGGTAAGAATGTATAAAACGGGAAATAATTACTACATTCGGCCTTGTGATAAGTAACGTCACGCCATCTATATAGATTTTTAGGTTTCAAAACTTTTAATCGAGAGTAAGAAAAATATAAATTCCGCTATACATAGTAGTTACATATAAATACAATAGATGGCGTTGAAAGATACTATGCGGTTATGACCGAATACGACCGAAACCACGATATCGATGAGGCCCGAATGCCCGATGCCGATGCGGCATCGGCATCGGCATCGAAACGACGCGCCGTTTCGTTGCCGATGCCGTGCGGCGATGCCGATGCTGATGTGTGCCGATGCCGAGCAACGCACGAGACGTTTCGATGCGCATCCGTTTTTCGATGCCTAAGGAATCGGATGCCGGCATCGGGTACTGGCATCGTTATTTGGCATCGTTTTTTAGAAAACGGCCACCGCTACCGGCGTTTCAATAATCACACAAAAATCTCCATAACCACCACAGTACGAAGGATCCCTAAATATGCTTAATTGTTTTGTCACAGTAGCTTTATTAATAATAAAAATGGCTCAAAGAATATAAGCGCTCGCGTAAACGGGAAACAAGCCCTGAATACACTAAACTTGACAGATCCAAAAGTAATGCTGTCCTTTTCTTCCTTCCTTTGTCAGAACAAAACAGCAATACTTTCAGACCTATCAAACTAACGCCTGAAATTAATAATCGATCCCGATCCGTTATCCGCGGTTTTGTATCGATATGTCATGACACAATATGTCCTTTTTAACAGTTTTATGTCATGCCCTAGTACTAAAAAGACATAATTATCATGACATGACATATCGATCCAAACCGCGGATAACGGATCATGATAGATTACGGGCGTTAGTTTCGTTTTAGAAAATGCGCAACAAAATTTACACCCTAAGCTACTTTTTAGCTTATTATCCCTGAAAAGGGTTCCTGCGAGATAAAAAGAAACCGCAGGTGTGACCGCGGGGCGAAGCTATAGTTGCTATTAATCTTATAGACTTTTGCAATATCTGTAGTCGAAATAAAGTACCGAGTTCATGATTTACCTATTTAGATAGTTCGTAATTGGTTAATATTTTCGTATGAGTAGTTTCGACCCTTATAAAGATGGTTGCGTAAACAATGAAGATGCATAAGACACGTGGTTTGTAAATGCGTAGAGCTTAATACAACTAACTTTCTGAGAACTAAGAATACAACTTCACAGGTGACTTGTGGTCAAACGCTACGCTGTAAATAGAAAAAAAAATTAATAATATGAATAATATTATTAATTGAATTTAAATTTTTATATGAATAATATTGTAAATGATATCGCGCCCGAAACTGACCTAAGCAGCATGGTTTATAATGCTTTATTTTCAAAAAATTTAAGTATTCACTTTGTCCCCAATTCCCAAGTCCCCAATCCCTTAAACTTGAAATTTGCTTGTATTTCACTTGGGATTATGGTAATTCCGCGGGAAACCTTCAAACTGTCAAAATCTCATTGTAGTTTTGACTTTTTGTTTCTTTTTTGTTTTTGACCCGCATGAAGCTGGGGCGGGTCATATGTCCTGATTAATTCTAGATCCAAATCAGATATACACGTCAAACGCGTCAAGTAGCTCCCATTGTAACAAAGACACTGCTTTGTTACTGAATATTACAAACATGGCCTTGCTTTCTTCTTTGAATTGAATGTATTGTGATCCCTACATAATTATAGAGTTGCCAACCGTAGGTAGGTAGTTACAGGTACTTTTAGAGTTCCATACCTAAAGGGTAAAACAGGACCCTATTACTAAGACTCCGCTGTCCGTCCGTCTGTCACCAGGCTGTATCTCATGAACCGTGATAGCCTATAATTAAAAAAAAAAGCTTACTGTTTTTTTTCGTTATTAAAGATCGCTTATAACAAAAATGTTGGACTTTTTTGGCGGCAATCGAATTGTCAACGTGAAAATTTTGTTTTTATTTCCGAAACTTGTGTTTCTTCGAGTGATAATGTGTAATATTGGGGGATTATTAACCATTATGTGTTCGATAACGTGTACGAGAGTGGGAAATTGAAATAAGGTTGTGCAAGTGACCTTTCTAGTTGCTCCAAAAAAGTCCGTGTAAAGTTTAAGTAAAGCTCCACTACTTTACTTAAACACTATCCTCATCCCAACATCTCATCGTCATCATCATCATCATCATTTAAACTTGTTTCAACTCTCTGAGTTTGAAATATTTTATACTTGACACTGGCAAATACACTAATCGTGTGAGGCCATAACAAAACAAAAAAAAAAAAAACAAAAATGTAGAAATACAATAATTATGTACAAAATCGAAAACGTTCGCCGTTTATTTTTGCGCCCTCTGTGATCGAGTGGAGTAAACGCTTACACGTGCCATCTTCCCTTTGTATTTGGCCGACACAAGGCGGCTTTTGATTGATGGAAAAGTAGCTTTACCATTACAAAAGACAGATGTATGTCATTAGTTGAAGAGTCTTGTAGTCAGGGAATGAAATAGTTACTGATTAAAGTAATATCACTACTTCCCTACTTATAACCAGTCCTGGATTTATAAATAGGCCATATAGGCCGCGGCCTAGGGGCGGCAGATTTCAGAGGACGGTCACTCGATTTCAGACGAAAAAAGTCAAACACGTTCGCTGGTTTTATATAATTTGTATTCTTAATGACTAATTCATTCGTTTATTTAACTTTAAGGCATTTTAATGTAGTAAACTACAAAATATGGAAAATTATTAGTGTTTTAAAAAGGTATGTACAATTGTACATGGGGCGGCGGAAAAAAGTGGCCTACACTCATTAAAAAATATAAATCCGGCACTGCTTATAACTCTGTATGTCTCGCTGTCTTTCTGTCTGTCTGTCTGTCTCACTTTCACTGCTGAACCGATTTAATTTCAATTTGGTACAGAGATAGTCTAGAGCCTGAGAAAGGACCTAGGCTACTTTTTATCGCCATAATAATGCTTTTTTTTTATAATAATGCCCGCACAATCACATACATAGGCTGACCCCTAACTAGGTCTCCCTGTATCTAGGGTATCAGAAACTACGAGGATCGGGGATCCACAACACCCAGACGCAGAACAAATACTTGCGCTTTTTTTTTCAATGCATAAATATTTGTCCTGTTGCGGGAATCGAACCCGCGACCGGCTCGGCAATGGGCGGATAGCCGGTCGGCTATCCGCCCATTGCGCCAAATCGGTCGTCGATTGCGCCATATCGGTCGTCATCGGTCGATAAACTGTAGCCCACGCGGGTGAAACCGCGGGGAACAGCTAGTTATCTCATAATTGAACAAACAGAATAACAAGCTTTTCGCCGTACAGTATTTGCAAATTCAATTCAATGTTGGGGTAGCACGGCAGGCATAGTGGTCAATCAGTTGGTCAAAAAAACATGCAAATCAAATGGTCAAAGTTCATTGTCGGAATCGAACTCGCGACTAAAAAATCTGCTAACATTTGAGCCATAATTAATAACATTTAAGCCATAGCCGCGGCGGTGTCCTTTGAGAAAAGCCGAAAGGCGGTTTTCTTTCGGCTCTTGTGTTTATTTTGTTTGATTTTCGTCAGTCGTTGCGCAAAACTCGTGGCGAGCTGACGCGAAGTAGATCAAATTAATTAATTACATACGAAAGTGTGAAAAATAACGAGTAAAGTATTGTTTTGAGTGATCAGAGGTAAGTGCCTAATTAATTTGTAGACTTACTTGCTGCGCCCCGCGGTTTCACCCGCGTCGTCCCGTTATTCCGCAGGAATATTTTTCCGGGATAAATAGTCACATATGTGCTAACCCAAGGCTTAAGCTATCTAAATTTCAAAAATACGTTCTATATTCCAAAATATCTCAAATCCGTTCAGTAGTTTTTCCGTGAAAGAGTAACAAACAACAAACATCCATACTCACATACTTTCACGTCACTACATAGTTTTTAACTAAGTCAGTATATATAAGAATTTTATATAGTTTCAGTTAAAATTATTATCTAATTATATTTAACTTGTAATGGATGACGTTTTGAATTCACCGCACTTTTACATTCGGTCAGCGATTCCGATTGTTTATCTACTCTAACAATGTAAATGCATTTAGTATGCTTTTAAACCCCGTTAGTTATCTATTAATAATTCTTTTTAGCATTATTTTTAATTACAATTTTAATTTTATTCCTCATTTTGTAAATTATTTCGACTTAAAGTAATGAATTTGAACTTTGTTTACGTCCTTTTGTTAACTTTTTTTATTAGCCGCTTCCGGGTTCCGCAAGTTAGGAACTTTTTGTCTGTAATCTGTAATTCTGTATGGATGGACTAATGTTTTTGTAAAGTATTTTGTAAAAAAGTGTTTTATCGAAAAATCTTCAATATCATGTTAAAAATGCCTGCTAAAAGTGTTTTATGATAATTCCAGAGTTTATAATGTATCCCACGAAGAGTATGCTGGATTATAAGACCGAAATGGATCGACTTTTCCCAAGAAACAGCGAAAATGGTAAATGACAGATTCTATTTAGATTTACATTTTTTGTTTTCAAGTTTTGAAAAACTATGTAGGACAACAAGGACTTTCATTCTCGTATATAGTACGTGTACTACTTATGTATACATTAGGATTACGAACTAAAAAGTAAGTTTAGAACCTTACCAATATATCTCGTGAATATTTTTTCTATAATTATCAATAATGTTAAAATTAGGCCTTAGTTGTTACGTAATTTTTATTCAGGTAGGATTATAATTAGTTATCGGGTGAGAGAATATTTTGTAAAAATTTATGATTGTTCAATTTAAAGTACCTATTCTGAAAAAAATCACGACACTAGATTCCTACTAGAAAATTGATCCATAAATAATTAAATATGTGAGCTGTTTATGATACTGTGCTAAGGTCTAGGTGTAAGTATACTCGTAAGTAAGAACCGCAAAGCAGTGTAAGGAAAAATTAAAAAAATAAACGGCCAAATTACTGGTTGCACAAAAAAAAAAGAACAGTTGTCGCTTGCAAACCTATGGGGACATTTGCAATTTTGGGCATTGCTAAAGTACAACACAACAAGATATAGGCTCACCAATCATCATCCTCAAGTTAACTAAGATGGCGCAATGACCCTAAGTGACTGTTGACTTCCAATAATAAAAGATTTCACTTCTGCATCACCTCTTGCCATTTCTCCAACTGGAGCTCACGCCGGTCCTTCGTGACTGTCTTTCCAAACCTCAAGCTGCTCGCCTATTACGAAATAAATAAGGATAATATATTTTTTAATGTCTTCCAGATGTTCTATCACCGCTGACACCGAACACCAGTCTTCCGTCCTTCAGCCAATCAGTGGCTCGGTCATCCAGCTCCACTGACACATCCCCAGATGTATTCCCAGACATGACCGCCCACCGTTTTGCAACGGAAACTTACCAACATCAATTTGAAAGTCAACATCATTTTGACAGTCATATACCCGACCAATATGACATGAGACAGCAATATGATTATCAAAAATTGGACCAGAGATATGAAAAATTTATCAAGCCCTTAGAAATGCACAAGGCTCCTTTTATGTCGCAGACGATGTATGAAACTCCGTTCATGGGAAGGCGTCAACGCCCAATCGTTGGTAGAAAAATCATGGCTGGCACAGATAGCCAAGCAAATAAAAATGACGAACTCTCAAACCTTTGGCTTGATGATAATATACCGCATACGTCACCAAACACTTACATGGACCAGAAATACAACCAAAGCTCCCTCTACGAGCTGTTTCCTGCCGAAAACAAGGGACTCGAGTTCAAAACTCCAATAAAAACGTCTCCAAACTCGAACACAACGCCACCTAAGATGTCGAACATGTCTCAAAGAATGACAGCATCTCCTCGCATGCTAAACATGTCTCCAAGAATGACAAACGCACCGGTTAACATGACAAATATGTCGCAAATAATGACGGATATGTCCCCAAGGATGACAGAAATGTCGCAGAGGATGACAGAAATGTCCCAGACCAGAAGAACTTCACCTGCATCGTCAACGTCTCCTTTCTCCCAAAGATACTCCACCCCAACATTTAAAGAACCGATTTCAGGGCCGAGTACTTCATTCCGTAATAACATGGGTGCAGCGAAGATGTGCACGTTCTGCAGAAAGAACGGAGAAACTCCTTTGGTGTACATGACGCATGTGGTGAAGGAAAAAATGGGGAACAAGAATATTGTGACGTGTCCGATTTTGAGGTCACACGTGTGCTCCACTTGTGGGGCCTCAGGCGACAACGCTCATACCATGTAAGTTAATATCATTGTTATTTTTTTCGGGGATAATTGCACACAAATTGACCTAGCCACCAAGCTATCATGATGGTTTCCTTCACCGATGCTTATTGCAGGTTACAAACCTACTACCTACAAGGTGCAAATCATCTTCACCACCATAATGGCGATTTATAGCGATAATGGCTCAGTGGTGACGTGATCTGTATCTTGCGATCTGTAGGTCGTGGGTTCGTATCCTACAATGAGGTGGGCATTTTCGAGTGTTCATCTGGCTAGCTCTCAAGTTAAGAATCTGTCGCCAAACACCTATTGGTGTGTTTCCCACTAGGAAGCCAGTGGCGCCATCTTGTGGTCAAACGCTGTTTTAAGTAAAAAGCCATCATTACTTCACCGAGCTATCAGTTTTACTTCACCCTGTAAACTTATAAACAACTTTGTAGTCAACTCTAATAGGATGTTTTAGTTAACACGCAGACAGTAGTAGGGGCATTCACCACGCGACCTTCGTCGAGGATGGACGTGCCACTCTTCTGCGTGTATACATGCGTGTATACATGTTGTATACATCATGATAAAGTGTTTATTTGAGCATTCTACAGATGTCTAGTATCAATAAAGCATCTTATTAAATTTTCACTTCATTTTTCAGGACCTACTGCCCGGTTCTACGAAGCAGCAACAACGGTCAGCCTCTACAGTCTACCACCATCACACTCAAAAACACTAGAGTCAAGAGCAACGGTAGGCGTAGATATTAACTCTATGGTTATGTGAAGCTTAATTCTATGGGATTTGGGTTGAAAGTTGCGTACTTAGCTGTAAGATTTATCTCAAAGACTAATTAATTAATAAACAAAGGATGGTACAGGTTGGGTGGGGGACTGCTTAAGCATGGTCGAGCATTTTTCTGCTGATTTTTAACTGACTTCCAAAAAAGGAAGAGGTTCTCAATTTGGATTTTTTTTTATGTTTTTTGTTCGGGCATAACTCTGTCAAATATAGACTGTTTTGCAAAATATATTTTTTTGTTGGAAAGAAGATATTTCAAAGGTGGTCCCATGATAAGGAAATTGGGGTTTGATGATGGCAGACCAGAGAAATCGAGGAGAACCTCTAGTCGGTTTTTCTTTGCTAAAAATCATACTTGTATTGAATATAATCTTTGATCACCATCGTCGGCCTGTTACCTTCCCACTGCTGGGGCATAGGCTTTCATAAATATCTCGAAGAGAGATTGTATGGGTAATGTGACCATTTCTTTTCTTTTCTTAGTTCGCACTTTTTAAATTGAATGAAAAAAGATTAAAGAATTAATGACAAAAAAGAGATAACACATTGCTTACTGTATTTTTGTAGCTGACTGTACTAATGATGTTTTGTTTATGACTTTTATTTTGTATACATACCTATTGCAAAATATGTATGTGCATTTTGATCTATGAGATGAAAATGTATTGTTTTATTACATGTTTGAGAATGGGAGTGTCATTGTTAAGGGTCGGCAACTCCCCTGGTGTTGAAGATGTCCATAGGCGACTATGGCCGCTTACCATCAGGCGGGCCGCCTGCTTGTTTCCCTCTCTTTACATTAAAAAAGTAACCAATAAAAAATTTATGATGTCTCATAGTTGTAATTTACAAGCATAACAGTTACAGTTTTTTTTCAAGTATTTGGTTTGTTGCCAAATTCGCGTTTCTGCCGGTAGAGGGCGCTTGTTACAAAATAGCTAAAAACCGTTCCGTTATTGAATTAATAAATGCACTGAAAGTGTCTTCGATTGAAATTCACAACAGAACGCTCTATTTTTACATTCATTATTAATTATGTTAAAAGTTACATACTTAAAAGGCCTCAATGCATATTTTTAAATATTAACTAAGCCAATGTAAATGAGCTCTTAAATTCGTAATTAAAAATTTAAGAGTAAAAAATAATGGCAAATAATGCGTATTATTAATTAGAAATAATTAATTAGAAATTATTTTCTAAAGATAGGAATTTTTATGACAGACAAAATAGATCCTAAAAACCCGATAGATGGCGTTGACGTTATATGAAGCAAGAAACATCAACAAAAAATGCTTTGCATTTATCCAATTCTTCCAAAATGCTTGTTTTTGTGTCATGAGTATTAAAAAAACAAAGATTCAACTTTTGCCTCAAAAAAATGCAAGGTGACGGTTGGTTGGTGGCAAATCACGTGGCTCGTAGACAAATATTATTTTACTGGACTGCGTTTTGCTCTTTTGCAAAAAAAAACTGTACGGGCTTCGATCTCTGCTTTTTCGTTTAATAAATGCGAAAAAGGATCGTATCTCGTCAGCGCCATCTAGGCACGGTTTTAGAACTACGTTTCTTTAGCTGTCACAAAACCTACCATTTTGATCTCTAAATGTTGCCATATTGCCTTATATTGCTCAAAGAGCATTTGCTCTGTAGTCTGTAAGTAGTGTAAGTTTTATTACTTTTTTAAATGTTTTATTAGTCTATCTTTTTTAAGAAAAATACCAGTACGGCATCGATCGATGAAACTGACGAACTAAACTTATTTTAATTTTATAATTCCGTTTTGTTTAGATGTTTATTTTACATATTTTACTTACCTGACTTAATAATATGTGACTATAATGTTTACAATTTACAATTTTGACTAATGTTTGACTAATAATTATAATCATGATAATTACAGTTTATTTTAACTTTTTGACTGATCTGCTAATTTTTAATATTTTAATACAAAAAAAAATTGTGCCTTCATTTTAACATCATAACTAAGACGTATGTTTTAATAACTTTTATTAAAAAAATTGCCACATTTAGTAGGTGTTTTAGTGTTTAGTTAACTATTAGAAATCTGAAATATGATTTTTATTCATGTACGTTTTTGAAAAGAGATGTACGCCATATTAATTTTGTAATGTCTGAAACTCTTTTAAATTACACTAAGAATTTAATAGTAATTCGTTAATAATCACTTGTATGTTTATGGCGGTCTGCACGCACCCAATGTTTAAAATAAAGGCTGTCAAAATATTGTTAAATCGTGGATTTTTGATAGCATGAACCGGTTTTTCATCGCCTATGTGAGCCCCGGTGTTACCCGTTCTTCTGGCACCGAAGGTATTTATGTGATTAGGTGCACTCCATATTTATAGTGCATACTTTTTGTATTTTTTGTTTTTATTACTGACTATCATGATATAATTTATCAGTGTTTTGACTAAATACATAATTTTAATTACGACTATTCATGACTAATATAATTGACAGTTAAATAATGTTTTATAGTAATAACATCATATTTTGACAGATAAATTGTTATTAGCAATATGTTTGAAAAATGTTTATGAAACTAACAATGAACAATTTTTTTTATTTTTATACTGATTAATGACAATTATGCATCTGTATTTGAAAATATTTTTCTTTGCTATAACACTAGTTCTTGTCCAGTGTCTAGAACAAACAAAAATTGTAATAAAAAGTAATATTCAATTTATTATGAAATGTTGTGTAATTATCTGCACGGTAACAAATTTAATGAATTAAACAAACAGAAAACACAGACAGAAAAAACTACTAGTGCATGTAAAAAAAGTAGTAAAAAATATTTAACAAATAAAAGGTTCATTTATTCCAAAATAAATAGCACTTACTGAAAAGTATTTTAAAAATTTAGTTTGTAAGGTTGATTATGAATACTAAACATCAAAATGTTTTAGTAAATATTTAATTAACATTAAATAACGTATCTAATCATAAAGAAGAAATATAATTTCGCTTTCGTTTACGATTTCTAAGTTGATTTTTTAGACTGTACACTGTGTACAAACGGGTTTTATTGAGTGATTTTAATTGCTATATATTAAGTTTATGTCCATGATTTGATTTATTAAACTAACAATACTAACAAAACTGCTTCTTTCATTTCTATTTCCTATGCTTATATGTCATTAGCATTGTACTTACATTATGTTTAATAGCTTAAATAATATTAACAACATTCGTAGGGCCTCTCATTTTTTTGAAAATAAAAAGCAGTCCATTTATGTAGCGAGAATCGAACCCGCAACCTTACGTTTCGCAGATGGTAACCCCCACCCACAGGCATAATCTAACCAGACTGAATATTGAAGACTGTTAAAACTGAGATAGAATATGAACTCAAAAACAGGCCAAATTTAATCTATTTTTAGTTTCTCTCATGGCCACTTCTCGTTGCGTGTAGAGCAGTGAGCGTAGTGTGTGCTACATACACAGAGTTAACTACACAATACAAAAATTTTAAACTTACAGTAATTTTGTAAATAGCAGTTAATGTAAATTGAATAAAATGACTGAATTGACATACGATTGGCATGTGGAGACTGAAAATCTGCCGGTGATGCGAATAGTGACCCCAAAAAATGTTATTATGTGCGGTATCTATGGCATGTAAGTACTAGTACTTAGATTTACTTTCAAGACTAGTTTACATACCTTTTTAAATAATTGTTTTATTAATCTCGACTACATCCAGAAAAAAAGGAGGATGTAGTTTTTGGTTTCTATGTGGGGTAACTTGTTGTTATTCTAGTTTTGTTAGTTAAGTTCCTAGCTCTATTACCCTTCGGTAAACTTCTTAGGTATTATTGAAATCATATGATAGAACTACGACTAACTAATTTTGAGAGGCATTGTTGCATAGAACAGCAAATATTTTAATAACATATCTGCTCTATTTTGATACGTTTTCCACGTACCTAAAAGATTTTGCAAAAAATAAGAAATGGGGTATTACTATCAATGGTATGTTATTGGTAGTATTTTTTTAAATTTTAAAGTGGCCACACTGTTGTAGTGAAAATGTCAAGTCAAGGTCAGTAAAGTCAAAATAGTCAACGCACGTCAAGTGTTAAAGTTTAAGTCTGGGTAGGGATATGTTATCGAAACAAAACATCGATAGCAATATTGCCACCTGAACCAATATATCGAATTACTCAGTTATTGAATACGTTTTAGCTACTCCTATTCTATAGTCATAGTCTAGTATTGGATTGCTGGGTTACAATATGAGTTTATACAAAATCCCAAAAAGTCAGCATTTTTTTTGATGTAATGGTAATAATGATTTTTATACATTTTCCTCGTGTTTTCGGATGAGAATGATAGATTTTTGTTTGGAATATCAAAAAAAATAAATGACGACAGATGTAGCAAATTAGCAATCATTCATTATACTTGGCTGACTATAGATCATAGATTGATAGTAAATAGGGTGTGAATTGTGATGCTATCATAGAAGAGTGTTGAGTCAGACTCAGTAGTACCAAAATACTCGGTACCGTTATAGAAAAGTATCGAGCGTTCGAGGATTTTTGCGAATGCCTCCCTCCCTATACTAGTCAAGTCAAAGTGTCAAAGTCAACTGTCAAACAAAGAAAATCCGGTCGGCTGTGTTGATGTTTTCATCAAAATAAATTCAAATTTCCGTACCAATAACAACAAAAAATGAGTTCGTCCCGGTTTAAAAATAGGTCCTCTAGCAGTAGTGTAAAAAGCGCGCCAAATGAAGATATGGACCAAGTCGATTGGGCTGAGAAATCACAGTTCATTTACGGAGGACCATTCATTAAAGCATATAAAGTTGAGCCCCTCATAGACACAACCACACCGAGGAATCTACAGCTTCAGGGGACGTTCAAACAGTATGTATAGTATGTGTATGTACGTTATACGTTCTGAAGAAAAAAAGATTTGTTATGGTTTCTAAAAAAAGGTTTCAAAACTGAGGTATGTACTTACATTCAAATTGCATAATTTAGAAGGATACAATGAACTTAAAATTAGCTACGCCTGTTCCAACCTCCTTACACTGGCAAAAGAACAGGCAAGAAACCCCTGGCAGGTCATTTTTGGGCACAATCATAATTTTTTCATTTTCACTATTTGAATTGGAGCAAGTTCAAACGTTCTCAAGCTTTTGTCATCTAAATAGTCTGATATTCATTTATAATAAGCTTTTCAAGTAAGAATTAGTTATATATAGACTTGAAAAGATATTGAAAAGTCTTTAGAAACCCAAAAGCTCAATTGAAACCAAAATATAAAAAACAATACTACATAAGCCTATTATACAAGTACCTCCTGATTGTGACTACCATTGTGTATCATGTTCAATTAATTAATGATTATGTAAAAAAAAAATACTTAATTATTTAATTATTTAGGGGACTAAATGACCTGCCGGACATTGGCAAAAATTAAAATCTTTTTTATCAACAAATGCTACGACAGCTTATACATAAAACAACAAATTCACTAAATGACTAGAATAGATTGGTCTGGTCATACATTTCTATACACTAATTTGGGTCACAAGTTTTGTTGTTCTTCTCAGAAAGTAAATTTTTACACAAACAAATGAAGGGGTCCACTGCAATAATGATGAATGTCCAATTTTTTTTAAATCTTAACGAGTAATACCATTCGGTCACATAACATTATATTTAGAAATCTTGTTAGCAAACTTCGCAATATCGCTTGCAGTCTCGTGATAAATATGTTTTAAATATTTTGGCTACACGGCTAGAATGCACAATGTCACAGGTATTTACGACAATAATAACATTTTATTTATAATCTTCGGGTCTGAGTTTTTTTACACCGTTTATAAATTTAAAACCCAATTATCTCAAAACTAAAGTTAAAGGACATTCATCATTATTGCAGTGGACCCTTCAAATGAATCAATTTTATAATCGAGATCAAGTAACAAAACTACTTTCTAGTGGCATATTTAGTTACTAGCTATCCTGATTGTTTTTTCTGGAATAAAAGTAGCCTATGTGTTTATCCAAGGTATAAGCTATCTCCATTGCAAATTTCACTCAAATCCGTTCAGTAGTTTTTGCGTGAAAGAGTAACAAACATCCATACTCGCAAGCTTTCATGTTAATAATACTAGTAGGATAACTAGATTAAAAAAATTGCTTTATAGCTCTAAAATCCAGGAACCTTGTCTCATAAAAGTCTCCTCAAAAGTATGTCATACAAAATAAAATATGCGCTGATGTGACAACCTCCTTATTTTCGTCGGCTAAAAACTATTTTAATCTGTCATCTTCATATCATAAGCTGAGAAAATGACTAACAAATAAATGGTTTACATAGTTTTCGGCAATTTCGACCTATTTCGTACGGCCCGGATAGCTCAGTCGGTAGAGCATTGGACTTTTAATCCAAGGGTCCAGGGTTCAAGTCCCTGTTCGGGCGATCACTTTTTGCGCTATAATTTCGTTTTGCTAACAATATTTTATTGAATTCGTGAAAAAAATTAATATTTTCACTTAGAAGTTTGATTTTTAACACAATAAAAAGAGACCAAGCCCAAGTATTTGATATACATTTTAATTTGATACTGTATAACGCATTCTTGAGGAAAAGGGTCTTGATAGACAGACGGACTGACAACAAAGCGATCGTATATGGGTTCCGTTTTCCTTTTGAGGCACGGAACCCTAAAAAAGTTGATTTGCCGACGCAAAAATTAGGTTTTATAAGTTTGACGTCGATGTCTGTGTCTGTGCCATCGTAGCCTCAAACGGATGGACCGATTTCGATTTAGTTTTTTTCATTTGAAAGCCAGTTTCCTCTCGGTGGTTCTTGCTATGTTTGGTTAATATCGGTCCAGCAGTGCAACAGTATCCGCTCTTTTCCTAACTGGTGTAAGGCATTTTTAGCTATGCTTGATGAAAATAGACGATAACAAAACGTATATATTTTTTTTTTTAAATTGGTCCAAGATGTCGGGCGTTTTTAAATTTTTTTATATTAATATTATAATTATTTGTTTTACAGGAGTTTCGCGTACTATTCACTGAAAGAACGAATGCCAGTTATCCTGACCAAAGTAATTGACTATTTATCTAGAGAAAATGCAAATATCAAATCAAGATACAATGCTGTAAGTTAGTTAATACGTATTACTAGCTGTTCCCCGCGGTTTCACCCGCGTGGATTACAGTTTGTTGCGATAAAAAATAATCCTTTGTCCTTCACCAGTTTTTAAACTCCATATCAAATTTCATAAAGATCGCCACTTCTAGTAAGCACAAGTTTTGAAAACTATAAAAGTTTTCGTCAACGTTTACTACCGCCAACTTGTCAAAGTGGCAACTCGTACTGCATAAATTCAAAAAGTAACTCGAAAACTTTGTTGGAGTACGAACAAAACTATTGAAAATAAAAAATATATAGTTTAAAAAACTAAAAAAAAAACACTTTGAACACGTTTAGTCTATGAAACCAAGCCCAATCTATTAGACTTGTCAAAACGAATCAAATGAGCCCAAACTTGATGGATTTACTAGTAGCCGTTGAAGAGTTTTACCATCCATCTCCTGGCTCCATCATCAGATCACGTTGATGATATCAAATTATTGCATTGTCATCGGGATTACATATACATACAAAGTTTCAAGTCGATACGACAATTAGAAGTAGGTTAAAATTGACTTCTAAGATACGGCTCAATAGTTTTAAGGTTTCTGGAACAAATAAACAATTAAATTTTTTTATATATTAGTAGTTATAGATGTATTAATAAAATTAACCGATGGGGAAGAAAGGTTCTCGAGTGGCGACCACGAACCGGAACACGATCTGTAGGTAGGCGTCCCACTAGGTGGAGCGGGGACATTGTAAGAGTCGCGGGGAGCCGATAGATGCAAATGGGTAGTAGCCGTTCATGGTGGTGTTCAAGGGGGAGACCTATGTTCAGCAGTGGACTTCTTCCGGCTGATGATGATGATGATAGATGTATTATAGATGCTCCCCGCGGTATATCTCATTTCTGTGTTCGCTTTTAAAAATATTTTTCTTACAGAGTGATGAAGACATAAGGTCCTACATAAAATACGTCACAAAATTGAAGAACGACCTGGTGACTAATAAAAAATACGATCTGCTCACTGTAAGTATATTTATTAACTGTATTTACTATAAGTATCAGTGGCGGATTTACACATTTGCTGCCAGTAGGCTAAGTATTCAAATTTTGCCGCCCCTACCAACTTCGTCGTCATAAACCTTTTAATTAAATTCCTTACTCCTTACCCAAGTTCAGCCGGTTCGTTGACCGCCATTCTTGTCCAGGTGGACAACTCCGAAGCTCAGAAGTGGAACACGTGGTTGGAGGCGCAGCATCAGCAACACTACTTCACCAACACGTGGGTGTTCTCCGAGTGCTACGTGTACCGACGTCTGCGGGAGGGCTGCGAGCTGTAGTGAGTGGACTCATCATCTCCATCATCAGCTGGAAAAAGCTGCTTTTTTAGGGTTCCGTACATCAAAAGTAAAAGCGGAACCCTCGGTGCGTACGTCCAACTCGCACTTGGCCGGTTTTTATTAATTATAGGGTTCGACCTCGCGCAGGTCACCTTTACGGCCTGTAGCGCTAGTACAAGTTTTGAAAACTTTAAAAGTTTGCGTAAACATCAAAGTTTCATCAACTTGACAACCACACGCAAATCTTAATGTAGATAAATCATGCCAACAGTCAAAAAAACAAGGCCTGATTTAATTTTATTAAAGCAGAGTTCGAAATGAACATTAGGTTCCCGCTATAAGAAAAAAAATAAAAGGTCACCTTAATCATGCGCCACTTAGCATGAAAAGAATAGTTAGTTTTTTCCTTGTGTACAACTTCCTCAATGAGAAAAATGAAATCAACCTAAGACAACTTTTAGTGCCGATTTTGCTGCATCACTGTGTCGTCTCCTAATTTAGGTGCCAAAAAGCCTTCGATTTTATGAGCCATAAATTGTGTGTTAGCCTACGACACGAGTCTACAGCTCGCACATCTGTATCTTCGAAACGAATGAGGCTACGGTGAAGTATTATAGCTCAAAATGCAATGCGTAAACGACTGCCAAATAAAATTAAGGTATTAGAATTCGATTCGAATCGATATTTCTTGTGAGAATGAATCGTTATCCCTAATGATTATTTCTATTCCAGCCAAAGTCTGAAGGACTTCGACCCGTTTGACGAGCAAAAAGACAAGTCGTTCAATGACAGCATGGAGTTGATGTGCGTGGCGGCAGACAGAGTGGTCACAATGTTGCCACAGACCGAAAAGGATCAGAGAAAAGCTGATTTCATCACCTTACTAAAGGTAGTTTCATCATCATCATCATCATCATCATTTTACGGTTCCATACCTCACATTACTTATGAAGGAGTGCAACTTTATAATAAAACTAGCTGTTCCCCGCGGTTTCACCCGCGTGGGCTACAGCTTTATGCATGCAAAGTCTCAGCCCGATCGGTTTAAAATTGACAAAGTTTCATAAAAACTTTCATCCCCTATTTTATCCCCTTGGGGGTAGAATTAATCAAAATCCTTTCTCAGCGGATGCCTACGTCATAACATCTACCTGCATGCCAAATTTCAGCCCGATCCATCCAGTGGTTTGGGCTGTGCGTTGATAGATCACTATGTCAGTCAGTCACCTTTGAGTTATATGTATTTAGATAAGAACTTATACATTTTTCGTTTCAGCTCTGCTTGTGGGCGAACAAATGCGACTTGTCCCTTTCGGCCGGTGAACAAGTCTCGCTCTCAGGACAGACAGACAGAAGTGCCCCACCGCTGGACCCTTTCCAGATGATCATAGACCTCAAGGACAAGGTAGGTTGTCTGGTAGAAAACGCTCTGGGTGATAACACCGCCCATTGTAACTTTATGAATCCCGGGAGGGGCAAATATATGAGTGACTAGTTCCGCCCCGCGGTTTCACCCGCGTCTTCCCGCTATACTGCAAGAACCTTTTTCCGGGATAAAAAGTAGCCTATGTGTTAATCTAGGGTATAAGCTATCTCCATTCCAAAGAACATTGGCCACTTCTCATACTGCCCTGGACCTGAACGCAATATATTTTGTATGAAAATATTCGTTTCTGTCAATGTCACTTAGTTTTTGTTCATATTTGGTAAATGATGTTGATTTTAATGACTTAATTTAAGTAGGGCCGACTTCCAAAGCGTGTAACGGAATAAAAAAGAAAATGCGGAGTGCGTTCAAAACATCCAAGCATTGTGTAAGTTAAAAAATGTCCAAAGAAACTCCGAAGTTAAAAAATCGATATCTTTTTTTTCTACAGTTTCTTTAAAATGTCGTTTGTATAATCTTAATAGGCAAAAAATTGAAAATTTTTATCGTATATAAATCGTTTTCATACGACCTCGGGTCCGTTTTGGCCATTGTTCTTTCATTCAGATCCGTTGAGTAGTTTTTGCGTGTAAGGGTAACAAACATCCATCCATCCATACTCACAAACTTTCACATTTATAATACATATACATATTTGTTTTTACAGCTAGTGGTAGATGATACCGGTAAAATAATGGACAGTGTGATCAACAAAGCGGAAGCCATAGCGAAAGCAATAGAAGGGGTATGTATATAATTTTAATAAAATTCTAAATTAAACTTAAAAAAAACTCCCGACAATCATAACTTCTTAGTTCTCTTGAACACTCTCGATCAAGTCACCTTTCGAATAAAAAAAAACAACGCACTTGGTTGTTGGAATCGCGCGCAGAGGGTTCCGTATAAACTTGGGTTTGTTTTTGTGTTATTAAACTACATATTTTCTATTAGATGTGCTGTAAGACCTTATTTCAGGATTCTAGGTCAACGGGAAGTACCCTAAAGATTTTTGATTACCTTATGAAATCGCAAAATATGCTAATTAAAAAATATCGGACTATTAAATGACAAAAAAAAACAGCTTGAGGTTTTAGTGAACTTGCTCCAATTCAATCAATTAGTAATAAGAATAAAATTGACAATGTGATCGCGCCAAAAAAATTACCTGCCGGGCGTTTCTTGCCTGTACCCCTAGTACAAGTTTTGAAAACGATAAAAGTTTTCGTAAACGTCGACGTTTACTACCGCCGACTATTCAAAGTGGCAACTCGATCTGCTGAAATTCAAAAAGTAACTCAATATCATTGTTGGAATATGATTATAACTATTTAAAATAACCCGTATTAACGATTCCAGTTCCTCCCAGTCTCGGTAAGATTCGCTGAAAAAAAATATGTATGGATGGAAACGAAAACTTTTATAGTTTTTGTAAACTATCAAAACGTCCTGTACTAGGGGTACTGTTCTTTTGTCGGCGTAAGGAGGTTGGAACATGTGTAGCTAGTTTTATGTTTGACGTTTTAAAGTGATCACAATGTATCCTAGTGAATAAAGTACAAATGAATTTTGAATTTTGCAAAATATGCGATGTAACGGTCATATATTTTGACTCCGTTGACTCACACGTTTGGTTTTTTTCACAGCTGAAAGAGACCGTAGAGCCTATACTTGATACCTCAACGCGTCCTTGAGAAAAAGTGTCTCGACAGACAGACAGACAAGACAACAAATTCTTGTCATCATAGGATCTATAAGCGTTCCGTTTGTCGTTTTGAGGTACAGAACTCTAAAAAATGAGTCGGAATGAATACAAAAACACATACAGAATATCCTTACTCAATATTAAATATATTCAACTTTTACAGAATACAACGTTCAAATATCAATGCAGTTGTCACAGATTGGCTACCTTAGCGTGCATGCCGCTTTGCAAAGAGGTTTATTTAATTAAATACCTACTTAATTAGATAATTAGCGTAGAATAATAATAAATAATTAAATTGTAATTTATATTTAACCATATCGACTTATGTAGACAAGTATAAATAAATAGTTGACGAGAAATAACATTTTTGTGTTGTAATATAGAATATATTATTTGAAATATAGATTTGTGCAAATTGATTTAGTTAAAAATGTATAGTAGTTTATAGTTAAACATTTTGTTTAGTCACTAAACAAAATTTTAGTGATTGGGATCAAATACATGTGCCTCCTTTTTAGTGATTGGGATCAAATACATGTGCCTCCTTTTTAGTGATTGGGATCAAATACATGTGCCTCCTTTTTAGTGATTGTGATCAAATACATGTGCCTCCTTTTTAGTGATTGGAATCAAATACATGTGCCTCCTTTTTTCGTATTTAACCAACGAAAAAAATCCCCACACATATTTTTTCACAGAGTAGTTCGATTTTTATGATTCTTTGATTGATGAAGTAGAGATCTAATATCTAATTTGACGAAACGGTAGTCGAGTTGGTAGTGACTCTGCCTATGAAGCGGTCCCGGGTTCGAATCCCGGTAAGGGCAAATATATGTGTGATGAGCACGAATATTTGTACCTGAGTCTTGGATATTTCTATCTATATAAGTATGTATATCGTTGTCTAGTACCCATAACACAAGTTTCGAGCATAATTTAGAGCTAGGTCAATTTCTGTGAATTTTTTGTCTACTATTAAAAAAAAAATTACAATTGACAATTAAATCTCTTTTTTTTATTATAATATTTTCATTTTCCAGGCTCCAAAAACCGAGTCGGAAAGTGCGACGACCTCCCCGACCGCATCATCACCTTCCGAATTGGAGGGGGAGGCGCCGGAGCCCCCCAAAGTACCCTGTCCCGCTAAGATGACGATACCCCAGTCCGTTATGTTTGGTAAGATTACATCATCATCCCTTCCCATCATCACCTTCCCACTGCTGGGACTCTGGCCTTCACTCAGAGAGAGATTTGCAAAAAAACTAGCTGTTCCCCGCGATTTCACCCACGTTGGTTTTAAGTATTCTATGTCCTTCTCCATGTTTCAAACTGTCTATATATTTACTAATATTATTAACGTGAAAGTTTGTGAGTATGGATGGATGGATGTTTGTTACTCTTTCACGCAAAAACTACTGAACGGATCTGAATGAAATTTGGAATGGAGATAGCTTATACCCTGGATTAACGCGTAGGCTTCTTTTTATCGTGGAAAAGGTTCCTGCGGGATAACGGGAAGACGCGGGTGAAACCGCGCGGCGCTGCTGGTAATTTTTATAATCATCATCATCATCATCAGCCTGTATCAGTCCACTGCTGGACATAGGCCTCTCCCAAGGCACGCCACTGAGCCCGGTCTTCGGCTCTTCTCATCCAACTACTGCCAGCCATTTATATATTGAAAACTCATATTTTATTCATACAGTTCCGTTCAGTAGTTTTGAAGAGTAAAAAATGGTTTTTCATCATCATCATCATCATTATCAGCCTTTCACGTTCCCACTGCTGGGACTCTGGCCTTCTCTCAGAGAGAGTATGGGCTGTAATCTCCCACGCGGGCCCAGTGCGGGTTGGTAGATGTCGCATGCCCTTGAATGTTGCAAAATGGTTTTTATTCACTTCAATTGACGACCGATGTGGCGCAATGGGCGGATAGCCGACTGTGAAGCGTGAGGTCGCGGGTTCGATTCCCGCTACAGGACAAATATTTTGTGCATTGAAAAAAAAGCGCAAGTATTTGTTCTGTGTCTGGGTGTTGTGGATCCCCGATCCTCGTAGTTTCTGATACCCTAGATACAGGGAAACCTAGTTAGGGGTCAGAGTCTATGTATGTGATTGTGCGGGCATTAAAATTAAAAAAAAATAAAAAAAAATAATAATTTGGAGCCAGATTTTGTAGTTAGCGCTTTAATAATTTTAGATTACATTTACATTGGTGCTTTACATAATTCCAGATATAATTTGCGACAACGCGGGCTACGAGCTGTTCGCAGACTTGTGTTTGGCGCATTTCTTGATAGCGCAGAAAATTGTACAAAAGGTAAATAAATATAATATTATGTTCAATTTAAAAGGGTTGACTAAAGTCACCTGATGTTAAGTGACGATGCGGTCGAAGATGGCGCCACGCTACACCTGGACTGGGAGCTGGCTCTCAAGTGAGGCTGCCGGAACACACCGATAGATGCACGGCGACAGATTCTTAACAAGAGGGTTGTAACAAGAAGGTGCCACCAAGCCATGGTTTCATCACGATGTTCCTCCTTCACCGAAAGCTCAAGCTCGTTGTAGGATTCGAACCCACGTCCTGCGGATCGCAAGCCGAGGTCACAACCAATGAGCCGTACTTCAGTACCCCTAGTACAAGTTTAGAGAACGATAAAAGTTTTGGTAAACGTCGACGTTTACCACCGCCGACTTGTCAAAGTGGCAACTCGATCTGCTTAAATTCAAAAAGTAACTCAATAACATAATGATTTAAAATAACCCGTATTAACGATTTCAGTTCCTCCAAGTCTCGGTAAGATTCGCTGAAAAAAATATGTATGGATGGAAACGAAAACTTTTATAGTTTTTGTAAACTATCAAAACCTGTACTGATCAGCTACCTTCGACCACATCGACACCTAACATCACGTGACTTGTGGTCAAACGCTTCACTTGTTTTATCTAAATTTTCCTACCCGCGCGGCGCCGGGGCGAGTCGCTAGTCAATTAATAAGCTTTCTGAACGTTTCAGATCAGATTCCACGTCAAGAACATGCCCTGGTTTGTGTCGGACGTGACTCCTAGAGATTTCAAGTAAGATTCTGTGACATACCAGCTGTTCCCCGCGGTTTCACCCGCGCGGGCTACAGTTTATCACGATAAAAAGTAGCCCATGTCCTTCCTCAGGATTCAAACTATCTCCGTACCAAATTTCATTGAAAACGGTCCAGTAGTTTAGGCGTGAAAGGGAGACAAATAGACAGTTACTTTCGCATTTATAATATTAGTAGGTATTCTTATAATACTTTATACTACTAGCTGCGCCCCGCGGTTTCACTACAATTTATTGCAATAAAAAGTTTGAAAGGGTTTGAACTATCTTCACATCATATTTGATCAAAATCCGTTCAGTAGTTTCTGCGTGGAAGAGTTGTAAACTTCTATACTCACGAACCGTCACAATAATAATATTGGTAGAATATAATTCATTTTTTAATACTTAAATAATAATAATAATAATGCCCGCACAATCACATACATAGGCTCTGACCCCTAACTAGGTTTCCCTGTATCGGGGATCCACAACACCCAGACACAGAACAAATACTTGCCCTTTTTTTTTCAACGCACAAATATTTGTTCTGTTGCGGGAATCGAATCCGCGACCTCACGCTTCGCAGTCGGCTATTCGCCCATTGCGCCACATCAGTCGTCAAATCATGTAGATGTAAATTTTGGAGCGCAATTTTTCAGCTCGGTACATAATTTAATGACTATTTTCAGATTCGTGATAGATTCCTGCGCTAACGCACAATTCAGTAGAACGATAGCACCGGAAACGGAACCAGGTACGTTACTAAATTTTTCAAATTATTTTTTACTTTTTAACGTAACCTTTTTTTTTTACTATTTACAGGGTAGCGTTTGACCACAAGTCGCCTGATGTTAAGTGACGATGTGGTCGAAGGTGGCGTCACGCTACACCTGGACTGGGAACTGGCTCTCAAGTGAGACTGCCGGAACACACCGATAGGTGTTTGGCGACAGATTCTTAACGAGAGGGTGATAGCTAGCCAGGTGAGTACTAGAAAACACCCTACCACCAAGCAACCTATGTATAAGTTAATATATCTCAATGTGTACATCCATGGTATAAGCTATCTCTATTCCTAATTTCACTCAAATCCGTCCAGTAGTTTTTGCGTGAAAAAGTAACAAACATCCATGCATTCATACCCACAAACTTTTAGAACGGTGATATCTTATACACTGGATCAACACATAGGCTACTTTTTATCCCGGAAAAAGGTTCCTGCGGGAACTGCGGGGTGCAGCTAGTGACGTATATTTCTCTTCTAAATGTAAATGTTTCAGCGGCGGAGGAAGGGGGCGAAGCCCCGGAGCCCCGGGTGCTCACCGCGGACAACCTGAGGGCGCTGGGAGAGCAGTGGAAGCAGTACCTAGAGGACGGGACTTTTGAACTGATGGTAGGTGAATTTTGATTTCCTAGAAAATTTAAGCGAAATCTTGTTACAAAATGGTGTCGATTCGGTTTTGCATTCTCTAAACTAAATTAAGTTTGACAGGTCTAATAGTATTGCTGTCTTTTTCTAACCACTGAAGTAAAAAAAGGACAGCATTACTCTTAAACCTGTCAAACCTACCTATGCATTTTTTTACCAATCCGGATAATTCACACATATGTTTCAAATTTAAAAGACGATAATGGTTTGTTATTAGTATTTATGCATCGGCACAGATGCGGCTAGCAAAAATAATGAGTAAAATATAAAACGTATGATAAAAATAGACTTTTGACAATTTATAATACAGGTAAAACATATGTGAATGACCCGGAATGGTTAAAAAATGCATAGGTGAAAATATGTGTAGCGAAAAGAACGAGTAGAAATTAAATCGTGTGAGAAAATTATCCATCGGTCGCAGTATCGTATGGAATATAAAGCAAATGGGGAAAAACGCGAATGGGACTAAAAATATTGGAGAAAAATAATTTTGGGTATTACACCCATACAGTCTGTAAGTACATAGTAAAAATATTTTTTTTTCTACCCTGCTTTTCTTATTTTTGTCTTCTCAGTCGGAGGACTTCTGGACGTGGCCGCATGTCTACAAGGACATGAAGCAGTACGACCCCACGCTTTACCGGAAGCTGCAGTACGCGTGCGCACTACTGTTTAAAGGGGACCTCAGCTACCGCAAGTTGCTCGGCGAGCGGAACTGCAACCCCTATTCGAGCTTCGAATCGAACTTGCAAGGTGAGCTTTTTTGTTTACTGTAGAAAGTTTTTTAGAAATTATGTTTTGGTCGAACATTTGGAATGTTACCAGGAGTTTATTATAACTTACTAGTTTCGCTTCGCGATTTCATCCGCGTCTTCCCGTCATCCCGCAGGAACCTTTTTGCGGGATAAAAAGTAAACGTGAAAGTTTGTAAGTATGGATGGATGGATGGATTTTTGTTATTCTTTCACGCAAAAACTACTGAACGGATCTGAGTGAAATTTGGAATGGACATAGCTTATACCCTGGTTTCACACATAGGCCTGGATTCACACATAGGCATGTGTGAATCCAGGGTATAAGCTATGTCCATTCCAAATTTCATTCAGATCCGTTCAGCAGTTTTCCGTTTGCGTGAAAGAATAACAAAAACCCATCCATCCATCCATACTCACAAACTTTCACGTTTATAATATCAATAGGATAGGATGCGAAAGTTTGTGTGTGTGAATGTTTGTAACTCTTTCACGCAAAACTACTGAACAGATTTGAGTGAAATTTGGAATGGAGATAGCTTATACCCTGGATTAGCGCATAGGCTACTTTTTATCCCGGAAAAGGTTCCTGCGGGATAACGGGAAGACGCGGGTGAAACCGCAGCTAGTACTGAATTAACTAACAATTAAATCTTTTGTCCTTATTAGTATAGATAGATTATATTATTGGTTATTTGTTTCGTTCCAGGGTTCATCCCGGCGCCAATAATAGCGGTACGAACTGTCAAAGCGGAACTAATATGCGGTATGCCGAAGGGGAAATTTGAGCAAATTACGAAGATCGACAGCAAGTGGATGCAGAAAGGAGATTATGGGTAAGAATATGAGAACGACAACGAACGATATTATTTTTGCTTATTTACTGGGTAGTGTTTGACCACAAGTCACCTTTTAAGCATGTTAAGTGACGATGTGGTCGAAGGTGGCGCCACGCCTCATCTGGATTGGGATCTGGCTCTCAAGTGAGGCTGCCGTAACACACCGATAGGTGCTCGGCGACAGATTCCTATTGATATGTGACATAACGAGTCCATTAGTTTTGCAGAATTTCTCTCGCGAATTAAAGGCATTAATAACAATGTTTCACTCGCCATTCTGATGTCACAGCGCGATGAGACTTTCCTTAGTAAAGTTGGGACCCAGTCTGTTAAATCCCGAAAACAGCATTTAAATCTTTTGATTAGTTAGAACTATTTTTTTTCCGGAAAAGATTCATGCTGGATAATGATTTTGTATGCCGATAATTCTCGTTTTTATTTTTCTTTATTTTCCTGTATTAGATTTCTGTGAATTTATTATTTTTTAGGGTTCCGTCCCTCTAACTGAAAAACGAAACACTGTTATGATTACTTTGTTATCCGTCTGTCTGTTTTAATGGTAGTTTATCAAAAAAAAATTACCTAAAAAACGTTTATGCTATTTCCTTATACAGAGTGATCCACTACTGCGCTAAGGCGGAACCACTGAAGGTTTCTGACAAACCTTGCATCGACTACGGAACTACCTGCTTCGGGACCGGCTGTCCAGTACACACGGACATGTGATTTTTATATATGTATGTATATAGAGGTACGTACATACGGTATTTCATTTTTGTCTCTCTAACCCGCAGGGACCTTTTTCCGGTATAAAACGTAACCAAGTTTAAATCCAAGCTAAAATTTGACTTCGTGCTAAATTTCAATTAAATCTGTTGAACCGTTTTAGCGTGAAGAAGTAACGAACATACACTCACAAACTTTCGACTTTTATAATATTGACCACAAGTCACCTGATGTTAAGTGACGATGTGGTCGAAGATGGCGCCACGCTACACCTGGACTGGGAACTGGCTCTCAAGTGAGGCTGCCGGAACACACCGATAAGTGCTTGGCGACAGATTCTTAACTTGAGAGTGGTAGCTAGTTTTACGAGCACTAGGAAATGTATACGTTTTTTTGTTTCAGGTACAAAAGGAGCTCATTTTTTGTTGTTATTTAAATTTTTATCAATTTTTCTAACTCATCTGCTTGTTGGCACAATTTTTGAAATCTAATTAAATTATTCACCTTTTACATTGTTACGTAAAATAATAAAAACATTGTTTACTTAATACGTAATTTTATTTATTTTCTTAGGAAGTTTACCATCCAAATGTACAATGCGATTAAAATAAGAATAGGATCGGCCTAGCGCAATGTTGTGACGTCACTACGGGAACTTGGTATAGTGTGCAAAAAAGCAATGTAAAAAAATATTGGTTTGTTTTATATTGTAATAGCACGTATTTTTTTTATCTGATAGGTAGAGAAAAAATCAGTCCAAAAACGAATCATAGGTAGGTAAACTGTAAAGTAAACACATTGAACTGTCTTTATTTAGTGAATGTACGTATTTTAATTTTATTCGCTCAGCTCTTCAATTCCACTCATGTCCTGATGCCCAACTGAATCAGACTCCTCGTAATAATTTATTCAAGATCTTTTAGTTTTGCCGTTTGAAGAATATTATTTTCCATGTTTATTTATGAATATTATTTTACATTAGATGATAATTCAAAAATCGGGATACTAAATCGCTAAACCGGGATTCCAGGAGACAATGACCAAAATCAGTAGATCTCCCAATAAATCGGAAACTTTTGCAACACTGCGTCTGTGCTGCCAACCTTATAAATATATAAATTTTATAAAATGAACGATTTTTAGTCATTCATTTAAAATTAATCTATTTTTAAGTTTGTTCTGCTGACCATACTTATATGACTAGTATTATGCACTTTAGCCAGCGGGCCGACGTTTCAAACAAAGCTGCAATATGATAGTAAAGTGCTAGAAGAAGTTGACACCACAAAATTTCTTGGTCTTATTATAGACAAGAAATTAAACTGGAAGGCGCACATTGAGTACCTTAGCAAAAGATTGAGCACTTCGGCATATGCCCTATATAAATTAGCTCCACAACTTAATTCGGAGTAACAGCCTACTACCATGGTTTAGTTGCATCAGTCTTACGCTACGGCATCGTTTTTTGGGGCAACTCCACTGATAAAGAAATAGCCTTTAAGGCCCAAAAGAGGTGTATACGAGCTATGTTCAATTTACAATCCACTGATAGCTGTGAGGCCTATTTTAAAGAACATAAAATTTTGACACTGCACATCGCTATATATTCTGGAATCAGCTGCATTCGTCAAATCAAACCCAAATCTATTCCCACGTCCTGCAGATACTGTTATACCCGTAGTAGGCGAGACAACAGTAGACTTCGTCTGCATACTGCTAAGACTACTTTTGCGCATAAAAGTATATTCTGTATGGCTCCAGTTATTTATCATAAAATACCCTCGTCATTAAAACAACTCAACACTAATTTGTTCAAGAGAAGAGTTCGGAATCTACTGGCAGACAAATGTTGTTACCATATCACTGATTTATGGACACATTTTGAATACAAATTGGACTTGATGTTTTACTTAATTTTTATTTTGGATCTTTTTATTTAAATTATTATTTCTCTGGACATTATTTTGATTATATATATATTTTTTGTTACTTCCCAATTTTTGTACGCCTTTACAGGCAAAACGTGTACCTAAGTACTTTTCTAGATTTAACACCTTGCATGCTCTGTATGTATGTATACACATGTTTGACAATAAATAATCTTTATCTTTATGAGTGAAGTTAGCCGAGAGCCCGTCCTATTCTTATTTTAATCGCATTGTACAGATTTTGATGCCCCGAGAAAACTTTAGTTGAAATAAAAGATGTTTTCTAGAGAGTAATATTTCATTTATTTGTTTAGAAACACAGATTTGGCTACTTACATTGTAATACATACATACACACATTACATTGTAATATAACAAATTATTGGTTAAATATTTTACATCTTTCGTAATATATCGGAATCTAAAATTTGAAATACAATACAGCACAATTTCTTCTAAAATACGGGTAAAGTCAAACGACTGTACTGGTAAACTTCATTCAAACTACATAGTCAAGCTAATAAAAGTGTTTTAAAAATACATACAGTCTAACATAGAACCTCCTCCTGTCTTGAAGTCGGTTAATAACACTTTACAGTTTAACTTTGTGATTTAGCGCCGATTTTGTAAACGTCCGTAAGTAAAACGTCACACCTTATTTCGTTAAATTTAAACTTTTTGACAAATTTTCCGTAGGTACTAAAATTTTACAATCATCATCATCATCAGCCTTCCACGTTCCCACTGCTGGGACTCTGGCCTTCTCTCAGAGAGAGAGTATGGGCCGTAATCTACCACGCGGGCCCAGTGCGGGTTGGTAGATGTTGCAGTTTTTGGACATGCCGGTTTCCTCACGATGTTTTCCTTCACCGTTTTGAGCGATGGCATATCCGCACATAACTTATTAAGTCAAAGGTGCGATTCGAACTCGGTGTCGGCGTCTTGTAAGTCGGACGCGTTACCGTTCGGCCACCATCGCTCAAATAATTTTACAATACGAATTTTTATTGATATAGGTAACATTAGAATTAGGTTTTGAAAACCAGCAAGAACTTTTTCGTGATGATAATTATAGCGTTTGCCCCATTGCCGAAATATCGAGAATTATCCCATTACAAAACCTAATTTTCATGTACATAATTGATTTTTACTAACAAGTTAATAAATATTAGTCTCTACAAACACAGAATTTACAAGTAATACAACTATTAAATAAATACTCCATATTATATGCTATTACAATTTCTATGTACTTTACAGAAACAGTCTTAAAACTAAATTTTGGCAATCTTTTTTTTATAACTTTTTAAACCATAGAGCAGTGTTTTTTTTTTTTTTTACTATTTACAGGGTAGCGTTTGACCACAAGTCAGCTGATGTTAAGTGACGATGTGGTCGATGATGGCGCCACGCTACACCTGGACTGGGAACTGGCTCTCAAGTGGGGCTGCCGGAACACACCGATAGGTGCACGGCGACAGATTCTTAACGAGAGGGTGGTAGCTAGCCAGGCGAGTACTAGAAAATACCCTACCACCAAGCTATGGTTTCATCACGATGTTTTCCTTCACCGAAAGCTCAAGCTCATTGCAGGATTCGAACTCACGTCCTACGGATCGCAAGCCGACGTCACTACCACTGAGCCATCATCGCTATAGTGGTACGCGTACACCCCCAGGGTACGTGAAGTTGTATCAAGGGGTACGTGCGGCTATCAGTAAAAACAAGAACAAAGTCCAAAATATCATTTTACTAGCTGTGCCTGCGGCGTTACCCGCGGTTTAAGTAGCCTATCTGTTAATCCAGGGTGTCAACTACCTGTATACCAAATTTCATCAAAATTGGTCCAGGCGTTTGAGCGCGAAGAAGTAACCAACATACACACACACACTCACAAACTTTCGCATTTATAATATTAGTGTGATTGCTACAATAAGGGGTACGCAGGTATGAGGTTTTTTTTGAAGTGGTACGCAGCGTAAACTAATTGGGAACCACTGCCATAGAGAATAAAAAGCAAAGGAGAACATGTACCTTCTAGAACTTCCTTCGACCGCAAAATCGTTTAGCAAAGTCAATTTTCAAGTTAAAAAAAATAGTCATTACGTACTGAGAGAATTATGGACGTAAATTTTAAATCCTTGAATTCGAATTTCAACAAAGTTTACGAAATACATTTGGCATTTAGGCAGTAAGAGCTGCCACTTTGACATATTGGCGGTAGTAAACTATGACGTTTACGAAAACTTTTATAGTTTTCAAAACTTGTACTAAGGGTACAGATGTTAAGTGACGATGCGGTCGAAGGTAGTGTTGTGGAACAATCGATAGTTTTCATCTGAAAAATGCCATACTATCGATAGTATTGTTGTAAATAAAAAATGTGATCGCGCCCAAAAAATTACCTGCCGGGCGTTTCTTGCCTGCTCTTTTGCCGGCGTAAGGAGGTTGGAACAGGCGTCGCTAGTCTTACGTTTGACGTTTTAAAGTGATCATTATTATGTATCCTATTAAATAAAGAATTTTGAATTGAATACTATCGATAGTATTGCCTCGTGCTATCGACAGTATTGATAGTGTTGCGATTGGTAGCTATCGATAGTTCGATCGACAACGCTAGCCGAAGGTGGCGCCACGCCGTCGTTCGGTCGTTTTTGACGGTGTCCGACCGCACAATGTCCCGTTTTGTCGTTCAAGACCCCCGCGTGGTCGTTAGTCGTTAAGAGCGACCCACCCGTCGTTCCCGTCGGCTAGCTTCACCTGTATCAGTCGCAGCACCGCTCCGTTTTCGTCAGTTCCCAACTGTAATGAGAAAACAATAGCGAATTTGTATTCTTTGATATTCATCATCATCATTGACGACCGATGTGGCGCAATGGGCGGATAGCCGACTGTGAAGCGTGAGGTCGCGGGTTCGATTCCCGCTACAGGACAAATGTTTGTGCATTGAAAAAAAAAAAAAACAAATATTCGTGCTCATCACACATATATTTGCTCTTACCGGGATTCGAACCCGGGACCGCTAGCTTCGCATGCAGGGACACTACCCACTCGGCCACCGCGTCGTCATTTAAATGGATACCTGTGGTAGATGCGTCGAATTCGCAGGATCTATGAGAGTTCCAGATTCGATAGCAGCATCAAATTTATCTGTAACAATAACAAACGCGTAAAGGGTCAAAATACTTAGTAATATTGTCTTCATCACACGAACATTATAAACAGAGGTGGGCGTTTAAACGGAAAGCGGTTTAAAACAGCCTCTTTTAAAAATTAGCGCATAAGCGGGCTTTATATGAAAACTAGCGGCCCGCCCCGGCTTCGCACGGGTATTTAGCAAAAACGCAAAAATTATAATACACACATTATTGGAGTTTTAGTAAGGATCCCTAATTTTATTGAAAACAGACATCAATATTTATACAATACTAACGTCACTCAATTGTTTTGCCTTCCCGGAACCTCTCCACTAACACTTGAACTTTATGGTATGGTATTAAAGTTCAAATTGACTTAAGTATTATTACGAATCGTTTGTATGGGGAAAAGAAAAAAGCTAATTTTAGTGTTTTCCCGGCAATTATTCGATTTTTCTCGCCGTAAAAACCATTATTGGACTTCAACGAACATTTAAAAAAAAGAATTGGTAAAATTGGTCCAGGCGTTGTTGAGTTGATGCGCTTACCAACATATTTTGCGATTCATTTTTATATTATAGATAAGCAGTCTCCGTTTAAACGTTGACGGCTTTTTTCCAAAGTCCAAACAAATGCAAACCTTCTTCCAATACAGATAAAACTCAAAAACGTCGCTCTTCAAAATAAGCGCATAAGCGTCCATTTATACGTTGACCGCTTTTTTTCCAAAGTCCAAACGAATGCAAACCATATTCCAATACACATACAACTCAAAATCGTCGTCGGCGTTCAAGACACGCGGTTTATAAAAATAAACAAAAGCGTTTAAACGTATTGACAATTTTAAGCCGTTTATTTTTTGCGGCAATTGAACTGTCACCATGAAAATTTTGGTTTTTATTTCCAAAACGTGTGTTTCTTCGAGATAATGTGTAATACTGGTGGATTAATAACCATTATGTGTTCATTAACGTGTACGAGAGTGTGGGAAATTGAAATAAAGTTGTGAAAGTGACTTTTCGAGTTGCTCCAAAAAATTTGTGTAATACCCTATTAAATTACGGTTGGTAGGGAACCCTCGGTGCGCGCGTCCGACTCGCACTTGGCCAGTTATTTTTTCTTACCTGGAGTGATGACTAATTCAGTGTTGCTATCCAGTTTGTCGGGAGAGTCGAGCGACGCACCCTTCTCGTCAAGTAGTTCCAGTTTACCCGAAGTGCGGAATATCTGAAACCAGATACATTACATACACACTCGTACGCATATATATATATATATACACACACACATATGCCCTCACACACGCATACATAAACAGTGATGCTTATATCTAAATATATATACATAACTCAAAGGTGACTGACTGACATAGTGATCTATCGACGCACAGCCCAAACCACTGGACGGATCGGGCTGAAATTTGGCATGCAGGTAGATGTTATGACGTAGGCATCCGCTAAGAAAGGATTTTGATTAATTCTACCCCCAAGGGGATAAAATAGGGGATGAAAGTTTGTCAATTTTATACCGATCGGGCTGAGACTTTGGATGGATAAAGCTGTAGCCCACGCGGGTGAAACCGCGGGGAACAGCTAGTAAGAAATATGAGCGTTAACTTACGTTTTCAGTGTTGTGCACTCTAGTCACTCTCGGTTGATTCACCACAATCGATTCAGCCAAATGCCCCTGAAATAATAATTTAATAATATAAAGATGCGATTTTGATAATTCTTCCACTAATAGGCAGCTAAATTATCCCTGAGTGTCTTAAGCTTGTGGGTCGGTGAACGATAGTAAGATAGAAATGATAGAATGATATAATTTTAAGAAACTATGTAATTTTAGATATAATTTAGTTTTACAAAGAACAAAGAAATATAAATAACGAAAACAATAAATGGTAAGGTAGGCAAGGGAATATGGGACACAGAAGCGCGCGCGCAGTCGAGAGAGGACTGACCCCCGCCCTCAGCTGTGACGAGACGAGCGGGGCACAGAATAGCGCGTAGTTACTACGCGCCGTACCAAAACCTGTTTTGTAAGGGGCTGGCCCAAGTTGCTCAAGAGGAAGCGTTTTAAACTAATTTAGGTGAATGGGCCAAGTCTTTACAATAGTGGTTCTGGTATGAAGACAAGATAGATACGTCACAAGCTATATAAAGTAGAGTTTTCGGTTAAATCAGAGTAACAAGGTGTGTACTGACGCTGCAGTTCATGTGCGCGATGAGCAGCCGCTTGCGCATGTAGGAGGCGCCGCACGCGAGGCACTCGTACGGCTTCTTGTCGCTGTGCGTGAAGCGGTGCGTGTTGCGGTTGTCGCGGGAGTTGAACGACTTGCCGCAGATCTGCAACGGGGGAACTGTTCTACATATGCTGATCATTATCAGCCTTTCACGTTCCCACTGCTGGGACTGCGGCTTTCTCTCAGAGGGAGAGTATGGGTTGTAATCTACCACGCGGGCCCAGTGCGGGTAGGTAGATGTCGCACGCCCTTGAATGTTGCAGTTCTTGGGGATGCCGGTTTCCTCGCGATGTTTTCCTTCACCGTTTTGAGCGATGGCAAATCCGCACGTAACTTATTAAGTCATAGGTGCGGGGCCGAGAGGATTCGAACTCGGTGTCGGCGTCTTGTAAGTCGCACGCCTAGCCGTTCGGCCACCATCGCTACTATGCTGATATTAACACCATATTTGTATTGCAGGAGACAGCTGTACTGCAGGGATTTTGTTGAAAATACCTTTGAGGGGGTTACTGACTTTATGGAGCCTAGTAGTACAGCAGTTTTATCTTTGTTTCTGGTATTAAAATTGTGATAATCAATTCTCTATTTGAAACTTTTAACATTGTTCCGTATGTACATTAAATATTCATAAATATATTGACAAACAACTGTCATTATTTTAGTTTCTTTAAACTTAGTCCTTAAAATTATCCTGGGGTTCTGGGGCCCACATTGGTATCGATTCTGCTGTGCATTTTCTGAAACTAAACTAAGTTTGACAGGTTTCTAAAAGTATTTCTGTCATTTTCTGACCACGAAAACGACAGTATATAATAGGATATACGAATGTCTGCAGCTTTCTAACCGATTTAAATGAAATTTATGATAATAATTAATATGATGTAATGAAATGATAATATGTATAATTTAATGCAATTATGTATATAATTGCATTAAATTATACATATATATTATAGTACCAATTAATTTTAATATTTGCATTCCTAACGGAGCAGTTATGGCGATTTAAAAACCACTAACACCTACAATGTACCCATTTATACTGGCAAATAAATGTTTTGATTGATTGATTTGGTATAGAGATAGCTTGAACCCTGAGGAAGGACATGGGATACTTTATCTCGCGATACACTGAAGCCCGCGCGGGAAACCGCGTGGAACAGCTAGTTAGTAATAAGAATAAACTTGTTGCAAGCAGCACCCGTTCAGGGCCCGTAGCCAAGATGCATTCTGCAATCGTTGACGCTAATAGATAACAATAAAAAAGTATTGGTTTGATATATTTCTGACCACGTGACTTAGCGTTGAAATATGTCAAACCAATACTTTTTTCTTGTTTTCTATTAGCGTCAACGATTGCAGAATGCATCTTGGCTACGGGCCCTGGAGTTGACACATGTCCGAGGTGGCCCTCCACTGACCTCGCAGAAGTAGGGCCGCTCGCCGCTGTGGATGCGGACGTGCTTCTTGTAGTGCTCGGGGTACACGAAGGAGGCGCGGCACACGCCGCACTGCAGCGGCCGCTCGCCCGTGTGGCTCGCCTTTATGTGGTACTCCAGCAGTCTGGAACGTGCGCGGTGCACATACATTACTACAGGTTTTGATACTTTACAAAAACTATAAGTTTTCATTTCTTGCATAATGCATTTTCCTCGCTGTAGTGTTGTGTGTTTCGCTCGGCTGCAAAGTTATTCTGCGTCTCGTATCTTTGAAACCCTCGCTACGCTCAGTATTCTATATTTGAGCCACTCGCTTCGCTCATGGTTCAATCTTAGAATCCTTCGCTTGCTCAGGTTTCAATACAACTACTCGCGCCAAAATACAACTTTGCAACCTTGCATAACAAATAACTATTTTGGGACAAGTGTGGGAAAAAAAAAATCTACGGAAATTTTCTAATTTTTTTGTTTTTATAACTTCTTCAATTTTAAATTTAGGGCAAAAGTTATGCAAACATATTTGTAGGCAAAGCAATTTGCTACAAATTATGTCCTAACGATTTTTTTGTAGGACGCATAGTTTCCGAGATATCGCTAAAAGTGTGTGCACCCCATTTTTCAAGATGGCGGCCGGGGGACAAGGGCGGCAACCCCACAAACTTGAGGTTAAGCTTCTATTGACCCCCCACACACGTCCCAAAAATAAAATTGCGTCCTCTAATAAATGCATAAATCTCTATTTCCTCTATTCTAACAATTTTCGGTAAACAGCCAAAACAGTCATGCTCACGAAAGTGACTTTGCTTGCGGCGGCGTCGTGTGTCGGGTCGCCCTCTTCCCTCTCATATGGTCGAGGAGAGCGATGGCTGGCACATGCGTCAACTCGTGAACGGGTGCTGCTTGTGGGGTCTGGTCTGCTTTGGTTGTGATCCCGCAACTCATTAATATTCATGTTCCCATATCCCAATGTGTACAACCAAACAAGATAAATCTTATGAGTAGTAAAACTAAATAAAAAATATCGGACTATTAGCCGACAAAAAAAAGCTTAGGATTTTAGTGAACTTTAGTGAACAATTATTAGTAATAAGAATAAAATTGTCACAATGATCGCGCCAAAAAAAATACCTGCCGGGCGTTTCTTGCCTGTTCTTTTGCCGGCGTAAGCAGGTTGGAACAGGCGTAGCTAGTTTTAAGTTGACGTTTTAAAGTGATCACAATGTATCCTATTGAATAAAGAAAAATTGACTAATGACTTTTGAACAAATCGTCCCAAAAATAAAATTGCGTCCTCTAATAAATGCAATATTAGATTGTCAAATTGTAACATTTCAATGGACTACCTAGAAGTAGAAAAAAAAACGGTTTTAAAGTGTCAAAGTGGTCGGTACCTGCGCCGCTTGAACCGCTTGGGGCAGTCGGGGCACTTGTGCCGCTTGTCGTCGAGGTGCGTGGCGCGCCGGTGCGAGTGCAGGTTGGAGCGCTGCGCGAACCGCGCGCCGCACACCTCGCACTCGAACGGCCGCTCGCCTGCGCGACCGGCCCGGGGTTAGTGCACCGGGCGACTACGAGGCACTGCCACCAATATACACATCGGGGGCATCGCACACGCATCGACCTAGCCCCGAATTAAGCTCGAAACTTGTTGACGACCGATGTGGCGCAATGGGCGGATAGCCGACTGCGAAGCGTGAGGTCGCGGGTTCGATTCCCGCTGCAGGACAAATATTTGTGCATATAAAAAAAAGCACAAGTATTTGTTCTGTGTCTGGGTGTTGTGGATCCCCGATCCGCGTAGTTTCTGATACCCTAGATACAGGGAAACCTTGTTAGGGGTCAGAGCCTATGTATGTGATTGTGCGGGCATTATTATTATTATTGTGTTATGGGTACAGCGACAAAAGTAGCTGATCGTTCTCGGTTTTCCAAATGTGTTTCAAATCAGTAATTATTATTGTTTTTTTTTTACATTTTACATGTTATCATTTTGACCACAACATAACACACCTGATTTTAGGTGATGATGAGGTCAAAAATCGGTGTCTAAGATGATGAGGATAATAGAAAAAAAGTGTGATTGTTCAGCGACTTTTGTCGTTGACTGTACTAGGCAACGATATACATACTTGTATAGAGAAAATATTATAAACGTGAAAGTTTGTGAGTATGGATGGATGGATGGATGTTTGTTACTCTTTCACGCAAAAACTACAAAACGGAATTGAGTGAAATTTTGAATGGAAATGGCTTATACCCTATATAGGCTACTTTTTATCCCGGAAAAACGTTCCTGCGGGATAACGGGATAACGGGAAGATGCGGGTGAAACTAGTTTATAACATTAGTAGGATAGGATAGTCGCGTTGTTGACCCAGAGCAGGTGTGAGGGCGAGCGCCCGAGTGCACCGCGCCGTGCACCGTCAGGTATACTGACCAGTGTGCACCCGGCTGTGATCGTTGAGCTCGGCGCGGCGCGCGAACCCGCGGCCGCAGTGCGAGCAGGTGTGAGGGCGAGCGCCCGAGTGCACCGCGCCGTGCACCGTCAGGTATACTGACCAGTGTGCACCCGGCTGTGATCGTTGAGCTCGGCGCGGCGCGCGAACCCGCGGCCGCAGTGCGAGCAGGTGTGAGGGCGAGCGCCCGAGTGCACCGCGCCGTGCACCGTCAGGTATACTGACCAGTGTGCACCCGGCTGTGATCGTTGAGCTCGGCGCGGCGCGCGAACCCGCGGCCGCAGTGCGAGCAGGTGTGAGGGCGAGCGCCCGAGTGCACCGCGCCGTGCACCGTCAGGTATACTGACCAGTGTGCACCCGGCTGTGATCGTTGAGCTCGGCGCGGCGCGCGAACCCGCGGCCGCAGTGCGAGCAGGTGTGAGGGCGAGCGCCCGAGTGCACCGCGCCGTGCACCGTCAGGTATACTGACCAGTGTGCACCCGGCTGTGATCGTTGAGCTCGGCGCGGCGCGCGAACCCGCGGCCGCAGTGCGAGCAGGTGTGAGGGCGAGCGCCCGAGTGCACCGCGCCGTGCACCGTCAGGTATACTGACCAGTGTGCACCCGGCTGTGATCGTTGAGCTCGGCGCGGCGCGCGAACCCGCGGCCGCAGTGCGAGCAGGTGTGAGGGCGAGCGCCCGAGTGCACCGCGCCGTGCACCGTCAGGTATACTGACCAGTGTGCACCCGGCTGTGATCGTTGAGCTCGGCGCGGCGCGCGAACCCGCGGCCGCAGTGCGAGCAGGTGTGAGGGCGAGCGCCCGAGTGCACCGCGCCGTGCACCGTCAGGTATACTGACCAGTGTGCACCCGGCTGTGATCGTTGAGCTCGGCGCGGCGCGCGAACCCGCGGCCGCAGTGCGAGCAGGTGTGAGGGCGAGCGCCCGAGTGCACCGCGCCGTGCACCGTCAGGTATACTGACCAGTGTGCACCCGGCTGTGATCGTTGAGCTCGGCGCGGCGCGCGAACCCGCGGCCGCAGTGCGAGCAGGTGTGAGGGCGAGCGCCCGAGTGCACCGCGCCGTGCACCGTCAGGTATACTGACCAGTGTGCACCCGGCTGTGATCGTTGAGCTCGGCGCGGCGCGCGAACCCGCGGCCGCAGTGCGAGCAGGTGTGAGGGCGAGCGCCCGAGTGCACCGCGCCGTGCACCGTCAGGTATACTGACCAGTGTGCACCCGGCTGTGATCGTTGAGCTCGGCGCGGCGCGCGAACCCGCGGCCGCAGTGCGAGCAGGTGTGAGGGCGAGCGCCCGAGTGCACCGCGCCGTGCACCGTCAGGTATACTGACCAGTGTGCACCCGGCTGTGATCGTTGAGCTCGGCGCGGCGCGCGAACCCGCGGCCGCAGTGCGAGCAGGTGTGAGGGCGAGCGCCCGAGTGCACCGCGCCGTGCACCGTCAGGTATACTGACCAGTGTGCACCCGGCTGTGATCGTTGAGCTCGGCGCGGCGCGCGAACCCGCGGCCGCAGTGCGAGCAGGTGTGAGGGCGAGCGCCCGAGTGCACCACGCCGTGCACCGTGAGGTTGTGCGCGGAGCCGAACGCCTTGTCTGCAAGGGAGACGATACTAAGGGAAGACGATCTAAAAAAAGATTTAAGCCAGAAAGGTGACTTGTGGTCAAACGCTACCCTGTAAGTAGCAATAAAATATTGGACTTCGGAATATTTGATATTGAATCGGTTTGTTGGAGAGCTGAGTATCAGGCCGACAGATAATCTACACGTTTCTTCAAGCAATGCAACGAGTATGGATGGATGGATGGATGTATGTTACCCCTTCACGCATAAACTACTGAGCGGATCTGAATGAAATTTGGAATGGAGATAGCTTATACCCTAACACATAGGCAAATTTTTATCCCGGATCGATTTTGTTGACCGATAAACGCCCGAAATTAATAATCGACCCTAATCCGTTCTTCGCGATTTGGATCGATTCTGATCCGCTATCCGCGGTTTTGGACCGATATGTCATGTCTTTTTAATAGTAATCTGTCAAGCCCTAGTACTATAATAACATATGACATGGCATATCGATCCAAAACCGCGGACAACAGATCAGGATCGATTATTAATTTCGGGCGTTTATCGGTCAACAAAATCGATCTCAAACAAACTGAATCAATCTCATACTCAGAAGTCCAATTTCTTTTTGCTATTAACATTGCAGTTCATTGTGGCATTCAAAGGAGGAGGCCTCTATGTTCAGCAGTGGGATGATGATGATGATGATGTGTACTCACTGCACACTTCGCAGACGAAGTTCTTGATGCCGAGGTGCGTCTTCTCGTGCTGGCTCAGGTTCGTCTGCGAGAGGAAACTCTTCGCGCACTGCTTGCACTTGTACGGGCGGGGTCGGACCTAGATAGGTATTAACTTGTCAAGGATTGGCGGTCGGTTCCTTCGTTTAAAACGTCCAGATAAGACCAAAATAAGACTAAAACGCAAAAAGAGGCACACCACACCATAGAGAAATTCAAAAAACAAGAACAACAAAGTACTTAACGGTAAGTGTCACAAAGGACGGTCTTATCGCTCAGAGCGATCTCTTCCAGACAACCCAAAAGCAGAGGAATAAATAGTACGGTGAGGTTCCTACGGGATAACGGGAAAACGAAAGTTACTACTAAAATGACATATCGATCCAAAACCGCGGATAACGGATCAGGATCGATTATTAATTTTAGTAGGGGAGCCCATGATGCTAAATGTGGAATTTACTCGAGCGTCGCGGGAACCATTAGATTTGGTAGATTAGATGTTAATGTCCTATAATGTTTCCACTTTCAGCGGTGGGGGAAGCTTCCACAGACTTTTAAGGTTATAAAAAAAAGCAATGACGTGACATGGACTCAAGCGTGTCAGATATTGATATTTTTGTGTCTATTTGATTTTGTTATCTGTGTTTCATATTTAAATTCTTGTTTTGTCTTTTATTCTCTTACTTTGTATAAATATAATATGCTAATATTTCTACTTCCATTTTTATTTTTTGTACTCTGTTTGTACTTGTCCGTGATGTCATGAAGTGGGTTCCGGCTGAAAATCAGTAACTGAGGCTGGTGTACAGCCTCAGTTGTATGCTGAGCCGGGACCTATTTCTGACATCGCGCAATGTCGCTCCTGTGTATTTTATGTGTTATTGTTACTTTGTGTTCTTGTCCCTAATTTGTGCGATATTGTGTGTGTCAGAAATATATGTATTTTCATTTTTTTATTTATTTTATATTTTTCATGCTCCAGCATGTCTCTGATATGAAATATAATATAATAATCAACCGGTTTGCGTGATGTGGGCGGCCACCAACGAGCGGGCAAAAAAAAATTACTCTACCGCGTCAAATTTTCAGAGTGCGGGGGTGTTCAATGAACCCCAAAGATTTTCCCATTTATTAGACTGACGATTTGGAAGTGACACAAGTTCTCAGCGAATCTAAAAGGTTCCCCTGAGCGTACCCACCAATGTTATGAGCTCATAATTGCTGGAGGTGCTTATCAATATGTAAGGGATCCTCCCTTACAATCTGACGCGCTCGAGTAAATCCCAAAATCCCCTCTTGGGCTCCCCTACTATTTCGGGCGTTAGTCGCACTCACCTGATGTGTCTTGAGATGCGCCTGATGCGTATATTTGGACGCGAAACACTTGTAACTCACCTGATGCGTCTTGAGATGCGCCTGATGCGTATATTTGGACGCGAAACACTTGTAACTCACCTGATGCGTCTTGAGATGCGCCTGATGCGTATATTTGGACGCGAAACACTTGTAACTCACCTGATGCGTCTTGAGATGCGCCTGATGCGTATATTTGGACGCGAAACACTTGTAACTCACCTGATGCGTCTTGAGATGCGCCTGATGCGTATATTTGGACGCGAAACACTTGTCGCACAAGGGACACTTGTAGGGCCTGGTGCCCGTGTGAGTGTTCATGTGCTCCAGCAGTAGTGTGCGCGAGTTGTAGCACTTCTTGCACACGTCACACTCGTGGATTTTGGTCTTCAGGCCGGTGTTGCCCTTCTGAGCCGCTAGCTTCTTTGAATGTTCCGCTGTGAACAAATGAAATAAAATAAACTATTTATTGTCACTATACAGACAGACAGACTTAAGGCCCATTTAGACGGGGAGAGTTTCTCGTACGTTTCCTTACGAGAAAACATACGCCGCTATCACAAGCAATAATCGCCATAACACAATCGTATCAAAATGTTTACATACAGGCAAGAACTAAAATCTCGCCTACGATTATGTCATACGAGATTCGCAAATGACTTATCGCTAGGCGATAATTGCCTATGTTTGTTTACACAACAAAAGTATTAAGCAGATTCTTGCTTATGAGAGTCTCGACTTGTATAAACACGATCTCTTGTGACATATTTTCAAGTTGATATACGAGTACTTATCGTACAAATCAGTTTGAATCGTTTTTAGTGCGAGATTTGTGAGTCGAGTTAAGTGATTACTAGTATATTGTTCGTAAAAATGACACAAAAATCTTTTAAATTCGGTTCTGCCGACAATATTAAGTTAATTGAACTGTATAGAAGTTACGAGTGTTTGTGGAACACGGAGAATGACAATTATAAAACTGCACTCATGGTAGCAACTGGCATGAAATCTCGAAATACGATTATTGCTTTTTTTTCTGTTTACACGGACATAATAATATTCTATTGCAAGGCAATTGTAGCCCAAGGCAACGAGCGAGGACTAATGGGCCTTTTTCCTAGTTTCCAGTTACATACACGTGCTGGAAGTGTATGTCGCTCTCTCAACACAGCGACACACATAGGTGGGAACCTGTCGCTGCCGAGCGTAATAGTTGCGATGCTCGGCAGCGACACGGTGTGGGAGGCTGCGGCCTCCTTCTGCGAATACGCAATCACGCAGGAGGCCGCGGGGGCAGACCCGCTCTCTGACCCAATCCGGCACAGGCGGGGGGGCGGTAGAAGGAGGCGTTTTGCCCGCCTCCTCCCCGCCCCACTAGAAAGGTCGTATCGGGGGTGTCGCTTCAAGCTAGACCCCCCCCCCTAGGTGCTTGGTGTTGTGGGGCCCGGAATGACTGTTACAGTGACCCCCAGTGTGTTATAATATTAGGATGTATATGTACATATATCGTCGGCTAGCAAACAACACCGCACAAGTCAAAATTTCGTGGTATTGATGCCATTTTAATGCCATTAGATGCAGCTTTGACATGCGCTTCTATGAACCTGTCAGTTCCAAGCATTTATACTAAACTAGCTGTTCCCCGCGGTTTCACCCGCGTGGGCTACAGCTTTATGCATGCAAAGTCTCAGCCCGATCGGTTTAAAATTGTCAAAGTTTCATACAAACTTTTATCCTCTTGGGGGTAGAATTAATCAAAATCCTTTCTTAGCGGATGCCTACGTCATAACATCTACCTGCATGCCAAATTTCAGCCCAATTCGTCCAGTGGTTTGGACTGTGCGTTGATAGATCACTTTGTCAGTCGGTCTCCTTTGAGTTATATATATTTAGAGATAGAAGTCGTTAATTAAAAATTGTAACGCACACAAGTCAATAATTTACAAAAAAAAAATGCGTTTTAAAAACATAAAAGTAAAACAGTTTTATGTCTCTTCTGAAAAGTTGCAATATTTGAGTTGCGCGGTGTTGCTAGCTAGCCGACGATATGCAAGTACCGATATGTTTCGTGTACTCCTGCCGCTTCCTCATGCCGGCGCCGCAGAGCTGGCAGATGTACATCCTGGCGTCGTGCTCCGTCTTCAGGTGCCGCATCATTGCCGCCGCATCCAGCAGGGTTTCCGTATCGTCATCTGCAAAATGTATAAGCGATAAATAACGCCTAACTGACGCATCCATGACCCAATGCTCTCGTGACTAAAGATGTGATAAACGGCTTAAAATTGACAACACGTTTTAAACGCTTTTGCTTATTTTTCGATCTGTACGATCTGTAGGACGTGGGTTCGAATCCTACAATGAGCTTGAGCTTACGGTGAAGGAAAACACCGTGATGAAACTATAGCTTGTTGGTAGGGCATTTTCTAGTGCTAGCTACCACCCTCATGTTCAGAATCTGATGCAAAGCACCTATCGGTGTGTTCCGGCAGCCTCACTTGAGAGCCAGTTCCCAGTCCAGGTGTAGCGTGGCGCCACCTTCGACCGCATCGTCACTAACATCAGGTGACTTGTGGTCAAACGCTACCCTGTCAGTAGTAAAAATAATGAAATGTGTATTTACCGTCCTCTTCGAGCTTCTCGCACAGCATGCATCGGAAGTTGTTCCCCTCCTTGGTGACAAAGGAGGCTATATCGACGCTGTCCTCTGACTTGCTCTGAACTGACTTCACTCTGTACATCTCGCCGCTCTCCACTTTTATGAACGCGCCACCTGCGAAACCACACGAAACATTACTAGATGCGCTCCGCAGGAACCTTTTTCCGGGATACAAAGTAGCCTATGCGTTAATCCAAGGTATAAGCTATCTCCATACCAAATTTCATTCCGATCCGTTCAGTAGTTTTTGCGTGAAAGAGTAACAAACATCAATCCATCCATCCATCAATACTCACAAACTTTCACGTTCATAATATCTTCTAAATATATATAACTCAAAGGTGACTGACTGACATAGTGATCTATCGACGCACAGCCCAAACCACTGGACGGATCGGGCTGAAATTTGGCATGCAGTTAGATGTTATGACGAAGGCATCCGCTAAGAAAGGATTGTGATTAATTCTACCGCCAAGGTGATAAAATAGGGGATGAACATTTGTATGAAACTTTGTCAATTTTAAACCGATCGGGCTGAGACTTTGCATGCATAAAACTGTAGCCCACGCGGGTGAAACTGCGGGGAACAGCTAGTTAGTAAAAAAAAATCAAATAATTATTATTCAATAGGATACATCGTGATCACTTTAAAACGTCAACTTAAAACTAGCTACGCCTGTTCCAACCTCCATACGCCGGCAAAAGAACAGGCAAGAAACGCCCGGCAGGTAATTTTTTTGGCGTGATCACATTGACAATTTTATTCTTATTACTAATTGATTGAACTGGAGCAAGTTCACTAAAATCCCAAGCTTTTTTTTGTCGTCTAATAGTCCCATATTTTTTAGGTAGGTCGATCTAGCTGTTCCCCTGATTCTTATTATATTCTTATTCAATGAACGGAAAGGATTCTATTTCCTACCTTGTTCCTGAGCGGCGGCAATGATAGCATTGGCGGTTTCCTCGTCGCCTGACACTTGCAACTCTATCTGAGACTCGTCGTTTGAATCTGAAACTTTATTAATTATATTATCCTACTAATATTATGGATGCGAAAGTTTGTGCGTGTGTGTGTGAATGTTTGTTACCACGTATCACCGTAACTACTAAGAAAAAGTTTTATGCGGGATAACGGGAAGACGCGGGGTGCAAGTAGTGCGTATAAACACCGTGTTACATAACATAACATCCCAATAATGCCGGAGTGAGAACATTCCACACGTTATAGCGAACAAAAATATATTACCAAAAAAATTAACGTTTTTCATACTTGTGCAAGGTTTCTTTTGTAACACGGTCGCGTTGGACCACAAGTCACCTGATGTTAAGTGACGATGTGGTCGAAGGTGGCGTCACGCTACACCTGAACTGGGAGCTGGCTCTCAAGTGAGGCTACCGGAACACACCGATAGGTGCACGGCGACAGATTCTTAACATGAGAGTGGTAGCTAGCCAAGCGAGCACTAGAAAATACCCTCCCCCCATCAAGCTATGGTTTCATCACGATATCTTCCTTTACCGAAAGCTCAAGCTCAAGCTCATTGTAGGATTCGAACCCACAACCTTCGAGATAGTGTTGCCGATCGGTAGTCAGCCAATCGCAACACTATCGATAGTATCGATTATCTTAGACTATCGATAGTTTACCAAATTACAATAGTATTGTCAGTGCTGGATTTACACTAGGGGCACTCGGGGCTACTGCCCAGGGCGGCAAATTTTCAGGGGCGGAAAAATTCATCATCGGAAGAAGTCCACTGATGAACATAGGCTCCCTTTTGCATCTATCGGCTCTTACAATGTCGTCGGTCCACCTAGTAGAGGGCCAACCTTACAGAGCGTCTTGCAGTTCTTGGTCGGTTATCGGTTCGTCGAGCGATGTGGCCTGCACATTGCTACTTCAACTTGCAAACTCTAAGAGCTATGTCGATGATCTTGGTTCTTCGACGAATTTTGGCAAAATTCGGATGGAGAGAATAGATAAAATTCTCTCAAAAAAATTCAATCATTGCAGATTAGTCAACAAAACTATCTATTTCATGCAAAATTTCGGTAAGAGGGCGGCATTTTTAGAGTGACCAGGGGCGGCGATAAGGTTAAATCCGGCTCTGAGTATTGTTTACAATACTCAGGTATACACCTAAATATTGCAAATTGGCAAATAATCAATTTTTATCAAGGTTTTTTTGTTTACGAGATACAATACTATCGATAGTATATTATATACTTCACAAGCAACAGTCGATAGAATTACACTTATTCGACAGTATTGCTCTGTTTTAAGCTATCGATAGGCCTATCGATAGTATGGCTTTTTGAGATGAAATCTATCGATAGTTCTACAACACAACTACGAGACTCCAGCCGACTTCAAAGATGCTAACCTTGCTCATCCTCATCGTTTCCCTCATCGTTTTCGGCGGGCTCATCGTCCTGCATCACCAGCGACAGCTCCCCGTTCTCGTATATCAACTTCTGGCCGGCCATCACCTCCAATATGGAAGCGTTCTCGCCGTCCACCACTATTGTGTCTGAAAGGTGATTTTAAAACACTTTTGTTAGCTTGACTTGTAACTTACTAACTAACTAACAATGTAATCAAATCTTAGAAGTACATTTTCACCTACATCTAATTGTCGTATCGACTTGAAACTTTGTATGTGTATGTAATCTCGGTGACAATGCAATAATTTGGTACCATCGACCTGATCTGATTATGCAGCCAGAAGGTGAGTAGGGGACTCTGCAGTGGCTACTAGAAAACCCCTCGTGTTTGGGCTCATATGATTCATCTTCATGAGTCCAATAGATTGAACTTGCTGACGAGGATCTGATGATGCAGCCAGAAGGTGGGTAGGGGATCTCTGCAGTGGCTACTAGTAAACCCCTCGAGTTGGGGCTCATTTGATTCGTCATGATGAGTCAAATAGATTGGACTTGGTGACGAGGGTCTGATGATGGGCTCATATGATTCCTTTTGTTTATATATTTTTTTTATTTAATTAAAGCTATCAGTGCAAACAACACATAGTTCAGTGAGTGCTACCTTTATAGAATACAGAAACAAAGTACCTTCCCCTTAACAGAGACAATAAGAAAAGTGCTAATGGACACATTCTAGAAAACCTTTGAAGTCTGTTTCTTTTTGCTCGCAAAGTTGTTTTGCATAATTATTGTCTATTATGTACAGTGCACTCACGGCCGTCTTCCCCGGCGCCGTCGTACACTTTGAGCACGTACTTCCCGTCCGCCGTGACGACCGCCCCCGCGTCTCCCGCCGACGGCAGCATGCTCACGTTTATGTACTGCGCCCCGTCCGACATCGGCTGCCCTTCCGTCTGCAATGTGCAAAATATACAATTTACATAAATTTTCAAAAAAAAATAGTAAGAAAAAACCCGTCAAGTCAAAAGTCAATTTTTCTTTATTCAATAGGATACATTGTGATCACTTTAAAACGTCAAACTTAAAACTAGCTACGCCTGTTCCAACCTCCTTACGCCGGCAAAAGAACAGGCAAGAAACGCCCGGCAGGTAATTTTTTTGGCGCGATCACATTGACAATTTTATTCTTATTACTAATTGATTGAATTGGAGCAAGTGCGAGTCGGACTTTCATGCGAAGGGTTCCGTACCATTATTTATTTATTTGACTAGCTGACCCGGCAGACTTCGTACTGTCTCAATTGAAAAATCAAAAAATCAATCAACTTTATTGAATGGGTTCCTTTTAAATTTTTTAAATGTAAAAAAGTTGTTGCAGTTTGTTATCCTTATGAGATAGACATATGCCATTGCGGACTTTTTTGTAGACCTATATAAGATACACAATCCCACCATACATTATTTTGTTATATCTCAAAGGGTCTAGGCAGCGTTTTCGTTGAAAGCTCCCAGACGGCTTATTTTTTTCCGACACCTCCAGCAAATATAGTTATATTTTAGCCAGTGTATACAAAAACTTGACAAATTATATCCTAAAACCTTCCTCGAGAACCACTCTATCTATTGGTGAAAACAGCATGAAAATCGGTGAGTGTAGTTTTTGAGTTTATCGCAAACAGACAGACAGACATGGCGCGGAGGACTTTGTTTTATAATAAGTAGTGATTATTGTTTTGTATACCTTGACATCAGACATTTCATATGTAAAAGTTTCACTTTGCGATGAAACTGGAACCACTGCCAACGCACCATCTGAAATTATGATGTCATTTTTTAATTTTTATCTTTCTAATTGATTAAAATGATGTTCATCTGATAAGCGCACCACTTAAAAATTGCTGGACAGATATGGCAACAAAAAAAAACTTTTGTCTTAATTTGAATGAAATTTTTAGGGAAAGAAAACGGAATCTTACTTGCGACCGTGGGGTCGAATCCTACAATGAACTTGAGCTTTCGGTGACGGAAAAAATCGTGATGAAACCATAGCTTGGTGGTAGGATATTTTCTAGTAATCGCCTGACTAGCTTCCAATCTCAAGTTAAGAATCTGCCGCCAAACACCTATCGGTGTGTTCCGACAGCCTCACTTGAGAGCCAGTTCCCAGTCCAGGTGTAGCGTGGCGCCACCTTCGACCGCATCGTCACTCAACACCAGGTGAACCTACTGGGACTTGTATAAAATTTATTTTCATCGTCATCCCTTTTACATTCCCACTACTGGGACTCCGGCCTTCTCTCGGAGAGAATCTATTTACCTTCAACTATTTCCATTTCATTTCCTTCACCGCATTCAGCGACGGTAGCCTCATTGTCATCATAATTCTGACTCGATTCATCGTTGGTAGTCGAAAAGATATCCTGAAAATGTACAAAAAGTATATTTTAGTACCACTTTTCTTTACAACTTGCAGGGTAGCGTTTGACCACAAGTCACCTGATGTTAAGTGACGATGTGATCGAAGGTTCTTGAGGTTAGTAGCTAGCCAGGCGAGCACTATAAATGCCATACTAACAAGCTATGGTTTCATCACAATGTTTTCCTTCACCAAAACCTTTTGCAGGACTCGAACCTACGAACTACGGGTCGCAAATCGACGTCACTACCACTGAGCTGCCATCGCTTGTAAATCATCTCAGAAGGACAATGCATGCTTAATATTGTAAATGCAAAAGTAACTCATGTTTCTTTTTCACATCTATACTACATCCAATCTTGATGAAATTTGGCATGAAGATTGCCTTACTAGATATTATAAATTTGACACTAGCTCCATAGAAGTAATGTCAAATTTGTATCAATAGTATGGTAAACCGTGGAGGTTATTGAAACTGGGCGTAAACCTGCTTTTCCCAAAGTTGACGATAACGCCCCCTTGTAGGCGCTGCAGGCCTAAAGGGGGGCGTTGTGTGGGGGCGCTACAAGTAATTTATTCTCAAAGTAGGCAGTAGACGAAATAAGTTTGGGAACCCCTGGTTTAAAGTTTAAACCCTGAAGAAGAGCATAGGATACTTTTTACCGCGATAAAGTGTAGTCTACGCTAGTAAAACCACAGGGCACTGCTAGTTGGGAATAAAAAGTTGGAACTGTTTTTGGTACCTTCGGCAGTAGACTAACATTCCAATTGTTAATGTCGTCCTTTTTGGAGGTGGTAATGACGTTGCTTGTGTCTATGGTGTCGATGGGTTTGCCTATTTTGACAGATGACGTGGTCAGGCTTTGAGTGAACACCGACGAGCCGATGGTCACTTTCAGGTTTATCAGAGGCTGTGGCTAGAACAAAAGTGATAAATATAAATGACTGCTAATATGGCGCACAGAAAAAGCAAGTGAAGAAGAGATCGATAACTTCTATTCAACAGTCCGTATGGCAATAGAAGCTGCTCATAAAGTTTACATACTAATGGGAGATTACAACGCCAAACTTGGTATGCCAAAACAAGAAGAAAACATGGTCATGAAATGTAATGGATATGGTAAAAGGAACAGAAGAGGCCAAAAATTAATTGATTTTGCAATAGAAAACAAACTCGCTATACTTAACACATTTTTCAAAAAAAAAACTAAAAACAAATGGACCTGGAGATCCCCAGATGGAAAATATAAAAATGAAATTGATTTTGTGCTATCTAACCAGCCCTACATGTTCCAAAACATAGAAGTGTTGAATATAAATCACCCTTCGGACCACAGACCAGTACGAGCAACCATAACACTAATGAAGAAGAAAAAAAGCAGAGCTAAATATCACAACAAGTCAAATTTTTCTCTAAATAATGACGAAGCGATACAAAAATATATGGAATGCTTGAAATCTGCTGGATCACAATACTTATTTGATCTATTGGAGAATGCAACTGTACAGAAATATTATGACAATATTGTAAAAGCCATTACCAGAAGCCTACAGGTTGTTGAACAGATATTACCAAAACCTGTTAAAACACATAAAATATTATCAGAACACACGCTATACCTACTAAAAAAGAGACAGGTGCTGCAGAAGAGTAAAATCAAAAACCGCGCCACTAAAAATCATATCTCTGCACTTTATAAGCTTACAAGCAGATATATAAAAAAAGACTACTCAAATTACAGATATAATATTATTAAAACTCACATCAACAGAACAGGTAGTACGAAAAAAGCTTTTAAGGAGTTAAGACAGAACAAAACATGGATCGATGGACTAAAAAAAGATGGTAAAACATCAAACAACCGGAATGAGGTTATTAATATAGCAACTGAATACTATAAAAATCTATACAGTGCAAGAGAATACAACACCAGTGACTCAAGTCAAAATACCACAAACACAAATGGAAACCGTTTTGTAAATGAAATAGAGGTGAATGAAGTCCTAAGAGCAATAAATAAACTAAAATTAGAAAAAAGCCCAGGTGCTGATAACATTACAAACGAAACTTTAAAATTAGCTGCACCTATACTAGCATTACCTTTTACAAAACTGTTTAACCACATTCTGAAAACTGAAGAGACACCCACCCAATGGTCAGAATCTAACATCATTCTGATCTATAAAAAAGGCGATCCAAACGACATTGGAAATTACAGACCAATAAGCCTGCTACCATGCATTTACAAGCTTTTCTCTACAATTATTAATGAAAGAATAAGCATCACAATAGAAGCAAAACAACCTATAGAACAGGCGGGATTTAGAAAAGGATTCTCTACCATCGACCACATCCATACACTCGAACTTCTCATAGAAAAATACCAAGAGATGCAGAGACCACTCTATCTTGCATTCATCGACTACCAAAAGGCCTTTGACACCATTTCACATGACAGCATATGGGAAACTCTAAGACGACAAAAAGTAGAAGAACAATATATACAAATAATCAAAAACATCTACAAGAATAGCAGAAATAGAGTGAAATTAGAAACTGTTGGTCCTTGGTTCCCCGTAAGAAGAGGAGTCAAACAAGGTGACCCCCTATCCCCTAAGTTATTTATAGCTATACTGGAATTTATAATCAACACACTAGACTGGAGGAGATATGGCATACAGATTAAAAACGAATATCTAAGCCACCTACGATTCGCAGATGACATAATATTAATTTCGGAAACTAGTTCTCAACTACAAACCATGATAGAATCATTAAACGAAGCAAGCAAGAAAGTAGGTTTAGAAATGAATCTCTCTAAAACGATGCTAATGACTAACTCTAGCAACATCAGAAATCCAATTTCAGTTGAAGGTGAACTCTTGAAGTACACAGAACTATATATATACCTTGGGAAACAAGTAGGATTCATTCGAAATTGCAATGACCTAGAAGTAAACCGAAGAATACAACTAACATGGAACAAATATTGGAATTTAAAAGAAATATTCAAGGGTAATCTACCTATTCATCTCAAAACTAAAGTTTCAAACTCTTGCCTCCTGCCCTGCTTAACATATGGTTGTCAAACATGGAAATTCAACACTCATATAAAAAACAGGATAGTCACATGTCAAAGAGCAATGGAACGTAGTATGCTAAATTTAAAGAAAATACAGAAAATTAGACACTTAAAATTTAGAGACACTACCAAAGCTACTGATATACTAGTACACGCCTTAACATCTAAATGGAAATGGGCTGGACATGTAGCACGCCTCCAGGACCAGAGATGGACTCGGAGAGTGACAGCATGGAAGGGCCCACAAGGAAAACGGAAGAAGGGAAGACCTTATACTAGATGGGACGAAGACATAAAGAAAATAGGAGGTTTAAACTGGATTGAAGTTGCCCAATCTAGAGAAAATTGGCTAGCGTTGGAGGAGGCCTTTACCTGTGGAGGGGTTCATACAAGTGGTCTATACTGAATGATGAAAATTGTATGTTTATTTGCAACAATACCTTAACATCAAAATTTCATTCTCTTTTACTCGTTGCAAATAAACAAATTAATTCATGTACATATCTTAGTTATATTTTACATTTAAGAACATGCTCACTACTTTCAAACTTGTAAGAAATAAAAGGCTTTTTTATTTTTTATTTTTATTTATTTTATTTTATAATATGGCGCAGTGGGCGAACAGCTGGCTAACTATAGGTCTACCAGGATCTGATGGCAAAAAGGGAAAACAGAAATTGCCACTACCAATACTGGGGGAAATTGGAGTAAAACGTTTTGATACTTTTTCCCTTATAGTGGCTGATTCTGTGTGTGATACATGCAAATATAAAAATTTATCCAATGATCAAGGATAATTTTTGAAAATCTTACTGTGGAGAATGTGGCTTTCGAAATTTAGATGAAAACTCCAATTACTCTGTCCATGAGTTTATTAATTAATTAAACGCTATCAGAACTTGAAAATGGTTCCAAATACTGCACATCCATAAAAAAAGGCGTGAGCGTGCTAGTTGCAAAACGGCGCATTTTATCAACCTGCAAATGGTAGATTATGGCCCAGCAGTGGAATGTAACACGCTAATGATGATGAATTCACAAAAAGCCCTTTTCGACTTTATATTACTTGCAGAGCATCCCATTTGCAAAGTACTTCATCATCATCATCATCGTTAGCCTTCTTTCAGAGAGAGTATGAGCCTTAATGTACCACGGTGGCCCAGTGCGGGTTGGTAGATGTCGCATGCCCTTGAATGTTGTGGTTCTCGGAAATGAAGGTTTCCTCACCGTTTTGAGCGATGGTAAATCCGCACTAAACTTACTAAGTCATAGGTGCGGGGCCGAGATGATTCGAACTGTGTCGACGCCTTAAAAGTTTCCTTTTGCAAAATATTTAGTCCCTTTCGCATAACATACCTTATTAACAATATTAGCCCCGGACACCGCAACTCGACCAAAGCCTGCCAACTGTCCAAAATTAAGCTGAAAGTCTGCTGGTACGGGCTGCAGTTTAGATGCTGGGACCACTATAGTTCCCCTAGGCCGCTCCTCTTTTACCATTGGCTGAGTAGGTTCATCCATTGTATTGACGTTCTCAATTGTTGTGGAGTATTCATCGCCCATTTCTAGTCTTATAATGTTCATTCTGGAAGATAAAAGAAATATTTTTTACTAGCTGCTCCCCAGGCGTGTCACCCCCGTCTTTCCTTTATTCCACAGGAACCGTGATAAAAAGTAGTCTATGTGTCAATCCAGCTATGCCCATTTCAAATTTCACTCAAATCCGTTCAGTAGATTTTGCGTGAAGGAGTAAGAAACATCCTGCATCCATACTCACAAAAGTCAAAAAAAGTCAATTTTTATTTATTCAATAGGATACATTGTGATCACTTTAAAACGTCAAACTTAAAACTAGCTACGCCTGTTCCAACCTCCTTACGCCGGCAAAAGAACAGGCAAGAAACGCCGGGCAGGTAATTTTTTTGGCGCGATCACATTGACAATTTTATTCTTATTACTAACTAGCTGTTCCATGCGGTTTCACCCGCGTGGGCTACAGTTTATGGCGATAAAAAGTATCTTATGTCAGCCATTGCTCTCCTGTCTCTCCACAAAGAGCCGAAGACCGGGCTCAGTGGGAGAGGCCTATGTGCAGCAGTGGACTGACGATGTGATAAAAGATTACACCTGGTTCTCAAGTGAGGCTGCCGGAACACACCAATAGGTGCTTGGCGACAGAATCTGAACTTTAGGGTCTTAGCTAGAGCCAGGCGGGCACTTGAAAATGTCCTACCACCAAGCTCTGTTTTCATCACAATGTTTTCCTTCACCGAAAGTTCAAGCTCATTGTAGGATTCGAACCGAAACTAACTTATCGCAAGCTAACATCACTTTCACTGCGCTATCTTGGCCTATGTCTCATCATCATCATCAGCCTTTACGTTCCTACTGCTGGGCCTCTGGCCTTCTCTCAGAGAGAGAGAGAGAGGCTATGTGTAAAACAGGCTGTTTACGATAATGATAGAAGTAAAAATTGAATAAGACATTACTTAGACTTGAATCCATCGTAATCAAGACAGGCCTTGTAGCATTTTCGGCAGAGTATCTTCGAGTGTGCACTGTCCTCTATTAGAGTCTTGTCCAGGATTTCCTGCAGGGTGTCCAGTAACTTTCTACTGCTTGGGAGGGTATTCTGAAATTGTATTTAAAAAAACCCGTCAAGTCAAAGGCACAAAGAATGTTTTAACTTCTTACAGCAGGGGTTTTCAAACTTATTTTATCTACTACCCATTAGAATAAATTGTTTATTAGCACCCTCATTAAGCCTCTACACAACGCTCCCATTTTTTTTCTGGGTCTCTTCATGCCCTCATTTAGGCCTGCACCGCCCAGAAGGGGGCGTTATAGCCCAATTTGGGAAAGGCGGTCTAACAGGGTAGTGTCTGATTATAAATGGCGATGTGGTTGAACGTAGCACCACTTTACACCTGGACTGGGATCTGGCTCTCAAGTGGGGCTGTCGGAACACACCGATAGGTGCTTGGCAAGAGATTTGTAACTTAAGGTAGGTATAGAGTAGTGGTATATAGCCAGGTGAGCACTAGAAAATTGCCTACTGGTGGTAGGGTGATGTTTCCCTTCATTGAAAGCTCAAGCTTATTGTAGGATTTGAACCCTAAGCTATCAATGCTTCAATATTATCAGATAATAGCATTTAATCTAATATATAAATAAAAGAAAGTAGTGTTAGTTACACTATTTAAAACTCAAGAACGGCTTAACCGCTGCTGAAAATTGGTGGGGAGGTAGCTTAGAACCATGGGACAGCCATAGGATACTTTTTATCCCGGATAACTTTTGTAAAACTGTGACTTAATTTTTCGTGATTATCTTGTTAATCCTATCATTAATATTGTAAAATTGACTTGCCCAGTCTAACATAGATTAATAAACTAAGTACCTGTATTATGTATTCTATTCTAGAGTGTGAGCAATAGAGATAAAAATATTCATAAAACTCTTACCAAATCGGAAAATACATCTTTGATAATATGGTTTTTCGCCAATGGTCGTGTGTTGCACACCAAACAGTTTTGATCCATTCTAAAATCATAAGAACTGATAGAAATACCTACTTGGTTTTAAGTCCTCCTTGAACAAAGCTCATCCGCACACAATCGAGTCCTAAAAATCACAAAGCACTCGATTTATGCGCTCTTTTCTCCCGCATATACTTATTTCACCAATTGAACTTGGGTTTTTAGGTATATTTCATGACAGCAATGCCTACAGCACAGCAAGTCTGCTGCACTGCTCCATATTTCGAGCACCACCTTTAGCACATCGATCCCTGATTCCCTGACTATTTATGTATTTATTGAGGACTAAAGGTCAGTACAACTTTCATTATGGCACAATCGTGAAATAATCCATAATTAAGATATTATCAAGTAAATAGGTCATTGCAAATAATTCTATACGTAATTTTGCGAAATTACTGCATTCGTATCACCAATGTTTACATTCTTATCAGTAACAAATTTTCAAAGTTACTACCACCCTAAAAACACAAATTGACAGAGAATTTAACGCGGCTTTTACAACTTGTGGCAGCCATTTTGGTAAATCAATAGCTCTATGAGCGAAATTCCACCGAAACAATGTTGGTAATATTGTGTAAAGTGTTACTTACCTGATTTTCTAAGGGAATTCCCTAAAATTTACTTATTTTTGCAAGGTTTACAGATATTTTTAGGGAATATAGGTTGTCAGCAATGATTCAATTCACGAGCAGCCACCATTACGACTTACGTATGAAATAAAACTACGTTTTTTTTCTCCGATAGAGGCGCTGTGAACATCCGGTTTAGTGCTGTACCTGCGTTGTTTACCGGTTTTACATAACATCGGTATATTTTTTATTTGTTGTTGTGGTGCACCAGTACAAATGATAATAATTTATTGTGTGACTGCTAGGACTGATATATGGAGATTTGGGATGAAAAGATGCATTCGGTTCGGTGTAAAAACATATAATCAAAAAACAAAGGAAAACAAACAAAAGATCAATCCAGATTCAAATATATAAAAACAGAAATAAAATATAAAACTGCCAGTTGTCAACTAGCGAAGAGGTGCGTTCTGCACATTTCTCCCCTTTTTTAGTTAAGGAAGCAGGGGGATGAGCTTTTTGAGGGGTCTTCTTAGCTCGCCGCCCGCTGTTTTTAAATTGGCCACTCGCACAACTCCGTCCCGGCCCGGGAACAACGCTGTTATGCGACCTCTGGGCCAGGATCCTCTAGGCAGATTCCCATCAGCCACCAGCACCAGATCCCCAACTTGAATTTGGGGGACCACTCCCTGATTCCGTCTGGGTATTAGGGTTGGCAGGTACTCGTTGACCCATCGCTGCCAGAAGTGGTCAGTCAGCCTGATAGCTTTCCGCCAGCTGCTCCTGCTAACTAAGTCAGCCTCGGACATCTCTCCTGGGACAGGACGACCCGAGGAAGCACCCAGCAAAAAATGTGTAGGAGTGAGAGCTTCGTCGCTATCGGGCTCCATCGACACATGCGTAAGTGGACGAGCGTTGACTAGCGCTTCTGCCTCTGCCAGTAATGTGCGCAGCACTTCGTCGGATGGAGCACGTTCCTTTAGAGTTGCTCTCAACGCAATCTTTACACTCTTTACGAGACGTTCCCATGCCCCGCCCATAAATGGCGCTGAAGGAGGAATAAACCTCCAGTTGATCTTTTCATTAGCAGAAAATTGAGAGATGGCATCAGCATAGAGGGATCTCAGCACTCGGTTGGCTCCAACAAAGGCAGTTCCGTTATCACTCCATATTTCCAATGGAGTTCCTCGACGCGCGATGAACCTGCGGAGACTCATGATGGCCGCATCAGCTGATAGGCTATGCACAACGTCGAGATGAACAGCGCGAACGACCAAGCACGTATACAGGGCAACCCATCTCTTTTCACGTCTTCTTCCGATCGAAATCTGTATTGGACCGAAGTAATCCAGCCCGACGAACGAAAACGGGCGCTGGTGATGCGCTAAGCGAGCTTCAGGTAGATCACCAGTTGGAGGTTCATACGTCACGGATCGTCGAAGGCGGCATATTTGGCAATGGAACGCCACAGAACGTACGGTACTTCGAAGACTCAAAATAAAATATTCCTGACGGAGCTCGTTCACCACTGTCTCTGTGTTGGCATGTGCAGCTTTGCGATGATGCCAGTCTATCAGCAAGCGTACTGCTGGGTGCTTGCCATCGAGTATGATGGGGAACTTGGTTTCTTCGCGTACACCTGCGGCTGCAGAAATGCGACTGGACAAACGAAGAATTCCCTTTTCCGTGATGATGGGAGTTCTCTTGTAAAGGCGACTGGTGCGTGGCAAAGGTTGCTTAAGACGGAGGCGAGCTATTTCGTCAGAGAACGCGTCTTGCTGTGACTGACGCAATATATGTGTTTCAGCAACACGAATGCTGTCGGCATTTAATGCATCTGAGCTTGGAGATGGGTATGGGGAAGCAGGCTGAAAGGAAAACGTTATTAGCCCTCCCTCAATGCGAACTAAATGCGCTACATTAAAACCCCGTGAATGTAAACTACGGATGCGTAGCAACGTGACGAATCTATGTGCGATGGCAGTACTTCGCACCAACCTCAGCCAGGAGCTGAAACGCTTCGGATCAGCTGAAATTGGTGCCTGCTGTTTAGCAACACCAACAAAATGAACTGCTACATGAGATAATGGTCGCTTTAATTCCTCCTGCCCTAACTGAACACCAGATGTTTCACAAGGCCAGAGGATATCAGATGAAAGTAAAAAACTAGGTCCTAAAATCCAGCGGGAATTTGGAGATAACGCCGAACGTTTAATGCGTGTCGCATCGTCGGCAACATTTAAAATACTAGGCACCCAGCGCCATTCACTTACACTCGATATCTCCAATATCTCGCCTAATCGATGCGATACAAAGGGCTTAAAGGAACGTGCGTCACTGCGAAGCCAACCGAGGACCGTCATTGAGTCGCACCAAAAAACGCGCCTTGATGCCTTCAGCCTATGAGCTTCGCAGATCGACTGAGCCAGGCGGGCGGCAATAAGGGCTCCTTGAAGCTCCAAGCGTGGAATCGATACCGGTTTCAGTGATGCTACGCGAACTTTACTACAGATGAGAGCGAGTTTGACGTCACCACCGACAAGCGTAAATCGCCAATATGCAACCGCGCTAAAAGCTGATTCACTACTATCGCAAAATACGTGAAGTTCACATTTCTCTACTTCAAGCGGACTCAGGCAGTAGCGGCGTGGAATTCTTAATCTAGACACCGAACATAAATCTTCGAACCAAAGCCTCCACGCAACACTATCGCTCTGAGAGAGCTCTTCGTCCCAATCGACACCCTTTCGCCAAAGGTCCTGAAACATGATTCGGCCTCTTATGACAATAGGAGCCAGGATGCCAAGTGGGTCGTAAATACGCATTACACGTGCTAAAACTTCTCGCTTCGTCAATCTCTCTGGTAACACCTGTTCACCCTTGATCCCGGTATTGAAGCTGATACAGTCGTTTGATGGTTGCCAAACCAACCCCAGAGTACGAACAGGTGCCGTCAGTCTACCCAAATCTACGTCAACATTGGTTGGTCGGGGAGAAGAGTCCATCAAAGTCTCCTTCGGCAGCAATGACAGTGCCTCCGGAACATTAGAAATCCAACCACGCATCTCAAAACCACCCTTTTTGTGCACTGTGTACACATCAGCTGCAAGGCGAGCTGCCTGCTCTACTGTATCTACAGACCCGATATAATCGTCCATATAATGATCAAAAACGATGGCATGAGCTGCGAGAGGATAGTGATTTTGAAATTCGATGGCGTTTTTATTTTTTATGTACAGAGCTGTGAATGGACTAGATGCTGCACCGAAAATCATAGACGCCATACGATAAGTTTTAATAGGCTCGTTGGGATTATCGCGCCAGAGAAATCTCTGCGCATCGCGGTCATCCTCTCTAATTTTAAGCTGGGGAAACATTTCGCGAACATCCGCGGTCAGAGCAACTTTGCCTTCCCTGAACCGTAGCAAAATGCCCAATAGAGACTGCAAAATGTCTGGACCGGTTAATAGCAAAGAATTCAGAGAAACATTTTGCACTCTAGCAGCGGCGTCGTGAACTACGCGTAGCTTCGCGGGCTTGTTTGGATTAACCACGCCAAAATGAGGCAAATACCACACCGGTGCCACCCCTCTACTAGGTTTCGCGCATAGTTCCGCGTAGTCTTTCCTAATCATTTCGTTGATGTTCTGACGGTATTTCTCCCCGTAGTCAGAGTCCTGACTCATCTTTCTCTCCAAACTTAGAAACCTAGACAATGCTAGCTTGTAACTGTCAGGTACCACTAAATTATCTGACTTCCAAAGTAAACCGACTTCAAAACGGCCGCTGGGCAAGCGGCGCGTAGTGCGCTCGAGAATTTGGACAGCGCGATCATCATCTGCACTACGCTTTTCACGATTGGAAATACCGATTGAGTCTAACTTATACTGTTCTCTAATAAACTGTTCTAATGCCGACTGATCGCTACACTCTATAATATCAGATTCCTGGACGGTAGTGTGGTTGACAAAATTGATCGGAGTGGTAGCCCCCGAACAAAAGCCGAAAAGAACCCAACCTAAAGCAGTTTTAATCGCGGCCGGTTGTGTTTTAGTCCCCTTACGAGTGGCTCTAGAACAGCTAAGATGCCAGTTGTCAATTCCGATAATAATCATTGGTTTCACGTCACCGTAACAAAACTTATCCGCGATGTCCGCGAGGTACGGAAGCTTACTCACGCTTTGTATATTCACAGACTGACGCGCGAGATCTAATTTGTCGATCGACCTAGCTTTCTGAATCAAAAACGTTTCGTTCGAGTGACAACCCCTAATGTTAAAGTCCACATACTTTACCATCGCTTCCCTGCGTAACCCACCAACGCAATCTAGATTGATTCGACGCGCTGGGCCGCTAATACCTAACTTATTTGTAATGTCTTCGTCAATGAATGTAGAAGTTGACCCGTCGTCTAAAAGCGCGTAGGTATCTAGACTGCCTAAAGGGCCGGAGACTGTGACGGCCACCATCTTCAACAACGGACGAGCTGGTGCCTGCTGAGTACCAGAGGCTGTCAACGATGTCGAAGCGTGAGTGAGGATCTCTTTCGGCTGGTCGTTAGAGAGCCCGACAGAGTGCGCAGGACCGCCAGGTGGGGGCTGCGGAGCAGAGCTTGACGCGGCCAGCACTGGCTCGTCCCTCTCAGACAGCTTCTCTTCCTCTGAAAACTCGTCGTCCCCTGAAAGTCCGTCGTCCACGTCCACGTGCGCGGCGGCGACGCGCTCATAGTTCGGGTCGTGAAGCAAAGCATGATGACGAAAACTGCAGCCATCAATACCACACGAACTTTTTGCTCTACAGTAACTGAGTTTATGCCAACCTACTTTTAAACATCGATGGCAAACCCTATTCTTTTTAATAAATTGCCATCTGTCACCGACTGTCAGTAAAGAAAATTTTTGACATTTATCGAGCCCGTGTGTTTGTTGAAGACAAAATGCACACGAGCGACTTACTTTCGTTAACAAATGATTCTCTTGTTGCTCTGAGCTTTGCCTGGGTGGCCTCTCTTCAGCAGCGGCATGTACCCTATCCCTAGGTTGTGGAGCGTTTGGCACTGCAAGTTCAATGACCCCAAACCTAGATTGCAGGTCTACCTCGCGCGCTAAGAATTCTGCAAACAACTCTAGCTTAGAGAGCTCTGTTGACTCAAAATGAGCGGCAAAATCAAGCCACCGTGTCCGCAACAGTGGTGGAATCTTAGTGATCAACGTGTGAAAGAGCTCCGGAGATCTTAAGTAGTCTGGTTGATTAAGTAATTTCACTACCTCGACACAGTTTTGTACACGGCAGGCAAAAATAGATAGGTCTTTACCTTCGCTACTTACCTTTGGCAGCGCGCGTAGCGCGTATACCTCCTGTAGCACTACGAGCTCGGGGCGGCCGAAGCGCGTGTCCAGCGCACGCAGCACGACGCCGGGCTCGCGCGCCGACACCAGCAGCGCGGCCACGGACTCGCGCGCGGCACCGCGCAGCGCACCGCTCATACGAGCGAGGTTCTCGTTCGGAGAGTAGGAAGTTTGGCTATTCTCAAATATCCTTTTGAAACATAGCCAGTCTAAATGTGATTTTCCGTCGAAGGTAGGTAACTTATACGAATTATTGGAACTTTTATTTACGTTGCTAACAAGTTTTTCGAGTGCCCGCAACAACTGCGGAATCTCGCCCTCAGTGGGCGCCGCAGATAGGCCGAAATCGGGACCTGAAAATATATTTGTTTTAAAATCTTGGGCATAAGTGTGAGGTTCCACGTTTTTCAACCAATTTCGCACACTAGCGCGACTATTTGAACGTAGAGAGCCGCGCTGGCTCTCACCTGCCTCAATGGCGGCTAGCTCTGCGCGGAGTGTTAAATCTGCAGCCTCGCGCTCAAGCTGCGTGCGACGTTCCTGCGCAGCGAGCTCTCGGGCTGCGCTTTGCGCCTCAAGGTCAGCAAGGCGTTGCGTGCGACGTTGCTGCGCAGCGAGCTCTCGGGCTGCGGTCTCAGCCTCGAGGTCGGCAAGGCGGCGCGCGTGCTGCGCCTCCGCTGCCAACCGTCTGGCCACAATCGTGGCAGAGGACTGTGACGGATTATATGATGCGGGATTTGAAGGCGCCTGGGATACGTGAGAAAGAGACGGATCTTTCCGCTCCTCCTTCAACGAAACGGTCATACCTTTTTCCGCACTGCAGGAAGGCGCCTGTGAAACGGCCGCCGACGAAGAGGCGGGCGGACCGCTCGAGCCATCTAACGCTACGGTCTTACCTTCCTGCTTCCTTTTACCCGAACGTGTTTGCACCGGTGAACGTAACATTCTCTTCTCTCCAAATCCTTATTGAAGGCACTGTTCACTGGGACGGTAGAAGGACCAAAAATGTGACTGCTAGGACTGATATATGGAGATTTGGGATGAAAAGATGCATTCGGTTCGGTGTAAAAACATATAATCAAAAAACAAAGGAAAACAAACAAAAGATCAATCCAGATTCAAATATATAAAAACAGAAATAAAATATAAAACTGCCAGTTGTCAACTAGCGAAGAGGTGCGTTCTGCACATATTGATTACGTTTCAATATATGATACTAAAAAAAAAACATTCACATGTCACGTGATGAACTAATCACAAACAATCGAAAAGGTTTCCGATACCAACGAATCACTCTTATGGTTTATTTTGTTCTTTTGTCAAAGATGTGCATATTAATGCTGTTAACAGTCACGCAACGTCCTTGTTGTTAACAGTGGTGCATTAAATATGCTCAAAAACACGAAAACAGTGTACAAATGATATTGGCTTTTTACCATCCATTTTCTACTGCCTAGTTATTTAATGAATAATACACATTAAGACTTTGTTGTAAACACTCAAAAAAACCTCATGGCGGAAACTTTCTTCTGTGATACACTGCAAGCTGCAGTCCTAATTCTGCAAGCATCCCCTATAACCACCATAAAAAGTTTTAAGTCATTGGATTATCTTTGTTAGACATCGACATGAGTTTTCGGTTTTTTGCGACCGGAAACTTTCCATCCCTTTTCTGGAAGCCTTGGCTGCTTTCAGTGCCATCCCAAATGTCAATTTGATTTGGCGGGACTTTTAAAAATCCTTTTATCAGTCTATGATGTGTACGACTAAACAGAAAGTGTTTTTTCGACTAAACTGGGAAAAATAAATAAATAAAACAATCCAATAAAAAACATTATTTATTTTTATACAATTTACATTTCCTCGCGTTTCAATTGTAGCTCTCTATGTAAATAACTTCAATTTCTAAATTTTACAATAATTCTAACCAAATGTTCTTACTATTTACACAATTAGGTATCGAGATTTTCTTCCCGCTTTATTATAATTTTATAACGCGCTAGTAGGTACATAAAATATTGTGCTGTGAGAATAACTTTTTAATTGTTATGAGAAAGACAAGGATTTTGAGCAATCATCATTTCAGAGTGGCACTTTTTGGTAAGCACATAAAACTTACCTAATTGCAAAAGAAAATAATTCGTACCAATTCGTTTTATTTACAAATAAACAGTCCTAAGAGGAGATTTAAAAGAACCTATACAAATTATACACAAAGAATTTATGTAATATATAAACGCATCTACGAGATTTGCAGTACTTAGAAATTTGTAGTACAGTCGCACAAAGAAGTGTTACAGTCTATTTTTTCGCTGCCGATTTTTCGTTGTGACGTCGATATAATATCTCGCTCACTCACACTTGCGCGTCTGAATTCTTAGCATTCCTGTGACATATCACAGTTATGACGGAGCGGTGGCGAGAAAGTAATTAATGTTTTAAAGTGATCACAATGTGAAAAAAAATAAATTAAATTGACTTTTGACTTTTAAGGTATTTTCTTTTCTTTTGCAGCAGAACGCCACTTGCAACAGCGCTTAAAGCTGCTTTTACAAAAAAAAATGTTAATGTTCGTGTGTATTCGTTATGTGTGAATATTTATTATAGCTCGTATCGTATACTATTTTATTAAGTCATTTATGGCACTTATACAATATTTGTAAAGTATATAAACGAGTAGGTACATGTTACCTACCTAATTTTGTATATATTTTTTGTATCTGTAACTGCATTGAAAAATTATAAAAAAAATTATATAGGTACACAATATTTATGACCTGTTCGTATTGGATTGAAAGCATTGTTGGAAGGTCTGCTACCTAATTTTTGTAGGTAATTGAATAATAACTTAATAAAGCAGTGTCCTTTTAAAATAAGACCTTTAGCAAAAGAAAATGCTATACCGATTTAAAGCAAAAGATACGTAATATGCACATGGAACGTCGATTAATAAAAAATAATAAATAGAGATAGAGTACCTAAATAAAACATATTGAACGTGTTTCGGTAGGTGTGTACGAAATGAAAGAATATTTTGTTGTGTTTGACATGTATTTAATGTTTACCATGTAACTACAAGACCTAATATTCAATGAAATTTATTACTAAATGAAAATAATAAGAATTACAATAATCTTAATGTAATGCCAGAGTGCGGTTTCTTGTTTTGTAAGCATGTAATAGCAACATTATTTTTTATATCATAAGAGAAGTTACAAGTGATTAGACAGTAAAACTGACGGGTCGGTTTTAGAAATACCTACGTATTGTGGAAAGTCAATTTTAGTGTCTATGACAGTGTTATGATATATATATTGCGTTGAGTAGTGTCATTTTGTCAGTATTCAACGGGAACATTACAGAAATACTCTACGAAAATACAAGAACACAAAGTGAACGGAAGGACGTACAGGAAAAAGCTACCACGACATCGAAGTTCTAACGCTAAACACTCAATACTTTTTATCATTTCGAAAATAGTTCTAGGGAAAAAGATATGCATCTATTTATCTGATTACATTAATTTAACTTTATTGTTATTAGATAATTATTTAATCAGCGATTAAGACAGCTATCTTGACTACATCACTGCTTACGTTACAAACAATAAGAAGAACAAAAACTGAATACACAGAGGGTCACATTTCTACAAAATCGCAGCTATAGGAAACATTTTAATACGACAGAAAATAGTTGATATAAACAGTAAACAGACCACATAGATCACACAATACAAACATCTAACAATGCCATCTCAAGTAAAACTATCGTAGTACATAAACACACAAGGCAGAGAACATACGTTAGATTTACTTAAGAAAACAATTCTTAAATTAAAACAGAAAATAGTTAAACTGCGAAACCATCGCGTCTCATTTCCCAAGAATATCTTACTCTAATCCTTGTGCAGGCTTAATAGATAAAGTCGAATCGTCACTATATATTTTTTTATAATTTTAAGAAAAATTTATCGATAATCCGTACTGTCATATTTTTCCACTAATCGAATATAATTGACATTGCAATGACACTTACTACTAGCCTAACGAGTGCTAAACTAATTCTTACATTTACGAATTATTTCGGTTTATAAACAGTAATTAAAATGGTCAAAGGAATTAATTTAACTATTGCCACTATTTATTCATGCAGAAATAAAAGAAACATGCACACTCCAAGCATGATCGTAGGAAAAAAGAAATTAAAATGAAACTCAAAAGTTCTATCTTAAACCACAGTTTCTTTATTTCTTGTACATTTTCACAACGTCCATGTTTACAAAACAACCGAAATTTGGAAATATAATCCACATTTAGAAGGATTTAAGTTCCAATTTACTTTCATTATAGTCAAAGTGCACGTGTACAAAACGGGGAATAAGAAAAAAACTATGTTTTTTAAACCCACAAGCTAATATAGTTTTTCGCTACTAATCATCACTAAAAAGGAAAAAAAAATACAGTACCATCCTCAAACCCTCGAAACATTTGGTTACGCAAGTAATTCTAACTACGAGTTTGAGAATGCCACTGAAAATAATTACAAAACTACCTAGTAACGTCTAATCATTACACAAATTAAATGGGAATATTGCTTAACCAATACCTATTACACTAGAAAAAAAAAACAAAAAATGCACGAATGCATTCGAACAGAGCATAGCTCTAAATAAAAAAAGGAACAAAGAACAAAAAGAATTTTAATGGAAATGTAAATAATGTGTTATTATAATAATAAAATAAGAACTCATGTTATTTGTCTATATATTTAAATTAAATTAAAAAAAAAGAACTATATGTTAATGTCTTTATAAGGAGTGATCTAAAATCACATAAATGTAAAAAGGAATTACAACGATGTTGCCTTATCGGAGAAAAAATCATCCAGTGAACGACTAAATTGGTAACTTTCGTAATGTAACTTTCTGTCACAATAATAAACTTTTCGCCAGTACGTAAATGTCAATAAGTTAATCTAAAGTTGTAATTTTCGATGAATTGTTTGTAAATAATTGAACGGTATGTTTTTGTTGGGATGATTCTTTCGTATTTATTATGGCAACTTTCCCCCTCCCCCCCCAAACGCACTCGTAGGTGGTGTGCCTGTGTGTATCTGTGTGTTGGCTTCCGTCTTGATATGTGTGTGTGTTTGTGGTCCTCCGGTACGCCGTTAACTAGAAGCAAATAGCATTACGTGAGTTTGCATGTATTGGTAACTTTTACAGTTTCAAAACCCCAGGATCATATTGTTTTCTTTTTCATAAATGTCAATGTTTCTTGTTTTTTTTTTAACTATCCCGTATATGAATTATGTTAAGTACTGTCAGTATGGGTGTATGTATATAAAGCAATGAGTAAACGTAAAAAAAGTAAAAAAAAAGTGAAAACGATAGTTGAGCAAAATAATGGATGCGATATAGACTCACACGATGATATTATTACTAACAATACGTGTTGAAATAATTATTTTATTGGATATTACTCATTTCGTGTTTATAAATACATTTTTATAATAATTATTTGTCACTGTGATATGTAATTTTCAAGCAATAATTGATACATTTTCACCACCATACGCATACATCACGTGTCTACACTAAATAAAATTATATTAAATTGACATAATTACAAAATATATTTCCAATAATAGAAGCATAATGTACAGTCGCGCACAATTACATTCTAGAAACTCTAGTTATAATTATTATTATTATTTCATTAAGTACAAATCTATTTTTATCAAGCTTAAAAAAGCAGCTGCATTTATTTCTCTCACAAAAATATTGACGTTTCGGCACGACTGTACATTGAATATTTTTACAACTACATGCTTCGATAAACATTAAAATTGACAATACATACATATATAATACATATTATTTATTATAAGTACAATAGCCATTACTTAGGTACGACATTCACAAAGATATGTGATTCCACTTGATATATTAAAAAACTATTTTAATTGAATCGATTACACTAATTCGATAAAACTATCGATATCTTACACATGAACATTGCCAGTTAATTTTTTTTTAATCTGAACCATAACACTTGTGTTGCTGATTGTACTTTTTTAACATCTATTGGCGCGAAAACAAAACGAGTGTAGAATGTTATCTATGTACATTTTTATTTCACATGACTAACATATATTTTTTTTTATAAACTTTGGCGTATTTATTTGGCTTAGATAAGGAACAGAAAGCACACTAAGTATATTATTTATATTTTTCTAAAACTTTTATCATATTATTTCAAATGCTCGAGTGTCAGAAATAGCCCGTTAAATTTTTAAAAACGTGAAACACATTAAGGATATAATCGTGTAGAGTTTCGTAGAAGAATAGATATATTTATCTCGTTAAAGTAACGATCAATATAAGTACTATATAAAAAGCTCTCATCTCTATATTTTTGCTTTGATCTTATAGCTTTCGTAGAATGTTTATTGAAAAATAAAAATCAAGCAAATTCATAGAGACGACCAAGATAAAGTCTATGGTCCCTACAATTAAAAAGGTTTAAAATATCTTTAAAGAATATACCTATTTAAAATTTTGTATTTAAAATCTTAAAATCGTCACGAAGAGACGCACCAGTCCAAAAATCACCGTAAGATATAATTTATGCGATAGGATTTTAAAAATAATTTAATTTATTATGCGTATAATTTAGACTAGAAAAATTCTTCGAAATAAAAAAAATGCTAGATAGTATAACTTTATATATAAAACTCTTCTACAGTCGGTAGTTTCAACTAATTAACAAAAATAACAATAATTTCATGAATAGAATCTTTTAGGCCTGTAACAAACGTTTAAAATTATTAGGACCGATTTTTTTTAGTAATCACATTTTATCTTATAGCATTTTTGAAATGTTTAATGCAATATTTAACTAGAAGTCAAATAGTCAAATATATATAACATTAATTATTAAAATACATAAACATAGAAATAATTATCATAGACAAACAAAAATGGCAGGAATCAAACTGACTGGAAATATGTGTTAAAAATATTACATAATAATAATATTTTACCGTAATACATATTGTATATGAACTATGATTTTGTGCAGATATATTCAATATACAATTAGACTACAATATAATATTTAACACTTCAAAAATTTTACTATAATATTTTTATCTATAATACAACAATAATGTAATCCATCAAGCCTGGTAACATTTATCTATGGCTTGCCATGAACAAAAATACATATTTTACTAATTATATTGCTCGGTTCACGGCTCACCGTTCTGAAAAAAAACGCGAAGAAATATTTCATTTCTTAGCATAGATTCACAAAATAATACTGTGAAATTAAAATTGATTATTTTATTTATTTTTACAATGTAATGCCAAACTTGACATTAAGAAATGAGTTTCATCAGCTAGGAAAATGAAAGTAACTAATTGTGAACTAAGATTTAATGTTTTTTTTTAAATTACAAATATCTTTTGTAAGACGGCAAGCGTAATCAAAATACTCATCCTAATATTTCAATCACATTTAGAATTGTATGAGAAAATCGTACAATTCAAACTGTGACTGTGTGTGTTAGGGTAAAAATCCACCGATCCGACATAACATTGGTCCAAACGTCCCTAAACAATTTACATGTCTTTTTTTAAACCACACCATTTACACATTTACATAAGTTTTCATGTCGCTCTTTTCTTTACTCATTGTAATGCTACGGTTACGCATATCATTGTGTTGGAATACAGTTTAATTTCTTACGCTTTTTGTAAATTAAGGCTTTAATCGTAACGGTTTTTTTTCCATATAATTTGCCTTAACCATATTCGAATATTATATTTTTACATCTTACAGGGTGACGTTTGAGCCACAAGTCACCTGCTGCCTTACTCTTGACAGTTAACTCAATCCCAATCTCAATACAACGCAATTCCGATCCTGCGCAATAGTCGGTACTCTTGACGGCATTGATATTGAGATCGGGATTGGATTGTGAATTGGCTGGGCATTGGTTTGAATTTAGTGATGTAATTTTTATGGGACTCAGATTACAGACTAAATATAGAAATCAGTGAATGAAATGTCACTTGTAGGCGTAAAAACCTGTGGTCGAGACGTTTAAAAAAAGTTAAGATGTCAATCAATCTGTCATCACATCACATCAAAGTTGTTTATTTACGTTGAAAGTTGCACTTAAAGTTTTCAGAGCTAATAATTTATTACCAAAAAAAATATTGTTAAGTTTAAGTATGTGCTTTAAAGTGCTCTGGCCATATCAAACAAATGCTGCTTCTATTCAGATTCCTTCGAAGTTTCAAAGAAGAAAGAACGTAAGGTAAGTGCGCGTAAATGTTTAAATAGGCATAATAATAACAAATATTATTCATAGCATAAAATTATAACTTTTTCCCTTAGATATCATTGAATAATGGCTCGCCCCACTCAAGCCCAACTGGAAGCCTTGGTGGAGTTCCTAGAGGAAAACCAGGATGTTGCGAGGGGGCTCTTGCGAACCCATCTAGGCAAGCAGGGAATTAAAAGAAAGTGGAGTGAACTTGCCACTACCATCAATGCTTTGGGTGGTGTGGTCAAAGATGGTCCTGGCTGGTCTAAGGTAATATTCCTAAATGGTCTATTTTAATTAAATAGGTTTGTTTATTGTATTATATATAAGTAATCACTGTATAATTTTTTACAATTTAGTATTGGGCTGAAAAGAAGTGTGGACTTAAAAAGCTGTGTGCGCAGCAGTCACATTCAATGAGGCGCACAGGTGGAGGACCACCAAATGCACCAAACTTATCAGCACTGGAGCTGCGGCTGGTTGCTGTAATGGGAGGGCAATCGTTTGCCACTGGAAACAGCCAAGTCGCTGTTAACCCATTCCCACAAACAGAGAGGGTAAGAAAATTGACATTAAATATGATGCTTCTTTCAATGTACATTTAGGGATATTACACATTTTCCCAAATCACTATTAACTAGTCAATAATAATATTATGAGAGGCAGTGGATTCATTTTTTTGCTATTATTTTTAAATAAAGTCAGTAATGTTTACTTGAATATCCTTCTCTATGTTGATTATTACATTTCCCTTTACATTTATTATTATACATATGCTACTGTGTATAGGTTTATAAGCTAAAAATCTTCTTTCAGACTATCAGCCCAATCCATCTTAGTGAAGTGCAAGCTTCACCGATGATTGTAGTGGATATTGTTGAGGAACAACCTCTAGCTCAGGTGGATCCTATAAGCAGTGGTCAGCAGCCATCAACATGTATGTTATTAAAGTCAACTACCATTGAAATACTGTTACCGTGGCTATTATTTTATGTAATACAAATTTGTGTTTTCAGCAACTCATAGTGCACCACACACTTCACAACATCGTGCTCGTCAAACAAGACTGGATGCTGAGGTTGAGCAGTTTGCCAGGATAGAAGAGAGGCGTGTGGATGCAGAAGTAGTCACTGCACATGCATTGGCTGACATAGCAACAGCAATAAACAAATTGGCAGATGCTGCTGGAAACATTGCTGGAGCACTATTAGAAATATCAGCTAAATTACAGCCATCACCACCAGAGTAGAATCAGATGTCCTATTTACATGTTAATTATTTATAGTTTTTTTATTTAGTTTAATACCTAATTAACCAAATTTATTAGTTAGTATGAGCGATTATTGTCTAATTAGATGTGATTTTATTTCTTTTGTTGATTTTTTTGATAATATAGAACCAATTTAATTTTAAGGTTTATAACTAAAAATGTTTTGTTTAAAATATAGTTTAGCATATATTATGTAGTAACCTACTCATTTTTTATAATAATATATTTAATGTTATCTCCACGATTTTCTCACTTTGTAATTGATCTGTCTCTAAATAATGGTGTCGATTCGGTTTTGCATTCTCTTAAACTAAACTAAGTTTGACAGGTCTAAAAGTAATGCTATCCTTTTTTTACTTCAGTGGTTAGAAAAAGACAGCAATACTATTAGACCTGTTAACCTTAGTTTAGTTTTAGAGGATGCAAAACCGAATCAACACCAATGTCTGACTTATTTTATTAAATAGATTTTTCTGTTCATTTTTTATTGTTTTATGCTATATTTTACAATTTGACATTAAATAGTTATTATTATTCATGCAATTTATGTTTTTATTATGTTATTGCACACCTCTGTGGTGGTAGATTGTGTGAGCTTATATAAGATTGTTACCATGTTTAAATACCACATTCTGCAATAAATGATATTCTATTCTGATTCTAAATATTATTTCAAACAAGAAACACACTGGTAATTGTAGGTAAAATAAATAGAACAGTTGTCTAGAACAAAATTTTATTAAACTTATAGGGTAAAATCCATAATGGCATTTTTTTTGAATTTATTAGATATTATATGACAAAACAACAAAATATATACAATTGGATAGAAAATTAATTAGACATAATGGCATTAATTATATATTCAAATTCAAAACTTATTGCTTATTGGCTACATAGCACTTGCTAGCACTTTACAAGTCAATAATATTAAGATACATAGATAGAATAAAATATTTTAAACAAATCACATAAGAAAGTGCGTATGGAAATGTTACAGTCTAATCTTACTTACAACATAGACTGCAGAGGCTCAATCTACTACAATTGAGTCTTATATTATATAGTAGGTCTTGTATTTATAACAAGGCAAGAATACAGCCTTCCCCCAATTTTCTCTAGTAAATATACTACCAATAAAAGATCTTTATCTATCTGCGAGCTGTCCACAATTGGTGTACTAGGTTTGCACGAGCCTCAACACCTCTTCTTAGATCTATTCCGGTCCTGGATCTTACCTCGAGTGTTGGATGGACAGTACTATGGCTCTCTTCAACATTGGATGTAGGATCTATAGGATCATCAAAACCTAAACGAGCTGAATTGCATAAGTTATGCAGTACACAACAAGCATTAATTATTGTTGCTGCCACATCGGGATGATAGTGTAGGACTCTATGCCTTAATAAACACCGCCATCTATTTTTTAATATTCCAATTGCCCGCTCTACTGTGTTTCGTGCTGTGCAATGCAATTTTGTGTAATACTCCTCTTGAGAGCCTTCAACAGCATTTACTATGGGAGTCATCATATACTTTCTTTGAGCATAGCCTGAATCTCCTGAAATAATTTATATATTATGGTACAATACAAACTTAAAATGAAAAATCACGAGCTTAGGTAAACTTACCAAGTAAATATACTGTTTCACCAGCATTGGTCAACTCTCTGAGATGTTGTTCGACCGGATTTTGATTCCACACAAAACTATCATGTGAGGCTCCACCAAATGAAGCATCCACACTTAAAATATTCAGGTCAGAGTCACATATCTGAAACAAATGATTGCATATTATTCATGCTGCTATTTAATAATTAGGTACATGAAGATTGTTTAAAAAATAAAACAAACATACAATCAACACATTCTTTGAGTGAAAATGCTTTCTGTTGAAAAACCTTTCTTCATCTTGGGAGGGTCGTATTATGGCTACATGAGTACCATCAATACACCCTACTACACCCGGGATACTAAATTTTTCATAGAATCTGTAAATAAGTAATATTATTATTATTTTATCAGTCATTTTGTGAAAATTAAAAAAGTTACAACATTTAAACACTAACCTATTGGAAACTTAATTTACTTACTTTCTTTTAATGGCATCCCTTTCTTGACGAGATTGGGGAAATCTAATATATTTACTTAGTATCTGCCTGCTGTTTAGAGCTTTTGTAACATCTCTTATGGCTCGCGACACAGATTGCTGAGACATAAGCGTTCCGTGTGTTCCTCCTACTAGGCGCTGATAGCTCCCTGTGGCATAGAAGGACAGCGCCACCAATATCTATCAAAACAATCAACACACGATGTTGTATTTGTAAAACAAAACAACCACAAAATCACGGTTATGATATACATACCTTGTATTTTGTAGAAATATCACTCTTTCTTTTAGGAGTCGGCATTAGGGGCTGTAATTCACTACAAAGGGTGTCAAATAACTCCTTTGTTAGGCGATAATTAGCCCGAAACTCATTTTCGGACATGGATAACGCTTCATCGTTATAACGGGTCATACGACGCAAATTCCTTCGCTGCCGTACATCTATTTGATGGGCTAATCTTAAAATGCTGGTTTGCATTCCCAATCGTGACATTTTATTATAGTATTTAGTTAAAAACGCAAAACACAATTTCACAAAAGTTACTCAATAGCTATTGGAAAATACCCAATGTAAACACAATGCCAAACGCAATACAATGTGTCAAAATTGCGTCAAGAGTACCCATTCTCAATCCCAACGTCTCAATTCCAATTTCATTTAGTTCACCAAAATTACCACTCAATTTCAATCCAATGTGGCGCTGTTCTCGATTTCAAGAGTACCAAACAGCGTTTCTTGGATTAAAATTGACATTGGGCATTGGAATTGAGTTTCAAGAGTAAGGCAGCTGGTCCCGTAGCCAAGATGCATTCTGCAATCGTTAACGCTAATAGAAAACAAGAAAAAAGTAAAAAGTACAGGTTTGACATATTTCCGACCACGTGACTTAGCGTTGAAATATGTCAAACCTATACTTTTTCTCGTTTTCTATTAGCGTCAACGATTGCAGAATGCATCTTGGCTACGGGCCCTGATGTGGTCAAAAGTGGCGCCACGCTACGTCTGTATAAGGAATTGGGTCTCAAGTGAGGCTACCGGAACACACCGACAGCGGTACTTGGCGACAGAATCTTAACTTGAGCTTGGTTGCAAGGAAGACCTATCACCAAGATAAAATAAACTTATTAACATTACAAACAAATTGGGAGATATTATTTGGGATATGCCTACGTCCAGCGGTGAACAGTGATCTTACATAGACCGTTGAAAATTATTAAGTCCACTTCAATACAAACAACTGTTCCAACACCCATATAAAATATGCTATCCCAACTTGGTAGTGACGAAAGAGTTACTCTTAAACTTTTACATATCTTTTTTTTACACTAGTATGTATAAAGAAATCAAATCATGACATTTATTTGACCACGCTGCGTCTGTTAACACCCTTATGAATAATACTACTAGTAATATAACAACTGTTTATATACATATTTCTAAGAATACAATAATTAAAAATTGATGTTTTTTATAACAATTTAAAAAAATCTGGTTTCTCTTTATATAACTGAAAGGTGCCTGACTGACTGAAATAGTGATCTATCAACGCACAGCCCAAACCACTGGACGGATCGGGCTGAAACTTGGCATGCAGGTAGATGTTATAACGTAGGCAATGTAACTCTTTCGAAATCACCCAGTATGTTATTAGTTAGTAGCCTTTATCTTGTACGTAAAGACTAGAAGTTTAGTAGGTTCAATGAATTTCGTTTAACCTAATTATGCATGCATGAGATATTATATGAGAAAGGAAATCCATTGACCCATAGACAATTATTATTAGGCAAGTTCATGTTGTCATAAAATTAAAGTTACTAACGGGATATTTATCATGGATATTGTTTAACTATAACCATTGATTTTTTGAATAAGTAAATTCCTGTGATGATATTTGTAATTGTTAATAAACATATAAATAAATCGTTATTTCACGGTAAAAATAACATCGGGAAGACGCATTAGGAAATATTGGACAATCACAAGAAAGGAATATAATGAACTCACAACAAACATCCGAATATCCCACCTGAATACCTCCACATCCCACATAAATACCTCAATATCCCACATGAATACTTCAATACGCCAATATTCCACGTAAATACCCCACTAATAACTTTTCTCCTAGACACTTGTCATACAATCACGGACGAAAAAGGATAAACGCTGCGCACATTAAGTCCATAACCGTCCCATGTAAGCCAGCCCTCTTGTCATAAAAAAAAAACTTTCAGCGTAAAAATTTAGGCTGACAATAGACGAGCATAATTTACGCTGCGTAAATTCTCTCGCGCTCTACTGTGTATTATACCTAACCAAGGACGTACCAAGGTCATATTCTAACACTCTAGTGTGGTAATTATAATGAAGAAAGCACGAGTGGTGTAAAAAGCTGAATTATGAACCAATAGGTCAGCTTTACGAATAAGTGTGTTGCAAATTAGGTTGTAGATATAGCGCGATATTAATATAACCGACAAAAAATAACTTTAGGTTACATCCGATAACGCAATTACGTGATCTCGGGTTTTTATTTTTAAAATAAAATGTTTTCGGAAGGTGTTTCATACTTTTCGAGCGAAAAATCTAACTTTATTATTTTTATTTTATTTTATGACGACAAGTTTAGGCTCTCCGTTAATTTACGGGGCGGCAAATTCTACAGGCCCGGGGCGGTGAAACTTAAATATACGCCACTAGCGGTCGTCCCTTTTCGTCCGCTCCCAGTGGATGCCCGTCCAACATACGGTGCGACAACGGCAATATCTTACTAGTACTCGTGCTCGGACAGGCCGTTGTCCTGCCGCTTGTCGTCCGCCTTGCACGAGCCCTGGCTCTTGCCCTGCCCGATCTGCCGCGACGACGAGAAGCACAGCTTCATGACGAAAGGGAATTTCGCACCTGGAAACGTTCGGCGGTGTGGTTAGCGTTTACAATTTTTATGTGGAGATATAGAATGTGATGTATAAAACTTTCAATTTTTCAATTCTCGTGTGAGTGGGACGGTGACGTCATGACAACTTGACCACTTGTAAATATACAAATTCGTCAATATCTGACTTTTTGGAAAGAAATTTTCATCCAATCCTCTCTCCCGTATCTGCGATCATCTACGTGAAAGAATTTCCAAAATCGGATCAGTATTTCTGGAGGTTATCTCTTACTATAGGGGCATATCCAAAATCCCCTCACAATTGCTTCTAACCCCCCCCCCCCTTTATACCTCTTTAATAACACTTGCTATTAATAATTTTGAACAAAAAAAAAAATCGACTTCTGGTTCCCCTCTATTTCTCTGGTATGCCATCATCAGATCCTATTTTCCTTATCATGACACCTTTGGGATATCTCCTTTCCAACAAAATAATCATCAAAATCGGTTCATAAACGACGAAGAAACGTCCTCCTTTTTTTTCGAAGTCAGTTAAAAATTGGTAAGTACATCATTTGACAGATGAGTTTAAAAAAAAGATATTAATGAAAAGGTCGCTAATTAGATTAAAGCCTATTTATTACACTCAATTCTCTGTAAACCCATCCACCAATAAACCTGACATTGCACAAAACGTAACTCTTTCAAGGTTCAAATTCCTCTCACTCGCAGTCGTGTTCCCCAACGTACCTGGGTGCTGAATGGTAGCGTGGTTGCAGGCCATTATCGCCATTACTGACTGCGAGATGTTCTGGAACTCCATCAGGCCGGAGGAAGACCTGAAACCATGGCGAGGACTGATCAATCCATCTAGTTTGTGCTCACGACACGTTTTCCTACTAATATTATAAATGGCAAAAGTCTGTGTGTGTGTGAATGTTTGTGACCGCGTATCACCGTAACTACTTAACCGATTTTGATGAAATTTGGAATGGAGCTTACACACTGGATTAACACATAGGATTACACATTTTTATCCCGGAAAAAGGTTCCACCAAGCTACTGTTTAATCAATCACGATGTTCCGAAAGCTCAAGCTCATTGTAGGATTCGAACCCACGACCTACGGGTCGCAAGCCGACGTCACTACCACTGAGCCATCATCGCTTCAAATTCAAATTCTTTCTTTGGGATTTAAGCTATTTCCACACTCAATTTTATTACAATCGGTTTAGCGGTTTAGTCATGAAATGGCATCCTCACTTGAGAGCCAATTCCCAGTCCAGGTGTAGCGTGGCGCCACTTTCAACCACCTCGTCACTTAACATCAGGTGACTTGTGGTCAAACGCTACCCTGTAAATAGTAAAAACAAACAGTGTAATGTACAAAAATAAAAAAAAACCACTCAAGAGTCTCACCTCTCGCTCTTGAGCGGGAACTTGGAGATGGTATGCGGTGGCGTCACATTGTAGTCCTTGAACACCTGCAGCAGCTGATCGTCCGACACGTCTGGCGGCGTGTTGAAGAAGTGCAGCACCTGGAGGTGACGAAAAAAAATTAGATGTAATAAGCACCTATCCCAAAAGTCACCCCTTACGCTCGCTTGCGCAAGAACAAAAGAGAAAGTAAGTAGTTCTAAGAATCTAAAGACATACCGTAACAACTAATAAAGACATACCGTACCGACTAACGAAGACATACCGTACCTACTAACGTAAGTTACGTGTGAATTTGCCATCGCTCAAAATCGACAAAGGAAAACATCCCGAAAAAACCGGCATGTCTTAGGAGCACAACATTCAAGGGCATGCGACATCTACCAACCCGCACTGGGTCCGCGTGGTAGATTACAGCCTACACTCTCTTTCCCTCTGAGAGGAGGACAGAGTCCCAGTAGTTAGAACGTAATGGGCTGATGATGATGATGATGATGATGACTGTACCAACAAATGAACTCATACCGTACCAACCAATGAAGACATTCCATACCGACTTACAAAGACATACCGTACCAACTAATTAAGACCTACCGTATCAACTAACGAAGACATTCCATACCGACTTACGAAGACATACCGCATCAACTATTTTATTATCTTGTAATTAATTCGTTGAATATATTTTATTATGTAGAGACCTATCTTATTTCATGGTGACAGCATCTCAGAATCTCTTTCATTTCATTTTGTACGCCAATCACGGCAATACATTATGCTACTTTACTACTTTTTACATCACTTGTTTGTACTAACTACCTACTCATGTTTTATGCAAATTAAATTTATCTTTATCAACTAACGAAGACACACCGTGTCAACTAACAAAGACATACCGTATCAACTAACGAAGACATACCGTACTGACCTTAGAAGGCGGCTGTATCCTATTCTTGTGTATGGACGCGGGCGTCAGGAAGCGGTTGTTCTTGTTGCCGACGTAGTCCTTGAACGACGGGCTCTTGTCCGGGAGCGGGTACGGGTTCGTCACCTCGGACAGGTAAGCCTGCTTCGAGAAACTGGAAGAGAAACAGGATTTTCCTTCATTAAAAAAAGCTATAAAAATGGGTTTCAAAATTTAGAGAAGTTGATAGTTGATTTTGATAGAAAAAGCGTGATCACGAAATTGACAAATTAATTAATTATGTATTTAAATTTGAGTACGATAATCAAGTATTTAGCGAGAGCCTGCGCAATCGATAGTAGGAAGTAGAATAAGAATAGTAAGGATAGGATATCACTAGGATAAGATTAGTAATATGACATAGGATAGTACCTAAGAGTTTTAAGGTATATTAATGGATAAGTTTAATTTTAAACTTTATTACATACTTATGTAAAAGTAACTGCTAATCATAAATTGCTCATTATTTCAAAAGTGCTAACTGGGCCTGGGCCAATCGTTCACTTAGCTCCTCATTTACATGTTAGTAGGAAGTAGGATAGAATAGGAAGTAGGATAGAATAGGAAGTAGGATAGGATAGGAAGTTGGATAGGATAGGAAGTAGGTTAGGATGGGAAGTAGAATAGAATAGGAAGTAGGTTAGGATAGCAAAAAGTCCTACTCACGCCAAAGTCAATGTGTAGTCTCCAACGGTGACGTTGTTCAGGTTCTGCACGCATCTCTCGACCGACACTCCGTCACCCATCTGCACCATCGCCGTGCCCTCCTTCGTCTTCAGGAACTTTATCTGGAAAAAGATAAGGAATGAAATGTTTCGAGCGAGAATCATCAACTGGAGGTGTATCAACTTAAAAGTTTCTCCAATCGCTATCGACTTTTTTATTTTTTATTTTTTTTACTTTTTACAGGGTAGCATTTGACCACAAGTCACCTGATGTTAAGTGACGATGTGGTCTTTGATGGCGCCACGCTACACCTGGACTGGGAACTGGCTCTCAAGTGAAGCTGCCGGAACACACCGATAGGTGTTTGGCGACAGATTCTTAACAAGAGGGTGGTAGCTAGCCAGGCGAGTACTAGAAAATACCCTACCACCAAGCTATGGTTTCATCACGATGTTTTCCTTCACCGAAAGCTCAAGCTCATTGTAGGATTCGAACCCGAGTCCTACGGATCGCAAGTTGACGTCGATACCACTGAGCTATCATCGCTATAATGGTGCTGATTTTCATACAAATATTTAACGATACTCGATAGCGAGTCAAGGGGGTGTACACTACACAGGCCTCTTCTCGAAGAGTTATTATTCAATATCATTTAACCAAAATTCACCTAATGTTGAGTGACGATGTGGTCAAAGGTCGAGCCCCCACTACGCTTAGATTGGGAACTGGCTCTCAAGTGAGGCAGCCGGAACACACCGATAGGTGCGTGGCAGCTTGATGGTGGAAGCTAGCCAGGCGAGCACTAGAAAATGCCCTGCCATCAAGCTATGGTTTCATTACGATGTTTTCCTTCACCGGAAACTCATCATCATCAGCTTATTCCCACTGCCAGCAGTCTTTTTTCAGAAAGAGAGAATAGGCTGTAACGTAATCTACCACGCGGGCCCAGAGCAGATTCGTAAAAGTCGCATGCCCTTCAATGTTGCGACTCTTGGACATGCCGGTTTCCTCACGATGTTTTCCTTCACCGTTTTGAGCGATGGCAAGTCCACGTAACTTATTGTCTTAGGTCGAGAGGATTCACGGTATCGGCGCTATCTTGTTAGGCGCACGCAGTACCGTTCGGCCACCATCGCTGGACGCTCTACCTCAAGCAATTGTAGGATACAAATTCGCCTTTAGGGTTAGAGACCTATTAGGAAAATTGCTCCAAATTCGGGTCGTAACAGCTATAAACTCAGCAGAAAAGGGCGCCAACTTAAGCCCGGTATTGCCAATACTCACTCTGACAACGTTTCCGTAGAGGCAGCACAGGTTGAACAGCCTGTCCGCGTTCACCGTCTGGGGGTCGAGTCCGTACACCATCATCACCGCGCCCTGCTGCGGCGGACCACCCTGGAAACGAGAACGCGTCACATATGTAGGTAAACTATTGAAGCTAAAGAATAAACTGAGATGGAGCTTCGACCCAGAGTCTTGGCCTCCTAAAAATCTCTTCTTCTCTTCTTCTTCTTTTATATAAATTAGTTAGTTAGTTAGTTACAAGTCAGGCTAACAAAAGTGTTACAAAAGTGTTTTAAATCCCTATTTCCCTTGGTCACGGCATCACGCGTGAACGCCTGGACCAATTTCACTATTTTTTTATTGTTGTTTTTGTTATTGCGAGGAGAAGGTTCTAATGAAAGAAAAAATGGAAATAGACGTTTTATTGCGATAAGCTGCAGTCTGCACGGGTGAAACCGCGGGGCGCAGCTAGTAACAAATAAAAGTGTAATGTGATCGCGCCCAGAACTGACCTGCCGCGAGTTCCTAGCCTGTTCTTTTGCCGGCGTAAGGACGTTGGAAAGGCGTAGCCAATTTAAATGTAGTATGTTACTAACTAAACATAAATGTTTGTATACTCACTAACTAAAGCTACTTACTAGGTCCATATTCACCTGGTTCTGTGGCGGCATCGGCGGGTGGTGCATGGGCGGCGGCGGCACGAAGCCTTCGCCACCGTAGCCTTCGGGGCCGTACCCGCGACCGTCTCGCTGGAAAACAACACATAAGAATAACAATCATTTTCTCAAACACGCTTGGAAATTTGAGCATTATTTTGAAATTGCTGTACTGCCAAATAAATGCGAGTAGCGGCCGGCAAAAGTAGTATGAAAATGCATATCTGTCTTGTTTAGCGGCCAAATAAATTACATAGTGAACTCATATCTGTCGTGTAAATTAAAAAAAGAACGATCTTTTACTCCGAAACATGGCAACCAAAAAGGTAACTTATTAAAGGTTTTATTTAAATTTTGAACTGGCTTGCGAATAAAAACATGGTTATTGAAAAAAATATACAAATGAACATTTCAATACAGGTTTTTTTATTGTTGTTCGTTGTCGATTTTGAAGAGTAATTGATTGTATTTTCAAATAAAAAGTTATGCTTATCTAAGTACATACTGTATGTTTTAATTTCAGCGCATTATTTGAGAACAGTGTACAATAACGTTGAAATATATCATACCTATAATATTTTTAGTTTTGTATTAGCGTTAACGATCGCACAAAGTATCCTGCCTAGACCTCCTAGACTATCATCGTTTCAAAGTAAAGGGAGGCGCTACCAAATAGGTCAGGGTTCGTCTCATAAAAAACTCCGTAGCCCAACAAAAAACAGATCAGAGGCCATCTATCGAAAAACAATACGAAAATGAGCAGCGAAATGAGTAAATTGCGAGAGCTCATTATTTTCCTCATTAGGAGCGAATCACGCGCAATAAACCTTCATTTGTGCCCGATAAAACTTAAACGGGGGCAATTAATCAAATTAATTAATCGACACACGGCCGTATCGTGCAGTATGTGAACACAAGAAGCAGTAGCTTATGTTTAGTAACGGCCAGTTTAAATAATAATAATAATAAATATCGGGGACAATTGCACACAAATTGAGCTAGCCCCAAATTAAGCTCGAAACTTGTGTTATGGGTACTAGACAGCGATATACATACTTATATAGAGAAATAAATACTTATATATTCGTGCTCATCACACATATATTTGCCCTTACCGGGATTCGAACCCGGGACCGCTAGCTTCGCAGGCAGGGACACTACCAACTCGGCCACCGCATCGTCAACCTACCTATCCACGGTTTATAGATTTCTATCTCTAGATAGAGATAGATTTCTATCTCTAGATAGGTTACTGAAACCGGCCGTAACTTTAACCACATGTTTAGAGATCGTGGTCAAACGCTTGTAGCGTAAAAACTGGCCAAGTGATAGTTTTATAGCGATGATGGCTAAGTGGCAGTAACGTCGGCTCGCGATCCGTAGGACGTAGGTTCGAATCCTACAATGAGCTTGAGCTTTCGGTGAAGGAAAACATCGTGATGAAACCATAGCTTGGCGGTAGGGTATTTTCTAGTACTCGCCTGGCTAGCTACCAGCCTCATGTTAAGAATCTGTCGCCGTGCACCTATCGGTGTGTTCCGGCAGCCTCACTTGAGAGTCAGTTCCCGTAAAATATGCGACATACACGGTCATATCTATTGATCGCGTTGACTTACTTAGAATTTAGATTTTTTTTACAGCTGAAAGAGACCGTAGAACCGAGTAATCGATATATTATTCATTTCAACTTGATAACTCATCGCTCTCTTGAAAAAAAGGGTCTTGGCAGACAGACTGTCAACAATGGGATCCTATAAGGATTCCGTTTTTCGTTTTGAGCTACAGAACCCTAAAACAGATGGTTATCTCTCGCAGTCGACTTTGAGTGAGTCCGAGAAGGAAAGGCAAAGGAAAGGAATTAAGACGAGGAATTGGCAATATTGGCTGCAGGGATTTCCTATTTTCTCAGAAATTACAAAACGTACAGAGCTAATATTTATGTGCATTAAAGATCATGTTTTTGATATCAAATTGTCGGAAGGATAACACGATTGGTTAACCTTCATAGCAGACAAAAAATGATCGAAAACTGCCCTCTAAAAAAAAAGATTTTCATTTTACAGGCATACAAAACCGATTTAAGAGTTGAATTTTTTTGTATGGTATATATACACATTCTTCAAAGAACTACAGATTTAGTTTTATAAACTTAACGATGGTTTTTATTTTAAACGAAAAAAAACCCTTTTTTGGCGCATACGACCTTACGGTATTAGGCAGCTCGCTTGCGTTTTTGTATGGAGCTGATTTCAGATTTATTGTTTATCACGGCGTCCTCTTAACCAAGCCAGTGCGGGAGCTAGTTTAAAACAAGGTTAAGATAAGTATTAGAATTAGGTTTTGAAATGGGATGATTACCATGTACTTGTTTTTGTTTGAATTCTAATGTTATTGACCATGGTAGTCTAAACAGTATAAAGTTAAGGTACTGTTAACATTTCCATCGCGCAAATTGTGCCTCGTACATCGAAAGATTCATTTATTTTCATATACAGTCAACTTCGCTGATTAAACCTTAACAAGGTAGTAATTATGTGCTATTTTGATAACCGTTCGACACGTCGAACGTAAGAGGAAACGTTGCGGGGAAAAGAGGGTTTGTATTTTATTTGCCTCCCTTGCATCTTACAGGGTAACGTTTGACCACAAGTCACCTGGTGTTAAGTGACGATGTGGTCGAAGGTGGCGTCACGCTACGCCGGGATAGGGATCTGGCTCTTAATTGAAGCTGCCGAAAGACACCGATGCAGATTCTTGACTTGAGGATGGTCATTCTCACATATTGAATTCAATAACTAATTACAACTTTTTTTTAATTTTACTACGCACAGGGCAGCTTTTGACCACAAGTCACCTGATGTTAAGTGACGATGCGGTCGGAGATGGTGCCACGCTACACCTGGGCTGAGAACTGGCTATCAAGTGAGGCTGCCGGAACACACCGATAGGTGCTTGGCGACAGATTCTTAACAAGAGGGTGGTAAGCTAGTCAGGTGAGCTCTAAAGAACTACTGTTTTAAACTACCATGGTCAAAAACATTAGAATTAGGTTTTATAACGGTATAATTACCATGTATTTGTTTTTGTTTGAGTTCTCGATATTTCGGCACTGTTGCAAGCGCCATGATCACGAGAATACTACAACAAATACATGGTAATTATCCCGTTATAAAACCTAATTCTAAAGAACTACTTACAACTACCTACAATTTTTTAATATTTTTTTGCTGTTGACAGTTCAATAGCTACTAAAAGGCCGAATAATCATTACAACTTACCGGATGATGTGGTGGAGGCGGCCCGTGTCTATCTTTCATCATCCCTGGAGGCGGCCCTCCACTCCCGAAATCCATATCTGAAATTAAAAAAGTTATCGCGATAAGTACCACTAAAACAATTAATTTTTGAGTAGTAACACTTTTTTTTTGCGGGAAAATACGTCCCAGTTATGATAAAAAATTATAAGGTACAGTATATTTTTACATCTTACAGGGTTTGATTGAAAGTCACCTATGGTGGTGGATGGAGCCAAACTACGCCTGGGGGGATTGGCCATCAAGAAAAGAAGCTGTAAAAAGGGCGCGTTAAATCTCAATATACAAATGCAATTAGGAATTTAAAGTTCGTTGCAAGTATGTTACGGCGAAACTCAGACAATACTGATCCGATTTAGAATTATTCCACTATTCGAAAGCTACACCATCTTCGAGTGTCATAAGGCGGGGTCTCCACACGGGGAACAGCTAGTAGGTACATTATCAACTAACAACATCAAACAAGGGTTACATATTACATACATCAAAAAAGATACATCGACATGCAAAGTGTTAGGATTGAAATGAAAGTCTGTATATGTATCAATAACTTTATTGTATGAAAATAATGTAAGTAAATAATTATTGTATGTAATCTACTAGAATCTGTATTGGCGTGTAAGTATTTTTTTACAAAAACATATTTAATAACGATGTATGTGTCGGTATATATACTATGTAATTAATTATAAAAAAATAACAATTTAACAACTTAGCATAATGTAGAAAATATTTTGTTAATCTGTTCTGTCTTAAACGTGACTGTCTAATAATGTTATTTTTTTTGATGCAAGTATAAAAGTTATAAACATATATATGAAGGTAACATGTCATGTAATCACGCTTAGAGCAAGTAACATTATGTAGTAAAAACAGTTAAGTGTATAAGTAATTGAACTAAATCACAAAACTAACAAATTAGTACAACACAATTGATCCGTAAGAGTGTTAGAAGAAATCATGCTATCGTCTAAGTAAACAAGACAACACTCTCACATTTTCTTGCACTATCTCTCCAACGGTGCCTTGTTAGGGGTTTGTCGTACTCTGGACATTTCGGGTGGATGCTATACAAACCATTTGGTAGCATTTCACATGATTGCTGACTATGTGGACTGCTGGCGTCTTCGCTGCAAGGCCTGGTAGTAACCGGGGGCACGATCGAGGGATCTGTAGGCACATACTCTGAGTCAATACTCTTTCACTTTTGGAAACATCATAAGACTTTGATGTTTTTAAAGGAAATACATGGACTGACATACACAGTTCCGGGGCACGAGCCCAGAATCCCCGGCCTGATATGGGCCCAGATATGCCAGATCCCAGGGCCTATGGACAGGCGTCGTTCGGTGGAAAAATTCCTTCAATTTAACGACAGACTTTATAACTTTTGAATATAATTCAATTTGAACTACTTCAAGTTTATGTAGATCTGAGGATTTTTATTCGCGTGGCCTTAAAACTCTTGCATGGCCTGGACGAACTGCATACTCCCTATATTTAAAAAGTTAAGAGAATAGGGATATAGAATAATGTAGAGATAATACCTTCAACGTAACTCAATTTCCTTAAAACATTCTCCTTCAACCTCGAAGGGCGAAAATTAATATCTTTATTACATGAATGGTTCCCTACCGCGGGTTACTAAAAGGCCTTTCATGGTGTAAGTGCTCCCTGTATGCAATTATAAAAATATTTCCATAATGTAATACAGTACACACACACACCAATCAATTTAGGTTTAAAGCAATTTCGCAGCTACAATGTGACTATAGAGTCCATTAGCACAGTGTAGGATTCCCGGCAGTTATTAAGATCCTTGAGAATGTTTCGGTATGCATTACACCACGTTCCAGACCCTCGATTAGTGAGAGAAGTGAAATGTGTCCAAGATATAGCTCACAAATCTACACAAATAAGGAAGCAAATCAATTTATTAACACCAACCAGAACAGAGAAGTTTTACGTTTTGATATGATCACATGTTGTATCTTACGAAACAAACGTATTTTGAATTTGATTTTTGATCAAAACAAATCTTGAGCAGAACCAATTCTTGCCTCAATTCAATCAGTTAGTAATAAGAAAACAATTGTAAATATGATCGCGGCCAAAATGCAACCTGCTGGCGTTTTTTGGCTGATGTAAGGAGGTAGCAGCGTAGTTAGTTTTAAGTTTAACATTTTAAAGTGATAAATAATCTTGCGAGCCAACTAAAAGAAAGCAGTATCTAGTGTTTATCATAAATCATAGAGTTAGAGGCCTTTTCATCAAACCCCAGTAACTGTCTCACAGTTACATTGTAAATAAAAGGCACTTTATTCATAACTGGGTATTGTCCGCGAACTCGGCCGCAACTGAAATAGCAGTAACATTATTTCCCTTATCAATCTTAACACAATGTTAATTGTTTCATTTGTAAAATTTAATTATCTTACGTACTAAAAATTAAGACTAAAATTTTATACAATTAAACGTTCCATGAAGTCTGTTGACTGCAGCGACCGTTTTTGTATTTCCACTCCAAGAATTTTCTCTGATTTCTGCTACAGACATAAACAGGTAGTTTTTTATTGTTTTTGTTCCAGCATTAATTATTATTATTATTTTACTCAAAAATGCCTGTAATGTGGTCATTATTATGCACAGTAACTTACAGTGGCACTTGTACCAATAGGCTTAACAAGTTTGAACCTATAGAGAGGCCGATTTTAGGGATGAAAAATGTATTGTTCTGAATTTTACTTAGTTCACAAAAGTTCAACTGACAACTTTAAACAGCTCAGAAATACACTCCAAAAGAACAACAACACCCCAAACTGTTTCCAACAACAACGCAGCACAAGTCGGCATCGCCTAAAACAAAAATAAAAGCAGACACAACATCCATACATTTCTAAAAACGATATACACAATCTGGTGCGTGAGAAGCGAAGCCTTTTTTTACAATCATTTCCAATTTTCTGCCGGCACAGATAGCCGAATATAACGTTTGGGACGTCGACCGAAAAGCCTAAAAAACTGTATTTATTTCAAATGCAGCCTAAATAAACTTTTTAAACTTTTGCCATTTGAATTCGTGAAAAATAGTATCATGGGCAATAGCACGCTTTTAAAGGGCGTATAAAATATAGAGGAGGTTTTCAAGTCAACATGTCTAATAATTTATTTTCCATGTATAAAATAACCATAAAATAACCAACCCGCACTGGGCCAGCGTGGTAGATAACGGCCCATATTCTCTCTCTCTGGGAGAAGACCAGAGTCCCAGCAGTGGTAACGTGAAAGGCTGATAATGATGATATAAAATAAAAATAATAAAGACATTAACTGAGAGCAGTTGAAATCAAACTCGGAGCTAAAAAATGGAAAGGCAATGTACTGTATATTTCTACACTGCGGGCCGCGGACCGTGGCGATGGTTCCACGGGAATTTATGAATTATTTAAACCTGGCAACACTCACGCGCGGGCGGCGCTCGTCATTTCACAGTAGGGGTGTCGATCGCCGCGAACGAGCCATTCCAAACGTTTGGGGAAAAAAGAAAGCGTTCGGGATAAAAAAACGAATCGTTTGAATTTTATTCACTGCGAAAAATCGTTAGTACTGCAGATTTTTAAAACTTATTTTTTGAAAAGGTATTTTGTGTGTTACGGAGTTTTATTTTATTTTGTTACCTAGATATTATGCAATGTGCGAATATCTGTGATTAAAGCTCCTCCGCTGCCAATAGAGGAGGTACCTCATTCCAATTTGGAAGTAAAGAAAACTTAAAAAAAACGCTAAAAATAAATAATGGCATTATTTTCCAAAAATAGCCTAGGAGCCCACCGGGTCTTTGTTGTTTAAATATGGATACGGAGAATGGTAAACGAAGCTCTTTGTGGGTCGTGGATTCGCATAAGTCATCTGATGTTAAGTGACGACGTGGTCGAAGGTGACGCCATGCCACACCTGAATTGGGAACTGGCTTTCAAGTGGGGCTGCCGGAACACACCGATAGGTGCTGGGCGACAGATTCTAGCTAGCCAGGTGACCACTAGAAAATGCCCTACCACCAAGCTATCGTTTCATCACGATGTTTTCCTTCATCGAAAGCCGGAGCTCATTGTAGAATTCAAACCCACGACACGACAGGACACGACTGTCGACCGTTCCCAAAAACCGATCTATCCACGGTTTGCCTACTGGAGATAGAAATATGACATAATCTCCATAAAAGTAATGTGAAATTTATCTATTACTTTAACGCTCGAAATTAATAATCGATCCTGATCCGTTATCCGCGGTTTTGGATCGATATGTCATGTCATTTTAGTAGTAAGGCTTGACATGTTACCGCGGATCAGGATCGATTATTAATTTCGGGCATTTATTTATCTAGTAGGGCAAACCGTGGATAGATGGGTTATTGGATAGCACGTGAACGTCACTACCACTGAGTAATCATCGCTTCACGTGAGTAGGAACCCTGAGTCCCGCAACAGTGTTCCCCGGGGTATAACAGAAAGCAACTCATTCCCGCTTCACATTTCATCGCGAGCGCACGTATTCATACGCGCCGTGTTTTGACGGCGACCACTATACACGACCCCGTTTCGTATGCATTTTTCTATTTATATTTCCAAACTAGTTTTATCGTTGCGAACATTTTCTGTTTTATTACGGCTTCTGCTTTTGCTTTTAAAGAGTTTATTCTTCCATTCCGTTAGAATAGCACTCGTTAGGTTATGTTGGAGGTCTTCGGGTGATCTGAAAACTGCTTTATGGCCCATACTCTCTCTTTGAGGGAAGGACTATCCCAGCAGTGGGAACGTAAAAGGCTGATGATGAAAGGTCAGAGAGCAAATACAAATACAAGCAACTCATTAACGAAAAAAATGACATGCAAGCCAAACCTAACGCATTATACCTATTTAACGCACTACCTAGTCCCCTTTTATCCAATAAACATCCGGAACGCGAATTATATAAATAAAAAAGGCATTTTTCACACAAAACACTATAATATCCAGTCGTTGTGCGCAAACTCCAATTTCCTATGCAAATAAACTGACGGTTCACTCTCCCCCCATTTGTGCTCGGAGCTTTTAAACAAATTTCAGTTTTATTCAGCTGAAAACGGCTCATTTCACTTTTGCTATGAGCTAAAACATCTTTTATGCATGAAATTTTTCACTTTGCTTGAATTTATCGCTTTCCGTCGAATGGAGTCGGTAATTTTGTCTGTAATGTAATTTGATATGATACGTTTCTTTGTTCTGATAGTAAATTTTTATTTAACTACTGGCTGTGCCCCGTGGTTTCACCCGCGTCTTCCCGTTATCCCGCAGGAACCTTTTTCCGGAATTAAAAGTAGTCTACGTGTTAATCCAGGGTATAAGCTATCTCCATTCCTAATTTCACTGAAATCCGTTCTGTAGTTGTAGCGTGAAATAGTCACAAACATCCATACCTCCATACACACAGACTTTCACGTTTATAATATTAGTAGGATAGAATAAAAAAAACTAGCAATTTGCCCCGCAGTTTTGCCCGCATGGATGTTGATATTTTTCCGTAGAACCTTTAATATATCCCATTTGATTTTCATATGGTCTAGTTTTTTTAACTGTGGTCAAAGTTGACTATTGTTAAAACATGTGAAAATTACACCATTCATAATATTTTCATACTTTTTTGAATATAGTTAGACAACGAATCCAAAAATTTGGGATGCAGTAGATAGCTTATACCCTGAATTACCACAAAAACGGAGAAAAAACACCTTCCGAAATACATTTTCCTTCTGAGTCAGAAGGAAAACTAAGATAAAATAAGGAAGAGATCTATCTTAGAAGGTAAGACTCAAAAGGAAAATCAGGATTTTTTTCTCAGTACAGTATAATACCTTTCATCCGCAAGTGAAACCACCGGGTGCAGCTAGTCAACAACAAGCAAACAAACAAACGAACTAACCCGATCAAACTATCCCGAACGATCTCGGAATATTCCGCGTCTAATTGAGTTCCCCGGCTAAAGTCCCACAAAGTTTCCGGCGCGGACGAGACTCGCGTTTTAAAACGTTCTTGGAGAATAGTTTGCAGCTCTCAACAGAATCGGCATTGGGGAGAATAAATTGGTATTGGAACTGGATCGGTCAATGAATGGCTTTGTCGAGCTGGAGGAGGCAATTATTTACGCTCAAAGAACGAAAACGCTTGCAAAGAAAATGATTCGACATCTACGACGGAGGTGCTCGATAACTCAATTAGTTTGTTAACTGTAGTTTTGAGAACTTTCTAGAACATATTATATAGGCAACCCCAGCCCGCCGGCCGAGGCTTTCGATCTGGCCCTTCTCCTCCTCATTCCTTAAAAATTGCACTCGTTAATAGCAATGTTTAGGTCTATTGCCATTGAAAGTTGTTTTTTACGCAAGCTGATAAATAATTGCAAGCAAAACGCTGACATCATCATCAGCCTGTATCAGTACACTGCTGGACATAGGCCTCTGCCACGGTACGCCACTGAGACCGGTCTTCGGCTTTTCTCATCCAACTGGCAGCCACTCGGCGCAAGTCGTCGCTCCACCTAGTCGCAGGGCGTCCTACACTACGTCAGCCAAGTCGCGGTCTCCACTAAAAGAACACGTCAACGGTTATCGGATCTGCGGCTGATATGACCAGCCCACTGCCACTTCAGCTTGCTAATTTTGTGAGCTATGTCGGTGATTTTACTTCTCAGAAGCGCATACTCTCTCTGAAAGAGGGCCCTTGTCCCAGCAGTGGGAACGTTACAGGCTGATGCGGACACTTACTGTATGGCTGCGGTCGTCCGCCAGTGTACTGAGGTGACTGGAGCAGAGGTGCACTCCTCTGCACCGGCTGGATGTCATCGGACACTGTTGACAAGACATACGTCACAATTAATTATAGATGTGAGGAACCAACATTTTATACTGGAAAATGGAACGAGCAGAATTGGGGATTTTTAGGTATTAATTATACAGGGTGTAATGTAATTCCTCTAAAAGGCCGGGGGTGATTATACAGACCAATAATGTAAACACTTTCACGTGTGCAAAGGTTGAATACATCGTAATTGAAATTCTTGTACCAAAGTAAAATTATTACTATTTGCAACAACCCTAAGTGCAAGGCCGCACTACGGTTAAACGCGCGCGGTTACATTTAAATTAGATCTTTAAAAAAAACACAGACTTAACTCACTAAGGCGCTCAAATTAATAGGTACACTGGCCTATGAAATAACAGAGTTCAGAACATAGAGGTAAAAATAGTCAGCTGTTACAGGGCTGTGTCAGATGAATTTCAGGAAGAAACTTTGCAGAGCATTTATGATGGTATGAAAAACGTTTAAAATATTTTTTTTTGTAAATTTATTTTTCTTCCGTATGACGTGTGGAATACACTCACATCGGCCTTATAGGGATGTTTTGATACACGTGGTATACATACTTTTTTTTAACTACCATGAACTATCGAGAACTCACAAAAACAAATAAATGGTAAATATCCCGTTTCAAGACCTAATTCTAATTAAACTTTCAAATTACAAAACATGTTTATCTAGCAAGATGCAGCATGTGATCACTTTAAAACGTCAAACTTTTCCACCGGCAAAAAAGCAGGCAAGTAACACACGGCACGTCATTTTTTGGTCGATCACATTTACAATTTTATTCTCTATTACTAACTGATTGAATTGAAGCAAGTAAAATCCCAAGCTTTCTTGTCTTTTTGTCTGAAATTTTATAATTTAAAAAAATCTAATAACATTATTTCTAATAAATTTTACTATCGCTAATTCTTGGATCTCCCTAGGGGTTTTATTTAAAAAAATAAGTAGAACGAGTATATTAAAATCATAATTTTACATTTATAGAACCTTAATTATAAAACAAGGCAGGTCAAAGCTTTTTATCCAAACATTATAAAAAGCTACCTATATATTATTGTAAAAATATGTAACGGTGCGTATATTGCTGCCAACTGTGCGATCAGTTTTTGGCTGAATTTTCACTAGAACTGTGCGAGGTAGCTAAACTGAGCGCGATGTACAATTAACCAACGTACATTTGCAGCACTAGGGACGTTTCCAATGCTTTGCCGACCCTGAAGACCTTTGACACCCATCTTGGAGATAACACTAAAAGACTAACAGAAACTACTGCTGGTGCTACATATTTTTCTCGACGCACAGTTTAGCTGCCTCGCACAGCTGTAGCGAAAACGCAGCTTAAGAGCCACCTTCAGTAACTATTGACACATCTTGAAGGTCTGCATTTTGTAGCACTGTGGACAAACTAGTGCTAGGTCTAATTTTTTTCCTGTCGCACAGTTTAGCTACCTCGCACAGCTGTCGTGTTTAAAACTAATCTTACCTTAAGAACGACCGGTCTATGCCCTCTTGCATCGCCCACCGCGACCACCGTTTCTCAACCCTGCACATATAAAGACGAACACACTCTTTATATCATTATTATCTCTCTCAATGCTATCTTTCAGCGTTAACTGTGCATGCCAATTCGATAGTTATATAAAAAAAGCTACAAAAATACGATATAAACAATTAAAAAGTATATTCTCTTCAAAATATACACTTAATTCTGTATGTCGATACATTTTGTGTTGTGTCAAATGCTGTAGTTTTGATGTGAGATACATTTTTTTATTTATTTATCTGTTTGTATCATTATTATTTGATATTTATTTATTTTTATTTTTTATATAAGAGTGTGTTTGTCATTAGTTTTATATGTGCATGGAAGACTATTATTAAGAAAATCACAATATAGAAAATATGATGACTGTACAGTGAAGGAAACTAGATTGACCGATGTATTTATTTAATCTGTATATATTTTTCTGTATTCTGGATGAAAGGTCAATCTCAATTTTCTTGTGTACGCCTGTATGTTAAGAAGTTATAACACTGTTGTGGATGCATATTAAATAAATTACTATGTATAAGCTAGATATATAAGTAGTGAAGCTGTAAACAAGATAAGACTTTTGGTTCAGGATCAAAAAGTTGCCAGACGAAAACTTGTCAGTTTGATTCTGAACCAAAATATCATTAGTCATTATGCTGCAGTAATTATAGCATGCTCAAAGTTTCAATCAAGTTACATACTGTAGATACAAGCATTTTCAAGCTATAAATTAAATCTCGGTACTTATATTATTTAATTAAATAATTAGTAAAATTATTTAATTTTAAAATTTAAGTGATACAGGCATAAATTGACAATTGTCTTGATAGATTAAAAGTATTAAGTTTTACTTTGCGCATAATTTTATGAAACTCTGACCAGCATCAAATATAATGTAAATAGTTACTGTAAGCAATACGTACCGGCTGTATCCAAGCTTGTGTCGTGAAAACCTGCTGAATCATCATGTGTGCATTTCCTAATATACATTTGTGTCAATCACTTGATCAGATATTATTTAAATCAGTTTATTTATTACTACTGCCCAGCCAAAAAGTGTCAACTAGCAACATGCAAAATCAGTTAGTAAAATCCAGCATTACATTTGACTAACTATAAATTCCCCTCACTGTACAATAAGGTAGGTACAGTCAGTGACAAAAGTAGCTGATCAAACTCGATTTTACAAATGTGTACGTACAGTCAGCGACAAAAATAGCTTTTCATTTCATCATTTTTTTTACACTTTTCAAGGTAGCGTTTTCGCCACAGCATTACACACCTGATTTTAAGTGACGATGTGGTCAAAGATTGGTGTTGGAGATTACGAGGGTAATCGGAAAATGTGTTATTGTTCAGTGATTTTTGTTGTTGACTGTACTACCTGCATCAGTAATGTTTCAGCGACTTTTGTCGTTGTCCCTAAGAGTGACAGAAAATATCTGATCAAGTTGCAGAATTGAAACGTTAGTGTAGTTCTTCTGTTGTAGTGAATGTAAAAATAGTGTGTGTAAATTGTAAGGTAAGATAATTATGTTTCTAAATGTTAGTAAATTATCACTATATCAAAGATACATCTAAGGAATTACATCAAACACCGACTTTATTGTATTCTCTAACGGTCGGTTTCAATCACCACGGTTTGACAGAAATTTGACATTACTTCTATGGACCTTATGTCAAATTTGACATTACTTCTATGGACCTTATGTCAAATTTGACATTACTTCTATGGACCTTACGTCAAATTTGACATTACTTCTATGGACCTTATGTCAAATTCCTACCTCCAGTAGGGCAAGCCGTGGATAGATCGGTTACTGGAACCGGCCGTTACACAGTGGTTCTCAAAGTTTGACTGGACCGCGACTCAAATAACAAAAAGACCCAAATTCAGGAGTCACCTCTTAGTTTTTATGAAGGAAAAAGGGGCATAACTACGAGTTTAAATATATCAAATAATGAAGGACTGTTCAAACAAGAATATTAGAAATCATTCTGTTCCGATTCAAGTGTGCTATTTTTTAATGAGAAGGATGCATTTGTTTCCAATTGTTAGGGTTCCGTACTCAAAGGGTAAAACGGGACCCTATTACTAAGACTCCGCTGTCCGCCAGTCACCAAACTATATCTCATGACTCGTGATAATTAGACAGTTGAAATTTTCACAGATGATGTATTTCTGTTGCCGCTTTAACAACAAACACTAAAAACAGAATAAAATAAATAAGTATTCAAAGGGGCTTAGTTTATAATTATTTTACGCATGATTTCTGTCCAGACGAACGTTTCTAGTAAAACATAAAGCTCGTTAGGTATAACGAGGTAAACATTCACGCATTCAATTTTTTTAATATAAAAGTTGTAATAGCTTAAACATTGCACGCAACAGGTTTGATCAAACTAAATTGTTTATTTACGAACTTTGTTATACAAATGAAATTTACTTGAACCCGAGATAAAACTTTAATACGAAACCTCTGTCGGTGCGGTTTTATTTAAGGTACGAAGTTTGTGTAATATGATGAAAACGTAACATAGAATCTTCTATTTGGAACGACGCTACAAAAATTTATCTAGCTAAGATTTTTATCGCAATGAAAACTACCTCTTTGTAATATTTGTATGGATATAATCCGGCTATTGCACTAATTTCTATTTAGTTGGCTTAAATCAGTAGCTTACGATATATTTCGGTGGCTATAAATCATAAGAACATAATGGTTTGATCAATTTTAAAAGTAACAAGTGTTAGACGATCACTGATAGATATATAGATAGATAACGGTTTATTGTTTCACCACAACAACATAAAAGGAAAGATCTTATAGCTAGTGCTACAATGGGCGGTCACTCATTGTGGTTCTGATTATATAAAACGCTATCTTCACTTGGCCAAACAAAATTAGAGATGAATTGGGTAATGGGTTGTGTACTCGAGAAATAGACTTCATTTCAACTAACGCTAAATACTCAATGTTCACCTAAACAATCCCTACACAAATACTTAAACTCGAGCACAATACATAAAACAAAGTCAAGATAGCTTCAGAAGTGGGATCACTCGAAGCGAAAACAACGAAGTCATCCAGATATCGCTAGCCAGTCACCCGAAAAGTCAGAACGGGCTATCAAAACAGGTCCCTTTTATTAGAATCTAGTTTGTACACCCGTTTTGCACCACAATAGAGCGCTCGCGACCCCGTGGTATCGCCAATCTTAGACCGGGAGTCGACTGCCGTAAAGTAAATACGGACATTTGAATGTGAGATTACCCTTTGAATCCATCAATAATAACTTTCTAACTAGAGATATGGATTTCATTAAACAGAGAGAAATGGCATAATGTGAAGGTTAGTAAGCACTGCAGCGGATCAATAAGGGCTGGATAGAGGACACAGGATTAGATTACGTATCGGTGACATTGATCCTACCGCAACTAGCCGAGTCATGCGGTTTCACGCGTGATTTTCTCGTTGTGCTACTCTTTTTCGAAGCGATCTCCATTCTAAATTTTACTCAAATTCGCAGCAGCAGTTTGCTTATAGGATCCCTATTATAGTCGGTTATTATACATCTACGATGTGCATATGTGATATTCTTTTATTTCCTGCATTAATTATATAATTAGATAACGCTTAATTGTTCCACCACAATAACAACAGGAAATAAAACGACAGAGAAAGAAAAATCTTATGGGGCAGGGACACTGGGCCCGGGAAAGACCCTAGGTCATAATGATTTGTACGATGCACAGAATGTCAGATACACACTGGTCTTTCCGGTCTTTACAACATACTAAAAAGGTTTTCTCTACGAATTTCTCATGCAAACGCCTCTCGGTCTATTAGCGGTTGGAGAAATGTTATACAGACTTTGGTTTCCCAGCATCCTTAATGCCGGGTCATTTGTCGGGACAGCGTCGAAACGACGAGCTCCTATCAATCCTAACCCATCGAGCTTAGAGCCACTGTTGCCATTATAGAAGGAACTCCCCGAACTGAGAGGAGTTTTAATCTAACTGGGATAGTTGTCTGTGGTTCTTGAATTAGGGATCAGGAAAATCTGTACTTTGACAGTTACTGTTAGCAAAATTCCTTACCCAGTAAAACACATCGACTGAACCATTTGAATTAAACCTTGTACTAATTAACTTGTTGAAGTTTTAGGTTTACAATGTACCTACCGGGAAATAAATATCGGGGACAATTATTGCACACAAATTGACCTAGCCCCAAATTAAGCTCGAAACTTGTCTTATGGGTACTAGACAACGATATACATACTTATATAGAGAAATAAATACTTATATAGATAGAAATATCCAAGACTCAGGTACAAATATTCGTGCTCATCACACATATATTTGCCCTTACCGGGATTCGAACCCGGGACCGCTAGCTTCGCAGGCAGGGATACTACCAACTCGGCTACCGCGTCGTCTACTAATGGAAATAAGGAGAGATGGTGGCCGAACGGTAACCACACTGAGTACGAATCCTCTCGGCCCCGCACCTATAACTTAATAAGTTATATGTATAGATTTACAATCGCTCCAAATTGCGAAGAAAAACTTCGTGAGGAAACCAGCTTGTCAAAGAACCACAACATTCAAGGGCATACGACATCTACCAACACGGTTTGGGCCAGATTACGGCACATTCTCTCTGAGAGAGGGTCAGAGTCCCAACAGTGGGAACGTAACAGGCGATGATAATGATGGGAAACGAGTCCGTTAACAAAGCGATCGGTCACCGGATCCACATTCACAACACAGTGTAGAATGGCCAGGAGAGGCTCATGATTCAATAAAGCTCAAGTAATCCGATATACGAGTGGATACGCAATAAATTTTGACAGACAAACGTTATGACATTAGTCTCCTCTATCATGCAGCGTATAGTTACTGTGGGCGGTCGAAATACCACCTCTAAGGACGTGGCACCACTGTGCTAACCGATTGCTGATCAAAGTTAAATGTAAAAACATAAAAATAAGCAACGATTGTCCGTTTTACATGTTTTTTGTTATAGCATAGAAATACTTAATCAATAATGATGAAAAATTAAATTAAATCATTCGGCGAAGAAAAGCATCGTAATAAAACCATAGCTTGGTGGTACGGCTAGTATCCACCCTCAAGTGAAGAATCTGAAAGTAAGCCTATCGGTGTGTTCCAGCAGCATCATTTGAGAGCCAGTTTTGAGAGAGTATGAGCCATCTAACACACTAGCCCAGTGCGGATTTGTAGATGTCGCATGCCCTTGAAAGTTGTGGTTCTTGGACATGCCGGTTTCCTCACCATGTTTTCCTTCAGCATTTTGAACAATGAGTAAATCCGCACATAACTTATTAAGTCATAGGTGCGGGGCCGAGAGGATTCGAACTCGGTGTCGGCGCCTTGTAAAGCGCAAAGCGCACGTGTTACCGTTCGGTCACCACCGCTCACCGTATATCATAGTGAGGCCACGCCCCAGGTTATGAGAATAGATGAGGAAACTACTGAACAAATATGTCACAGGAGGGTTGGTACACGATTGAGTGAGTATCGTCTTCTGACATGCAAATATTAGTTATGGTTTGTTATATACAGAGTCGTGCGAGTGCGATTTCACGCTTAAACTACTGAACCGATTGAAATGAAATTTGGTACAGAGATAGTCAACGAGCCTGAGAAAGGACATAGGCTACTTTTTATCGCGATAAGCCACGCCTACGCGGGTGAAACAGTTAATATTCGATAGTAAAAAGTGATTTAGCGCATCAACCGCTCAGGCAAGCAAACAATCGCCCATCAAATATTCGACAGAAATAGAAGGGTCTTCTTAAAGTATGTGTACAAAAACCTTCATGGCCCTGGGCGATACTCGTTACAGCCCCCGGGTGACCTCTAGACACACGAGGACAGACAAACGGATGGAACTCGAATCTTATGCAAACGTGACGTGAAAAAAGTGGCTGAGTTTGTAGGTAGGTACTGAGTTAACCTATAAACAATAACAATATTAATGTTATTATAAATGCAAAAGTAAATCTGTCTCTCTGTATGTCTCGCTTTCACGCCTAAACTACTGAACCGATTTAAAGCAAATTTGGTACGTAGATTGTTTGAACCGTGAGGAAGGACACAGGCTACTTTTTATCGCGATAAACTGTGGCCCACGCGGGTGAAACCGCGGGGAACAGCTAGTTTATAATATTAGAAGAAAGTAGGATATTAGTGGTCATTCTGCAATAAAACGATTTCTATTTAATTTCTACTATTCTCACATCATAAGAATGCTTGTTGTAAACCCTAGTTCCGCCCTACGCGTCCCAATTCCTCCCCAGATCTAGGTCACGTGGTCACGGCAACGCACAGTAGACGCTTTACATCGAGATAGTAGCTGGGGCGAGTATGCAGTCCTTAGTTTTTTTTCTCTTAATGTAACAGAGTGGCAAACAAGCAGACGACACTTTTATATATAAGCGGTCACCGTCGCCTATGGACATTTTGCAAGGCTACGGGCGTTGCCGATGCGTTGCCGACCTTCAAGAACTCTTTTCACAACCATTTTTAAGGACTGCAATTAGTAGCACTGCGGAAACGCTTGCGGAGGGAGCTCGTTCCACATTTTGCAAGTAAGCGGGAGAAAGGAGCACATAAATCGAGTAATGGGGGATTTCCAGAGCTCGATGATGTGCTAATTGTAGTGACCGACCGACGCTTCATTTATAATCCACCCTTCTTGAAGTTTTTAAAGTGTTGATGGCTCAGTAGTCGGCTTGCGATCCGTAGAAAATATCGTGATGAAACCATAGATTGGTGGTAGGGCATTTTCTAGTGCTCGCCTGGCTGGCTCAAGAATCTGTCGCCAAGCACCTATCGGTGTTCCGGCAGCCTTACTTGAAAGCCAGTTCCCAATCCAGGTGTAGCGTGACGCCAACTTCGACCACATCATCATTTAACATCAGGCGTCTTGTGGTAGAAAGCTAACCTATATAATTATGTAGTTTAATAAAGTCAAAAGTCAATTATATTTATTCAATAGGATACATTGTGATCACATAAAACTAGCTACGCCTGTTCCAACCTCCTCACACCGGCAAAAGAACAGGCAAGAAACGCCCGGCAGGTAGTACTGCGTGTAGCTGGCTCAAGACAAACAGAGCACCGAAAAAAAGCTACATTGTCACAGCGTAGAAAAGTTGAGTTATCCAAATCAATGTCTGCCTACGAATGGTTAGCGAACGCACTCCGCGCACGTGACAGTTGTGCTAATGTAAGGGTAAAGGGGGAGGGGAAGGGGGGGGGAGGGGAAATTTTACGGAACTCGCAATTTCTGAAATGGAAATGGTCTATTGGCTATGAGGGGTGGATCTGAGAGATTTTTCGAAAAGGACAACGCGAGAGATGAAATATTTACGATGTGAAACTTTTCTAATAAGATATTTATATCTATTTATACAAAACTATCCAGTCAGCCTTCCCAGGTATCGCTGGGAAGACGAAGTCGTGGAGGACTGGTAGGAAGTGGCGCAGGACAGAGCAAAGTGGCGTCTTTTGTTATCGGAGGCTAACACTCACTTTGGGTCGTTGCGCCATCTCAGTTAGTCAGTTGTACAAAACTTTAAGGCACATTCCTGTAGGAACCTGTATCGCCATCAACGTACAGGGATTGACACCCCCTCTTCAATATGCAATGTCAAATGAAATACGCGGCCGGAGCCGACAGAAAAAGCTAGCCGTACAACAATACAATAAATTGTATCCCCAACATAGGATGGTTAAGTAGAAAATCTCGTACAATTTGTAGACATATTTTATCATTTCCTCAACCACGCATGTACCACGCATAAAATACGCACAGGCGGCGATACGCAGCTTCGCCATTTAAGGTTATAACAGACGAGCGACACTTCACGTTGACGACTGTTGACGACGGTCGCCGTCTGCCTTCAACGACAGCCCGCGACTAGTGACAGTCGTCGATCGTCGCTTACCGTTGACACACAGGCGACAGTTGTCGCTTATGTCTTTATCTATTTATTATTTACTAGCAATCCGACCCGGTTTCGTACGTGTAGACAATAATTTTGACAACCGGCAAGCGATTGTTTTACTTATATCGTGATTTCTTACTGAAAACTCTATTTATCACAAAAAACAAAGGCACACGTAGGAGTAATGTAGTTTACTATTCGGTAAACAATTTTCGGAATCCAATTCAGTAAGTAGTTCAAGAGATTATATAAATATATAGCCCCATAGCAAAATATACCTCTTTACAATATTTGTAAGTATAAATTTATTTATTATTCTTTAGATAAATAAAGCGAAGCTATGAGAGCTTTTAGTCTAGAGCTATGACTATCACCGATGTGTCGACAGTAGCCGGCTGTCATTGGCGACTGTCGCCAGCGATCGTAGACGGCACGCGACGACCGTTGACGACGGTCGCCGACGTGCCATGTCGCTCGTCTGTTAGAGTCCTATACCAGTTATTGCTGATGGTAAAATTGCCAAGTATACTATGCTATGGGGAAAACGAGTGAGATTCAGGCTTACTTCATTCATTCATAGCCAATGTTTTGTTATTTATGTAGATATACTTTTTATTGTGACACTTATCTTACTAGTATTTCTCGTAAGACTAACACAATAGAGGCGAGTTCTCAAATTGCTCTACCAGCAAGCTATAGTTTCCATTACTATGTTTTCCTTCACTGAAAGCCAAGTTCATTGCAGAATTCAAACTCAAAACTTATACTATCAGCATACTTTAGCTATCATTGCGAAATTAGCAACATGCCAGCATAAAAGTCAAAGTGAAGAAACCGTCATGTCCAAGAACCGCAACATTCAAGGGCATGCGACATCTACCAACCCGCACTGGGCCCGCGCGGTAGGTTATAGCTGGTACTCTTTCTCTGAGAGGAGGCCTGTGACCCAGCATGGGAATAATAATGATAGAAGCCAACATCAAGAAATTAAACTTATGACAGAAATACAGAACACTGTAATTTATTCGAAGAATCCAATCGCTATAATAATATTTCAATGATGAAATCCGTCGGAATGTTTTAAGTCAGACCATTGAAATCTTTGATTTACACCACATTTTATCGCCCATCATCCGCCTAAATAAACAAAGCTATCTATCGAAGGTATTAGTCGTAAAATCTCAGCGGTCGAACGTCTACATTGTATTTTTGTTTGTTTGTCCGTCAGTAGTATGTACAGAAGGAGGCAGTAGAGCAGTAACTACCGTACAGAAGTCAGTATTATTTTTCGAGACGAGCAAGTCTGTAGTCTGGCTTATTACTATTTTACTGGCATGAATCTGTTTTCTTACATCTTACAGAGTAGCGTGTGACCTGGCTCTCAAGAGAGGCAACGTAAAGGTGGTAGCTAGCTAGACGAGCCCAAGAAAACACCATACCATCAAGCAAATAAGCAAGTTCAGTCATCACCATCAGCCTTTTTCTACGATTCCACTGCTGGGACTCTGGCCTTCTCACAGACAGAGAGTACGAGCTGTAATCTACCACGCTGGCCCAGTGCGGGTTGGTAGATGTCGCATGCCCTTGAATATTGTAGTTCTTGGACATGCCAGTTTCCTCTCAATGTTTTCCTTCACCGTTTTTGAGCGATGGCAAATCTGCACATAACTTATTAAGTCATAGGTGCGGGCCGAGAGGAGGTTCATTTTTCACTACCCCTGAGCCATCATCGCCTCAAAATGTGTGGTCTGATCCGTTGGTGAAACGGACCGAGGGATCGAAGCTTTCGGCGAGCTATTATTTTCCAGCCATCTTGAGTTACTGCGTACACTCTACGGCTACCAGCTCAGCGCAGATGGTTTGATTCCAATTTGTATTCATTGAGCGGGTGTGGGCCTGCGTGCTGGGCTAGTGGGCTTACAGTTGAGATCCGACGATACGACTTTTCTGGTTGTTTTGGCTAGAACATTTCGCTAGTCCGAGTATATAGCCTAGCGGTGGGCGATACGGACCGAGAAATAGTTTCAAAAACTACTAATAGGAACTCTGGTGTAGTACCTGAGATACGGTATTCGATTGCACGATAACGAGTTATTGATCGACTAGTTGCGCCCCGCGGTTTCATCCGCGTCTTCCCGTTATCCCGCAGGAACCTTTTTCCGGGATAAAAAGTAGTCTACGTGTTAATCCAGGGTATAAGCTATCTCCATTCTAAATTTCATTCAGATCCGTTCTGTAGTTTTTGCGTGTAAGAGTAACAAACATCCATCCATCCATCGAGCGATGGTGGCCGAACGGTTAGGCGTGCGACTTACAAGACGCCGACACCGAGTTCGAATCCTCTCGGACCCGCACCTATGACTTGATAGGTAATGTACGGATTTGCCATCGCTCAAAACGGTGAAGGAAAACATCGTGAGGAAACCGGCATGTCCAAGAACAGCAACATTCAAGGGCATGCGACATCTACCAACCCGCACTGGGCCCGCGTGGTATATTGCAGCCCGTACTCTCTCTCTGAGAGAAGGCCAGAGTCCCAGCAGTGGGTACGTTAAAGGCTGATAATGATAATGATGATCCATCCATCCATTTATCCTTCCATCTATCCATCCATCCACCCATCCATACTCACAAATTTTCACGTTTATAATATTAGTAGGAGTAGGAATATAACAAGGTACTGTGTCTCCTATGAACTTCTGTTTTCCTGGTACTACCCACGTCGCTACTTACGTCTTTGGCTTAAGGGCTATATGAATCACTACTTCCCAATACTTAATGTTATAAATGCGAAAGTAACTAATTCTGTCTGTCTGTCTGTCTCGCTTTCACGCCTAAACTACTGAACCAATTTAAATGAAATTTGGTACAGAGATAGTCTAGAGCCTAAGAAAGGACATAGGCTACTTTTTATCGCGATAAACTGTAGCCCACGCGGGTGAAACCGCGGGGGCTTGTAGTTTATATCCTTGCCACTATTAATTAGTTTGGTGATATTTCAGACATCATAATCTGCCACTTACAAACACGCGGATTAGTTTAATCCGAACCGTAATTATAATGTTGATAGAACGTATTATATGTAATTAATTCCATTAAATATTTAAACGCATATCAATGTGCATTGATTGGAGATTAAAGCTTAATTAGAGGCTTGACATAAGCTTATTATTGCAAACTAGTGTCCCCGCGGTTTCACCCTGTCTAGATACAACATAGCCTAAGACACTCACAACTCTCTCAGTTAAAACCGTTCCCACAATCATAGTAAAGATTAGTAGTTCAGCTTCATACAAATCGGCCGCCGCCGCCGGTTTGAATGTGTGCGAGAGTAGCGGCGCCGTGTACGCACACACTTTTCACGCACACAATCACAAACGAACGGGGCCGCGGACGGGGCCGCGGCCATGCACTCAGTACGGAACGCGCCGCATATGCATCACCGCAAGAGTAGGCAATTAACTCGTCGAGTTGCCTTAGCTAACCAACTGTTCTTACTTAACTGTGCCACAATACAGAAATTATTGAGACTAAGACTCGACATATAACTTATTTTTCATTATTTACTTGTGTTCCTCGCGATTTCACCCGCGTGGACTACACTTTATCGCAAAAAAAGTAGCTTTTGTCCTTTCTCGGGCTCTAGACTATCTCTGTACCAAATTTCATTAAAATCGGTTCAGTAGTTTAGGCGTGAAAGCGTAACAGACAGACAGACAGACAGACAGAGTTACTTTCGAATTTAAAATATTAGTAGAGATAATTTAATTTATACAATGAGCCTAAGCTTTCGGTGAAGGAAAGCATCGTGACGAAACCATAGCTTGGTGGTAGAGCATTTGCTAGTTCTCGCCTGGCTAGCTACCACCCTCAAGTTAAGAATCTGTCGCCAAGCACCTATCGGTGTGTTCCGGCAGCCTCATTTGAGAGCCAGTTCCCAGTCCAGGTGTAGCGTGGCGCCACCTTCGACCACATCGTCACTTAACATCAGGTGAATTGTGGTCAAACGCTACCCTGTAAATAGTAAAAAGAATAATAATTAAGTGACCGCAGTGAACGTTGCTTAACCCTCGGATGGGATACATTTAAATGTTTGGAATTTAAGTGAACTTGCTCCAATTCAATCAATTAGTAATAGGAATAATATTGTCAATGTGATCGCGCCTAAAAAATTACCTGCCGGGCGTTTCTTGCCTGTTCTTTTGACGGCGTAAGTGGGTTGGAACGAGCATAGCTGGCAATAAGTTTGACGTTTTAAAGTGATCACAATGTATCATCTATATATATGTAATTCAAAGGTGACTGACTGATGACTGACTGACATAGTGATCTATCAACGCACAGCCCAAACCACTGGACGGATCGGGCTGAAATTTGGCGTGCAGGTAGATGTTATGACGTAGGCATTCGCTAAGAAAGGATTTCGCGATAAACTGTAGCCCACGCGGGTGGAACCGCGGGGAACAGCTAGTATTAAATAAAAAACATTTGACATTTACTTGACTTTACTATATAATAATTTCACCTAATGAACTGTCCCCCAAGAGAGAAGGCTCATCCGCCACATAAACCCTTCAACCCTCCGCAAACCGCTCGCACCCACTTACCCTTATGATTAATTTTAAATAATTAACAAAGCGACGAGTGAGTATCAAAACTCATCGGAGACTCAGGTATGGAAAATATGGCAAGTGTGTTTGTCGCTGAGCTTTCGTGGTTCCTGTGCCATTTTAGAATAATTAGCAATATAGTTCAAAAAATCAAAATCAAAATCAATCATTTATTGCATTCATATGTACATAAGATCTTAGTGGTATACATGAGATCTTAGTCTTAGTGCCAAAACGGACCCGAGGTCGTATGAAAACGATCTATATACGATAAAAATTGTAATTTTTTGTGCATTACAAACGATATTTTATAGAAAGTGTAGAAAAAAAAGATACTGATTTTTTAACTTCGTAGTTTTTTAGGACATTTTTTAACTTACACGATACTTGGATGTTTGAACGCACTCCGCAATTTATTAGCTTTCCGTTACACGCTTTGGAAGTCGGCCCTACTTAAATTAAGTCATTAAAATCAACATTATTTACCAAACATGAACTAAAACTAATCTTTTTAAACTATGTACTAGCAAATTGACTGTCACTGTCAAGTGCATTGACAGAAACGAAAATTTTCATACAAAATATTTTGCGGTCAGGTCCAGGGCAGTATGAAAAGTGGCCAATGTTCTTTACAATCCACTAATTATGCCCCTGTCTTATCAATTTACTAGCTGTTCCCCACGGTTTCAATTTATCGCAATAAAAAGTATCCTATATCCTTAGGATATAGGATACTAGGTTCAAACTATCTCAGTACCAAATTTAATTTAAATCGGTTCAGTTGTATTTTTTTTATTTATGCAATGATAATCACATCACTTATTCGTTTTGATATCGCATGTCAAAATAAAACAAAAATATTTTTAGGTTTTAACATTTTTGAAACGGAACCCCAATAGGAGTAGAATTTTTTTTTTTTTTTTTACTATTTACTGGGTAGCGTTTGACCACAAGTCACCTGATGTTAAGTGACGATGTGGTCGAAGATGGCGCCACGCTACACGTGGACTAGGAACTGGCTCTCAAGTGAGGCTGCCGGAACACACCGATAGGTGCACGGCGACAGATTCTTAACAAGAGGATGGTAGCTAGCCAGGCGAGCACTAGAAAATACCCTACCACCAAGCTATGGTTTCATCACGATGTTTTCCTTCACCGAAAGCTCAAGCTCATTGTAGGATTCGAACCCACGTCCTACGGATCGCAAGCCGACGTCACTACCACTGAGCCATCATCGCTATAAAATTTTTAAAATTATTTCCACTGTAACGAACCGGGCGGCTCATTAAAAGTTATTTTGGAAATAACAATGATCAGTTAACGAGGAAATTCATAAATCATTTTTCTGTCTATTAAACTTCTTCTCAAAGATAAAATCGATGACATAATCAAGTATTACACGACTTCTTTTAGTGAGCCATTTTAATAGCCAATTAATGTTATTGTCGTCTCTTTCACACGACTGCACAAAAAGAGAAGTGGCTCATATGCTCAATGTAAGTTATTTTTCCCTATTGAACTTCTTTTCAAATATAAAACCGATGGCACAATTAATATATGTACTCTACTTTATTTAGTTAACGACTGCAACGCAAAATGAGTCTTCCAAGGATAATATTATATGTAACTAGCTGCACCCCGCGGTTTCACCCGCGTGGACTACATTTAATTCGATAAAAAATTAATATAAAAAATAGATGCTGGCCGATTCTCAGACCTTCCCGATATGCACACAAAATTTCATACAAATCGGTCCAGCCGTTTCAGAGGAGTACGGGAACGAACATTGTGACACGAGAATTTTATATATATAAGACTAGCTGACCCGGCAAACGTTGTTTTGCCATATAAATAAAATGGCTATTAAAAAATAAGGGTTGATCGTAGAAGGGTGAAAATTGAGGATTGTATGTATTTTTGTATGTTGTATCACAAAAAAATAGAAATTAAAAATTTTGTCTAAAAAATAAAAAAATAAATTTAGGGGTGGACTACCCCTAACATTTAGGGGGATGAAAAATAGATGTTGGCCGATTCTCATAGATACCGGATAAGCACCAAAAATTTCATCAAAATCGGTCAAGCCGTTTCGGAGGAGTATGGCAACGAAAACTGTGACACGAGAATTTTATATATTAGATTTTACCCCATTTTAAACATCTTTTCAAAGATAAAATCGGTGACATAATCAATAACTAATTTAATTTTTTTCATTCATTTTGATAGTCAATTGTATTTGTTGTCTCTTTTACACAACTGCACAAAAAAGGAGTTGCTCAATACCAGAAAGAAAATCCCTATTAATGTTATGTTATTAACTAGTTGCACCCCGCGGTTTCACCCGCGGCTTCCCGTTATCCCGCAGGTACCTTTTTCCGGGATAAAACGTAGCCTATGAGTAAATAATTTCATCAAAATCGCTTTAGTAGTCACGGTGATACGTGGTAACGAACATTCACACACACACAAACTTTCGCATTTATAATATTAGTAGGATGCGCTACGCGGGTGAAACTGCGAGGAACACAGCTAGAAAGCAATACTCAACTTCTTTTCAAACAGAAAATCTATCAAGAATCACTTGACTTCCTTTACCGATACATTTTAACAGCCAATTATCTTTGTTGTCTGTTACACACGACGGCACAAAAAAGGAGTTGTTTACACTACACTACAACAGTAGACCGGTATTTGCACCACCATTCCTAATAACTGTCAACCGCATACTTCCACAGATAAAAAAAAGCCCAGGCGAATGGAAATAGCACAGTCGAGCTACGTTTGAAATTGCAAATGGCTTCGGAGCAAAAGAAGAAGGGTATTTTTTTTACATATAATTGAATAAAATATTGAGGGTAGACGCGACTACGCCAGCCGATGACGCAGTATATTTAAAGTCAGTACGTCATATCGAAACAAATAAGAACACAATTTTCACACGCATTACCAATACATCACACACTACCGACCTTCCAAAATGTAACCTTTTTCCTTACTCAATTTTTTTTTTTTTTTTACTATTTACAGGTTAGCGTTTGACCACAAGTCGCCTGATGTTAAGTGACGATGTGGTCGAAGATGGCGCCACGCTACACCTGGACTGGGAACTGGCTCTCAAGTGAGGCTGCCGGAACACACCGATAGGTGTTTGGCGACAGATTCTTAGCGAGAGGGTGGTAGCTAGCCAGGCGAGTACTAGAAAATACCCTACCACCAAGTCCTCCTAAGTCAAATAGGAAGGAAATTCCTTCTGTATTTCGGAAGGTTTTTTTCTCCGTGTATAATAGGAGCTTTGGAGACAGACATATTCAACGGTAAACAAAAGTTTTCGTCACAAGATAATTAAACAATTAAGAAATTCATTAGCGGCTTTTGTATATTTCAGTCATTATATTTAAAATCACTATTCCCTACTGCCCTGTAAAATGTATCATTTCTATTAATTTACGACCGATAATGTATATGATAATGAAAGAATGTTCAATACACAAAACGTTCAAAACGCAAAAAGTGTATGCTCATCAGCCATCACATATACATTAGCCTCGGCTGGGATCCGAACCTGGCACGGCAAGCAACGGTGCCACCATCCACGCCACAGTTTCTTTAAGTTAGCCTACTGCCTCTACAACTCTGCGCGAGCTACGGTCGAAGACGAGCCTCGGCCGATGCTATGTCTATGAATACTAAACTGACGGGACACACGGACAATAAGATCGGCGAGCTGACCATATTCAAATCACTACGTCATACAGTTTGACGAACATATTCATACCCTTTCATAACCTTTATGGTGACGTATGCGTCGTCTTTTGATATACTAGCTGTACAGTCAGCGACAAAAGTAGCTTAACATACTGGATTTTCCAAATGTGTTTAAGAGGAGTAACGTTTGTTCATTTTGTACAACTTGCAAGATAGCGTATAACCACAACATAACACCCATAATATTATGCGATGGTTTGGTCGAAGGTTGGTGTTTAACATGATAAAAACAATCGGAAAATTTGTTCAGCAACTTTTGTCGCTGACTGTACTGTGTGGTTTCACCCGCGCGGACTAAATTGATGGTGATAAAAAATATCCTATGTCCATCCTCAGGGTTGAAAATATCTCCATACTAATGTTAGGTGTCGATCAGGTGACTTGTGGTCAAACGGTAAAGATGTAAGAAAAAAAATCTGTATTTAACCATTATAAGAAGAACGAGAAGAACCATTATAAAACATGGTCGTCACGTTAGACAACTAAAAAACAAAAGAGTATAAAAACAATAGCAACCAAAATCAAAAGGATGCAAATCAACCAACAAATATGCAAAGCAACCCTTAATAAAGGACCAGCAATCAAAAAAACCAACCCAAAAAACCGAAGTACTACCCTTTTGCTCCGTCAAACTCTATAACGCACGAGTTTAAACAAAGGCCGAATAAAAACTGTTGACGAGCTGTTATAAAACACGGCGAGAAGAGTAAATAAAAGTTGTGAAAAGAGCAAATAAAAAATGGAAAAGAGCAAATAATAAAAGGAAAAAGAGCAAATAATAAAAGGGAAAAGGGCAAATATAGCGCGCGTGTCCCACGAACGAGGCCTAGTGTGCAGGGATGCTCAACTGAAGTTGAACCTGGTCACTTTCTTGGCCCGGTATTTTGAATTAGAGAGTGGTGGTGGCCGAACGGTAACAGGTGCGCTTTACAAGGGGCCGATACCGAGTTCGAATCGAAGCAAATTTTCTATCGCTCGAAACGGCAAAGGAAAATATCTACAAAGCATGTTGCAAACATTGAATCAGGTTGCCGTGAAAATGGACCTAGCCTCACTTAGAAAATTTAGAGCATCAATGTTATTTGAAATGTGTTATAGTGAAACGTAATGAATTAAAGGCTTTATGTTTTTTAATCATGTCGACTAGACTATTGAACTAGGAAATTCCTTTAATGATATTTGTAATTGAATCTGTAAATAAATAAATTAATAATTATTTAATTAATCAATTATTCATTGAATTTAGGAAAAAACAGAGTTCACACGTAAACATTTTTAAAGTCAGGCGAAGTGCAATGTGGTCTGCGGTGATAGATACAAAATATAAAACATTAGTAGCCTGCAGCGTAATCAGGGCAGCACATTTCAGTTAGCGGCCCACATTTTTACCACATCTGCTTTAATAGCAGTTAAAAAAACTCTACATGGGCCATAAATAACACGAAATTGTCCGCGACATGTAAGCGGAAATTGTACGAAAAGGGCAGTGGATACAGTGGACTGGACACAGTGAACACACCATTTCATTGTAAAACGGTTACACGAAAAAATGTGGGTAAATACGGTACGTGACAGTGAAGGGTGACATTGTTGGGTAAATGATAAAGTATAATCTAGATATAGGTATGTAGGTAGATATATAGATTAACTCTTTATTAGCGCACCACAATGCAGATAAATTTAAAAACAAAACGACAACAAAGGGCGGTTTTAACGCTCAGAGCGATCTCTTCCAGACAACCCAAACGCAGAGGAATCGTACGATACTACATGAACAGTGGCATACAACAAAAATTAAACACACATGTCATCATCATCATCATCAGCCTATTAAGTTCCCACTGCTGGGACTCTGGCCTTCTCTCAGAGAGAGTATGGGCCGTAATCTACCACGCTGGCCCAGTGCGGTGGGGTGTGAACACACGTGTATACGTTTTTCAAACAGGTTAACGTAGGACCGCAAGTCACCTGATGTTAAGTGACAATGTGGTCGAAGGTGGCGTCACGCTACACCTGGACTGGGATGGGCTCTCAAGCGAGAACATACCAATAGTTGATTGGTAACAGATTCTTAATATGGGGTGGTTAGCTAGCCAGGCGAGACCTAGAGAATGCTCTCCCAGCTATGGTTTTGAAAGCCAAAGCTTATGTCACATTTATACCAGAATCAAAACTACCCGCAGATTTAAAAGAAGTCCACGTGAAAAGACCACGAGAAGGTAAAAGGTTGCACCGTATCTTACAGGGTAGACGCGAACCTTTAAAACATTCATCCACCCATCCAACATTCGACCGCAGACAAAAATCAACCTTCCACAAGAATATAATAGAGTACACGTTCGCTCGCCCGATTTATGTAGTCCGACAACTTTGAAATTACCGTCAGAGTAAAATGAGACTCTATTTTCGGATACGTTGCGTTTGTTTTGGAACGGAGCGAAGAGGAGGGTAGGTAAAGACTGTCTAGTTTATCGGATTACGAGAGATAAATGAAACGTAATGCAATCAAGTAGCTCGTATTCGAGTCGTTTTTGAAACAAATTTGTGTTAGTGCGTTGAAAGGAGAAGGGACGCGATTTACACTCATTGTTTTGCACATTTTCTGAGTGGAATAAATTATAACAATAGCATTAATAATAACGCCCAAGCAATCAGTAATGCTGGGGCCACACTAACGGGAAATGCCGTTTAATAGAACGATGATTGACGTTTGACATAAGTGTGGCCACGACATTTGACAACGGCATTCACATTGGTGTTTGACGTTAGCCGATAACTCAAGTGCATTTACGTTGACTGTTCAAGTGTAACCACTCACATAATAGCGTTAATAATTAACGCAATATTTATCGCGATAATAGGCATTTACATTTCCCTTGACGTTGACCTTAGTGTGGCCGCAGCATTAGTGCTAAACGTGGTCTCTGACTGCGGGCCTTTTGAATTAGCTCAGAGTCACACAACGAGCCAATGAGAGAGCTATGATTGGAGTTTATTTGCGTGATAAAATACAAGACGAAGAAATTCGCCGAAGAACCAAGTTCACCGACATAAATCTCAGACTTTGCAAGTTGAAATGGCAATGGGTAGGCCACATCGCTCGACGAACCGATAACCGATGGGGAAGAAAGGTTCTCGAGTGGCGACCATGAACCTAGAAGACGCTCGGTAAGTATGCCCCCCACTAGGTGCAGCAGGGACATTGTAAGAGTCGCGGGGATCCGATGGATGCAAAATCGCCACTACGATGAACGATGAAGCGATGTCATAATATCCTACTAATATTATAAACGTGAAAGTTTGTGAGTATGGATGGATGGATGGTTAGATGTTTGTTACTCTTTCACGCAAAAACTACTTACTGAACGGATCTGAATAAGGTTTCGAATGGAGATAGCTTATACCCTGGATTAACACATAGGCTACTTTTTATCCCGAAAAATGGTTCCTGCGGGATAACGGTAAGACGCGGGTGAAAACGCGGGGCGCAGCTAGTATTACATATATGTACGTGTGTGCGTGTATGTATGTGTGTATGAATGCAAGACACAACATACGAGGGTCACGTTATTGCTATGATCCAAATTCCTACAAACAGTCAAAACCGGAGCAATACTTGCGAACGTAGCCAAAACACACTACAATTTGCGAACAGTACGCAATGTGAGCTGTTTCTGAAAAGTATACGGATTATGAATTCAGTATTCAATCATCTAAGAAACATAGTCTTGATTTATTCGCAGATATATCAACGCACAGCTTTAATCGGTCCTAGAGACTTGAAATTGACTTGAAAAAGTTTGGTAGTCCTTTGGTAGTGGAATTTTTGACTTTCCAAAGTGCTAACAAACGCAGTCCTTCAATATGGGTATCAAAAGAGTTCTTAAGAGTAGGCAACGCATCGGCAACATATGTAGGAAATATGAGGCTTTTTAAATTTATTTACATGTGATGTGTTCATACACTCGCGAATGAATAAGTAAGTATACTTTATTCTCCTATTTATTAATATTCACAATTTAGTAAACAATGATTCGTGCGTGCAACCCATACTGTAAAAACCGTATAAAGGTTACAAACTTAATATTCTCAGTTGGAAGGCAAACAAAAAGTAACACCGAGTAATAACGGAATTTAATTAAAATATCCATTTTTGGCGCCCAACGCGGGGCCGCCATAATTTGGGGAGTACGTTTAATTAATTTGTCTTTCAACTTTGTTTAGCCTTGATATTGCGAAACGGAACGATCTGCACGTCTACGCTTGTGACCAAGATGCATGTATCTGCATTTTTGCACTATGCATAATCTAGAGACTTGCTAAACTTAACTTGGCCACTCTTGCAAATTGTCTTTCCGATTATGGAAACTTGTGCAAGTGTGTCAACAGTTTTGATGGATTATTTTATATAAACTAACTGAGATAGCGCAACGATCCAAAGCGACCGATCTGGCCACCGATGACAAAAGACCTGTCCTGCGCCACCTCCCGCCAGTCCTCCAACTGGAGTGAGCGCAAGTCCTTCGTGACTTCGTCTGTTCAGCGATACCTGGGACGGCCGCTCGGGCGTCCCATATATGCTCGTTTGTCCGCACGATACTCTCCCATTATTTCGAGGAGTTTTATATTGAACTGGATTTATTTACACATATTTTTAGTAACATTAGAATCACTATAACATACTTTACGTATGTGAGAAGTATACACATGTATCACAGGTAGGCAAGAGTTATCTGATGGCGGTTTTCTTTCACTTCATTTTATAACACTCGTAAGCAAAGCTAAAAAACATTTTATCTTATTTGTGGGAAGTCGGGTTCGCAAATAAATTCTATTAACTTCAAAGGCTACTTTATAATATTTCAGAAATTTAACGGTTGGCGGTTAATCAAGGAACATCCATTAAGGTTGCCATTAGTAAATTTATTACTGTAATAGACGGTACCTACAGATGAAATATTTCAGGTTATTTTAGAGGCCTTTATATTACAGTTCTTCTAAAATTGATAACATTAAATTAAATTCATTAAATTGCTTCTACATTTACTTTGTGACTGCATGTTCATACAATTTCACGTAACTAACTGAGATAACGCAACGACCCAAAGTGAGTGTTGTCCTTCGATAACAAAAGACGCCACTTCGCTCTGTCCTGCGCCTCCTCCCGCCAGTCCTCCACCTGGAGTGAGCGCAAATCCTTCGTGAATTCGTCTCTCCGGCGATACCTGGGACGGCCGACAGGGCGACGGCCACTCAAACCAAGTTTACGTATTTAAGTAAAAAAAAAACCTTGGAACAGCTTTATTTAGATACCTATTTACAACTAACGCGAGTCTTTCCAAACTTGAACCGTCTGACCTCTTTGTTGGATAAGAATTGGGGTCTGCGACTGTCTAGCACTGTCTACCTAATGGCCACTACTTAGGGTTACTCTTCGGGGAACCGTTTCGTTTGATGAGACGAAGACGTCTATTCTTATTTTTGCTACCAGCCTTATAAAACCCTAGGACCTTACATTAATATTTAGGATTGTGTACGTTTTGTTCAACAAAATCCCAAGTGGAAACCAAGACTCGTCGATGGCTAAATTTCAAGTCCATATAAAACAAAATCTGATTATAAAATATCAACTATTTAGATGCCAAAAAATCTCGAGATAAACATGGCCCAATTAAACTGTGATCGCGCCCAAAAAAATTACGTGCCGGGCGTTTCTTGCCTGTTCTTTAGCCGGCGTAAAGAGGTTGGAACAGGGGTAGCTTTTGATCACATGTTGTATCTTACAAAATAAATACTTTTTAAGTTTGATTAGTTTCCAGGAAGATATCCTTAGGGCACACTAACCCTGCGCAAGTTTCTTCAACGAAACAAAGCCTTGACAATAGGGCAATTCATATGAGCAAGATAAGGAAGGGCCCCATGTTTATATTACTTGGTATAAAGAAAATACATACAATATGTGCTGCGGATGTGCGCCGAACATAAAAAGTCGTCGGGCGGTATTGTCGCTCATTCCATATTCATCTACCATACTCGGCTGATTACTGCACAGTACACACGTTACCACAGTATCAAGTATAAGATTGTAAGAAGCGTCTCGATACAACACACTCACACAAACGCACAATTTCATATGTAAAGTAATAGCGTTCGCCGTTAAACGATAGATATAGAATGGATACGCTCAACGTGCAACGTGTCGAAGGAGCAAACTGAAACAACCAAAACCATTCACTTGACGGTTCCCGTTCTAGGCATAACGTGGTGCTACTTTCCAACTACATCTTCACTTATATTACTTGAAAGACATAATAATGAGTTTAAATAATTAGACAAAAATGTAATGTCCATAGAGATTATTAATACTGAGGCAAATCAATTCGACGTACGTTACTTGGTCCAAAAGAAAAATTTAAAACACCCTATATAAAATTAGCGGAAACGGGTTTACGCAGAACAGAACCGGACATAAAAGCTAGTTTGAAATACCATAAAAGTTTGGATATTGTGTTATTTACTAATATTATTAATGCGAAAGTACCTCTGTCTGTCAGTCTGTCTGTCTCGCTTTCACGCCAACTACTGAACAGTTTTAAATGAAATTTGGTACGGAGATAGTTTGAACTCTGAGGGAAGGACAAGGCATTTTTATTGCGATAAACTGTAGCCCACGCGGGTGAAACCACAGGGAACAGCTAGTTATATTATAAAGAGAAAAAAAATGGTGAGTTTAGAAATGTAGATTGAAACCCGAAACTACCGATCCGATTTTGACAATTCTTTCACTGTTTGAAAGCTACACTATCCCCGAGTGTCATAGGCTACGTTTTATCGTACTGCCAATCCTGTGGAAATCTCTACGGGGGTGAAATCGCGTCGCGGGCACAGCACTCTACGCCATTTGTATATTATAGTACCTATCATACATGCCAGCAATAAGCAATCCCTGGAGCTCATCCAAGGACAGAGTTATCGAAACCATTCGTATATCATCCGCGATATCTTTATTGTCTTGCTTCTAGTGCAATGGTCTCCATATCTCACGGATTGCAGCAATGAGGTCAGTAGTTTGAATCGTTTGAAGCAAAACGGCTGTAATGGGTAGATTAAATACATTTTGCCTGCAAAGGTCAAATCAATCTAGTGGAAATAGATACGATATACTGCCACATCTTAGCGATTTATCATCATCGTTCCCAATGCTAGGACACAGGTTTTGTCTCAGTGAGAGGGTAGGGGCCGTAATCTAACACGCGGGCCCAGTGCAGCCGCCAAGCCAAGCTCAATGTATTAGAATCGAATGAAAACGAATCATAAGAACCCAAACTCAAGAAGTTTACAAGTAGCTACTGCAGAGTTCCACTGACTTCCACTATCCACCTCCTGGCTCCATCATCAGACCAGGTCGATGATACCAAATTGAAGCATTGTCACCAGGATTACATACACATACAAAGTTTCATTTCGAAACGACAATTGAGAAAGTAGGTTAAAATTGACTTCTACGATTTTATAAATAAAGAAAAAAAATAAAACATATTTATTTCAGGCATAAAAAACCCATATTATCAAAGAGAAAGAAATGTTAAAAATTGTACACAAAAAACTAAAAAGAAACAATATACAATAAAATATTGAAATGATATAAATATCATTTGTCATTGACGGTTCGCACTTTGGTGCATCTTTAGCCAGAACTATATTATTATTACATTGTTTGTTAGTTAGTTACAATTGAAGCTAATGAAAGTGTTTTGAAAAAACAAATAGATAGGTTTTATTTTATCGACAGATCTGTACTTAGAAAGTAGAAACGTGCCGAGTGTAAAGCTAATATTTTTGAACCCGCTCGTCAAACAAGAGCCGACGCCAACGCGATGTCGATCGATGGCAGTTTTACTTCCCTTTCTTTGATATCAAATGGTGGACTTTTCTAATACTGTTAAGGAGCAATGCTCGGTCAAAACGCAAAAAAAAACACAATGTATTAAGAGATGAATGTAGAAGAATCCTTTCACGTATTTGTATTATTTTTTTTGTAAAAAACTTATGTTATTATTAAAATCGTCAAAATTAGGTAACGCTTGTACAAAAAAAAATAAGTAGTCCTCCTACCTAATTGGTAGTTTTCTATTTTTTATGTTTCTCAAATGATTTGCAAATGAAAAAATAAAGTACGCCTATTCGGCTGTAGACGGTGTTCATACATTGCTACTTGTTTCGTGGCGCGCCATAACGAGAGATACAGAGAGAAATAGAGGTCAAAGTGCAAATATCATTGACTTGAGTTATGCCCTTAAATGATTCTATTGAACTCGCAGCTCGTTACTTTCGCATCAGTAATTGAGCAAGATCCGAGCATGAACATTGGAAATGCCTATTCAACTGTAAATTTAAACGTATCTTATTTTATTTTACTTGAACAACCTCGAGCTTTTTTACTAATTTAGGGACTTGGCAAAGCTTCTATTTGACGCGACGGGTGACCAAAAAGCTGGCTCATATTTTCGTCAAAAAATTAGCATTGCCATTCAACGAGACAATGCTGCCAGCATTTTGGCCACCTTACCGTCTTCTGGAGGCTTACCACATTTTTAGTGTACTGCGATTGATTTATTTTTAATTTTATTTTAAATTATTTTTTATCTTGTATCTTCTTATCTTACTAATTAATTTAACAGTAATGTTGTCTAATGACTTTATGGCTATTAAAGTTTTTTTTACTACTTACAGGGTAGCGTTTAATCACAAGTCACCTGATGTTAAGCGACGATGTGGTCGAAGAAGGCGCCACGCTACACCGGGATTGGGAGCTGGCTTCCAAGCTGTCGGAACACACCGATAGGTGCTTGGTGACAGATAGGGAAGTCATAATTAATCAAATATATTTATTTCGTAGAATACAATATGTGATCATTTTAAAACGTCAAACTTAAAATTAGCTTTCCTGCTGATAATGATGATTGCGAAAGTAATTTTCTTTGTCCTTCTGTCCGTTTGTTACCTTTTCACGCCTAAACAGCTGAACTTCAAATTTGATATGGAGATAATTTGAAGTCTGGGGAAGGACATAGGTAAATAGTAGTACACGCGGGAGAAGCCGGGACACCGCTTGTAGAATTAAGTGTTACCAGAAGCAAAAAATGCGAATCTTTAGAAGAAATATTTTGGTTACTAGGTAACTAAAACTAAGGCATATCTAAAAATATATATGTACATCGTCCCATTGTACTATTTTTGATACTGAATTCATACTCCGAATCAGAAATACCTTTTATTCACAAAACAATCAAACCCGTCCCACGTTGGGCGCCAATTTCTCCGAACGTCATAAAAACAAAAACTACCAGCAAACTACGATTGTACAACATCTTTATACGGGAACTTATGCCGAAATAGCTGCAATGTATTAAAGAAATGGCGTATTTAACGACCCGAGTGTGTAGTGTCGACAGAGCCAAGTTTCTATGGAGTTAGCAGCAGTTATTCACAACTGGGGACATCTTAGGAGGCTATAGGACTTTCTGCGTTCACTCAAATGTATGGCACGGTGAGAACTGGCGAGATTTATTGTATAAAATGTACTCGTTTTATGTAGTGCAAGTGTAGTTTTGAATTGAAAATATACTAAAACTAGCTGTTCCCCGCGGCTTCACCCGCGTGGGCTACAGCTTTATGCATGCAAAGTCTCAGTCCGATGGGTTTAAAATTGACAAAGTTTCATACAAACTTTCATCCCCTATTTTATCCCCTTGGGGGTAGAATTAATCAAAATCCTTTCTTAGCGGATGCCTACGTCATAACATCTACCTGCATGCCAAATTGCAGCCCGATCCGTCCAGTGGTTTGGGCTGTGCGTCGATAGATCACTATGTCAGTCGGTCACCTTTGAGTTATATATATTTAGATAGATGATAAGGAGGTAAAGTTTGGGAGTTTGAATGTAGGGGTAAATCTCTGGAACGACAAATCGATTTGGAAATTCATTCACAGTTAGAAAGCTACACAATTTCTTAGTGCTTATAGGCTATAATTACCATATAATTTGTTTTTGTTTGAATTCTCGATATTCTCGATTTCAGTTTCAAAACCTAATGCTAATGTTGTTGACCATGGCAGTTTAAAACAGTATAATATTGCCATCAATTGTAACAATATCCTGTGGGAATATCCGCTTGGTGGTAGGGTATTTTCTAGTACTCGCCTGGCTAGCTACCACCCTCTCGTTAAGAATCTGTCGCCAAACAACTATCGGTGTGTTCCGGCAGCCTCACTTGAGAGCCAGTTCCCAGTCCAGGTGTAGCGTGGCGCCATCTTCGACCACATCGTCACTTAACATCAGGCGACTTGTGGTCAAATGCTACCCTGTAAATAGTAAAAAAAAAAAAAAAAAGAATATCTACACGGTTGAAGCCGCGGCTAGCGTAACTCAGAAGCTTCATAGTAGATTAGATACTAATTAACAAACTTGTTTTAATAATACACATACGAGTTGAAATGAGAGCAAGAAAACAAAACAAAAAGGAAGCTGTATAGTCAAACTAAACGAATGTAGGACAACACAATCCCCGCCAAGAAATAGTTTACAAAAGCAGGTAAATCAAGATATTGAAAGGTTACATTAAATTCCTTTGTGCAACTTTACAATATACCAGATTGGAAACAACGGCCAAGACGGCAGTTGTACAGAACATAGCAGTAGATCAACTACGAACGTGAAACGAACGAACGAACGAACATTTTGTGTTTTAAAAGGTGGGTTTAGCGAAATGGAAGCACTCGGAAGTCTACTTACTTTTATGGAGCTTGTGTCAAATTTCAATCTCTAGAAGGGCAAACCGTGGATAGAAATAAATATAGATATATTATTAATCACGGCCGATAGAAGATACTCATGATAGACGTCAAAAAATATGTATGTACTAGTTGCGTCCCGCGGTTTCACCCGCGTCTTCCCGTTATCCCGCAGGAACCTTTTTCCGGGATAAAAATTAGCCTGTGTCCAGGGTATAAGCTATCTCCATTCCAAATTTCATTCAGATCTGTTCAGTAGTTTTTGCGTGAATGAGTAACAAACATCCATCCATCCATACTCACAAACTTTCACGTTTATAATATTGAAGTAGGATAGCTAAAATGTGCTCTAGTGTCCATACTGGGTACCCAGCGCATTGTGATTGAATAAGGCCTCCCCTTAGCACATATTTATACACTGCGCTACTCTACTTAAAACAGAAGTTTTGAAACTTGGCAACTTGCAAACGATCTTTATTTATGAAAAGAGGGCAGTCGGCAATTAATGAAATTAATTTTAGCACTCAACGTTTTAGCTTCTTGGAGAAAAATGCTGAGATTTTGAAATCGTCTTTGACTTTTTTTATGTAAGTAATCCATCAAGTGAGGCTGCCAGAACACCCCGACAGGTGCTAGGTGACGACAGATTCTTTACTTCAGGGTGGCACCTAGCCAGGTGAGCCATACCACCAAGCTACGGTTTCATCGCGATGTTTTCCTTTCCCGAAAGCTCAAGCTCATTGTAGGATTAGAACGGTTCGCAAGTCAACGTACTACCACTGGGTCATCGTCGTTTAAAATCGCCTCTAGAAGCGTCTTGGCTAGGCCCCCTGGGTCTTAAGGAAATGTTCCAAGAATTAAGATATCAACTACCGTGCCCGATTCAGCATTATCAAATAAAGCGGATTTGGCACAAACAAGCCCACAAATACGCGGCGGTATCGTAAAACTGTAACACTCTGAGATAACGGTGTACCTCAGCCTCTATCTACATTGAGTCTAGAATTATAGGTCTGGAGCTAATGCACTGCTTGTTTACGGATCAAGCGAATACGAAAAAACCGGAACCGGAAGACGCTTTGTAGGTAGGCCCCCCACTAGGTGGACCGACGATATTGTAAGAGTCGCAGGGAGCCGATGGATACAAATGGCTAACAGCCGTTTATGATGGCGTTTAAAATGGGAGGCCATGTTCAGCAGTGAACTTCTTCTGGCTGATGATGAAGCAAATGCTTTGCTATTCATAAGCTCGCCAAATGCATGCATATCGGATTTAAGAAGTTGATGTTTGCTACTTGTGTAAGTTTTTTGAATAAATCTCAATTAAATTTGGTATGGAGATAGTTCAAATCTTGGGGAAAAACATAGAACGCATTTTATCGTGATCAACATCAGTCCACTCGGGCATAGCTACTCTATAAGAGCCAACTCCCAAACCGAGTGTAGTATGGCGCGACCTTCAACCACATCGCATTTGAACACCACGTGACTCGTAATAGAAGATGCGTTTCGTGATAAAACAAGACAGTAGCTTCCAAACTAAGAGAAGTCTCGTATTAGGCCAGTTATTAAAGTAAGCTAGAGGAACGCGCAGTGCAATCGAATCTCTTTGATTTATCGATGGCGAAGAATGCCAAAATACCACCGGGTTTAACTAATCTTACCTTCTGTATAAAATTAATACGCTCAGAGACGATAAGATAATTTAACGTATCTGTAATATTTGCTATTGTAAATAACAATTTAAATTAGGCACATGACAAGTATAATGTTTACAAAAACTAATAACTGACTTCAGGTTCCACTCGATTTGTCTGGGATGCCATCGCCTGATCCTGGTTTCCTTATAATGGTACCGCCCTTGGGATATCTCCTTTCCAACAAAAAAAAAGAATCATCAAAATCGGTTCATAAGCGACAAAGATATCCGTGAACACACATAAAATTAGTTAGTTACAAGGGAAGCTAATGAACGTGTTTTATAATAGAGCTATATACAGGGTTATTTGAAATTAGGGCCTCTCTACATCAATATCAACAACATTTGTTCTACGACTTTTTGTAAATCTTGATAAATAACACAAAAACAAAAAAAAAACAGAAAAAAATTGGCCAGCTCTGTTATTTATTAGTCTGTATTTTGTAAGAGTGAGTAGGTACCTAACCTAGCCTCCCGCGCCGTATGATTCGGTACTAACTACCTACTACGGTTTCCCGCGCTTTTTTCTTACCCGGTCAGCCTAGGGAGTTTGAATCCACTTTCCCTTCATATTTCAATCAGGCTGGGTGGGTGTAGAGTAATTGCCAGTTCAGAGGCGTTAAATACCTAATAATAAATTTGTATGGGAAAACACAAATTTAAAAAATTATTAATTTTAAAAAGTCGTAGAACAAATGTTGTAGGGATTGAAGTAAAGAGGCTTCCTGCAAGAGTTGATGCGCTAATTTCAAATAACCCTGTATACGGTCGAATAGAGAAACCTCCTTTTTTTGAAGTCGGTTAAAAAGACATTCGTTTTCCAAGACAAATAAAAATCAAATGGAGCTACGGCAAGTCAGAAAAAGGTACTACGTTAGCACAAAGCCCGTCCACAATACACTCGATGCGAAAAACTAGTTTGTTAAATCAGCACTACATATATGCCAATGTGCATGCGTTTAGCATACATTTGCAATTTTTACCCAACGAGCGGCGCCGCGCCCGCCGGCCGGTAAATTGGTTACGTGCTACCAGTTCGAATCCCGACGCGGAGATTCATCTTTTTTGTAGATAATTGGATATTGGAATCGGTTTTTTTTATTTTGCACGAGCGGCCCGTCCTTGCTTGCACGGGTAATATAAGGCGGGTTTTGAGTTCATACGAAAATTTCATAATTTTTCAAATCAAATTTAGTCAACTATCCATTAAAATTAGAATCTTTTTTTACTTCTTTCTCGATACCTAATCTTAAGTGATGATGGGAACTGGCTCTCAAGTGGGGCTACCTAAACAAACCGATAGGTGCTTGGCACCCTCAAGTTAAGAATCAGATCTTGATGGTGGTAAATAGCCAGGTGAGCACTAAAAAATTCCCTACTACCAAGCTTTGGTTTCAACGCCATGTTTTCCTTGACCGAAAGCTCAAACTCGAACCCACGAACTACGGGTCGCAAGCTACCACTGGGCCAACATAGCTTCAAAATACATGTCAACTTGAGAACCTTCTACTTTTTTGTCGTCAGTTAAAAACAGACATCCCCGTCGGAACGATCGGAAACCGGCACACACAGCAATCCGCTAGATTTGCAATTTCCCGCGCGCCGGAAGCGGTCGCCATCTTGAACCGGAAGTACTTACATCCATAGCGGTGAGAGATTTACTTTGCGAGATGATTAAAAAAATCTATGGAGTTATTAAAAACTCATTACGCAAAGAGAATGACCTGGAATTAATTGATCCTTTTTTAAGGGTTAAGCGGTATAGGTCAGATAATATTAAACTGAAATTAGGTTCTGAGCAAATTCGCCGAAGAACCAGGAAGGTCACCGCGACATAGCTCTCAGAATTTGCAAGTTGAATCGCTCGACGAACCGATAACCAATTGGGAAGGAAAGTTCTATCGAGTGGCGACCACGAACGTTCTCTAGGTACACTGAGAAAAAAAATCTGACTTTCCTTCTGAGTCTTTACCTTCCAAGACCGTTTCCTTCCTTATTTTGTATTAGTTTTCCTTCCGAATCACAATTCCTTCCCTTTTGACTCAGAAGGAAAACGGTATTTCGGAAGGTCTTTTTTCTCCGTGTAGGCGTCCTATAGGGGGAGCGACGACATTGTAAGAGTCGCAGGGAGCTGATGGCGTTCAAAGGAGAGGTCTATGTTCATCAGTGGACTTCTTTCAGCTGATGATGATAAGATACTGAGAATTTTTTATGCAACTGAATGATGGGAGGAGCAAGTCGCTAGCCTAATGGTAAGCGTCACGCTTGCCCATGACAGTTCAGTGTCACCTACAAGTTCGACCAAACTTTATTTTAGTATAAAAAAATATGTTATCACTAACTGACCCTGCGAACTTCGTATCGCCGATAAAAGTTGTCTGAACTTTTCTATATAAATAAAACAAAGTCATTTAGTTTCTTTACATTTTCTCACCGTTTAAATCTTCCTTGGTCTTCTACAAATATTTCAAAACCAAAACTAGCCAAATCTGTCCAGTCGTTTTCGAGTTTTTGTGACACTAACAAACGTCAATTCATTTTTATACGTATTTTCATTAGTTACGTTCAAACTTTTAACAAAAACCTCTACAGGCCAAAAACGAATGAAACCGCGGACGCGGCACGTCATCGTTTTGTCGACGTCAACGTCAAACTTTTCAAAACGTCCAACCGCGTATTTTTAACACAAAATTAAGCGCAGAGCTCTGACATTTTTAAAAGTTGACAAACACGAACTAAAAGTAAATATGGCTACTGTGTGTTCCACAGCGCTTTGAACTTAATATTGTTCAACAAATATGTTTCTATTTGTTTGTATGTGTTTCTGTTTGTTTCTATTTGACGACCGATGTGGCGCAATGGGTGGATAGCCGACTGTGAAGCGTAAGGTCGCGGGTTCGATTCCCGCTACAGGACAAATATTTGTGCATTGAAAAAAAAAAGCGCAAGTATTTGTTCTGTGTCTGGGTGTTGTGGATCCCCGATCCTCGTAGTTTCTGATACCCTAGATACAGGGAAACCTAGTTAGGGGTCAGAGCCTATGTATGTGATTGTGCGGGCATTATTTTATTTATTTTATTTTATTTAATGTTCGTGCGAATATATAAGAAATGAGTTTTTATTTAGTTTATTTGTTCGACGCTCTGTAGGTTTGCCCCCTACTAGGTAGACCGACGACATTGTAAGAGTCGCGGGGAGCCGATGCTGAACATTGGCCTCCCCCTTTTGAATGCCACCATGAACGGCTATTACCCGTACCCGTACCGTTTTTGTAATTGTTGTAGTGAAAGAAATCATGTTAATCTACCAGATAAATAGCAGAATTCCTGAAAAAAAACCTACAAATATCAGTATCAGTACTTTATATTTTCATTAGCTTTTGTCTCACCTGATGGTAAGTGTTGACGAGGATGCCTATTCACTCTTGACTTGAAGGCTCCTAAAATTATACTAATCGAAAAACAAGGACGCTGGCAGGGAGTTCCAATCCTTCACTGTTCGCAGTATAAACGTAAAATAGGCTACAAAGGTATTTTTGTAGTGAGAATCGTTTTTCACTATTTCTTTAAAAAACAATTAAAAAAATTCAAAATTCAAATCATTTTTATTTAATAGGATACATTGTGATCACTTTAAAACGTCAAGTTAAAACTAGCTACGCCTGTTCCAACCTCCTTACGCCGGCAAAAGAACAGGCAAGAAACGCCTGGCAGGTAATTTTTTTGGCGCGATCACATTGACAATTTTATTCTTATATTACTAATTGATTGAATTGGAGCAAGTTCACTAAAATCCCAAGCTTTTTTTTTGTCATCTAATAGTCCGATATTTTTTAATTAGCTTTACTAATAAGTATTAGGATTTGTTAATACTATAAGAAATGCAATACTTAGAGGGCATTTGGGCTAGTTTTTGTAGATAATGCTTATTGCTAGCTTATTTTTATGAGTCGCACCTTAATGTAGTAATTGTAAAGTAAGTAAGTACATGTAAAATGTAATGTATGATGTAATATTAAAAGCAAATATACATGCACCGTAATAACACTTCAGTATAGCATGCCTTAAAAATTACATAGTACATAAATAATTTATTTATAAAGAAGAATAATTTAATCAGTTAAATCCTACATGTTTAAATCGTATTCCATTAAATTAATTTACATTCGAATAAAATGTAAAATATTGCTTATTACGAAAACTCTTGTTGATAAAAGTTTTAAATCTGAATGCCCTTGATTTAATAAAATAAATTTCCGAGCAATATTTTATTTTATTCAGTTCCACAATGTTACTTTAAATATTTAACTGTCGGTTGCACGAATATTCCTCACATTTAATTATCAATTTATACGTAAACTTTAATCTGACAGATAAATTTATTGCATGACCAAATCAGACAAACAACAAACTGTGAAGGGCAGAGACAAATTATACTTTTGTTCTGTTATCAAAACTCTGTTCTGAACCATAAACAATCAAATATTAAAAAAAATTGCCTGTGCTAGGTTTTACTCAAAAGAATAGTCATTTTAAAAAGGGTGCAACTCATAACTTTATCAGTCAGATATATTTCTATCGGGAGGTTGTGCAACAGGAACTTATTAAATTACGGTAACTAGACTGTATGACGTCGACTGACTAAGAGCGAATAAATTGAATGAAAATAACAAAACGCACGCAATAGTTTCGTTCATTTAGTTCTTTCCTCGTCGGTCTACGTCAGTCTGACATCTGTATAATACTCACATGTGTAGTCCCAACTGTCTTGGTCATTTTTGAACACGTTCAATCTTTCAGGCTGAAACAAAGAAAATGCAAACTTTAGTATTCAAATTTCAAAGGAGTTGGAGAAGCATTTTCTCTTTTCTCTTGCGCCTTGCAGATCGTGGGTTCGAATCTTACAGAGCTTGAACTTTCGTTGAAGGAAAACATCGTGATGGAACCATAGCTTGGTGGTAGGGCATGCTCTAGTGTTCGCCTGGCTAGCTACCAATCTGTCGCCAAGCACCTATAGGTGTGTTCTGATAGCCCCACTTGAGAGCCAGTTCCCAATCCAGGTGTAGCGTATCGCCACCTTCGACCACATCGTCACTTAACATCAGGTGACTTGTGGTCAAACGCTACCCTGTAAAGAAGTAAAAATTCTAAAAATACTCTTTTTTTTATCTCTCTTTTTGACTCTTTTTTTCTCATATAGTCTCTTTATAAAAAGCATATCGCGTAGTAGCTGGAGAAACGATGTCTGTAGGTATTACACACCCCATTAATAACATAGATAAAAATTAACGATCCGTAACCAGATGCGTGCCAAAGAAACCTTGCTCTCTCAATTCATTTAATCCTTTAAATTTTCGAATACAACACGCATTGCTCCGCTATATTTCTTCAGACTGTCTGACTTACTAAACACACTGCTGCCAACCCTTTTAGTACAAATGCCAAAAAAATTGGGTATTTTACACAAGTTTTTGTTTTTTGCTACCCTTTCGTTCTGGTATCAGTAAAAAAAGTTTTCCTCACGACGTTTTCTTCAACCGCTTTTGAGCGATAACAAATCCGCGCATAACCTAGGAAGTTATAGACTGAGATGGAAATCAAGGTATACGATATAACGAAGAAGTAGAATAGAATAGAATTTTTTATTTGCGTAAAATGTCGGTTAGTGAATATGGAATTAGTACAGAATAGTGCCAGATACATTTTGCCGCACAAGGCGGCGTGCAAATATTTTGTATGCAAAATTATATTATGTTAATGGCCATTAAATAATTCTTAAATAATATTAAGTAAAGTAAAGAGAACATAATACACCATAGGCTAGCATCATCATCATCATCAGCCGGAAGAAGTCCACTGCTGAACATAGGCCACCATGAACGGCAATTAGCCATTTGCATCCATCTGCTCCCTGCGTCTCTAACAATGTCGTCGGTCCACCTAGTGGGGGGCCTACCTACAGAACGTCATCCGGTTCGTGGTCCCCACTCGTGAACCTTTCTTCCTCATCGGTTATCGACTAGCATAGTCTGAGATAAAACTGAGTTTCCTTGAGGTAACAAAAAACTTTGAAAAAAATGGTATAAAGTAAATTTAAACAAACCTAAAAACTCAACTCTAAAATAGACCAGAGATCGTCAACCTTAATCGCGGTACAGTCGGATGCATTAACTTGCGTTGCGATTAAAAAGAAAGAAAAAAAAAAGAAAAGCGGAACACGTGAGCCGCAAAGGAGGATTTAGATTTAGGGTTCTGCAAATAATATGTCTCTAGTGTTAAATCATCTTACTAATATATTATAAACGTGAAAGTTTGTGAGTATGGATGGATGGATGGATGTTTGTTACTCTTTCACGCAAAAACTACTAAACGGATCTAAATGAAATTTGGAATGGAGATAGCTATTGAATTAACACATAGGCTACTTTTTATCCCGGAAAAAGGTTCCTGCGGGATAACGGGAAGTCGCGGGTGAAACCGCGGGGCGCCACTAGTTAGAAATAAAATATGCGGTGTGAGATCAAGACTAACTACTGATATAATCGATTATGAAACTACTAGTAACTTACCTAGTCCCATCAAAAAAAAAAAAAGAATACTTTTTATCGCGTTAAGATTTAGGTATCTCCGAAAGTGTAGTTCACGCGATTGAAACCGCGGGTCGTAGCTAGTATAATATATAACTCAAAGGTGACTGACTGACATAGTGATCTATCGACGCACAGCCTAAACCACTGGACGGATCGGGCTGAAATTTGGCATGCAGGTAGGTGTTATGACGTAGGCATCCGCTATGAAAGGATTTTGATTAATTCTACCCCCAAGGGGATAAAATAGGGGATTAAAGTTTGTATGAAACTTTGTCAATTTTAAACCGATCGGGCTGAGACTTTGCATGCATAAAGCTGTAGCCCACGCGGGGGAATAGCTAGTTATAGATAAATGGGTTTAAGTATTAATTTCGGCTGTAGGGAGCTGCGAACTAAACTCAGCTCTCTAGTTCGCGAACTTTTAGTCTTATATACATGCAGAACCCGCGCCATTTATACAATTTTCAGTTTTGTTGTTTTGCATTTAACGTAAATGGTAAAGAGGTGGAGTGGAGTTAAATTTTTAAATGGAGTCGCAACGTTGCTCCCCGCCGGCATACTAATATGGAGGCTATTTTTCGAAATGTGTCCTCGGAAAATGTTTCTCTTTCTAGATTTTAACCGTTTTATTATTTAATGTGTATAATTAGATTGGCGGAGTTTAAATTGACATTTAGTATTCCGTTAGCTTTTATTCCGTAGCGACTTCAAAAACAAGGAGGTTTCTTAATTCTGTATCGAAGATTGCGCTCAGTGGCATGCTTTGGGAAAGGCCTATGTCCAGCAGTGGACTGAAATGGGCTAATTAATTTTTTTTATGTGTGTTCGCGGATTTATGAATCGATTTTGATGATTATTTTTGTGTTGGAAAGGAGATATCCCAAGTGTGGTAGCATGCTAAGCAAACCACTGGAAGTCGTTCTTTTTTGTCAAACTAATTTTTGTAAAGTGGATTCGAACTGGATTCGGATACATAACAAAGCGGTTCTTTAAACACAAACTCTATTTTCAATCCTCCAGCCCTGCTCTCATCTATTTGGGGTCAGTAGTAGAGTATGTAAAAAAACTTTGAGACCCCATTTGCCCACTAAATCGTTCCTAGACCGTTTGAGGAATATTGGTTCCAAATTTCAAGTTTCTACGTTAAGCGGTTTCGCCCGTATCATGATCCTTTTAAAATATCTTCTTCATCTTCTTCTCCTTCTTGCCCTGGTCCCATCTCTTTGTGGTCGGCGCAGCATGTACTCTTCTTCCACTCTCCCCTATCAGCCGTCATCGCTTCATTCACTCCCCTTTCATTCATATCGCACACAACCCATCCACCTTTTCTTTGGTCTTCCATCCATCAACATTCACATTCTGTTTCTTGGTAAAAAAATATGCCTCAATGTAATTTATACAGATGTTGTTAAACATCTAAAGAATATTGAAATGAAGACATTTCTATCGCCGTTTTATTTAAATAAACACACGCCGCCACGTATAAACGCACAAACATATCAAAACGATTCAACATGAAATAAAACTTTAGCGGAACGAATCTAATTTTGCAACATATAAAACAGTAACTCGTCAATATTCATGTTTCCATATCCCAATGTGACAACCAACCAAGAGAAATCTTATTAGTAAAGCTTATTATAAAATATCGGACTATTTGGATAACAAAAAAACCTTGGGATTTTAGTGAACTTGCTCCAATCCAATCAATTAGTAATAAGAATAAAATTGACAATGTGATCGCGCCAAAAAAAATTACCTGCCGAGCGTTTCTTTTCTGTTCTTTTGCCGGCGTAAGGAGGTTGGAACAGGCGTAGCTAGTTTTAAGTTTGACGTTTTAAAGTGATCACAATGTATCCTATTGAATAAATAAAAATTGACTTTGAATTTGACTTTGAAAAAAATTGTCAATGTGATCGCGCCAAAAAAATTACCTGCCGGGCGTTTCTTGCCTGTTCTTTTGCCGGCGTAAGGAGGTTGGAACAGGCGTAGCTAGTTTTAAGTTTGACGTTTTAAAGTGATCACAATGTATCCTATTGAATAAATATTTTTTTGATTTTTGACTTTGACTTCGGTCTTGTCCATACTGTATTTTATACTACGACACGTTGTAACATATGTACATATATATTATGATTATGATACGTTTAGTTATGTAAACGGTGAAAGATTCGTGTAAACATTTGATATCGCGATAGCTTATGTTTGAAATACGACGAGAGGAAGTTATTTATCGAATAAATAGATTTTTAAAAGTTATTTTTGCAGTGTTTCAATTTATATCATTTTGTTCTTTACACATCGAAAATTAACATTTCAGCCTCATCATCATCATCATTTATTTATTTATTTATTTATTCAATATTTATTCAATAGGATACATTGTGATCACTTTAAAACGTCAAACTTAAAACTAGCTACGCCTGTTCCAACCTCCTTACGCCGGCAAAAGAACAGGCAAGAAACGCCCGGCAGGTAATTTTTTTGGCGCGATCACATTGACAATTTTATTCTTATTACTAATTGATGGAATTGGAGCAAGTTCACTAAAATCCCAAGCTTTTTTTGTCATCTAATGGTCCGATATTTTTTAATTAGCTTTACTAATAAGATTTCTCTTGTTTGGTTGTACACATTGGGATATGGGAACATGAATATTAATGAGTTGCGGGATCACAACCAAAGCAGACCAGACCCCACAAGCAGCACCCGTTCACGAGTTGACGCATGTGCCAGCCATCGCTCTCCTAATCATAATCAGCCAACTTCAGTACACTGCTGGATATAGGCCTCTCCCAAAGCACGCCACTGAGCCCGATCTTCGGCTTCTCTCATCGAACTGCTGCCAGCCATTTTGCGTATGTCATCGCTCCACCTAGCCGGAGGGCGTCCTACACTACGTTTACCGAGACGCGGTCTCCACTCGAGAACATTCAGCATCACATTTCAGCCAATAATACAAAATTAACAATACTAACGATATGTATAAGTGGTAATTGCTGACACTCCATCGCCATACATCATCATAGTGTGGCCTTAGTCTGAGCTTTTATCCTAGTATCTGGTCTATAACAAAGTTACACTCGGACCCCAAAATACAGGCCTCGTGCTTAGTTTGGGGTCCATCGTTAACGTGTTTATAAGTAGAATACAATGTATTGTTAAGTGATTTTCTGTTTCTATTTCTGTAAATGTGGAATGTGGAATGAGCTTCCCCCACAAGTGTTTCCGCTGTGCTACAGATTGCAATCCTTCAAGATGGGTGTAAAAAGAGTTCTTAAAGGTCGGCAACGCATCGGCAAAAAAAAATTATGAAAAATTAGTTGCGCCACGCGGTTTCACCCGCGTCTTCCCGTTATCCCGCAGGAACCTTTTTCCGGGATAAAAATTAGCACGCGGGCCCAGTGCGGGTTGGTAGATGTCGCATGCCGTTGAATGTTGCGGTTCTTGGACTTGCTGGTTTCCTTCACCGTTTTGTGCGAAGGTAAATCAGCACATAACATAATATTATGTCAAGCCCTAGTAGTGGATCAGGATCGATTACTAATATCAGGCGTTAGTCATAGTATTCGAACTGTGAGTGTCGGCGCGTTGTAAAGCGCACGCGGTTACCGTTCGGCCAGTCCGACGATACCGCGATCAAACGCAGACCCATACCGCAACAACAAACAACAAGATCTCCGCAAGTAATCTCGCACAAAAGTAAAGCACTGACTGCGACAAAGGCCTTCAAAGAGACAATTCGTCGCTCCACTCTAGTGCCTGTTACACGCTGGAGGGCTTTCAACACAGCTCTCAACGGTTTCTACCACCGTACGCGGACAAAATGGCTTTCCGCGTGGAGTGTGTGAAAAGAGAATGGGCTCTTTTTTGTACTAGTTAGCATCGTTTGACCGCAAATCACCTGTACACCTAAGTTTTGAAAACTATAAAAGTTTTCGTAAACGTCAAAGTTTACTGCCACCAACTTGTCAAAGTGGCTACTCAAAGGAATTAAATTAAAAAAGTAACTCGAAAACTTTGTTGGAGTACGAATAAAATGATTTAAAATAACGCGCAGTACCGATTTTAGACCCACAAAGATTCGGTAAGGCGCGCTGAAAAAACAAATGTATGCAAGGAAACGACTACTTTTAATACACTTTTGTAAACTATCAAAACTAGGGATACTGATGTTAAGTGACGATGAGGTCGAAGGTGGCGCCACGCTACACCTGGACCGGGAACTGGCTCTCAAGTGAGGCTGCCGGAACACACCGATAGGTGCACGGCGACAGATTCCTAACTCGAGGCTGGTACAGTCAGCGACAAAAGTAGCTGGTCGTCCTAGATTTTCCAAATGTGTTTCAAATCAGTAATTATTATTGTTTTTTTTTTACATTTTACATGGTATCATTTTGACCACAACATAACACACCTGATTTTAGGTGATGATGAGGTCAAAAATTGGTGTCTAAGATGATGAGGATAATAGAAAAAAGTGTAATTGTTCAGCGACTTTTGTCGTTGACTGTACCTAGCCAGGCGAGTACTAGAAAAGGTGGAATTTACGTGATGTGAAGAGGAAGCGCTCGTATCGTTCTAAACCGATCAACTAGGTTAAGCAACGTTCTCTGCAGCCACTACTTGGATGGGTGACCATTAGTGGTGTTTAAAACTGAGCGCTTCCGTGCTTCGGAGGGCACGTTTAACAGTCAAATCAAATCAAATCAAATATTTATTTATTGACACAAAAGCGGGATAAAATTAGTGTTGTCTTAAGATAAGCACACTGAGAAAAACAATTCTGACCTTCCTTCCGAGTCTTTACCTTCCAAGACCGATTCCTTCCTTATTTTACCTTAGTTTTCCTTCTGACAAGTCCTTCCCTTTTGACTCAGAAGAAAAATGGTATTTCGGAAGGTCTTTTTTCTCCGTGCAGTCATTAAGCTATGTCGGAGCGTTTCGGGTGGTCTGAAACTATACTAGCAACTAGCCTATCCGCCAACACGCACTCGGCCTGTGGTAGATAATGGCCCATACTCTCTCTGAGAGAAGGCCAGAGTCCCAGCAGTGGGAACGTAGTAGACTGATAATGATGATGAAGAAAACGAAACAAAGAAAAACAAACACTCATTAATACTCAGCTGCCTGCGGAGCTCAGTGTAATATGTTTTTATGGTATGTAGAAGTAAAAAAAAAAAAAAATTTAAGTAAAAACCCGTTACCATAAATAAAATCACGTATTTTTTTTTACAAATAAAATAGTAAATTGCGGATGTTTACAAAAGCGTCACAATCCGCCATCGAATAAAAAAAAATTACAAAGCTCGAAATTCGAACACACGTGGGCTATTTGCGATGCAGGTAGGGTTGCCAGTGCACTGGGATTATTCTATTTGTATCTGAATATAAAATAATGAAAGACGAAGTTCTGGGACCGACCAATTCGTTAAAATCCATCGAAAAGTTTTGTTGTAACACATTCAGCGTATTCGACGTTATGCGACGAAGTCCATTTATTGATAAGCAAACTTAAATATTAATAATGCTTAGGAATATTTGAAAAATGGCCAAGTTCAGCAATTTCTATCGCTGACTGTACACTGTCTATCTAATGCGTCAGAATGGCCGCGATCATGTTGACAGTGTAGGCAGGGGTGATACTTTCCTTGTGCTGCTAATAAGTCGTCGGCGGTAAGTGGTAACCCTATATCGAGCTGTCAATCTGATTGGACGCGTCGGATTCACGTCCGATTTCAAAAGAACGGTCAACATATTTAAATTGGTCGCTTTACACGGTTACGTGTGAATGACGCATTGGAAATGGAATCTCACGGACCATTTAATTTTTACAGAGAGATAGATCTCTCTCAATTCAAATGGTATTACTACGAGTATATCTCAATCTAGTCATCATCATCAGCCTTTCACGTTCCCACTGCTGGGACTCTGGCCTTCTCTCAGATAGAGAGTATGGGCTGTAATCTACCACGCTCGCCCAGTGCGGGTTGGTAGATGTCGCATGCTCTTGAATGTTGCAGTACTTGGGCATGCCGGTTTCCTCACGATGTTTTCCTTCACCGTTTTGAGCGATGGCAAATCCGCACATAACTTATTAAGTCATAGGTGCGCGGCCGAGAGGATTCGAACTCGGTGTCGGCGTCTTGTAAGTCGCACGCCTAACCGTTCGTCTTCGATCCCAATGTGCACAACCAACCAAGATAAATTTTATTAACAAAGCTAAAAAAAAAAAAAACATCGGACTATTTAGATGACTAAAAAAGCTTGGGATTTTAGTGAACTTGCTCCAATTCAATCTATTAGTAATAAGAATAAATTTGTCAATGTGATCGCGCCAAAACAATTTCCTGCCGGGCGTTTCTTGCCTGTTCTTTTGCCGGCGTAAGGAGGTTGGAACAAGCGTAGCTAGTTTTAAATTGACGTTTTAAAGTGATCACAAATTTTGAATTTTGTTAGATTTTTTTTGTGTGTGTTGTTTTCTAGCCCGTTCTGTAAATGTTAATGCGTTCGTACGTTGATCCCCAAATAGGCTTCGCTCTTAACAATATGTCATGATCCTACTAAACGCGACACAAAAGCCTTACAAATAAGAAAGGACCTTTGTCGCGTCGAGCTTTTCACAGCTTTTTCATGAATTTTCAAGCGTTGCAATAACGTGTTTTTTTTTTGAGCTGTCGTTTATTTATCGCGATGCGAATACATTAATCATTGTCGTAATAACATCGGCGGGATAATGTGCTGTTGTTTGGTAACAAAATGTTGAATAAATCAACAGTTTTCTGAATTATTTACTGCTATTTCATTAGCTACGTAGGTATTTTAAGTAGGTATATGATATGTGTCCATGTGAACATGGAAACTAAATGAAAATATTTATTTTACCAAAAACAGTACTACGTTCAACAAGATTTACATTCTTCAGGCCCACTCGTGATGTCGATAAAAATATATAATAAGCTTCCGGAATTAAAAAAAAAAACAGAACAATAACAAAAAATTCATTAGATGTTTAAATGACTTTTTAAAGGAAAAATCATATTACTCTATACAGGAATTCCTTAACGACAAAATCTAACTGCAAGAAATGTTTACTAGATATATAGATTTACATAGGTTGCAGTAGGCATATAGGTTTTTTGTTGATTGATGGCAGTTCTCCTCTCCTCTAGTTTTTAAGTAATGTTGTTGTTGTGCCCAACAGGGTCCATAATTGATCTTAACACGCTAAACGCCATGGGGGTCACCGGTGACCTCACCCTTCCTCTATCATAGCGCCATGGGGGTCACCGGTGACCTCAACGTATAGTCATATTCAAACTACTTTTTCTCGCCGCCGGCCATACTGACTGTTACTTTATTCGTACTCCGTGACCGGCACGGCGCTGTAGAACTATACTGCGCAGTGGGACAAACATACCTTGTAAGGAATTGAAAAAATGAAAGATAGCGAAAAAAGTAACCAAAATAAAAATTCAGGATATATAATTCAAATTCAAATAAATAAAATAATAATAATTCAAATAATAATAATTCAAATTCTAAATAATAATAATTCAAATTCTATCACCGTAAGCGCGAGCGCACTACTGGTGTAGCGGGTGGCCGACGAGGGTGGCCGGCGCGGCGCCGGGTACCGGAAAATATATTTTCTGTATTTGTGCGCCATGGGGTGCACCGGTGACCTCAGCTATGTATTTGACTGTAACTATGTAACCCATGTACAGAATTGAATAAAACTTATTTTCTATACGTATCGTAACATAATAAACAAATTACGACCAAAAGTATTTTTACGATTTTTATTTTTTTCTATCGGCGTTTAACGTGTTAATTATATTATGACTCATGAATAAAAAATTTAATTAGTTTTTTTTTATTTTTTCATTATTAATTTTCGGCATTTTCATTCATCCTTCATCATAATATAAAACAAAGTCTCTTCCCGCTGTCTGTCCCCATATATGCTTAGATCTTTAAAACAACGAAACGGATTATAATGCAGTTTTCAGCAATAGATAGAGTGATTTAAGAGGAAGGTTTATTAGGTATAATACATACATGTTATACAGAAAAGGAGAAAAAATCAAAGATTTGTAAAATACTGCTTATATAGCGATATATAACATTTACGACTAGACAGCGAGTCCCAAACTAGGCAAGAGCCTGTGTCTTATTTCTAATTCAATATATATCACGAATTTATCACTATTTTGTGTATTATGTAGGTATATATATATTATTTAGTTCGCATGTTCTATTTTATTTTGATTCATTTTTGCTGTATACCACCGTCCATATAGTGTGGTACAATTCCTCTGGCTTTGAGCGATATTAAATATCATATATTATATTTATACAAATTTTCATGAATTACAATAGTTTTTATTACATTTTTTACTTTAATCACATCATCGCTTCACATCAGTGGAAGAAGACGGAGTGCCCAAGGAACTTCAGATTGAAGGAGATATCACTTACTATTATAGAGTTTATAAGAAGCTGTAATATACAAAAAGCTTGTTATCCTTTCTTTTAATATTATTAATAATGACGATAGACAATAGACAATAATTTTATTTGTAGCAAAAAACGTGAAAAAATAAAAATACATAAACTTACACAAACAGAACAGTAATTAAAAAATAAATAATGCGAAAGTAACTCGTACAATTCACGCCTAGAGAACTGAACCGATTTAAATGACATTTGGTACAGAGATAGTCTACCTACCAATCTCATGTTATGAATCTGTCGCCGTGCACCTATCGGTGTGTTCCGGCAGCCTCACTTGAGAGCCAGTTCCCAGTCCAGGTGTAGCGTGGCGCCAACTTGAATCTACTAATGATAAGATAGGTTTATAGTTTTAAGCGAATTAGATTTTCTGTTTATAAATAAGACTATTAACAATTTTGAAAATTGTACAGTCAACGACAAAAGTCGCTGAACAATACAAATTTTCTTTTTACCTTCATAGTCTTAAACACCAACCTGTAACCGCATCATCACTTAGCATCAGGTGTATTGGGTTGAGGTCAAACGCTGCCTTGTAAGTTGTGAAGAAAAACCCAAACATTACTGATGTAAAACACATTTGGAAAATCGACTATGGTCAGCTACTTTTGTCGCTGACTGTACATATCATTTATCCTATCTTGCTCCAATTCAATCAATTAGTAGTAATAAGAATAAAATTGTAAATTTGTTCGAGCCCAGAAAATTACCTGCCGGGCGTTTCTTGCCTGTTGTTTTGCTGGCGCAAGGAGGTTGGAACATGCGTAGCTGTTTTAAGTTTGACGTTTTAAAGTGATCACAATGTATCCTATTGAATAAAAGTACTATTGACATCAGGCGATTTGCGGTCATAAAAACTGTGAGTGATAACAATAAATACATTTTTCGCGATAACGACCCTTATAAACATAAGGTCTCGAAATAAAACCTTAATTACCGCACGCGAGTCATCCCGGAAAATGAAGTGACATTCCAAAATGACCGCTCCGGAGAGACAACGGCAGGTCGCCGGCGGGGGAGCAGGAGGGGAGGGGGGATGGGGGGGAGAGGCTGCACGGAAACGTTCACAAGAATCGTAAATTTTACAGTTTTATCGCGCACCGTGTCCGGTGAAACGGTGTTAGGTGGATGTGGGGCCGGGCGGGATACGGAAAAAGTGAGTGAGGGTTCCGTATGTACTCCTTCAATACCCTATAAGATAAATAAATGTGACTGCGCCCAAAACAATCACCCGCTCGGTATTTTTTGTTTGTTCTTTTGCCGGTATACGGCTGGTTCCAATAACCGATCTATCCACGGTTTGCCCTGCAGGAGATAGAAAGAACATTGGCCACTTTTCATACTGCCCTGGACCTGAACGCAATATATTTTGTATGAAAATTTTCGTTTCTGTCAATGTCACTTAGTTTTTGTTCATATTTGGTATATAATGTTGATTTTAATGACTTAATTCAAGTAGGGCCGACTTCCAAAGCGTGAAACGGAATGAAATAGAAAATGCGGAGTGCGTTCAAAACATCCAAGCATTGTGTAAGTTAAAAAATGTCCTAAGAAACTCCGAAGTTAAAAAATCGATATCTTTTTTTTCTACAGTTTCTTTAAAATATCGTTTGTATAATCTTAATAGGCAAAAAATTAAAAATTGTATCGTATATAAATCGTTTTCATACGACCTCGGGTCCGTTTTGGCCATTGTTCTTTGACACAAGCTCCATAGATGTAATGTCAAATTTCTGTCTAACCGTGGATGGATCGGTTAATGAAACCGGCCGATGAGGAGGTAGGAACGATGGTGGCCGAACGGTAACAGCGCCGACACCGAGTTTGAATCCTCTAGGCTCCGCACCTTATAAGTTATGTGTGGATTTACCATCGTTCAAAACGGTGAAGGAAGACATCGTGAGGAAACTGGCATGTCCAAGAACCAAAACATTTAAGGACAACTAACAACCCACACTGAGTAGATTACGGCCCTCTCTGAAAGAAGGCCAGAGTCCCAGCAGTGGCAACGTAATAGGCTGATGATTTGATTGAATTGGAGCAAGTTTGCTGTTTTTAGCATCAGCAGAGCGACTGCTGCTTGTGGGGTCTGGTCTGCTTTGGTTGTGATCCCGTAACCCGCAACGTTAATATTCATGTTCCATATCCCAATGTACACAACCAACCAACATAAATCTTGTTATAACATTTCGGACTATTTAGATGACAAAAAAAGGCTTGGGATTTTAGTGAACTGCTCCATTTCAATCAATTGATTGATGATTACTAATTAGTAATAAGAATAAAATTGTAAATGTGATCGCGCCAAAAAAATTACGTGCCGGGCGTTTCTTGCTTGTTCTTTTGCCGGCGTAAGGAGGTTGGAATAGGCGTAGCTAGTTTTAAGTTTGACGTTTTAAAGTGATCACAATGTATCTATTGAATAAAGTACAATTGACTATTGACTATCGACAGTTGCATAGAAACAAAACTCATACCAAAGTCATATATTTCTCTTCATATATATCTCGCGGAACCCTCAAACGCCGTAAGAACATGAAATCGAATAAAAAACGTCCCCTACCGGCAACAATACCGTCAAATGAAGCCGCCCCTGGCGAGACCCGACCACCGGCACGGGGCAGGGTTGTCACATGCACAGTCAGCGCCAAAAGCAGCTCATCATACTCGACTTTGACCGATTTTTGATGTTGAGTTACGAAAAGCGTCTTAGCGCTAAATAACAAGAAAATCCCCCAAAATCATCTCCTAAGTGACTGTCACAAGACACCTGAGTAAACACGCACCCCCTTGCGATATCGCCAGCACTTAGCGGTTACGCGATCAGATTACTGACGGATTGATGGAAAACTTGCTGGACTAGCTGCGCCCAGCGGTTTCACCCGCGTTTTCCCGTTAGCCCGTATGAAACTTTTTCCGGTATAGAAAGTAGCCTATTTTTTAATCCAGGGTGTATAAAGTAAGCTATCTATATTTCGATTTTCACCCAGATCCGTTTAGTTGCGTGAAAGAGTAAAAAACATCCATGCTTACAAACTTTCATGTTTATATTAAAATTAGTAAGATAGAGCGAGTAGTAGAAGAATTCAAGTTAAAATTGAAACTTTGCTACGCATCTACGTACTGTTGTCGTAGACCACGTAGCAGTAGGAGGCATGTCGGAGGCATATCATTGTATGCTACGCTGCTTCGATAGTGTGCTACGAGTACTTCTGTTCGAAGGTGACGTGACGTTACGCTACGCGTAGCTGCTACGCGCGCTTTTCTCACGTAGCAACTGTTTTACGTAAGCATATTCTATACGTTACCTAAGCATATTCTCTACGTTACCTTGGCATATTCTCTACGTTACCTTAGCATATTCTATACGTTACCTTGGCATAATCTGTACGTTACCTAAGCATATTCTATACGCTATCTTAGCATATTATATACGTTACCTTAGCATATTCTATACGTTACCTTAGCATATTCTATCTTGAGTGTGCAGCAGCCGCTGTATATGTCGCAGCCGTGCAGGGCGTCCTTCGCTCGCGTCGCTGACTCCACGCTCTCGAATTTGTGGCTAAAGGTTAAGGAACTATTCTGCATTTTGAACACAATTATTATATACACAAATACAACATTTATAAACTTAATACATATCTATACAAAAAAAATGAAAAGGAAGTGTCTGTTTGTAATTTCAAATTAACAGCTTTTCACTAAATGCATATGAAAGTATCGGTACATACATCAAATAATCAATTTTAAAATTTTTGTGTGTCTGTGTGTCTGTCTGTTTGTTTGTTGCGACTAATCTCTGAAACGGCTGAACCGATTTTGTCGGGACTTTCACTCGCAGATAGCTAAGCTAACTAAACTACTTTTATTTTAAATATTTGAACCTTGGGGAAGGTCATATGGTACTCTTTATCGCGATAAACTGTTGTAGGATACGAACCCGCGACTTAAGGAACGCAAGCTGACGTCACTAACACAACTAAAATAGCTGCAAATCTGAACCAGAGCCCTAATAATCCCATCAATGACGTCCAATCAAACCGAACAATTAAAACTTAACCATCCACACAAAAACAGATAGGACACCGTTTAAATCTCATATCTAGAAACGTTCTCGATTCATATTCTAATCCGAAGATTAACGATTGAATTTGAACATCAAACTGTTATTACTGGCGCGAGTTACGAAGACATTGGGGATTATTCAAATAGTAAGTTGCGTTGCGAGTGACAGCGGATAGCGGTTTTTTTTTTTTTTCTCTTTGCAGGGTAGCGTTTGACCACAAGTCACCTGATGTTAAGTGGCGACGAGGTCGAAGGTGGCGCCACGCTACACCTGGACTGGGAACTGGCTCTCAAGTGAGGCTGCCGGAACACACCGATAGGTGCACGGCGATAGATTCTTAACAAGCTTATTGGGAAGGCTGGTATTCTAACATGACAAACAGACATACGGCCAACGAAGGGATCTTGTAAGGGTTCATTTGTCCTTTATGGTACAGTCAACGACAAAAGTCGCTGACTTTTTGACACTTTCTTCTATTATCCTCATCATCTTATACACCAATTTTTCACCTCATCATCACCTAAAATCAGGTGTGTTATGTTGTGGTCAAAATGATACCACGTAAAATGTAAAAAAAAAAAAAAATTACTGATTTAAAACACATTTCGAAAATCGAAAACGATCAGCTACTTGTGTCGCTGACTGTACGGAACCCTCAATTTTTTTTAACTTAGCGTTTACCTGCCTATGAGGTCACAGGATTTCAACCCTCACAACCGGAGCTAAGCAATGCTTATTACCGGCAGATATACAAATGGAGCTCCACTACTTAGATTAGAAGCGACATCATAACAATCAGATCGAATATTAAACTGTAATTACCGAGAGAATTTCTGACATTGGGATTACTCGAGTAATTAAGGTGCGTCGTTAGTGGCAGCGGAGGGGCACGAGCTGATAGCGAGCGAGTTGAAATCACATAATACCGCTGCGGTTCCATTAGCGAGCCGGGAATGCTAGTAACGAAGATAGAATATGATTGTGCAAATATTAAAATTGGGGTGGTAGTGCGAGCGGTGAGCGGATATCAACTGAACAACAAAAACAAAAATCTTTAAGGTATTATCAGCCTTTCACATTCACACTGCTGGGACTCTGGCCTTCTCTCAGAGAGAGAGTATGGGCTGTAATCTACCACGCGGGCCCAGTGCGGGTTGGTAGATGTCGCATGCCCTTGAACGTTGCAGTTCTTGGGCATGCTGGTTTCCTCACGACGTTTTCCTTCACCGTTTTGAGCGATGGCAAATCCGCACACAACTTAGTCATAGGTGCGGGGCCGAGAGAATTCGAACTCGGTGTCGGCGTCTTGTAAGTCGCACGCCTAACCGTTCCGCCACCATCGCTCATCAAAAGCTTGCCTTAAGCTTTTATAGCGATGATGGCTCAGTGGTAGTGACGTCGGCTTGCGATCCGTAGGACGTGGGTTCGAATCCTATAATGAGCTTGAGCTTTCGGTGAAGGAAAACATCGTGATGAAACCATAGCTTGGTGGTAGGGTATTTTCTAGTACTCGCCTGGCTTGCTACCACCCTCTTGTTAAGAATCTGTCGCCAAGCACCTATCGGGGTGTTCCGGCAGCCTCACTTGAGAGCCAGTTCCCAGTCTAGGTGTAGCGTGGCGCCATCTTCGACCACATCGTCACTTAACATCAGGTGACTTGTGGTCAAACGCTACCCTGTAAATAGTAAAAAAAAAAAAATTGCCTGTAGTGAATGCATACATGGCCTCTTTAAAAATCCAATAACAAAAAATGCATCAACGTTTTCAAATTTGCTTTTCTCGTTCGAGATAAAGTTTATCTGAATAAGATTGTCGTTCCAACTGCGATATCAAACGCTTCAACTGTTATTACACGATTTCAACACAGAGACAGCGGGATTATGCCGCGAGTTGCTACTTTGTCCCTAATAACTGCGGTGAGGGCGGGCCACAGAACCAGCGGATAGCGTTTGATGTTTATTTAATAGTTTGAAGACTTGCAAAACTGCTTACTTTTTATGCTTTTTACCCGACTGCGAAAGAAGGTGGGTTATGTTTTTCGAGTGTTTGTATGTATGTATGTATATTTCTTTGGCACAGCTTGTAGCCTAAATGGCTTGAGTGACGGCTTGACGGATTTTAACATAATTATGAGGTGTCATTAGATTCGTCTTCATTGTGGGAGTGACATAGGGTACTTTATTTTGGCGCAGTCGTTTTTTGTTCCTTTTTTAATGTATGATCTTGTGAGAATTCCCTCTTCAAAAGGAACTTGATACCCATATAGTAGGGGGACATTAAAAATAACTTGTCCGCCATTTTGGTTGTTCTGCCATGTTGGATTTAGAATGACGTCGTACAGCTAGTCAAGTAGTCATGCATTGTCATGTAAACCAAACGTGTACACAATTTCAGCCCAATCAGTCTGCTTCAAACTTGAATTGCAAGTTTCCACTCGAACAAACATATTTACATACATTGCAAGTTAAAAAAAACATTTAAAAAGGCCTTATAGGATCGGATCAGAAACCCTTATAGGATAACTATTGTCCGTCTGTCTGACTGTCTATCTGTCAAGAGTCAAGACCCCATTTCTCAGGAACGCGTAGAGGGTTTCAAGGTGAAATTTATATCAAAATGAATGTATCGAAATTAATATTAAAATCGCTAGTCGCTTAGCTTCCTACTTCACCCGATCCATTAAATCGCAGGCGCTGTATCTAATACCCTTATTCGGTTGAAACTTGGTGTAATTTGAATAAATCTGTTCCCCCTTACAAAAGGGAACAAAAAAATATCCAATAATCTAATTATGTTTTTTTGCACCTTTCTGTGGACGCTGTATTTTAATGATATTTCTTGTTATTTCGAAGCCATTTTTACACAGTATACATACAGCTATACACTGTTGGAGTCTACATTTTTGTTTGTTGGAGCGACGACTTGCGCCGAGTTGTTAGTTGGATGTGACCAAGATCAGTGACGTACCTTAGTTAAAAAATTTACTAATTTCAAAATCGATTTTCAGTATTAGTTATCAGTTATTCATGACGATACCGGCTCCGCACGTGTAGATAGATATATTGTTATCTTTGATACCTAAGGTTGTATTATAGCAATCAAAAGAATTAAGTACCATATATTTTTTAAAGTAAAATACAGCCCTAACCACTCGTTGAAAACGTAAGTTTCTATAAGTGAAAGAAAACTTTTAAAATCTGTTAAGTAGTTTTCGAGTTCATCCATTGCAAACAAATAGCACATAGCTAATTAAATCAACTCCATACAATAACTTAAAACTACAGTACAATATAACAATAACATTTCCATTCGGCTACATCATCCAAAAAGCATTTCTTTCAAACTTTCATACTGTTTCGCTCGCGAACTTCAAATTCCATTACGAAATTTCAAAACAAACATCCGTGCTTTCAGCGCGCGGGTCGACGTACGACTGACCTTGGAGCGGTGTAGGTAGACTGAACTATGTATTCCAAGGCAACCTGTTACACCGAAGCGTAATTATAGAGTTCATTCATTCGCTTGCTGTTTGGGCGAATGTTTGTTTTGAGTTCGATCGCGAATGAATTTGTTAAATGGGGTGTAGCTGGTTTGTTTGTCTTTGTTAAAGCATCTACGTTTGTACTTTTTAAATAAAATAAATAAAAAAAATAAACTTTTAAAACAAATAAACCGAAACTAATAACTGTATTTTAGTTATTAGTTTAGGTTTATTTGTTTTTATTTCTTTGTTATGATATAATTATTTTTAGTTTGAAGTAATAAATTGATTATATCTTTTTAAATTAAACGAATTTGAAAATAAAAAATTGTTAATTAAAGTTTCTGTTGGAGCGGAATATATTTGCTCGCTACTTTAAATACTACAACTCTATGAAATAATCAGAGTAATATGTGTATATTAGAATTACTCTTAACCATTATTTTGAAAGACGTGTTAAGTAAGTTCTGTGTCTCTTCTCTACACAATTCAGCAAAGTTATAATCGTAACGTATTTTTCCATTAAAAAATAAATCTATTACACTTTGGTATGAGTATGACACTAAATCATTCATTCACACTGCACTCCGCGTGCCTGTAATAATACGTTTTTCAATCAAGCCATTACATTTTATTTAAAAACCTTTTGATTTCAACCATTACTGTATTTATTTTTATTACTTTTAATAGTTATGCAAGATACAGATGAATATTTCCATTGAAAAATATATCTGTATTACACTTTGGTCTAACAATCATTCATACTCCATTCCACGTGTCAGTTATATATTTTTACAACATACTGCTACATTTATTTTTAAGCCTTGGGATTTCAGCTATTCCTGTACTTTTTTTTTGTTAATAGTATAATTATGCGAGATACAGACGCCTAATGTCTTATATCGTTATCGTTTTGTGAAAAATGTTTATACAATCTATACATATAATAAATCTGTAACTCATCACTGTCTGTACATTGAAGATAAATGAGAAAAACTTTTACTGGGGGCCTTTATTAACGCAATAGAACCCAAAACAATGGTTTTTAGAATTTTTGTCTGTTTGTCTGTATGTCTGTTTGTCTGTTTGTCTGTTTGTTTGTGCGCGCTAATCTCAGAAACGGCTTAACCGATTTGAATGCGGTTTTCATAAATATATTGTGGTTTTCTCCACTTAACATTTAGTGTTTGTTTCATTTCAATCGGTTCATAAATAAAAAAGTTATATCAGTTTAAAGAGCATCACGTCGGAAATTTGGTCGAGTCGATTAGATTATTGTAGCCCGGATAGCATATAGGTTCCTTTTTAACCCGGAAAAAGATTCTTGCGGGATAGTAGGGAATACCATAGGTGTAAACGCGAACCGCAGCTACCCCTATCACCATCCCCATCCCCACATTTATGTAAATGCGAAAGTGTGTTTTTCTGTTGGTTTGTTCGGCTTTCACGGCGTAACAAAACAACGAATCAGGGTATTATTTTGCATAAAGATAGTTTATGCGCCGGAGAGTAATATAGGCTACTTTTATCCCGGAATAATGCATGGGTTCCGTGGGAAAATCTAATATAACGAAATTTTTCGAAATCTTTTACATGGTTGCTAGGCATCATTCTGTTGAATTGTTTACATGTCAGGAAGAATATTATTGGCATGACAATTATTGGTGTGGATACACACGTAACAATTTATCGTAGCGATGTAGCTGTTCTAATTGCTAACCGATCTCCGGTTATATCGAAAGTGTGCCTGAAAAATCGTTGTAGAATTTCTGGTTTGCGCAGATGAGCGACGGCAGTAACATTTTCTGTTCGATAAATCATTGTTGATCGACTTGACCGTATTTGCATAATTTTGATGGTAGCGTGTGTTTTGCTGCAATAAAACTGACGTCGGACACGGGCAAACAAAAAGGACCTTTTTGTAAGACGCGTCCGCGCGAAATTTGAATGAAGAAAAATATTAGAACATTTTATACAAAGCTACAAAAACGAAAATCAAAAGATGATTGTGATTAGTGATGTTCGAAATCAAAAATCAACACATTGTAATAAAATAATATAGAGCCATCTATTTAATCCTAAGTTAGTGATTACACCATACGCTCTAATCAAACCCAAGACGTTTAAATTTGTAACGATATATCGTTACGTGTGTAGCAGACATGATCTTATTATACCTTATTTACTAAGAACTACTTGGTATTGACGTTGATGTTACGGGCTACAATAAGGGTAAGCGTATGTTGAGACGCAGGCGACGGAAGCGCATGGCATAGTCCATGAGCAATGCTGTAAATTACACAGATACGCTGTAATAAAGTACAAAAAACTGGTATCAAGAACAGTATTCAAGTTGACGAATAAACTGGGTTTAATATTAAACTTATACAACATTTAATCACTTTAAAAAGACAAACTAATAACTAGCTACGTCTGTTCTAACTTTCTTGCACCAGCAAAAGAAAAGGCAAGCAATGACCGGCAGGTACTTTTCTGGTGATTTTCTCTTTTTTTTTTGGCGCGATAACGTTTACTATTTCGGAGGAGGCTATTTACCATCCTAAAGATTTTTATTCAGTATTAGTGTTAGATTATGAAGTTAATGAGTGATTGTTAGTTACAGTTTATAATAGCGTTGCTTCTATGTCTTCATGCTTTTTTAAAATACGTGTTATGTATGAACGTGTGATATAAATACTATCCTACGCATTGATTAATACGCACTAACTTAATTTAGAAAAATAGTAATTGTTGCCGCAAAAAGAAAAAAGAAACATCGTATGCTGATCTTTGCTTATGCATATATATTACAAAAAATCAGCGCTGCCCCGCACTGCATCGATTGCGTCTCAATATACGCTTAGCCTAAAGATTTGGACACGTGGGAACTTGGGAAGCAAAGAGTTTGCATAGATTTGTTTTGTTTTTTTATGAAATAGTTTCGATATGTAGTAGAAAAAGTATTAATGGTGTGGATATATAGGCCCAGAGCCTACTACAGCCCGACCTTAGTTTTTTAATGTAAAAGCTGAAAGTTTTTCTGTGCATGCCCCCTATATAATAGTACAGGTAAGAACATCCTGCGAATATAGTGTTTGGTTTGTGGTTACTTGGGCAGATAACAGGAAGTGCAGGTGTATAAATTAGTACCCTAAATTCGTTAAAGTATAAAGCTCAATTTTTTTATATCTTCTTCGGGATAACTTCAGAAATTCATCTGGCTGAAATTTGGTACAGGAATAGATAATAGGACGGATAATATATAGGACACTTTTTATTCCTGGAATAGGTTCTCATGGGTTGCGGGAACTGGATCAAAATTTCTTGATTACTTTTGGTTGCGATAACCGACATCCACGCGAGCGAAGCTGCGGGCACCAGCTAGTCTAAACTATACTTAATTTTATTACTCTGGTTTTTCGATTTCATTACTCACACATTTGAAAATATATGTTTTAGTTTTAGATCCAGACTTAAGATATAGACTGTAATGTAAGTCGAAAATTGGTCACCTTTCTTCACAGTAAGCAACTGTAATCGAAAAATATAAACAAAGAGATGTCAATTATTTTTTATGATACTAGCAATGTATTCCGGAACGTGTATGTACACAAATATAAATAAAGCTAAGCCTGAATACTGTTGTTTAATATTATTGAAAGAATTAAAAAAATCAGAGCAGTCCTTTCGGACATTACTTTGTACATCCAGCTTAAAAGGTTTAACTTAAAACTCAGCGTTTCAAAATTGAAAACACACCTTAATACCTCGATAATAAAAGAAAATTGCCCCCTTTTAAAGTGATTTTAAAGGTATTTCTACACATAAAAAAGTATAGATAACATAATCAGTAAATTAAAAAGTACAACACTAACGCCCGAAATTAATAATCGATCCTGATCCGTTATCTGCAGTTTTGGATCGATATGTCGTGTCATAATATGTCATTATAGTAGTAATCTGTCAACCCCAGTACTAAAATGGCACATTATGACATGACATATCGATCCAAAACCACGGATAACGGATCGGATCGATTATTAATTTCGGGCATAAAAGAGCCTTCGTAAGTATCGTAAATATTGCTTTGAATTTATTTTTAACGTTTTTATAATCACAGATCGCCATGTCGTCTGCGGACGAGGCCACTGGGACTCGGGCGTAAATAAAACTAGATTACTATGCGGAATAGCGGTAGAGAATAAATAACAACAGTAATATGAATCATTGTTCATGCGTGGGCAATAAAAGCCGTCAAAACATTTTTTACTTTCGACTTTAACTATACGAAACTAATGCTAGCCATTCGTCTTCGGTGTAAATGATGAATATATTTCGCGGATTGAGATTAAGAATTTTCTTTTATGTGTATCATTTTGTAACGAGCAATTGCTTATTATTACATTTGCTTTATGAAAATGTTTAATTTCAAATCTGTGTTGCGATGAATACGTTTTAAAGAGACTAATTTACGCAAATAGAGATTCGTTTCAATTTTACAAGCTCTTTTTTTGACATGTTATGTTTACGCGACTTTTTTCTTATTTTTTCAACAGATTATCCCCGGCTTTCTTCGGGTAAGCCAGTAAGGTGTCTTGCGTTAAGTACAGTCAACGACAAAAGTCGCTGAACAATAACACTTTTTGCGATTGCCGTCATCATCTTAAAAAGCAACCTTTGACCACATCATCACTTAAAATCATGTGTGTTATGTTGTGGTCAAAATGATACCATGTAATATGTAAGTGAACCCAATCATTACTAATCTAAAACACATTTCGAAAATCTAGTATGGTCAGCTACTTTTGTTGCTGACTGTACCTAATACAAAACTTCCATCCAATTTTTTCGAAGTTTCTTGTAGATTTTCCAAAGAATCATTTTCAGTAACGATCGTCCATACTCGTTTTAAGTTGATCTTTACTTTTCAATTGTTGTTTTGTCCGGTTTTACAAAAACTCCAGTTTTATTAACTATTTTTTTCTGTAGTTTACTGCAAGTTTGTTGTTACGGTTAATGCTTGGACTACTGATCCGATTTTGAAAATACTTTCACTGTTAGAAAGCTACAATAACTCTGAGTGTCATAAGCTGTATTTTATAGTGATAAGAATCCTATATTCACGCGGGCGCAACAAGTATTTAATTTAGCTAAAGTGCAGTTTTCTTTTATCTCCTAATTAGTTCAAAACTTTACGATCTCTCCGTTTAACAGTACAGCTATAAAGTCGTAACGATCACGTGACGCGGTAAAATTACGTAGCTACGTGCCGTAAATTACTGCGTGGATGGGGTTTTTTTTATTAAATTAGTGCTCTTGAGAGATGAGTTTCATGGCGATTATCTCCTGCGAAGATATTGTATGTGATAATAGAATACATCACAAGGAGCTTTAGTGCGTCTAAAAAACCGCTGGCGCTTGTGAATACCTGCTCGCACTGCGACCGCACATCTTCAAGGTGTGAAAAAATAAACAAGTCTATCAATATTTACGATTTCACCACAATAAGTGGTAGTTCGTTATATGCGCTAGTTAAACGTCGAAGATTGGTATGCGTTGAAAGTTTTATAGTATCAATACAGTATTTTCAAGAATATGAACGTTGATGGATGGAAGGGAAGAGGAAGACTAAAGAAAAGGTGGGTGGATAGTGCGGCGCCCGAAGTTAATAATCGATCCTGATCCATTTTTGCGGTGTTTGATTGATATGTCATTTTAGAGGTAAAGCTTGACATATTGATTGACATATCGATCCAAAACCGTGAAAAACGGTTCAGAATTGATTATTAAATTCGGGCGTAAGCGCAGATATGAATGAAAGAGAGAGAATACGCATGATGAATGCGGAAGCAAAAAGCTTCGTGATTATAAGAGTTTTTGTGAGAAGGACGTATGTTTTTTTATACTACATACAGGGTAGCGTTTGACCACAAGTACCTGATGTTAAGTGACGATGTGGTCGAAGATGGCGCCACGCTACACCTGGACTGGGAACTAGCTCTCAAGTGAGGCTGCCGGAACACACCGATAGGTGCTTGGCAACAGATTCTTAACTTGTGGGTGGGTAGCCAGGCGAGCACTAGAAAATGCCCTACCACCAAGCTATGGTTTCATCACGATGTATATTTGTTGTCCTGTATTCCTGTTTTCTCTGTTTTTGCTTGTTGGATGTTTTTATGTCATAATTATTGTTTTGTATATTTAATTATTGTAATTGGTATTTATTAACCATTTTAATGACACAAATAAATAAATAGAAGAAATGAGTATTTTCACTGTGACATTTAACGCAGCTCGAAAGTCGCTAACGCTTGTCACTGTCTGCTGTCATTCTTTTGAAAAGGATATTCAACCATTGCTTGTACTCCATTCTTCTTGAAAACGACGATCCTCTGTACTTGTCCATGTGGCGAGCTTATTGTGTGTATTACATCCTGAAACAAACAGAAACACAATATTAATAATCGCATACTTAAATCTATATATATTATTATATAATAGAAAGTCGTGTTAGTTACACTACTTATAACTCGAGAACGGCTGAACCAATTTGGCTGAAAATTGGTGGGGAGGTAGCTTAGAACCAGGAGACCGACATAGGATACTTTTTATCCTGGAAGATGTTCCTACGGGATAACGGGAAGACGCGGGTGAAACCGCGGGGCACAGCTAGTAGAAATATAAATAAAAAAACAATTTATTGCCACTCACTATACGTATGGAAAGAAATGGGGGAGACCATTGCCCAGCGTTGGGACAGTATAGGTAAAAAAAAAGTATGGACTACACTTTATCGCGATACAAACTATCACATATCTTTCTCCAGAGTTCTAACTATCTCCACACCAAAATTTCATCAAGATTGGTCCAGCGATATAGTCGTGAAAAAGGTAACAAACAAACAGAGTCAGAGAGAGAGAATATTAGTATTATAAATGCGAAAGTGACTCTGGATATAATGGGTATAATTGCGCCCAAAAATGTTGCGGTGTAAGAAAGTTGGAACAGGCGTAGTAATTTTTCAAGTTTGACGTTTAAAGTGATCATTTATCCTACTAAAACTAACTAACTGAGATGGCGCAACGACCCAAAGTGAGTGTTGTCCTCCGATAACAAAAGACGCCACTTCGCTCTGTCCGCGCAAGTCCTTCGTGACTTCGTCTCACCAGCGATACCTGGGACGACCGATTGGGCGACGGTCACTCGACCTAGGTACTACTAACTAAACTAACTAACTGAGATGGCGCAACGACCCAAAGTGAGTCTTGGCCTCCGATAACAAAAGACGCCACTTCCGTCTGTCCTGCGCCACCTCCTGCCAGTCCTCCATCTGGAGTGAGCGCAAACCCTTCGTGCCTTCGTCTTTCCAGCGATATCTGGGACGGCCGACAGGGCGACGGCCACTCGTCCGTCCACTGTATGCTCGTTTGACCGCACGATCCTCCCTCATTCTTTCAAGGTGGCCGAGCCAGCGAAGTTTGTGCGCTTTCATCTCGCCGATGACATTCGGCTAGGCCATCAGTTCTTCAGATTTTGGGTCCAGTACAATCTCAGGATGGAGTATGGCGGAAGAGAACGAACCGAGGTACTATTAAATAAACATAATTTGATCTTCGTATAACGAGATATAAAACATAATCCAACATAGACTGACAAATCAGTGCTTCCACACATCCGATACCTACACTTCTGCTCATAATAAAATGCAAATTTATTTATGTGCGTCGTGTGTCGCACACCTGCTCGCGTCGAGCTCTGAAATTCAAATGACTTGCATTTAGTACAAAGCCACTGTACAAAGTAATTTGAGTGTACCTACTTAAAGACGGCGAAAATTACCATAGACTTTTGTATGTTTTTTTGACGTCACACTCTCGCCTAGGGCTGCCATACGTCGAGCAACAAGAAGGGTAATTTTTTTGGTTGCTACATTCAGATTAGCGTTTGACCATAAGTCATCTGCACAATACACTTTTTGTAGTTAATAAATAAAGCACTTGTTTTGAATATATTTATATATTTTTTTGCAAATAAATTACGCTTATTCTTAGTTGACGAAAAGGTCGAAGGTGGCGCCACGGTACACCTGGACTGGGCATTGGCTCAAAAGTCTGGCTAGGGTTACTATGAAATTGCTTTTTAGGAAAAATTTACCGAAAAAATGTTTTTTTTTTATGGGAATTTTTGTACGAACTACCTTATATTTGCCTAGAGTAGGATTCAAAATAGAACTTGAAGTAGAATTTTAAACGTTTCATGTGCCGTTAACTTCGCAACTAAAACTAAAACCTAATATCCTCTAGGTATCGACTCGCATTACTTGAATAGTTCACGTACGCAATATCGTACACTTCTGACAAAAAAGGTGGCGCACTTATTCCCAGTCTAATATAAAAACGCGAATCGAGATAAGTTCTTCTACAACTTTAATCGACAACTTCTGAGAAATCTCGTTCTTTTCTTCGTACAGTCAGCGACAAAAGTAGCTGATCGTTGATCGTTCTCGATTTACCAAATGTGTTTCAAATCAGTAATTAGTACTGTTTTTTTTACATTTTACATGGTATCATTTTGACCACAACATAACAAACCTTTGGACTTTTTGGCGGCAATTGAGTTGTCAACGTGAAAATTTTGTTTTTATTTCCAGAACTTGTGTTTCTTCGAGTGATAATGTGTAATATTGGTGGATTATTAACCATTATGTGTTCGTTAATGTGTACGAGTGTGGGAAATTGAAATAAAGTTGTGAAAGTGACTTTTCGAGTTGCTCCAAAAAAGTCCGTGTAAAGTTTATGTAAAGCGCCACTACTTTACTTAAACACTATCCTCATCCCATCATCTCATCATCATCATCACCATCATCATTTAAACTTGATTCAACTCTCTGAGTTTGAAATCTTTTATACTTGACACTGGCAAATACACTAATCGTGTGACACCATAACAAAACAAAAAAAAAACACACCTGATTTTAGGTGATGAGGTCAAAAATTCGTGTCTAAGATGATGTGGATAATAGAAAAAAGTGTGATTGTTCAGCGACTTTTGACGTTGACTGTACTCATATTCTTTTATCTATATTTATTTTTATATTTAGTTTTATATGCATGCTTAACTTACTTAATACTCTAGCTGTGCACCGCGTTTTCACCCGCATGGACTACAATTTATTGCAACAAAACTTTTGTAAGTATGTCGTGTGTTGTGTATGTCATTCGGCTCAAACTATGTCCATCAAATTCCACCAAATTTCATCAAGAATTAAGACTGTCAGCGAGAAAAAAAATTGTAATTCTAAAACTTGAGTTTCATCGAGTAATAATTTGTGATATTGGTGGATTATTATTAATGTGTTCGTTAATGTTTAGCAGTGTAGGAAATTGAAATAAAGTTGCTATAAGTGTGGGACCAGGGAACATTTTTACATGTTTTAGCAGAACCTACATCGGAAGCTGCTCTGCTAGTACTTGAGTTGTTTAAGCATCAATGATTCTCCACTCCAACTTGTGTTATATTCATATTATGTAATCCTGGTTAGGGTATGATGGGACTGGCTTGCCTAATTGGAAAAAAGTCCCTAAATTAAATTTAGAAATAAAAAAATAAAAAAAAAGTTGCTATAAGTGAAGCTTCTAGTCGCCAGAAAAAGTCCATGTAAAGTTTAAGTAAAGTGTCATTACTTCACATAAATACATACGGGAGCTAAATACAAAAACCCTGTAAAGCCGTAAATATGTAGTCACGTGGTGTATTTCCAATATAATATAATATTTTTTTTTTAATTTTAAGTAATTTTTTTGCGAATTTTAGATACCTAACCTGACATGTGTTTTTTAATAATAAAGAGATAGAACACCCTCTCAATGGTAAGCGGTCACCGTCGCCTATGGACATTTACAACGATAGGTGCGTTGTCGACCCTGAAGAACTTTCTTGCCACTTGTTTGCTTGCTTATACCGTGCTTAAGAAATTGTAGTAATGTACACCACACACTGTCCCGCATTACACGGATCGTCCAAGTGCGCTCGGCAATATCGCGAGCCACTTGTTGGAATTGAAAACTGGATCCCGTTCCACCCCTCAGCACCCCCGCGCTAGGGTTGACAACGTCTACGTTTCTTATAAAGACTCCTGAGATTGGGCAGAAACTTAGGCCTAATTACAGCCATTTTTCTTTGTGATAGTAAAAAAATCTGACAAATATACCTGTTAATCTAAATCATACATAAGGGCGATAAGTAAAACAATGCAAAATATAATATGTGTAAATTTTTAAATGTGTCATCTGCTCCCTTTTTTTAATGTTACGACCATTTCTCTCCTGATCTATAAATAACAAAGACTTGTCTATACCATCGAAATACATACCCAGACAGTACTAAGGTTTTTTTTAAATACATGCCTTGATTATTTTTAGAAACTTTTTTTAACGTTTTAGGTACTCCCAGATCGGTATAAGTCACTTAAGATCAGATGACTTCTGTTGAAATAAAATCCACTTCTGAGTTTATTAGAAATCGAATCTTATTTGTTCTTTGTGTGTAGACAAATAATTTTCTTTTTTAAACAAAACGATTTTTTTTTGTGCCCCTACTACACTCCATGTCGTATTCTCTAATAACATTTGCATTGCATCCGACATTATAAGTTTTTTAATAAAAATCTCCTCTCCAAGGAGACATTTATGGAGAGACGCTCGCTGTAGCGCGCCGTTAAATTGCAATGCATTATATTCGTGTTTGTAGTGTTTATACACACTACACACTACAAACAAGAGAAATCTTTTGACGTGACAACGTCTTATAATTCGATAGAGCCGGCTGCACGCACGAAAAAACATGACTCATGCGGCGTTACCTAGCTCTGAGGCGTTACCTCGCTCTGCGGCGTTACCTCGCTCTGAGGCGTTCCATGTAAGGCTTGAAGTGCAAGCGAGAGCGCGGAACGAGCGACAAAGAAGCACAATCGGCCAATCGACGTTGTCACGTTCAACTATCGTCAGTAAACCGACTTTACAGACAACCATTTTTTTAGTAAAGCTAATTAAAAAATATCGGACCATTAGATTACAAAAAAAAGCTTGGGATTTTAGTGAACTTGCTCCAATTCAATCAATTAGTAATAAGAATAAAATTGTCAATGTGATCGCGCCAAAAACATTACCTGTCGGGCGTTTCTTGTCTGTTCTTTTGCCGGCGTAAGGAGATTGGAACAGGTGTAGCTAGTTTTAAGTTTGACGTTTTAAAGTGATCACAATGTATCCTATTGAATAAATAAAAATTGACTATTGACTATTGACACTAAAAAAACATACATGTTTTTTAAAAGTGAAAAATGAATTGCTACAATTTTCTGTGCAACATTTCTCATAACTCTTTGATGTCACAGCGCGATGTGACATACTTCAGTTTCTAAGTTGACATCCAAGCTATATAATTATATGTGTGTAAACAACAAAGTCAATAAAAGATTTACCTTTAGATTTACCCTCTAAAATATATTATAAAATGTAAGTGTCACACAGAACGGCCTTACCGCTCAGAGCGATCTCTTCCAGACAACCCAAAAGCAGAGGAACGAATAGTACGAAACTATGTGATCGTTGTTTTTTATCTCATTATTATTTTTAAAGGCAGTAAGTAAGTTTTTGGCACAAGCCCGTATTTTCGTCTTATTAAGCGAGTAGACCATGTTAAATTCATATTAAAATCACGTTTCTTTGCCGCCTCGAAAAACAAAAAGAACGCTTAATTCCAGACTGTTGTTAATTATTCCAGAGACGGACCCGACCGGATGCCCCCGAGATGTGAAATTTATTATTTATTACGACAGCCTCAGTTCATACCTGCGTACAATGTCGTGGCTGTAGCGCCAAAAGTAACCGGTGAAATTCTCAAACATTTCGAAGATTTCATGTAAATCTTTTTGTCATCATTTTGTTTTTTATATTTACATTTAATTACTGGGTAACGTGTTCTTGAGTGGAGACCGCGACTTGGCAGACGTAGTGTAGGACGCCCTGCGGCAAGGTGGGGCGACGACTTGCGCCGAGTGGCTGGCAGTAGTTGGATGGGAAGAGCCGAAGACCGGGCTCAGTGGCGTACCTTGGGAGAGGCCTATGTCCAGCAGTGGACTGATACAGGCTGATGATGATGATGATGACTGGGTAACGTTTTCTAGCTCAAAAATGTTTATTTAGTAGGCATATGTGGTCACTTTAAAACTGCAAACTTAAAAGTAGACGCCTGTTCCATTCACTAAATGCAGCAAAAGAGCAGACAAGAAACGCCTGGCAATTGGTGCAAGTTCATTACAATCCCAAGCTTTTCTGTCATCTAAATACTCGGAGCTGCTGACTTTATAGAGTACCTACAACAATTTTACCAATCAATGTTTAATTTACCAATTGAATACTTTATATATTACCCACAAGACACCTGACGCGACGAATAAAACCAAAATTAAGGCTGCGCCTAATGCTGGAAAAAAAAACAGACGGCCCCTGTGTTTAATATTTTATCTACGTTACTTTGTTTAAAGTTGAAAATTGCGTGACCGCGTACAGTTGACTATAATGATTCGAGCTCCAAGCTATAATTTTATTTAATTATTCAAAATATAAGCATGAAATAAAAAAACTAATCGATTACTCGAGTAGAACATTAATTTAGCTATGTAATTCGTAAAAAATAATGTATGGTTGTCGTTGATAATTTAGAACATTTGAACTAAAACAGTTTATTTTTCGTACAAGTTTTGTATTTTTTTCTTTAAAAACACCACACTTTTTTTTCAAAATTCTATTCGATTACTCGGCTTCTACGGATTCTACCCCTACCTATAGTATTTTTTTAATTTCAACATTTACATTCTTTACCATTAAACTATGTGTTTAAAAATACACCTTGTGGGGTTGATCGCCCCCATAAGACGTAAATTTTCGAACAAAGCGGATTTTTAGGATATTTAAAAAATGTGCTACGTCCGCGTTCTTTTTTTTCGGAAATCGTCAGCTACCCCGTTTCACCTGAAAGGTGCACTCGCATTCAATTGGAAAATTTACGCGAATGTTCCAGAAAATTGAATTCGAATTGCTCCGGCGGGGGCAGGTGTCTGTCTGTCTTTTGTTTTTATACAGTAGTACAGAGCGATGTGAGAGGTACGCCGTGGTATGGCAGCCACAATGTATGGGTTCAATACGCATTTAAGTATATTTGCCTGGTACTATAATACTATATGCATGCGAAAACAAGCGTTTGTTATATTGAATTTACGTGTGTTATGACCGGGTCCGACGGTTTGCTATTCAACAGATCAGACCGGACGGCGCTCGTTGAATAACGCCCACACAATCACATACATATAATTCGATATGTATTACGAATTTATTGTTATTTTGTTTATTTTATGTAAATGATTATGATTATTACTTAGTATATATCATTTTTTTCTATGTAATTTCTTTTTGTGTATACCATCGTCCATACAGTTTCGCACTATTCCTCTGCTTTTGGGTTGTCTGGAAGAGATCGCTCTAAGCGATAAGACCGCCCGTTGTCTATTAATTTTTATTGTTGTTCTAGTTTTATTGTATTGTAGTGTGCCAATAAAGATCTATCTACATAGCTCTGACCCCTAACTAGGTCTCCCTGTATCTAGGGTATGACACTACGCGGATCAGGGATACACAACGCAGACACAGAACAAATACTCTCGTTTTTTTATGGAACTTTGTCCTATAGTACACGCTTCGCAGTCAATATACTCTGCCTGTTGCCCTCTGACGTTGTGCGCGCTCGTCTGATCGTTCTTAAGGTTCGTGTTCCAATAAAAAAAGCCGCGCCAGACCAGACGACCCACCGTGGGACCGGGTGTCCGTTTTCGTCCACTGGACTGATGCTATATCAATCGAGGTTTCGTAAAGGTAAAGATCATTAGCCAATAGCCCAGTGGTGGGACACAAGCCTTTTCTCAGAGGCCTCTCCCATGGTACGCCCCTGAGCCCGGTCTCCGGCGCTTCTCATCCACCTAGAGCCAGCCACTCAGCGCAAGTCGTCGTTCCACCTTGCCCCAGCAAAAGTTTATCTTGTTATTTTTCACTTCACTAAGCCAGTTTAACTAGAGCTCTAACTAGGGGTGTCTGTGAAGGGGACGGACTAAGCTGACGAAGTGATGTATAAGCTTAAACCCTTTAGACGGACTTTTTATCGGTTTTTTTTTCCATCCCACTCCACTCTAACGAGGTGACAATCATTTGCTTTTGGTGAAGGAAAACATTAGACTAGCAAGCTGAAATGGCAGTGGGCTGGTCATATAAGCCGCAGAACCGATAACCGATGGGGTAAACGTGTTCTTGATTGGAGAGCGCGACTTGACAAACGTAGTGTAGGACGCCCTGCGACTAGGTGGACGACGACTTGCGTTGAGTGGCTGGCGGTAGTTGGATGAGAAGAGCTGGAGACCGGTTTCAGTGGCGTATCTTGGGAGAGGCCCATATCCAGCAGTGGCCTGACATATGCTGATAATGATGATGAAGGAAAACATCGTGATGGAAGCATAGCTTGGTGGTAGCGCAGTGCTCGCCGGGCAGGCTACCTCAAGTTAAGAATCTGTTGCAAGGCACCGGTGTGTCCCAGCAGCCTCATTTGAGGCCAGTTGGCAATGCAGTCGTAGCCTACCTTCGACCACATCATCACTTTACGTCAGGTGACTTTTGGTCAAACGCAACTCTGTTTAAAAAAGACTTTTATCTCTAATTTTCAAATATATAGAAGAGAAGTAAAAGAGATTGATTGTTAGTGAAATGAATATTATAAATCAGTGAAATAATTTTTAAGTTTGTCCGGAGGAAACAAGAAATCAAATCATTTCTTTTTACAATTTTTATTGAAGTCAAGATATAGATTTCTCTATTACCCTCCGAAACTCGAACACTATTGTCACCCTTATGCATAGAGAGGGGATTTATAGGATTTAAAGGGGATGCCGGGTATAATACAATTTGACAAAGGGGCTGCTCACCCGGTTGGAATTTAGCTGAGTCAACTTCAGATACCGACGTATTGTTTTCAACTTTCGGGATGGTAAGTGCGGATTATGCAATTAACAGATGTTAGTTTTCCACGACGGATACTCTAGCGGGTAGCTGGTGATGCGGTCGGGGGTGGTAAACATGGTAAGCCTAGAAAAGGACTCTTAAGGACTGATGCCTGTACTTTAAAACTTTACTCTATCAAAATAAAACATAGCCTACAATAGCCTGCATATAATATGATCACTTTAAAACGTCAAAATTATAACAAGCTACGCCTGTTCCAACCTCCATACGCCGGCATAATAACAGGTAAGAAACGCCCGGCAAATCATGTTTTGTTCGCGATTACATTTGCAATTTTATTGTTCTTACTAACTGATTGAATTAGGACAACCCGCACTGGGCCAGCGTGGTAGATCACGGATTACTCTCTCTCGGAGAGGCGGTCAGAGTCCCAGCAGTGGGAACGTAAAAGGCTGCTGATCGTGATGATTGAATTGAAGTAAGTTCACTACGATTCCAATTTTGTTGGTCCTCTATTTTATAATAAGCTTTACTAATAAGATTTATTTTTATATCGACTTGACTTTTTTTTTTTTTACTATTTACAGGGTAGCGTTTGACCACAAGTCACCGGATGTTAAGTGACGATGTGGTCGAGGATGGCGCCATGCTACACCTGGACTGGGAACTGGCTCTCAAGTGAGGCTGCCGGAACACACCGATAGGTGCTTGGCGACAGATTCTTAACAAGAGGGTGGTAGCTAGCCAGGCGAGTACTAGAAAATACCCTACCACCAAGCTATGGTTTCATCACGATGTTTTCCTTCGACATTGATCGACAACTCTTGAATTTCACTTGGGATTTTGTTGAAAAAACGTACACATTGGACCTTTGAAGGTGTTGCTGTCTATAACTTTTATATCATCGGTGCGGGCCGATATGAGACTTGACCTCGGTATCGACGAGTTACCGTGCGACTTACTTATCGTCTGATGTTTTTAAAATTAAAATTGCCGTTTTTTTGCAAACCCTGCACAGATTGGCGCGTGCTACAGGTAAGCGGTCCCGATGCCAAATTGATTCCCTCGTACCGTTGAAACTGGGTATTTTATTTACAATCTCTTTAGCAGAATTCCTCCTTTTCCTTGCCATATTTCTTTCGCCGGCAAATGTTGTTTTTAACCGTTTTGAAAAATGGAAGAGTTTTTGAGAAGTTCTCTCTGAAATAATATTCGATTTGAAGGAAAATTGTTCGAGAGCTATTATGATTTTTCTTACTTATTGTTTATTTTTATACGAATCTAGCTGCGTGCTTCAGTTACACCCGTGGTGCTGCCACTATCACACAGGAATACTTTTCCGGGATAAGAGCCTATGTGTTAATCCAGGATATAAACTACCTACACTCCAAATTTTTGAGTACATTTTGTTTTTTGTCTGAAAAAAATAGCTTTACTTTTTTCCAGGTAAGCGTTTGACCACAAGTTACCAGATGTTAAGTGACGATGTGGTCTAATTTATTATTGGTCTAGTTTTGAATTTATCTAAATAATGGTGTACCAATAAGGAGTTACTCTATCTATCTATCGAACTACATTTCTATTAACAAACCTGAGACTTAACTTTGCTCAAGACTTAAACTTTAACACTCCCCTTCTATTTTAATGAAATTTTAAACCCTTTAAATTAACCCTATCAAGTTAGCTAATAGACAACCTATTATAAACCACAGCTATGAATCTCAACCCTATAATGTCCCGCTGGGCTTAAGCACACTTAGTCAATTTACACGAGGACCGAATCGACCCCGCACTATGCAGATAAGGGTTAAGGGGATATGAACGGTCAAATCGCAAAACACCATATTATTAAAAAATAAATAGAGACGAATCTTTTCACATATTTATTTTTAAAAAAATTAGTAATAATTAAAAAATATTATATTTTCAACATGATGAATTAGTTTATCAAAAAAATTTAAAATCCGGTAGCGCCTGTGAAGAAAATATTGACAAAAATTTAGAGAACTGTTCATCATGTATATATTTATACACATTGAACTTATACGAAAATAAACATAATTTCATTTATTACAATGGTAGTTATTGCTTTTTATGTTTCTCATGTGTTAGCAGCTTGTGTTAGTATGATTTGAAAATAAAAAATAAAGTACGTCTATTCGGCGGAAGACGTCATTCGTACATTGCTACTTGTTTCATGGAGCGTCACAACGATAGAGAGAGAAATAGAGGTCAATTCCCAATATCATTGAGGCTTGGTTCGCCCTTAAAAAGGACCCGTATTCGTAAGTTACCCGTGACTTACAGCAGGGGTCAGAATGACCCGCGGCGACGTGTGAAGGGTTAACGTACCTGTAACAATAAAAGAAGTAATATTAGCACGTGTCATGTAATGTAAATAGGGGATGGAAAGGGATCAGCGATTGCCCAAAAAATGCTACCCTTACAAATATGATTTTGCATTTGTGTTCCTTTTTGTAGTGAAGGCCAACCGCCAACTTTTACAAAACCATCATGACTCTTAAAATAATGTCACATCATACTTTGAGATAAATGAAACATTGTTAATTAATAAAAAAATAATGCTCGATATTAACAATCGATCCTGATCCGTTATCCGCGGTTTTGGGTCGATATGTCATGCCATAATATGTCATTTTAGGGCTTGACAGATAGATACCTTCTTTTGGCTCAGTCGGGGTTTTTTTGTTCCTTTTGTACTGTATATTATTATATTATATTATCTTGTTATTGCTAAATGTCTAGTTTTTTTTTCAGCAGTCTCACTGAAATATTCAGTTCGATGCTCGGCCGAGGTGAATCGGCGCGCGTCTCTGAATTTTGTATACTCGAAATTTGCCCAGAATGGATTAGGTGCCTGTGACGTGATCTAGGCGTTTGCTACAAGTACGAATTTACAGTATATTTTTTAAACCTATAGGTAATGTAATGTCTGACACTCAGCAATTATTTTGTGAATTTTGGTAATGATAACTCGCTGGGCCGCGCGGTTTCACCCGCGTGGGCTACAGTTTATCGCGACAAAAAGTTTGTCCTTCTCCAAAGTTTGAACTACACATCTCCATACCAAATAAAAATGTAGTACCTACTTACTTACCTTCTTGTATCTATGGCAATAAGACCGCCCTTTATAAAATTAGCTCTAAGATCTTTCCTTCTATGTTGTTCTATTTTGTGTTTTGTGATGAAACAATAAAGCCTTATTATTATCTTAAAAAAAATTAAAGAAAATATCACTGAGATCTGATTCTGTGGTTCTGAGGGGAAAGGAAGAAAGGGAGAAAGGTAACAAACAACTTCAATAAAAAAAAAACGAATAATTGCCACTGGCTTTAGGGAAGTACCTAAAAGTATGTCAAACACAAAAGCTACGCAAAACCTTGCATATTTTATTTAACAACGAATTTACTCGTCGCCAATTATTATTTTTCAAATATAGAACGAAAATAACAAGAGAGAAGCGTTAATTCATGTAAACCTAATTGGCGGGACTGTGCACAGATGGCGCTGGCGGCACGTACTGAAAATGAACAAAAAAAAAAATTAAGCGCGAAAATTATATTTCCGTTCTGGCGTTATTTGTTTACGGAGAACGTTAATTGTTTCTTGGTTTATAATTAAGATTTTATTTACGCTTTCATACGGAAAATCGTTTTTTACAGCTTCACAAGGTTTCCCAGAAAACTCGATCAGTAATACTAAAAGGGAAAAGTTAAGGAAGAAATGTTTCATTTTAAGAAGGTTGTTGAGGACGTTTATTGAGCAACTCTAGACCGCATATCAAAAACAATATTTCGAATGTAGAAAAACAAAATATAAATTCAAAACATAAAAAGTATAAGAAGGTTGTAAACGAATTGCGGTGCTGGTCGCCAACACAGGTTTCTTTAATATCACATTACTTCGTAGTTTTTTTTTCCATTTTTTCATGAAACTGCGTGCTGGGGCGTCCAATTTGCTCTCCTGTAAGCGTCACGCTCACGTTCACCCATCACAGTTCGATACTACTGAACATAGTAGTTCAGGTTAAATATTTTTTTTTTTTTTATTTTATTTATTTAGGTAATCCAACAGCGTTTTTAATTATAAAAGTAGACAAACATTTGTTATACATTAAGGCCAAAATAGGATTACACAAATTAAGATTTAATCTAAATTACGGGTAGGTAAGTAATAAAAAATGCGCGAAAAGAGCGTTTTGTGTGTGTGTGTGTGTGTGAGAGAGTGTGTGTGACTGTGTGTGCGTGTATGTAAGTGGTGTATGTGTCGAAGGAAACATTTATAAAACTTCATATAGAGCGATGCATCTTTTTAATTTCTGATTTAAGGGCGTTTTTTTTTTTTTTTTTTTTTTTTTTTCTTTCATCATCAGCCAGAAGAAGTCCACTGCTGAACATAGGGCTCCTGATAGCTAAAAACACTCGCCCGTAACTCACATTTCATACAAAAAAAAAAAACTAAATTGAAATCGCTTCATCCGTTCGCGAGCTACGGTGCCACAGACAGACAGACAGACACGTCAAACTTATAACACCCTTATTTTTGCGCCGGGAGTAAAAAATAGTAACTGTATATATAGTCATATATATCATATATATAGTCACATAACAGTCACGTCAGAATCTAGACTAGGCTATATTTAAACACGTAGATAGAATGACGTAGGCAATTAAAGCGAACACACTCAATACAAATTCGGGACATGCGGTAACGGGGCAGGAGCATGACACGGACACGTGTCCCCTTCATGTCGTCATGTTGTGGCGTGCACGGTGCAATGCAACACACGCTATGGCGGAGTTGCAGTATGGGCGGAGCGTACACGGGGAAAAATGACTAACCGAAATACAGAAGGAATCAGGAATCAGATGGAATTTCCTTCCCTTTTGAGTCAGAAGGAAAACTAAGGTAAATAAGGGAGAAAAAGGTTTGGAAGGAATCGGTCTTGGAAGTTAAGAGTCAGAAGGAAAGTCAGGATTTTTATTTTAGTGTAGGTGACGAGTTGCATTGGGGCTTTACTTTATTCATTAGGTTTTTCAACAGACTAAACAAAAAACAAGCAAATATAAATAAATAAAATAATAGTGGACATCACTATGTTAAATAACAGGAAAACCAACACTGCACACGCGAATCATTGCGCCCAGTCAATTCTTACATTTATCTCTCATATAAAATTCAAAGGTCTCTGACTCTTTCACTGATATATCAACGCACAACCTAAACCATTGGCAATGTAATTTCACATTAGGGTTCAGTCCCTACTAAAATTATAAATGCGAAAGTAAATCTGTCTATCTGTCTGTTACGGTTTAGGCGTGAAAAGGAAATAAACAAGTGGATAAAAAAGACTAACTTTCGCATTCACAATATTAATATGTTTGCTTTACTAATTAATATTAATTAATTCTTTCTAGTCCATACTGCGAACATAAATTATAATGAGACATAATTATCAAATCACTTTTCAACAGAATTAATTTAATTATGAACCTTATGTGTTAGAAAATAAGGTTTGTTATACCAATGTAACAACAGGTTACAAATTTGTACGAGATTTGTGTAAAACTCAAATTACACACCACCGACCTATGTTTTGGCATCTATAAAGCTAGAAACACGACGACAGATCTTGATTTGTGACTTCTAAATTGGATTAGATTTTAACGAACGATTTTAAACTCTACAGGGAAAGAAATTCGGTGGGGGATCGTTTGTATGTTTTTTTTACACAAATAAGATAAATCGTAAAGATTCGTTCAGGAATTCATAGTCATTTGTTCAAACGCTTAACAAAGTAACGTTTGTGAAGCGATGTTTAGACCAATGTGTCAGGCTTTGAGATGTTTTATAATTTATCAAAATTGTAAGCGACATAAGTATATTTAACACAATTATTATAGTTAATTTAACGTTTTACTTATGTTTACTTAACTTTTGTGATTGTTTTATTTCTACTGGGTAGCGTTTGACCACAAGTAACCTGGTGTTAAGTGACGATATAATCGAAGGTTACATCACGCTACACCTGGCATGGGAACGGGAACTCAAATGAGGCTGCTGGAACACACCTATAGGTGCTTAGCGACTGATTATCGAGCCAGGCGAGCACTAGGTGTTTTCCTTCACCTTAAACTCAAGCTCATCGTAAGATTCGAACCCACGACCTATAGCAAGCCGACGTCACTACCACTGAGCCAAACTTCCGTCCAAACCGAAGGAGGAAGAGAAGAGAAATTCTGCTATCATTTACAACCCCATCTCGCAGAGATGACGAGACATCCCTCAGGCCACCATCTGTAAGCTACGGAAAGTTTAAAAAAACATAAAACCCGTGCGCCACCAACCAGCCCCTACAGCTCTATTCGACTAATAAAAGACCAAATGATAAAATCTTCCATCTTCAGCCTCGAATCGCACGAGCCATAAAACACAGTACAGACACGAAGGTAGTAACTCAATTTTGAACAAAAACTAAAAAAACTCAAAAAGCTTCTATGCTAAACGTCATAAAAAAATTAAAAAGACTAGCGATCAGTTTTGCTCCGGTTATCAAACTAATCGCACTGTTTGTGAGAGAGTGATTGTGTTTGTACGTTTGTTACTTCTTAAGATGAAGAATTGGCAATATTGGCTGCAGGGATCTCCTTTTTTCTCAGCAATTACAAAACATACAGAGCTAATATTTATGCACATTAAAGATCATGTTTCTGACATCAAATTGTCGGAAGGATAACACGATTGGTTAACTTTCATAGCAGAGAAACAATGATCGAAAACTGCCCTGTAAAAAAACATTTTAATTTTACAGGCATACAAAACCGATTTAAGAGTTAATTTTTTTTTGTATGTTATATATATCTGGTATTCTTCAAAGAACTACAGGTTTAGTTCTATAAAATTAACGATAGTTTTCATTTTAAACGAAAAATACCTTTTTTTGACGCGTACGACCTTACGGCATTAGTCAGCTCGCTTGCGTGTTTGTATGGAGCTGATTTCAGATTCATTGTTTATCACGGCGTCCTCTTAACGCTGCAACAGTACAACGAATTTGAATGAAATTTGGAAAGATAGCTTATACCCTACATTACCAGATGAGCTAAATTTTATCCCGGAAAATGGTTGCGGGATAGTGGGATGACCATGGGGCACAGCTAGTAGGACAATAAAACGTACCTTTAACTGTCTTATAGGTAACTGTAAAATGTACTATCAATGTTTACTAAGGAAGTTGCATATTTATTCTGTTTATAATAACAATAAAAGTAATTGTTCTTATTATTAAAAAAATACTTTCAAAGCAAAAGGTTCACAAGTTGATTTACTGCTTGTATATTGTATATGGAGAAAAAGACTACGATAAAACTGTGAGAATTTATCTAAATCCGCTCCTCTCAGAACGGTTGATGGTCGAAGACGCATAGATGGGAATCTATGATGAATTTGACCCCCTTCGACAATTCTCGTTTGACATTTTATGCCGGACTAGCGACTAACCCTGGGTCCGCACAAGTAGGCAATATTTTTGATTTCTCTAAGCTGTTTAAATAGCTCGATATTGGCGTGATTCTTCGAAAGAGAGTGTTTTTGACTAATTATTCTGGCATTTTTAATTTTTAGGACTTCTTCTGTATTTATCTAGTAATTCATATTTGTTTTTTCTCTAGTTACTGGGTAGCGTTTGACCACAAGTCACCAAATGTTAAAGGACTATGTGGTCGAAGGTGATGTCACGCTACACCAGGATTGAGAACTGGCCCTCAAGTAAATGAATACACAAAAACATACATGTTAAAAGTACGGCCAAGACCATGCCATGCCCATGCCCATGTTGAATTAGCCGTCCAGATTAATTTGTGCGATAGGCAATCTAGTTGCAATTTTAAACAAAAATCTTGCAAAAACTTAAAAAAATTAAATATTTTACCATTTAGTTAAGCTGGATATAAGTTTGACGTTTTATAGTGATCAACTGATCACACATTGTATCCTACCAAATAAAAATATTGAAAACCAGTGCGTAAAAACCTTTTTTCGCGTCCTTGCGGAATAAACCCCACTCGTTTCAATTACATCTCTATTTATTTTTGAAAACACAAACACAATAAAGGTAAGCGCACGTCACAAACAATCTCTCGTTAGCCGTTAGTTGTTGAACACGAGCCGGATGTGACCGCCGAACATCCGGTCCGACCGGAACTATATAGGCGGGAAAATGTTTGTTGCCGGTCAAACTTATGTTGGACATTGCAGTTCGTGTTTGCATTTAATACGCCAGTTGACCGTTGAACGTCGCTTTCATGTGTTTCTCCGGAATTGCTGAACAAAACTTTGATTTCATATATTGTATCCACTCGCTCATGTATATTGTATATATAAAAAAACTAACTAGATGGCGCAACGACCCAAAGTAAGTCTTGTCCTTCGATAAAAAAAGACGCCACTTCACTCTGTCCTGCGCCACCTCCCGCCAGTCCTCCACCTGGAGTGAGCGCAAGTCCTTCGTGACTCCGTCTCTCCAGCGATACCTAGGACGGCCGACCGGGCGACGGCCACTCGGCCGTCCCATGTATGCTCGTTTGACCGCACGATCCTCTCCCATTCTTTCAAGGTGGTCGAGCCAACGAAGTTTGCGCTTTTATCTCGGCGATGACACACACACATTCATGTATATATACATATATATATATTATTTTTATGAGACGATCAAAACGCTCGCCTGATGCGTCGCTCTTGCCCATTAAAGTTCTGTGACCAAGAATCTTGACCTTCAACAGGTCAAAATCCTGCGCGGCAATGAACGACTCGACACCCTGATATATTCGATTTTACAACTCTTTATGCCCTGTGTCCCAGCAGTGGGAACGTAACATACAGATGAAGATGTGTTCTTGTGTGGAGAGCGAGACCTCTCAAACGTAGTGTAGGGCGCCCTCCGACTAGGTGGAGGAACGACTTGCGCCGAGTGGCTGGCGGTAGTTGGATGAGAAGAGCCGAAGACCGGGCTCAGTGAAGTGTCTTGGGAGAGGTCTATGTCCAGCAGTTGACTGACACAGGCTGATGATGATGATGATGGATAAATATAATAAAACGGAAGTAATGCTGGTCGTCATAATCAGCCTGTTTCAGTCCACCATATGCCTCTCTCATAGTACGCCACTGCGAGCTGACTAATAAAGCTAGTAGCACACTGGAGCCTAGCTAATTCTATCTACAGGACATCAAAAGTCGTCTTCCGTTGACAGCAAACAACATTTACGGTTTACTATGGCCATCTCCGGCAAGACGAAGAAACTTCGCAGCTATGCTTCCGCGCAAACTTTCCAGTTCAAACGACCAACTTCGCTTTTTACGGTGTGTAGATTGGGATTTAAATTCTTATTATCAACTAGTCGAAATCCGTACAAAGTCGTGACAAAATGGCTGGCGGGAGGTGGCGCAGGACAGTGCGAAGTGGCGTCTTTTGTTATCGGAGGATAACAATCACTTTGGGTCGTTGCGCCATCTCAGTTAATTTTAGTTAGTGTCGCCTATACAAAGAACATTGGCCACTTTTCATACTGCCCTGGACCTGACCGCAAAATATTTTGTATAAAAATTTTCGTTTCTGTCAATGTCACTGTCAAGTGACATTGTCAATTTGCTAGTACATAGAATAAAAATATTAGTTTTTGTTCATGTTTGGTAAATAATGTTGATTTTAATGACTTAATTTAAGTAGGGCCGACTTCCAAAGCGTGAAACGGAATAGCTAATAATATGGGGAGTGCGTTCAAAACATCCAAGTATCGTGTAAGTTAAAAAATGTCCTAAAAAACTACGAAGTTAAAAAAACAATATCTTTTTTTCTACACTTTCTATAAAATATCGTTTGCATAATATTAATACACAAAAAATTACAATTTTTATCGTACATAGATCGTTTTCTACGACCTCGGGTCCGTTTTGGCCATTGTTCTTTCAATCTTGACTGACACACTGCCGCTAGTCTAAATACAAACCCATTAGAGTAGCGGATACTGGAATTTTAATATTAAAGTATCGCGAGATGCAGCTTCAAAGAAAGTCTAGGCTGACAACGAATTCCTACAAGACAGCGATGCGGTAAGACAGCCACAAAATGTACTCTTGTCGCGAATATTGTAGGCTAGGAGACGGTTGTAATTCAAGCAGCTAGTAATATGAATAAAAATGTAAATGTGGTTGCGTCCAAAAAATCACCTACCGGGTTTTTCTTTCACCGGCATTAGAGTGTTAGTACAGGCGTAGCTAACTTTAAGTTTGACGTTTTAAAGTGATCACGTGTTGCATCCAACTAAATAAATAAATTTTGATTTTGCGTAAACTCCCAAGTGCGCCAAGCTGCGCACCTGTCATTAATAAACAAATAACATAAGTGGGTTAATAATAATAAACAGGAACAAATAAATTCAATTACATATTGTATAGTTTGATAGCTAGTTTTCTTTATTTAAGGTTTAGTTTAAAGTTTCTACAATTAAAACTGCAACATGCCATATTTCTTACCGCGTCTAGCTCTCCGTCTATAAAGTATATTTTCGTCGCGGGACACGCGCTGACAGACGCAGGAGACATATGTATTAAAGACAACGTGTACAAGAAATGTTATTTTAGCACGTCACTATGATTTCAGCACAACACTAATAAATATGCTAAGGCCCACTTGCACAACAAATTAAATCTGGTTTAAAATTGTATTTAACTAAATTTTCCATACGATTTGACATTTGAAATTCGTTAAATCGAAATTTAAATCGGTCGTGCAAGTGGACCTTAGAGTAGACTCGTCGCGACAGAAAATCGTCAAGGGCTTATGACGATTGGGAACCAATTTTTCATCGTGATTCTGGACCAACCACGCTTTACAAACTGCACTGCAGCACGATGAATGACGACGATGATGATCATCGTCATCATCATCATGAACATAGGCACAGCCTAAACCATTTGTGACGTGAAATTAGGGTGAAAAAGAAACATCTTTCTGAAAGTCACTACTTCAAATGTATTATTGACATTTCATCATCAGCCGGAAGAAGTCCATTGCTGAACATAGGCCTCCCCTTTGAACGCCACCATGAACGACTTTAGCCATTTACATCCATCGGCTCCCTGCGACTCTTACAATGTCGTCGGTACACCTAGTGGGGGGTCTCCTACAGAACGCGTTCCGGTTCGTGGTGCATTTATCAACCATTATGTGTTCGTTTATGTGTACGAGTAAAAGCGTGTAGGAAATTGAAATAAAGTTGTTTTAAAGTGACGTTTCTAGTTGCTTCAGAAAGTTTATGTAAAGTCTTAAAAAAGGAGGGGGTATCGAGCTTGGCCTAAATTGTAGTCACACATCATCATCATTCACAGAACAATTTAATACTTGTCACTGGAAGTCACAAACCGTATGAAACCATTTGCATAATATAAAAACGATGAAAACAGCTCATCAACTATTCCTATTTGCGAAGGCAATAAGATAGCAAACTAAATCAGTTTAAAAAAAACCGACTTCCGAATTCCGACCTCCTTCCGAAATGGAAGACATGACATAATTTATCTTATCACCACGTAAAAAGGACTGTTTTTCAAGAAACCGATGGGTCGTTAATCTACCTGCTTATGCAACGGGTGTCGCAAAATGGGTCGGGTCGAGAGTTAAGTAAAGAGTTGATGGTCCCGTAGGAAATTCGGGAGAAGCGTCAAGTTGCGTGGCGATAGATTTTCTACGTTATCAGTTATTTATTTAGTTTAGGGATTTTATTTATGCCACCAGATGTGTTCGGATAGACGAAAAAAGTGGTCAAATACAATATTTTTATAATAAACATCATCATCATCAGCCCTGGTCTTCTCCCAGAAAGAATGTGGGCCATAATAAACCACGCTGGACCAGGGCGAGTTGCTAGATGTCACACGCCCTTGAATGCTGTGGTTCTTGAGTTAATTCTTCGACAAACACTTTCTGTGCAAACTTTGTAGTCGATGTAAAATAATTATGAGTAAAAAAATATGAAGATTATACGGGATTGCATTGCAGCATGGTATTTTTCTTCATTTTATTAATACTTACTGGGTAGCGTTTAACCACAAGTCGCCTGATGTTAAGTGACGATGTGGTCGAAGGTGGCGCCACGCTACACCTACACCTGGATAGGGAACTGACTCTCTGCTGGAACACACCGATAAGTGCTTGGATAATTAAAAAAATAAATAAAAAGGAATACTAATAACATGTCCTAGGCAGGTGTAGCGTGGCGCCATCTTAGACCACATCGTCACTTAACATCAGGTGACTTGTGGTTAAACACTACCCAGTAAATAGTAAAAAAAAAAGTCCTCAAGTCAAAGTCCTCAAAAAGTCCTGTAGAGTTGTCTATAAGTAAATATAAATAATTAATTACATCAACATGCATTTGTGAACAAAACAGAAGTGCATAATTAAAAGATTCTTCCGTCTACGGAACCCTAAAACGTTTAAGCCACCCTGATCCGGTCACATGTCATTTATCCGAGCTTGCCGGTGCATCGGTGCTGCAGGATTGCTCGTCTAAGCACGTCAGCTCAGAGAAAATCCCAGATACAAAAGCTGCTTAGTAAATGTAAAAAAACTACGGACCTAGAACACTATTTTCAATGCAGTTTTTTTCTCATCTTACAGGACTTACCGTTTGACTACATGTGACATGATATTCATTGATGATGTGTTTGAATACTGTGATATACTTGAATTTGTAAAGGGATCTTAAGTGAGTATGGTAGGCGCTTGATGACAGTCTCTAATGGGAAATTTTAGGTGGTGTGGAAAATTATCAAAGGAAACCGCGGGGCAAGTCGCTATCCTACAAATATTATAAATTGCTAATATTATAATTGAAGGTTTGTGTGTGTGTGTGTGAATGGTTGTTACCACGTAGCCCCGTAACTACAAAACCGATTTTGACACATAGGCATGGATTGACACATAGGTTTTTATCCCGGAAAAAGGTTTCTGCGTTTTAACGGGAAGATTCGGGTGAAACAGCGGGGCGCAGCTAGTGTAACTTAATCATTTGCGATAGGAATGTAAACAAATGAGTGCGAGTATCGCCAAGAAATTATCGCAATCAAAACGTGCGAGAAACTCTCCTCGTCGGACCTTAAAACGTTATTAATTTTCTCGCACCAAAACCGGAAAACGGGTTTGCCACTGCAAGTTTAATTAGAAATATATCCAATTTACTCCACTAGAAAATTCCATACAAGTTACTTACTAAGTTAGAGAAGAACAATCGTCCAAACCCCCGCGGATCGTTAAAGATTCAAACCCGTTCCACGGTCATTTCTCACTATCCAAGGGTACGGGCGGGGCGCCACTGCTGGCGGTCGCGTTAATCAAAGGAACATCGATTGATTTACGCGACGTCTAAATGTTGAATAATTTATCTGTGGCACTGCTGCGGTTGCCTGATTGACAGTGAACGGTTGATTATAAATTGTAAGAGGTTTGATGAATTAATCGCTTTAGCGACTGGATTTATTTGTGTGAAGATTATTTCAAATTTAGTGCGGTTTATTAGCTATATTATGAAATGTTATTATAGTATAGGACATAGAATGATCTAGAAGCTACTTAGATCACGTAAAAATGTACGATGAGGCGCTGCGAAAAAATGAGCCAATCGAAAAAAAATTATAATTCAAGTTTTTTACATCAAATGTTCATCCATCTAAATTAAAAAACAATGGCTAATCATAAGTTCTCGAATCATAAAAAGCTTATATGTATCACAAAACTGCAAACTACACTCTTCTGCTTAGTGCCTCATTATGTACTCACATAAATTTTATTTTTTCACCAAAACACCAAAAGAAAAGAAAAAATCTTAGAGCTTGTGTTGCAATGGACGGTCTGTTAAAAGGACGTCTGAAAAAAAAAGCGTATAGCGTATTATTATTTTTTCCGTTAGCGGCTCGCTAGTCGCTCACAGTACCGCCCCACCCTCACCGTTCCCTAGGGGATCGTCTAATGACAGGATGCGTGCTCCCCGACCGAGATTGTGTTAGTGTGTAACCTAGCTGTTTATAGTATGCAAGCGTGGGCGTATCTAGGATTTTCTAAATGGGGCACAAGGGTCCCAGACAAGTTAGGAGTTTCCCCCGTAGTGTTGCACTTTGGGATTATTCCAATAACTATACATATAACAAGCCACTTGTTGGTTAGTGATGATGTGGTCGAAGGTAGCGCCATGCTACACCAGGACTAGGAACTGGCTCTCAAGTGAGGCTGCCGGAACACACCGATAGGTGCTTAACGACAGATTGGTAATTGTAAGATACGAATTACTTACCCACAGCCGACAGCACTACCACTTAGCTATCATCACTTCAAAACCTTCATAGTAGATATTCTTCGAAAAAGTCACGAAGGACTCCAGGCGGAGGACTGGGAGGAGGTGGCGCAGGACAGAGCGAAGTGGCGTTTTTTGTTATCGGAGGACAACCACTCACTTTAGTTCTTTGCGCCATCTCAGTCGCATCTCATCTCGCAGTTAGTTAGGTAAGTCTGAAAGGGGCCCGTGCTCCCCCCCCCCCCTCCTGGATCCGCCCTGGTATGCACGCTATGCATTCTAGTTATCTACGCCACGTAAGTAACCGTTACTACTCTTCCTCATAATGGTGATTGCTTGAGCGGAAGTTGGTGTTCCCTTCAGATTTTGTGGCTATTCGGATGTGGGGAAGACGGTGCTTTTTTTTTTTATACACAGAGATAGGCTTTTTAATGCAAGTGAGTGGCGAGACGAGCATGTCTCTCGTTTGATGGTAAGCGTCACGATTGGCCATTACAGTTCAGTGCTGCACAGAGTTTTGAACTTCAACAGTTCAAAATCCTCTAAGATATAAGATGTCTTGCCTCGTTGTTTCACTGGATATCCTATTTCCTACTTATATCATAAACGTTTGACCACAATTCACCTGATGTTAAGTGACGACGAGGTCGAAGGAGGCGCCACGCTACAACTGGATTGGGAACTGGCTCTCAAGTGAGGCTGCCGGAACACACCGATAGCTGCTTGGCGACAGATTCTTAACTTGAGGGTGGTAGCTAGCCAGGCGAGCACTAGAAAATGCCCTACCATCAAGCTATGGTTTCATCACGATGTTTTCCTTCACCGAAAGCTCAAGCTCATTGTAGGATTTTAACCCACGTCCTACGGATCGCAAGTCGACGTCACTACTCAGTGGAGCCATCATAGCTATAGAATATTTATAATATTAGTAGGATATTTAACCTAGAAATGATACCACAGACATCTGATATGTACCTAACCAAAAGCTTCAGACCCAAGTCCACCCGAGCTCACTAATCACGGCGTGCACTACAAAGCACAAATCCACTTCGGGATAGAAAAAAAAACTAGAGATGAAACGGATAGCTGTTTGGCTGGATACCAGTTGTCCGGCCATAATGTGCGCCGGATGTCCGAGCACCCGCATATCCTGCTGAACGTTGTCATTCACGCGTCTGTTTGATGCACCACCATTATTTGCCCTTAGAACAGATTTTTTTCTGTTAAATGCAATCATTTAAAGATATTGCGTTTGGACTGCGAACCATAATGTGAATTTAAAAAATTCCTTATTAAAATCTTGTATTTAATATATTGAGTAGTACGTGTGGTTTTACTCCCGTAAACTACGCTTTATAGTGATGAAAGTTATCCTTTTATATGCTTCTCCAGGGCTTGTACTGTCAACATACGAAATTTAATCAAGATCGGTTCAGTCGTGAAAAGGTAACAATCTGCGTTACTTTCGTATTTGTAACATTAAATATGGATTAGGTACCGGTATCAGTCTTGATATCAAACTTTGGCCGGACACCGGATCGCTGTCGGATGTACGTGTCGACTCTAAACAAATCTTCAAAGGCTTACTATCTAGCCTCCAGCTGCAATACTGGACGCAGTGTGAAAGCGTGAACAGTACGCCGTGTAGAATAAAAAACGCAAATTGTGATTTCACGAAGGATTTGCGCTTACTCCAGGTGGAGGACTGGCAGGAGGTGGCGCAGGACAGAGCGAAGTGGCGTCTTTTGTTATTGGAGGCCAAGACTAAGTGAACATAACAGATCATTTTCCAACAGATCACAAATAACAGTGAGTTCTATTCTAGTTTCTGCTACTTTAAAATAGTCGGAACTAGTCTTTATGCCGAGTAACAAGAATAAGGTAGTCAGGCGTGACACCTTCGACTGTCACTTAACAGCAGATGGGTTGCGGTCACGTTGTGATTGCATTAACCAGGGCTCGGAACGTGACATGGCATTGCCATGAAGTAGTTTCGGATATAACGAAAGCCAAATCGCGAAATTCGCAACGTGGCCTTTTTGCGTTTGCCACAAGGCGTAACGACTTTCATCCCTCCTCATAAATATAATGACCATATCGAGCCAAACGATTCTCTTTCAACTCATCTATCACTGGTGCTACTTTCATACTGACATCAGTATTTCAACTACATAAAAGAAAATTGTATAGAACGGTCCTACTGTTCCCTGAGCACTGTGGCAGGGCGCTGTATCATCAAATATTTACCGGCGGCCTAAAGAGTGGCGGAACGGTAGATTGTGCCGCGGCACAATCCGTCCGCCCCCGGCCGCGACGCGAAGCGGGCCTGAATTTTAAAACGATATCGTGTATGCGTTATTAATGCTTATAAGAACAAAGGCTTGTTTCAGATCACCTGTGCTTCGTCTCGACTCAACTTACATATATACATAAGACATACATAACCCTAGACGTCTGTGACAGACGATTCAAACCGTGTCAGTGGGGTTTGAAGAACACTTTTGTTGGTGTCTTTACAGACCAATTCGAGAACAGCTCGTCCACGTTTAGGCGTTTGACCACAAGTAACCTGTACCCCTAGTACACGTTTTGAAAACGATAAAAGTTTTCGTAAACGTCGACGTTTACCACCGCCGACTTGTCAAAGTGGCAACTCAATCTGCTTAAATTAAAAAAGTAACTCAATAACATTGTTGGAATATGATTATAACGATTTAAAATAACCCGTATTAACAATTTCAGTTCAAGGATGGAAACGAAAACTTTTTTAGTTTTTGTAAACTATCAAAACCTGTGCTAGGGGTACTGATGTTAAGTGAGGATATGGTCGAAGTTTTCATCACGCTACACCTAAATCGGGAACTGGCTCTCAAGCGGAGCTGCCGGAACCCACCGATAGGTGCTTGGCGACCGATTGGTATCCAGCCAGACGAGCACTAGAAAATGCCCAACCACCAAGCTATGGTTTCATGGCGATGTTTTCCATCACCGACAGCTCAAGCAAGATCGTAAGCCGACGTCACTACCACTGAGCCATCATAGCTATTGGACTATCTATCCACCATTGGTCCTCCTAAAGATATAAATGAGACATTACTTCAATGGAGCATGTGTCAACTTTCTATCCCTAGTATGACAAACCGTGGATAGGCCGTTATTAAAACCGGCCTTAGGTATATAAACACATGCGCACGTCACTTTCCATTTTATACACTAACTTATTGCTTCATCCCGTAACCCTATGCAATTTTAAGGGTAACCACACACGGGTAGCGGAGCGGGTCGGGGTTCCTTCTGAATTTTTTAAAACGAAAATTGCGTACTACATATTGTTTAGCGCTTGATGCGATGCGTACAAAACGGACTTCCTTAGAAGGGGCGGTGAATTTTTGAACAGCCCCTATTTAGGCCGTCAATAGCCTTTTAAATATTCAACGTGAAGGTTTAGCAACGTTCCAGGCTATTGCTGTGATTAATTATTAATTTATTGACGTGTATTGTACATGGACTAGGTAAAAAACTGTGCGTGACGTTTTGTTGAGTGGAGACCGCGACTTGGCAAACGTAGTGTAGGACGCCCTGCGACTAGGTGGAGCGACGAATTGCGCCGAGTGGCTGCCAGTAGTTGGATGAGAATAGCCGGAGACCGGGCTCCGTGGTGTACCTTCGGAGAAGCCTATGTCTAGCAGTGGACTAATGATGATCATGATGATGATGATGATGACGAAAAAATTGTGATACGCGATGAGACGATGAGATTACTTCTTTTTTTATTTTACAAGGTAGCAACAAGGAGGATGCTGAACACGACATCATAGGACTGGAGATAAGAGCTGAAAATTGGAACCTATTTCAACCATTTTTCATTGTAACTAATATTGCAAAATATAATAAAACTAAGTTGCGCCCAGCGGTTACACCCGCGGTCTTCCCGTTATCCTGCACGTACCTTTTTCCGGGATAAAGTAAGTAGCCTATGTGTTAATCCAGGGTATAAGCTATCTCCATTACAAATTTCATTCAGGTCCGTTCAGTAGTTTTTGCGTGAAAGAGTAACAAACATCCATCCATACTCACAAACTTTCACGTTTATAATATTAGTAGGATGTTACTCTACAGGATATAAGGCTGCTTTTAGGAGAAAATATACAAATAAGTAAATTTCCATACAAAAAAAAGAGTGCCAAAAAGTTTGCCTTGATTATTTTTATCAATTTTTATACCGTTATCGTAACTCACAGATCGCATTAAAGGCGTTTAATTACATAAATAGAAAGATCATTGACCCCGCTTCAAAAAGAATGCACGCACAATCGTCCGAATCACTTTCGTAGGCATCCATTTCATCACTCAATGTCGTAATATAGCGACTGAAATAATCACTAATTGAAACAAACAAATCAAAACTGCAGTGCGTTGAACTCTGTGTAAACGCCGACGCAACTTCCGGGATAGTGTTGGGAAGTGCACCGATTTAAGCGGGACATCCCGTTTTTATTGGCATCCCAAAATAATGCGATTTTAAGTGCTTTTTCATTTCAGTTGAAATTTAGTATGAAGATAGTTTCAACCCTGGGTAAGGACATAGGGTGAAACCGCGAGACACATCTATTCTGGACCTGATTTTGAAAATCTTTCACTCTTAAAGCTACACTATTCCTGTGGGTCAAATGTTTTATTGCGCAAAAAATTCTGAGAGCATCTCAACGCGAGTAAAAACGCGAGGTACAAGTAAAAAGTCTCTTTACGCACAAAACAACGACATCAAAAACAGCCATCTATTTCACTTACTCTTTTACGCTGTTCCCAATAACCGATCTATACACCGTTTGCCCTACTGGAGATATAAATTTGACATAAGCTTCATAGAAGTAATGTCAAATTTCTAACAATTTTTAACATCCCACTTTTCTAAACCCAATTTTTCGCCCACCCCAGTACTACTCCAGAAACAGACGAGCGCGCGAATTGTAATAGAATAATCGTTTGCTACTCGAATAGAATAATCGATTGGTACGGTGCTAGTATCGATGCGCGCGAGTGGATGCGAGTCTGGTCCCAAAATAGTGCACAATTAAAGTTCGACGGGTTATTTTTGCGGGTGACATGAAGCAGACGGTGACGGTATTCGGATGCGGTGTTGGTTACGAGAGGTTGCGGTTAAGTCTGTTTTATTAGCGGAAACGTTTCAAAATGGACCACCTCTAAAGAAGTTAGGATAATACTCGTAATAATCAAAGAAGGTTATATCAAAGAGATGACAAAAAAAAAAGCTTGGGATTTTAGTGAACTTGCTCCAATTCAATCAATTAGTAATAAGAATAAAATTGTCAATGTGATCGCGCCAAAAAAATTACCTGCCGGGCGTTTCTTGCCTGTTCTTTTGCCGGCGTAAGGAGGTTGGAACAGGCGTAGCTAGTTTTAAGTTGACGTTTTAAAGTGATCACAATGTATCCTATTAAATAAAAAAGTTTTGAGTTTGAGTTTGAAAAGAGCCAATGCTACAAGAAAGAAAAAAATAGACAGAAAATTGCTAAAAATACGATATACCTCACCGCTTTTTAGTTTTTAAAACACTTTTATTAGCTTGACTTGTAACTAACTAACTAACTAACTAACTAACTAACTAACTAACAATGTAATCAAATCTTAGAAGTCAATTTTCACCTACTTCTAATTGTCGTATCGACTTGAAACTTTGTATGTGTATGTAATCTCGGTGACAATGCAATAATTTGGTACCATCGACCTGATCTGATGATGCAGCCGGAAGGTGGGTAGGGCATCTCTGCAGTAGCTACTAGTAAACCCCTCGTGTTTGGGCTCATATGATTCGTCTTGATGAGCCCAATAGATTGAACTTGGTGACGAGGGTCTGATGATGCAACCGGAAGGTGGGTAGGGGATCTCTGCAGTGGCTAGTAGTAAACCCCTCGTGTTTGGGCTCATATGATTCGTCTTGATGAGCCCAATAGATTGAACTTGGTGACGAGGGTCTGATGATGCAACCGGAAGGTGGGTAGGGGATCTCTGCAGTGGCTAGTAGTAAACCCCTCGTGTTTGGGCTCATATGATTCTTCTTGATGAGTTCAATAGATTGAACTTGGTGACGAGGGTCTGATGATGCAACCGGAAGGTGGGTAGGGGATCTCTGCAGTGGCTACTAGTAAACCCCTCGTGTTTGGGCTCATATGATTCGTCTTGATGAGTCTAATAGATTGAACTTGGTAACAAAAGACTAAAAAATAAAAAAATAAAAATTTATAGTTTGAAAAAACTAAAAAAAACACTTTAAAAACGCACTGAAAAATATAAAATAATAAAATTGACTTGGTTGGTTGAAATGGTTCGTTCTAAAAGTGTGGAGCGCTTCTTTTACTGGGTAAATAAAAGTACACACAACCAAAAAGCGCTCCACACTTTTTGAATTAACCATTCCAACCAACCAAGTCAATTTTATTATTTTATATTTTTCAGTGCGTTTTTAAAGTGTTTTTTTTAGTTTTTTCAAACTATAAATTTTTATTATACTTCGCCTCATCAATAACACTCCCTCAAAAAAAAAATATGGAAAAACTCGATAAACTGATGAAAAATGTTCACACACTTAAATGGTACAAAATTAATATTTGAATCGATTTTATGCAAGTTTTCAAAATGGCGGTGGCCTACTCTAACTACTCTATGCTAAAAATTACCATCATCATTTGTGTGTAACTAACTGATTGTGTAAACAATATGCCAAAACATAAAAACACGTAAAAGTAATAATATTAAAAAAAAAAACGCAAAAGTAACAAAAACGCAAGTAACTCTCTATGTCTGTTTCTTTGTTACCTTTTCACACCTAAGCCGCTGAACCGATTTTGACGAAATTTGATATGGAGATAGCTTGATCCTTGGGGTAGGACATAAGATACTCTTTATTGCGATAGGTAGTTCTCCGGACAAGCTCATTTACGGCTCTACAAGTACTCGTGACTCTCGTTACTTAAACCGCATCACAAACAATCGCATCAAATTCCCGGCGGGACGAACTGCCTACGGCGATGCCAAGAATCAATCGCGAATTATACATACGGCACTCACATCACTATTTAGAGAAATACAGGCTTACGCACGTGGCTTCGCTCGGAAATACGAGTAGCTAATGAACAGATGAGCTGCGCAGCTACACATCTTCGGTTTTCAGACCTTTTCCTTTTTTTAAGACCATGCTTCGTGCCAAATTGTATGACTCTAGATCAACGGGAACGTTCTTGAAGAAAAGAGTCTTCACAGACAGACAGACCACGAAGTAATCCTATAAGGGCTCCGCTTTTCCTTTTGAGGTACGGAACTCTAAAAACGAAATACCAAGAACAAGATTAAACATAATTTTCACTTCTTTTTTCTCCTCTATTTCTCTGGGATGACATCATCAGATCCTGGTTTCCTTATCATGGTACCACCCTTGGTATATCTCCTTTCCAACAACAAAAGAATCATCAAAATCGGTTCATAAACGTCGAAGTTATGCGCAAACACAGAAAAAAAATTAATGGTTAAACGAACTTACCTTAAGTGATGTTCGACCATAATTATACTAGACGTTGCATTCGAAGATATTTATTCACTTGGTAGTAATCCTATTTATTGCACAAGGCGTCGCACATAATTTTTAGAGCTGTAAAAATAAAAATCAAATCACAAAAATATAAAGTTCACTGTTTCTGAACGATACCTTCCATGTCATAGGCAGTGCTGTCATCTCCGTCATACTTCATTCTTTCAGAGACACTTATCTCGTTTGTTAGTTGTATGGGCTTTAGTAGCTGGGTTCGGGTGGGACTATAAATATCTTCGAATGCAACGTCTAGTATAATTATGGTCGAACATCACTTAAGGTAAGTTCGTTTAACCATTAATTACACTTCGACGTTGCATTCTCGATATTTATTCACTTGGTAGATGTTTAGCGCTTTCACACAAACGAGATAGGCAGGCAGGATTCTAGATAGAAAAATAAAAAGATACATTAACACATATAAACGAAAAAAAGTGGAGTGATTATCCACGTCATTATGAACCTTACGTTCAACCTAAAACCAATAAATCAATTGATAATGTAAGCCCAATTACCGTTATTAGCATTATTGCTTGAAGATATTATGAATTACCTTTGTGAATGCAATACTAATAAGCTTCCTGACCATCCTGTTGTTCATTTTATAACATGGACAGAACTCCTTATAACTAGCCGAGGTAGAAGTGTAGCGGCTACTATGTGCTGCAAATACCAGTATTTGCACCAAACTATAAATGTAAGTATGTCTAATGTATATGTGACTTGTGGTAGGAGCAATGGATTATCTCTTAGATGTATGAATTAATTTCTTTGATGGAGGTAGCTCTTAGGTGCCATGACATCTATCTAAACTGATAATACTTTCGTTTCGTGAGGTAAAAAAGTATAACTAGATTAGGCACCAAAGTATTTTATTTGTAGGTGAAATCAGTAATTAGTCTTTATTCTAGTAAGTGCTTCTAGCCAAATATTAATTTCCATTCGTGTGACTTACTTTAATTTCGCACTCATTGTATAGTTGACAACGCGAGGAAAGACACAAACTTTTTGGATATGGAATCAAAAGCTTTACTCTCGTTTGGATAAAATTACTACAAGTGATTGAGTACTAGGATCTCATGTAGATACGTATTTTGAATAGCAAAGTTTAATTCCGTAAACTTCTTTTGTGAATCCTATAATTTGGTCATCTAAATAACACATTTACCTGATATTAAAAAAGAAGCCGAACGGCGAGTCTGTACCTGAATGATATTCAGAGACGAGAATTTGAATCCTATTTGAGAAAATAGGAAAAATTATGTAATACTTTGAATTATTATTATTATCCTATGTGGGTTTATTCTCGGGTCTTTGCCCGGACCTTTATTAGGCATTGGCGGAGCCGTAGCCAAAGCTAAGACGCCACGCTAAGGGTGAAGTGTACTATTAACACAATGCTAAAAAGTTATCGGAGTTCTTATTGAAATTATTGATATCCAATTATTATTATTTCTGAAATTATTATTATTATTATTTTAGTCTAAGTTTAAATTATAATTAATTTTGATACCCCTTGGAAATATAACTATGTTTGGTTGATAATACCTTCGAAACCAGGATATAATGCTACCAGAGAGGGTGAAATGGATCAATCTTCTTTGGAAAAATAAAAATAATAAGAGTAACTAAAGGCCTTCTTAGGCCTATTAGCTGACCATGACTCCCGTGCAGTGGCTTGATCAAAATAATATTTCTTAAAAATACAGATAAACTAGAATAGAAGGAAGACGTAAAATAAATGTGTTTCCCAATCCAATGAATGCATTGACCATAGGGTCCATAAGGTCAGGCTATGCCAAAGGATCTCTTATCCGTAATAATATGTATATACCACCTAAAACGTAAATGTGAAAAAATGTGAGACAAGTTCAACATTGTGATGGTATGTTTGGTTGTTAACTTCACATACAAAACAATTGTGGTCTAAATGGGTGCCCAGTTCTGTGAATGAATCTGAAATTTAATGAATTATAAGAAAGTACATAACATGCATAAGTAAATATAATCATCTGCTTAGTTTTTTTTTTTTTTTTTTTTATATATTATATGCTTCGCACAAAAATTCTTGTACATAAACATCAATTTAGGGACTCCAAAAAACAGTTCGTGATTATGATCACGATAGATCACAGGCACCTGGAGCCAGGTCCCATTCAATGTTTTGGTCCTTTATTAGTTAATATATATTATTTTGTACGTATATTAAGCTATCTTTGCTTAAGCTAGTGCCAGATATCTCTGAGAGTATATAAGACATCTTCATTAATGCAGACAATAGCGGTCACTCTGCCCATGTTTATTCTGTTAATCCTTAGCAAAGCAATGAAGGCCAATGTAAGCTGATTTCAATTCTAATAATAAAGTATGCTAGTTTTGATTGTGTGATACCAAAAAAAAAACTCACGTTACAAAAAAAACACCCCGCCCAATAAGGGAGGCACCTATGAAGATTTCTAGAAGGTACTTACCACTGAGTTAAAACATTATTTTTCCCAAGACGACTCTGACTTCGAGTTTGATACATTTCTCATATAAATCATTCGTAATGTTATGCAGTTTGTAATTTTTCTTTCTATACAAAGGAAACTGCAGGGTAGGCTGAGAAAAGTAACCTAAGGTATTAACAAAGGTAAAAAAGGTAAAAAGGCCCTGATTGTCAATCTGCTTAATCTGGAAAAATATTTTGTTTCGTCAGGTATTTTTAAGTTTCTTTTTGTAAACTTTAAACACATATAATGACTATTCTGTAAATCTACATATTTCAATGCCGAAATGTGTTTGTTTTTTGTTCCAAATCAAAATACATCTTCGCTTGTTTTAACACAAATCTTAACCTTTTGAGAAAGTTTAATGAAGGGTTCCAAGCAAATTTTAAATTATGGTCATTAATGTGTAGTAAGACATCAAAATAACACACAAGTAACAACAGATCTCGGTTTCTAAGATAATTACCAACTGGTAGAGAAGCCAATGACAAACCAAAGGAAGTCATTGAAAATCGTAGGTTATCTTAAAGTTTTAAATTATGGGTAGGAACTTAAAATTACGGTTCCTTGATGTGGACATAATATATATAAAAAACCTTACTTGGTAAATATTAGCTGTGTGAATATCTTCCATTTTAAAGTCTTCAGTTGTTATTGTCCTTCATATTCAAAATGAACCTGATGTCTAGAGATGTAGGTAGAACGCCAGCCTTGCTAAACTTTGAATGAAGGCCAGAGCTTTCTCAAATTTTTTCTTTGTTAGAAGTTTAGTTTTTAGCATTTATTTCAATTTTCTATCCAATTGTATATATTTCGTTGCTTTGTTGTTATATAATAAAAGACAAGTGTTTTGTGTTCTTGTTTTTTGTTTATGATTTATGTCCCACAGATATACGTCTAGAAAATGACTGGCTTGTTTTAGCCTTTATAAGGGGTTTATCCCGACGCTTTAAGATCGTGTATAAGACTGCAGAAAATTCTAAGTTGAACCTTGGTGCCCTCCGTAAGCTAGGTCTTCAGGTATTAGGGTTTCCTTTATCGTGGTTTCTTCTGCCTTTACCATTTACACTAGGATTCTACCCAAACGTTTAGATACCTTATCATAAATCGCCCACCAAATAATTCATCTCTCCGTACTGGATCTATGAATGCATTTTGGCTATAAAAACTCTGGTGCGGCAGACATGGCTTTTCGCTTGAGCTCGGACATGCTAGCTGCATCTGCAGTATCTGTACCTAGACCTGTCGGAATGAATGTACGGGATCTAACCCGGTTATCATCATCAGAAGACCATTGTCGCGGGTCTGGTGTCGGTGACCTTGGATGATTATGGTCGAGCTTTGCCTGGTCAAGAAAATCCAGCGCCATATCAGGTTTTGTACGTATTCACGCTTCACCTATAGACTATTTGATTCAACCAGCTGCATGTGCAGTATTGAAGGTTTTAAAGTCATTGTCCGTACTCACGTTACGCCTCTTGGCTGTATGATTCAACAAGCTGCGTGTGCAGTATTGAAGGTTTTTAAAGTTATTGTACGCACTCGCGTTACTCCTTTAGACTGTATGATTCAATAAACTGCGTGTGCAGCATTGAAGGTTTTTAAAGTCATTGTACGCACTCGCGTTACTCCTCTAGACTGTATGATTCCATAAACTGCATGTGCAGTATTGAAGGTTTTTAAAGTCATTGTACGCACTCGCGTTACTCCTCTAGACTGTATGATTCCATAAACTGCATGTGCAGTATTGAAGGTTTTTAAAGTCATGGTACGCACTCACGATACGCCTCCAGACTGTATGATTTAAAGTCATGGTACGCACTCACGTTGCGTCTCTAGACTGTATGATTTAAAGTCATTGTACGCACTCACGTTACGCCTCTAGACTGTATGTCATGGTATGCACTCATGGTACGTACTCACGTTACGTCCTATGACTGTATGATTTAAAGTCATGATACGCACTCATGGTACGCACTCACGTTACATCCTATGACTGTATGATTTAAAGTCATGGTACGCACTCATGGTACGACTCTAGACTATATGATTCAGCAAGCAGCGTGTGCAGTGTTGAAGGTTACAATACGCCATCGGAGTAACTCATTATCAGCCGAGCATCATGCAAGAAAAAAGAATGGAAAAAAAATCATGAATTATGTGGGTAGTTAGAAAAGAAAAACTACGCAAAAATCATGAGGAAAAAATATCAGTTATTTTCCAAAGTATGCGCCTTTTCCCTAAAAAGGAAGGGACAAAGGCAAATTTACAGATAAAACTAACACACAGTTAATGACCACGAACTAACCTTGATCGTCCGAACTAGTTGGCGAGTTTCGTATCTTGCGTTCCCAACATGTTATTTTTCGTCATTATTTGGACTTATGACGATCTTTTCTCCATAACACTGCTTTCAACTAACTTTTTCACAAAATTTCCAATAAAATAACGAATTTAATCGATAAGTCGAAGCTGCGACGCCCGCACATAAAAAAGGAATGAAGTATGACGGAGATGACAGCACTGCCTATGACATGGAAGGTATCGTTCAGAAACAGTGAACTTTATATTTTTGTGATTTGATTTTTATTTTTACAGCTCTAAAAATTATGTGCGACGCCTTGTGCAATAAATAGGATTACTACCAAGTGAATAAATATCGAGAATGCAACGTCGAAGTGTAATTATATACATACGGTCGAATTGAGAAACCTCCTTTTTTGATTGCAAAGAAAACAGTTTCAACCGAGAACATCAGCATTCGATACCGGGACCATATTTACAAACCGTCTTCCATGCCTACTGCCAGACAAATGATCCGCCTATGAATGCCTCCGCCGCTATTGTCACATCCGCCGCTGTTATTTATCATTCACTATTGACAATACGTTACCACTGCCACTGGTGGACGACGTCTAACGGGGGTGCTTTGTTTCTTGATGTGATTGATTGAAAGGACTTGATGAGGATTTTATGTGGGGAATTTCTTGAGCAGCTGTAAGGCCTAAAGTCAGAGTGTCGGTCAATAGAAAAATGTGAATGTGGAACAAGCTCCCTCCGCAAGTCTCCGCAATGCTACAAATCGCAATCCTTCAAGATGGGGTGTGAAAAGAGTCCTTAAGGGTCGGCAACGCAACGGCAACTCCCCTGGTGTTGCAAATGTCCATAGGCGACGGTCACCGCTCACCATCGGGCGGGCCGTCTGCTTGTTTGCTAATCTATTACATAAAAAATAGCTTAAGAACATTTGTAAACATATTCTGGCAAATAAATGATTTGATTTGACTTGAAATGATTTAAAAAAGTCTAATGTTAAATTTGTTTGAAAAACTTCAACTTCGGATAGGTCTGATTCAGCCCTAAGACTATTATCACAGCTAACCCATCCTGACATAAACTGTAAAGTTTACTCAAAGCCCGACCACCGAAAGAACAAAAGACTCAAAAGAAATCTTTTTAACGGACTCCGCTAAACGTTTAATCTACCGAAATCAAAAGAGAACCAGACGCCTAAAATAACTCATTACACGCTTTTCGGAACGTCGTCGTCGTAAAAAAAGCGGTAGTTTTTTTTTTAGTAGTGACTATAAAAAGTGTCACAGATATATAAAAGTCATTTGTCTGCGTGTCCGCGCGCTCGGGCCACTTTTTTTTTGTAATCCACAAACGTAAACAAACTTTTTACGCGAGATGGTTGTAAATTTTTTTTATGAGCACATGGTATGCACGCTGAGTACCTACTGTCGCATCTGACCCAAACACTTTTGCAATCCTACTAATATTATAAACGTGAAAATTTGTGAGTATGGATGTTTGTTACTCATTCAGGCAAAAACTACTAAACGTATTTGATGAAAATTTGGAATGGAGATAGCTTTCACCCTGGATTACAATAGAGGCTACTTTTTATCCCGGAAAAGGGTTCCTACGGGATAACGGCAAGACGCGGGTGAAACCGCGGGGCGCAGCTGGTAAAGTTAAATACCGTCGATATTATTAGAGCCGATGGATGCAAGCGGCTAATAGCCGTTCACGGTGTCGTTCAAAGGGGGAAGCCTATGTTCAGCAGTTGACTTCTTCCGGCTGATGATGATGAATGGTAATAAATTAATCCACCTTTGTCAATCGAAGAAATACAAGATTTAAAAATAACAATAAAATGTTGGACAGTTCAATCGCACCAAAGAGCCCTTGGTTTAAATCGTAGGTTGGAATAAGGATTCCAAACTCAGGGCCTGCATTGTAAATTGTCGGTGCAGTCCTCGGGTGCAGCCGCGTGAAATGCGACCCGGGGCCGCGGCGTTGAATCTGGCGATCCCATCCCGTCTTGGTGCACAATAAACGCGGAACTTGCCGCTTTGCATGGTGCAAGTTACAAGCTACTGCTGAACTGAGAAAAAAAAATTCCTTTCCTAATTTCCCAAAATGTAACCTTTTCCTTCCTTATTTTACCTTAGTATAGTTGCGTCCCGCGGTTACACTCTGAGTTTTCACGCCGCTACGCCTAATCCAAGATATAAACTATCTCCATTCCAAGATATAAACTATCTCCAAACCCGTTGAGCCGTTTTAGTGTAAAGTAGTAGTAAACATACACACTTACTCACAAACTTTCACATTTATAATATCAATTGACACACTAAAAATTTTTGTTAAAACAAAGTGACTAATGCTGCACTATATGATTAAACAATGAGACTACGTTAAAATTGACTAATTAAATTTCACTTAAATCCAAGATTTTATCCACTGAGGCGATTTGCGGTTGGTAAAGTTGTTCGACCGCGCAGCGCTTTAGAATCAGTAAGACAGCACAGCAGCGCCTGAGTGGTTATAACATTGTTAGTCACAAATGAATCTAATAAAAGCGTGTTAAACAAGAAAAAAAATTGCGCACCGCATTTTCCTCTGACCTGCACCAAGCGTCTAAACTCTAGTCTCATCCGAGTCTGTTCACGCGGGACTGCGTCTGCTCAAGAGTGGAATACGTTCTGAATTATTTGTATATCAAATTTATTCTCTTGCTCAGTCTTGTAACGATTTATGGCACCTACTCTAAAGAGTCAGCACCTACCGGTGAGTTCAGGCGGGCCTCGACTTGAGAGCCAGTTCCCAATGCAGGTGTAGCGTGGCGCCACTTTCGACCTCATCATCATTATAGCCTTTCACGTTCCCACTGCTGGGACTCTGGCCTTCTCTCAGAGAGAGAGAGAGAGTATGGGCTGTAATCTACCACGCTGGCCCAGTGCGGGTTGGTAGATGTCGCATGCCCTTGAGTGTTGCAGTTCTTGGGCATGCCGGTTTCCTCACGATGTTTTCCTTCACCGTTTTGAGCGATGGCAAATCCGCACATAACTTATTAAGTCATAGGTGCGGGGCCGAGAGGATTCGAACTCGGTGTCGGCGTCTTGTAAGTCGCACGCCTAAGCTTTCGACTTCATCGTCACTCAATATTAGTTGACTTGTGGTCACACGCTACTCTATAAGCATAAAAAGCCTACTAGCGACCCACCCCGGTTTTAGACAGGTATAGTCGGGTATAAATAGCCTGTCACTCGAGAATAGTTTATTAGCTTTCTATCAGTGAATAAATTTTCAGAGTTGGATCAGCAGTTACAGAGAGGTTGAAAATAGCGTTGAAAAGGCAAAGCATTTTATTTTTCAAAGTTTTGAAACAACGACTCTGTGACACATCGTGTAGATTAACATAATTTTTTATAGATATTTCTTCGATCACAGAACAGAAAAATGGTTGCAATTAATCCCAGTTTAGGTTAACTCATCAATTTATAATCTTTAGTTTGTATTAATTATTTTTAAAGTATTAAAAACTCTTATTGCAATTTAATTTCACGTAATTTGTTTACCGATTGGAATACAAAATTTTACTTTTCGGCCCAAATAGCTTGCGCTCCGCGGATTTTCTCTGTATCCCAAAGTATTACTTATCGGAGATAAACAAGTAGCATATGTGTTAATCAATAGTAAGAGCTATCTGCATTTCACTCAAATCCGTCGAGACACAATCACAAACTTTCGCTTTTAAAATACGCGATGTGATTTGTCACACTGCAGACTTAATTTCTAAATTACGATTCCCGTAATTTGTTCAGCATTGCGTGAGAGAAGCTTCAAAACAAAAAACATCGAGTTCTTAATTTTGCACAATTCATTTCCCGACCACGTGTTTATTTGACTCACGAGTAGAGGAGACTCATTTGGCAAGCTTCCGAATTTTCCGCGCGTGTTGAAAAACCTCTAGTGGTGATTGAAATTTCAACGTATACGGTTGTGACACATATTTTGAGATAATTATTTGGTCAAGGTTGCTCAAGTGAACATTCCGTGTATTTTGAATTGAGGTTTAGTGTTTTTTTTTACTACTCACAAATCACATAAGTGACGATGTGGTTGAAGGTGGCGTCACGCCACACCTAGACTGAAAACTGGTTTTCAAGTGAGTCTGCCGAAACACACCGATAGTTTCTTGGCGACAGATTCTTAACATGACGGTGGCCTGGCGAATACTAATTGATAATACCATCAACACTCTCAACGATTTAGGGAATTTTTACAGTGCTCATCGGGCTATAATAGCTATCAGCCTCAAGTCGAGAATTTGTCATCAAGCACCTATCGGTGTGTGCTGACAGCTCAATTTGATGCAAAATTTGATTTACTTTGTAATCCAGAGTTAAAAAAACTGGTCTACTGTTTAAAAAGCTATTTCCCAAACTAGCAACTCTCTTTATTTTTGTGCAATGTTCTCATAGCATAAATGTGAAATTCTGTTATGGCCATACAATTCGTATAAATTTTGCACACTGTAGAATATTTTGCTACTATCTATCTAAAAATATATACGAGTATAACTCAAAGGTGACTGACTGACATAGTGATCTATCAGCGCACAGCCCAAACCACTGGACGGATCGGGCTGAAATTTGGCATGCAGGTAGATGTTATGTCGTAGGCATCCGTTCAGAAAGGATTTTGATTAATTCTACCCCAAGGGGATAAAATAGGGGATGAAAGTTTGTATGAAACACTGTCAATTTTAAACCGATCGGGCTGAGACTTTGCATGCGTAAAGCTGTAGCCCTGTAGGAACAGCTAGTATAAAATAAAATAGTACTTACCATTTTTACACAATTCATAAATGAAATATAAACGACAACGTAAAAAGACCTTATCGCACATAAAATAGAAGACACTTAACATCTTTATCTAATGAATGAAGTAACGACTAATCTCTTCTCGGTTCCAATTTCCCTTACTTTGCGGGATTCCCCTTAGTTTGCCCGATGGTGATTGATGAATGAATCAACTGGGCTTGGATCGTAATCGTAAAAATATCGGGGACAATTGCACACAAATTGACCTAGCCCCAAATTAAGCTCGAAACTTGTGTTATGGGTACTAGACAACGATATACATATTTATATACCTAGAGTCTCGAGCCTCACGATTCAATGTATTTTTTGTTACGGGTTCACGCTCTAATCTTGGCCATAACGCTCCTTTGACTAGGTTGGTACGACAATACAACGCCATCTCTAAAACTAAAGAAGTCGACATATTTGTCGACAAAATTCATCGTTTTAAGAAGACTCTGATTACCTGATGTTTCTAGAAATGTTTTGTATTAAAATAATATTTTATACAATTTTTTTTCCAACAATTTGTAATTTATATGTATAATATATTTATAATCTATATATTAAATCTAATCCTACTAAGTCACCTTTAAAATAATTATTTTTTTGTTGTAATTTTTATATCCGCTGTATTAACCATTTTAACAACACACATTGTTTGTTACTCGCTCAAATGAAAACTTAATTTTCATTATTATTGTAATGCATGCTGTCCTCACCTGTCAATGCTGTGTGACATTTGGTTTTAAGCTTCTAAGAATTGTTATAAATCTGCGAATGTACACTGTGTTGGTGAGCTAATAAATAAATAAATATAGAGAAATAAATACTTATATAGATAGAAATATCCAAGACTCAGGTACAAATATTCGTGCTCATCACACATATATTTGCCCTTACCGTTACCTTGATTACAGTTGGATTACCTAAATAAAAAACATAAGAGTAGCGAAGCGAGACTTTTTCTAGTCAACTAAATTGGATGAATTAGGTCTTCATTCATCGTGACGTGTTCGACTAGATTCGTTGGGGGTGATCGATGGAGCCCGCGACACGGCAATCTAGCGACCCGTCTTACTTATGAATCAGAGTGGACGTCATTTCCATCAATAAACTCGTGTCTACGATCGGGAAACACCTTTTCTTATCCTACTAATATTATAAATGCGTAAGTTTGTGTGTGTATGTGTCTGTGTGTGTGTGTGTGTGTGTGTGTGTGTGTGTGTGAATGTTTGTTACCACTTATCACCGTAATTACTAAACCGATTTTGATGATATTTGTAATGGAGATAGCTTTTACTTTTTTTATCCCGGAAAAAGGTTAACCCGCGAAACCGCGGCCCGCAACTAGTCATAATAAATTTCCAGGTCTTTTAACTTTTTGTAACGTTTGACCACAAATCGCCTGATGTTAAGTGACTATTTGGTTGTAGATAGCGCCACGCTACACCTGGACCGGGAACTGGCTCTCAAGTGAGACTGCCGGAACACACCGATAGGTGCTTCGCGACAACTTCTTAACAAGAGAGTAGGTAGCACTAGAAAATACCCTACCACCAAGCCAAACGTAATTCTGGCAAACTGGTCTATTTCGAAGTTACGAAGCAGTATCTAGTTCTTTATTAACTTTCTAGGAATACTAGTACAGTCAGCGACAAGAGTAGCTGATCGTTCTCGATTTTCCAAATGTGTTTCAAATCAGTAATTATTATTGTTTTTTTTTTACATATTACATGGTATCATTTTGACCACAACATAACACACCTGATTTTAGGTGATGATGAGGTCAAAAATTGGTGTCTAAGATGATGAGGATAATAGAAAAAAGTGTGATTGTTCAGCGACTTTTGTCGTTGACTGTACCACATATATTTATAAACGTAGCTTGTTAACTGATGAGTTCTGAATATAAATCCCAGTATAAATGTAGTATACTGTACTAAGGTTTGACCTTCCACCACACCGTCACTTAACATCAAGTGACCTGTGGTCGAACGATCATACAAGTAATAAAAAAAAGTATTTAACAAAAAAAAATCTGAGAAAATCTCATTTCACAGATTACATTTTAAAGAAAATAGAACTTAAAACAAGACCGCATTATAAACGATCATCTAACAATTTTTCGTCATAAATGTGCTATTCTACAAATTAGAAAAATATTCCAATCCTAAGATTTAATATTAGCAATCTGTAACAGTCCCGGTTCTAATAAGAAATTGGATCGGCCCAATAAGGCGCGCGAATCGAACGAAACTCAACAGAGCGCAATTTTATTAGGGTTCCACACGTAAAGAAAACCCTTTGCGAGATATGGTATTTGTGTTTCCGTCTTCACAATATACATAATTTTTATTTGTAGCAAAAATAGCAAAACATATGTATACATTAGCAATCAAAAAATCAGATACATAATACAGATATACCTGGAAGGGAAGAGGAAGACCAAAGGTAAGATGGATGGATTGTATAAGGATCGATATGAATGAAAGGGGAGTGAATAAGCGATGACGGCTGATAGGGAAGAAGAGTACATGCTGCGCCGACCCCAAATAGATGGGACCAGGGCAAGAAGAAGAAGAAGAATACTATAACCACTTCCTTATAACTATTCAATTTTCATCAAGTAAGCTGTTTTGTGTTCGGAACCCTTTGGTCACGTGTGCCATTCGCTCTTGGCGGGGTTTTTTCGATTAATGACGTTAATATTCAGAATACATTAACGTAACATTTTAACCGCTATAATAAGATTTGGGCCGAATTCGGATTTAATTGAAATTATTGGAAATTTTTATTAATCTTTAAGAGAAAGTTGAGTAAAATAAATTTAGGAGCATAATACTGGTTCCCATTTTAGGATGGTAATATTACGTCTTTGAAGCAGGATTGGAACTAGCTACTTCCGGAAAACCGTCCCGTTTCTCTCACTGACTGAGCTATTGACGTTGGAATATAGTTTTCAGCACAAGCATGCATACTTATCTACAATCTATATTAGATATAGCGATGATGGCTCAGTGGTAGTGACGTCGGCTTGCGATCCGTAGGACGTGGGTTCGAATCCTACAATGAGCTTGAGCTTTCGGTGAAGGAAAACATCGTGATGAAACCATAGCTTGGTGGTAGGGTATTTTCTAGTACTCGCCTGGCTAGCTACCACCCTCTTGTTAAGAATCTGTCGCCAAGCACCTATCGGTGTGTTCCGGCAGCCTCACTTGAGAGCCAGTTCCCAGTCCAGGTGTAGCGTGGCGCCATCCTCGACCACATCGTCACTTAACATCAGGTGACTTGTGGTCAAACGCTACCCTGTAAATAGTAAAAAAAAAAAAAAAAAAATCTGTTGATACTAATATTATAAATGCCAAAGTGCCTCTGTTTGTCAAGTTTGTCATTTACTGTTTCACGACTGAACCGATGTAGATGAAATTCAGCATGAAAATAGTTTGAACCCTGTGGAAGAACATAGGGTCACTTTTATCACGATAAACTGTAGGCACGCGAGTGAAACCGCGAAGAACATTGTTGTAAACACGTAATAGTTAATCTCCAGAACTACTAAACCAATTTGAAAATTTTTTCATGACTGGAAAGCTACACTATCCCTGCGTGCCATCTATATATATATCTATATAAATAAAAGAAAGTCGTGTTAGTTACACTACTTATAACTCAAGAACGGCTGAACCGATTTGGCTGAAAATTGGTGGGGAGGTAGCTTAGGACCAGGAAACGGACATAGGATAGTTTTTATCCCGGAAAAGGTTCCTAAGGGATAACGAAAAAACACGCAGCTAGTTAAATATATTACTCGTAGTTTGTGAGGAAAGTTAAACTAATCAAAAACAGAACAGTCATTAGTTAGTTTAAGAAGGTCTTAGGACATCAATCTGTAGGTAATGGCTAACCACTTACCTAAATGGAGGGTCTTTTAGGGATAGCTGGCCAGGCGCGATTACAATGTCTGTCCCCCTAGGGACTCCCTAACGGCCCTTGACATCGCTTAGATTTTAGTAGCCCTTGGAAAACCTACAGTAAGCCCAAACGGAATAGATAGATCAAGCCGTTCTGCAGTACTACAAAATACACTCCTTCAAGAAAAAACGAAAAGGGCAAAGCATTCTTCAGGGTTGGCAACGCATCGCTCCTAGTGTTGCAAATGTCGACGGTAACCGCTAACCATCAGGCACACCGTCTGCTGTTGCCGCTGAGCCATCATCGTTTTTAGTTTAACTTTCCATCAAAGTTGGAAAAAAATAAACAAAAAGAAACCAAGCGAGTTTAGAATCTGTCGCAAAACACCGATCAGTGTTTTCCGGCATTTGACTTGAGAGCCAGTCCCCAATCCAGGTGTAGCGTGGCGCCACCTTCGACCACATCGTCTCTTAACATCAAGTGATTTGTGGTCAAGCGCTACCCTATAAGCAGTTATAGAAATCAGACAAATAACAGCTGTAGTGCCTGTAGTGAACACGAAGACAGTGGTGGGGGCATTCACCAGGCGACCACCGTCGAGGACGGACGTGCCACGCTTCTGCGTGTATACGACAACTACCGTATCATGATTCAAGTGTTTTATTTGAGCATTCTACAAGTGGCGACGAGGATAAATGTGAGTTTACTATATAAATTAGAAAAAGAAAAGAAAAAGCATTCTACAACAGCCAAGACTAGAGAAGTCCAAAGTAGAACTTCAACCTTTTCCTTTACCAAAATGATAAAGTTTGAAACACGTCGGTCAAGCCCTCAAACGTGTTCGAAGTAAAGTCAAACTTTTCGGTCCGCATCCAATTTCCGTCCCGCGAGGCAAAGGGGTCGAGTTGGACCTTCGCACGTCACCGGGGTGCCATCAGTTACTAAGTTTGAACATCAGGGGGCAGCGGAAACTTGGGCATGATTAAATAAAATTAAAAAAAAAAAAAAAAAAATTGTCAGTATCACTTTTTTACCACAAGTCTCAGTGGCCGGCCGGGCTCAGTGGCGTATGCCAAGCAGTGGACTGATACAGGCTGATGATGATGATGACCACAAGTCTTCTGATGGCGATGTGGTTGAAGCTGGCGCCATACACCTGGACTGGGAACTGGCTCAAACTCAAACTCAAACTCAAAAATATGTTTATTCAATAGGATACATTGTGATCACTTTAAAACGTCAACTTAAAACTAGCTACGCCTGTTCCAACCTCCTTACGCCGGCAAAAGAACAGGCAAGAAACGCCCGGCAGGTAATTTTTTTGGCGCGATCACATTGACAATTTTATTCTTATTACTAATTGATTGAATTGGAGCAAGTTCACTAAAATCCCAAGCTTTTTTTTGTCATCTAATAGTCCGATATTTTTTATTTAGCTTTACTAATAAGAAGATTTCTCTTGTTTGGTTGTACACATTGGGATATGGGAACATGAATATTAACGAGTTGCGGGATCACAACCAAAGCAGACCAGACCCCACAAGCAGCACCCGTTCACGAGTTGACGCATGTGCCAGCCATCGCTCTCCTCGACCATATGAGAGGGAAGAGGGCGACCCGACACATGACGCCGCTGCAAGCAAAGTCACTTTCGTGAGCATGACTGTTTTGGCTGTTTACCGAAAATGGTTAGAATAGGGGAAATAGGGAGAATAGATAGATAGAAAGAAAGATAGATAGATTAACTACAATCCCAAGCTTGTTTGTCATCTAGATAGTCCGATATTTTATAATAAGCTTTACTAATGAGATTTCTCTTTATACGAATTTGAAATTTTGTTATAGACAAGTCTTGAATTTCACTTGGGATTTTGTTGAAAAAGCGTACACATTGACCTTTGAACGAGTTGCTAACTTTATGGGCTCTCAAGTGAGGCTGCCGGAACACACCGATAGGTGCTTGGAGACAGATTCTTAACTCGCGGCTGGTAGCTAGCCAGGCGAGCACTAGAAAATGCCCTACCACAAAGCTATGGTTTCATCACGATATTTTCCTTCACCGAAAGATCAAACTCATTGTAGGATACGAAACCACCACCTACGGATCACAAGCCGACGTCACTACCACCTCATCGCTCCAAGCAATAATTGCGGATAATAGCTCGAAGGCACTCTAAATAATCTATTTTCAACATCATTTTAACAAGTCCTTGTTATATATAGAATAGGAGAAAAACGGTCGTAACCACTTAAAGGCACTTAGCATATTTTTCAATGTATAAATCTCTTTTATCAATTTTCTGAAAGGAAAGACTCTCTGCTATAGATATATATCATGTAGATTAGCATACATACCTATTTATTGAAAAAAATTTTCCTTTTTTAATTGTATTTTTTAGTTTTTTTTATGTAATAGATTGGCAAACAAGCAGACGGCCCGCCTGATGGAAAGCGGTCACCGTCGACTATGGACATCTGCAACACCAGGGGAGCCACTCGGCGCAAAAGTCAAAAGTCAATTATTTTCATACAATAGGATACATTATGGAAATCTCTAAATTTATATAACTCAAAGGCGACTGACTGACATAGTGATCTATAAACGCACAGCCCAAACCACTGGACGGATCGGGCTGAAATTTGGCATGCAGGTAGATGTTATGACGTAGGCATCCGCTAAGAAAGGATCTCGATTAATTCTACCCCCAAGGGGATAAACTAGGGGATGAAAGTTTGTATGAAACTTTGTCAATTTTAAACCGATCGAGCTGAGACTTTGCATGCATAGAGCTGTAACAGCTAGTTTGACATAAGCTCCATAGAAGTAATGTCAAATTTATGTCAAACCGTGGATGGATCGGTTGTTGAAACCGTCCGTAAGTCACTGCTCGTAAACAAATCCTAAACTAACGAATTATGCTAGAATGATAGAGCGATATATAGATCGTAACCTAACTTTACGATACGTGTACAAACCGCTTATTTGTGTCAACATAAATATAATAAACTTCGCATATCGTACTAATTCAACAGTTAACACATACTAAACATTACAGTCTCTGATGAGCAGCTTTACTGCATGTCCTTCATTATTACTAGCTGTTCCCCGCGGTTTCACCCGCGTGAGCTACAGTTTATCGCGATAAAAAGTGGCCTATGTCCTTTCTCAGGCTCTAGACCACCTCTGTACCAAATTTCATTTAAATCGGTTCAGTAGTTTATGCGTGAAAGCGAGACAGAGTTACTTTCTCATTTTTTTACAATATAAGTAGGGAAGTAGGGATGGTATGGATTAGCTGCAACACGTGGTTACGGTTGGTAAGAAGTAATCTATGGGTTAATCCAAGGAATAAGCTATCTCCGTTCCAAATTTCACTCGAATCCGGCGAAACAGGTCGGGTTCGGTTTCTTTACTCAGCGTGAAGAATTAACTAACATACAAATTCACTCACAAACTAATTTTAGATTGCTATTGTGAGAAACATTTGTAATTCATAGCACGGTAGAAATATTACAGACTCTTCGTCATAAAATGCCGTTCTATTTCTTAGTTCGGATACGTTTGTATGTGTCAACAAATGATAAAGTTCCCAGGTCGTATATTAATTGAACAGCTGACATTTACTAAATTGCAGTCAGCAGAGCAGCGGAGTAACTTTACCGTCCTTCTTATATTACTGACAGCAACAAAGAAGAGAAAAGATGCTTGGCCACTTAATAAGTCATGAGTCATCATCATCATCATCAGCCTGTATCAGTCCACTGCTGGACATAGGCCTCTCCCAAGATACGCCACTGAGCCCGGTCTTCGGCTTTTCTCATCCAACGACTGCCAGCCACGCGTCGCAAGCTGTCGCTCCACCTAGTCGCAAGGCGTCCTACACTACGTTTGCCAAGTTGCGGTCTCTACTCAAGAACGCGTCTACCCCGACGGTTGTCGGTTCTGCGGCTTATATGACCAGCCCACTGTCACTTCAGCCGGTGTCGGTGACTTTAGTTCTCTGAAGGATCACCTCATTCAGTCTTGAGTACGAGTATTTAAAAACCATCTTAGAAGGAAAAGTAGAAGGACATTTAAAGACCAAGTTAAAGAAAGGATTGACGTCATGTCATAGAGAGGTCAAAAATATGGCCGAGCACCGAACCAGATGGATTGCCGGCGCGCCGGCAAAAGGACAGGTAAGAAATACCCGGCAGGTAATTTTTTGGGCACGATCACATTTACAATTTTATTCTTACTACTAATTGATTAAATTGGAGCAAGTCCACTACAATCGCAAGCTTTTTGTCATCCAAATAGTTTTTTACTCGCATAATAAGCTTCATAGAGATATTGTTATCGAGAAGTCTTGAATTTCACTTGAAAAATACGTACACATTTGAAAGAGTTGCTGACTTTATGGAGCCTAGTAGTGGGTACAGCAATTTTGTCTTTGCTGCTCATACCTTGTTACAAGCCGTAATTCACTTCAAAGTTCCACCGCTGACATTTAAAGCCGCACCGACAAGTAAACGTCTCACCATTCGTAATGTTCCAACAGTAAATTGAGTCGTCAGAGCTGTTCACGTGCATCGCAATAAAACTAATCAAACGGTCCGTGTACAGTTTCAATTTGGACGGTTGACATTTGATGTAATAAATGCACATTGTAGTCGCGGCGGCGACGACGAGAGATCGAACGGTAATAAACTGTGGCAGAATTAGAATGGACGATGGCGGAACGTACGGCTGTGAGCAGTAGGGAGGCAGATGCAGCATGCAGTAGTGCGCAAACATTACCACTTTTTTTTATTTATTTCGTCCGCCGCCTTTTGTTGGGGCGGGAGGGGGTCACTGTAACAGTCTACCCACCCGCCCCGACGGACAGGCCCGGAACTCCCTCATTCCGTATCCAGCAAACATTACCCCTAGTACAAGTTTTAAAAAATTTAAAAGTTTTCGTAAACGTCAAAGTTTACTACCGCTAACTTGTCAAAGTGGCAACTCGTACTGCCTACATTCAAAAAGTAACTCGATAACTTTGTTTGTATACGAATACCATAATTTGAAAAACCCGTATCACCGATTTTAGTTCCTCCAAGTTTTGGTAAGATTTGGACCTAGCCAAGATGCATTCTTTAATTATTATTATTCGCTCTTTTATACAATCCAAATCAAAAGGTCGATTTTCTTTGGTATTTTCAAGTCGAGTGATTACATAATAATCACTATTAAATTAACTAAAGGAAATGAAATGGCGGAACAATCCAAAGTAGCCTCCGATAACAAAAGACGTCACTTGTCTTCGCTTTGTCCTGCGCCTCCTCCCGCCAGTCCTTCACCTGGAGTGAGCGCAAGTACATAGTGACTTCGTCTCTCCAGCGATACCTGGGACGGCCGACCGGGCGACGACCACCCAGCCGTCCCATGTATGCTCGTTTCACCGCACGATCCTCTCCCAATCTTTCAAGGTGGTCGAGCCAGCGAAATTTGTGCGCTTTTATCATATCAATATGCAAGTTTGAAGCAGCGTCCCTTACTGTTATTCGCGATGAGGTGGACCCACAGACAGTGGTACCGACAGATTTAGCGTATTCAATTAAAACGGTTTGATGTTCGGTTCAGATTTAAGGAGGTGGACGTTGTACGCGCTACTAAAATTAGCCTGCAGCTTGCCAGTGTCGAAACGTACGAGATAAATTCTGTACTAGCCTATACCCTCCTCCTCCTTGTTTCGATTGCCTATACCCTATTCGGGTCCATATGTTCGCTAATCTTAACCTCTAAGATCTGATCAGATCAACGGTGGCGCCGCGCCCGCGCACTGTCATTCCCCATCTGTCATCAGTGGCGGGCGGACGTCCCCTTTGAGCTGTGTACCTACTTACTGAAATCAATTGTTGTTTTACTATAAATCCAAGGTACAGATAGAGGACACAACATACTAACATATGAATGCAATAAATTATTATTAAAATTGAAATTGGGAACTGGCTCTCAAGTGGGCTGCTGGAACGCACCTAAAAGTGCTTGGCGACAGATTCTTAAATTCTTCTGCAGTCCTAACTTCTACCTTGTTCGCCAAGCGTTACAACAATAAAAAAGTGTTTTAAAAAGAACCTTTCAATCAAAACAACAATAACAAATCGCAATCAAAGAGCTCGCCTCTCTCCGCATCGTTTAACAAAAAACACAGTCCGTTTGCTAGAGTCTGAGATTAGAGACTACCCTCGAAACGGACACGAGTGGCTTGAAGGGCCGCCGAGAGCGCTCCGTGTGACGTCACGGGACGTCTCCAGACCATTGCACTGTTTGATGAATACATCTTGAGGGTACGGGAACTTGCATGTTTTCGTGTTTTAAACTTTATTTAGTTTACCACATGCGCCCAGTTCCACCCGTTTCTTCTCGTTATCCTGCGGGAAACTTTTTCCGGGATAAAAAGTAGCCTATGTTTTAATCCAAAGTATAAGCTATCTCCATTCCAAACTTCCCTCAAAAAGGAAGTAGGATTTCACAAAATCCACATATCTTAAAAGTTTTAGGTTTACTTACTTTATTTACTACTTATAGGGTAGCTTTTGACCACAAATCACCTGATGTTAAGTGACGGTGTGCTCAGAGGTAGTGTCAAGCTACACCTAGACTGGGAACTGGCTCTCAACCAGGGCTGTCTTAACACAGATATGTGCATGGCGACAGATTCTTAACAAGCCAGGCGAACCTATGGTTTCATCACGATGGTTTTCCTTCACCGAAAACTCAAGCTCATTGTAGGCATTGTAGAATTGGAATAAAATAATCCCTACTAATATTATAATGTAACTCTGTATGTCTGTCTGTCAGTTTGTCTTTTACGCCGAAACTACTGAACCGATTTAAATGAAATTTGGTACAGAGATAGTCTAAAAACTGAGAAAGGACATGGGCTACTTTTTATCGCGATAAACTGTAGCCCACGCGAGTGAAACCGCGGGGAACAGCTAGCATTCTACATAAATAAGATATAAATGCCTTGTTTATAATGCAGACTATAATAGGATGGTAGACAGAATGAGACGAGACGGGACGGGACACTAAAGTAAAAAATAAGATTGCCCAACTTTCTCAAGACCTACGGGCCCCTCGAATCTGGGTAATCCATCATATCCTGTTTAATCCGGATCTAGGGAGCGGCCGCCGCACCCGGCGCTGCCCGGACTTCACCCGGCGGGTTTTTTAATTAATTCCCCGGATATGAGAAGAGATTACTCTTTTCAAGTGTCTGCTTTATCGACGGAGTTTATCTAAATTAAAGATGTTTTTAAAGGCAAAGTGCTTTTTTTGTTGCTCTCTTTTCGTTTTTCTAGTTAAAGGTTAACGCTTAATCGCCGTATGCGCCAAATTTTCTACACGAATAAATTATTTTATTAGTTTGTCACAAAGCAAAAACATTTTTAAACGGTTATAGTGAACTCCAATTTTCATCCTACACGGAGAGAAAAAAGACCTTCCGAAATACCGTTTTCCTTCTGAGTCAAAAGGGAAGGACTTGTAATATAGAAGGACAACTAAGGTAAAATAAGGAAGGAATCGGTCTTGGAAGGTAAGACTCAGAAGGAAAGTCAGATTATTTTTCTCAGTGTATATATATAATCTTCGTCTTAACGACAATACTAATCGTAAAAAAGTCGTGAAAAAATCAAACGTTGTTAATAAGTTTATGTTATAAGCAAGTAAGGCATTATGTTTTTATTTGAGCAATTTTTATTGGCAGGTGTTCACGGTTTTACCGTTTTTAGTGTTTTTTATGCGTAGTCAGCATTTTTTGACGTGAGGATAAATAAATGGTCAGTCACTAGTCGTTAAAAAGTATTCAAGGCACATATATACCTTTAGAAACTGTACATAGAGGCAGCTGGCAGTACGCTTGTCCACTACAACTTTATTGGTGCGATTAACTCGACCAGAGCACTGGCTTAACTCAACCGACCGACGCTCCGAGACTTTGTTACGTTTTATACCGAGAGGGTTTTAGTCAGTGTTTCCACTTACGATTTAGGTTTTTACCCTAATTATTTTGGTACTATAGTTAAAAAAAACCTTTGAAAACCTAGGGATTTAGGCGGCATAATTATTGTTATAAACTAAAATTTCAAAAAACCCCGGATCGATTTTCATCAAACAAGAACCACCCCGCAAGAATACTGGCTTTCAAATGAAAAAAAAAACGCATCAAAATCGGTCCATGCGTTTGAGAGCTACGATTGATTCAAATTCGTCAGTTCAGTCATTCTGACAGTAGTTAATCGCGATGATAGGTGCGCATAATTAAAGTGTTTCATAATATCGACGTTGTGCGTTCGATAATATCAAAAATAATCAAATTTAAAACTTAAGTTGCATATTTATGTATTCGTATGGAAAAAAAAAACTACTAGAACAATTAACCTAAAACTAAAAAACTAGATAGAGATATCTTGATAACATTTTTTTACAAGACGACTATCATCTGAATCTAATGAAAACTTAAGATTTACAAGAGGACGTACTGAAGCTTATTGTCAACAACATGCAATCCAGAAAAACACCTCTGTGGAGAAATTTTATTACTCCAAAATTAGTAGCAGCGCTAGATAGGTGTCAATTGAGTATGAGAGATTCTGTGTTCATTCTTGAAGCAACTATTGAAGCACTTGGATATAATTTTGATGAATTTCCGATAATTAAGTCTTCCATCTAAAGAATTCGGACAGAAAAACGGAAGGAACGCGCTGAAGCCATACAAAATGATTTCCAAAATAAGGTACCGGAAGTTGTGACTGTTCATTGGGACGGCAAGCTTTTGCCTGCATTAAATGTTCGGAAATCAAAAGAAAAACGTCTTCCTACAGTTATTTTTAGCCGTAGCCGAAAGAGCGGTTAAGTTAATGCAAGACTTTCATGGATTAATCACTGTTGAGGAGGAACAAAAATATATTTTATTACGTTGCGTACAAGAACACCCAAAAATTATTCCTGACTTTAACAAACAAAATTTTAAAAATAAATTTAAACAATAACATTATTCTTTAATGTAAATTATTAAATTATTTATTCATTTACATTAAAAATAATTAATTTGGGTGTATTGGAGTCTAAATTAAGTAATAAAAATTAAGTTCTTAATTCCTCTTACAGTGAGTCAGTACAAATTTTCATGTCAAAAGTTTGGCATCAAGTCGGCACGGGTTATCGTTGTCCAATCACAATAATATTTATTATTTGAGTCAAAGAGGTCAAACCTAATAAAAATAGAGGGTATGCATAATCGATTTCGCGAAAAAAAAATTTTCCCTTATGTCTTGGGACACCCTAATATAGATATAACATATAGAACCCAAGAGAAAAGAGTAGATACTAGGCACCACTTAACACAGCTTAACACAATACCCAGTATGTGAACATCTTTATCGTCAATCCCATCGAAAGCAAAACTTTCATCATCAGACGAAACTTCCAACCATAATCCATTGTCGTCGCCCACTACTTTACCACTGTGGCGTAGTGACATTAGCGGCAGTGGGTCAAGTCTAGGCAAACAGCGTGATTTCACTGCCACAGACTAAAAATTTACTCAAACAATGCCCTCATCATCAGCCTGTGTCAGACCACTGCTGCACAAGGTAAGCCACTGAGTCTGGTCTCCAACTCCTCTCCCCCAACTCTTGGCTCCACCTAGTCACAGGGCGTCCTACACTACGTTTGCCAAGTCGCGGTCTCCACTTAAGAACTCTAGTCTACCCCCAAACGGTTATCGGTTCTGCGGTTTATATGACCAGCCCACTAGCTAGCTAATTCTGTGAGCTATGTCTGTGTCCTTAGTTCTTTGACTCTGTCAAATCTCCAGCTAAGCAATTGTTGCACCTACTAACTGTGGTTAAAATGACGTCATAATTTAACGATAACATTGTCGAAATCTGACAGGTTAGAGTTAAAGCTCCAGTAAAAAAGCTGTCTGTCTCGTGATGCAACAAATTTTAGTTACAGTTCAAGTTTAAATTAAAGCCACAGTTAATTTTAACTGAAACAGTAACTTTGACTATGATTATTTATCATTGTGCAACCCAGCTTTACTGCGCTTTACTAAAAACACAAAATAGAGTTTAAAGAAACCTAAGATACCTACAGATAGCGAAATGGGACATAAAACGAATTACATATTTCGAGCCAAAAAGAAACACAGAAGTCTTACTTTAAGGTCGCGTCTTAAAAACTCAAGACTTTACCTACTGGATTAATAAATCCGTTCACTGCTCCACTCACCCACTAGCTATTTAGGTGGAGAAATGTGATTCTTAACACAAAGGAATAAGGGTTACACTGTGTGGTTGAAAAGACGTATGCTCGGAGATAACAGCTTGATGCAAATTTAATTAGAAACTTAAGTAAGATATGAATAGTGATGGAGTAAAATTATGACCAGTCTTGGTCCATGTTGCTGTCCCGGTTTAGAAACGACTTTTTTATCTCGTCCTTCTTGGTGGTATGACATTTTCTAGTGCTCGCCTGGCTAGCTATACCGCTGAAGTTAAGAATCTAGCGCCAGGCACCTATCGGTGTGTCCCGGCAACCTCACTTGAGAGCCAGTTCGCTATCCAGGCGTAGCGTGACGCCACTATCGATCACTCCATCCCTTTACATCAGGTGACTTGTGTTCAAACGCTACCCTGTAAGATGCAAAAAAAAACTATAATTATAGACGAGAGAGCACCTTGAAAAAAGTCGTGTAATTTGTTTAATACAAGGTTAGTTTTTTCTTTAAAATTCTGGATGGACACTGAAAACATTTCGCTTCTACTGTTATAATGCGAACGGCGACGGAGTGGAACACCTTACCAGCGTCTTTGTTTCCCGATAGGAATAACTTGGGAGCCTTCAAGTCAGATTGAATAGGTATCTTCTAGGCATCATGCTCCATCATCGACCTCGTCAACACTTACCATCAGTTGAGACTGGGATCAATTTCTCGCCTATCCTTCTTCCTACTAACATTATAAACGTGAAAGTTTTTAAGCATGGAAAAAAAAACGGACTGCTACATAATTTATCAGACCTGTAGTCTTGCACCTTCCACCCCTACGCAAAGAAATTCAAGTGGGAGATGCTTATCTCGATCCAAGTCCGCCTAACACAAACTGCGCGCCCCTGGGAGAAGGGAGATTGCCTTCATAGAATTTTCATAACGTACTACATTCTTGAGGAGCCCACTTCTGATGTTGCGAATGGTTAAGCTGCAAGTTTTTTTTTTTATTATTTAACTGAAGGTGTTGACTAACCACCTTTTTTGCACTTCTTCTGACTGAATACAGCATGTCAACAATTAATATTTAAGATCTTTATTTGATTCGAAAGAAAACTGAGCAAATTCTTTAACTTACATACTTCTAATTCACCAAACATCATAAATACTAGTGACATACATACCGTCGCACCCATACATTGTCTCGTACAAAATCACGACATTTAATAAACTGGAACTTACCTGAAAGCAAAGAAAAATACTATAAATCTGTACATTTTATTGATTGACCGATGAGACTCCCTGATTAATCACGAAATCTCGAAAAATACAAAACCTATGACGCTGAATTTTGACGTGCACCTTCATTTTAGGTACAGTCAGCAACAAAAGCAGTTGATCGTACTAGATTTCCTAAATGTGTTTTAGATCTGTATGACGTGGTTTTTTTTTACATTTTACAAGGTAGCGCTCACACCACAACATAATACATCTGGTTTTAAGTGATGATGTGGTCAAAGGTTGGTGTTTGTGATGATGCCGGTATTCTGAAATTGCGTTATTGTTGAGCGACTGTTGTCGTTGACTGTACTAGGTGCTCTAACCTATGGATTAGAAAAAAGAATCATCCCCTAAAAAAGTAAATCAATGTGGTAAAATTTGTCTGGAAAAATATTAACTTTCCCGTAGACGCAGCCGTGGGGCAGACCACTAGCTTATAATTATACAGACACACATAACACACTGCACTAACATTTAATGCAGTGGTGCACTAAAATAAATTCTTTTGTTAAAATCTAGCTGCGGTAACAAAACAAGAAAGGTTTCCTTGGCTAAACGTTACAAACGTTGTTAACAGTGACCTATGTTGTATTATGAATTGTCATCATCTCCTTTATACTTTTTAAAACACTTTTATTAGCTTGACTTGTAACTAACTAACTAACTAACTAACAATGTAATCAAATCTTAGAAGTCAATTTTCACCTACTTCTAATTGTCGTATCGACTTGAAACTTCGTATGTGTATGTAATCTCGGTGACAATGCAATAATTTGGTATCATCGACCTGGTCTGATGATGCAGCCGGAAGGTGGTTAGGGCATCTCTTCGCTGGCTACTAGTAAACCCCTCGTGTTTGAGCTCATATGAATCGTCTTGATGAGTACAATAGATTGGACTTAGTGACGAGGGTCTGATGATGCAACCGGAAGGTGGGTAGGGGATCTCTGCAGTGGCTACTAGTAAACCCCTCGTGTTTGGGCTCATATGAATCGTCTTGATGAGTTCAATAGATTGAACTTGGTGACGAGGGTCTGATGATGCAACCGGAAGGTGGGTAGGGGATCTCTGCAGTGGCTACTAGTAAACCCCTCGTGTTTGGGCTCATATGAATCGTCTTGATGAGTTCAATAGATTGAACTTGGTGACGAGGGTCTGATGATGCAACTGGAAAGTGGGTAAAGGATCTCTGCAGTGGCTACTAGTAAACTCCTCGTGTTTGGGCTCATATGATTCGTCTTGATGAGTCCAATAGATTGAACTTGGTGACGAGGGTCTGATGATGCAGCCTGAAGGTGGGTAGGGGATCTCTGCAGCGGCTACTAGTAAACCCCTCGAGTTTGGGCTCATATGATTCCTTTTGATGAGTCCGATAGATTGGACTTGGTAACAAAAGACTAAAAAGTAAAATAATAAAAATATATAGTTTAAAAAACTAAAAAAAGACTTTAAAAACGCACTCAAAAATATAAAATAATTAAACTGACTTGTATTAGTTACGATATAATGGTTAATTCAAAAAGTGTGGAGCGCTTCTTTTACTGGGTAAATATAGGTACACACAACCAAAAAGCGCTCCACACTTTTTGAATTAACCATTATATCGTAACTAATACAAGTCAATTAAATTATTTTATATTTTTGAGTGCGTTTTTAAAGTGATTTTTTTAGTTTTTTAAACTATATATTTTTTACGATACGAAGTATCCTTAGTATGAATAAATCGGATATTGTGATATTTTCAAAATTAATTACAATCCTACTAATATTAAAAAGGCGAAAGTTTGTGTGTGTGTGTGAATGTTTGTTACCACGTTTTTTTTTTTTTTACTATTTACAGGGTAGCGTTTGACCACAAGTCACCTGATGTTAAGTGACGACGTGGTCGAAGATGGATGACGTATCACCGTATTAACTACTAAACTGATTTCGATGAAATTTGGAATGGAGATAGCTTATACCCTGGATAATCACATAGGCTACCTTTTATCCCGGAAAAAGGTTCCTGCAGGATAACAAAAAGACGAGGGTGAAATCGCGGGGCACAACTGGTGATAAATAATTTATATACGCTTTTTGAACTTACCAATATTACACAGAGGTAAAGGTTGTTGTGCGTACACTGAGAAAAGAATTCTGACTTTCCTTCTGAGTTTTTACCTTCCAAGACCGATTCCTTCCTTATTTTACCTTAGTTTTCCTTCTGAACCACAAGTCCTTCTCTTTTGACTCAGAAGGAAAACGGTATTTCGGAAGGTCTTTTTTCTCCGTGTATCTTACGCAAAAATCAATCATGATTTATTTAAATTTACTTTTTACAGGTCGCGTTTGACCACAAGTCATGTTAAGTGACGACATTGTCGAAACTGGCCACGCTGCATCTGTATTGGAATGATTGCACTTGCTTTGATATGCAAGTTTTGATGCTGATTGGCGTAATTTACACGAATTTGATATTTGTACCGAGATCGTTCGCTGTTTCACACTGTCAGCTTCATACTCCAAGCGTATGTAGGTAGTAGGTACCACCTCAACTAATCGGATTTTAGATCCTCCAAGAGAATACTAGACGAGCTTTCAAAGAAAAGCTCGGATCTCGCCAATTCGTTGTGCTTTATTTTGCATTCTCCTGTAGGATTTCGCTTTGTTATGTTGGCATTATGGAATAATGATGTAGGGAAAATGCACACGTAGAGATTCAAGGGAATAAGCTGCTTATTTGAAAGGGCAATATTTTTGTTTTTAACAAAAAACAATACACTTTCATACACTTACAGAATCAGACAATTAAATCACTATAAAACAAAGTCGCTGTCGCTGTCTGTCCGTCCCTATGTATGCTTAAATCTTCAAAACTACGCAACGGATTTTAATGCAGTTTTCAGCAATAGATAGAGTGATTCAAGAGGAAGGTTTATATGTATATGTATAATACATAAATATTATATTATAGTACAGAAAAAACAAAAAAAAAATGATTTGTAAAATAGTGCCCCATATTAAAATCTACAAATCTACATGCACCAATACACTTAATAGAGTAGTCTTTTGTAGTCCTTCGCCTCTATTCAAGATGCATTCTGCATATGTTAAATGTCTCATTACTTAATTGCATACAAAAACTTCATTTATATTAGAAGAACAACTAACAAAAATATATAATTGTAAATAGTATGTCTAACATTAAACGTTGATCGAAAAATAAAAATAGGCAACGAAAACAATTTCAGTATCCAATCATTTAGTAGCAACACTAGTGGCAAAATAAATTGGCGCCCAACACGGTGCCGACAAATCTGTGTGACGGAACTGTAGGATTTAGTAGTGAATTCAGTTTTTATAGCATTTTGAGTAATGGCCGACTAGTTGGTCTGTTATGGGACTTGTTTCGAGTAGGTTTTGTATGATTTATAGACCAATTTCTGTTATTGATTTTACTAGGAATTGTTTACAATTTTCCTGATTTTTTCGCAGTCACATTAGATTGAAGCAACTTTAAAAGAAAGAGTCTATAAAATAAGTCCACGTGATCCAGACTTCATGCCATGCCAGACTCTGAACTGGGCTGAAATAGCTCAAGGTAGAGAGAAGTGGCGCTCTCTTGTTTGGGACGCCAAGACACACCGGTGTCGCTGAGCCATCGGAGTAAGTTGGTAACGTTTTGAGTACAGGGTTTGCGATTGATTTTACACGTAACATAATTAAAAGATCACCAGAGCGAAATTTCGTAACGGTATTTTTAAATCACACTGGGTTAATTCCGCACTTTCCAATACGATTTTCAATTACGCGCTCAAGCTTTAATGCAGTTTCGCGTTCTCAATTAATAACCAAACATGACACGCAATTAATAAAACGCCGGTGACGTCACACGCCGAAACACCAATCGAAGCATTTGCGGCGAACGCGCGAAACAATTAGCCCAGTGATGCGCGTCTGTGTGACGTTTAATTATTGCACCGGGCTTGAAGATAAATTGGCGCCCAACGTGGGGCTAACTAGAGAAAACTGTTTCTTCTCATAATATGATATCTTATGTACTTGTTCTTGATACACATCGTGACGAAACCATAGCTTGGTGGTTGGAGGGCATTTTAAATTGCTCGCCTGGCTAGCTACCACTATCATGTTAAGAATCTGTCGCCAAGCATCTATCGGTGTGTTCCGGCAGTCTCGCTTGAGAGCCAGTTCCCAGCGTGGCGCCATCTTCAACCACATTAGGTGACTTGTAGTCTAAAACTACACTGTTAATTAAAAAAAAATATATTAGGTTTAAAAATGGATTCTAAGAAAAAACAATTTGCTGTTTAGCAAATTGTTATACAATTTGTTCAAAACTGTTTAAAGTCATGATGATGACGTTTACTTATACAACCAGGTTCAATGATGATTTTTTAGAACCCAACGTGGAGCTAACTAGAAGAGACAAACTCATTTCCTAAGTCAGACAACAATTCCATAAAAAAAATTACAAATGATATTTTATTTCTAAAGAGAAACGAATGGCGACGCATTCTCTGAAAACAAGTCTCCTAGGGGAGGATTTTCTAAAATGTATGTTGGCTTACACCCACTGATGCGGCAAAATAATAGTACTTGAAGAATAAACATTGATAAAACTTACAAAGTTTCTATAAGATGCATCTTCTGCTCTCTACGTCTTGATACTTTCTAAACTTGAAGCTTCAACTATCTCCATTTAAGAATCAATTTCTCTTAAAGCCCAACGACTTCTAAACAGTATTCAAAACTTTAAGTGGAGCAATAAAACTGGATAGCCTTAGAAGACTATTCTGAATGGAGCGTTTTAACTGCACTTAAGTTACTTTGGCTTTTTAGCACCATGAAAAGCTATGAAAATGCTTTTGAAGTTGTGGCGTATCTATCTTGTCTTCGTACCAGAACCTCTATTGTAAAGACTTGGCCCATTCACCTAAATTAGTTTAAAACGCTTCCTCTTGAGCAACTTGGGCCAGCCCCTTACAAAACAGGTTTTGGTACGGCGCGCAGTAACTACGCGCTATTCTGTGCCCCGCTCGTCTCGTGACAGCTGAGGGCGGGGGTCAGTCCTCTCTCGACTGCGCGCGCGCTTGTGTGTCCCATATTCCCTTGCCTACCTTACCATTTATTGTTTTCGTTATTTATATTTCTTTGTTCTTTGTAAAACTAAATTAATTCTAAAATTACATAGTTTCTTAAAATTCTATCATTCTATCATTTCTATCGTACTATCGTTCACCGGCCCACATCAACCTTCCGATCCGAAGTCAGTGTTACTGCGTAGTAGTGTGTGGTACAAGTTGCGAGCGGTGAGCGAAATTTTTTTTTTAAAATGACTAACCGTGGTGTTGACGATCTGGCCCCAGAAGTGCTAAGAGTAGGCGTGAGGGTTCCGCCATTTTGGCCTGAAGAGCCAGGCTTGTGGTTTGCACAGGTCGAAAGTCAATTTATATTGTCGAAAATAACGACAGATGAGACCAGGTTTTGTTACGTAGTGGCGCAGCTAGACCACGTGTATGCTGCGGAGGTGAAGGATATCATCACCAATCCTCCTCCGACCGAGAAGTACACAAAACTAAAAACGGAACTAATAAAGCGACTTTCAGCGTCACAAGAAAAACGAGTGAAGCAGCTGTTGATGCACGAGGAGCTTGGCGATAGGAAACCATCGCAGTTCCTACGCCACCTTCAGAGCCTCGCCGGTCCAGCTGTACCTGGAGATTTTCTGACCACCATTTGGTCAAGCCGCCTACCTGCTAATATTCAGACGGTGATTGCTTCACAGGTAGATCTTCCCCTAGAAAAGCTAGCTGATTTAGCAGACAAAGTGCACGAGATAGCCCCTTCAACTCCTCAGGTGGCAAGCACATCTAGAGCTGCTACCGCTGCTCCTGCACCCTCAACACCGTACGACGATCTCAGCAGGCAAGTCTGTGAACTCACTAGGCAAGTAGCGAAGCTAGCAGAGCAAGTGTCCAGCGGAGGACGTTCACGCTCACAGAACCGATACAGACGGGATAATCGCTCTCGTTCACGCTCACGACCAAGGCAACCACCACCCAATCACCCACACTGTTTTTACCACTTCACCTATGGAACCAAGGCGCAGAAATGTAAGCAGCCGTGCAGTTTTAGCTCGGAAAACTTCCAGGGCGGTCGCAAGTAGCGGCCAACGACTGCCCTTCGTCAACAGGCCGTCTATTCGTCACCGATCGCGTATCGAAAATGCAGTTTCTCGTAGACACTGGTTCAGACTTGTGTGTTTTCCCGCGATCAGCTGTCAAGACGCCCTGCTCCAAGTCGAAGTTTGACCTATCAGCTGCAAATAACTCGGTTATTCATACCTACGGACTTACTCAGCTGCAGCTTGATTTAGGACTTCGACGTGCTTTTACTTGGAGTTTCACGATTGCTGATGTTTCTAGACCTATCATTGGAATAGACTTCCTCAGTTATTATGGATTGCTCGTGGACTGCAAAAACCAACGACTGATTGATGGAATCACCTCACTTTCAGTAAACGCTCTGTACACTGGTTCAGCTGACGACATCTCATCTATTAAAGCTGTCACAGGTGAATCGGACTTCCACCAACTTTTGCGTGAGTATCCAGAGATTACCAGACCTGCAGGTGTTCCTTCAACGCCTAAGCATAACACTCTGCATCACATCAGGACGACACCGGGTCCTCCTGTGTCTAGCAAACCTAGACGTCTTGACCCAGTCCGTTTGCAAGCAGCTAAGAAGGAGTTTGAAGATATGCTGGCAAGCGGCATAGCCAGGCGTTCTGAAAGCCCATGGTCGTCTGCACTACATCTGGTAAGGAAAAAGGACGACGGATGGAGACCGTGTGGTGACTACCGCGCACTTAACGCCAGGACTATACCAGACAGGTACCCCATCCGCCACATCCAGGACTTCTCTCACCAGCTTGCAGGATGTTCTGTCTTCTCAACGGTTGACCTTGTCAAGGCATACAACCAGATCCGTGTAAATCCGGATGACATACCCAAAACAGCACTAACGACTCCCTTTGGACTGTTTGAATTTGAGTACATGACCTTTGGACTAAGGAATGCTGCTCAAACCTTCCAAAGATTCATTGACGAAGTTCTTCTTGGCCTTGATTTTTGTTACGGGTACATAGACGATATCCTGATCTTCTCTTCTTCGATAGAAGAGCACAAGAGACATTTACGTCAGTTGTTCGACCGTCTCAAGCAGTATGGAGTGCTGATCAACACTTCCAAGTGTATACTAGGCAAGTCGGAAGTAGATTTCTTGGGATACCACGTCTCAGCTGCTGGTACTCGACCGTTGGATTCTAAGGTCCAAGCTATTAAAGGTTACGCTGTTCCCAAGACCATAAAAGAACTCCGACGCTTCTTAGGTATGATGAATTTCTACCGCCGTTTCATCCCCAACGCAGCCCAGTTACACGCACCGTTGAACGCCATTTTATCTGGACCTAAAGTCAAGAGTTCTCACCCTGTAGAGATGACACCTGACCTCATGCGCGTTTTTGAAGAGTGCAAGACATCGTTGTCCCAGGCTACCTTACTCGCACATCCAGATAACTCAGCTGAATTGGCAATTGTCACTGACGCTTCTGACTTAGCCATCGGTGCTGTACTTCAACAGCGCAAAGGTACAGACTGGCAACCATTAGCCTTTTACTCGCACAAGCTCTCTAGTGCCCAGGCCAAGTACAGCCCCTATGATCGAGAACTGCTTGCTGTGTATGAGGCCATCAAGTACTTTAGGCATATGGTGGAAGCCAGGACCTTCGTGGTGTACACCGATCACAAGCCTCTGACCTTCGCTTTTTCTATGAGCAAAGAGAAGTGTTCCCCGAGACAATTTCGCCATTTAGATTTCATTGCTCAATTTACTACCGACCTGCGATATCTTCCCGGAAAGAGAAACATCGTCGCGGACGCTTTGTCTCGTGTGGAGGAGATCACTACAGCTATTGACTACCAAGCTCTTGCACGATTCCAGGATTCTGACCCAGAACTGCAAGACTTACTACTCAAAGGTTCCAGCTTGAAGCTCGAAAAGATGGAATCGGTCGACAGTAGAACACCAGTTTACTGCGACACTTCACTTGGACAGCCTCGTCCATACATCACTCCACAGCTTCGCAGACAGGTCTTCGACATGATACATGGGTTACATCACCCAGGAGGTTCAGCTACATTGCGACTGGTTACACAAAGATTTGTATGGCCAGGGATTCGTAGTGACTGTAGAGAGTGGGCTAGGCAGTGTTTGAAATGCCAACAGTCAAAAATTTCCCGCCACACCAAATCCACCCTTTCCTCCTTCCTTACCCCTTCCGCGAGGTTCTCTCACATACACCTCGACATCGTAGGACCATTACCCTTGTCTTTTGATTACAGATACTGCCTCACCGTCATCGACAGGTTTACGCGATGGCCTGAGGCCATTCCACTCAAAGACATTACTGCGGAAACCTGCGCTGCTGCCTTAGTATCTGGTTGGATAGCCAGATTTGGATGTCCAGCTCGAGTGACGACTGACCGCGGTCGTCAATTTGAAAGCCATCTCTTCAAGTCTCTCGTTGCTCTTGTTGGTGCGCGACACTTTCGCACTACTGCTTACCACCCTGCAGCGAATGGCATCATCGAGCGTCTTCACCGGCAACTCAAGGCAGCCATCATGTGCCACAACACCTCGCAGTGGACCGAAGCTCTTCCACTGGTTCTACTTGGCATACGAAGCGCGTGGAAGGAAGACCTACAGACGTCAGCAGCCGAGTTGGTATACGGTGAGCCCCTACGCTTACCCGGACAGTTCATGTCACCGAAAGACGACTTCCACTCAGATGACATCACGCAGTACGCAACCCGCCTCCGAGCCCATATCCAGAAGTTGACACCCAGACCAACGACGTGGCATACTTCGACGCCATTTTACTTTCCACGAGATCTGCATGACTCGTCGCACGTATTCCTGCGCCAAGATCACGTGCGCGGCTCACTAGAACCACCCTATGCTGGTCCCTACTTGGTCATCAAAAGACAGCCGAAGTTTTTCACACTTAACGTTAAAGGCAAGAATGTCACTGTCACCGTCGACCGCCTTAAACCAGCGTATATAGCAAGTGAAGCTAGAACTCAACTGGACACTGCTGTAAAAGAGAAACGTACACCTCCAGTACCATTACCACCCGTGGAAAGAAGGACCCGAAGCGGCAGAGTAGTTCGCTTTCCAGACATTTTTCGACCATAGTCATGGTCTGGCCGGGGGGAATATGTGGCGTATCTATCTTGTCTTCGTACCAGAACCTCTATTGTAAAGACTTGGCCCATTCACCTAAATTAGTTTAAAACGCTTCCTCTTGAGCAACTTGGGCCAGCCCCTTACAAAACAGGTTTTGGTACGGCGCGCAGTAACTACGCGCTATTCTGTGCCCCGCTCGTCTCGTGACAGCTGAGGGCGGGGGTCAGTCCTCTCTCGACTGCGCGCGCGCTTGTGTGTCCCATATTCCCTTGCCTACCTTACCATTTATTGTTTTCGTTATTTATATTTCTTTGTTCTTTGTAAAACTAAATTAATTCTAAAATTACATAGTTTCTTAAAATTCTATCATTCTATCATTTCTATCGTACTATCGTTCACCGGCCCACAAAGTTATTAATAACGAGAGATATGTCTTCGACAGTCCTCGTGTATTATGGTATAGATTTTATGACGCCTCGTAAACGTCGAAACACGTGTTACCGTTTTTGATGACATAATGACTACTTAGCGTATAGGTAAGAAATGGATTTAAACTCCAAGATTGTGCGTGTGTGTGATTTTAAATAATAGCATACGTCATCTGCAGTTACATCTTCGTTTTGAAATTCTATTGAACTTTACTCACTGTTAAATTCTGTACAATTTCATACCATAACTTACTGAGATGGCGCAACGACCCAAAGTGAGTGTTGATCTCCGAAAATAAAAGACGCCACTTCGCTCTGTCCTGCACCACCTCCTGCCAGTCCTTCACCTGGAGTGAGCGCAAATCCTTGGTGACTTCGTCTTTCCAGCGATACCTGATATTGATATTCTACCTTCATACAGTTCCATATAATTAAGGTGAGTCCAGGTTGGGCGCCAACAATGTAGGAAGCAAAAACAAGCAATTACGTTTCAATTTTAAAAACCATAGTCAAGCAACGGTTACCTTGTTGTTATCGCTACAAATGTATGTTATTAAACGCATGCTCGTTCGGAAATATAGCCCGTAATTTATATGGCGGCCGTGGACAGCATGGCAGGCGCGCTATTTGTACATTGCATTGCATTGAAACAGCCCCGCATCTACGGTTTTTTTACGAATCGGGACAGAAATTTGGATGAGAAGAGCCGAAGACCGGGCTCAGTGGCGTACCTTGGGAGAAGCCTATGTCCAGCAGTGGACTGACACGGGCTGATGATGATGATGATGATGGGACAGAAACTTGATAGTGGCGCCCCCTCTCACCGAGGGTTCTGTACAAACTTGTTTTTTGTTTGTTATTTAACTAGTAGATATTTTTTGGTTTTTAGACTTTTCCCTTTACATATGCTGTAAGACCTTGCTTCATGGCAAATTTCATGACTCTAGGTCAACGAAAGGTTTTGATTCCATTGTGAAATCGCAAAATATGCGAATATGTGATGCCTCAACACGTTCTTGAGAGAAAAAAAGTGTTCACAGACAGATAGACAAACAGACAGACAGACGGACAGCGGGATCCTATAAGGGTTCAATTTTTCCTTTTGAGGTAACCCTTAAAAAACTCACAAATAGACTTAGGTATATCAGCGCATTTCGAAATGAGCCCTTAGGATGTGTTTAAAAACCAACAGGGCGTTTTATGAATGAATTGATAGAATATCGAGTGCTGGATAGCGCTTTGAAATGCGCGTTTTTTCAAACATTGATTTGGCGCCCCCAAAACTGCCGTGGTTCCCCCCTCCCCCTACCCTGAATCCGGGGCTGCATTGAAAGCAAAAACACATTCACGAACGCAGCCATGCTCCGTTGAATAATTCCAACTGAACCCAAGTTACTTTAACACACTTTTGTGAACGAAACCTTAGCTTTCAGTTACGAACTAGTTAAGTAAACCTTCAATAGACAGAGTTTAAAACTCGCTTCTCTCACTAACTCCCTGTAAACAAGCCTTAAGTCCGGGACAATCCGCTCGGTTGCATCGCCGTGCGACTCACTTGATCCGTTCCGGCGAGATTCGAATTTAGAACACGAGATCGAAATTCAAATGGGGACGGCTCTATTGGATTATCGCCGGACCAATCAGGGTTCGTGTGTCCGGTGTAAGTGCTAAGTTAGTTTTGCGCTGTTACTCGTTTTGTTTTTAAGTTTAGAACTAGGGAATGGAATTCAAATGGGGACGCGCGATTGGATTGTGGTCTGGACCAATTAGTGTTCGTTTATGTCATGTACAATTTGTTTCACTTGTAACTAGCTTTCAGATGAGATTTTCAACTGCGAGGGCAATGCCTTTAGTAATACCGTTTTTAAATTATTGTCGGTGATTTCTGATTACAGATGGCCCGAAGGCCTACCAAATATGACTATTAAAGACTTTTGGTTGGTAAGACATTTTTCTAGAGCTCGTTTAGCAACCTTAAACCACTAAAGTTATAGGTACAAATATTCGTGCTTATCACACATATATTTGCACTTACCGGGATTCGAACCCGGGACCGCTAGCTTCGCAGGCAGGGACACTACCAACTCAACTACCGCATCGTCAAAAAAAAGTAATCATGCAAAATTTCTCGTGACGCAAAACAATCTTTTAATACATCCACAACATTTTATATCCCATTAACAAAACAATCTCATTGATCACAATTACAAAGGGACTATAAATACTCAAATAACAATGTCAAAATGACATCCATCATCGTAACGTATCATGATTCAAATAGGTCTTTATGACACCTAATATCCACAGACAGTTCGGCCGCGGTCTGTCCGCCGTACATTAGTGTCAATTTACCGTAACATCAAAGTTTGGTCTAACAATAGACATGTGTCCTGCGATAATGCTCGGCTAGTATCGGATTACAGTATTCAACTAGAGCTAATGTTAAATCGTTATATATAGAACTAGCTACTGGCACCTATCAGTGTTTTCCGGCAGCCTCACTTGAGAGCCAGTTCCCAGTCCAGGTGTAGCGTGGCCCCACCTTCGACCACATCGTCACTTAACATCAAGTCAGGTGACTTATAGTGAAACGCTACTCTGTTATGCTGCGGTCAAATGGTCCATTTTTCCAACGACTCGGACCACACCACACCGGACAGCACAGCGTACACCCAGCCTGTGCTCGCCTGACCGATCATAAAGTTCATTTTCCAACCAATCAAGCCACACCAGTCCGGACGGCACACCGTGGGACTCCGTAAGAAGGAAATAAATATCTCATTAAAAAAAACCTCACACGCTCAACGCGTTACGTTTACGTTCCTTTAACGTGTCCAATACCATCCGTCACGTGACGGGCGCGTCACGTAACCGGACCGAGGCGCGGCGTGAAGACGTGACTACGCTTACTAAACGTGATTACGAACAAGCGGAGTTTGTAACACTAATCAAGATTACTTTCTTGAGAGCCTTTTTGAACGCAACCTTTGACGTGACTTTTGACTTGTTAAATTACCAAGCTATAGCTACTTATAATCATAACTTTATTGGCATGAATATATGTATGCAATGTTATTACTTCAAGGTTTTCGTGTTTTAAAACGAAACGGGATGCGGTGTCAATGTAAAAATCAAATATAGCAATTTTTTTAGTAGGACACAATACAACATGATGTGTGAACTTTGTATGTACTAGATTTCACGAACCAAGCATTCACTCGTTTCAATAGAACTGTAAGAATAAGAATAAGAATCATTTATTTGCAACAAATTATACAAAATACAAAACAAAACAATATGCTATAAGAAATAACTACAAAAGATGTATTGTTGCAAACCGGCCTCAACTCAGCGTTGTGCTGCTCGTTGGACCAGCGCTGGTCTTCCGTTGAAGCCGCTTTTGATGACGTAAGGTAATTTTAAATAACAAAAATTAAATCATATACATTTTTATCCTAAAAACTATAAGTGAACATTTTACATAATATTCATTGTTTTTCAATTACAATACTTAGCATACAGGTAAGTTATGGAATTAAAACTGCGAGGATGCGCATCTATGTGTGTGTATGTTTGTGTGTGTATATGTGTGAGTGGATGTGTGACAGTGTGTGTGGGACTGTGGGTATATGTGGGTATGTGTGAGTGTGAGTGTGGGTGTAGGTGTGTGTGTGCGTGTGGATGTAAGTGTGTGCGAGATTGTTTCGTCTTACATGGCACTTGTATCACTGTACTGCAATCCGTCCACCTTGTTTAGTGAGACTTTGACATTTGAAGGGCGGTCGCTGCGGAGCGGTATGATTTACAAAATCTTTAATATTTTTTTTTGTTAATTTCCTCATTATATATACACATAAGAACATCGTGGCAATAAAGATAAAAGTATACATACTAAGAGGACTCCTAGTTTATTTTTTAACAGGTCACCAGGTCACCCCCCGCAGGTAGCGATAGATCGGGTCTTAACATCAAGTAACTTGAGATTAACCGCTACACTACAAAATTGAAAAGTTAAGCACTAATACTCACACATACCTACATAAATACGAGGCAAAACTCCCTTTACTTAAAACTTAATTTTACTTGGCTACAAAAAGCTCGTTCGCGCCGGACTTGCGAAAGCTCCGAAAGTTCCCGACACGTTTGCTATTTAACAGACTTAAAGCAACTTAGTTGCAACTTGGCGCTTTTTTTGTCGTCCCTCCGAGTGGGCGGTCCTACTAGCAACCACTACGCACACGGTGTCGTAGCAAAAGTATAAATTCGGTGAAGGAAAACATCGTGATGAAACCATAGCTTGGTGGTAGGGTATTTTCTAGTACTCGCCTGGCGGCCTGGCTAGCTACCACACTCAAGTTAAGAATCTGTCGCCAAGCACCTATCGGTGTGTTCCAGCAACCTCACTTGAGAGCCAGTTCCCAGTCCAGGTGTAGCGTGGCACCATCTTCGACCACATCGTCACATCAGGTGACTAACACGACTTTCTTTATGTATATAGTTTCATTTTTCATTCTTCTCTTTTACGTTACAGCTTTTCACAGTAGATCCCACACGAGTTTTACTTTCCAATCCCGTTGGTTAATCACTTCATAAACCGAAACTTTTCGCGTCGGATTTTACTTTTTCATCTATATAAAAAAGCGTCATTTTACGGAGTCAATTGAATTACTTTTAATGATTTCACGGTGTAACGGAGGAAGTGGTTTGCTGTCCCATAGCTGAAATTGAATATGTCTTAAACAACCTGCAATGGGCCAGGGTGCTTCATTATGATATGAATATTCTCTCTGTGACAACCAAGACTTGGTTCTTAGCAGTGGGAATGTTTTAGACTGATGTTTACTCTTATTATTTATTTCTTACAAGGTAAAGTTTGACCACAAGTCACCTGATGTTCAGCAAAGATGTGGTCGAAAATGGCATCACGGTAAACCTGGATTAGAAGTGGTTTTCATGTGGTAGCCATGCGAGCACTTGAAAATGCCCTACAACCAAGCTATAGTTTCATCACGATGTTTTCCTTCAGCGAAAGCTCAAGCTCATTGCAGGAGTCGAACCAACCTATGAATCGCAGGTGAAAGAAAACATCGTAATCTTGGTGGTAGGGCAATTTCTATTGCGCGCCTGGCTAGCCACCATCCTCAAATTAAGAATCGGTCGCCAAGCACCTATCGGTGTGTTCCGGCAGCCTCACTTGAGAGCCGGTTCCCTGTCCAGGTGTAGCATGGCGCCACCTTCGACCGTATCGTCACTTAACGTCAGTGACTTGCGGTCGAACGCTACCCTGCCACCAATGTTCCCATTAACCACTCCATAGGGGCTCCCATACAAAACTACGATGCGATGTGATACGTTGTTCCCGCATCGCAGGAACTTGCGATGCGAATGGCTGCGATACGATTTTGTGAGGCATAGCGTTGGTTCAGGTGATCATACCACAAAACTGCGATGCCAAGCGATTCAGATCGGAAGTTCTCGTAGTGCATTCGTGCAAGCTCGCAGATATTTGCGATGCGAATTCGCAGTTTTGTGTGGAAGCCCTATTTGATGATGTGATTGGTTGGCGATAAACTTTCGTATAATCCACCACTCGCTAACAAAGCTGTTAAAAGTAGATCAGAGAAATCCAAACCAGCACTCGCCCCGTATACAGTGCAACCGCAAATTCGCAAAGTTCTCCCAATAAACTTTAAAGCTAGGTCTGCACAGCTGGCAGACAATGGGGACCTCGTTAATAAGGGTCCCACTGCGAACGTGATTGAGACGCGTATGTAAACAAAGGGTATTGGGGATGTAGCTCTAAATGATATTCAATTAAAACGAGCTATAGGAAATTAACTTAGTAAATTATGTGCGGATTTACCATCGCTCGAAACGGTGAAGGAAAACGTCGTGAGGAAACCGGCATGTCCAAAAACCGCAACATTCGAGAGCATGCGACATCTACCAACCAGCACTGGGCCCGCGTCGTAGATTACGGCCCATACTTTTCCTCAGAGAGAAGGACAGAGTCCCAGCAGTGGGAACGTAATACGCTGATGATGATGATAATAATCATAGTATCCCGTGGATTTAATCTCTTTTTTTTTACAATATTGTAGTTAGCTTGCCAACGATTTTTTTGTTTAATACCAAATATTTGTCTCTTAGCAGACAAATCCGAAGCATGTCGACCGCCGAGCGGCAAAGTGGCGTGAGCGAAACTTTGAAAATTCCGCTTCGACCGGTAACTTCTCTAAACAGCTCCAAACTGCTCTGAAATGGTCTAAACTCCTCCAGAACCGTTATAGGCGCGAGAATTAAACTGTGGACGCTGTCGGAACTAGTAATCTGCAGCTGACGTCTTAGGGGGGTCTGTTTTTATGTTAATTGTGTCAAGTTTCGTTGTTTACGAGATGTTTGTAAGTGTTTTTTGGAAAAGTTGTTTTCGCATTATATTTTATGCTTGTTTTTATAGCGTGGTTTGGAAATTGTGCCGGCTTATAATAATCTACACCAATCTATATTTATCAAAGTGTGTATGATCCCTCTGAACTTCAAATCGGCATGAAACGAATTTGAACAAAATTGACAAATGCACACGTAACATGTTCAAGTTAATTTCCATTCATCGTCATCATCAGCCCATTACGTTTCCTCTGCAGGGTCCCTGACCTTCTCTCAGAGAGAGTATGGGCCGTAATCTACCATGCGGGCCCAGTGCGGGTTGGTAGATGTCGCATGCCCTTGAATGTTGCGGTTCTTAGACGTGCCGGTTTCCTCACGATGTTTTCCTTCACCGTTTTGAGCGATGGCAAATCCACACAACTTATTAAATCATAGGTCGAGAGGATCCGAATGCGGTGACGGCACGTTACCGTTCAGCCACCATAGCTCATGAGCAGTTCTCATCATTGATTCACAAAAAAAGTCAAATAAAGTCAACTTTTGTCCATTTCTTTCCCTTTAAAAACTACTGAACCCTCGTCTATCATCTGCAGACAGAAAGTAACCGCGCACGTGCCACGGAAATTGCAGAATCGACCCAAGACCGATAGCTACTGAGACAGCCATTGTGCATGTGTGTGACAATACGAATATAGCGCGACGAATTGAATGCTAATGTAATACATTCTATGAAGGAATAAGTAGATGACCCACCGTCTTTTACATCCACTGAGAAAAAAACCTGACTATCCTTCTGAGTCTTGCCTTGCAAGACCGTTTTCTTCCAAAATATAATCTTTTCCTTCCTTATTTTACCTATATTTTCCTTCTGTGTCACAAGGGAAGGAAATTTCGTCAGATTCCTTCTGTATTTTGGAAGGTTATTTTTCGCCGTGCAGTGCAACGTTCGACCTTAGTTACAAGATGTTAAGTGACGATGTGGTAGAAGAGTCTAATGTGGCGCAACGTAACGTCTGATTTGGGAACTGGCTCTTAAGTGAAGCTGCCGAAACATACCGATATGTGCTTGGCGACAGATTCTTTACTTACTGCCAGCCACTCGGCGCAAATCGTCGCTCCACCTATTCGCAGGGCGTCCTACACTACGTTTGCCAAGTCGCGGTCTCCTCTCAAGAATACGTCTACCCCAACGGTTGTCGGTTCTTATATGACCAGCCCACTGCCACTTCAGCTTGCTAATTCTAGCTATGTTGGCGACCTTAGTTCACTTTTAAGTAAACACAGTTAACTAACTAAACTATTTACTCTCAAAATAAAACTTAGCTAAAAGCGTGTCAGTTAAAATGTAACTGAAATGTGTTGAAGGAACTTTCCGACAACTTTCTAACGAGAGAAGTAAATTACAGCTTTTCAATTAACTATTTCGCGTTCACAACTGGACATTTCTAACTATAAAACAACTCGTGAACTAAGCTAATTGAGTCAACTTAGAATTTACACAAAGTCGAAGGCTAAAATGTATATTTTAGTACGATAGATCATTTGGTTACTTCAAAACGTCCAGTTTAAAACCAGCTATGGCTTTTGCAACTCCCTTTCACCGGTAAGAAACACCGGTTTTTTTCTTTCTTGAAGAGATAGTTTGAGATTTGGGAAAGGATACTATACTTTTCATCCAAATATACTGTAGTGCACGCGGGTTTAACCGCGGGGCACAGCTAGTTATATACATGGAAAGATTCACTTCTGTAAACAGCCAATTTTGATGGTTCTCAGGATCAAATCACTCCTCGCTCATTCAATGTTTAATCGAGATACTTCATCTAAATACGACACTAACAAATCGAATAATCACCAACCAGCCGTAACATTCAGACTCAACCCCGTCCACTCAACAATCGTACAGTACCGATCCCATTCATTGTGTACCGCTTAGCTCTCCCACTAATTATTCCGGTTACCGGTTACAGGGTACGGCTTACAGAGTACCGGTTCCCGGCCGTTCGGTTAAATTAACCGGGCCGTGTCTATTCGGGGAGACGGACGGTGAATACCGCACGCTTTGTGATTAAGGGTTGTTACAACACCATTGTGGGGGAATAAGAGGATTTCGGAGCCGTTGTTTGATAAATGACAATAGTTTGAAGCGACTATTTGTTACTAGACTTGATGAAATCAACAAGGGACCTTTTAAGCAGCTGAAATGCAAAAAAAATTCGAGAAATAGCTGTGAACGTTGCTTTGAAAAAATCATTGGCAGAAACGAGGAAGGTTTTCTGCCAGCGTATTTGTTTCTCGACATGTATAATTTGAGAGCCATCAAATAAAGATGGTGGCCGAACGGTAACGCCCTACGAGGCGCCGTCACCGAGGACAAATCCTCTCGGCCCCTCACCTATGACTAAATAAGTTATGTGTGAACTTTCGCTGAAAACGGTGAAAGAAAACATCGTGAGGAAACCGGCGTGTCCATGAACCACAAAATTCAAGAGCATGCGACATCTACCAACCCGCCCACGTGGCAGATTACGGCGTCTCTCTCTCTCACTGAGAGAATACCAGAGTCCCAGCAATGGGAACGTAATAGGCTGATGATGAAAATAAAAATTGTCCAAATGAGCATCATAGACCTCATTATCACTTACCTTCACATGAAACTGGTCAAATGCTTACCTAATACTTATGTTCTAATAATAAAAAGTGACAAATGAAAACCCCATTCGAACAAGCAGTCCGTTTTGGCGTATCATCATTAATCACGATTCGCGATAAAAGAATCGAATGTCCAAACGGCGACGCTTCGTTTTTCATTTCCAGTGACGGACACGTCTTTTTAATTGAAATTTGTGATTTGTTGACGGCTGACTGATTTATCATTATTTCACGTTTACTGTGAGTCCGTGTGAACCCTCTCGAAGGTCAAAGAACTTCACGTCCCTAAAAAGAATTAAGTTCGTGATCTTTAAAGAAAGATTAGATTTAACTTCATTCCAAGTATCTCCATTAAACAATACTCAACTGCAAAATATATTATTTACGCACGTTAAATAGGTTTTGCTACATAGTCCTTAGATATCCATGAGAAATAGAGTCGGACTTAGGACACATCCCTGTGGTACCCCATATGAAAATGTGTCATAAAGACTTCGAGATAGGTAAGATAATAAGTGACTGTTATCGGTCTTGTAAATACCGTTTATATAAATAAAACGTATTGCTTCTAACACCTGTATGTTCATGTTTCCTATTTAGCAGAGGACTAGTAACAATATCAAATGCTTTCGACAAGTCAAGAAACATATCTTTACATTTTTAGGCTTATCGATTACATATGTAACTAGTTTATATATTGCATCTAGGTTAGGTCTTAAGTAATATGTATGGAAGATATATTATATCACAGTCGCAATTCTTATAATTAATCACCCCACTCGGTATGTGGAGCGGTATAAAGATAGACTACATCTGCTAGAATTTTTAACTTGAATAATACCGTTTCAGTACAAACAGTCGGGCGGTCATTAATAACTGTTCGAGCCGGGCGATACCGGTATACCGGTACTGGTATCGACACTCCAGTGTGCACTGACCCTAATGACGCTCCTTGCACACGTATCTTAGAGATTTATTGCAAGGCGATGCTGAACGTGGCGGGTACTGCGGAATTGATTCGATCTTAAATTACCTTTTTGTGGATTCCTGGTATACGAAATTTTATTTCTACGGTAGGTAATTTCTGTCGTTAAGCGCTTACATATTAATTTCAGCATACCCATAGCTCTCCGTGGCTGTCGCAAAGATTTATATCGCAACCGCTACAGAACAAATATTCGTACATTAGAAAGAGCGTATCTGTTCAGCCAAGTGGCCGACCCCCAGTCGGCAATCCAAGGTATCGCTGGAAAGACGAAGTCATGAAGAAGTTGCGCTCAATGCAGGTGGAGGACTGGCAGGAGGTGGCACAGGACAGGCCGAAGTGGCGTCTTTTACTATCGGAGACGTCACTCATCTTGAGTGGTTGCGTCATCTCATTAAGTTAGTAGGTAACTGTTGGTAATATGTTCAGGGTTGTTTTAGGTATCCCCCCTATCCACGTAGTTTCTGATACCTTGGATACAGGGAATCCTATATTATACTGTTTTAAACTACCATGATCAATAACATTAGACATAATTTTTGTTTGAGTTCTCGTTATAATATCAACAATCCTACCCGCAGACTCTTTTAGCATTGACGTGGTCACGGTGCTTGCAACAATGCCGAAATATCGAGAACTCGAACAAAAACAAATGCATGGTAACTATCCCGTTTCAAAACCTAATTCAGGGAATCCTAGTTGTGAGTCAAAACGTTCTATGTGTTTACTAAGCTTATTACACCTAAAATCACCGCCAAATTTGCTATTAGCGGTATGTGACAGATGTGCACTAACCCTTAGTTCCGCTTTACCAACGCATCCGTCCTCATTTAAGATTTATTAGCACTAATGGTCGATCTCGACAGCGTCTGCTTTAAGGCCTGGTCGGACAGAACGCGGAACTAGCGTCAAGGCGGAGTAGAGGCGCGCTATAGCAGACGTGTGGAGCTATATTTTGTTATATTAATATATGTTATACTAGCTGGTCCCCGCGGTTTCACCCGCGTGGGCTACAGTTTATCGCGATAAAAAGTAGCGCATGTCCTTTCTCAGGCTTTAGACTATCTCTGTAACAAATTTTATATATTTCGGTTCAGTAGTTTAGGCGTGAAAGACAGACAGACAGACTGACAGAGTTACAGTTTCTGAGTGTGTATGTTTGTTACTCTTTCACGCTCAAAAACGACTGATCGGATTCGTATAAAATTTGCAACATAGATAGCTTATACCCTGGATTTACCACCGGGGCTACTTTTATCCCGGAATAAGTTCCTGCGGGAAAACTACGGGTGTAACCGTGGATCACAGCAAGTTTATTACATTCTTAAATTATTTTTTCGATTACACTTACATTAAAACAAATGGTTGTAAGTAAGAGCAATTTTCAACTTGAAATAATAATCTCCGCCTTAAGGAGACATCTCTACGTGATTACATATACTCATATACATAATATAATTATAATTATATGTGATTGAGGATATGTAATTATATGTCATTTTAGATTATGTTGGACGCGAATATGTCGCTTTAGACGTTTATGTGATGGGAAGAGCGATTAAGATTTAACAGGGGGGGTCGTTTGTCATCTCGATTACGCAATACGCGTATTATATGACACTAGCTGTGCCACGCGGTTTCGTCCGCAGCTGGTCTTTAACAACAATTGTTCTCTGTAATGTTGACCGTACAGAATCCAAAAATAATTTATGTTAATCGAAGATACATAGGAAAATAAATATACACATATAAAAATTATATATTAAATGTTAAAAGTGCCCGTTTTTTAACGTCACAACAATTTCTGTCTACACCTATAGATACCAAAGATCAACAACATATTTTAAGAAATACCCCTAAGATTTTTAGGTTATTTTTGAAAATACTGCCATGATTATTTTCAGCAATTTTTCGTAGAGTTACTCCCAGAGGCTGCAGAGCCTCAAAATTATATAAACGAAAAATTATCAAAAATTAATTAGAAGAAAAAAAAACAAGATACATTAGCCACATCAAAGTAACCCGACATTCTTTCCACTCTATTTACCCCCCCCCCTCCCCTCCCTCTCCTCCTTCCTGTTAAGTAGTCGTAATCACATAATACCAAGTCCTCACTTTTGAAGCGTCGAGCTTTCGCCACCGTGAGAGGTGAGATCAAAGAATGTTCCGGGACTTTTGTCAGGTGCGCTTCGTTTGAGGGTGAGCGCCTTCTCGGAGAGTGCTTTTGAATTTTTCACGGCTCGCAGGGTAGTTTTTTCGCAAGGGGATGTTTTCGTGTAGATCATCACAGCTTGTTTGATTGAGGTTGGCTATCTGGCGCGGAACGGGTTTAATACTGAGAATTTGTTTTTTAACCCCCGACGCAAAAAGAGGGGTGTTATTAGTTTGACGTGTCTGTCTGTCTGTCTGTCTGTCTGTGGCACCGTAGCTCGCGAACGGCTGAAGCGATTTCAATTCAGTTTTTTTTTTTGTATGAAAGGTGAGTTACGGGCGAGTGTTTTTAGCTATGTTTGATGAAAATCTGTCGTACAAGTCGGCAGTATTTTAAATTTTATATATATAGTTTAGTTCTTGATGTTAGGCGCACAGGGAATGCATTCTAAGGTTTCATCAACGATCTGAAAATATATTCTTAGCAATTTTATCTGTTCGCCACCGATTACAACAACTGTAAAATGTTTAATTAAAAGACATAGAATTATGTTAAAATTAAGTATTTTTTGCGCTGGAACTTTTATACGTCATTTTTAGGGAAATTTGGAGCATTATCTTTGGAAAAACAAAAATTCTGAAAATAAATTCCTTAACATCTATACTATGCCAGACTAAACATAATACAATGCTCCATTATCAGACAGATTGTTCTAAATATTCCAAAACAGAGTAATATTTAGTCCCTCCGTATACACAACTCGGAGCGAGTAAATAACCTATTTTAAAGAGAAATTAATAGAAATTTATCATCAACTTTACAGATTATGTGAACAAGTTTATGTAATTATGCAAAACAATGACGACAAATCGTAAACTTGAACGAGTTCGGAAGGAGGAGTCTGTTCAGGCACGAGCCAGCTGAATATTGTTCAATTTGTTTTGAATTATGTCATTTGAAAGGTTTTATTATCGCAAGAAACAATGTTGACTAAGCCCTCAGAACTAGCAAGTTCGCAAAATGACTTTGGTGAATTTAGGGATTGCAATCCCGCATCTCTGAAAGTGTGTTATAAAATCAAATTGAACCTACAGATTTTTGTGTTAAAAGTAAAAATCCACTTTTATTAAACACTAGCTGACCCGGCGAACTTTGTATCGCCAATAAAAGTCACCTTTTAAACCTTCCCTGAACTTCCACAAACATTTCAAGATCAAAATTATCCAAATCGGTCCAGCCGTTTTCGAGTTTAGCGAGACTAACAAACAGCAATTGATTTTTATATATAAGACTAGCTGGCCCGGCGAACTTCGTATCGCCAATAAAAATTACCTTTTAAACCTTCCCTGAACTTCCACAAATATTTCAAGATCAAAATTATCCAAATCGGTCTAGCCGTTTTCGAGTTTTAGCGAGACTAACGAACAGCAATATCAAAAACGGCTTCAACGGAAGACCAGCGCTGGTCAAACGAGCAGCACAACGAGGACTTGAGGCCGGTTTGCAACAATACATCTTTAGTAGTTACAACATAATGCATTTTGTTTTGTTTTAGTGTTTTGTATAATTTGTTGCAATGAAATGAGTCTGAGTCTGAGTCTGTTGCAATGAAAAAAATAGTAATGACAAAATTAAAACAACTTGGAAAATTATAAATAGTGAGACTGGTAAGGTCAGGTCTCAAGCTAATGATTACAACCTAAATATTGGCGATACCAATGTCAAGACTGACATTGAAGTAGCTAAAGCATTTGAAACTTTCTTCACTGACATTCCAGTCTCTACTACTACGTCCTTAAACTCATCGCACACTATTGCAGAATCTATGTTAAAATCAAATGTACCAGAATGCGAAATTCCTTTTCAATTTGACTATGTTAGTAGCAAAGATGTAGTAAAAGCTTTTAATATGATTAATGTCAAGAAAACTACTGACCTCTGGGGTATATCCGTGACCGTTGTTAAGCCATTAATTGAAATGATTGCACCAGAATTAGCGCTAATATTTAACAAATGTATTGACGACGGCGTATTTCCTGATCTGATGAAACATAGTAAGATAACACCCTTGTTTAAATCGGGTACAACGACTGACCCTACTAACTTTAGACCAATATCAGTATTACCAACATTTAGTAAAATATTCGAAAAACTTATCCTAAATCAATTGCAAAGACATTTCCTTGCAAATAACTTACTCAATCAAAAACAGTTTGGCTTTACACGGGGTCGCTCTACTACTGATGCTGGTGTCGAGTTATTAACGCACATCTATGATGCCTGGGAGGAGTCACGGGACGCTCTAGGCGTGTTCTGTGACTTGTCCAAGGCATTTGATTGTGTTCACCACGAGACTCTGATCAGAAAGCTCCGGCACTATGGTATTCGAGGTGTTCCTCTGGATCTTGTAACCTCATACCTGAGTGATAGGATACAGAGAGTCGACGTTAACGGGAAGCGATCCCCGGGGTCAGTAGTCACAATGGGAGTTCCGCAGGGTTCAATACTCGGACCTTTTCTGTTTTTAGTTTATATCAATGATTTGCCCAGCCTTGTTAGTGACAATCACGAGATAGTATTGTTTGCCGATGATACGTCGCTTTTATTTAAGTTAAAGCGACAACATAACATTTCTGACGACGTGAACAATGCTCTTTCCAAAGTTACAGACTGGTTTGATGCAAACAATTTGATGTTAAATGAAAAGAAGACCAAATGTTTGAGATTTGTGCTACCCAATGTTAAAGAAGTACAAACAAATTTAAAGATTAAGAACGAAAAATTGGACCTTGTAGAGACTACAGTATTCCTAGGTATAACTTTAGATCACAAATTGCAATGGGGTCCACATATTGTCAGTCTATCGAGCAGACTTAGTTCTGCAGCATATGCTGTAAAGAAGATCCGTCACCTTACTGATGTTGATACAGCCAGACTAGTCTACTTCAGCTATTTCCACAGCATTATGTCCTATGGAATATTGCTGTGGGGAAACGCTGCTGATATAAACACTATATTTGTTTTGCAGAAGAGAGCTGTTCGTGCGATTTACAAGGTGGGCCCCAGAGAATCTTTAAGGACTAAGTTTAAAGAAATTAAAATAATGACAGTTGTTTGTCAATACATTTATGAAAATTTAATGTACATAAGGAAAAATTTAAATAGCTTCAAAAAGAGAAGTGATTATCACAATTTTAATACTAGAAACAAAGATAAAATTGCTGTACCCACTACTAGGCTCCATAAAGTTAGCAACTCGTTCAAAGGTCAATGTGTACGCTTTTTCAACAAAATCCCAAGTGAAATTCAAGACTTATCGATAGCAAAATTTCAAGTCCGTATAAAGAGAAATCTTATTAGTAAAGCTTATTATAAAATATCGGACTATTTAGATGACAAACAAGCTTGGGATTGTAGTTAATCTATCTATCTTTCTTTCTATCTACCTATTCTCCCTATTTCCCCTATTCTAACCATTTTCGGTAAACAGCCAAAACAGTCATACTCACGAAAGTGACTTTGCTTGCGGCGGCGTCGTGTGTCGGGTCGCCCTCTTCCCTCTCATATGGTCGAGGAGAGCGATGGCTGGCACATGCGTCAACTCGTGAACGGGTGCTGCTTGTGGGGTCTGGTCTGCTTTGGTTGTGATCCCGCAACTCATTAATATTCATGTTCCCATATCCCAATGTGTACAACCAAACAAGAGAAATCTTATTAGTAAAGCTAATTAAAAAATATCGGACCATTAGATGACAAAAAAAAAGCTTGGGATTTTAGTGAACTTGCTCCAATTCAATCAATTAGTAATAAGAATAAAATTGTCAATGTGATCGCGCCAAAAAAATTACCTGCCGGGCGTTTCTTGCCTGTTCTTTTGCCGGCGTAAGGAGGTTGGAACAGGCGTAGCTAGTTTTAAGTTTGACGTTTTAAAGTGATCACAATGTATCCTATTGAATAAATAAAATTGACTATTGACTATTGACTAATTCTTATTTAATAGTGTGTTAAAGTTCGTATGGAAAATATGAAGTTGAACGAAGGGGGCAGCGATATGTCCCGCGAACGAACCCTCAACATTAATTACTCGATTATTTAGCCAAGTAATTTTACTCGAAATTAATCGAGCATCATCATCCCATCACTAGTGACTACTACCCCGTGATTTATAAACCCACCCTTCACTGGGGGTGAGTTTAAATAAATACGTTTTACAACTAATTACCGCGTAGTGCCTGATTTATATTGTTCTATATTTATTGGTTCGTAATTAAAACCCGAGCCACAGTATTATAAAGAACAGTAGGTTAGCTAAGGCCGCTCGACGAGTTAATTGCCTTCTCTTGCGGTGACGCATAGGCGGCGCGTTCCGCGGCCCCGGCCGCCTCCTTTCGTTTATGTGATTGTGTGCGTGAAAAGTGCGTGCGTACACGGTGCCGCTACTCACGCACACATTCAAACCGGCGACGGCCGATTTATATGAAGCTGAACTACTACTCTTTTACTATGACCAAGCGATGGTATTTGAACGGTAACGCGTCCGACTTGCCCGAGCCACACGTCAACGACAGGGGAAATATCAATGCCTATCTTCGCGATAAATATTGCGTTAATTATTAACGCTATTATGTGAGTGGCTACACTTAAACAGTCAACGTGAATGCTCTTGAATTATCGACTAACGTCAAACGCCAATGTGAATGCCGTTGTCCAATGTCGTGGCCACACTTATGTCAAACGTCAATCATCGCGCTATTGAACGGCATTTCCCGTTAATGTGGCCCCAGCATTACAAGGCGCCGACACCGAGTTCGTATCCTCTCCACCCCGCACCTATGACCTAATAAGCTATGTGTGCATTTGCCATCGCTCAAAACGGTGAAGGAAAACATCGTGAGGAAACCGGCATGTCCAAGAACCTCAACATTCAAGGGCATGCGACATCAACCAACCCGCACTGGGCCCGCGTGGTAGATAACGGCCCCTACTCTCTCTCTCTGAGAGAAAGCCAGAGTCGCAGCAGTGGGAACGTAAAAGGCTGATGATGGATAACAGTACGCGACATCGAGTATACACTGAGAAAAAATATCTGACTTTCCTGCTGAGTCTTCTTCCAAGACCGATTCCTTCCTTATTTTACCTAAGTTTTCCTTCTAAATTACAAGTCCTTCCCTTTTGACTCAGAAGGAAAACGGTATTTCGGAATGTCTTTTTTCTCCGTGTAGGTACCTAATTCACTTAGTTACGCAAGTTAGGTCACGACGAATTACCTTCGCGAAAACTTTCTAGCAATGTACCCTTTTTGAACAAACTTTTTGACCGAGTTACGAGTTCCGAGCAATCTGCATGTTAATGTTTATTGGACTTCGGTCACTTTTCGTAAACTTGAAACTTTCCAAATGAGGTTCCGGAGTTTTTGCACAACTTCGTAGGTATTATCCTAATGAAAAACTTTGAAATATCAAGGAAAAATTCTGCTTTACTCTTCGTTACGTCGCGTTTGGCAATTTTTAATTTTGAGAGTGGAAGTTTATGGGAAACCATAGCTTGGAAGGGCTCGCCTGCATAGCTACCACCCCTCAAGTTAAGGTATAATATAGTGAAAAACACAGCGGAAGATTTAAAATTCAAACTGTTTTTCGTTTTCAAAGCTAGGCCGGTTGCTTATTGTAAATGATCATTAGTATAGTCATGTACGATTTCCGTGAAAATTCTATGATTCACATTGGTGTCGATTCGGTTTTGCATTCTCTAAAACTAAACAAAGTTTGACAGGTCTAATAGTAATGCTGTCGTTTTTTTACTTCAGTGGTTAGAAAAAGACAGCAATACTGTTAGACCTGTCAAAATTAGTTTAGTTTTAGAGAATGCAAAACCGAATCGTCACCACTATCTTCTTCTTCTTCTATATCTTCTTATATATAAAAATCAATTGCTGTTCGTTAGTCTCGCTAAAACTCGAGAATGGCTGGACCGAGTTGGCTAATTTTGATCTTGAAATGTTTGTGGGAGTTCAGGGAAGGTTTAAAAGGTGACTTTTATTGGCGATACGAAGTTCGAAGGGTCAGCTTGCCATGTTGTTTATTATCGGAGTTCAAAGACACTTCAAACCTCTTCAATTTTTTAACGTCGTCATTAGACGTCTCGTGTACAAATGAACAACACAAGATTTTGCTTGAAAAATTGTTCTAATGCTGGGGCCACACTAACGGGAAATGCCGTTAGTAATCGCGATGATAGACATTTGACATTAGCCGATAACTCAAGTGGCGGTACATCAAAGAGATTAACGCGAGAATTAAAGTGCTGAAGCGGCCACACTACATATTGAAGAAAGAGAGAAGAAAGTTTACGATTGAAGTTTCGTTGCATTCACGTTGACCGTACAGTCAACGAGAAAAGTCGCTGAACAATAACACATTTTCCAACTACCGTCATCATCTTAAACACTAACTTTTGACCACAACGTCACTTAAAATCAGGTGTGTTATTTTGTGGTCGAAACGGTACCTAGTAAAATGTAAAAAAAAAATCTTTACTTCTCTAAAACATATTTGAAAAATCTAGTATGATCAGCTACTTTTGTGGCTGACTGTACAAGTGTAGCCATCGATATGATTGCGTTAATAATTATCGCAATATTTATCGCGATGATAGGCATTGACATTTCCCTTGACGTTGACCTTAGTGTGGCCCCAGCATAAAGGAGAAGCTGAGAACTAATAAAAATGGATCCAGTTTTGAAATAGGGAGCCGAACCCAAAGTGCTGTAAGAGCATGGCTGTGAATCGAGAATCACCGCTCGACCGACGTTGCAACTTTTATAGTGACTTAAAAAGCTTCCTTAATACAAAAGCTATCTTAACTAACCGTGTGATTTATGCATCCCACTTCCTGTCGCGTGACGTCACTTCCGGAAGTCTTAGCGGCGGGAAATCTCAGCATTTGCATAAAAAAGGCTTGGTGCTTTTGTTAACGCTTTAAGCGAAGCGAAATCTCTATGCTCCGGGACGGTTGATGAATTTTTAATTTTGCAATTTGACTGGGAGAGTTTAAGATGCGCTGGAATCTTTTTATGTTGGTTCGGAGAAAGCTGCTATACTTTATACGTAATTATACTTAGGAATAATTAGATTTAAAACAATACATTTTTCAGCGTAGCACTTGACCACAAATCAAAATCAAAGTCAAAATAGATTTTTTTAACAAAACGACTGTATTCACTTTTAAACCGCCTTAACTGGCAAAAGAAAAGGCAGGTAACGATTGGTTGGTATGTTTTGGGCGTGATCAAGTTTACTCACATTTTTTAATAAAACATCATCATCATTTTTTAATAAGTTTACCCACATTTTTTTTTTTTAGATAGCGCAGTTGAAAATCTTACCAAGTTCAAGCATTACCTAGTTGATCTGTTACCACCGACCGGACCAACTATGCTACGAGCGCTACAATTTTACCGAGTTGATCTGTTACCACTGACCGGGTCAACCATGCTACGAGCGCTACAATTTTACCTAGTTGATCTGTTACCACGGACCGGACTACCTATGCTACGAGCGCTACAATGTTACCTAGTTGATCTGTTACCGCCGACTGGAATGCTACGAACACGACAATTTCTTCTACGAAATAACCCTAAAGCATTTAACGACGTGCCAGCATATAGCTCGTTTCTCTCCTCTCTCTAACTATAACACTACATTGTCATCTTGAAAAGCGTTTATCTAACGGCTGCAGCGTTCAAAGCCGCTATAAATCAATTCAGTATCGGCTATTATGAATAATAACGACCGGCGGGATATTTATAGCATTTCAACTGAGTTTTTTTATACCGTTTTGATACCAGAGAATGTCTAAAAACTACGTTAACTGACATGGCGACCCATAGCGGGTCTTGGCCCCCGAACTTACACCTAAATTACCTTTTTTATCACATTAGTATAGACCATAGATAGTGTAAGTAGGTATATGATAATTAGTTGCAGAAAACTTTTAATTGGCCTTCCTTAATTATGCTAACTTTGTCATTTAAGTTCCTGGCTGTAAGTTTTCCAAACATAATTAGGTAAGGTAGCATTTGGTATCGAGTCACCCCCGATGCTATGTTTGCGCCACGCTACACCTGGATTGGGAACTGGCTAATGGCTATCAAGTGGGGCTGCCGGAACACACCGATAGGTGCTTTGCGATACATTTTTAACTTGAGGGTGGGTGGTGTAGCTAGTAATAAGAGCACTTAAAAATGCCTTACCACCGAGCTATGGTTTCATCACGTTTTCTTTTACACCGAAAGTTTAAGCTCACTGTAGGATTCGATCCCGATCGGTCGGAAACCGGTTCTCAAGTCTAGCTCGAATTTAATTTCCATCAAGTGTAATTTAGACCGTGAGTCATTAAAAATAATAAGCATGAAGGTGAAGGTCAGTACACGCACTCGTCAGCTGTCCGTGATTGATAGCAGCGGTTGTCAAACTATGATGATTGCTGGAAAGGTTGATAATGCATTATACTAGCTGTGCCCCGCGGTTACACCTAAGTGTACTACAGTTTATCGCAATAAAAAGTAGCCTATGTCCTTCCCTAAAAACTATCTAGAAATCAAATATCATCAGAATGTTACCAAACTGTATGAATATACGCATTTATAAGTGCTAGCACTTATACAATATACAATGCTCTGATATAGCCTAACGCTCAAATAAATAAATCAAAAAGATTTTTTACGTTTGGTACGTTTCAGTTAAATAAAGTTTAGGATTAAGGAAATGTATTCCCAAAAGGACAATAATTATTTCAATTACATGAGAACAGTTATTCGCGTTATCTAAGTAGTTGTAAAAGAACGTAAATATAATGTGATCTAACTTTGATCTATTGAGCAATTTGCTTCTTGAATATATTTTTCATATAATGTGAGGGATTTAAAAATTACATTGTTAGTTAGTTACAAGTCAAGCTAATAAAAGTGTTTCAAAAAAGTTGTGCTCCTTTAGATATAAACAATGTTTTTGTTCGAATCCTGGTTACGACAGGGTAAATTGCAAAGGACAATAACACAAAATAAAACATTTTCCTCAACCTACACTTTGACACACGCTGTCCAAATGTGTAAGACAAGTTTGTGTTTACAAACTGCGAACCGGTCGAGTGACAAGCACGAATAAGAACCACCTGACAAGTTTGATCATATAAATGACCATTCAGTTCCGCTCGGACCATCGCCAGCGACGGACGTGTATCATGAACAATAGGCACGATTTCAAAACCAAAACAAAACACTTTCCGACTTTCGGACCTACATAAGTTTTCGATCAAGTAACATTGGTGTATTAGTCAGTGACAAAAGCAACGGACTTATCATGAACACAGCAGCCCCGACTGGTGCAAACTCAGCAGTTAGCGCTATTGATTTAACAGGAAAAGTTGCTATCATTACCGGAGCCAGCTCAGGTATCGGCGCGTCAACAGCGAAACTCTTCGCCAAGCACGGTGCAAAATTAACCATCATTGGCCGCAACGAAAACAGACTTCTAGAAGTGGCACAGCATTGCGAAGCAGCCAACGGAATCAAGCCCCTATGCATACTTCTAGACTTGACAGTTGACGGGAACTGCGAAGAGGTCGTACGGAAAACGGTGGAGGAGTTCAAAAAGATTGATATACTGATCAACTGCGCTGGAAAACCGTCCATGTCATCGCTATTCGATGCCACAATGGAAGTCTTTGACGAGTTGATAGCCTTAAATTTGCGACTACCTTACCGGATGACTCAGCTCTGCGCGTCACACCTGAAGCTCACTAAAGGAAACATTGTGAACGTCTTCGGTGCGCCACTGAGAGTCAGACCGGGGTTCCTATCCTTCGCAATGATACTGGACGCCTTGGAGAGGTTCACCAAAGCCGGGGCAGTGGAACTTATAGCTGAAGGCATCAGGATGAACGCGGTGAGACCAGGCCTGGCGCGGACCAACTTCTTGGAGAATTTGAACGTGGATGAGGAGTGCATGGACGTGGCTTACGAGAGGCTGTCCGCTCTGGTGCCGAATAATGTAATTCTGCAACCCGATGAAGTGGCCAGGACGATTTTGTATGTGGTGTCGGATATCAGCCCCAACATGGTTGGGAGCAACGTGCTGTTGGACGGTGGTGCGTCTTCTTACTCTTAATTGTTTAAGAGTAAGATTAAACGAGTCGTTAATTTAATGATTGGGCTGAAGATGGGCATTTAAACTGTTTGATTATCGTGAGTGCAAGCCGTTGAGCAATTGCCATTGTTAACATTATAAACTCATCACAAAAAAACTCTCTTTTGATCATGCGTCGCATCGTATCAATCCTATGAAATTAACAAAAAATGATTTTAAAGGAAAGAAATTTGATATGAATATTTTACTATGACTAACGACCCACTCCAGCTTCGCACGGATAAGCAAAGATATATATAAAAGCTAAATATTTAATGTTACTGATTTTTGTAGACACACTGGCAACCAATATCTCTTTCATACATTACAAAAACTCTAATAAAACCGTTTAAGACAGCGTAACCTCATAAAGCAGCCGATTTCTTCTCGTTTTACAAATATCGTGATTTTATTACTGAAAATTTTACTTTAACAACATTAAACATAGCCTATGACACTTAGAGATAATGTAGCTTTCCATTAGTGAAAGAATGTTCAGCATCTGATCAGTAGTTTAAGCGATAAGCCCCTACATCCAAACAAATAAACAAACCGATCTTACCTCTTCATAACATTAGTATAGAAAGGAAAATACACGTATATTTAACAAAACATAACAACACGATCATGTGTAATTACTAGTTTTAAAGACCGCAATGACAATTGCTATTATTACACAATAATATTAACAAGGACAACCTAGTTAGTAGGTAAAAACCAGTAATCTATATGTACTCTTTGGTTGTGATCCCGCAACTCGTTAATATTCATGTTCCCATATCCCAATGTGTACAACCAAACAAGAGAAATCTTCTTATTAGTAAAGCTAATTAAAAAATATCGGACTATTAGATGACAAAAAAAAAGCTTGGGATTTTAGTGAACTTGCTCCAATTCAATCAATTAGTAATAAGAATAAAACTGTCAATGTGATCGCGCCAAAAAAATTACCTGCCGGGCGTTTCTTGCCTGTTCTTTTGCCGGCGTAAGGAGGTTGGAACAGGCGTAGCTAGTTTTAAGTTGACGTTTTAAAGTGATCACAATGTATCCTATTAAATAAAAAAGTTTTGAATTTTGAACACTTCGTAGTAGTACTAGATTTCGCGAACCGAACACTCGCTGTGTTCCACTGAATGCACAGTAAACTGTGCAATATTTTTTTTGTGAGGCTTTGACATTTGCTAGGTGCGGTCAGTGCGGAGCGTCGGGATTTATACGGGAAAAAACAATTTATGTAAATACCTGAGTGAGAAACCCAAATTTAATAAAATGTTAAGTTGGTTCTCTGATTAATTAGATAACGTCATAGTAACAATAAAAGAGAAAAGTGTGTGTGTTTCCTGTTGAATGTTTCTAGTAAAACAAAGGTCGTTGGTAAAAAAAAACTTGTTGAACTAGCTGAGCCCCGCGGTTTTATCTACATTTGACTGCAGTTTATCGCGATGAAACGTAGATTAAAAAAAAAATGAAACCACGTAATATTTAAATGTCAAAAATCTCCAGTAGCTACATTAAAAACTCCAAACAAAAAACTGTTCCTTCCAGACACACACACAATCGCACACAAAAGCGTGCATGCTGAATAACACACACACATAAACGCTGATGAAAACACGCGGTACCATTGTTTCTCGCTACGTAACTGTACGTATATGTAATCACGCTCAGTGTTGCCATCAAGAATTTTAAAATTCCGCTAGGTTTGTTTCCGTCAAAAACCTGTCAAAATTACATTTACCAGGCAAAAAAATCCTTCTAGCTTTTAATTTACATGTTTGGTCAGATTTATAAATAAATATTGTGTTGAATCACAATATTTATTTATTTAATGCACATCTATGATTACTCCTTGATCCTGACTTAACAATTTTATAATTTAAAGCTAAATAAAACTGATAGGCACTTTCATAGTATCTACACCATACACATAAATTAAAATGTTCGCTAACTGCAATAATAGAAATACATAACATTGTAAATTACGAAAAAAAAATTACTTAAAATTCATAAAATTTATCAATCAACTTTGAAAAAATAAGAGCCACGATTGGATAAAAATTGTAATATTTACAGTTATAAAATCGGTCCAGTCGTAAGAACATTTTTATCCCGTTTTCAACACATCTAGATATGACAGGAAAGCCTTGGCAACACTGATCACGCTCCGTCGAGTTTTGATCTAGATATTCTCGACCCGAAAATGTGCAGCGCTACGTTTCGCGCTTTCGCTGCAAAAAATGCAATTTTCGTAGTATTTTGCAAAACTGTTGTTGAGAAATAAATTTAAATAACATGTGGTAACAACCGGTTGTGATGTTGGATAAGGAGTACCAATATTATGATGATGAAAAGTTGCCTGAAAGATAGGTCAAAGGTCTACGAGCGATAAAATCGCCTGTTGTATCATTTATCAACTGTTCCAAACTCCAAACTCGATTGTTTTTCGTAGATATAGCTAATAGATGAAGATGGTTAAACTGACTTCTCAAGTGTTGATCGCTTATATTATTAGGCTTAATTAGACTTGTCTATTCTAATCACAGTCCCAGTGTTTCATGTGTTTGATACAACTAATATTGATATATCGGTCGCACTTTGGTCTTCGGAACGTCCTATCGTTCTATCTTTGTTCTAGGAGGCTGCGGAATAACTCATAATCCACCTGTTTTTTATTTATCTACTTTTCATAACAGTGCCCAGATAGATAGATATATAAATAAAACTTATCAATTTGATGTGAAGGGAATCCCACATTGTTATAAAAACTTACTGGGTGGTATCAAAATAAGATAATATGAAGTGATAATCTATGCCTATCATAAAACAAACCGTCCGTCCGCATGAACGCGCTAATAACCTAGTGAGTACACAGTCAAGTGTTACAAAGATAAAATTATCACTGTGTAGGTAAACAGCTAAATTAAGTGATAACTAGTGACCTCGAGGAAACGTTATCAGTTGTAAAGTAACAAGCGTACAGAGCGGACGTGCTCCAAGACATAAAAACAATAATAATCCAAGATACGAAAAGCATATTCGTTAATGAGTGTAAAGTGTAGACCAATGACAGTGATAATTTATAAATGCGATACGTGAACAAACGTGATACTCTTAATTTTAATTGATAAACAAAAAGGGCCCATTAATATAACAATCGGTCATATCAAAATAACGTTTAGAATAATAAAGAACACATCGAAATAACAAAACTATAAAACATAATACAAGAGAGTAATAAAGTAAACATGGATGATATAAACCTAACAGATAGAGTAGCTATAATAACAGGAGCAAGTTCAGGAATTGGCGCAGAAACAGCGATAGCGTTCTCACGTTACGGAGCCAAACTGGCCCTCGTTGGCAGACATGAAGGCAGACTCATGAACGTAGCAGAGAAATGTACCACGCTCAACAACGTACCGCTCTGTCTGCTCCTGGATCTAACAAAGGATGGCAGCTGCGAAACAGTCGTCAAAAGAACAGTCGAGATGTACGGAAGAATAGACATATTAGTAAACAGCGCAGGCCGGATTGTTCTCTCATCACTACACGACAAAACCATGGACGCGTTCGATAAAGTAATGAACATAAACTTTCGAGTGCCGTTCCATTTATCTCAGCTAGCTTTGCCGTACCTGATCAAAACCAAAGGTAACATCATCAACATAGGATCGTCACTATCCAAACGCTTCAAACCTGGCTTCTTCCCATACATAATGACAAAGTCCGCACTGGCCATGATGGCGAAGCATTCAGCACCAGAATTAATAGCTGAAGGTGTCAGAATCAATACTGTAAGTCCAGGCATTACGAGGACAAATATTTTATCGAATTTGAACATGAAAGATGCTAGTGTCCAGAAATTGGAATACGATAAATTGGCGGAAGACGTACCCAATGGCCAGATTATGGATCCCAAGGAAGTGGCCAGTTTTATAAGTCTGATAGCCAGTGATGAGTTCCCTGGTGTAAACGGTGCAGAGTTTCTTATCGACGGTACCGCTTGTATGACGTAACTTTGATAGAGACTTTGTAACATTTCAATTGTAATTTTAGATTGTGAAAAAAATCATTAACTAATAAGTGGTAAAAATAAAATGTCATGTAGACAAACGTTTTGTTATCATCATCATCATCATTATCTTAAGTTTTTGTACGCTTTTAGATATGTATGTAATATGTATTCGATATAGGTTTTTCAAAATTGAATTTCAGGAAATGTTTGGTCAAAAATGTGTTTAAATTATAAAGAAACAAATGTTATTAGACCTTTTTAAGGTGTCATTTACTTAATAAAAAAAACGATTTAAATAATCACTTTGTCGTATTTTATCTTTTTGTTAGAGCTACAGGGTCTGGAAACCGTAATTAATTAAATAACAAAAATAAACGTACGGAACCTCGGTACGCGAGTCCAGCTAACATTTGAAAAATTTTTACATTTTCCGTGAAGCAGCGAAAACGTAATTTTCGCCGCGTAACGTCTTACAGCTATGATTAATCACCCGGCTGTACCTGCATGAGTACGATTGCACGCCCGTGACTTGCTCCCGAAGAGTTCCGTACAGTAACGATGACTTACCTGAAACATGGAGATAAGCGGTTTTAAATGTCTGGAGAGGCTCTGTTAAAGCGGTGATGGCTTAGTGGTAGCGAATAATAACACGGCACATTTTATTTGCACATTGGGATCAAACTCGTCTTAGGATATAGAAAGGAAGAATATGAAGCAAATCCTTCCAACTAATCATATCCTACTAATATTATTAATGAGAAAGTTTGTTTGTGTGCATGTGTTTGTGTGTGTGAATGTTTGTTACCACGTATCACCCTAACTACTAAACCGATTTAAGATTTGATAACATTGTTAGTTAGTTAGCTAGTTAGTTACAAGTCAAGCTAATAAAAGTGTTTCAAAAACTACTGAACGGATTTGAATGAAATTTGGAATGGAGTCAGCTTATACTCTGGATTAACACATAGGCTTTTTATCCCGGGAAAAGGTTCCTGCACGATAACGGGAAGACACGGGGAAAACCACGGAGCGCAATATAGCATAATAGCAGTGTTTTTTCAGGGTTTCGTGCTTCATAAGGAAAAACGAAACCCTAATAGGATCACTTTGTTTTCCGTCTGTCTGTCTATCAAGACCCCTTTTCTCAAGAACGCGTTGAGGTTTCAAGTTAAAATTTATATCAAATACTCGCCTCTACAGTCTCTTTCAGCTGTAAAAAAGCGATAAAGTGTAGTCCACGCGGGTGAAACCGAGGGGAACAGCTAGCGTTACAAACGCGAAAATAACTCTTTTTTCTTTGCTACCTTTTCACGACCAAACGGCTATTCCGATCTCGATGAAATTTTGTATGGAGATAGTGTGCACAACGGGGAAGGACATCGGATACTTTTTATTGTGATACATTCTGGTTTAGACCACCCCGGAAAAAGCCGCGGGGAACAGCTAGTTAGCCCTAAATGTGCCAGCTTCCATTATCGAACCGAACAATAAATCGAGCGACCACCCCATCAATCGTTGGCAACAGTGCTCAGAGCAGGAAATGTCAAGTGGTCCACTGACGCAAGGTGTATAATCAGAAGTCAACAATGACTATTGAATAGAGATGACAATCCGAGATCGATTAATCGAAGAATAGATTTTATTAGTCAAGAGAATCGATCTTAAACAACGGACCAACCGAAGCACTCGAAAATCGAGATTCGTTATTCTGTTTCAGTAAAAATGCAACCAAATTAAACATAATATTTACAACTAGCTGTTCCCCGCGGTTTCACCCGCGTGGGCTATCATTTATCGCGATAAAAATTATTCCATGTCCTTCCTCAGGGTTCAAACTATCTCAGTACCAAATTTCATTTAAATCGATTCAGTAGTTTAGGTGTGAAAACGAGATAGACAAACAGACAGACAAGCAGCGTTATTTTCGCATTTGAAATATTAGTAGGGATTAGTTAGCGATGATGGCTCAGGGGCAGTGACGTCGACTTGCGAGGCGCAGGACGTGGGTTCGAATCCTGCAATGAGCTTGAGCTTTCACCGTAGGGAAAACATCGTGACGAAACCATAGCTTGGTGGGGGGAATTTTCTAATGCTCGCCGGCCTAACCAATCGGCGTGTTCCGGCAACCTCACTTGAGAGCCAGCTCCCAGTCCAGGTGTAGCGTGGCGCCACCTTCGACCACATCGTCACTTAACATCAGGTGACTTGTGGTCAAACGCTACCCTGTAAGTAGTATAAAAAAAGGTTGAACGCACCAAAGCTTGTCAAAGAAGACATTTTCATCATTTTTCGATTCGAATCGATTCAAAGATCGATCTTTTTTAAGTAGAATCGTCATGCCTATAATAGAAATGACGCGTGCGCGGATCGAGTGGCTGGGTTCAGGCGCAGACAATAGTTTTATTTAGTGGCGGTATTCACGACGCTGCCAAAGGAACTGGAGCGGAATTCGGGGCGTGGCCCGAGCGCCCGCGAGCCGCGGGGTGGAGTTCGAGGTGCGGTGCAAGTGTAAGCGTTCATGCGGCTAAGGAGAATACAGCTACCGAGTTTTGGTCAACGATTACTGTCGATTGCGACAACCAACAGCAGAAAATTGTACTCAACTATTGCAAATATTTGTTCTGTTTCTTGGAGATTGTGGATCACCGCGTAATATGTGAAACCCTATATAGAGGGAATTCTAGTCATGCATGTGCATGTGTGGGTGTTTACCACATACCTAAACTTGAACAAAATATTGTTAAAAAAAACATGGATCCACCCACGGACGACTCAATTAAACAAAAGCATATTTATAACCAAAATTATTTCTTACGCGTTAAGAAAAGCCGCGATAGTCGCTATCGTTGCCCGCTCACACTCGCGCGGAACCCTTACATATCGCCTCTCGTTTAACGAGCGCGCACCCGTTCCGTGTGACAAGTGTGATGACCGCACCGTTAGTTAACTTTAGTTAGGATCCGTGTTGATTAGATGGCCAATTAAAATAATTGTTTTCTATTAAGGCGGAGATTACAAAATCGAGCTGAAAATTGAGGTCGATAGGAACCATTTTTCTCTGGAAAAAAATTAACATAAAACCTTATACACACATAATTATTGTTATGTGAATGCAGCACATGCTGAAGCTGCCCTATTGCCCTATAATTAATTAGTTAAATAATTATGTAACTGGAACATAATATGCTGTCGGTGTTCTAGGGGTAATAAATTGATTTTTTATTTATTTATTTTTATGTTAATCCACCTAGAGCTTGGGCATGGCGTCTTTTATTATTGGAGGCCAAGACTCACTTTGGGTCGTTGCGCCATCTCAGTTACTTATATTCACAGGGTCTTCATAAAATTGAGACGCAAAATATTACAAAATAATTGATACACGCATTGTCCTCCGAAGATAAATAGCTAATTAATTATCATTACTATTCCCTTGAACATTGCGGTTCTTGGACACGCCGGTTTCCTCACCAAGTTTTTCCTTCACCGTTACGAACGATGGCAAATCCACACATAACTTATTTAGCCCTAGCGGGGCGGAGAGGAAAAAATACTCACTCCTCGATTCCAACCCACGACCGACGGTCGCAAATCAACGTCAGTGCCGCTAACCATCATTACTTCAAACAATACACCACCAACAATATCTGCACAAAGACAATCTACTAAAATTAAATTAATGCTCGCGACAAATCATAGCGGACGACAAGCGGTCGCTATTACATTAATTGTATGAAAATAGACGAGTCGAATTTACGAGTCGACGCGCCGCGACTGTGTTTAGTGTTGAGTCTGCTATCTATCAGACGACACACGTGTTTTGATTCTACTCCAAGTCCTTAATGAACGCTAACATCGTGAGGAAACCGGCACGGCTAAGACTAAGTACCAAAATATGCAAGGGCATGCGAGATCTATCAACCCGCACCGGGCTAACATGGCCCATACTCTCTAATGCTGGGGCATCACACTAACGAAAAATGCTGGCCCAGTGCGGGTTGGTAGATGTCGCATGCCCTTGAATGTTGCAGTTCTTGAGCATGCCGGTTTCCTCACGATGTTTTCCTTCACCGTTTTGAGCAAAACCTACATAAGGTACCTATATGTATTATAGACATATTGCTTGTATATATATATTTGTATTTTTGACACGAATTTATTTTTTAAAAACAAATCTTGACCAACAAAAACAACCAAAACAATTAATTTAACAAAATGCAAAAACTGACAGGATGACATCATCGATTAATGAAAAAAGTCAGGTAGGAGGTGTTGCCTCGACGACGGTCGGTGGAGAAGTGGGCTAAAAGCGCGTCCGCACCGCCTTATATTTGCTCGGGCGCTTGGCTCGCGCCAACACGGCCTCTCCTGACAGGAGACCGTCCTCGGACTCCATAAACTCGTGAAGATCAGCCTCCATTTTCATGGAAACTGCGTTCTCTTGCACTTCAAGTAGGCGTCAGCAGGTCTCTGCGTCCCAGATGAACCAGGCTGATGCTCCTCGTTTGTAGACAGCTCAGCAGCTCTGGTCGGCGACTCTTCACCTTGTAGACAGCTCTGCGCTCCAAGATAGACTACTCCTCGTTGTTATTCTCATCTGCACAGAACACACGAAAAAAACCGCCACACAAATACGTATGCAAACATACAAACATGTGTGATCAGATTACAGAAAGAAACACACCTAATCAAGTCAGAGGCATAACGAGCATGACTTGGCAGGGTGCCGAGAAAGAGGCACGACATAAAGCGTATCTCATTCTCAACACCCCTAGAACAGGGCTACGACGTGTCTGACGGCACGACGTGATGCCCAACTTAACCAGGTGCCGAGACAGAGGCACGACGTGACGCGTATCCCCAACACCCTTTAGATCATGACAGTGACACGACGCATCCGCGCTCTCAATTACAAACAAGGACAGAGGCACTACGTGATGCGTAACCTGCCAGGATGCTAAGATAGAGGCACGACGTGACGCTTATTTTAACATCCTCATCACAATTTGCAATGTAAAGAACGACGACGCACGTGGCGCGGACGGCACAACGTGAGGCGTGTTCCAACAATTGCACAACACACCACAAACAATACCAGTAGTCCACTCCCATCATCACGGGATGTGCTCCGTCGTAGCACAAGCGCAGCAGTGGTGCACGCACGCAGGAGTAGCGCACACACGCAGTAGTAGTAGCGCACAAGCGCAGTAGTGGTGCACGCACCTAGGAGTAGCGCACAAGCGCATTAGTAGTAGCGCACAAGCGCATCCGACAGCGCACAAGCGCAGCAGTGGTGCACGCACGCAGGAGTAGCGCACACACGCAGTAGTAGTAGCGCACAAGCGCAGCCGACAGCGCACAAGCGCAGCAGTGGTGCACGCACGCAGGAGTAGCGCACACACGCAGTAGTAGTAGCGCACAAGCACAGCCGACAGCGCACAAGCGCAGCAATGGTGCACAAGCGCAGTAGTAGCGCACACACGCAGCGGTAGCGCACACACGCAGGAGTAGCAGCGCACAAGCGCAATAGTAGCGCACACACGCAGCGGTAGCGCACACACGCAGGAGTAGCAGCGCACAAGCGCAATAGTAGCGCACACACGCAGCGGTAGCGCACACACGCAGGAGTAGCAGCGCACAAGCGCAGTAGTAGCGCACACACGCAGCGGTAGCGCACACACGCAGGAGTAGCAGCGCACAAGCGCAATAGTAGCGCACACACGCAGCGGTAGCGCACACACGCAGGAGTAGCAGCGCACAAGCGCAGCAGTAGCGCACACACGCAGCATGCATGCCGCATCGACACACTGCATCAGCACGGCCACATCGGCACGCGTCGATGCACCAGCACTACACCGGCATGGGCCAGCAGTACTCCGGCTATGCGCCAGCACTGCACCGGCATGGGCCAGCAGTACACAGGCGATACGCCAGCAACTTCTTTGGCAATACAGTAGCACTGGAACAGTAATGCATAAGTACCACATTAGCAATGCAGGAGCACCACAACAGCAATGCGGTAACACTGCATCAGCAATGCACCGCTCGGCTTCACCTGACCATTACTGATCTTCTATCCTATGTGCTAGATCTGAAACATACCACGGTCCACGTGGCCTGGCACGAACCAGCGTAATTTGTACAGGCCTCCCGTTAATCGCAAAAGTATACGAAATCATCCGGCAATAACTTGTCGTTCACGGCAGAAGCGTGAACTTGAAACGAGCATCATTAAATCACCATCCAACATCAACAAAATAAAAGCATCGGATTCTTAATAACATCAACAGGTTCATGTTTACGTTTAAATTAAGTTGAACACCATTCTTATGAAAGGCACGCGGCTTACGTAAAAACGTAGCTCAGCACGGACGGGGTGATTTGTGCAGACTCCGCATTAATGGACAAAAAGTCTACAACACCATCTTCACGAATGTGAGCATTATTAAACCAGTAATGCACTAACCGTTACCGACATGAACTCATTACTTCATTAGTTAACAATACGCGAGTAAGCGAAACAGAAAACGTCGGACACAACCGACCTATGTAGGGTAGTTGTCAGAATTGATTTTCTAAACATCTAATAAAATATTCGCAATGTCTAAACTATGTACGCCATCACAGCGCTTTGAACTTGAGTTTGATACTAGACCAGCTGCGATCGTTATTCGAAACTCACTTAACTACAGCTATGAGTCACTTTTTCAACCTATGCGCGTTAAGCAAGTAGGCAATCGTCACACTTATTTGCATGTAAGAACATGATAACATCACTGTATCACACATTAACATCATCCTAAGACATCGAAATTAGAAATAGACATGGTTTGATCTCACCAAAATAGCAGTATTGACTCGTACAGTCTCACCCAAAACCATCTCGACGTTCAGGCTCAGTAATAGGTTCAGACAGGTTCAAACTTGCAACGCATGACCCATCAGCGTCATCCAAACGCACGGCTGCCTCGCCGACACGACGCGGACGCGGCGACTGTGTCGCTGAGCGGAAGCGGTGGCGCCTCCCGGTCTGGCGCTGGCGCCGGCTAAGCACGAAAGCGCCCGCTGCAGCGGTCACGACAACAGCGATGACTATCGCAATGTGACGCGATCAGCTTCATGAACAACAGCCCCAGACTCTCAGGCCTCATGTGCGCCTCTCACGAGACCGAGAGCAAGGCGATCTATTCGATTTTCACTTTTCACTAAGACACACACATTTTCACTTTTCACTAAGACACACACATTTTCACTTTTCACTAAGACGCACACAATTAAACGCACAAACAGCCATCTGCTTCGTCGTTTTTTCACGATTACTTTTTTTTGTCTACCGCCGTGGCATACACCGTCTAACTTTTTTCTATTTTTAACCGACAAAAAGATGACAAAAACAGTGGACAGTAAGATAGAATCGCGTAGATCCTATCCCGCTTCTGAATTTGTATTTTTGACACGAATTTATTTTTTAAAAACAAATCTTGACCAACAAAAACAACCAAAACAATTAATTTAACAAAATGCAAAAACTGACAGGATGACATCATCGATTAATGAAAAAAGTCAGGTAGGAGGTGTTGCCTCGACGACGGTCGGTGGAGAAGTGGGCTAAAAGCGCGTCCGCACCGCCTTATATTTGCTCGGGCGCTTGGCTCGCGCCAACAATATATACATGTCTCCATCACTCACAGTGTAAATCATCACCCACGGGACCGCTGAGTACAAATCAAGGGCCGGATGCGCATAAATAATAGCAGAGATGCTGTGCGTGTGCATGCTCTTGAATTAGACATGCGACAGAATTGTCAAGGAAAAGCGTTTTAGCGCGATTTACTTGGAATCTTGTGATTCACGAGCGAGAGGTGCATGAAGCAAGTACGAAGTGGTAATAGCACCTATTTAGATCAATACTAATTTATATGTCCACTCATATTATTGTAAAAGCGATTTATATGTTACCTGTTCAGTGTTCATGACAAAAAACCGCTAAACCGATATTTATGGGTGTAAAGATTTGTTAACAATCTCAAACAGAGAAGTGATTCTCATAATTTAATAATCTTCTAAATATATATAACTCAAAGGTGACTGACTGACATAGTGATCTATCAACGCACAGCCCAAACCACTGGACGGATCGAGCTGAAATTTGACATGCAGGTAGATGTTATGACGTAGGCATCCGCTAAGAAAGGATCTTGATTAATTCTACCCCCAAGGGGATAAAATAGGGGATGAAAGTTTGTATGAAAATTTGTCAATTTTAAACCGATCGGGCTGAGACTTTGCATGCATAAAGCTGTAGCCCACGCGGGTGAAACCGCGGCGAACAGCTAGTATGTATATATATTTAATATATATTTTTAATACTATGAACAAAAATAAAATTGCTGTACCCACTACTAGGCTTAATAAAGTCAGCAACTCCTTCAAAGGTGTACGTTTTTGCAACAAAATCCCTAGTGAAATTCAAGACTTGTCGATGACAAAACTTCAAGTCCGTATAAAGAGAAATCTTATTAGTAAAGCTTACGAAATATCGGACCATTTAGATGACAAACAAGAGCGATCTTGCTCCAAGACGCGCGAGACGCGAGAGCAGTGCGCGAACCGGACAACCGCCGGTCGCAGGACGCTCGCGATAAATTCATGTTTAGTGATGGTATATTTGGTTTTAACACGCTCCAACCTTAGTTTATGTAAATAATAAAGTTGTTGAGTTAAATATCTCATATATCCTACTAAATAAATACATTTGATAAATGATAGTTCGAACCCTAAGGACAGACATATAAGATAGTTGTTATCGCGATTAAGTGTAGTTTACGCGGGTGAAACAACAAGTGCTAGTCCGACTACATAAACATAAAACACGTCGTAAAACAAAGATCATATAATATAATATTAAATGAAGAATTAGCCTGACATGACACCCTGCCCTAATGTGCTGGAATTCTCAGCCCATTACAAGATAATCCTACGCTGATGATTCATCATCGCCAGGTGGTTTCCCTTCAGACTCACTTATCGAAACCGTGTTGCGTAGGTCTAGACTTGGCAGTCACCACCGCTGTTCTTTTTGTGGCAATTATATAATTAAGGAAATATATTTTTAACATTTCAAACAGAAATTTACAGAGATTAAGATTTGTGGGAAGAAGGATTCGTGGAAAGGAAGATTGTTTTTGTTAATTTGTTTAAAACTTGCAAGGTAGCGTTTGATTACAAGTCACCAGATGACAAGTGAAGACGCGGTCGATGGCAATGCCACGATTACGAACTGCCTTTCAAGTAATGTTGCCGGAACCCACAGATGGATGCTTGGCGATTCATACGTGAGGGTCATTAGATGGCAATCTACCACCAACCTACGGTTTCATCACGATGTTTTCTTTTAAAGAAAGCTCAAGACAACTCCACAACCACAAGACAACACACAATGAGCCATCATCGGTTCAAACAAACTATTATAGTAGCATTTCAGGAGCTAAATTGAGATGCTTAAAGAAGTAGATACAAATATGTATCTGAATAACATAAAAAATAATGCTATTCACGTAATTGTAACTTCCGTAATTCAAATTCCGAGGTTCTAAAACAAATGTTTTTCATTACAGAAGTCTCCAATTAAAAAATCCATCGAGCTTTCAATGGCATAAAAATCAATACATTAAATAAAATTTTAAAAGCCAACTTTAATTTCCGCCCGACGCGTCAGCCCGCTTCGGCTATCGATGTGCGACTGACGTAGCCCTTCACCGGAAATTTAAACTTTCCACGACTACCCGCGATTTTTAAAATTGTGAAATTGTTACACGATGAAATTGATATCTTCAGGAAATTAATTTTATGATACTGCGAGTGGTGTGGATTTTGTAGAAACTGTATTTGATGCTGGTTTGAAATTTAGCCGTGTCAATTTAAAGTCTGAAGCAAGAGTTACGACGCTTTGCTGGCTGTGATGTCCTTGATAAAGCAAAACTCAAGCTATGTCGGTGACCTTAGTTCTCTGTCGGATAACCTCATTTCTGATTTAGCATAGCCCTTTCCTTAGTTCGCTGAGCAACTTTAAATCAGTGAACTAGTCGCACAGTCAGTGTCCACGACTCGGCTTCGTATTTTATAACAGGTAGGACGCACTGGTTGAAGACTTTTGTTTTCAGACATTCGAGATATTCGCGACTATTTAATTAATTATACATCAAACACGCTTATAAATGATTCGGAAAAGAACTAAGGTCACATACAACTCACAGAATTAGCAAGCTGAAGTGGCAGTGGGCTGGTCATATAAGCCGCAGAACCGACAACCGATGGGGTAGACGTGTTTATGAGTGGTGACCGCGACTTGGCGAACGTAGTGTAGGACGCCCTACGACTAGGTGGAGCGACGACTTGCGCCGAGTGGCTGCCAGTAGTTGGATGAGAAGAGCTGAAGAACCGGCTCAGTGGAGTACCTTGGGAGAGGTCCAGCAGTGGACTGATACAGGCTGATGATGATGAAAGAAAGTACATTAAAATAATTTTGATGCACAAAGTGGTATGTTTAACAAAATATGTATGTATGGTACACATCTTTATTCCAGCATCATATATATTGGATGCTCGGGCTGGCCATCATCCAATCAAAGCGAGATTGATCATTGTGCGCCGTTGGCATTGGAAAGTAGACCTTATGCTGTAGTCATAAGAAACATTATTGATGTGCGCCCGAGAAACGTGCCGAGTTATTGGTATTTGATAGTTTTAGGGATGGGACCTATTTTGGTGGACGATATTAGGACGATATGGGTTTTCTTGTAGAATACATTATGTTCTTTTGCCGGTGTAAGGAGGTTGGACCAGGCGTAGCTTGTTTTAAGTTTGACATTTGAAAGTGATCACATGTTGTGTAAGATAAATAAATATGTATTTTATATGTATTCAATGTCGTAAGCTCCATTCTCAAAAATCAAACATATAATTTTTTTTATAATATTAGGTTCCATAAAACATACTTTTTCTCATGAGAATTGGTTTAAAATCATCAATCAAATTGATCTCAGTTTTTTTTAGATCTGAACCTAACCCTTTATTACTGCTAAATCTTTATTTTAACTATTGAAGTACCAGGCGAGCACAAATCTATAAAAGGTTAAAATGCGCAAGCTACGGAATTGCATATTTATTACCCTTATTTTGTGCAATCTTATCTTAAACGACGCTTTTATACTCTCGTCCACCACAATATGGGCCCAAAATTTAAATTCCCGGCGCACGGCCAGCAGATCCGCCGTATCAAAATAACCATTTACATAGAAATATGATATTTTGTCCGAGTGTACTGTTGTCGTCACCCCCGCCACAGTGGCGCAACAGTTTGCATTGTTTCTATGACAAACGATGAGAATTATACAAAGCGTTGATTTTAATACACCACTTTGTATAATTCTCGTCGTTTAGTTTAGCTTTTGTGTGGTGCTAATACATTTATAGCGTACTATAATTGCGTCCCTAGTATTCCCGTTATCCTGGAGGAAGCGGGATAAAAAGTAGCCTATGTTTTAATCCAGGGTTTAAGCTATATGTGCATTCCATGTTTCACGCAAATCTGTTGGGCAGTTTTCGCATAATTATAATATTAAAAATGCGATTACAGTCAGACAAAACGCCTTTCTTGTATTGCCACCTCCTAATGGAGGTCGGGTATCATTAGGGCAACCCTTACAATAAATACCACTGCTCGGACCAGTGATCTTGTGCTCATTATGAACCCGTTTTAAAGATTTTTGAGCCATTAGGTACATTTTCGGCAACGCAAAGCGCTCTCTACCCACCCCGTATATTAGATGAGAAATCTCATTCTGTCCTCTACGAAAGATGCATTCTACCGTCGTTAAGGTTAATAGAAAACACAAAATATATAGTTTAAAAAAACTAAAAAAAAACACTTTATAAACGCACTGAAAAATATAAAATAATAAAATTGACTTGTATTAGCTAACGATATAATGGTTAATTCAAAAAGTGTGGAGTGCTTTTTGGTTGTGTGTACTTTTATTTACCCAGTAAAAGAAGCGCTCCACACTTTTTGAATTAACCATTATATCGTTAGCTAATACAAGTCAATTTTATTATTTTATATTTTTCAGTGCGTTTATAAAGTGTTTTTTTTTAGTTTTTTTAAACTATATATTTTTATTTTTTTACTTTTTAGTCTTTTGTTATCAAGTTCAATCTATTAGACTCATCAAGACGAATCATATGAGCCCAAACACGAGGGGTTTACTAGTAGCCACTGCAGAGATGCCCTACCCACCTTCAGGATGCATCATCAGATCAGGTCGATGATACCAAATTATTGCATTGTTACCGAGATTACATATACACACAAAGTTTCAAGTCGGTACGACAATTAGAAGTAGGTAAAAATTGACTTCTAAGATTTGATTACATTGTTAGTTAGTTAGTTAGTTACAAGTCAAGCTAATAAAAGTTTTTTAAAAATGTATGAGAATAACACATTTCAAAGTTAAATCACGTGGTCAGAACAAACGTCTACAATGAAGATCGCTACATCTACATCCCATACAAAATGGTAGCCAGGATGCATTATGACAAACTCAAACGAAACGTCACAAGGCGTTAACGATTATAGACGTCCTTTTGCCGGCATAAAGAGGTTGGAACAGGCGTAGCTTGTTTTAAGTTTGACGTTTTAAAGTGATCACAATGTATCCTATTGATTAAAATACTGTTGACTATTGACAAAAAGAAACGTTTGCATCTTTTTTTTTTTTTTTAATATTTACAGAGTAGCGTTTGACCACAAGTCACCTGATGTTAAGTGACGATGTGGTCGAAGATGGCGCCACGCTACACCTGGACTGGGAACTGGCTCTCAAGTGAGGCTGCCGGAACACACCGATAGGTGCTTGGCGACAGATTCTTAACAAGAGGGTGGTAGCTAGCCAGGCGAGTACTAGAAAATACCCTACCACCAAGCTATGGTTTCATCACGATGTTTTCCTTCACCGAAAGCTCAAGCTCATTGTAGGATTCGAACCCACGTCCTACGGATCGCAAGCCGACGTCACTACCACTGAGCCATCATCGCTATAAGCATCTCGGCTAGACCCCCTGTAATTTCACTGGTTACGTACATTTTCATTTGGCAAATAAAGTTTCTATTTCTATTTCATTCCTACCCAACATTTCAAAAAAAATCGTGACCTACCCTCATTTTCAAAACTACAATTCTACCCAGCTCAGCATAACAATATCTGATCATAAACTCGGACGACACGTTTCAAACTTTTCATCCGCTATTTATCTTCCTACAGAAGATAATTGGGAAGTTCACCGTTTCTCAACTTGGGAGATACGGGTGGGTAGTTCCCGAATTGATATGCCTTTGGGCGAATCTTTGATTGCCGTTTCTACTTCCTTTGTAACTCTTTAATAAGTTTTCTATAGGATGGATGAGATTGCCGAGTTGAGATGCTCTGCTCTATTTCGAGAAAGCTTTTAGTAAAATATGGTGAGGAGATTTATTGTTGAAGTTTGTTGATTTAAATGTTTGTTACTAAGAGAAAACAAAATAGGGACGCACTTGTATAATTAGTAAATTACGGTCTCTTAACAGGTGTCATGCGCCTTACAAAGGTGCCGATACTGAATTCGAATCCTCTCGGCCCGCACCTGTGACTTACTAAGTTATATTTGGATTCACCATCGCTCCATACGGTGAAGGAAAACATCGTGAGGAAACCGGCATGTCTAGGAACCATACAATTCAAGAGCATGCGACATCTACCAACCTGCACCGTGCCAATGTGATAGATTACAGCCCATTTTCTCTCTCTGAGAGAAGGCCAGAATCCCAGCAGTGGGAACGTAATACGCTGATGATGATGATAGTTTAAAAGTGTCATCATCATCAACCGGAAAAAGTCCACAGCTGAACATCGGCTTCCCCTCTTGAACGCCACTATGAACGGCTATTAGCCATTTGCATCCATCGGTTCCCTGCGACTCTTACAATGTCGTCGGTCCACCTAGTGGGACGCCTACCTACAGAACGTCTTTCGGTTCGTGGTCGCCACTCGAGAACCTTTCTTCCCCATCGGTTATCGGTTCGTCGAGCGATGTGGCCTGCCCATTGCCACTTCAACTTGCAAATTCTGAAAGCTATGTCGGTGTAGTTTAATAGTGTATTCCGAAGCAATAACAAGAACTGCATAGCAAGTTTTGCATTAAAATTCCAAACCCGTTCCAACCGCCAATAACCGGATCGAACCGGAACGCGGCGGCATATCCCGGTTATAATTAACGTACGCCAAACCGTCAATACGTCTGTCCTGACGTCACTAAACTTGCGCTCTGTATTATTGGAAGTACGAAGCACGGGCTGCAAGCGTTCCTAGCGTCTTCTGGGAATACAGATCTTGCTCTCGATTGTTGATCAAGCAGACAAGGTCTGAATTATATTGTGAACCCTAAACAATAGGAGAGCATAATTCGGTTTAGAAATTGGTTATTTACCATGCTGTTGGATGAGAAGAGCCGAAGACCGGGCTCAGTGGCGTACCTTGGGAGAGGCCTATGTCCAGCAATGGACTGATAATGGCTGATGATGACGGTGATGATGACCATGTTGTTTAAGTTCTCGACATTTCATTACCAATTAGCAATTATAGTAAATTTATAATACAGTAATAGTATTTATTTTGTATAGTATTTAGTAGTAATAGTATTTAGGTGTAGTTTTTTAATTATATATTATTGTAAGGTTCAATCTTCGATTTGAAATAAAAACTCCCGACTTTCTTTTGATGTCTGTATTCTCTTTTAGTAATGTCGTTGTATATCGCACACTTAGTTTAAAAATAAAAAAAATGAGACATCGTTACACAAATTAACTTTACTTGAGAAAACAAGTCTGTTTACAATTATTGCGTTCACCAATAAGCTAAAAATTGAACTTAGCCAATCACAGGACAGCACTCCGACCGAGAGCGGACTCGTGCTGTCGCTCAGAGGGAGATAGCTACATCTTCGCTCTCCCTCAGGCATCGTGTCATACTAAATGAGTCCCAGGTGTAGTTATAGCTTATAGCACTTATCAAGAGCTGATAACAGTTCTGATAAGCGTGCAAATCGTTCGGTCTTGCTTGTTTTATTAATAGCAATAACGTTACGTAAGTCTGTTATCGAGAGTTGCATTTTATCGACCACTGCTCCATGCTATTGAAAATGGCAGCTGGTAGCTGGTAGGCGCCTAATTGGTTTCTATAAGAATCTAACTGCAACTCGCCATGTTCTCTCTATTCCACAGAAACCTTTTTCCGCGATAAAAATAGCCTATGTGTAAATCCATAAGCTATCTCCATTCCAAATCTCATCAAAATCGGTTTAGTAGTTACGGTGATACGTGGTAACAAACATTCATACACACAAACTTTCGCATTTATAATATTAGTAAGACCATTGTCACCCATAACACAAGTTTCGAGCTTAACTTGGGACTAGCTCAATTTCTGTGCAATAGTCCCCGATATCTAGTCCAATCACCTCCACAGTTCAAAGCATGTTAGCACCACCGTCAATGCACATTTCAGCCCCATTTATACTTGGGAACAGGCCGCTGGCCACGAACACCACCATCTTGGCCACCTCTTCCGGCTCCAGAATCTTAATATTGCACTGCATTGACAAACCTTCGTACGCCGTACTGATCTCGTAATCTGACATCGCCAAGTTCTTCAGCAGATTCGTTCTGGTCACTCCGGGATTTACTGAGTTCACGCGAACACCTGCGCATGCTAGCTCGAAAGCTGCCAGCTTAGTGAATTTCTCCAGGGCACATTTCGCGACGGAATACGGCAGAAAGCCGTGCCGCACCTTGTTGTAGTTCGTGACGGTCAAATTGACGATGTTCCCTTTGGTTTTGATCAAGTGCGGCAGGCAGAGATACGTCATCTTGTACGGCACTCGGAGGTTGATCTCTAGCATCTCGTCAAAGACGTCCATGGTGTCGTCGAGGAGGGAACCAAGCATTAGGTTGCCGGCGCTGTTGACTAAGACATCAATTTGTCCGAATAGCTTTATTGTTCTTGACACAGCGTGCTCGCACGATCCTCGCTCTGATAGGTCCAATCTGAGACATAGAGGTTCAATCCCTTTGTACTCTTTACATCTTTCACCAATTGTTGTCAGTCTTTCTTCGTCTCGACCAATGAGGGCCAGCCTCGCGCCATATTTGGCGAATAGGAGCGCTGATGCTGCCCCGATTCCGGAACTGGCACCAGTAACTATGACCACTTTGCCGGTGAAATCCATTTTTTTATTGACAACCAACTACGACCAAAGTTAGTCGAGTACTGGATGCGATAAATAATATTAGAGATATCAAATTGTTGTTGTAGTGACTGTGTTATGATAAACGATAAACATATTGGCAGTAAAAAAAATATAAGGGATATACATTATACATATACAAAAGGTACAGTACTTCAGATCCACACAGAGAAAGCCAAATCCGGCATTCACTACCATCGAGCTAGGGATGACGATCTGAGATCGATTAATCAAAGAATCGATTTAATATGTCGATGTTTTTCTCTTTCGCTAAGCATGGAACCTAAATTCAAAAACTTTGTTGGAATACAAATAAAACGATTTAAAATAACCCGTATTATTACCGATTTTAGTTCCTCCAAGTCACAGTAACGCGCTGAAAAAAAAAATTATGGAAGGAAACGACAACTTTTATAGTTTTTGTAAACTATCAATACCTGTGCTAGAGGCTGTTAAATTAAAAAAAGAAAAGATGCTTTACTGCTTACATCGTGACACTGTGTCAGACGACGCGGGGCCGCGTTACGCGATAATTAATCCGTGAAGATAAGGTATCAGTTATGGAACGCGTGTATAATATAACGGAATACCAGTATTTCTTATCTTATTTTTTAAGCGATTACAGGTCGTGGATTCGAATCCTACAACGAGCTTGAGCTTTCGGTGAAGAAAAACATCGCGATGAAACTATAGCTTGGTGGTAGGGTATTTTCAAGCGCTCACCTATCATATATTTATTAATTAGGATACAATATGTAATCACTTTAAAACGTCAAACATAAAACTAGCTGAGCGATGGTGGCCGAAGTTAGGCGTGCGACTTCTCTCGGCCCCGCACCTATGACTTAATAAGTTATGTGCGGATGTGCCATCGCTCAAAACGGTGAAGGAAAACATCGTGAGGAAACCGGCATGCCCAAGAACTGCAACATTCAAGGGCATGCGACATCTACCAACCCGCACTGGGCCAGCGTGGTAGATTACAGCCCATACTCTCTCTCTGAGAGAAGGCCAGAGTCCCAGCAGTGGGAACGCGAAAGGCTGATAATGGTGATGATGATGAAAACTAGCCACGCATGTTCCAACCTCCTAACACCGGCAAAAGAACAGGCCAACTAACAGTTTTCGATAGTAAGACATCGCATGTCAAAACTTACGATCGAACATAGAGAGATTTAATACCCATTACAGTACTATACTACATAAAAAAAAACTCCACAGCTCTAGCAGAAACGTGCACTCCATCAGGGCGATGAATGGTACAACGTTACCAAGTAGGTACAGTGCAGTGACGACAGTAGAGCACACGCGAGCTCCATTAGTCCAATTGGCGCACTTTTGTTTGCAACGCAGTGTAGTTGTTGTGTAGGCCAGCGCTTCCCAAACTTTTCATGCTTAGGCCCGGTTTCTTTTTAATAAACGCTTTTTTTTTGGTATTGACCACAAAACACCTGATGATAAGCGAAATTGTGGTCGAAAGTGGCGTCACGCTGTCCCTGGATTGGCAACTGGCTCTCAAGTGGGGCTGCCAGAACCTTAACTCGAGGGCAGTAGTCGGGCGAGCACTAGAAAATACCCAACCATTAAGCTATGTCGCACAGCAGAAGTGCTTAATTTGGTCATGTTGTGTGTACATTTTAAAGGACTCAAAACTTTGTACTATTTACCAACTTTAAGTGTATTTTGAAAGTGTCCTGTTTTGTACATACATAATTAAATAGTAATTACCTAGATTGCAATCATATTATTAGCTAACTACAAATTCAATTAACTTAAAACAAGAAGACAATTTCTGTGTCTCAGTAAACGAGTGTGAGTTTTTGCGGGCCGTTGACGCGCTCTACAACGAGTGTGTAAGACAATGATACAAGAATATTGTATGCTTGTGTAGGGGTACGGTTCTAGAATTGCGGTGACTGTTTGTTGATTGAAAGATTGTTTGTTCACTACACTATTTTATTGCTATTAATTACTGAATGTTAATGTTTAATGTTTGATGTTATGAATGTTGCGAATGCATCCGAATGACGCGGTGATCAAAGGTGCACTGACGGTCAATGTAGTTGACCGTGATGAGGTAAGTGTGTCACGCGGATGTTGCAGAATAAGGTGTTCGGTTACAATACCGAACAGCTTGTTTAAGCTGAATGTGCCGAAACACTAACCATTTTTTAAAACCATATTTGTACCACATTTACTGCAATAAATATTTATATTTGACACTGGGTCGCGAGGCGCGACCCGCTAAATGAGAACCGCTGACGTAGACGGCTTGTTGCATCTCACGGCACACAATCTACACTAGGTTCGTAATGGTTGTACTACATAGGAAGTGAGGGGACATTGCTTTTTAGATGACACTAATATTATACTAGCAACACGCCCCCGCTTCGCACGGGCAGGTAAAGATTATGACAACCGGAAGTTTTCTTAAAACTGATAGACATAAAAGAAAGCTAAACATTGAACAAGCTGGTCCCCGTGGTTTCTCCCGCGTGGACTACAGTTTAGCGTCATAAAAAGTATCCTATGTCCATCCCCATTGTTTACACTAACTCCATACTAAATACCATCAAGATCTGTTCAGCGGTTTAGGCGTGAAAAGGTAACAAACAATCATCAAACAAGAATTACTTTTGCATTTATAATATTATTATGAATGTTGAGGATACCTAATAGAAGCCTACATTTCTTTTAAACAACTCTAATCCAACCGTTTACCCAGCGTAAGCTGATAAAACAGCCACTTCTTTCGAAATAATTGAAATATTTGCACGCCTGCCTGCAGGTTGAAATCGGGTGACATTCACATGAGATGACAAAAAAAAAGCTTGGGATTTAGTGAACTTGCTCCACAATTCAATCAATTAGTAATAAGAATAAAATTGTCAATGTGATCGCGCCAAAAAAATTACCTGCCGGGCGTTTCATGCCTGTTCTTTTGCCGGCGTAAGGAGGTTGGAACAGGCGTAGCTAGATTTAAGTTTGACTTTTTTAAGTGATCACATGTATCCTTTTGAATAAAGTACTATTGACTATTGGCTGAATACATTGACCTAAGTATATTTTTGTAACATCTCATGTGATAAGTTGTATCCTAGCAAATATATGATTTGATTTAATGTTATTATTATTTATCTAAACCTAATTTTTGGTGTCCAATTAAGAAATATTGTCGACACGACAGTATAAACAGTGTTACCAGTTATTTTAATCAAACATACGGAAAGTTTTATTAAATTGACACAATTTATTCGCGAGTTTATAACAATGGCAATTTCAGAGAACACAAAACGACAAAAGTTTGTTCATAAAAAATATTTGATAATAATTTTTTTTTTAATAAAATTTTTAAATAACTTTTCTAAAACGTGGGAAATAGATAATATTACTCTACATACCTTAATATATAAGGCTTTATAGAAACTTCACATACTGCCGTTTTTACACTGTATCTCAACGTAGCATAAAGGATGATACAATAAAACCGTATTGTTTGTTTTGAAAACATTTGACTACAGGGTGAGCTTTATTCCGTCGGAGCGCAACGTCTTGTTCTTTGATATTAGGGTTACCATCCGTCAGATTAGTCCGGAACTTTCCGGACTTACAATCTTTTATCCGGAAATAGTCCGGCGTTTTAACATGTCAAGATTCTTGACCGGACGGAAAAATACAATATACAGAAACATGGAATGATTTTTTGCCATAAGTAATCTTAAAACATTATCGCCCATAGCGTTCCCACTGATGGGACACAGAGCTAACTCTCAAAGAGAAAGCAAAGACTGATAATCCACCACGCTGGCCCAGTGCGGGTTGGTAAATGACACACGTCCTCGTGTGACAATGTTGTGGTTCACTGACATGCCGGTTTCCTTCACCGTTTTGAGCGAGGGCAAATTCTTACATTACTTAGAAAAATGCGGGGCCGAGATGATTCGAACACTGTCACCTCTGCTATTAAAACATATTATAAATGAAATCAGCTTTAATCTTTATTAAAATATATATACTTACAACTATGTATTTAGTTTCATCTGCGCATGGAATTTAATATTTCTTATAAGAGCAAAAAAGTCCGGTCCTTTTTGAAATATCCGGAATTTCATTTGATTTTAAGGTTAGTGGCAAAAATTTTCATATTTGGGAATGGTTACCCTATTTGCAGTAGATTTAAATGCGCCCTTATTTGCTAAGGAAGCGATTTGGGTAATGGAGCTCTTAGTTTAAAAGGGCGAAACAAATTTACAGATCTTTCTTTCATTGGGAATTGAAAATGTATGGGTTTTAAAACGATAGTGACTTCGTCGGCTTGCGATCCCTACGTCGTAAGTTCGAGTTCTACAATGAGTTTCAGCTTTCAGGAAAACGTCGTGATGAAACCAGTTGGAAGTAGAGCTTGTTCGAGTGCTTGCCTGGCTAGCTACCACCAGTTAATCTTTCGCCAAGCACCTAATATCGGTAGCCCCATTATAAAGCTTCGTCCCATTCCAGGTGTAGCGTGGCGCCACCTCCGACCACGTCGTCACTTAACATCAGGTGACTTGTGGTCAAACGCTACACTGTAACAAAAATAAATCGGAAACCGCCCCTGACTAAGCGTGACAAACCGATTTCCTCGAAAACGGTCCAGCTTCGTCGGTAACTGTTCCAAAGCCAAGCCGTACAAGTAAAACTAATTAAATAGATACATTTATACTTGCACTGAGAAGCGTAACACCAGTCGTAATTCAATCGTTTGTTCAATGGCAGGTTCAACCCACGCGGAGTTAGGGCACTCTATGCAGCCGATGGAAATGTTATGTTGAACAACTTACCTGTAACAAAGATACAAATGTCGGTTAAAATATAATAACATAAACCAAGATAAAAAAGAAAGAAGATGGATGTGAAGAGTTCTTAAAGGTCGGCAACTCCCCTGGTGTTGCAAATGTACATAGGCGACGGTCACCGCTTTCCATCAGGCGGGCCGTCTGCTTGTTTGCTAATCTATTACATAAAAAAACATATTTGTCGTTAAAGCCGTTTATTGATCACATCACTGACATGAAGGTCATTTTAAATAACTAAACATTATTGTGATTATTAAACCTCATTAGTAAGTTAAGCTTATTATAAAATATCGGACTATTTAGATGACAAAAAAGCTTGGGATAAACATGCTCCAATTCAATCAATTAGTCGATAAGAATAAAATTCTAAACGTGATCGCGCCTAAAAAATTACCTACCGGGTGTTTCTTACATGCTCTTTTGCCGGCGTAAAGAGGTTGGAACAGGCGTAGCTAGTTTTAAGTTTGACGTTTTAAAGCGATCACACGTACTTATCCTGCTAAGGTTGTTAAATATTTAGCTATTTATCTCTTTCAAACACAAAATGAGTAATAAGGATGCATTTATGTATACTTTTCAATATTTTGCGGCGCGGCCCACCCGTAATGCGCGCGAACCTTTAACTCTCTGTAATGCTGGGGCTGTAATGCTAAGGTCAACGTCAAGGGAAATGTCTATGATAAATGTTGCGTTAATTATTATGCTTCGGCTACATTAGCGGGCTATGGCGAATATTCGTGTTAACGCGATAAATGGGTTCATCGTGTCATCGCGTAGTATTCGGGCGAAGACGATGTAGTATCGGGGAGCTGTCGGTAAACTGGCGCGAATCAAAGAGATTTGTCGCGCCAATATTCGCTTAGGTGGCTACATCTACGTCATTTCAGTGTCGTCCAGACTTTGAAGCGAGACGGACGTGCATTTAATTTTATTACACTATGGAGTGGAGTAACGAAAAAGTGTTACAATTCATTCAATTTTATGAAACTGAGAGTATTATATGGACACGAATCTTCGACACGAATCTTCGCCCGCCTCAATGTAGACAAGAACATCGCCTATACCCGAACACGATGTTTTTGTCTTGCCAACACGATACGAATCTTCGCCCGCTAATGTAGCCGAAGCATTAACGCAATTATGTGAGTGGGAACAGATGAACTGTCAACGTGAATGCAACGAAACTTCAATCGTAAACTTTCTTCAATATGTAGTGCGGCCGTTTCAGTACTTTAATTCTCGCGTTAATTTCTTTGATGTACCGCCACTTGAGTTAACAGCTAACGTCAAACGCCAATGTGAATGCCGTTGTCAAATTACCGCGTTAACTCGTGGTCACACTTATGTCGCACGTCAATCAGCGCGTTAATTAATTAACGGCATTTCCCGTTAGTGTGGCCCCAGCATCAGGGGGAATGAGTTCGCAAGTTCTAGGTCCATTAGTGCAAGAACACTGAACTGTCTCAACTGTTCAACTCGTAATTGGTGACGTCAACGGTTAGCAGTTAGCACTTGCGTCGATGCAAGTTTTAGGTAGGGTGTGTTCGACGCAAGGCTAAGTTTTAAGCCCTTGCGCATGTGTGAATTGTTTGCCGGAAATAGGTGCTAATGATTTTATTGGCAGACTTATCACTGATCATTCGACATAATTGTACACCACTTACACACACACACACACACACACAGTCTCTATCTCACACACACACAACGCTCATCACATCTTGTAATTTAGTATAAATCATAGTTTTTTTTATTACTTAATAGATTTTATTGTAATTTGTGTAATCCTATTTTGGCCTTATTGTATTACAAATGTTTGTCTATTTAATAATTGGACCGCTGTAGTAGGATTACTTAAATAAATAAAATAATAAAATAATCTGACCAAACGATATCAAATATCACTGAAATTTGGTTTCGGCTTCCTACCCTCGAAAAAGAGAGAACGACTATGAGTACTAGGTATATTTATTGACAAGTAACTAAAAAAAATTTTTTACCTTTTAACTAGAAATCAGAATAACATAGGCAACATAGGTTTTTTGATTAGGTACTCATTGCTTCTTTTTTTTACGTAAATATACAATTGAATTCTTTTTAATCGACTTAAAAAACGACGAGGTTATCAATTCGACTGTATGTTTTGTTTTTAATTTTAATCTAAATGTAAATTTCTTATGGAAAACAAAGTTTCTGTAACAATAATTTCTTCAACTGGTATTGATTGACCTAGTATCTGATGTTCAACAGGTGTTATCAAAGCTTAACGTTAAATCTCTAACGGCCGAAATTAATAATCGATCCTGATCCGTTATCTGCGGTTTTAGATCGATATGTCTAGGTAGTAGTAGTACTAGGGCTTGACTTATTACTCGTATATTACTATTAAAATGACATATTATGACATGACATATCGATCCAAAACCGCGGATAACGGATCAGGATCGATTATTAATTTCGGGTGTAAAAATAGAAAAACAAAGCCACGACCACAATAAAGGTTAGTCTAGTCTATCATAAAAATTTCACTTCCCACTAACCAACTTTACAAGCAATAACTCTATATAATTTTCCAGTCTCTCACCACCCACTATCGCTAGAGTATGAAAAATTACTCTTCTTCAGAGTGAGCGAGCTTACGTAACAAGGTGTAATGCGGGCTGCACACTTGTCGAGACACCACGAGGCGTGATACCAGCACAAAAAATGTCACTACCGTGTTTTGGGTTTCCGTACCTCTATAGAAAAAAACAAAAAGGGTTCCGACCCTTATACGATCACTTTGTTGTACGTCTGTCTGTCTTTCTGACTGTCAAGATCCTTTTTCTCAAGAACGTGTTGAGGGTATCAAGTTGAAATTAATATCAAATCTTCGCCTCTACGGTTTTTTTAAGCTGTGAAAAAATCAAACGTGTAAGTCAAAGCGACCAAAAGATATGACCGTTTTTGTCGCATATTTACGCAAATTTTGCGATTTCGCAAGGCAATCAAAACCTATAAGGTACTCCCCTACAGCTATTGGTCTTACAGCATATGTAAATGAAAAGTCTGAAAACCGTAAATATGTAGTTTAGTATAAAAAAAGTACGGAACCATCGATGCGCGACCATCGAACTCGCACTTAGCCAGTATTTCTTAATATGTAACAAAAATCAAAAAGTAACTGTTTACGAATCAGAAAAATACAACCCAGAGGTGTTTATGTGAAGTTTTATAGTTCTGTAGTAGAGTGGGCAAACAAGCAGACGGCCCGCCTGATGGTTAGCGATCACCATCGCCTATGGACACTTTACTGTTACCGACATTGAGGTATTCGCAATGAAAAGACCCGACGAGTGTGTAAGGCCGCCATAACAACCCCCTCCCCCTCCACCCGGCTGATAGATGAAGCAGCCTGTTTAAAATTTAAGCAGGCAGCGTTGGAGGGGTGCAATATAAGAATAATGGATTCTGTAACCAGATTACAGGCCATATGGGTTAATAAATAACGATCAGCGATGGCGCGCATTTGTTACTGACAGCCGTGACTCTTACCATTACGAGAGTGGCCTAGTTGTCTTTTCAATTATTTTTAACGAGCTATTGTATGTGGCGTAGCTTGGTATGTAATTTGAGACCCCCAAGAAGCTATGCACGCGATTCCGCCAAAGGTAATCGTGGATATCAGCATCCCTCATCCTCTCAAACCACTTTTATCCCGGAAATCCCCGCGGGAGAAGCTAGTCCTACAAATATTATAAATGCGAAAGTTTGTGTGTATGTGAATGTTTGTTACCACGTATCACCGTAATTACTAAACCGATTTAATTTTTTATTTTTTTTAAATCATAATATTTAATTACATATTTTATTTGATATAACAAAGAATTACTTAACTAAAATATATAAAAAAAACCAAGCCTACAATTATTAAATTAAAAATAAATGATTTAAATTAAATTTGGAAGGGAGATAGCTTGTACCCTTTTTTTTTTTGACCCGGGGAAATGCAATGCCCCCCCCCAGAAGGGGAGGGGCTCGGAGGGAGTGTAGGACTCGCGCTTACTCAAGGAGCCATACCCACTAAAACCCCGGGGTACTCTCTCCGCATCGTCTTATGGGGGAGGGCTGGGTATCTGGCACAGCCTCAACTTCCAGCCCGGATAGCTTGTACCCTGGATTAACACTACTTTTTATCCCAGATAAAGTTACCTGCGGGATAAAGGGAAGACGCGGCTGAAACCACAAGGCGCAGCTAGTAAAAACATAAATAACCATTCCCCCACACAAATCACTTTCCCATTACATTAATAGCCGTAACAGAACCACAAAAGAAATTATCTAATAATGAATGAATATCATTACGTGAAGAACGGAAAGTCTTTCCTCGTTACCGTCACCCAATCAAAATGTACTCCTATTCACATCGTGTTAAGTCTCATTTCAATTTGAATTAAGTCTGCTGGTTAATAAAGCTGTTTAATTGTGAATCTTATAGAGTTGAATATAAAGTCGATTTTGGGATAGGGAATGGAGTGTGTAACGAAATACTAGGGAAGACGCGTGTAAAGGAAAGTTTTGCAGTAGGAAAATCCGTGTCTTGGTGGTTGGTGCAAGTGATATACTTTTTTGATCTTAGAAATATCACACTATTTTAGATGCGAAACTTTGTATGTATGTTTTGTGTGTTACTGCCTCTCGCTGACACGAGTTTGAGTTAAAATTGAAATAAAAAAACCTATTTTTTCATTATTTTTTCTTCCACTCTCCCCTGTCAACCGTCATCATTTCATTCACTCCCTTTTCATTCATATCTGCCATTACAAAATCCATTCACATTTTCTTTGAGTTTCATCCTTCCTCATAACATTTCCATACCAAACCAAACGATGCTCTTACACCTTTTCTGTCACTAGTCCCTACTTTCACTTTTACTTTTAAAGATTATATCAAGACAAAATGTTATGATGTACGGCCAATATTTGAATCTTTGACGCTAGTTGTTATGTTTTGTCCTTCTAGCTTAGCGTTTTACTACAAATCGTTATCTGACGATGTGGTCGAAGGTGGCGCCACGCTACACACGATTGCTAACTGGCTGTCAAGTGAGGCTGCCGTACCACACACATAGATAGATACTTAGCAACACATTCTTACGCCCGAAATTAATAATCGATCCTGATCCGTTAATATGCGCCGTTTTGGATCGATATGTCATGTCATAATATGCCGTTTTAGTACTAGGGCTTGACATATTACTACTAAAATGACATATTATGATGACATGACATATCTAAAGTAACAGCGGATCGATTTATTAATTTCAGGCGTTAACAAACCAGGCGAGCACTTGAAAATGCGCTGGCACCAAGCTATGAAGTTATGCGATGGTTCCCTGTCGCCATCACTTCTGCCTTACACCAAACAGTTACCTAACGCTATCGGGTTTACGTGTGAATCAATTTTTTGCATAGTAATTTAGTAATTAATTGCGTTAATTGCTCGACTTTACATGCGGCTCTGACACTCTGAATACAATATTTAAATTATATTTACATTTATTAAATTAAAACAAAAATATATACTATAACAATGAACTAAAAAAAATAAATAAAAAAAACCTAAACTAATATCTACAATATATTAGTCCCTTCAGACAAGGTACCGAAGATACTGGCAGCGTTCCCCCTTTGGATGGGTAGACTAATTCTTTGTTCGAAGTAGCTGCCAGCTCTTCGGTCTCCTGTGATGTCGACTAACCTTTATGTTATTTCCTTAAAAAGGCTTAAAGCGCTAGGACCCCACAATATTTATGTGTTCCGTTGTTCACATGTCTTGTTCCGTATTATGACTGAGGACTTCTATTCCTTACGTATAATTAGGGAGCCTTCAAGTCAAGAGTGAATAGGTATCTTCTATGTAAGCATGCTCCATCATCGACCTCGTCATCATTTGCCATCGGGTGAGACTGGGGTCAAATGCTTGCCTATTGCTAATCCTACTAATATTATAAATGCGAAAATTTGTGTGTGTATGAATTTTTGTTACCACGTATCAGCGTAACTACTAAACCGATTTTGATGAAATCAATTTTATTCTTACTACTAATTGATTGAACTATTGCAAGTTCACTACCAATAGCAAGCTCTACTAATAAAATTACGTTTTACTCGTACATAGACTTGTAATTTTTCTAATCGGTGAATCACTTGAGAGTTTGTTGGTTTGTTGTTGTTTGCCTAGCGGTCTCGGGTTCGAATCCCGGCAAGGCAAATATAATTACGAATATTTGTTCCCGAGTCTTGGATATTTCTATCTATATAAGTATTTATTTCTCTATATAAGTATGTATATCGTTGTCTAGTACCCATAACACATGTTTTGAGCTTAATTTGGGTTAAGGTCAATTTGTGTGCAATGGTCCCCCGATATTTATTTATTTAATTTTTCTATCCCTGAAAACGGTTCCAGAGAGAAAGCCGCGGGGCACAGCAAGTATCCTCAAAGAGGTATCCTTCGCAGACTAAACAACTAAACATATATAACCTACACACTGCGCGTACAAACATACAAAACATATTTGCATATGTATGTAGAGCGGACCGGGGGATTTCACGCTCGCTTGAACACGACGAAGCTCTTTCCTTTCGCAACTCGAATGTATTGCCAGGATTCACTCCATCTCCCATCCCCTGTTTATACAAACAAACGTTTATTTAGTTTTCATCAACTAAATAAATGAAGTGAAACGAGAGAAGGAAGTCGTACCTACGCTTGATCAGCAATCATACTTCAACGTTTCCATTGATGTTAATGATGCTAATCTTGGCCATAACGCTCCTTGACTAGGTTGGTACGACAATACAACGCCATCTCTAAAACTAAAGAAGTCGACATATTTGTCGACAAAATTCATCGTTTTAAGAAGACTCTGATTACCTGATGTTTCTAGAAATTTTTTGTATTTATACAATTTTTTTTTCCAACAATTTGTAATTTATATGTATAATATATTTATAATCTTAATTAAATCTAATCCTACTAAGTCACCTTTAAAATAATAAATTTTTTGTTGTCATTTTTATATCCGCTGTATTAACAACCATTTTACAAAACACACATTCTTTGTTACTCGCTCAAATGAAAACTTAATTTTCATTATTATTGTAACGCATGCTGCCCTCACCTGTCACTGCTGTGCGACATTTGGTTCTAAGCTTCTAAGAATTGTTATAAATCTGCGAATGTATGAGTGTGCACTGTGTTGGTGAGCTAATAAATAAATAAATAAAATAAAATGTTGCCTTCTCTCAGTGATTTATAAGGTTCCGTACCTACTACGAATTAAGAAAAAAAAAACGTATTCAGTTTTCTCATGGATGCTTTTGTCAGAAATGGATCAAATTGAAATGGGAACCACACGGGAAGAACCAAAATCAAATTTCAAATAAAAAAAGAATCATCAAAATCGGTTCACCCAGTCCAAACTTCTGAGTTTTTGAGGTAACAAAAAAACAGTCGAATTGAGAACCTCGTTCTTTTTTGTACCCCTAGTACAGGTTTTGATAGTTTACAAAAACTATAAAAGTTTTCGTTTCCATCCATACATATTTTTTTCAGCGAATCTTACCGAGACTTGAAGGAACTGAAATCGTTAATACGGGTTATTTTAAATCGTTATAATCATATTCCAACACAATGTTATTGAGTTACTTTTTGAATTTAAGCAGATCGAGTTGCCACTTTGACAAGTCGGCGGTGGTAAACGTCGACGTTTACCAAAACTTTTATCGTTTTTAAAACTTGTACTAGGGGTACTGTACTGTAAGGGGCAAGCGTGACGCTCACCATCAAGCGAGCGACTCGCTCGTCTCGACTGAATTAAATAAAAAGAGAGGTAAATAGCTATTTACCGCCGGTCCTTGCGAGGCCAATAACGTTCCCCAACGTTGCCATTAGCCGTTTGTCCGGGAACGGTTTATTTTTATCCTCTCCCGAGTACTGTGACCATCCGCTACCGTTCCCCGGGACAATAGCGATGAGATTGTAAGCGGGGGAGGATATGTTGAAGGATATTAATTTGCATTCAATATCTAGTACCTCCAGGGCCGTCTTAAAATATGCCCAAGGGCCCCTTGGGCATATTTTGAGACAAATTGGGAGCCCTTTTAGAAAGTTAAAAACAAATTACAAATCAGTCAAATATGTATCAAGAAATATACTGTTTTAAACTACCATGGTCAAGAACATTAGAATTAGGTTTTATAACGGGATAATGCATATATCCCGTTATAAAATCTAATTCTAAGTGTCAAGAGTTTTGGAAAAAGACTTCCATTGTGACATGAAGTACTCGTAAAAATGGATAGCTTAGTTTGGTTTTCTATCATAGCCAATCGTCATATAAAGTTCATCTTTATTCCGTGTAAACGAATACGTCATCATTTCGGGGGCCCCGTGAGCCGGGGGCCCTGGATGCCCCGTGTGCCCTTATAGCAAACTATCTCAATATCAAATTTAATTAAGATGATGTCTTCAGCGGTAAAATGTTATGTTTTAATCCAGGGTATAAGCTATCTCCATTCCAAATTTCATCAAAATCGGTTTAGTAGTTACGGTGATACGTGGTAACAAACATTCACATTTATAATATTAGTAGGATAGGATTCAACTTAGCCACACGAAATTCTTTTCAAAAAATCCTTTGTTAGTCAAATAATTTGTACTACGACTGAGCATCCCATGGTCGCCCTACCCGGGCCGTGTCCCGGTAGAAATAAGGGCTCAATGTTTGTCCAGTTGTCCACTCCAGCGGACAGCGGGCCCACAAACTATTCGGAGAAGGGGTTAATTAAAAATAGTAAAGATCGGTGAGTAGTGGTGGCCACTGGTACGAACGACATACCGAGTTGGGTGGAAAGATTTTATGGACGCACTGTGCAGTGGCCTGCCGGGTTGTTGTTATAAACAACTTAACTTATCGTCACTTAACATCAGGTGACTTGCGCAAGTGAAAACAAACTACACTCCTAACGCCGTCACTTAACTAGGGATGGCGGTCCGATATCGATTGATCGTAAAATCGATTTATAGGTTAAGAAAATCGATTTAAAATATCGATCCTGCAAATCTCTTAGATACTTACTCGTACTCGAAAATGGATATATTTATTCGATTTTCTGTTTAAATATTGAACGCAACCAAACAAATGTCATGTCATTTTATCGCAGGTTCAATTTTCGAGAAATCGATCTTATATACTTCGATTGGAATCGATTACATTATAGGGGTTGTAACAGGCTTAACTGGTTAGAAGTTTGCCGTTTTAAGCTGATCACATTGTTGTTTCCTACAAAACAAACATATTTTGAGTTGATTTGATTTGAATGTAAATGCGATATTGTTATGTTTTGTGCACCAAAACAAACGTCATGAATACATGTATTTCTGTCCTATTATTACGAACTTGATACACTGCTAGGTACATATCAGTACTAGTGGCGCCCCGTGGTTTCACCCACGTCTTCCCGTTATCCCGCAGGAACCTTCTTCCGGGATAAAAAGTAGCCTATGAGTTAATCCAGGGTATAAGCCATCTCCATTCCAAATTTCATTCAGATCCGTCCAGAAGTTTTTGCGTGAAAGAGTAACAAACATCCATCCATCCATACTCACAAACTTTCACGTTAGTAGGATCCAAACACAACCCTACCTCACCTGGGTCCGCCTACGGCATTTTACGGGCTTGCCGAGTTAATGACGAGGGGCGCATCCCCTTTGATATGGGGGGTGAATCATTATGTCGGCGGGATGAAAAGATTTCTTTCTTTTATTGCCGCTCGGGATATTTAAGCGTAGGTACGTTTAATTTTAACATCAATTATTATTTCTAATTGCTACTGTGGGTTACTATTTACGTGTTTTATAGGGTTAGGTGTCAACTTAACATCCCTATCCCTTACTTATTATAAATGCGAAAGTAACTCTGTCTGTCTGTTGCGCTTTCACACCTAAACTACTGAACCGATTTAAATGAAGCTTGGTACGGAGATAGTTTGAATCCTGAGGAAGGACATAGGATACTTTTTATCGCGATAAACTGAAGCCCACGTGGGTGAAACCGCGGGGAACAGCTAGTTTGAAATAGGTTTCAAAGCGTTGTGATATCAGAGCACTGAGGTATTTTTGAAAAAAAACACGTATGGACTTTTATGCGGACATAACACATGAGTAAGTTTTCTAATTACAATTATGTATATAGAAAAATTGGTTGTAATTAAACCCATTTTCAGCTTTACCTCGTTATCTCAGCCGTAACTTAAGCGGCGCGTTTCTTTTGATAGCCAGTTCCCTATCCAGGTGTAGCGTGGCGCCACCCTCGACCACTCCGTCACTTAACATCAGACTTGTAGTCAAACGCTATACAGATGAATGGATTAACATATACACTACTTTTTATCCCGGAAAAGGGCGGGAGAAAGGTAAGACGTGGCTGAAACCGCGGGGCGCGACTAGTTTTTATAAATACATAAAAAACTTACAGCGCGTATTCCTCGAGACCCCTCGCGACAGCCCCCGGGGAGTCCATCACGGGTGCGGGTGAATCGCATCGATAACGAAACTGGACGTTAAATGAAATGTCCGATATTGATTTATTGGCCGCCACATTTTACGCAGTATTTTGTGGGATTATCTCTAGTGTACTACATACTTTTATGGTATGTACTTGTTGAGGACGTTTATTGAGCAACTCTAGACTACGTATGAAAACAATATTTCGTGTAGAAAAACAAAGTACAAATTCAAAACATAAAAAGTACAAAAAGGTTGTAAACGAATTGCGATACTGGCCGCCAACAATACTTGCTGCGCGCCGGGGTTACACCTGAAGTCTTCCCGTTAGACATTGGAAACTTTATCCGTGATAAAAAGTAGCCTATGTATTAATCCAGGGTATAGATTATCACCATTCCAAATTTCACTCAAATCAGTTGAGACATTTCGGCGTGAAGAAGCCACAAACATAAACACTCACTCATGCCCGGGCACAGTAAGGTCAACGTGAAGGGAAATGTCAATGCCTATCATCGCGATAAATATTGCGTTGATTATTAACGCTATTGTGTGAGTGGCTACACTTGAACGGTCAACGTGAATGCTTTTGAGTTATCGGCTAACGTCAAACGCCAATGTGAATGGCGTTGTCCAATGTCATAGCCACACTTATGTCAAACGTCAATCATCGCGCTATTGATCGGCATTTCCCGTTAGTGTAGCTCCAGCATTACAAACTTTCATGTTTATAATATTAGCATTGGATTCTTAACTTCAGGGAGGTAGCTAGCTGGGAAAGCACTAGAAAATAACCTACCATCACGCTAAACGATTTCATCACGACGTTTTGCCTCACCGAATTTGAACTTCAACAGTTCAATACCGCCCGCGGTAAAGCACTGCGCTCGGCACCCTAAGATCTTAAACGTCACTCAACAGGCTTAAAACATTTAAAATAACAACCCTCGCATTTGCGGAAAATATTCCGCCGATTCTAATTCACCCTCCTTCATTAAAAAAGCAGCTTCTCAATCATTCTTAGGGTTTCGTACCTCAAAAAGAGAAACGGAACCCCTATAGGATCACTTTGTTGTCCGTCTGCCTGTCTGTCAAGAGTCTTTTTTTTTTCAAAAACGCATTGAGGTATCAAGTTGATATTTTGATTAAATACTTGGCTCTATGGTCTCTTTTAGCTGTGAAAAAATCAAATTTGTAAGTCAACGCTATCAAAAGATAAAAACCGTTTATGTCGCATACTTTACGAATTTACAAGGGAATCAAAAACCTATTGAGTACTTCCCGTTTACCATCACATCATCATGAAATTTGGCATAAAGCATGGTCTTTTATACAGCACATGTAAACAGTCCGAAAACCGTAAATATGAAATATAATAAGAAAAAAAAACTAGTTTGTACGGAGCCCTAGATGCGCGAGTCCAACTCGCACGTGGCCGGTATTTTAGAGTTCCGCACCCAAAGGGTAAGACGGGACCCAATTACTAAGACTCCGCTGTCCGTCTGTCACCAGGCTGCTACTCATGAACCGTGATAGTTGGACAGTTAACATTATCACAGATGTATTTCTGTTGCCGCTATCTATAAAAATAGATAATGGTACGGAACCCACTAGGCCGGTTTTTCTTTGATAAAATCCAATTATTATCATCGAAGGAGGAACACTCGCGGAAAATGTGGCAGGCTGGCAGGTCATGAATCAATATGGGACGTTTCGTTTAACGACCGCCGCCGCTATCGGGAACTCCCGGCCAGACAGATTTTTTTCGGGTGAGATGGAATAGGTGACGATTGATATTTTACGAGCTCAAACATCGTAATAATTGTTTGTCGCCGAACGCTCGCACAGGTGACGGTGACGGTGCCCTATCCTTTTATCTAATAATATTATAACCATCAGTAAGCGAGGCCGAACGGTAAACGCGTGTGCTTCATAACGCGCCGACACATCATCATAATCATCATCATCAGCCTGTATCAGTCCACTGCTAGACATAACCCTTTCCCAGGGTACGCCACTGAGCCCGGTCTTCGGCTCTTCTCACCCAACTACCGACAGCCACTCGGCGGAAGTCGTCGCTCCACCTAGTAGCAGGGCGTCCTACACTTCGCCAAGTCGCGGTCTCCACTCAAGTACACGTCTACCCTAACGGTTATCGGTTCTGCGGCATACATGACCAGCCCACTGCCACATCAGCCTTTCAGCCCCACACCTATGACTAAGTCATGTGCGGATTTACCATCGCTCAAAACGGTGAAGGAAAACATCGTGAGGAAACCGACATGTCCAAGAACTGCAACATTCAAGGGCATGCGACATCTACCAACCCGCACTGGGCCAGCGTGCTAGATTACGTCCCATACTCTCTCTCTGAAAGAAGGCCAGAGTCTGAAGATCGGTTGAACTGTTTAGGCGCGAACAGGGAACCAACATACACCACATACACTCACAAACTTTCGCATTTCTCTCTCTCTAAGTGTTATAGCCAAAAAGGAATACAAAATTCGACTGTAAATTTTAAACCACAGTCTGCTAAAGATATTTCCCATGAGCTAAGGACTCTAGAGTGCAATAAACACGTAGCTGCGCCCGACACGGCCTGGTACGGTCGCGTGATCGTCGCAGCTTAATATGATACCGATATCCATAGATACTGATATCTGCTGTGCTTATAGCGTAGCTTCGATGGGAATCGGTTTGCGCTTCATTTTGACATTTGAACTCCATTAATACTTCTTCGAATGGTCACACAACGAACCTTGGAGAGAGCCATGCTTGGAGTTTCTTTGCATGAGAAAATCCGAAACGAGGTAATTCGCCGAATAAATAAGGTCACCGACATAGCTTTCAGAATTTGCAAGTTGAAGTGGCAATGGGCAGGCCACATCGCCTGACGAACCGATAACCGATGGGGAAGAAAGGTTCTCGAGTGGCCACCACGAACTGGAAGACGCTCTGTAGGCAGGCTCCTAGTAGGTGGACCGAAGACATCGTAAGAGGCGCAGGGAGCCGAAGGATGCAAATGGCTAATAGCCGTTCATGGTGGCGTTCAAGGGGGGAGGCCTATGTTCAGCAGTAGACTTCTTCCGGCTGATGATGATGATGATGACGATTCATATTAATCGTAGTCTAGTGGGACAGCTACCTACAGAACGTGTTCCGGTTCGTGGTCGCCACTCGAGAACCTTTCTTCCCCATCGGTTATCGGTTCGTCGAGCGATGTGGCTTGTCCATTGCCACTTCAACTTGCAAATTCTAAAAGTTATGCATCTGATTCTGTATATTTATTTTACTTATATTTAGGAACTATTTGACCTGATGACCAGCTTAATAGTTAGTGGTAGTGCTTTCACTAAAGAGCTTTTTCACCAAAAGCTCTAACTGCTAAACAACTGATACTGTCCGAGAGTTGTGGAACACCTCCCGTGGGGGATAGGGGGGTGTTCCGAAGCAGGTGTGACCCACTTCTGCTGGACGGATTAGAACGATGTTATAACTTTTAATAATGGCACTCGTTTTGACGGCCGAGTCACGTGGGCAGGACACGCGCCGGTAGGGCTGCCCCAATGTTTTGTGGCGTTTTTATTTCACGTGACACACGAAAACCGTTGTTTTATTCTCTGTGCAGAACTTGAAGTGTAGGGAAAAGTGTCAGATATAGCCGCAATATTTTTTTTACTTTTTACAGATAGAGCAAAATAACTTACTTACATACGCACACTAAATGTTTGTAAACAAATTTGTTTACTACATTTTATACATCAAATTTACATAAATATTTAAAAATTAATTGCCGTGCTTTCTCGCAAACACTCGAAAATGGCTAAAACGCCTTGATATTATTTTTTAACACAAATCAAACACTTATAAATAAATATCAGGGTCAATTTGTGTGCAATTGTCGGATTCGTCATATTAAAAGCGCCGGAACCCCGATCACATCTGTTAGTTCACACTTTTATTACGCCCAGCGATTACGGGACGCAACTCGTAATTTTAACTATATTGGTACATTAATGACTTTTCAGTAATAAAGATAATTAAATATTCGTGTTACAAGCAGTCTTTATCATTGCGTTCCTTGTTTTATATGAATTTAACTGTTACAATAATTTAAAGGTGTGTCACAATAATGTAAATATATATAAATATCGGGGACAATAGCACACAAATTGACCTAGCCCCAAATTAAGCTCGAAACTTGTGTTATGGGTACTAGACAACGATATACATACTTATATAGAGAAATAAATACTTATATATAGATAGAAATATCCAAGACTCGGGTGCAAATATTCGTGCTCATCACACATATATAATACTAGCTGTTCCCTGCGGTTTCACCCGCGTAGGCCTTTTTATCGCGATAAAAAGTATCCCATGTCCTTCCCCGGGGCTCAAATTATCTCTAAACCAAATTTCATTTAAATCGGTTCAGTAGTTTAGGCGCGAAAGCGTATATATTCCGTATACTCCAAAACTATTCCCGCACTTCGGAGAGGGGGTCACCGCGTTACCTTCTGTAGGTACCCATTAACCTATTTAAATTCTAAGTTAATTTTTCTTGGACCGCACGTTTGAACCGCGCAGTTAAAGATCTTCCTGGTCCGCGACCGCACTTTACCTATTTCATAGATTCTCCCGGTGCTCACCTCACCGCGTTTCCCGCTGTACTGCGGTGCGGCGGGTTTATTTTTCTACTACTACTTACATTTCTAAACTCGTGATATCTTTTGAATGGAATGTCCAAATTGAATGATTTAAAAAGTTATATAAAGGCATTGAAGCAGTTTTGAATAAGAAGTAATTTATTTTGATAAGGATTAATACCAAGATACAAATAATGAGCCTTTTCTAGCAGCGGCATTAAAAATTAAAATTTTAAAATAAAAGATCACTTATTGTGGCATTACTATAATAGTTAGACATATGCTCTCGCGGACTTTTTTGTAGATCTTAATGAGACCTACAAACCCGTAATACATTACTTTGTTCTAGTGTCAATAGTTTTGGCAGCGCACGCAAAAATAGATTTTCGATTTCACACCTTGGGTTGCAAAATTGCAATTTTCTTACGGATCCCTAATTTTTTTGGAAATAAAATATAGCCTATAGCCTTCCTCAATAAATGGGCTATCTAACACTGAAAGAATTTTTCAAATCGGATCAGTAGTTCCTGAGATTAGCGCGTTCAAACAAACAAACAAACAAACAAACAAACAAACAAACTCTGCAGCTTTATAATATTATTAGTATTAGTATAGATTTGCCCTTACCGGGATTCGAACCCGGGACCGCTAGCTTCGCAGGCAGGGACACTACCAACTCGGCTACCGCGTCGTCGTCGTCGTCACTTATTACACTTCATTACTTTATTGAGAGGGCATGTCTTCACTCCCCAAAACAGTAAACTGTACAGTCAACGAAAAAAGTCGTTAAACAATAACACATTTTCCGATTACCCTCATCATCTTAAACACCAACCTTTGACCACATCATCATTTAAAATTAGGTGCGTTATGTTGTGGCCAAAACGCTATCTTGTAAAATGTAAAAAATCACAATCCTTACTGACCTAAAACTCATTTGCAAAATCTAGTATGATCAGCTACTTTTGTCGCTGACTGTACAACAAACAAAAGATCTCAGCAGCCACTCGGCAACCCTAAACGTTTACAGTACATTTATCTAAAACGTTTGTTTTCATCCCTGTTTCGTTACATATTTCGTGAATGAGCATAGCCGTTCTATTTTTACCGCCCGCGCGGTTATTTATGGGTTCCGAGTGGAACTGATTGTTTTTGAGTGGGGATTGTTCCAGTACAACCTTTTTTTAACTGCCCTGATGCCTCACTTTAGTGCCAGTTCGCAGTACAAGTGTAGCGTGACGCCACCTTCGACTACATAGTTACTTAACATCACACGGAGAAAAAAGTCCTTCCGAAATAGCGTTTTCCTTCTGAGTCAAAAGGGAAGGACTTGTGATTCAGAAGAAAAACTCATACAAAACAAGGAAGGAAACGGTCTTGGAAGGTAAAGACTCAGAAGGAAAGTAAGATTTTTTTCTTTGTGCAGGTGAGGTGTGGTCAAACGCTACTCTGTAAATAGTAAAAATAATACTGTATACTCATATCATACGTATGAACACACTACTCGTTCAACTCGTGAACGGGTGCTGCTTGTGGAGTCTGGTCTGCTTTGGTTGTGATCCCGCAACTCATTCAAAACTCAAAAAAAAACTCAAAAATGTTTATTCAATAGGATACATTGTGATCACTTTAAACGTCAACTTAAAACTAGCTACGCCTGTTCCAACCTCCTTACGCCGGCAAAAGAACAGGCAAGAAACGCCCGGCAGGTAATTTTTTTGGCGCGATCACATTGACAATTTTATTCTTATTACTAATTGATTGAATTGGAGCAAGTTCACTAAAATCCCAAGCTTTTTTTTGTCATCTAATAGTCCGATATTTTTTATTTAGCTTTACTAATAAGAAGATTTCTCTTGTTTGGTTGTACACATTGGGATATGGGAACATGAATATTAACGAGTTGCGGGATCACAACCAAAGCAGACCAGACCCCACAAGCAGCACCCGTTCACGAGTTGACGCATTAATATTCATGTTCCCATATCCCAATGTGTACAACCAAACAAGAGAAATCTTATTAGTAAAGCTAATTAAAAAATATCGTACTATTAGATGACAAAAAAGGCTTGGGATTTTAGTGAACTTGCTCCAATTCAATCAATTAGTAATAAGAATAAAAATGTCAATGTGATCGCGCCAAAAAAATTACCTGCCGGGCGTTTCTCGCCTGTTCTTTTGCCGGCGTAAGGAGGTTGGAACAGGCGTAGCTAGTTTTAAGTTGACGTTTTAAAGTGATCACAATGTATCCTATTGAATAAAAATGATTTGAATTTTGAATTTTTTGAATCTTGAATTTTACGACTTAAACATAAAAAAGTATGCAACATATCTTCATTCAAAATTTTACTTTTGGATTTTAATTCTGCATGATATAAATTCATTTTTTTAGTTTTAGTTTGTTATGATTTTGAATGTTGCATGCCATTTCATTGGTAAAATGTGTCAGATCAATATTTATGTTGTTATTACGAACTGTTTCACTCACATTTTTAGCAAATAAAGTTTCTATTCTATTCTACTGAAATCCATTGACTCGTTTCAGCTTCGCTTCAGCAGAAATAACAAACATACACTCACTCACTTCATCCTCAAAGTTTCGCATAAATAATGTTTTATTTTAATTGGACAACCAAACATCTTTCTTAGATACTACACAAGACAATATGATTTTAATTTATTCATTTTCTAACAAATAAAATCAAATAAAAGTGTCACTTAACTTATGATAACAACGTTAGATTTGAAATAGTAAAAGTGTGATATCTTTTAGTATGTACTTAATATTTTACTAGCTGCGCCTCGCGATTTCCCGTCATCCCGCAGGAACAATTTTCCGGGATAAAAAGTAGCTTATGTTTTAATCCAGGGTATAAGCTCCATTCCAAATTTCATTCAGATCCATTCAGTACTTTTGAAAGAGTAACATCATCCATCCATCCATACTTAAATGCTTTCGAGTGTATAATATTAGTAGGATTTACAATATTACAATGTAAATGGTATTAGAGACTAACGATCTGCCCTACGTCTTTCCCCGCGAAAACATCAATATGTCTCGGCACATTGCGCCACAGCGTCAAACGTGCAAGATGTTACATATATTTGATCTCAATTATCTCCAATCCACACTTAAGATGACATTAATGTGTTCATAAACAAAATTATTTTGCGTTTAAATAGCGAATTAACGTCAGAATAAAAGCCCCGTTTTTGTATTTATGGCAAACTTTCTGTTTAATAAAATGTGGATTTGTAAACGAATGCTTGGTTTCGATTTGTTTACGCACTGCTATAAAGCTAAACTGTAATTATTTAAAGATAATGTGAGTGTAAGCTTAATTTTAGGTGACTGCTTTATCTTCGTTTATTATTTTTGCCCTTGCGGTAATCCCGATATTTTATTTTACATTGACGCACGGACTTATTTTTGTTTTCATATAATTATGACAATTTTTCACTCTTTGTTTTATGGCAAATATTTTTTTTTATTTAACAACCCACAAACTTAATTTTCATATTTCTCTTGTTTGGTTGTACACATTGGGACATTGGGAACATGAATATTGACGAGTTGCGGGATCACAACCAAAGCAGACCAGACCCCACAAGCAGCACCCGTTCACGAGTTGACGCATGTGCCAGCCATCATATCGCTCTCCTCGACCGACGTTACAGCGTAAAGATCAAATAAAATAAAACACGTAAATTAAACGTACTGATTCATTTAACAACGTACCTAACGTAACCATATTCTCTCTACTAATTCGTTTATCCACTAAACTAAACCCACGGGAAATTTAAAACGAAACGTACAGGTGAAAAACAGGTCATTATATATCCAATTATACTTATTAACGTTCAGTAGGTATAGCTACGTGAAAACAGGACTAGCATCGGGCGGGTAGATTTCGGAATTAATTCCGGCGCGAACTAAGGAATTATTACATTATTACTAGCTTAAGCAACATACAGATATTTTTATAAAACATAATCATTCAAAATTCAGAGTTGAAATATACTCATTCAGTAGGATTTATTAAGACCACTTTAAAAACGTCAAACCTAAAACTAGCTGCGAATGTTCCAACCTCCTTACGCCGGCAAAATAACAGGCAAGAAACGCCCGGCAGGTAATTTTACTATCTGCCAACGAAAGAGCCAAGGTCACTTACCAACTTCCCTACTGAATTATAAATGCGGAAGTAAAACTGTACGTCTGTCTGTAGTGTCTGTCTTTCACGCCTAAACTACTGAACCGATTTAAATGAAATTTGGTACAGAGATAGTCTAGAGCCTGAGAAGAAACATAGGCTACTTGTTCTCGCGATAAACTGTAGCCCACGCGGGTGAAATCGCGGGGAACAGCTAGTCTGATATAACTTTACCATGGTCCACGTGGCTGCTTGCTACAAAGACTTTGCTACGCCGTAGCTCATAGACATTTATTCCTGATTCTCATTGAATGATGTTAAAAAGCGAAATCTACCAATTGAAAAGTTTTTATATCCCATGTGAATGTCCATGTCAGTTTTAATATATAAGCCCACTTATACGGAAATGTATTATAATTTCGTTCCGGTATTACTTTGAACATAGGTCGGTCAACACTGGAGCTGACGGGTATCTATCTTTTCGGCGTGATTGACAAACAAACAAACAAACTTTCAATATTATTGTATGACTAGCGGTGCCCTGCGATTTCAACAGCTTTTTTAGACCTGGACTGGGAACTGGCTCTCAAGTGAGGCTGCCGGAACACACCGATAGGTGCACGGCGACAGATTCTTAAAATGAGGGTGGAAGCTAGGCAGGTGAACACTTGAAAGTACCATACCAAGCCAAGCTATGGATTCATCATGATGTTTTCCTTCACCGAAAGCTCAAGCTCATTGTAGGATTCGAACCCACGTCCTACGGTGGACACTACTAGCTCATACGAAAAGAAGAAGGTAGCATACTTACAGATGAAGAAACCGATACTGTGTCAGATGATAACAAGTCGAACTTACCTGTAACGAAAACACGAAACATTAAAATCAAGTTAAAAATGTGTTGCTTTCACATTTAGAGCATTATAGCTGCGCCCTTCATCCGCGTGGTCTATTCTAAAATCGACTCCGATCGGTTGAGCCATTTTAGCGTGAAAAAGTGACAAACAAACTTTTGTATTTATAATAGCTCCACCCCGGGGTTTCACTCAGGGAAACACTTTATCGCAATAAAAAGTATTCTATATCTTTCTCAAGAGTTTGAACTATCTCCAAACCAAATTTTATCATAATCCGTTTAGTAGTTTTTGCGTGAAAGAGTTATAAACATCCATCCATCCATCGCCACAAACTTTCACATTTATAATACTAAGAAGTACACTCAGCGACAAAAGTCATACATCATACTTCACTTTCTAAATACGTATTAGATTGGGACAGTTTGTTTTTTCTTTACTTCTAACAAGTTAGCATTTGACCACAACACAATGGACCTGATGTTAAGTGACGATGCGGTCGAAGGTTGTTGTTTAAGATGAAAAATAAAATCGAAAAGTTTCTTATTGTTTAGCGACTTTTATCGTTGACTGTACTAACTACGCCCCGTGGTTTCACCCGCGTGGACTACACTTTATAGCGATAACAAGTATGCTTCGTCCTTTTCCTTTTCCAGGGTTTTAACATTCTCCACAACGAATTTCATACAAATCCGTTCAGCTCGACGCTCAAACTCGTGAAAGAGAAACATCCATCCTCACTGACTTTCGTATAAATTTATAATATTATGTAGAATTTGTGTGATAACTTTTTCATTCTATTCTATTCTACCACTTTTATCCCACCAATAGCTGCTCTGAAAACTTCCGACACGAGTGCTCCTCGGCTTCGACACAAGTTCTTGCAATCTCGCCGCCGCCGACGCCACGCACGCGACACTTTCAAACTATGCAGTTATTAATTTCACAACTACCCTCCGGTTTGGAAAATCTTTAAAGTTAAGTGTAGAGTTTGCGGCTTGCGGTCGCTTGCTTTGGAACGGTTCAATATTAACGATGTGTTCACGTAGTTTATCAACAAAATTGAATGGATTTGTCACCAAGCATCGACTGGTGTGTTTCGGCAGTGCATTTTAGAGCCAGTTTCTAATCCAGGTGTCGTGTGACGCCATCTGCTATCTTCATCGTCACTTAACATCAGGTGACTTGTGGTCAAACGCAAAGGTGTCTGCGAGTTCCCCGTAAAAAACGAAAAGAATGAACCTGTGAATCTATAGCTTTTTTATAAGCGTTTGACTACAAGTCATCTGATGTTAAGTGACGAAGTAGTCGATGGTGGCGCCACGCTTTACCTGGATTGGGAACTGAGTCTCAAGTGAGGCTGCCGGAACACATCGACAGGTGCTTGGCGACAGATTCTTAATGTGAAGGTAGTACGGGTACCGATAACCGATGGGGAAGAAAGGTTCTGGAGTGGCGACCACGAACTGGAAGACGTTCTGTAGGTAGGCCCCCCACTAGATGGACCGACGACATTGCAAGAGTCGCAGGGAGCCGTTGGATGCAAATGGCTAATAGCCGTTCATGGTGGCGTTCAAGGGGGAGGCCTATGTTCAGCAGTGGACTTCTTCCGGCTGTTGATGATGATGATGATGATGACGGTTATGCGCTTATATGGTCATAGCGAATAAGAGCCCAGGCAAGCTAATGGTAAACTCTTCCCAAACTTGTCAACTGCGAATAAAACCTCCCACCCAGTGGTGAACTTGTTTGAGTTGCCAAACGTTTTAATTACATTTTGGAAAGGTAATTTTCATACAAATTACTGTAGCGGGCGGGGGATGATATTCAAATAAGACTCGCTTAATTGGCTCGCAAACGCTCTTGGGGAAACAATCTGCGCTTTTTTTTCTGAACAAGTAATCTCTCTCTCTCATTTCCTTCAGGTGTCCTGAAAGATGTTTTTTTTGTAGCAAACGTGTTTGTAGTGGGAGGACTCTTTTGCAGAGTCCCTCTGGGGAAGTACAGTCAGCGACAAAAGTAGCTGATCATACTAGATTTTTCAAATGTGTTTTAGATAATGATTGAGTTTTTTTTATATTTTACATGGTAGTGTTTTGAGCACAGCATAACACACCTGATTTTAAGTGATGATGTGGGACTTTTTTGGCGGCAATCGAATTGTCAACGTGAAAATTTTGTTTTTATTTCCAAAACTTGTGTTTCTTCGAGTGATAATGTGTAATATTGGTGGATTATTAACTATTATGTGTTCGTTAATGTGTACGAGTGTGGGAAATTAAAATAAAGTTGTGCAAGTGACTTTTCTATTTGCTCCAAAAAAGTCCGTGTAAAGTTTAAGTAAAGCTCCACTACTTTACTGAAACACTATCCTCATCCCATCATCTCATCGTCATCATCATCATAATATAATATAATAATATATAATATTTTATACTTGACACTGGCAAATACACTAATCGTGTGACGCCATAACAAAACAAAAAAGAAAAAAAAAGTGATGATGTGGTCAAAGGTTGGTGTTTAAGGTGATGACGGTAAGTGTAATCGGAAAATGTGCGATTGTTCAGCGACTATTTTCGTTGACTGTACCACAACTGCCCATTGTAAGCTTTAAGTTATGTCCTACAAGGCCTAAAGAGACGTTATATTTCAGGAAGACGAGCGCAGTGCGTTGCCGCGCATGATTTTTCTGAGCGAAGCCAGGGGCTAGTCATTAGTAAAACATATAAACGAAACGACCAAGCAATACCAACTATATGCGTACAGAGTAGATACGACTTGTTTTAAAGACAAATTGTTTATGTTATTGCATTTAGATATGTTTTTAGAAGCAAATCGATACGTGAAGCAATAAATTTAAAGTTTAAAAAGCCCCGACATGTTGGACCGATTTTCATCAAACATAGTTAAAAACACTCGCCCGTAACTCACTTTTCACACAAAAAAAAACTAAATTATAATCGCTACAGACAGACAGACTCGAGCTACGGTGCCACAGACAGACAGACACGTCAAACTTATAACACCCCTCTTTTTGCGTCGGGGGTTAAAAGACAAATAAATCTGATCACCATTCTCATCCCTTCAAAATCCGCCCCTTCAAAGGAAACAACTATTAAAAAATTGATTTCACAATTGCCAATAGACCCGAGCGGATATCTCGATTGTTCGGTTCTCGTTCATAAGTAAACGAGTCGATCATTCAAATCCCCTGTAATTGTTCCACTCGATTACACTCCCTGAAAGAAATAATGATAGGATGAAACAACAACATCCATTTTCTTTCGGGAGTTTTTAGAGTTCGGCGGTCAAACATAAAAACCTTTAATGTTGCAGCATTTTTTTAAACATCTATTACATTGTGAGGAAGCCAGCATGCTTTTTTATATATATACAGAACTAACTATATATGCGCTTGACAACAAGTCTGATGTGGTCGAAGATCAGTTCCTAGTCCAGTTGGAGCCTAGCGCTAACTGATTCTCAAGTGAGACTGCCGGAACACACCGATGTCACCCGTCCTCAGGTACAAAACAAAGTTAGCGATAAATTATTCGATTTCTTCTCAAAAGACATGTCTCTCAAAATGTCTGATTGAAAGCATCAAACTAAACATGCGGCCACACGTCATTAACTGAAATTTCACCGCTACGGAACCAAGCCGTCCTTTTCGATCACGCCCTTGGCAGGCTTTTTTCGGCTCGTTTACTTAAAAAAAGAAGAGATTGTTATCCTAACGAATCTCTTCCTTCCTTACCTTCTGTGCAGTACAGTCGTTTTGTTCATTACGTTACTCTTATTATTTTCGCGTTCGGTGAAAATCGCGGGAATGATTGTAACACAAATTAACGCGACAATTAGTCGCCGTGTTTCTTTTGTAATCTGTGAGATTGTCAGATTAGGGGCTGATTAAAAGTTTTACTGTGGGCTTAAAGGATTATTTTTAAATGGCAGTTTGAACATCGTTTTTGTTGGTTTCATAGTGAAAATGGTTCTATATGTTGTAAAGATTTTTCGATTTTTTCAGAGAAGTGTATGTGTGTATACCAGATCATCTAGGGTAGGAAAAAACGTGCATACATACAATTCGAATCAACAATCAACTCGATATCGCTCCAATTGCATAGCGTCGCAAGGAAAGTCTCTAACGCCCGAAATTAATAATCGATCCTGAATTCCTGATCCGTTTCTTGCGGTTTTGGATCGATATGTCAAGCTTTACCCCTAAAATGACATATGATGACATGACATATCAATCCAAAACCACGAAAAACGGATCAAGATCGACTATTAATTTCGGGGCGTAAATCTAGCAATATAACAAAAGCAGGAAAACCAGCTTATATCCCAAAATAACTGCTAATTCACACCCCACTACAAACATCCCCAACAGTTCCCCATCCCGTGCGGAGTCAACAAAAAAAAACCGCATACAAAAAAGTCGCTCATAACAAAAGAGACAATTCTCACAATAAACGTTAAAACAAGTCGAGATAAAACGGTTTCGAAATGGAAATCTCAGACTCATCACGGGCAAATATTAAAGAGAGAGAAAAGAAACTGCTCTCAAGTACTTGAGATAGCGAATCACAAAGAAGACATCAAAAGAAAAGCTTCAAGGCGGTACACATGACGCGGATGCGGTGTGTTTTACGTGCACAGCTCGGGGCCGCAGTGGGAGCGGGGAGCGATACCCTTGTGATTTTTTTTTAAAGCGAAAGTTAAGTTAAGAAATGCTTCGAAATATGTACTGACGAGTAACTAAGTTTATTTACCAGATAAATACAACCCGGCGACGTTTAAATTTTTTATTTTTTTTATTTAAGTTGACGTTTTAAAGTGATCACAATGTATCCTATTAAATAAAAATGTTTTGAATTTTGAATTTTATTTTGTTTAAGAGCGAGTGACGATTTATTTTTCTGTAATAGACTGGCAAACAAGAAGACGAAACACGATCACAGTCAAAAAGAAATAAACATGTAAATAATAGAATATCTTTAGAATCAACGGCAGTGCGGGTGTGTAAATAACGCACACTCTTAAACGTTGTCGTTCTTGAGATAAAAAGAAATCTAAGGCCGGTATTCTAAAATGACGCTCAAGTGTAGCGATTTAGTGATATTGGTATGAAATGACAGACTCAAATCTGCGCTTAAGTAGAGATTACTGCTTGTACGTCTTTCTTGTATGCCGACCTCTATTTAATGTTTCACTCAAAATCCGTTGATCTGTTTCAGTATGAAGAGGTAACAAACATATATACACTCACTTTCACCTTTTTAATACCAGTTTGATCATTTAAAAGGTACACACAGTTGAACATTTTAAAAACCAACACCCATTTTATTAACAGTTCCAATGGTATCCGCCAAACGCTAACATGCGGCCGCACCCTTATCATTTACCGCCAAGTCAAAAGGAGGCCAGCCGGCCCAAGATTGAGCCTCGGAGACACCATCCCTGCGGCTATGAATGCAAATGAATCTTGGCGCCAACGTTGGACCACGTTGGCCAACGTTGAACGTTGCCAAAACCAAGCGGACACGGCCAAGACAAAGAAACCGGGCATTTCTTGCCTGTCGTTTTGCCGGCGTAAGGAGGTTGCAACCGGCGTAGCTAGTTTTAAGTTTGACGTTTTAAAGCGATTATATGTAATCCTAATAAATACAATTTTTTTGTCTTTGACATGACTTTGATAGTTTGCGGCCAATGCCAAACCGACATGGCAAACTCATAAGAAAAAAGACTTGCCGAGCGTTTCGTGCCTGTTCATTTGCCGGCGTAAGGAGGTTGCAACAGGCGTAGCTAGTTTTATGTTTGACATTTTAAAGTGTTGTTTGTTATGTTATCCTACTGAATTCATTTTTTTGCCTTGACTTTACTTTGATAGTTGGTCGCGGACATTGCTATGTAAGGGCAAAGTTGGGTAACGCCGGCATCTCATCTCGTGCAATGTTTGTGTAGAGAGATGAAACTAAAACATTTCGAGCTTAATTTGGGGCTAGGTCAATTTGTGTGCAATTGTCCCCGATATTTATATATTTATTTTATTTTTTAAGAATAGTGAATTTCCTTTGACACAAATTTGGTGTGAAACTTTTACGAGTAAGGATTTAGGCTGATTTTCATCACAGATTTGCTCCCCGCTGCTTTGCTTTTAAGATTAAACTGAATAGGCACCTCATGGGCGTGATCCACCTTCGACTGCATAGATCGTCGCTTGGCGCTTACCATCAGGCACAGGCACATTCAAACTTATAAATAAACATTTATTACACTGACACAAATATTTAAACGATGCGAAAGTTTGTAAGAACGTGAATGAGTATGTACTGTGTAAGTTTGTTTTTCTTCACGTTGATACGTCTCAACGGATTTCAGTAACATTTGATATGGAAATAGCTAATTCGCTGGATTAACACATTGGATACTTTTTATCATGATAACAGGAAAACCGCGGGCGCAGGAAATCTGCAATGTTATTTAATAAATATCCATTAAACTAGATGATGTTTCTTAACCCCCAACGCAAAATGAGGGGTCTTATAAGTATGACGTCGATGTCTGTCTGTCTGTGGCATTGTAGCTCTGAAACGGATGGACTGATTTCGATGCGGTTTTGTTTTTCATATGAAAGCCAGTTTCCTTGCAGTGGTTCTTAGTTATGTTTGATGAAAATCGTTCCAAGAAGTTTTTTTAAAAACTAAAAAAAATATAATATATAAAAAAAATTAGTTAAAAAACAATTAAAAATAAAAAAAAATTGAAAATTATTTTTTTAAAATGTTTTCACGTTTATTTTTTGGGTTAGCATGTTATTTTACATAGCGTTGGACCGAAAATCACATTGTTGGGTGACGATGCAGTTGAAGATGGTTCCATGTACCGAGATTGATGTAAGTTCACAATAGTGAGGATCACATTAAAACCGGTCGCTATAAAAAACCTTAGATATTAAATTTCGCCGAGGTACTTGGTAAATGGCTAATTTGTGAACGCATCCATTACGGACGGTTTCAAATAGGGCTGCCCCAGCACTGCAAAAATAACGGTTGAAACTGTAGCCCGATAAAGTTACTCTTACCTGGACGTGTTCAAGTCAAAATGAATGAAACGACTAATAGATAAAATTATGCCTATAATATACCTTCGGCTGCATCGACACTTACCATCAGCTAAGATCTTAGTCAAAGGCTAAGTTCATTAGTTTAATAAAAAAAAAATACGTGATTAAATTTTTATGTGGCAATGCAAAGCCAATAACTTAGTTTTGAAGCGAATTAATTACCACGAATTTGTTAGAACTCTGAATATTTCTACTGTTAAACACCACGATTGTTTTAAATAGGATATATCTATCACACAAAGCCATGGCAAAACATGACATTTTATTTTATTTCACGTTTACTTTTCATTTCGCTTGTTTTTTTAATGTATTGGCAAACAAGCAAACGGCCCGGACAATTGCAACCAGAGGCGAAGCCAAAAAATTGCCTACACCAAAACTAGCCAAAAACGTTTTTTTTTTCATAACAAGGTGGTAACCCTAATCGGAAGGTACGTTCACTGAATTCAAATTTGTAAATGAAACGGTGAGGAATTCGCGACGGAACGTGAGCGTCGGATTACGTGGAGCTAGTTTAAGGGCTAATCTATTTGTATTACCCTTTGTCTGCCCCTACCTGGGGGATAATAATTTCATCATTGAGTTAGGGGGTTAAAACGGGTTTATATTTTCCATTTAGAGCCGGAAAGTTTTAGTTGTGGAAAAGCTTTTTCGAATGTTCCAATAACATTTGTGCTGTCGATAGTATTGATTATTAGAATAATCAATTTATTGGTAATTTTTTTTTTTTTTTTTAATATCTGGGACAATTTCACACAAATTGACCTAGCCCCAAGTTAAGCTCGAAACTTGTGTTATGGGTACTAATTATTTTACATGTCTGAAATAATTGTATACAAAAGTACTTTTAAATAAATATTAAAAATAATTATATAAATAATAAAAAAATCTAATTATATCATATTCAAACATACATTACGACATCACGATAAACATAGTCACACAATTTTGGGTAAATATTAGTGTCCGACCGAAAGTTCGGTATCGGTTTCGGCCAAAAATGAAGTTTCGGCGGCAGTTTCGGTTTCGGACAAAATTGGGCGAAACTTTTGCCGAAACCGAAACTGATTTCGGAAGTTGTCGTGCACACTCGCCTAGCTTCGTTTCTCGCGGCAACGCTTTAGATTGGTGATTCATCTATGTGTACAAATACAAACCAAAGTATTAATTAGTAAGATTTCAAAATACCAATACTTAATATTAAATGAAGCAGTAACAATTAGTGATTGAATTATTGATATCTGATAAAAAATTTGCTATGAGAACTTAATTTGAAAAAATATTAATATTATTATTAATATTTTTTTATATTATATTAAATAAATAATAACAACAAACTTAATAAACTGTGTTTTCATTTCATGTCCTAATTAATGCAAAATTAATTGTAAAATGCACCAAACTTAAGTATTTTAAGGAATTTTATACTTGACCACGTCAGTTTCGGTTTCGGCTTCGGCCGAATATTCGGTTTCGGTTTCGGCCGGAAAACCAGTAATAATTTAAATGACATCAAACTAGCTGACTCTATAATATGCCCCAGTAGGCGGTTGTATAAAGCGGGACCTAGGAGACAGGTAAGCTTGTGCTATTATCGAGTGGTGCCATTGGTTGATGATTAATCCACAGTCGACTGATACTAGTCGCAGGTGTAGCACGCTTGCCCAGTACCTATTCACATTTGACTTGAACACCCCCGGGTTAAAACTGTAAAACTTTCTACGCATTAAAGCGGAAGCGAACAGAAGGACACATGTCGACCCCCAAGGGCTACCGGCTGCTGCGGGTGAATAATTCAAATCTCTCAGCTCTCAGCAGGATCAACAAGTTACTGTGTATTGTGGATTTTAATGCAATGCCGCCCTTGGCCGTTGGCCCACAACACAATGTTTGCTGGCACGATTTGCATTGTAGTCGGAAGATCAGTACCCCTAGGGACGGTCAACAACAAAAGTCGCTGAACCAAAACATATTTTCCGATAACAGTCATCATTAGTCCAAGGCAAGTGTCCGTGTTATAGTGGCAATAAATTGTTTTTTTGTTTATTTTATTTTAAATTTATTTTATCATCTGAAACGCCAACCTTTGGCCACATCGTGAATTAAAATCAAATGCAAATACAGTCAACAAAAATAATAATTTTGAGGAATATTTCTTTATTACTCTACTCAAGCTATAATTACAGGGAATACAAAATAAAGGTCTCGACAATGATCCACTGTTTTGCCGCCATAAAAAGGTCCACGTAGTTCTTTTGACATCTCTTTTGACGGTTTCGTACACATTCGCGCCTGACATTTGACTGCAGCTATCAAACGTCACAGCCGTCGATGAGTCGATAGCGCGGGGGATTCGAACGACCTCAGTACACCTCGTTACAGTCTCCCCCTCTAGTCCAAACAATGCGCCCTCGCGTTTGGAGTAGCGTTTTAACAAATGCATATACACAGAACTACTTTAAGTTTAACAATATAAAATGATAACATGTCATAAAAACAATAACAACAACAACAATTGATACCTACTAGAACAATTCGAATATTAAGAATTCTTGCGGGGGCGACCTCTCCTACGTTTGCCATGTACAGGCGCTTGGATCTGTCCAATGAAAGGAGTAAGTTGCGAGACATGATATTTGCCTAACATTTCCCCATTACCACGTTCTAGACAATAGGTCGTACTACTGAGTACCTGTCGTACCCTATAAGGACCGTCGCGCCTAGGTATAAATTTGGGAGTCTGACCGCGACCAGTGTCGTTAGACCCCTGAGTTTTAAGTAACACTAACTCACCAATATTGTAGTCGGGCGCAGGACGGCGCTTCTCGTCTGCATACCTTTCCTGAGCAGACTGCATCTTCTCATGCGTATCCCTAGCATCGACCAGAACAGTTGTTAACCGCTTCAGGAAAGGCGTGACGTGGGCCACAAACTTGTCTCCGTCCAGAATAACGCGCATATCGTGTACAACGTCCGCTGGGGCACGGATTTCGCGCCCAAAAGTAAGCATCGCCGGTGAAAAACCTGTGCTATGAGTGACAGCTGAATTCATAGCGAATCTGATGGCGGCTAGGTGCGTATCCCAAGTAGTATGATCTTGACCGACATAGATAGAGAGTTGCGGCTTTAGATCGCGGTTCTTGCGTTCGACCGGGTTCGCCTCGGGGTGGTAGTACGGGGTCAACGACTGGTCAATCCCGAAGGCAAAACATACTTGCTGCATGACCTCACTAATGAACTGGACTCCATTGTCGCTGATCATCCGACGTGGAACGCCATACCGCAAGAAAACCTCCTCTATTAGAACCTTAGCGCAATCTAAGCTGGTCGCATTCTCTAATGGGAACAACTCAACCCATCGAGAACATACATCTTCGACTATGAGGATCCACCGATTACCAGATTCGGTCACAGGAAGTGGTCCGAATAAATCCACAGCGACCACTTCGAATCTCTGCGTAACAGCCGGGGACTGCACGAGTCCTGCTGGCTTACGCGTATCCACCTTGTACCTCTGACAAGGCACACACTCCTTGACGTAACTAGAAATAGACGCTCTCATACCTGGCCAATAGTAGCGCGCAGCGATGCGTCGCAGGGTGCGCTCGACGCCTAGGTGACCGGCGGTAGGAGCGTCGTGGTACTCCGACAGGATCTTGAGCCTCTGGTTATCCGGGACAACAAGGCACGCGTCATCGTCTTCATTAGGCTCCGGGTTATACCTGTAAAGTACGCCGTCAGAGATAATGTAACCACGGTCCGCCCAGGGTCTCCCCCTAAACGGATCGTCTTCCGCCTCCAAGTCCTCAATGATATTGCGGACGTCAGCGTCTCGCAACTGCAGTTCCCTGTAATTGAGAGCATTCTCGGAGGGTACATCAACGACTACTTGACATAAATCACAGCAACTATTTCCGTCAGCGCAGGTGGGACGTGAAAGGGTGTCAGCGATCACATTGGATTTGCCAGGGGTGTACTCGATACGCAGGTTGAACTCCTGAAGTGTAAGCGCCCACCTGGTCAAACGGCCGCTCGGTGACTTGACACTCATAAGCCACCTTAATGGTTGGTGATCTGATCTGACGACTATCTCCGTGCCCTCGATATAACCGCGGAACTTTGTGACGGCCCACACCACCGCCAACGCCTCCCTTTCGGTGGTCGTGTAGTTCCGCTCGGCTGGAGATAGAAGGCGACTCGCATACTCTACGGGGCGCTCGTCGGGCCCCTCCCCCTGCATTAGAACCGCTCCGAGACAGTAACCACTGCTATCGGTTCTAAGCGTAAACGGCTGGGTATGATCAGCTTGTCGTAGTATGGGCGCAGACACCAGAAGCTGCTTTATACGGTCGAAAGCGGATTGCTGATCCGACGACCAATGCCAAACGCTACCTTTCTTCAAGAGTGAAGTCAACGGCCTTGCTATTTCAGCATGATTCGGTATAAAGCGTCTAAACCAACTTGATGTCTGGAGAAAGCATTTCAGGTGCTTTATATTCGTAGGGACAGCCATGTCGTTCACGGCGGCTGTCTTGTCCGGGTCCACTTGGATTCCACCTGGAACGATAAGATGTCCTAAAAATTTAACAGAATCGCGAGCAAAACAACTCTTTTCGCGGTTCACTCGGAGGTTAAAAAGCTCTAACCTGTCAAAAACAGCCTCTAGGTCCTTTAAGTGCTTGTCAAAACTATGTGAAAGCACAATCAAATCGTCAAGATAACAGAGAAGGGTTACTCCCGGCAGGTTTGACTTGAACCTATCCATCAAACGTTGAAAAGTAGCGCCGGAATTCCGTAAACCCATCGGCATGCGTTTAAACCTGAAAGTTCCGAGAGGTGTTACAAACGCAGTCTTGTCGCGGTCCTCTTCCGCGACAGAAGTCTGAAAATAGCCAGAGCGTAAATCGAGGGTGCTCATATAATTGCTCGTCTTGGCCGCATGAAGCACATCATCCATCCGGGGCAGCGGGTATCGGTCGGGCTCCGTGATCGCGTTCAGTCCGCGATAATCGATACAAAGTCGCGTACCCCCATCCTTCTTGCTCACCAAGACAACATTCGCCGCCCATGGTGACTCGCACTCCTCAATAACGTCGGAGCGTAACAGCTTGTCCAACTCCTTTTCTAATATAGCTGCCTTAGCAGGTGACATCCGATAAGGCGGGGAAGCTATGGGCCTCTGCTCTTCGCCTACTTTGATGCGGTGAGTAATGAAACTCGTGGGTTCACCTTCGGTAGCAAAGCGGCCGGTCTTGGCGGTGATTAACGCGCCAAGCTGGGCACGCTGCTCTCCAGACAGGTGAACACCTTCGTCCGCCCTCAAGCTAAGTAGAGAGACGTCACCGTCGGCGCACAATGCGTTCGCGTCAATCGAGGACGCCAAATTATAAGAATGCACAAAGTCGTACTCACGTCCAGGCTCGCTTACAAAAGACCAGGTCCCTCGAAGCAGGTTAGGCACGATCCCCGCGCGCTTGATGAAGTCCCGCCCTAAAAGCGTCCTTGTGTCCGCCCCTGGGATCACTAGAAACGTAGTGGGTACTTCACGGTCCTGCAATGTGACAACAACCTTATACAAGAGAACAGTACACAACCTTTCGGTGCCGTCGGCTAAGCGCATATTACGCTGTACTTCCGAAGACTGAGTGTCGCAGTTCTGCATCAGGCGATGAAGCAACGGGCTCGCAATGCAGTGCGTAGCTCCCGTGTCCACAATAGCGACTCCATCGCAACCGGCAATATTGATCTTAATCAATGGGTGACACTGGTCGAGGTCAGAACTACCGTTGGCTAACGAACACTGAACGTCTACAGTATCACTAGGCATTTCATCAGAACTAGCATTATTATCGCTGATAACAGACAATCCTTTCCTTGGTAGCAAACTATTGTCTAGAACATGGGTAGATGAATGGCTGTGGGTCAATGAACTCACATTGGCACAGCTGTTTACACAAGATTGGTCACAACAAATTGTATTAAAAGCTAAGCTATTGGAGGATACTTTCCTGCTATTGCAAGTATTACATTTAGATTTAATAACACCAAGCTGTCCACAACCGTAACAGCGCAATTGTGTAGACAGATCGCTCCCGCTAGATTGCTTTTTGTTACTATCTTTAAAGTTCCTACATTCATCCATAACATGGCCATAACTTTTACAATATGAACAGCGTTTTCGACGCGGCTTGAACGCGTCATTTGGACTAGAGGAAACAGGCGTTGAGGATGCGAAAACAGGGTCGCGTGTGTGACTCTGAGCACTGACACTGGGTCTACTAGGTAATTTTGGTGTACTTACAGGTTGAGGGGGCGTATCTACCTCTGCTATCGACTCCTCGACGTACCGTAACTTCACGATCATTTCCTCCAGCGAATTTAACATATCGCGCGGCAGGCGTTTACGTATTTTACGATGTAGAAGGCCGTACACAATGTCTATCTTAGCCGCTTCACACAGGTCGTACGGTAACTGGCTCATGAGAGCTCTAATTCTGCATGCGAAAACTTCACTTCTTTCTGAAGCCGTATGTTCGTGCGCGAATATTTCCCTGAGCACTCTGTACGCCGGTTTGACGACGCCGTACATGCCACGTAACTTCGCGACGGCGTCCTCCCAGCACTCGACGTCCCTTTTCATGCCTTGCCACCAGACCGCTGCATCCCCGGTGAGCAGTATTGGTAGTCCACGAAGAGCGTTTTCGTCGCTCACGGCTGCACATTCTTTGTATACGAGCACTGCATCGATGAACGCCTCCAGTACCTCGGTGCTTCTCATCGCTCCGTCGAAGCGGGCTGAACAGTTGCTGAAGTTGCCCAGGCGTGGGCTTCTGGATCTCACTCTTGTTGTCACTCCGGACGAAGCTATGGGTGATATCGGTGCGGGCGCGGAAACAGTGAGAATGGTTTCTATCAATTGTCGATTTGCCTCGGCTTGCGCTTTCATGAACATTTCCATCATAGCGAACATGTTTCCCTGGTTCGATTCTGGCAGAGATTGAGCCAGCGCCGGCGTCGGCGTCTGCGTCGGCGTTGGCGCCGAAACTCGGGTCGGCGGCGCCGTGTCGACGAACGTAACGTCGTGGGCTTCCTCTGAATCTGAGTCTGTCGTGTAGTGACGGGTTGCCGCCATGGCCATCCTTCGGCTTGGGTTTGCCATCGTACCTCTTGCTGCGATAGGATTGACGATACTTCACGATGCACACGACTCTTATTTCGCTGCAAAAACTTGCTAGCTCTGCGCGGCAGGGTCGGCCACTAGTTGAGCGCCACTTTGAGGAATATTTCTTTATTACTCTACTCAAGCTATAATTACAGGGAATACAAAATAAAGGTCTCGACAATGATCCACTGTTTTGCCGCCATAAAAAGGTCCACGTAGTTCTTTTGACATCTCTTTTGACGGTTTCGTACACATTCGCGCCTGACATTTGACTGCAGCTATCAAACGTCACAGCCGTCGATGAGTCGATAGCGCGGGGGATTCGAACGACCTCAGTACACCTCGTTACATAATTATTATATTTTGTAGGCGACGCACGTCATTATTATTATTTCATTAATTATAAAACGTTATTTTTGTTTTTTACTTTATGTTTTACGGAACTTTAATGTAGATTTGAGTCTTATAAACCCGTAACGCCATCTGTGGCCTTTTTTGGTACTAAATAAAGTTTGAGTTTGGAGGGTGCGCGGAGATATTTTTATAAACTTCTAATGTAGGTAGTTACAGAGCAGTGATCTAAGAGCACACATCGTAGGTGGCTAAAATTTAGATTTCTTTTAAAATTACTTTTTTTTCGACGCCGTATCGTTAAAACGCACCTTCCAATTCTCTCTTGTTATACGTATCGCAGTGTTTTCATTTTAATCCCTAACATATTTATTAATCTATAGGTACTTCTGGTGTGTTATGTTGTAGTCAAAACACTACCTTTCAAAAATGTAAAAACGCAAACATTACTGATCTAAAACACATTTGGGAAATCTAGTATGATCAGCTACTTTTGTCGCTCACTGTACATGTTTTGAAATGTAAAAAAAAAGTTTTCGTAAACGTCAAAGTTTACTACAGCTAACTTGTCAAAGTGGCAACTCGCCTAAATGCAAAACGTTACTCGAAAACGTTCCAATTCGAATACAACGTTTTGAAATAACTCGTACTCGGCGCTGAAAACAAAAACGTATGGAATGAAATGAAAACTTTTAGTTTTCGCTAACTATCAAAACTTGTACAGTCAACGACAAAAGTCGCTGAAGAAAATATACATTTTTTTTTAACTAAACAATTTTAGATAGTTTACGCAAACTGTAAAAGTTTTCATTTCTTTCCATACGTTTTAGCTCTAAATTCAAAATTTTAAAAACTAATAATAAAAAAAATATTATTTAATAGGATAAATCAAAATTATTTATTATATACAACAAATCAAATATATACAATTGGATAAAAAATTAAACTAAATACTAAAGCTAAACTATCTATATAAAACTAAACATCTACAAATAAAAAATAGGATAATAGGATAGATTCATTGTGATCACTTTAAAACGTCAACTTAAAACTAGCTACGCCTGTTCCAACCTCCTTCCGGCAAAAGAACAGGCAAGAAACGCCTGGCAGATATTTTTTTTGGCGCGATCACATTGACAATTTAATTCTTATTACTAATTGATTGAATTGGAGCATGTTCACTAAAATCCCAAGCTTTTTTTTGTCATCTAATAGTCCGATATTTTTTAATTAGCTTTACTAATAAGAAACTGTACAGTTCATTTGCAGCCACGCGTCTTTTATCCACGACGCGCTATCAACAATGACTTTTCCGACGTGCTAGCAGCGTTTCAACAGCCCAGACTACTCCCAACCATTAATCTAAGTTAACTGAGCTCTGTTTGCCTAGTTAACTCGCCACAATTACTCGGCAGTCGCGTTAGCGTCCAGGGCTAGATTGCGTCGAGTCATCCGCCGGCAATCATCCGGCGTTTCCCGCGCGGCTCGGCACTCGTTATCAAGGGAGGATATCTTTTCCAAATAAAGTCTTTCTCTCTCTCTCTCTCTCTCTCTCTCTTCTTTCTTTTTTACTACTTACAGGGTAGCCTTTGACCACAAGTCACCTCTAGTACAAGTTTTGAATACTATAAAAGTTTTCGTAAACGTCAAAGTTTACTACCGCCAACTATAGCCAACTATATCTGTAAAGTTTTTAGAAAATTGTGTTTCATCATAATTTTTTGTTGCTGACTGTACTTAAAACAACAAGCTTTTTGCTTGGTGGTAGAGCTATTTCTAGTGGTCGCCTGGCTGGCTTCGCCAAGGATCTATAGTCTTGTTCCGGCAGCCCCATTTGAGAGCCAGTTCCCAATCCTGGTTTAACGCGGCGCCACTTTCTTCACTAAACATCAGAAGACATGTTTTCAAACGCAACCCTGTAAAAAGTAAAAAATGCTATGGTTTCAACAAGGTACAATTCAATCCAACTGCTCAGCATCCTAGTGTTTCGGTCCAGAACTCGTATCGATCATAATAGAGTTACGTTGTTTCTCTCTGGCCCCGTTTACCTTCAGCGGAAGGGGCCCAGCGGAAATGAGCTGAAATGCGTTCTCTCATACAAAATGTACGAGGAGCTAGTAAAGCGTAGTCGTACCAGGCGAGGGAGCGAGTCCATCTACATAAATTATCACCGGAGATATGGCGACGGGGAAACGAAAAGGAGCGGCGGAGATTCGAGCGGTGACGGTGTAGCTGCGAGAAATAGCGGGATGGAGCGGAGCGGAGTGGACCCAACTGCGTGGAGCGGAGTTGAATAGAGTGGAGTGCAGTGAAACAGAGCGCAGTGGAACAGAGTGGAGTGGAACAGAGTGGAGTGCAGTGGAACAGAGTGGAGTGCAGTGGAACAGGGTGGAGCGCAGTGGAATAGAGTGGAGTGCAGTGGAACAGGGTGGAGCGCAGTGGAACAGAGTGGAGTGCAGTGGAACAGACTGAAGCGGAGTGGAAAAGAGTGGGTGCAGTGGAACAAGGAGATTTCCTTTATCTTCCCTATTTCCTTTATCTTATATTTTCTTTTTAAATGTAGTGAGAGAAGCACACGTTTAAGATCTGGGTCTTTGTAGCCCCACCCAGCAGGTGAATTAAAAAAGCTTGAATTAATGGCGCATTTTACAATTAGTTAATCATATTAAGAAGTCCCTAGAAGAATTCTCTCATCATCACTGTATCTTCACTGTATATTTAACAAAGTCAAAGTCAAATGTCTCTATTCAATAGGATACAATACGTGATCACATTAAACCGTCGACTTAAAACTAGCTACTCCTGTTCTAACCTCCTTACGCCGGCAAAAGAACAGGCAAGACAGTTCCGGCAGGTAATTTTTTGGGCGCGATCAACCTCAACGTCATACTTATAACTTTTATAGCTGTTGTGGCAATTTAAAATTCAACGCGCCCCTAAAGCCCTTTGTTTGCCCCCGAGGTAAGTTACTTGTTGAATAGTTCACGGCGAGTCCATACATTTGAATTATCAACCCCGGAGGTCGCGCCGTGAAGCGGGTCACTTTTTATTGCCCCTTTTGAATGGTGACCTAGTGGTACAATGGAAATGAAGACAGAGTGGCAAGTTCAACGGGTGGATTGTTACGCACACACGTGCCAGAGATTACGCACCTTGTGAGCAAATAGGGCGCGCGTTTCAACAAGCTTTTTTTACTACTTATATGGTAGCGTTTGAATACAAGTCACAAGTTTTCGAAAAACGTCAAAGTTTACGACCGCCAACTTGCCATAGTGGCAATTCGTACTGCCTAAATTCAAAACAGTTTTTTTCTTTACTATTTACAGGATACCGTTCGACTACAAGTCACCTAAGTTGGCTAAGTTACTCGAAAACTTTGTTGGAATACGAATAAAACGATTTAAAAAACCCGTTTTACCGTTTTTAGACCCAACACGTTTCGGTAAGGCGCGCTGAAATTAAAAATGTTGAAAGGAAATGTAAACTTGAATAGTTTTTGTACACTCTCAAAACCTGTACTAAGATGTCGTCAAAGATTTCGCTGCGCTACACCTGGATTGGGAACTGGCTTTCAAGTGGAGCAGCCGGAACATACCGATAGGTGCTTGGCGACAGATACTTTACTCGAGTGCGGTAGCTAGCCAGGCGACGGCCCTCTTCCTCAATTTCGCCCTCGAACTATACAAAAAAATAATTCAAAGTTAAAGTACTGTCAAAAATTCTACAGTTCCCATTAAATAGAAGCAGGGTAGTGATGTTGAGTGGATGTTGTTTGAAATAGGGCTTGAAAAGAATTGTAGGAAGGTCTTGAAACCTGGAAATTTTCACTTCTATTTACATTTTGCCGGAAACGAGTCAGACAACCGAATGAAGTGATGGAAAATGTGTTACATTAGCTATTTCCTTCGCTATTTCCCGTAAGAGCGATGGGGAATAGGGTTTGAAAAGAGCGACGGTGATTAAGAGCGATGGTGGGCGAACGGTAGCATTTGCGCCTTCCGTTGAGGCAACATTTTAAAGCTTGAAGTGACAACAAGAAGAGTAATTTTTACCTACGCAAAATGCAGTTATCTCTGAAAAACGATGGGTATGACCAAAAGGTGCAAATTACTTTTTTTTCAATATCCTTTTGTTGCCATCACCAATCCTCACTGTGTTACAACCCGGTTCCACGGTAGGTTGTCTGGTCTGGATCGGCTTGATTTGTTGGAAAATGAACCTTGTGAACGATCATTATTTAGTGAACTTGCTCCAATTCAATCAATTAGTAATCAGAATAAAATTGTCAATGTGATCGCGCCACAAAAATTAGCTGCCGGGCGTTTCTTGCCTGTTCTTTTGCTGGCGTAAGGAGGTTGGAACAGGCGCAGCTAGTTTGAAGTTGACGTTTTAAAGTGATCACAATGTATTCTATTGAATAAAAAACATTCGAATTTTGATTTTTTTTCTAAAAACGCGCACGTAAAACGTCATATTTATACAGGCCGAGTGCATTCGAGGTTCGCCGTGCTGTCTGGTCTGTGAAAAGCCAAGCCGAAGGATGGCCATTAGCGTAATACGGAATGGCCAATCTCTTTATTCTCTACCTCTTTCTTTTACCCTTTCTCTCTTTATCAAACTTTCTCTTCTCAGATGACACATAGTGTGTAATTTGAGACGACGCCTATCACATTCCACACAGACTTCTCTCATATTCTCTCCCGTAATCTGCCCAGTGCGTAGATGCGGTGGACGTCGCATGCCTTTAAATGTTGTGGTTCTTGGACATGCCGGTTTCCTCACGATGTTTTTCTTCACCGTTTTGAGCGATGGCAACGACCATGGCAGTATGAGAGACTTGTGTGGAACTGTAGAAGATGTCCATCATTCGCTTGTGGAGTGTGTCAAGGGTGCTAGCCAGAGAGATGAAATAATACATAAGTATAATATTAATAGATTGGGCACGGACATTTTGGCGTCACCTGCGTGTGACGCTGCTAAATTAGTTTATAAAATGTTTAAATAAATTATAATGTAGTATTTTAGGTTAGGGTATGATGGGGCTGGCATACCATAACATGATAAAAGCCTCAAAAATTTTTGTATAAAAAAATAAAACTACGCAGAGCTTTTTTCCCCGATCATTAACAGTGTTGACAAAAGTGTTTGTCTGTGTTTAAAGGCTGCCAGTTGCCGTCTTTAACTCGAAGGGTGACTGTATCGTGCGTCGCCGTGGAATTTTAACAACCCTTGTGATAAAGCAATTGTTAGGTATTTAATAAGGCCTGTGCCGTGTGTGCGATGGTAATTTACGACTGTTTAATACTCGTTAAGTATGCGAAAGGCGGGGACGTTAAAATTGTTTAGAATTTAGAAATTGGTTTACGGAAATTTGGAGGTTAGAGTTTTGTTTTTGCGTCGTTTTTTTTTCGGCAAAAGGTAGGGGTAGGTCGCCTTTGTCTTAACTATATATAATCCTACTAATATTATAAATGCGAAAGTTTGTGTGTATGTGAATGTTTGTTACCAAGTATCAAAGTAACCACGTATGTTTTATAGCTATGATGGCTCAGTGGTAGTGACGTCGGCTTGCGATCCGTAGGACGTGGGTTCGAATCCTACAATGAGCTTGAGCTTTCGGTGAAGGAAAACATCGTGATGAAACCATAGCTTGGTGGTAGGGTATTTTCTAGTACTCGCCTGGCTAGCTACCACCCTCTTGTTAAGAATCTGTCGCCAAGCACCTAACGGTGTTTTCCGGCAGTCTCACTTGAGAGCCAGTTCCCAGTCCAGGTGTAGCGTGGCGCCATCTTCGACCTCATCGTCACTTAACATCAGGCGACTTGTGGTCAAATGTAAAAAGTAAAAAAAAAAGACCACTAAACTGATTTTGATGAAATTTGGAATGCAGATATCTCATACTCTGGATTAATACATAGGCTACTTTTTATCCGGGAAAAAGGTTCCTGCGGGATAACGGGAAGACGCGGGTGAAACCGCGCGGCGCAACTAGTTTGTAATATTAGTACTAGTTTATAATATTAGTACTAGTTTATAATATTAGTAGGATTTACTGCAAGTCTATAATATCGGTGTTCAAAGTCCCGAAAGTCTGTTTTAAGGGTGGCCAAATGTATCTGCGCTTCGTATACAAAGGTTCTCGTCGACATTTCGGTGATGTTATCTCGACACGCTGTCGACATTAATGGGTCTACTATTCACCGGCTTGCTATACATACCAGTTCATTATTTTCACCTTTTTCTTGTGAGCATAGCGACTTTTAAACGTCCGGAAATACCTGACGGTTTTAAATGAGATGGAGTCGTCAGAATTAACAGTAGCAGGAATGATTTATTAGCTAACTATAAACTTGTATAAGCTGAGCTATAAGACCGCCCATTGTAACCTTATATAGCTCTTAGATCTTTCCTACTATGTTTCTGATGCTGTGGGGAACAATATAGCTGTCTATTATGCACACGCCTTCTCACACGTACACACACAAACGCGCTTAAAGCGCACACACACAGAGAAAGTGGGTGTGGGAAGAGAAATGGAGAGAGATAATGCGAAATGGAAGAATAGAGAGGGACAGGAGAAAGACAGAACGAGGGAAAGTAGCGGAGGCTGAACAGAGATAATAATCGACCTGAAGAGTTACAGGAGAAGAGTGAAAAAGAGAAGGAAATACAAAGAAGAGAATGGTGGAGAGAGATATGGAAAGAGAGTAGAGACACACCCAGAGCGATTTTAGATGGAGATACTTTTATAGGTTAAAGAAGATATCGGTTTCCACAAGATGTTTTTAAAGCTTCGACCGCAAATCGCCTGATGCTGTGACGATCTGGTCGAAGGTGGCACCACGCACGCTGCTAGGCGACAGATTTTCAGAACTAATAGCAAATAACCAAACTATTTCAATCACATAACTCTCCACTCGACTGCACCAGTGCTTTTTATTACGGGAATATGACTGATTCTTACAAGAGAACAGTAAATTTAAGAACAGAGCCGTTGGGCGAAAGATTAATTCGAATAATTCACAGCACACCGAGCTTAGTACAAAGCTGCGAGGGCTCTCGCTTCGACGCCTCCGTGACGTTATCTTGGGGGCTATACATAAATTACGTCACATGAATTTCATGATTTTCGGAGCCCTTCCCTGTCTTTGTCACATTTGGTCACGTTTGTGTGACCTATCGCCTCTCTTGAGAACCAATTCCCATCCCAGGTGTAGCGTTACGCCACGGACAGCCTGAAGTAATCAGAAATCGACTGCTTAAAGCTGCGACTGCATAGTGAACTACTGGAACTGCTCGAACTGTTCGTATACGTACGTACGTAGAGCTTCAAGCAGTCGATCCTGACTGCTTCAGGCTGTCCGTGTATGGCAAGCCTACCGTTGGCACACCGCTTGACGGTATAATAACTGGCAAAGGTACCTAAAAATCAAATCAAAATCAAAAATATGTTTATTCAATAGGATACATTGTGATCACTTTAAAACGTCAACTTAAAACTAGCTACGCCTGTTCCAACCTCCTTACGCCGGCAAAAGAACAGGCAAGAAACGCCCGGCAGGTAATTTTTTTGGCGCGATCACATTGACAATTTTATTCTTATTACTAATTGATTGAATTGGAGCAAGTTCACTAAAATCCCAAGCTTTTTTTTTTTGTCATCTAATAGTCCGATATTTTTTATTTAGCTTTACTAATAATAAGATTTCTCTTGTTTGGTTGTACACATTGGGATATGGGAACATGAATATTAACGAGTTGCGGGATCACAACCAAAGCAGACCAGACCCCACAAGCAGCACCCGTTCACGAGTTGACGCATGTGCCAGCCATCGCTCTCCTCGACCATATGAGAGGGAAGAGGGCGACCCGACACATGACGCCGCTGCAAGCAAAGTCACTTTCGTGAGCATGACTGTTTTGGCTGTTTACCGAAAATGGTTAGAATAGGGGAAATAGGGAGAATAGATAGATAGAAAGAAAGATAGATAGATTAACTACAATCCCAAGCTTGTTTGTCATCTAGATAGTCCGATATTTTATAATAAGCTTTACTAATGAGATTTCTCTTTATACGAATTTGAAATTTTGTTATAGACAAGTCTTGAATTTCACTTGGGATTTTGTTGAAAAAGCGTACACATTGACCTTTGAACGAGTTGCTAACTTTATGGAGCCTAGTGGTGGGTACAGCAATTTTATCTTTGTTTCTAGTATTACTGCCTACTTAACCTTAACTTTAAATCAGGCACCTTTGGTATGGTACTTTCTTTCCAAGTCGGACTCTGCAAAGGTGTCCTACCGCTACAGCAAAAAATTGAAAACCGAGAGCGTTATTAAAACTTTTGCCAATGTTCACAACATTTCGTTGTGCTAAAGGCGACGGCGGGCGAACTGCTGCGCCAGGGACCAACATTTTAAACTGCAACTCGGCATCTATCAGGGCCGTCTTAAGACATGCAGGGGCCCTAAGCACACAACAAATTTGAGGCACCTTTATAAAGTAAAACAAAGAAGAAGATGAAAAATAAACAATTGTACTTCTAAGAAATAACAATCGGTAATTATGAAAAAGAATTCCCGCGTAAAACTGTCTATTTATACAAATTTATTTTAAAACAAAGTCCAAAATGAAATCAAGACTTGTCGATAACAAAACTTCCAGTATATCTAAAGCAAAATCTTAATACTAAAATATCAGACTATTTAGATGACAAAAAAGCTTGGGATTGTAGTGAACTTGCTCCAATTTCAATCAGTTAGTAATAATAAGAATAAAATTGTAAATTTATAGAAAGAAAAATGTGATCGCACCGAAAAAATCACCTGCATTTTCTCTTGCTAGCTAGCTAGCTGACAGTTTAGACGTTGTAAATTGATCACCTACTAAATAAAATAAAAATATTCTGTGTAAGCGATTATGTCGTAATTCAGGGCCCCGTGAGGCCGGGGGCCCTAGGCACGTGTGCCCTCACGGGTGAAGACGAAACTGGCAGCTGTATGTGTTCTTAACTTGCGATTGTTGGCAACTAGTTATGGTTACATTAACTCGCAGGGCACGTCGGCTCACGTCTCTCGCCGGCGTGACAAAACCGAGTAAAGCAGGAGCAACAACTTGTGAATTGCGACCTTTCGGCATGCCAAAGGATATCACACTAATATTATGAACTAGTCTTGCTTTCGCTTGGTGGTAGGGCATTTTCTAATACTTACCTGGCTAGCTATCAAGTATCAACCTCATGTTAAGAATCTGTCGCCAAGCACCTATCGGTGTGTTCCGGCAGCCTCACTTGAGAGCCAGTTCCCAGTCCAGGTGTAGCGTGGCGTCATCTTCGACCACATCGACACTTAACATCAGGTGACTTGTGGTCAAATCCTACCTTGTATGCAATAAAAAAATAGTGACTTAATAGGTTACGTGCGAATTTGCGATCTTTCAAAACGTTGAATGACAACAGCGTGGTAGATTGCGGCCCATACTCCTCTCTATCTGGGAGAAGGCCAGAGTCCCAACAGTGGGGACGTAATAGGATGATGATGATGATGATGAAAAGATGTCGAATAACTTACAATTATTATTTTTTTTAATTTTTTTTCCAGTAAAATTTAGAGATTATAATCGTTTGAACGTTAGCAATTAACTCCAATTTCCAGTTTAATCTTGCAACCTCCGCCTCGATTACCTACCTCTAACGTAACGTTTGGAATTAGTTAATTATTTGACAACTAGTTTCTAACTTTCCTGCCGTATATATTTAACTTTCAAACTCAAACGTTGAATCATGTTTGTTAAGTTAAAAAAGGATTGAATCGTATTATTAGCGGAACTAGTTGGGTCCCGCGATTTCAACCACTTGGATATTCCCTACAGGATTAATGTCGTCAAAAAAGGGAATCCCAAATAACATCTAAATATTGGCAATTTTGTATGGGAATTGCAAAGTAATTTATAAAAGCTCAATTATTTAAAAAAAACTTTTAAAGTTTTAGGTCGTTTTAGGTCGTTTTAAATCTCATATTCCAAAAATAACAATAACTTACAAACAAACCAACAAATTAACAATTTCATTAACAGAATCACTTTTTCGTTTGACGTAGGTACGGAAAACAAACTCTAAAACAAACTCATCTGAAGCGCCACTTGAAGAATCTGAAAATGAGGTACATGACAAGAATTTTAATGCAAAGAGATATCGTTTGGAGTTAGTCTATGTCTCTGAAAGGAGAGATGTCTCCGAGACAGAGAGAAACTACTGCGATGATGGTTTCCATCATTACTTACCCACAAGAAAAGTAGAATCTCTACGATGAGATTCAAGACCTAAACCGACACCGTTTACCAAAAAATCGATGCATAAAATTATCCAAAATCAAGCAGATACACATTTTCTCCGAAGCAACCACTTCCATCTCAAAACCAAACAAGCTCAAATATATCGTCACTACACGCCATGTTTAACCGACTTTATTAAAAAGATTCCAACCCCTATTTCCAACCCCCTGAGCATACAGGGGCGCGTGATCCGAATATGTGTACACGGAGTAAATAGCTTATTGCCTATATTTTTAGAATATCGAAAGAACTTTGTAGACTTGTTTTGAGCTTGTTTAAGGAGATACGCTTTGCATGTTGAGTGCCGTCATCCTTATCATCATCAGCCTATAAAATTCAAAAAATTCAAAATTCAAAACTTTTTTATTTAATAGGATACATTGTGATCACTTTAAAACGTCAACTTAAAACTAGCTACGCCTGTTCCAACCTCCTTACGCCGGCAAAAGATCAGGCAAGAAACGCCCGGCAGGTAATTTTTTTGGCGCGATCACATTGACAATTTTATTCTTATTACTAATTGATTGAATTGGAGCAAGTTCACTAAAATCCCAAGCTTTTTTTTTGTCATCTAATAGTCCGATATTTTTTAATTAGCTTTACTAATAAGATTTCTCTTGTTTGGTTGAACACATTGGGATATGGGAACATGAATATAACGTTCCCACTGCTGGGACTCTGACCTTCTCTCAGAGACAGTATGAACCGTAATCTACCACGCGGGCCCAGTGCGGGTTGGTAGATGTCGCATGCCCTTGAATGTTGCGGTTCTTGGACATGCCGGTTTCGTCACGATGTTTTTCTTCACCGTTTTGAGCGATGGTAAATTTACACGTAACTTTTTAAGGTTGGTATTCCAGAATTACACTCAAGCATAGATCAATTCCCACTGCTGGGACTCCGGCCTTCTCTCAGAGAGAGAATAAGGCTGATAATGATGATGATGATAGATCAATTCTTGAGTAGCGATTGAGTGATGTATTTGTGTGAAATGACAGACTCAAATCTATGAGAGGTGAGCATCATTCTAGGATACCGGCCTTAGTCTTAGGCTGGCCATACATGGACTGCCTGAAGCAGTTGACAGTCGATTTCTTCAAGCTGCGACTACATAGTGAACTACAGACTTCCACGTAGGTACATACACGAACCGCTCGAGCAGTTGCAGTAGTTCACTATGCAGTCGCAGCTTGAAGCAGTCGATTTCCGACTCCTTCAGGCTGTCCGCTTATGGCCAGCCATAGGTGCGGACCGAGAGATTCGAACTCGGAAATTTCATCGCGCCTATTTTACTTGGAGAATTTATAGGACTACAATGTCTCTGAGGTGGGGCGTTCCGTGAAAATAAACCACTTGTTATCACCCACATTGATAACGCAGCAAGGTTCCACTGAACTCTATTGTTATCCATTTAGGGGTCCGCGCGGCACGCTCCCGGCTTGTAAACGGCCGTTTGTCACGGATTTATCGCGAGGGTTCCGTCTTTTATAGTTTTTCAGTGATGTGTGTGGTTTTTATTCGGTGTGTGGGAGCGAGTTTGAATTTCAATGTAGTGTTTTATAGACCTCGTAGCGGAGCTTTCCTAGTCGTTCTTAACTGATCAACTATAGGTTAAAAGCAACGTTCTCTGCGGTCACTACTTGGATATTTACAACTGCGCTTCGGAGGGCGTGTTAAGCCGTTGGTCACGTTTGTTGTTTTAGGATAGCATTCGTTGAGGCCTTGGAGCGGTCTGCAAAATCCGATACATTTTCGGAAATTCTTTCTTTAGTAGAACCTGATTTGATTAATAACGTGCAAGAAGTTGCTCAGAATTCTATTCAAATTCTATGAAGAGGATTATTATAGATGCCAGCGGCTTTCAGACCCTCAGATCCGAGGCTTGTAAGAAGATTATCACCTAGGAGATTATGTTCAGTGGAACCCATTGGAAACTGTGCCAACCTCCACAAAGGTTTGCAGTGGTATTCAACTGCACCGCGTTTTAATAAGGGCGCTCATTAAAAAGCGAGCGCGCGATCTTGCGCTGGACGCAAAGTAAAGCTTTCTTTATGTGTATGGGTAGAGAGTGGCTTTTCATGTACCAAACCACCTATTATTGTCCTGGGCTCTTTATACAGTCCAGCGAGCACTGGTGGCCAAACGGAACGCGACTTATGATTCGCGGAAACCGGGTTCGAAATCGGCTTCGTAGCGAATTCGCCATCGCTTCCCAAGAAACCGGCATGTCCAAGAACCACAACATTCAAGGGCATGCGACGTATACCAACCCGCACTAGTTAGGTAGTAGGTTCGAATCCTGCAATTAGCTTGAGCTTTCTTCGATGACGGAAAACATCGTGATTAAACCATAGCTTGGTGGTAAGGAATTTTATAGTTTTTGCCTATCGCCATGTACCTATAGGTGTGTTACGGCAGTCTCACTTGAGAACCAGTTCCCAGTCCAGGTGTAGAGTGATGCCAGCTTCGACCACCTCATCAATTGACATCAGTGACTTGTTTTCCCTTTTTTTTGACTTGGCAAACGTAGTGTAGGACGTCCTACTTACGACGAGGTGGAGCGACGACTTGCGCCGAGTGGCTGGCAGTAGTTGGTTGAGAAGAGCCGAAGACCGGGCTCAGTGGCGTACCTTGGGAGAGGCCTATGTCCAGGAGTGGACAGATACAGGCTGCTGATGATGATGATGATGCCTTGTTTTCAAAAGCTACCATAGAAGATGAAAACAAATATTTTGAAATAAAAATGCACCCAATCCTACTAATATTATAAACGTGAAAGTTTGTGAGTATGGATGGATGTTTGTTACTCTTTCACGCAAAAACTACTGAACGGTTCTGAATGAAATTTTAAATGAGGATAGCTTATACCCTGGATTAGCACATAGGCTACTTTTTATCCCGGAAAAAAGTTCCTGCGGGATAACGGGAAGACGCAGGAGAAACCGCGGGGCTCAACTAGTACATTATAAATCAAGATACATAAACCCCTGTGAAGCACATACATACGTGTCAAAGAGATTTATTTATTCTTCAAGTCTCCCCCCGATTCCAATCAAACGAAACAATTATACTTCGGGTCTCAACCGAAGACGATTACATAATTTACTTGCAGCAGTACATGGATTGTGCTGTCTTCCTCACACTTTTAGATATTCAAATAATAAAAACAAAACTTCATTTCCGGTTTCGCACTATTTCCGCTGGAGGGCGCCTGCAACTTGTCATTACGTGTTTTTGTGCCGTCGGAATCACACGGGAATTAATTAGTTTTGTGAAAAATCGTTATTTCTTGATTTTAAGATGGGAAAAAGGAAACGTACGCGATCTAATAATAGTGAATATGAAAACATTTGTCGGAAAGTGAAAAAACTCGAGCGTAAGCTCCAAAGATATAGGCGAAGTAGTTCATCGTCATCGACGGACCGTTCTTGTTTACAACGCGATGATTCGCCGTATCATGGCAGTTATTATGATCCTGGCATGGATGGCGAATACAAATCAGGTATGTAAGATAAGTGCAGTGCCCACATAGTTACGTAACAATCTCATTACTGTTGAAAGATTTTTAACAAAATATTTTATCTTCTCCTACCCTCATTTTGAAGCTATTTAGCCATAACAATTATTTTAATATACTAAGTAATGTCGAAATGCCTTTGTTCGAATCGTTTAACATACAAAAATTCTATCATATTATTTAACAGGCGTACCTTCATATTTTTCTTTTATTTTTATTTTTTCGCTTAAGAAAGTTTTGTGGAAAAATTAGTTTATTTTCTGTATAACTACCTACCTACTGTCTTATTTGGGTTGACTATATTAGAAGACAATAAATTGTACACATACCTAATTGCCTAAATGGTTGAGTATCAAAAAAGGTATTTCTCCATGTAAATCATGTTTGAGACTTTAAAACGTTAACTTCACGTAAATCGTGTTAAGGTAACGATTCCTCCACGTATATCGTGTTGAGAAGACACGCGTATATCACGTGTATCTCACATATTACCACGTATATCGTGTCGTATGTATGTATTCTTCCGCGTATATCGCGTTGAAGTACCTAACCTACCTATAACATGCCTATATGTCGATTACAGACGAAGAGGCCCCTCAAGATGATGTGGTTTTACGAACAGATCCACCTGTAGAAACAGAAATGAATGTTATGGCGTCCGAAGAAACCCCAGCGTCAGCAGTATCAGAAAAAAATGAGGAAGTGCTGGACCCTGAAATCTTGATGATACTTGGGGAAGACCCTACGTCCCAGAAGGAATACGGTGATGAATTGCATAAAGACATTGCTGCTAGATGGTCACATATATTATGTAACGGTTTACCCAAAGAGAGAAAATCTGATATAACCAAACAATACTTGCCCGCCAAAAACTGTATCAATATGAAAGCACCAAGACTCAATTTAGAAATCGAAGCAGCCCTGTCACCCATTAATGCCAAAAAAGACCTGTTTAGTATGAATAAACAGAATCAATTGTCTAGCTGTTTAGCAGCAATCGGGAAGGTTCTTAATTGGGCCTTATCGTCTAAGGATGTTTTACCACAAGCCGAAAACATCATAAAGCCGCTCAGTGACGCTGGGCGCTTATTAAGTGACTGCCATTTTAGAGAATCTCAGTCGAGAAGATACGCAATAATGAACAATCTAAATAAACAGACTCGAGAAGCTGTAAAAAATACTAAGATTGACGAGTTTTTATTCGGTGCAAATCTGGCCGAGCATCTCAAGTCGTCGAAGGCCATTTCAAGGTCAGGTTTTGATATGAAGAGCACTGTTCAACGCGCTCCATTCAAGCAACCGCCTCCGACCACACATAATCAGAGAGGTTCTTTAAACGCGAGGGGGATGCCGCGAGCAGTAGCCTTCGAGCCGCGCCAGAACCCCGCTCCCCGGAGGCAAGCACCAGCACCGCGGGATCGCCGCCCCGACTCTTATCGCCGGAACAACGCTTCGCGCCGAGGAATGAGGAGACAATAACACCAATACCACAGGTACCTATTGCTGGCAGACTGCAATACTTTTATGACCAATGGTGCAGTATAACGAGTGACCCTATTGTTTTATCTTGGGTACAAGGGTACAGTATACCGTTTAAACAGGAACCTGTACAATTAACTCCTCCCCAAAACTTTGCTTAATCTGTATCTGACACTAAAATTATCGACCATTGTATCGCAGATTTACTAAGGTCCGAATACATATCTACATGCGAGTCGTGTCCTGGTCAGTTCTTATCACCTATATTTACTGTACCGAAAGCTAACGGAGATTACCGATTTATTTTGAACCTCAAAAATCTTAATAAATTTATTTATTTGGAGCATTTTAAAATGGAGGATTATAGAACAGTAATAAAACTTTTAAATCACAAGTACTATATGGCCACGTTAGACTTAAAAGATGCGTATTTTCTCATTAACATAAATAAAAATGATAGAAAATGGTTACGCTTCTTCTTGGTTCTTCTTGGTTGTACTGCCCCGTTCGTTTTTACGAAACTGTTAAAACCTGTACTGAAATACCTACGATCATGCGGTCTAATTTCCGTTAATTACTTAGATGATTTTATCTGTATTGGACAGTCCTATTCAGAATGCACTAGCAATATAAATATGACGATAAATGTTTTACAGTCATTAGGCTTCATAATAAATCGCGATAAGAGTCGCTTAACGCCAAACACTGAATGTAAATTCCTAGGTTTCATCTTTAATAGCAAAGATATGACTATTTACTTACCTCAAGAGAAAAAACAGCGAATAATTGATAAATCCATAGAACTTTTACGAATTAATAAATGTACTATCAGATATTTTGCAAAATTTATTGGTATTTTGACCTCCTCGTGTCCAGCTGTTAGGTACGGATGGATGTACACAAAATTATTCGAACGAGAAAAGATGTTGGCTTTAGGTAACTCTGAAAACTATAACAAAAGGATGGTTATAGCAGAGTCACTCAAACAAGACTTAAGGTGGTGGAAACTAAACGTAAATGACTCGTTTTCTCCTTTAAGGAGTAATGATTACTGTCTTGAAATCTACAGTGACGCATCAAGTACAGGTTGGGGGGTAAACTGTGGCGGTCAAAGTTCAAACGGCAATTGGACTGAGTCAGAGCTTAGCATGCATATCAATATATTAGAATTAAGGGCCGCGTTTTATGGACTAAAAATATTTGCTTCTGATCTTCGGAATTGCGATATACTGTTAAGAGTTGACAACACGACAGCTATATGCTACATAAATCGAATGGGAGGTGTGCAACATACACATTTAAATGAATTAGCGCGTATAATTTGGCAATGGTGCGAATCGAGAAACATTTATATATTTGCGTCGTACATTAAGTCGTCCGATAACGTTGTTGCTGATTATGAATCTCGTAAAATTAACGTAGACACGGAATGGGAACTTGCAGAATATGCTTTTACAAAAATAACAAATAAATTTGGTGTACCCGCTTTTGACCTATTTGCAAGCTCACAAAATTATAAATGCGAACGATACGCGTCTTGGAAGCTTGACCCCTACTCGGAAATTGTCGATGCTTTTACCTTTAGTTGGAAAAACTTACCTTTCTATGCCTTTCCCCCATTCAGCGTTATAGGTAAAGTCATACAAAAAATTATTAGAGACCAAGCGGAAGGTATCTTAGTAGTACCCTATTGGCAATCACAGCCTTGGTACCCGTTGTGGACTAAGCTAGTAGTATCGGATAAAATAATTTTCAGTCCCAGTAAACATTTGCTCCGTTCCCCTTTCAGACCTTACCACCCGCTACACGCAGACCTTACCCTGGTGGCAGCGAGATTATCAGGCAGTCGATGATAAATCGTGGAGTTCCAGTGGAGTCATTGAGTATTGTCATGTCCTCTTTTGCAACACAAACTTTAAAACAATATGATTCGTCTCTTAAGTCATGGTGGTCTTTCTGTCAAGATAACAATTGTTGTGTTTTTAATGCGACTCATACTCAATTAATCTCATTTTTAACAACAAAATTTGAACAAGGGGCTAGTTACAGTTCATTAAACACACATAGATCTGCCCTGTCCTCAATACTGGGGACAAAAGTCACATTAGAAGATAGTGTCAACAGGTTTATAAAGGGTGTCTATCGTTTAAAACCTCCTGCTCCTAAATATTCATCGACCTGGGACACCAATAAGGTTTTGCATTTTGTATCAAAATTTTATCCATACACTGATGTCACCCTGGATGATTTATCTCGTAAAACGATCACCTTACTAGCTATTGCCTCCGCCCAGAGAATGCAGACGTTAAGTTTAATTAAATTAGAAAATGTATCCGTAGAAATTGATAAAATTGTAATTAAAGTTCCTGATTTGATTAAAACATCGCGACCTGGAGCTTTCCAGCCTCTTATTGGCTTACCTTTCATTAAAGAACAGCCGTCTATATGTCCCGCGACTGCTATACAAGCGTACATTGACAAAACATCACCTCTAAGGCGTGACCAGCGAGAAGAGCACCTTTTTATCAGCATGAGAAATCCGCATAATAAAGTAGGCTCACAAACGCTCGGACACTGGGTCAAAAAGATCCTGCAGGACAGCGGTATTGACATATCGGTATTTGGCGCGCATAGCACTCGCCACGCCTCCACATCGACAGCTCACCGACTGGGTGTCAACCTAGAGGTGGTTCGGAAAGCTGCAGGTTGGAGTGATTCCTCTAATGTATTCTTAAAATATTATAAAAGAGATGTTACTAATTCTGACGATAATACATTTGCCGAAGCCATTTTCAATAACTTTGGATAAATAAATATTTCAATGTTAACAACTATACAATCAGATGCATTTATTGGATTAATTTTTAAGTTAAGTTTATAAATGTTACATGATTAAAATAGATGATGATTATGAGAATAGATAAACATTATGTTCATTTTGTTTAAACAATATAAATAAAAGCCAGAAAGTAATAATATACACTTTTTGCTTTTCATTCTTAACCAGTGAATGTTCTCTAAACATCTGCAAGTAAATTATGTAATCGTCTTCGGTTGAGACCCGAAGTATAATTAAGAATCAAACGAACTTACCTTGTGATGTTTGATTCCAATTATGCGAGGGTCTCAACCGAAGACGATTACACTCCCACCCACCCAAGTCTAAAAACCCTTTAGGTAACACGAACAAAAAGCAAAAATGTATAGTTTAATCTCTGAAAATAATGACAAGTTGCAGGCGCCCTCCAGCGGAAATAGTGCGAAACCGGAAATGAAGTTTTGTTTTTATTATTTGAATATCTAAAAGTGTGAGGAAGACAGCACAATCCATGTACTGCTGCAAGTAAATTATGTAATCGTCTTCGGTTGAGACCCTCGCATAATTGGAATCAAACATCACAAGGTAAGTTCGTTTGATTCTTAATTATGAGGAGTGTTTGCCGATCGCCGATTGAAATCTACCCTCTTTAATAAGCTTCGGGGAACACGTTTGTGGTCGGGAAATGTTAGCTTCTAGCTGCGACCAGGCACGGATCAAGGATATCGTTGATGAGGGGAAAGAGTGGGAAGGGAGGGGGGGGGGGGGGGGGGCAATGGCGTACTAATTACGATTTCATTATTGATTTTAATTGCACGAGTTTTATTGCCAAGCTTAATGGAACTTTTGACGATGTGGTTAAAGATGGCGCCACGCTACACCTGGACTGGGAACTCTGGTTCTCAATTGGGCTGCAAAATTTAAAAGTCAATTCTATTTATTCAATAGGATACATTGCGATCACTTTAAAACGTCTAGCTACGCCTGTTCCAACCTTCTTACGCCGACAAAAGAACAGGCAAGAAACGCCCGGCAGGTAATTTTTCCGGCACGACCACATTGTCGATTTTATTCTTATTACTAATTGATTGTATGAATTGCTTGCTAGAACACACCAATAGGTGCTTGGTGACAGATTCTTAACTTGAGGGTAAGCTAGCCAGACGGGCACTAGATAATACCCTACCACCAAGCTATAGTTTCTTCACAATGTTATCATTCACCAAAAGCTCAGCTCAAAGCAGGATTTGAACCCATGACCAGGTCACAAGACCTATCAACCTACCAAATGAAAAAAAATTAAATGAAATGAAAAAACATTTATTACTGACACACACAGTATCGCACAAATTAAGGACAAGAACAAAAAGTAACAATCACACATAAAACAGGTGCGACACTGCGCGATGTCAGAAATAGGTCTCGGCTCAGCATACAACTGAGGCTGTACATCAGCCTCAGGTAACGATTATCAGCTGGAACCCACTTCATGACATCACGGACAAATACAAAAAGAAAAAAAAATTGCATTTAAGCAAACTAAAAAACTATAATATACTTTTTATCTTTTTTATTTATAAGACAAATATTATAACAAAATAAGAATTAATAGATCAGATATTACACAAGTTAGAATTTATTATAACAACAGATATGACTTAGCAGAACTATAATTAACGCAATCAACACCCATCACTACCAATCTGCGAATATTCAATTACTGGCCAGCTAGCCATATTCGTACGGCCAAATGATTCGATTGCCAACCGATACGTGATCGAATCAACGGCTCGATTATCACATCGGTATCGTTACGGGCATCTCTAGCTGGTTCGTTACTCCACACCAGTGAGTGTTGCCGTGAGGAAACCGGCATGTCTAAGAACTACAATATTCTAGGCGTGCATCATATACCAACTATTTCGATGACACAAAGCTTGAAATTGTAGTGAACCTGCTTCAATTCAATTAAAAAAAAAAACTTCTCTTGTATATAAAAATTAATCTCTATTTCCCTTGGTCATCGCATCACGCGTGAACGGCTCGACAGATTTCATAAATTCTTCTTTTGTTCTGTTTGTCGAAGTCCGAAGAAGGTTCTTATGACGAGAAAAATTGAAAAAGTTGCCAGGAAAGTATTAAAATTTGGATAAAATGGAAAGTGCTTTTTCTAGGTTACGTTTTATTGCGATTAACTGCAGTGCACGCGGGTGAAACCGCGGGGCGCAGCTAGTTAATAATAAGAATCAGATTAGTAATAAGAATAAAATTGTAAATGTGATCGCACCCATAAAATACCAGCCGGGCGTTTCTTGCCTGTTCTTTTGCCGGAGTATGGAGGTTGGAAAAGGCGCTAGTTTTAAGTTTGTCGTTTCAAAGTGATCACATGTATCCTACCAAATAAATATATTTGAATTTGGAACATGCACTTGAGAGCCAGTTCTTAGCGTGGCACCACCTTCGACCACATTCTCCATTAACAACAGGTGACAAAAAAAAAGTTTTGATGAAATCCTACATCTGCACTCAGGTGTCAGCCAACCCTCACCATTACCCAACCCGTACACTTAATATTCATAGGTGACACAGCCATTCACATGACGAAGTGTAAAGTGCACTCCGCCCGTGTTCCTACTGGAATGGCGCTCATTCTTCGCCAGTTCAGTGACGTCAGTGACAGATGAGTTTTGCGTATAAATAAATGTTTACTTTACATACGAACGGGGGTAAATAAAGACCCCGCCGAGTGCCTAAGGCGTAGGCATTAATCTTCGTAAGGCGTCTCATCTTTTTAATATGACAACTAGCGACGCGTGCCGCGACTACGCTTGCGTGGATTTGATATGTTGTAGGAAAAACTAACTAACTGAGATGGCGCAAGAACCCAAAGTGAGTGTTGGCCTCCGATAACAAAAGACGCCACTTCGCTCTGTCCTGCGCCACCTCCCGCCAGTGCTCCACATGGAGTGAGCGCAAATCCTTCGTGCCTTCGTCTCTCCAGCGATACCTGGGACGGCCGACCGGGCGACGACCACCCGGCCGCCCCATGTATGCTCGTTTCACCGCACTTTCGTTCAAGGTGGCCAAGGTAGCGAAGTTTGTGCACATTTATCTGAGGCCGAAGGCCGAAGTCACCTGATATTAGATAGATATTATTATTTATTGTCACGTTGTAGTCGAAGGTGGATCGGAAACTGGCACCAAACTAGGACTTTTGTAAAAAAAAAGTGCTTCCTATGAAGACAAGTATTAAAAAGAAACGCAAATTTTATGAATCTGCTTGGTAACATTGTATAAATACAAGAATTTCAGTGAAAAAGAAATAGCCGAATCTGAAAATATCTTCATTTCCATGTAATTCTGTGTTTCTGACACACAAATCCTACACACTGAAACAATACATTATTCAAAGCTACAATCCCGCCAAAAATACCACAACATCCGCAGCAATATGTCAAATCTGACACAGAACTGTCAAACGTCACTTTGACACACGTCACACGCTCCGACGGCCGGCGTCCGGGAGTCGGGTAGTTTAAAGGTTAATTATAGATTAAACAGATCACTTTGCATCTGTTACATGGGGGTTTTTAATTTAACGCGATGAAATTTAATATGCTAGCCATCAGTATATATCATAGAGTGAAACCGAAACAACATGGTGAAGAAATAGAAAGTTCAATTCAAAATGTTAATCAGTAGGATACAACATGGTGATTTGTTTAAAACGTCAAACATAAAACTAGCTACGCCTGTTCTAACTTTACACCGGCAAAAGAAAAGGCACGAAATGCCCGACAGGTTCTATTTTGGGCGCGATCACATGTACAATTTTTACTTTTTGAATTGAAGTAAGTTCACTAAAATCCTAAGGTTTTCTAGCGTCTAAAAAGTCTGATGTTTTATAACAAGGTTAAGTTTTTTATATGAATTTAGCTCTCGAAATTCACCGAAGATTCTTATTGAAAAAACTTAGGTAAAAACACCCTTTGAAGGAGTTGCTGACTTTATAGAGCTAAGGAATTAAGATATATCCATAGATAAGATAATTATGGAAACCGAATCAAATGTAAATGTAATATATCTATATAGAATAAAAATAAATCACGTATTACGTTATTACGCAGAAACTCGAATATGAAACGACAGTTTTGATTCATTTTTTGTGCGCAATATTGTCAGAACAAAGTTCACATGAAAATCCACAGGAAAAATGGGAAAATTCAGTACTTTTTCTACATGGGATTCTGGTACAAATGACCTCAAACCCGCCTAATTTACCTACCCGTGCGAAGCCGGGGCTGGTCACTACTTCACTAGTATATCATCATCATCATTATCAGCCTTTCACGTTCCCACTGCTGGGACTCTGGCCTTCTCTCAGAGAGAGAGAGTATGGGCTGTAATCTACCACGCTGGCCCAGTGCGGGTTGGTAGATGTCGCATGCCCGTGAATGTTGCAGTTCTTGGGCATGCCGGTTTCCTCACGATGTTTTCCTTCACCGTTTTGAGGATTCGAACTCGGTGTCGGCGTCTTGTAAGGTGTAAGTCGCACGCCTAAAAGTTCGGCCACTATCGCTCATACTTCACTAGTATATTAGGTAATAATATGTATAAAAATCCCGCACTATCCTATTTAAAAACACCACCAATTTCACACCAATTAACTCCGTTCAACGCGAGGATTATTTATAGTGCGCGGTAAAAAACCACCATTAAAATTTAATTTAAATATACGCGCTGCGGTGACGCTTGCACTTTTGCACAATTTACTTAAAAGCCTTTTTTTATACAACAGTGGGACAAACAAGCTGATTGTGCGCGTTTTTAAAATCAGTTCCTCCGTTTTAATAATAGTTAAAACGGTTGTTGTTTTCGGATCGTGGATCGTGCGGTTAAACGAGCATACAGTGGACGGCCGAGTGGCCGTCGCCCGGTCGGCCGTCCCAGGTATCGCTGGAGAGACGAAATCACGTACTTGCGCTCTCTCCAGGTGGAGGACTGGCGGGAGGTGGCGCAGGACAGAGCGAAGTGGCGTCTTTTGTTATCGGAGGCCAGGACTCACTTTAGGTCGTTGCGCCATCCCAGTTAGTTAGTTTGTTTTAGGATAGCAGTCGTTAGACTATGTCGGATGCCTTTGGACTGGGCCTGCGTGGTGAATTCTGGCCAATACTCTCTTTGTGAGAGAATTCTACGCCCCAGAATCTTTTTCTGAGATAAAATTAGCATATGTTTATCACTGCTATACCTATATAGTCGTAAATATATTATATTATGTAGCGATGGTGGCCGAACGGTTAGGCGTGCGACTTACAAGACGCCGACACCGAGTTCGAATCCTCTCGGCCCCGCACCTGTGACTTAATAAGTTATGTGCGGATTTGCCATCGCTCAAAACGGTGAAGGAAAACATCGTGAGGAAACCGGCATGCCCAAGAATTGCAACATTCAAGGGCATGCGACATCTACCAACCCGCACTGGGCCAGAGTGGTAGATTACAGCCCGTACTCTCTCTCTGAGAGAAGGCCAGAGTCCCAGCAGTGGGAACGTGAAAGGCTGATAATGATAATGATGATATTATTTATATATTATATAGCTTCGAAATTTCACGTCCACCTATTGGGTTTATAATATGTTATAAAAAGTGTAAAGAGTGATTTTCCGATGAGTTGGATCATTCATTAACCTAATCGACTAAAATCAAAAGTGCAATTCACTTTAACGTGCGTGTAAATAATGCAATCAAGAAAAACAGTACGCTGAGCGCATCGAAGCGTGAATAACACAGATATACGTACATACGTAACTTCAATTAAATCGTTACGACACTCCGATACTGTGCTTCATGGAGCTAGCTAGCTACTAAGCTAGCTTTGCCCACCGGCTTTACCCGCGTCGACGTTTCCACAGGATTTTTGTCACCGCTAAATGCCATAATTACATTCTACATTCAGTGTAGCTTTCAAAAAGTGAAATGTTTTTTTTAAAGCGGATCGGTATTTCTGGAGGTTGCTGCCTACATACAATAGGGTAACTAAATTAGATGAAAAAAAACAAGTCCATGTAAAATAAAATCTTATTAGTAAAGCTTTTTATGTGAGCGCGCCCAAACACATACCTGCCGGGCGGCCTTCCTTGCGTTTTTCTGCATCTTCCTTATGTTTGTGAATAGAAAAAAAAGCGCTATTTATATTGGTTCTGTGTCAGTGTGTTGTGATTGTGAATCCCCGATACCCAAGAAACAGGAAATCCATAAAAAGAAAATAGAAAATTAAAAAACAGAAAGAAAAAAAAACATGTGGATGTTTTTTTTTCTTGCAGTGGTGCAGCACCTAACACCATAAACTACAACCCCTTCTTTTTTTAAAGCCAAAACGCTTCTTTTTAATACATTTCCACACACCCCGTATAGGAACAGCCAGGTAATTTATTAACGTTACAGTATGAGCAATTAAAATTACGGGCGAGAAGGCGACACGAGCCGCGGGAGGAATTTAAAATTAAACACCCTGTTAACGGAACTGGTTGAGACACACGGACTGTTGGGAATGCCAGCATGCTGGGCCTTAGGCTACTAAGCTACTGCTGACACTATGATAAAGTTGGCCCGGTTGAGCCCTTGTGTTCCGAGTTCGAAAGCTGGCAGTATTTTGACTCTTAAATCTTTTTTTTTTTTTTACTTCGTTCGTTTATTATACATGAAATCTGAACTGAAACAGAGAAAAGGAGTGAGTATTATTAAATTAGTAATTTTAAATAAGTAATTGAAAAAATAAATAACTCGGATTCTCTTTATAGTACCCAATGCTAGTAAAACAGTATAAGAATGTTATGTTACTCTACACAAGTGTTCTTTACATAAAAAGAAAAACCAATTAATAATGACATCTTTTAAATATCTTCAAGTGTTAATGGCATTTTATATTAATATCGTGGCCTAATATGTACATAACACGATCAATCGTTTGAAATTAAGACACTCAGGGGGCCTTTCTCAAGAGTTTCCTTGAATATTATCAACGTCACTTTTCACCTTTACTCTCAGATCAGCAGAAATCAACCCTCTCTGTCGCCTGCGAATCGAGGCTTCCGAGACCGCGGCCAGAGCTTCAACCGACATGCAACTCAACTAAACAGCCGTATGTATCGCAACTTTCGTACGCTACTAAAGAAGCTACGTCGCACAAACAAACTCGGAGGTTTTATTAGTGTACCCACCCTCTGAGATAGTTTCGAACTTGTTATAATAATAAGCTTTGGAGCGTATGTGCGCTAACACGTGATATTTTGGGGGAAGAGAGCCTGAGAGTGTAAGACAGAGTTTCGTTTGCACTACCTGGTGTTGCCACTGTTTGCACTACCTGGTGTTGCCACTGTTTGCACTACCTGGTGTTGCCACTGTTTGCACTGTTTGTTTGCTGTTTCCCGTTATCCCGCAGGAAGCTTTTTCCGAGATAAAAAATATATAGTTTAAAAAAACTAAAAAAAAACACTTTAAAAACACACTGAAAAATATAAAATAATTAAATTTACTTGTATTAGTTACGATATAATGGTTAATTCAAAAAGTGTGAAGCGCTTTTTGTTGTGTGTACTTTTATTTACCCAGTAAAAGAAGCGCTTCACACTTTTTGAATTAACCATTATATCGTAACTAATACAAGTCAATTTAATTATTTTATATTTTTCAGTGTGTTTTTAAAGTGTTTTTTTTTTAGTTTTTTTAAACTATATATTTTTATTTTTTTTACTTTTTAGTCTTTTGTTACCAAGTTTAATTTAGACTCATCAAGACGAATCATATGAGCCCAAACACGAGGGGTTTACTAGTAGCCACTGCAGAGATCCTCTACCCACCTTTCGGTTCCATCATCAGACCCTCGTCACCAAGTTCAATCTATTGTACTCATCAAGACGAATCATATGAGCCCAAACACGAGGGGTTTACTAGCAGCCACTGCAGAGATGCCCTACCCACCTTCCGGTTGCATCATCAGACCCTCGTCACCAAGTCCAATCTATTGTACTCATTAAGACGATTCATATGAGCCCAAACACGAGGGGTTTACTAGTAGCCAGCGCAGAGATGCCCTACCCACCTTCCGGCTGCATCATCAGATCAGGTCGATGATACCAAATTATTGCATTGTCACCGAGATTACATACACATACAAAGTTTCAAGTCGATACGACAATTAGAAGTGGGTGAAAATTGACTTCTAAGATTTGATTACATTGTTAGTTAGTTAGTTAGTTAGTTAGTTAGCTAGTTAGTTAGTTAGTTAGTTAGTTAGTTAGTTAGTTAGTTAGTTAGTTACAAGTCAAGCTAATAAAAGTGTTTTAAAAAGTAGCCTATGTGTTAATCCAGCGTATAAGCTATCTCCATTTCAAATTGCACTAAAATCCGTTCAGTAGTTTTTGCGTGAAAGAGCAAAAACATTCATACTCGCAAACTTTCGCTTTTATAATATTAGTGCTAATGGTATCTGAGATTACTAATCCTAGATGAGTAATCCCTACTATCCATACTTTAATATCATAAATGTGAAAGTAACTTTGTCTGTCTGTCTCGCTTTCACGCCTACACTACTGAACCGATTAAAATGAAATTTGATACGGAGATAGTTTGATTCCTGAGGAAGAAAATATCGCAATAAACTGTAGCCCACGCGAATGAAACTGCGGGGAACAGCTAGTTCGAAATATATTTATTTGTTAGAATACAACATGTGATCACTTTAAAACGTTAAAACACAGACACAGGGAAACCTAGTTAGGGGTCAGAGCCTATATATGTGATTGTGCGGGCATTATAAAAAAAAAAAAAAAAAGACATCCGATCCGAGCTCACGACCTAAGGCGACGTCGCTACCTACCACTGAGCTATCATCGTTCCGTCTCACGTAACAAAACGTGAATTATCTCCCTAATTGGCGCTATAAATCAATCACTTACCAACGTCACGTTTCCTACGTTACGTTACAAACAATAACCGTTACGTGTTAACGGAAAACTTTTTTTTATTGTATTCGTAACATCATTTATCTTTGTGAAGATAATGATGATGGTGAGGAAATGAAAATGTAGTTAAAAAATATTGCATAATACTGTAAAGGTGAGCGATGGTGGCCGAACGGTAATGCGAGGCGCCGACATCGAGTTCGAATCCTCTCAGCTCCGCACCTATGATATGTTTTGATTTACCATCGCTCCAAACGATGAAGGAAAACATCGTGAGGAAACCGGCATGTCCAAGAACAACACAACATTCAAGGGCATGCGACATCTACCAACCCGCACTTGGGCCGCGTGGTAGATTATGGCCCATACTCTCTCTGAGAGAAAGCTAGAGTCCCAGCAGTGGGAACGTAATAGGCTGATGATGATTATATAAGTAGAGGTATTTTATTTTTTACTATTTGCGCCCCGCTGTTTCACCCGCGTCTTTTCGTTATTCCACAGGAGCTTCTTTCCGGGATAAGAATTATTCCAGTCCAGTAGTTGCGGAGTCTATTCGATACAAACAAGCAAATCTTTCCTCTTTATAATATTAAGGAGTAGACTAGCGACCCGTTCCGTCTTCACACGCAGGCTCATGAAAACAGATTTTCAAATAACTTTACCTCCATAAAATCAAACGCCCTCATTAAATAAATAATTAATTAATTAGATCTAACACCGTTTGATGAGCAAATGAATGTTAATACGACGATATACATTACACGTTGTATTAAATTTATTAGAAGAAAATAAATTGTTAAACCAAATTAATTACCCGCGTGGGTTGATCGCGATAAAAAGTAGCCTATGTCCTTTCTAAGGCTGTAGACTATCACCTCTGTGACCAATTACATTTAAATCGGTTCAGTAGTTTAGGCATGAAAGACAGACAGAGTTACTTTCGCATTTATAAATATTAATAATAAGTAAGGAAGTCGGGATTTATCATCACTTCAAATTATTGTAACTCACTCATTCTCCTTAGTTAGTAAATGAATCATTTTCGTTTGTTGTTAACCGCACAATGCCCCATTCTCCCCTAGCTCCTCCCATTCCGCTGTGACATCGGAAGGGGTACCTGTAATTCCGCCACAGTGTCGGAACGGAACGGTTGAGTTTGTCTTACGTCCCGATTATTTGTCGCCGCGGGCGTCTCAAACTCAACTAATTGCTTTCTTCCAATTTCAGCTTGATAATGACTCGGGCGCGGTTTAAGTGATGGGAGTTTGGCGATTTGGAAAACGCTTGGTTTTTATTTTAGTTCAAAGATTAAGACAGATACAGAGATAGAGAGAGAGAGAGCACATACTAGTAGACATGATGTATGTCACTTAACACGAATAGACTTGTCTAATTGTGGACAAACACGATGCGGTTGCAGTGCTTCTCACTACATTTTTCCCCCTTTTTGCCATCAGATTCTGGTGGACCTATAAAATGACGAATTAAAACTAAAATACTAGCTTGTGGCTAATGGAAACTCACTTTAAACGTAAAACTAATTAAATACATACCTAATTAAAATCTCAATTGTAAATATTGAAGTAACAACTTTTTTATACGTTCCCTGACGTTTGAAAGAGAAGTAACATCCTGCAAGTACTGTCCCCCGCCCACCTACGCAATTTTGTTTTATTACATCATCCAGAATCGAATGTAGTTATAAGTCACCTGTTTGGTGACGCCAATTCACCCCTGGACAGAGTTAACAATAGTTTAGTGATTGCATATATCACTCATGAATAAGTACGAGTTGACTAATTCTTCATCGTTCTTCGTCTAATCTTGTCTCAATAAAAAACATGAACAGGTCAAATTTGTTACAATTTGCATGTCTTCTGTAATAAACAACACTAGATCGCTACCTCTTGCGGCTTGACACCCGTAATCATTTGCGAGTTTTCCTTAACAGTGGCGGTTTTCCAACGGCAAAGTAAGGGAGTTATTCAATTAAACAAATTTCTTTGTTTACCGCGGAATGTTTTAGCCAGCTGCACCTGATCGCTAGCTCCTGTAACTTGACGCGTATCATTACTTGCGAGTTTCCCTAAGACTGTGGTTACCTTGCAGTAACAGTGGAGGAGTTTAATTGAATACATTTCTTTGTTAGCCGTGGCATATTTTCGCTGTAATCGACACGGTTTGTTTGCTATTTTTACCTGACTGAGGCTAAGGCAAAAGGAAGGGAAGTACCTAAGTCTATGTATCCTATTAATATTATAAATGAGAAAGTTTGTGTGTGTGAATGTTTGTTACACCCGCGTCTTCTCTTTATCCCGCAGAAACCTTTTTCCGGGATAAAGAGTACGTGTTAATCCAGGGTATGAGCTATCTCCATTCCAAATTTCATCAAAATCGGTTTAGTAGTTACGTTGATACGTGGTAAAAACATTCACACACACAAACTTTCGCATTTATAATATTATAGTAGGACTATATATTAAAAATAGATACATGTTAACCTAAAATATAACAATGAGCATTTAATTTATTTTCTTGTTTTCATGTTTTCTTTCACTCAACCTCGTTATAGAATTCGAACCCACGACTTCACTGCCGCTGAACCATCATTATTTAAATAAGTTATACTCATCATCATCATCATCATCAGCCGGAAGAAGTCCACTGCTGAACATAGGTCTCGACTAGTAGCCATTTGCATCCATCGGCTCCCTGCGACTCTTACAAGTTAAGTTATACTCATCAGGAAACAAAGTCACTGGGGTGTTCCACACCTTCGCCGTTCGCATTATAAATGTAGACAGACGTTCAAAATAGTTTCACATTATTGTGACACACCTTTAAATTATTGTAACAGTTAAATTCAAATAAAACAAGGAACGCAATGATAAAGACTGCTTGTAACACGAATGTTTAATTATCTTTATTACTGAAAAGTCATTAATGTAGTACCAATATAGTTAAAATTACGAGTTGCGTCCTGTGATCGCTGGGCGTAATAAAAGTGTGAACTGATAGATGTGATCGGGGTTCCGGCGCTTTTAAGATGACGAATCCGAGATTATGCTGTAAATTGTGGATATTTACAACCATTATCAGAAGTAATTATAATAGTAAAAATCTAAGATAAATATATGTTGATCTATATATCTTATATTTATAAAAGAAAGCCGTGTTAGTTAACTATTTATTTATAACTCAAGACCGGCTGTACTGATTTGGCTGAAAATTGGTGGAGAGGTAGCTTAGGACCAGGAAACGGATATAGGATACTTCTTATCCCGGAAAAGGTTTCTACGGGATAACGGGAAGACGCGTGTGAAATCGCGAGGCGCAGCTAGTGTATGATAAATAGCCGGTAGGGTATTTAAAATAAAAAATGCAAGAAATGTATTAAAATATTGAAAAAGGTGTGCAAAAAGTCCCCTTTTTAAGTTACAAAATTTGTTCTCCATATCTATAAATGATAAAGACTTGTTAATGCCAACATATTAAAAAAATACAATACCCAGAGGCCTTTTAAGATATTTTTTGAAAATACTGCCTCGATGGTAATAGCAAAAAACAGTTTTCGTAGTTACGACTAGAAACTTTTAAGTTTTAAACGTTAATTTAGTTTCAAGTCTCATAAAAATGTAATGGCTGCACTAATTATTACTTAGCTCTAGATTCAGAGAAGAGATTAACTTTATTCCAATCTATGACTCAGCTCGTAACGGGATGCATTAAAATGGCAATAAAAGATTCCGATTCTCTATAACATCTTAAACACCAACCTTCGACGGACTCATCACTTAACATCACGTGTATTGTGTTACGGTCAAACACAATCTTGTAAGTTGCAATGAAAAAACAAACATTATTGTAGGGGAGCCCAAAAGGGATGATACCTTACATATTGATAAGCACCTCCAGCCATTATGAGCCCTGAACATTAGTGGGTACGCTCAGGGGAATCTTTTATATTCGCTGAGAGCTGGTGTCACTTTCAAATCGTCAGTCTAAGTCTATTTTTTTTTTGACATGCTGCAGCATGAAAATATCAATATCTGACACGCTCGAGTCCCTATCATGTAATTGTTTTTTTTTATAACCTTAAAAGTCTGTGGAAGCTTCCCCCACCGCTGAAAGTGGAAACATTATGAGACATTTATTATTTTTAACATCTAATCTACCAAATCTAATAGGTTTCCGCGACGCTCGAGTAAATCCACATTTCATGGTATCATGGGCTCCCCTACTATTACTGATCCAGGGTTTGACATAAATTTGACATTACTTCTATGGAGCTTGTGTCAAATTTCCATCTCCAGTAGGGGCAAACCGTGGATAGATCGGTTATTGAAACCGGCCGCTAATACGCATTTGAACAAGCTATTATTATCAGCTTCTTTTGTCGCTAACTGTACTAGTACTACTAAAGCGAACTCTACAAAAGAATCCTACTAAACTGTTCTAGCATTACCACATAAACTTACCTTTAGCACAGAATACCAAATACATTTTAGTGCCTAGTTCTTGAAAGCGACCAGCGCGGAAACGCATTAAACCTACATCTGAAGACGGTAAGCGATCCAAGATTAAGAATTCACTACGGCGGAACCCTAAAAATAAAATTTTACGACTCTTTTACTGCCCATGAAAATGAAGTAGACAATTTTTTTCATGCAACATTAAACAATTACTCTACTTTGTGATTTACGTTGTGCCTTCCTTGAGCATATCTCTGAATGTAACGATCAGGTGTGGTAAAATTTAATGTATATACGCTTGAGTGAAACAGGTGGGCTTGTCTGCAAGTGACATCACCACACCAATCAGTTTAATGAATAAAGTGACTTATTATTATTATTATTATTATTAATCTCTCGTAAGTTTAAAAAAGGTATTAATTTACCATAGAATAACAATCTCTACTTTAATATTATAATTAATATTCATGTTCCCATATCCCAATGTGTACAACCAAACAAGAGAAATCTTCTTATTAGTAAAGCTAATTAAAAATATCGGACTATTAGATGACAAAAAAAAGCTTGGGATTTTAGTGAACTTGCTCCAATTCAATCAATTAGTAATAAGAATAAAATTGTCAATGTGATCGCGCCAAAAAAATTACCTGCCGGGCGTTTCTTGCCTGTTCTTTTGCCGGCGTAAGGAGGTTGGAATAGGCGTAGCTAGTTTTAAGTTGACGTTTTAAAGTGATCACAATGTATCGTATTAAATAAAAGTTTTGAAATTTGTAATTTGAAATTTGAAATTTGAAATTTCAAATTTGAAATTTGAAATTAGTGAACTTGCTCCAATTCAATCAATTAGTAATAAGAATAAAATTGCCAATGTGATCGCGCCAAATAAATTACCTGCCGGGCGTTTCTTGCCTGTTCTTTTGCCGGCGTAAGGAGGTTGGAACAGGCGTAGCTAGTTTTAAGTTTGACGTTTTAAAGTGATCACAATGTATCCTATTGAATAAAGTACTATTGACTTGACTATAATGCGAAAGTAACTCTGTCTGTCTGTCTTGCTTTCACGCCTAAACTACTGAACCGATTTAAATAAAAGTTGATACAGAGACAGTTTCAACCCTGAGGAAGGACATAGGATACTTTTTATCACGATAAACAGTAGCCCACGCAAGTGAAACCTCGAGTAACAGCTAGTTAAATATAGAATAACAATGAGAACTAAAAAAATATACTAGACAGTTTTAACTTCATTGCGGTATATTTCTAGTTCATGAGTTATTAATAACTCGACTTTGTTTAATATATCCGGATGGCTTATAGCTCATAGACTTGATAAGTTATCGCGAGGAATCCGGCATCGCAGTCTATAAAGAACAGTAGGTTAGCTAAGGCCGCTCGACGAGTTAATTGCCTACTCCTGCGGTGACGCATAGGCGGCGCGTTCCGTACTGAGTGCATGGCTGCGGCCCCGGCCGACTCCTTTCGTTTATGTGATTGTGTGCGTGAAAAGTGCGTGCGTACACGGTGCCGCTACTCACGCACACATTCAAATCGGCGACGGCCGATTTATATGAAGCTGAACTACTACTCCTTTACTATGCCGGCAAGTCCCACAACATTCAAAAGCATTCGGCATCTACCAACCCGCACTGGGCCCGCGTGGTAGATTACGGCCCATACTCTCTCTCTGAGAGAGGGCCAGAGTCCCAGCAGTGGGAACGTAATAAGCTGATGATGACGATGACAGCTGTCTTTTATTATTTTTTTTACCTCAGATTGAGTTTGACTCCAGTTCTGACAACGGCATCCATGATTTCCATTTTTCAGTTTTCCCATTTCCTGTTAGTGTGACCCCAGCATGAGAAAACCTTTGAAGTCGGTTTTTTTTTCGTTGTTAACATTTTACTTGTTTAAAATGAAACGTAGATGGTTATCCGTGTAAGCGTGGCAGTTTAACACAATATCCGGGCCGGTATATTACACTAAATTACCCGGATAACTTCCGGTTCAAGCGAACGACTGATTTATGACCGGCCGATGTGGTTTTTAGGTAAATTTTTCGTTCAGGTTTCATATCGTAATCATTTTGGTTCACGTTCAATGGTGTCGATTCGGTTTGCCGTTCTCTAAAACTAAACTAAGCTTGACAGGTCTAGAAGTAATGCTCTCCTTTTTTTACTTCAGTGGTTAGAACAAGACAGCAATACTATTAGACCTTATAAATACTATTATTTACTATTAGATTTTTATAGCGATGATGGCTCAGTGGTAGTGACGTCGGCTTGCGATCCGTAAGACGTGGGTTCGAGTCCTACAGTGAGCTTGAGCTTTCGGTGAAGGAAAACATCGTGATAAAACCATAGCTTGGTGGTAGGGTATTTTCTAGTACTCGCCTGGCTAGCTACCACCCTCTTGTTAAGAATCTGTCGCCGTGCACCTATCGGTGTGTTCCGGCAGCCTCACTTAAGAGCCAGTTCCCAGTCCAGGTGTAGCGTGGTGCCATCTACGACCACATCGCCACCTAACATCACTTCGGTGACTTGTGATCAAATGCTACTCTATAAAAAGTATATAAATACAATATTTAAACAGACAAATATTTGAACATTTTATTTGTTTTTTTTTTTTTAATTTTTTTTTGTTTTTTTTTTTGTTTGTGCAATAAATGAATATGAACAATGCAAAAAAAATTTTTTGAATATCCAGATGGCGGGCGCCAGAGTAATCGAGAACTAAAGCTATTTACAAACCGTCACAACTACACGACACAAAGTCTCACGCTTTCCGACAAAGCCATCAAACAGTATGTTGTACAAGCGCACAATAATAATTATTATTTACGGCTACTCCCAATCGATCATCGTTTAGTTTAGCATGGCAACACATTAAACACGGGGAGTTTTACGATCGACTCTGGCAACACTGCGTACTCGATTCAACCAGTTTCTGGGTAAAGTTTCGAGTGGGTTGCGTTCAGTTGCTACGCTGTTTAAATTATATATGGCGTTTAATAAATGCTTGTAGCTTTTAACTCTGTACAATCAACGACAACAGTAGCTCAACATTAACACAATTTCCGATTACCGGCATCATCTTAAACACCTACCTTTGACCACATCATCACTTAAAATTAGGTGTGTCATGTTGTGGTCAGAGCGCTACCTTGTCAAATGTAAAAAAACCCACGTCATACTGAACTAAAACACATTTAGGAAATCTAGTATGACGGCTACTTTTGTTGCTGACTGTACAATATTAAGAGATCATTCCAAGTACATAATATAAACTAATAATCCCTACTAATATTATCAACTAGCTGTGCCCCGCGGTTTCACCCGCCTCTTCCCGTTATGCATTTTCCGGGATAAAAAGTAGCCTATGTGTTAATCCAGGGTATAAGCTATCTCCATTCCAAATCTCACTCTAATCCGTTGAGTAGTTTTTGCGTGAAAGAGCAACAAAGATACATACTCACAAACTTTCGCGTTTATAATAATATATAATATTATATATATAAGAAGGATAGGATGCGAAAGTAGCTCTGTCTGTTTGTCTGTCACGCTTTCACGCCTAAACTATTGAACCATCATCATCATCATCATCAGCCTTTCACGTTCCCACTGCTGGGACTCCGGCCTTCTCTCAGAGAGAGAGTATGAACTGTAATCTACCACGCTGGCCCAGTGCGGGTTGGTAGATGTCGCATGCCCTTGAATATTGCAGTTCTTGGACATGCCGGTTTCCTCACGATGTTTTCCTTCACCGGTTTGAGCGATGGCAAATCCGCACATAACTTATTAAGTCATAGGTGCGGGGCCGAGAGGATCCGAACTCGGTGTCGGCGTCTTGTAAGAGCGATGGTGGCCGAACGGTGTAGGCGTCGACTTACTATTGAACCGATTTAAATACAATTTAGTAAATAAAATTAATTTAGAGATAGTCTAGACTCTAAGAAAGGACATAGGCTACTTTTTAGCGCGATAAACCCCAGCGAGTGTAACCGCTGGGAACAACTAGTAGTGTTGTGTTTTTTAATGGCAATAAATTGATTTTATTATTATTATTAGTAATGTATAGTTTTAAATTAAATAAACCCCCGACATTCTTAGCTAAAAACCGGAACAGGCGTAGCTAGTTTTAAGTTTGACTTTTTCGACCGAAATTAATAATCGATCCTGATCCGTTATCCGCGGTTTTGGATCGATATGACATGTCATAATATGTCATTTTAGTAGTAATATGTCAAGCCCTAGTACATACTAAAATGACATATTAAGACATGACATATCAATCCAAAACTGTGGATAAAGGATCAGGATCGATTATTAATTTCGAGCGTTAAAGAGATCACAGTCATGTTGTATCCTACAACATAAATAATAATTATTATTTTTTATTATGAACACTTTCGTTCAAGTCACTTATCAAATAAATAAAATTAACACTTCAAAAAACCAGTGGAAAGACACTTTACTAGTTTTTTCATCTTCACTACTTACAGGTTTCAGGGTAGCGTATAACCACAAGTCACCTGATGTTAAGTGACGATGTGGTCGAAGGTGGCGCCACGCTATTCTTGAATTGAGAACTGCCACATAAAAACAAAAAACAATAACGATATTATCCCCCCTATCTCCATTAATCTAATTACAAAACACATAATGCACACTCTCAATCAGAATTTCCCTTTTATCTCCGCCGCTAAGATTCCTCTCAGCTCTAAACGTGTAGTAGGTGGTCCTTTGATACCTAATATCTACGATAGAGATGATGAATCCATAATATATTATGATCTAAGCGTATTATTGGTTATAGCTTCAAAGGAGAGCTCGAGCGGACTAAGTAAATTAGATACGACGGATTGGTAGGGTTGTCGAAATTAGAAAAATATAATTTTATTAATATCTACTATCTGGTTTCTGGTAAAGTTGCATTGGGGCCTCAAAATACGGGTTTAATGCTTTCAAATCCTCACACATATGAATGCGAAAATGGTTTGTCTTTCTTTCATGGCGTAACTATACAACGGATCCACGTATAATAATATAACGTACTTATTTAAGGGATACCACCACCCAAATTTTACAAAGAAACAAGCGACTCAGTCGTCCCCATTAAATACTGTCCGACTTTTTTTCATTTCAACTTGTAACATTGTTTTTTAGCAATAAAGTTATATTTATTGCTTCAATTTTTTTTAATAGTTATCCAATAACTGACAGCCCTAATATTCAAACCAGCCTAGCCTTCCTTTAGCATAGTCAAGGCGGAGTCATGGCTAAGTTTCGGTTAGCATAGAGTCTGCAGGTTAATAAAATGAGCAAGTTATCGACCAATATTAGACCGAGTCATAACATTACAGAATTTACAGATTAGCGAGGTCTTGTGGACGGTCTAATCATCTCTACAAAACTTAACTAGTTAAGCTAGTAAGCAAACTGAATTAAGTTGGTTAGTAAGTTTAAGTTTTCAAAGTTTAGTTTTGATCAATTTTATATGGCAAGTTTGGGGCCAGTTTGCCGTCCAGGCGGAGCGTGGCGCTATCTTCGACCATAAGGTCACTTAACATCAGATGACTTGTGGTCAAACGCACCCATGTTTTACATATTATGTGCCTGTACGATGTAAAAAAGCTGCCTCCACAAGTATCCGCGTCAAATCACTTATAGTCAATAGTCAATTTTTATTTATTTAATAGGATACATTGTGATCACTTTAAAACGCCTGTTCCAACCTCCTTACGCCGGCAAAAGAACAGGCAAGAAACGCCCGGCAGGTAATTTTTTTGGCGCGATCACATTGACAATTTTATTCTTATTACTAATTGATTGAATTGGAGCAAGTTCACTAAAATCCCAAGATTTTTTGTGTCATCTAATGGTCTTAAAAGCCGGTTCTCAATGTAGATGTCATGTGGCGCCACCTTCGACCACATGGTCACTTAACATCAGGACTTGAGGTCAAACGAAAATATTTATGTTGTTGTCCTCAATGGACTCCTAAACCACTTAACCGATTATAATAAAATTCGCACACCATGTGCAGTTCGATCCAACTTGAGAGATAGGATAGTTTAAATCTCAAATTATAGTCGCAATTTTAATTTATTGCTAATTATTTGTCTGTTATTATTTGACAGTCACAATTATCTGTTAACTCCAAATGATTCTAACAGATGTCGATACCTTTCGACTGGGTTGAGTAAGTAATCAATAGATGGCGCTGCTATGGTAAATCTACGAACGTGTCATATTAAGCTACATTTTAACAGCATAATTACCACGTGTTGTTGACGCTATAAAATTAATTAAATTTATTTTGTAGTGAACGAAATAACAAAAACTTTAGCCACAGCAACGCGTGGCCGGGTCAGCTAGTAAACAAATAAAAACCAGCCAAGTATTACGGTCGTCGAACAATTGAAAGTGAGAAGAACACGTTGACAAAGGCAACTTCAATTCGTTTAAGAGCATACAGTGTTGCCAGGCTACAACGTTACAACATAAAAACACCGGCCAACTGCGAGTTGGACTCGCGCACCGAGGGTTCTGTATAATTTTTGTTTTATAACTTCATATTTACGGTTTGCAGACTTTTTCTTTTGCATGTGCTGCAAGACCTTTCTTCATACCAAGTTTCACGATTCTAGGTCAACGGGAGGTACCCTATAGGTCTTGATTCCCTTGTTAAATCACAAAGTATGCGACATAAACGGTCATATCTATTGATCGCGTAGACTTACAAATTTGTTTTTTTTCACAGCTCTAAGAGACAGTCGAGCCAAGTATTTTCTTTAAATTTCAACTTGATACCTCAACGCGTTCTTGAGAAAAAGAGTATTATAGAGACAGACAAACAGACAGAAAAAAGTGATCCTATAAGGGTTCCGTTTTTCCTTTTGAGGCACGGAACCCTAACAAACCAAAACATCGACAAAAATTTTATCTCATACCAACATAAACACTGTCAGATTCAGATCCAATTTCACTAAACACCATTTCAATTAGCCGATCGCTAAGCCGACCGAAATTACATTCAATAATGCTGGCCTATGCAAAATATTAACACTAAGTGGCCGCTGGGCAGTTTAGCCGTTAGGTCGTGGGCTAGGGTTGCCAGGTGACGGAGAAAATTGGCATGTGTTTCGACGGCCGAGTGACTGGAAAGACGGCACGAAGGACTTGCGCTCACTCCAGGTGGAGGACTGGCGGGAGGTGGCGCGGGACAGAGCGAAGTGGCGTCTTTTGTTATCGGTGGACAACACTACAAAGCAATAACTTGGTTCGTTGCGCCATCTGTTAGTTTAGTGAGGAAATCGAGGGAATAAAATTGTCAGGAGGAGGTTTGTCAGGTGGGTACGAGGTCACCAAAAATCTATCGGTGAGTTCCGGTATCCTCACTTGAGAGCCAGTTTTGAAACCAAGTGTAGCGTGGCGAACACAGGATCCTTTTTTATCGCGATAACCGTAGCTAGTAAATACGAGTTTAAATTTTTTACTGTTTAGTTTTCCATCAAACACCATGGTGTTAAGTGACGATGTGGTCGAAGGTGGCGCCACACTACTCCTGGACTGACTGGCTCTCAAGTGAGGCCGCCGGAACACACCAGTAGGTGTTTGGCGACTGATTCTTAAGGTGAATGGGTCCGGCAATTTCCCATACAAACTCAAGCCGAGCAATATAGATCACGCAAACTATTTTAAAGAAGTTTGAAAATTTTCTTAAATTGTTCAATTAATTACCCATCCGCGGACTATCAGTTTCTCTTACCAAAATTATGTTTTCCATCAAATTTTACCTTTAAAACTTTCGGAAAAATCGTATTTTTATACACATGTGTGCGTGAGTGGCATTGAAGTTGACGGACTTGAATTAGGTGATTTTTACCTGCCATCTACCTGAATTTCGATGAACTATTTAGATGTAGAATTTTTTTTTTTTTTTTTTTATTCATATATTTTTTAGGGACTTTTAAACATGGCGTTTATGCCAGCCCCATCGTAACTTAACAAAAACCTTATAGACTAGAGAAGACATAAATCATACAGAAACCAATCTATAATACTATCTATTCAATAGAGTAAGTAGATAGTTAACAATATATAAAAAAAAATATGTATAAAAAGCAAAAGAAGGTGGCTGGATTAATTCACAGACTGGAAAAAGGATTTTACCATTCTGTAAATCATTCCAGCCTCATTTGATTCTGGAACCGACAAAATGCTGTGAATCACGCCCACATTGGCTTCTCTCACACCAAGTTCGGCAAAAACTTTCCGTCTCTCAGTCTGATTCCGGACACATTCCATCAGAATGTGATGCACGTCTTCAGGTTTGTCACACACTTCGCAGTTAGGTGACAGTACTTTACCCATCATATGCGCGAAAACTCTAAGTGGAATGTGTCCAGAGCGCAGTCTCAGAGCGATAACAACAAGCTTGCGACTAATGTCACCAACAAACCACGGCGACCGATAAGGTTGACCCTGCATAATTTTATACCAAATTCCTTTACTTTTGGAACGTTCGTCGAAATACTCTCGCCAGTGCTCATAACATGACATTTTATATATAGGTAATATTTCCGAATGTGAGGGTAGAATGAAAATTTCTGAACCATTAATAGCAGCTGATTTAGCGAGGCGGTCAACCTCCTCGTTGCCATACAAGCCAATATGAGATGGTATCCACTGCAATTGTACACTGACCTGATTCTTTTGAAGGTTTTCTAACTTACGGATAATATTATAAGCAATAGGATAGCCCCGACTACCCGTCGTACATCGCGAGATATGCTGTAAGGCACTTTTACAATCGCTCAATATTACAATATTTCTGTGTACATTATTACACTCGGCATAGGACAACGCCGCCGATATAGCAAATAGCTCCAAGGTCATTATACATACCTGCGACGTGTTCCTATAACACTCTGCCTGTTTACAAGTTGCATCGTAATATGCAATCCCTGACGATGCGCCGGAGCTCTTTGAACCATCTGTATATATTTTATAATAGTTGTTATATTTTCTATTTAATTCGCATAAAACATCATTTTTTAGGATATTGTGGTTGTAATCTTTTTTTGTCCTTTGTACACACTCTAAACTATCAGTTATATATTTTTTCGTATTAATATTTGTTATCCACTCACTAAGCAAGAACATTTCTAGTGGGTTAGATGAGATACATATTTCGGGTTTGACTTCATTGTATGTTAACATCAACAAAGGTTTTTTTTTTCGCGCCCAATACCTATTAGTACAAAGAGCACCGAGCGCGTCCAAAAGGGCTGTAGTCGGATTATTGGACCATGACTTAGATTTAAGACAATACTTATAACACAAGTACTTCCTTCTTAGAAATAAAGGTGGAAGGCACAATTCACTCTCCATTACATGAATGGGAGTAGATTTTATAAAGCCGCCAATTAGCCTGAGAGCCTGGTTTTGAATTTTGTCTATCTTGGTTGTATGACAGTTGGCACTATTGTCATATAGAAAGCAGCCATAATCTATCCTACTTCTAATCAAATTAATGTATAGCCTCCTTAAATGCTTAGGGTGAACGCCCCAGCCACTCCCCACCAGTACCTTCAAAATATTTAAATATCTTTGCGTTTTACTACACACCTCGTTGATGTGCCTATTCCAACGAAGTGAGCGGTCTAACCAGATGCCTAAGTATCTGATATTTTCACTAGCACTTATAGCGATTTCATTAATTTTGAGTTCAATGTTATGTCGTCTGCGGCCTCTGCTAAATAAACAGAAAAAGGATTTTTCTGCCGATAACTGTAAACCAATAGTCTCAAGGAGACTAACAATAACATTAAGCGCTAACTGGATTTCGTAAACACTATCATTAATATTTTTATGACTCGAATAGATTACAAAATCATCAGCGTACTGACTTATCTTCGTACTAGCATTTTTACAAATTTCGTAAGTTACTATGTTAAAAAGTAACGGAGATATAGGATCCCCTTGAGCCAAACCCTTAGATGTCCATCTGACCATCTTGTTATTACTCGCTAAATCATTACTGTCCATAATTAAATGTCTCTCACTTAAAAATTCCCAAAGATAACTACAAATTTTACTACCTACGTTTAACATATCTAACTTCTTGGTTAAAGCGTCAGTTAAAACATTATTATATGCATTTTCTATATCCAGGAAACAAGCTAGTGTAGGTATATTTTTAGTGAGGTCAAGTTGAATAGTTGCCACCAATCGAGTTACTGAGTCCAAGCAAGATTGTGCTTTTCTGAATCCTGTAGTGTTAAGGGATAATATATTATTATGTTCTACATACCATTCTAATCTTTTAGCAATCATGCTATGCAGTATTTTGCAGGTACAAGATATCAAAGAAATAGGTCTTAATTTAATTTCTGAGTTTGTGTTCTTATTTGTTTTTGGAATAGGTACTATTTTGATATCTCTCCATTGTTGTGGGACAAAACCATTAGCAAAAATTCTATTATACAACCGAAGCAAACACTCTTTACCGACCTGTGGAAGATTATATATCATTGAGTACGTAGTACTATCATCACCAGGTGCTGTATCTTTTTTTTTGATGCATGCTTCAAATTCCTGAATAGTAAAATCTTTTTCTAATAAATTATTACTAGACATGAATAGAGGTTTTGAAACTTTAACATAATCAGGAGCCAAACTACAAAGTAAAGCTTCTTTTTTGTTTTCTGGCGCAAAAAACCTTGGTTGACGGTAACCTTTAATCCATCTCATTTTCCTCCACATATCTGATAGGGAAGTGCCTTCATTAACTGAATCGCAAACATTATGCCAATCTATAGATCTCGCTTTTGATAGTTCAGATCTGACCAATAAAGTCATATCTTCCAAGGTAGTAAGGTTATTTGGGATAGGATTACGGCGAAATCTACTAAGTGCTAATCTACGTTGAGCCACTAATTTGGACAAGGATGGATTCCAAAAAGATCTAGGTATAAATTTACTCTCTGGGTCATTATTTATTCGGAGCCAAGGTATACTTTCATCTGCGGCATCATTAATACTTTTAATAAACCTATCATATTCAGCTTGGATGTTGTCAGTATTACTGATAGAAGCTGATAGTGAACGTGCTACCAAATCTCTATAACTAGACCAGTTGGCTTTCTTGAAATTACGCTTTTTGATATAGTTCGAGCTATCCTCATAGTTTACAGAGACTTTGATTATCATATGATCACTGCCCAAATTCTCATTCAGTACTTTCCATGTTAAATCTACTGCAATATCTGATGACACAAAAGTGATATCTGGCGATGTTTCCTGAAGCACATTGTTGACAAGTTTTACCCTAGTTGCACTACCTGTATTCATCGAAATGAAATCATAATTTAGAGATGAGTCTAATATTTGCGTACCCTTTGTGTCAGTTTTATAAGACCAGTTAGTATGGTGTGCATTAAAATCCCCGCCAATCAATGTTTTGTCACTAAATAACGAGAACAATTCATCCCAGTCCGACTGCGTAGTTCGGACGGATGATGGACAGTACACAGAGATCACATGCCTAATAAACTTACAATTCAGTACTTTAATTGCTACCACCTCAATACCAGGATTATTTAACTGTATATCTCTTACCTCAGTCTTGATGGATCTATGCGTGAGAATTGCTACACCCCCATATGAGTCTACTCTATCCTTTCTATATATGTTATAATTACTAATATTCATTTGTATTTCTTCGTTCAACCAAGTCTCACTTAAGATGGCTATATGTGCTTTATTTTGGAATAACATGCAATCAAATTCTGTAAGTTTAGGTTTAATGCTCTGCGAATTCCACTGGACTATGTTAACAAAACGTTTATTCCTAGAATCACTATCCATGCCCAAGCAAGGATAGGAGTTTTGAAACATAGTCCCCCTTCCTAAACATTTCAGCTACCAAATGGTAGCATTCTTCGAAGATAACATTTAAAAAGTCCGTGATTTTTTCGCTGAGCATTTTTTTTGAAAGTGTAATGTCTTTTATCTTATTGTAAAACCTAATAAAATTAAACTTCTTCTCACTCTTTGGCACATCTTCATTTCTGAATTCATTATTTTCATCTCTTTTAGATTGTTCTCCCATCTCATTAACTACTTTTTTCTTCTTCTTTCTCTGCTTCTTCTTCTTGTCTTGACTCTCTTTCATTCCACTTTCCAACTCCGACTCATTGCTCGAAACTTGTACATTATCTCTTTCATTTATTTCTCTGTCTATTTGTTCCTCTAGCTTTTGTGTTCTTGAGTTTCTCAATAATGCCGCACTATAACTGGCACTTCTGGAAGGTATAGGGTTAAGATATCGCTGATTGGTGTCATTGTATAAATTGGTATTGGGTGTAACCGTATTTTGACTTGCATAAGATTCATTCTGTTCGCTTTCTAAGTATAAGCTCAACGCCTTTTTATAGGTACAATTTTCTAGACACATAAGTTTTCTGATGTCTTTTTCTTTTTTAAATGCTGGACATATCGACTTCTCAATAGACATATGGGTACCCTTGCAGTTCACACATCTATATTCTTTTGTGTCACAGTTGTCGTGATTTGATCCACACTTAGGACAAACAATTTTTTTTGTGGGGCAATACTTTTTAATATGTCCGTATTTCCAACAACTAGCACATTGGGAGACAGGAAAGGTATAAGGTTCCACCAAAAACCTACAACCGTATGCTGATACATACGGAGGAATGGTGGTGCCCTTGAAACAAAAGCGGACTGTTTCACTATCTATCCAAGTTCCTTCGCTTGTTTGTCTCTTTAAACGCCGCACAGATACTATGTCAGGTTCGCATTCAAAGTCTTTATGCAACTCTTCAAGTTTTGAATCTATGTCTATCCCGCGAACTATGCCGTAGCATAAATTCATTTCATCGGTCTTTTGGCACCTAAAACCTTTTTCTTCTAACTCCTCACAGCTCAATAGCATCTCGGCATTTTCTTTGTTTTCGAAAGAGATGAAAACTTTGTAACTGCTCTTATATTTAATTCTCATAATGTCCTTGACATTAAGACTCCGTAGTAGCTTCGCCAACGCTATTTGCTTAGGAAGTGGTTCCTTCGACATAACACAAACCTCATATTGTGTATTAGTTTCCACACTATTCCTACACACATTATTGCTCACATTATTTACGATCTTCGGAGACGTGTTATTCTCACTATTTTTCGAATAACTTCTTTGTAGTCGCTTAGGTTTCCTCATTACTTCTGTAAATCCTTCTTCATTCTCACTTTCATTTCTTAAACGCTTAAATCGCTGCATCTGAGTGTCAGACAGAAGCTCCGCTGACACCGCAGACCCTCTTCTGCGACGTTGCAAGATCGCGCATGACTAGTGAAGAATGATTTTCTGTCTCGCTCGCCACGGCCCACGATATTGCGACTTGCCAAATCGTGCATGAACGATGTTGTTGACTTTGGGGCAATTTTTACTTTCCGTTCCGAAGACGTAAATCAAAGCGGGTTGGTAGTCAAGGTCGTGGAGGTCTAATCCACTTTGATTACCTAAGTGATATAATTTCGCCCAGGTAATCAAAGTAGAAAAATTAGTAAATAAAAAGGTAAGAAGTAAATATATATATTGCGATAGTTTCTCACACGGCCAATAGATCCAAAGATAGGCAGAGCTTGTATTATGGTAACCAGACAGCTGACAACATAATTACATTAGAACGTAATTCTAAATTCATACCTACGTAGGTAGGTACCTACTATTGATAATAATGTATAGTTAGTTAGGTACTTGGCGGTAGAACTAGAAATGGTAGATCGCCCTTGCAAGTCGCCTACCACGGTTAAATAGTTTAGAGATGAGAAAAAAAATTGATTTTATATTAATCGATAATTTTTTTCTTTTAATCGATTTAAAAAAATCGATAAACAAATATTACAAATCAATTATTTACTATATTAAAAATCGATTATTAATTGTATTAAAAATCGATTATTTATTTTATAAAAAATCGATTATATTTTTAATAAAATAATCGATTTGTAAAAATAAAAAAAAAATCGATTGTAAAAAATCGATTAAGTAAAACATAATCGAATCGTTTTTTACAAATCGATTTATTCTAAAGAGATGAAAATCGATTATTTCTTAATCGATTTTTTCTCCTTCTAGTCACACCCCTATATTTGATACCTAGTGTGTTGGTACCGCACTACCAAATAAATGTTTGGTAGGTCAATAAACACGATATTTTTCTTCACCGAAACCTCATACTTATTGTTGGTATTTGAACATGTGCTTTCCAGCACGGAAGTTCGATGCGCAACCGACTGAGCTATCATCGCTTCAAAACATAAACGTCAAAACAAAACCGAAATCAACCGATATCTATCAATGTAATCTATACTAATCTATACTATATAATATTATAAAGCTGCAGAGTTTGTTTGTTTGTTTGTTTGTTTGTTTGTTTGAACGCGCTAATCTCCGGAACTACTGGTCCGATTTGAAAAATTCTTTCAGTGTTCGATAGCCCATTTATCGCGGAAGGCTATAGGCTATATTTTATTTCCAAAAAATTAGGGATCCGTAAGAAAATTGCTATTTTGCAACCCAAGGTGTGAAATCGAAAATCTATTTTTGCGTGCGCTGCAAAAACTATTGACACTAGAACAAAATAATGTATTACGGCTTTGTAGGTCTCATTTAGATCTACAAAAAAGTCCGCGAGAGCATATGTCTAACTATTATAGTTATGCCACAATAAGTGATCTTTTATTTAAAAACAATAATGTTTAATGCCCCCGCTAGAAAAGGCTCTTTATTTGTATCTTGGTATTAATCCTTATCAAAATAAATTACTTCTTATTCAAAACTGCTTCAATGCCTTTATATAACTTTTTGAATCATTCAATTCGGACATTCTATTCGAAAGATATCACGAGTTTAAAAATGTAAGTAGTAGTAGAAAAATAAAACCGCCGCACCGCAGCGCAGCGGGAAATGCGATGAGGTGAGGGGGGCACCGGGAGAATCTATGAAATAGGTAAAGTACGGTCGTGGACCAGACCGGTCGTTTTTAACTACGCGGTTCAAACGTGTGCGGTCCAAGAAAAATTAACTTAGAATTAAAATAGGATAATGAGTACCTACACCAGGTAACGCGTTGAGGGGGCACCGAAGTGCGGGAATAATTTTGGAGTATACGGAATATATACGCTATCGCGCCTAAACTACTGAACCGATTTCAATGAAATTTGGTATAGAGATAATTTGAGCCCCGGGGAAGGGACATAGGATACTTTTTATCGCGATAAACTGTAGCCCACGCGGGTGAAACCGCGAGGAACAGCTAGTATTCTATGAAATAGGTAAACTGCGGTCGCAATTTACGAACCAGGAAGACCTTTAGCTGTACAAACGCGCGGTCAAAAAAAAAATTAGAATTAAAATAGGATAATGGATACCTACAGCAGGTAACGCGGTGAGGGGCACCGAAGTGCGGGAATAATTTTGGAGTATACGGAATATATACGCTTTCGCGCCTAAACTACTGAACCGATTTAAATGAAATTTGGTATTTTTATCGCGATAAACTGTAGCTCACGCGGGTGAAACCGCAGGGAACAGCTAGTGCTATATATATATTGTTATCAAACGGAATATGGTATATTTTTCAATGAAACAGTCTAAGCGCTAAAGAAGACGGAATTCAAATCCACATTTACAGTAAAAATCTATTTACCTACATTTGTAATAAAACTGTGACTGATCGCTGTCTGTACATCCTATCCTATCCTACTAATATTATAAATGCGAAAGTTTTTGTGTGTGAATGTTTGTTACCACGTATCACCGTAACTACTAAACTGATTTTGATCAAATTTGGAATGGAAATAGCTTATAGCTACTTTTTATCCTGGAAAAAGGTTCCTGCGGGATAACGGGAAGACGCGGGTGAAACCGCGGCTGAAAACTAGTGAAAGATAAATGAGAAAAGCTATTATTGGGGGTCTTTATCATCAACGCAATAGAACCCAAAACAATGATAAATAGAATTTTTGTCTGTTTGACTGTATGTCTGTTTGTCTGTGCATTTGTGCGCGCTAATTCCAGAAACGACTTAACCGATTAGGGTGCGGTTTTCACTAATGTATGTGTATGTGTGGTAAGTGGTAAGCTTCACTTAATATTTAGTGTTTCTTTTACTTCAATAGTTTTATAAAAAAAAATATCGCGATAAACTGTAGGACACATGAGTGAAACTGCGGGGTGCAGCTAGTATAAACTAATCAGACTGTTCTATGAGTTTTTTGGTTACGTCATTCACGTAAAATGCATTTTTGACTAGTTGCTACGTTGCTAGGCAAGTTGTTGTTTATAGTTTTACTCTGTAAAAAAGGTTGATCAACGTTGGAAAATTATTGATGGAAATCAGCAGATACAATCGTGCACCACTACGCCAGCTGAGGCCAGCAACAGCCTTGCCACAGAGTACCTTTGTATAACCGGAAAAGCCCTGCTAGCTGGCTGACACCACAAATCTAATTTTCGGAGGATCAAGGACGTTGTTCTACAACTGCCCTAGCTGAAAGTGTATTCAAATACCTTTGAACTACACAATATGATAACATATAATTTTCCTACGCTTATTTACGTCGTATATGATACACCTTGAAATAAACGAAATTCTATTCTACTAATATAATAAATGCAAAAATTTGTGTGTGTGTATGTTAAATGTTTGTTACCACGTATCAACGTAACTACTAAACCAAATGAACCAATTGTGGAAATAGATTTGAAATAAGCATGTCTCTCGATACTTCGAGACTTCCAAAAAACAACGGAGGAAATAAAAGGAATTGAACTTCTGACCATAGGGCAACATGAAAATGATGTTTACACTACATATAAATGCGACAGGCCAGCCAGCCGATTTGGAAACTAACCGTTTTTCAAAGTCATGTTTGTTTTTTAGTAGTGTTTAGTAGACATAAATCCGTGGTTTTCGTATGACCAGGTTGGGATACAAATTAGAATATACTTTAATTATAGCTTTGTTGCAGATATGTAAACGAAAAGCGACAACACCATGCCACAACCACGTCAAAAGCATTTTGTATAAAAACAATGTTCTGACCAATAACATGGCATATGGCCAACACAATGAGTCTGTGGCCAGAACATAGTTCATGGAAAAAATGAAAAAAACTGTGCGACCAGCAGGACTTTATATTGACGAAGAATTGTGAATTATTGAATATTTAAGAATGTGTAAATAAAAAGACTATTGGTGATTGACTGTTTTTTATTTTGATACTATGTACATGTATAATAAATAATCCTGATTGTTTCATAATAAAGTATTACAATAGCCAATGTCTTTATTGGTAGGAGAGTAGAGAGTATAGGTAATAAAGGGTATAGGCCATCTCCATTCTAAATTTCATCCAAATCAAAGAAGATTACCAAAAATCTGAGGCAGGGATCGAACTCGGAACCTCGTTATCAGTAAAGAACTACTGAGAGGTTTGACCACTGGTCTAACCTATACAGTAAACGAAAGAACGAAATTAGCAAATGGTTTCGTGTACAACAAAACCATTTTCTATGTGTGCGTGAATAGTTGCTTAGCTGCCATTCACCACTACCGCCGCGATATTGTTTGGCACAAATAAAAGTGTTTTGAAAACTAAAACACATCTGAAATATTGTTTGATACATAAAACATATTACGCCATTACCGGTAAACATAATTATTATTAAAATAATATGCACCTGTTCATTCATCATAAAATAAGATGCGTTAATTAGAAACAACGCCATCTATTGACGCTGGGCTGCTAGGCGGACCGCAAGCAACCACCTTAGATGCGTTCTAATGACATACTTTATGTCTACGTGTGCGTGTGTAAGTACGTAAATTTGTGACACCAGCAGTAAGAGAAGCGTTACGAGTAATTTATTAGTTTATTAAATGAAGATTTGGGTAATTTACAATTGAGTAACGCTATAGAACGCGCGCTTTAGTGTTTGGTTCGAATAAGATTATTATTTTCGACGTAAAAAAATAATTTAGGTAAAAAATGACATCAGCGCCATCTCTTGACAACATAGCGTGATGAGCTCTGGGATCATCCACCTTAACTTGAGGATGGTAGCTAGCCAGACGAGTACTCTACCACAAGTCTATGGCTATTGTTGGGACATCCTAATTTTGTGTGTGGTAACCCTACGTATATCTAAGCTGGACAGGCCCAGTTAGATTGCATAATCGGGACGCTATGGACAATTATCTGGGACAGGTAGTTTCCTGTGGAATGCTAGTGTAGCAGTAGTACGCAGTTCTGGACGCATTCCAGATTGTGCTAGTTATCATGTTAAATAAAGTCACGTTATACTCACCTGTTATATTAGTTATAGTCAATTTTTTTCAAAACTGTTAAAGGCCGTACTTAATGTCGCGGACTGTTTTGTACACATACTGGAACTCTATATTCATGATCATCAGCCGGAAGAAGCTGAAAATAGGCCTTCCCCTTTAAAACGACACCATGAACGGATTTTAACCCTTTGCATCCATCGGCTCCCTGCGACTCTTATAATGCCGTCGGTCCACCTAGTGGGGGGCCTACCTACAGAACGTGTTCCGGTTCGTGGTCGCCACCCGAGAACCTTTCGTCCCCATCGGTTATCGGTTCGTCAAGCGATGTGGCCTGCCAATTGCCTCTTCAACTTGCAAATTCTGAGAGCTATGTCGGTGACCTTAGTTCTTCGGCGAATTACTATAATATAAGACATTAGATCAACTATAGGCAATTGAAGTTTAAATAACTATTTTCTGATTCATCGTTATCAGCCTTTCACGTTCCCACTGCTGGGACTCTGGCCTTCTCTCAGAGAGAGAGAGAGAGAGTATGGGCTGTAATCTACCACGCTGGCCCAGTGCGGGTTGGAGGATGTCGCATGCCTGACCGTTCGGCCACCATCGCTCGTCATTTTCATCGATTTCGTCGTCATCGATTTTCTGATTATTAGACACCAACATTGTAATAAGTTTACATGATTCTAGTAAAGCAAAAAGTTCGCTGAAATATTAATCGTACAACGAACAACAAGAGGTGTCCGCTTCGTTTCAAAACAGTCAATAGAAATTATGACCATTTTGTCACACACAAACCGCTACGAAGCAGCGCAGTGCATTGTTTGGATGGACCATTGTCCCGTCCACACGCGTCGTTCTTTATCTCATGTATACATCTATGGTTATCAAAAAATTTTAAAGACAAGACTCAAAACATGAATGAATGCGTAATGAGCTTCTTTCACAAGTCTTTCCGCCGGTGCTACAAATTGCAGTCCTTCAATATGGGTGTAAAAGAGTTCCTACGGGTCGGCAACGCCCCTGGTGTCGCAAATGTTCATATGCAACGGTGACCGCTTACCATTGAGCTGGTCGTCTGCTTGTTAGCCACTCTGACATAAGAAAAAACTTTTTTCAACAAAATCCAAAATGAAATCCAAGACTTATCGATAACTAAGTCTCAAGTCCATATAAAACGAAAACGTCCCAAATTAATAATCGATCCTGACTTTTTTCCCCGGGTAAAAAAAAGAAAATGGCGTAGCTAGTTTTAAGTTTGACGTTTAAATTGATCGCAATTACATTGTATGTATCCTACTAAATAAATATTATTTGACATTTAACTGTTATCGAAAGGGGCTTACGCTCGAAATTAATAATCGCTCCTGATCCGTTTTTCGTGGTTTTGGATTGATATGTCATGTCATCATGTCATCAAAAAAAAAAAAAATCCAAAACCGCGAAAAACGGATCAGGATCGATTTTATACTTGGGACAAAAAAAAAAATGCATCATTGACGTCATTAATTGTATTATTTTTCTAATTTAATCTGTACAAGTTCCCAAGGCACTAAAAACTAAAACATACAGAAAAAACTATGTACCATTTGTGAACAAATCCAGACGCGTGCTAGCCCTACCGACTATCTAGGCTAGGGCTCACGTGCCGTAGGACAAATAGCCATCGTTATCAGACAATAGCGCTGTAGGTGAAGCCCAGGTGACGCTAGCCTTCTATACAGGCGATTGTCGTCACGTGACAGCAGTCAGGCACCTGATACGAGCGGCCATTCAATGGGGACAATTCTGTTTCAGGCTCGATGGATTAGTCCAATTGGCTGTGAGCCGTATCTATCGAAAAGTCATTAATAAACGATCCTGATCCGTTATCCGCGGTTTTGGATGGATTTGATTTACTAGGCCTATGTTCAGCAGTGGACTTCTTCCGGCTGATGATGATGACGATGACACCAACTAGCGACCTGCCCTACGTTTGACCATTTGATTCAGGGAATGATTTAAAAACAGTTTCTTAGTACACCTTTAGTTTAAATTTCAATTTTCAATTTATCAATTTCAATTTATTTATTTATTCAATAGGATACATTGTGATCACTTTAAAACGTCATACTTAAAACTAGCTACGCCTGTTCCAACCTCCTTACGCCGGCAAAAGAACAGGCAAGAAACGCCCGGCAGGTAATTTTTTTGGCGCGATCACATTGACAATTTTATTCTTATTACTAATTGATTGAATTGGAGCAAGTTCACTAAAGGTGTACACGATCTTTAATAATTCCAAGTTTTCCGTTTCTAGCACTTACCCTTTTCGTTGTGGGTTGTCTGTAAGTCATTTTATAAGTAGAAAACTAGCTGTTCCCTTCGGTTTCTCGCGCAGACTACAATCAAACACGATAAAAAGTATCCTACGTCCTTCCCCAGGGTTCAAACTGTCTCCATACCAATTTTCATCACGATCTGTTCAGAAGGTTTAGGCGTAAAATGAGTAACTTTCGCATTTAATTTATACCAATAAGGTACGATATGGATAAACTTGCATCGTACATATTAATTAATCTGACATTTTAGAAAATCAAACGTATCCAGTGATTAGGTAACCACAAAACCCAAACGAAGGTGTGGGCGGCCACACATCAAACGGCGGCGAACGTTTGACATTTCAATTGACCGTTGATTTCGGTTTCATCAAAGAACCGATCGGTCGCTATGCTGTGCTCTCCTTTTGACATTTCCTTTTCTGTCATTAACTTTTTTTCTAATTTTCCTCTGGTTATTAGAGTTTAATTGCTGGTCTCATTTATCGCAGAAAAACTGCATAAAAATAAAAGTAAATAAGAGTAAGTCCGAGCACAATTGAACACGATTGTAGACCAAAACCCAATTCCAAACACCTCTAAATCGTACTCTACATAAAATATTTCAGGATGGTAAAGCAAAGTCAATATACTCTACCAAATAACTTCTAGCTTATCACGTTCCAATAACATATAAATAGAGTAAATCTGAGCACATACTAGCTCTAACCCAATTCCAAACACCTCCAAATCATACTTTATAATTCTACATGAAATATTTCAGGATGCCAAAGCAAAGTTAAAACTCTACCAAACTATTTCTGTTTTAAACATATTACTCAACTGGTTGCGCCCCGCGGTTTCACCCGCGTCTTCCCGTTACCCCTCAGGAACCTTCTTCCGGGATAAAAAGCCTACGCGTTAATCCAGGGTATAAGCTATCTCCATTCCAAATTCAATTCAGATCCGTTCAGTAGTTTTTGCGTGAAAGAGTAACAACATGCATCCATCCATCCCCATCCACTCGTAGTAGGAAATAGGATTGCAGAGCAAAACTCAAGTCCTAACGCCTCGAAATTTAGCCTTATCATAATATACTCTACCTACCCACATCATGAACTAAGTATTTGAGATTGGTAGAGCAGCATCAAAACGCTGCAAACGCCGTCAAAGTGTCTGCTTATCCGAAGCACCGTACATCCGCTTCCTGCGAAACTTATCTAACCATTTAGGTGGAGTGATGAGTTTACACGCACGGGCATTCGTGCGCGATAGTTTCGTGTGTTTCGTTCAAGTGCCAGCGTTAGTTGACTCGTGTAGAATATTGGTCAATAATGTCTGCTAAATTATGATAGTGGATTGTGTTTCACTATTCGAGTTCGTATGAAGAAGGTAGTAATATTGATTCCAATCTGAAAATCTTTGACTAAAAGAAAGTTACACTTTCTCTGATTGTCATAACTATGTTCTTCAGTGATGAAGAAAACATATGGGAATCTTCAAATGGGTAAAACCGTGGGGCTCAGCTACTCATTGATAAGATGTTGCTTTATACATTTAACTCAATTTCGTACAATAAATTTTTATTCTTTTGTTAGCACGAAATACTATTCGTGCTAACAAAATAACACACGGACACGGACATTCTCCAATCAAGGGTAACTATGATAAGTTTGGTATCCGCATTAATTATGCCTAAGGCAAGCACAGTCTTTATGTTTTGTATTTGTCCCATTATCCATAAGGTAACAACAGTGCTTTTAAGGTTTTTATCATAAGTTTGTCCCTGCAATTTTCCTACAAACATTACGCGTGCTCAACAAGCTCTTTCGCCCGCGAAAGCGCGCCCGTCTAAACCGCCCCTAACACCTCCAAATAGCTCGACATCGGTATGGATATATTTATAGGGGTAATGTCTAGAATCGTCTCGAGACGATCTTAATACGTTGTTGATGCGGTAATACGGACGCGTTATCGTCTTGTGAAACGGAATTTATCGGTTTCGGAGTGTTTAGTGTGTCCGTACAGTGGAGATTATGTGTCGATGATGGTGATGAGACAGTTTTGGATGTTTAAAAGAGATGTTGGTTATGAGATAAGAGCGGTGTTTATGATGAAATAAATATCTGAAAATATTCCTATAGTCGGTGCGTAGTTTCGATAAAGGATGTTTAGTGGACGGTTGATATACCATATCTATCTAAAGTTTGTCTTAATTACTAGAGGTTCACATGGTCTATAGAACTAATGGCACATGCGTCAACTCGTGAACTCGTGCTTGTGGGGTCTGGTCTGCATTGGTTGTGATCCCGCAACTCATTAATATTCATGTCCCCATATCCCACTGTGTACAACCAAACAAGAGAAATCTTATTAGTAAAGCTAATTAAAAAATATCGGACCATTAGATGACAAAAAAAAGCTTGGGTTTTTAGTGAACTTGCTCCAATTCAATCAATTTGTAATAAGAATAAAATTGTCAATGTGATCGCGCCAAAAAATTACCTGCCGGGGGTTTCTTGCCTGTTCTTTTGCCGGCGTAAGGAGGTTGGAACAGGCGTAGCTAGTTTTAAGTTTGACGTTTTAAAGTGATCACAATGTATCCTATTGAATAAAGTACTATTGACTATAATGGTGTAAAGTTTATATCTCTAGTAGGAACGACAAACCGTGGATAGGTTATTAATGCGCACTGAAAATTTTGTTTTGCATGCAAGCGAGAAGACTAGCAGGTTGTTCGCTTAATGGTAAGATGTTTGGCGATCATAAGGTACATTCAGCGACAAAAGTAGCTGATTGTTCTCGATTTTCCAAACGTGTTTCAAATCAGTAATTATTATGGTTTTTTACATTTTACATGGTATCATTTTGACCACAACATAACACTCCTGGTTTTAGGTGATGATGAGGTCAAAAATTGGTGTCTAAGATGATGAGGATAATAGAAAAAAGTGTGATTGTTCAGCGACTTTTGTGGTTGACTGTACTTGGAATCTATGTAGAAAAATGTCAAACTACGCGAAACGTATTCTTAACAATTTAGCAATAGTCCAATTAGATCTAATTACCACAAAAAGTCCGAAACTTAAATTGTATGACAAAACGTCTAGACTTTGAGCAATATAAAATTAAATGTCTAATAACCAAAATACACACAATGCACCTGTATTATTATCAATATAAAAACAAAAATGCTGCAAAACGTCTTTACATACAAAATAAAATAAAAATACAGCACTTCACTTTTCCCTACGCCTCCCACTCAAAACCAATCCGCAACTTCAGCACCAGCATCGATTGCCGCTACACAGGCTAACATCAAACGGCACCGCCGATCGCTCACTCGACGCGAACGCGCAAGTACCGTGAGATACATAGTACATACATACACAGACAGTAACAAATCGGGATGTTATTTACATCGGTGTAAAACTTGAGACTTCTTTACGTCGAGCCTTTGGTAAGTCATAAGAGGTAGCGGTACGAAAAAGTATTTTTTTTTACCAATAACATTTATTGTTACTTGTCAAACGATACGTTTATATACACTGTAATAATAAGAAAATAATTGAAATTGAGATTGTGCCCAAAAAAATATTTCCGGGCGTTTCTTGTCTATTCTTTTGTTGTTAAAACAGGTAGCTACGCCATTTTTAAATTGGCCGTTTAAAGTTATCACGTGTAGTATATATACTACTTATTCAATTTTTTTTGGATTGCATTGTAAGATGTAGAAAAAGCACAAACTTTTACATAGACCTTACGCTAAATACAGTGATCCTATTTAGGGGTCAGAGCCATGTATGCCATTGCTATTGGTGTTAAAAATCAAAATCAAAATCAAAAATATGTTTATTCAATAGGATACATTGTGATCACTTTAAAACGTCAACTTAAAACTAGCTACGCCTGTTCCAACCTCCTTACGCCGGCAAAAGAACAGGCAAGAAACGCCCGGCAGGTAATTTTTTTGGCGCGATCACATTGACAATTTTATTCTTATTACTAATTGATTGAATTGGAGCAAGTTCACTAAAATCCCAAGCTTTTTTTTTTTGTCATCTAATAGTCCGATATTTTTTATTTAGCTTTACTAATAATAAGATTTCTCTTGTTTGGTTGTACACATTGGGATATGGGAACATGAATATTAACGAGTTGCGGGATCACAACCAAAGCAGACCAGACCCCACAAGCAGCACCCGTTCACGAGTTGACGCATGTGCCAGCCATCGCTCTCCTCGACCATATGAGAGGGAAGAGGGCGACCCGACACATGACGCCGCTGCAAGCAAAGTCACTTTCGTGAGCATGACTGTTTTGGCTGTTTACCGAAAATGGTTAGAATAGGGGAAATAGGGAGAATAGATAGATAGAAAGAAAGATAGATAGATTAACTACAATCCCAAGCTTGTTTGTCATCTAGATAGTCCGATATTTTATAATAAGCTTTACTAATGAGATTTCTCTTTATACGAATTTGAAATTTTGTTATAGACAAGTCTTGAATTTCACTTGGGATTTTGTTGAAAAAGAAAAAAAATTTATTAACATTAAGTACTTGTTTATTTTTTATCGTTTGCACGTATTTTACATATTACAGGGTAGCGTTTTACCACAAGCAACCTAATATTAGGTGAGGTCGAAAATGGCGCCACGCTACGTTTGGACTGAGAACTAGCTCGAAAGTGAGGCTGCCTCATATTCCCGCTATCTCCTGCGACTTACACCAAACACAAAATTGAAGAAATATTTTTATTTCATCCCCAAGTTGTGTTTACTCAGTAAACAAGCTTTGGACACTTAGGGTCGGCTCTCCATTGATAAAGTGCTTCCAGGTAGGCGAAACGAAAACGAGTGGGTGTGATTTGTTAATTTTCGTGAGTTGATTTTTTCGGTACATTTTTAGCTTCGTTTCTGAGAGTTTGTTCCTCTTAGGACTACGATGGGATTCCCAGGAGAAATTAACTAAATTAAAAATGCGTGCCTCTTTAAGACAGGTTTTTCAGTTATTCATCATCATCAGCCTGTATCAGTTCACAGCTGGACATAGGCGTCACCCACTGAGCCCGGTGTTCGGCTCTTCTCATCCAACTGCTGCCAGCCACTCGACGAAATTTGATTGTGCATAAAAAAGCTTTTGTAAAAGGAGGAGTACGCGAATTCAGTTTAGTCTCTGCTTAGTTAGTAGTTAGGAAGCCAGCATGCCTGTGAACAGTAGTTTATCAAATAGATAACAACAACAGACCGCACAACAATGCGTTACCGTTCATTGTTCCCGGATCGTCAGATAACTCGAATCTAGAACCGTTCGAGTTAAACTAGTTACGTGGTTAAGTTTGAAAGAATAGGAATCATTAATTTGCAACAAATTATATCAAGACACAGCTACGGACGAGGACACCTGGGGTCCCACGGTGGGTCGTCTGGTCTGGCGCGGCTTGATTTCTTGTTTTTTTTTTAATTATTAACCTTATGAATGCTCAGACGAGCACACACAACGTCAGACCTACAGGCCAGACAGATACAGGCAGGGTGTATTCGTGCGCCGTCCGGTCTCATATGTTGAAAAACAAGCTGTCAGCTCCCATCTTAACAGACAACCTTTGAACGGACACAAGTTTTCATAAAATACAATGCGATTAGTGGTGTAAATAATAATAAGATAAAAGATGTTATATATCTCTTTAAACCCGGTCATTTTCAGTAGTTTTCTTCCCTTTTAACAGACCAGACAGCACGGCGAACGTCGAACACACCCTGCCTGTGGCTTTCTGACGTTGTGCGTGCACGTTTGATCGTTCCAAAGGTTAATTTTCCAACAAACCAAGCCGCGCCAGACCAGACGACCTACCGTGGGACCGGGGTGTAATGTATGCATACTACTGCTTGCTTCTGCTAGCTAGTAGATTATAAAGTACTCACGGCCTATATTACCGTAGTGCATGTACAATAATCAAGATGGCAGCACTGGATTGTTTATCGCCCATTGTCCCGCACGCCATTGTCTCCGCTCGAGGCGCGAGATGATCGGGGCGACATTCATTCGACTATACCGTAGTAGGGGTAGATTAAAATGCAAAGCTGTTTTTTAGGATTCTGTACCCAAAGGGTAAAACGGGACCCTATTACTAAGAATCCGCTGTCTGTCTGTCACCAGGCTGTATCTCATAAACCATGATAGTTAGACAGTTGAAATTTTCACAGATGATGTATTTCTGTTGCAGCTTTAACAAAAAATACTAAAAACAGAATAAAGTAAATTCCTAGGGGCTCCCATCATACAACAAACGTGATTTTTTGCCGTAGGTATAGATAATGGTACAGAACCCTCCGTATGCGAGTACGTTTTTTTATTTTTTCATAATATCATTGAATGCTTTACGTGAAAATGAGAAGGAAAAATATTTTGAGATATTGATTAAAAGTATGCTGAAAGCTTTATGTAGGCTTAAAAGTTTAGCGTTAAACTTTAGGACAATGTTTAATGTACATTGGTAGTAAAGTTTGTTTGTTTGTTTTACCAGCTTTTTGTAACTGAAACTCAATAATTAAATATGTGCGCATGTGCTAGCAGTTTTTCTTTTGATATTCTGTGTATGCGTTTTCTGCTAGGATTTGTGTTTTTAATATAATATGCATTTATGTTCACATGTTCAGTCACTTCAGCGTGAAGAAGTTACAAACAACTCGCAAATTTTTACATTTATAATAAGACTAGCTGCGCCCCGCGGTTTCATCTTCGTCGACTACACTTTACCGCAATAAAAAGTATCCCATGTCCTTCTCCAGGGTTCGAACTATCTCCAAACCAAATTTCATCGAAATCCGTTCAGTAGTTTTTGCGTGAGAGAGTGACAAACATCCATCTATCTTCACAAACTTTCACATTCATAATACTAGCTGCGCCCCGCGGTTTCACCCGCGTCTTCCCGATATCCCGCAGGAACCTTTTTCCTGGATAAAAAGTAGCCTATGTGTTAATCCAGAGTATAAGCTATCTCCATTCCAAATTTCATTCCGATCCGTTCAGTAGTTTTTGCGTGAAAGAGTAACAAACATCCATCCATCCATACTCACAAACATCATCATCATCCCGTCATCATTCCCGTTTATAATATTAGTAGGATAAAAAGTGTGATTTGATAAGCGTAACTCCCTTTTGCCTTAACGCATAATATTTGGTCGCATTGATTCACTGAACATTTTATCCAACATTGATAAATCCTACATCAATTTCAAATGCCGCAAATCGCCTATACCAAGCGCATCGTCCAGAGCAAAATCACATGTCAACAACATTGACTTGGACATTATCTACAAAGTTGAAACCACGTGTGTATTGTACACAGTGGAGCTGGAACATTAGCCGATAGTTATCGCAATCATCGCGACGGAATGCAATGCATATTGACTTGGCAATATTGTTACGAATGTTACCCGCAACACTGAATGCCTCGTGTAGAGTTACCAGCCGTTGTTCTTTTCTCGGACTGTATGATATGAGATAAGCTACTAATCTAAGCTAGTTATCCTACTAATATTATAAACGTGAAAGTTTGTGATCGTGGATGGATGTTTTGTTACTCTTTCACGCAAAAACTACTGAACGGATCTGAATTTAATTTGGAATGGAGATAGCTTATACCCTGGATTAACACAGACTTTTATCCCGGAAAAGGGTTCCTGCGGGATAACGGGAAGACGCGGGTGAAACCGCGGGGCCCAACTAGCCTATATATATTTTTTTCGCACAGAGTAGGTAGCGTTTGATCACAAGTCACCTGTTCAGTGACGATGTGGTCGAAGTTTGCGCCACGGTAAAGTTGAACTGAGACTGGCTCTCAAGTGAGACTGTCGGAACACACCGATACGTGTTTGGCGATAGATTTTTAACTAAAAAAAATAATCTTACTAGAAAAACTTACCCTACCATCCCGGTGACAGCTAATTTCATACAATCAAATAGTCATACTTTTCAAAATATTACGATTAGTGGGCAAGTGTGACGCTTACCAGCAGGCGAGCGACTTGCTCATCTCGAAACTAAAATAAGTATAATATTACAATAGCATGTTATTACAGTGACATGTAGTAATTGAGATATTTTTATTTTTAATTACATATCCCACTTCTGAACTATTCTGAACCTTGACAGCTTAGAAATTCATCCCTGAGTCCCGTTTTTGCTCTCAACACACGATGTCACCCCTAACCACAAGCAATAGACAACGTGCCACACGCGGCCCGCTTTGTGCGAACAAATCTAATTGTACGGAAGCGAACGGCCGCATTGTTCCGTTTGTTAGCACGTGTAGCGCGGTGCAACAGATTGGTTTATTTGCACTGCAATGTATAAACGCTCTAGCGTCTTCTCTCTCACACACACACACATATACTCGTATACTAGCACAAGGATAGCACGTTCCTGAGTTACGCGTTGTCGGGATACTTTGCCCATGTGTACATTGGAAGGTTCTCGAGTGGCGACCACGAACCGGAAGACGCTCTGTAGGTAGAACCCGCATGTGGACCAATGTCATTGTAAGAATAGCGGGGAGCCGATGGATGCAAATGTCTTACAGCCACAAGCCACAAGTCACCTGACGTTAAATGAGGATGTGGTCGAAGGTGCCGCCACGCTACACCTGGACTGGGTACAGGCTACAGGCTCTCAAGTGGGGCTGTCGGAACACATCGATAGGTGCTAGAAAATGGCCTACCACCAAGCAATGGTTTCGTCACATGCTTTCTTCACCGAATGCTCAAACTCATTGTAGGATTAAACCTCCCTTCCGCTGAGCCATCATCGCTTCAAAATACATAAGAATAAAAATCTGCATGACTAAACTAACACACTTAAAACTTCTTGCATAAAATAAAGTCTAACGGCAATATGTCTCAAATGATATTGTCACAAACTGTGCCATAAGTCCCAATAAAACATAACTTCCCGGCCATTGTTCACGAAAATGGGGTAAGAATGCCATTTGTGGAATATGAGATTTCGCGTGTTTTCCTTTTTTTGTTTCCGCCTGATTTATAAGCAGTTGACAAGGAGTAAAGCGTCTGGGGTGCTCTGCGCTAGATAGGTTTGACCCCGACACGGAATAATAATAGTCCCACGTCCCCCGAATAGCATTAATATTGTTTCATATTGACGTTTGAGAAACGTTTGTTCAGAAGTATTACTTGAACAATAACGCCCGAAATTAATAATCGATACTGATCCGTTATCCGCGGTTTGTCATTTTAGTAGTAACTAGCTGTTCCCTGCGGTTTCACCCGCGTGGGCTACAGTTTATCGCGATAAAAAGTATCCTATGTCCTTCCCCGGGGCTCAAATTATCTCTATATTAAATTTCATTTAAATCGGTTCAGTAGTTTTAGCCGCGAAAGCGTATATATTCCGTATACTCCAAAATTATTCCCGCACTTCGGTGCCCCCTCACCGCGTTACCTGCTGTAGGTATCCATTATCCTATTTTAATTCTAGGTTAATTTTTTTTCGGACCACGCGTTTGAATCGTGTTGTTAAAGATCTTCCTGGTCCGCGACCGCACTTTACCTATTTCATAGATTCTCCCTCACCTCGCCGCGTTTCCCGCTGCGCTGGGGTGCGGCGGGTTTATTTTTCTACTACTACTTACATTTTTAAACTCGTGATATCTTTCGAATGGAATGTCCGAATTGAATGATTCAAAAAGTTTTATAAAGGTATTGAAGCAGTTTTGAATATAAAGTAATTTATTTTGATAAGGATTAATACCAAGATACAAATAAAGAGCCTTTTCTAGAGGCGGCATTGAAAATTAATTTTTTTATGTAAAATATCACTTATTGCGGCATAACTATAATAGTTAGACATATGCTTTCGCGGACTTTTTTGTAGATCTTAATGAGACCTACAAACCCGTAATACATTATTTTGTTCTACTGTCAATAGTTTTTGCAGCGCACGCCAAAATAGGTTTTCGATTTCACACCTTGGGTTGCAAAATAGCAATTTTCTTACGGATCCCTAATTTTTTTGGAAATAAAATATAGCCTATAGCCTTCCTCGATAAATGGGCTACCTAACACTGAAAGAATTTTTCAAATCAGATCAGTAGTTCCTGAGATTAGCGCGTTCAAACAAACAAACAAACAAACAAACAAACAAACAAACTCTGCAGCTTTATAATATTAGTATAGATATGTTAAATAGATCAAATTATCAAATTATGACATGACATATCAATCTAAAACCGCGGATAACGGATCAGGATCGATTATTAATTTCGGGCATGAGCGAACATTTCAATAAGTTACATTGTTTTTACATTCTTAATTAAAATAATGTCAGCTATTCTGAATAATAAAGTTTTCTTATTTCTACGTAATGTATTTGTCTTGTATAATTTTTTGCAAATAAATGATTCTTATTCTTATTATTATTCTTTAAGAAAATAGGATGTAATGTTTTATGTAGCCTGGCTATAATTAACCATTAACATTAGCAGCAAAATGCGAGCATATGTATATGGATGAACAATTTAAAGGTTTCTGATACCTTAGATACAGAGAATCCTAGTTATGGGTCAGAGGCATGTATGATGTGTGTGATTTTGTGGCCATTATTTATTTATTTAATGTATTTCTTTACAGATACAAAACAACTGACATGTAGGTAATATTTTAGAAAATTCCCCGACGAAATAAACAAAGACAATTAAAGCGCCAGCAAAATTATTTCATTGAATCTCATGCGAATATTTATGCAACTTTTTACAATGTCTACCATCACTAAATATCCTTACTCACTAGCCTCTACCCGAATTAAGCAAAAAAAGTTAGATATTTGAACATAATTATCTTGAAAGCATTATACTCCACAATATGAAAACCTGCAAAGAATTCGGCTTACTTATTGCTGACACAGAACGTGACGCATAAGCTAACAAACATACCCGTAAAACACATAAAATAAAGTCCCTTTGTAGATGGGTAAACAGCACAGAGGCAGAAACTAAAACAACTTCCAACTTTTAAAATACATTGCTGCAACTTCAACATTACATTTCCGACTTTGAAAGATTCATCGCATCTTCTCGTAATTTTTTTCCACCACCTCCGAAATTGGCGTCTGGCAAGGAGACTGCGATACCTCCTTCCAACTCACTTCAGAAATACGGACCGCTTCAACTTTTATTACTTTTTCGTACAAGACGATGTTTTATTCGATTTATTTCGAAGATATCATAGCTAACTTTAAATTCTCTAGTTTGTATGAAAGGCAGATATTATTATAGAGTTGTGAATTTTGTAGAGAAATGTTCAGTGGAATTGTGTGATGAGATAATTATGTCATCAAAATAAATTTCCATTTGTACCGTTCGCGTCGAGTCATAAGAGTCTCTTTTAAGCGAGAAACCGTTTTTTTCAGTAGTTGTATACCGAATAATTCTTAATAATAAAGGCCACAACAATTACATACATGACTGACCCCTGACTAGGATTCCACGTACCAAAAGTATCTGAAAATACCCGGACCATGAATCCACAACACTCAATGAAAACCCCTTACAAATACGTACCTCTATTATGAAACATACAGAAGGTAATTCTCGTTCCATTGTTTGAAGATCATTTGAATTAAAAATATTGTTTTCGTTTGTTGATATATTCAAGAGCTCTTCTATTAACCGTTACAAAAGAAAATTTCTATTTCAAGAGAAAACTTTTCTGGTATTCTGTACAAACAAGAATATACCGACCGTATTTAAAATGATAAAATATTATTTCTAGGTACGCTTCCCACGGTTAAGCATCATATTACTGGAACATCCAAGAAGCCATTCTTGGAAAAACTTTGTTTTTATTGTTGGACATTTTTATTTTTAATACCGCTCGCGTAAGGTTTGTGTTTGACAATTGTATTTTTCCGGGAATAAAGTAAACTATGAAGGTCTCTGCGGACTACATTATTACAACAAGAACAACCTAGATGGATAGCATTATGGTATAAATAGAAAGACATTACACTAATTTTATAAAAGAGAAAGTTTGCAGTGAGTGAGTGTATGCTACTTGTTCAAGCTGAAACGGTTCAAAGGATTTGAGTGAAATTTAAAATAGACACAGCTTATTATAACCTGGATTAACACATAGGCTATTTTTAATCCTAGAACAGGGTTCCTAGGGGTTAACGGGACTACTAAAATCAGCTAGTAAAAATATATAAGAGCGAATCGTTTAATTTTACACAACACAAAAGACTAACAACCCATAAATACACACGCATCAAGAAAGAAAACTCGTTACGCGTGCAACTTTTTAAAACTTTCCTCCGAACTCATAAATGTCATAATACCCCCCAATCTTGCCTAAACCACTCACCGGTTATAAAAGCGAAATAAAACGGTTTATGACGTGAGACGGAAGAGCGTTGTAATGAAGATAATGGAATGATGGAATCGGATGGGAAAAGTTTCGCAAATTGATGTTTTATATTGGCCTGATGATGCTGCGAGCAAAGTTATTGTGCGAGCCCTTTGTGTTTAGGTGCCGACTTTCTGAATAATTTGCCGTTTAAAATGGAAGAATAGGTTTTTCGATTTTGTACCGTTAAATTGAATAAATAGAAAATGCTAGTGGTGAACAATTGTGATACACCCTGAGTCCCAGAATAAGCCAACTTTTTGTTACACGGCCTAATTTTCCACTTGACTTTAACTCTTGGATCACATAGATGCTGTACTTAACACAAGTTTCGAGCTTAATTTGGGGCTAGGTCAATTTGTTTGCAATTGTCCCAGTTTTTTTTATTTTTTATTACTTAACCTTTTTTAAATCCAAATGTGCCTAGTGGCCTCATCTCACCAGATATTAAGCGACGATGCAGTGGAAGTTCATAGTACAGCGTGACCCACGCTGGGCCTAGAGGTGCCTATTCACTCTAGTCTAAAAGAGCCTGGTACCTTAATAAAGATGGTTGATCTGATATAAATGAACCAACATGCTATGCCACGTTGGTAATCAAACTCAAACTCAAAAGTATTTATTTAGTAGGATACAACGTATGATCACTTTACAACGTCTAACATAAAACTAGCTACGCCTGTTCCATCTTCCTTACACTGCGTTGGCAAGAAATGCCCAACAGGTCAATATTGAGAAAAATTAACGACTCTTTGCTTATTTTCAATAATGACATATCCCCCCCACTAAGAGTATTGCCTGATCGATTATCCCGTATATTAAGATGCATAGAGTGCCACCTCGCACAACTTCGGCGTACCAAATTCAGTACTTTGACAAATTGCCTCGTGTGCGGTGCGGAGCGACCGAGCGGCCAACTTGTGTGCGAAAAGTGTTCAATCAATTTGCAGTTTGGATATGGCGGTGCATAAGTGTGTCGCGGGAACATCGGATAATAAATGAGCGGAGTTGATGCAGTTTCGAGCTTCGTGAGTTCGGAATATCAATGTTGATGTATGCGAGAGATATATGAGGAGTTTCCGATTCCCGTGATGTCTGAGGATGAAACTCATATAAACTTAGGATTAATAGTAGTAAACTATTAGTTTACCCCGCGTGGACTACAGTTCATCGCGATAAAAGAATCGTATTTCTAACTACACGGAGAAAAAAGCCCTTCCGAAAAACAGAAGGACTCAGAAGGAATTTTCTTCCCTTTTGATTTAGAAGGAAAACTAACGTAAATTTAGAAAGGAAAAGGTTACATTTTGGAAGGAATCGGTCTTGGAAAGTAAGACTCAGAAGTGAAGGTCAGGATTTATTTCTCAGTGTACATATGTCCAAAGTAAATTTAATGTAGATCCGTTCAGGGGTTTAGGAAGTGAAACGACAACAAGCAAACAGACCGACTGTGCTAATATCACATTTATAATATGACGACTGTACCAACTCAGTGACTCAGTCACCCGGTTACACAGTACCAATAAAGAAGGACTATAACAGACTTCTTTTTTAATAAACCTGCAGGTTGATTGTACTCAGTGACTATTTTTATTAAATTCCTTTTCATTCCGTTCCTTTACAAAATTATGTTAAGAATGGATAAAGGAAAGGGAATGAATTCATATTTTAGAAGTTCAAAGGAATCAGCACGGTTTCAATTTCATCGTTTATTAGGACTTAATTATGTTTATTGGAAGGCACAAGAATCCCTATTAGTATAGAAAAAAATTGCTAATTATTATATATAATTGTTTTATGTCTTTCTTTCACGCTAATACGGCTGAGGAGATTTTGTTTCAAAACTGGCATGTATTTTTAAAACACTTTTATTAGCTTGACTTGTAACTAACTAACTAACTAACTAACTAACTAACTAACTAACTAACAATGTAATCAAATCTTAGAAGTCAATTTTCACCTACTTCTAATTGTCGTATCGACTTGAAACTTTGTATGTGTATGTAATCTCGGTGACAATGCAATAATTTGGTATCATCGACCTGATCTGATGATGCATCCGGAAGGTGGGTAGGGCATCTCTGCGCTGGCTACTAGTAAACCCCTCGTGTTTGGGGTCATATGATTCCTTTTGATGAGTCCGATAGATTGAACTTGGTAACAAATGACTAAAAAGTAAAAAAATAAAAATATATAGTGCTAATTATTATATATAATTGTTTTATGTCTTTCTTTCACGCCAATACGGCTGAGGAGATTTTGTTTCAAAACTGGCATGTATTTTTATTGCTTACAGGATAGCGTTTGACCACTAGTCACCTGATAAGTGCCGAAGTTCTCGTAGGTGGCACTACGCTACACTTGGACTGTCAAGTGTGGCTGCCGGACACACACTGATAGGTGATTCACGACAGAGGTATATAGCCTAGCCAGGAGAGCACTAAATAAAATTGAAAATGTGATCGCGCTTAAAAAGTGACCTGCTGGGCGTTTCTTGCCTGTTTTGACGGCGTAAGGAGGTTGGAACAGGCTAGTTTTAAGTTTGACGTCTTAAAGTGATCACAAGTTGTATCCTTTAATTTGATTTGATTTAATTAAGAAAATTTCAACCAGCACGCTATGGTTTCATCTCGCTCATTGTAGATCTCTTGCTATAAATAGCATATTGCCATAATATTTTTTAAGAAATTTTTACGATAGCAATTACAAAGAAAAACGGGTTATAATTAACCCCAATTTCCATCAGGTTTACTTAAAACTATGTCAAACTTACGAGGGCTTTAATCAAGTGCTCAAACTGTTCAAGATTGCACAACTTCTGCACAATGCACGCGCGCCGTTCACTTTATCTTCGACCGATGAACTTCATCTGCCATCAAGAAGTATATTCATTCTGACCCCCACCCCACGGGGTCCATTCATAGTGGCGCAGATAACCACAACACAACGGACAATTTCAAGTTTACATCGCCAAACTTACCCTCGAGTAGTTTAGGGTTGGGCATGTTAAGTTGGCAGCCGGCATAAATGGGAAACGCAGGATGCCGGACGAATCGAATGCCGGATAAATATATTATGTTCTGCTTATTTGCAAGCTTGCTCTACCATCGGGTTGATTGACTTAATATGTTACTCTATACATATGGAAAAATAATTGTCTTGACTGATTGAGTGACATATGAACGCATAGCACTGATCCTAGATAGATGAAATTTAATTTTGCCGCCGAGTCGCTCGCTGTTTTCGTTACTGTTTTCGGCTAAAATGTATGATGATGTCAATATTACATGATAAAAAAGGCTATGGTTTGAAAACAAGCTAAAAATTCAACACTGACTGCTTGAATTAGAATCTCGAGAAAACTGTCTAATAATAAATAATTCGCCAGTTATGCTTCAAAAGGTTATAATCCACCACGGACTGTCACTTTCAACCAACATTCACTGGTCATCGTACCCCAGCGTTAGTTTTTAGCCGGATAACATCACAGTAACAAAAGCCGGACATCCGGCATCCCTACGTGTGTACAGCAGTTCCAGTCAGTCGTTTCACGCTTCGCAAAGCTCCTGCTGCTATTAAACTTGGACAGTATGTGAGCAATCCGGGATAGTTCCACTCCGGAGTGGTGAAGTCATAGCCGGTTGTTTATCTGAATGCTAGTTGTTTCTTTTGGGTTTATTTCTTGTGGAAATAGTTTGAAATAAGCATAGAACTTTATGACTTTCCGCACATTAGTGGTAAGCGTAGTTGTAGCTTAAGACGCGCGTAGTACGAGAGGAGTAGGAGCACGTACATACTCAAACAAGTCCGCAGAGAAGCGTATGCCGTACAATCGCTCTTTCACGCAAAAGCTACTGAACGCTGATTATACCCTGGATTAACACATAGGCTACTTTTTATCCCGGAAAAAGATTCCTGTGGGAACGGGAAGTTCATTTCATTTCAATGAAAAAAAATAGATCATTATTATATGATGCAAATGTGGACTTGTAAAAGGTCAATGTTCCTACAAAAAAATATTTTTACTACTCATTACCCAGTGTTTGACTACAAGTCACCTGATGTTAAGTGACGACGTGGTCGAAGGTGACGCTACACCTGGCTTGGGAACTGGCTCTCAAGGAAAGTGAAGTACTTCATTAGTGAACTAGGAACTAGCTAAGTGAACTTGAGTGAGAAGGACAGAAGATAACTGAAGTAGTCCATTTGAAGGATTCATTCGCGAACGACACACGACTAGCATACAATTTTTATAGCAATTTGCATTAGTATACGGTACATTTTGGCAACTTCTCTACATTACCCAATGATCCCATCGAGTAGGTATAGGTATATGAACAGTAGAAGACCTGTTGCGGTTAATACGAACACAAACAAGTTTCGTGACTCCGCACGCGCCATTACGTCCAATCGGTAGTTGTACGAACAGATTTAACTTGCGGAACTTCAGTACTATATATATGGGAAGTTAAAGAATGTGTACGGAGCGAAGTAATCATTGACTCGGCGGTTCTGCACATGTGTCGAGTTGGAAGTTCGGAAGCAAAGTGCCGTGGTAAGCGTTTATTGATATTTTATTGGCAGATTGTGATGACGTCGGCTTGCGACACACAGGTTGCGAGTTCGAAGCGTACAATGAGCTTGAACAAAAAATCATGGTGAAACCATAGCTTAGTGGTAGGATATTTTCTAGTTGCTCGCCTGGCCGGCTCAAGTAAGGAATCTGTCACTAAGTACCTCTGGTAGCCTCACTTGAGAGCCAGTTCCCAGTCCAGGTGTAGCGTGATGACCATATCGTCACTTGACATCAGGTGACTTGTGGTTTTCAACTGAGCGTTCGAAGGGCTTCGAAGGGCACTTTATGCTCTCGGTCCCTGCTATATCAGTTGTAAAGCCAGGTCAGAGACCATCAGACATCTGATCAAACTTCGTCAATACAGTTGCCACTAGCCATATGGAAGATGAAGAAAGGAGGTTATGTTTAATCTTGAGATTGTCACGGGATTTTTATCAAAAGCGGGTGTGACTAGATTTACAAAATAATAAATTTTAAAGTTGGTTTACACATTCCTGTCAGAAGTACACCACTCAGATACAAAACAAGTACTGTCGTTTTTTAACATTTGTCGACGCCCAAACGGCCGTCCCAGGTTTTGGGGGAAAGATGAAGTCACGAAGGACTTGCGCTAGCTCCAGGTAGAGGACTGGCAGAAGGTGACGCAGGACAGTCCGAAGTGGCGTTTTTTAATATCGGAGGCCTCGATGCATTGCGCCTTCTCAGTTAGTTTAGTCGTATTGGATCATCTTTATCACGCTTCGGAGGAGGCGTCTATTATAAAAGGTCGACTTACCACAGTGATAGGATATGCGGGGTTGATGATGGTGTACAGCAGGATGTGGTTGGGGCGGGCGGGCGGGTCGCGCTTGCGCCGCGGCTCGCCGGCCATGTAGTTGTTACCATTACTCTGAAACAACGAGATAACAAGATCAGTTACATGTTTACATTAAGGCTTTTTGTTCGACGAACCGATGAGGGGGGGAAGAGAGGCGACCGTGAACCGGAAGGCGTGCTGTGGGTAGGCGTCCCACTAGGTGGACCGACGACATTGTAGGAGTCGCAGGGACCCGATGGATGCAGAAGGCTAAGACCCGTCCATGGTGACGTTCAAGGTAGGTCTATGTTCAGCAATGGACAGACAACCAAATTTGAGTGAAATTTGGAAAGGAAATAGCTGATACCTTGGATTAACGCATAGGCTATATTTCAATCCGGAGATAGCACAAAAAAGGGGAAAATCCCGGTTGTAGCAGCGGGTCGCAGCAACTCCATACTTGATATTAAAAATGTCAAAGTAACTGTTTGTTTGTTACATCATCACGACTAAACCACTGAACCGATATTGATAAAAATTGGTATGGAGATAGTTCGAACCCTGTAGAAGGACATAGGATACTTTTTATCGCGATAAAGTGTAGTCCGCGCGAGTGAAACCGCGCAGCGCAGCTAGTCACCAACAATAAATTGAATTAATCATCTCCCTCCGTGACACCATAATCTTATCTCAATCCCGATTAAACACACATACACACACACACATTTCTACATGTTTACGTACCCACTTCGGATTCAACGCTCGCGCGCAAAATTAGGGATTTAACTAAATTACATCGTGAGATTGCGCGTACTCGTTTACCTACCGATTGTATCGCGGAATCGTGAACCCTATTTGGTGGACGCAAGTTTGAAGTGAGAGCGGGTTCGATCAGAAATGTGTACTGAGATTTTTTTTTTCAATTTTACTGAGTAACGTTTGACCGCAAGTCACTTTACGTTAAGTGACGATGACTTTTTCAAGCTCTTTTTTAGTTATTAAATTAAACAAAATTTCATTAATTTATTTATTAGGTACTTGTGCATTTATAATATTGTCTATGCATTGATATGGCAGTATGGATTAGTTATTGATATTTTTATAGATTTCTTTGTTATCTTATTGTTGTATCGAACTAATGAACCACCCCTTGTTCGCATGGGGTACGCAAAATAAGGCAGGTTTGTGTTCCTACCAAAATCCCGTAGAAAAAATATATCAGTTATCCCGAATTTTCTAATTTATGGTTAATTTTCCCATCTCTTGAGAATTACGCAAATAACAAAACAAACAAATAACAAAACGCAAATAACTTACTCAAATCGGTCAAGCCGTTTTTTTATTTTTAGGAAGACTAAAACAGAAATTGGTTTGTATATATCTGAAAGAAGAAAAATAAAGACTAAGCTTGTCTAGTCGCTATCTCTCACAGTTTGCGCCATCGTATCGCTTTGCTCCAGAGTCATGATGATGAATATTCATACAGCGACGTCTTATTGCGTTTGTTCAACGTCACGGCGACTTGTTTGGACCAATTAGCTTCAGCCCCCTTTGTATACGGGACCTTAATAGAATACACTTATTGGGTCTAAATATTATACGCAAAGTTCATAATTTTGGTACAACTAAAACAAAATTGTATATACTGTTCAATTCCTGCGCGGCAACGCACTGCAATCGTCACCTTATAGCGATGATGGCTCAGTGGTAGTAACGTCGACTAGCGATCCGTAGGACGTGGGTTCGAATCCTACAATGAGCTTGAGCTTTCGGTGAAGGAAAACATCGTGATGAAACCATAGCTTGGTGGTAGGGTATTTTCTAGTACTCGCCTGGCTAGCTACCACCCTCTTGTTAAAAATCTGTCGCCAAGCACCTATTGGTGTGTTCCAGCAGCTTCACTTGAGAGCCAGTTCCCAGTCCAGGTGTAGCGTGGCGCCATCTTCGACCACATCGTCACTTAACATCAGGTGACTTGTGGTCAAACGCTACCCTGTAAATAGTAAAAAAAAGAAAAAAACCATGATATATTCATCATCATCATCAGCCTGTGTCAGACTACTGCTTGACATAGACCTCTCCCAAGGTACGCCACTGAGCCCGGTCTTCGGCTCTTATCATCCAACTACTGGCAGCCACTCGGCGCAAGTGGTCGCTCCACCTAGTCGCAGGGCGTCCTACACTACGTTTGCCAAGTCGCGGTCTCTACTCAAGAACAGTTCATCCCCATGAGATATTAGAATCTAATAATTAGATGTCAAACTCTTTATGCTTTGTAATCTCAATAAATATTGCCTATTGGAAATATTGCTTCATTACGGAACAGAATAATATTTGCAAATTAGTGCTCCAGTGCTACATGGCAAGAGGCATCTAAGGTTATCACAGATTGGTAGTTTTCTTCGCATATTTGCTGATGATGACGCTAAGAATTATAATAAATGCACTCTAATCCCGTTCTAGTCCGATATATATGGCTAAAAGTGGAAATTAAAAACCAAAATAAAAGTCGCAATGTACCCATCGGTATGTTCCGAAAGTCTACAAATTATAGAAACAATATTACAGTAACAGAACTCAACGTCAGTATACAAATATGTCAGTCTCGCGTAGCCAGCTTCCAACCCAGTCGCGACTAGTAGTAAGTGTAAGAATACGCTTGTAAGTGTGCGATAAGCCTTAACAGATTTGATATCATCCTGTATAATCAAAACGTGTTCAATCCGGAGAATTGAATTCCCGCCGCGACAATTATTCACGATGAAGTTTTTATAAACGATTTGAGGGTAATAAATTATTCATTCGAAATATGGCCATTGAGTTATATATTTAAATGTATTACTAGCTGTTCCCAGCGGTTTCACCCGAGTGGGCTACAGCTTATCGCAATAAAAAAGCATCCTACGTCCTTCCCCAGGGTTCAAACTATCTGCATTCCAAATTTTATCAAGATCAGTTCAATAGTTATTAAGTTTATCAGGAACGAACAAACAGTCAAATATTTTCTTTTTAGGTACATGTTTGTATGGATAGATATAGATTAGACACGCTTTGACACCGGCAATATTTATGTTGCATATATTATAGGTACATTTTAGTATCATTTACTCGCATGCGCGTGATAAATCACTTTTTTATGTAATAGCCAGATGTGTCCCGCGGTTTCACTCGCGCGGACTCGCGCTACAGTTTCTAGCGATAAAAATAATTTATGTAATTCAGAGTTCAAACTATCTCCGCACCATATTTCATCAATGGATTTGTTTTTATTTTGCGCGGAACCCTAATTATTTTTCTATAATAAAAATAGCAAAAGTTGACTTTCGAAAGATGATATTTCCAAAATATTTTTTATTGACAAGTATAATGTATTAGCAAAATTCAATACAAATATTGCATCAAATATGCATCTCGACACTCAAATCGTTTTATTTTCGCTCCGCTCAACTCAGCTACGTTTTTTTTCGCTCGTCTCCTCTTACCGCTTTCTTTTGCTGAGGCTCAACATACCTAGTAGAAGTAGATACTATATTTAAGAAACTCTCAGAAACTGTACTACAGAACACACATTTCCGCACTGAATATAAATTAACATTATTGGACACACTTGACAAACCAATTCATCCGTACTGCTCCAACAGTCATCCTCGATAAATCAAAATGGCGACGTGCGCGTCCAATTATACGCGTATAGCGTATAAACGGTTCCCTCATTATACATTTGCACTAAGTTCGAAGTCGAGTGTAACATTTGATTTAGAACCTAAACAGAAATGGCATCAAGTTAATTTAGTACCGTCTGTACCATATACACTTTAATTTTCTACAGGTTTTTTTTTGCTCTTTTACTTTTAGCTTTTTTATGTTTCGCTCTCTTCGGCTTTGGCTTTGCAGCTTATAATAGACAAACCAGCAATGTCATGCAATTTTTATGTCCTCATCTAAAATTGGACATCAAAATATGTGACGCACAGATCAAAAGAATGAAGAAAATGTTGCTTTACTTTCTACTGACTTCTTTTATAGTTTCGTTTTGTTGTATTCCTATATTTTGATGGGTCTTAATCGGTCTGAGGTACACTGAGAAAAATAATCTGACTTTCCTTCTGAGTCTTACCTTCCAAGACCGATTCCTTTCTTATTTTACCTTAGTTTTCCTTCTAAATCACAATTCCTTCCCTATTGACTCAGAAGGAAAACGGTATTTCGGAAGGTATTTTTTCTCCGTGTACCTATATTGTAAGGGCAGTCTCTTGCCCGTTATTTACAAGAACAGCGCTATTTCAATTTAAAAAAGGCTAAGATTACGACCAATTATGATTTTCAGGGTAAAAACATACTTTCTCCTTACAGACCCTCTCCCCAAGTACCCACCCAAAGCTGTTGGATCCCAAAATAAATGTACTCCATTATTCATGTTGGAGTTTAACATTTTTACATGTCATTGCGGCGACGGCGACGGCACGAAAGAGCAATGCATTTGCGATGTTTGCTTAGTTTAAAGCCGGTTTGGAAGGAATTTTATTGAGATTTACATATCTGAATAGGTTTATGTGACGGACGTGGCGTGTTTCAAACAAAAACCTTCAAGCCAGTGACGTCACCGAAAACGGCTTCAACGGAAGACCAGCACAACGAGGCCGATTTGCAACAATACATCTTTTGAAGTTAGTAGTTACTGCATAATGCATTTTGTTTTAAGTGTGTATCCTATCATACTAATATTAAAAATGCGAAAGTTTGTGTGTGTGTGTGACGTCACTTAACATCAGGTGAATTGTAGCCAAACGATACCTAGTACCAAAGTAGTAAAAAAAAAAACTAGCCATCCAGTCCTACTAATATTATAAATATATCATATAAAAGTAAAAAGTTGTCTGTTGTTTGTCTTTCTTGCGAAGCAAGATTGAAAAGAAATGTCCAATCGTTTTCCAAGTTCCTTGCGTGGAACGGAATGTATGCCAATTTGCACACAGTTGGAAATACATTGTGTTGTGACACATATATTTTTGGACTTGTTAAACCAAGTGCTTCGAGTTTAAATTATTTGTTCCGCTTATTTGTTTCTGCTTAAAGAGCTAATATAACTCGTCGCAGTAACTTCTTGACAATGTTTACGATCGTATCATTTTTGAAGTTACCAGTTAACTATTGTAATAAATGATAATGGAATTTCTGAGATTATGCTTCACATCAAAAGTCAAAATTTGTTTTATTCAATAAGATACATTGTGATCACTTTAAAACGTCAACTTATAACTAGCTACGCCTGTTTCAACCTCCTTACGCCGGCAAAAGAACAGGTAAGAAACGCCCGGTAGGTAATTTTTTGGCGCGTGAATATTAACGAGTTACAGGATCACAACCAAAGCAGACCAGACCCCACAAGCAGCACCCGTTCACGAGTTGACGCATGTGCCAGCCATCGCTCTCCTCGATCATCATCTCGGAAAGATTTATTTATTTATTTTAGTCACCTGATGTTAAGTGACGATATGGTCTAACGTGACGTCACGGTACACCTGGTTTAGAAACTGGCTCTCAAGTGAGGCTGCCGAAACACTCCCGACGGATGCTTGGCGACAGATTCTTAACTTTTGTTTCTACGGAAAACCCTTCAGTCAGCTTCCCTCATGCGGAGCAGTCATGTGGGCACTAATATGTCGTTCTTTTTGAGAAAGGTCAACAACCTGCTTTTATAAAAAGATCACCCAGTGCAGGAGTTCGCTTCACCGTCTCAGAAGCTCGATATATCTTCGGTGTACAAACGACACCCAAGCAAGACACGTCTCTTGACTTAACGCGCCTCACTAAACAGATTTATATAAAACTCTGACGGATTTATAGGCCACGCCATTAGTACGGCCGCTCATTATAGTGGCATTAAGGCTAATGTTGGTATTACCGTTTATTCGTCAAGTAGAGAGTGATATCGCTTTCCAGTACTATATATATATAGAAAGCTGGTATATCTATACATCTATACAAATAAAAAAAATTGAAGTGTCTGTTTGTAATTTCAAATTAAATAGCTTTTCACTATTGCATCTGAAAGTAGACCGACCCGGTACAGACATCACAAAATCTATTTTTAAATTTTTTGTCTGTCTGTCTGTCTGTTTGTTCTGGCCAATCTCAGAAACGGCTGGACCGCTTTTGACGACACTTTTCTCGCTGATAGCTAATGTTATAAGGAGTAACTTGGCTACTTTCATTTTAGAAATCGGAGCCCTGGGGAAGGTCATATGATACTTTTTATCGCGATAAACTGTAGTTCACGCTGGTAAAACCGCGGGGAAGAAATAAGAAAAGTGCTAATGGACAGACACATTTTTAGCTTTACTAAACTTAACAATTTTAATTTTTAAATAACTTCATAATACGCTAGATTGTAATATCATTGAAGTATCTACAAATACGAAGAAACTTCATAAAAAATAAAAACTTGTTAGCGTCTGACCCAACATGTCAAACGCGCATCCATCACTCGCATAAACAGAAAACAAAGGGGCACCCACCCCTCGCCACCCCCAAACAAATTACCGAACAAACGACCCGTTAATTAAAACAACATCCCGCTGAAAACAGGATATGTACAATAAAAAAAAACGTGAAAAAGGCGGGTGGAGTATCACGTGACGCGAGATATATATGGGGCATCGTCTGGTTGTGACGTCACAGCTTGTAACATCACTTGAACGTTACCCGGAAGCTGCAAAAACAGTTAAAGTGGAGATTGCAAGATTTTTGGCGCTAATTAGTCTAATTACAATCTTCTTTATATCCTATACGAGTATGTATGTATATATATATATGATATCAACACACAGTCTAAACCGCAGGTCGTAGAAACTTGAAATTTGGAGGGTATTTTGTCTTGATGCATAGGGGTGTTAAGCTAAGAAAGGATTTTTTGAAATTCAACCTCTAAGTTGGTAAAAATGGGAAAACTGTAAACTGTAAAAAATGTAGCTCACGCGGGTGAAACCGCGGGGAACAGCTAGTTATTAATAAATAAATAAATTAAACACAGCAATTTATTTTTTACTACTTACAGGGTAGCTTTTGACCACAAGTCACATGATGTTAAGTGTCACGCTACACCTAAATTGGAAACTGTGTACATAAAATTCTGGTATGAAGTTTAACATGCGGACGTTTATAAAACCCCGCCTAACACGACTTTCTTTTACATATAATATAGATTTCTTCTTAGGCTTAAGTATGATTCAATAAAAAAAACCATACACAAATTGAATAGAATAGAATAGAAATATTTATTGGCCATATAACTTTGGCTGTTACACAAGGCAGGTCAAAATGGTACATATTAAATTAAAGTTAACAGCATTGATTTAAATTAAGGATCACGTACAGGACAGGATATAAAAATAATAGTAACATTAAAATAAAAAAAATAATTAAAAATATATCAATCCTCCTTAGAACTAAACGAGAATTCTGTCAGACGCATAGACATAAACTCATTAAGCGAGTAAAATGGGTTAATTTCAAAATTGTACATACAATGAACAAAATAAAAACTCAGCGTTCACAATCAGATTTACTACAAATAAAACAAGACTGTAACGAAACTCCCGTAACGAACTAAACGTGTTCAATTTTAGCTACTTAGTTCAGTTCTGAAACAAAGTAGCACAGCGGAGGGTGTGCTCGTAAAAACTTAAAACGCAAGATGTAAGCAAGTAACCATGTAGGTAAGTAAGTAGAGATGGTAACACAAGAAATTACTTAGCGAAAAGTTGAAGAAAGTGTTATATTCGTAACATCTTTACATATTAGTCTTGTTTTTATTTCATCTCTTGACGGGACTTAATCATCGTCACCAACAGAAAGAAGTCCACTGTTGAACATAGGTCCACTTACACCCATTTGCATCCATCGGCTCCTTGCGACTCCTGCAATGTTGTCGCTACACGTCACTGCAGAACGTGTTCCAGTTCATTGTCGCCACTCGAGAACCTTTCTTCCCCATCGGTTATCGGTTCGTCGAGCGATGTGGCCTGCCCATTGCCACTTCAACTTGTAAATTCTGAGAGTGGGACGGGATATGACAAAAGAAAATAATTATTACAGTTCTCATTTAATCAGCTGTTGCGTTTGTACCATTCGGAGTAAGATAGACCTTACAAGACGAAACTTCTCAGAGAACAAGACTAAAACCGATCCTTAAAATTCAAAACTTTTAACGAGTGGTGATAAAAAATTACCGCAAGCATTATACTCATTAAAGCCCCGTGTTGTTTTCACAAAAATATCACAAAACCCCGAGCGTAAAACATAACCTTTATGCCCGGTTCACACCGTTCCAGTAGCATTAAAGTCCAGTGCTCGAATCCAACACTGGAATGGTATTGGACAGTCACATCACTTCACGAACCGGTAACAGGTGGAGAAGAAAGTTACGTTCATAGTGGCGTTCAAAGGGGGAGGCATATGTTTCTCAGAGGACTTCTTCTGGCTAATGATGGATGCAAAACTATCTAAACAGGCACTGCAATGCACTGGATCCTAGGAGATATTCAGACTTTCCTAGTTGCTCCTAAAACTCCGTATAAAGTTTATGTAAAATGCGATACCTTACTTAAACACAATGGGGACTATCCGGCTTGTAGCTGGGTCACACATCATCATCGTCTCATCATCATTATTTACAGAACCATTGAATACTTGACACTGGCTTAATTTACCACAAAAAAAACCGACAGTGCAAGATTGAACAACTGGACTAAAGTGCCACTGGAATAATGTAAACAGAGCATTATACATTTTTACCTTTCATTAAAACCTTTTGAAATCGGGATTTGTTAATAATCCCGGGTCTTCCCGAAACTTCCGCGGGATTATGGCGACAGCAACGTGTCCGGGGGAAAAAGGATTTAGGTCTTGTGATTTGTTTCCTTAATTTTTGGGGTTGTTTGACAGAGTCATGCATTCAGATTTCAGCTTACAAAAGACTAGCTGCACCCCTCGATTTCAACCACATGTAGAATTGTAGATTCTTAATGGATTATTTCGCAACTAAACATAATCTGTAAACTCAGAGACCGAACAAATAAATATTTTTTTTTTGCGAAATTGACGGAAATATTTGATAAACCGGAAGTGTTTTTTTTCTCTACGGGAATTTTGTACCAACTCAAAAAACGCCTTACATTTGCCTACCCGTGCGAAGCGGGGACGGGTCGAATTCTATCTAAAATAAATTAAAGTACTGTGAAAGTAAAAAGTCAAATGAAATACTTTTAAATTCGGCTACGTTTTTACTTTTCCTCAAAGGGATTATCTATATTTTAGTAGTAGAGACAAAAACTTATCAACCTAATAAAAAGAACAAAAAAGGTCGTAAAATAAAAGTCACAGAACACGCACTCAGTAGCAGAAACTAAATCGAAATGGATAAATTGCGTTAGGGTGTCCATAATCGCATCACAACGTTAGGACTCCTGCAGACGGATTACAAGGTCGGGCTGTAACACGGCTCGGAGATAGGGTTGTCGCCCTTCTCAAATAAATTAAATTCTACTGCACACATTTTTTTTATGTAGTGGCAAACAAGCAGACGGTCTCCGCCTGATGGTAAGCGGTCACCGTCGCCTATGGACATCTGCAACACCAGGGGCGTTGCCAACCGTTAAGCACTCTTTTCACACCCATCTTGAGATTACATAAAATAAAATAAATAAAAAACCATATATTTCTTACAGAAAATGCTAGTTTACAAAGTTAGATAGTACTAGCTGTTCCCCGCGGTTTCACCCGCGTGGCTACAGTTTATCGCGATAAAAAGTATCCTATGTCCTTCCTCAGGATTAAAAGTATCTCCGTACCAAGTTTCATTTAAATCGATTCAGTAGTTTAGGCGTGAAAAAGTAACAGACAGACAGAGTTACTTTCGCATTTATATATTTTTTTGTCTTAATAGTTAAACTAACTAACTGAGATGGCGCAACGACCCAAAGTGAGTCTTGGCCTCCGATAACAAAAGACGCCACTTCGGTCTGTCCTGCGCCACCTCCTGCCAGTCCTCCACCTGGAGCTCGCGCAAATCCTTCGTGACTTCGTCTTAATAGTTAGGAGTTACATTTTTTTAAAAACTTTTAGATACGTTGATAATATACATATTGAGATTATTCTGTAGGAACCCCTCTCCAGGTAAAAGCCTCCTCCAAATTGAGCCAGTTTTCTCTGGATTGAGCGTTTGTACCCAGTTTGGACCCTAAAGACTGCAATTGCAATATTACATATATATACATATAATATACACACACACATCAACATACACATGTTTGTTACTTCTTCACGCTGAAATGGCTTAAAGGATATGAGTAAAATTTGGAATGGAGATATCATAATATCATACCTTAGGCTACTTATTATTCCGGAAAAAGGTTCAACAACTTAAAAACATAAATGCCTAAGTAATTATGACCGTCTGTTTGTCTGTTACATTTTCAGTTTTTCACGCCTAATCCGCTGAACCGATCTTGTTAACATTTCGTATGAAGATAGTTTAAGCCCTGTGGAAGGACTTTTTTAAAACACTTTTATTAGTTTATCGCGATAAACTGTAGCCCACGCAAGTAAAACCGCTACAGCTATAGTTTGCAAAAAGTCGATACGATTAGCAATGAGATTTCTTCCAATTTTAGAGCCCTTGCTGAAAAAAGTTTGCCCTCCCCAACAAAATGTCTTTTCAACAATTTTATTTATATTTTTACACTTCTTGCGCTTAACTTCCTGCGTTAGACCACAAGTCACCTGATATTAAGTGACGATATGGTCGAAAGTGGCGTCACGCTACTCCTGGTTTAGGGACCGACTCTCAAGCGAGGCTGCCAGAACACACCAGTAATATATATAATTTAATATTTAGTTATCACATACTTCCTGTGACACATCACATGATATATACGAGATATATTTTCTTATTAGCAATTACACATGGATGATTGATAAATCCGTTTACATCGAAGATATAAACGTATTTCAACGCGAACCGTGTTGGTGTAATAGAATTTATATAGCATGGGATGAAATATTTAGTAGGTATAAAAAAAAACAGGACTAAAGCAAATAAATGAGATTCTTGTCCTAAAATAACATGAAGTTTGGTCAACCCAGCATTCCTGCGAAATGTTTTTACAAAGATGAGACTATAATAAGTCTATTTCAGGACGCCAAATAATTACCAAGAATTAAACCTTGTGTTGGCCTTAGATGAAATATGCAATTTTTCACGTCTTACAGGGTAGCGTTTGACCACAAGTCACCCGATGTTAAGTGACGATGTGGTCGAAGGTGGCGCTACGTTACACCTGGGCTGGGAACTAGCTCTCAAGTGAGGCTGCCTGAACACACCGATAGGTGCTTGGCGACAGATTCGAAACTAAAATGTGATAGCTAGCCAGGCGTGTATTAGAAAATGCTCTATCACTAGGCTATGGTTTCATCACGATGTTTTCCTACACCGAAAGCTCAAGCTCATTGTCGAGTTGAAACCTACGAATCGCAAGTCGAGCGATCATTACTTCTTCTTTTCAACCGACCGACGATTAAAATTGGAGGAGGTTCTCAAGTCGACGTGTATATTTTTGACGTGACAACGTCTTATAATTCGATAGAGCCGGCTACACGCACGAAAAAACATGACTCATGCGGCGTTACCTCGCTCTGCGGCGTTACCTCGCTCTGAGGCGATCCATGTAAGGCTTGAAGTGCAATCGAGAGCGCGGAACGAGCGACAAAGAAGCACAATCGGCCAATCGACGTTGTCACGTTCAACTATCGTCAGTAAACCGACTTTACAGACAATCAATTTTTTTACATAGGTACCGTACCTATTAAAATACGCACTGGGCCCGTGTGGTAGAAGATTACGGCCCTGTCTGAGAGAAGGCCAGAGTCCTAGCAATGGGAACGCAATAGGCAGATGATGATGATAATGAGTGACGACATATAAATACACAAATTTTAAAGATTTACATTACAATTTATTTCGATGATGCCATATAAAATTACAAGTTTTAAAGTACTACAATTATTTCTCAAGAAATCATTCTGCGCTTCTAGCAACCCTAATTCGAGCGTGTTGCCTTGACAACGGCCCGACTTGAACTCGGGACATTCTTCAGAAAGCGGGAGCGCGTGAAATCCCGGATATTCCAACGTCGCGTGATGTCCGGTGTGCGAATGTGTTTGTCAGATTCTAAGGAGAATCGCAGAAACGAGCACGGTAAGTGGGACTCTTGAACCGTTCTTTATAAGTACTCCTTACTAGCTGTTCCCCGAGGTTTCACCCGCTTTATCGCGATAAAAAGTATCCTACATCGGTCTCCAGGGTTCCAACGAACTCCACACCAAACTTCGTCAATATTGGTTTAGCGGTTTAGTTGTTGATGTTGATGGATGGAAGGAAAGAGGATGACTAAAGAAAAGATGGATGGACTGTGTAAGGGTTAAAAGGGGAGTGAATGAAGCGATGGCGGCTGATAGGGGAGAGTGGAAGAAGATTATGTGCTGCACTGATCACAAATAGATGGGAATAGAAGAAGAAGCAAGGCTTAGTCGTGAAAAAGCAACAAGCTGAGTAACTTCGCATTTGTAAATTTACTATGAACTAGCAGTTCCCCGCGGTTTCACTCGCGTGGGACTACAGTTTATCGCGATAAAAAGTATCCTATGTTCTTCCTTAGGGTTCAAACTATCTCCGTACCAAATTTCACTCAAATCCGTTCAGTAGTTTTTGCGTGATAGAGTAACAAACATTCATACTCACAAACTATCACGTTTATAATATTTGTAGAAAGTATAGGATACTAGCGACCCTAGTGCTAGTGAAAATAGTTGCAATCAGTGCCAATCTTCAGCTTAACCTTAAAGCCATCCTCTTAAGCGTCTATACTCCAGAATGAATTCGCCGTAAACGCAAGACGATTCCCAATTTACATCCCTCACAATTCACAAAACTCGGGGGTAAATAAAAACAAAATCGTGCCCGCTAACGAGACCTCGTTTGTCACTCGTCGTCTCTCGCGATGTGGTGATTGCCCGCGAGTGTTCTTGAAACGGTTATTTGTCGTGTTAGCCGTTGGAAATATGACGGGTGATTTAGAACTCGGTTTATTATAACCTTGGGGGTGTACAGTTTAAGTCACGAAACTGTCGAATCAGCTAAACTTTTGAATCAGCGAAACTGTCCAATCAGCTTAACTGTTAAATCAGCGTCACTGTCTTATCAGCGAAACTGGCCAATCAGCTAAACTTTTGAATCAGCGAAACTGTCCAATCAGCTGAACTATCGAATCAGCTAAACTGTCCAATCAGCTAAACTTTTGAATCAGCAAAATTGTCCAATCAGCTAAACTTTTGAATCAGCGAAACTGTCCAATCAGCTTAACTTTTGAATAAGCCTAAACTTTTGCATCAGCGTCACTGTCTTATAAGCGAAACTGTGCAATCAGCTAAACTTTTGAATCAGCCAAACTGTCCAATCAACTAAACTATCAGGTATTCTTTTAAATCAGCGAAACTGTCCAATCGGCTTAAATGTCAGAACAGCTAAACTTTTAAATCGGCGAAACTGTCCCATCGGCTAATCTTTTGTATTATACAAATACCCATACGCTACTAAAGTAGTCATAACCACTTGATAATTTCAATAACGGTCCTTTTTAAGGTTGTAACAGCATGACATAACATTTACCAAGAGGTCATCGCGTTAAAAATGGCGCGAGAAAGGAAAACGGAAACGCCGCCATTGTCGACGCCAAACCGGAAATACCGCCAATATCTTTCTCGTTTCATTTTTGAGTGAACCTCATTGTTTTCGTAATAATCCTCCCTTATATTAATGGGGGTAAATAAAAACGATTTGCTTGCGAAAATTGGGGCCGATAAGCATGCCGAAGGTTATTATTTTCTGTTATTTCATGCTATAATTAGGCGAGCATTATATTATGAATACGTTTTGTATTTTATTTTTACATTCTATTACGATTACATGCATATTTACAAGTATTATTAATAACTAGCTGCGCCCTGCTGTTTCACCCGCGTCTTCCCGTTATCCCGCAGGAACCTTTTTCCGGGATAAAAAGTAGCCTATGTGTTAATCCAGGGTATAAGCTATCTCCATTCCAAATTTTACTCAAATCATCCGTTCAGTAGTTTTTGCGTGAAAGAGTAACGAAACATCCATCCATCCATACTCACAAACTTTCACATTTATAATATTAGTAGGAGTAACAATTTACTTAAAACACACATAACTAGCAACAATTTTCTTTTAACGAAGGTAACATAACATTATATTTTGTTGCAATGTAAGTTATTTACAAATTTACTAAACACAATTTTTTATAGAGCAGCATTTGACACCTATTCACCAGATATTAAGTGACGATTTGCATTTTTATTTGTATTTATGGATGATGTGATGACGTGGTGTGTCGATGTGGTCGTAAGTGGCGCCACCCTATGTCTGGACTGGGAACTGGCTCAATATCAACTGAATGTTTAATTAGTAGGGCAGGGAATGGTTTTTACGATGCACGCAGTAGTCCGCGGCAATGATAAAACGTTAAATAAATCCGTTTAATTAATTTCATTACCATGTCACACTGAGGCTGTAAAATGAAACAAAATATTTTTGCACAGCACCGACTTAATTTAAACTTAAATACAGTCATTTAAGCCAGTTAAATGAAAACGTACATTTCAAAAAGCTAGCTCCATTTTAACCGTTTAATATGCACGGTCAATACGCATAAAACTGTTGTATTAAGAGACGAATATAGAAGAATCCTTTAATCTGCTAAACCGATTTCGATGAAATTTGAAATGGAGATAGCTTATACCCTGGATTAACACATACGTTATTTTTTGTCCTGGAAAAAGGTTCCTGCAGGATAATGGGAAGATGCGGGTGAAACCGCAGGGCGCAACTGGTAGAGAAACAAAAAAAAAACCAAGACTCTGGAACAAATATTCGTACTCATCACACATATATACCCTTAGCGGGATTCGAACCCGGGACCGCTAGCTTCGTAGGCAGGGTCACTAGTAATTCGGCTACCGCGTCGTCGTAGAATATGGGTTAGTTCCTACCATAATTTTGATCTGTAATTTATAATTGTACGTGCACCCTTCGGCGGCCATCGCCACCCCGTACGTTGTTGAGACTTCACATACTGTTTCAAAGTAAACTGTGTCGCTTCTTCAGTTAACTTCAGTTAACGAGTATTGGTGGCAAACAACGTAATAAGATGCTTGATGCCAATTAGCGTTGTTAATGAAACTTCGGGCGCTTTGCGGATTTATTACGACTTGTACAATAATATAATTAATGGTTAGTTTGTTTGTTCGTTTTCCTTTGTTAGAATTAACTCGTTGTGGCGTATGTCATCTACCTCCAGACTCAACATACAATCCTCTCGCTTGTTAAGTCAATTAAAAAATTTAACAAGCTTTAGGAACAAAATCACAACATCTAAATATATATAACTCAAAGGTGACAGACTGACATAGTGATCTATCAACGCACAGTCCAAAGCACTGGACGGATCGGGCTGAAATTTGGCATGCAGTGTTATGACGTAGGCTAAGAAAGGATTTCGCGATAAACTGTAGCCCACGCGGGTGAAACCGCGGGGAACAGCTAGTTTGACATACAATTTATAAGAAACTACTCCGCGTTTCCCGTCATCCCGCAGGAACCTTTCTCCGGGATAAAAAGTAGCCTATGTGTTAATCCAGGGTATATGCTATTTCCATTTCTCTTTTCTTTTCACTGAAATCCGTTCAGTAGTTTTTGCGTGAAAGAGTAACAAACATCCATCCATCCATCCATACTCACAAACTTTCACGTTTATAATATTAGTAGTATTTAAAGTATTTCACAACGGAAAAGTCTTATTGTTCAATACAGGAACACCTAAACATAACTTATATTCTACGGAATTTTTGACTAACTTAAAATAAAGTCATTAATAGATACACCATTTATAACGGCAACACCGATTTTTGTGATCCTTGATTTGTTGGATTTGTCCCGAATAGCAAAACAAGTATTAAACCAACGGAAAAAAACACGAAAAAAGAAATAATTATGTTTTGTGATAGTAACTCTCGTTTGTTTCTTAAATTCTGTCACATTAGAGATTAGCTAAAACCTGAAATGACACTTCAAAAACAGATGAAAGTGAATATACATAATTAAACTGAAACATCTTTTAAGCAACTTGCCTAAAATTCCACAAGTTGTAGGATAGAGTTTCCACCACAATTTCCTAAAACAAACTACTTATTAAAGAAAAGTATTATAAAACCTATATCAGTTTAGCAAAGTTAGGAAGGGCGCGTGTTTATATAGAGACCCGCAGAACTTCTTAAGATAAGACAAGCGTAAGGATTGCTTTCGGGATAGGCTTTTACACTTTACGACTTTGAAATCGTGTCGGAATGTTGGGACTTAATTCGTTTTAACAAGTGTTACATCATTATCAGCCGACGTTCCGACGACATTTTAAGAGTCGCAGGGAGCCGATGGATGCAAATGACTAATAGCCGTCCATGGTGACGTTCAAAGGAGGCCTATGTTCAGCAGTGGAAATCTTCCAGCTGATGATGACGTTCCCACTGCTGAGACTCTGGCCTTCTCTCTGAAAGAGAGTATGGGTCGTAACGTAATCTACCGCACTGGCCCAGTGCGGGTTGGCAGATGTCGCATGTTGCGGTTCTTGGTCATGCCGGTTTCCTCACGATGTTTATGATTAAGTCATAGGTGCAGGGCCGAGAGGTGATTCCAACACGGTGTTGGCGCACCTTGGGAGAGGCCTATGTCCAACAGTGGACTGATACAGGCTGATGATGATGAAGATATAAAAAAGAAAGAAATCGTATCACAGTCGTATCGTATGCTGTCAACATCTGAAGCTCCGACCCATACCAAGCTGGGACCACAAGGCCCAAGGGACGGCAGACCCCAAGAAGTCGCAATGAAACGTTTCGCTAGAGATAGTTGCTGCACGGTTTTATGTTGCCAAATCCTATTTGAGGTGCTTAGGAACCGAACGTGTTGGAAATATTATTATTGGGGCACTACATTTTATATTGGGTACTTTTTGTGATAGAAATTTCTCGCCGTATTGCATTTTTTTTTCACATAAGTAAGTAAAATGACTAGCTTTCTAAATATATTAATCAATTGCCGAGCGTTAGTTTCGCAAAAGTTATATGGCCGCTATGAATAATTTTCTAGATTTGTTCGCCTCAATACTCGGGCGGTTTAAGAAAAACCCAAAGGAACAGCTGCAAAATCAAAAGAAACGGATAAGGTTTTGTATGGGAATAGTCAAGTGATACGAAGTTCGCGAGTCATCCAGTAAGTAAATTTGAAATAATAAAAGTTACATATAATATTTCAATGGCAATGTTAAAAATTATTTACATTTGCCTACCCGTACAAACTCGAGCGGATCACTTATAGGTACTACTATAGACATTCTTAGAAATAAACTGAACATGTCCGAACAATTCCAAAGCGCTAACGATTCATAAAGGACAGAGGGATGAAACCCCCTCTGTGATTTCTGCTGACTACGCCCCGACATGGTGGAACGATAGCATCACCACATAGTGGGGTGTCCTAACCTTATATCGACATGGAGGTAGTGAATTTAAACCTCATCTTAACTGGTTAAGATCTAAAGTAGAGGTACGCGTACTAAAACTAAAAAAAAACTAACTCTGATGGCTCAGCGACCCAAAGCGTGTCTTGGCATCCGAAACGAGAGCGTCTCTCCTCTCCATCCTCTTCACCCGAGTTTTTCCATTTTCTCTTTATCAGCCTATGTGTTAATCCAGAGTAGGTACCTATAAGCTATCTCCATTCCGAATTTCATTCAGATCCGTTGAGTAGTTTTTGTGTGAAAGAGTAACAAAGATCTACAGATACTCACAAACTTTCACGTTCATAATAAGATTTTACGATTTATTCGGTAGGATACGATATGATTACAGCATTAGTGGCGACAATAGGATATTTTTCCCAATGTCCAAAATGGTGTTAAATGTGTGAGACCCATTCAGCTGATATTATTATCGGAGGGACGAGATGGGTCGAAATGTTACAGTAATAGATCTAAAAGACATTCTATTCTGTATACACTGAGAAAAAAATTCTAACTTTCCTTCTGAGTCTTTCTGAGTCTACCTTCCAAGACCGATTCCTTCCTTTTTTTACCTTAGTTTTCCTTCTGAATCACAAGTCCTTCCCTTTTGAAAACGGTACTTCGGAAGGTCTTTTTTATCCGTGTACTAGGTTTTGTCGGCGACTGCGTACGCGTGGAATTTAGGATCAGTTATCTACATTTTAATTTTTGCAGACAAAATTAGGATATTTTCCTGCTAAAATGGAGCCTACATTTTAAGTTCGACCTCTAGCAATTCATGGATTATAACTGCATTCAATTCCATGCAGTAGTTATTGCGTTATTTGTGTACGTTTGTACAGACAGACACAAATAAAGTGTTTTTCTCTATCTCTCCCACCTCCTCTCTCTATCTCAAGATTTAAAAAGAACTGCGAATCTAAAAGACGACTGATACCGCGGGGCATAACTAGTGTTACCTTAATCCCGCCGTCCGTCCGTCCGTAGCTTCAACTAACGGCTGGCTCTCCCAGAACAATAACACCGAACCTTTATCCGACTTGACGCGTTAACGCATTAATGGTTGAACTAATAGAATTATAGCTTTACTGGGATAATGCGGGACATATTGTTACACGAATATCATCTTTTTTCTTTCTTTTTTTATTAACCTATACTGTCCCACTGCTGGGCAAAGGTCTCCCCCATTTCCTTCCAGATATCTCTATCCCCCGCAACCTCAGGCCACCGCTCCTTAAATGAGTCAAAGTCATCACGCCATCTTTTTCGGGGCCTGCCTCGGCGACGTCGCCCGTCCTCAGGTACCCACTGCGTGATGATCCTTGCCCAGCGATCCGGGTGCATCCGGCTTACGTGTCCCGCCCAATCCTCGTATTAACATATTATATTTTTGAAGCGAGGCTCAGTGGTAGTGACGTCCGCTTCCGATCCGCAAGTCGTAGGTTCCAATCCTACAATGAGCTTGAGCTTTCCGTGAAGGAAACATCGTGATGAAACCATAGCTTGGTGTAAGGGCATTTTCTAGTGCTCGCCTGGCTAGCTACAACCAACAAGTTAAGAATCTGTCGCCAAGCACCTTTCGGTGTGTTTCGGCAGCCCCACTTGAGAGCCATCTTCAACCACATCGTCACTTAACATCAGGTGACTTGTGGTCAAACGCTATACCCTGTAAATAGTAAAACAAAATCGTTTACTGATGAGCGATGGTGGCCGAATGGATGACGCGAGCGCCTTACAAGTCATCGACACCGAGTGCGAGTCCGAATCCTCTAGGCCCCGCACATATGACCTAATAAGCTATGTGCGGATTTAAGGTTAAGGAAAACATTTTGAAAAAAACCAGCATGTTCAATAACCACAACATTCAAGGGTATGTGACATCTTCAGGCGAATTACAAGACGCCGAAACCGAGTTCGAATCCTCTCGGCCCCGCACCTATGACTTAATAAGTTATGTGCGGATTCGCCATCGCTCAAAACGGTGAAGGAAAACATCGCGAGGATACCGGCATGACCAAGAACAGCAACATTCAAGGGCATGCGACATCTACCAACCCGCACTGGGCCCGCGTGGTAGATTACAGCCCATACTCTTTCTCTCTGAGAGAAGACCCATGTCCCAGCAGTGGGAACGTAATAGACGCTACGAGCGCTTTCAGTGTGATTTATCTTAGTTCGATTAAGGTAGCTAACAATCTTACCAGCTCTTTGACATTTGGCGTAACGTTGCGTCCAAAGTTATTTGGTCGCTTGAAGCCAAACTTAACCCAATTTTTAATCCAATGTGTAATCCCGCGCCATAAAGCTATGTTTAGTTCACATTGCTTTTTATCGCTTACCTGAAAATAACGAAAAATGCATTAGTTTCCAAAAAAATATTTGCCCCTAAAAATTAATAATACATGCAATAAGCGGCGTATAAACGTTTCAAAGCCTTTTAAAACGGCTGTAACCCAGTGGTAGTCAATGAGTTTGAGTTTTCTGTGAAGGAAAAAAACATCGTGATGAAACTATAGCTTGGTGGTGGGGCATTTTCTAGTGCTCGCCTGGCTAGACCACCCTAAATCAAGAAATCTGTCGCTAAACGCCTATCGGTGTGTTCCAGCAGCCTCACACGAGAGCCAGTTCCCAATCCAGTCGTACCGTGGCGCCACATTCGAACACACCGTCACTTAAAATCCGGTAAGAAAAATGTAAACAAACCGGGAAACACTTTACCATGGGATTGTTTTAGCAATAAAACGTTTTATTATACCTACATTAACCATCCGACAGGGACTTTACCTGCCAGGTTAAGAATCATGGCGATCCCAGTCACTGTGGCATGTTAAAATATATTTCAGAGTTTAGGGGAAAGCTTTAGCTATTAAATTAATGTACCAGAAATGTACTACTACACCTTAATAAGTTATGCGTGTGAACATGATAAGCTGATGATGCAGATGGTGGTTTTTAGTCTGATAGCCACTTATTTTGCTTTTCAAAGATTCAAAGAATTTATTGCATTCCATAATGTACAATAGTTAGTCATAATATAATTAAGATCAATTATGGACCCTGTTGGGCACAACAACAACATTACTTAAAAACTAGAGGAGAGGAGGACTGCCATCAATGAACAAAAAAAAAACCTATATGCCTACTGCAACCTATGTAAGTCTATTCTTGCAGTTAGATTTTGTCGTTTAGGAATTCCTGTATAGAGTAATATGATTTTTCCTTTAAAAAGTCATTTAAAAATCTAATTAATTTTTTGTTATTATTCTGTTTTTTCAAAAATTCCGGAAGCTTATTATATATTTTTATCGACACCACGAGTGGGCCTGAAGAATGTAACTTAAGTCTCGAGGTAGGTAACATAAGTTGATTTCTATACCGTATTGAGCGGTTTTTATTTCTAGGTAAGTCTTCATAATTACCCCTGTTATTGTAAAATTTAAAACAATCTTTCGTCCAAATATGTTGACGCGACAACCCTACGACGGTCAAGATGGTTCTCACTTCCGCATCCTTATCGCAGGGCTGTCGCGTTCGAACGCGCGCGTGAAAAGGCGCTCGCTAATTGGAGTGCTGTTGAGACACCCCTGGCAATTAGGGCGCGATGAAGTAGTGTGTGACGTGTGAGGGATGGATTATATTAAGAACATATACATAATTATATATAATTATATATATACTCGTATACTCATCATATTATGGATTACTAGCTAAGCCCCGCGGTTACACCCGCTGTCTTCCTGTTACGTAGGAACCTCTTCTGGGATAATATAGCTTAACTAACAGTGGTGGATTTAGCAGCAGGCTGAGTAGGCTGGAGCCTAGGGCGGCAGATTTTAGGGGCGGCAAATTTAGTGTCAATTTAAATAAATGTTTTAATGATATTAAAAGAGTCGTACCTATATAGGTATGTATTTAAATATTATTATGTGCACACAAACAATTAAACATGTTCACCACTTGAATTTTCTTCAATTTTCGTCTGATGCATAAAAAAATGACACATTTAAAATTCAAAAAAATTCAAAATTCAATAATGTTTATTCAATAGGATACATTGTGATTACTTTAAAACGTCAACTTAAAACTAGCTACGCCTGTTCCAACCTCCTTACGCCGGCAAAAGAACAGGCAAGAAACGCCCGGCAGGTAATTTTTTTGGCGCGATCACATTGACAATTTTATTCTTATTACTAATTGATTGAATTGGAGCAAGTTCACTAAAATCCCAAGCTTTTTTTGTCATCTAATAGGAATAAAAAGGAAAGGCAGAGGCCGTAGAGGTTATAGAGGTTGGTAGGGGCGGCAAAATTTGAATACTTAGCCTACTGGCGGCAAATGTGTAAATCCGCCACTGTTAACTAATAAAAGTGTTTTAAAAAACTAAAAATTACACTTTTATAACGCACTAAAAAATATAAAATAATTAAATTGACTCGTATTAGTTACGATATAATGGTTCATTCAAAAAGTGGGGAGCGCGTTTTGGTTGTACATAAGTACTTTAATTACCCAGTTAAAGAAGCGCTCCATCCTTTTGAATGACTAAAAATATTTTATATTAACATCCGAAATTAATAATCGATCCTGATCTGTTATCCGCGGTTTTGGATCGATATGTCATGTCATAATAAGTATGTCATTTTAGTGGTAATATGTCAAGCCCTATAATAGGACATATTATGACATAACATGTCGATCCAAAACCGCGGATAACGGATCAGAATCGATTATTAATTTCGGGCGATAGTCCGCCTATTTAGGTACTGAGATTGTTTATAGATATAGCATATCTTTTATTAGAAAAATTTCATTTGATTTAATCCGGCACACTGTTTTCACACAGTTAATCGGCAGTTGAATAACTAGCAAAGAGGTACTTCCCCAGACGGACTCTTTAAAAGAGCTACCACATAATATGGCAAAATCTCCACCATGATCAAACCAGATCATCAATTTGCGAAGGCCTAGTATGATATCGGGATTTCATTACGTGACGAAATGAATGACCGAGTTGGGTAACTCGGGTAGTTTCTTATTCCGTTTCTATTTTGGGATCAAAAAGGTCAAGTAAGACGAAAACTATAGCTGTTATGAGAATATGAGGTAATACGAGGTGAAGAAACGTAATACAAGACACAAGGGGGCGTTATCGTTTAAGTACTGTACTCACTAGATACTGTGATAAAACATTCTGATTCAATTACGGAATCGAGGGATAACTTCATTTCAGTTCAGGTGTGAAGTGGTCCATTTCCACCTTGCCGAAAAGATGTTTACTCACACTTAACCTCGTTCATCTTGAAAACATGGGTTTATCAGATTTCCCGTCGCTATATTTTACCAAAAAAAAGTTTTGTTTACATTCCGATTCGTTTCACGAGTTTGCTCAAAATGTACCGAAATGCACATATGTACATAAAAGTAGGGCATCATCATCATCATCAGCCGGAAGAAGACCACTGATGAACCTAGGGCTCCCCCTTTGGACGCCACCATGAACGCTATTAGCCATTTGCATCCATCGGCTCCCTGCGACTCTTTTTTTTTTTTTACTATTTACAGGGTAGCGTTTGACCACAAGTCACCTGATGTTAAGTGACGATATGGTCGAAGATGGCGCCACGCTACACCTGGACTGGGAACTGGCTCTCAAGTGAGGCTGCCGGAACACACCGATAGGTGCTTGGCGACAGATTCTTAACAAGAGGGTGGTAGGCGAGTACTAGAAAATACCCTACCACCAAGCTATGGTTTCATCACGATGTTTTCCTTCACCGAAAGCTCAAGCTCATTGTAGGATTCGAACCCACGTCCTACGGATCGCAAGCCGACGTCACTACCACTGAGCCATCATCGCTATAAACTCTCTTACACTCTTACAATGTCGTCGGTAAATCTAGTGGGGGGCCTGCCCACAGAACGTGTTCCGGTTCGGTTGTATTTAACTCTGAATATTCAGCAGTCCGCCTCTTAAGGTGTTGAATTGTTTGTTTCCTGCCCCTTTTCGATCGTTACCCCAATTTGGAGGATAAAAGCTATTGTTTCAATGGAACAGTTACCGTTAATTTTACGGAAATAGTTGGAATACGTGGGGTTATGATAAATTGGTCAATAAAGATTATCTAAACCATAATTAATATCATAAAGAGGTAAAGTTTGGATGTAGGTTGTACTAAGTCAATGTTATAGAGTTAATAGCTGACCCGGCAAACGTTGTTCTGCCATGTATAAATTATTTCTCTTTTGGGTATAAAAAATAGCCTACCAATCTCATAAACCGTGATAGTTAGACAGTTGAAATTTTCACAGATGACGTATTTCTGTTGCCGCTATAACAACAAATAGGTACTAAAAAACACTATTTAAGGGAGTTTCCCATACAACAAACGTGTTTTTTTTTTCAGTTTTTATAGATAATGCTTCGTACGCGAGTCCAACTCGCACTTGACCTGTATTTTTTTTTTTAAATTACCTTAATTGTTTTTAGCGATCGTTTTTTACTCCCAGATCGACATGAAGGACCCCCTCTGTCGCCTGCTGGGTGACGCCGTGAACAGCAGGGCCTTAACAGCAAAATTCCTGTTCACGGCTAAACCACAATTAAAGAGCCAGCTATTTCGAAAACAATAGCCGCCGATCGTTTACGCCGGTTACCTTTAACTGACGCTCAGCCCATTCAATGTTCTGTAATGTATTGCTAAACCGCCAGTGACGTCACAACGTGTGTAGATAGTGACGTCACGCAGCGGGCGTGCAATTTGTAACGCGACGCGACGTGAATGCTAATAGAAATGCTCGCCCAAAACCGCCGACATTGGCGGTAAATGAGTTTTGGAGTGGAGATGATGTGTACCGTAGTGTTGTAAAAAAACGAGTTATATATGAAAAAATATGTAATGTTTTGCTTAAAAGATAAGAATAAGAATCATTTATTTGCAAATGATACAAAAATACAAAACAAAATGCAACTAGATATAGATTTATTTTTCAGATCGGACAATTCTAACCCTAACCTTTGTTTGCTTTTGCTACGCTACAATATGTCTACCAATTTTGTTGTACTTTATTTTCTTTTTCTGAACTTATCGTTAATTTCACAAATTAATAACTGTTTTATGCCAGTCTTATAACTTCAATAAGCTATTCGTAATTTTTATACAAAATATATTGCTGTCAGGTCCAGGGCAGTATGAATAGTGGCCAATGTTCTCACCCTGAGTTTCCCCCGTAGCTGGAGTACATCTGGTCTGGTGGGAATCTCATGCAGTTAGGGCCCTAGTTTGAGTTTTTGCGAGACTAACGTCTAGACGTTAACGCGTTCTACGCGAGCGCGTAAGGAGCGCGCGAACTAGACTGTGCCTACACATACTGGCTGATCAATTTTGAAATGCAATGAAGTTACGCGATTTTCACGCGCTCGCGTAAAACGCAAAAACTCACACTAGGGCAACAGATTAGTGATATGCTAAAGAAAAACTCCATTAATTTATTTTTTTCTCACTTTTTTCTATTATTTCTTTTTTCCCTTTTTTCCACTCTTGTTATTTTTTTTTTAGGTTTAATTTACTTCGTGTACTTAATTATAGGTTCTATTTAACAATTTTATTTTATTTCTTCCATATGGGAAAATAAAAAAAAATTAAATACGTTGTTTATCATTTTAAGTAAATTAGTAGAAAATAAAATAAATAAAGGTAAATATCTGTGCGAGACAGCTAAGCTGTGCAAGGGGGGCGTAGCGGAAGCTGTAATACAAACTACTTTGAAAAACTTTATGACTACGTAAATTTTTCTTTTGACAAAAGATAGTTTCTACAACAATATCCATGTAGGTAGCTCATCACTCATGCAAGGCCAAAAAATTGTCAGCAAAAAGCAAGATGGCGCGTGGAAATGTCTCAATTTCACACCGTGCCCGTTTCGGAAACGTTTCGTTTGGAAACACAAGCGTTCGATTTACAAACAACGTCCACGTGCTGAGAGGGTAGATGAAATAACGGAACAACCTTGACATGCGGACAGTATGGACGTTTACTGAAATCGCACGATTCGACGCACACACACACACACTTACGCGTCAATTGTTCAATAAAGGTCTACGCGTATGACGTTGTTACGCGTCGATAATATAATGCGCGATCATGAACCGCATTATAAATAAAAGTGTGAAAGGTACACAGACTGCAGATGGATTGCATTTTAAGCATGTCTTATTTGCGTTTAGTACGCGTTACCTTCAAAATAAAATATATTTATTTAGTAGACATGTGATCACATTAAAAATTCAAACTTAAAACTTGCTAATCCCGTTCCAACCTCCTTATGACGGCAAAAGAACAGGCAAGAAACGCCCGGCAGGTGATTTTTTGGGCACGGTCAATTTTCGTTTAGTGTATGTCCAAGTATTTGATTAGAAACTTTGCAAACTTATGAAAATACTTTTTAAAGAAAGATAAATAAATATCGGGGGACCATTGCACACAAATTGACCTAGCCCCAAATTAAGAAACTTGTGTTATGGGTACTAGACAACGATAAACATACCTATATAGAGAAATAAATACATATATAGATAGAAATATCCAAGAAACAAATATTCGTGCTCATCACACACACACATAAATAAATAAACATATATTTGCCCTTACCGGGATTCGAACCCGGGACCGCTAGCTTCGCAGGCAGGGACACCACGAACTCGGCCACCGCGTCGTCATAATAACTCGTTTATGTTACTGTTTACTTTTCACAATGTTCAGCCAAGTTCTCAACTCAAAGCAGCCTTTTGACGAACATCCTTAGTCCTTACTGCTAGCATGCTACGCTGCAATGTTGCAATTTGGCAAAGGAACACAAACACATACGTCCAAGTCGTAAACCTGGAGTATTTTTAATTTTGCGTAAGAGCTCAATGGCAATAAAAATAATTCTGATTTTGAATGAGAATAAAACGCTACTAAGTGCATGTAGTAGAAGTTTTAGAATATATTTTTCTTTTTCATGACCCGGTGACTTACAGAACAATTTATTACACATGACTGCTTTCACTGCGTCGCATATTTTGGCAATAGAACGTTCATGAGTGAACGATGCAATTAATTTTTTTTATAATCCAAACAAAATCCGAGTCATTGCTCTGTTTCGGCGCCAAACGCAACACTTAAAACAAAATTATGTTTACACATTAATATGTCAGCAAAATATAACGATCTTCCGCAATTTTGTTACAGACGCGTTCAAGTTTCGGTGATAACATTATGGCGGAATAAATTTGGTCACACAAATTGAAAAGAAAAATAATGACATTACCCCGAAAATTGGCGCGAAATATTCCCGCGTAATTTCAGACAGTGAAATACAGTGACCGTTTTAAATCACGACAGCGTTAAATAATTTCAAGCTACTTTGTTGAAATGAAAACGATAAACTGATGAACTAATATAAATTAATAAAATAGTGGAATGCCCTAGCGGTGTGCGGTTATGAATGATTCCATTCGAATTAATCGCCTTCATAAATCATTCGAATGACTAACCTAAATTAGTAACTAATGGCACCAACTCGACGACTGCCTGCTGTCACTCGCCCGTGCCAAATGAAGACTAGTCACGTCGCCGATTCGGTCAGACCACAGAATGTCTAATTCGTAAATGTTTCTTATCTATTACTTTACAAATGGAGAATAATCAACATGAGCAACGTTCAAAACGCAGAATCAATACGACGATCTCGTAACTGCTTGTAGCGGCGTCGTGTGTCGGGTCGCCCTCTTCCCTCTAATATGGTCGAGGAGAGCGATGGCTGGCACATGCGTCAACTCGTGAACGGGTGCTGCTTGTGGGGTCTGGTCTGCTTTGGTTGTGATCCCGCAACTCATTAATATTCTTGTTCCCATATCCCAATGTGTAAAACCAAACAAGAGAAATCTTATTAGTAAAGCTAATTAAAAAATATCAGACCATTAGATGACAAAAAAAGCTTGGGATTTTAGTGAACTTGCTCCAATTCAATCAATGATTAATAAGAATAAAATTGTCAATGTGAATTTTAATTTTTTTTTGAATTATGACTGTCAAGTCGACTGTTTAGTGATTACTCAACTCGAACGAAGTCACTACGTACTTGCGCTCACTCCAGGTGGAGGACTGGCGGGAGGCGGCGCAGGACAGAGCGAAGTCGCGTCTTTTGTTATAGGAGGACAACACTCACATTGGGTCGTTGCGCCATCTCAGTTAGTTAATACTCAACTCGAATATAAAAATTAGTAGTCGCAAATCATCCGAATGACCGGATCATTCGATTCTCGCAAATCCTTAATCTCATCAAAATTAGTAGTCACATATCTATAGAAATTAGTATTTATAACCTTCAGTCAAAGTAATGGGTGGCATACAGCATAAACGTTACTCAGCCAGTGTTGGGAAAATTTATTATGACAGCAAAATAACCTAATAATTGGCGCCAAAAATAAAGCGGGAACGGACTGTGAAGGACGTAAACGTCATTGGATTCTGTCAGTGCCTATTAAGATGTCACAACTGGAAATCTTTTAGACATAACTTATTATACCAACTGTTAACACTTTAATAGTACAGTTTTGTAAATATTTACAGTTGGCTAAATGCAGTGTAAAATATTGCAGGTCATAAAGATATTTAACATTTAATATCGCAAGGTGACGAGGACAGTTCAAAATTCTAGATGGCACTGCACTTTTATGCGTAACTAGCTGCGCCCCGCGGTTTCACCCGCGTCTTCCCGTTATCCCGTAGGAACCTTTTCCGGGATAAAAAGTATCCTATGTCTGGGGAGGACAACAAACTTTTTTTAACGCTAGGTGGCACTTGATCGACTGCACCTTGATTATTTCTGCATCTTGATTTTACATAACATCTGACAACTACAAGTCTATGATTGATCTACAACTAATCTTTGGCAATGACAACCACAGCTATAACTTGACACACCGTCGTAAACAAGGTACAGCCGCTCAGAGCGACAGCAAGCAGCACAAGCACAAACAAGCAAGCAGACAAGCAGCTTTGCATGTGACTCCTCATTGCATAAAAAGACTGATTATATCCAGTCCAGCAGATACAAGAATGCAGAGACAAAAATTCTGTCAAGTCAAACGAAAAGTCGAAATGACAGCAATATTGGCGGTAAAAATTACCGCCAACGCAATCTACGGCACAACACGTAAAGGCTATTCAGCCAGTACAACAAGCCAGTGCGTAACTGCGTAATAAGACGCTGTCACGTCATAACGTCTTTAAGCCTATTCATCCTTCATGATACGGCAGCAAAGTCGTATGCATACTCATAGTGGGGGATAATGGCGGTGGCCGAGAATTTAATATAACGTCTAGTGTGCCAGTGTTATGTTCACAGACTATTCTGCTTTATGGTTTGTTTGCACGGGGATAGCGCACAGCAAGTATTGTAGAGTCGAGGCATAAATATTAGATCAGATCCAGCGATTACGTACGAGTATTTTGCAAAATTAGGTCGCACCTAATCCGCATATTATCAAATTATCGTCCCACCGAATCCCACTACTAACTGCGAACAATACAATCTAAATACCGAAACGTAACATTACCGGATCGGGTGTGATGCAAACTATTTTGTGATAAGTACATAACTATAGAGTAGGTCGATATCGATACCGTAGTATTTTTTAGTTTTTTTTTTACTTATTACAGGGTAGCGTAAATGATCTGATGTAAGTATATGTATTGTTTTTTTGCCTCAAATAAATATATTGTCTATTGTCTATTGAAAAGGTCTGTGTCCCAGTAGTGGGAACGTAATAGGCTGATGATGATGAATGGTGAAAGATTATGTTAAAGAAATGCTAAGTTATTAGTTACTACCTACTCTACTGTGGATTTAACGCCGAGTACGTAAACAGGTTAAACCAAATTAGGTTAGGATACATACTTGAGATTACTTTACTCTCTCTCTGAGAGAAAGGCAGAGTCCCATCAGTGGGAACGTGAAAGGCTGATGATGATGATCACTTTAAAACGACAAAATTAAAAGTAGTACTAACTGGCCCCGGTCAATTTAAAAGCTATCGACATGACCCAGACTTAATGAAATAGATATTTGTATCAGATTAGTTACCGTCCGCTACGTCTTTGTGGTCTTTACACCGAGCGCGTGGATAAGGTGGGATTAGATATTTGGAACAGGTATTTTTAGAGATTGGATTAGGTGCAACAGATCTCAGATTTACCTATTACAACTCGTCTCAAAGGTGTTGACGATAGGATGCAGGTTGCAATAACAGGTCTTGTAAACGCAAGTTAGAGTGGGGACATGAAGGAGCTGATGACGGGTTTTATTACGCCGGAATTTAGGTAAGTGTGAACACTGGAGGCAAGTATTAATAACTTCAAAGCGAAGATGGCTCAGTCACAGTTGTGACAATAATCTGGAAATTGAGTCGAAAAATTCGAACATTTTAAATGAAGCCTAGTCATGATAGTTATAAGATGAAAGAACAAATCCCACGCGCAAATTATACTTACTGAATAAATAGTTACGCATACTTAATTTTATAAAAATACTTAGAACTTAATTAAAACCTAATTATACATAATGAAATACCTAATTAAAGATTAACTAATTAATTACATCTAAAACGCTGCATTTAGGTCGGCTTCTGAAGGTGCCCAAGAACTTTTTATTTTTTATTTTAACAGCTGTCGAACTTCAGTGGTTTTAAAAAGGCCAGCAGTGTTTCGAAAACCATCAGACTATCTTTGTCTTTCATGCCTTGACAGTGTTTACTTTGGTCAGGTTTAAATAGGACAGACAGATCTACTAGAAGTCGCAATAGAGTCGTGTAAACATACCCTCAGTGGTCGGAGTCTGTTTTATCACGAGTTATGGTGTAAGCCCGGTGGAATTGAAATGCAGTCATAGCTCGGGAACGGCGATCCGGCATAAAATGTGGACACTTTTTTAGTGTACCCATTAATTTAGTTGGTTTGGTGTGCACTGTGGTGATAGATTTAATGTCGTGCCCAACAAGGTTTTTAAACCAAGGCACAACAACCCAAAATTAGTGTAGGCCTCCAATAATGAAAGTCTATTTGGCGCCACCTCTTCAAGTCCTTCGTGACTTCGTCTTTCCAGCGATACCTGAGGCGTTTGACTATGATCCATAATAAATGATTGTAATCCTATCTATTACTGAGTACAATTTTTTTAGACTTTGACCCGTTTACAGTTTTTGTAACATTTTTTAAGTACTCGTATTACAGTGTAGCGTTTGATCACAAATTAACTGATGTCAGGTGACGATGTGGTCGAAAAATGACGCCATATCATGCCTGGATTGGAAACTGCGTCTAAAGGAAGTTGATATAATACTTAGGTAATATTTGTTTAAGTTTACTTTTTGCAACAGATTTTTTTTTAGTAAACTAGACGGATTTGGCCCTTTGAATACCTGCAATTCTATCCGGCATAATTATATCAATTGCATGTCTAAAACACAATGTTTATACTGTTGTGGCGTAACAATAAATCGCAATGCAGACAAAGGGTAGTGTACCGATTGATTGATTAAAATTCGCGGTCCGGGTATTGGGGAAGTATTGGAATATTTCATGGTTAGAGGAGGGTAAATATTTCATCATGAAATACAGCGGGACGAACGCATTATTGCTCTTTATGGTATTGATATTAGAAACTTTTTGTTCGGCGAATTTTGAAATTGGTCGCTTATTTTGAGGACGACTATCCGTTTAGCGATTGGGTGAAGCCTAACTTCATCATCATCAGCCCGTATCAGTTCACTACTGGACATAGGCCTCTTCCAAGGTACGCCACTGAGCTCGGACTTCGGCTCTTCTCATCCAACTACTGGCAGCCACTCGGTGAAAGTTGTCGCTCCACCAAGACGCAGAGCGTCCCTCACTACGTTAGCCTAAGTGTAAATAAGGTGTGTGTCCATTCAAAATTTTAATCAAATCCTTTTAACCGTTTCAACGTGAAGAAGTAACACACACTCACTCACATACAAACTCGCATTTAGAATCCCTACTATCCCTACTTCCCTTTTATCCCTACTAATGTTATAAATGCAAAAGTAACTCTGTCTGTCTGTCTTGCTTTCACGCCTACACTACTAAACCGATTGAAACGAAATTTGGTACGGAGATAGTTTGAAACCTGAGGAAGGACATAGGATACTTTTTATCCCGATAAACTGTAGCCCACGCGGGTGAAACCTCGGGGAACAGCTAGTAGGTTATAAAGAACATACTGTCAGAGCCAGCTAAAGGCAAAATCACAGGCAAAGGCTCCAATCATGGTTTTATATTCCACCGTCCTGTTGCACAGAAATGCTAAATCTAAGCGTGACAACCTGGCAACACATTTCAGTGGCGAACAACTGGGAGTGTAGGCTAGTCAAAGGGTAACCAATATCGTTGCAACGATGCAGGAGCGAAACGTGTCGCTGTCTATTTACTGTGTCTATGCCCACTAGGTATCGTTCACGCCACAAACAGATGACAGAGATTATGGCTCGCACATCAGTTTTTATTTATACCTTACAGGATAGCGTTTGACCAGCATTCACCTGATGCTAAGTGACGATGTGGTCGGATTAGGAACTGGCTCTCAAGTGAGACTACCGGAACACATTGAACTTTTGGCGAAGGATAACATCGTGATAAAACCATAGCTTAGTGGAAGGGCATTTTCTAGTGCTCGCCTGACTAGCTACCACTGTCAAGTTAAGAATCCGCCGCCAAGCACCTATTGGTGTGTTCCGGTAGCCTCACTTGAAAGCCAGTTCTCATAACGTGACACCACCTTTTAACACATCGTCACTTCACATTAGGTGACTTTTGGTCAAATGCTAAGCTGGAAAACCTAGGACCTGTAAAAAAGATGTGGGTCTTTAGTACAACGTCACCGTTGTCGAATACCTTCTTTTTGCCGCGCCTCGTTTCGCTTTCGCTACGTCTCCGGTACGCTATGCTAAATCAGCCTTTACTAGCGAACAGGCCACAATGCAAACATAAAATATTCCAATATTATAGCACACCCTCTCCAAAATCAATTCCCATTATAACAAAGCCTCTAATCGTCCATATTGATATTGCCTCGGGGTTATTAAACTGACCCGGTCCGGACGAAGGGTTTGTAAAAATGTAGACTGGCTCTGATAATGGACGAAATGAGTCAAAATGTTTGTTTACAAAAGTCAAAGGGATTACACAACTCAATTATGTGATTGCCTGTAGATTACTTTATGTCAGTATTTTGAGGTCACCTATAAATGTGGAGATTTTTAGCATACGGATAGTAATTAAAGTCTTACGCCCGAAATTAATAATAATCGATCCTGATCCGTTATCCGCGGTTTTGGATCGATATTTCATGTCATAATATGTCATTTTAGTAGTAATATTTCAAGCCCTAGTACTTAAATGACATAATTATGACATGACATATCGATCCAAAACCGCAAATAACGGATCGGATCGATTATTAATTTCGGGCGTGGAAAATATGTCGGACTAGATAACCTGATGAAATTTTCTTTGGGGTTTCCCTTTTTAAAACCTCCCCATTATTGAGACTAACAAAACAAAAAAATGCCATTCTAGCCATTTTTGAGTTTTAGTGAGTCTAAAGCACAGCTTTTGATTTGTAGATATATGTATAAAGTAGAAGAAGAAAAGACTACTAGGGTCTCTCCTCAAAAGTTGTTTTCTTCTCATACAAACTTTAACATCCCATTGACCCCATATGATATTCAAAAAATCCTGTCTTAGTGCACTCTTAAACTACACATGAGCGATGAGCGATGGTGGCCGAACGGTAACACGTACGACTTACAAGGCACCGACACCGAATTCGAATCCTCTCGGCCCCGCGTCTGGCTTAATAAGTTATGTGCGGCTTTGCCACCGCTCAAAACGGTGAAGGAAAACATCGTGAGGAAACCGGCATGTCTAAGAACTGCAACATTCATGGGCATGCGATACCAACCCGCACTGGGCCAGCGTGGTAGATTACGGCCCGTACTCTCTCGCTGACAGAAGGCCAGGGTCCCAGCAGTGGGAAAGTAAAAGGCTGATAATGATGATGAAACTACACAATCCATACACATTCCAAGTTTCAGATTTCCAAGACTTACCGTTTAGTCAATAGTCAATAGTACTTTATTCAAAAGGATACATTGTGATCACTTTAAAACGTCAAACTTAAAATAGCTACGCCTGTTCCAACCTCCTTACGCCGCGGCGTAAGGAGGTTGGAACAAGATGCCGGCAAGAAGCCGGCAAAAGAACAGGCTAGAAACGCCCGGCAGGTAATTTTTTTGGCGCGATCACATTGACAATTTTATTCTTATTACTAATTGATTAAATTGGAGCAAGTTCACTAAAATCCCAAGCTTTTTTTTGTCATCTAATAGTCCGATATTTTTTTATTAGCTTTTACTAATAAAATTTCTCTTGTTTGGTTGTGCAATTGGGATATGGGAACATGAATATTAACGAGTTACTGGATCACAACCAAAGCAGAGCAGACCCCACAAGCAGCACGTTTAGTTTAGTCTGCACGTTGTCTACCAATCACTGTTAGAGTTTTATTAGTTAGAAGAATAACGATACAGGTAGTGTTGGCATTGCCAAGATAACTATGGAGACCCCAATAAACACTTTAATGCCAGTGACATAATAACATATTATGACATTTAATGATACGCAATAAAATGTAAGCTATAATTTCTATGTCAGAATTGTCAGACTACACATGTTTCGCTTCAACGCGGGACATGTACAAGAGATGTTCGCTCATCGATACATGGATGACGCATATAACACTAGGGTCATTATGCACTAGTAATGCAAGTCTAAGACCACTGGTCCCGGCACAGACCCTGGACTACGCGACCAAGCGCTTGATTGACCTGCCTGTTCTTTTACGCCCGAAATTAATAATCGATTCGATCCGTTATCCGCGGTTTTGGATCGATAAGTTATGTCACAATACGTCATTTTAGTAGTAATATGTCAAGCCCTAGTGACATATTATTTTTCGGGCGTTACCGGCGTGAGCAGGTTGGAACCCTCTAGTAGCAGTAGTTCGGTCAGACACAGCTAGTTTTAAGTTTGGTGATCACACGTTCATCTTCATCATCTTTAGCCGGAACAAGTCCACTGCTGACCGTAGGCCTTCCTCTTTAAATAGCCCTTAGTCATTTGCATCCTACGGCTCCCTGCGACTCTTACAGCCACGGAGCGAAAGACGTTCTGTAGTTGGAGCGATGCCCTTGATTAAACTCTCTATCCTACTTAATAAATACGAGTATATTATTCTCAACCAGTCCGCAACAATTGATAGCACCGTAGACCATTCGTAGTACCATGGTCGTAGCGTCGTAGCGCGACCAGTGGTCTTGAAATTGTTAAACTAATGCGCGATTGCCCTAATATCCTTACAAGCAGAGTTGTAGGTAAGGTCGTGAGCACCTAGGGCGACATTTTATTTAATTTTGCGCCCCACATTTGGAAAACTGTAGGATGAATGTATTTTCAGTTTGTTATGGTAGGTAGCAATATTTTCGTTCTGGGCAAGTCGCCTGTGAATATTATGTACAGAGATTCTGTGAAAATCTTGTTTGATGACTTAATTTCTAGTCCGCATAAAACGAAATCTTATTTGTTAACTTGCTTGACAATTGGAAATGTGATCGCACCAAAAAAAATATAACTGCCGGGCGTTTATTGCCTTTTTGACTGTTTAAAGTGATATCTTTTTGTATCCTACTAAATATATATTTTTTGATTTGATTTGAATTTGAAATTCTTTTGACTAAAGATTCTTTGCCACGTTTGTACCCCAGCGGGTCTACGCGAGTGCGCCCCCTCGCAGCCGCCCCAACCGCCAGTCCTAGCTACGACCCTGCCCCCAGGTGTGTCTGACCGGCTCAAGCCTAATCCGCGTTGCAATATTTTGTGAGACCCTAAATCTCTCGACCTCCAGAACACAATGTAGGTATTATTATCATCTCGGCTACAGTAAATCTACCCGCGCGCGGCAAACAACCGCGTTTTTAAGGGAGGCCTCGAGAGCATTGTGTCTATATTTGTTCGGGACGGAGTGACCTCGCCTGGATTAGACCGCGTGTCCACCCGCGCAGGATTAGGAGATTTATTCTGTGGCTTAATGGAAAGCCAATTTTTTTTGTTCTTAGTATATGTTGCATTTTCGCGGTGAGTAAAAAAGAAACGTAAGGGATGACGTGAGCTACTAGGCGGTACCGCGGTACTTTTTCATAATAACAGGAATCCGGGTGACACTCGCAGCGAAGCTGGGAAATTGCAACTTAATACTTCAACGCGTTCGTGAAAAAATGTGTCTTGACAGACAGACAGATAGGCAGGCAAATGGACAACAAAGTGATCCTATAAGGGTTCCGTTTTTCCTTTTGAGGTACGGAACCAGTTCCCAGTCCAGGTGTAGCGTGGCGCCATCTTCGACCACCTCTTCGTCACTTAACATCAGGTGACTTGTGGTCAAACGCTACCCTGTAATTAGTAAAAAAAATAAAAAAAACCTTAAAATCTGCCATACCACCAAGTTATGTTTTCATCGCGATGTTTTCTTTTACCTAAAGTTCAGGCATCTCGGATTCACGTCAACGAGCTGTCACTACCTCTGAGGTATCATCGCTTCAAACTTCTTTTCTCACTAAAGTTAATAAATACTCTTACCAGTTTTGAAGAAAATCTATAGTACCTATCTGCAATTCCTGTCACTTCTTCCTCGAAATCGTATTAATGAAATCACTCTCGATTTCCACTTAAACGCTTATCTACGTGCTGAATAGCAATAAAACGTTTTACGATCGGTAATCGATGTTTTGACAACGAATCTCGTTTCGGATGTCAATTGAATAATTTAGCTCGGGATGAAAGCAACTTAGAGGCAGTATGGGAATTCCAGCTGTTTGAAGAAAAGTGAATTTACTTTACAATACGGACATACTATCAAGTCAACAACAGTCAGTTGCTTGGTCTGGTCAAGCAATTCGTCAAATCGCGAATCATCATCCCACATGCCCTTCGCAAGAACCCGACAACGTGGCCGTTTCTTAAGGAGCGGTAGGGCTGGAAATCCGTCCGAACTGGACAAAAAGTAAGGCCAGGCGCACAGTGTGTATACGTTTTGTCAATAAATGCAACAAGCAATGCATAAAATGAACTCTATCTCTCTAAAAGAAGATTCACTTTCTAACGCGTGGCTTTCTATTTTTTTCACATAGTACTTAGGGACGCTTTTGACCACCAAATAATAAGAATAAGTTAATAAGAAATGGGTTGTGACAACCCACAACCCATTGCGTTATGTTTTAAATATACGACGGAAACTCGACGACGGTGACAAACGACGGTGACGGTCGACGGTGTTAAATTAATTAACTCCGATGGCTCAGCGACGCAAAGTGTGTCTTGGTGTCTGAAACGAACCTCTCTAAGCAATATCAGCCTAGTTCAGAGTCCGGAGTTCGCGTAAACTCTAGGGTTGGATTGGATTCCACAATATTCATTTTGCAGCAACGCCCATACTGCAGCATAAATGTATTGGAATTCAATATTTAGCGTACAGACGTCTTGATATATAAGTACATTGGCTATTTGGCATTCGACTTGCGAGATTGAATTTTGTTGATGTGGCAGTTTAATAGACAATTTGTTGATCTTCAATCGCTTTTAATATCAACAATTGTTTAACGTTGATAGGAAAAAAAACGGATATGTACAGTCAGCGACAAAAGTAGGTGATCTTGCAAGATATTTCAAATGTGTTTTAGATCAGTAATGATTAGGATGTTTTACATTTTCCAAGGTAGCGAGCGTTATGACGACAACATAACACACCGGATTTTAAGTGATAATGCGGTCAAAGGTTTAAATGATGAGGGTAATTGGAAAATGTGTTATTGGTCCAATTCAATCAATTAGTAATAAGAATAAAATTTTCAATGTGATCGCGCCAAAAAAATTACCTGCCGGGCGTTTCTTGCTTTTCTTTTGCCGGCGTAAGGAGGTTGGAACATGCGTTTTGTTAGTTTGACGTTTTAAAGTGATCACAATGTATCCTATTGAATAAATAAAAATTGACTTTTTTTTTTTTTGGTAAGCGTAACTTTTGTCGTTGCCTGTACGATTAATATTTATAATTATTTTTTATCCTACTTCGATAATTAAGTTTCGTTGGAATTCTGGAGTTATAGTTAAATACGTATCGCTGAAACACACGTTTTTCTAGAAACGAGATGACGCACTTTTGTGTTTAAAATCGTTTTATATTTGAACAAACGTTCTCGATTCGAGAAGACCAAAACCAAGTGTGATAATTGATAAAACATCGTGAAGGAACCATAGCTTGGTGATAAGGCATTTTCTAGTGCTCGCCTGGTTGGCTACCTAAAGCTGTCGCCAAGCACCGCCTATTGGTATGTTCGGCAGCCTCACTTGAGAGCCAGTTCCTATCCAGGTGTAGCGTGACGCCACCTTCAACCCCATCGTCACTTAACATCAGGTGACTTGCGGTCAAAAGTACCCTGTAATACGAATAAAAAAACAAACAAGCCAGAAAAGAAAATACCTAAGAAAGCATATCTTTTTCCACGTCTCAGATTTCTCGCGAGCAATATATTATTTTGTATTCATATCTAGCCACTGACGGGCAATAACTTGTTTTATATATGACTGGATATCTTACTTGGTTCATCGTAATCCTACTAATATCATACATGTGTAAGTTTTGTGAGGATGGATGGATGATGTTACTCTTTACCGAACGAATTTGAGAGGAATGGAGATAGCATTTACCTTAGATTAACAAACGGGCTACTTTTCATCCCAGTTTTTGCGGGATAGCGGGAAAAATGCGGGACTAGACTTAACATAGTACAAAGCCGCTTCCCGCTGTATGTCCCTATGTATGCTTAGATCTTAAATACGGATTTTGATGCGGTTTTTTTTAAATAGAGTGATTCAAGAGGAAGGTTTATATATATGTGTAATATCTACACATTATGGTACAGAAAAGCCGAAAAATTCAAAGATTTGTAAAAAACTACATTGCATCCGCGCGACGCCGGGGCGGGTCGCTAGTTGTTTTTAAGCTTAAGTAATACGTTCCTCTATTTAGGAGTATAATTTTCTTTCAGAGAGAACGGACTGTAGTCTACCACGCTGGCCCAGTGCGGGCTGGTAGATATCACACTTTCGATTGAATTAATTCAATTTGAAACTAAACCCTCTTCCCTCTCATATGGTCGAGGAGAGCGATGGCTGGCACATGCGTCAGCTCGTGAACGGGTGCTGCTTGTGGGGTCTGGTCTGTTTTGGTTGTGATCCCGCAACTCATTAATATTCATGTTCCCATATCCCAATGTGTAAAACCAAACTAGAGAAATATTATAAGTAAAGCTAATTAAAAAATATCGGACCATTAGATGACAAAAAAAAACTTGGAATTTTAGTGAACTTCTCCAATTCAATCAATTAGTAATAAGAATAAAATTGTCAATGTGATCGTGCCAAAAAAATTACCTGCCGGGCGTTTCTTGCCTGTTCTTTTGCCGGCGTAAGGAGGTTGGAACAGGCGTAGCTAGTTTTAAGTTTGACGTTTTAAAGTGATCACAATGTATCCTATTGAATAAAGACAAATTGACTTTTGACTTTTAAAAACGCTCTGCCACGCCACCTCTCCTCGCTCGGTCATCAAAATAAATTAAAACAGCTCACCACTAAAAACCACATTCAAAATATCTCATTACAACACAAATCAGTAAAACGGCTCGCAAACAAAGCGAGACACAGTAAAAGGAGCAGTAAACTTCTTAATTAAGATTTCTGAGCTGAAACTAACAATAAAACCTGGAATGGTCTGAGCTGGCTGTAAACCGCATTTGCATCTGCTTGTGTAGTTTTATAATTCGTTGTGGAAGCTGCTTTATAACAATGACGTTTTTTTGAAAGAAGCATGGCGGGACCTTTGTTCTGAAGTGTCCAAACCAAAATAGGTTTAAAACGCGAATAGAACTATTAATCGTACACTAGTTACCGCTAAGCCGCGTGTGAGCAAAAAAGTAAAAAAAACTTTATTGTATTTACCTAATTCCTTTTTGTAATAATTTATTATATTTTTTTAAGAATAAGAATAAGAATCATTTATTTGCAACAAATACATAGTAAAAAAAAATATAATATTATAATTATTTTATAAAATATTTTTTGTTCTGACTTTTAAGTTGACGTTTATGTAATAAATGAATATGAATATGAAGTCTGGTCTTAAGGTCTATCATCTAAGTTTTGACAGCTGAGCCCGTTTCTTAGCTTAGTACTGACTTTACCACATTTTTATTAGTATGAAATTAAACTTCCTACATGATGTTTTTTTTTACTATTTACAGGGTAGCGTTTGACCACAAGTCACCTGATGTTAAGTGATGATGTGGTCGAAGGTGGCGCCACGCTACACCTGGACCGGGAACTGGCTCTCAAGTGAGGCTGCCGGAACACACCGATAGGTGCTTGGCGACAGATTCTTAATAAGAGGGTGGCTAGCCAGGCGAGTACCTACTAGAAAATACCCTACCACCAAGCTATGGTTTCATCACGATGTTTTCCGTCACCGAAAGCTCAAGCTCATTGTAGGGTTCGAACCCACGTCCTACGGATCGCAAGTAGACGTCACTACCACTGAGCCATCATCGCTATATATGATATTATTACGTTGGGCCACATCAGATTCACTTAGCTTCTCAATTAGTAGAATTACAACTATTATGATGGCCAGTTATCGTCGACACAGGCATGTATGGCGCGCCGTACAAATTCCATTTCTAGCTAGCAATTCTGTCGCGAGCCAAATGTGACCGTTTACGTACGGCCTAATTGAATCGTCCGAGACAGTTGGCGTTACAAAAGTGGTAAACGGTAACAATTGTTCTAATATTATGTGTGTAAAAACTGAGAAGAGATTTCTTTTCAGTTTTAATTTCAACTAGCTGTTCCTTGTGAAAGCGCGGGGAACAGCTAAAAGTCAAAAAAGTCAAAAGTCAATTTTTATTTATTCAATAGGATACATTGTGATCACTTTAAAACGTCAAACTTAAAACTAGCTACGCCTGTTCCAACCTCCTTACGCCGGCAAAAGAACAGAAAAAGAAACGCCCGGAAGGTAATTTTTTTGGCGCGATCACATTGACAATTTTATTCTTATTACTAATTGATTGAATTGGAGCAAGTTCACTAAAATCCCAAGTTTTTTTTTTGTCATCTAATTGTCCGATATTATTTAATTAGCTTTACTAATAAGATTTCTCTTGTTTGGTTTTACAAATTGGGATATGGGAACATTAATATTAACGAGTTGCGGGATCACAACCAAAGCAGACCAGACCGCACAAGCAACACCCGTTCACGAGTTGACGCATGTGCCAGCCATCGCTCTCCTCGACCATATGAGAGGGAAGAGGGCGACCCGACACACGACGCCGCCGCAAGCAAAGTCACTTTCGTGAGCATGACTGTTTTGGCTAGTATACATATAATTCAGACGTAAAATAAAATGGACTGAAATACAATAAGTCTGTACGTACGAGTCCCAGTCTAGAGCTAAATTTTACACTCGCCAGCCAAAGAACATGTCTGTGTCGAAATTCAGCTATTATGTACTGAAAGAACCGTGAAACTCCGGTAAAATTTCTCAATGTGCTACGTGGGTGCGGGGGAGGCATCATCCCTCTCGACCGGCTAGTTTCTAGGCGCAGCACGCGCCACACCTCTTATTTACGGGTATCACATTGAATCCGTGCGACTTGAATTGTGAAAACTGCCTTGTATAGAATAGAATATAGCAAAATCCCGAAAGAAACTAGGTACTAGACTCGACAGCTAAATAGAAGTCCATTTAAAACAAAATCTTATTAGCAAAGCTTTTTATAAAATATCGGACTATTTAGATGACAAACAAATTTGGGATTGTTGTGGACCTAAGCTCCAAGTATTTGCTTTGTGTCTGTGTTAGTTAGACTTGAAATTTTGTCATGAATTTAAGAGGTCGCCGTGATAAAAAATGAATCTGATATCGGTTAGAAAACTGACACATCGCGGGGCACCACACTCCACAACCCGCCTTCACATTAGCTTCTCTGTATGTTTTGTAATTGCTGAGAAAAAAGGAGATCCCTGCAGCCAATGTCGCCAATTCTTCATCTTAACATGGGATTTCGTTGAAGAAATGTACACAATTACACATACCATTGAAAGAGTTGCGGACTTTATGGAGCCTAGTCTCTCAACACAGCTGTTGTATCTGAACCATACAATTTAAAAATGCTCAACAGTGGTCGTCAGTATGACAAAAAAAGTGTTTTAAAAATGGCAGCAGCAGCTGTCTTCCCCACTCAGGCCGAATACACGGCCTATCCCACAGGTGGGTAGTTTGTAGGCTTCCCACGCGCCACAACCTTTTATTTACGGCTGTAACATTGCAGATGTGACTCGAATATTTTCACAACTAGACTGAATTTTAGAACATTCGTATACACACATACTGCTTCTATTTTCTGTTATCGGTTGAAAATCTGGTCTGCGGGAACAAAGAATATAGACGGCTATACATTTTCCGTATCCAAAGGGGAAAACGGGACCCTATTACTAGGACTCCGCTGTCCTTCCGTCTGTCTGTCTGTCACCAAGCTGTATCTCATGAACCGTGATAGTTAGACAGTTAAAATTTTCACAGATGATGTATTTCTGTTGCCGCTATAAAAACAGAATAAAACAAATTTTTAAGGGGGCTCCCATACAACAAACGTAATTTTTTTTTGTCGTTTTTATAGATAATGGTACGGAACTCTTCGTGCTCAAGTCCGACTCGCACTTGGCTGGTTTTTTTTATGTAATAAAATGGCAAACAAGCAGACGGCCCGCCTGATGGAAAGCGGTCACTTTCACCTATGGACATTTTGCGACAGTAATGGTGTTGCCAAAGCGTTGCCGACCTGCTAAAATATGATCAAAGACATAAATTTTGGCGGTGATGTGGCGACATCGTCCGTTAATCCCTCGGTCTCGAAAAGGAGGCGTAAACATCGCCAGCAAAATCGTAAACGTAAACGAAAGCAAGCAATACGAAAACAGTGAGCGATATATCAGCATTAACTCAAGATATACTGCTGAGTGGAGATTGCAAGATTGAGTCGAAAATTGGGGTTAATTACGATCATTTTACGCGATAAATGTAATCGATAATTAAAACAAATATCTATCTATCTATACTAATATTATAAAGAGGTAAAGTTGCAGGAGGTAATCTCTGGATCTACTGACCGATTTTGAGTAAATTTTTACCAATAGAAAGTCACGTTATTTGTGTCACACAGGCTTTAGTTTATCCGGAAATGTTTAATAAATAAATATCCACCCGTCCAAAGCCGGGTTGTCCGCTACTATATAAGTAAAAAGTGGGTTCCGGCTGAAAATCAGTAACGGAGGCTGGTGTACAGCCGCAATGTCGCACCTGTATATTTTATGTGTGATTGTTACTTTTTGATCTTGTCCCTAATTTGTGCGATATTGTGTGTGTCAATCGCCGAAATGTATGTACGCGCATAACTTTAGAACGACTGCACCAAATTGGATAATTCTGTTTTGTTGGTATCTTGATTGTCAGGACAAGGTTTGTATGAATTTTATTTTTCGAAAATCCGCCGCGCAATTGTCCACAACAGAGTGCTTTTTCCGGTGGGAATTTTGTACACAATAGATATAAGAAGATTCCTTTCCTTACAATATTATTTATTCCATGCCACTGGCTTCCACCACAATCTAGCGAGACACCTTCATCGTTACGCGAGGGACGCCACCAAATTTTTAAAACAAAACAGTTTAAAAACACTTGTTCAAATTCATTAAAATTTCGTATTCCGTCATCTGAAGCAAACAACGTTTTGTCTTTAAATACTTCGACTATTATTAGAACAAAGAAAATTACGCATGTTTTGTTGTTAATTCACTTGATTCAAAATTATTGTCGGAGGATTGTAACAACCGGTTATAATTTTGAAGGCCTTTGAGCAGCCTGAAAACTGCGATAATAGAGACCGTGTTAAAAATTGACAATAAGATCAAATTTACCGAAATTTGGTATGACATTTAACTTACGGAGGTTTAGAAAACCGGCCCTTAATCAACGTTTTTTTTTAGTACTCGCCTGGCTAGCTACCACCCTCTTGTTAAGAATCTGTCGCCAAGCACCTATCGGTGTGTTCCGGCAGCCACACTTGAGAGCCAGTTCCCAGTCCAGGTGTAGCGTGGCGCCATCTTCGACCACATCCTTGCCAGAGTCTGTTTTTCCCGATCGCTATAATTTGGGGATCTTCAAGGCAAGAGTGAACAGGTACCTTCTGGGTGTGCGTGCTACACCGTCGACCGCATCATCGCTTGACAACAAGCGGGATGGCGGTCAAACGCACACCTATTAGCAATTAAAAAAAAAAAAAAAACATCGTCACTTAACATCAGGTGACTTGTGGTCAAACGCTACCCTGTAAATAGTAAAAAAAAAAAAAAAAAACGTCAAATTAAACTATTCGTAAGCTCAAATCGCTTCCATCTCCATCGGTAAAAAGCGTTCGTAAAATTTTACTGAAATTAAACGAACAGATTTCTATACCACGGAAAATTTGACATAATAAGTTAAAAATTACCCAAATTCGGTATGACATTATAACTAACGGACGTTTATAAAACCGGCCCCGAGTGTGTCCCACACTGCAACAACAAATTGTTGTAACGTCACGTGCCGATAAAACTCCACCGCGACAGGACGATATTTCACAGCGGAATTTAATATCCGCTGTATTTTTCCCAGTTCACAAGATATTTTACAAGATACTGTATCTTTTGCCATTGCACTTTAGTCTAAGATAAATGTGTGTCGGATGGAATCCAATCGTAAATGATTGTTGTGTGTTTAAGTTTAAATTACGATAGAGAATTATACATTACAACAGGTACAAAAAACCCGACCCAAAATAAAGTACCCTATGTCAATCCCACAATAAAAACGAATCTAATGACACCTCATATGTTTAAATCCGTCACGCCATTTAGGCTACAGGCCGTGCCAAAGAAATATACATACATACATACACTCGAAAAACATAACCCTCCTTGTTTCGCAGTTGGATAAAAAGTACGGTTAACGACGCCGCTATGTCCATTATAAACTTAGATTTGTTAACCCACAAAAAAGCCAACTAACTAATCGGCTGATCAGCCTAGACACAATCTGTCTCGGAGAGGCGCGCAATTGTAATTTATACGCACGGACTCTATCTACCCTTTTTACGAATACATCTACCCCCTCCTCATAAACGATTTACCCCCTTTTGAAATACCCGCTGGAAGTAGGTTTTGAAACAGGATATTTATCATGTACTAGCTGCGCCCCGCGGTTTCACCCGCATCTTCCCGTTATCCCGCAAGAACTTTTAATAAGCTATCTCCATTCCAAATTTCTCTCGAGAAAGAGCAACAAACACTCGTCCATCCACCCACACTCACAAACTTTCACGTTTATAATATTAGTAGGATTCACCCTTTTTTGAAATGCCTCCAACCGCTGGAATTAGTTTTTGATGTATTTGATTTAGGTGTATCGAAGGGGGAATGAATAAAGCGATGACGGCTGATTAATAGATGGGACCAGGGCAAGAAAAAGATGCCTATATCGAAAACTCAAACAAAAACAAATAAGTATATATCTCGTTTCAAAACCTAATACTAATGGTAATGACCGAGGCAGTTTAAAAAAAGTATACGTTCTCCCAAAACCGACCGGGGCTGTTATAAAACATAACAATCCAATAAATCGACGCATAAACATCGATATGGGTTAGTACTTAGCGATTAAGGGCGGGTACACACTGAACGGTTTCCGGATGAGACGTCCGGTTTGGGCGGAGAGGTTTTTATAGGTACTTAAAGATTGTACGAGAAGGATAATGTTGAAGGAGATAACTATGGAAGGATAACGAGACATGGGCTAAAAAGCAATCGAATCTTTTTATTTAGTTTTTCCTCGTCGTGTTTTACCGCTATAATATACAACTACAACTACATTTATATACTACCATTATAATCACCTGATGTTAACAGACGATGAAGTCAAAGGTTGGACACGACGACAGTTGGACCAGAAACTACGTACATATAGCTGTGGTTTTCAAACAATAGTTTGACATATGTTACGTCTAATCAAGGTGCAGAAATAATTTCGACACAGTCAACGACAAAAGTAGCCGATCAAGATCAATATTTTATTAGATTACCAAGTATGCAATTAAAAAAATAATTTAAAGTTGAGTGCCTTTATCCGTTGATCATGCGTGACAAAAAGTTTGTCTTCCTCACCTTTTCAACGTCTGTGCAGGGCCTTAGGTAAATATTGCCGGCTACAGTGTACCGACCGGATCACCGAACCTCCCGGATGTGACCGGGCAATAACTTTATTTGCATAAACCTCAACCATAAACTCGAGAACTTGGTGCCCATAAACCGTCCTTAAACCGTTAACCTCGCCGGTTCTAAGTGATAGTATAACTTCAATCATGACCAATTAAACTGTTTAATCGCGTGCTCTAAACCCTAACCGCCGGTTAACGTTCGCTGAGGAAATGGGCTTGAAATAAAAATGTGAATAAGGTAGAGATGCAACGTAGAGCTGAACTTTTTGGTGGGAACTGAATGGTTAACATGAAAATTTTATTTTCTTGTCCGAAACTTGTTTCGTGTTTTTCGAGTGATAATATGTGTGATATTAGTGTTAAATACTGTTTTGCATTTTCTAAAACTATACTAAAATTGACAGGTCTAAAAGAATTGCTGACCTTGTCTGGCCACGAAAGTTAGAAAAGCACATCCCAGTTTCAGAGTCGACACCATTGGTGGATCATTATTAACCATTATACATTCGTTAATGTGTACGAGTGAAGGAAATTGAAACAAAGTTGTTAAAACAGACTTCTCTAGTTGCTCCCAAAAAGTCCGTGTAAAGTTTATGTAAAGTGCCACTACTTTACTAGTGACGTCGGCTTTCGATCCGGAGGACGTGGGGTCGAATCCTACAATGAGCTGGAGCTTTTGGTGAAGGAAAACACCGTGATGAAACCATAGCTTGGTGGGAGGCCCTTTTCTAATGCTTTTCTGGCTAACTACCACTAGTTAAAAATCTGTCGCCAAGCACCTATCGATGCGATCCGGCAGTCTCACTTGAGAGCCAGTTCCCAGTCCAAGTGTAGCGTGGCGCCATCTTCGACCACATCGTCACTTAACATCAGGTGACTTGTGGTCAAACGCTACCCTGTAAGTAGAAAAAAACCCATTTAATACTGACACTGCGCACTGGTTAAACACACACATGTGTGTTACCATAAATAAAAAAAAAAATACAGCTGCTCCGGGACAAATATTTGTACACTGATAGACTATACAGACCGAAAAAGGGGATTTCATCATCATCATCAGCCTGTATCAGTGCACTGCTGGACATAGGCCTCTCCCATGATATGCCAGTGAGCCCGGTCTTCGGCTTTTTTCATCCAACCACTGCCAGCCACTCGAAAAAGGGGATTTAATAGTCCGTAAATCATTCTAGCCTCACTTTAATCTGGTACAGTCAGCGACAAAAGTAGCTGATCATACTAGATTTTCCAAATGCGAATTCGAACAGTAATGTTTGTTTATTCTTTACACCTTACGTGGCAGTATTTGACCACACCATAACACACCTGATTGTACGTACTAATGTGGTCAATAGTTGGTTTTTAAGATGATGACAGTAATCTGAAAATGTACATTTGTTCAGCGACTTTTGTCGTTGACTGTACAGTCAGCGACAAAAGTAGCTGATCGCACTCGATTTTAAGTATATTTTTGATCAGTAATGTTTGGTTTTTCTTTACCACTTACAAGGTAGCGTTTGACCACAATACAACACACCTGATGTTTGGTGATGATGCGGTCAAAGGTTGGTGTTAACGATGATGAAGGTGGTCGGAAAAGTTGCTACAGTCAGCGACAAAAACCTTAAAAGCTGGTCGTACTCGATTTTTCAAATATGTTTTAGATCAATAATGTTTCGGTTTTTTACAACTTACAAGGAAACGTTTAATCTCAACACAACAACACGCTTATGTTAAGTGATGATGCGGTAAAAGGTCGGTGTTTAAGATTATGAAGGTAACAGGAAATATTGTTATTGTTCAGCTACTCAGAGGAGAGCGATGGCTGGCACATGCGTCAACTCGTGAACGGGTGCTGCTTGTGGGGTCTGGTCTGCTTTGGTTGTGATCCCGTGACTCGTTAATATTCATGTTTCTACATCCCAATGTACACAACCAACCAAGAGAAATCTTATTAGTAGGTAAAGCTTATTAAAAAATATCGGACTATTTAGATGACAAAAAATGATTGGGATTTTACTGAATTTGCTCCAATTCAATCGATTAGTAAGTAATAAGAATAAAATTGTCAATGTGATCGCACCAAAAATATTACCTGCCGGGCATTTGCCTGTTTTTTTGCCGGCGTAAGGAGGTTGGAACAGGCGTAGTTATTCTTAGGTTTGACGTTTTAAAGTGATCACAATGTATCCTATTGAATAAAAAACATTTGACTTTGACTTTAACTTTTATCGCTGACTGTACACACAAAACACTGCGAATCACACCCGGGGCACAGATATATCACCGGTACAGATGGTACGTATGCAAAAGAACTACCTACATAAATTGGTATCGGTTAGTATCGCCTAGTATTGGTAGTAATTGCATCCCCACTTCAATCCCTAGACAGCCGTAAACATTTACACTGAAATTGGCTTAACGGTCAGAATATAAAAATGAAATAAATAAAAAAAACAGACAAGTACGAGGACCTCTCGTTAAGAGGGTTCCGTACCATTCCGTTTTCCGTGAGAACTTTGACACTTGGTAGGAGCTATATATTCTCTTTTTTCTAGAATTTAGGCCTGTAGTTTCGGAGGTTAGAGAGAGGACTGACTTGCTTATGGTTTCTTTAGTATATTTTTAATGATGCCATGATGCACTTAAATTATTTATAATACTAATTTTGCCGTCTAAAGTCAATCCCTAATTTTTTTTTTTTAAAGTAGTTTCTACATAAGCGGATACTTCTATACTAGTACAATCTAGCCTATAATGGCTAATAAGTAATTTAAATATAACGTAAGTTGCTAGGTAGAGTATAACTAAGAATGTATCCATTAGCACTTTTCTTATTGTCTCTATTAAGGGGAAGGCACTTTGTTTTTGTGTTCTTTATAGGTAGCACTCACTGAACTACGTATTGTTTGCACTCATTTACACTAACTCAAAAGGTTTTGTCCTTTTCAGTCTTCCCACAATGTCCGTGTTGTCCCTAAATAAGGGGATTACTTTATTTACTATACATTATGACCATGTTTGGGTTCCCTAAATAGATCCGGAGAAAATATGCTGCGACAGTCCAACAGACACGAGAGATCCTATAAAGGTTCCGTTTGTCACCGTCTTCACGGAACCCTTAAAGTAATAAAACCATATCGTTAACACCTAGTTAGGTATTAAATAGGAAACTTTTCAGTACCTAGTCAAGTTAAGGATTTAAGGAAAAGTGCTTAACCGTCGAGTGGTTGAGTGGTTAAAAATATGGCCGAGTTTACGATGTCTTGCATTAATAGCTTCATTACAGAAAATTTATTATGAGAGAGCGTTTAAACGCGACTCGAAATTGCGAAAAATAAGGCTCAAAACCATGAAAGAAAACATTCTATGACTTCTTACAGTTTTATAGCGTTTGACCACAAGTCACCTGGTGTTAAGTGACGATGTGGTCGAAGGTGGTGCCACGCTACTGGACTGGGAACTGGCTCTCAAGTGAGACTGCCGGAACACACCGATAGGTGCTTGGTTGCTTAGTGAGCACTAGAAAATGCCTTACCACGAAGCTATGGTTTCATCACGGTGTTTTCCTTCACCGAAAGCTCAAGCTCATTGTAGGATTCGGACCCACGACTTACGGGTCGCAAGCCGACATCACTACCACCGTGCCGAAATTGCTTCAATTACCGGATCTGCATGCCAGAATTAGTGTGAACTTACCTGAAACAAAAAAGTCATACATTAGTCATTTATTCTAATTTTATTAATCAAACTAGCTGCGCCACGCGGTTTCACCCGCAACTTCCCGTTATCCCGCAGTATCCTTTTTCCGGGATAAAAACTAGCCTATGTGTTAATCCAGAGTATAATCTATCTCCATTCCAAATTTCATTCAGATCCGTTCTGTAGTTTTTGCGTGAAAGAGTAACACCCATCCATACTCACAAACATTCACGTTTATAACATTAGTAGGATTTTCTAGTACACGTTTTATTTTATCTAAAACAAACACAAATCATTTCATTTTTAACTATCCAATACATTTTCTAACAATACAACTAGGGCCATAAATAAGTGCACGTCCCGTACCATAAAATAGGACACCACGCAGCGCCGGTGTCCCATTAAGGAGGCCATAAGTGTACCGAGCAATTTTAAACAAAATCTTTACACGGCATTAAGACAGTAAACAAGGCTTTTACTGACGTATATATGGCAAAATGGAACATGTGCAGTGTACCACAACACTCTAGGGACAAGTGGGGGGAAGAGAGAGAGGGGGGTAATGAATTCTTGAAGAACAGCTTTTATAGTTCAGCTAGCTGTTCCCCCGCGTGGGCTACAGCTTTATGCATGCAAAGTCTCAGCCCGATCGGTTTAAAATTGAAGTTTAATACAAACTTTCATCCCCTATTTTATCCTTTTGGGAGTGGAATTAATCAAAATCCTTTCATAGCGGATGCCTACGTCATAACATCTACCTGCATGCCAAATTTCAGCCCGATCCGTCCAGTGGTTTGGGCTGTGCGTTGATAGATCACTATGTCAGTCAGTCACCTTTGAGTTATATATATTTAGATGTCGTGTGCTACGCTCAAAATGGCGACAGTTTTTCTAAGACGGCTTACACATAATCACAACGTTAAAATTGCATTATTTTTATTCTGCACTAACTGTTTTCGTACAGGAGAAGAGTGGCGTTTCCACCCAACAACACAATTTCGTTAGAAAATCTTTTTATTATGCCATCAGAATCATCTAGATATAAAACTATTAGGTACATTTATGAATCATTAAATAAAAATCAAACATGCATACCTACATAATCCATACATATTATCAAAAACTGATCTACATTCAATCTGTAGAGCTCTTAAAAGTCAAGGTCAGATATTGACTGATTATAAATTAACTACGATTTATGATTATGAGATACTTTAGCCATCCGGTCGGTCAAAATATTTAAATCAGTCTGTCAGAATTGGTTGTATTATTTTTTTTAGTTTCATAATTTATGCAAATTTGTTTTTTTTAACAAGTTTGCTCGCTCTCGGTATTATGAAAGAGGCCGCAAATGCAGTGTTATCCGTGATACTCGCTCGGTGCGCATTAATTACGGGAGCGAAATGAGCGATTCCGAAAACTGAATTAGTCAGACGCATTCTTTTGTTTATAAAATAAAACTGCACCGTTTTTAACGTGCACTTTTGCAAATTAAACCAATACCAATTTCGCTCGCACCTTGCGCCCGCAGCACAGTTATGAAGAAAGTCGACGAATGCGCAAGTTTCCGCGATACAAAGGCGAGCTCGGAGCGCTTTAATTAATTCGTGCGAGCGATATGATATGAGCGATTGCGGAATTGCATTAGTCAGTACCGATGCCAGCACAAAGGACTTGTGTGTATTCAAACATAACTAACTAAATATCGTATACGTACGTGGCTTCTTTGATCGGAAACTGTGAATAGTTGAATACCGCTCACAGATATATCTAAATAATACATACAGCTTAAGATTTTAAAAGAAAATGTTAAAATAAAAATATTATATACGTTCACAGTATTTTTTGCGTGAAAGAGTAACAAACATCCATCCATCCATACCCACCTACTCACAAACTTTCACGTTTATAATATTAAGGATATAAATGAAATGAAATGAAAATGAGCGAAATGAGCGAATGGGGTTCGATTTTATCCTTATAATCCTTATTTCTTATAAATTAGCCCTTTCATTTGATACGTCACTTATTGACAGACACATGAGTAACACATTTTCGATGGGATCTGCGGAACTCTAAATACTAATTGCGGACGCAAGCCATAAAACATTTTATAAAAAAAAAACGAAGTCACATTTTGAAGGCCACCTGTGTGAATTCGATCAATCTAATTAAGGCTGAGATTACAGGATTAAGCTAGAAAAATAAACTCTTCAATAACCAAATTTTTAACCCTAACTAGCAACTCCTTGCGATTAGGATCCCTTTTCCGGGATAACTAGTAAGCTAAGTGTAAATCCAATAAGAATTTGCAAGTTGAAATGGCAATGGGCAGGCCACATCGCTCGACGAACCGATAACCGATGGGGAAGAAAGGTTCTCGAGTGGCGACCACGAACCGGCAGACGCTCTGTAGGTAGGCGTCCCACTAGGCAGAGCGACGACATTGTAAGAGTCGCGGGGAGCCGATGGATGCAAATGGCTAATTGAATAAGAATCATTTATTTGCAACAGATTGTACAAAAATACAAATAACATTATGTAGTAACTACAAAAGACGCATTGTTGCAGCCTGGCATCAAATCAGCGTTGTTCTGGTCGATCGACCAGCGCTGGTCTTCCGTTGAAGCCGTTTTTGTTGACGTCACTGGCATGAAGGTAATTTATAAAAATCAAGATATTGAAACAAATACATTTTTATCCTAAAAAACAATGATCATTATCAGCCTGTATCTGTCCACTGCTGGGCATAAGCCTCTCCCAAGGTACGCCACTGAGCCCGGTCTTCGGCTCTTCTCATCCAACTACTGGCAGCCATTCGGCGCAAGTCGTCGCTCCACCTAGTCGCAGGGCGTCCTACGCTACGTTAGCCAAGTCGCGGTCTCCAGTCAAGAACACGTCTACACCAACGATTGTCGGTTCTGCGGTTTATATGACCAGCCCACTCACTGCCACTGTATTTATTACATCTTACAATAAATTTAAAAACGAAAAAGAAAAACAGATGACTTCTGCAACATTGCAAGCAGAACACAAGCATTACCATTAATTACTCACACAACTATGTAACTTACTCATTTACACAGTACATTAATAACCACCCGTCGGCGTCGTCCCCTTCAATCTTGCATTGCAATACCGCGAATTAAATGTTGAAAAAAAAAAACTGTCACAATGTCACCCACGGTTGGTGACACTTTGTCGAACGAAACGAATAAAAAAAAAAGCGGTTGAATATCGGATGTATGTGGGACGAAACGCACCTGAGCTTGTATGCAATGTTAGGCGGGTTACACACCACCATGCAACATGGAGGACTAATTGGTACTAAAACACTAGGGCTGACACTTGCCTATCCGCGAACACGCACTGGGCCCGCGTTGAGGATTACAGCTCTGTGCAAAGCGCATCTGCTTTTGTATTTTGGTTCTTTTTATGCTTTGTTTGAAAATGGATTTGTTTTTCGTTCCGATCTGGCGCGAAGGACCAAAATGTAGTTGATAGGACTATCAAAAGGTAGCTGCTAGGACTGTGGGACTGATATACGGACGAAAACGATGAGTTCGGTTCGGTGTAAAAGTGTATGATGATAGAAAAAACAGCAGAAACAAAAAAAACAATTCATATTCAAACAAAACCCAAAAAAGGAACTAACATACAAAAGCAGCCAGTTGCCAAAGAGGTGCGTTCTGCACAAGCCCAAACTCTTTCTCTCTCTAAAAGATGTGTAATAGGCTGATGATGATGATGATGATGATGATGAGTAAGCAGTATCTGAACAATTCTGATGCAAGGAAAGTATTTAAAAAAACTGAGGTTTACTATTTCAGAGGTCACTCGCAGAAACCAAATGTTAATTTATGGTATTAGAATTTTGATACCTTTCTATCGGGAGTTACTGGACAGGTTTAGTTGGGTATACGTGATAAAAAATATGTAAAAAAATTACGTCAACATTCTTTTACATTTTTAAACACATTAGCCAAACACCCGTTGAGTGATTTGTTTGACAGTAAATGTCATCTCAAAACTCTTACAATGAGTAATTACAGAAAAGTTATGATAAAAAAATTGTTGTCGTCTTCTTTTAAAAAATGTCTGGACGCATTGTACTATTATATTATTAAGGTACAAAATCATTTCAAATTATGTTGTATAATTTTAAATTTACCATAAAACATTTGTAAAAAATTTATTTAAAAGTAAAATTACGTGACCTGCTGTGATTCTTCACACTTCGTCACTTAATTTACTTGCAATATAAATACTTTTAAATTTTTTGCACTTCTCCATGTAGGTTAAATGATTAATTATATTTTAAGCCCCGGCAAAATTATAATCGTATTTAAAAAAGTTATAAATGTAAATATTGTACTCGTGCATATTGATTTGATATAATATACATCTCCATTTAGACTCATTATTATTCCACAACCTTATAGTTTCTACATGAACCTTCCCCAATCCAATCAATTCAACCGCTCGCAGCTGCCAATCGTTTCCACAGAATCGTCTCCAGAAATACTCATCAAACACACTCATCAATCACAGAACAAAAAAAAAGTTACGTCTGTCTCGAGCCTAAAGCCGAAAAATCGCTTTTGGCATTGATCCAGATCTACGATATTGTGCATATCTCGTTTGGCTACAGTGTTCCACGCGTGAATTTCAATCTAGAGATGGGTCAACTCGAGTTCGCAATTCGAATTAACTCGAGTTGTACTCAACTCGGATTTACTCGAGTCGGATCTTACGAACTTGAGTTCGAGGCTGACTGACGGGTGGCGGGCGGTTGATGAATTAGAGAGTCGATTCCGTTGTGCAATATAACTAATGTAAATAACTTGCGCCCGAAATAAATAATCGATCCTGATCCGTTATTCGCGGTTTTGGATCGATATGTCATCAGTAGTAACATGTCAAGCCCTTGTACTAAAATGACATATTATGACATGATTGTATATCGATCCAAAACCGCGGATAACGGATCAGGATCGATTTATTAATTTCGGGCGTTAGCTGCGTCTCGAGGTGTCACCCGCGTAATTCGAGAGTCCCGTGAGAATTTCGGAGTAAAAAAAATTGCCTATGTATTATTAGTTTAGGTATTCAGCTACCTACATGCCAAAGTTTCATCGTAATCGGTTCATGGCGTAAAGTGGTACCTTAAATATTAATTTAGCTTTATTCTGCCTGACAATTAGAATCGATTAAACTCGAGTTAAATGAAATTTAATTCGAGTCGACTCGAGTTGAATTTATTCCGAGTCGGCCCGTAACTATTTCAATCTCTTAATTTAAGCTTTATTATTAAGGTATTAAAGTTTATTTTCTCAGCGGGTCCGATTCGCAGGGTTGTACGGGCGTCCCCTCGGGCGTGATTCACGCGAGGATTATTCAATGTTTTTAAACTGGTCGTTGCCAATTTGGAACGGTGACGAAGTCGTGTGTTCTGGGTTTAATAGTTTTATTTTCTTTTGATAAATGTAGAGAGGGACGAGTGCAATGCACTCGGTGCAGAGGACGTAAGAGCAAGACAGGAGATTTATAGATAGACTAGCTGCGCCCCGCGGTTTCACCCGCGCCAACTGCAGTTTATCGCAATAAAACATTTTTTCTTTTCTAAGAACCTTCTCCTGGCAATAACAAACACAAAAAATAAAGAATTAGTGAAATCGGTTCAGCCGTTCACGCGTGATGCCGTGACCAAGGGAAATAGGGATTCATTTTTATATATAAGACTAGCTGACCCGGCGATCTTCGTATCGCCAATAAAAGTCACCTTTTAAACCTTCCCTGAACTTCCACAAACATTTCAAGATCAAAATTAGCCAAATCGGTCCAGCCATTCTCGAGTTTTAGCGAGACTAACGAACAGCAATTGATTTTTATATATAAGACTAGCACAAATACTTCAAGATCATAATTAGCCAAATTGGTCCAGCCATTCTCGAGTTTTAGCGAGACTAACGAACAGCAATTGATTTTTATATATAAGACTAGCTGACCCGGCGAATTTCGTATCGCCTATAAAAGTCACCTTTTAAACCTTCCCTGAACTTCCACAAATATTTCAAGATCAAAATTAGCCAAATCGGTCCAGCCATTCTCGAGTTTTAGCGAGACTAACGAACAGCAATTGATTTTTATATATATGATGATATAGATAAGGTCTTTTAACGTTGTCGTAAGAGAGTCGTACGAGGAGAAGAAGAAGAAGATAAAAAACGCTTTATTGTTTCAACACAACCACAGAAAATAAACTAACTGAGACGACGCAACGACCTAAAGTGAGTGTTGTCCTCCAGTAACAAAAGACGCCACTTCGCTCTGTCCTGCGCCACCTCCTGCCAGTCCTCCACCTGCAGTGAGCGCAAGTCCTTCGTGACTTCGTCTCTCCAGCGGTACCTGGGACACTCGGCCGTCCTATTTTATCTCACCAATAAAATTTGACTTGGCCACTAGTTCTTCAATTTCTCTGTTTTTCTTTTTAATTCTTAAATTATAATACACTATTTTTATTGTACAATTGGAACGCTGTTAGATTACCTACATATATAAAAAAACTAGCTGCGCCCCGCGGGTTCTCCCGCGTCTTTCCGTTGGAACCCTTTCCGGGATAAAAAGTATCCTATGTCCGTTTCCTGGTCCTAAGCTACCTCCCCACCAATTTTCAGCCAAATCGGTTCAGCCGTTCTTGAGTTATAAGTAGTGTAACTAACACGACTTTCTTTTATAAATATAGAAATAAAAATAAAAATTAATATACCTACAGATATACAAAGAATCTCATAATAAGGAAAATATGGAAGACAGCCATGACTGATGGAGTTTCCTTATTGTATTTTTGAGGTAATTGCTTTCTAATTCTCTTGTCGGTTATATAAATATTAATGTTCAATTTTGAACGTCTGCCGGTGGGCCGGTGCGTAATTTTTTATATTTATTTTGCCGTCACATCTTTACTTATACTAATATCATCATCAACCTATTACGTTCCCATTGCTAAAACACAGGCCTCCTCCAGTTTTGAAAACGATAAAAGTTTTCGTAAACGTCGACGTTTACCACCGCCGACTTGTCAAAGTGGCAACTCGATCTGCTTAAATTCAAAAAGTAACTCAATAACATTCTTGGAATATGATTATAACGATCTAAAATAATCCGTATTAACGATTTCAGTTCCTCCAAGTCTCGGTAAGATTCGCTGAAAAAAAATATGTACGGATGGAAACGAAAACTTTTATAGTTTTTGTAAACTATCAAAACCTGTACTAGGGGTACAGGTCGCAAGCCCACGCTACACCGCTGAGCTATCATCGCTTATGAGTATAAGTAAGTAGATTAAAATTTCAACGTATTCTGCTCGCTACACACGTGGCAAGTTTGGTAGATAGTTAAACTTGCAGTGTGTAATTAATACTTGTTTCTCACTTACTTACTCGCTTAGCTATAAAATTGTAAACACTGTCTTAAGTTATTGTCGCTTTTCTGTTATGGAAGACAAATTTAAGTTGGCGTATTGTTCTGTTGTAAAATTAGTTTTGATGTAGAAGGGATAATCTCCATATCTACAGAACCGATTCCGAAAATTCTTTCACTAATTGAAAGCTACATTATCCCCGAGCGTCATAGCCTATGTTTTATTCTGATAAAGAGAGTTTTCAGTAAGAAATCACGACATTTGTGAAACAAGTTGACAACTGGCTGCTATCAGCTTCCGTTCCGCTGGCACAACGGCTTCAAGTCAAGGTGTAGCGTGGCGCCACCATCGACCACATCGCCACTTAACATCATATCTTTATTAAGTAGAATATAACATGTCATCACTTTAAAACGTCCAACTTAAATCTAGCTACGCCTATTCCAACCTTCTTACGCCGGCAAAAGAACAGACAAAAAACGCCCGGCAGGTGATTTTTTGAACGTAATCAAATTTTCAATTTTATTACTTCTATATTTATTACCAACCCGCACTGGGCCAGCGTAGTAGATTACGGCCCATACTCTCTTTCTGAGAGAAGGCCAGAGCCCCAGCAGTGGGAACGTAAAAGGCTGATAATGATGATATGATGATACTATTTTTTACTACTTCCAAGGTAGCGTTTGGCCACAAGTCACCTGTTGCGTTAAGTGACAAACACACACACACACACACAGACAAACCGACAGACAGTGTAATTGGAAAAACACCACCCTGTAATAAAAAATATACATACTCAATTATAAAACTCTTAATCTTTCCACGCATTGTTTGCGAACTGGGGAAACGCCAATCGTCGCTGTCTTTACTCAAGTCAATTTATCATCTACCACATCTAAATCATAGATGCAGATGTAAATAGGGCGTATCTCCAATGAGATAGCGCACACTCGAGTAGTGTAAACAATTTGCTAAGCGTCCAGTTTTTCATTCAGCCGCCGAGATTAATGTGGGATATCCGGCTAGAGGCCACGTTTCAAACACGCGCGCAGAATTGATGTACTGCAAGCGGTTGTACAGTCGGCTACGGAAATCTTAGAACATGACAGCTTGTTTTACTTACAGGGTAGCGTTTGAGCACAAGTCACCAGATAGTATAGGTGTCGTCATAGTTGGGATCACGCTAAACCTTTGATTGAAATGAAAAAAAATGCAATGAAATATATATTATTAAAATTTGACATATACAATATCGCACAATTGGAGAACAAAATAGCAAACACACATAATAAACATTTTTGTACGACATTGGGCATCGTCAGAAATTGGAACTGAGAGATTGGGAACTGGCTATCAAGTGTCACTGCCAGAACGCACCGATAAGTGCTGGCGACAGTTACAAAAAGTTTTGTTCTCTAGATGCTGTTTCCAGAATGCTTGAAAGTCGCAAACCCCTATGCTAAGCAAAAAGCTTGTATTATAGGGATCTATGCTCCCCCGACTAATGACACTGTGACAGTATCTTAACTTCAGCAGTAGCTACAGCCAGGCGAGCATTAGAATTTGCTCTACTACCAAGCTATGTTTTACCTACTGAAATTACCATAAGCTTGTATTTTGATACTCCCAGATCCGTCCTAGGGCCCCCTGGTTGTTTTCGTTAAACCAATGTTGGCAGGCGTTACCACTTTAGTCGGAGACCCAAGCCTTTAAGTCAGGTGACATATTGTCAACGTCAAACACTGGCATATAAACTAAAAATAAAATTTTAGCTCGATGAATTTGATTTTGGCTGTGAACTTCTGCTGCTGACTGTACTACGTTTTATAATGTAGACATGATGTACGATTAGTGTGGAAACATATTAGACATTTATTTCTAATCTAAAACAGCTTTATTTTTACAAGCGAGTGGAATGCCTGACAGCATTGGTAGAGCTAGTTACAATTTTATTTATTTGACTTTTTGCGCCCCACGTTACATTCCCGGTTTATTCTTTTTGCATGTTACTGGATAGCGTTTGGCCCGAAGTCATCTGGTGTTAAGTAAAAGTGTGGTTAGAGACCACGCCACGTTACAACTGGATTTGGAACTGGCTCTCAAGTGGGGCTGCCAGACAGAACACGCCTGTAGGTGTTTGGCGACAGATTTGTAACTAGCGAGGTTATCTTACAGAACAGGTCTTAGTGTTTGAGCACACGTCACCTGATGTTAAGTGAAGCGAAGGTGTGGTTAAGAATGCGCCCCGCTACATCTGGACTGGGAACTGGCTCTCAAGCGGGGCTGCCGGACAGAACACATCTATAGGTGCTTGGCTACCTCGTATACAGCGGAGCTTGCCTTGTTGTTCTTTACCTATCAACTAGGTTAAGCCACGTGCTCTGTGGTCCCTACTTAGATGGGTGACCATTATTGGTATTTACAACTGAACTCAGCGCTTCACATTAAGCCGATGATAACAGTCGTTAGGCAATGCCGGAGACTTTATGGCGGTCTGGAAACTCCTAGCGCTGGCCACTAGAATATCCGCCAACTCACACTGGGTCAGTGGCGTAGATAGATTATGGCCTGTTCTACCTCTCTGAGAGGAGGACTTTGTCCCAGCAGTGGAACGTAATAGGCTGATGATGACTATGATATAGCGAGTACTAGAAAATGCCCTACCACCAAGCTGTGGTGTTTTCCAGTTGAAGCTAATTACAGGATTCGATCCTAAGACTACCGAACAAATGGCTTAACTTTCGCATTAATTACATTAAAGGCACGATAGAAATACTTACTCCCACGCTTGTAATGAAGCTGTGAGGTTTAATGGATCTTAAACAGACAAACAGACGAGTTTGATTTATAGGAATGTTAGTTTTAATGTAGGCGGTCTATATTAATATATGTCTACTGTTCAAATCTTCCGGCCGTTTCCGTTTCAAATATAGACAATTAAATAGAGGCAAGCGTGTTACATCTTCGATCGCATAGTCATTTTTCACTAGGCGAGATTGTGCTCAAACGCTTTACTAATCTGAATCTGAATTATAAATAAAAAAACGCAGTGCACGAGTTTTTTTTACAGTGTAACGTTTCACACAAGTCAACAGATCGACTAAGTGACGATGTGGTCGAAGGTGACGCCACGCTACACTTGTATTGAGAACTGGCTCTCAAGTGGGGCTGCCAGAACACCGATAAATGCTTGGCGACACTCTTAGCTAGCTAGGCGAGCACTAGAAAATGCCCTATACCACCAAGCTGTGGTTTCGTAATGATATTTTCCATCGCTCAAAAACCAGTACTTTTCGCCAATAAAATTAGCTTCGTCACTTCTGTGTGCCCGTGAAGAGTTGTAAGTCGCTCGCCCTGATTCAGCGTCAATCATACTCGAAATAGACTTTGACGGCACCGTCGTGGATATATGACGTGTGAACAAAAACAGCGCACGCGCAACCGCGTCATAACAGAACTTAACGGATAATGGCGCTTCCACTGAGTAAATAGATAAATCCGTGTTGTTCTAGCCAATGCAGTGCAATGCCAAGATGCATTCTACAATCGTCAACGCTAATAGAAAACTGAGAGTTATGTGTGGATTTGTCATCGCTCGAAACGGTGAAGAAAAACATTGTGAGTAAACCGACATGTCTAAAAATCACAACATTCAAGGGCATGCGACATCTACCAACCCGCACTGGGCCAGCGTGGTAGATAACGGCCCATACTCTCTCTCTTTGAGAGAAGGCCAGAGTCCCAGCAGTGCGAACGCAATAGGCTGATGATGAAGATTAATAGAAAACTAAAAAAAATTACAGGCATGACATATATTTAAAATAAATAAAATAAATAAAAAATCAATTTATTGCCACTACACAGAGAGTTATCCTAGGTTCCAGTTATATTTATCATCATCTTATCATCTTATCGTTATTTCAACGATATGTCACGTGGAACAAACGTCTACCTACAATGACGATCGCTACATCCCATACAAAATGGTAGCCAAGACCATCCGGTGAACAACTTGATCGTTTGATTGTACACAAAAAGAAACCCGAAAATAGATTTTACACTTACCTTTTTTTTGTAAACCGTTTTAAGTTTATACATTCGTAAATAAAGCTTGTTCAATAAACGAGAGCGCACCGTAAAAGTTATTCCAAGATTCTAACCCACTTCTTTTCAACCTCTCACCCTGTCAAAACCGTTCCTTAGTCTAACTTCACCTTAGGCTAACTTAGAGCTACTGGTATATTATTCTGAGCTTAGGGTTCTCGCGTACTAGTCTAGTAGTCAAGTTAATGGACCACGCTACGACCAAGTGCTAGGAAAGGACCAGGGGCGCGAAATAAGTAACGATTGCAAAAAATTTCATGTGTGCTAGTGACCAACTGTATCGCCGGTTATATCCACGCCGCCAGAACCAACATAGCCAACAACAACAACATAGTTTTACGACTGATACAGTCGGGACAGACAGCTTAAAGTGCCCTCCGAAGAACGGTAGCGACCAGTCGAAAATGCCTCGGAACGGTCAACCATCGAAATGATGGCCGCGCGAAGTTTGCAGTTGAAGTTGTTTAACTTGGTTGATCTGTCACGACTGGACCAGCTACTACTGTGTATTGTGCGTGTACTACAAGCTGCACTAAGACCATATCCAAAATCTAAGACGCAAACATTTACTATGCTCACAACAAATATGTTTTTCCCGGCCAGAATTGACTGAAAACATGCGAACATGCATTGTGTGAAATTGTGTCTGGTCCACGCAACCAGCCATCTAGTTTTTGGCCTACGAGTGTATAGTGAGCGAGGACCCCAAGTCCGCCGAATACAGTGCTGAATCATTGAAAAGTTATTCTCGTCTAGACAGAAAATAGCCATCGGAAATAGTGATACACTGAACTGTGGCAGACACTTAACCTGACGAGTTTAGTGAGGTCGCGAACTATTTCTGGGTAAAAATAAATTTTGACAGAATGGGTTCGCTTCTACCGGTTATAAATACGAGTTCGTTCATTGTGCAACATGGGCAAAATGGTTGGTATATTCCGCAAGAACATTGGCCACTTTCATACTGCCCTGGACCCAACCGCAATATATTTTGTATAAAAAATTTTGTTTCTCTCAATGTCACTTGACAGTGACAGTCAATTTGCTAGAACATAGATTAAAAAGATTAGTTTTTGTTCATGTTTGGTAATGGAGAAGTTTCCTCAATTTTTTTTATGCTTTTAAAAAATCAAGCTAAGCTTCCAAATAAGCATGGTGATTTTTTTTTATATATATTCATAAATGACGAAGTTATGATAGTTTTCCCACCCGTTTTTCAATCCAGAGTCGCGCGGCCGCTCGATCGGGCTGTGACGTAGCAACACCCTCTCGATACACAGATCACTAAGAAAAGTAAGAAAGAAAGAAAGAAAAAGAGCACATCCGCAGGGCTGAGATGGCAGATTTATTACAAGGCGTGCTAAAGTCTGCTTCTAATAATAAATGCCACCGATATTTCCGTACGCGTGTCCTATATAAATCTACCCAAAGGTTAAAAACCTAAACAGAAACTTTAAAATTTTCAACACCCGGTTCAAATCAGAATTACCGCACGCTAACTGTATCCCTGTAATATAAACAATTACTGACCTCGTGTAAACGAGCCGTAAAGCAGTAATTTGCGGTGAATTCAGACGCTACAACGTTCCGTCCACATTTGAATAGTTGAGATTGCAGTAAACTGGAATGGCTATATACTACATACTATATTGATACGATTGAAATTGTATTTTCAAAACTGTTATTAACCCAACTGCTTTGTTTATTTAAAAATTAAATAATAATACAACAATATGTAATATTTAAAAAAAAAAAGGATACCGCAAGTATCGGTACAGTCAGCGACAAAAGTAACTGATCATACTCGATTTTTCAAATGTGTTTTAGATCAGTATGTTTGGGGTTTTTTTTTACAAATTACTACGTCCCGTTTAAGCACAACAGAACACACTTGATGTTAAGTGATGATGCGGTCAAAGGTTGTTGATTAAAATTATGAAGGCAATCGAAAAATTTATTACTGTTTAGCGACTTTTGTCGTTGACTGTACCTGTCAAAATCTGAAAAATGACTGTAAAAACTTCTTAAATTTTAACATCTCCTAACCACTTATTTATTATTGGAACCATAGCCCAATTTTCATTTTTTTTTTACTTTCTGTTTACCTCTGGACGCGTTGGTTGGAAATGTTTAGGTAATGTTTGTTAATTACAACACTATGATTCACACGTCACAAGGCACGTCAAACTAAAAGCACTAAGGGGCTGTCAAATAAAACTACATAAACATACACACCCAGAAGGAAGCTGTCATAATATCATGCGTTCAGAAGGTCGTCTCTCGACACAGAACATCTTGTTCCGTGTAAACGTGACATAGTAGAATGAATTTGGTACAGTCAACGTAAGGTGCCAATGTCTTTATCCTACTGTTCAAGACATTCACAACACTATTTATTGTAAACAAATTAGTCGAGTTACTCGCATCACCTCACTAAATCGTTCACTCTTAATTTTAAGTCTTTATTATCTGTAATCAGTTCACTGCTCTCTCACTACCTTTATACATTACATTATCCATTTTCATGCAGTCTTGTACGCAACAAATATTTTGTTATATCAAAATAAAAAAGAAGAAAGTGAAGAAGAAGAAAAAGTGAAGAAGTGGCGTCTTTTGTTATCGGAGGCCAAGACTCACTTTGGGTCGTTGCGCCATCTCAGTTAGTTTAGTTAGTTAAAATAAAAACAATTACTTTATGTGAAATAGGCGTATTATTTCGTCTACAACACCTACTTCCTATTCTACTATTCATAAACGTGTAAACGTTTGTGAGTATGGATCTATAAATAAATATATATATTACGGGGGACCATTGCACACAAATTGACCTAGCCCCAAATTGAGCTCGCAACTCTATGATTATACTCATGCTTTGTCCTCGAGATTAGCAATAAAGTTTACTTGTTACCTTTATTGCTAATCTCTTCGGACAAAGCCCTCGTATAATTATGATAGAACATCACGTAGAGGTAGGTTCGTTTAATCATTAAATGTTTGTAACTCTTTCAGCAAAAACTACTGAACGGATTTGAGTGAAATTTGGAATGGAGATAGCTTATACTAAGCTCTAAGATCTCTCCTTTTATGTTTTTCTATTTTTCCGTTGTTATGGTGAAACAATAAAGCGTTATCTATCTATACTCTGGATTAACGCATAGGCTACTTTTATCCCGGAAAAAGGTTTCTGCGGTATAACGGGAAGACGCGGGTGAATCTGCGGGGCGCAGCTAGTGACATCAATAAATTCTAGACGTTGGATATAATTAAATACCGGTCCAGTTTTGGATATGTGGTGAATGTTAGCGCCCTGCTAACCTCTAGAAATAAAAAACAAGCCACAATTAAAGGAAAAATAGCTTAATTTCCTAATATTATGTTAGTGGTACTAACAAGTTGTTATTTTAAGATCTGGACAAAAACGTAATTAAAAAAAAGGCACTTAGCAAATTTTTTTTTTCGTATTTTTTCATCTACAGACTAAATGTAGATTTACATAATACATTATTTTTTTCGGCTTTTACTATCATAATAACAGTGTAAGATGGTTGTAATTAACTCAAATTAAGAGCTTAGTCTCGAAATCGTTTATCTGAAGACCTTTATCAGATCATACAAATATTTTACGAGACTCGATACATAGTTCAGCTGATGAAACTCGTGATACTACATGACTGTATGTCTAGTGCCCGCACCGTCAACCGCATATTTGCTCATTTCCCTTTGATGTTGACTGTACACGACTACATGAATCGGTGTGTCATTGTGGTAGAAAACATCATGATTTTGGTACATGAATAGCTATTAGTAATGTAGCGCACTCATCACACTGGATTTGATTTTATTGTTTTCAGAGATTGGATTGTATTCGGTTAAGGAAAACCGAAAGTTGGCCGAAATATGTGATGATGTTTCTGTCAAAAATAGACTGAACTATTACCGATTAACGTCAAGCCGTCGCATCGGTCGTTGTTGTCTAGGATAGCACCAAACAAGAGAAATTTTATTATTAAAGATAATTGAAACATATCTGACTATTAGAAGACAAAAAAAAATTGCTTGAGATTTTAGTGAACTTGCTCCAATTCAATCAATTAGTAATAAGATGTTTGGTTCACGCACACATTTATCCAATTATCTACCGCGAGGTGCTCACCCGTTTACTACATGAACAATGCTATTCACCACGAATGCACTTCTCACACATCCACACCTTACAATCGACTCGTCAACTTACTCTCACTCAAGCATACATATATTCACACATGCACCGCAACATATTCACACATACACCGCACTACACTCACACACACATCCACTTATACTCCGCACAACACCTGTGAAATGAATCTTCTTTAAAAATTTATCTACCACCCACATACAAAATTATTTTTGTGTAGAATTTAATTTTTTTTTTGTTATGTTTAGTTTTTGCATGCTAGTTTTAAGTGTTATGTCAGATCCGTGGAGTGGGGCCTGGTGACCTGTGACACAGGCTATTATGCCTACTGCAGGCACCAGTTCCTTGCAGAACGGGTGCACAACATAATAATATTTATATTATATTGTTTTTATTTAATCTTTTACATTGTACCTTTGCAAGGATAAATAAATGTATCATTTATTTATTTATCATTTCATTTCATTTAATAAAATTGTCAATGTGATCGCGCCGAAAAAATTACCTGCCGGGCGTTATAAATGAGAATGTAAAACTGTATGTCTGTTACGCTTTCACGCCTAAACTAATGAACCGATTTAAATGAAATTTGGTACAGAGATAGCTTGAACCCTGGGGAAGGAGATAGGATACTTTTTATCGCGATAAACGCAGGTGAAACAGCAGGGAACAGCTAGTAGAGTATAAGTTAATTAACTGACCCTTTAAAGGCGAACAAACGCGAGGCGTATGGTTTTCAAATGTTTACTACGTCAAACCAAAACTTTTTTTTAAAAAATTCGGCCCAGATTCACCAAGCACTAGAAAAATATCAGACGCTTTAATGCACACGTGAACTAGATATAAAGAGTAATAAAATTTATATATCTACCGTGACAATAGCTATTATAAGTTCTGAACACTTTCTCGACTTTTACAGTTATTGAATATAGATATGTGTTTGTGTCAAAAGCGTTTGTATTCTAGAATCTACTTTTAAATGCCGTTGCACCCGACTAGGGATAAATTTTATCTGGCAGATATCTTTCAGTTAAAAGGATTACGATAAAACGGGCACAGTGTCATTTGTAATTAACTTTTATTCATAACGACAATTGGATCTCTATTCGTGATACATTCGTCCATTTAATTATAAATAACAAGCATTTTGCCGCCAAGAAGATGGCGCCATAAGCAACTATCTACTTACCTCCCTGAAAGAGTAACTGTTTTGGACGGTCGATCGGTGCTCGAATTTTGGTGTTCGACAGATTGACAAAAGTATAGTCATATATTATGGTGGATTTAGTTTTTAATTACAGTTATTAGTACATTAATATCATCAAACACTAATATTATAAAAGCGAACGTACGAGTGTGTATGTCTGTTACTTTCTCACGCCTAATCTGCTCAACTAATTTGAGTGAACTTTGGAATGAGAACAGCAGCGTTGAATTAACATATGAACTACTCTTTACCCCAGAAAAGAGTTCCTGTGAAAACCCAGGGAAATATCTATACCGGTTTCTGTTGCATTTTATATATTGCGCTTGTACGCCGTGATTTCATCATAGCGACGGCCAAGCTAACATTATCCGAAGGTGGTGAAACCACCATATAGAAGCGTTAATTTTATTAGCTTATTTAACAGCGCTAAAACAATAAGCTAGCCTTTACTATTTCCCGATGTCGGGTAGATAGTTAAACGTGAAGTTTTATGGTGTTGCTCATTAAGTTGATCAAAGAGCTTTGTCGAGTAGCATTTTATGACCTTTGTTAATATGAGATATGATTGTTATTATGACGCTACTAGCTGCGCCCCACCATTACGCCTGTTATTTTCCATTGATCCTGTAGTTTTCCAGGATAAGAAGTAGCCTATGTGTTGATGTAGGATATGAGCTGTCTCCATTGCAAATTTCACTCAAATCCGTTGAGGCGTTTCACCGTGAAGAATTGACACACAAACTTTCGCATTTATTAAATATTACACCACAGGCTACAGGTTTATCGCGATAAAAAGCAGCTTTCTCAGTCTCTAGACTATTTCTGTACCAATTTCATTTAAATCGGTTCAGTACTTTAGGCGTGAAAGTTTAGGTTCCGTTTTTCCTTTTGAGGTACGGATCCCTAAAAATGTAAGAAAGGTCCGGTATTGCACGCTCCACTCCCGACCTCTTTAGTTTACGTCATCAAAATAATGTACCCAATCAACTAAATAATGCTTCGATTTTTCTCCATGAATTAATAATTGATAGAACCACAGTGTAAGCAATATTAGTATCTAATAGGTAATTTCGTATGTGTGACTCTGAGCTCATTCAAAAGGCCCACAGTTAAAGACCACAGACCAGGATTGATTTACCAGCTCATATTTGGTTGAGGAAGAAAGTTCCAAATAAATACTATTGATACGGTAAAGTGCAAAATAATGCATTATATATATATCCTCCTGCACCCGCCGCACTGTGGTTGCAGGTACGCGACTTACCGTATAAAGGTCACCTATTCCCGTCCTCGTTTGTACGAACAGACACCGCTCATGATTTACATCCGCATGTTTCCGACGTAACTGTAACTACTTACTATGTAGTTAGTGAAACGCTAGGTTTTGAATGAGTGACGTTTCATATGATGTGCTGCTTGTTTTCGTTTTTTAAGCTCCGTTTCGAAGGATTACCTGCCGGGCGTTTCTTGCCAGGGCCCGTAGCCAATATGCATTCTACAATCGTTGACGCTAATAGAAAACAAGAAAAAAGTATTGGTTTGACATATTTCTGACCACGTGACTTAGCGTTGAAATATGTCAAACCAATACTTTTTTCTTGTTTTCTATTAGCGTCAACGATTGCAGAATGCATCTTGGCTACGGGCCCTGTTTTTTTGCCGGCGTAAGAAGGTTGGATTAGGCGTAGCTAGTTTTAAGTTTGACGTTTTAAAGGGATCACAATGTATCCTATTAGCCTTTCACGTTCCCACTGCAGGGACTCTGACCTTCTCTCAGAGAGAGAGAGTATGGGCTGTAATCTACCACGCGGGCCCAGTGCGGGTTGGTAGAAGTCGCATGCCCTTGAATGTTGCAGTTCTTGGACATGCCGGTTTCCTCACGATGTTTTCCTTCACCGTTTTGAGCGATGGCAAATCCGCACATAACTTATTAAGTCATAGGTGCGGGGCCGAGAGGATTCGAACTCGGTGTCGGCGTCTTGTAAGTCGCACGTCTAACCGTTCGGCCACCATCGCTCAAATAACTATTGACTATTGATTATGGGAGTTGGTAAATTCTTTTTAAAGAAATTGGCGTGACATGCATGTCGCTCTACTAATGATTGCCAATCACAGTGCTATCATCATCAATCTTTGCGTTCGCACTGCTGGGACTCTGGCCTTCTCTCAGAGAGAGTTTGGCTACCGTTATCAATCAGGCGGGCCGTCTGCTTGTTTGCTAATCTATTACTTAAAAAAAAGAGATTGTATTTATTTATTTACACGTTAGCACATACCATTGTACAGTCAACGACAAAAGTCGCTGAACAAAAACACATTTTCCAATTACCGTCATCAACTTAAAGACCAACATTTGACCACATCATCACTTAAAATTAGATGCGTTATATTGTGGTCAAAACGATACCGTGAAAAATGACAAAAACCCCAATCAGGACTGATTTAAAACAGATTTGGAATTTTTTGTGTAATCAGCTACTTTTGTCGTTGACTGTACAAGGAGGACTTAGTGGTGCATAGCATTTTGTGTATTATTCAAATGAAACGTTCCGTTCCACGACCTCCAACAGTAGCACGTGTCCACCGCCAGACAAATGTGGTAAACGACAGAGGAATTAAAAAGAGATTATATAGTCACCCGCGAGTGATAAATAAAACGGAACGCGCGCCGAGTATTTTGGCTGCAGCTCAACGGAATCGATGTACGTTTGTACGTTTAAATTCCAAAATATTTTTTTTTTACCTTTTACTGGGTAGCGTTTGACCACAAGTCACCTGATGTTAAGTGACGATGTGGTCGAAGATGGCGCCACGCTACACTTGGACTGGGAACTGGCTCTCAAGTAAGGCTGCCGGAACACACCGATAGGTGCTTGGCGACAGATTCTTAACAAGAGGGTGGTAGCTAGCCAGGCGAGTACTAGAAAATACCCTAACACCAAGCTGTGGTTTCATCACGATGTTTTCCTTCACCGAAAGCTCAAGCTCATTCTAGGATTCGGACCCACGTCCTACGGATCGCAAGCCGACGTCACTACCACTGAGCCAACATCGCTATAAACATCTAGTACATCTACCCTATGAACCGACTTGCCACAAAGAAATTTATAAGAAAAATGCATATAATACCCATGTGCATAACGATCTACAATCAATTAACAGAACATATCAAATTACTACAGGGCTGTAAACTTAAATCTGAGCTACGAAAATGGATAATGGACAGATGCTTTTATACGATTCACGTATATTTTAATTTTAAATAATCTGTAGGCGCGTGGAAGCCAAATTTCGCAGCTCTGCTACCAGGTGAACTTTTGGTGCTCACCAAACCATTAAGGGAATAGGGTACGTACCGCAGGTCGTCAGTCCAGGGTCCAGGGGGGTGCACTAGTTTTGGGACACAACACACAGGGGACCGCACAAATTCACAGTTTATTGGGTCAAGGGTCGACTTGTATGCGTGGGCGCGCGAATTAGAATGGCGACCCAACGGCGGGGGAAGGGAAAGGGGAGAGGGCACGGGGCGCGGGAAGGGGTGGTAGCCGCTGCACATCTATCTAGCCTATACATAATAGTCTATTTATTAACGTTTGTAATTGTAAATGATTTTTGTTATATTTAGTTTTGTTTGTTAATGTTGATTTGTGTTTTTTGTTATTTTGATAATTTTGTTACTTTATGTTTGAAATTTTTGTTATTTTATAATTTTGTGTATATGTTTTTCATTTTTATATATTTGTATAATTGTAACATGACATTTGCACGCCTGCTTGCTGGCTGAATACATTGGCCTACGTCTAAACACACCACAAACTGAGTCTTACCCCCTTTCCGTTATATTAATGATCACTGTGTTTTTTTCTCTCTAATATAGGTACATGGTTTTTTTAATGGCAATAAATTGATTTTATTTATTTATTTAATTCTGAATAAAAATGAAATCTTATTAACTCTTGTTTGAGCATTATTTCCGCATATAAAACGCAGAAGTGCTCAGTCTATTTCGGCTCGTGTTTTGACTGATCCCATTCAAATCTCGCGCAGATTATGATGTGAATGGTGCTTGTTTAGTCTCAAATATAATGCAAGTACTCGCTGATTCACGGATGCTTTTAGAAACGCGTGCGGCGCGCGGTAAAGTTGTAGGTGGCAGACGCACTGAGAAAAAAATCCTGACTTTCCTACTGAGTCTCACCTTCCAGACCGATTCCTTCCAAAATGTAACCTATTCCTTCCTGATTTTTATTTTAGTTTTCATTCTGAGTCAAAAGGGAAGGACATTCCTTCTGTATATATATTGGAAAGTCTTTTTTCTCCGAGCCGTCACTCTGGTACGTTATTTAGAGCTTACATGTAATTTTTTTTTGTTATCTACTAGCGTTAACGATTGCAGAATGCTAGGGCTAGGGGCGTAGTTGACTGACTGCTACCCGCAAGATAGGGATGTGACTTGGGGAAAAAAAATCGATTAATAATTAATCGATTTTTATCTCTTTAAAATAAATCAATTTGTAAATAATCGATTTTTTATATAATATTTTTTTCGCAGTGGGCTAAAAAAATATTATTATAAAATATTATATTTAAATATAAAAATATTATGCGTTTTTCGCTATTCGAAAAGTGGCATTTTATTGTATATTGTAATAAAATTACTTAGAGTAACTTATAACTGCAAAATTCGATTGAAATGTGTAGTTTGGCTACACATTGGTTTAATCTCCAACAATACAAACATTATTTTATCTTTTATTACTTTAAAAAAGAGAGTAGGTAAAAAAAAAACGATTTATTTTTTACTTATAAAATAAAAAAAAATCGATTTATCAATAATCGATTTTTCATATTTAGATAATCAATTATTAAAAATGGGGGATTTATTGCCTAGATAAAAATTAACACATTTTAATAAAAATATCAATGAGTTACTTAACTAAACTATTATTAAAAATCGATTAAAATAAAAAAGTAATCGATTAATATAAAAAAAAAACAATTATTTTTTCACATCCCTACCGCAAGATACAAAAAAAAACATCTCAGTACCATAGAGTTATCCTTAAAACAGCTGAACCGCATTCATCTCACAAGTATATTACCTAACTCGTACATAGCTCCGACAAAACTTGTTATCAGTTGCACCCCGCATCCCATTACGAGGGTAGTTCTAACTTTTTACTGTAATCTCGTATTTACCGCAAATACAGGGGGATTATTTTGATAGTGGCAACCTGGCAACACTCGGCAGTCTTGTAAAGTTTATGGTAATATGAGTAAAGGATTTAGTTAGATAGTAAATCTAGTGGGATGATGTTAATTTAGGAAATGTAAACTTTGCGTTGATTTAAGAGGTCAGTTGTTCAACAACGAATGTTCGTCCGTAATTCTAGCATAGTTCGTAGTTCTATTTTTGTGTTTTGATTTTCAAGACTACCAAAAGATTCCGTTTAACGTGATTACTGATTTAGGTAACAAACAGTCAGAAAGACAGAATTACTTTCGTATTTATAAGATTTAAGTACATATTAGTATTCTTCAGTGTGTAGCCTATTGCACTTTTTACCTTTTTGTAGAGAAGTATATTTTACTTGTGGTCAATACCAAAGGCAGTAAGTAAGAAAAAACAGAGCGGCAAGTAAACCATTGCAGGACGAAGAAAAAAAAACTGTTTTATGGGAATATAAAAAAATACCACCCTAAAAATGTTTTTTTTTTACCCTTATTATGTTTACTGGCAGGTCGTAGCTTACCTGAAACAAAAAACACAGTTTAGTTATTTGTAACATTCATAAAAGGGGGTGAATGTAGCGATGACGGCTGACAGGGGAATGTGGAAGAAAAATAAATACTGCTCCGACCTCAAATAGATGAGACCAGAGCAAGAAGAAGACGAAGTTCATCATCATCATCAGCCTGTGTCAGCCCATTGCTGGACATAGGCCTCTCCTAAGGTACGCCACTGAGCCCGATCTTTAATTCTTCTCATTGAACTACTTGCAGCCACTCGGCGCAAGTCGTCGCTCCACTTAGTCGCTGGGCGTCCTACACTACGTTTGCCAAGTCGCGGTCTCCACTCAAGAACACGTCTACCCCAACGGTTGTCAGTTCTGCGGCATATAAGACCAGCCCACTACCAATTTAGCTTGCTAATTCTTTTTTTCTTTGTTTAGTACTTATAGTGTAGCGTTTGACCACATACCTGATGCTAAGTGACGGTGTGGTCGAAGGTGGCGTCACGCTACACCTGGACTGGGAACTGGCTCTCAAGTGAGGCTGCCGGAACACACCGATAGGCGCTTGGCGACAGATTTTTAACATGATGGTGGTAGCTAGTCAGGCGAGTACTAGAAAATACTCTACCACCAAGCTATGGTTTCATCACGATGTTTTCCTTCACGGAGAGCTCAAGCTCATTTTAGGATTCGAATCGTCCTATGGATCGCAAGCCGATGTCACTACCAATAAGCCATCATCGCTATAGTCTATGAGCTATGTCGGTGATGTAGAAGATGACTATTCATAATTTAATATTTCCTACTGTTAACTTTATCTAATTATTTTCCACATTTGCTCACAAACCAAACTTATCCAATACAACTAAATACATGGACGTGTTTAGTTTAACAGGTGACCCTTTTCATTGGGGCCACACTGTAGGGCTGTCAACCGTCGTCAAACAATGCGGTTCACTAATAAAGTGTACTGAGACGGAGGACCTAATTATGTTTGGGAATATTGTGCTTTCCAAGAAGGAACACAAGGCAACTTTATGTTGGAGTATAGTGACAAGGTAACTATGTTTTACAAACAAATATTTTGTATTATGCTTTTTTTATCTGTCCTTACACAATCCACCCACCACCTCTTCTTTGATCCTCCTCTTCCTTATATCCACCAAATTCAACGTCAAAAATACTTTATTTAGTAAGAAGATACAATGCGTCGTAACTTAAAAACATCAAGCTTAAAACTAGCTTGAGTTATTGGTGAAAAAAACATTGTGATAAAACTATAGCTTAGTGGTAGGGCGTTTTCTAGAGCTCGCCTGGCTAGCTACCACACTCAAGTTAAGAATCTGTCACCAAGCAACTATCTGTGTGTTCCGGCAGCCTCACTTGAGAGCCAGCTTCCAATCCAGGTGTATGTGTGTAGCGTGGCGCCACCATCGACCACAACGTTTTTATAGCGATGGAGGTTGGAACAGGCGTAGCTAGTTTTAAGTTGACGTTTTAAAGTGATCACAATGTATCCTATTGAATAAACATATTTTTGATTTTGATTTTGATGATGGCTCAGTGGCAGTGAGGTCTGCTTGCGATCCGTAGGACGTGGGTTCGAATCCTACAATGAGCTTGAGCTTTCGGTGAAGGAAAAACATCGTGATGAAACCATAGCTTGGTGGTAGGGTATTTTCTAGAGCTCGCCTGGCTAGCTACCACACTCAAGTTAAGAATCTGTCGCCAAGCAACTATCTGTGTGTTCCGGCAGCCTCACTTGAGAGCCAGCTTCCATTCCAGGTGTAGCGTGGCACCACCATCGACGACAACGTCACCAAACATCAGGTGACTTGTGGTCAAACGATACCCTGTAAGTAGTAAATAAAAAAAAGACACGAGTAGGTATTACTTCATAAAACAGATACACAATACATCCAACCAGCCAGCGAGCCATAAAAATAAAAACAAAGTCTTCATACCTCATAGAAATTAAAACAAACCCTACTCAGGGCTCCGCATGACAACCCTATTAGGGACCCCTGTAATCCTAGCGAGATACGTTTCGGGAGCGCGTTACTCCTAAATGACTTAAGATATCATTGTACCAGGTATTGTTTCATTTTCTACTAGATTAGTTTTACTTGTACCCCCCCGGTTTTAACGAGGATTCATTTTATAATATTAGTATAGTATTTTACAAATCTTTGAATTTTGTTATCTGCCATACACCTAATATTCCATAATTTAGAAATAAATGAATAAAATTTATTTTAGTTTATCTTTAAACATAAATAAATACAATGTCTACGCAGACGTTACAGAAAGGCGCATGAAGATGAGGCAGGGTGCGGGGGCGTGAACAGCTGAGCGCTTGACCGCCCGCGACCCGCTGACTACACACTCTGCGAACCGACGCGCGGCATCGCACGTTCATTATATTATAACCTCTCTTAATTTTGTAAATGTTCAATAAACCCAGACAATAACATTTTGTTTTAATTTAAACAACAATATCAAATCAAAATACCGTGAATGATTGTTTTTAAAAGAATAACGCATTGCCAATATTGCCATTTAACGAGGCAATGCTTCCAGCATTTTGGGCACCTTACCGTCTTCTGGAGGTTTACCAAATTTTTAGTGTACTGTGTTTGATTTATTCTATTTTTTTTTATGATGTATCTTCTTATAATAAATATCATTCTCAAAGAATAAATAGTACGCATAGTAAATAGCACACTTAATTACCTTAAGGACAGACAGTTGGAAATTATTAATAAAATGTTGTATCTTCAGTGACGAAGTCACGAAGGATTTGTGCTCACTCCAGGTGGAGGACTGGCGGGAGGTGGCGCAGGACAGAGCGAAGTGGCGTCTTTTGTTATCGGAGGACAACACTCACTTTGGGTCGTTGCACCATCTCAGTTAGTTTAGTTAGTGTATCTTCATTAAGAGGTAATATTCAGCAACCGGATTGTATTATATTGCCGGATATCCTGATTGCACGGTGGCCAAATAACAGGCAAGCACGATGACCGGACATCCGACTTATAGGATGACAGGTTAACCGGCATCCAGCATCCGAGCAAATGGCTATCCGTTTGAATTCTATTATAACGAAATCCACGAGTGCATTTTAACGACTTTTACATTTTTTTTGGAGACAATTTTTTTTTTGGTTAATGTGAATCTCACTCAATGTCACATGGGAGAAAGAGCAAATATTCGGCAATTATCAAGTAGTTTTTTCCCCAAAAGAAAAACTAGTGAAAATAGTGTAAAAATGCGAGAAAGGTGTAAAATTATGACAAACTGAAAAAGAAAGCCACACGGAAAAAAAAGACCTTCCGAAATGCCGTTTTCCTTCCGAGTCAAAAGGGAAGGATTTGTGATTCAGAAGGAAATCCAAGGTAGAGAAGGGAAAGAATCGGTCTTGGAAGGTAAGAGTCAGAAGGAAAGTCCCAATTTTTTTCTCAGTGCACTTGTAGTTTTTTTTAGCATTTAGCATTTAGAAAAATCTCACGCGAGATTAAGGGAGAGGTGGGCGGGTCAAGCCCAATCACACGTCATCTCACCAAACGGGGAGAAAGAGTCGAAAAATCGCCAAAATCAACGCCCCTTCACTCATTAAATTTCCCATATTATACCCAGTCATTTAACTGATCATCTTAAATAAACCCCCGGGGCGTTATTCGGATGAAATCGGGTGAAACAGTTCCGAATCTCATCAGCGTACGGCGGCGTTAGTTCTTTGAAGTTAACTTTGATTGTCAGTTAAACCGCTCTCACTTGGGATTACAATTGACTTGGAAACTTGCGGGTTGCATTCCAAGTTACATCCTGAATCGGTTAGTTTATATCTGAAACTGTTCAATTTTTATTACTTACATAACTAAATCTGCGGGTAGGTATGTTTGTTAATTGGAAAGATAGATTCAAGTCTTTATGCCCGGGCCACACTAAGGTCAACGTGAAATGTCAATGCCTATCTTCGTGATAAATATTGCGTTAATTATTAACGCTATTAATAAGTGAGTGGCTACACTTGAACGGTCAACATGAATGCACTTGAATTATCGGCTAACGTCAAACGCCAATGTGAATGCTGTTGTCCAATGTCGTGGGCGTCGTGGCCACACTTATGTCAAACGTCAATCATCGCGCTATTGAACGGCATTTCCCGTTAGTGTGGCCCCAGCATTATAAAGCTAGAACGGCAATGAAACTTAATGGCAAGTGTCACAAAAGAGCGATATTATCGCTCAAAACGATCTCTTCCAGACAACCCAAAAGCATAGGAATTGTACCCAACTTTATGAACGAAGGCAATACAAAAAAAACTAGAAGATAGATACTAGATATGTAATTAGATATATATACCTACTCAAATAAAATACATAAACTAATAAATACATTCCGTGGGAATTTGAATTTCTTACACACATTTTCAAGAAATCGCTTACCGAAAGTGTATATATAGTCAAGAAGTCATGAAGTACTAGACAAAACACCCCCTTAGACCCTCTTAGACCTCAAAACAGACGGTCGTGATCTTCAACATAGATATCTTCCATCTCGGGTCACAATCAAACGACTAAAGATACAACACGTATAAAACAAATAGCTATACCCCAGACATCGTGATAGGTTTCAAGTTAGAGGGCTAGAAATGGGTTTTCTCCTATCCAAAAAGGAATTATCCTAGCAAAGACAATCCCTGTAAATCTAGGGTCCTATTGTTTGCGATAAAAAGTATTTTGTTCTCGGTCGGAGGAATTCGCGTCAACGCGTGAACGGGCACTGCTTTAGTGGTAATCCCGTCACTCGTTAATATTCATGTTTCAATATCCCAATGTGCACAACCAACCACGAGAAATCTTATTAGTACCTATTAGCTTATTATAAAATATCGGACTATCTACAGCGAATAGGGTTGCCAGATGTCCGGTATTTAAGCGTACAGTCTGATATTTTCGAGGCCTGTCCGGTAAAAAATAAATGGTCATATCGGACAGAACAATGTCCGGTATTTTGAAGAAAGTCGGTACTAATGGTCAAAAGCGCCTACAAAACTAGGCATATGAAATCCCTCAAACGCAAAACTCGCGCGCGCTCCTCGCTCGCTGTCGGTACCCGCGCATTACCGAGTTCCTTCAAATTTTTCGTGAAGTGAACTACCGCGAAACGTGCACTGTACCCAGTAATTAATCAGAGCACTGACGGCACCGCGCTCCTCTCATAATTACTGACGCGACTCGACCAAGTGTCGGATTTTTGACAAATGTCGCGCCTGTTTGTGCTAACCGAGCAGAGTGTAAGCCGATTAGAGCACACAGTTCGTGGGTGACTGAAAGCTAGACTTTATTTTCAGGGTTCCGTACCCAAAGGGTAAACCTGGATCCATTTACTAAGACCCCGCTGTCCGTACGTCTCTCACCAGGCTGTATCTTATGAACCGTGATAGTTAGACAGATGCAATTTTCACAAGAGATGTATTTCTGTTGACGCTATAACAATGATGTGTAAGGAGGTTGGAATAGAAGTAGGTATAGTTAGTTTTAATTTTCACGGTTTAAAGACTTTAAAGTGATCACAAATGTCGTATCCTAAGAAAACCGTATTTTCGACTTTGTGATTGATGCTAAGTGACGATGTGGTGTTGGTAGACCACAAATGAGTCGCATGGAGCCGATGGATGCAAATGGCTAATAGCTGTTCATGGTGGCGTTCAAATGGGGAGGCCTATGTTCAGCAGTGGAGTTCTTCCAGCTGCTGATGATAACGATGTGGTCTAGGGTTGCCACACGCTACAGCTGGATTGAGAACACAGAGACAGGTGCTTGGCGACAGATTCTAATAGAGTAAAAATAATGTAAAGAATGAGTTCAGGTAGAATAAAAATGGTTTAACAAAGAACGTACACAAATAGACATGGTCAATGATGAAACGTCACTTTGAGTCGCGTTCGTGGGACAATCCGTCTTCCGCTGTACAGTCAGCGACAAAAATTTGTAAACATACATTTTTTTTCGACTTCCTTCAGTGTAGCGTTTGAGCACAAGTCACCCAATGTTAAGTGACGATGTGGTCGAAGGTGGTGCCACGCTACACGCGCAACTATCCAAAGGTCTAACAGATTAGCAATATTTCGCGTTGTAGTGAGAATTTAGTTCCACTTGGACAACTAGGGCTTGCAATCCGGCAAACCGGATCCGGCAAACTTGTGCCGGTTAAATAAGAAAACCAATACATGATTATAAATTAAATTTGGAATGGAGATAGCTAATAATACTCTCGATTACAACATAGGCTACTTTTTATAACGGAAAAGGGTTCCTATGACATAACGGGAAGACACGCGCAGATAGTCTTTTATAATTGGATTTCATAATGAAAATTGTGATGTAATTAATTCAACCGGATCCGACTGATTCCGGCTGGATAGAGATTGCTATCCCTATAAACAACACTATCTGAGCATTGGTCTTCAAAAAGCCCCTTCCCACGGTGCGCTATATCGCGGACGGACGCGGATCAGCACGCACGACGCACCGTGGGAAGGGTCTCATCCGTGGTAACACAGGACGTCTGTAGCGGTGCGCCGGTATCCGTCGCAAAGCGGTAACTTCAAAGGTGCGGTGCGACGCGACGGTACATTCTCTGTTACTTTGCATTTTGAAATAAAGCTTCCGCGTGCGTTGCCGTCCGTGGTCGTCGGCTGTGCGTGATGATCCGTAGAATCGCGCACCGTGGGAAGCTACTGTAAGACCGCCGAGCAAACCCAAGCTCCCTCGTTATATTTCCATCGTTTTAACCTAGTGTACAAATACAGACGGCAGTCGTTCGGTAACATCATTCATTCGACTGTCACCGCCCAACTTGTCAACAGTTGATTTATTGCTATGGAAACGAGCCATTGATGTTCAGTTTATTTGTAGGACTCATGCGATTGGAAAATATTGGTGGGTAGGTCAGGTGGGTAGTGCTTTGTTGAGGTAGAAGTGGACCTGGATGACTCAGGCTGCTATTCTAGATTAACGTTAATATTCATGTTTCCATATCCCAATGCGCACAACCAACCAAGAGAAATCTTATTAAAAAAACTAGCTGCACCCCGCGGTTTCATCCGCGTCTTCCTGTTATCCCGTAGGAACCTTTTCCGGGATAAAAAGTATCCTATGACCGTTTCCTGGTCCTAAGCTACCTCCCCGCCAATTTTCAGCCAAATCGGTTCAGCCGTTTTTGAGTTATAAGTAGTGTAACTAACACGACTTTCTTTTATAAATATAATTATATATCGGACTATTAGATGACAAAAAGTGAACTTAATGGGGGTGCTAAAATATAATTTATTCTCAAAATGGGCAGTAGACAAAATAAGTTTGGGAACCCCTGGTCTAGACCAATATCAATACATACTACTATACTACAATAAAATATCTATATAGTAGATAATTCACTTTGTTCTCTTATTCTATACATTTGTAGATAGTACAATACATCACTTTTTGCTCCAATTCTATATCAGTACGATCAAAGAGATAAAAAGAGGAGCGTAGCAGATCGGCTAACACGCCGAGACGGATTCGAAGAACCGAGTTGTTTTCTGATGAGTAATTCCACGCAAACGCAACGTTTGCCGGTGTAAGGAGGTTGGAACAGGCGTAGCTAGTTTATCTAAATAAACATATGTATATTTGATTTGACTGACATTACCGTTAAGTTTGTATTGTTGTTCTAGTTTAAAATTTATCTTATTTTTAGTGCAACAATAAAGAGTTAATCTATCTATTCTAATACCAATATAAACATACTAATATTATTACAACTACCGTAAACTTATTACACACTTTTTTGGCGGCAATTGTCAACATAAAGATTTTATTTTTATTTCCAAAACTTGTGTTTCTTCGAGTTATAATGTGTAATATTGGTGGATTATTAACCATTATGTGTTCGTTAATGTGTACGAGTGTGGGAAATTGAAATGAAGTTGTGAAAGTGGCTTTTCTAGTTGCTCCAAAAAAGTCCATGTAAAGCTCCACTACTTTACTTAAACACTATCCTCATCCCATCATCTCATCATCATCATCATTTAAACTTGATTCAACTCTCTGAGTTTGAAATATTTTATACTTGACACTGGCAAATACACTAATCGTGTGAAGCCATTTCAAAACAAAAAAAAAAAAAAAACTTATTACAACCAAACTGCAGATCTTGATATGGAGATATTTTGAACCCTAAGTGTAGTGTACGCGCTATAGCATACATACGCTGTCTCGTGTGTCACTGTATTGGTTAGCTAAAACGTCACAGTCACGAGAGCCGCGGGCGAGAGTGCACGGTGGAGCTGATGGCGAATACGTGGGCATTGCCGAGCCAGTGTAAGGTATTGTAGACGGGGTACCAGCAAACCCTACACTAAGAACATAGGAATAGAGAATTAGCAAGCTGAAAGGGCAGTGGGCTGGGCATGTAAGCTGCAGAACCGATAACCGTTGGGGTAGACGTGTTCTTGAGTGGAGACCGCGACTTGGCAAACGTAGTGTAGGACGCCCTGCGACTAGGTGGAGCGACGACTTGCGCCGAGTGGCTGCCAGTAGTTGGATGAGAAGAGCCGAAGACCGGGCGCAGTGTATGGCGTACCTTGGGAGAGGCTTGATGGAAGCTGATGGTGATGATGAAGCATACTTTTTATTCGCGATAAACTGCACGGTTGAAACCGCTGGAGCAGCTATTACCATCATAAATCATATGTCATCTTCGATAATGACAGTAAAACGGCTCATTTGATACATTACACAGAATAACTGTCACACATTAAATCTATATTTGCAACAGTAAAACGATGTCAGCGTATGAATAAACACTCGAGTGCATGTGTGTATATTTATATGTAATTAGAATGACAGGGTAAACATATTATGCAGTTTGCAGTAGGCACTATTTGAACTAAATACCTATATTCCATACTTGTAGAGCATACTTGCATTAATTGCTTGCGTTAAGGCTTTTCGTACACTCTACACTTTATCACCAGTGCTTGCTATTGACATGACAGTCATTTACCTAGGTTAGGACTTATCCTAGGTTCCAGTTACTTACTTATCTAATGAATTATAGTGCAATAGGGCAGCTTCAGCATGTGCTGCATTCACATAACAATAATTATGTGAGTGCAGCGCTGTTTTTCAAACTACTCTATGCTCGGACAGATCTTAGCCGTTATAATTGGTTACAAAAAATACGGTACTTTTCCGGGGTTTCATACATGATTAGCATTACCTATTGTAAATACTATAAGTAATAAAATAAAAAACTTATTATTATATCCCTACTAATATTATAAATGCGAAAGTACCCGTGTTAAAGCTAAACTACAGAACCGATTTAAATGAAATTTCGTATGGCGATAGTTTGAACCCTGACAAAGGACAAAGGATACTTTTTATTGCGATAAACTGTAGTCCACGCGGGTGAAACCGCGGGGAACAGCTAGTTATTAATAAAAGCGAGACACCTCACGTTGATAAGATTTGGTATTGAGATAGTTGGAACCCTGGGGAAGGACATAGGATACTTTTTACTAGTCCAGGTGGGCGAAACCTCAGAGCACACTATTTCAATTCATTTTTAAAGAATGAGGGCTATATTTCATTCTTTAAACGAATCTTCAGATACCAGATAAAACGTAGAAAGAGCTCTCAAGATTTTCAAAAATGCAACATGAGTGTGTAAAGAGTTCTTCAGGGTCGACAACGCATCGACAACTACCATAGTTTAGCAAATGTCTATAGGCAACGGAGACCGCTTACCATCAAGCGGAACATCGACACGTTTGGCATTATAAATAACATTACAAAAAAAACCTGCGAGGCAACAAGTTGCTACTGCGAGCAACTATAAGTTGCCGATCGGCGATACTAAAAGTTGCGAGTGTGCGAGTGTAGTAAACGCTAAAATTGCATAGCGTAGTGAAATAGATTGCATGAGTGGCAATAGTAAAGATTTTCGTAATTGTTTTCACAGAATTCGATTAGATAGCATTGTAATTGTGAAATTGTACAGTATGATACACATGCGCACAAAACGGGCGGGCCGCACTGCAAAGATTATGGATCCTTGTCGTTTATTTGATGAATGAAAGAGATGCAATATTGCGTCGTGGCACGGCCCGCTCTATTGTGAAAGAATCGGTATGATTTGAACTTTTTACCTTCCGGTTCCCTTCGGTTTCTCTGGTCTACCATCATCAAACCCTGATTTCCTTATCATGGAACCACCTTTGAAATGTATTCTTTCCAACAAAAAAAATAATTTTGCAAAACCGTCTATATTTGACGAAGTTATGCCCGAACATACATTAAAAAAATACAAACATCCCAATTGAGAACCTCATCCTTCTTTGGAAATCGGTTTTTATTTTTCACATTAGTGTAGACAACAGATTTTTACAATCTACGAACAGCTAACAAAACAAATATTCAGCACAATTTATTTAATACAATAATAACGCAACGAACGAATAGGTATTGAACACTAATATTTACGCAATTACTTACTGCGTCGGCCGCTTGTTTGGTTTTGTACGATAAATACGAGAGAATGACTGTTTAAATGTGGGCATTGGTGTCGATCGTGATCAAGGGCGGCATCAACGGGGTCAACTGCCCCCTCTAGAGACTCGATTATCAAATACCATTTCGAGGGGTGAAAGGTCATTTGTATTAAGCGACATTTTTTTAAAGTTTACAGTAGTCCGATTTAAAATTTCGGTTTTAAGAAAAATGTTCGTAAAAATATAAACTACCTATGTCATTTTATAAATTAAAAATACTATACTTTAATATTAAAAAATCGTACGTGCGTGTGTGCAAATGTTTGTTGCCACGTAACACCGTAACTACTAAACCGATTTTGATGAAATTCGGAATGGAGATAGCTTATAGCTACCCTGGATTAACACGTAGGCTTATACCCCGAAAAATATACGCGGGTGACACGGGGTGCAACTAGTTAAAAACAGACTTTTACAAACGACCTAGCCTTGCTTTACGTTAAAATATTATGTAGTTTAATTTTAACGAATTTTTTTTAATCCGATATTTTAATTTGCTCTACTGTAAACTTAAAAAATATCGCTAGATACAAATAGCTTTTCACCCCTCTAGATTTAATGTCAGAATTGTAATTCCCGCGCGACGCGTTCTGAAACGCCCGCGCACCAGTTTTAATTAGCCCCACAAACAATGATTTAGCCCGTAGCCCCGAATCTAGACCTAAATTATCACCTTTTTTATGTAATAGATTGACAAACAAGCAGAAGGGACCCGCCTGATGGAAAACGGTCACCGTCGCCTATGGACATCTGCAACACCAGGGGCGTTGCCGATACGTTGCCGACCCTTAAGGACTCTTTTCACACCCATCTTGAAGGATTGCAATCTGTAGCACTGCGGAAAGACTTGCGGGGGGGAGCTCGTTCCACATTATGCAAGTATGCGGGAGAAAGGAGCCCATAAAAAGAAACAAAAGAATAGACGTAAACAAAATTAAATAACCACCAGCAAAATTAAAACAACACAAGGTTAATCCTCAACAATACCCAGTTAGTTAAGTTTATACTTGTGGTGACATAACCTACCACAGTCACCAAGCAACATTGATTACACAAGTTACTCAACAACTCTGATGATGGATCGACGACGGTGCCGTACCATTTGCCGTGTTAGTTCATTTTTTAACTTGTTATTGTTCAAATAATTCCAGTTTCAAGTCTCTAGGAGATTTTCGGTCGAAAGAGAGTTTTTCCACTAGACGGTACAACTCAAAACCGGAGCCGTGCTACGTTTCTCAATAGGCACGGCACGGCGTTTCGGCTAATACTGAAACGGACGGTCGACACTGCAGACTCCACGCCGCTCAGCGCTCACGCCCCCTGCTGTAGCTTTATTATGATACCAGTTGTTCCCCGCGGTTTCACCCGCGCAGGCTACAGTTTATCGCAATAAAAAGTAGCCTATCTCCTTTCACAGTCTCTAAACTATGTCTGTACTAAATTCAATTTTAATCAGTTCAGTCTTTTAAAGGGACAAATAATTTGTAGGACACAGCAGCTAAGGCTGGTGTGAGCCGCTGTTTCGGTCCGTATAACCGCAAGGTTGGTAGGACCATGGGAGGAGGTGGGTTCAGTAGTTTAGGCGTGAAAGCGTAACAGACAGACAGATATGGGGTCAAAAAAAACTTGGGATTTTAGTGAACTTTCTCCAATTCAATCAATTAGTAATAAGAATAAAATTATCAATGTGATCGCGCCAAAAAAATTACCTGCCGGGCGTTTCTTGCCTGTTCTTTTGCCGGCGTAAGGAGGTTGGAACAGGCATAGCTAGTTTTAAGTTGACGTTTTAAAGTGATCACAATGTATCCTATTAAATGAAAATGTTTTGGATTTTGAATTTTGATAAACAAACAGACAGTGTTACTTTCGCATTTTATAATATTAGTAGGGATTACATAATAGTGGTTCCGCAACAGATGTACAATTTTAAACTGCCGCCCAGTTACCGGACGGCACCGTGAAGAGCCGTCAAGTGGAAAAACGCGTGTTATATTTTCATACAGTTTTGCGTTCCCAATTGACATGTGATCGCTCCAAAAATATGCCTGTTACTTTGCCGGCGTAGGAAGGTAGGAACACGTAGTTTAAAGTTTGACATTTAAAAGAGATCGCCTATTAAATAAACCCTTTTTAAAACACTTTTATTAGCTTGACTTGTAACTAACTAATAATGTAATCAAATCTTAGAAGTCAATTTTCACCCACTTCTAATTGTCGTATCGACTTGAAAGTGTAGTGGTATGTGTATGTAATCTTGGTGACAATGCAATAATTTGGTATCATCGATTTCATCTGATGATGCAGCCGGAAGGTGGGTAGGGCATCTCTGCAGTGGCTACTAGTAAACCCCTCGTGTTTGGGCTTATATGATTCGTCTTGATGAGTCCAATAGGTTGAACTTGTTGAGTTTGAATAGTATTAAGATTGCCAGCAAAATTACAAGATGGAACGGTTTTTAGCCTTTTGCAACCATCGGCACAACTGTCTGATATATATATACAAATTGCTGTATTTTCTTTATTATTATTCGATATGTATGGAAATTCGCCGAAGAACCAAGGTGACCGACATAGCTCTCAGAATTTGCAAGTTGAAGTGGCAATGGGCAGGCCACATCGCTCGACGAACCGATAACCGATGGGGAAGAAAGGTTCTCGAGTGGCGACCACGAACCGGAAGGCGTTCTGTAGGTAGGCCCCCCACTAGGTGGACTGACGACATTGTAAGAGTCGCAGGGAGCCGATGGATGCAAATGGCTAATAGCCGTTCATGGTGGCGTTCAAAGGGGGAGACCTGTGTTCAGCAGTGGACTTCTTCCGGCTGATGATGATGTTGATGATGATGTATACGAATACGTATTACGTACGAATCTAAATAAGCAGCGGTTCTATTTAAAAGCAATGTTTTCTTTGGACATTGCATCAAAACAATTTTAGCATGACATTTATTTAATCTAATTGGTACAAATAGACGCAGATGTTATATTTCACTAAGACACACTAAAATCTTCACGTGACGTTTCGTGTGCTCGTACATTTTAAATATGCAAGCTTGATTTAATAGCACATGTGCGTTGACACTTTAGGACTGTGTCGCATTAAAACATTTCGACACTTTTACATGTTTTTCAAAGAACTGTCACATGTTGTTATAGCGGCGCGGTACTACGGTTGTGAATGGCGGAGCGGAGTGGGAATGATTCATGACGATATTGTTGTAGCTATGAATTATAAATCTCAACGAGCTTTGATCGTTGATTTACGTATTTTTTTGGAATTTTATGAAGGCGCTAAATTCCATTTCTTGGGATGTGAAATAAAGACTTCTAGCTGTACCTCGCGTTTACAGTCATCCCGTAGGATCCTCTTTCAGGGATAAAAAGTACCCTGTGCAGCGTTGAGCTAGTGCTGGTTGGTAGATGTCGCATGCCCTTTGAATGCTGAGGTTCTTGCACATGCCGGTTTCCTCACGATGTTTTCCTTCACCGTTTAAAAAAATTGTTTGCATTTTGATGAACCTAAAAAGCTGTGACCTCGAATACCCCCGAGACAATACCCAGGAGGTGGTAGCGTGACGCACCCTACAAAATTCATCGCGTAATGAATTATTATCTTATTGGGCTAAACAAAATGGCGTATTATAAATATGGCGTATAAAATAGCGCGAGTTAACGAGAAGGGAATGTGCGGACAATGTTCGACAAGGAGCGGGGGCATAAACGATGACGTATGCAATTGACCTCTGAAGAGAATGACTCCGAGATTAATATAAGCTGAAAATGGGGCTGATTACAACAATTTTTCTGTGTAGCTAAAAAAACTACACAAAATATTATGTTGTATGAAAAATGCTAGTATCCTTTTTTAACACGCCTTTATTAGCTTCACTTGTAACTAACTAACAAAATAGTAAAATCTTAGAACTCAATTTTAACCTACTTTTAAATTTATCGCAATGAAACTTTGTACACTATACGTAATCCTGATGACAACACAATAACTTGGTATCATCGACCTGATCTGATAATGGAGCCATCTGATCTTTTACTTACAGGGTAGGATTTAACTACAAGTCACCTGATGTTAAGTGACGATGTCAATCAAAGATGGCGCCACACTACACCTGGATTGGGAGCTGGCTCTTAAGTGAGGCTGCCGGAACACACCGATATAGGTGCTTGACGACAGAGTCTTAACTTGAGCGTGGTAGCTAAAAATGCCCAACCACCAAGCTATGGTTTCATGACGATGTTTTCCTTTTTTTATATAATAGATTGGCAAACAAGCAGACGGCCCGCCTGATGGAAAGCGGTCACCGTCGCCTATGGATATTTGCAACACCAGGGGAGTTGCCGATACGTTGCCGACCCTTAAGGACTCTTTTCACACAAATCTTGAAGGATTGCAATTTGTTCCTTCACCGAAAGCTCAAGCACATTGTAGGATTCAAACCCACGACGGATCGCAAGTCTACGCCACTACCACCGAGCCATCATCGCTTCAAAACAGTTGTTGAAACCCAGGGGGTGTAGAGTATTAATTTTTATTCTGTGCCACCGCAGTTTGTCGCGGGATGTCGCCCATTAGCCGAACAATACTCTGTGGCACGAATCGGTACACCGTCACGCCAGTTCCGTTCACGACGGATTTCACCCCCCACCCCCTACCCCACAAACCCACCCCCCAGTTATGATGGATGCTATTGAGGAGTTACGCCGGTGCGTATCTAGAACAAACATACCGAATGACTAATGGTATACATAAATGCGTGAATAAATAATTTTGGATTAAAGACAATAATATTATAAAATGTTATGCGAATTTGCGAAAAGAGTTTGTAAGATATTTGTACGATTTGTACTGAGTAAAAGAAAATATTATAGCTAATAAAAACTACAACTTGAACCATTGATGAACCAAGAGATGGACGTCGGGTCCGTCGCTCTAAGGCGTCCATACCAAAAGAGGTCTAAGACGCGAAAAGAGGGCTAATCACACGCCAGTCTCCGCTTGGTGTATGTGCGACGAAGTGCCACAAATTGTTGCAAGCAAAATTATGCCGAATATTGACATCCATACTAATGTTATAAATGCGAAAGTGATTCTGTTTGTTTGCCTTCTCCGCTTAACCAATGTTACTGAAATTTGGCCTCATTTATAGGTTAACTCAGTACACACTCAGCCACTTTTCTCGCCACATATGCATAAGACCCGACGTCCATTGTACGTTAATGAGTTGAATGATCAGCGCGGCAATCAAACTCGCGTAGACGGCAGCTCATCACAACCGCTCGAACATTTCGTAAGAGACTTCGGTGTAAACAAACGTAAATGCTTTAAATCTTTCAGCTACCGTTCAATCAAACAGACAGCTAGCAAAGTCAATAAACAGTGGAGTAGAGACAAACGCAGGAAGCGGATTTACTCTCACATGTAATATAAGAAAATCGTTATAACAATATATTCAAATCCTACAAACATCGTGATGAAACCATAGCATGGTGGTAGGGTATTTTCTAATACTCGCCTGGTTAGCTACCATCCTCAAGTTAAGAATCAGTCGACAAGAACCTCTCGGTGTGTTCCGGCAGCCTCACATTAGAGCCAGTTCCCAATCCAGGTGTAACGTGAGCACGCCGTCATTAAACATTATTAGGTGACTTGTGGTCAAAAGCTACCTTATAAATAAAAAAATAACAAAAAATTAAACCGAAAAGAGATGGCGCAACGACCCAAAGTGAGTCTTGGCCTCCGATAACAAAAGACGCCACTTCGCTCTGTCCTGCGCCACCTCCCGCCAGTCCTCCACCTGGAGTGAGCGCAAGTCCTTCGTGACTTCGTCTTCGTTATACAAAAGAAGACGAAGAGGAAATAAAACACTAATAAATAGGCATTACTAGCCGCTACCGAGCCAAGATCCAAGAACCCGCCGTGTCACCGGTCACCACATCTATTTTTCTCCCGGGCATACCTCTATGAGTCATAATACCACTCCGAGATGTGTGTTTGTCCACAATATAGTGGTACGTATCATTAATTACACAGCCGAGTATAAATGCGTGTAATTATAATGATCGCTTTACGTCTTCTTGATGATTTTATAGTTGGCAGAGGGAGCGTTGTTGATGTTCGCGATTTTGTTCCTATATTTTTTGTGCAATGTTTTCGAGTATTTTTTTTTGTAATTTATGTTTTTGTGTTGCTTTTTTGTGTGGACGAATGTGACTTTGGCTGGTTGGTCAATAAACAGTGTATGTATTTTTTTTTCAATGTTAGGTATTTTGCACTAATAAATTTTAAACGTAGTATTTTTATTTTAAATGCGTTTTGATACGTGGTTCCTTTTGGTGTAAGACTTACCGAAGAGGGTCGAGCAAGTGTTTTTGTATATTATATAGAGTAGTAAACCTGCTGGTAAACAGCAGCGCTACCCAGAATTTCCCCCTTATCACTTTTTTACTAAAAGTCACCTGATGTTAAGTTTCAATGCGATCGTAGGTGGCGCCACGCTACATCTGGATAAGGAACTGTCTCTCAAGTGAGGCGACCAGAACACACCGATAGGTTTTTGGCAACTGATTCTTAACATGGACGTGGTAGCTAACCAGAGAAGCACTTGAAAATGCCCTACCACTAAGCTATGGTTTCATCAGAACGTTTTCCTTTAGCGAAAGCTCACGCTCGTTGTAGGATTCAAATCCAAACTTCACTAACGCTGAGTCATCATCACTTCGCTCCAGTTTCTTCATCTCTTTTTTTCTTCTTACACGGAGAAAAAAGACCTTCCGAAATACCGTTTTCCTTCTGAGTCAAAAGGGAAGGACTTGTGATCCAGAAGGAAAACTAAATACAAAATAAGGAAGAAAACTGTCTTGGAAGGTAAAGACTCAGAAGGAAAGTCAGAATTTTTTTCTCCATGTATATTTATGTTTGTTATACTCTTGCAAAACCTGGGTGAGTAGTTCACCATGCAAAGGATGTAGTCCAATCTCGGTTATATCAAACAGTTTTAATAAAAGCAATATGTACCCCGTTTTCTATACGCAAACATTGTACAATATCGGATTATGCAAAACACGTTCAGTTATTGTCGTGTCTGATTTGAATGCGAATGGTGGACCGTTCGCTTGATGTGCCTTATTAAAATTGACGGTAAGTACCCACGAATTCAAAGTTGATGCTCAGCGATCTATGGATAGGGGACATATGGATACCCTATGCTTGGAGTTTCTCGAATCAGAAATGAGATGATCCGACAGAGAACTAAGGTCACCGACAAAATGAGCAGGCTGAAGTGACAGTGGGCTGGTCGTATAAGCCACAGAACAGACTACCGTTGGGGTAGACGTGTTCTTGAGTGGAAACCGCGACTTGGCAAACGTAGTGTAGGACGCCCTGCCACTAGGTGGAGCGACGACTTGCGTCGAGTGGTGCCAAGAGTTGGATGAGAAGAGCCGAAAATCGAGCTCAGAGGCCTGTCTAGTAGTGAACTGATATAGGAAGATGATGATGCTGGTCGTTTGATCAGCGCTGGTCTTCCGTAAAAGCCGTTTAGAGATACTGATAGTATGATAGGAATATAACCTATACCTACAGCGCAACCGCTTAACCTAACATTATGAATACTTAAAACGCAAGCCTCAACCTTGCGACACAAAAACCATATTTAACAAATCAATAGGTATCGCGTATCGAGCAATTGTGGCTGCCACCCTGCCGCACATTACGTGTACATAATACATACGATAAGCCATGAGAATAGCATAAAATTGACGGCTTCGGAAATGATTAGAAACAAAGCTAGAAGTGATGATAGAATATCGACCAAGATTGGATTGGCTAAGACTGACAATGGCGGAGTGGTCGCCGAGATATGCGCGACATACCCAAACAGAACACCAGCCCGATGATTAGGACTGGCAATAACGAAATGGTGGCCAAAATATGTCAGTGATATGCAGAACACCAACTATGATCTGCTGTGACTGACAATGACGGAGGTGACCTAGGACATAGCTCAGCAGCCAGATGCACTGGAAACTGCGCCGGAGTAGTCAGTAACAGGCTTTTGCATTGTTGTTCTTGGTCATATTTCCTCACGGTGTACCCCGTAAGGCCACATATAAACACGTGGTGTTCAAATTTTTATACCCAAATCTTTCATCCTAATCTATTTCAAGTAGACCAATTCACAGTAGATATTGGCGCGACGCCAACATACCTTGGTTTAGAACAAAAGCCAGACCTGTGCGTTTATCCATTTGTTTGAATCCCATGTAATCCGGCCGATCAATAATTTGGGATCTTTGGATCTAGTTGAGGGTGATGCTTAATGTTCTTAATCAATTTTGTACATTGTTTTGCTGTAAGTGAACAAAAACGTCTCCATAATTGATTAAAAACATGTATAGACATAGGGTCCAAGAATCCCTAATTAGTCCATCAGTGAAATTGCTACAGGTTACTGTTTATACCTTTACAGGTATATGAACATACTGCGTGATTGTGGTGACAATCCATTACATATCAACAAGGTATTACAAGGTAGGTAGTTGTCATAATGGCATTCGACATAAAATCCAATCGAATTCCCAAAACATCTTCATAATTACCGGGCGTCCCACAAATGATTCAACTTATTGGCACCAGCACCTATTGTCATCTGTTGACATATGAAAGTGGACAGGCAGACAAGATTTAGCGCCAATTCTTAGTCACGGTTTGCTTTTTTCTTCTGAGACAATGGCACAATTCGGGTCTTTCCTAATTTACTAAATGGTACGGAAGTTTTCCTTGTTGCCAAGTTAAACATTGGAAAGCAGTCAACAGCATATGGGAAGAGAGTGTAGGACTGCTGAAGATGGGTCAAGGTTAAGAGGCAGAACTGCGGCTGCACAAACATCATAAGGGATAAACACACGAGTATGTTATAAATTAAAAATCCTAGACAATGAGCACGAAGCTTGGAAGTGGCTAAACAGATTTCAAGTAAACACGGTAAATAGCAATCAATTAAAAAATCGAATCGAAATCAAACCGTTTGTTTTGGAGCATCTAGGCTTTTTCATCAGGCGTTACAAAAAGGCCTGAAAAATAGACCATCTGAAACATTGAGTTAGATTTAGAACTATGTATATATAATTGCATGGTGAAGCACCAAGAAAAGTCTTAAGACCCAAGAGCTATGTTGACCGAGTTCCACAGAGAAGCAACGAGGAAAGTCTTTTAAGCATCATAAGAATCAGGAACGGTATCGTTTAGACAGATCTATCAGTCATCTTCGTATCTGCCGATGCCAGTCAACAAATTTGCCATTGATTCGTTGTGTGACGCGGCCCATTTACGAGCAAACGTATTCAGGAGAATTCTATTCCATCGCTGCGCCCACACAATATCGTATTGAACATTTTAAAATTGTGCCCACGCTTCATCCAAACTTGGCGAGTTTGGCAACATCTTCAGATTTCTCGAATACCACAAGTCAAGGGGACTATTTCCATCGCAGCAATTAACCGGACGATTTAGAACGGCTCGCCCTTCGCTCTGTTCCCAATCAATGTGTACTCGTATCTCGTACTAATCCCCGCATACCGCAATGATGATAATAATATGTTGAGAAGCCAAAAGTATATTTTTGTAAAGGTTAGTGTAAGGAAACGTCCAGAGATCTCAATGTTATGTGCAAGTATTGCTCCAGATTGACGGGCGAATGAGTCGGCGAAATTACCTTGACTTCTCATTATCGTCATCACCAGCCCGAAGACGTCCACATCGGTCTTCTTTGAACGTTATTAGTAATTTGCTTCCATCGGCTTCCCGCTTCCTATTACGATGTCGTCGGGCCACCTAGTTAGGGCATACCTAAACCTAACGTCTTCCGGTTCGTGGTAGCCGCTCAGTAATAAGTTCGCCGAGCGATGTGGCCTGCACAATGGCACTAAGCGAATTCTGAGAGATATGTCGATGATTTTGGTCGTTATGTTGATGATTTTAGTTCTTCGACGACTTTCCTAGTTTCCAGATTTTATCACGCAAAGCAACACCAAGCATGGCCCTCTCTCGGACATCCTCTCACTCAGGGAAAGGAATGGCATTCAGGATAAGCTGTTTGATGTGCAGTGAGTAACAACAAATAGACACAGAGTTTCGTTGTACAATACGCCCTTGCAGATGATGTTGTTGTGACACTGAACCAAACTGAACCCAATCATCATCATCAGCCTTGATGGCCAGCCCATTGATGGGACACAGAGCTTTTCTCAGAGAGAGAGAGAGAGAGAGAGTATGGATCATAATCCACCACGCAGGCCCAGTGCGGGTTGGCGGATTGGCCAGCTCTAGTGTCGGAGTTTCCAGAGCTTTCAAAGGCCTCCGACATAGTCTAACGACTGCTATCTTAATACAACTGGCCTAGGGTGGGCTGGAGGCCAGCGACTAAAACCTAACTTAAACAAAGAATATAGATCTACAACGTAGTATCCTTAAATATATCCATATATATAGTTGATCCCCAGAATGGATGTGTGGATGTTTGTATATACTCTTTCACGCAAAAACTACAGAACGGATCTGGATGAAATTTGGAATGGAGAAAGTTTACACCCCGGATTAACACATAGTCTACTTTTAAAGGTTCCTTCGGGATAGCGGGACGACGCAGGTGCCACTGCGGGGAACAGCTAGTCATTAAATATATTGGTACCCCGAAAAACACACATTTATCCAGTAACGCATGACATTTAGTATGAATCACATAATAGAGTCGTGCCAAATGGGCGTGTCTGCCTGTCTGGGCGGTAGTAATTCGCTTGGCAGTCGCCGCCCTTTTCCCTAGTTTAATGTTCGTCATCTTTCTTTGCATAGTTTAGATTGTTTGCGAGGCATCTGCGTTTGGTACACTTGCTGGTATCGTCTTCTTAAAGCCAACGAACCCAAGTTTTTTTTTGTAACTGATTGACTAGCTAGGCGTCATCTGACAGTAAGGGTCACGTTGCTCATTACAAATCAATGCCACTCTGAATTTTGATGGCACTCGTCACGTAGACATATCAGATGTTAAATCTCTTATGTCCTGTAAAGTCACTGGAAATATAGCCTTTCATTAAGGAACACAGAACACAGCAGGTTTATTTAAATTCCTGCAGGGTAAGAAGCATTTGACCGCAAGTCACCTGATGTTAAGCGACGATGAGTAAGTAGGTATCATTACAATCAATTTAATTTGAATAACATGTTCTTCATTAGAGACAAGCGTAAATATCGAAGGTAAAACGAGTTCAATGCACCTTGCTATGCAAATATATTATATTTTTATACCTTCTATTTTAGGAAGTTTCCAATTTATTTGATATCAGATTACGGTGTAATTGTTCTAGAAGGAAGTTAAGTCATTGAGTCACCTTTATTTCGACAAAGTAAACTTGAGATGACTTTAAAGCTATTGAATATCATCAAAATCAAATGACATGCAAAAAGTTCTTTCTAAAAACCTTTCGCCAGGAGGTTTCCATTTCAAATTTTACATCTAATCTAACCTAACTGATATTATACACATGTCAAAGTGAGTTTGTTTGGTACGCTTTCACGCTTAAACTGCTGAGTCGATTATGATGAATTTTGACTTAGAGATTGAACCCTTGAGACGGTTATAAGCTAATTTTTCTCACTTGATTACCTGTAGATTTGATGATAGAGTTTACTATGCTGCAACCCAGCCGCAATAAACATATTTAGAGTTTGAATAAAAATACTTCAATATTGTTTTTTTTGGATCCTCCATGTGCTACTTGTTACTTTCTCTTCTGTTCTTTCTTCCTTCTTTTTGTCTTCTTTGATTATGAACTGGGCTGAAATCGGTCAGGATAGAGAAGAGTGGCGCTCTCTCGTTTCGGAAGCCAAGACACACTTTGGGTCGCTGAGCCATCGGAGTTAGTTAGATATGACGCTCCCAAAAACGTTTCCTCTGGAATTTCTCGAATAGAATCGTGTTCGATAATAACACGAGATCGTCCCAGGAACATGTCGGGAACACACATTACTGTCTCGCGCAGATGGCCCTTAGCGCCGCAAATGATGCCGACATCTGGACGATTTAAATCGAATACTTGTTGCTGTGAAAATCGATTCGGTGCTAGGTAGTTAACTATATTTCACGAAAAATTTAAATTAAAGATCGTCTTAATCACCTAATGTTAAGTGACGATGTAGTCGAAGGTGGCACCATGCTACACCTGGACTGCGAACTGGCTCTCAAGCGAGGCTTCCGGAACACACCGTTAGAAGCATGGCGACAGATTCTTAACTAAGTAAAGTTTGACTTAACAAATTAAACTTGATTTTTTTGAAATAAAGTAAAAGCGAAGGCCGACGGGTATCTTCAAAGCATACTGTAAATAATAGAAGTGCTTTTGAAACTGAATTTACGCTTCAAGCACAAATCATTTTCATTTAGCACCCGGTTGGGTGAGGATTAGTCAATAGTCAATAGTCAATTTTATTTATTCAATAGGATACATTGTGATCACTTTAAAACGTCAAACTTAAAACTAGCTACGCCTGTTCCAACCTCCTTACGCCGGCAAAAGAACAGGCAAGAAACGCCCGGCAGGTAATTTTTTGGCGCGATCACATTGACAATTTTATTCTTATTACTAATTGATTGAATTGGAGCAAGTTCACTAAAATCCCAAGCTTTTTTTTTTGTCATCTAATGGTCCGATATTTTTTAATTAGCTTTACTAATAAGATTTCTCTTGTTTGGTTGTACACATTGGGATATGGGAACATGAATATTAATGAGTTGCGGGATCACAACCAAAGCAGACCAGACCCCACAAGCAGCACCCGTTCACGAGTTGACGCATGTGCCAGCCATCGCTCTCCTCGACCATATGAGAGGGAAGAGGGCGACCCGACACACGACGCCGCCGCAAGCAAAGTCACTTTCGCGAGTATGACTGTTTTGGCTGTTTACCGAAAATGGTTAGAATAGGGGAAATAGGGAGAATAGGTAGATAGAAAGAAAGATAGATAGATTAACTACAATCCCAAGCTTGTTTGTCATCTAAATAGTCCGATATTTTATAATAAGCTTTACTAATAAGATTTCTCTTTATACGGACTTGAAATTTTGCTATCGATAAGTCTTGAATTTCACTTGGGATTTTGTTGAAAAAGCGTACACATTGACCTTTGAACGAGTTGCTAACTTTATGGAGCCTAGTAGTGGGTACAGCAATTTTATCTTTGTTTCTAGTATTAAAATTGTGATAATCACTTCTCTTTTTGAAGCTATTTAAATTTTTCCTTATGTACATTAAATTTTCATAAATGTATTGACAAACAACTGTCATTATTTTAATTTCTTTAAACTTAAAGATTCTCTGGGGCCCACCTTGTAAATTTAAGTAGATTAATTTGAGATACCTATAAAAAATAATAAAAACAGTAAGGAGTTCAGCCAAAGTGACAAGTGTCAAAGGGACACGTGTCAAAATGACAGGTGTCAAACTATGAAATGTCGACTAAGAGTGTATACGGGTAAAACAAACTTTCCGTGGTACATGTTTTTTTCCAACACAAGCAACTTTGCAAGCAAGAAAAACCGACTTCTAAGGTTTTCTCATGAATGCCATTGTCAGAACTGGATCAAATTGAAATGGGACCACGCGGAGCACCAGCTTTCAAATAAAAAAATAATCATCCAAATCTATTCAGCCAGTCAAAAGTTATAAGGTTATAACGTTATAAAAGTTATTAGCAAACATAAAAAAAACATACGGTCGAATTGAGAACCTCCTCCTTTTTTGAAATCGGTTAAAAATAAATAAAATGATACAATCACATAATAAATAATAACGGAAATAATTTTTCGAAGCGATGAACTCATTGACGTCGGTTTGCTATCCGTAGGTCGTGGGTTCGAATCCTCCAATGAGCTTGAGTGGTGAAGGAAAACATTGAGATGAAACCATAGTTTGATGGCAGGACATTTTCTAGTACTCGCCTGACTAGCTACACACACTCGAGTTAAGAATCTGTCGCCAAGCACCTATCGGCGTGTTCCGGCAAAAATTACGCGGATCAGGGATTATTGAAATATTTACAGGGCAAAGAAATCTATCTTATAAAATCAAGAATAGCCCTTACTGTTCATAATAATATTAAATATTTTAATACAAAAATATTTTATGCCATTTGATGGTAATAAATCATATGTTTATGGCGTCGTAAAGTATTTTAAATGATATACAAACAGCGAGAAAGAAGAATGAATCATTGACATAAACGTCCCAGCTGTTGATTCGATAGTACTAAGCATTCTAATAATCGTAATAATAGAATCGAATACTCGATATTTCGTAACACAAATCGGAAAAATTATAGCTAACAAAAACATGAGAGCGAATATTTTCCTGTATCAGCGCCGAAAGCTTTAGGTATTTTTGGGATTCCTTGAATACAGATCTCATGTAGGTACCTAATAGAAAAATGAGATGGCCAATTACGCTTATTATAAATAAGCTTGGGTTTCTCTACTGCTGGCGGCGTATTATCAGACAAGCGACCCGTCCCGGTTTCGCAAGGGGAAGGCAAATATAAAAAACAACAAATATCACACAAATCTGTTGAGCCGTTTCAGCTTTAAGAAGTTACAACCATACACACTCAATCGCTCACAAACTTTCACATTTAGCCTGAAGCAGTCAGGATCGACTGCTTCAAGCTGCGACTGCATAGTGAACTACGGATATAAGATATAAAATCAAAATACAATATTAATTATTTAGCAGGATTTGTGATCAGATCAATTTAAGACGTAAAACTTAAAAACTAGCTACGCCTGTGCCAGCCTCCTTGCGCCGGCAAAAGAACAGGCAAGAAACGCCTGTAAGGTAATTTATTGGGCGCGATCATATTTACATAGTTATTATACTAACAAATTTTTTTTTATTAGATATAATATAACAAAACAACATAATATATACAATTGGATAAAAACTAAATACTAGAGCTAAACTATCTATATATAAACTAAAAACTAAACTAATTAATTGTAAACTAAACGTCTACAAATAAAAAACCTGATTTAGGTCGCTGCCTGCAGGTAGAGTGCCCAAGAGACTGGCGACATTACCTCTTTGAATGGCTAGGCTGATTCGTTGACCGAGGTAAGCGCCAGCCCTTTGGTCACCCGTGGCGTCAACGAGGCGCTTGGCAAGATCTTTAAAAAGTATAAGAGCGGCAGGACCCCACGGACCAAGAGTAACTAACTATACTAACTAACTGAAATGGCGCAACGACCCAAAGTGAGTCCTGGCCTCCAAAAGACGTCACTTCGGTCTGTCCTGCGCCACCTCCTGCCTGTCCTCCACCTGGAGTGAGCGCAAATCCTTCGTCTTTCTTTAATCCTTCCTTCTCTCCTTCCTTCCTTCCTTATCCTTCCTTCTTTATTATACTAATTCATTGATTTAAGTGATTGAATTGGAGCAAGTTCACCACAATCCCAAGATTTTTCCGTGTAGCAAGAAATTCTTTCAACATGAATACCAGGTAAATGGTAGGTTCAAGGCATACAGTACATTCATTTGCATAGGTTATTTGTACATGTATAAATACACAGAATACACCTGTCTACATATTCTATTCTATTCTACAAATTAGTGCTAAGATTTCGCACGTGTTGGCAAATAGAAGGCGGATCTTGAGTTCATACATAAAAAAACCATACAAAAAAGCGCTTTTACTTTTCACGAATTTTCCAACAAGAAACTTTCATACGAACCTTGTCGTGAAGAAAACACCTTATTCAAATCGGTCAAGCCTAACGTACAAACAAAGGATGTTAAGATTTATGCGAAATTTTATGTGCGTACTAGTTGCGCCCCGAGGTTTCACCTGCGTCTTCCCGTAGGAACCTTTTTCCGGGATAAAAAGTAGCCTATATGTTAATCCATGGTATAAGCTATCTCCATTCCAAATTTCATTCAGATCCGTTCAGTAGTTTTTGTGTGAATGAGTAACAAACATCCATCCATACTCACAAACTTTCACGTTTATAATATTAGTAGGAGGTAGGATGTAATCCATCCAGCTCCGTAATAGCTGGATGGATTTTCGTGAAATATAGAACACAGATGCTTCAGATCCTGGAGTAGGATATGGGATACTTTTTATCCCGGAAAAACGTATAGTTCCCGTGGGATAACGTGAAAACGGGGCGCAAGTCGTGTTTACGAACAATTTTAATCACTTCATATTCAAGCTGTTCCCAGCGATTTCTTCCGCGTAGACTACAGTTTATCGGGATAAAAAGTATCCATTGTCCTTCCTTATGGTTCAAACTATCTCCATACTAAAATTCATCAATTACTGTTCAGCGGTTTTGGAATTATAAGGAAACAAATGGACAGAGGGGACAAAGAGAGTTAGTTATCTACTCTCGCGTTTATAATATTGGACTGGATACAAAAATACATAATAAAAGAGTATTTGTAACTTTATTTTGTATATGTTATTGTATTTTTAGTAATTTTGTGTAGATAAATCAAACAAAATAAATTCTCTAAGTACAATAATGCATTTTTTTTAACACAAATAGTTGAAAAAACGATCGATATGACATTTTTAAAATGTCAGCTTTATTTTTATTACTTGCGAGTGCTTAGGCCAAATTATTTAAAACTCAGGTACATACGGCCTTAATAATATTTAGCGCCTATAAAAATAGTTTCGTGAGATTTTCAGAAGGTTATTGTTTGATACAGTTTATCCACAAATTATGTAGGTAGTTGGTATAGGTACTATAAACCAAAATACCCTCTGTTTGATCTTGAGATAAGCTTTAATAACGTTTTTAAACAACAGATAGGTACATTTTAATGCGATAACGCGAAAATTATCATCTGTAGTCAATCTGAATTGACCTTTTTTGTCGTAAATCGTATTATAAAAATACTTTCCACGAGTTAGCGACTCATTCTAATTACGAATGTTTACATTTTTCACACTTTTAGACAGAATTTGTGACTTGGCTAGTTCGAAAATAATATAGCTCCCCATAAAATTAGTCAGCTGGGTAACATAAATAAGAGCAAGAGAGCGAGCGACCTAACGATAAATTTATCGAATTTTATGTAGAATTTTATATAAATTTAATTCACTAGGAATAATGGAATTAGGCCATCGACAGTCGATTGTCGTGTTTAAAAAGAAATAGGTCATAGAGAGTAATCGTACCACAGATAATTAGTTTCTAATTTTATTTTTTTCACGTCGGTTTTGGAACGTGTGGTGTTCCCGCGTCGACCTAAAAAGTGGAAAAATGCCGGTGCTACATTCGAAGATAGGAACTAATGACCGACCGATGTCCAATCACTTTAATTGACAGCGTCTGGCGAAGTTATTTTAAAAACGGAACTCACGGATAATTTTGAGCTGCAAAATAAATACACTTGGCAGAATGGAATAGTGCCGTGCGTGGCCCTCTAGTTATCGAAAAAAGCAATCTTGTCAACAAAACGTAACCTCAAAATGTGAATCAACAACAGAACGTGATAATGACAATTGGTGTAAACCTGTATTGTGATAAGAGACGTAAATTCATTTGTGTACTAGCGACAGCGACTTGAACGTAGGGTCGCCGTATAGATGCCCAAACGCGCTCCTCGAACGGGAAATGTATAAAACACGGCCATTTTCGTCGACTCCACAGAGACGTAGGCTTGACAATAGCTTGCGAAAATAACAAACTCACCCTTTCTACGTCCAGGTCGGTCCCTGTGCACAGTCTCTTGCCACCACTACCGTTGTAAGCCATCGTGGAACACAAAACAAAACACTAATCACACCGTAACGCGTTTCGCCGAGAACCGACACAAGAGAACCTCCTATAACGAAGGCCGCGAGCAGACTGATTGAATGAACGAAAGGAGTAAGAAGAGCAAAGCCAATCGGGAGTGAACAAAACGAGCGAGTGTCTAACTTGGTGTTGCTAGGCATTTGAAGTGAATACTACCAAAATTTGGTAGATATTCTAATGTAAACTCAGCTTCGTACTTTGTCGCAAATCTGTGATTAAATATTTTCTATATATAATTTTTCTCTGTCTTATACTAATTATCTCGATTTTGTAGTATGATGAATACATATTAATTACTTTACCGTAGACAAACTGACAAACTAAAGAAGTTAGAGCGATGATGGGTACATGGTAGATAGTTGGTCGGTACACTTTTGTAAGTTAGTAGCTTAGGTAGGACTAGGTAGCAGGTACACAAGTGATTTAGGCCAAATTGTGACCCATTCTACATCTTAAAGATAAGAGCAGAGCTCATTTAAGTGGAGCACTTTCCATCTCGTTCTGACCTCTGCCATCTATAAGACCTACGACATGACGTCAATCTTTTCTCTCACTTATCTATGTATGTTCGTCTCGGTCTACCTCTGCCTCTCTTCCCTTCTACTTTTCCTTCAAAGATGTTTTTTGTATGAAGAGTGGTTGGCAAAGAGTTTAAGAATCCGTTTTTTACGCGTTTACGCGCTCGCGGTAAAACGCGTACTCATACTCCTACTGCATTCATGATCAATAAATATAATAATGAAGAAAAAATATTGTTTTTGTCCAACTTTTAGATGCTACCAAACAGAATTTCATGAAGATTAGCAAACTCGCGAAAGAACGATTTGGTACCTTCTCTCTCTTTCTTTCATCATTGATATCTACGTTCTACGTTAGGCGATAGATAAGAACCTTTTTACTATCAATAGATATGCCTGAAAGAAATCTCACCATGGATTTAAATAGGAAAGGGATGGAAAGTAACAAAAAACAAATAAATAATGTCAATATACTTTGTATATTCCAATGCATTTGCACAACTTAGACTAATTTTATTATTTACACTATAATACACTTAGGCGTATTTTCCACGAAGGCGAAGCTTCACAGATGCGTATTCATCATACGCTTCTTGTACGCCTGCTTGCTGCTTACAAACAATACTACAAAACTATGCACAGAGCGGCAACGTCGCATGCACGCTTGGCCGCTAATGACCATGCGGATGCGTATAATGAAGAGTATTAAGAATACGCATCTTTGAAGCTACGTCCCCGTGGATAGTAGGCCTTACACTAAGGCTAGTTGGTATCCTAGAATGACGCTAAAGGTGCGTTTAAGCGACGCGGGAATACGCGAGCCAAGCCTGGCACCGCTCGTGATTCAGCGCGCGCTCGGCAAAGTTCGCACGAGGCGCCGTCAAACAGATGGTACAGAGCGCGCGACGAAGGAAGACCCATGTGAGCCGCATCTCCACGGACGGCTCGGCTCGCGATATGCCGTGCTACCCCGCGCCGTTTAAACAATGATCATTACTTAAGTACAGATTTGATGACATATTTGTATGAAATGGTCACTGCTTGAGCGACATTCTAAAATACCGACCTTATTGGCGGATCCAGACTAGTTCAAGGGGTAGTCAACATAAGGTCTTTATTTTCTTTTTTTGTTTCGAAAAGAGGCAATAACAGTGGCCACAATGTCCCAGACCCTTCGGTCGATTAAGAAAAGTCTTGTGATCCAGTTATAATTTTATTATGCTTGTGACTAATCTTAGCTATGCACCATTTGCGCCAATTGCCTCTCCCCGCGCCTGGGAGCACAACCAGAATGTAACCCCAGGGACCTTCCACGAAACGACGTCACATAAGTCACTTTGTGAACCGCAGAGTCACTTTGTGAATCGCAGAGTCGCTTTGTGAATCGCAGAGTCGCTTTGTGAATCGCAGAGTCGCTATGTGAATCGCAGAGTCACTTTGTGAATCGCCGAGTCACTCTGTGGAATAGGCCGTAGGTTTCAAAAGAGGTCTTTGATATAGAATCGTCAGTGCGGTGCAGGTGTGTGTCCATCAACGTAGAAGTTTCTTGTCGCTTTCGGTAACTGCACCTCCATTCCTTCTAGATCTTTAGTTAGGACTATTTGACAACCTGGAATTGAAAAAGGGAACATTACAAGACAATCTATAGGTTGTAATCTGTCTTCACTATCATCACATCAAAACGAATTAATTCAGCAAGCAGTAGTCATAGTATTATACATACATTTGTTTTGTGTGGGTGTTATGGATCCCCAATCCACATAGTATCTGATACCTTAGATATAGGAAAACCTAGTTAGGTGTCTGATATATATATGTCATTTGGGGGGGGGGGGCGTTATTTATTATATCTGTAACTGTGTGAGTGTGTATGTTTGTTACTTCTTTACGCTGAAATGGCTGAACGGATCTGGATGAAATTTGGCACGGAGATAGCGTATACCCTGTATTAATACATAGGCTACTTTTTATCGCGATAAAATGTAGCCCACGGGGGTGAAACGAAATTTTAGGCTACTTTTTATCCCAGGAAAAGGTTTCTGTGGGATTCATAACGGGAAAACCGAGAATGTAACCGCTAGGTGCAGGTGTTTGTACATAGTATAACTTGCCTAATCTAGAGTTTTCTTTCAGAAACGGGGCCATGTCTAGTAAGTCGTCCTCTTTCTCTTCTGACGGTGGTAGGTGATCGATGTACTCGTGCGGTATGTACACGTGACACGTCGTGCAAGCCAGTGATGCCTCGCATGCTCCTGAAATGATCATCACTACATAGTATACAACAAAGTCGCTTCTCCCTGTCTGACCCTATGTATGCTCAGATCTTTAAAACTATGCAACGGATTTTAATGCAGTTTTCAGCAATAGATACAGAGATTCGAGAGGAAGTTTTATATGTATAACCATACATATTATTGAGGAACGATGGTGGCCGAACGGTTAGGCGTGCGACTTTCAAGACGCCGACACCGAGTTCGAATCCTCTCGGCCCCGCACCTATGACTCAATAAGTTATGTGCGGATTTGCCATCGCTCAAAACGGTGAAGGAAAACATCGTGAGGAAACCGGCATGTCCAAGTACTGCAACATTCAAGGGCATGCGACATCTACCAACCCGCACTGGGCGAGCGTGGTAGATTACAGCCCATACTCTCTATCTGAGAGAAGGCCAGAGTCCCAGCAGTGGGAACGTGAAAGGCTGATAATGATGATGATGATGATGATGACATATTATAGTACAGAAAACTCGAATAATTCAAAGATTTGTAAAACACTGCCCCATTTTAGTATCTACAAATCAACATTGAACCCGTGCGTTAGTTTATAATATACTGTGCTGTGTTCTAGTGTATAAAGGAGATAATTAATTACTTTATTAAAAAATGATTTAATTATAAACGCGAAAGTTTGTGAGTTTGTATGTATGTATCTTTGTTGCTCTCTCACGCAAAAACTACTGAACGGATTCGAGAGAAATTTGGAATGGAGATAGCTTATACCCCGGATTAACACATAGGCTACTTTTTATCCCGGAAAAAGGTTCCTGCAGGATAACGGAAAGACGCGGATGAAACCGAAGGGTGCAACTAGTAACAAATAATACGGTGGAAAATGCATTAGGACATAACAATTACTAAAACAATATACCTTATTATATGTTGTGTAGTAATAGTAAAATTAAAAACATGAGCTATTTAAGTTTGTGTGAAACTTACCTTCCATAGGTATCTCATATCGGTGAGCCAAGTACAAAATGTTGTCTCCAACTTTGCCTCTCACTTTTATCTTATTGCCGTCCTTGTCTATGTATACTATATTTACACTGAAAAATAAGATTAAGGCGTTATAAGGTCACACACCACACCCCGACTGAATTTGATATGGAATCTTTGTAAACAAACCATTGTGCATTTCTTATTGCGGTGATAAATACAGTTTAATTTTGCATGTTCCAATATCTATCTAGATTTAAAAATGCGACAGCCGACAACTGACTAATACAAGGTTCTAAATCATCTCAAAACATTTTTTAATCAACAAATGCTAACTAACTGAGATGGCGCAAAACCCAAAGTTAGTCTTGGCCTCCGATAACAAAAGACGCCACTTCGGTCTGTCTTGTGCTACCTCCTGCCAGTCCTCCACCTGGAGTGAGCGCAAATCCTTTGTGATTTTGTCTTTCGTCTTGTGAAATTGGATTGGATAATTGGGGCGATTGACAAACAAATGCTACAACAGCATAAATGACTTTCTCAATGATAACTTCACAAAATGACTAGAACGGATTGGTCTGCTCCTACATTGCTATACCCTATTCAGGTCTCTTTGTTCTCTAATTTTAACCACTAAGATCTCATGTATACTAACCTAATAATATGACTGCAATAAATAATTGAGTATTAGTGATACTAATAATTACTGAGTGCCGTATGCATTGTTTCTATTGTGATGGAAAAAACTGTAGGAATCTACACAAAGGTTAAACGGTGAAGAACAGCTAGTCTGATATATATTATATGATTTGAATTGGTTTTTTATTTTTTAACGTAGGTATGCTACCCACAAGTACTGCAATATCAACAAGATCAAAGATGTGATTGCACATTCAGGGATGTAAAGACAAAACCAAATGGAGGACTTTTTTTTAGTAAATTGAAGTGATTGTAGGTAAGCCTGACAGTATTTCCGGGATCGGATATGTATGTATTTGTATTTTAACTAATAGCTAAAAGCTATGGTAGAATATGTTAAATGCCACTAGCACATTCGTACATGTCTATATTTCAAAGATTATTTAACAACTTACACTTCATTTTCAGACTTTGGGTCCTGCCATTCATATTCTCCATGCTTTAGACCTGGGGTAAAGTAGAATTATAGTTTCATTTAGTAAATAATACGTAAAATAAATGCAAAAAAAAATTCTTACATGAAGTCACATGAATAGGACGAATTTGTGTCGGAAGTTTAGCTCTTAGAGTCCGTACATTGTTTGAAGTAGCATAACGTTTTAGTAATCTCAATAACATTATGCAATGTTCATAAATAAATCTATCACAGAATTAGATAAAAATTTATTTAAAATAATTTGAGAATCTGAATATTGACACTTGAGTTCACTTGACAGACAAACAGACATGACAATGACATTGACATTGACAAATAAGATCAAATCAACACTTCGGATACATGCAAAAAATATAAAATAATAACTTTCAAACAAATAATGTAAAATTAAATCAATGTTCATCCGTATGGGAATAACGATGTCACCGATCTGTTTGCGTCGTGGGTCAAAATACACTTATACTTTGCAAATATATTTTTTAACGCTTTGATGAACAAAAATTATAAAAAAGTATAAAAAAAAATTATCTGTTTTAATATTATACCGAAGGCGAATCCTAGTCTTGTTTTTTTTTTATTTTATTGCCATTGCAATAAATAATACCCAATAACTAAGTAATTCAGTTTTTACCCTACCCCAGGTTTTTTTATTATTGTATATTGTATTCGTAAGAAGTAAAAAAACTATAACTGCAACTGCGACTACCAACACAACGGCTCGGTACGGTTACGGCTTTTTGACCGTCGCTTCATGGATAGTCAGCCGCGACCCCGGTCCCTGCTCTTTTGCTCATATAACATTTGTTGCTTATAGATATTATTTTGATGGACGAACCCTTTGTGTTGATCAGCAGTGTCAGCGATTTTTATTCAATAGGATACATTGTGATCACCTTAAAACGTCAACTTAAAACTAGCTACGCCTGTTCCAACCTCCTTACGCCGGCAAAAGAACAGGCAAGAAACGTCCGGCAGGTAATTTTTTTGGCGCGATCATATTGACAATTTTATTCTTATTACTAATTCATTGAATTGGAGCAAGTTCACTAAAATCCCAAGCTTTTTTTGTCGTCTAATAGTCCGATATTTTTTATTTAGCTTTACTAATAAGATTTATCTTGTTTGGTTGTACAAGTTGGTACATATCCAAAGTATTATATGTAGTTTTAAAAACAAGTCATTCCCCGGCTGTCTTTGAAGTTTATGAATGAATAGGAAGGGAAACAATGATTTTAGCAGTGACAACACTTGAAATGTCAAAATTTATGATGATCTTGAAAAACGTCAGGCCATTTTGGTTATTTTTCATATAAATTTTAATAAAGTTATTGATTTTTAGCACAAAGGATATGGTTAACCTCTTATAGATATTTAGAGTTAAGTTCAATTCGTTATATATTTAATTGTTAGCATGAAAAACCGGCCGTTGAACTCATAAGTTGTGAACTTTGGTTGTATTATTTAAAATATGTTATAAAAATAATCGGTAAGTACTAATTTTGTTGAAGTGACGTGTTATTCCGATAATATTATAAAGTAACCTTTGATAAGCCTCTTCTCGCGTACTTCCAAGTGGTATTTCCAATAAAATTTGGCGCGAAAATACCAGAAAAGTTCTGTGATCATGAATACAGAAGTTTAAAACTAACATTTAGGTATTTGTATAAAATATAACTGCTTAACATTTTTATCCTTGAGCGCCTTGAATATATTAAAACAGTCTGTGCACGTTGTTAGGCAAGACGACTGCGTAAAACGCTTATAAAACTACGAATCAAGTTTTGAGAGTAAGGAATAATTTATTTGTGTGATGTTCCATATTAGAAAATAGGTTAGGTTTGTTATTTTTAATAATGCTGATTAGAGTAAGCATTTCACCGGCGAGTTCTGAGTTTTAGTTGGCTTGTTACCCATTGTGATTTTAATGTTGATTAGATCCAAAAATAAAATGCATGAATGTAAAATTAATATTTATTTATGTATATTCTTTTATTTATTTAGTTGCGCACCGCGGTTTCACCCGCGTCTGCTCGTTATCCCGCAGGTACCTATGTGATAATCCAGAGTATAAGCTATCTCCATTCCAAATTTAATCAAAATCGGTTTAACAGTTGAGGTGATACATGGTAACAAACATTCACACCAACTTTCGCATTTTTAATATTAAGAGGATTATGCAGACTATTCTCATACTATTGTAGTGGCACACCCACGCATTTTATTAAAATAGTAATTTTATATTTTATGCTTGCTTGTTATGTATAGTAAAATATTCAAGTTATTATTTAAATAATTATCTTAATTTAAACAAACTTAAAGTCTGACTGACTGACATCAAAAATGTTTATTATTAATTGAAATAATCTCTTTCAATTATTTATTACAATAATAAGATGTGATAATACAATAATACATTTTTTGTAATTACTACATGATGCATTCGTTTTGTTTGATTATTATTATTCATTTGATTGTTTAATTTTATTTAAATTTCTATCCTTATGCGGTATATTTTATTTCGAAGTTTTTTGATTAATTTTATTACCTACAGTAAATTACAAATACATGTTTTTTCTTTTCTAGTTGAACTAAATACTAAGTTACAATGTCCCTCATACCTGAGGCGCAAATAAAAAAAGAAAAAGATGAGCGCAAAGACCCTACCAGCTTCCTCCCCGAAGAAGAGATGTCGTACGAAATAAAGAAGAAGAAGAAAAAGAAAAAGAAGAAACCAGTGGACCCATTCGGGGATATTGAAGAGAAGATGTCCATAGTTAGAGAACCGGATATAACTGCTCTCGATCCTGATATGGGAATGGATCCAGAGGTTACGATTAAGGTGGAAAATATTGAGGTTGACTTGGATTTCAATGATGTAAGATGTTTTTATGTTTTCATATTTATGCTAGACTAGTTGCGCCCCGCGTCTTCCCGTTATACCGCAGGAACCTTTTCCAGGATAAAAAGTAGCCTATGTGTTAATCCAGGGTGTAAGCTATCTCCATTCCAAATTTCACTCAAATCCGTTTTGTAGTTTTTGCGTGAACGAGTAACAAACATCTAACCAACCATCCATCCAACCATCCATCCATCCATCCATCCATCCATCCATACATCCAGACATCCATACTCACAAACTTTCACGTTTATAATATTAGTAGGAAGTAGTATTAATTGCTGTTATCAGATCTTTTATGGAATAAAATATTTTCTAAACCTTCTCAATAATGTTTTATCTGTTCTCCTTCCAGTTCATTCCCAATGATTTCGAGCCGATGGATAGTGACGACACCCCGTTTGAACCCATAGTAAAGCTCGAAGAACAAAACCGAGATGCCGTACTGCTCACCTTTGAAAGTGTCATCAACGACAAGCTAGTGTATGGAGGAGAAGTCATAACGAAGACAGAAGCAGGTGGAAGTGAACCAGTCACCCACAACCACTTTTGCAAAGTGTGCCATTTAGTCTTCAAAAACCCTAAAACACTGCTTATGCATCAAAAAAGGAAACACAAGCGATTTAGACGATATTTTCAACATACATGCGATCACTGCGGGATGTCGTATGATGCTAAAAACAGCTTAGTTGCTCATATGCGGAGAAAACATGGGCCAGATTCAAATAACGATGACATGCTAGAGCGGGCATGTGACATTTGTGCACTAGTCTTTAAAGGACGTTCCAGACTCCGTATGCACATGCGCAGAAAGCATGGATCTTATGAAGATTCCTTTAAACATGTTTGTGATGACTGCGGTCTCACTTATGATAAGTACGCAAGCCTGATTGTGCACAGACGAAGAAAACATGAAGATGTACCTAAACCGAAAGCAAGTCAGTGGTACACATGTCCATTTTGCGCAAAAATCTTCTGTAGGAGAGAGACGTATTCTCGTCATATACAAAGGAAACACCATGTTGATGATGATGATAACATCAAGGCAGACAAAGTCGAGTCAGATGAGATATTGAAGAATAATGTGAAGAATGAAAAGTCAGGAGAGATTACGTGCAATTACTGCCCGTTAATGTTTTCGTCAGTTATGTACTTAAAGCTACACATGAGGAGGAAGCACAACGCTCTGATAAATGACTTCAGATTGAAATGTAAGCTTTGCAACTTGTCATACGATAAAGTGGAAAGTTTGAAACGTCATGTGAGACGAAAGCATGATGCTGGAACGTATTGTGAAGTGTGCAGCAAACAATTTGCCTCTAGAGAGCTGTATTTGAATCATTCACACACAAAAGTTGTTAAAGAATGTAACTTGTGCGGACTCATATTTGCAAGCAAAGGGGGTTTGGCAAAGCATTTAAGGTGTACGCACAAGATACCTGCCGCTAAGAATGTTTTTTGTCATGTTTGTAATGAAGGTTTCTACGACAAACGTCAGCTTAAGCCACACTATATGAGAGTCCACCTTAAAGTCAGTTACACATGTAAATTCTGTGGTAAATTGTTTAAAGCTAAAGAAAGTTACAGACGTCACCTCATTTTCAAACATCCAAACAGCTACATTGATGAAAATAAAACACATGTGTGCGACCAATGTCCGGAGAAGTTCATAAATGAATTTGACCTGTGCAAGCACATTAACACAGTTCACAGAGACACTGCGGATGTGGTAATAAAAGAAGAGAAAGACGTTATAAAAGATTTGTTCCAGTGCACAAAGTGTAGCGATGAATATACCACGTGGGAGCAATTGAGACTTCACTTTGAGCAGACGCATCACGCGACAGAAGAAACCCAGTGCCAAAAATGCGGTGAACTAATGCCGAGGAGCGATCTTCTGAAACATATGAAGGTCCACGAAGAAACGGAAATGACATGCAAGTACTGCGAGTTCAAAACGATGAGCCGAATAAGTATGACGCAGCATACACTCCGACACACAAACGCTGCCACTATACATTGTGACTTCAACGGCTGTAGATATAAAACGTTCTACGAAGACGCAATGGCTAAGCATAAGAGAAAGCATGTTGATTTGGGTGTCAAGTTACAGTGTGCCAGTTGTCCTTTCCAAACGATGAATAAGTACATTTTAAAGTACCACGAAGAAGCTCACTCAACCGGCAAGAAGCGTTATGCTTGCGACAAATGCGAGTACGCTACAATTCTTCCAGCTAATTTAGTTCAACATAAGTACAAGCATGCAACGGAAAAGAGATTCAAATGTGAAGTGTGCCCGTTTGCAACCAAGTACAATACTTCTTTGCGTTTCCATGTTAGAAAAAAACACTGTGATCTTCCTACGTTAAGGTAGCATTGTTTGTTAAATTTTAATATTACAGTTCTCTTTTGGTGTTATGATACGGTGGTTTTATTCAACCTCAATTCGCATTGAACTTTTTAAACAGATTAGTTTGTGGACTTGCTATAACTTTGATAGTTTGTTTTTTAGTGAGATTGAGTGAGAAACATTCTCTCTCTTTCATCATTGGTGAGAAGTGAAGAAAGACCAGTGTTGCTAGACTTGCTAGCAATATCTGTGCAATAAATATGTATTTTTAACATCTCTATCTATGATGTAGATCATGTAGATGCATAATTAAATTAGAACAAGAAATAGAATCCATTCGTATTAATTATTTATTTATCTATGAAATTTTAGGAACAGCGCCACCAACATCAATTAGTCTTAAACTTTGCTAGCGTACTATTCCGTAGATATTATTATGTAAAATTGTATGGTGTTTAATACATAATTATATATTACAGATATACCCTAGGATAGGTAGGGTAAGTCATTTTATACAATAATAAAAATGAGAATAGCAAAATTAATTCAAATTATTATACAAATTAAAATAGCAGAGAAGTTGTCAGTGTTGCCAGTGCCAGTTTTCCTTACCTTCGTGTAAGCTATGGCATATAGACCGCCGGTTTACAGTCACAAATCCGTGTAAAATGAAACAAGATTGTAACAATCCAGTCTGTATCAAACAAATCCGATAAAACTACTGTTTATTTTTACACAAAACCACCACAGTGAAATATTACATAAGGAATGTTTGTTTTGTCAACAGATCGCCGCTCTAGTTCTTGAATGGCCAACCGACCAGTGAGCAAATTTTACAGGAGATGTTTTTTTTAGTTAGTTAATGACATTATTAGAAATTTACTAAAATCTTTCATGAATTAGAAACATGTGGCATGTCTTTATATAAATGTTAAATTAGTAATTGAAAATAATAATTATAATACTGATTATTTTTCGTTTATTGATGGAGATTGGCCAAAATAACTCAAACAAAATTATGCAGATGGAGATTGAGCATAATGTCATGGACATAGAGCTCTATAATGAAGTGTAAGTTTAGTGCTTGTTTGTCCAAACTACCATCATATACGCTATACAGCATGTTCAATTTTTCTATACATATCTACGACAAAACTTAACTCCGAAGAATGTTAGGAGTATAGATAAACAAATAAAAATACAACTATTAATCAAAGGTTCAAAGGTTTTAAGGTTTTTTTTGGGTTGGGTTTTTTTTTTGAGGTTTTTGGTTTTGGTAAGGTGTTTTACCCATACGTTTCTTTTTCTTTTTTTTTTTTGGCTAATGGCTTCCGTTAATACGTTTTATGATTTTATTTCTTTCCTTTTTTGGCTTTATTTGTAGCATTTTTTTAAATTTTGTTTTGATTTGTTTTCTTGTTTCACAGTTACTGTTTCCTTTGGTTTTTTTTTATTTAAATTCATCTAGTAGTTTAGAAGATATGAGGTAATAAATAAAATTACATACATACTACATACAAGATACGCGCGAAAAACATAACTCTTCCTTATAGTCAGGTAAAAAAAAACTATCAGCCTGTACGTGACAGACACAAGAAACTTCGAACATTAAAACAAAAGAATATCAATAAAATGCATATATACTTTTCGGAATCCAATTCTGTCAATGTATGTTCTTCAAATGACAATTTTGAAGAACGAAATAGATTAATGTTGTTGTAGTTTTCATGTTAGCAGCATTTATTTGATAAATTTGAGAATATAAATTCTTTTTAACAAACAAAATGGCGGAATCGCGCCATTCGCATTTTGGAAAGCTTGTCCGTGATTGGTCGGTCGATGGAGATTGAGCAAACAAGAACGGAGACTGATATTTGGATGCGTTCATTTGAGCTAAATATGGAGTTAGGCTAAACAAGCACTCAAAACAAATTTTATATGGGAGTTTGGACATTTTATTTTTGATAATTAGTGCATGTTACATCCAAAAAAAATAAAAAATGAAAATATTATATAGCGCGTAATCAAGGTCGCTATAGTTTGATATAAAAATATCTATTTTGGTAAATTTGGTCCGTTGGCCATTCAAGAACTAGGGCGGCGAGATGTCAATAGATGGCAATAGATGTCGCTGATAACAATATTGGATCCATTGTTCTAAGATGACAGGCAGGGCCGAATCTAGAATTCTAGAGAAACGTCGCAAAAATCACTTTGTTTTTAGTAAACAGAAGAGAATAAATTAATTAGTTTATTTATAATTTTGCCATGTGCATGTGTGTTTAAACTTTAAAAGTGATATTGCTCTATTTTCTTAGAGCCACCAGCCATGGATATTATGAATCTGCCATTAGTTATGATAGAAAATATATTTTCGTATCTCTCGTACGATGAAATAGCCAAGAACAGAATTGTAAGTACCTGTTTTATCTAAGAATGAGTTTAGGCTGCTACAATCAATCAAATGTTTCAGTTCTAAGCGTGGTTTAGACAAATTTTCTATGATTTTAGGTTATTTCGTTTGATCATGTAATATAAAATTGTTCTAGTAAGAATAGAACATTATGACAAAAGATACCTATATCTATACTTAGTAGGCATGTAAATTCTCTAAATTATCATAGCTTAGTTTTGTAGTTACTGGCCATGAATAATACAGATAATTATATATATTAAATATAAAATGAAAAAAACATTCCTTGATTATTTCTTCTTACAGAGAAATATTATTTTCAACATAGTTATTTCATGTAGTACCTGCTTTATCTTTATATAAAACCTGACAACTGAGTTCAAATTTTGGAGCCCTATGGTAAAAATTGAGACACCATTTCCTCTGCTAATTAAATCATGTTCATCTATTAACCCAACGGCATAGTGAGTCACCGTCTGTGCAGAATTATATTGTCACAAGATTCAATTTCCGCTGTAGATTAAATATTTATATCTTGCTAAAAATGTGCAACTGCAACTATAGATCTAACTATTTGCGCCCTGCGGTTTTACCCGCGTGGACTGCAGTTTATCGCAATAAATTTTTTCTTTCATAAGAACCTTCTCATAATAACAAACACAACAAAACAAGAATCAGCGAAATTTATAGCGATGATGGTTCAGTGGTAGTTACGTCGGCTTGCGATCCGTAGGACGTGGGTTCGAATCCTACAATGAGCTTGAACTTTCGGTGAAACATCGTGATAAAACCATAGCTTGGTGGTAGGGTATTTTCTAGTACTCGCCTGGCTAGCTACCACCTTCTTGTTAAGAATCTGTCGCCAAGCACCGATCGGTGTGTTCCGGCAGCCTCACTTGAGAGCCAGTTCCCAGTCCAGGTGTAGCGTGGCGCCATCTTAGACCACATCCTCACTTAACATCAGGTGACTTGTGGTCAAACGCTACCCTGTAAATAGTAAAAAAATAAAAAAAATCAGTCCAACCATTCAAGCGTGATGCCGTGACCAATGGAAATAGGGATTCATTTTTATATAATATAAGATTTATATCTAAACTAAAGTATGTAGTAGATACATGACCTTCATAGCACTGATATTAATACAATATCATATTGTATTGCTATGCTACGCATAATTATGCATATTCGCAATGTGTACTTACCTAGGTCCCATTTGTTTCATAAGCAATGTGCATATCAGGGATGTTGCGAATGCTGATTTTTTTACATCCGCGGATGCGAATGCGGATGCGGAGTTTTGGCTGCTCACATCCGCGGATGCGGATGCGGATGCGGATGTTTAAGATATTATGTAAACCAGCATCATCATCATCATCATCATTTCAGCCTTTATTATGTAAATAAAGTCTATTAATGAAGAATTAAAACAATGATAACTTAATTACCTATTAATATTTTTATTGTAATTAATTCAAAAGTTATATATATTAAACACCTATTGGTATATTAGTAATTAAAATTAAAAATAGGAGCATTATACTTAATGAATAGGAGTGTTGCCGCCTTTTCAGAGGTTCATAAATTAAACCCGCGCTACTAAATAATTGTTCGCTAGGAACACTGCCCGGTGGAGAGGATAAAAATCTTCGAGTAATAATTTCTAATTTAAAGTTCACCCATAAACCTTATTTTTTGTAAACTCTTTATTTAAGAACACACAATGATCACTGTATCACAATATTTAAAATATAAATATTTATACGATACTAGCTTTTCCCCGCGGTTTCACCCGCGTGGGCTACAGTTTATCGCGATAAAAAGTATCCTATGTCCTTCCCCAGGGTTCAAACTATCTATGTACCAAATTTCATTTCAATCAGTTCAGTAGTTTAGACGTGAAAGCGTATAATTATATTCTGTATACTCCAAAATTATTCCCGCACTTCGGTGCCCTCCGCGTTTCCCGCTGCGCTGCGGCCACTGCATGGCCATGGATGGCGGGGCGGGGAGCGAGCGGCGGGGTGATTTCATTTTCCATTGGATTGACATTTTAATTTCGTAATATCTTTTGAACGGAATGTCCGATTTCAACAATTCAAAAAGTAATCTAGAGGTATTGGAACAATATTGAACACGAAATGATTTATTTGGATAAGGATTAATATAAAAGTATTTTAGTCGGCATTTTTAACAACTTTTAAAATGTAAAAAAGTAGTTATAGTATGTTATCCTTAAGAGATAGACATATGCCATCGCGGACTTTTTTGTAGACCTACATAAAATACACAATTCCACCATACATCATTTTGTTATATTATCTTAAAGGGTTTAGGCAGCGTTTTCGTTGAAAGCTCCTAGACGGCTTATTTTTTTCCGACTCCTCCAACAAATATCGTTATATTTTAGCCAATGTATACAAAAACATGACAAATAATATCCTAAAACCTTCCTCGAGAACCACTCTATCTATTGCTGAAAACGGCATGAAAATTGGTGCAGTAGTTTTTGAGTTTATCGCGAACAGACAGACAGACAGACGCGGCGCGGAGGACTTTGTTTTATAATAAAGTAGTGAAGTAGTCCACACTCCACAGCGCAAACTAAAACGTAATGATTTATTTACAAGGAACATTTATATTATGATGCTCCACAGACCACAACAACAAATGTGTCGAACCGACTCGAACCTTGTCACCAATTTCTTCACTCCCACTGGTCATTGTCACGTGCGACCGGCACGCGCCATCCGCCGGGCCCCACCCATTTCTTTCTTGTCGCTACTTGCATGATATTCGCATCCGCATGAACATCCGCACTGATTTAATGCGGATGCGGATGCAGATGCAGATGTCCAAATCTATGCGGAAGTTCCGCATTTGCGGATGCGGATGCGGATGTTCGCAACATCCCTGGTGCATATGACATCATTGCACTAAATGGGTCTATTTTTGTCCCATAGGATTTACCCACACTGCATTACTACTTGCTAGCGTACTACTTGCTACTTCCTAGCGCTGCTTGTGGGATTTGGTCTGCTTTGGTTGTAATCCCGTAACTCGTTAATATTCATGTTTCCATATCCCAATGTGCACAACCAACCAAGAGAAATCCTATTAGTATAGCTTATTATAAAATATCGAACTATTTATAATATGACAAAAAAGCTTGGGATTGTGGTGAACTTGCTCAAATTCAATCATTTAGTAATAAGAATAAAATTGTCAATGTGATCGCGCCAAAAAAATTACCTGCCGGGCGTTTCTTGCCTGTTCTTTTTCCGGCGTAAGGAGGTTGGAAGAGGCGTAGCTAGTTTTAAGTTTGACGTTTTAGAGTGATCACAATGTACCCTATTGAATAAAGTACTGTTGACTATTGACTATTAGTGTGTGTGCACAAACACATGCTAGTAATAACACTACATTAAAGAATTCATTCGTTCTTGAACATGCTGGTTTCCTCACGATGTTTTCCTTCACCGTTTTGAGCGATAGTAAATCCACACATAACTTATCAAGTCACAGGTGCAGGGCTGAGAGGATTACTCTGTGTAAGGCGCTCCCATCACTGTTCGGCCAGCATCGCTCAACAACTCTTGTCCCTTAACTTGTAAACATCTTCAATTGCAGGTGTCAAAAGAGTTCAATGAGATATCAATGAGGATGTTGAATCGAGGATTCCTCATGATAGAGAGAAGACATGCGCATGCTTTGAAGAATGTGAAAACTCAGCTGCCTAGGCGGGAGTCAGAGCGACGGTAGGGGACGATAACGTTTTCACACTTCATTTCGGTGTTTGACCACAAGTCATCTCATGTTATGTGACGATGTGATCGAAATAATATTTACCATTTAAAGAGCAGTCGCCATGTTATTACGTCATACGGCTATTTATATTTATGTATAATATAAACAACTAAACATACAAAACGTCACTGCATTTGATTATATAGCCGACTGACGTCATGACCACAGAGCAATATGGCGTCTACTGCGAGTAGCGTTTTCGTCAAATTACGCGTGAAATTCGAAAATGCAAAATTTAAATGCAGTTTTATGGCACATAAAGATGGAATAAAAATTTAGTGATTTTTTTTAGTGTTTCACTAGTACATTAAAATCTAATTGCCACACTTTAAAAATGGGTGTAACCTATTCTTACGATTTTATTGGGATTTTGCTTACGTACTATTTCAGATACCACCAGCTCTCCCGCCACTGTGACATCCTGACTTCCATCGAGACTCGTATATCCATGCTCAACATGACATACTCCAAGTTTATTGACCATGGCATGTGCTGTTTTATTCCTGGAAAGGTAATATTATTTGCTATCACGAACAGTTTTACAAAATTAACATTAAAATAACCCCTGACCTTTATAGCTAAGAACACTCGATCAAGTCACCTTTTAAAGAAAAAAAACTGTATCTAAATTGGTTCATCCGTTCATGAGCTAAGATGCCAAAGACACACAAACACACAGACACGTCAAACATAACACCCCGTCGTTTTTGCGGCGAGGCCGGAGGTAAAAACTGTGCTTCAATTCAACCAGAGTTACTATTTGACAATAAATTATTTTGCATCTACACAACACCCTCTTTTTTTCCTGGGTCTCTTACCGCCCCCGTTTAGGCCTGCAGCGCCCACAAGGGGGCGTTATCGCCAACTTTGGGAAAGGCTGTACTAACGCCCGTAGTTAAAAATCGATCCTGATCTGTTATCCGCGGTTTTGGATCGATATGTCATGTCATAATATGTCATTTTAGTACTAGGGCTCGACATATTACTACTCATCTTCTCTTATATCCATTGGTCATCGAATCACGCGTGAAGGCTGGACCGATTTCGCTAATTCTTTTTTTGTTGTGTTTGTTGAAGTCCAAGGAAGGTTCTTATACGGAGAAAAATTGAAAAAGTCCGATTTATTGCGATAAACTGTAGTCCGCGCGGGTGAAACCGTGGAACGCAGCTAGTTACTACTAAAATGACATATTATGACATGACTTATCGATCCAAAACCGCGGATAACAGATCAGGATCGATTTTTAACTACGGGCGTTAGTACAGCCTTTCCCAAAGTTGGCGATAACGCCCCCTTGTGGGCGCTGCAGGCCTAAACGGGGGCGGTAAGAGACCCAGGAAAAAAAGAGGGCGTTGTGTAGAGACACATCGCAAATTTTTTAAATCAATATTGTCGAACGTTCCAACTAAAAACTTCCAGGTGTTAGACGAAATAAGGCGCGTCCTCACAATAGTGGAGACGGAGACGACTCCGCCGCGGGCGCACGAGGTGCTGCAGGAGCTCCGCGACATATCCAGCATGGCCATCGAACACTTCGACGACAAGATATCGCCCGCCTTCAGGAAGCGGCTGCAGGAGGGCGCGCAGCAGCCGCAGCCGAGGGCCTCGCAAGGTATACCCATCAGCACCAGCAGCCTATTACGTTCCCACTGCTGGGACTCTGGGCTTCTCTCAGAGTGAGAGTATAGAGATGCTGCAGCGCACTCGCTAGGTATACCCATCGGCATCAGCCTAGCTATTACGTTTCCACTGCTAGAACAGGATTATTATAGCAATGATGGCTCAGTAGTAGTGACGTCGGCTTGCGATTCGTAGGACGTGGGTTTCAATCCTACAATGTGCTTGAGATTTCGGTGATGGAAAACATCGTGATGAAACCATAGCTGGGATTCATTTTTATATATAAGAAGAAGAAAGAAGAAGATAAATAAATGATTCTTCCATTCCAGCAGTGCTGGCTCCACTAGTGATGCACCAGGAGATGGCGCACCTGCGCCGGCGGGCGGTGCTCAACGCCAAACTGTCGCTGTTCCTCACTACGCAGTACAGGAGGTTCACCAAACAGGTACGGGCAGTGACGAAAGTAGCTCTAGCGATGGCGGCTCAGTGGTAGTGACGTCGGCTTATGATCCGTAAGATGTGAGTTCGAATCCTCCAATGAGCTTGAGCTTTCGGTGAAGGGAAATATCGTGAGGAAACCGGCATTTCCAAGAACCACATCATTCAAGGGCATGCGACATCTACCAACCCGCACTGGGCCAGCGTGGTAGATTACGGGCCATACTCTCTTTTTTTTCTATTACTTACAGGGTAGTGTTTGACCACAAGTCACCTGATGTTAAGTGACGATGTGGTCGTAGATGGCGCCACGCTACACCTGGACTGGGAACTGGCTCTCAAGTGAGGCTGCCGGAACACACCGATAGGTGCACGGCGACAGATTCATGATGGTGGTAGCTAGCCAGGCGAGTACTAGAAAATAACCTACCACCGAGCCAATGTTTCATCACGATGTTTTCCTTCGCCGAAAACTCGAGCTCATTGTAGTATTCGAACCCACGTCCTAAAGAACGGATTGTCAGCCGACGTCACTATCACTGGGCCATCGTCGCTATAATATCTTCGAGAAAAGGCCTGTGTGATGATGAGAGCTGATGGCTGGGATGATGAGTGGAACTGATGTGTATTTATTTGGTACATAGATGATGGATTACAAAAAATTGGTGATAAGACAACAAGCCATCATCAGAGTGTTGGCTAAACGGCAGAGAGATCAAGACGCTACTATTGGTGAGTGGTTGTGAATCTTTCTTCTTCCTTATATGTATCCCAGTTGCACCCCGCGGTTTCACTCGCGTCTTCCCGTTATACCGCAGGAAATTTTTCCGGGATAAAAAGTAGCCTATATGTGAATCCATGGTATGACCTATCTCCATTCCAAATTTCATCAAAATCGGTTTAGTAGTTACGGTGATACGACTGTGGTAACAAACATTCACACACACACACACACACACCCACACAAACTTTCGCATTTATAATATTAGTAGGATTAAATATTTATTAGTTAGTTTTTTAGAACTAACTAAATACAAATAAACAAATATACATATATTACAATATTATTTCAGCGGAACTCAAGAGGCGTATAGAAGATTGCGATATCAAATACAGCGAGCTGACGCACACCAACCAAGCTGTTGGAGGGAAAGCCATTGGAGGTAACTAGTCCATAAAAAACATATTCCAAAAGTCACACAAGATTTATAATATTTCTGGGGGTTTGTTGCCATAAACCCTCTAGCCCACCACCATCTCTAACCTCTAGTCTCTACCTCTCTACCTCCTCCCACTCTCCTCTCCTCTCTCTCTCCTCTCCTCTCCTCTCTCTTCCTCTCTACCTCCTCTCTCTCTCTCTGTAACTTCTATCCTCTCTCCTCTCACTCTCTCTACCCCTCTCTCCCTTCTCTCTTCCCTCCTCTCGTCTCTCTCTCTCCTATCCTCTCCTCTCTGTCTCTCGTCTCCTGTACTCTCTCTCTACCTCCCCCCTCTCTCTCTCTACCTCCTCTCTATCTGTCTCTCCCGCACTCTCTCTCTATCTCCTCTTCAAAAGCTCTTCAAAACAGACATACAGACGGCCAACAAAGTAATCGTACGGTCAACGACAAATGTCGCTGAACAACAGGGGTAGCGTTTGAAGTCACCTGATGTAAGTGAAGATGTGGTCGAAGGTGGTGCCACGCCACCTGGACTGGGAACTGGCTCTAAAGTGAGACTGCCGGAACACACTGATAGGTGCTTGGCGACAGATTCTTAACTCGAGGATGGTAGATAGCCAGACGAGCACTAGAAAATGCCCTACCACCATGTTTGTTTCATCACGATGTTTTCCTTCACGAAAAACTCAAGCTCATTGTTAAGAGCCTCCATAACGTCGTTGACCTTGCTTGATCAAGTGAAACTGCTCCGCGCACTCCGCGCATCCCCTCACCAAAATTACGCGATCTGCGGCCAACGCGCCCGAAGCGACGCTCTCGCCATGCGGCGCGGCGCGGTACCTCTACTAATCGAGCCCGCCGTATCTACATATATACACAGTAGCAACATCCTACTATAATATTATAAATGCGAAAGTTTGTGTGTGTGTGAATGTTTGTTACCACGTAACTACTGAACCGAATTTGACTGATGAAATTTAGAATGTAGACAGTTTAGGTATTGGACTAACACATAAGCTAATCTAATTTTGAAAAGTCAACTCTGAAAGGGGTTAAATAAGGTAGATAAGTTTGTATGAAAAATGTCATTCCTTGGTTCGATTGACTCAAAAATAGGTACAAATAAACCTTAAAGTAAATCATTGAAAACGCATTTTTTATTTTTTGATATGTATTACTTCTACGGGGTGTGCCATAGAGTTTTAAAGTTTGTATGGCTTTTTTTTATTCCTTATGTGGATTTTCTTAAAAGTAGGTACAAATAAACTATAAAGTAAATAATTAAATACGTATTTTTTATATTTAAGAAAACCCCTAGAGGTTGTGCAATGGCGTTCTAAAGTTTGTACAACACATCAATTCCCACGCGGGCGAAGCCGCGGGGCACGGCTAGTAGTCACTGCCGCGCCATTTGAATGTGCGCGTGAGTGAGTAGCGAGCGCCGTGTACGCAGGGACCGGCCTGGGACTCAGTAGGGCTGTGCCACGCGTTTGATCGCGCGCATTTATGTACTACACTGCTCGCTCGCTCGGATTTGCTGCTCTCACTGACTATTTCATTTGTATAGTTTATAATAAATCGTATTTATTAATTTCTAATTATTAAAATGTCTTTAATATGCAACCCATTTATGAATTGGTAAAACATTTTAATAAATTACATGATTAAACACCTTGCGCTGTCATAATACACAGATAATATAATCTATAAAAAAGGCATGTTAGTTACAACACTTAGGTATAAGTCGATAACGGCTGGACCGATTTTTATAATCTTTGATTTTTTGCATTTGTCTTCGTCCGGAATAAGATAAAATATGATACTCATAAATAATAAAATTAATCATTCATTTGTTGTAAATGGTATACCAAAATGCAACTGACATGGTGTAACAAAACACAACTGACAGCTAAACGTAATGTTGTCTATGGTTGATATTGAAGTTGTGAATTGAAGATGTTTTTGTTTTATGCGAGTTTATTTATTACTAACGTTAATTAATTTTAAAATCCTAAATCTGCTCATTTATTGCCTCTTATGCGGAAAGAAGTTCGCCGGGTCAGCTAGTATTTAACTAAAAATAAAAGTGACAACCCTATGCATCACCGCAAGAGTAGGCAATTAACTCGCCGCGGCACTATGCACCTACCACTCATAGCCTATAGGTAGTTCATCGTACGACTTTCAGCTACAAAAATATGCGGAGAAAAGTGGCACAGGTCCGTTCAGCACGGCGGTTCGTCCCGCACTGACTTTATGGGCGAATGAGGGGTGTACGTGCCGATTTGCGAGTATGAAATACGTAAAAAATTCGCAAAAAATAATTAAAGCAGTATTTTCAAAAAATGGCCTGAAGGTGTCCTGGGTATTATATTTTTTTATAAGCTGATGGTATTAACAAGTCTTTGTTACATATATAGTTTAGGAGTAAAGTAGTATTAAACTTTTAGGAAATGGGGACTTTGCACATTTGTTTTCAATATATAAATACATTTTTTGCATTTTTTGGCCTGAAGGTGTCCTGCTATATATCAAGTAGATCAACATATATTTTTATTAGATTTTTTTTAGACCAGAATTACACAGAAAGATAGCTTTAAATAACCCCATTTTTGGAAACCTGCGCCTTAAGTAGAAATATTGCTTGCAAGGGATTTTCAACTGTATCGCCCTTTTTTAGGGTCGAAATCCAGTGAAGTTTCGTCTGGACAACCGCTCCGCCATTTCTCGAGCCAGATCAAATTGGACCTTTCAGACCTACCCATCGGTACTTCGAGGCGAAGCTCCAGTAATAAACGTGAGTGTATATTCTTGCGTGCAGATTTGCCTTTTGTATCAATTCAATCAGTTAGTTATATAATTATTATAAGTAAAAGCGATGATGGCTCAGTGGTAATGACGTCGGCTAGCGGTCTGTAGGTCGTGGGTTCGAATCCTACAGTGAGCTTGAGCTTTCGGTTTCTTCCGGCAACCTTACTTGAGTTTTCAATAGGTGTAGCGTGGCGCCACCTTCGACCACATCGTCACTTAACATCAGGTGAATTGTGGTCAATAGCTACTGCTGCTAGCTGTAAGAAGTAAATAAAAATAAATTAAAGTGATCACGCCTAAAGCATGACCTGTCGGGCGTATCTTACCTGTTCTTTTGCCGGTGTAAGATTGATTGCTATAAAAAAGTTACCCTTATCAGAGCCTGAACAGATTTGGATGCGGTATCGTATTTCTAACAGGAAGTGTTCATGGGACATTTTGCGAAAGAGACATTTTGTCCCCAAACCACTACGGCACAACGGGAAATTTAACCACAGCGTATTGTTTTTTTTTATTATAATATAAACCTTTTTTTAACCGACTTCAAAAAAGGTGGTTTCTCAATTCGACCGTATAAATATGCTTTTTTATGTTTGTTTGCGGATAACTTCGTCGTTTATGTCCCGATTTTGATGATTCTTTTTTTTGTTGGAAAGGACATGATATCCCATTATAAGGAAACCAGGATCTGATGATGGTATCGCAATCGAGGAGAAAAAGAAGTCGGAATTTTTTTTTTGTTAAAATTTTTTTTTTTCTAGTGTTACCCAACATGAAGCCCCGCAAACCGATGATCAAACTGCCCAGCCTGTCTGAATCAGACGGGGAACCGCCCGCCAAAATGGCCAAGACAGACGACGCTTCCACCTCCGAAGATCCCAAAGCCAGGACCCAAAGCATCCCGAGCAAGGCGAAGACCCAGTGCACCCTGGCCAAGATCCGGGGCATAGCAAACGAGATACGACACCTCACTAACCTCTCAAAAACATACGAAGGACAATTGAAACGACCGATTGAATTGAATCCAGAAATTACAGTGAAGTGTAAAAAGTTGAAAAAAGATTAGTTTTGTCTTTGTTAAAAGATTTGCCAAGATTTGAAAAAGAGGGGTGTTATAAGTTTGACATTGATGTCTATCTGTCTCTGGCTCTCAAACGGATGGACCGATTTCGATGCGGTTTTTTTTTTCATTTGAATGCCAGTTTCCTTGCGGTGGTTCTTAGCTATGTTTGATGTAAATCGGTCCAAGATGTCGGGGGTTTTTTAAATTTTAAATTTATGTCTAGTAGTGTACTACTGTTTACGTACAGGGTAGCGTTTGAACACAAGTCACCTGATGTTAAGTGACGATGTGGTCGAAGGTGGCGTCACGCTACACCTGGATTGGATTGGTCTGATGGTAAGTGCAGGTTTCTGTAGTGGGGTTGTCGTTAAGGTGTTTACACTGGAGCTGTCCGGTACAGCTAAACTGTGCGCCAGAAAAAAAAATACCAATAGTATAGCTATGTTCTGATTAATTACGTTCATATAACATTGCTGTAGATTATGTCTATGTGCATTTTCTAAAACTCGTACAAATTTGACAGGTCTTAAAAGTATTGCTGTCTTTGTCTTCTTTCTACGGTCAGAAAAGGACAGCAATACAATCGAAGCTTATCCTACTTCCTACTTAATATTATAAACGTGAAAGTTTGTGAGTATCGATGTTTGTAACTCTTTCACGCAAAAACTACTGAATGGATTTGAGCGAAATTTGGAATTGAGGTAGCTTATACCGTGGATTAACACATAGGCTACTTTTTATCCCGGAAAAAGTTCCTGCGGGATAACGGGAAGACGCGGGTGAAACCGCGGGACGCAGCTAGTTACTAATATATACGTGTCTAACCGTTTTGACTCTTGTGAATTAAATAATATTATGTTAAAGTAAGGTAATATTAATAAAAAAACACTATTGTTTGAGCGCTATCGGCCTGAAGCGCGGGGGGGGGTCTTCTCATTCATCGCACCGCCGCCGACGGCACCAGTCGCGCTGATTCGCCCTCTCTTTGTCACACCTTTTATATATTTTGTACATAATCATAATATACCAGTTTCTACAGTCCACTATTAACATTGATCCGGCTCGAAGGACCAATGTTAGGGACCTAACTATTGTTATAGGTCTTCAAATAAACAATAGTGGACTGTAGAAACTGGTATATTATGATTATGTACGAAATATATAAAAGGTGTGACAAAGAGAGGGCGAATCAGCGCGACTGGTGCCGTCGGCGGCGGTGTGATGAATGAGAAGACCCCCGCGCCGCGCTTCAGGCCGATAGCGCTTGAACAACTATAAATGTAAAAGTGTGTCTGCGTGAAATGGAACGCGAAAAAAGAAATGTATGATTTTTCGATAAGTTTTCTTATCCTCAAACCGATACATTTTTAAACGTATCATTCTTACGCCCGAAATAATCGATCCTGATCCGATATCCGCGATTTTGGATCGAAATGTCATGTCATTGTAGCAGTAATATGTCAAGCCTTAGTACTAAAAAGGTGTCGATTCCGTATTGCATTCTCTAAAACTAAACTAAGTTTGACTGGTCTAATAGTATTGCTGTCCTTTTCTAACCACAGAAGTAAAAAAAGGACAGCATTACTATTAGACCTGTCAAACTTTTTAGTTGCAAACAATGCAAAACCGAATCGACACCATTGACATATTATGACGGATCAGGATCGATCATTAATTTCGGGCGTTAGGCTGGAAATCAATAATATAATCTGTCTGTCCATGGTTTGCCCTACTGGCGATAGAAATTTGACACAAGCTCCATAAAAGCACAGTATATAAAGAACAGTAGGTTAGCTAAAGCCGCTCAACGAGTTAATTGCCTACTCTTGCGGTGACGCATAGGCGGCGCGTTCCGTACTGAGTGCATGGCCGCGGCCCCGACCGCCTCCTTTCGTTTATGTGTGTGTGTGCGTGAAAAGTGCGTGCGTACACGGCGCCGCTACTCACGCACACATTCAAACCGGCGACGGCCGATTTATATGAAGCTGAACTACTACTCCTTTACTATGATAAAAGTAATGTCAAAAATCTATCTCTATTAGAGTAAACTGTGGATAGATGGTTTATTAATTGTCAGCGTTAGTAATTCAAGATTGATTTATCGTTTCTTAAAATATGCTTTGTGGAGACTTTAAATTTTCGTTGTTTGTAGATTTAATGTTAACATTAATAGAGTGTTATTCAAAAAAATGTTATTGTGTTCTTAAATTAGATATTTTACTCTTAATCGGATTATATTAGACTGTGGATTTAATTAGATATATTGTTGTGTAGTGTGTTAACTGTAATTGTGATTAATACTGTTCTTTATTTTAAACAAACAAAGCTAAAGTAATTAATTATAGAATTTAGACAAGAAATAGCTTTTTTATAGCTGAAGTGGCAATGGGCTGGACATATTAGCCGAAGAGCCGACAACCGTTGGGGCAAACGTGTTCTCGAGTGGAGACCGCGTCTCGGCAAACGTAGTCTAGGACGCCCTCCGGCTAGGTGGAGCGATGACATACGGAAAATAGCTGGCAGCAGTTGGATGATAGAAGCCGAAGATCGGGCTCAGTGGCGTGCTTTGGGAGAGGCCTATGTCCAGCAGTGGACTGAAGTGGGCTGATTATGATGATGAGACAAGAAATTACAAAACAAATTTATAAATCATACAGGATTTGGCTAGATTTGGCCGCATTGGGCCCGTGTGGTGGTTTATAGCCGATACTCTCTCTCTCTGAGAGAAGGCCTATGTCCCAGCAGTGGGAACGTAATTGGCTGAAGTTATAGTGATTTATCGTCATCAGACTATTACGTTCTCACTTTTTTTTCCACAAGTCATCTGATGTTAAGTGACGATGTGGTCGAAGGTGGCGCCACGCTGCACTTGGACTGGGAACTGGCTCTTAAGTGAGGCTGCCGGAACACACCGATAGGTTCTTGGCGACAGATTCTGAAGTTCCCTTTCTAGGTGTAGCGGGGCGCGACCACATCGTCACTTAACATCAGGTGACTTGAGGTCAAACGCTACCCAGAAAGATATGAAACAAAAAAGATGTAATTTTGTGCAATTTTCCAAATATGTAATAAAAATATTTTCTGCAATACTATTATAGGTTAATATTTTTATCTTAATTGCATTAATAAATGGAGAGATCTCTTGATTCACTTTTGCCTTTCGTTCCCACCATGTATCTTGGGAAATGAATTTGAGAGAACGAGTGCAGCCGTGGGCAAAAGCTAGTAAGTAATCGTAATATTACATTATGTAATTTATGTTTATCGTCGTTTTAGTTTTGTACAGTACCTATAGAAATGGAATAAGTTGTGTAGAAGTACTAACTTTATCTTAGGGACAAACCTGACTGCAATCGGCATATATAGAGAAATGTTTTATCTCTTTCTATCGTATAGCTGCGTCCTTTTCTATCTGTTCATTTTGTTGGCCTTTTCGTTCAGAGTGACGGAGATAAAACGGAATAACGCTTTTATATGACAACTAAAACTGCTCAGGTCTTATTGTCTCTCTAAAACATTATCGTGATCTCTTTCGAAGGGGCAATTTTTTTTTAGTATTTTAAAGATTTTTTTTAGTATAATGATCCTCCTACAAAGGGCGGCTTGCGCCGCCCCTCGCAGCCTGCCACCCCGAGCCATGGCCCCTTTGGCCCTAGGGTAAATACGCCCCTGAGCTTACGTCAGTATTCTATCTATAGGTCTACCAGGATCTGATGGCAAAAAAAAAGTTTAATAAATAGCGATTATCATATGGCAACGAAAAAAATGTCAGCTGTCAACTGAAATTTCGAGGAATTGTTTATGGTTTGGCTTCAAATTAGTAGGAATGACAAGTCTTGATACTTTGGTTTATTGCATCTTTCGTGTGAACTGAAGAAGCTTTCTCTCCAATAGGGATCGATGAATGGCGAAAATCTTGCGAACATGTAATAAAAATTGAAAATCAGTTCATAGAACAAGATCGATTGAGATGCAGGAGGAAAGGTTTATCATAAATACTGCGTCTTCCTCTTCCGTTGAAGACTTTTTTATGGATGTGCAGTATTTGGAACCATTTTCAAGTTCTGATAGCCTTTAATTAATTAATAAACTCATGGACAGAGTAATTGGAGTTTTCATCTAAATTTCCAACCCCACATTCGCCACAGTAAGATTTTCAAAAGTTATTCTTGATCATTGGATAAATTTTTATATTTGCATGTATCACACACAGAATCAGCCACTATAGGGGAAAAAAAGTATCAAAACGTTTTACTCCGATTTCCCCCAGTATTGCTAGCATCAATTTCTTTTTTCCCTTTTTGCCATCAGATTCTGGTAGACCTATAGTAGGGAAAACCGTGCATATATAGGTTATTGAAACTGACAGTATAAGGTTTGTAAATAATAAGCCTACAAGGTCAAATTAAAAAGCACCGTGATAAGTATAGAAGTTGACTTTAAACCCCCAGAATTGCAGTCAGGTTTATCCCAGCCCTATATGTCAAAATAACATGAATGTATTATGCAAATACTCCATAGATACCGAATAAAAATATATAAACGAATAAACAATGTTTGATTTTATACCAACATCTTTGCCCTACTTTTCTGTTGGAGTTTTCAGGCCACCATCCACCTCCGACATACACGGAGAAAAAAGATTTCCGTCCGAAATACCGTTTTCCTTCTGAGTCAAAAGGGAAGGATATGTGATTCAGAAGAATAACTAAGGGAAAATAAGGAAGGCGTCGGTCTTGAAAGGTAAAGACTCAGAAGGAGTCAGAATTTTTTTCTCAGTGTAGCTTTACGACTGATTTAGCCGGGGGCCTAACAGCTTAACGTGTCTCGAAAAAAAATAAATGTGTACATACCTACTAGGGGGCCTTAGGAGGCGTCCATAAATTACGTGAGATGTTTAAGGGGAGGAGGGGGGTCGAGTCAAATCTCATCTAATCATACGTTGGAGAGAGGGGGGGTCTCGGCAAATATCACGCAATTTTGCAGAGAACAGGCGAGCATCCATGGACTGAATTAGAGTAGATTTTCTTTTTTTAATTATAGTAGTTACGATTAGTATTCTATTGTTAAATTTTTATTACACTTATTTAACTCTCAGCAATATTGATTACTAGTCTTAACTAGTGTAAATAAAAGCACGAAGCATTTTTGTTTTCTTTTTTCAATAACAATCCAACGCGTTTACGTAAGAAACCAAAACCAAAACTCACATTTTGAAAAATCTCACGTGAGATTGGGGGATGGGGGAGGGGGTTGAATAAAATCTCACGACATCTCACCTACAGGAAATTAAAAAAAACACCTCACGTAATTTTTGGACGCCCCCTTATAATATTTAATACCGTAGTAGCCTACTTAAGTACCTAGATAATGAAAAACTCAGGGTCAGGGTGAAATCGTGTTGTCTGTTCAGTAGGTATAATAATTATCTACGTATTATATTATAACTAGCTGTACCCCGCGGTTTCACCCGCGTGGACTGCAGTTTATCGCAAAAGTTTATAACCTGGCAACTTTTTCTATTTTTTCTTTCTTAAGAACCTTCTCGCAATAACAAACAACAAAAAAAGAATTAGTGAAATCGGTCCAGGCGTTCACGCGTGATGCCGTGACCAAGGGATATAGGGATTCATTTTTAAAACACTTTTATTAGCTTGACTTGTAACTAACTAACTAACTAATTATATATAAGAAGATATGACCTGGCAGGTTACAAAAAAAAATATACAGTCGTAGGTCGTGTGGTAGGTTATGGGGGGCGCTGGTTCCCAAGCTAAGCTGAAAAACATAGTTAATTAAAACTATCTCTCTGTGTAATTCTGGTCTAAAAAAAAAATCTAATAAAAATATACGTTAATCTACTTGATATATAGCAAAACTCCTTCAGGCCGAAAAATGAAAAAAATATCAAAATATATAATGACAAAAAATGTGTGAAGTGCATTTTTTATAAGTTTAATTCTACTATACTCATAAACTATATATGCAACAAAGACTTGTTAATACCATCAGTGTATTAAGAAATATAATACCCAAAACACCTTCAAGCCATTTTTTGAAAATAGTGCTTTAATTATTTTTTGCGAATTTTTTACGTATTTCATACTCGCAAATCGGCACGCAGTCGCCCATAAAGCCAATGCGTATGGCAGGGCCTTAAAGGTTTCGTTCCTAAAACTACAGTAAAGTAAGAACAGTAGGTTAGCTAAGGCCGCTCGACGAGTTAATTGCCTACTCTTTCGGTGATGCATAGGCGGCGCGTTCCGTACTGAGTGTATGGCCGCGGCCCCGTTCGTTTGTGATTGTGTGCGTGAAAAGTGCGTGCGTACACAGCACCGCTACTCTCGCACACATTCAAACCGGCGGCGGCCGATTTGTATGAAGCTGAACTACTACTCTTTACTATGCTAAAACCGTACCCCTATATAGTACCAATTTTGAAAACTAAAAAAGTTTTCTTCCCTTACATACATTTTTTCTTTCAGCACCCGTACGGACACTTGGAGGAACTGAAATCAATAGTAAGAGTCGTTTCAATTCGAATTCAAACAAAGTTTTCGAGTTACGTTTTGCATTTAGGCAGTAGGTACGACTTGTCACTTTGACAAGTTAGCGGAAGTAAACTTTGAAGTTAACGAAAACTTTTAGTTTTCAAAACTTGTAATAAGGGTACTGAACTACAGAGTGCGATATGGTCGAAGGTGGCGCCACGCCACACCTAGGTTGGGGAACTGGAACTGGCTCTTGTATGGGTCTGCCAGAACACACGGTTAGTCCATTAGGTACTTGGCGACAGATTCTTAACTAGAGGGTAGATAGTACTTAGTTAAAAATGCCCTACCATCAAGCTTAGTGTCATCACAATGTTTTCCTTTCATTATGGAATGCCAGCCTTTCTAGAATGGAAGCCAAACGAACACTAGAAAATGAAAATGAAGGTGACTTGTGGTCAAACGTCAAACATTACATTGTAAATGTAAAAGAAATCTGTTTGTCTATTTCCTTTCACATTGTTGTAACAATATCACACGATGAAATTTTAATGTAAGTAGGTAACAAATTATTTCTTACATCACAATGTACCGGTGAAATGTCACCTCACATAATGTGTACTCGTAAAAGCGCACATAAGCTTTCTATTTTCACTTTCAAGAATATGATTTCTATGTAACGTTTCTAAAGTCCGCGTATAAAATTACATGAAAGTTTTCTTTTCGCGCCATTTCGCCACCTGACTTTGGCAGTGACATACGTCCCAAGAAAAAAATAAAACATAATAGTGCGGTGACCGTTCTATCCGAACTTTTATTTTCTGTTGTTGTTTACGGTTTAATTTATTAAGTTTAAGCTAGATTAAGTATTGTAACTAGGTATGTCTAAAATAAATATTTTCACAATTTGTGTTTTATTTGTAACATCATCAACATTTTATTTACAGTGAGCAAGGAATAAAGGTTAAATTAATGAAATGTATTTTGTGGCATAATCTTAATCTAAGAGTTAAATAAATATTCATACTTAGCATATATCTTAGACCTAGAAATAGTACGTAGGTACAACTATAATATTAAACAATATTTACATTCTTTTTCATATATGAAATCATAATCTATCACAATAATCATTATGTCCTAGCTCCTCACATTATTAATTAAATACAAAACACTGTAATTTGTATTTAAAAATTAAAATTGCACATTCACATTTTAAAAAAAAACATCAATATTGCACACACGCTCAAAATGACTACAAAAAGTTTCTATATAAAAATAAAAAAAGCCTTTTACTTTTTCTGCAAATCATATGTGATGTCAGCGTGAAATCCATCGGGGCCAGCGTGGTATTTGACATTCTGCATCCTACCGTCGGGCAACAGCACGTGGTAGTGACCCTTGGTGTTGCCATCCCTCTTCGCTTCGTGGTGACCGAAGTCATTGCCGGAGTGGTGGTCGCGGACGTGGTACCCGAATTCGTAGCTGGAAGCGTATTGTAGCTGTAAAAGAGATACATCTGTTAATTCGTGTCAAAATGTAGAGTTCTGAAATTCTGGACTGTATTATTCTTAATTCTGTGTGTTTCGGTGAAAATCCGTATAATAACGCCCACACACTAACATACATAGCTCTGACTCCTAACTAGGATTCCCTCTATCTAACCTAACAGGGAAATAATTTTCTAATTCGGATCAGTAGTTCTGTAGATTATACGAACTTTATTTATTTATTAAGAAACTCAACAGCGTAATACAATTATATTGCTTATAGGATATTTAACATTGTAAGGCCAATTAAAGAATTTCACTTTAATATTATTAGAAAATGGCACAAAATGAAAAAAAAAAGAAAAAAAAAAGACTTTATTATTAAGTATATTATATTATTATGTAAAAACGCAAAATGTCTGAGGCAAAATGAGCTTAGGTGATTTGCTGCACATAAATCATATTAAGTAAATACCTAGTCAAGTTTTTTTTTACATAAATTGATCTAGTATTTATGTAAGTAGGGTATAAAAAGTGCAATTCTAGGTAATCCTAAATCTTATCGTCGAACATATCAGCGGATATTGTTCTTTAACCTACCTTCTAAAATTAGAATTGATTTACATAGTCATTGTAATTTATTGATTGATTGTAATTCTAACCTTAATTTACCTAAGCATTAAATTAAATGTCTACTTGATTAAATGCATTTCCGTTTATTAACAAATACATACCTTCTTATGTCACAATAACGAAAGAGAAATTGCTTAGTATTTCCTGTCATGCCTACAAAGATTTCTCTTGGGTATATATATATAGTAATACATATTATAATATATGTCAAGTTTGACATTTCGTAACATAATTTCAAATTTTGTCACATCATTCTGATACATCATGATGACAAATCAATAAAAAACAGTTTCATCGTGCTTGAATTACGTGTACATTGCATACTTATGTAAAAAGTCAATGAGTTCCAAGTGATTGATACTTATAAGAATGACATGCAAGAAATAAAGTTTTAATATACATCTTATTATGTTTATTATTTATTTATATACCTAATATACCTACCTAGTTTCATTTTAAAATATGCTTAGCGTAATCTATTACTAAATGCCTATCTAAATTTAGTTATGAATAGTGAAATAGTGATGCGGTATGTCTCGCTATGTCACGGTTAATATAATAACATAAATTCCTGTTTAGTCCTTATTTTTTCTTTATCTTCTGAAATCAACATAATCTAATATTAACCTAATTAACAATTGCACGATTTGCCTATTTTTTCTACATGTATATTCATGAAATTATACATTTTTAAGAAACTGACGCAAAATAAATAAAATCAAAATGCTAAACCATTTTTTAAGGCTTAGTCGGCTCAAGGAGTTCTTGTACAAATAGGAATTTTGTTGGGTTAATATTTGATTAATTACCATCGCGAATTCGTGACATAGGACTAATCTCTAGAACTTATTATTTGTGCAATATTTTCACAATTTATGAGCCAATAAAGTTAAACGATGATATCAAAGCATATCAGTTTCCTAATTTCCTATAGCTAATTCCTATGCTTAGTTTACGAAATTACATCTAATCTTTAACTGATTCCAATAAATCTGTATGACATTCGACGACTTTAGAAACTAATGGATTTGTAAATGACCTACATACGTACTAAATCATCGATAACTCTGTTTAATATACTTAATATTTAATTTTGACGTGTGTTACCTCAGGCGTTGCATGTGACATAGTTTGTCATTAAATTTATCTTAACAAAATATTTGTAATAAATACCTACCTATCATTATCAAAAAATAAGGATTCCTCTTCTCATTTGACGGTTTTGTTTAATCTATAAACGTCAAGATGACATTAAGTTAACTTAGCTACTTTACTTTTAATTCAAGTTATAAAATCTTCAACTTGTGGAGCTTATGTAGATTTTTCTTGACGCCACTTGGCAGACGACCATGATTTTTCTTCCTATATTTCCTAGGACGGTGAGGTCTTTTTGGTTTCGATTTAGTTTGCCATTGAAATACATCCAAATGTTGTATGTTTAGATTGTGATGTCCTATTAGAGTCTTTAGCTGTGACTCTGTTAACATAAAAACTGGTTCTAACGATTCTACAACACTACTGACATCAGATGTTTTGTGTGGGACGCCATAATCATCTGACAGGGTGTAAAAATGTTCTGGTACTCCATAAGAAGTGGCAAAATCTGAGGGATTTGTGTAATGACTGTGGAAGCTAGGATTTTGTTTGTAGCCGTACAATTGAGAATGACTGCCTTTAGAATCTGAATGATGATGAATTCTTGAAGGACTTTCATAGCTAAAATGATTGGGTTGTTTCTGATTTGGGATCCGAGCCCCGAACTTGTAATCAGTCTCATCGTACTCTATATTGTAATCGTCATCATCATCTTCGTATTGATTAATTCTATCATCATAATCGCTTCCGTCTTCGAAATCAGCGGCTGTAAAATGATGTGTTACAAAAGGTCTGTAGTTGTTATTAAAATTGAAGCGATGACTTTTAAGTGCTTCCGGCTTAGCAATTGTTTCGTTGATTTCTATAGTAGTTGAATTATTGTCTGGCAAGAGAAAAGGGTCAGTATCGACATTTTTATTTACAGATCTTTTTGTTCTATTATTATTGACCGATATACTTACGTTATCATCTCCATACGCTGAAACACCGGTACCGTCTTCGTTTAAATGTTGAATTCCGACTTGTTTCCCATTATGATGTAAGTATTTCTCACTTACATCTTCATCTCGTACATCTTGACCGTAAAATGTCAGAGGTCTCTCGTATTTCAGAGCTTCATAAGAATGTTTCTGTTCATCTTGTGAATAATAACCGGGACTTGTTGAAACTGTTGGCTGGACTGAATAATAGTTAACGTTACGTGTTGTATCCTCTGGGGCTGTAGTTGCAATATGTGTTGGTTGTGCAGTAAATGGTCTTTTACCGGCCTTGTTGGGGTCTTCTACGTCATCGATCTCTTCTGTGATTGGCGTGTGGTCTTTAACTTGAGGCATGTAAGCACTAGCGTAATTTTCTGGGCCTTGAGCATACATTGATTGAGCATATTGATGAGCCAAACTGGGATCTTTGAGGTAGAAATAGAGATCAACAGGAGTTTCTAGCTCTTTATTGCTTTGTTTGTCAGATTGTATTAATGCGTTCAGTTCATTCAACTGGTCTTCAGGTTCCCTTTTTAGTAAAGCGTTTAGTGAAGCAATATCTTGCGCTGATTCATATTGCTGCATTTGGCTGTATTGCTTTGGATAGACATACTGTACACTCGGTACAGCTTGTGTGAACAATTGAGTAGCCTCACCTTCCGTCTCTTGTGATGCTACACCAGCATTTCCGTTAGGTTTTATCGTTACACCTTGATCGTAGGTTGGTCCAGGCGTAACGTGAACAGTTTTATACTTCTGAGGTTGCAAATACTGTTGGTACTCTACCGATCCGTAAGATCTATGACTTCTGTTCTTATCTTTTAATATGGCTTCTTCTTGCATAATCTTTGATAGGTCTGGACCTCTGGTTCTTTTTAACACTTGTCTTTGACGAGACATTCTCGTGACTTCTTCGTGTGTGGGGGGCCTCGTAACTGGTGCTGATGTCCTTTCAGCAGAAGACCTTGAAGCAGACGAGGAAGATCTTGAAGCCGTTGCAGAAGGCTTGTTTTCCTTTAAATTGGCCTGTTGCTTTTCTAAGGCTAGCTGATGATTCTCTTGGGACTCATGATACGCTCTCATATAGCTATCTGTTTGTGTGGGACCTTTGTTAAGTCTTTGAAGCTGTGCTCTGTGTTGTCTTACTCTTTCAGCGTTGAACATGGCTTGTTGATTCTGAGCGTGTAATTTGGCATTGTGCTGTGAGTTTCCTGCCAAAGGATTACCGTAAGGAAGGAGCCCTGGATTAGTTTGTGTTCTTTTATCGTCAATCCTGGCTTGCTCATTTATGATTTCAAATACTTCGTGTACAGGTCTTGCTGAGTTCTTTGCTGCATTAGATGTACTTATGTGAAACACGATGAGTAGTACAGCCGCTGCAATTTGTCGCCTTGGATTAGTCATTTTGTCTGTAATTAAAAGAAAATTAATTGGTTAGTTTTGTAATATCATAATTATTATTAATGTCAATACAGTAATTACTAATCTAATATAATCTATCTTATTGATAAACGTATTAAATTATAACCTGATTTGTCATATTAAATTAATACATTTCTCATAAAGCATATCAACTGTAATTAATCTCAAAGAAATCCCATGTTTATTCAAAAGGTCAAATAAAACATTAATCTTATTATCTTGTATCGACTTAGCGTCGTACATTCGAAATATAGCAAATAAGAAATTGTATGCCGTCATATTTGCATAATCATTGTTATGTGAAAAGTAAAATTATGTTTCAAACGACCTAGTAGCGCCATGCCCCGACTTTCCCTTTTCAATTTCATTCATATAAATAGTGGCTTTATGTCCTCTATTTAAATAAATTACGACATTTTTAAGCAATTACACTTAAAGTAATTAAGATAGATTACAGCGATGCAGTTAAATATATTAGAGCCTGTGGTTTGAAAGAGAAGATTTTTATAATAGAGTAGGTAATAGTTTTTAAATTTTTTAACCACCCTCTAATCGCTATAATTTGACTTTAAGTGATGCGATAGCCAAAGTTTTAGCAAAGAACTGAAGTATGTGTCACTGTCATCTCACTTTGACATTTAAATTAGAGTGGTTAGATGTTTTTTAAGAAATTAAGTAAATAATTACAATCTATGATTTTTTTATGATTAGTTTTTAAATTTTTACCTTCTAGTCTTATATAAATGATACTTAGTTATCATTAATTTTCCAAGGGGCTTCCAAGGGACAAATCTTAAACTGAAATAGGTAGGTTACAAAGTAGGAATAATTTGATAATATCGCGTGCAAATTGATAGTAAAATCGCTGAATGTGTGTTTTTTTTGCTAAACCGAAATAAATGTATCCGTGTAATATTATTAGACATGCGTGTTTTATGTTGACGACCAACATTTTTGTCATAATGCATGTCAATATGTCATAATAATATGATCTTCATTCCGTAAAATGTCAGTTACGGTTACGGATAAGTTACATCACTAATGACTGTTATTGAGAACAAAAAAATAAAAACCGGATCGAATCAGCTTCATTTATTAGAGTAGGGCATTTCAAGTTAAAGAGAGGTTAACTCATTATAGAGATGAGCCAGCTAGGTAGGTAGAGGCACCATTTATAAATAATGAATTTGTTTTCCTTGCGAAGAAAGGTAAAAAAAAGAAATTTAAAAAAAATTATTTGGCAACTGCTGACATTGCCATAATTCAAGTAACCGCCAAACTACCCCTTCCGCCATTGCCAAAAGAACCATTGACCAAAATGACCAATGTAATATTTTTCTACACTGCTTTTGACTGATGCCTGCTTTTATAAAGTACCATAAAATTTGCACTTCGGAAACTAGACTAACACCGCGCCTGCCAGGCAGCCTGCCTTATAGTGAATCTAGGTTTTTATCCCATCATCATCAATAAACATTGACTAAACTTATAAAACAGTCAAGCGCGAAGAGCCACAAATGAAAAAAAAAGTTCTGTATTTAAATAACAAGATTCATTCACAAAAATAAAACGACTTAACGCTAGTATTTTGCAAAATGTAGGTAAGCTTTCCTCCATTTAAAATCTAAAATCTTGCTTTTAGTTATAATATGTGCCGTAATTACCCATGTATAAGAGCAGCTGTCAACAGCTGATTAAGTAAAACAACCGCCCCGCTCTGTCACGCCATTCATCAGTCAATGCCAATGCCAATAATATCATGTCACAACACAAACTGTGGCCGCACGTGCCTAGATCAAATCTTTGCCATTAAGGGCGATTTAAAACAAGCGAACGTTCGTTCTATTTTCATTAGAAAAAACGAGCACATGTTCGTTCTAACCTCACTCTATCAAATTAGCTTCAGACTTAATGTTTTTATTAGCTTACCCTAAAGTTTTTTTAAATGACCTGCCGAGCGTTCCTTGGCGGTTCTTTTGCTGGCGTAGGGAGATTGGAAAAGACAGCTAGTTTTAAGTATGACGTTTTAAATGGATCAAATGCATCTCATGTAGATAGGTATCTATCTCTCTGAGGTTATATGTAACTATTTTTGAGTTTGGGTGGCAAACCAAAAGTCAGCCTGCCTGATGGTAGCGGTTACCGTCGAATAAGCACATTTACAACGCTAGGGGCGTTATCCATGCGTCGCCGACCCTGCAGAACTCTTTCTATACTCATCTTGAAGGACTTCACATCATTATTTCGTTGTAGAATAGTAAAGAATAACTTTATATGCTAAAATGGGATGGAGATAGTTTAAACACTGGGTAAGGAAACAAGCAAGCACCTACTGGGATGTTCTGGAAGCCCCACTTGAGATGAGAGCCAGTTCCCAATCCAGGTGTAGTGTGGCGACCTTCGACCACATCGTTACCTAACATCAAGTGATCTGTGATCAAACGCTTATACCCTGTAAGTAGTAAAACTAGAAAATATCAAAGAATGTTCGTGTTCGCGCTTAGGTTCTATGTTCGTTTGATCATAAACCCACCTTTAGTTATACCATAAGGCGCGACTACTTTTTTCATTGCAACCGGCGCAATGACCATGAGTGGTTACTTTCACTATCGCTTATTTAAGCCTATATAATGTATAGCACATGTCTACATCCGTCGGTCTGTTTTTATGTTTTATAACCGTATCGTACCAATTAATCGTGATGGCAACTCGTTCTTGGAAGATTGAAATGAAATGATTTATTAAGCGAAGTAGAAGTGGTTGTTGGTATTAGATTTAAAGTTTACCCGGCTTTGCTCCAAAAAGTCTATAAATAAAAATAAAAAAACTATTTACCTAACTAGTTTATTTTTTTTAATAAAAATATGTTCATCTAACGCCCGAAATTAATAATCATTCGATCCTGATCCGTTATCCGCGGTTTTGGATCGATATGTCATGTCATAATGTGACATTTTAGTACTAGGGCTTGACAGATTACTACTAAAATGACATGTTATGACATGACATAACGATCCAAAACCGCGGATAATGGATCAGGATCGATTATTAATTTCGGGCGTAGGTACCTATGTCATACATAGCTAGCAGCCCTTATGCTCGTTCAAAAGGCAAAAAACCATTGTATTTTAATATAATAAAAAAAAATAGAAAAGAAAAAAATTTTTAGTCTTTGATTTTATATGTTTCTAAATTATTTGTAAATAAAAAAATTAAGTACGTCTATTCGGCGGTAGACGGCGTTCATATACATTGCTACTTGTTTCATGAAGCGCCATATCATAATTATACGAATACGAGATACGAGAGATAGTGAGAGAAATACTTAGAGGTCGATGTGCAAATATCATTGACTTGAGTTTCGCCCTTAGTCCTAAAACAATCATTAAAGTTATCAGAGTGCATCCATGGCATTGTAGCGAAGCAAAAGGTACCGATAGGTCACGGCGCGACGGATCGTGCTCGTACATTCACTTGGCAAACCGGGCTCAATGAATAATGTCATTTGCTATACAAACGTGACATTTATACATCCTGTTTCTAGAGCTAATGAAGCCTTGTCTTTGGCAGACAGTTCCTTAGAGATAGGTAGGTAACTAGGTATTTACTTCATAATAATAATAATCCATTCGTTGCCACTATAACGACAAAAATATAATAAACTCGCTATTCCCCGCGGTTTCACCCGAGTGGGCTACAGCTTGTTGCGATAAAAAGTATTCCATGCCCTGCCTCAGGGTTCAAACTATTTCTGTACCAAAATTCATTTAAATCGGTTCAGTAGCGTGAAAGCGAGACAGGCAGACAGAGAGAGAGACAGACAGACAGACCGACAGTGTTACTTTCGCATTAATATTAAGTAGGGATACAGTAAAACGCAGGTAGGATAAGTAATTACTAGTAAAAATAAAAAAAATTAAGTTGTTGCACACTTGAGAACGATTGGACCGATTGGGCACTGTTTTTTTTCTTGATTGTCCAAATAAGGTGTGCATGTATAGGTAATATATTATTATCTACTATATAAAAATAAGTCGGGTTTTCCTTCCTGACGCTATAACTCCAGAACGCACGAACCGATTTCCACGGTTTTGCATTCGTTGGAAAGGTCTCGGGCTCCGTGAAGTTTATAGAAAATTCAGGAAAATTTCAACAGAAAAGCGGGAAAATCTTTTATCACATACAGCGCCATCTCTGATACATGTACTACACCGTATTCTTCAACAAAAATGATTGTTTGCAATTACAGATACAAGGACAAATTTATCATTTGCATGGTTCAAAAAAAAAAAATTTTTTTTGTCTTCTTTTGATCACCAAACGAAATGTTACATAAAACGAAGCCATCATCTGGTGGCGAAACGGAGTTCGCCAGGTTTGCTAGTCTATCATAACAATGACTGCACAATAATAAAGATTAACAAAAGAGATAGATGGAATAATACACGCGGAAGAAAAGCCGGTATTATAAAGACTAGTAGTGAAGAGTGTACTTTCTTGGGTTGTTATAATTTAAAACTGTTTACTTGAGCGTGCGTGCAGACTGCAGATCAAAACTTGAGCAGGAAATTATTAGTGATAATAGTGATGTTCCTGACGGATATCACCGGAATAATTCGTAAGAGCTATGCTTGGGGTTTCTCTGAGAGATCGAATCAGGAATGAGGTAATCCGTGAGAGAACTAAGGTCGCCGACATAGCTCACAGAATTAGCAAGCTGAAGTGGCAGTGGGCTGGTCACATAAGCCGTCGAACCGATAACCGTTGGGGTAGACGTGTTCTTGAGTGGAGACCGCGACTTGGCAAACGTAGTGTAGGACGCCCTGTGACTAGGTGGAGCGACGACTTGCGCCGAGTGGTGCCAGTAGTTGGATGACAAGGGCCGAAGACCGGGCTCAGTGGCGTACCTTGGGAGAGGCCTATGTCCAGCAGTTGACTGATACAGGTTGTTGATGATGATAATGCATTCGTAAACCGTAATCGGTATTTTTTATGAATAGAATAGTTTCACCATCGTGTTCCCACAGGGACTCTGGCCTTCTCACAGAGATAGTATGGGTCGTAATCTACCACGCGGGCCCAGTGCGGGTTGGTAGATGTCGCATGCCCTTGAATGTTGACACCTTGGACACGATGTTTTCCTTCACCATTTTGAGTGATGTTGAATAGTCTATTGGCATGAAATCTATTTAATCATTTTTGTTACACTGAACGAGTATTTAATTTAGAATCGATAATTAATTCATAGGATAAATAAAAGATAAAAACATTATTATATTTTAATTATTTTAAAAAGCTTGTAAGCCAAAACTTTGAAATCTGACAAGAAAATAAGCAACGTTGGTACCCACTGGTTTTAGTAGAGTGAACATGATTTTCTAATCTCATTTGCCTTTATAAACATCTTGTAACCGTTAAAGTTTATCTGCCATCCCATCCCATGTTTGTTACGTGTATCTCACGCACTAAAAACTCTAGTAATTATTACATTAATCAAGATGTTATAAAAACACGACATTGTATATCATGTAATGATCGAATTCTCACGATTCTATCAACAGAGCTTTTTGTTTGTCTGCGTTGGCTATTGACTGCAAGGTCATGCATACTTTGCGATATATCTGTATATATATATAGGTATACCTATATTTATAATATCGCCTTTATATTAGTTTTTGATTCAAATATATTCTATTTTAAATTCGTAGTTACAGACAAAAATGGTTTCATATAAATAACCACAATTTTGAGCTTGATTCTGTAATTTAATTTGCTGCAAGACCTCAAGAATCTAAGGTTTGACTCATCATAGACATTTTTGAATAAACATAGACTAGTTTTTGGCTATATACCAATAATTTAAGACAAGTTAACAAAGTTTCGAGCTTAATTTGGGGCTAGGTCGATGTGTGTGCAATTGTCCCCGATATTTATTATTATCTCTTCATTTATTTCTTTTCTTAAGCAAAAGTTTTTTACATTAATTTTATAAAATAATATTAAACAAAATTATTAAAAAAACTTATTAAAAATATTATTATTATATATTATTATTATTTATTTTACAATAATCACTTCGCCCTTCCCTCCCCACGCCTTTGTTTTAAGCGTTGGCTACAGTTTCGCTAATGCCTACCAAAGGTCGGTCGAACAAAACCCGACACAAAAACGTACCCACAAAGGTTTTTTTCATACATTTTATAGTTATTATAAAAAAGTCTAAATCTAGAGTTCAGCCAGCAGCGGGGCAGGACCCAAATTACAGCTGGGTATAGGACTGCAGAGTGATGGACCTCCTGACATTACGTGTCGTGTCAAGGAGTACATATAGCCTTATGCATCCGACCCTTGATCCAACCGTCAAACGAGAGCCTCGAGTCTCGACTAAAGATTTATTATTATAATTAAACTTTGTAGTTAAAGGAATACTAGTATGTAGGTAATTACTGGTGACTGCAGCCATTTTCTAGATTTTTATTGCTGCCAAAATTGTCTAAAATTAGTTTCTAAAGCATGTCTTGGGCACTCTACCTGCAGGCAGCAACTTAAATCAGGATTTTTATGTATACCTACTTACTATAAAATTATGTTTAGTTTTCTTAGTATAATTTAGTTTAATTTTCCATACCACTGCATATACTCGTATTTTGTTGTTAGATAATAAAAATAAGTTTAGTTTAAAGAGTCATATTTTTTTTTGCAGGTAGGTACAGTCAACGACAAAAGTCGCTGAACAATCACACTTTTTTCTATTACCCTCATCATCTGAGACACCAGTTTTTGACCTCATCATCACCTAAAATCAGATGTGTTATGTTGTGGTCAAAATGATTCGTATAAAAGTTAAAAAAACAATAATAATTACTTTTTTCAAACACATTTGGAAAATCCAGAACGATCAGCTACTTTTGTCGCTGACCGTACACATGAGGTTTCTTCAAAGATAAATAGTATAATAACCAGTTATGAGGATGTTTCATTTACCATAGAAGTAATGTCAAATTTACGTCCAAACGTGGATAGATCGGATTGAAACCAGCCTTCAATGTTTTTCCTGTGAGATTGGTTGGTCTCCTTTTCCGTATGCTAGAGGCCAACTCTATTGTTGTTGTTGGGTTTAAACTAATAAACGTGTTTTAAAATACCGGTCACCAATCGGTAATTTTTAAAATTTAGTGTGTCTACAAAAACGTGTGAAAAACTATGTAAAGCTTACAAATTTCTAACCGTTCTGGTGCTTTCAAACAAAAAAGTATATGTATGATTTAATAAGATAAAACCGTAGGATACTAAAGGTTTTAATCTGCTAAAATTACACGTTCATATACTTAAAAGACATACTTGACAGACTGTCACAATTATTGTGGAACACTAGTTCAAACCATTGCAACTCTAAATAGTTTCCATATCACCACAATGTATCAAAAATTTTGGATCAGAAATTCATTAGCACAATGAAATCCGGTAGAGCATACTAATCTTCCGCAATTCTTTCACTTGACCTCACAAATCTTAGAGCAAAATCACGAGCGCATTAAAATGTATTTAGGAGTGTTCCACCAAGAATTGTTACCGCATTCTCTTTATTACCATTATAATACGCGTAACTGCGTCGTTGAATTAATGTAAGTTTAATTTTACTTGCCCCGCTTCGCATTGGTGTAATAAATTTAGAACAAGTTAAATTTTTAACAAAACAAATATCACCTTCAGGTTCCCTTCGTTTTCTCTGGTCTGCCATCATCAAAGCCTGATTTCCTTATCATGGGACCACCTTTGAAATAACTTCTTTCAAACAAAAAAATATTTTTTCAAAACCGAGCTATGCACGAACATACATAAAAAAAAATACAAACATCCGAATCGAGAACCTCCGAAGTCGAAAAGAAAGAGGTGAAAAATGCTAGGGTGTATTGGCTCAAGTGTCAAAATGCTAAAGATGCCCAAATGCCATAAAAACCACTGGTCAATTTGGTCCAAAAACCTTTCGTGAAAAATTATCTAACTGATGTTTAAAACTGAATGCATCAAAATTCGTTGCGTGGTTTAGGAGAAGTTAGCGGATATACAGACAGACGCGGAAAGCGACTTTATTTTATACTATGTTTAAAGATAATAAGCAATCTGCCACGTGGTTTATCCCACATCATCATCAGCCTGTATCAGTCCACTGCTGGACATAGGCCTCTCCCAAGGTACGCCACTGAGCCCGGTCTTCGGCTCTTCTCATCCAACTACTGGCAGCCACTCCGCACAAGTCGTCGCTCCACCTAGTCGCAGGGCGTCCTACAGTGCAGTGTGCACTGTACATTGCTTTGGTTTCGTGGTAAACCTCGAGAGGTGGTAAGGTGCTTTGTCATTCAACCCAATTTATTACGAAACTGAATTACAGTAAAAACTTTTTACTGTTGCAAAATAATTAACAAGGTAAACGCATATCTAGATTCTAGATCTGTCTACAAGTGATAATATAAATTAATTAACAGCTGACTAAATACAATCAAGCTTAAATTTAAATCTAAGTATAAAAGCAAAATACCATTTACTGAAAATGTCACAATATACAGGACCTGAAAAGTTGACATTTTCTTCTTCTTGGTTCGAGAAAGATCTTAGAAAATTCAACCCCTAAAAAGGCCAAAAAGGGTGTTAAAAGTCCGATAGCTGCTTTTTAAATTGGTCAGGCGAAATCGTGTCGTTTTGGTAAACTTGGCTTGGGCCTTAAGCTAATGATGAGTGATGTCTTGGCGTTTTGCCCTTTAGTCTCTCTTTTGGCCTTTGGTACTGATATTAAGAATATATTTTAAGAAAACAACGGGCCTAAGCCAACTGGATTATTTCTTCGGTGCGATTTTAATCTCGGATCTTTACCAGACCTTTGTTAGGTGTTAGCAGAGCCGTATAGCTAATAAGGGGCCATTTTAATTTGACAAATTGCATATATACTTATTAAAAGCATTATGTAAATGTTTGTAAATAAGCGTGTTTGTTCTCTCTTCAAAAACTGAATGGGATTAGTCATTGGATTTGAGTGAAATTTTAAAATAGTTTTCATCCCAGAAAAATGTGAGAAATGCTCTAAAGTGATCACAGTCAGGTTTTTTTATCTTACTAAATAAATATTTATTTGATTAAAAACAGCAGGGTGTAATCGCGGTGCACCGCTAATTCTCTGACATTGTTGAACTTAATTCAAGCCCTAAATTGTCTTAACCAATATGCAAATAGTAAGTAATAAATAATGCAAACAGTATATTGCTCATTTCCTGCAATGCTGTTTCCCGTTAACTTTCTCAATTACAAAATGTCCGAAACCAAAATGAGATCACTCGCCGTTTCGGAAATGACCTCAAAGCCCCAAAATGGTCAAAATACGTAACGTTACGTATTTTTCAATTGAACATGGCAAGTGAATTTGCGTTCCGTTTCGCACACTAAAACGGCAGTTCCAGTGACATGCGCTTACGTAACAGTGATGTAAGAAAGAACGGAACGCTTCCGGCCTTCCGGCATGAAGGTAGGATACAAAGAGGTATTCAGCGTGAATTTGAAATTCTGGGAACGTTTCTAACCTCTTTGAACGATTTCTAATCTAAATCTTATCTTTGATGCGTACGTTTTATTGTTTATGTTTTATATTTAACTAGCGAGCCGCCCCGGCTTCGCTCGGGCACAATGTTATATAGAGAGCAGTACTCGTATTTTACAAATCTTTGAATTTTTCGGCTTTTCTGTACTATTATGTATGTATTATACATATAAACCTCTTGGATCACTCTATCTATATATTGCTGAAATTTGCATTAAAATCCGTTGCGTTGTTTTAAAGATATAAGCCTACATAGGGACAGATAGCAAGAAGTGACTTTGTTTTGTACTACGTAGTGACTGACGAAAAAAAAGGCGGAGAACCTCCAGTTTTTTTTTTGTTATGGCGTCACACGATTTGTGTATTTGCCAGTGTCAAGTATAAAATATTTCAAACTCAGAGAGTTGAATCAAGTTTAAATGATGATGGTGATGATGATGATGATGAAGGGATGAGGATAGTGTTTAAGTAAAGTAGTGGCGCTTTACTTAAACTTTACACGGACTTTTTTGGAACAACTAGAAAAGTCACTTTCACATCTTTATTTGAATTTCCCACACTCGTACACATTAACTAACACATAATGGTTAATAATCCACCAATATTACACATTATCACTCGAAGAAACACAAGTTTTGGAAATAAAAACAAAATTTTCACGTTGACAATTCGATTGCCGCCAAAAAAGTCCGGTTCTCAAGTTGACGAGTATGTTTTTGACAGGTGCAAAATGATAGGGAGGTATACCTAATATCGATAAAAGATCGCGTAAGCATTAAAAATGATGAACATATCATTTCCAACATTTATCAAGTAGCCTATTCATCACCTACATGCCTATTTAGCCGCGGCAAAGGCTGTCTCAGAGAGAGTATGGGCCATAATCCACCACGCTGGCCCAGTGCAGCCTGGTAGAACAGGTAGCCTGTTAGTGTTACGCATATTGACCGCACTACATAGTATCGATTTATATATTTAAGTAAGTATAGGTATACTTAATGTCCGATACCTACCAAGGTTTGCAACTTTCATTTGGTCGGGCCTCTTCACATTCTGAGGTTTCTGTTACAAGGTGAAAATAATCGAAGATAATTATTAAAATTACCTAGTATATATATTTTTTAATTAATTTATAAGTATTTATATTTGGAGGGTTTGATCTTTTACAGAACATGTCACAACTCTTAACTTTTTAGAAGATTTTGAGAAAACCGGCCAAATGCAAATCGGAGTCGCGCACGAAAGGTTCCGTTCCATTTATCTTTAAAAAACGGCAAAAAATCACGCTTCTTGTATGGGAGCACCCTTAGATTTTTATTTTATTTTGATTTTTAGTGTACTATCTGTTGTTATAGCGGCAACAGAAATACATCATCTGTGAAAATTTCAACTGTCTAACTATCACGGTTCATGAGATACAGTCACGTGACAGACGGACAGACATACGGACACGGAATGGGTACGGAACCTTAAAAATGGTTGTAATGAAACCCAATTTTCAGCATTATCTTCTAACCTGCGCCTTAAGGCTCACAAGCCTTTACAACGCACAAACAGCTTCCATTCAAGTATGTAAATGTAATGCAAAGCTTACATAAATTAAGTGAGCATGTAGTTTTTATGCCTACGGAACCATGGTGGTATACCCGTTTACATTGCATTACAGGTACGTTGATCCCTAAAACCGGAAGGCTTAGCAGCTGGCTTTTACTAAGTAATTGGTAATCATTGCTAAGTGGTTGATAGAGAAAATGACTTGTTTGATGTAATATTTGTTTGTTTATTCGTTAATATTCATGTTCCCATATCCCAATGTGTACAACCAAACAAGAGAAATCTTATTAGTAAAGCTAATTAAAAAATATCGGACCATTAGATGACAAAAAAAGCTTGGGACTTTAGTGAACTTGCTCCAATTCAATCAATTAGTAATAAGAATAAAATTGTCAATGTGATTGCGCCAAAAAAATTACCTGCCGGGCGTTTCTTGTCTGTTCTTTTGCCGGCGTAAGGAGGTTGGAACAGGCGTAGCTAGCTTTAAGTTGACGTTTTAAAGTGATCACAATGTATGCTATTGAATAAAAATTATTGAATTTTGAATTTTGTTTGTTTGTCATATAAGACAAACTGCGCCAGCAGTTTCACCCGCGTCTTCCCGTTATCCCGCGGAACCTTATTCCGGAGTAAAAAGTAGCCTCTGTGTTATTCCAGGGTATAAGCTATCTCCATTCCAAACACTCAAATCCGTTCAGTTGTTTTGCGTGAAAGAGCAACAAAATACATAGATACACACTCACAAACTTTCGCGTTTATAATATTACGAGTAGTATTTATATTCATATTCAATATTCATATTCAATGTAGGATAATACTATTTTATTTACAGGACAAGGTAGCGTTAGACCACAAGTCACCTGATGTTAAGTGACAATGTGGTCGAAGGTGGCGCCACGCTACACCTGGATTGGGGTTAAGATAGTTTTTGTTTATTTACTTAGTGTTGCATTGCACCAGCTTCACTTGAGAGCCAGTAGCGTGGCGTCACCTTCGACCACATCGTCACTTAACATTAGGTGACTTGTGGTCAAATGTTACCCTGTATTAAAATGTTAATAAAAAATACTGTCCATCTAGATCGATTAATGAAGATCTGACAGAATCTATCCCAATATTACAAAATGCGAAAGTAACCCGTCTTTCTATTTGTTAACTATTTTATCACGCATAAACCACCGAACCGATCTTGATGCGATTTGGTATCGAGATAGTTTGAATCCTGAGGAAGGAGGGAAGGACATAGAATAAGTAATTTTTATCGCCATGAAACACGGGTAAAACCGTGGGAACAATTAGTCAAGCTATATATACTGATTCACACCTTGGGTTGCAAAATAGCAATTTTCTTACGGATCCCTAATTTTTTTGGAAATAAAATATAGCCTATAGCCTTCCTCGATAAATGGGCTATCCAACACTGAAATAATTTTTCAAATCGGTTTAGCAGTTCCTGAGATTAGCGCGTTCAAACAAACAAACAAACAAACTCTGCCGCTTTATAATATTAGTATAGATTTATACTGATTTTTTTATTGGTTTTAACGAAACTTAACAAAGGTTGGCAGTTTTAGTTTCCTACAGCGATATTGAAGATTAAGCTTTCGCAAAATCATCATTAGACTCCTAGGTCTACCATGTACAGTCAGCGACAAAAGTAGCTAAACAATATCAAATTTTCCGATTACCTTCATCATCTTAAACACCAACTTTCGACCGCATCATCACTTAACATCAGACGTTGTGTTGTGGTCAAACGCTACCATGTAAGTTGTAAAAAACAAACATTACTGATGTACATTTGGAAAATCGAGTTTGATGACCAGCTACTTTTGACGGTGACTGTACCACACGATAAACTTGTCATTACTGTATTTCTAAATGCAGGCAAAACACCTAATTGTTGGTAGTTAACTGTAGGACAAAAAGTTGGCCTTTCTTAGGTGTCTAACATAACATACTGCAGCTTATTACACATTAATGACTAACTAACTGACTCTGATGGCTCACACGGAGAAAAAAGACCTTCTGGAATACCGTTTTCCTTCTGAGTCAAAAGGGAAGGAATTGTGATTCAGAAGGAAAACTAAGGTAAAATAAGGAAGGAATCGGTCTTGGTGGGTAAGACTCAGAAGGAAAGTCAGAATTATTTTTTCAGTGAGCGACTCAAAGTGTGTCTTGGCCCCCGAAACGAGAGAGCGCTAATTCTCTCTATCTGGAGCGATTTCAGCCTAGTTCAGCATCTGGAGTAGGTATTTATTTTTATTGTTATAATTCTTTTAATTATATTTAGACGTAAAACAATTTATTTAGTAATAAGTAATTAGATTATATAAAAGCAAACATTACTGATTGTTAGTACATCCAAAAGTTGTCTGGTAGAAATCGCTCCGAGCGATAAGGCCGCCCATAGTCACATCATATGGATTTAATTTTTTGTTGTTGTTTAGTTTTCTGTTGCTGTGTTGAAACAATCAAGCGTTATCTACCTATCTATCTTATCTATGGTCTATTATTTAGTGATTCTGATTAGGTATAAGCGCAAGGCAGTATATTGCGTAGGTATATAGACTTTTTAAATTTTTAATTGTAATTCTATTTTTACTTTTAGTATTTAATAAAATAAATTGAATCGTGTTTTACTGTACATAGTAAGATTAAAAATAATAAAAAACTTACACATCCTGAAAAATCCAGTGCACGGAAGAGCAAAATTAATTGTTGTTTTTAAATCAGCACTCACATTGATTCTTATTAAAAACTGTCACTTTGCAACCTTTTTCTCATTCAGCAAAAAGGTTTCGTTCCTTTTCAAAACAAAAAAAAAGTTAAAGACAGCCTACTCGTTTCGCATATAAATCGCACTGGCAGGTCGCGAGGTGAAGTATTCGTTATAAACCGGTAACTTCGAACGATGTGGTTGGTGGGTGGGAAATTGACTAGTTTCTTCGTATATTACAGTTTACATTGCAGGCTTATGCTGGAATTAACCTTACTTTTTGACATTTACTTCTATGGAGCTTATGTCAAATTTCTAGAAGGACAAATCGTGGGTAGATGGGTTATTAATAACGACCGTTAAAGATTTAAACTAGGGATTTTTAGACACGATTAATGGTATGTGTGACTTAGAGTTATTTTATTTTGACAGGTTTTTATTTTAAGTGTTTTTATTGTGTTATTTATATTCTACTCCTCTTTTCTCAATAAAATTTATGACTACAAGTATAATGTGATAATTCTGACAGCTATTTAATGAAATTTGGGGTGAAATCGAACGGGTAGTTGCAAAAACATCGATCTAATAAATCGGTTTGGTTCGTGGGCTCTGAGATCGATTACGACTGAGGAAACCGGTTAGTGAAAAATCGTTCAGTCGAAAACAGGTTATTTATTTACTACTAGCGGCCCGCCCCGGCTTCGCACGGGTATTTAGCAATTAAAAACGCAAAAATTAAAATACACATATTATTGGAGTTTTAGTAAGGATCCCAAATTTTATTGAACTAACGTCACTCAGTTGTTTTGCCTTCCCGGAACCTCTCCACTAACACTTGAACTTTATAGTATGGTATTAAAGTTCAAATTGACTTAAGTATTATTATGAATCGTTTGTGTGGGGAAAAGAAAAGGGCTAATTTTAGTGTTTTCCCGGCAATTATTCGAATTTTTCTCGCCGTGAAAACCATTCTTCGACTTCAACGAACATTTTAAAAAAAGAATTGGTGAAATTGGTTCAGGCGTTGTTGAGTTATGTGCTAACCAACATTTTGCGATTCATTTTTATATTATAGACTAGCTGACCCGGCGAACTTCGTATCACCAATAAAAGTCACCTTTTAAACCTTCCCTGAACTGCCACAAATATGTCAAGATCAAAATTAGCCAAATCGGTCCAGCCGTTCTCGAGTTTTAGCGAGACTAACGAACAGCAATTGATTTTTATATATTTACTATATAGGACTTATTCGTTTCTTCAATAAAGCTTCTGATTGTAGGGAAAAAGGAGTAAAACAAAAACATCTTTTAATTAAATAAAATGTTTTATTTTCTTGTATAGAAAATAACAAAAAGATGAGAACGTAAAAGGCATAGAATGAAAAGTCCATATAGGTACTCGTAGCCTGAAAATACCTGCCAACGATTTTTTTGTAAGTAAGTAGGAGCATATTATACAAAATAGATGGAGATCCATTTTCGATCCGTTCTCTTCGCACCGATCTTTTATGATCTGTTGAGCAAAGAATCGATTAAAAAATATCGATCGACAATAAAATCGAATTGAGATCGGAAGCCCTACTTTATACTACATCATTTAAGACAAACACCGTCGGAAGAGAGCAATGTCTGAACTAGATTATAAAGATTGAATTCACTTAAATGCATAATCATTTTAGCATCGTAATTTAACGTATTTTGCTTGAGTTATATTTATTATTGTTAATTTTATTAATTTATCATTTATTGTATGTATATTTGTATATTTGAAATTATATAGGTAATTGGCTTTGGCCGTCTAATATAATGTAATAATAAATAAATAAATAAATAAATAAATAAATTTGGTATAAGCCAAAAAGCAAGCATAGAGAATTGTGATATAACTGTCAATTGTCAAATACATTACTTCTTTCGAACCATAGAGTTGTCAGTGTGGCAGTAGTAAAGCAGAAGTGTATTTGGTACAACTAAAAAAGGTCTAGAACTTGAAACAAAAGTGAATGTTATTTATTATTAATTATGCCTAAATATTATTAACCTTTTTATTAAATATCTGTAATGATTAACTGTAGATATAGGTATTAATAAACTTATCTGTGAAAGTTTTAAATTCACGAGTAATATAATATTTACTCAATTTTTAACCTTACCTAGTGCAATAATAATTCAAATCAAAACAAAATAACCGCTACCTTTGTCTCATACGCAGTATGAAATTGAAATAGATTTTTTTTCTCTAGAAATATGGTTTTGGCGGAAATTGAAATGTCAACATGACAGGACTTTTTTGGCGGCAATCGAATTGTCAACGTGAAAATTTAATTTTTATTTCCAAAACTTGTGTTTCTTCGAGTGATAATGTGTAATATTGGTGGATTATTAACCATTATGTGTTCGTTAATGTGTACGAGTGTGGGAAATTGAAATAAAGTTGTGAAAGTGACTTTTCGAGTTGCTCCAAAAAAGTCCGTGTAAAGTTTAAGTAAAGCGCCACTACTTTACTTAAACACCATCATCCTATCATCTCATCATCATCATCATCATTTATACTTGATTCAACTCTCTGAGTTTGAAATAGTTTGTACTTGACACTGGCAAATACACTAATCGTGTGACGCCATAACAAAACAAAAAAAAAAAAAAAAACATGACAGCAAAACAAGAACTTTTTAGTTTTTTTCTTACTTACGGGAGGCTTTATATTTGGCAGAAAGGAGGTGTGACCCAAATCACCTTACGAACACCTATAATATTAACATTAACTCGAATCTTGATTCGTTTCGCAATTTTCGCATGCTATTTTTTTATTGCGCTTTATGTAATAATGACGTCACAAACACAATAAACTGCAACAAAGAAGTTCACAGCACAACGTTATGCTCAAAGCCAAGATCCCATTGTTTGCTCTGAAGTGAAATTAAAATCACACGTAATAAAAACCAAACGAACCAGATTGAACTATGTTATCTCATTATCTGAATGTTTGAGAAAATTTTATATACACCCGCGTAGATGTAGAAGCGATGATGGCTCAGTGGTAGTGACGTCGGCTTGCGATCCGTAGGTCGTGGGTTCGATCCTACAATGAGCTTGAGCTTCCGGTGAAGGAAAACATCGCGATGAAACCATAGCTTGGTGGTAGGGCATTTTATAGTGCTCGCCTGGCTAGCTGCCAATCTGTCGCCAAGCACCTATCGGTGTGTTCCGGCAGCCCCACTTGAGAGCTAGTTTTTTAATTTTAGGTTCATTGTTCTAGTATATACTTTTTTCATTGAATAAATCAAAGAGTTGATCAAAAGAGGAAATACTCTATGATCAATATTATAATATTTTGTACGTCATAATCGTAAGTCACAAATTACAATATAACTTTTTAAAACATGTTTATTATTATAATATTAAAAGGCATCTACATCAATCTAGTAGTAAAAAAAATACCTGTAGAACAAAATTAATTATGAGGTTATGATTAGTTTAAAAAAGTTGATTATGCGGCCATACGACATGCCATTGACCTTATTTTTTTAGACATTACATACAATCTCTTAATTTTGACCAAGCTGCCATCGGCTCGTTGGTCTAGGGGTATGATTTTCGCTTAGGGTGCGAGAGGTCCCGGGTTCAAATCCCGGACGAGCCCAAATCTTTTTGACTTTTTGATTGAAATTCAGATATTATTCGCCTGTTTTGTCTTTACATTAGTTTTGGTTTGGAATAAATAACTTGGATTAAAAATATATTAATATCTAAACATACTCTCTACAACACATCTATAGCGAGTTCTTGCAAAAAAAATATCTTTCTCGTCCAATGAAAAAAATCTGAATGAAACGCACTTGTTTAGCAACTTTATCGTTCAGTAGGTATCAGTTATTATTTATCAATTCTGTTACTACACTTTCCTATTGAATGATCAATACACGCTATTAGTTTCGTAGATCTCAGATAGATGGCGCTGTTCGCAATATTGTCATTATTAGTAGTTAGGATGAGAAATCAAATAAAATTACCATAACATTAAAAGTAAAACTCTTTGTAACTCATAATTTGTTGTATTATTTTAATTTAAATAAATAAGCTGCAATTTTAATAACTTTTTATCAATAATTATGAATAGGTATATTATACAAAGTCCAAGTCACACGTAAGCTAATTGCTTGTATTTTTTTATAACTAGCTTTGATGCTTTGTCCGTTCTATCTCCGAAATTAAACCAAAGACAAATCCAAAAGTTTTGCTGTCCTTCTGAACACCGAAGTAAGAAAAGTGTAGTATTATTTTCAGACTTATCAAAATCAGTTTAGTTAAAGACAATATGAGAATCGACACCATTGCATTTACAATATATGTATAATACATTTAGAAACATTGCAGATAAAGGAATAAATTATTTAATTTTATATTAAGTACAGCAAAGGATTAAAAAGGACTCTATCTTAAACTCCCTAAATCGTAGACATAAAATAATCATCTGCAGGACAGGGATCATTTGTATCTATAGGTTTATATCTATATATCTTCCCTTTAGTTCCTACAACTATATTATTTTTACTATCAAAAGTTATACCTGTAATCTTAAACCCAAGCTGTCCTATTTTAACTGGAAGTATACTCTTCGTTGTGAGCTTAAACAGAGATCCTTTGACGGCTAAAATAGTTTCATCGTTGTGGTTTATCTGCAGTATATACTTTAGTTCCCTTGTGAACCCCTTGAATTGGATTGGCTCGTAGTAATCAATTGAGAAGAAGTACATTCTTCCGTCTACGTATTCGTAATACGCATTCCCCTTCGTATCCAAAACGAAGCTATAAGCTTTTGGTATCTTGTCGTATCTTTTAACAGCAGCCGAATTGTTCATGAATTTGAATATTTCATGATTAGATCCCGTTGTTATATACATCTGGTTGTCTGTTTTATCAATGAATATGTTTCTCACGTCGTCATCGCCTATTGGGCGTTCAGCTGTGATTTCTGTTCTTGAATAATCATACGTTACAAGACCTTGGTTAGTTCCGATGTATATGACGTTATTTGGGACGTCGACGGCTACACATTGGCCTATGAGTTCGTCTGAGACTGGCAGTTCTTTGATTCCTAAAGACCCGTGTTTTAGGAGGTGGATTCCTTTGGTGTAATTCCTTTTGTGAAGGATGAAGAAGATGTGCTCAGTTCTAGGGTCTATGACCATCCCCGTGGGATAGCCATCAATGGTGGCTATCAGTTGTCTTTTGAAGTATTCATTTCCAATTTTCGTCCGCTCGCATTTCTCCGCGTTCAAAACGGCTAAGTAGTAAATTGTGATTCCTGTGATGATCGTTCCAAAATTCATTGTGAAGGCATGACAGTTTTATCTTCTGAAAAATAAATATGTATGAGTATAAGAGAAAAAGGTAAACTGCTGTCAAATTTGTATGCAACCTGATGAAAGAGATGAGCAATTCGCTCGCGTAAAAGCGTTACGGTTGCTCTTTAAGTTTGTCAGTTATTTAACCGCCAAGCAGTAGTGTGCAAACATTACCTTGCGTTCTAGGTTGGAGGGCAGTTTTTCCAGTGGAATTACAGGGCGTAAAGAGATCTTAAGATATCTCAGAGCAAAACAGTGCAGTTTTTTTGAACTGTTAAAGATTAAAATTCTGTGTGGCACTGTAACTACTGTTATGAAGCAAGAGCAACGTTTACCATCAGTCTAAAATGTATTAATGCACTATCTATCTTCTTCACTAGACTTCTAGAATTCCTTAGTAAAAAAATAAAAAAGAATATTCACCCAAATGATCCGCAGTAGACTCTTGTTAAACCGGGACTAGTACTGTCAAAATACTGTCTTGAGTCTTTATAAAACATTACCATTGTGTCTCATAGCTGGTGGGAGTGTAAACAGTGGTCTATGTTGTTGTAAAGAATTACATATACAGGCCGATCCACCTTTAGTTTATGTGGATTTGCCATCGCTCAAAACGGTGAAGGAAAACATCGTGAGGAAACCGGCATGTCCAAGAACCTCAACAATCAAAGACGTGACATCTACCAATCCGCACTGGGCCCGCGTGGTAGATTACGGCAAATACCCTCTCAGAGAGAAGGCCAGAGTCCCAGCAGTGCCAACGTAAAAAGCTGATGATGATGATGATAATGATAATGAAGTTAAGAATCTGTCGCTAAGCATCTATCGGCGTGTTCCGGTAGCCACACTTGAGAGCCAACCCCCAATCCAGGTGTATCGTAGCAAAATTCTGGACGGCACTGAAATGCAATGAGTAAACCCAACGTTAAGCGTTTAGCCGAGTCACTTTCTCGTCTCTTACACGCAGTTGCATAAAATGAGTTTGTGGATCATCCTATATTTTCTATGAGAATTGCGAATCTATAGATGATACAAGAATACCTGTAGGTAATACTTATACAATAATAGTAAATGATATCATTAAAGAAATTAATCTCAATTGCGTCTCAATTGAGATTGCAGAAGAAATCACAGTAGAAGATTAGCCGGAGACGAGAGTTGTGCCTAAGAAAGGTTAGTCTTTAAATATTTTTGATATCTGTAAGGGTTGGCTGATAAGCTAGTGGTCAGGCCTATAGTGTCGGAGTTTTCAGACCGCCCGAAGGCCTCTGACATAGTCCTAACTACTGCTATGGATGTGGTTGATTGCGGACCAGACTCTCTCTCTGAGAGAAGCCCTGTGTCTCAGCAGTGGGAACGTAATAATAGGTGATAATGGTGACGATATTTGGGCAATATGTTCTAACATGAAACTACCTAATTATTATGTACCTACCTAACATTTTGAAATGATTACAAATTAAATACAGAAATATGTACTTACAAATTGACCTGAGAGCTTAGGATCATACAATGTCAGTGTCGGCCTTTATCTGTAATTAGGATTTTCTCACTTTTGTACTGTCCATTCAAAAAATGGTTTAGCAAATTCAACACAAAGAAATTGTTTAGGCGTCTAAAAAATAACCTGGGTATCAACTTTTAATAACAGTTTCACAACATAGGTAAGTTTATTAAAACAAAAATTTTAAATCAATAATTTGTTTATTTTTTGTTAATATAATCTATCCATTTTATTCAACGGGTAGCAATTTCCTCGCTTTCACAGCCATCGCTACTATATTTATATATAACACCGGTCGTAGATACATAAAAGTTGTCTCCATCAAAAACGATTCCCGCTGGAATGATATCCAAATCCATCAGTTTAACTGGAATCACATTATCGGACTTAAGATGGTACAGCCCATCGTTAGTAGCCAAAACTACTCTAGAATAGTTATCAATTGCAATAGCTTTACCAAAGTTCTTGCCTAAACCAACAAATTCTATCGGCTCTTTGAAACCTTTGAGTAGAACTTTGACATATTTCGAATTGCATTCATAGTAAACATTATCCTTATCGTCTACTGCCATAAAGTACGCACAGGGTACATCGTCAACTCTAACCTTTTCATTCTTCGTCAGATCTATCATATAAAGGTCGTTATGTGGAAACAGAGTAGCATATAACACGTTTCTATTAGCCGGTTTAAAAAGCTGAACTATATCTTCGTCTTTTAAACTAATAAAGTTAGCTTTATAGTTAGTCTTGTTAAGTAAAGTAAGTCCGTCATCTGTTGCTATATATGTTTTGTCGTTTTGGACATCGACCGCTGCTGCTTGGCCTTTCACGTTATCTATCTTGATAGGCTCTCCGTTCTTGAGTATGTACTGTTCCATTTTGGTCTGTACATCATCATTTTGTAACGTTTCGAGATCGATCAGTGTGAACAGCAGGTCTTTTGCGACTGGGTTGAAGGCCAGGTTCGTCGGTAGACCTTTGATGGTGAGGACTGCTGACCTGGAGTAGGCGGTGTCGTCGAACGTGTAAGAGCAGTTCTGGGCTGCTGCAGCTGTTATTATTAAGAGTGACAGCAACGGCAGCATCTGAAATGGAATAGCGCTTTGTTATTATAGCGCTTAGCTTTTACGTTACCTACTGTTGTTTTGTTTTCGATATTATTGCATCTTTTTTTCTTTTGCTTGATGGTATGGCATTTGTACTGCTTGCCTGGATAGCTTCTATCAAATTCAATTCAATTCAATTCATTTATTTCAGATTGTCATCCATACAATTCAAATTAAATATAGGACACATAAATTTAAAAGTCATCAAGTCTATCAAGTTAAGAATCTGTCTCCAAGCACGGCTATTGGTGTGTTCTGGCAGCGTCACTTGAGAGCTAGTTCCCAGTCCATCGTGTTGAATTTCTTTCGACCTCATCGTCACTTATCAGGTGACTTGAGGTCAAACGCTACCAAAATGAACTAAAAATGTATTGTCATCGATCTAAAACAACCATGTCCTCTGGGGGAAACAGAAGGAGAAAATAACCTTTTTTCAAAATTGTGCCTATCAATGCTATGATTTATTCCCTATTAAAACACTTTTTTTGTACAAAAGTCTGCGACTTATCACAAATTTAAATCTGTTTCAAAAAAGTTCAGGATGTACAAATCTTTGTCAACTTTTGCGCAGATGGAGTGGGTCGCTAGTTTATTAATACTACTACTATTATTTAAAGTACTGTACCGGTTTTGATAATTGCTTCACTAAAAAAAGCTACACTATCCTTAGGTGTCATAGGCTGTTTTTTGCCATAAAAATCCTGTGGGAACTGCTAATAACAGCTTGTAATTAGTAAAAATAAAATACATTACTCACATTTTCCATTGTGTCACAGTCACAAGTTGCCCTCTAGAAATTAACCACAATACTGATTGTCTTGTGTGACCAATATAAAAATATTATCGTAACTTTAACATACTATCTGCTATGTACGAGTCAATGAACCAATAATCATTCTGACACAAATTTTGTTAGCAAATATTCAACTTTAAACTTTGATTCACATTCGCAGAGTAATAAACAAAAGAATTTCAAAAAACTTTTCTTCTAAGTTGTATTTGAAAAATTACAGCTGAAATTTTTTACATAAACTTTCTAGCTGGGAGTTTTGTATATAATTTTTATTTAATGTATTTGTTGTGTTAAGTATTGCATGGTTTTCGTTCAAGTGCAGTATTTCAGTCTTATGCATTGTATAAATCAAATATATACCGAGGAAGGAAGGAAGGAACAAAAAGCGCGTGTTTCCATTAGGATAGGCGATATGTTAAGATTTTTGGAACTTATTTATTTACTGAGAGGTTTGGTAAGATTAAAACATTGTCTTAAAAGCAAATTCAAATTAAAATCCCACTAATATTATAAATGCGAAAGTTTGTGTGTGTGTGTGAATGTTTGTTACCACGTAACTACTAAACCGATTTTGATGAAATTTGGAACGGAGTTAGCTTATACACTGGATTAACATATAGGCAACTTTTTATCCCGGAAAAAGGTTACTACGGGTTGACAGGAAGGCGCGGGTGAAAATGCGAGGCGCAGCTAGTGTAATAATGTTTATTTTGTAGAATACAACATTTTATCACTTGAAAACGTCAAACTTATAACTAACTTAAACGTCTTTTCCAACTTAATAAAGTAGTTGTAAAGAAACCGGCAAAAGAAAAGAAACACCAAGCAAGCAATTTTTTGGGCGCGATCTCGTTACATATAATTGAAGAATTTTTTTACTTTTTATAAGGTATCGTTTGATTACCCACAAAATATTAAAAAGTACAATATCCAGAGGGCCATGAAGGTATTTTTGAAAATATTCGCTTGATTATTTTTAGCGTTCGTTCTTAATGTTTTCGTTACTCCCAGATCGACATGAGGTACCCCCTGTCGCCTGCTGGGTGAGGCTTAAATAACCTTAAATAATTAATTATTGATTTATTGTGCACAACGCGAACGCACCATATAGGTTACGCACCGACAGACAGAGTTCGCGTGACCATCGCTACTATTCTTCATTTCTCTTGTATAACTGTTTTTACATAACTAAAACCGTTTACAAGTCTGTTATTACGAGCATGTTTGTTTGTGATGTGTAACATTCTGTCGCCAAGCACAAGAAAATCAGTGCGCATCCAACCCAATGTTAAAAATGTCCAAATTTAAATATTGAGGAGAATTAGACCTTGTATCCTTAGGTATAATTCTAGATAATAAATTACAATATCCCATATCAATCTACCGAGCAGACTTGGCTCTGCAGCCTAATATCACAGTATATAAAGAACAGTAGGTTAGCTAAGGCCGCTCGACGAGTTCATTGCCTACTCTTGCGGTGACGCATAGGCGGCGCGTTCCGTACTGAGTGCATGGCCGCGGCCCCGGCCGCCTCCTTTGTTTATCGTGATTGTGTGCGTAAAAAGTGCGTGCGTACACGGTGCCGCTACTCACGCACACATTCAAACCGGTGACGGCCGATTTATATGAAGCTGAACTACTACTCCTTTACTATGCTAATATGCTGTGAAGAAGATCCGTTACCTTACTGACGTTGATACAGCTAGACTAGTCTACTTCAGCTATTTTCACAGCATTCTGTCTGGAATATTGCTGTGGGGAAACGCTGCTGATATTAATTCATATTTGTATTGCTGAAAAGAGCTGTTCGTGCGATCTATAATATGAAATTTAAGCGAACATACCCCAATACAATCTCCAATACAGTTGAACATGCAATCGCACCTAAAAAATACATGCCGGGCGTTTCTTTCGTATCGTTTTGCCGGTTTCAGGAGTTTGGATCAGGCGTAGCTAGTTTTAAGTTAGACGTTATAAAGTGATCCTACTAAATAATCATATTTTTTACTTTTGTCTTAATATATTTTTCAAGATGCGCCTCGTTATTCAAGGCAGCAATGCCGCCAGCATTTTGAGCACTTTGTTGGACATCAAGGATTGTTTGAACTATGTTTAGACCGCCTTTCTTTAGGTCAAGCGATCTGGTATAAAAATATACCTACTTGTATTCCTTTATATTAATTTCAGGTGCTACAGAAATGTGGTCGACCCTAGCAACAATCGCCTTTCTTGCAACATCATCGTTCACCTCAACCCCAAACCGAACATCAGTGTTTAACAGTCATCAAGTAATATTCACTTCTACATTCAACATTACAAAGTTGCTAGTCTCAGCAGATGGCCTAAAATCAGAGTCTTCCGAACTTCCCTCAATATTTTTCACAGTAACCGACTCAAATTATGAAGGAGGCACTTGTGTTTACGTGTTAGAAGATCTAGCTGCCTATGAAATCCTAGAAGGAGGGCGAGATTCCACTGCAGACTACAACAGTGACCGAAATGTATATATTGGAGCAAGAGATGGCCTATATAAATATGATAGAGACAGTCTATCAGCTAAGAAGCTTGGACCTTACAAAGATGATATTATACAACTACAAAAGGCCAATGGAACTGATCAAATTTATTACCTAACACAAGAACGTAAATTGTACAAAGTAGAAAATAACGGAACAGTCAAAACTACAGTGAAAGCTGTTGTTTGCGCGACTCAATTCGTTCTAGACACATCAAATAACATATATTTCGTTCGATGTGGAGATCATATGATAAACATCCTCAAAGCTGAAGAACCTACGCCTAAAATGATTGCTGTAGCTGAAGAGTTTCTTGATATCAAATTGATTAGACCGGCCTTTATAATGGACGATTGTATACCATTAATAGGTGACGGTGTTCTTTATATTCTTTACGCAAATGGTACTAATGAAAAAAAGGATTTTATTATAGAAGAGAAACCCAGTGCTTACAGTGTTGATGCTGCATTGTACATTGCAGTGGCTTTAGACGGAAAAATATATGAGTACAATGTTATGGATGTGCTGCTCAAATCTATGTATGGATTAGGGACCCATTGGCCACAAGATGTTAATAAGATCATTATGTCCATCATCGGTAGTTCGAAAGACAGCTTATTTGGATTCCACCAAGGACTGATAAAAACTTAATAATAATATCTACTAATTAATATTAAAAACACTAAACTAAACTAAAGGTTTATCTTAATCCTACTAGTATTATAGACGTGAAAGTTTGTGAGTATGGATGTATGGATGTTTGTTACTCTTCCACGCAAAAACTACTGAACGGATTTAAATGAAATTTGGACTGAAGATAGCTTATACTCTGGATTAACACATAGGCTACTCATTATCTACGCAGGGCGCAGCTAGTACTTGGTAGGATATGGAGAAGGAAAAAAAAACTTTGTACGTTAAATATTTAATTTTAATGACATTTGGCAAATGTGTTTGTTAAAAATGGTATTTAGCTACTTATCTTTCATTTTTAATGTAAATAAATATATTTTCCACAATACAATTAAGTTATTAATCTTAAAATTTTAGATTGTAGACTATTATGTAACTTATACCTACAATACAATACTCACTTTAGATAACCCCTGACCTCCTGCCATCATCAAAACAACAACTCGCTTAATGTTATAGAAGTATTTCGTAACAAAGTAAGAGACGAGCAAGTCGCTAGCTTGATGGTAAGCGTCACACGTGCCATGCATTACAATTTCCACCAATAAAGTATAGTTCAAATCCAGCGTGTTAATGCACTGCGTTCGTCACCCAGAGTTAAATATGCCTTGCCCAAATACCTAATTTCACTGGAAAATAATATTACTTATTTGGAGATACTCTTACACTGGTTTTTATAGCGTAGCTTTTGTCCACAAATCATCTTTTGTATTAGGTGATGATGTGGTCGAAGGTGGCGCCACGACACTGCCAAAATATGACATATTGTAAATTGTAGGTGCTCTCGCTCTGTAGCGCTCTAGCTAAGAATGCTGTTGCCAAGCACCGCTATCAATGCGTTCTGATGGCAGCCTCACTTGAGAGCCAGTATCCATTCTAGGCATAGCGTAGCGTCAGCTTCGACCACATCGTCACTTAACATCAGCAGGTATCAGTTTTTGCGAGAAGTTAACGCTTTCTACACAAAGCGCGTAAACTCTATTTGAAAAAAAACACTCAAAAAAAAACTCTTTTTTTTTTTCGGTGTGTTCCGGCAGCCTCACTTGAGAGCCAGTTCCCAGTCCAGGTGTAGCGTGGCGCCATCCTCGACCACATCGTCACTTAACATCAGGTGACTTGTGGTCAAACGCTACCCTATAAATTGTAAAAAATAAATTAGTTCATAAACTCGCCGCTAGGGGCGCTGTACAATTCTTCATACAAAAAACGCGTATACGCGTTCGCGATAGAACGCGTAAATTTGACGCAAAGCGGACACTAGGACTATAGGTATCTTGTTATCAAATGCTACACTGTATTATGTAATACGAAATCTTCTGACAATAATTATGTGTTTGGATATTTTAGGTTAGTTGGCTCCAGGATCTTCTTGCCTGTTATTTTGCCGGCTTAAGGAGGTTGGAACAGGCGTAGCTAGTTTTAAGCCCCCAGTTTCATATGTACCATTGATGGTGCTAGTCAATTTTGCCTATGAAACTGGGGGGTTTTTAGTTGACTGATCACTTGTATCCTATTGAATAAAGACATTTGACTTTCGACTTTTGATCCTTATTTTGTAGAATACTCTTGTGATGATGATTTCCGAAGCTCTTCAGAGGTTGGCACGCACTCCACCAGACCAGCTAGGTGTTTGGAGATCGTGGAACATTTCAGTCTTCGGCCTGCAATGGAAAATAACATAGCCAACAGACGTAAACCAGGCGTTGTCTTTGGCAGTAATTCATCCGCCAAGTAATTAAAACACACTTTACTGTGTTTCGGATTGACGAACAATGTTTCCAGTGAAATTTATATGCCCATTTACACCCGAAATTAATAATCGATCCTGATCCGTTATCCGCGGTTTTGGATCGATATGTCATGTCATAATATGTCATGTCATAATATGTCATTTTACGGTCGGTTCAATAACTTATGTATCCACGGTTTGCCTTACTAAAGATATAAATTTGACACTAGCTCCATAGAAGTAAATTAACTGAATTTTACCCCTTTTCCTCTATAATTACTATTTAAATTTACTATTACTTTTACTGGGTTAGTTGTATTTGTGGTTATAAAAGAAATAAATGGATTATTATTATTAAAATCACAGACATAAGATTTGTGAAGAAAGAGATAAATAGAACGCTTTGGTGAGTGCAAATTGTAAGGCAAGCTCATTTAATATTAAAATGTTCGAAATTAGTAATTCAGTACTTAGCAAGTTTGTCTTCTAGTGCATCGATATGCGTCTTATTTTATGCTAGCTTAGTGCACACAAAGCAGATGTTTGGAGGGACAGTGATGAGGGATTAGCACGAGTGATAAATAAAAAACAATCATTTAACTTAAAAAATAAAAATCTTTATTTATAATAAAAATCATTGTACAACATATCAAAATTCGTACAGTAAGGCAACGACGCTTAACATTATCTTCAGAACGAGAAACAAATAAACATTATTATTCTGTCAAAAATGTCAAACATCAGCCATTTTATGTTTGAGATTTTTGTAAAAACTAAACGAATTGGTCCTCAAATTTTACTAAACATAAAATGCTAATATTGTACTGAGGGCGTGCTGTGTCCATCATAGCCAAAAACTGATTCTTATCCCAAAAATTTATGAAAAACATATAACAAATTGTCACATTTTCATCGTAAATTCATGACAAAAGCAACTTTGGTTATGGATAAAACAAAACAACCCAAACAAAACTAATAACTAAAAAACAAATAAATGTACGTAATTTACACGTAAATATGTGTGGGAAATGTGGTAATATTGGGCAATATATTTTATTATCACACTCCCCAATGAAATTATTGTCATTAATTTTTATAATATTATTCAAGGGATTTAAAATGTGTCAAAATAATATTTAAACCCCTATTTTGAAAGGAAAAGCCAAGCCACACTAATGATAACATAATATATAACATAAAAATAACATTAAGCATAACTAACAGAAAGTAATATTCGTTTTATATGAAGAATATAAAATATATTAGAAATACTGCTTGCATCAAAACAATAGACAGATAATATTTTCATAAAAATACAAATTTATGCAACTTTGTAATGTTTTTGAGCGTCATATTATGTTTAATTATATTTTATAAACAGTAACAAACATAATTATGTTTTTTAAAACATAACATAAAATTATGTTTTTATTCGATATCTCACAATTGTTATTGGTAAAAAATTACAAAATAAAGGCAGTTGAAGCTAACTTACACTAGCAATAACTCTGGGACGCTCGTAGCTACTTTATAACTGAAATAGTACATAAAAAGTGAAATTTTAAAGCCAGCCGACCTAAGTATTTCGACAATGATCTACATAAATAAAATTTATGTATTATGTTTACATAAATAAATTGGCGTGTGAATAATATTAAAAAAAGAAAACGTAATACTAGAAAATAATAATAGTAAAGAGCACAAAACATGAACTCAAAAATGTTTGAAAATATTACAAACTCAATTATATTACCTAAATGATCTCATGACTTCAAGTGAAATTCGTTGGCGATACGCAATGGGATAGGAACGGCCATAGGGAGTGAGCTTAGCAGATGGGCAATTACTGCGTGTGCGCAGGCCTTAAATAATCAAACCAGGCCTTAGCGAGAGTTTTGCAAAAAAATTACGCGCAAAAACGCGTTTACGCGTAAAAAACGCATTCACGCGCTTGCGGTAAACCGCGTAAAATTGTTGCAAAAACACACTAGACCTAATGATTGTGATTGGTTGTTCTGTGTAAACAATTCCATTGGTTTCCCCAACAAACTGACTGTCATGCAATAGGCGGACTATATATAGAATGTTATATATATTTATTCGACATGATAATGGGAGGATTACTGACAGTTACTGACAATGTAGTTCTATAACCGTGGATAGATGGCGCTGAAAAGACATGTTTCTTTTCATCAAAATAGTAAAGAGAAATTATTTATCTGTCACCCAGGTCGTTCGCCTTCAAACAACTGTCACTTTGTAAAACCTATTTAGCAAGGTGACACAAAAGCACGCCTGACAGATTGAACAAGGCCTATGAAAGTTTTTGTTATTATTGATCTTGTTTCAGAAGTTCTTGCAAAAGCTCCTCTTTACTACTCACAGGTAGTATAGACCACAAGTCACCTGATGTTAAGTGACGATGTAGTCGAAGGTGACATACTACACCTGGACACGGGAACTGGCTCTCTCTCAAAGTGAGACTGCCAGAGCACACCGATTGGTACTTGGCGACAGATTCTTAACTGCTTAATCATGTTTCATCCACGCCATCTAGCGGATTTTTAAGAACTATTTTTTAAATGTCTGTCTGACAACTTGCCATTATCGTGTCCATTATTTTAGAAGTATAGAACTAAAGGGAGGGTGTAAGTTTAAGTCGAAAGAGCTACGAACGTCCACCCTAGCGCTCACTTTGAGTGCACCAGGTTGAGGAACTCCTCCCTAGTCTTCGGGTCATCGCGGAAGACTCCCAGCATGGTGGACGTGACGGTCTTACTGTTGATCTTCTGCACTCCCCTCATCACCATGCACATGTGTCTGGAAGAGGAAATAAAGATTATCATTACTATTATAATGATTTTTATGACTAAAATGAATTTAATGATTACAATTATTGTAATGTCTATAATGATAAAGATGATTATAATAGTTTTAATGATTCTAATAATTGTAATGTCCATAATGATAATGATGATTCTAATAGTTCTAATGATTTATAAAGATTATTTATAAAAAATACGAGATTTTGTAACTCCATTCCTAATTTCACTCAAATCTGCTGATCAAAGTCGTTTCAGCGTAAAGAAGTAACATCCATCAATCCACCCTTACAAACTGTCACATTTATAAGTAGAATACCGTTTCTGAGGCTTGTGTCCCAGCAGTGGGAACGTATTATGCTAATGATGATGAGGATGATTAGGTAATCCTTGCTAATATTACAAATGCGAAAGTAACTCTGTCTGTCTGTCTCGCTTTCACGCCTAAACTACTGAACCGATTTAAACGAAATTTAGTACGGAGATAGTTTAAACCCTGAGGAAGGACATAGGATACTTTTTATTGCGATAAACTGTAGCCCACGCGGGTGAAACTGCGGGGAACAACTAGTAGTAAATACTTACACTCCCTCAATAACGACGGCTACACCGGCAGGGCGGACCGCCTGCGTTACTGCGATGGCAATCTGCTTGGTCAGACGCTCCTGGACTTGGAGACGACGGGAGAAGATCTCCACGATCCTGGAACAGGTAAATTGGTCACAGTAAGATAAGGTTCTTTTGACATTTCCTTCTTAATTGTTGTGTGCCAGCAAAAAATCAAACTCAAAACTCAAATATGAAATACTATATTCAGTAGGATAGTACAAAATGTGATCATTTTAAAACCTCAATCTTAGAACCAGCTACTTCTGTTTCAACCATCTAAAATTAAAGAGTCTAGGCCCCATCGCTCGATGAACCGATAACCGATGGAGAAGAAAGGTTCTCGAGTGGCGACCACGAACTGATTTTGATTTTGTAAGAGTCGCAGGGAGCCGATAGATTCAAAAGGCTAATAGCCGTTCAAGGTAGAAGGCCTATGTTCAGCAGTGGACTTCTTCCAGCTGATGACGTTGATAATGATTAGAAGTCAAAAATAAGTTCTACTGCTTACCTAGCCAACTTGCTGAGCCCCAAGATCTTGCCCTGGGGCAGGTAGCCGATGGAGACCTTCCCATAAAACGGGACCAGGTGATGCTCACACATGGAGAACATTTCTATATCCTTGACGACCACCATCTCATCGGTATCCTCATCGAAAATGGCATTGTTCAGGACCTCTGAAAGATTAATTGACAAATTGTAATTGGCTCAAGGAACAAAAGCGTTCATGGCTCAGTGGCAACGCCTGACCACAAGTCACCCTATGTAAGTGACGATGTGGTCGAAGATGGCGCCAGGTGCTAGGAGACAGTTATTTTAACTTGATTGTGATAGCTTAAACTCAAAACTTAAATTCAGATATTTTTACATAACAGGATACATGTGATCGTCAAACTTAATAGCTATGCCTGTTCCTACCTTCTTGCACCGGCAAAATAACAGGCAAGAAACGCCCGGCAGGTCATATTTTGGGCGCGATCACATTGACAATTTAGCTAGCCAGACGAGCACTAGAAAACTCCCCACCACCAAGCTATGGTTTCATCACGATGTTTCCTTCACCGAAAGCTCAAGCTCATTGTAGGGTTATCTACGACCTTATCTATTGCAACTGAGCAAACATCGTTTCAAAAAGTGAATGAAACAATAATGGCTGACAGGGGAAGTAAAAAGACCTAGATAATGCGTCGACGCCAAATAAATAGGAGCATTATAAGAAAAATAGAAGAATAGAAGTATACCTTCCAAGCTTTGGTCATATCCCTTTGTGAAGAACAGCATGGCTTTAGCAGCACGTTCTGGCGTCTTCAGAAGACCCGCTCTTTCTGGGTCTTCTCCCAAACCTGTTATGAGAACATAATATGTAAATAAATAATTTAATGGGATCCATGATCAATCCTTATGAAATCGATGGAGGGAGTAAAACTATTCACACTTTTGTTGATAAGTAAAATTGAGGCCGCTAGAACCAGAGTGGCCTATCAGCATTTTGACAACTTTTGACCTATTAATATTTTCGTAACATGAATACGTTATTTTACAAAACCAGACCGACCTAAAGTTTTTTTTTATCCTACCATGTGTGTTATGATCATGTGAACAACTTTAGGTCGGCCTGGTTTTGAAAAATAACGTATTTTTATATTACGAAAATGTTAATAGGTCAAAAGTTGTCAAAATACAGATAGGCCACTCTGGTTCTAGCGGCCTCAATTGTACTTGAATAATACTAGCTTTTCGCACTGTTTCACCCAAATAGACTACAGTTTATCCCCACAAAAATTATCCTATGTCCTTCCAACTACATCGACACCAAATTTTTATCAAGATTGGGTAAGTGTTTTCGATGTGAAAAGAAAACAGACAGACAGACAGAGTTACTTTTGCCTTTTGGTATAATTTTAAATGGGTACCATAATTATAACAACAAAACAACAAAATATTATCATATACAGTGGGATAGAAAATTACATTAAACACTAAAAACTAAACTACCTATGTAATGCTCGGTTTACATTATTCCAGTCCAGTGATCCAGCGAGAATCCAGTCTAGTGCTGGACTGGATTTGTAACGTCTATATTATTCCAGCTATTTAGAAGCCATTTAAGTGTGAGCACTACAGTGCCAATGATTTCAAGAGGAAAAATGTTTCAAATAGCACTGGATTGGCCGTCTACATTATTCCAGTTGCACTGGATTGGTCGCACTGAACTCAAAAGTAGACCGTCAATCCAGTTCCTAGACTGGAATGCTAACTGGATTCATTGCATTCCAGTGCCGGTTTACATTTTTCCAGGCAATCCAGCGCTAGAGTCGATCGCTGGACTGGAATAATGTAAGTTCAGCACTGGACTGGATTCTCGTTGGATCACTGGACTGGAATAATGTAAACCGGTCATAAAACTAAACATCTACAAATAAAAAACCTGATTTTAGTTTTAGACCCGTTTTTTTCTTTTAAAATTTGGATTTTTGTTTAGACATACTACGCAACGTATTAAAACTGATACATACATATTTATAAAATTCATATAAAAAATGAACTTTAGGTTTTAGGCACCAATAGCTTCATTGAAGCCAGTGCAAAAACCTGTATTGCCATCTATTGAAATTATGTTGTTGTTGTTTTGTTTTTGTGTTGTATTTCTTTTTTTTATTCATGTTTTTGGGGTTCCGTTCCGTTCCGTGCCCCGTGGGATGCCGGGTTAGAATAGCATCCCCCCTTTCCTTCCCGTGGGAGTCGTAAGAGGCGACGAAGGGAAATGTACCAGAAGGTGGGCAGCAGCGCCTTCTGAGGAACCGTGTTCTATACTGCGATCCCCAAGACGCCTGCCAAGCGTGGGGATTATGGCAAATCCCCCCCTATGAATCACAACCATATAAGACGGCCCCCAGTCCCCGGCAGCTCCTCTATCCCTGGCCCCGGTAGCAGGTCAGGTAACGGTGGAGCAGGGGGTGCTAAGAATCTCCGGCAGTTGCCCCGCTATCGCCCTAAAAATCGACCTCTGGCCCTGGCAACACACAACGTGCGCACGCTCAGGGAGGACGAGAAGATTGACGAGCTGGAAAAGTCGTTGAGCAAGTTACGATGGGATGTCATGGGATTATCGGAAGTCCGAAGAGAGGGACAGGACACGATCATTCTAAATTCCGGTAACTTGCTCTTCTACCGGGAAGGACATCAGAAATCCCAGGGTGGTGTCGGGTTTCTCGTCCGCAAGTCCCTTGTTAACAACGTGGTTAAAGTCGAAAGTGTGTCGAGCAGGGTGGCGTACCTTATACTCAGAATCACCGAACGGTATTCGCTGAAGGTCATACAGGTTTACGCGCCGACCTCGACACACCCAGACGAGGAAGTAGAGGCTATGTATGAGGAGATATCCGAGGCCATGCATACCTCCGAAACGCACTTCACCGTTGTTATGGGGGACTTCAACGCAAAAATAGGCACACGGAATGGCGATGAGTTGAAAGTGGGGTCATATGGATATGGCAGGCGGAACCAGAGGGGCCAGCGGATGGTCGACTTTATGGAGAAGGAGGGACTCTTTGTGATGAACTCCTTCTTTGAAAAGCGACCATCTAGAAAGTGGACGTGGATCAGCCCCGATGGTTCAACCAAAAATGAGATCGACTTCATCATGACGACCAAGAGGCGAATATTCAATGATGTCTCTGTGATCAGCAGGGTGAAAACCGGTAGCGATCACCGCATCGTAAGAGGCACATTGAATATCAATGTCAAGCTCGAGAGGTCACGTCTGATGAAGTCCACGCTCCGACCTAGCTTTGCTCAAATCCAAGACACCGAAGGCTTTCAACTCCAACTACACAATCGCTTCCAGTGCCTAGCCGAATGCGAAACAGCGGGCGAGTTAAACAACGGGTTGGTAGAAACTGTCCAAGAGGTGGGGTCCCAGTTCTTCAAGACCCCACGCCGGAATAAACCTCAAAAGCTCTCAGGCGGAACCCTTAAGTTAATGGAAGACCGAAATGTGATGAGGCTGCAATCTTTAGCTGATATGTCAGAATATGGCAAGCTCAATAGACGGATCTCGAAGTCAATGCGACACGACTTGCGTACTTATAATACGTCATGTATTAAAGTCGCAATCGAGCGAAACCAGGGCTCCAAAGTGTTCGCAAAGAATTCGTCTATAGGGCAAAGCCAAATGACGAAGCTGAAGATCGACAATGGCAGCTTCATCACATCGAAACCGGAGATCCTAAGAGAGCTCGAGAGGTTCTATGGACAGCTATACACCTCAACGCGGAAACCCGTTGCAAATGCGGCTCAGGACACAAGAGCCAAACTAACCCGACACTATACTGAGGATATCCCGGACATCAGCCTATATGAGATTAGAATGGCTCTCAAACAGCTTAAGAACAACAAGGCGCCTGGTGACGACGGAATTACGACAGAACTTCTGAGAGCGGGTGGAAAACCGATACTTTTAGTCCTCCAGAAGTTATTTAATTCCGTCATACTTGAAGGAACTACGCCAGAAGCATGGCACGGAAGTGTGGTGGTGCTGTTCTTCAAAAAAGGTGATAAGACCTTATTGAAGAACTACAGGCCCATCTCACTTCTGAGCCATGTTTATAAGCTGTTCTCGAGAGTCATTACGAACCGTCTCGCTCGTAGGTTTGATGATTTCCAGCCTCCCGAACAAGCCGGGTTCCGTAAAGGCTTTAGTACCATAGACCACATCCATACGCTCCGCCAGATTATACAAAAGACTGAGGAGTATAATCGGCCATTATGTCTAGCGTTTGTGGACTATGAAAAAGCCTTCGATTCAGTCGAAACCTGGGCGGTGCTGCAGTCTCTTCAGCGATGCCAAATTGACTATAGGTATATCGAAGTGTTGAAGTGCTTGTATAAAAACGCCACCATGTCAATTCGTTTACAGGACCAGAGAACGGAACCAATCCAATTGCAGAGAGGCGTGAGACAGGGAGACGTTATTTCTCCGAAACTGTTCACGAACGCATTGGAGGACGTTTTTAGGCTCTTGGACTGGAACGGATCTGGCATCAACATTAACGGCGAATACATCACTCACCTTCGTTTTGCCGATGATATAGTCATCATGGCGGAGTCGCTTGAAGAGCTCAGTACAATGCTCAGCGACCTCAGTAGAGTCTCTCAACAGGTGGGTCTTAAAATGAACATGGACAAGACAAAAATTATGTCTAATGTCCATGTTGCACCCGTACCAGTAGTCGTGGGAGACGATACTATCGAAGTTGTCGACGATTATGTCTACCTGGGACAGACTGTCCAGTTAGGTAGGTCCAACTTCGACAAAGAGGTCGCCCGACGAATCCAACTCGGATGGGCAGCGTTCGGGAAACTACGCGACATCTTCTCGTCCAACATTCCTCAGAGCCTCAAGACGAAAGTCTTTCAACAGTGTGTGTTGCCAGTGATGACTTATGGTACTGAGACGTGGTCTTTAACTGTGGGCCTTTTAAATAAGCTCAGAGTCGCACAACGAGCCATGGAGAGAGCTATGCTTGGAGTTTCTTTGCGTGATAGAATCCGTAATGAGGAAATTCGCCGAAGGACCAAGGTCACCGACATAGCTCTCAGAATTTGCAAGTTGAAGTGGCAATGGGCAGGCCACATCGCTCGACGAACCGATAACCGATGGGGAAGAAAGGTTCTGGAGTGGCGACCACGAACTGGAAGACGTTCTGTAGGTAGGCCCCCCACTAGGTGGACCGACGACATTGTAAGAGTCGCAGGGAGCCGTTGGATGCAAATGGCTAATAGCCGTTCATGGTGGCGTTCAAGGGGGGAGGCCTATGTTCAGCAGTGGACTTCTTCCGGCTGTTGATGATGATGATGATGACCTCAAAAGCAAAAACGGAACCCTTATCGGATCACTTTTTTGTCCGTCCGTCTGTCTGTCAAGACCCTTTTTCACATGAAAGCGTTGAGGTATCAAGTTGAAATTTATATCAAATACTCTACGGTTTCTTTCAGCTGTGAAAAAAAAACTTATAAGTTAGCGCGATCAAAAGATTGAGCGTTTATGTCACATATTTTGCGACTTCACAAGGGACTCAAAACCTAAAGGGTACTTCCCGTTGAACTAGAATCTTGAAATTTGGCATGAAGCAAGGTTTTACAGCACATGTAAAGGAAAAAGTCTGAAAACCTAAGAACAAAACAATTAAGCTTGTACGGAACCGCATGTGCGCATGTCCTTCTCGCACTTGGCCGGTTTTGTGTGTGTTATGTTTTATATGTAGGTACCTCACTTGAGAGGCGGTTTTTTTATAATTCATTCAGGGTAGCGTTCGACAAGTCACCTGATGTTAATTGACGATGTGTTCTAATGCTCCGGGCCCACGGCTTGCATTTTCCCAGACCAGACAGCACGGCGAACGTCGAATACACCCTGCCAGTGGCTTACTGACGCTATGCGTGCGCGTTTGATCGTTCCTAAGGTTTATTTCTCAAGAAATGAAGCTGCTCCAGACCAGACAACCTACCGTGGGGCCGGGGTGTAACATAGCGCCACATTACACCTGGACTGTGAACTGGCTCTCAAGTGAGACTGACACAGCATACCATTTGTTTACTACGTAAGATGATTTGTCTTTTTTTACAAGCATACATAGGACGGTCGAGTGGCCATCGCCCGGTCGGCAGTACCAGGTGTCACTGGAAAGACGAAGTCACGAAGGACTTGCGTTCACTCCAGGTGGAGGACTGGCGGGAGGTGACGCAGGACAGAGCGAAGTGGCGTCTTTTGTTATCGGACTCAATTTGGATCGTTGCGCCATCTGAGTTAGTTTTTAACTTACCCGTAAGAAGGAGTCTGTAAGAGGCGGCCATGTCAGGCAGTAGAGCCTCCCTGGTAGGGGGTCTGTGGTCCAACTCCAAGTCATGGTGGAATGTGCAGTTCTCGTGACCTGAAAACAAAAGGAAAAAACTTTAAGGCATGGATTTATAATAGAGATAGTGAACTTGCTCCAATTCAATCAATTAGTAATAAGAATAAAATTGTCAATGTGATCGCGCCAAAAAAATTACCTGCCGGGCGTTTCTTGCCTGTTCTTTTGCCGGCGTAAGGAGGTTGGAACAGGCGTTTTAAGTTGACGCTTTGAATAATAAAAATATATAGTTTAAAAACTAAAAAAAAACACTTTAAAAACGCACTGAAAAATATGAAATAATAAAATTTACTTGTATTACTTACGATATAATGGTTAATTCAAAAAGTGTGGAGCACTTTTTGGTTGTGTGTACTTTTATTTACCCAGTAAAAGAAGCGCTCCACACTTTTTGAATTAACCATTATATCGTAAGTAATACAAGTAAATTTTATTATTTCATATTTTTCAGTGCGTTTTTAAAGTGTTTTTTTTTAGTTTTTAAACTATATATTTTTATTTTTTTACTTTTTAGTCTTTTGCTACCAAGTTCAATCTATTAGACTCATCAAGACGAAAGATATGAGCCCAAACACGAGGGGTTTACTAGTAGCCACTGCAGAGATCCCCTACCCACCTTCCGGTTGCATCATCAGACCCTCGTCACCAAGTTCAATCTATTGAACTCATCAAGACGAACCATATGAGCCCATACACGAGGGGTTTACTAGTAGCCACTGCAGAGATCCCCTACCCACCTTCCGGTTGCATCATCAGACCCTCGTCACCAAGTTCAATCTATTGGGCTCATCAAGACAAATCACATGAGCCCAAACACGAGGGGTTTACTAGAAGCCACGGCAGAGATGCCCTACCCACCTTCCGGCTGCATCATCAGATCAGTTCGATGATACTAAATTATTGCATTGTCACCGAGATTACATACACATACAAAGTTTCAAGTCGATACGACAATTAGAAGTAGGTGAAAATTGACTTCCAAGATTTGATTACATTGTTAGTTAGTTAGTTAGTTAGTTAGTTAGTTAGTTAGTTAGTTAGTTAGTTACAAGTCAAGCTAATAAAAGTGTTTTTAAAAAGGATTGAATTTTTGAATATTTTTTTGAAAAAAAAGAAGAGTAAAGATGTTTGGCCACTTGGTCCGTCATGACGAATATATAAAAAACATCTTAGAAGGACAAGTAGAAGGGAAGTGAGGGAGAGGTTGACCGAGAAGGACATACATAGACCAAGTCAAAGAATGGATTGACGTCATGTCGTTTATAAAGAGGCTAAAAAGATAACCGAGGATAGAACAAGATGGAAAATGCGACAAGAAGAAAAAGTGTTGAATCTATTTTTTATATCTTACAGAGAAGCCTTTGAAAGAAGATATCAAAGTACTAAAAAAACTAAAAATTCTTGGACATATGCCGGTTTCCTCACAATGTTTTTCTTCACCATTTTTTGAGCGATGGTTAAGCCGCACATAGGTGCGGGGACGAGAGGATTCGAACTCTAATCTGTTTTAAATTTTTACCAAATCATCATCATCATCAGCCTGTATCAGTCCACTGCTGGACATAGGCACATGATACGCCACTGAGCCTGGTCTTCGGCTTTTCTCATCCAACCACTGCCAGCCACTCGGCGCAAGTCGTCGCTCCACCTTGTCGCTGGGCGTCCTACACTACGTTCACCAAATATTTGACTAAAGAACAATGGTCAAAACGGACCCGAGGTCGTATGAAAACGGTCTATATACGATAAAAATTGTAATTTTTTGCCTATTAAGATTATACAAACGATATTTTAAAGAAAGTGTAGAAAAAAAAGATATAGATATTGTAACATCGGATTTTCAGACATTTTTTAACATTTCCAATGCTTGGATGTTTTGAACGCACTCCGCATTTTCTTTTTTATTCCGTTTCACGCTTTGGAAGTCGGCCCTACTTAAATTAAGTCATTAAAATCAACATTATTTTCAAATTATTTACCAAACATGAACAAAAACTAATCTTTTTAATCTATGTACTAGCAAATTGATTGTCACTGTCAAGTGACATTGACAGAAACTAAAATTTTTATACAAAATGTATTGCGGTCAGGTCCAGGACAGTATGAAAAGTGGCCAATGTTCTTTGTTAGAACAACATGTTGGGAAAAATGTTGGGTGCAGTGAGAATTCCTTACTGCCTTGCTCCTAATAAGAACTGTTTTTCTTCTGTGTTTTAGTGTCAACATTTTCGGAATATTCCGTGCTCTTGATTGCTGCAAATTATTTATTTATGCAAGCATCCGAGCTATGGCCGCCGGCGGCCTGTTGCTTGAAGTAAGCCGACGCGTTATTTCTTAAATTCTTTTGCCTTACGCAATAGCACACCACGTTGCATAGTCGCCGAATTTGATTAAATTTTATACAAATACAGAATATAAATATATCAAAACATGTTTGTTTTTAGTAGGAATTTTTATGATACTGTCTTTTTTAGAGTGGGAATTTAACCACTCTAAAAAAGATGTGTACACAGTGAATCAGGGGTACACTATAAATCAAGCAGTTTGCACATCCCTACTAATATTATAAATGCGAAAGTAACGCTGTCTGTCTGTCTGTTACCCTTTCACGCCTAAACTACTGAACTGATTTTAATGAAATTTGGTACAGAGATAGTTTGAACCCTAAGGAAGAACATAGGCTACTTTTTATCGCGATAAACTGTAGCCCATGCGGGCGAAACCGCGGGGAACAGCTAGTAGTAAAATAAAGTGAAAAAAACGAAGTTCCAAAACCATGGATAGATGGCGAGATATCTCTATATAATTCAAAGGTGACTGACTGATGACTGACTGACATAGTGATCTATCAACGTACAGCCCAAACCACTGGACGGATCGGGCTGAAATTTGGCATGCAGGTAGTTGTTATGACGTAGGCATCCGCTAAGAAAGGATTTCGCGATAAACTGTGGCCCACGCGGGCGAAACCGCGGGGAACAGCTGGTTATATTATAGTTCTCTTTTTTCGTAATGAAAACATGGTTTCTTTAAAGCGCAAAGTTTTTAGCATTTAGAAATGTTTGTAGGGATCTAAAAGATAAAAAGTCATTCTACGAAATCACATTTATCTGGGAAAACCTATCTGAGTTTAGTAAGGATAATGATGTTCTATTAAAAACTAAAGAAATAGCTGGCTTTTAGTGAGCTGAGCATATTGTAGAGTCTAGAATATTCTTGGATGGTCAATCCAGCTTTTAATCTTCCCATATCCCAATGTGTACAACCAAACAAGATAAATCTTATTAGTAAAGCTAAATAAAAAATATCGGACGACAAAAAAAAAGCTTGGGATGCTTGCTTTTTAATGAACTTGCTCCAATTCAATCAATTAGTAATAGGAATAAAATTGTCAAAGTGATCGCGCCAAAAAAATTACCTGCCGGGCGTTTCTTGCCTGTTCTTTTGCCGGCGTAAGGAGGTTGGAACAGGCGTAGCTAGTTTTAAGTTGACGTTTTAAAGTGATCACAATGTATCCTATTGAATAAAAACGATTTGAATTTTGAATCATCAAAACTGTGTGTCGCCAACATCATCTACCGGTTTTTTATGAACGGTTAATTTTTAATTGCCTATCAGAATACTTCCAAATGAGGTTGCTGGGTATCCAATCCCATTACAGGTTTGATAGCTTCATGCAAAATGAAGTGTTGATTGCTATAGCAACAAATAAATGCGCAATGAAGACTAGTCGCTCGCTCAGCGTTGGTTTTTCAAAACAATAAAAATTTAAATTTCTTGTAAGGTCACATGATCGTGTTTTTTTTTCATATTTTGCATAAACATTTTAACATTTAAAAGCGGAGATAAAAAATAAAAATAATAAGTGGAACTATTCAAAATAGTCTGGGAACCACCTGTTACTATTTTTCTGCTCGAAATGTGTCTGAGATAAAATTATGTTTTATGTATTTGTAGATTTTTCAAAAATTTGGGAAATTAACCCAAATAAAAGACACATAAATAAATAGCAAAAAGTGCATGTAACGCGCACATAAATAATTGCAACATAAATAATTGATTAATTACTAGAAATTATTTTAAAAAGTTATTGTTAAGATAACCATAAGATTACATATGTCTTATACGTATGTCTTGCCCGTTGAATAATTAATAATATAATTTATCAAAAAAATCTTGAAATACCTAAATATTTATAAGATCTCTAAAAAGTATCGTGTGCAAAACAAGGTTTTTTCGGATTATTTTGGTTTTATTAATACATATCGTGTTTTCATTCTTGAGGATTTATAGAACATCAGTCTAAGATTCATTTGTCCAAATATCAAACTATTATTCTTTTTAGGGACCACGATACAGATTGCTGAACATCGTTTATAAAATCAGCGTAAGATGTGACATAAAAACGTGAACAATACAACCTAATAAATAATAAAAACCATACCAAACAAAGTAAAATTAAAATAATTAAAATAAAACGCTCTATTTAAGTTTTTTCTTTTGCAGAAAGAGTCACAAAAAGTGGTCAAAAAGCTGGTAACGTTATCTCATTAAATAAACAATTAGGATGTTAGTTCATTGTAAACTCTCACTGCGTGATCCACTAGGACCTAGGACATGCAATAAAAATCTTTGAAACAAAAAGTACAAAAATACGCGTTTGAAGAAGCTGAAGTCACGAAGGACGTGCGCTCACTCCAGGTGGACTGACAGGAGGTGGCGCAGGACAGACCGAAGTGGCGTCTTTTGTTATCGGAGGACAACACTCACTTTGGGTCGTTGCGTCATCTCAGTTAGTTAGTTTTAATATAGGTATATACAAACCAGGCGTGGTAGAAGTTCTTGGTGTCATCGGCGTCCCGGGCACCTCAAGCTCGCTGTCGGCGTCATTTATGTGAAAATTCTTAAGTGCTTCTGGCGTCTTCTTGTATTTACTAACAAACGATACTTGGCCGTTCTCGCCGTTCTCTTTCTCTTCCGATATCGAATTTCTGATAGAACGGGAGCTCACACGTCTGATAAGAGATGATGGCGGCACATTCGGCTCTGCACTTGAATCTTTTCCATTAACGGCCGACATTTCAATATCACGATCTAGAAAACCCAACTCCCTTAAATATCTCTCAATTTCTCTTACAAACGACTTGTTTGTTTGGACTGCGATGTTGTACTGAAGATTTGTCGATAGGAAAATTAATTTTAAACACTATCGCTTGTCATTTTTTTTTGCATTCGTAATCTGTCACCTAATGACCGCGAATTTTAAGATAAAAGAGTCGGGGGGCCTTTTATCTTAATTTAACACTCGAGTGGCATGTTGGGCCTGCAATTCAATATCCGGGTGGTTAGACATCATAGCAAAGGTCCTATTTGCTGGTGGACAACCTGTATGCCCTTTAATGGCTTTAATTAATGCTATTAAGCTGGCAAAGCTGTTTGTAGATGGACTGCACTTGGTTTAAGCCGTTGTGTCAAGTCATATATCTGTGTTTTTGTGTTACTTCTTCCTGATGCTAAGTGAGGACGTGCGGTCAAAGATGGTAGGCACCACGCCACACTTAGACTGAGAACAGGCTCTCAAGTGAGATTGCTGGAACACACCGATAGGCACTTGGAAGATTCGAATTCTTAACTCGAGGGTGGTAACTAGCTAGGCAATCACTAGAAAACGCTCTACCACCAAGCTATGGTTTCATCACGATGTTTTCCTTCACCGAAAGCTCAAACTCATTGTCTACGGATTGCAAGCCGATGTTACTACCACTGGGCCATCATCGCATCGGTCGCATCGCACCGATCTTTGGCTCCTATCATCCAACAGCTGCCAGCTATTTTGCGTAAGTATATCATCGCTCCACCTAGCCAGAGGGCGTCCTACACTACGTTTGCCGAGACGCGGTCTCAACTCAAGAACACGTTTGCCCCAACGGTTATCGGTTCTTCAGCTAACATGTCCGGCCCATGCCACTTCTTGCTGATTCTATAGGCTATGTCGGTTACCTTGGTACTTCAATAACTAGATAAAATAGCCTTCTAAGGTACTAAATTCAATGTCAAAACAATAATCGCATGTAGTCATTAAAAATCACACATAAACACGCGATACCGGAACTGCGGTAACCAAAAATCGCGGTTACTCGCTTTAACTAGGAAACACTTCGACCTTGCTCGATTTACGTGGACTTTCATAACAAGCACCAAGGTTGGACAAGGGTCTAGAAAAAACCGGTAGCAAACCGGATCATAATGGTAGATTACAGTTTTATTTTTGCGACCTGTCTTGTAGCTTGTCAGGTTCAAAGTTAAGGTTATTAATGATAAGTAATAAATGTGTTACGTATCTTGTAATATAATGAAATTGCTATTATCTCTTAGAATTGTAAGTTGAAGTAGCAATAGGCAAGCCACATCGATAGACCGATAAACAATAGAAGAAAGGTTCTCGAGTGGCGACCACGAACTGGGACACGTTCTGTAGGTAGGCGTCCCACTAGGTGGAGCGGGGACATTGTAAAAGTCGCAGGGAGCCGATGGATGAGCTCTTCATGGTGGCCTTCAAAGGACCTATGTTCAACAGTGGACTTCTTCCAGCTGATGATGATGATGATGATGATGATGAAAATGTGTTTTAATAACATCCAAAATCGTTACGTACATATGCGAAGTCACGACTTGAGTAACGCTTAATTTATTCACAATAATATTAATTGTTTTGAGACATTAAATCTCTTCGGGAGGATTTAAAAAAAATTAGAGGTTAGGCCTAGGGCGTAATATAAAGTAAAAAGCACGAGTGCGTAATAAGCTGGATTATGAACCTAACCATAAGGATAACTTTACTGAGTTGTGTTGAAAACTATGAAACCATCATTATCAGCCTATATTACGTTCCCATTGTTGGAACACAGGCCATCTTTCTCAGAGAGAGAGAGAGAGAGAGAGAGAATGTATTTTTATCATAATTAAACATAGCCTTACTCAGGAATAGTGAAGATTTCTCACAGTGATAGAATGTTCGAAATTAGATTAGTATTTCCAGTCATTACCGCATTAAACGTCTAAACTCCAATATTTACCTCTTGTTGATAATTTAACTATATTAATATTGTGTAAATAATAATAAATTCTATTTTAGTCAGAAAATTCTATATATATGTTTTAAATGTGGATCATTATATCAATTAACCTTTAAAGAGCTATTTTTATTATATTAATAGTTTAAAAGTATATAATATTATTGTTATATTATTATATTATTATATTATTATTTATGTCACGAATCTTATTATATTGATCTCTTACAGTCATTAAATAAAAGCTATATATTTAATTTATATAAGATTAAGTTTTAATAATATATACAATTGGATAAAAAATTAAACTAAATACCAAGAGCATTATTTTCATTATTTATTCACAAATAAGTGTGGTGTCTGGAATATTTTATTGAAAAGTTAATTTTGACCTCGAAAATGTTTGCATAAATTAGGAACGTGGGAACACAGATATTGATAAAAAAACCGTAAAAAGGCAGCCATTTTTTATTTATGTTATTTAATTGTTAGGGCGGGTTTTATAAACGTCCGTAAGTTAAATGTTATACCAGATTTCGGTAAATTTAATCTTTTTTTTTTTTTTTTTTTTTTTTTTACTATTTACAGGGTAGCGTTTGACCACAAGTCACCTGATGTTAAATGACGATGTGGTCGAAGATGGCGCTACGCTACACCTGGACTGGGAACTGGCTCTCAAGTGAGGCTGCCGGAACACACCGATAGGTGCTTGGCGACAGATTCTTAACAAGAGGGTGGTAGCTAGCCAGGCGAGTACTAGAAAATACCCTACCACCAAGCTATGGTTTCATCACAATGTTTTCCTTCACCGAAAGCTCAAGCTCATTGTAGGATTCGAACCCACGTCCTACGGATCGCAAGCCGACGTCACTACCACTGAGCCATCATCGCTATAAAAATCTTATTGTCAAATTTTTCGTGCTAAAATCAAATTTACCTGGATATACTGGATTATATTATACTGCATTGACACAGGCTACTTTTTATCCCGGAAAAAGGTCCTTGCGGGATAACGGGAAGACGCGGGTGAAACCGCGGGGCGCATCTAGTATAGTATACTAGCCATTCTATATCCCATTCTATATCCTTCTCCAGGGTTCGAACTATCCATCAAGATCAGTTCAGCAGTTTAGTTTTTTCCTTTTTATTAGCAAACAAGCACTAGGCGAGCACTAGAAAATGCCCTCCACCAAGCTATGGTTTCATCACGATGTTTTCCTTCACCGAAAGCTACAGCTCATTGTAGGATTCGAACCCACGTCCTGCGGATCGCAAGTCGTTGTCACTACCACTTAGCCATCATCGCTTCACAAGTTCAAAGTAAAAGTGTTCCGTGTCAAACCACTTTCGTTAATATATTTTATGACGTCACAGATTTCTTTTTACGTGCTTTGAGAGGAATATTAATTAGGACCTATCAACACGGTTCAATGCTCACTTGATTAATTAGTTTTTTATTAAGCTCATTTATAGAATCAAGGCAGTAAACTATCGTTCAAGCTCTAGTGATTGATTTATTAGGTCTAGGTACATAGGCAATTACATCTAATATATAAAATTCTCGTGTCACAGTTTTCGTTGCCATACTCCTCTGAAACGGCTGGACCGATTTGTATGAAATTTTGTGTGCATATCGGGAAGGTCTGAGAATCGGCCAACATCTATTTTTTATATTAATTTTTTATCGAGTTAAATGTAGTCCACGCGGGTGAAACCGCGGGGCGCAGCATGTATAATATATAAAATTCTCGTGTCACAGTTTTCGTTGCCATACTCCTCCGAAACGGCTTGACCGATTTTGATGAAATTTTTCGTGCTTATCCGGTATCTATGAGAATCGGCCAACATCTATTTTTCATCCCCCTAAATGTTAGGGGTAGTCCACCCCTAAATTTTTTTTTTATTTTTTAGACAAAATTTTTAATTTCTATTTTTTTATGATACAAAATACAAAAATACATACAATCCTCAATTTTCACCCTTCTACGATCAATGTTTAGTTTTTAATAACCATTTTAGTAATTTAATCATTTTTCAACTGATCAATCGTCGTTTAATTAGTTATCCCCGCCAGATGTCTACAGGTGTCACTTCTGACCCAGTAAACAGCACGTTTATATGGCAAAACAACGTTTGCCGGGTCAGCTAGTATATAGGATAAAACTGTAACTAAAATTTAAATGTCATAGATAACCTTTACAATCTATCACATACCAACTATTTATACCTACTGGGATATTAACATTGGCAAGTTAAACAAATTATGTCATTACGTAGATACCTTCGTATGATAAATTATTTATCAGTTTTTGTAAACATGAAGTAATAACGATAAAAAGTAATGAAGAATGAAATGAAAACGATTTGTAGACATTTTTTGTTGCAGCACTGATTCATTGATGAATTGAACACTCGTCATAATGGGTGTAAAAAAAATCGGCCAAGTGCGAGATGGACTCGCGCACAGAGGGTTCCGTACAAGCTTGTTTTTTTTGGTTACTAAACTACGTATTTACGTTTTTTTTTTTTTTTTTTTATTGATTAAGTTTTTCACTACAGGCTCGAGGCCCGTACTATTGTCAATACATTTTCTTATAAAATAATTCGGTTATTCCGCGTTTAAATTTAATTAAATTATACTAAAATGAGCTAATTTAAAACTAAGAGGTTGTGCACATTGGGATATGGAAACATGAACATTATACAATTAAAACATGCAGGAAAAACATTTTAACAATTATTAGTTACGGGATTACAACTAAAACAGACCAGACCCCACAAGGAGCACCCGTTCACGAGTTGACGCATGTGCCAGCCATCGCTCTCCTCGCCCATATTAGAGGGAAGAGGGCGACCCGACACACGACGCCGCTGCAAGCAAAGTCACTTTCGTGAGCATGACGTATTTACGTATTTACGGTTTACAGACTTTTTCTTTTACATGTGCTGTAAAAACTTGCTTCGGGCCAAATTTCATGATTCTAGGTCAACGGGAAGTACCTACTCTACAGGTTTTGATTCCTTTGTGAAATCGCAAAATATGCGACATAAACGCTCATATCTTTTGACCGTGTTGACTTACAGGTTTGATCTTTTCAGCTGAAAGAGACCGTAAACTTAAGTATTAGATATAAATTTCAACATGATAACGCAACGCGTTCTTGAAAATATGGGTCTTGACATACAGACAGCAAACAATAAAGTGATCCTATAAAGGTTCCGTTTTTCCTTTTGAGATACGGAACTCTAAAAGTTACTGACGTCAAATTAATGCTGGTTACATAAGCACGTGTTTTTATAGATTTGACCTAGCCAAAATGCAATGGTTTCTTTTTATACAATCTTTAACGCTACCTTTACCTACAAAATTTTGCATTTTGGCTAGGCTTCCTCTCAAATTTAGAGTTCCGTACCCCAAAAGACAAAAAAAAAACCCTTTTTAGGATCACTTTTTGAAGCTATGATGGGTCAGTTGGGTCTCAGAGTAGGGTTGCCAACTTTTTTTACAAGAAATAAGGGATATTCAGGTCAGTGAAGAATATTAAGCAGTATTTTAGAAAAATGAACAGTATATTATTTATTTATTGTTTTAAATACATAATTTTTAGAACTTCTCGCTCGAGCGTTTAAGTATAACATATAATAATGTGTTTGCATGCTGAAAACAATATAGTTGGTAACCCTATCTCAGCGTCTCGCCCCGCATTCAACTGAGAAATATATTCAGATGAATACGTTAAAAAAAAACTAAAAACATTATTTAAGGCAAAAAAATACCACGAAGGCCGTCTGGGTTTTGGTTTTTTTTAATATACTGATCATAAACAAGTTCCTGGTATTTATTTATTCAAAGAAAATCGGTTGAAACCACTCAAACGGGGGGCACTTTTTTTTCCATGTATAACATGTTTTTTTTTAAAGTTCAAAGCTAGGAAATTTTCGATTTTATGGCTAAAGAATTTAAAGATATATTTTTATAAAAAATGGTTGTCTTATTTTTTTATTTATTTTTTAATAGATTGGCAAACAAGCGGTCACCGTCGCCTATGGACACCTGCAACACCAGGGGAGTTGCCGATGCGTTGCCGACCCTTAAGGACTCTTTTCACACCCATCTTGAAGCATTGCAATCTATATATAGCACAGCGGAAAGACTTGTGAAGGAAACTCATTCCACATTTTGCAAGTATGCGGGAGAAAGAAGCGCATAAATCGCGACGTGTGGGATTTCCAGGACTCGATAGGGTGTGGATGAGCTTTGTTCCGATGACGAGATGATCGGTGGTAGAACCGTGATGGAGAGATGAGATTGAATAGCTCTTCCGAGCATTCCCCGTTGTATATTCGGTAGAATATACACAGCGAGCCAATGTCCCTGCGAAGGCTCAGCGGCTCAAGACGGTCCGAGAGCTGGATTGCGTCGAGGGACTGGAGTTGATATTACTATCTTATATAAAAAAAATGACGAATTTATCCAACTATTCTCAAGTGATAATAATAATGCCCGCACAATCACATACATAGGCTCTGACCCCTAACTAGGTTTCCCTGTATCTAGGATATCAGAAACTACGAGGATCGGGGATCCACAACACCCAGACACAGAACAAATACTTGCGCTTTTTTTCAATGCACAAATATTTGTCCTGTAGCGGGAATCGAACCCGCGACCTCACGCTTCACAGTCGGCTATCCACCCATTGCGCCACATCGGTCGTCAAAAAACAAGTGATGCGTTTTATTTTATTAATTCATAAATATACCGGTGCAAGGAGGTTAGAACAGGCGAATACACCAAGCTAGTTTGAAAGTGAGACGTGTATGCTACTGAGTAAATATATTGTTAAGAATTTGACATTTAGATATATATATTTTAGATAAACATATGCAAATGTGAGTGGGAATTTATTTTATATGTATTAAATTATGAGAACGACTCCGAAATTAAGCTTTAAATTGGGTTTAATAATAACCATTTTTATGTGTAATTTTATTATTTAATGTACCTACGTGATACAGTTGAGAATGATGCATAATAATATACATATATTTTACATCATATAATTTTTTTGGAGTCATGCACCATCGTCCACCATTACGACTTCCCCCAGTTTCCTTTACTTTTTTAACATGTCTTGATGAATATTGCTTAGTTTTTTGATTTCCAGCTCCGTGGGATACGTCGTTTTCAGATTATTTTATTTTCCGCGATATTCGTCTCTATATAGAGGAAAAAGTGCAAAACATATACTCAATAGGTATATCCTTCCTATTATAAATGTGAAAGTTTGTGTGTGTGTGAATGTTTGTTACTACGTATCACCGTAACTACTAAATCGATTTCGATGATTTGTTACTAGGGCCCTCATACTCCGGGCCCCACTGCCCCCTCGTATATACTTCCGTAAATATCGCCTTGAGCATTTATAGCAATTTTTCACTCCCAGATTATCCCATCCCCTGTGGGGTAAGGCCATTGATACTAAGGCCCTAATACTCCGGGCCCTTACTGCCCCTTCTTAAATACTTCCGTAAATATTGTTTTCATATAAAAAGGTACTTTAATATGTTTTTATTAATATAAACACAAGGTCAGACTTCGTAATAAATATTCACAAATTGTTGTTTATAGTTTTTGTTTGCGGAATAATAGTGTGAGGTTAATATATTCTATACTAGCTGCGCCCTGCGGTTTCACTCGCGTCTACCCGTTATCCCGCAGAAACCATCTTTCAAGATAAAAACTAGCCTATGTGTTAATTCAGAGTAACTGTAAGCTATCTCCATTCCAAATTTCACTCGAATCCGTTCAGTAGTTTTAGCGTGAAAGAGCAACAAATATACATACTGACAAACTTTCACGTTTATAATTTTAGTAGGTAGTAGGACTAGCCCCGCCCCGTGGTTACACGATTTTCCCATTATCCTGCAAATACCTTTTCCTAATAGCATAATATGTATTAATATTGACGACCGATGTGGCGCAATGGGCGGATTGCCGACTGTGAAGCGTGAGGTCGCGGGTTCGATTCCCGCTACAGGACAAATATTTTTGCATTGAAAAAAAAAAGCGCAAGTATTTGTACTGTGTCTGGGTGTTGTGGATCCCCGATCCGCGTAGTTTCTGATACCCTAGATACAGGGAGACCTAGTTAGGGGTCAGAGCCTATGTATGTGATTCTGCGGGCATTATTATTAATACATTATTTTACAATATATTATATAGCGAGTCCGGGTGATGAAAAAATAATTGTCTACATATCCTAGAAAAAGGTTCCTTCTGGAAAGTGGGATTTTTCTCAAAGCATGGGTGTAGCCGCTGGGCAGCTTGTAGACATGAAATCGATTTTATAAATACAGAAGCAATCACAACAATAATTTGTGAATTAGGAAAGACGAAGCGAATTGCGAATTGGCGAATTGTCGTAATATTTCTGAAAAAAAGGTTTTTATGGAAAAAAAGTTTCGAAAATCTTCTAAAATGCTTTTTTTTATACTGAGAAAAAAATTCGGTCTTTCCTTCTAAGTTTTACCTTCTAAGACCGATTCCTTCCTTTTTGACGTGACAACGTCTTATAATTCGATAGAGCCGGCTGCACGCACGAAAAAACATGACTCATGCGGCGTTACCTCGCTCTGCGGCGTAACCTCGCTCTGAGGCGTTCCATGTAAGGCTTGAAGTGCAAGCGAGAGCGCGGAACGAGCGACAAAGAAGCACAATCGGCCAATCGACGTTGTCACGTTCAACTATCGTCAGTAAACCGACTTTACAGACAACCAATTTTTTACCTTAGATTTCCTTCTGAATCACAAATCCTTCCCTTTTGACTCAGAAGGAAAACGGTATTTCGGAAGGTCTTTTTTTCCGAGTACTATGGGATTTTTGTACAAACTCAAGGCGCGCCTTAAATTTGCCTAGCCGTCCGAAGCCAGGGCGGGTCGCTAGTCGTCAACATTTTAGAGTACAATTCTCACAATTCCTTCGAAAGTTGATTCCCCTTCACTACAAACAACGTAGGTACATATTTCTGTACGTATTTGCGTCCTTGTTCAAGCAAAAGTGAATGCATGTCCTTTTAAGACAAAACTAAAGTACACTAAAACACAAAATGTTATGTTATAGAAAAAATGCTCTTTATGTGATTGTTATTCTTTATGCATGCAAAGTCTCAGCCCGATCGGTTTAAAATTGACAAAGTTTCATACAAACATTCATCCCCTATTTTATCCCCTTGGGGGTAGAATTAATCAAAATCCTTTCTTAGCGGATGCCTACGTCATAACATCTACATGCATGCCAAATTTCAGCCCGATCCGTCCAGTGGTTTGGGCTGTGCATTGAGAGATCACTATGTCACCTTTGAGTTATATATATTTAGATGAATCGCCTAAATGTATGTACTAGCATACATTCAGAACGACTGTAAAAATTAAATGTATTTTTTTTTAATAGTCAAGTTAAGGTTTGTATGAAAGTTTTTTTTGGAAAATCCACCGGGAAATTGAGGAAAAACTAAAAGTGGCGTTTTTTTTATAACACTGGTAGGATTTACCATTGTGAAGTATAAATGTCACCACTTAATATTTTATTATCATTGCTACATGTAATTCTGCAATAAAAGTTTTGTTTTTTATTTACCAAAACAATAAAAATCATACAAAGTTTACATAATTACATACATCTAATATATATATAAGAATAAGGATCAAAGTCCTGACTGACTGATCTCAACGCATAGCCTAAACAAATAATTGAAAACTTGAAATTTGGAGGGTATGTTTGTCTTATAGGGGTGGTACTAAGAAAAGACTTTTTGAAATTCAACCCCTAAGGGGGTAAAAATTGGAAAGTAGCCCACGCGGGTGAAACCGCGGGGAACAGCAAGTGTACTATAAAAGCTTGTTCTCTACCTGCGCCTGCGCAAGTCATCGGAGGGCTAACCACAAGACAAATCCATTCTAACATTATATAACACAAACATAGCTCCGTTCGTCTATTTGTTTGTTACCTTTCCACGTCTAAACCGCTTAACAAATTTTGATTAAATTTGGTACGGAAATAGCTGAAACCCTGGGGAAGGATATGGGATGCTTTTTACCGCGATAAAATGCAGTCAACACGCGTGAAACCGCAGGGAACAGCTAGTGAAACATATTTTTAAAGTTCTTTTTTTTAATGTTTAGATATGTAAGTTATGTACTTACATTTCAATTATCTATATTGTACAAAAATGTAATAAAATTAATGCGTCTGTGATTTCAAATCAACAGCTTCAATTAGCAGCTTTTTTTGTCAGGCTATCTGTCTGTTTGTTCCGGCTAATCTCTAAAACGGCTGCACCGATTTTGACGGGACTTTCACTCACAGATAGCTAATGTTATAAGGAATAACCTAGGCTACTTTTATTTTAAAAATTTAAACCTCGTGAAAGGTCCATATTAATATGATACTTTATATCGCTGTAGTTCACGCGGGTGAAACCGCGGGGAACAGCTAGTATATAATAACAATATATCAAAACATGTGCTCGGGGTCACAGTGTCGTCAAGTAAGGTAACATGACCTACATACAGACAGATAATATTTCAATATACATACGTACATGAATAGTACTGACTGCAGTATGACTTGAGAATTATTATGTCGTCACCGAGGTTGAATTTAGCTGCAGAACAATTTATGTTCAGTTTACTTTAAAAGTTCTGAGGGGTCTACATTCCACAACCCATTAGCTACGCCTTGTAGCGAATTTCGGGTGACCGCTTACCTTTAAGCTGGCTGGCTGCTTGTTTGCTATTACGTAAAAAAATATAGGTATAATTTATAACAAAACTTTACAAAGCAAGTCTCAAAAACAACATAATACCCATTTGCAGACAGCGTTTGAAAGTTAAAAAAGAAAAATATTTTTTTATTTGGAGACAGATAAAAATATCTGGTTCAGAAGTTTTAGGGCGAAAAGGTTTACAAACATACAGACAGGCAGCCTTTATAATCACAAGGCAGGTCTAATTTTTTCTAAATGATCCAGTCGTTATTTTTGATTTGTAATTATCCTTAACGATCCACGGAGATGATTCAAATCTTGTCATTTTTTAGCTATGGCAATTAATATTTTTAGAATTGTAGTTTTATAACTTTTTTTTATCAAACCTACAAGATTAATAAATACTATATTAATCTACCTACATTAATAAATAAATATCGGGGACCATTGCACACAAATTGACCTAGCCACAAATTAAGCTCGAAACTTGTGTTATGGGTACTATACAACGATATAAATACTTTGATAGAAATATTCTAGACTCAGGTACAAATATTTGTGCTCATAACACACATATATTTGCCTAATATTATTAACAAATGTAAACTTTGTTCAAGTATGTATCGGTTATCCTCTATATTCTGATAATTATTTTACTATTATCATAGTATTATAATACCATTCTATTATAACCTCTGAGTATATTGTGTATTGTCTATATTTTATCGTAACAACAATCAGCTAGTTTCCTTACTTTCCCATTCCTTGTGCAATTAAATGCAAAAATCTGATAAGAGAGATCTGATGAGTCTGATATCTGATCTGATATGATCTAATCTGATCTGATCTGACATTGTTTTAAAAAAAAAAAAATTTAAAATGTTTTAGACATGAAATTAAATATGTTATCCAAAAAGGATTTCAAATCACCATCGCATCCGTATTAAATTAATGATTTTACAAAAGTCCGTTACACTTCTTCAGAATGTAATAAAATAAATTTGCATTATGTAAATTATGTATCTACACGTTTGATTTAATGGTTACATATTGCTACATAGAGTTTATTATTGCGGAAAGTTTTCAAGATCAATAATTAATTAATTTAGAGTAAATAATAATAGGAGCGATGGTGGCCGAACGGTTAGGCGTGCGACTTACAAGACGCCGACACCGAGTTCGAATCCTCTCGGCCCCGCACCTATGACTTAATAAGTTATGTGCGGATTTGCCATCGCTCAAAACGGTGAAGGAAAACATCGTGAGGAAACCGGCATGCCCAAGAACTGCAACATTCAAGGGCATGCGACATCTACCAACCCGCACTGGGCCCGCGTGGGAGATTACAGCCCATACTCTCTCTCTGAGAGAAGGCCAGAGTCCCAGCAGTGGGAACGTGAAAGGCTGATAATGATGAATAATAGTATTATAATTCCAGTGGTACATCTACACTAATTAAGGTATAAGGAGGAGGAGGTAAGGTTGGTGAGGTTGTGAGGTGGTAATCTTCGAAAATACTGGCCCCATTTTGAAAATGTTTTCACTGTTAGAAAGCTACAGTTACCTTTTGTGCCATAAGCTATGTTTATCACGATGACAGCCCTGTAAGAATCTCCGCGTGGAGAGGTTTGTTTTTTATAATTTACGAAGTTAAATAATTTTTAATATGCATAAATTAGTTAAATAATTTATGCATATTAAAAGCTTTTTTTTTAATTGAAAATGATAGGTATCTAACACGTCCTAGTAGCAAAATAATCAGATTTATAATTTACATTGAAGTGAATCGTTGTGGTTACTTTAAAAAAAACATTCTATCCTGTAACTGTATGCAATTTTTTTAAGATATCCACATGATGAGAGCAGACGGCAATTCCAATAAAAAAATAAAAATAAGAAGATAAGTAGTAAAAAATGTAAGACAGGTCATTAGAGGTTTCGACCATTATAAATCGATATATAACAAAAACTTGTAAAAACGATCAAAAAAATAGTCCGAGAGCTTCTACACGATTATATTATTTACAAACATTTTCTTGTATATCATAATCGTATTCGTTACTCTCAAATCTAATTGGCTATTGAGACCCAAGTTTTAAAGTTTGTATGCAAAAATTATAAATTCCGATAAAAAACATCATTCACAAGGGCGAACCCGCGAGGCAGGTCACTAGTTATATATCTTTAGATAAGACCGTGATGCTGTCGCGGTTTGTAAGTAAACACAATATCTAATCATTGTTATTCTAAAACGTTTAACACATAAAAATAGTTTTTTTTTTCTCATTTTATAGACTTTTAGAAGTAAACAATTTTTTTTAACCCTATGTGAATTTAAATTATTTTTTTATTATTCGGTATACTTATATACCGATGCAATTTTTGACAACGAACTCACTGACAACGACAGTGTTGCTAGCTCTGGCTATAAAATTAATACCGTAACAGATATTAAATATTCATAACCAAAAATTTACAGTTATATTAAAATTCTTGTTAAATTATTTAAATAACATTAACAAAAGTACTAATTCGATATAGATTTTATATTAATAACATTGTAATGTAATTGTAATGATCATGTCACAAGTGCGTGTAATATATTAGTAAAATAATAATTGCTGTCTAGTCAAGCCCTGACCTAGAATCGATTATTATCGGAAATAGGAAACAATTTCATTACAAAAACTCGATCACATTGACATTGTTACAACTTTGAACAGAGTTGTCCGACAGAATGTGTGAAGGGTAAGTTAGACTTTTATTTTGCTTTAGAATGTCCGGTCAATGATCGTAACGATATTCATATTAATTAATTTCCAATTTCAAAACAAAAACCTTACTTAAATCGACAAATTCATCAAATTGCTGGCACGAAATACGCAGTCCAAACAAACAAAATACAATAACGAACTCTACTTACGGTTCGCGCTGATTTCAAATTAAGAACACAATTTAAAAAATAAATAAACAAAAAAGATGGCGTAGGAAACGCGTGGACGCGTTCCTTGCTTATGGCTGACTGAGTGTTGGACTCTGCAACAGATGATTTTTGTATGTTAGACGAGCGCGGCCCAGTGCGCTTGTGTGAAAACGCAGAAATCGATACGAACGTCACGAGGCGCGTCACTAGCCGAGATTGTAAATGAACTCGATCTGTCGTTTGCAATTTACAATGTTTGCATACGGTTCACTCGAATTGAAAACATTATTTTTTATCGATTCCATTAAGTTCTTCTTTATTTTATTGACACCGTATAAGATTTCTATACATTGGAAATTTGCTTACCATAATTGCATATATTAGATACCTACGCGTATAATACTCGTATTATGAAATAATAATAATTATTCATCAGTTACAATTTTAAAGCTAATTTTAATTTAATATATTATGTTAGATTTTTAATGTTTCAATTATTTATATAGGTAAAATGATGAATAACACGGATCTGACAGAGTACAAAAAAAACAAGTCTTTCAGAAAAATATAAAATTTTATAGCATTTTTTTAAAACGAATAAACTTGAATTCTATTTGTATTTTATTTTTTTAAATACTTTGATATTTCATTTTGATCGTTTTTTACATGCTGCTGCCGATGCCCACTGCGCCGTGCCAAAAGAAAAAAACTGGTTAAAAAAACTGAACTGTCAGGTATCCAATTAGACTTACTTTAGAAATCACATATATAATTATATTAATCGCATTATATTTTTGATTCTTGGAACATAACAATTATAATTTTAAGGCGGTGATATTTTATTTCTAAACGTTATAAGATTCGAAAATAATTATTTCTGTGGACAATTTTATTCAACACTGGTAGGTACATAATCTACTATATAAAAATAAGTCGGGTTTTCCTTCCTGGCGCTATAACTCCAGAACGCACGAACCGATTTCCACGGTTTTGCATTCGTTGGAAAGGTCTCGGGCTCCGTGAGGTTTATAGCAAAGAAAATTCAGGAAAAATTTCAACAGAAAAGCGGGAAAATCTTTTTTCACATACAGCGCCATCTCTGATACATGTACTACACCGTATTCTTCAACAAATGATTATTTGCAATTACAGATGCAAGGACAAATTTATCTTTGCATGGTTCAAAAAAAAAATTCTTCTTCTTTTAATCACCAAACGAAATGTTACATAAAACGAAGCCATCTGGTGGCGAAACGGAGTTCGCCGGGTTTGCTAGTTATGTAATATATTCTTTTATAATTTTCAATATCTTTTAACTGCAAAAATACTTAAAATATTATGGTAAAAAGCAGTTTTAAAAATTTCGATTCCATAGATGATTTAATACCAAAAATTCTTCTTTTTTAAAACATACATTATTGCTGAAGTTGCTTAGAATGTATTTGTTTTAAAACAACGATATGTTTACAACCAGTCGCGTGACGGTTGTGATTAAAATTGCAAGTGACCTAAAGTAGGTTAAACAGTGTGGGAAAATCAGTTGCGTAGACATTATGCATTGTTCGTCCATATCCTTGCAATGCTATCTTGCTAGACTTACTTATCTAGGGAACATTAATGTTGCCTGTTAAAAAATAGCGTCTTGAGTTTTGGAGTTAAATATTCGTAAATGCAATAGAAATTTTAACCTCCCGTTGTGGGAGAGAATCGTTGTCGTCGTTGTCGTTGTGGACACGTTTTTTGAAAATAATAATAATAATAAATAAATTATTGCCATTAAAAACACAACATCTAATATATAAAATTCTCGTGTCACAGTTTTCGTTGCCATACTCCTCCGAAACGGTTTGACCGATTTTGATGAAATTTTGTGTGCATATCGGGAAGGTCTGAGAATCGGCCAACATCTATTTTTTATATTAATTTTTTATCGAGTTAAATGTAGTCCACGCGGGTAAAACCGCGTGGCGCAGCTAGTATTATAGAAAAAAAACCAAAGGGGTAAAACGACTATAGGGCAACATTATATTATATTAGAAGTAGTTTGAAATATATTGCTGAGCTCATTTTCCGACTGATGACGAATATAACTTCCATTAGAGAACTTTTTTTAAAATAAAAAAAAACCCGAGTAAACTGACGTCAATGCGTCAAAAATTTCCAATCAAATTTTCCTAGTTCCTCATGTCATCTGAGATTCACTAAACATCTTTGTTTATAAAAATCCCAAGAATACCATTAACTTATAAGTTTTATATTAATTTCCAGTTAACTCGTACATAATGTCACAACTTAAATAAACAGTTTTTCACTGACGATTAGGATGTTAACATAGTAAATAAGGTCCGGATCCCAACAGCTTAACCCAGACAACTGAAAGGGGTTCTTCATGAAAGCAGCAAAAACGTAAAAATAGTATAATTTTATAACAAAAAAATTGGTTGTCTGTAAAGTCGGTTTACTGACGATAGTTGAACGTGACAACGTCGATTGGCCGATTGTGCTTCTTTGTCGCTCGTTCCGCGCTCTCGCTTGCACTTCAAGCCTTACATGGAACGCCTCAGAGCGAGGTAACGCCGCAGAGCGAGGTAACGCCGCATGAGTCTTTTCGTGCGTGCAGCCGGCTCTATCGAATTATAAGACGTTGTCACGTCAAAAAAAAATTACTTCTGGTTCAACGAAAGCGTCATAAAACAAGTATAATTTTTAACAAAAAAAAAACTACTTCTTTTTCCGCTCGATTTCTCTGAGATACATTATCAGATCCTGGTTCTTTTAACATGGTAACACCCCTTGGAATATCTCCTTTCCAACAAAAAAAGAATCATCAAAAACGACGAAGTTACCTGCGAATATACATAAAAGAATAATATATACGGTCGAATTGAGAAAACTCCTTCATTTTTTGAAGGGGCCTTAAAAAAACATGGTTTTATTTGCAAAAAATAGCTGGAAGGCCCTCTGAGTATTAACTTTATTTATTTATTTATTGTAATAACTAGTCTTTGTTATTAATAGAACAGGAAAAAAACGGGTTAAACCACAAAAAAGCACCTTATATAGTTTTTCATCTTACATTTTTTTTGACGTCATTGTTATTTTCTTGTGTAGCCTGATTCTAAGCGGTGATATGGTCGAAGGTGTCATTACGCTACCTGGAACGCAATAAACCCATATTTCCAAATTAATATGTATTATAATCACTGCCTTAAATAAACTCTTCCACTGTCAAGATTATGTCAACATCTAATGACGAAATATTCATAGTCATATGACTCAGATTTTAATTTTAATGACGCTTCTATTGAAGGTCTTAAAAAAATAATTACACTATCACAAATATAAAATTATTCCACTTCCATTACAATTAGTATTATTTTGGCTTGCTTGAAATTTAAATGTTATTAATTTTGGCTTGCTTGAAATTTAAATGTTATTATTTTGGCTTGCTTGAAATTTTGAATGTTATTATTTAGGCTTGCTTGAAATTTAAATGTTATCATTTTGGCTTGCTTGAAATTTAAATGTTATTATTTTGGCTTGCTTGAAATTTTGAATGTTATTATTTAGGCTTGCTTGAAATTTAAATGTTATTATTTTGGCTTGCTTGAAATTTAAATGTTATTATTTTAGCTTGCTTGAAATTTAAATGTTATTATTTTGGCTTGCTTGAAATTTAAATGTTATTATTTTAGCTTGCTTGAAATTTCAATACCCGCGTTGTCCACTAATTCATAGAGTTGGGACGTATCAATGCAACGATAATATATAAAAAAACGAAAGTTTGTGAGTATGTGTGCTTTGTTGACGCTGAGATGGAATTAAAATGTTTTTTTGGGATTTTTGTGGAATTTTTCATGGATATTGAAAAATTAAAAATATTTGGCATATTTTTACTACACATAGGCTACTTTTTATCCCGGATAAAGACTACTGCAACTTAGTAGAAAACGGGTGCAACTTTGAAGCGTAACTTAGATTAATAATTTAAATCTAAACATACATACTTAGATCACAATGAATACAGATACATTTAATGTAATCTTAGAGACAAATTTGTATACATACATTATACATATTAATTGTAATATAATATTTAATGTTAATTATGTATGTGTGTGTAAATGTATGGTGTGGTAGTTTGGATAGATTTAGATACTATAGATCTATATAATATTAAATATGTAACAATTTTTATTCCATAACATATTATAAACATTAATGTTAATGTGTAATTAATTAATTATAATTTTTTTTTACTTATTACATACAAGCTGTTCTCGCGGTTTCACTCGCTTGGGCTACAGTTTATCTAGATAAAAAAGTATCCTATGTCCTTTTTCAGGCTCTTGACTTTCTCTGTTTTGTTTTTCAAATTTTTTTTTTTTTTTACTAAGCACAGGGTAGCGTTTAACTCTTAACAAGAGGGTAACTTCTTAACATTTAAATCGGTTCAGCAGTTTAGGCGTGGAAGACAGACAGACAGAGTTACTTTCGCATTTATAATATTAGTAGGGAAGTAGGGGACTAAAACTTTTAGACTGGAAATTATTTGAGTTTAAATTTTTTTCACATTATTAAAAAAAAATATGACGGAAAGATTTTTATTACCTCATACATACATAATAGAGTTCTTAGAATTGATAAACTTGTTTTTTTTTTAAATCAAATTTTTAATACAAATTCAAGAAATACATTATCAAAAATTAGTAGGTAGGTACCTACTAGTTTTAGTTTTATATTATGAGAAATATGATCATCATCATCATCATCAGCCTTTCACGTTCCCACTGCTGAGACTCTGGCCTTCTCTCAGAGGGAGAGAGTACGGGCCGTAATCTACCACGCTGGCCCAGTGCGGGTGGGTAGATGTCGCATGCCGTAGAATGTTGCAGTTCTTGGACATGCCGGTTTCCTCACGATGTTTTCCTTCACCAGAAATATGATAGATTAATAAAAAATATTTGAAATTTTTGAACCAGCATTTGTTACAGGGTAGCGTTTGACCACAAGCCACCTGATGTTAGGTGACGATGTGGTCTATAGCTACACTTGGACTGGGAACTGGCTCTCAAGTGAGGCTGCCGGAACACACCGATACGTGCTAGGTGACAGATTCAACTTGAAGATAGTATAGCTAGCCAGGCGAGCACTAGAAAATGCCCTCCACCAAGCTAAGGTTTCGTCACGATGCCTCCCTTCACTGAAAGGTCAAGAGATTGCAGGATTCGAATCAAAAACCTATGGATAGCAAACTGACATCACTAGCACTTTATAGCGATGAAGGCTCAGTGGTAGTGACATCGGCTTGCGATCCGTAGGACGTGGGTTCCAATCCTACAATGAGCTTGAGCTTTCCGTGAAGGAAAACCTCGTGATGAAACCATAGCGTGGTGGTAGTGTATTTTCTAGTACTCGCCTGGCTAGCTATAGTTCTGAAGTTAAGAATCTGTCGCCAAGCACCTATCGGTGTGTTCCGGCAGCCTCACTTGAGAGCCAGTTCCCAATTCAAGCGTGACGCCACCTTACGCCCGTAATTAATAATCGATCCTGATCCGTTTGGATCGATATGTCATGTCATAATATGTCATTTTAGTAGTAATATGTCAAGCCCTAAAATAACAAGTACTAAAATGACATATTATGACATGGCATATCTATCCAAAACCGCCGATAATGGATCAGGATCGATTATTAATTTCGTGAGCGAGACCACATCGTCACTTAACATGAGGTGACTTGTGGTCAAACGCTACCCTGTAAGTTGTAAAAAAAACTGAGATTATGTGGTTTTTCCATTGGCATTCCGTTTTTCCGGTCATACATACCCTATGTCATTAGAGTCGCGTATGCATATCATTATTAGGGCAGGCATTGATGAATAGGTAAACCCTAATTTGAGGTAAATATGAGGCTGTTACCTACATTTGCATGTGCAGCCTGCATCACAGATTCATCATCATTATCCATCTATAAGAGATGCGTCCGAAAAATATCAGCGCTCATGGATAGCCGATCCGCACTATTAACACCAGCTGTGCCGCGGTTTCACCCGCGTGGGCTACAGTTTATCGCGATAAAAAGTACCACGTTTTGAGCGATGGTAAATCCACACAGAGGTAACTGCGGGGCCGAGAGGATTCGAACTCGGTGACAGCGCCTTGTATGGCGCACGCGTTAGCGTTCGGCCACCATCGCTCTCATATATACTGAATATCTAAAAAATATATAACTCAAAGTTGACTGACTGACTGACATAGTGATCTATCAACGCACAGCCTAAACCACTGGACGGATGGGGCTGAAATTTGGCATGCAGGTAGATGTTATGACATAGGCATCCGCTAAGAAAGGATTTTGATTAATTCTACCCCCAAGGGGATAAAATAGGGGATGAAAGTTTGTGTGAAACTTTGTCAATTTTAAACCGATCGTGCTGAGACTTTGCATGCATAAAGCTGTAGCCTACGGGTGAAACCGCGGGGAATAGCTAGTATATATATATATAAGTAGAATGTCATATTCTTTCGGGAATTCTAATGATCATTAGTAACTTTTTATTAGTTTTGTCACATACCTACTACGTCACAGATGGTTAAATGTAGTTTCTCGGCGGGGATTCCACGCACTTTTCCCTGTTTACTCTGTTATTAGTCATTTGTCACTTCTAGTTTGTAGTTTGTGTGGGTGACATTATCTTATCTTTTATTACTTTAAAAAAAGGGAGTAGGTAAAAAAATCGATTTATTTTTTTATAGAGTAAGTAAAAAAATCGATTTATCTATAAACGATTTTTTATATTTAGATAATCGGTTATTAAAAATCGATTACATCCCTACTACTTAGACAACCGACTGCTAAGAGAGATCTAGTTGTTGTATGTCATTGATAAAGAATAAATTAATCACAACGAAAAATGTAACCATTCATTCGTGATACATATTGAATTACTAGCTGCACCCCACGGTTTCACCCGCGTCTTTCCCTTATCCCGCAGGAACCCTTTTCCGGGATAAAAAGTAGCCTATGTGTTAATCCAGGGTATAAGCTATCTCCATTCCAAATTTTACTCAAATCCGTTCAGTAGTATTTGCGTGAAAGAGTAACAAACATCCATCCATACTCATAAACTTTCACGTAAATTTATTTGTGGCAAAAACACACAAATAATAGGATATTCTCATAAAAGAAACCCTAGTTAGGGGTCAAAAATCTATGTTTGTGATTGTGGGGGCATTATTATTTATCATACATAATTATAATTATCTTTGTAGTACAATGAAGCTAATGATAGTCATTTACAACGATAAGAACAATTTGAAGATAATTTTGCCAGGCGCTAACTTTATACAAAACTACTTTAAGAGGACGCCGTGATAAACAATGAATCTGAAATCAGCTCCATACAAAAACGCAAGCGAGCTGACTAATGCCGTAATAGGTCGGATGCGTCAAAAAAAAGTTTTTTTTCGTTTAAAATGAAAACTATCGTTAATTTATAGTGCAAAAAAAATTCAACTCTTAAATTGGTTTTGTATGCCTATGAAATGAAAATCTTTTTTTTAGAAGGCAGTTTTCGATCATTGCTTCTCTGCTATGAAAGTTAACCAATCGTGTTATCCTTCTGACAATTTGATGTCAAAAACATGATCTTTAATGCACATAAATATTAGCTCTGTATGTTTTGTAATTGCTGAGAAAAAAGGAGATCCCTGCAGCCAATATTGCTAATTTCTCGTCTTAACTTAAGGATGGGTAGATGTCGCATGCCTTTGCATATTATAGAGTTCACGGACCAAGAACATGTCGTTTTCCTCACAATGTTTTCCTTCACCGTTTTGAGCGATGGTAAATCCGCACATAACTTTTTAAGGCCTAGGTGCGGAAGCAAGATGAGATTTGAACTCGTTATCGGTGCCTTGTAAAGCGCACTGAAAATTGAGGCTATTTTTAAAACACTCTTATTAGCTTGACTTGTAACTAACTAATTGAAAGTAAATATAAGATTGTGAAAAAAATATTAGCAAAGTGCCCCTATTAAAAGTTAGAACCGTTTTTCTCCTAACTTAGAACTAATAGAGACTTGTTAGTGCCATTAACGTATTAAAAACTACAATACCCAGAGGCTCATCAAGTTATTTTTTTTTTTAAATAATGCCTTTGTTATTTTTAGCGATATTTTTTTTTTAGAGATGACGTACATTTTCCCCCTGTTACCTGTTGGAATAGACTAATGAAGGGCCTTAAATTAATACTTTTGTATGCATTAAAAAGAAAAGTGGTAGAGGCGGAATGTTAGCAACTTTTTTGAGTGCAGATACTGGGTTTGAATACCATTTCGGCCCCTATGCCTTACTACCTAAGTTATGTGTGTATTTGCCGACGGAAATTACCATGACGAAACCGGCATGTCCAAGATCCATATTCGAGGGTATGCTACATTTACCAACCCGCATTGGGCCAGCGTGGTAGATTATGGCCTGAACTCTCATTCTGATGGAAGGCCTGCGTGTTGACAGTTGAAACTTATATTTAATGCTGATAATTGAAATAATAATAATGCCCGCACAATCATATACATAGGCTCTGACCCCTAACTAGGTTTCCCTGTATCTAGGGTATCAGAAACTACGAAGATCGGGGATCCACAACACCCAGACACAGAACAAATACTTGCGCTTTTTTTGTTCATTGCATAAATATTTGTCCTGTAGCGGGAATCGAACCCGCGACCTCACGCTTCACAGTCGGCTATCCGCCCATTTTTTCGTCGGCTAAGTCAGTTAAGGGTGCCAAATGGAAATCTAAGTCTAATACAGTCATGGATAGCACCGTGTAAATAAAAAAAAGTGTTTTAAAAAATATATAGTTTAAAAAAACTAAAAAAAAAAACACGTTAAAAACGCACTGAAAAATATAAAATAATTAAATTTACTTGTATTAGTTACGATATAATGGTTAATTCAAAAAGTGTGGAGCGCTTTTTGGTTGTGTGTACTTTTATTTACCCAGTAAAAGAAGCGCTTCACACTTTTTGAATTAACCATTATATCGTAACTAATACAAGTAAATTTTATTATTTTATATTTTTCAGTGCGTTTTTAAAGTGTTTTTTTTTAGTTTTTTTAAACTATATATTTTTTTTTTTTTACTTTTTAGTCTTTTGTTACCAAGTTTAATTTAGACTCATCAAGACGAATCATATGAGCCCAAACACGAGGGGTTTACTAGCAGCCACTACAGAGATGCCCTACCCACCTTCCGGCTGCATCATCAGACCCTCGTCCCCAAGTTCAATGTATTGGGCTCATGAAGACGAATCATATGAGCCCAAACACGAGGAGTTTACTAGCAGCCACTGCAGAGATGCCCTACCCACCTTCCGGCTGCATCATCAGATCAGGTCGATGGTACCAAATTATTGCATTGTCACCGAGATTACATACACATACAAAGTTTCAAGTCGATACGATAATTAAAAGTGGGTGAAAATTGGCTTCTAAGATTTGATTACATTGTTAGTTACAAGTCAAGCTAATAAAAGTGTTTTAAAAACAGGCGAACGGAATTTTCCCCGAAAGCTAAACCTTTTTTTCTATTTCCACGAATAGAAAGTTCCTATTTCATAATCTTGCACTAGAAAGTGCTACTCAAAGCTCTTTGTACAAGGGCTAGCGTAATATTATACGTCGGTCTATTCTCTAGAGAGTTAAGCGAAAAGTCCATTATAGGATTCACTTCAAGTGAGTTGACCTACTAAAGAACCGTACTATGGCTATCGGTAACTTCTAGTGGGGATATGGTATCGAAACTATAGAATAGATACCGGTATTGGAATAAATGTATCAAGCTACTAAGGTATCGGGTACATTTTTTCAATTATTACGCAAAAATATATGTCAGCAAATATATATCATCAGCATTTTTATAGCGATGATGGCTCAGTGGTAGTGACGTCGGCTTGCGATCCGTAGGACGTGGGTTCGAATCCTACAATGAGCTTGAGCTTTCGGTGAAGGAAAACATCGTGATGAAACCATAGCTTGGTGGTAGGGTATTTTCTAGTACTCGCCTGGCTAGCTACCACCCTCTTGTTAAAAATCTGTCGCCAAGCATCTGTCGGTGTGTTCCGGCAGCCTCACTTGAGAGCCAGTTCCCAGTCCAGGTGTAGCGTGGCGCCATCTTCGACCACATCGTCACTTCACATCAGGTTACTTGTGGTCAAACGCAACCCTGTAAAGAGTAAAAAAAAAAAAAAAGAAAGCATATTACGTTCCCACTGCTGGGACTCTGGCCTCTCTCTCTCTCTCTCCTCCTCTCTCTCTGGCCAAACACAAAATTGTCTTGAATGTTGCAGTTCTTGGGCATGCCGGTTTCCTCACGATGTTTTCCTTCACCGTTTCACCGACATAATGTATGGAAATGACATATTGCAACGTCAGAACAACAAGTGTGTGTATTACAATTTTTAATTTTGAAATTTCTTTTAAGGCTGCGCCTAATGCTGAAAGAAAAAACAGACGGCCACTGTGTTTAATATTTTATCTACGTCACTTTGTTTAGAGTTGAAAATCGCGTGACCGCGTACAGTTGACGATAATGATGGATTCGAGCTCCAAGCTATAATTTTATTTAGTTATTCAAAATATATTACTCGAGTAGAACATTAATTTGGCTATGTAATTCGTAAAAAATAATGTATGGTTGTCGTTGATAATTTAGAACATTTGAACTAAAACAGTTTATTTTTCGTACAAGTTTTGTATTTTTTTTAAAGACACCAGATTTTTTTCCAAAATTCTATTCGATTACTCGGCTTCTACGGATTCTACCCCTACCTATAGTATTTTTTTAATTTCAACATTTACATTCTTTACCATTAAACTATGTGTTTAAAAATACACCTTTTGGGGTTGATCGCCCCCTTAAATACCCGTGCGACGCCGAGGCTGTCCACTAGTCGTCCATAAAATTGATGAAGTAACTTCACATACTAGCGACATTGCAATCGCTTCACATTACTTTGGCGTAACAAACATATAATATTTGAAATACGAGTATACTCTGGTCAACCGAAGCCACAAGATTGCACGAAGCAGTGCAATATTGTAAATTCTATTTCCATAATAGGTACATTGCAGTTAGATTGCTTATTGGATAATTTACAATACAGTCAAGATGCAGTTAACGCTAATAGAAAACAAACAAAATTTATCATCTGCCTGCTCATTTTAGTTAAGAACTGTCGCCGTGCACCTATCGGTGTGTTCCGGCAGCCTCACTTGAAAGCCAGTTCCCAGTCCAGGTGTAGCGTGGCGCCATCTTCGACCACATCGTTACTTAACATCAGGTGACTTGTAGTCAAACGCTACCTTGTAAGGAGTGAAAAAAACAAAAAATATTTCATTATTCATTATTTTATACGTTCCCACTGCTGGGACTCTGGCCTTCTCTCAGAGAGAATCTACCACGCTGTCCCAGTGCAGGTTGGTAGATGTCGCATACTTTTGAATGTTGTGGTTCTTGGACATGTCGGAACCCTTTTGGGATAAATCCCTTACTCATCCCTTACTTATTATAAATGCGAAAGTAATTTTGTCTGTCTGTCTGTCACTCTTTCACGCCTAAACTACTGAACCGATTTAAATGAAACTTGGTACGGAGATAGTTTGAATCCTGAGAAAGGACATAGGATACTTTTTATCGCGATAAACTGTAGCCATGCGGGTGAAACCGCGGGGAACAGCTAGTAGCTTTAATATGTGTTAATTCAGAGCATTTTTTTTGCTACTTACAGGGCAGTGTTTGACCACAAGTCAATTGATTTATGTGACGATGCAGTCGTATGTGGCGCCACGCTACACCTGGATTGGGAACTGGCTCTTAAGTGAGGCTGCCGGAACACACCGATAGGTGCTTTTACCGGTCTATGGTAAGTAGGATAATTACAAAAATAAATTATGCAATCGTTTAATTGTGTAGATTTGAAATCAATGCGGGCGAAACTGCGGGGATAGCTATTTTTGAGATAACGTCCACAAGTCGTTAGACTCAAGGATATATTAAATGCTTAACTGGCACATTCAGTTATAAACGTGTGACCTAATATGTGACCTTAAGATCAGTTATTAATTATTGCAAGTAATTAATGAAATCTGCGCTGTTGGTCTATGGGTTACACACAGGTCAATATTGAACGATTAAAATAGATATAAACAAAGTACGGACACAGATTACAACTCGATTTTAAACTAGAGCAATCGTTTAGAATTGATCGTGGAGCGATGGTGGCTGGACTGTTACGCGTGCGCCTTGCAACGCACCGACACCGAGTTCGAATCCTCTCAGCCCCGCACCTATGACGTACGCCCGAAATTAATAATCGATCCTGATCCGTTATCCGCGGTTTTGGATCGATATGTCATGCCAAAAGTAGCTGAACAAAAACCAATTTCCTATTCTCTTTATCATCTTAATCACGAACCTTCGACCGCATCATCACTTAACATCATATTGTGTGTTGTGTTATTGTCAAACGCAACCTTGTTAGTTGTAAGACAGAAACAAACGTTAATGATTTAATTTGGCATTTGGAAAATCTACTCGTAGTATGTAGTAGTAGATCAGCAACTTTTGTCGCTGACATCCATTATCCATCATTTATCCGAATCAAACAAGAGCAAGGATAATAATCAGGCCTGCTTGCCTTGAGCCCTAAAGTATATAAGTAGGTATATAATTAGAATTGTTAACAACAAAAACTGCCATCTCCTATTTTTTACTGACGTCGTCACTATACCACAGAACATAATTAAAAACGACATTCATTTAAGTGTTACAAAAACCACAGAATCAATAATGCAGTTAGTTATTAAACATCGACACTGCAAATTGCGTCAATTAGATGTTAATTAGCATTAACAATTTGAACCAATTTCTTTGTTTCTGTTAGCTTCAAAAAGAGAAGTAATTATCGCAATTTTAATACTAGGAATAGAGACAAAATTGCTGGACCCACTACTGGGCTCTATAAGTCAGCAAGTCCTTCAAAGTTCAATGTGTATTTTTTTTGAAAAATGTTTGCAATTAGCAGTTTGCCGCGTGCGCTTTACAACGCGCCGACATCGAGTTCGAATCCTCTCGGCACCTATGACTAAGTTATGTGCGGATTTTACCATCGCTCAAAACAGTGAAGGAAAACATCGTGAGGAAACCGGCATGTCCAAGAACCGCAACATTCAAGGGCATGCGACATCTACCAACCCGCACTGGGCCCGCGTGGTAAATTACGGCAGATACTCTCGTTCTGAGAGGAGGCCGGAGTCCCAGCAGTGGGAACGTAAAGGCTGATGATGATCAGCTTAATCTCGGAGTTGTCTTCTATACTCATACCTTCTAGGAAGCCAAATGTTAGGGCCGGTTTTCCGTGTTAAAAGAACAATGGCCAAAACGGACCTGAGATTGTAAAATAACGAGTAATACATTAAAAAAAATGTAATTTGTTGATAATTAAGATTATACAAACGTTATTTTAAGAAATGACAAGAAAAAAAGATATTGAATTTTTAACTTCGTAGTGTCTAATGACATTTGTTTGCTTTTGCTACACTACAATACGTCTTATTCTACCAATTTTGTTGAACTTATTTTTCTTTTTCTGAACTTATCGTTAATTTCACAGATCAATAACTGTTTTAGGCCGGTCGATGCTACCCGTGACCAAAATGCTGGCCGTTATTTTGCGCAACGAATAAGCATTGCCGTTCAACGCGGCAATGCGGCCAGCATTTTGGGAACGTTGCCAACTGGTAGTGGTTTATTAGATTAAGTAGTTTGTTTAGTTTGATAGGTAGTTTTATTTTACATTTTAAGGTTTAGCTAAGTGTTTTTATTTTGATTTAATTGTTTAATTTTAAATAAATACTTACTGATGTTTATAAAACCGGCCCTTATAATGAATTAGCAAATTTTCCGACTCGTTGACTGCGATATGGTCCGGTTACTTTGAAAGCAGTGTTCTGTGATGAATTTATACGTAAACTTGTTGTGCCCCCCGGTTTCACTCGCGTGGACAACTTTTTATCACGATAAAGAGTGTGATATCCTTCTCCAGGTTTCAAACTATATACATAGGTATAGTTAGACCAAATTTGTATAATTTTTTGTATTTATTTTTATTAATATGTAAGTATACCCCACCAAGACCGATTCCTTCCGTATTTTACCTTAGTTTTCCTTCTGAATCACAATTCCTTCCCTATTGACTCAGAAGGAAAACGGTATTTCGGAAGGTCTTTTTTCTCCGTGCATAGCAATTATTTTATTTTAATTTTTGTATCCGTGTATGTCTATAATATTAAATATTTATTTTATATAATTCATTCTTATTTATTTTTTCTTTCATTTTGCTGCACCGTTTTTCATGCGCGTGGCTGGTAGAAAATGCTATCTAGCACAAGGAGGACTCCTTGTTCAATTTTATGTGCTAAAGTATAAATAAATTACATCGAGATCGCCTTGGCGGTTTAGTCGTGAAAAGTTATCAAACAAACAAACTAAACGAGTTACTTTCGCATTTGTAACATGGAATGCATGGTTAAGCATGGATTATTGATTGCTAAATTCTAGAGTGATACTAAGTTAGGTGAAGATGTGTGTGTAACACGGTGCTAGCTGCTAGCTTGTTGGAAAGCGCCCACTCCCAGGCAGCGTGGACGAAGCGAAGATGGTGACAGGTTGTCATTGTTACGCTCCCAGTGTCAAAGCCAAAAAGTTTTGACAGTATTGACTTTGACATTAGTCAATTTTGACATAATTATATACTTTATTTGATATAATTAAAACAAAAATATTTACTAAAACAATGAACTAAAAAAAGAAATAGAAAAAAACCTAAACTAATAACTACAATATAATTCCGAAGATACTGGCAGCGTTCCCCCTTTGGATGGCTAGACTAATTCTTTGTCCGAGGTAGCTGCCAGCTCTTCGGTCTCCTGTGATGTCGACTAACCTTTTTGTTATTTCCCTAAAAAGGCTTAAAGCGCTAGGACCGCACGGACCAAGGGTCTCGACGCCGAATGGGGCAAAATCATATTCGGAGCCTAGACCCCTGTATTTGCATGCCTTAGCTTTTCAGCCGTTTTTTTTCTTGACATATCTATACTAATATTATAAAGCTGCAGAGTTTGTTTGTTTGTTTGTTTGTTTGTTTGTTTGTTTGTTTGAACGCGCTAATCTCAGGAACTACTGGTCCGATTTGAAAAATTCTTTCAGTGTTGGATAGCCCATTTATCGAGGAAGGCTATAGGCTATATTTTATTTCCAAAAAAATTAGGGATCCGTAAGAAAATTGCTATTTTGCAACCCAAGGTGTGAAATCGAAAATCTATTTTTGCGTGCGCTGCAAAAACTATTGACACTAGAACAAAACAATGTATAACGGGTTTGTAGGTTCCATTAAGATCTACAAAAAAGTTCGCGAGAGCATATGTCTAACTATTATAGTTATGCCACAATAAGTGATCTTTTAATTAAAAAAAATAATTTTTAATGCCGCCGCTAGAAAAGGCTCTTTATTTGTATCTTGGTGTTAATCCTTATCAAAATAAATTACTTCTTATTCAAAACTGCTTCAATGCCTTTATATAACTTTTTGAATCATTCAATTCGGACATTCCATTCGAAAGATATCACGAGTTTAAGAATGTAAGTAGTAGTAGAAAAATAAAACCGCCGCACCGCAGCGCAGCGGGAAACGCGATGAGGTGAGGGGGGCACCGGGAGAATCTATGAAATAGGTAAAGTACGGTCGCGGACCAGAAAGACCTTTAACTGCGCGGTTCAAACGTGCGGTCCAAGAAAAATTAACTTAGAATTAAAATAGGATAATGAGTACCTACAGCAGGTAACGCGTTGAGGGGGCACTGAAGTGCGGGAATAATTTTGGAGTATACGGAATATATACGCTATCGCGCCTAAACTACTTAACCGATTTAAATGAAATTTGGTATAGAGATAATTTGAGCCCCGGGGAAGGGACATAGGATACTTTTTATCGCGATAAACTGTAGCCCATGCGGGTGAAACCGCGAGGAACAGCTAGTTACTACCTAAACGTCATATGACACGACATATCAATCCAAAACCGCGGATAACGGATCAGGGTCGATTAATTAATTGCAGTCTTTAGACTATGTCGGATGCGTTCTTTCCACTAGCATAATATTATTATTGTATAAAGAACAATGGTCAAAACGGACCCGAGGTCGTATGAAAACGATTTATATACGATAAAAATTTTAATTTTTTGCCTATTAAGATTATACAAACGATATTTTAAAGAAAGTGTAGAAAAAAACGATATTGTTTTTTTAACTTCGGAGTTTCTTAGGACATTTTTTAACTTACACGATGCTTGGATGTTTTGAACGCACTCCGCATTTTCTTTTTCATTCCGTTTCACGCTTTGGAAGTCGGGCCGGTCATTAAAATCAACATTATTTACCATATATGAACAAAAACTAATCTTTTTAAACTATGTACTAGGAAATTGATTGTCACTGTCAAGTGACATTGACAGAAACGAAAATTTTTATACAAAATATATTGCGTTCAGGTCCAGAGCAGTATAAAAAGTGACCAATGTTCTTTAGTTTATAGTTTCAATTTCAACTCGCAAATACATTTAAAGCTCACCCAAAACTTTATATACATATTTGCTTATATAACGTTGTTTACAACCACATTGTTTCCTAGGATGTTGCAAGTTTCCAAGATAAACAAGTCGATCTGTTTGATTTACAAGTATTATCAGATAAACTTGACATTTATGTAATATTGTCATGATATAATCATAATATGACGATATAATCATAATTGCTATAATCATAATTGACGACCGATATGGCGCAATGGGCAGATAGCCGACTGTGAAGCGTGAGGTCGCGGGTTGGATTGCCGCTACATATATGTGCAATGAAAAAAACAAGCGCAAGTATTTGTTCTGTGTCTGGGTGTTGTGGATCCCCGATCCTCGTAGTTTCTGATACCCTAGATACAGGGAAACCTAGTTAGGGGTCAGAGCCTATGTATGTGATTGTGCGGGCATTATTATTATATGTTAATTGCCTTTTACAGATGACTTCTGTAGATCATAATTAACAACTTTTGTGCTAGGACTTTTATCAAAACCTCTTACCTGTATAGAAAAATTGAAATTTAGCTTTTTAAGTTCTGTTCTACACTTTTTAGATCTATGTTTCGTAGCAAAAGAAAGAAGCTTCGTAGCATAGCTACGTAGCGTAGGTATCCGTAGCACAGTGGAAATGAGACGCCCGTAGTGAGTGCCGCCTTCGTGATAGCACGTATCGTAGCGCTGTGTCCTATTGCCTATTCTGTGACCATCTAGACTGCATAGAGTTGCTAACAAATAGATAAATCGATATATAACAATTTCATTTCGTATAATTAATTATGAATTATTAAAAGTCGAGAAAGGATTTGCGCGAGCTCCAGGTGGAGTAGCGGTAGGTGGCGCAGGACAGAGCGAAGTGTCGTCTTTTGTTATCGGAGGCCAAGACTCACTTTGGGTCGTTGCGCCATCTCACTTAGTTAAGTCGAAGTATGTAAGTTGTTTGTTGTGACGTACAGAAGTGGCCTTTAAGGAGGTTATTATATTTTTTACAATAACGCTATATAGATAGATGTACACTCGTTTAAGCAGTTCGTGGTGATTTACGAAACGTAAGAGTAGCGAAACGCCACGTGCCACGTGGCTCTCTGTGATTTATTTCCTGGTTTCTTGCGCAATTTTTCCTATAAAACCATTGAGACGTTTAAATTTTTGAAAGAAAACCGACAACGCTTAAAACGAGCTGTGAATGGCATGCTTTGAAACTCAAAGCCTTTCTATTGTCATGTTTTTTCTAATCATTTGATCTCTTAAGTCTTTTCACGCCAACGTCCCAAATTTTCATCCCGGTCGTTGGCGTGAGACAAATGGTAATAAAAAAAATCATCAAAATTAAAAAGTTTAGTTTCACAATGAGACGTAATATCTCGGAAGACATTGTGCCCGGCTTGCAGCTGGGTCACGTCACGTAGTTCACTTCGAATGATTATTTTAATACTTGACACTGGCTAAATACACAAAAGGTGTGAAGATATTTTATATAAAAAAAAAAACAATTATTCAGGGAGGCCATGTGCCAGTATTTTGGGCACTTAGCCAGACATTAAGGATTGTTCGATCTGATAGAGGTAGACCTACATACATGAATGTATTTATACATTTTTCATATAGATTTATTGTAAGTTTTTTAAATTTTTAGTTTCCTAAGTAGTTTTATTTAATATTTTTTTATACCAGTTTTAGTTTAGTTATTTCTTCTGATAACAGAAGAAGACACCTAGAAAAACACAAAGACGCTTTAAAAAAAAAGTGTCTTAAAACCAAAAAAGTAATTACCTACCTAAGTATAAATTTTGAAAGAAACGTAGTAAATATAAAAAAATAGGAGAAGAAGAAAAGAAAATAAACTCACCGTTATCTTTCTCCGATTTCTTCTTCACGATGAGTGAACCATTGTTCTCCAGGACCTGGCTCGTGGATACACTGTTAAGCTCCTTCATTTTTTAAAGTTCTACAATGTCAACCTAGCAACTCGCGAATTGGCGCGCTTTCAAACGTCACTTTGACAGTAGGACAACACAAAACGCGAAAAGGCAGCGGTAAGTAGAGCGGACAACCTGTTTGGACGGCCAAGGTGATCGCGTAGAAAAAAAAAGATGAAAGATTGCCGCGTAAATTAATAGTTCTATGTTCAAAAGAGAGGACCGGTCACTCGAACTGCCAGCGTTCAAATGCGGAGGACTACAAATAAATCCTATATTATATATAGAAATTGATTGAACAATAATTAAACTACAAAATTGTGCAACGGTCATTAGCTTCAGATTTTAATTGTTTCCAAATTGTCGCAGTGATTAGTAACGTGTGAAAAAAAAATTGTTACAAAATATTTTTTCATTGTTGCAACAGATTTTTTTAAGTTAGAACATTCCTGTATTGTATAATAGTTATCTGCTGATATTACAACAATATTATTGTTGACCTATTGAACTGACAAGTTGTCAAGTTGTTTGTAGGCTGATAAAATTGTTAAAATTACGTGACTGTGGCACCTAGCAAGTGCAAATCCAGGATTCATTCCTGGGGGCACAAGGACCAAACAAAATTCAATAGATGTTTATGTCCATCATCAATCAATCAATCAATCAGAGGCATTTATTGACACAGTAGTATTTATAAAGTAATTATGAAGCCTCTGGTTCCCGAACTAGTGGGAACTGTGTTTCAGGAACCAGATTCTTCTCCCATTTTGGTGTGCAATTTACATGTCAATAAGTCAGCCGAAAGAAGTCCACTGCTGACCATAAGTCTGCCCCTTTGAAGTTTTTAATAAAATATTTGAGACACCATATTTATCTGTGAATTTTCTTTAAAATTAATAATAATGTAATAACGTAACAGTTTGAGATACCTACCACATCTATTTGTGACATACAATAAAAATAATACATACCTTTTAAAGCTATTAATATATATTAAAATAACAGCTCTCTAAAGGTTAATTGTTATAATAATCCACATTTAAAAAATGTAAATAAATAATTTTGTATCTATTATTAAATTACCATCAAGAGGTAAAGCTTGGAGTTTTGACGTTTAATGCGGTAATGACTGGAAATACTGATCGCATTTCGAACATTCTATCACTGTGAGAAAGCTTCACTATTTCTGAGTGAGGTTAAGTTTTATTGTGATAATAATATACCTACTTACTCTCTCTCTCTCTCTCTCTCTCTCTCTGAGAGAGATGGCCTGTGTTCCAACAATGGGAACAGTCAGCGACAAAAGTGGCAGATCGTTCTCGATTTTCCAAATGTGTTTCAAATCAGTAATTATTTTTTTACATTTTACATGGTATCATTTTGACCACAACATAACACACCTGATTTTAGGTGATGATGAGGTCAAAAATTGGTGTCTAAGATGCTAATAGAAAAAGTGTGATTGTTCAGCGACTTTTGTCGTTGACTGTACGTAATAGGCTGATGATGATGGTTTCATAATTTTCAACACCACTGCTCGTAAAGTTGTCTCTATGGCATCACAGTTAAGTTCATAATCCAGCTTAATACGCACTCGTGCTTTTTACTTTATATTACGGCACTACACTGAGAAAAAAAATCTGATTTTCTTTCTACCTTTCAAGACCGATTCCTTCCTTATTTTACTTTAGTTTTCCTTCTGAATCACAAGTTCAGAAGGAAAACGGTATTTCGGAAAGTCTTTTTTCTTCGTGTAGTTCTTTACATTTTTTTTTTCATCTCAGAGAGTTTTTATGTATAAAAATAAAATATTTTTTTGAAAAAATTTAACAAATTATGCGAGTCTCAAGTCGTGACATCGCAGATATATGTCGCTATTTTCGATGTTTTAAAAACACATTTTCATTATCATCATCCGGAAGAAGTCCACTGCTGAACATTTAGGCCTCCTCCTTTGAACGCCACCATGAACGGCTATTAGCCATGTGCACTTATCGCCTCCCTGAGACTCTTAAAATGTCGTCGGTCCACCTAGTGGGACGCCTACCTATAGAACATCTTCCAGTTCGTGGTCGCCACTCGAGAACCTTTCTTCCCCATCGGTTATCCGTTCGTCGGGCGATGTGGCCTGCCCATTGCCACTTCAACTCGCAAATTTTAAATATTATTGCAATACGAAACAACATGATAACTTTAACTCGTTAAACTTAAAACTAGCTACGCTGGTTCTAACCTCTTAATACCAGCAAAAGAACAGGCAAAAAACACCCGGCATTACGTTTTTTGTGCGAGATTATATTTACAGTTTTTTCTCCTAATACTGATTGAATTGGGGCAAGTTCATACAATACCAAGCTTTTTGTTATATAAATAGTCTGGTATTTTATAATAAGAATAGCTGGCTAAAGCTTTATGCATGCAAAGTCTCAGCCCGATCGGTTTAAAATTGACAAAGTTTCATACAAACTTTCATCCCCTGTTTTATCCCCTTGGGGGTAGAATTAATCAAAATCCTTTCTTAGCGGATGCCTACGTCATAACATCTACCTACATGCCAAATTTCAGCCCGATCCGTCCTGTGGTTTGGGCTGTGCGTTGATAGATCACTATGTCAGTCAGTCACCTTTGAGTTATATATATTTAGAAATATTACCATATTTTAGTCTCGGTCCCTTGAAGACCCGTGCCCCTGAGCTCTCTCCTAGATCCGTCTTCGCCATCTAATCATGTTAAAAACGTGCGATGGTTCACGCTAAAAGTTAGTGGCTCAAACATATTGATAAGAGACTAAATCTATTTACTTTTTAGCTGTTGCCGCTTCCCACTAATAAGTACCTAATTCTTACTATTATTATAAATACGAAAGTAACTCTGTGTGTCTGTCTTTCACGCCTAAACTGCTGAACCGAATTAAATGAAATTTGGTAAAGAGGTAGTCTAGAGCCTGAAAAAGAACATAGGCTACCTTTTAAACAGCTAGTGTATAGTCAATTGTACTTTATTCAATAGGATACATTGTGATCACTTTAAAACGTCAAACTTAAAACTAGCTACGCCTGTTCCAACCTCCTTACGCCGGCAAAAGAACAGGCAAGAAACGCCCGGCAGGTGATTTTTTTGGCGCGATCACATTGTCAGTTTTATTCTTATTACTAATTCATTGAGTTGGAGCAAGTTCACTAAAATCCCAAGCTTTTTTGTTCTCCTGTCCTGTGTAAAAACAGCGAGTGAAATCGCGGGACACAATACAGCTATTCTATTACAATTCTTAACATGATTTGTATTGACCACTAAGTTTTAAATAAACAATGTCATTGCCGAAACTTATCTTAAAGTCTTGCGCAATCAAACACTTATCTAAAAATAATTGCGCCTCGCGGTTTCTCCCGCGTCTTCCCGTTACCCCGTAGGAACCTTTTCCGGGATAATTTCAATTTCAATTTCAATTTCAATTTCAATTTCAATTTCAATTTATTTATTTATTCAATAGGATACATTGTGATCACTTTAAAACGTCAAACTTAAAACTAGCTACGCCTGTTCCAACCTCCTTACGCCGGCAAAAGAACAGGCAAGAAACGCCCGGCAGGTAATTTTTTTGGCGCGATCACATTGACAATTTTATTCTTAGTACTAATTGATTGAATTGGAGCAAGTTCACTAAATATAATTCAAAAAGTATTCTATGTCCGTCTCCTGGTCCTAAGCTACCTCTTTACCAGTTTTCAGCCAAATCGGTTCAGCCGTTCTTGAGTTATAAATAGTGTAACTAACACAACTGTCTTTTATATAATTATGTTATCGAAAATGTATGTAATCCGTCATTGTATACTGGAACCTAGGATAAGTCTCTGTGTAGTGGTAATAAATTGATTTTTATTTATTTTTTATTTTATTTTTTATACAATTCTTAGGAAATTTATGTAACTCGTAAAATCACACGGAAATGTGTAAAACAAATTATATTAGACACATTTCCTAGGAAAATACATTTCCTAAATTTTTTTTTTGTTTTTATATGAGATAGGTGCATTTGACCCCAGTCTCACCTGATGGTAAGTGATGAAAAATAGCAATCGGAAATGTAAAACTACAGATAAAAATAAAAATATTGGCTAACCTACTGTTACACTTTTATTTACCTAATACATACGATCAAAAGCAAAGCAAAGTCGAGTGTTTTATTACAGAAAGCATTATTTTCATACATTTCCACAAGCAAAAAAAAATTACTGATAATTTTTTTCCTAAATAGCTTCGGAATTGTATAAATTTCCTAGGATTTGTATACAATTCCTGGATTTCATACATATCCGGTAACATAATATATATAGATTGTGTATTATTCTTAGATGAAAAATCGTGACTTTACGAGTATATACGAGTACGTCCCGCTTTGAAGCTACTGTCCCGCTGGCCTTTTGCCGGCGTAAGGAGCTTGGAACAGGCGTAACTAGTAATAAGTAGTGGTCACATGTTGTGTCTGACTAAATTAAAATCTATATTTGATCTAAGGTTGCGGGGGATCGAGATATCTGGAAAGAAATGGGGGAGACCTTTGCCCAGCAGTGGGACAGTATAGGTAAAAAAAAATTGATCTGATTTGATTTGTCCTTAAATCACTAAAAGTGTTCCCCTGATTTGATGAAACAGGCCGGCCATCTTTGTCAATAGTAAAATTAGTTAATAATGAGGTAAATAATGATACCAATAAAAAATGTAAAAGTCATTAATGTGAAAAAGCTAAATAAGCACGTTAATAATGTCACTACAACGTGAAAAAAAAATGTATAAATAAAATATATTTTAAAAATTTTTGTTTCGAATATATAACAATTTTAGTCCTAATATTTTGTAAAGGCCAAATTGGCGAAAAACTTAAAACTAAGATGGCGGCACCTGAAGTCGGGGTCGAGGATGGTCGCCATTTTGAATTTGAATTTGAACGCCATTTACAGCTTTAGAGTCAGTGGGAACGGGAACTGACTCTAAAGCTGATGCAAAAATGGTCGGGGTGCAATTTGAAATCTCACGGTTGTCACACGTCAAAACTGTGTCAGAAATTCAGAATGCGTTTCTATAACCGCGAACTTTGCAGTAAGAAATCATTACAATTCAATGTCAAAGATGATTTCACTGGTTATTTACAATTTTTTTTACTACTTACAGGGTAGCGTTAGACCACAAGTCAGTGGCGATGAGGTCGAAGATGGCGTCACGCCAAAATACATAGATATAAAAATAAAAATAGATATTATTAAAAATTAGAAGTAGGTTAAATTGACTTCTAAGATTTCATTACATTGTTAGTTAGTTACTTACAAGTCAAGCTAATAAAAGTTTTATAAAAATAGATGACCTTACGTCTGCCATAGAAGTAGTACCTTCCTATAAACCGATCGATGGCGATTCTTTCATTTTACTTTCATGAGGCCTTTTTCGGCTTATGTTTTATTCATTCCGTCCTAACTCCTGCGTCGTAAATTAATATAGCTATGTATAGCTTGTATGTAGCTAAAAATATAATGAACTAGCAATCTAAACTGAAACTTATCATCGCTCAAAACGGTGAAGGAAAACATCGTGAGGAAACCGGCGTGCCCAAGAACTGCAACATTCAAGGGCATGCGACATCTACCAACCCGCACTGGGCCCGCGTGGTAGATTACGGCCCACGGCCGGCTCCCACGGCTCTCTGAGAGAAGACCAGAGCCCCAGCAGTGGGAACGTGAAAGGCTATGATGATGATGATGATGATGATGATGATGACCACCACAATGTTAGTTAATTTACAACGGTAAATAAACAGTTAACTATCTGACCAATTAAAAAATTATACCTAAGGTAATAAGTAAGTAGGTTTAATTATATCTTAATGTTATTGTATTTAATAATTAATTACAATGTTGTTATCTTTCTTTACGATTATAAAACCGTAAAGGTGCAAAATTATTAGTGCATTCAACTCGCAAGGTTGAAATCTTAGCTCTTTGAGATACATAATTGACACACACTCTTTCATATCATTTTATATACCAACTAGCTGCGCCCCGCGGTTTCACTCGCGTATCATCATCATCAGCCTTGAACGTCACCATGAACGGCTATTAGCCATTTGTATCCATCGGCTCCCTGCGACTCTTACAATGTCGTCGGTCCACCTAGTGGGACGCCTACCTACAGAACGTGTTGCGGTTCATGATCGCTACTCGAGAACCTTTCTTCCCCATCGGTTATCGGTCCGTCGAGCGATGTGGCCTGCCCATTGCCACTTCAACTTGCGAATTCCTGCATTTCTTTCACGTGCGTGAACAAACATAATTATATGTAGTACACGAAGACTATTGCTGCCGACCCGACGTGACTTGACTGGCCTTCGTAGTGTCAAAGTCAAAGTCATCGGAGCGGAGCACCGCCGGTGGCATTTTATGCATAGCTGTGAAGGTGGTGAAAAAAAACGTAACGTTCGTGGTCGCCAAGAATCTTTCTTCCCCATCGGTTATCGGTTCGTCGAGCGATGTGGCCTGCCCATTGCCACTTCAACTTGCAAATTCTGAGAGCTATGTCGGTGATTATGTTTCTTCGGCGAATTTCCTTGTTTCGGATTTTATCACGCAAAGAAACTCCAAGCATGGCTGACTCTATGAGTGACTGTTGGCTTGTTGAGTGACTGTTTAAGATAAGTTTTTTTTTTCTAAGATTTCATTTTGTACAGACTTGAAAGAGCAATGGCCAAAACGGACCCGAAGTCGTATGAAAACGATTTATTATTTAAAAATTGTAATTTTTGCCTATTAAGATTATACAAACGTTATTTTAAAGAAGGTGTAGAAAAAAAAGATATTGATTTTTTTAACTTCGGATTTTTTTAGGACATTTTTTATCTTACACGTTGCTTGGATGTTTTGAACGCACTCCGCATTTTCATTTTCATTCCGTTTCACGCTTTGGAAGTCGGCCCTACTTAAATTAAGTCATTAAAATCAACATTATTTACCAAATGTGAACAAAAACTAACCTTTTTAATCTATGTACTAGCAAATTGATCATTGTCACTGTCAAGTGACATTGACAGAAACGAATATTTTTATACGAAATATATTGCGGTCAGCGGGCTTACCGCGGATCACAAAATGACATAAACTTTATCGTAAACTCTTTTAATTTGACACAATTGGTACCGCCGAACTATCACGTGGTCCATCGACTAGCCATTTCCATTATGGCTACATTGAATGAACAAAAAGGTACGTAGTTTGAGCAAAAATAAACAATAGACGATAAATTTCGTACCGCGGAAACACTTTTACATTTCAAAACGATGGTAAAAGTCAACGGTGAAAAAGGTAAGTCTCGGGCAACGTTTTACACCATATTTCCGCCAAATTTGCTTGTGTTACAACACTTGCATTTTTAAACTGGTTATATCTTTCGAATTAAATGTCCGAATTGAATAAATCAAAAAGTCATAATAAGGTATTGAAACAGTCTTGAATATGAAGTAATTTATTTTGTTAGGGATTAACACCAAGATACAATTAATTTTTTTGAAAATATTATATTACCATTACACCAGGAGATAGTGTAGCTTTTCCCAACAGTCAAAGAATTTCTCAAATCGGTCCACTAGTTTCGGAGCCTATTAATGAAAACAAACAAACAAATAATCTGAATTTTCTTATAGATATATAATTATTCTTGTTTTACGTCATTTGTTTTCTGTCTGTCTTATTACGAAAATAGTGTTGCCAAACTATCTATAGTAAAACTATCGATAGTTTTCATCTGAATAATCCACACTATCGAAAGGCCTATAAATACTACCGATAGCTCAAAATGAGGCAATAGTACCTATCGAGTGAGTACAATACTATCGATAGTGTTGTTGCTCGCGAAGAATTAACTATGGATAGTATAGCTACTGCTCGTAAATAAAAAAACTATCGATAGTATCGATTATTTTATACTATCGATAGTTTATACTTCGCGAGCAACAACAATATCGATACTATCGATAGTATTGTACTCACTTGTAGTATTGCTTCGTTTTGAGCTATTGATAGGATCGATAACATCGATTGTATCGATACTATCAACAGTGTTTCGATTGGTTGGCTATCGATAATTAATAAATAAATATCGGGGGACCATTGAACACAAATTGATTAATCATCGATAGTCTACTAGCGATCGGCAACACTAGTTGAAAAACATTTGACATTTCGTTGGTTCAATTAACCATTACAATACGATGTCTCATCCCGGTACCAATTTTTATACTGGCGTAAATGACAATTGTAAATCGTAAACGAAAATAAAACCATTACGATCGGGCAACCGCGGTCGGCCTGCAGGTCCAGTATGAAAAGTGACCAATGTTCTTTAGCTTTGTAGACCAATGATGAACGCTTTAAGGAAAGATTCCATCCAATAATACCGAATGACTCGTCGAATGAACGCCATCATTATGGAATGGTACTCATTTATAATAATTAATAGTCCTGCAGTGGAATAATATCCCCGTCGAATGACTAACAAAGATTTAGGAAGTTAATTCAAAAGGAAAACCGCATAAACTGTAGGTAACCTATACTAAACTATATCTTACTAGTTGCGCTTCGCGGTTTCACCCGCGTCTTCCCGTTATCCCGCAGGAACCTTTCTCCGGGATAAAAAGTAGCCTATGTGTTAATCCAGGATATAAGCTATCTCCATTCCAAATTTCATTCGGATCCATTCAGTAGTTTTTGCGTGAAAGAGTAACAAACATCCATCCATCCATCCATCCATACATACTCACTTTCGTATTTATAATATTAGTAGGATATATTGTGAAGAGGTTAATTTATTTAAGAATAAGAAAGAATAAGAACCATTTATTTGCAACAAATTATACAAGATAAATACATAACGTAGAAATAAGAAAGAATAAAAAGAAAATGTATTGTTGCAAACCGGCCTCAACTCAGCGTATTTGTTTGTTCCTGATAAATTTAAAAACGACTGAACCAATTTTGTTGGAAATCGGTATGGAGATATGTCAAGCCCTGGAGAAGGACATAGGATACTTTTATTGCGATATACCTAAACTTGGTCTACGTGTGTGAAACCGCGGGGTTGTCAAAATGTTTGCCTATCCGAGCGAAACCGGGGCGGGTTGCTAGTATTTAAAACAAGAAGTGAGCATTGACGTAGAAGTTTAAGGTGGTTGCTTGCGGTCAGCTAAGCACGCCAGCGTCAATAGATGGCGTTGTTGTTCTAATATAACGCATTTTATTTTATTATGTATAAACAGGTGCCTATTATTCTATAGTAATATGTTTACCGCTAATGGCGTAATATGTTTAATGTATCCAACTATATTTCAAATGTGTTTTAGGTTTCAAAACACTTTTATTTGTGCCAAACAATATCGCGGTAGTGATGTATGGCAGCAGAACTACTCACTCACACATACATACAATGGTCTTGTTGTATACGAAACTATTTGCTAATTTCGTCCTTCCAATTACTGTATAGGTTAGACCAGTGTTCGAAACTCTCAATAGTTCTTTACTAATAACGAGGTTCCGAGTTCGATCCCAGCCTCAGGTTTTTTTGTAATTTTCTTTGATATTATTTAATTTTAATAATCACGCTAATATTACAAAGCGAATTTTTTGCATGAGTTGTTTTTTGTTTATTTGTTCGTCAATCTTCTCGTCGCAACGCCTGAACAGATTTGGATGAAATTTAGAATGAAGATAGCTTATACACTGTATTACTTATACTCTCTACTCTCATATCAATAAAGACATTGGCTATTGTAATACTTTATTATGAAACAATCAGGATTATTTATTATATAGTATCAAAATAAAAAACAGTAAATCACCAATAGTCTTTTTATTTAAACATTCTTAAAATATTCAATAATTCATAATAAAAAGCCCTGCTGGTCGCACAATTTTTTCATGTACAATGTTCTGGCCACAGACTCATTGTGTTGGCCATATGCCATGTCATTAGTCAGAATATTGTTTTTATACAAAATGCTCTTGATGTGGCTGTGGCAAGGTGTTGTCGCTTTTCGTTTACATTTATCTGCAACAAAGATATAATTAAGGTATATTCTAATTTGTATCACAACCTGGCCATACGAAAACCACGGATTCATGTCTACTAAACACTACTAAAAAAACAAACATGACTTTGAAAAACTAACCATTCTAAATTGGCCGTGAGCCTGTCGCATCTATATGTACTAATAACGAGTAAGTGTATAGTGTAAACATCATTTTCATGTTGCCCTATGGTCAGATGTTCGATTTCTTTTATTTCCTCCGTTGTTTTTTGGAAGTCTCGAAGTTTTGAGAAACATGCCTCTTTCAAATCTGTTTCCACAATCGGTTCATTTGGCTCTTGTGTCTTTGGGCCATTGATCAGGTTTGGCCTTGGGGGCAAAAAGCCGTCTTCGGATGTATGTTTTTCGCCTTGCGTGGGATTTCTCTTTTTGAGCAATGTATTTTTTGAAGGTGTGTCCAGTGCTATGTGCTGTATGATTTTTCCAGGCACTTTCATGCCACTTATGACCAGTTGAGTGTGAAAGTCCTGTAATAAATAGGGATACAGGTAATTTCTTTATATGGATGTGGATGGCCAAATCCCAACTATAGGGATTATACATAATGGTCAAACATGTTACGACTGCAACAAGCTAATTTGGGGTTATGTTTTCATAAACCGAAAGAACTTATATGTTCATGATTACATTTGTATTATAATTAAGTGTATTTACCTTTTGATTTCTCCGTGGTGTCGTTTCATTTGTCCTTGAACTCGTTTGCGACTTTTCCTGGGGCCAGAGTACCTACTGATGATTATTATAATCTTTTTTGGAAATTCGTGGCTCCATGTCGGTTTCGAGAAACTTTTTTTCTTTTTTTTGTTATTGCGTCACACGTTTAGTGTATTTAGATTGAACCTTTCCCCACAAATAAATATGCTCAAGACGCTCATGAAGTTTTTTACTACATTATAATAGTTGTATCATTTGATAGCCGATGGCATTTCGACAAGACTGCGTCGTTTTGACAAGTTTTGGAAATAAAAACAAAACTTTCATGTTGACAGTTCAATTGAAGCCATTTGCCACGAAACACATCTAATCGTATGCTTGGTGTACGACACTGTCACCATTCACTCACACATTGACAAAATTAACTAATAATTTCAATCATATATATGATAATAATCTACTATTTTATTCAGAAAATTATGATTTACCGCAAATAAAGTTCAAAATAAATGCCAGTAGCTATGATTTCAGTGTAAAATTATGCTCCATTTGTCCATAAATGGAAATATTAATTTGTATGAAAATCGAACCACCTTAAGGTTGTTTGTCATAAACAATTTAATGGCAATTTTAAGATCGAAAGGAATGAAAGAGTTGCATGTAGGAAAGAGGTAAGTCCCGACAAGTTTTCTGAAAAACGCATGACGATATGTTAAAAGTCTTATTATTTTTATTCATACTAGCTGATCCGGCAAATGTTGTTCTGCCATATCAAAATTAACTCCGATGACTCGAACGAGAGAGCGCCACTCTTCTCTATCTTGAGCGATTTCAGTCCAGTTGAGAGTCTGGAGCTCGCGCAGGTCCGCATCCATCGCGTCCTTCCAGCTGTATCTAGGGCGCCCGACCGGCCTACAGCCATTTGGTCGTCTCAAATAAGAACGCTTTGCCGCCCGATCCTTTCACAGTTTTTCATTTTTTAAATTTCTGCCATATCAGTTATTTCTAAATTTTTCTGCATAGGGCCAAAATTGTCACCTAGAGGTATAAAAAAATAGCCTACCACCTATTCTCAGACCTACAAAATATACATTAAATTTTAATAAAAATCGGTCAAGCCGTTTTGGAGGAGTTCGATAACAAACACTGTGATACAACATTTGGTATTTTTTACTACATACAGGGTAGCGTTTGACCACAAGTCACCAGTCACCGGTCATGTTAAGTGACGATGTGGTCGAAGATGGCGTCACGCTACACCTGTAACCTGTGTCAATCGCCTAGATGCGACTCTTTGACGACGACGCGGTAGCCGAGTTGGTAGTGACCCTGCCTACGAAGCTAGCGGTCCCGGGTTCGAGTCTCGGTAAGAGCCAACTTATGTGTGATGAGCACGGATATTTGTTCCCGAGTCTTGGATATTTCTATCTATATAAGTATTTATTTCTCTATATAAGTATCGTTGTCTAGTACCCATAACACAAGTTTCGAGCTTGATTTGGGGCTAGGTCAATTTGTGTGCAATGGTCCCCGATATTTATTATTATTATTATTTATTTGACTCTTAGATTGTATGTCTGTTGGGCCCAGTTACTAAAAATAATGCTCAGTCCCTTGAGTTACGTTATATAATGAGTTTTATAACAATTGCTGATTAGTAATGGATGAAACTAGAAAAGATCTTTAACCTTTTTAAGATAGATTATAGAAATGTTTGTTTTATATTGCCTATTATAACAATAACATCAATATCTAACATTAGTAAAAACGCTAATCACAAATGTAGCAAGGGCGCATCTAGGTATGGGGCACGGGGCACGCTCCCCCTCTCCCTGCCCCAGTTCAAATAAACAAAAGAAAACAAGGAGCTAAGCGTTTAATTACTTTCTATGTACATAATTTCATTTCATAGATAAGTAACTGAAACGAATATGATGTCTGTGTTATAGTGGCAATAAATTCTTTTTTTTTCAATTTTTTTATTTAGTCCTTGTTACAATTTTTTTATTGTTATTGTATGTCATTGACAAATAATAAATCTGAAAATAAATGAGATGGCGCAATGACCCAAAGGAAGTCTTGGACACCGATGATAAAAGACCCCACCCAGTCTGTCCTGCGCTACCTCCTACTTGTCGTCTAACGGCCTTTCCCAATAACCGATCTATCCACGATTTGCCTACTGGAGAAAGAAATTTCACATATACTCCAAAGAAGTAATGTCAAATTTATATCTTTAGTAGGGAAAACTACCATTAGTGGAGCTCACGCAGTTTATCTCAAACATAGTGCAAGAGTGACCCTTTACTCGTCTGACCTTTCTGCCCCACTCAGAAATCAATTCTGGATCCGCCCCTGTACATAAACCCCGTAGCAATAGATTGGCGTTGTTGAAGATTACAGAAAACAGCACATTCGTATATGATTTTATTAATTAAATAATACTTGCTTTTGCCCGCGACTTCGCAACAAAAAACTAATTATCAATTGACAATTGATTTTCATTTATACAGATAGACTAGCGAACCACCCTGTCTTTCCACGGTCAGGCAAAGATTTTGACAATATTTTCGCTCTCTTTTATATATTAAATGTATTATTATATCTATTTATATGTGTAATATTATATGTATTTAATGTCTTTTTTGTTTTTTTTTCTTTCTTGGTCTACTTTTCTTTTATACGTATAGTTTCCGCCTGTACTTATATTTTATACAGGGAATGTATAAATAGACAAATATATTCTTACCTAATACAGTATCTAATAAATATACTCGTAGATACCTACCGCAGTTACTGGCTCCGTTATTTTAAGAAGGTCGACATAGCCTTATCTAAATAGTAAATAATAAGCAAATCATCATACCTACTTACACATATATATAGCTATATAATTTACTACCTGTTGGCTACAGCTTTATGCATGCAAAGTCTCAGCCCGATCGGTTTAAAATTGACAAAGTTTCATTCAAACATTCATCCCCTATTTTATCCCTTTGGAGGTAGAATTAATCAAAATCCTTTCTTAGCGGATGCCTACGTCATAACATCTACCTGCACGCCAAATTTCAGCCCGATCCGTCCAGTGATTTGGGCTGTGCGTTGGTAGATCACTATGTCAGTCAGTCACCTTTGAGTTGTATATATTTAGATATCATACCAACGACCGACTGCCCCGTCCATCCAAAGGTCATCTGGTACAAAAACCTAACATTCGCCCGAAGCGATTACATCGCAATTAAATATTATAAGTCCCTGCAAGCATTTCCACACCCGAAGTCCTTCAAGATGGTCCAAATATATCGTCAAACTTAAAATTACGCCTGTTCCAACTCCCTAACGCCGGCAAAAGAACAGGCAAGAAACGCCAGGCAGGTGAATTTTTGGGCACGATCATATAACAATTGACCACAACTCAGTTGATGCTAAGTGACGATGTGGTGCTTGACGACAGGTTGTGGTAGCTAGCCAGATGAGTACTAGAAAATACCCTTCCACCAAGCTATGGTTTCATCACGATGTTTTCCTTCAACGAAAGCTCAAGCTCATTATAGGTTTCGGACCCACGTCCTGCGGATCGCAAGCCGACGTCGCTACCACGCAGCCATCATCGCTTCAGTAGATAGAGAAACGTCCTTGATGTATTATGTTATCTCACCACTAACCACATGAGAATATTTCATTAACTTACGTTAATTATTCTTTACGCATTGTTTATTATAAGTGCAATCTGGTTAATTACATTTTAACGAGTTTATCAGTAAATTATTTCGGTGTGTATGGCTTATACGATTAGACATTTCATTTGTATACACTTAAGGCAGTGGAATTTTTAAATTACTTTTAGGGTTCCGTTGGAGAAAACGGAACCATTTTAGGTTCACTTTGTTGTCCGTCAATGCGATCAAAAGATATGACCGTTTATGTCGCGTATTTTGCGATTTTACAAGGAAGTTATAACATAACGGGTACTTCCCGCTGACCTAGAGTCACGAATATGGCATGAAGCAATGTCCTACAGCACATGTAAAGGAAAAAGTCTGAAAACTGTTCACATGTACCTAGCACTATCGAGTCCTGGCAATCCCACACCTCGCGATTTATGCGCTCCTTTCTCCCGCATACTTGCAAAATGTGGAATGAGCTTCCCCACAAGTCTTTCCGCTGTGCTACAGATTGCAATCCTTCAAGTTGGGTGTGAAAAGAGTTCTTAAAGGTCGGCAACGCATCAGCAACTCTCCTGGTGTTGCAGATGTCTATCGGAGACGGTGACCGCTTTCCATCAGGCGGGCCGTCTGCTTGTTTGCTAAACTTTTACATGAAAAAAGCATAACATCTAAAAAAATGTTTGTACTGAACCCTCGGTGCTCAATTCCAACTCGCACTTGGCCAGTTTTTAACTATGTAACTAACTACTTTAGCCTTTAACGTACCAGGGGACGACTATAAGATATTATAAGCGATAGCTCACTTTTTTGTAGACTTACTGGAAGCCAACATACAATTCTTTCATACTTTATGCCAAATGTAAGGTGCGTCAAGATAAGGTTTTTTCGTTTAAAATTAAAACTATCGTTAATTTTATAGAACTAGAAGAAGAAGAAAGAAAGAAGAAGGAAGAAGAAGAAGGAAGAAGAAGAAAAAGACGAAGGGAGAAGAAGAAGAAGGAGGAGTGAAGAAGAAGAAGAAAGAAGAAGAAGAAGGATGCTTTCCTTAGAAGGATGTGTATATACCATACAATAAAAAAAGGGACGCCCTGCGACAAGGTGGAGCGACGACTTGCGCCGAGTGGCTGCCGGTAGTTGGATGAGAAGAGCCGAAGACCGGGCTCAATGGCGTACCTACCTTGGGAGAGGCCTATGTCCAGCTGCTGATGATGATGATGATGATGAGAGTGACCATTCTGTACGTCATTATCATCACTATTAACGTTCCCACTGCTGGGACTTTGCCCTGCTCTCATAGAGAGAGAATAGGCCGTAAACTACCACGCGGGCCCAGTGCGGGTTGATAGATGTCGCATGCCCTAGAACGTTGCAGTTCTTGGACATGCCGGTTTCCTCGCAAAGTTTTCCTTCACCGTTTTGTGCAGTGGTAAATCCTCACGTAATTTATTAAGTCATAGGTGCGGGGCCGAGAGGATTCGAACTCGGTGAGGCCACCATCGCTCCTTTCTGTACGCATAATCTTTCTGTAAGTGATATCGTGTTATAATTCACACCTATTTCGACATGGTCTGGCCACACATGGGTGTTGAATTACATTGGTTAGGCCACGATTTGACAAATGCAGCCACTGAGTATCGGGGCCGTGACTGCAATATCCTACAATACAATGTATTCTTAACATATAATGTTTCAGTCTATTATAAAACTGTGACATAATTAATTACCTATATCTATTTGTTAAGTTTTTTACCACTCACAGTGTAAACCACAAGTCAACTGTTGCTAAGTAAAGATTTGGTCGAAGGTGGTATCAATTCAATTCAAATCATTTATTTGCTAGAATACATGTTATGATATAAGATCTTAAATCTATACTAATATTATGAGGAAAGCTTTGATTGTTTGTTTGTTTGCATCGAATAGGCTCCGAAACTACTGAACCGATTTGAAAAATTCTTTCACTGTTGAAAAGCTACACTATCTGTGACGGACATAGATTATATTATATTTCCAAAAAAATTAGAGATCCGTAAGAAAAGCTATTTTGTAACCGAAGGTGTGAAATCGAAAACCTATTTTTGCGTGCGCTGCAAAAACTATTGACAGTAGAACAAAATAATGTATTACGGGTTTGTAGGTCCCATTAAGATCTACAAAAAGTCCGCGAGAGCATAGTCTGTGTGACATTTTGGCAAGAAATTTTATTTTTACTCCACAAGTGGTTATTTATTTGTCGTAATTTTAATTATTATTTATTTGTTGTATGACGTGTTGTGTTTTGGCTTAGGCTGTGGGCAATATTGTGTTTTTAACGAATTATTTATTATGCGATCCTCTCCCATTCCTTCAAGGTATCCCTCCTCATAACACTTCCATATATTGTGTAACATAAATACCAATTTGGAAATAACAAAAAGGTTAGTCGACATCACCGGAGACCGAAGAGCTGGCAGCTACCTCGGACAACGAATTAGTCTAGCCATCCAAAGGGGGAACGCTGCCAGTATCTTCGGTACCTTGCCTAAAGGGACTTCTTTTAATAATGTATTTTAGTTATTAGTTTAGATATATTTGTTTTTATTTCATTGTTATGCTATAATTATTTTTAGTTTGAAGTAATACCAATTTTACTAACGTTACATTAAAATGTAAACCTAGATTATCGTTTCAGTCCACCAAATGTAATAACAACTTTGAGCTTGGCCGATATATTCAGCATTGAAGTTTTTATACAATCTCTTTTTTACGCCTATGATTCATTGTTACGTGTTCACGGTCAATAGTTATATAATAATACCACTTGCTGTCTGTCTGTATGTTGACCTATCAGTTCAAGCGTGCGTTTTGAGGTCATACGCATTGTGTGGTTGTGGCAAAAACTATTAATGTGGCTGTGTTTTGGCGGGGTTTTTTGCGCTTGAATTGCTTAGATTTGATCACCCTTTGTTTGATGTTTTTATTTATATATACTAGCGGCCCGCCCCGGCTTCGCACGGGTATTTAGCAAAAACGCAAAAATTATAATACACACATTATTGGAGTTTTAGTAAGGATCCCTAATTTTATTGAAAACAGACATCAATATTTATACAATACTAACGTCACTCAATTGTTTTGCCTTCCCGGAACCTCTCCACTAACACTTGAACTTTATGGTATGGTATTAAAGTTCAAATTGACTTAAGTATTATTACGAATCGTTTGTATGGGGAAAAGAAAAGGGCTAATTTTAGTGTTTTCCCGGCAATTATTCGATTTTTCTCGCCGTAAAAACCATTATTGGACTTCAACGAACATTTAAAAAAAGAATTGGTAAAATTGGTCCAGGCGTTGTTGAGTTATGCGCTTACCAACATATTTTGCGATTCATTTTTATATATAAGAAGATAACTGAGTCTAACTTAATACTTTAGGCCGGTATTCAAGAATGACGCTCAAGCAGTTATCTCTACTCACTACAGATTTGAGTCTGTTATTGGTAATCTCGACAGTGGTTATATATTTGAGCCTTTTGGGGTCGAAACGCTTGGACCGTGGGGACCGGGAGCGAAATCGATGTATAATGATATATCGAAGCGACTGGTCGATGCTACCCGTGACCAAAATGCTGGCCGTTATTTTGCGCAACGAATAAGCATTGCCGTTCAACGCGGCAATGCGGCCAGCATTTTGGGAACGTTGCCAACTGGTAGTGGTTTATTAGATTAAGTAGTTTGATAGGTAGTTTTATTTTACATTTTAAGGTTTAGTTAAGTGTTTTTATTTTGTTATTAATAAGTCTGTTATTTCATACAAATATGTCACTCAATCGATGCTCGCGTAGTATTGATCCACACTTGAGCGTCAGTCTAGTACCCATAACACAAGTTTCGAGCTTAATTTGGGGCTAGGTCAATTTGTGTGCAATTCTCCTCCGATATTTAGAATTCGCGTCTTATTGCTTGGCGGTTGAATAATGTCAATTAAGGTAGTAGAAAATAAGTAAATAAATATCGGGGGACCATTGCACACAAATTGACCTAGCCCCAAATTAAGCTCGAAACTTGTGTTATGGGTACTAGAGAACGATATACATACCTATATAGATAGAAAAATGAAAAAGAAGTAAAAAATACTTCTTACACTTTAGCGTTTGACCACATTCAATTCAATTTGCCTAGTGCGGTCAAAGTTGGTGCCACGCCAAACCTGGATTGTAAACTGGCTTTCAAGTGGGACTGAGGAAGAAAAAGCCCTACAGACTGCCAATCTCTTTCTTTCATCACTGTTGCCAAACAGTCAAAGTACTTCCACACATTATCGAGTCCTGGAAATCCCACACCTCGCGATTTATGCGCTCCTTTCTCCCGCATACTTGCAAAATGTGGAATGAGCTTCCCCCACAAGTGTTTCCGCTGTGCTACAGATTGCAGTCCTTCAACATGGGTGTAAAAAGAGTTCTTAAAGGTCGGCAACGCATCGGCAACTCCCCTGGTGTTGCAGATGTCCATAGGCGGCGGTGACCGCTTTCCATCAGGCGGGCCGTCAGCTTGTTTGCTAATCTATTACATAAAAAAAAATTTACAAACTTTTCTACCAATGAAAGCTGTCACCGAAATTCTGACATCAGATTTTGATAACATATTTACAAAACAATTATAAATGCTATCTAGAGAAGAATCTTGCTCCGATTGTAAAATAGAACTGATAAGGAAGAGATGGTCACAATTCTTGATAAAATGGGTAAGCAGAACTTGTATCTATACTGGTACTGATTGCCACTATAATATGCTATTGCAGTTTTTCTGCTTCGAACTTCAACTCAAAGAGAATGTAAGGTTTACTTCAACTTACCCATCTCATCACACGATTGTTGTAGAAGGTTACTAATGACCGGTTTCATTAACCGATCTATCCTAGGGGAAACCGTGGATAGATCGGTTGTTGAAAAGCAACAGAATTGAGACCCAGTTTCGCATTAATGGTGGATTTGCCATCATGCTGAGTAGATAAACTTCAGCTTAGATTGATACATTTTATGGGTGGCGATTTAGGTAACACGTTTTTTTTTACTCTTTTCTCTTAATTTTTACGCCAGAGTGAATTAACCTAGTAGCCCCACACCTATGACTTAATAAGTCGTGAATTTATGTATCTGTCATTGCTCAAAACGGTAAAGAAAACATCGTGAGGAAACCGGGAGGTATGACCAAGAACTGCAACATTCACGGGCATGCGACGTGGGACCGCGTAGTAGATCACGGCCCATACTCTCTCTCTGAGAGATAGTCAAATTCCCAGCAGTGGGGACGTAATCCGATGTGTAGGAGACTACTTTTATTCCCAGAAGAAGGTACAGTCAACGAGAAAAGTCACTGAACAATCACACTTTTTTCTATTATCCTCATCATCTTAGACACCAATTTTTGACCTCATCATCACCTTAAAATCAGGTGTGTTATGTTGTGGTCAAAATGATACCATGTAAAATGTAAAAAAACAATAATAATTACTGATTTGAAACACATTTGGAAAATTGAGAGAGATCAGCTACTTTTGTCGCTGACTGTACCAGTACCAGCAAGATAACCACGGGCAACTAATTCATAACCATGCTTTTTAATTTCAGATAAACGTATGCGTTTACGAAAAAGACAAAGGCAAGCGCATCAAGATTCTCAATGCAAAAGTGCTCTCCGATATAATGATTAAGTACAAGACTGATGTTTGTGATGACGATATAGACAGATCTATGTTGTCTGCAAACGATATAGAGCCGTTTATCAAATACAAGTATCCCATGTTAAGATTGAGGTAATTTATTTAGCAAGGTCACCGACATAGCTCTCAGAATTTGCAAGTTGAAGTGGCAATGGGCAGGCCACATCGCTAGACGAACCGATAACCGATGTGGAAGGAAGGTTCTCGAATGGCGACCACGAACCGAAAGACTTTCTGTGGATAGCCCCCCCCCCCCCCCCCCCCCCTACGTGGACCGAAGACATTGTGAGATTTGCGGGGAGCCGATGGATGCAGATGGCTAAAAGCCGTTCATGGTGGCGTTCAAAGGGGAAGGCCTATGTACAGCAGTGGCCTTCTTCCAACTGATGATGATGAATTTCTTTCATTCTTTACTTCTTACAGGGTAGCTTTTGATCACAAATCACCTGATGTTAAGTGCTGATGTGGTCGAAGGTGGTGCCACGCTGCATCTCGACTGGGAACTGGTTAGGCCTGCACTAGGCTACATAGTGGATATATCATAGTATCCCATAGTATCTCTCTGAGAGAAGGCATGTGTCCCAGCGATGGGAACGTAATAGGCTGATGATGATTGGCAACGTAGGGCTGATGATGATGATGATGATGATGAAGATTTGAATTTGTGTAGTGATCCGTAAAGTAAGTTCTTGAAGAATTAATATCAAAATTGTATCGAATCGACGGCCCATAACCTTTCCACCATCAGATATTTAACAGAAGAACAAGATGCATTCAAAAAGATCTACTTCATGACATCGATGCTGCTGTACCACTGCTGCGTGAACTCCCATCTAGGAATGGTACATGAGGATATTTGTCATCAACTGACCAAGTACGAGCAAGAACTGGTGCTGAAGTACTGCGAGAGACTGAAGGAAATGGAAACTACGATGAATAATGTTGAAATTGCTATACAAGGTAATCCTACAATCCCATCCTACTTTCCTAAATCCTACTTTTTTATCGTACTATCCTATTCTACTGTATGAGTCCCAAAACCGACAACCGACGTTGGTACTGACCGCCAAAGACTAAATACAATGTTTCCTTTACTTAGATGCCTTTGAAACCGTCCTCAAAAAAGACAACGTGCCGATTGAACAATCATTTAAGTCGTTAAGCGCAAGAAAATCCAGTGACACAGCGGCCCACATGTCTTCACAATCTACCATCAAATCTTCTGTTACCACGCTACCTTCCGATGCTACAATTGTTGAAGAATCTGTGTCACCGTCAAAATTTCCTCCTTTGAAATTCACTTCTTCCATAACAGTGCTCCCTTCTGTTGTTAATGATACTTCAACGTATTCTATGGTGCTTGAATCCGATGAACATGTAGCCGAGAAAGATGTTTACGCCGATTCTGAAGACCTTTGTTTAAAAGAAAGTCTTACGGAAAACTCTAAGGAAGAGAGAGATCAAAATGATTTTAAAAGAGTTGAAAAAGAGGATGTAACTAATCCGAAAAAGGAGAATGAGGATAATAGGAGACAGGTAGAACAGCGTGTTTTAGACAAAAGAGGTGATGCAGCGACGCAGAGATGTGTTAAACAAGATGCTTTTTCTGGTCAAAATGATAACCGTGTTAAAAGAGATCTTAAAACTACTGATGCAAGTAAGTTTACTTTTCACAGTTTGTAAGTGAGTGAGTGAATGAGTGTATGTTTGTTACTTTTTCACGCAGAAACGGCTCGACGGATTTGTGTGAGATTTAGAATGGGAATAGCTTAAATCCTGGTCTAACACTTTATATATCTCGGTTCCTGCAGAATAATGGCAAACCCGTGAGGTGGGTAAAATAGCTAAAAGCCGTTCATGGTGGCGTTCAAGGGGGGAGGCCTATGTTCAGCAGTGGACTTCTTCCAGCTGGAAGACGATGATGATGATGGTGATGAACCGTGGGATGCAGCTAGTGGTTAATATGTTTGACAAATGTGTTACAAAAATGACCAAATAAGGTTTTTAGGTAAAGGAAAATTGGAAAGTTCGGGTAATCTAGGAGTGATTTTTTTCTATGGAATATTTGAATGTATTGATTTTCTTCAGAAAACCCTCTCTGCATATCTGAATGCTCCTGCACCAGATGTGACACGGCTGGTGGGGACCCCGGCACCACTATGGGTGCATGTGCTTGCAGTCCACTCGACTTGGCATCTTCGCCAGACTCCTCAAAACTGTAAGCTTTTGTTACTATTTACATTCACATAGCTCATTGCTTGCCTTGGGAACATAGACAGGATGCTTTTTTTACTACTTACAGGGTAGCGTTTGACCACAAGTCACCTGATGTTAAGTGAAGATGCCGTCGAAGGTAGCGTCACGCTACACCTGGATTGGGAACTGGCTCTCAAGTGAGGCTGCCGGAACACAACGATAGGTGCTTGGCGACAGATTCTTAAGAAGGTGGAAGCTAGCCAGGCGAGTACTAGAAAATACCCTACTACCAAGCTATGGTTTCTTCACGATGTTTTACCTTCACTGAAAGCTCAAGCTCATTGTCCGATGCGAACCCACGTCACTACGGATCGCAAGCCGACGTCACTACCACAGAGCCATCATCAAATGTTTCTCTCCGTAACTCAAAAGTAAAAACGGTACTGAAAAAACAGATCACTTTGTGATTGTTTGTCTGTCAAGAAAGACCCCTTTTTCTTAAGAACCCTTTGAGGTATCAAGTTGAAATTTATATCAAAAACTTGGCTTTACAGTTTCTTTCAGCTGTGTAAAAATCAAACTTGTAAGTTAACGCGATCAAAAGATATGACCGTTATCGACGACCGATGTGGCGCAATGGGCGGATAGCCGACTGTGAAGCGTGAGGTCGCGGGTTCGATGCCCGCTGCAGGACAAATATTTATTCATTGGAAAAAAAGCGCAAGTATTTGTTCTGTGTCTGGGTGTTGTGGATCCCCGATCCGCGTAGTATCTGATACCCTAGATACAGGTAAATGGGAATCCTAGTTAGGGGTCAGAACTATGTATGTGACTGTGCGGGCATTATTATTATCTCTTCATTTATTTCTTTTCTTAAGCAAAAGTTTTTTACATTAATTTTATAATTTAATATTAAACAAAATTACTTTAAAAAACTTAAACCTAGAGTGCCGCCGGTAGCGGGGCAGGACTCAAGCTACCGGTGGTGAGGGCTGCAGAGTGAGGAACCTGACGATACGCACTGTGTCAAGGAGTACCTACTGCCTTCTGCATCCGACCCTTGATCCATCCGTCCAGCGAGAGCCTCTTAAGATGTTGGTCGAGACTCTTCGCTATGAGGCCGTTTGCTGAAACGACTATCGGGACGATGATCGTTGAGTCAACATCCCATATAGCGGTCACCTCACCTTATTATTATTATTATTTAGCGATTTCACAATGAAATCAAAACATTTACGGTACTTCACGTTGATCTAGAATCATGAAATTTGGCATAGGTCTTACAGCATATGTAAAGTCTGAAAACCGTAAATATGTAGTTAAATAACAAAAAAAAAACACTTGGCCGGTATTTCTGTTTCAGAGCCAGAATACGCCTCAACAGAAAAATGACCGCCATGATAGTTGCTGTTGGTTTGTTTGTCATATTGGTAGCAGTACTGTCAACAATTATACCGCTATTGAAAACGAAGAAACCACGCGATAAAGACTCTGTGAGAGTGCAGAGGTTTGCTGAAGAAAGGTAAGTTCAATGCAAGACTGAGGATCTATTCCTCATCATCATCATCACCATCAGCCTATTACGTTCCCACTGCTGGGACTCGGGCCTTCTCTCAGAGAGAGTATGAGCCGTAATCTACCACGCGGGCCCAGTGCGGGTTGGTAGATGTCGCACGCCCTTGAATGTTGCGGTTCTTGGACAAGTCGGTTTCCTCACGATGTTTTTGCGATTGAAAACCCACACATTGTCGCTGTGTTGGGATTTGAACACGGTATCAGTACCTTGTAAGGCGCACGTGTTACCGTTTGCCCACTATCGCTTCTGAATGAGTGCATTGTGAATATTTTATGATTTATTTGCTGTTTTCCCGCAGTTTCACCCGCGTGGGCTACAGTTATCGTGATAAAAAGAATTCTATGTCCTTCCTCAGGGTTCAAACTATCTCCGTACCAAATTTCATTTAAATCGGTTCAGTAGTTTAGGCGTGAAAGCGAGACAGACAGACAGACAGAGTTAGTTACTTTCGCATTTGTAATATTAAGTAGGGATTTATGGGGATAATTGATTTCCACTAGCTAGTCATTAGATATAACGAAAAGGATAAGACGGGTCACTGGCGTAACTAGCGTGGACCGCATATATTAGGCTTAATTAGACTTGGTGTCATAATTTATCCCACAATCAACAATACAGTAGGTGCTAAAGATAAAATGATGATGGCGATTGATATTTTTTATAGTTAATTTCAAATATACTTCATATTTTAATTAAAATTGATCATTATAAATGTTAGCGAGTGTAATAAAACAATAAAATGATGTAATAAATGCCGGATCTTGCCCTAACTAATTAGCCCGTTGCAGAAATGCTTTGATTATTGCTCTTGGGTTTATAGCTCGAATTGCGTTTAATTAGTTATTTGTAAATTCTCAGTGGATATTACAAATTGTTATATTGTTATATGTTACTCTGGTATTTTAGTTTTATTGCAGCACAAAATTTTTTTATGTAAGTCTTTTAAAATTATATAAATAAATGAACATTACGTTTAACTATTTTTCTTATATTGTCTGGGAAAAAAATACTTTTTGAATCAGAAAACATGATAAAAAATCAAAATTCTCCATCATATTCATATCTATATTTTATTGCAACCACAAAAACACAAAGAACTTAAAAAAACTATAAATTTTAATGTTACATTTAGTCCGTATGGGCCCCGTCGGGCACAGCACAAATTGGAAAGGACGTTTAATTCCCTAATGTCATAAATCATAAATAGTCAATACAATTCTTAATTATTATTTTCATTTAAATATTCGTCAATTGAATAGTAGGCTTTGTCATATAAAAATTGTTTTAATCTTGTTCGTTCCACGACCATCTTTTTGACTTCTTGGTGTGACATAACGTCAATTATTTCTGTAACTTAGACTATAGATCTAGTCGTAGATAGATAGATAACACTCTATTGTTTCAGCACTATCACCCGTTTTTATTAACCGATCTATCCATGGTTTGATATAAATTTGACATTGCTTCTACTATAGAAAGAAAGAAAGAATATATGTTTATAGATTGTTTATTTTTTGTTTTTTTTTTTGTTTTTTTTTTTAGAGCTTATGTCAAACTTCCATCTCCGGTAGAGTAAATCGTGGCAAATCCTAATCCACATAAAAGGATTCATGTCGTACAATTTTAATGAATATGTTTTCTTATTAAGCAACCATTCTAATTTCAGACCATATCAGCATAACGTCTGGAAATGCAGAAACAACCTCTGCCAAATGGTTTACCAACCAACAAACGAAGAGATATACAATTCCTACAGCAGATGCTCTCTAATATGCACAGGACCTCAAATTTGGCCCCGTCCTATCGGCGAAACAGAATTCAGCTCGAAAATAGTAGCATTAGCAACTAATAAACTCGAATATAAACTGAAAACCGTCACATCTGACTTGGTACATCGCCACTTAGCTGAAGCCTTTAAACTCTTCATCGGAGACTTGGCTAAACTAGAATGGACTGGTCGAAGTTTAAAAGAAAATATATTAGACTTGGATGTTAAGAAAATGAACATCCAAATTGAAGTAGAATCAGATCCTGATCCAAGAATGAGATTGAATACTGATGAGGCGTACCTACTCACGATTGAAACTACACTTGAACATGTAGTTATAAAAATATCTTCAGCGTCTTTCTGTGGTGTCAGACATGGACTAGAAACTCTTACTCAAATGATACTTCTAGACGAAAGGACTGGATTTCTAATAACTGTATCTAAAGTGAACATAAGAGACGCGCCAAGCTACAAGTATCGTGGATTAATGATTGATACAGGAAGAAACTTCATCCCAGTTGTAGATCTAATGAGGACAGTCGATGCAATGGCAACGGTTAAGCTAAACACGTTTCATTGGAGAATATCTGACGTCACCAGCTTTCCACTTCTTCTCTCAAAGCTCCCGCAGCTTTTCGAGTACGGAGCTTATGACAGATCAATGATTTACACGAAGGATGATGTCGAAACTTTAGTCAATCGAGCTGGTGTGAGAGGAATCAGGGTTCTGATCGAAATAGCTGTTCCAGGGCCTGTTGGCAGACCATGGTCTTGGAGTCAAGGTGCCAGTTGCCCTTCGAAAAATAACGGTTCATGTGATAATTTACTATGCATGACGTTAGATACGAAAGATTCAGTATTGAATGTACTCCAGACTTTGTACGAAGAGATTTTGGAAATGACTCGTGTTGATGACATATTCCATTTAAGTAATGGAGCGTTTTCATTATCAAACTGCTTCAATTTATTCAGGAATCGAAATGGCTATCTAGACAAGGCTTTGGATAGCCTAAAACGAGCGAATAAAGGATTCTTGCCAAAGTTGCCAATTATTTGGTATACAACGCATTTGAACTCAGACCTTGAGTTAAAAACTTGGGAGAGATTTGGTGTCCAGCTCTATGACTGGAAGTCGAAACCTCCGGAGAATGTTTTGGCCAAATTCAAAGTCATACATTCGAGCAAATGGGATTTGTCGTGTGAAATGAAGAAGCAGCGCTGTAGAAAGTATAGGTAAGTTGAAGTAACGATACCTATAGATCAGTGGTATACGGATATCGCTGAGCCAAAGATCGGACTCAGTGGTCTACTTTGGGGGAAGCCTATGTCCAATAGTGGACTGAAACAGGCTGATTGTCATTATGATAGTGGACATTGGTGTCGATTCGGTTTTGCATTCTCTAAAACTAAACTAAATTTGGTATTGCTGTCTTTTTCTAACCACTGAAGTAAAAAAAAAGACAGCATTACTCTTAGACCTGTCAAACTTAGTTTAGTTTTAGAGAAAGCAAAACCGAATCGACACCATTGGCTTGCGTTCCGTAGGTCAGGTTCGAATCCAGTAATGACTTTGAGCTTTCAGCGAAGGAAAATATCTTGATGGAACCATGGATTGGTGGTAGGGCAGTTTCTAGTGCTCGCCCGGCTAGCTCAACCTCATTGACAAGTATACCTATAGGTGTGTTCCGGTAGCCTCTATTTAGAGGCAGTTAGTGTTGAGGCTATCTAGGTGTAGAGTGACGCCACCTTGGACCACGTCACACTTGGGAATGTGCACAAAAATCGGGTTCTTTCTGGTCTCTTTGGGTACAGAACTCTGAAACGATGTGTGTGAAAATGTATGTGTATGTGTGTCATTACTGTGTTCCGGATTGAAGGGTAATGACTCCAATGAAATTACAGGGCGAAAAGAGATTTAAGAGTCTGAAACTTTAGGGTGACGAGCGCAGTGCATTGTCGCGCAGGACTTAGCACTGTTGAAGTTCAAAATTTTGGGTGGCAATGATCTGTAATGGGCATGCACATGACGCTTACCATCACACGAGGGATTTGTTATATAATAACTTATATACCTATGTATTAAGATTGCAAATAACATTTCTACCTGACTACGGAAGAAGGAATATGTATACTCGTATATATTTCATTGGCACGGCCTGTAGCCTAAATGGCTTGACGGATTTTAACATATATGAGGTGTCATTAGATTTGTTTTTAATGTGGGAGTGACATAGGGTACTTTATTTTGGCGCAGTCGGGTTTTTTGTTCCTTTTGTAATGTATAATCTTGCTTACAGTGGGAAATACAGCCAGGATATGTTTAAACCATGATATATAGCTACAATGACACATACCCTGTGATCGATCTACTTAATTTGCTGACGGAGCTTATCAAGGATATCCTTAGAGTAGAATTGATCCGACATCAGTTCCGGTATAAATTAAAATATTAATTAACGAATAAAGCGATGGAAATCCCGTTTATCGAAGCGGATAATCTATATATAAGATTATATGATAACACTAAGTGTTCCCCGCAGCTTCACCCGCGTGGGTTTACACTTTGCCGATTGAAGTAAATATCATGTAAATCGCTCTACGGGTTTGGTCTCTACAGTGCCATAAAATAATAAAGACAAATATACCTACCCTATGTCACTCCCACAACAAAGGCGAATCTAATGACACCTCATATTATAATAAAATCCGTCAAGCCATTTAGGCTACAGGCCGTGCCAAAGAAATATAGGTACCTACATACATACATACACTCGAAAAACATAACCCTCCTTCAAACGCAGTCGAGTAAAAAACAAATGTTACTGATCGGTGAAGGAAAACATCGTGATGAAACCATAGCTTGGTTGTAGGGCATTTTCTAGTGCTCGCCTGGCTAGCTACCACCCTCATGTTAAGAATCTGTCGCCATGAACCTAACGGTGTGTTCCGGCAGCCTCACTTGAGAGCCAGTTCCCTGTCCAGGTGTAGCGTGGCGCCATCTTCGATCGCATCGTCACTTAACATCAGGTGTCTTGTGGTCAAACGCTACCCTGTAAATAGTTAAAAAAAAACGATATATCTATACTTGAAAATTCTAGTATGATCATGCAGCTACTCTTGTTGCTCCCCCGGTCGTCCGCCTCGTGTAACCCAGGCCTTGCGCAATAAAATATTGAGACTTTTTCGTGGAAATTGAGTCAATTAATTAACATTCTCGTAGAAACTGGCAAGAAATGTATTCCTGGAAGTCGTGGCGAAACGTGGAGGCTTTTACTGTTGAGGGAGGGGAGGCGATACTGTGGACCGATTTGGTTGATTCCGGTATGTATTTTGTTTACGAATCAAATTAAAGCCTGGAATTGGAGTTATTAAAGAAACATTGCTTCACTATTGAAGAGGCGGAGACGTTTTGATGACGTCACGTTCAATACGTGTCTCGTTCTATTATAGCAGTTCTAATCAACAATGTTTCATTTAGTTCAAAGTATGATTTTATAATTAAAATTGTTGAAATGTAGTACGCAAACGCGCCTGCCAAAATATTGACAGCATTGTCACTCGGCTGTCACTTTTCCCCCGCCTCTCTCTCTTGCTACCGATACTGCTAAAGCCACATTCCCGATCTACGTTTAAATACTTTAATAAATAAATCCAGTTTCTTTTTATCAAAAGTGTCTCTCATTTCATTAGGTTATGGGCCGTCCCATACCTACGCAATATAATTTTGGAAAAAGAAATAGTACTTTCAGTAAAATCGTAAAAATTATTTTTCATAACCTCGAAAATCACGCGGTCGCGCATTAGGAGTGTTCCTTTTCAGCTATTTTCAGCTTCAAAACTAAAACACAATGACAACAAACAACCAAAGTGGTTTTATGAATATAGAAAAACTAACAGGACGCGAAAATTATGCGACCTGGAGTTTTGCCGTCAAGGCATATCTGCTTCTGGAAGATTTATGGGACTGTATCGACAACAGCTCAGGTATTGACGATGCACGGAAGGATGTAAAAGCCAGATCGAAGATAATTCTGTTGCTTGATCCCATGATCTATGTACATATACGAGAAGCATGTACTGCAAAGGAGGTCTGGGACAATTTAATGAGAGCATTTGAAGATTCCGGATTAACAAGGAAAGTTGGTTTACTTAAAGATTTAATTAATACTACGTTAGAAACTAGTACATGTGTAGAAGATTATGTTAGTAAAATTATGACATCTGCACACCGATTAAGAAACATTGGTTTCAAAGTAGATGATGAATGGCTTGGTACTCTGATGTTGGCGGGTTTGCCGGACTTATACAAACCCATGATCATGGCTATAGAGAGCTCCGGTGTTAAAATTTGTGCCGATTCAATTAAAAGTAAAATATTACAAGAAGTTAAAACATGTGACACAAACGCTTTCTATTCCAATGTTAAACATCAGAATGGAAAAAGTAGTTATCAGCAAGGGCAAAAGCAACAAGAACAAGGGCAGTTTAAGGGGCCGAGGTGCTATAACTGTAATAAACACGGGCATATTAGCAAAAATTGCAGGTTTAAGAAAAACAAGACGGATACAAAAAATAATAATAGTTTTATTGCCGCTTTTTCAGCCACCACACATAATGACAGTTTGAGCTGGTACATTGACTCCGGTGCGTCGATGCACATGACGACACACAGGGAGTGGCTAGAGGAAGAAACTGCTCCACCTGTAAGTAATATCAGGATCGCTGACGATAAGATGCTCCGTGTAGAGTGTTGCGGTAATGTAACTATATTAGTACCGGATGCACAAGGGCACAGCAATAAAATACAGGTGAGAGATGTTCTTTATGTACCAGATTTAACAACAAATTTAATATCTGTCAGTAAAATGATAAAAAATGGCTGCAATATTGAGTTCAATGAAAAAGGCTGCAAAATATTAAACCAGACTGGTCAGAAAATTGCAAGCGCTAACCTGGCAAATAGCATGTATCGTTTAAATGTCATAAACACAAATGAAATACCCCGTGCCATGCCCACTGTAACTGAAAATGATACGTATTTGTGGCACCAACGTATGGGCCACCTGAACCTCTCCGATGTAATGAGGATACCGAATTGCACTACCGGTGTTAAATTGTCTCCGCTGAAAGAAGATGTAACCTGTATAAGTTGTATAGAAGGAAAACAGACTAGGCAGTCATTTCCTACTGAAGGCTCCCGAGCAACCGAATTGCTAGAAGTCATCCACTCCGATATATGTGGACCGTTTCAGACTGCATCAATTGGAGGTGCCAAGTACTTTGTCACCTATATAGACGATTTTTCACGTAAGGTGTTTGTTTATCCAATTAAAAATAAATCAGAAGCGCTAGAAAAGTTCATAGAATTTAAAAATAGAGTTGAAAATGAATTGGATAAGAAAATTAAAAATTTAAGGACTGATAATGGCAAGGAATACATGAATAATAATTTTCAAAATTTTTTGAAACGTTTTGGCATAATGCATCAACATTCCAATCCTTACACACCTGAACAAAACGGGTTAAGTGAACGTATGAATAGAACGCTTATAGAAAGGTCTAAATGTATGATTTTAAATGCAAAATTACAGAATCATTACTGGGGAGAAGCAGTCGTCACGGCAGCGCACATCATCAACCGCTCGCCAACCAGAGCTCTCTCCTACATCACTCCACAAGAAGTGTGGACAGGCAAGAAACCTGATTTAGGCCATATCAAGGTATTTGGATGCAAAGCAATGGTGCATATACCGAAAGAACGTCGCCGAAAGCTAGATGCTAAATCACGAGAGCTAATTTTTGTTGGCTACAGTGACGGTGTGAAGGGCTACCGTTTTATAGACCCTAAAAGCAAGCTGGCTACGACAAGCAGAGATGTTGTATTCCTCGAGGCCACCGTAAATAGAAATTTGATGAAACAGCCATCAGCACCTGAAAAAGAAAACATAATTAGTGACAAAAATAAAGTAGAGAAAAATAAAGGAAAAATATATAAAAATAAAGAAGAAAAAGTAAATATTGAATCAAAAATGTTTAACTTACCTTTATTTACTGAAAACAGTGTGGATGAAGAAGTCCAGATTTTAGAAAATGATGAAATTGAAGAGACCGAATCAACATTGAAGTATATCTCTCCATCTTCATCATCAGTGTCATCACACTATTCAGATACCGATGAGACATACGTACCAGATGTAAGTATTGAAACTACACAGTCTCAGAATGTTCCCCGAACAAGAAGACGAAATGAAATAATATATTTATCAGACAGCAACGAAAATCAGGATAGTTCTGAAACATCCTTTGTTTGTATGAATGGTGAGTCTGCAATGAACTTGTTAGACAAAGATCCACAAAGTCTTTCCGAGGCACTTGAAAGTGAAAATGTTGATAAATGGAAAGAAGCAATGGAGGAAGAATACCGATCATTACTACTAAATAATACATGGACGCTGGTTGATTCACCCCAAAACAAGAAAGTTATTCCATGTAAGTGGGTATACAAAACAAAATTAGATGAGAATGGCATTATCATGAAGTACAAGGCACGACTTGTTGCTAAAGGCTACCAACAGAAGAAAGGCATAGACTATCATGAAATTTATGCTCCTGTGGTAAGATACTCTTCACTCAGATATGTAGTTGGTTTAGCTGCAAAACATAACCTCAAAATTCACCAGATGGACGCTGTGACTGCTTTCCTGCAAGGTGACATCGATGAAGAGATATACATAACACAGCCTCCACATTTTGAAAAAAGCAACCAAGTTTGTAAGCTTAATAAATCTATTTATGGCCTCAAACAGGCAAGTAGACAATGGAACAAAAAGCTGAACTCCATTCTACTAGAAATAGGAATGTCACGGTCAAAAATAGACCCATGTATTTATTACCGGATAATGAATGAAAAAGATATATTGTTTATAACAGTATATGTAGATGATATATTATATTTTTACAATAATGAACAAACAGCTTTGATGATTAAGAAGAAATTAAATGGAAAGTTTCACATGAAGGACTTGGGCGAAGCAAAACGCTGTATTGGTTTCAGGATTACTCAAAACGCTGCGAAGAATGAAATATCTCTGGACCAATCATTATATATAGAAAAAATACTTACTCGCTTCAACATGAATGATTGTAAGCCGCAGTACACACCATGCGAAGCAAACTTACAATTAAAGAATGCAGAAAAAGAAGAGGAAGTATTAGAGAACATCCCCTACCAGGAAGTCATAGGATGTTTACTGTACCTATCACAGGGAACCAGGGCCGACATTTCATATATTGTGAATCAGCTTAGTAGATTCAACAACAAACCAACGGCACAGCACTGGACAGCTGCAAAGAGAGTACTTAGGTACTTGAAGGGCACACAGAATACAAAACTAACCTTCAAGAAAAATTGTCAAAACATTGTTGGTTACTGCGATGCTGACTGGGCAACTGACACAGAAGACCGAAGATCATGTTCCGGTTATATATTTATGTTTCAGGGTGCTGCCATCAGCTGGTGTTCTAAAAGGCAGCCTACCATAGCTTTATCTAGTACAGAGGCTGAATTCATGTCACTGGCCACAGCTGTACAGGAAGCTATCTGGCTGAAACAGCTAGAAGAAGATTTTTGGCCACATCTGTCAGATACGCCAATTTTAATTTTCTGTGATAATCAAAGCACCATTAGAATTTCAGGTAACGACATCTATCATGCACGAAGCAAGCACATCGATGTACGGTACCATTTTGTGAGGGAGCGGATCGCAATCAATCAAATCACTGTACGCTACAAAAGTACTCAAGACATGTTGGCTGATGCTCTGACGAAAGGACTGCACCGGCCTAAACATGAACAGTTCACGAAGACAATGGGTTTGCGTCCAGAAGAGGATGTTGAAATGTAGTACGCAAACGCGCCTGCCAAAATATTGACAGCATTGTCACTCGGCTGTCACTTTTCCCCCGCCTCTCTCTCTTGCTACCGATACTGCTAAAGCCACATTCCCGATCTACGTTTAAATACTTTAATAAATAAATCCAGTTTCTTTTTATCAAAAGTGTCTCTCATTTCATTAAAAATAATAAAAATTAATAAAAAAAAAATTCAATAGGATACATTGTGATCACTTAAAAATTTTATTCTTATTACTAATTGATTGAATTGGAGCAAGTTCAGTAAAATCCCAAGTTTTTTTGTCATCTTATAGTCCGATATTTTTTAATTAGCTAATATGTTCCAGAGCTATGATTGTTTAGTAAAAAAGTGAGTGACGTCGCGAACGGCTTGCCAGCAGTATACGTACGCGCAAATTTGCAACCGTAAAAATAATAAATCGCTCAAGTTCACTCTAACGACGCTGTGAGTGTGTGCTTCCGTGCCTAATACGGCTGTGTGCGTGTTTGCAAACAATAGTGCGCGCTGGATTGTGCGATATCATTCGATTACATCCGTAATTATAGATTGACTTTTTCAAAAGTGGGTAGGCTCGATTTGTTCGACAACCCTTATAGAAAAATAAATAAATACTATATTTTTATCGCGCCATCTAGCGGAGGTCTGCAATATTGAAATTTGCACCGTTCGACACACGCGATCCGAGATGGCTAAGTGCGCGGCTTGCGGCAAATTCCTATCACCGACAGGTGCCGCCACTTGTTCCACCTGCCCATGCACGTTTCATAAAGCGTGTGTGGCGATACCGGATTTCACGACGGTGGCTAAGGATTGGGTTTGCCCTGAGTGCAAAAAGAAGCTGCGCAAGGGTGACAACAGCAGCACTCCAGTGAAACCGATCTGCGGGATCCCCGCGCCTCCGCTCACCCATGATACTCAGCCGGAAGCTAACGACCCCTCCCTCCCGCCGACGATTGAGTCACTTCCGGTCGGGGACTCGGAGGTCCGGGGCTTGCGCCGCGAGCTCGTACAGTGTATGGCCGAGATTCGCGAGTTCCGTAAGGAGTTCCGGTCCTCCATGGCGGAAATGGGGAAACGGATGGACTGTCTTGAGCGGAGACTTGAGGTCGTTGAGCAAAGGGAGGCGGCGGCCCCCGCCGAGGCCCAGGTGGATGAGCTGCAGCAGGCGGTGATCCAGCTCAGGCACGAGGCGAACGAGCGTGAGCAGGAGGCTTTGTTATCCGACCTGGACATAGGACATCTTCCCGAAGAGAAGGGTGAAAATGTCCTACACACCGTCATCCTCCTCGCTGCGAAGATTGGGGTTACCCTGGAGGACCGGGACATTGTGTTTGCCGAGCGTGTTGGGTCGGCCGAATCCAGTAGTGCCGGGGAAGCGAGGGTCGGGGGGCGCACGCGCAGAGTTGTCGTGCGGCTGGCGCGCCGCCACCTGCGGGACGAGCTGCTGCGCGCCGCGCGTGCCCGCCGCACACTCACTACGGCAGACGTCGCAGGGGACGGGCCGCCGCGGCGCGTCTACGTGAACGAGCGGCTGACGCGGACCAACCGCCAGCTGTTCCATCGCGTCCGCGATGAATGCCGTAAGCAGCAGTGGCGGTACTCTTGGACCAAGAGAGGCCGCATCTACGTGCGACGGGCCGACGGACAGCAGGTCCATCCCATTCGGTCGGACGCCGACTTCAGGCGTGTTTTTGAGTTCGCAAATGTTTGAGTTGTGGATCAAAATAATTAAATCATGCACTCGTTATTATACAGATATTTATTTAATTTATGTACAATGTATAAATGCCGGTTATTGTAAGTTATTTAGTAGGAAAATACATTTATCTAGCATTAAAGAGGAAGAAATTTATATTCATCAACTTTTAAACTACAACTATTGTGTTAACAGAATCAATATACTATTTTCTAATAATATCATAATGTTTAACTTTTATTGTGCATCGTATTTGATTTGCTCTCACTTTTCTAGTAACTTTAATATCATTGACTATGACTAGTAAACACTTAAAAATAGGTTTGTACAATGCAGGTTCCCTCGGCACAAATCATGACAACATTATAGCGTCAGTCACGCATAATGATATCGACATCGTTGCGATAAACGAGACCTGGCTAAGGGCGGGCGAGGAGGGGCGCGCCCCCGCGCTGCCGGGGTACCGCTTGCGACACATCCCGCGGCCGCGCGAGGTGCGCTCGCGCGGAGGTGGTGTCGGGTTTTACATTAAACGGAATGTTAGCGTTCGCATCTGGCCTCACCCGGTAGAACCAAAGCACAGGTTTATTGAACAAATGTGGCTCACTATGACCCTTAACGGAAGGAAACTGGCGATTGGCACGGCATACCGTCCACCCTGGATGGACTTAGATTTATTTTTAGATGCAATTTCAGATTCTATTACTTCAATAACCAATTGTGACAATTTAATATTATTAGGCGATTTTAATATCAATTTATTGCATTACAATAATATTAATACTGAAAAAATTATGACTTTTTTACAATGCTTTAAACTTGATCAGTTAGTCACTAAGCCGACTCATTTCACAGAGACGAGTCAAACTCTTATAGATTTAATTTGCTCCAATTTGAGCTCGAATAAAGTCACATTGGATCACGTAGGGTCCCTTTTTGGTCACTGCCTTGTCGTATGTGAGTTCAACATCAGGCGAGTTAAGCCTAAACCATACACCATAACATACAGACCATTAAAAAGTATATGTGCTAGCAATTTTGATAAAGATGTGCAAAATGTAAAATGGAAATGGATATCGACGCTCGAGAACGTTAACGATATGGTTAACGTTTTTAATCGAAGCGTCTTAACACTATTTGACATGCATGCGCCTGTGAGGACCACCCTTATCAAACATCACTCTCTCCCTTGGATCACGGACACTATAAAACTAATGATGAGGTTGCGCGATGAGGCATCAGCGGATTTTCATAAAACCAAGTCTTCCATTAAGAAAGATTATTATAAATCTTTGAAAAGTACCGTAACCCAAGCATTATTTAATGAAAAAACTGCCTATTTTAAACATAATATAAACAGTAAAATTAATAACCCTAAATTATTATGGAAAAATCTAAAAAATACGTTATTACCCAAGAAAAATTCTGAGCTACCTCCGCAATTTAATAATCCTAATCTCATAAACTCTCATTTTTTGCAAATACCTGGCGCATCGAGTGTTACCATTTCACAACTGACGTACTTTGAACACCATAAATATAGCGATGCTATCTTTCACATAGAACCGGTTAGTATGGATTGGGTGATTAAAATGATTAGATGTTTAAAATCCAATGCTGAGGGCTGTGATGGCATTAATTTAAATATGCTAATATTGACTTTACCTCAAACGCTTGACATTATAAAAGATATTATGAACAGATCTATTACCACGTCCACTTTTCCTGATATTTGGAAGGTCGCAATCGTACGTCCTTTGCCTAAAAATCTAAATCCACTTGAATTGAAAGACCTTAGACCGATTAGCATTTTGCCATGTATGTCAAAAATTATGGAAAAAACCGTATGTGCACAGTTGACTGAATACCTAGAGAAAAATCGCATTCTACCTGAAGTACAGTCGGGTTTCAGAAAGGGACGTAGTACAGTAACTGCCTTGCTTGATGTGACTGATAACATACTTTGTTCACAAGACGAGGGAATGTGTACATTACTAGTATTACTAGATTTTTCCAGGGCTTTTGATTCAATTAATATTGACCTGCTAATGTCTAAATTAAATTACTATGGTTTTGACCGTGCGGCTTTGCAGTGGTTTAATAGTTACCTTAGTAACCGTAACCAATATATTAAATTGAGTTGTAATGACGGCTCTTCATTATTCTCTGACCGTGTGGCTGTCACAAGGGGAGTGCCTCAGGGGTCTATTCTAGGACCGGTCCTATTTATTTTGTACTCGGCCGATATAAAATTGCATATAAAGCACTGTAGATATCATATATATGCAGATGACATACAGGTGTACATTTCATGTAGACCATCCGAAATCGATAATGCGATTGTTAAACTGAATGAGGATCTGTCTGGAATAGCGAATTGGTCTAGAAACAATTGCCTTTTGTTGAACCCTGCCAAGACAAAGTATCTAATTTTTGGCAGTAAACGCCAGCTAGCGAGTATAACACCTACGATAGGTGTTACTCTTATGGATGAACCGATTGAGCGAGTCTATGAAGCACGCAATCTGGGCCTACAAATGGACTGTGACCTCCGCTTCGAAAAACACATAGCTGCCTCGATACAGAATTGTTTTTATAAGTTAAAAGTATTATACAAGATAAGGCCATACATTAAGGAAGATCTACGGATTCAGCTGGTGGAGTCACTTGTTTTATCGAAACTTAATTATATGGATGTAGTTGTTGGTCCGCGTTTGCTAGCCAGGACGCAAAAATTATTACAAAGGGTTCAGAATGCTTGTGCGCGCTTCTGTTTTAACATTCCGTTAAGGGCTCATGTGACCCCATACCTCAATAAACACTCAATATTGAAAATGAAGCATCGACGGAAATTACACCTTGCCTGTCTTCTTTTCGGTGTCCTTAAACATGAAGAACCCTCTTATCTTCATGAAAAGTTGACCTGGATGTCTAGTAGGAGGTCCCACGGGTCCCGGCAGTGTGCGCCGCAGCTCTCGATGCGTAAGCATAGCTCAGCTGTCTTTAGGGGTAGTTTCCGCTACGCTGCAACCAGGTGTTGGAATAACATCCCACCGCCGATAAGGAACCTGCAATATATTACAAGTTTTAGGAACAAACTTAAAATGTATCTTAGTGTTCACCAAAAGCAGCAAGAAGCATTAACGCACGATACAAGTGCTATCTAAGCGCTAACTACTTACCTTCCTTTCCTTCCTTAATTTCATTCTTTTTTAAAACACTTTTATTAGCTTGACTTGTAACTATTCATTCTCTGATGCTCGACGGTAGTAATTACGTAGTATATAGTCTACATAATCTATGGTAGTAATGTATGTATTTATTGCCAGTAACAAAAAAGTATATGGTTTTTGTTTATTCTTTTTTCTTAATTTTTGTTTTGTCTTGTTTTTTTTTATCATAATAATATGTAGTATTTGCTTTTGTTATTTTTGTGGTTGTATTTTTGTATTTTTGTATTTCTGTTTGTTTGTTGTTGAATGTGTGGTTGGGGTACCTCTGTGCGACGTCATCAAACGGTTCCAACGGAAGACCAGCGCTGGTTTTCTAACCAGCATTTTGCTGAGTTGGGGCCGATTTGCGACATTGACATTTTTGTGTACTGACACTGAGTTCTGTTACTGTATATAGTTTCTCTTTTTTTATATAATTTGTACCAAGAGTGTTGTTGTTGCAAATAAACATATATTCTTTCTTTCTTTCTTTCTTTCTTTCTAAAAGTTGGCGGTTGGTCTCCAAACCAGTAAGGATTTAATTGTTCGGTCTTAATCTTTGAATGTATCATTGATTACAGGTAATCTAGACCACCACTTGTGGCCTAGGACAGCGGCGGTGGCCGAGCGACTCTGGTCTGACATTGTCGCCAATCATAGCGCCGATAGATCAGTCTACGTCAGATTAAACAATCACAGGTTTGCTATTCCATTTTCTGAGGTTATCTTTATATCATCATCATCAGCCTATTACGTTCCCACTGCTGGGACTCTGGCCTTCTCTCAGAGAGAGAGAGTATGGGCCGTAATCTACCACGCGAGCCCAGTGCGGGTTGGTAGATGTCGCGTGCCCTTGAATGTTGTGGTTCTCGGACATGCCGGTTTCCTCACGATGTTTTCCTTCACTGTTTTAAGCGATGGGAAATACACATATAACTTAATAAGTCATAGGTGCGGGGCCGAGAGGATTCGAACTCGGTGTCGGCGCCTTGTAAGGCGCACGCGTTACCGTTCGGCCAACATAGCTCTTTCAATCAAAACCTATAAGGTTATATTATATAGTTTATATAAAAATAAGTCGGGTTTTCCTTCCTGACGCTATAACTCCAGAACGCACGAACCGATTTCCACGGTTTTGCATTCGTTGGAAAGGACTCGGGCTCCGTGAGGTTTATAGCAAAGAAAATTCAGGAAAAATTTCAACAGAAAAGCAGTATGTTGTGAAATGAAATCAAATTTTTCCATTTCAAATATAAAACAAAAAAAAAAATTTCTTCTTCTTTTAATCACCAAACGAAATGTTACATAAAACGAAGCCATCTGGTGGCGAAACGGAGTTCGCCGGGTTTGCTAGTAGTTTATATAGTTTACCTAGAATCATGAAATTTGACATACTTAAAGCAAGATCTAACAGCGCATTTAAAGGATAAAGTCTTAAGACCGTAAATATGTAGTTAACTTGAGTTATAACTGAAAAAACAACAATTTGTACGAAACCTTCGGTTTATACAAGTCCAACTCTCACGTGGCTTGTTTTACGATCCGTGCGCGTTTTCGTTCTTTGTGCCTAACATAATATTTTTGCACAAGTGTATAATTATTATACACTTGAAGTCAAAGTCAAACTTTTTTTGACAAAATAGGATACATTGTGATCACTTTAAAACGTCAAACTTAAAACTAGCTACGCCTGTTCCAACCTCCTTACGCCAGCAAAAGAACAGGCAAGAAACCCCCGGCAGGTAATTTTTTTGTTGCGATCACATTGACTATTTAATTCCTATTACTAACTAGCTGTTCCCCGCGGTTTCACCCGCGTGGGCTACAGTTTATCTTAGCGGATGCCTGCGTCATAACATCTACCTGCATGCCAAATTTCAGCCCGATCCGTCTAGTGGTTTGGGCTGTGCGTTGATAGATCACTATGTCAGTCAGTCAGTCAGTCAGTCACCTTTGAGTTATATATAATTATATAGATTGAGCAAAACTAAACTTATTACAGATCGAGAATGCTTCGAGTTGGTGTAAAAGTGCCAGCGATTTGGCCAGCATGGTGTTCGTACAACCCTGAGCAGTGCTTGGCGAAAGTCCGATGACCCGTGCGACTTGCACAATATTTGTTTTGGTTTGTTACTTTGGGAAGTTTGTGTAGCTCTGCAAATAAAAATCGGAAAATTTTTAAAGAAATATAACCATAATTTATTTACCAATATAATTATCTGCATCATAAAATTTTTAACAAACAAAAACCGACTTCAAGTTCCCATCGGTTTCTCTGGTTTGCCGTCATCAAACCCTGATTTCCTTATCATGGGACCACCTTTGAAATATCTTCTTTCCAACAAAAAAATAATTTTGCGAAACCGTCTATATTTGGCGGAGTTATGCCCGAACATACATACAAAAAAAAATACAAACATCCGAATTGAGAACCTCCCCCTTTTTTGGGAGTCGGTTAAAAATATTTAGTAACAAGTACTCAAGTACTTAACATCATCCTCAGGATGTCGCAATAAAATAGGTGCCGACAAAGCACATGCACAATCCAAAATGCATGATTGCGCAGGTCTTCCACAGGCGCCAGTAGCACTTCCCGGGGCCAGGGTCTTCCCAGTCCAGGCTCAGGGAGATGAAAGCGGGAAAGACCAGGGCCAAGTTTGAAACGCAGAAGGAACCGAGCTGAAAGAAAGTCATTTATCTTACTAGCTGCGTCCCCAGTTATTTCACATTTTCCGGGATAAAAAGTAGTCTATGTGTTTATCCAGGGTATCTATCAGCTATCAACTCGTGAACGGGTGCTGCTTGTGGGGTCTGGTCTGCTTTGGTTGTGATCCCGCAACTCGTTAATATTCATGTTCCCATATCCCAAAAAAACCAAACAAGAGAAATCTTCTTATTAGTAAAGCTAAATAAAAAATATCGGACTATTAGATGACAAAAAAAAAGCTTGGGATTTTAGTGAACTTGCTCCAATTCAATCAATTAGTAATAAGAATAAAATTGTCAATGTGATCGCGCCAAAAAAATTACCTGCCGGGCGTTTCTTGCCTGTTCTTTTGCCGGCGTAAGGAGGTTGGAACAGGCGTAGCTAGTTTTAAGTTGACGTTTTAAAGTGATCACAATGTATCCTATTAAATAAAAAAGTTTTGAATTTGAGTTTATCTGTGTTCCAAATTCCATCCATATTGATTTGGCCGTTTGAGCGTGAAAGAGTACCAAACACACACAAACACACTCGCTCATAAACTTTCGCATTTACAATATTATATAGCTGTGCCCCGCGTTTTCACCCGCGTCTTCCCGTAATCCCGCAGGAACCTATTTCGGGGATAAAAAGTAACCTATGTTTTAATCTAGGGTATCTCACTCAAATCCTTTCACTAGTTTTTGCGTGAAAGAGTAACAAACATCCATACATCCAGACATCCTGCATAACATATAACATTTTGTCCGGGAAGGAACCTTTCCTGCGGGATAGCAGGAAGACGCGGGTGAAACCGCGGGGTGCAACTAGTATTATAATAAATACAAAAGTAACCTAAACAAAATTATGTTGTCAAAACTGCCAAGAAGGTAGAAATTTTCCACGAATGGTCGCACTGGATATAATCTGCTAAACCCATCAACTCATCAACTCACCAAACCAATTAACATGGCGATGTCGTCCACAGCGATGGCGATAGAGCTGACGCCCACCATCATTGTCATCCGGTAGATCTTCTCCCAGAACACGTTCTCACCAAGATCGTAGTTCAACGAAACGTAGTACCAGAGCAGGTTGGCTGGGAGCCAGAAGTTAATGCCGAAGGTCAAGTACAACATCATGGCGAGAAACATTTTCAAGTTTATGGTAAATCTGTAAAAAAAACTCTTTTGACCACACCTGATGTTAAGTGACGATGTCAAAGGTGGTGCCACGCTAGACCTGGAGTGGGAACTGGCTCTCAAGCGAGGCTGCCGGAACACACCGATAGGTGCTTGGCGACAGATTCTTACCTTGAGGGTGGTATATAGCCAGGTGAGCACCAGAAAATGCCCTACCACCAAGCTATGGTTTCATCACGACGTTTTCCTTCACCGAAAGCTCAAGCTCATTGTAAGATTCGAACCCACGTCCTACGGATCGCAAGCCGACGTGACTACCACTGAGCCATCATCGCTTCAAAACTACCAAGCAAAGGTAAAAGACATTGAAGTGAACTTACGGCCCCCATGGAAAGTTGAGGGTAATAGGGGATATGCATTTATTTTCGAAACCCCAGTAGCCGAAGAATCCAATGGTCATCACCATTAGCAGTACCACCGTCATACCTGTGTACAGTCAGCGAAAAAGTTAGGTGATCATAATCGAGTTTACAAATACATACTAGATCAGTAATGTTTGTTTTTATTAAAACACTTTTATTAGCTTCACTTGTAACTAACTAACTAACTAACTAACATCATTTATATTATTTTATCCCCTATTTTATCCCCTTGGGGGTAGAATTAATCAAAATCGTTTCTTAGCGGATGTCTACGTCTACATCTACCTGCATGCCAAATTTCAGCCCGATCCGTCCAGTGGTTTGGGCTGTGCGTTGATAGATCACTATGTCAGTCAGTCACCTATGAGTTATATATAATATTTAGATATTAGCCGGTTTCATTAACCGATCTATCCATGATTGGCCCTACTGGAGATCGAAATTTGACACAAGCTCCATAGAAGTAATGTCAAGTTTATGTCAAACCAAAAAAAAAAAAGAAAAAAAAAGTTTAAGTTAAACCAAGTTTATGTTTATGTTTTGTGTTTATGTTTATGTTTTGTGTGGATAGGTCAGGTTGCTTATTGAAACCGGTCGTTTGTAAAGAAAACATTTTAGGGGTAAAGCTTGACATATTAATTGACATATCGATCCAAAACCGCGAAAAAGGGTTCAGGATTGATTATTAATTTCGAGTGCACCCTGTCTAGTCAGATCTGATCCAAAATCGCATACCTGCAACCAGAACCTTGGGGAAATCCTTGGGATTCTTCAGAGCGTTTTCCACGCTCAAAGTGGACAAAATTCCGTCCATTGCGAACTGGGCGACACCCAACAGTTCAAACGTGCCTTTTACGGAATTGTACACAGGTAACTTTAGTGGACTTCTGGTTTTGCCGGCCAAAGTGCCGTAGTACACCGTGGTGATTGTAAGAAGCACTGTGTGGACACAAAAGTGTTTAGTTAATATTGTGTTAGTACCAAACAATTAAAGCGCCTAATGGCAAGGAGTCGCCGCGCCGTCGTGAATGGCGAAAAAAAAAGCAGGCCAAGTGTAAGTTGACCTCGCGCACAAAGGGTTCCTTACATCTATCTATACTTAGGTATATATAAGAATCAAAGTCCTGACTGACTGACACAAACGCACAGCCTAAACCGCTGGTTGTAGACACTTGAAATTTAGAGGGTATGTTCGTTTTGATACGTAGGGGTGTATACTAAGAAAGGATTTTTTGAAATTAATTCCCTAATGGGGTAAAAATGGGAAACTGTAGCCCAAGCGGGTGAAACCGCGGGGAACAGCTACTTGTCTATAAAAAAACGGGAAAAAATTCACGCTTGTTGTATGAGAGCCCCCTAAATATTTATTTCATTCTGTTTTTTTTTTTGTATTTGTTGTTGTAGCGGCAACAGAAATACATCATCTGTGCAAATTTCAACTGTCTAACTATCACGTTTCATGGGATACAGGCTGGTGACAGACGGACAGCGGTCTTAGTAATAGGGTCCCATTTTACCCTTTGGGTACGGAACCCTAAAAAAGTATCAAAAACAATTCGTATTTCGTATTTACAATATTAGTGTAATTAGTGTGAAGTGTGATGGTAGTTTAGTGTGTGCGTGCGTGTGTAGCGTGTGTATTTATTATTGGCTTCCGGCGTAATAAAAGATGTCTACTAACCGGCAAAAAATTCTAACACGATGGAAAATGGAGCTAGGCCCTTGGCACTGGCGAAAACGACGAGAATCGAACAGGGCACCATAGTTATCGCGGTGTACACCCGGGAGGACGGTGGATCTTCCGAAATACCATCAGAACCTATAAAAAACACACACGAAAAAAATTGGAATTTTACTGACAAGTGAATTAATAAAAGTCCAGTAGATGGCGTTGACGATACATGATTTTAAAGATTTCACAAGAGCAACGTCCTACAATCTAAACTATCTATCTAGCTGTTCCCCGCGGTTTCACCCGCGTGGGCTACAGTTTATCGCGATAAAAAGTAGCCTATGTCCTTTCTCAGGCTCCAGACTATCTCTGTACCAAATTGCATTTAAATCGGTTCAGTAGTTTAGGCATGAAAGCGAGACAGACAGACAGAGTTACTTTCGTATTTATAATAATATTTTAGGGAACTGTCATGCTTGTCTCTTCTTCCTTGTATTGTAAGTTTTCCATCGCTCAAAAACGGTGAAGGAAAACATCGTGAGGAAACCGACATGTCCAAGAACCACAACATTCAAGGGAATGCGACATCTGCCAACCCGCACTGGGCCAACGCGTTTGATTACTGCCCATACTCTCTCTTTGAGAGAAGGCCAGAGTCCCAGCTGTGGGAACGTTAGCTGATGATGATGATGAGGTTCCGAGCCTAACCTATCCTCCTGACATCACCTCAGCAAGAACTAGGCGAGTGTTGTCTTTCTTCCTTCTTTCTTGTTCGAGGAACTTACCATCAATGAGTTGCTTGAGCGACAGACCCATCATTATCTGGTAGTTGCAGCAGGCGCCAAACAAGTGCATGCAGATGAATGCATCTACAATGTGCCTGCAGTAAAGAAATTATTTTGAGTCATCCTTAAAATCCCCGGAAATCATCTCCAGCATTGTCATCTTTAGCATGTATACATCTTAAAGGGTAGCATTTAAACACAAATCACCTGATGTTAAGTGACGATGTGGTCGAAGGTGGTGCCACCCAACACCTGGACTGGGAACTGGCTCTCATGTTAGGCCGTTGGAACACACCGGTAGGTAGATAATTATGCTTTTTCAAATCAACATCATCATTAGCCTTTAGCCTGCTGGACAAAGGCCTCTCCCAACGTACGCCACTGAGCCCGGTCTTCGGCTCTTCTCATCCAACTACTGGCAGCCACTCGGCGCAAGTCGCTCCACCTAGTCGCAGGGCGTCCTACACTACGTTTGCCAAGTCGCGGTCTCCACTCAAGAACGTCTACCCCATTGGTTATCGGTTCTGCGGTTTATATGATCCACCCAGCTTTTCAGTTAGTATATATAAAAATGTATAACATAACCATTTCTAAATAATCGGTAAGGTGATTCAGAATTGGACAGTCAAGTCAACTTCCAAGAGCTTTCAGAATGCTGTGGCCACTCACTCGTGTACTGTGTAAAAGGGACGCGACTATTTGCGCATGATTGTTGCAAAATCATCAGTGCTAAAGATGGTAACTATATAACTATTGGTTCTTTGTAGTAAAGGTCACCTGAACCATCTGCTGTAGCGCCTGAGCGGTAACCAGGGGCTGTGCTCCACTGTTATTTCAGCAAGTTCGCTGTACGACATGGTGCTGACTCCAACGCGGCGGTACATCTTCTGTGCTGCTCGCGTCAGCTCCTGACAGATGGGACTGCTTGAAATATATACGCGGTGTCACGATAGGTTTTTTTTGACAGCGTAATGTAGAAATCTCAATTGTTTTTTAAGAACTTGACTTCATTGTTCCCTCTTCGCCCTCTTCCCTATAATATGGTTGGGGAGATTGATGGCTGGCATAAGCGTGAACTCGTGAACGGCTGCTGCTTGTGGGGTCTGGTCTGTTTTAGTTGTAATCCCATAACCAATAATTGTTAAAAATGTTTTTTTGCATGTTTTAATTGTTTTACGTTCATGTTTCCATATCCCAATGTGCACAACCCTTTTGTTTTTAATTAGTTCATAGTATAATATAATTATATTGTGTTGACAACAGTACGGGCCTCGACCTTGTAGTGTAAAACTTTGATTACTAAAAAAAACCTAGATGTAATGTAACTTACATACATGCAATAGCCGATGATGACACCTAAAAAGACGTTCCAGATCAATGCTGACCACAGCCCGCAGTCCATATACGCTTCGTGTATCGTCAATATGCCTCCACCCAAACATCCCTTCACGAGCGATGCTACTCCTCCCTTGAAGCTTAAAGATAATTCTTTTTAACTTTTTGGTCTTACAGGATAGCGTTTGACCAGAAGTCACCTGATGTTACGTGACGAAGGTGGTGCCAGTGCCACGCTACACCTGGAATGACCTGGATTTGGAACTGGCTCTCAAGTGGATCTGCCAGAACACATCGATATGTGTTTGGTGACAGAATCTTAACTTGAGGTTGGTAGCTACCCAGACGAGCACTAGAAAATACAAAACGGTGAAGGAAAACATCGTGAGGAAACCGGCATGTCCAAGAACCACAACATTCTATGGCGTGTTAAATCTACCAACCCGCACTGGGCCAACGTGGTAGATTACAGCCCATACTCTCTCTCTCTCTGAGAGAAAGCCAGAGTCCCAGCAGTGGGAACGTAGTAAGCTGATGATGATTGTATCTTACTTGGTACTCTTAACAGCGCTCATGGCATGAGCAATTTCGAAGTCATCCTTGGCAGAATCGGTTCTAGACTTGAATCGGAACCTTGTAAATTTATCATCCGTCTCGTTTGGTGAAGTTCCCCCCTTGTGAAGCGACCCTTTGGACCTTGAGAACCAATCTTTAGCTCTCAAGAATCCAACTTTATTTGTTGGCGACGAATCTTTTGCTGAAGAACTCGAGGGTTTGGAGTCGTCATTACTTTCGATCTGAAAATGGATTTGTACTTATAGTACAGTTGCCAGCAAACAAGTTAAGATAATGAGTTGACCATGGCTGCGCAGAAACGATTTTTAAATCTTTTAGGTGGATGGAAGGGTGCGCGAGGGACCATGCGAGCACTAGAAAATGTCCTACCACCAATGATTTACCGTCACTGAAAGCTCAAGCTCTTTACAGGATGCGAGCCCATGACGCGTCTTTTTTATTTTACTATTTACAGGGTAGCGTTTGACCACAAGTCACCTGATGTTAAGTGACGATGTGGTCGAAGATGGCGCCACGATACACCTGGACTGGGAATCGGCTCTCAAGTGAGGCTGGCGGAACACACCGATAGGTGCTTGGCGATAGATTCTTAACGAGAGGGTGGTAGCTAACCAGACGAGTACTAGAAAATACCCTACCACTAAGCAAAGCAAAGTCTACTACTGATATATTATACAAGAAGTACCTACCTATCTACTTATTCATCTTATCTAACTTACTGAATCTCGTCGACTTGACGCATTGCTGTTTTTTGAACTCTGAAATCGGACAATGATTGGGGTATTTTATTTAAAGCTCTGCTTTCCACAGCCTCCCCCCGAAGGCGACAGAGGGGGCATGGCATGCCGATCTGGCATGAGGTACCCCCTCTGTAACGAAATAGTTAAAAATCGTCAAGGCAGTAATTTCAAAGACTAGCCTTAAGCCGTTCTAGGCTTCTAGGTATTGTATTTCTTAACAATGACATGCTGATAGTTTTAACAAGTCATTGTTGTTTATAGATTTTTTATTTTACTATTTACAGGGTAGCGTTTGACCACAAGTCTGATGTTAAATGATGATGCGGTCGAAGGTGGCGTGACGCTACACCCTGGGAACTGGCTCTCAAGTGAGGCTGCAGGAACACACCGATAGGTACTTGGCGACAGATTCTTTACTTGAGCGTGGTAGCTATCCAGGTGGGTAAAAATACCCTACCACCACGCTATGGGTTCATCACGATGTTTTCCTTCACCGAAAGCTCAAGCTTTTTATAAGATTCGAAGACACGACCTACGGATCGCAAGCAAACGTCACCACCACTGAGTCATTATCGCTATAAAAGATTTTGTTAAAAGTTTGCTTATCAGCATATTGTTTTGCATTTCTTCTGTAAAATGCAACTGGCTCTCAAGTGAGGCCAGCGGAAGATATAGAGTATACCTACCGGTAATGCGAATTCAATAATGTAAATTGTACCACCCATAATATCAAAACATCTTACATGTGGCGGCGTAGGAACCATTGTCGAGATAACAAAGTTATTAAGCTAGAAAAAAGTAAACAAACAGTAGTGCGGGAATTCTGATGTGTCATTATGACAGTACCAAATTATAATGTCATCTATGATTTAGTGACCTAAGAATAGTTTTCCACAAAGAAGATTCTTATAATTTTTTTCGTATAAGTATTTAAGTACCATCCATATGTACTCGTACGTTTTAACCTTTTCTGTGCAAAGATTAAAAATAAAAATAACCAACCAAGTGCAAGTTGGACTTGCGCACCAAAAGTTTCGCACAAAGTTGTTTTATTTGACGACGCGGTAGCCGAGTTGGTAGTGTCTCTGCCTGCGAAGCTAGCGGCCCCGGGTTCGAATCCCGGTAAGACAAATATATGTGTGATGAGCACGAATATTTGTAACGCGTTCTTGAGAGACAGACAGACGGACAACAAAGTGATCCTAAAAGGGTTCTGTTTTCCTTTTTATGTACGGAATCCTAAAAATCATTATTCTGATTTCAGCCTTAAATATTAATAAATTAAAAGTCTTTTAATCAATTTAAAAAGAAATAACACAAGTAAAAACACTTATCTAAACCTTAAAATGTAAAATAAAACTACCTATCAAACTAAACAAACTACTTAATCTAATAAACCACTACCAGTTGGCAACGTTCCCAAAATGCTGGCCGCATTGCCGCGTTGAACGGCAATGCTTATTCGTTGCGCAAAATAACGACCAGCATTTTGGTCACGGGTAGCATCGACCAGTCGCTTTGATATATCATTAAAAGTTGTGTAGGTACAGTGAAACAAAACAATGTAATGTATTTACAAATATTAATCTTTTATTACATAATAAGACAAAAATATCACCTTCTCACAGTTTTATATATTATTACAAGAAGGCACAATGCATTAAATGAATCAAACGTTACAACTTACAACATATAAGTAGCTATTGTAAGTACATTCAGCGACAAAAGTAGCTAATCATAATCAATTTTTAACCGAAATCAGTAGTAAATTTTTGGTGTATAAGATGAAAAAGAAAATCGGAAAAAATTTCATGTGCAGCTACTTTTGTCGTTGACTGTACATAAATATCGGTAGAGAAAACTAAGTTCTTGTCACATGACGCGTATTTTTTTAATTAGCTTAGTTGCTTTTTGACACGCACTTTAAGATTTTGCAATAAACTGTACGTGTTTTTTTCTACGACATTTCTTTTATTAGAATAATTTATACTGAAAACCACGCGGGTGAAACCGCTGGACACAGCTAGTGTCAGCGACAAAAGAAGCTGATCATACGAATATGATACACACATTTGGAAAATCGAAATTTTCCAAATGTGTTTTAGATCACTAATGTTTTTTTACAACTTTCAAGGTAGTGTTTGACCACAACACAACACACCTGATGTTAAGTGATGATGCGGTCAAAGATTGGTGTTTAAGATGATGAAGGTAGGTAATCGAAAAATTTGTTATTATTCAGGAACTTGCTTATTTCCTCGTTAATTAAGATTCTTGTGGCTATGTTTAATTAGAGATAAGTCAATTTTTCGGTCATGCGTAGGTCAAGCGCAATTTCAGATAAATAATTAAGATTTCATTGAACTTAAAATGTCGTAATATAAAAAGGAGATAAAAAATACATAATTATTATTTGTGCCAGTTTTGCCGCAATTTTTTTCTGTTCATTCTAAAATTTATAATGTACCTACAGTCAGCAACGTCAACGGCTCGTCCAATCCAAGAAAAGATACGCCATGTTTGATTTTTCATGTGCTTCACAAAATTATGAAAGTTCAGCTCTTTTCATCGCTTAATGTACGTACCTACATGATTTACAAATGAAAGTATTAAATTATTTGAAATCGAATGAGAAAAAATAAAGGAAAAATGAGTGGGCGTGACGCCCCGCGTTGAAGTGAAACTTTTAGTTTAGAGATAGAGTTCATTTTGTGCATTGCTTATTGCATATGTTGAACAAACGTGTACACACAGTACACACTGCGCGTAAGGTACGTATGATGCCTCGACAGAAAGAGTAAGAACGACTCTCCCACTCTTTCTTCTTAGCTGTATACCCATTTTGGTCCAGTTCGAACGGATTTACAGCCCTACAGCGCCTTAAAAAGTTTCACTTCTAAAACAAACTCCAATCAAACTGTATTTATCTAAAGATTAAAAACTATTTATTTATTTATATTCTGAACACACTAATAAGCGATGTTTAATACAATTAAGACTAGTAGGTAAAATGTCTACTAACATTAAAATATGGAAGATTTTGTGTACTTTAACAAGATGTAACTTCAGCTTTGACATAAACTGAAAATGCATGTGCTAAGTTGCTTCATTATTGGAAGACGTCCAATGCTGAACACGCCCTTCCTTTTACTAAACAGCTTTTAATGTACAAGAGATTTTTTTTATTTTATTTCACCTGATGCTACGTTATGATGTGTTCGAAGGTGGCGTCACGCTACACCTGGAATGGGAACTGGCTCTCAAGTGGGGCTGTCGGAACACACCGATAGGTGCTTGGTGACAGATTTATTGGGCTGACACAGTTTTTTTCGATGTTTGATTGTAGGAACGCGCTTTTTTTGTGATAGCAACTTAACACGAGTTTCAATAAACATCATTTACTTAAATTACATCCCCATATTATAATGTATAAGCACCTTGATATAACTATAAATATGTTGGTATTACTTTATAAAATGTAATTACAGGCACAATGTTATTATTATTCTAGTTTTAAATTGTAATTATTATAATAATCATGATTGTTTTATATTTAATAGTGTTTTGCTATTGTCATTATTATGGCAGCATCGTATGACTGTATTACATTTATCTACTATATAAAAATAAGTCGGGTTTTCCTTCCTGACGCTATAACTCCAGAACGCACGAACCGATTTCCACGGTTTTGCATTCGTTGGAAAGGTCTCGGGCTCCGTGAGGTTTATAGCAAAGAAAATTCAGGAAAAATTTCAACAGAAAAGCGGGAAAATCTTTTTTCACATACAGCGCCATCTCTGATACATGTACTACACCGTATTCTTCAACAAATGATTATTTGCAATTACAGATACAAGGACAAAAATAATCATTTGAATGGTTCAAAAAAAAAATTACTTCTTCTTTTCACCAAAGTAAATGTTACATAAAACGAAGCCATCTGGTGGCGAAACGGAGTTTGCCGGGTTTGCTAGTTTGCATATAGAAATGTACCTACTTATTTTATTATTATTAATAATTGTACCTCCTATTTAATATTTACCCTTAACCTACCTCCCGTCTCCTAGACGAATCGGACGAAGGGTTCCGTACCATCTATCTAAATATATTTAACTCAAAGGTGACTGACTGACATAGTGATCTATTAACGCACAGCCCAAACCACTGGACGGTTCTGGCCACAGAGTTCTGGCTGAAATTTGGCATGCAGGTAGATGTTATGACGTAGGCATCCGCTAAGAAAGGATTTTGATTAATTCACCCCAAGGGGATAAAATAGGGGATGAAAGTTTGTATGAAACTTTTTCAATTTTAAACCGCGGGGAACAGCTAGCTATCTATAAAAATGCCAAAAAATCACGTTTGTTGTATGGGAGCCCTCTTAAATACCATTTTATTCTATTTTTTTCAGTATTTGTTGTTATAGCGGCAACAGAAATACATCATCAGTGAAAATGTCAACTGTCTAACTATCACGGTTCATGAGATACAGCTTGGTGACAGACGGACGGACGGTCTTATAGTATAGATTCTCGTTTCACCGTTTGAATATTTTAAAATGGGCGCATTGTAACAACCCGTGTGGCTATGTAACATTTTGTTGTGCCTTTCAGTGCTTATCGAGGTCAAAAGTGCAACTTTTTACATTTGGTAAGTAAAAGAACTATCGCCAGGTGTTTCAGTGACGGGAGGTAGGTGATTATACGTTCACAAAGATATTTACTGAATGAGAAGAAGAATATTTTAACTTGTTACGCAGTACAGGCGATGAAGTAACAGTAATTTTGGTTCTTAGAGCTTTTGTATCCAATATTCGATTTTTTTTTTCGTGAAAATACTTACCAAAATAACTTTAAAATCAAATTAGGGATGGTTATTTGTGCACTCATTCGTAGGCGATACAAATTTGTTGTTTCTGTCTAAAATTTTTTTTCTAAAACTTTCACTGTGGTTATTTTATTACGAATAGAAATAATTGTCTTTTTCGCCTTCGTAATAAATTGTGTTCGTGAAATCTCGAATGCACAAGCTGTTATTCGTGATATTTCGAATATTTATTCGAAATTGTTGAATGAGATTCGAATGACTGCACTAGCGGTTTAATTTCAATCGAATTCATTTGTAATTTAATCTTTTTTTCTTCAAATATTTCGAACAAAATGATAAGCTAATTTTTTTAAACTAAATGTGATTCTTAATTACACTTTGGTAATACTTACCTAATTAAAAAAAACTAAATTAAATGTGAGAAATCGACTAAATATTTAGAGAAAAAATACATAAATTGAAAGAAGCAGACGTTTTATAATATGAATTCTAATTGTTATATTTAGCTGAATATTTCTAAGCTAAATCTGATTAACAACACTTTAAAATGAATCTAAACATTATAATAATAATAACGTCTACCTTTTTAAGCGAACATATAAGTTTTAATATTTATTTAATCTAATTTCACTTTGATAACTAAACAAAAATACATGTAAATTATTAATATTTACAAAAAACTGGTTTATTATAAGTAGCTGTCTTAGTTAGTAACTTAATCTGTATTTTTATATAATATTGTTAGTTAATAATTACAAAAGCGGTTCGAAAATAATCCTTAAAAATGAATTTAAATAAAAAAACACAAGGGAAAAATTAGAGTGAAAATGCTCTTAGAAATATTTTTTTAAATGTTAAGTATCTTTGCATTACAGAATCGTCCAATTTTTCATTAAATATTTACTAAATAAAAATAATTAGATACCTTAATTTAAATTCTGTACAATAATAGTAATTAAAAGAGAAACGGAACAGAGACGAAACCAAATGTACTTTTGTCATTAATCGTTTGTTTTTTATACTATTTACTCATACACAAAACTAACGACACATCTAATAATTACTACGGAAATTAAAAATAATTTTAAACACAGACATAAAAATTATAATGGTAAATCTAAATTTACTAATAAGTTATAAAAAGCAACTTTTCAGTGAACAATTGCAGTTAAACAGATATACGCAAAATTTATTTATTTAATTTAAGGTCACCCTACACTTGCCGTATCACCGTTCATGTTAAATTTAAACGTATCCATAATATTTTATTTATTACCAATATTGTTTCTTGATATAACATTTTCATTTAAACATAATACAGATATTATGATTCCCATTTTTTAAAAGTAGATTGCTAATTCTTATTTCAAGGTGCGTAGGAAGTATTCCTAGCAGTAATTGAGTCTGTCATTTCATATAAATACGTCACTCAAACGCTACTCAAGTATTGATCTAAGCTTGAATGTCATTTTAGAATTTTAGAATACGAACGTAAGTTTCCCTACAATATTTAAAAAAAAAACTTTAAATTTTACTAAAAATGCTGTACCATCGAAATATTGCATTATATTTAGATCTTATTTGATTTCGAAACATTGAGTTATATTTTGGTTTTAGTTAATTTCTCTTTGTCCTCGAGTTTATATCGTTATTTGAAGTTATGCTTGAGTAACGATTCATGTGCTTACTAAGCTTAAGCGTTACGCATTTTGAGTTGAGTAAATCTTAATGTGCGTATACGATTTCTTACGCACTTGGAGTGCATTTTGTGGTGATACGGCTCGCGTAGTTATCCTTCACTACAAACATCTTACCTCGATCGTAGAATACTTGAATAGTAACAATAAATAAGTTAGGCTATGGTGCGTAGTGCGCTTAAAGCGTTCGGACAAGAAGGTACATTAGAACGGTCGACAAGATGACGGACGACGGCTGAATGGAATGCGCGTTTGAGCCACGGAACACTGGAATAAAAAAAACAAACAATATTACAAGTTTGAAAAAAAGTGTGCAGTGTCAGTCAACATTCTGTCAGTCATTTGCTACAAATAAAATTATTGTCTATTGTCTATTCTCGATTCAAAAACAAAAGATATGCACTACGAATGATTCGGTCATTCGAATAATCTGCGATTTTTAATTTTCATATTCGAATGATGACTACTAATATTCATCATCATTAACAGTCCACTGCTGGACATAGGCCTCTCCCAAGATACGCCACTGAGTCCGGTCTTCGGCTCTTCTCATCCAACTATAACTGCCAGCCACTCGGCGCAAGTCGCAGAGCGTCCTACACTACGTTTGTCATAGTAATTACTAATTTGTCGATATGACAGTTGCCAGGCGACAGTCGCGTGGCGACGAACGTCTACCAGTATCGCCGAGTCGGCAACTGACGATTTATGCCCAGTCGTCAGTCAGTAAGGATGACGGCAAGCAGTCGAGTTCGTGCCATTAGTAACTGATGAAATTGATGATTTAAGTTAGTCATTCGAATGATCGAATGAAATATTATTTAGAAATATCAATGTCTGCGCTCTCTGGCGTTTTACACAAACATAAAAAACGCTTTCCAGCTAGCACCTCGCACCCGTGTTCTGTAGTGTGACACAGTGCGACACGGTGCTAGCTAAATGGAAAGCACCCATAAAATCACAAAAAACTGAGTTACAACTCACCTGACGCATGCTGGATGGACATAGATGGCTGAACTTCTAAAAATAAAAAGATGAAAAAAATAAAAAACGATGCATGTTATTAAATAAAAAAAAACATAAAGAACATGGTAAATTGTGCAGTGTAGTTTAGTACGTGATGAAATAGGATGCAATTAATAAAATTAATGCATTGCAATTGCCAAATGAATTATCGAAATAATCAGACCTGTGTCAAGAAAAATTTTTTAAAAGGAAAATTGCCACATTTCCTACTCATTAAAACTCAAACTCAAAAATATTTCTTTTATAGGATACCTAAAACATGTGATCATTCTAAAACGTCATTTTATACCTGCTCCAATTCAAACTTTTTTTTTCTTTTTTTTTGTTTTTCTTTTTTTTTTAGTCATAAAATATATAGTTTATTAAAACTAAAAATCACACTTTTATAATGTACTAAAATAATTATATAAAACAATTAAATTGACTTGTATTAGTTACGATCTAATAGCTAAATCAAAGAGTGTGGAGTACTTTTTGGTTGTATGTAAGTACTTTTAATTAACTAGTTAAAGGAGCGCTACTAAACGCTTTAATTATTTAATATTATATTTGAGTGCTCTACAAAAACGTGATATTACGTTTTTTTATATAATATATTTTATTTAAGTAACCAAGTCTATTGGATCTATTGGACTCGGCAAAACGAATCAAATGAGCCCAAACTCGAGAGGTTTCCTAGTAGCCACTAAAGAGTTCCACTATCCAACTCCTGGATTCATCAGCAGACCCTCGTTACCGTGTGGAGTTTGGAACAGGTGTAGCTAGTTAAAGTTTGACGTTTTAAAGTGATTATTGAAATGTTTTTGGGTTCGAATTTGAGTTTGAGCCAAGACGAGACTGGGCACGGCAAAGAACTAAATGGCAGTGAAAGCACTTACCAACGTCAACAACGACGGGATCAACGTTGTCGCTCCAGCTGTAGTCGTTCTCCACATTGACTGAAGCCTCGTACTTGCCGGGTGCCACCTGTTTCTCGTTCAGGTCTAGCGAGAACTCGTAGTGGTGGCTAGATGTTGAGGGAAGAGGGATTTCGAACTCTTTCCATTCGCCGCCCTGAGGGAGAACCATTTTACGATTAATATAGTATAGATCAGGGATCGGCAACCTTATGCCAGCGGAGGGCCACAAATGTTGCCAGGAAATCAGCACGGGCCGCATTTCATTATATGCCAGGGTTAAAAATCCAAATGCGTTTACGGTACGGCCGGAGTGAAAAAGCGTTCAGCGGAGCATTCAACGTTGCGTACAAGCGGCGAAAGAGCGTTCGCTCAGTGGCCTTAACCCTTAACTCAGGCCGTACACTAAGCCTTACTACAGTGTTTCTGGACTTGTATCTCTAGTGGGCTCACTCGCTCCTGTTTATGCAGTTGCCCAAATAATGTGAAACTACCTACATACATCGTTTCATCGTTTTCGGTTTGTGAACCTCGCGGGCCGCACCGAAACAGTTCGCGGGCCGCGGGTTGCCGGCCGCTGATAGATGGATAAAATAAATTAGACGTTTCGACATGGTGTTACAACTTTCAGCTTAGGGGCTTTTTTGGCGGCAATCGAATTGTCAACGTGATAATTTTGTTTATATTTCCAAAACTTGTGTTTCTTCGAGTGATAATGTGTAATATTGGTGGATTATTAACCATTATGTGTTCGTTAATGTGTACGAGTGTGGGAAATTGAAATAAAGTTGTGAAAGTGACTTTTCGAGTTGCTCCAAAAAAGTCCGTGTAAAGTTTAAGTAAAGCGCCACTACTTTACTTAAACACTATCCTCATCCCATCATCTCATCGTCATCATCATCATCATCATCATTTAAACTTGATTCAACTCTCTGAGTTTGAAATATTTAATACTTGACACTGGCAAATACACTAATCGTGTGACGCCATAACAAAACAAAAAAAAAAAAAACTTTCAGCTTCCAACTCCGCGCCGTCAAGAACAATAGTGTACAGATAGACTATGTACTAATATTATAAAGAGGGAAGATTTGATTGTTTGTTTGTTTGCATCGAATAGGCTCCGAAGCTACTGAACCGATTTGAAAAATTCTTTCACTGTTGGAAAGCTACACTATCCCGGCGGACATAGACTATATTATATTTTCAAAAAAAAAATAGGAATCCTTATTAAAACTACAATAATGGAACCGGTGTAAAAAAATTACCTAAAATATTCTTTACATCGCGTGCGCTGCGAAAACTGTTAATAATAGAATAATTAATTATTAGTAGAGCTTTTAGACAGGATTATGTTGATATTATTTGTCACCTGATTTTATAATTAATTCAATGATAATTAATATTGGTAGAATAATAATTGTATTAGACTGGCAACTACAAAGGGAATAAAAACAGGGCAACACCATAATAGACCTTTAGTCATACACGGCAGTTTATTTTAAGGAGGACTTTGAAATAACCCTGGGAATAAACGGAGCTCTGGAAAACTATGGTAAAACATCACCAATCTTGTATAAGTGTTCAAGACATTCACAGCACTATTGTTATGTTTTTTTGATCATTTTTGTATTTTGTTATCGTTCACTGTTCATTATAAGCCTTTATTATCTGTAATGTTCCGGAATCAGTTCATTGTCCTTTCACTACCTCCTTATTATCCATTTCATGCAGTCTTGTACGCAACTAAAAATTTTATCTTATCAAAATAAAACAATTATTTTATGTAAAAGGCTTATTATTTCGCCTACAGCAATAAGCTTACCTCCCCGTAATTCCTGAGGTGTGCTACGATGGCAGTGAGAGGCCTGTGCGAGTGGACCGTCCAAGTGATCTTTCCGCTGTCAGCGGTGAGGGTTTCCAGTACTGGTCTCTGCACCAGCTCAATGGAACGGTTGTGCTTGCCAAAGTCGTTCTCGGCCTGAAATGAAGGATAGAATTTTATTATGTTCCAAAATATTTAATTTATTATCTATCTATCTATAAACTATGTATAGAAATGAATCTCTATTTCCCTTGGTCATCGCATCACGTGAGTTCGTTGAGTCCGAGGAAGGTTGAAAAAAGAAACATTAAAAAAGTTGCCAGGAAAGTACTAAAATTTGGATAAAACGGAAGTCACTGAGAAAAAATTCTTGACTTTCCTTCTGAGTCTTACCTTCCAAGACCTTTTCCTTCCTTATTTTACTCTAGTTTTCCTTCTAAATCAAAAGGGAAGGAAATTCCTTCTGAGTCCTTCTGTATTTCGGAAGGTCTTTTTTCTCCGTGTGCTTTTTTCTTCTGAATTAGAAACGGCTGAACTATACCGATTCTGGTTTAGTTTTATTGCGTTTCAAAGGTAACTTGACCGAAAATGTTCGGAGCTATGATTTCCAGTTTTTTTTTCTCATCAAAAGTCAAAAGTCATTTTTTCTTTATTTAATAGGATACATTGTGATCACTTTAAAACGTCAAACTTAAAACTAGCTACGCCTGTTCTAACCTCATTTCATTTTTTTTTTCATTTCATTCATTTCAATTTTATTCTTATTACTAATTGATTGAATTGGAGCAAGTTCACTAAAATCCCATCTATCCTAACCTCGCAAGTGAAAGTGCCAAAGTCATCGTCGGCATCAGGAATGACTGTCAGGTTTGAGTGGGTTCCGTGAGTAGACACCGCGTACTCAGTAGACGAGTCCTCGATCAGCCTGCTGTTCTTGTACCAGCGGATGTGGAGGCTAAAATGAGAAGAAATAAAAAAAATTAAGCTTATAATACGTACTAAAATATGTAAAAGGCTTTATAAAAATACTAGCTGTTCCCCGCCGTTTCACCGGCGTGGACAACAGTTTATCGCAATAAAAAATTTCCTATGTTCTTTCTCAGGGTTCAAACTATCTCTGTACCAAATTTCATTTGAATCGGTTCAGTAGTTTAGGCGTGAAAGCGTGACAGACAGACAGACAGACAAGAGTTACTTTTGCATAATATTAGTAGAGAAGTAAGGATTTTCATATCCTAAACTTGTGTGTATTTCGGATGGAACCAAGGCTTGGTAGTTGGGCATTTCCAAGTGTTTGCCTGGCTACCTACCACCTAAGCTAAAAATCTGTCACCAAGCACCTATCGGTGTGTTACGGCAGCCCCACTTGAGAGCCGGTTCCCAATCCAGGGGTAGCGTGGCGCCACCTTCAACCACATCGTCACTTTACATCTGGTGACCTGTGATCATAGCTACGGTTGGAAATGCCCTACCAATGCTATGGATTCATCACGATGTTTTCCTTCACCGAAAACTCAAGATCATTGCTGGAAATTGGTAATTGGCTTCTAGATAATTGTTTCTATGACCTCAATGAATACATGACATTTAAAACAAACAATTTAATTTGACATCTCCAATCCCATCCAATCTTAATTTTAGTTCTGTTCTGACATATTAATTCTGACATTGTACCTAATTCACATTATTACTAATTATTTTAAATTGTAAACTTAAGTTGACATTCCACACCATTGGTATGGTAGAATGTATGACCAATTTTTATTTTAAGAACTCATATTTATATGTACAACATTTATACGAACACACAACCCACGGATTGCAAGCCGACGTGAGCCGTGACTACCACTGAGCCATCATCGCTTTAGAATATAGCTATGGTTTCATCACGATGTCTTCCTTCACCGAAAGCTCAAGCTCATTGTAAGACGCTCTGATCACAAGCCGACGTCACTACCACTGAACCATCATCGCTTAGTTGTTCTAAGATGAACTTACTTGGCATCGAAACGGGTAGAGCACTCCAGCACAGCCTCCACATTGATGGCAGAGTTCACCACAGTCTTGTGTACGTGGACACGGGGTTTGCCTGAAAACGACCATCATCAACGATTTTATAGAGTAAAATTGGTCAAGGACAAGCCTCTACTCGGAGGAGAGATGCACTAACTAAGTAACTAACTGAGATGGCGCAACGACCCAAAGTGAGTGTTGTCCTCCGATAACAAAAGACGCCACTTCGCTCTGTCCTGCGCCACCTCCCGCCAGTCCTCCACCTGGAGTGAGCGCAAGTACATAGTGACTTTACTATACTGATACCATCGATAGCTTATAACGAGGCAATACTAGGGACAACAATACTATCGATACTATCGATGGTATTGTTAAAAAAAACAATATCAAAAGTATCGATTATTTTAGACTATCGATAGTCTGCCAATTTGCAATATTAAACAATACTATTGTAAATTGGAAAACTATCGATAGTATAACGGCCGTTCCCTATAACCGATCCATCCACGGTTTGCCCTACTGCAGATAGAAATCCTACTAATCCCTTACTTATTATAAATGCGAAAGTAACTCTGTCTGTCTGTCTGTTACTCTTTCAGGCCTAAAATACTGAACCGATTTAAATGAAACTTGGTACGGAGATAGTTTGAATCCTGGGGAAGGACATAGGATACTTTTTATCGCGATAAACTGTAGCCCACGCGGGTGAAACCGCGGGGAACAGCTAGTATTAATAAACGTGAAAGTTTGTGAGCACTGATGTTTGTTACTCATTCACGCAAAAACTACTGAACGGATCTGAATGAAATTTGGAATGGAGATAGCTTATACCCTGGATTAACACGTAGGCTTTCTATCCCGGAAAAAGGTTCCTGCTGGATAACGGGAAGACGCGGGTGAAATCGCGGGGCGTAACTAGTTTGACATATAAGTTCCATAGAAGTAATGTTAAATTTCTATCTTTAGTAGCGCAAGCCGTGGATAGATCGGTTATAGGGAACGGCCGTAAGATAATCGATACCATCGATAGGCCTATCGATATTATGGCTTTTTCATATGAAAACTATCGATAGTTTTACCATCGATAGTTCGGCAACACTAGTACTAACCTGCAATGTTGACCTCGAGATCAGCCTGGGTGTTTCCGACACTGTTCAAGGCATAGCAGTAGTACTTCCCAGAGTATTCTCTCTTCACTCCCATCATGAAGACGCTGTTCTGAGAAAAGTTGCCGTCTTTCTCGCCCAAGCGCTCGTTCTGGAATAAAAAAACTCAAAATATGTAGTTTAAAAAAACTAACAAGCAAAAAACCGACTTCAAAGGTTTTCGCATGAATGCCATTGTCAGAGCTGGACCAAAATGGGACGACACGGGAAGCACCAACTTTCAAATAAAAAAGTATAATCAAAATCGGTTCACCCAGTCGAAAGTTCTGAGGTAACAAACATATTAAAATATTAAAACAGTCAAATTGAGAACCTCCTCCCTTTTTTTGTTGTCTACATTATTAATTGATGTGTTTTTTTATTTTGATAAATTTTTTTTGACTTCAGGCAGCGACCTAAATCTGGTTTTTTATTTGGAGATGTTTAGTTTGTATATTTAGTTTAATTTTCTATCCAATTGTATATATTTTGTTGTTTTGTCATATTATATCTAATATATTTATGTTACCAATACTTTTTTATTCTTTTTTGCATGCAACATACAAATTTGTACGCCAATTAAGGCAAAACGTGTGCGCTATACCTACTAAAATTCAACACCTTATTTATCCAAGTTTGACAATAAATTATCTTTATCTTTTTTATTTTAATACATCTGAAATTTATTATTGACCTGTTTTTTCTATATTATTGTTATTATTTTTTAAATCTATATTTGACATTAAATAATTATTATTATGCATGCAATTAATTAATAAACCTGTAATAAATAGAATGTAGTATGTTCTCAAAAAAAATGTTAATGAAATTATTTAATGATCTATGCTTATGCTATTGTACACTACTGTAGTGGTAGAATGTGTTAAGCGCTTTTATTACTGTTTTTATACCATGTTGATAAACCACATTCTTCAATAAATGATTATTGTATTCTATTCTATTCTATCTTATCTTTATCTTTTTGATGTCGTTTAAAAGTTGTTGTAATTAGCTCTAATTTTCAGCACTATCTCGGAGTCGTACTCTTATGAACGTCGTGTGTGGTTCTAATCAATAAGGTTATTATTAAATAACTAACACAATATGGTATCTTTAAACAATGACGTCAGTGTGTTAGACAGGCGTGTTGTTATCACACGTCAAAGTCGCTATCACTAGCTGTCAAGAACAAAAAAGCCGTCCGTTCTAATGTGACACCTAAGACGAGGTGACACACTACCCTTTCTATGTTCTGTGACACTACAGATAAGTTAGAGCGAAGGTGGTCGAACGGTAAACGCGTGCGCTTTACAATGCGCCGACACCGAGTTCGAATCCTTTCAGCCCGCGCCTAGCGGTTTTACCATCGCACAAGACTGTGATGGAAAACATCGCGAGTAAACCGGCACGTCCAAGAACCACAACATTCAAGGGCATGCGACATCAGTTCATTTCATATTTTTATTGCAAACTATACTGTACTGACAACAAAGGTGGTAAAAATCTTAAAAAAAACTATTAATTTTAATGGTAGGTATATGTCGCATGCCCACTAGAAAGTTTTTTTTTTTTACTATTTACAGGGTAGCGTTTGACCACAAGTCGCCTGATGTTAAGTGACGATGCGGTCGAAGATGGCGTCACGCTACACCTGGACTGGGAACTGGCTCTCAAGTGAGGCTGCCGGAACACACCGATAGGTGTTTGGCGACAGATTCTTAACGAGAGGGTGGTAGCTAGCCAGGCGAGTACTAGAAAACACCCTACCACCAAGCTATGGTTTCATCACGATGTTTTCCTTCGCCGAAAGCTCAAGCTCATTGTAGGATTCGAACCCACGTCCTACGGATCGCAAGCCGACGTCACTACCACTGAGCCATCATCGCTATAAAAATATATTTAGTTGAACGATATCAAACCGAATGGGACCACCACGGAATAATCGTAAGGTTCTCAATCAGCAGGTCGGCTAGCCTAAGAGCTTACCACATTCTCTCTTTCCCTGGACCAGATGATCTGCGGTGGCGGCTTGCCGGAAACCTCACAGGTCAACAGCAGATCGTCGTTTTCCATCACGCTGCCGTTGTTCGTGGCTGAGAACCCTGGAATACACAGAAGGAACTTAGTACTAAGTCATCATCATCATCATCAGCCGGAACTGTTGAACATAGACCTCCTCCTTTGAACGCGACCATGAACGGCTATTAGCCATTTGCATCCATCGGCTCCCTGCGACTCTTACAATGTCGTCGGTTTGATCCTTCAGATAAATTCCACGAAAAGCCCCTTCCTAAGGCTCGTTGCGCTCTTAGTGAAATGTAGGACACATTATCATCATCATCATCATCAGCCTATTGCGTTCCCACTGCTGGGACTCTAGCCTTCTCTCAGAGAGAGAGTATGGGCGGTAATTCACCACGCGGGCCCAGTGCGGGTTGGTAGATGTCACATGCCCTTGAGTGTTGCCAACCTGAATCATCATCATCATCATCCGGAAGAAGTCCACTGCCGAACATAGGCCTCCCCCTTTGAACGCCACCATGAACGGCTATTAGCCATTTGCTCCCATCGGCTCCCTGCGGCTCTGACAATGTCGTCTGTCCACCTAGTGGGACGCCTACCTACAGAGCGTCTTCCGGTTCGTGGTCGCCACTCGAGAACCTTCCTTCCCCAGTTAAGGTCTACTTACGGACTATCTTGGGAGGTTCCGCCATCACAACGGTGTGCTCGATGCTGACGGGAGATGTCTGGACCACTTCGCATTTGTAGACTCCAAGGTCTGATTTCTCTACGGATTTGATGAGCAGGTCTTTGGAGTCAGGGTCACTGGAATAAGATATGCAAGTTTTATTTGCAGATGTTTAGTTTTATATAGTTTAAATTTCTATCTACAGCAAACATACAGATTCTCTCACTCACTCACTAACTTTCGCATTTTTTATTTATAGAATTACTACTTGCGCCCCGCGGTTTCACTCGCGTCTTTCCGTTACATCGTAGGAACCTTTTGGCGGGATAAAAAAGTAGACTATGTGTTGATCCAGGGTATAAGCTATCTCCATTCCACATGTCACTCAAATCCATTTAGTAGTTTTTGCGTGAAAGAGTAACAAACATCCATACATCCATACATCCATACACCCACACATCCACACATCCATACATCCATACATTCATACTTCCATACTTTCACTTTTATATGATAGTATGATACTCATGAAGACATAGCATGTAAATAAAACTAAAATTTTTATTAAGATCTGTGATACAAGTATTTTTAATTTTTTAATAAATTAATAAATTAAAAAGTACTTAAACTACTAGCCAGCACTTACATGGAGTATCTTGACAGATCCCGATTGAAGAAAGTCTTCATCGAGTTAATGAAGTATAGATTGTTGTCTTTGTACCACTGCGCGACTGATCCGTCTGAAATAATAAAAAAAAAACATTAAGACAAAACAAAAATAATGTGTTAAAAAATATTTACCTCAATATTGATACACGACGCGGTGGCCGAGTTGGTAGTGTCCCTGCCTGCAAAGCTAGCGGTCCCGGGTTCGAATCCCGGTAAGGGCAAATATATGTGTGATGAGCACGAATATTTATTTGTACCTGAGTCTTGGATATTTCTATCTATATAAGTATTTATTTCTCTATATAAGTATGTATATCGTTGTCTAGTACCCATAACACAAGTTTCGAGCTTAATTTGGGGCTAGCTCAATTTGTGTGCAATGGTCCCCCGATATTATATTATATACTAATAAAGAGGTTTACGGCTTTTTGGGAGCAATTAAATCAACAAAAAACATTTTCTTATTTTCAAAACTTATGTTTCTTGGGGTAATAATTATTTATAATGTATGGATCTATGGAGCAGGCATCATTCAGTGCGCGACAAAAAGTATGTCTATTGAACCAATATGGCCACGTTTCCGGTGGCGCCAAAAACAAGCTCACGCGCGCGTGCTACCGGAACTTCCGGTTAACTGTCCAATTAAATATTCACCGAGACTGTGTGGCTTTTACTGTGTCTTTTAATTTGAATTTAAAATGGTATGATTGTCGTTGTAATAGTAAATGGATATCTGACAATTAATACGTTGGTTCTGATTGTAATCAGAACTTTGTTTTCAGGAATTTGAAGTCAATCCATCATCATCAGCCTGTATCAGTCTACTGTTGGACATAAGCCTCTTCCAAAGTACACCATTGAGCCCAGTCGTCGGCTCTTCTCATCCAACTACTGGCAGTCACTCGGCGCAATTCGTCGCTCCACCTAGTCGCAGGGCGTCCTACACTACGTTTGCCAAGTCGCGGTCTCCACTCAAGAACACGTCTGCGGTCTACCCCAACGGTTGTCGGTTCTGCGGGTTGGATGAACAGCCCAACAGTAGCTCGATAGCGCTTATTTTAAAAGGTCACTCATCCAAGTGACTGGTGACAAGAAAAAAAAAGGAAGTACTTACTCTCAGGATCTACTCTGCATTCTAATCTGACGTCACTTCCCAAAATGGCTGTGTAGACCGTCGGCCTTGTAGTGATGTTTGCTTGTATCTGTGGCGGTTGGTTTTTCACTTCCGGAGAACGTTCTGCTGAAACAAACAGAAGGTTCACCATCATCATCAGTAAGACGTCCACTGCTGAACAGTGAACAATTTCCCCCCCTTTGAACGCTACATTTTGCATCCATTGACTCCCCACGGCTCTTACAATGTCATCGGTCTATCTAGTGGGGGGGGGGGGGGCTACCTACAGAACGTCTTCCGGTTCATGGTCGCTAGTCGCTACTCGAGAACCGTTTTTCCCCATCGGTTATCGGTTCGTCGAGCGATGTGGCCTGCCCATTGCCACTTCAACTTGCAAGTTCTGTGAGCTATGTCGGTGATTTTGGTTCTATGGCGAACGGATCGGAAGATAATCACCAGAAGGTTAGATATCTAAAAACTTTTTTTATGCAACTGTGTGAAGGGACGAGAAAGTTACTCGCCTAATAAGGGTGGGTCACTTTTACTTTTTACAGTATAAATGCCATACAGAATTTTGAACTTCAATCGTTCAAAATCCTTCGCGGTAATTCACTGCGCTCGTCACCCTTAGAGTAAGGTGTTTAAATCTCCTTACACCATAAATGACCTGATGTTAAGTGAATATAAGGCCGTGCCACGCTACGCCTTAATTAGGAACTAGCTCTCAAGCGAGGCTGCCGGAACACACCGATAGGTGCAACGGATTCCTAGCCAGGCGAGCACTAGAGCATGCCCCACCACCAAGCTATGGTTTCATTCCGATGTTTTCCTTCACCGAAAGCTCAAGCTCATTGCAGGGTTCGAAATCTAAGTCTACTGTTATCTCCATCAGAGGTGTTTAAGGCTTCAATTCTATTCAAAGTACCTTCTTCAAAATCATTTTGGGGCTCGTTGTCACTGGCTTCATCAGCGGCAAATACATCGTCATAGTCCGTCTCTCGCCGGTGCATGGAGTGTCTCGCTTCTGTAACAAGAAAGAATTATGTTAGAAAAATTAAGGCACTAGTATAAAACTCTAAAAACGAACTCTTTCGCGCACCCTTCGATCCACCTAAGAAATCTTAAAATCGTTTCTGCGCAGCCAAGGTCATTAGCTCAACTTGTTTGCCGGCCACTGTACCTCATGCCAATCTGGGAATATGTTGTGGTAATAACAAATACTTTGCTTTAATTATTTTTTTGTGATCATACCCCCTCTGTTGCCTGCGGCTTGAGCCTGTGGATAGCAGGGCCTCAAAAGGTAATAAAGGACTCATTACTGTAATCAACGCATTCATTATCTCAAATACCGACTGCGTGTTAATTAATGTATGTAATACTATGTAGGCGTATATGTAATGAAGCAATTTACATACATATGTAAAATTAACCCTGTAAGGAGCTGGTGGTATCGAGGAGTGTGTAGACAAGTCAGTCTCCGTATTGGTTGAGCAAATAGCTGCGGGATTGTGGTACAAGCCAAAGAAAATTTAATTTAATTTTTCCCTACTCTCAAGGTAGCTTTTGACCAGAAATCACTCGATGTGAAATGTGGTCGAAGGTGGCGTCACACTACACCTGGATTGCGAGCTGGTGTATGTGGGTACTCTCCCTCTTCCTCTCTCTCTCTCTTTGAGAGGAGGCCAGAGTCCCAGCAGTGGGAAATGGGGACGTGACAGGCTGATGATGATAATGATGATGATTGCGTCTTATTGCTACACATATTTTTAGTCCAGTATAGAATTTGTTACTGTTTATTGATTGAATTTGTTTTGTGTATCCAAAATAAATACAAAATTATAAATTTGAAAGTGACTTTCTGCCTCTGTGTCTGTTTGTCACTTTTTCATGCCTTAACCGTTGAACCGTTCTTCATGAAATTTGGTATGAATACATTTTTAACCCTGGGAAAGGAGGAAACAATATGTTCACCAGCATGGACTTCAGTATATCTCATCTCATTTCCAGGTTTAAAACTACACCCATAATGTTTTTTTTATATGTAATTTAATAATTTTAACATGACATTTGCACGCCTGCTTGCAGGCTGAATACATTGGTCTACGTCTATTTTTTCAGCTCTTCTGTAATATTACGTATTTTAGCAAATAAACAAGTTGATTTGATTTGATTCATGAAGATCGGCGATTGCCTGTGACTTGTACCACATCTTCCGATTTCCGTGTGGGGGCACGCATTGAAAACCATTTAGCTACCATTTCTAATACTGTCCAATTGGTACATGTTTGGCTTACCTTTTAGGGTGATCAATGGTAGATTGTACATACAAACAGCAATTCATACTGTCTTGTTACTAGCTAGGGTAATAGAAGTCTTTATAAATGCCGGTAGTGGCGGTGGGCGGCCGTGTCTTAAGGCTAAGTTAGACTTATCAACCCGGAATCGTATTTTGCCGTTCCTGAAGCGATGATAGCTCAGTGACTTGGGACCCGAGGTCAAAACTGAAATGTCGCCAAGCATCTATGTACCGGCAGCCTTGGGAGCCAGTCCCTAATCCAGGTGAAGCGTGACGCCAACTTTGACCACAGCGTCACAAAAAAAAAACTGTCGTGGGCTCGAACCATGCAATTAGCTTGAGCTCTCGGTGAATGAAAACATCGTTGCTTGCTCCAATTCAATGAATTAGTAATAATAAGAATAAAATTGCAAATGTGATCCCAAAAAATTACCTGGCGGGCGTTTTTGCCTGACTTTTTGCGCGGCGTGAGGAAGTTGGATCAGGCGTAGGTAGTTTTAAGTTTGACATTTTAAAGTTATCACTGGTATTATTCTACTAAATAAATAAAATTTGATTTGATGAAACCATATAGAATCTGCAGTGGAAATGCGAGGGCAATTTTACCCTCAAAAAAGGGCAATTGATACTATCTTCATTAAAATTTTCACTCTAATCCGTCAAGCTGTTTCAGCGTCAATAAGTAAAAGAGTGATTCTATAGCAAGAAATTCCAGAATACGGCTGTCATAATGTAACGCAGGAAATTACACCATTGGCTAAAAATAAAGAAACATGACATCAGCCAAATTCGTCAATATTCAAAATGTCTCCTGTTGAATAATAATCAGAGAATGTCTGACAGTACAAAGGAAATGGTGACGCAATTGTGTTTAAATATGTTACTGGAATTACCCTTTCGCTTCACCTAGTCGCAGGGCGTCCTACACTACGTTTGCCAAGTCGCGGTCTCCACTCAAGAACACGTCTACCTCAACGGTTATCGGTTCGGCGGCTGACCAGCAGAAGGTAATGTGCAAACATTACTGATGATAATGATATTATGTGACCCAGCTACAAGCCAGGACAATCAGGCCCCTTTTGTGTTTAAGTAAAGTAGTGGCCACATCGCTCGACGAAAGATAACCGATGGGAAAGAAAGGTTCTCGCGTGGCGACCACGAACCGGAACACGTTCTGTAGGTAGGCGTCCCACTAGGTGGAGCGGGGACATTGTAAGAGTCGTAGGGAGCTGATGAATGCAAATGGCTAATAGCCGTTCATGGTGGCGTTCAAAGGGGGAGACCTGTGTTCATCAGTGGACTTCTTCCGACTGATGATGATGATGATGAAAGTAGTGGCACTTTACAAGGACTTTTTGGGGCACTTCGCTAAGCACAAGTAACATTATCACTTCTTGTTACATTTAAACTTAAGAGTGTAAAGTTTTCAAAAGTAAATGTTTATGGAATGCCCATCATCATCATCATCATCATCATCATCATCATCAGCCTGTATCAGTCTACTGCTGGACATAGACCTCTCCCATGTTACGCCACTGAGCCTGGTCTTCGGCTTTTCTCATCCAACCACTGCCACGCGGCGCAAATCGTCGCTCCATCTTGAAATGCTCGTCGTCATTGAATCCAATGCTAAAAATAACGACCAAATTCAACAAGTGAATGGATCAATGGGTATCTGAATGCCGTACACATTCAGTACTAAGAACTTAAACTAAGCTACAAACGATCGGCTTCCTCAAAACATTGTAGGAACTCATAATGTAGCATTACTGAACATTGTCACGATATGCGACAGGGCATTCTTACTATCTGCAATGGACTCCTTGCATTACAATAAGGTTTGGTAGAGACTGCTTGTCGTCCAGCGGTTGGGTCGTGGCATAGTAATTTGATTATTTTCTTGTATGATATAATCATCATTTGAAGCGATGACGGCTCAGTGGTAGTGACCTCGAAGGACGTGGGTTAGAATCTTGACTTTGAGCTTTCGATGAAGGAATACCTCGTGATGAAACCATAGCTTGGTGGTAGGGTACTTTCTATTACTCGCCTGGCTAGCTTCCACCTTCAAGTTAAGAATCTGTCGCCAATCACCTTCCGACAGCCTCACTTGAGAGCCAGTTCCCAATCCAGGTGTAGCGTGACGCCATGTTCAACCACATCGTCACTTAACATGAGGTGACTTGTGTTCAGAGTCTACCATGTAAGTTGTAAAAAAAACATCAGCCTATTATGTTCCCACTGCTGTAATTCTGGGCTTCTCTCAGAGAGAGAGTATGGGCCGTAATCTACCATGCTGGCCCAGTGCGGGTTGGTAGATGTCGCATGACCCGCAATGTTGTGGTTATTGATACCAGGACTTAATGAATCCGGGTGGAGTCTAGTCTAAGCTTTTTATCATAATCAGCAGCCCGTGTTAGTCCACTGCTGGACGCAGGTACGCACTGAGCACGGTCTTCGGCTCTTCTTTCTTATGTACCACTTGGTGCAAATCTTCGCTCCACCTTGTCGCAGGACGTCAAGTCTAAGCTTTTACCATCCGGTTAAGATCTGATTATATTAGATGGTAACCCTAGCTCCGGCTGTTTGCCCAGTAATAATATCTAATAATAAATCGGAATTATTTGAGCAGCTGTTACGATGAATCATGACTCATGAGGGAATAAAAATAAATCATTTTCTAAAGGGTGGTCGTTCAAGTACTCTAAGTCATAAGTGAATGCACTTGAGGTTCTAAAATACGAAGTTGTTTTTACTTTGTGCATTTACTGCGAAATTATAAAATGTTGTACATTATAATATTTAACATATTGGACTAGTCAAAACGAATCTTATGAGTCCAAAATCGAGATGTTTACTAGTAGCCACTCCTCGTTCCATCATCATAATATCATCATGTTTCGTCATAAGGATACATGTATTATAAAGTTAATTTCGATACTATAATTAGAAGTAGGTTAAGATTGACTTCTAAGATTTTACTACATTGTTTGTTAGTTAGTTACAAGTGAAGCTGAAGAGTGTATTAAAACGATAAAAAAGAAGCAGAAATAGCGGTGAAAAATTGGAAAGTGGACGACTTAAAAATTTCAAGCAATCCGTTTAGCCCCACCAACTTTGTGGAGCCAAGTCTACTAAAAATTCTACTAGAGGAAAGAGGCTAGGAAGAAGCAATGGAAGGGCCCAAAATGTCCATAACATTAAATGGTGCTGCGATAACTCAACCACTTTCTCCCTGCTTTCCCCGCCTAGTAAAACACATGCGGGAAAGTCTACCAACAGTGTAATTAGACAAAACCGGGCCATTTCAATTAATAGCAATTAACAGAACTACTGACGAACGGACTGTGGAGCCAATTTGCTATAGATCATCCGACAGATGCTTGTTTTGGGTTCGGGGAACGTATTGACATAGTTTGGGTAATTTTCGTGGGACAAAGAAAGTGGCCTTTTACTCCTTACCAGAACATTCAAGGGTATGCGACATCTACCAACCTGCACTGGGCTAGCGTAGATTACGGACCCTCCTTAGGTACTGCGGCCCAGCACCCTAGGGCCTGCCGCTGGAGGACGGGGAAGTAGACTGCTATGCAGACCCGGAACCGTCCCCCCACATTAATTTTGCTTGGCGGCCAGGATTGCTCATCGTGGAGGTTTTAGTTAGGGTGCAAGTCCCACATAACCACTCGGCTGACCCCATCGGCCGAGTGGTATCCATCAGGATTTCCCCACATAAAAAAAAGATTACGGCCCATACTCTCTCTCTGAGAGAAGGCCAGAGTCCCAGCAGTGGGAACGTAATGGACTGATGATGATTAGGATAGCGTTTGTCCACTGATGTTAAGTGACGATGTGGTCGAAAGCGGCGCCTAGCTACTCCTGACGTCAATGTAGGCTGCCGGAACACACTGGTAATACTCGCTTGGCGACAGATTCTTAACTTGAGCATGGTAGATATCCTGCCAAACAGTAGAAAATACCCTACCGTCAAAGCAATGGTTTCATCACGATGTTTTCCTTCACCGAAAACTCAAGCTCATTGTAGATTTCAAACCCGCGCCGAGCCATCATAAAATAAAATAGCAAAACAGATCTTGTTGAAATTTGCTAAGGAAATAGTTTGAAGCCTTGGAAAGGACATAGGAAACTCTTTATTGCGATAAAATGCAGTCAATGTGGGTGAACACCTCGTATGAAATAAAGAGTAATTTGTCTACTAGAATCTAAATCACAATTTGTATAAACAATTCTTTAAAAATACTCTCACACCTACATTTAGACAAACAGATTAAAATCTTAACCCTACGTCGTCTTGCATTCCGTCACGCCCGCAGGGTCAAATTGACCCCAGAATTCAACAAACGACTTTCGGCTATCGGACTTTTATGACCATTGTATGACTCCTCATAAAATAGAAAATTAATAATTATGAAGTTAGTAAATCGGTTTTATTTGTAGGTTTATACCGTTTTTTATTAGTAAACACAGACTAGGAGTGAATACATAAATACAGATTTGGTTTTCATCATGTAAGGCCAGTAAAAAATTGTTTCTTTACGAGAAAAACAAGCACGCCCATGTTGGATCATTGATTGCTTGCTTTATTTTTTGGTCTATTACGTTCCCACTGCTGGGATACAGGCCTCCTCCTGCTACGAGCACTTTAAGGCATTGTCATATATCCTACTAATATTACAAAATATGTGAAAGTTTGTGCGGATGGATGGATGTTTGTTACTCCTTCACGCAAAAACTACTGAACGGATTTTGACAAAACTTGGTATGGAGATAGTTAAAATTCTGGAGAAGAACATAGAATACTTTTTATCACGTAAAATTGTAGTCCACGCGGGTGAAACCGCTGGGCGCAGCTAGTAGTCAATACGCCTCGAGGTTTTATTTCCCTTCAACAAAACATAAGACCTGCTTTCAGCAGCGCTGCAGGTCATAAAACAGACATCGTGAAATGAAATTGGCATGTCACATATTGTTACGACTTATGTACGACAGTGGTTACCTATTAACTATATTGCCACTCAAATAAAAGTCCCATAAAATTATCGTAGCTGCTGAGTTGTTAGGGTACAATTTGACCCCAATTCGGTAGCACCACTTAATTTGCGAGCGACCTCATAATAGGTTAGGTACCTAATCAAATTAGCGAAATTTGTGATGCCGTGACCTGTCGGTTTTTATTTTTATGATATTTATTAGGTCTAATATGCTTGGAGAATATAGCTTTTGATACGGTGTGATCACGCTAATACTAAAATGAAATGTTATAACATGACATATCGATCCAAAACCGCGGATAACGGATCGGATCGATTATTAATTTCGGGCATATGCTAGCCTATCTGTCAACCCGCACTAGACTCGCTTGGTGGATTATGACCCATACTCTCTCTCTGAGAAAAAGCTTGTGTCCCAGCAGTGGGAACGTAATAAGCTGATGATGGATAGTACAGTAAATTTGTAAGACGTAAAATCGCTCTAGACGAAACAAATTAGCGCAGTCAAACTGTGCCAGATGGTCTAATTCTCAGCAATCCCGGCTTAGCAATTTAGGCCAGGGCCGAGCGAAATTCGAGGATCGGCCTTTTCAATTTGTGTTGCCAATTTACTATCAGTCATTTGGTGGCAGATACCTGATTTAGATTCGTTTGAAATTATTGTTAAAGTTCTGTGGAATTAAATGTCCTGTAACCTAATTTCTGTTTAGAGGTCAACAAGACGCACGGAAACACGTTATCCTTAAGAGGACGCCGTGATAAATAATGAATCTGAAATCAGCACCATACAAAAACGCAAGCGAGCTGACTAATGCCGTAAGGTTGTATGCGTCATAAAAAGCTTTTTTTCGTTTAAAATGAAAACTATCATTAATTTTAAAGAACTAAACCTGTGTAGCTCTTTGAAGAATGTGTATATATCATACAAAACTCTTAAATCGGTTTTGTATGCCTGTAAAATGAAAATTTTTTTTTTTAGAGGGCAGTTTTCGAACATTGTTTCTCTGCTATGAAAGTTAACCAATCGTGTTATCCTTCCGAAAATTTAATGCCATAAACATGATCTTTAATGTACATAAATATTAGCTCTCTATGTTTTGTAATTGCTGAGAAAAAAGGAGATCCCTGCAGCCAATATTGCCAATTCGTCGTCTTAAATGATTAATTCTATCTATATAAGTACCTATATAATAGGCTAGGCCAATTTGTGTGCCCCAAATTAAGCTCGAAACTTGTGTTATGGGTCCTAGACAACGATATACATACTTATATAGAGAAATAAATACTTATAAGATAGAAATATCCAAGACTCAGGTACAAGTATTCGTGCTCATCACACATATATTTGCCCTTACCGGGATTCGAACCCGGGACCGCTAGCTTCGCAGGCAGGGACACTACCAACTCGGCTACCGCGTCGTCAAAATTGTGCTCGTTAACAATGTGTATGTACAATTGAAATATATCAAAGCTCACAGAGCTATCACAATGTGCGCACATTAGTACAAACCTAGAAAGGGCCATTTCCTGTGTCCAAAGTTACTGACCGCTTGCCTATTTATAACTTGAGCCAGCTTTGAGTTCGAGCACTTCACTTGAATAGTAAGTATCTCTTTAAACTTCCAACAGAATTAAGCTTTGATTTAAGATAAGCTTTTGACCGCGTATTTATTTTAAAATCTGTACCGAGTCGAAATGTTAGTACAAGTTTTGAAAACGATAAAAGTTTTCGTGAACGTCGACGTTTACCACCGCCGACTTGTCAAAGTGGCAGCTCGATCTGCTTAAATTCAAAAAGTAACTCAATAACATTGTTGGAATATGATTGTAACGATTTAAAATAACCCGTATTAACGATTTCAGTTCCTCCAAGTCTCGGTAAGATTCGCTGAAAAAATATGTATGGATGGAAACGAAAACTTTTATAATTTTTGTAAACTATCAAAACCTGTACTAGGGGTACTGGAGTGAAAAGTTAGCTAGACTGGGTTAATTGTGTATCTATATTATGTACCATCTATTTATATTTATTTATTTTATTGCCTTTAACATGCAGTGTAGGTATATTAATATCATACCAAGAAAAAATAGTTTTTTATATAAATGTACAGAACCCCCCTAGCTTTTAGCGACGACGCGGTAGCCGAGTTGGTAGTGACCCTGCCTGCGAAGCTAGCGGTCCCGGGTTCGAATACCGGTAGGGGCAAATATATGTGTGATGAGCACGAATATTTGTTTCTGAGTCTTGGATATTTCTATCTATATAAGTATTTATTTCTCTATATAAGTATGTATATCGTTGTTTAGTACCCATAACACAAGTTCGAGCTTATTTTGGGGCTAGGTCAATTTGTGTGCAATGGTCCCCCGATATTTATTTATTTTTATTTGATTTTGATGTTCATTTATTTGATTTTGATTGTATTGCACCATGTTTTTATGCAAATAAACACTTTTCATTTGATTTGATTTAATTACTGAATCATTTTCGCAAATGTTTTCACTTACAAATAGCTCTGAATGACATTAAGCTATGTTTTATACTGATAACGTAGACTTTTCAGTAAGGAATCACAATGTTAGTAAGGCAAGTCGGAGAAAATTTTGACAAATGGTCGCTTTATCAGATTACCATAGCAGTATTAGGAAAATAATAAAGGTATGCAGCTGACGCGCTGGCTAAACGATTTCATTAGAGTTGATATAACAATTCATCATCATCATCAGCCACTGTCCACTGCTGGACACAGGCCTCTCCCAAGGTACGCCACTGAGCCCGGTCTTCGGCTCTTCTCATCCAACTACTGCCAGCCACTCGGCGCAAGTCGTCGCTCCAACTAGTCGCAGGGCGTCCTACACTACGTTTGCCAAGTCGCGGTCTCCACTCAAGAACACGTCTACCCCATCGGTTGTCGGTTCTGCGGCTTATATGACCAGCCCACTGCCACTTCAGCTTGCTAATTCTGTGGGCTATGTGACTTTAGTTAACATTAATTTATATTTTTTTATATCCTACTAAATAATTATTTTGTGATTTTGACTCGTCCAAACCAAGTTAGTCGGAAAGCGGTGACAAATTCCCATAACCGTTAGGTCTCGTCACTTGTCCAAAATGAACGTCATTAGCTTTACAGCTCTAATTAATGACGTCATAGTACTGGGAACGGATGCAGTACAGCTATATGGTATTTTATTGTTCATACTAGCCCAGATGAGATGATAAGCGATTAACCTAAAAAATCCGGTATTATTAATCTCGTACATTGTTATTAAAAGCGGTATGGTTGTAGTAATTGAGCTCCTTGTAAGGGCTCGTTTTGAGAAGTACCCAGAGCAAATTATTGAACTAAACTGAGCTGAGTAAGGATGATACTATGGTAAATTAGAAGCAATGAAACAACAAGTTGGCAACACAACTGATTTATTATCCGTGTACCCCGAAATTCTAATGATACAATATGCAACAAAAAATATTTACTTAAATAGAACACACACATATTAACAGTAAATAGAAGCTACCGACTCCTGAAACACAGTGAATACTACTTTGGAAGTAATTGGAATACTACTTTAGAATGAACACTTTTAACTGGTGGAAATGTTTTATGTCAATAAATGGTATTTATTTTCAGAAGTTGAAGTTTAAAGTTTTGTGTGCACTGTACTAATGCACAAGCGTGGTAAATACCATCAGGTGGGTGCCGTCGAAATTACGGAGTTACAAATGAATTACAAATGAGGATTGACACTTATGCCTCAAAAACATAATGTAGTGTTCCGTTATCTCATTACAATAAAAAAAGATACTGTATCGGTATTCATACCGGTTGAAATAAAATTCGGTCCTTTACAGGCTGTGAGTCACGGGGTTTTTGAGAGATTTCTTGGTATGTACCTATCTACATTTTTGTGGTAAAAATTGTGATAACCTTTTTGCTCATAATTTTTCTCTATACAACTACCTAAACATTTTTTTCAGTTTGTTTTACCTAAATTTGGAGGTTCTACATTTTTTTTGTTTTTACTACTTACGCTACCCTGTAGCATTTGACCACAAGTCACCTGATGTTAAGTGACGATGTGGTCGAAGATGGCGCCACGGTGCACCTGGACTGGAAACTGGCTCTCAAGTGAGGCTGCCGGAACACACCGATAGGTGCTTGGCGACAGATTCTTAACATGAGGGTGGTAGCTAGCCAGGCGAGTACAATACCTTACCACCAAGCTATGGTTTCATCACGATGCTTTCCTTCAACGAATGCTCAAGCTCATTGTAGGATTAGAACCCACGTCCTTGAAGTCACTAACACTGAGCCATCATTGCTATGAAATCGGATACACGGGTTATTTTAGATTGTTTTATTAGTATTCTAAGAAAGTTTTCAAGTTACTTTTTGAATTAAGGCAGTACGAGTTGCCACTTTGACAAGTTGGCGGTAGTAAACTTTGACCTTTACGAAAACTTTTATAGTTTTCAAAACTCGTACTGGGAGTAGGTACAGATCTTTTCCATACGACCACATGCAACTTTTACCATCAAATAGGATAAAAAGATCGTAACATCGAGGAAGTGTTCGCATTTCTGTTCTGAGAATTCAATTTGGGTCAGTCTATTTTAGATGTGGGCAAAATTAAGTTTCTTCGCGTCGGAATTTATTAATTTGTTCCATGGTGTCTTAGGAGTTAATAGATGACAGTTTGTGCTTACATAATGAGTTTTGGGATTTGGATAGAAAAAATGTATTTTTATATCATTAACAGTTGTGCCTGAAGTGTGGACTGCAGTTTATTGCGATAAAAAGTATCTTATTTGTGTCTAAGCTATCTATAACAAATTTTATCAAGATTTGTTCAGGGGTTGAGGAGTGAAAGGGTAACTGACAAAAAGAGGTACAGAGAGGATCACTTTCAGATTCATACTATTACTAGCTTTTCCCCACGGTTTTACTTACGTGGACGTTCCCACTGCTGGGACTCTGGCCTTCTCTTAGATAGAGTATGGGCCGTAATCTAATACGCGGGCCCAGTGCGGGTAGGTAGATGTCGCATGCCCTTGAATATTGCAGTTCTTGGACACGCCGGTTTCCTCATGATGTTTTCCTTCACCGTTTTGAGCGATGGAAAATTGCGGGGCTGAGAGGATTCGAACTCGGTATCGGTGCCGTGTCAGGTGCACGTGTTACCATTCGGCCACCATTGCTCTTTCCGTCATTGCGTCTCAACAATATAATAAAAAACAAGTGGCTTGTTAATACCAATATAAATCTTTACTCGTTACATTTAGGAGAGCTCTTAGACAAATAAATCTTACCATAGTGTGAGTGATGAATGACTATGAGAAATACTTACCCTGTGAGTCATTTCTACTTGTAAGTACCTTTGTTTGTTTGTAAAATTGTAACTCACTAGTTGCGTTCAGCGGTTTAAGACGAGGAATCGGTAATATTGGCTGCAGGGCACAAAACATACAGAGCTAATATTTATGTAAATTAAAGATCAGGTTTTTGACATCAAATTGTCGGAAGGATAACACGATTGGTTAACTTTTATAGCAGAGAAGCAATGATCGAAAACTGCCCTCTAAAAAAAAGATTTTCATTTTACAGGCGTACAAAACCGATTTATGAGGTGATTTTTTTTTGTATTGTATATACACATTCTTCAAAGAACTACAGGTTTAGTTCTATAAAATTAACGAGAGTTTTCATTTTTTGACGCATACCACCTCACGGCATTAATCAGCTCGCTTGCGTTTTTGTATGGAGCTGATTTCAGATTAATTGTTTAACACGGCGTCCTCTTAACCCGTGTTGTCCCGTAAGTCCCGTTGTCCCGCACGAGCCGGGATAAAAAGTAAAGTATAGTGTTGCGATTGGTTAGCTATCGATAGTATCGATACTATCAAGGTAGTACCTTGTAAGTTGTAGAAAAAAACCAAACATTAGAGACCTACAACCCATTAGAAAATCGAGTACGATCAGCTTCTTTTGTCGCTGTCTGGACAAACAAAACAAAACAACATCGCTTCGCGTATATATTATTATGTGTCACACATAATTAGCAATTACACAAGCGCGTATAAATATATGGATTTTCCTCAGAAACATGAATAAAAACAAAGAAAATGGAAAAATATGTTATTCTGCCGGCAACTCAGGCCTCAAGGCCTCACATGAGTCATACAATTTATGTAGTAATACTAGTAATAATATTTTTATGTCATCGCCGGCACTTTTAGCATGATATCATTCGCTTTTATTGCGTCTAGAGTTAAGATGTCAAAACAAAAGTACCGATACTGTACTTATGAGAAGTTATCGTTACAAAAGTATCGATACTGGTATCGGTATCGGAACAAATGTATCGAGTAACTCAAGTACTTTTGGCTGCTGACCTGCAATGGTTCATCGTACTTGATTATGATTCGTACTCTTCCCTCTCTGAGAGAAGCCCTGTGTCCAACAGTGGGAACTCAATAAGCTGATGATGATCATGATAGTCTGAAGGTGGATTACCATTTTCTTAACACTGTAAATTAAACCCCAACAAACATTAAATTTTATTACTTTAAAACGAATTACACACTAATGCCAATATCATGATATTATACATATTTTATACAAAAAAGTGTTAACAGATCTGTAGCAATCATTAACTATACTAAATTGGCTGGGCTGACCATAGAACATAATTACGAGTATTTTAATGACAGTACGAATTGTGTATTTCGTTATAAAGTATCGAGTGTTGTTGCGGATAGATAAGTCGATTTTGTCAAATTGTTATTAGATAAGTCGATTTTGTTAATTGTTATAAGTAAGTAGCAGATTATACTACATAGCCTTTATGTATACCTATATAAATGTATAGAATCATTAGTAAATTCTAAGTTAGAAAATGTCACGATGTGCTGACCTGTGATCAGAGAGAGACGCACCTCCCGCAAGAGCGGGACAGCGATATAGATCGCGCGCGCGCCATGCGACGCTCTGATTGGACGAGATGCGCGTCATACCCACTGGTGCCTGGCACTAGTTGCCGACACAAAAATTGTACTTAAGCTAAGAGAAATCCTGTTTTAATTGTATTGCCTCAAGGTATTGCTTCAAAGTGTTGTATCTGAACCTAAAATATACAGTCCACAAGTTTATGGAAAGGAGTCACTCAAGAGTTTCATTTCGTCGAGCACCCTGACCCCAATAGTTGTTTGGTCCTTCGAGCCGGATACTTCAAGAAGCAGTTCCAGTCGTATACAACCTGAACGCTGTTGTATGCGACGTGAAGATCATCGGCTGCAGTCGTATACAACTTGAACGTTGTTGTATGCGACGTGAAGATCGCCGAGGAAACCGGCCGCTTACAAATTGAACGTTTTTTGTAAGCGGTGCCACCGCTGCAGTCGTATACAACCTGAACGCTGTTGTATGCGACGTGAAGATCATCGGCTGCAGTCGTATACAACTTGAACGTTGTTGTATGCGACGTGAAGATCGCCGAGGAAACCTGCCGCTTACAATTTGAACGCTTTGTAAGCGGTATCACCGCTGCAGTCGTATACAACCTGAACGCCGTTGTATGCGACGTGAAAATCGTCGGTTACAGTCGTATACAACTTGAACGTTGTTGTATACGGCGTGTACAAAGAAGCTGCCAACGGTGCAACTACGTCGAGTCTGGGAAGATCACCCAACGGTGCAACTACGTCGAGTCTGTGAAGATCACCCAACGGTGCGACCACGACGAGTTCTGGGAAGATCACCCAACGGTGCAACTACGACGAGTGCCGTTTGCACTGCACTTCGAGTCACCGTGGAAAAACGTAATTACGTGGTTTATCCACGGCTCTGTTACCCCGGCCACCTAACGGTGCCAACGGCCAGGGTCTCAGAGTTAACGCCGCAAGGCGGTGTGGTGTTTTGTGCAACACCACCAGTCCATCAAGACCGTTCAACGGGAACGCGGACTGAAATAGCACTTCCTCGCCGGTAAGAGTGGAAATCAGTGCGGGGGCCAGACTGTAGGCACTCGCCAAAGGGGTCGGACATTCCAGCCGACTACCGAGCACCCCGTATCTGACTCCGCTCCTCTGCTGGGTGGAACCCACCTTACCTTTCCCAAAACCATCCATCCCTGAGGAAGCATATCCCGATTAAACCCGGGCCCTTCCGACGGACTGCTAGGGACAGTTAGGGAGGTAGGGACCGCTAGGGAGGTAGGCAGCGTAGGGGCAACAAGAGCCAAGAAGATGCCGACCACCAGAAGCCAAGCGGCCGAAGAAAAGAATCATCGTATATATGATGATTATCCCGCGTCACCGTCCGCACCAACGTCTGTACAACCGCGAAACACAGAGACCGTTGCCGACTTGCCCGCGACCGACCAACCGCCGCGATTAACTTCACGCGATAACGAACGTAGAACGCGAGCCCCGTCGGTTCAGTCACGACGTTCTACTGCTAGCGCGATTGCGAGAATAAGACAGGCCGAGCTCGAAGCTGAGGAGCAACTCGCTGCTATTCGACAGCAAGAACTGCTGTTGCAAGCCACCTTGGTTAGGAAACGGTTAGCCGCGGACGTCGCCACCATTCGCGAAGAGACGGATCGAGAAAGCGTTTGCGCGGAGGAGACAACGGATACCAATCGTAGAGTCAGCGATTGGATTCAAAACACTCAAAAACGAGGGGAGTGTGTCGAATCAAATTTAGAAAGGGGACCGTCACCCCCACCACCACCGGTTCGCGAAAGAAAGACTGAAAGACGTCCTCCTGTAGGGAACCCGAATCAAGTTACGTTCGAAACACCGCATCGACCCAGGTCACCCACGCCTCATAGGTCTAAAGAGCGCGGGCTCGAGCGGCTCGCAGACACGCTAGAACGAATGACGCGAAGTAACGCACCGTCTAGACAAACGTACGACTTGCCTTTGTTTTCCGGCGCCGCGGGAGAATGGTTGCCTTTCAAGGTCGCCTTTGAAGTAACAACGCAGTTACATGGTTTCTCATCCATGGAGAACTTATCGCGTCTTCGAACTTGCCTGAGAGGAAACGCACAAAAGACCGTATCCGCGTTGTTAGGTACGGCTAGGGATCCTAAAATTATCATGCGGACACTAGAACAATGTTATGGCCGGCCGGAAATCATTATCGATCAAGCGTTAGAGGACTTAAAGAAACTACCGCGAGTAGGGAATTCTGCCGTAGAACTAAATTCTTTCGCCATAAATTTACAAAGTATCGTGACGGTAATCGCGGGTATAGACGACCGAGACTACCTACGAAACCAGATGTTGTCGCGTCAAGTAATAGAGAAGCTTAGTCCACACCTTAAATCGAGATGGTGCGACTACGCTGAAGATTACGGTAATAGGACAGAGCCCGAGATAATAACCTTATCTGAATTCCTAATGCGCGAAGCTGATCGCACACTGCGACACGCGTTCTCTAACCCCGGTTCTAACCCCGGTCAGACAGGAACGGCACGAGGCGCGAGTAACTTTAAAAGAGAACCGAAAGCGAACGAACGAAACCGCGGAGCAAATGTTTACGCAACAACCGATGATACACCGTCGAAAAAGGATACGTGTTATTGTTGCGGGGCGGAGCATGCCACTCCCCAATGTAAAAAGCTCGCGGCTATGCCCATATCAAAAAGATGGGAATGGGCAAAGGAAACTCGCATATGTTTTCTCTGCTTGAATAGCAAGCACAGACGTTTTAAGTGTAAGGCGAAGCGATGCGGTGTAGAGGAATGTCGCCAATCGCATCACGCGCTCCTTCACTTAAAGCGTGAGATAGTCACCAACGAAAAGGAAGAGTCCGTGGTCGCAGCGTCCGCACACCACGCGGAAAGCAACCAGATACTCTTAAAAGTATGTCCGATTACGATTACGGGACCAAACGGTAAAGAAGTCGATACTTACGCGTTGCTAGATGAAGGATCGACAGTAACATTGGTCGACGAAGAGATAGCCGGGATAGTCGGAGCGAACGGACCGACGCGAACGTTGCATATCCACGGAGTCACGTCGAGCCAAAAAGAACCGGACAGTCAAGCGGTCGAAATCGAGATAAGGGGCAGAGGTCAGTCACGTTACCAACCGATTAGAGCACGCACGGTTAGAAATCTCGTTCTAGGGCATCAGTCTGTGAGACCTGAGACGTTACAATACGAGCATCTACGCGAACTGAATTCAGATGACGTTTGTTACGCGAACGCGAAACCGCGAATTCTTGTAGGCGCTGATAATTGGCATCTTATCGTCACGCGTAGATTACTCACTGGCACGAATAAACAGCCAGCCGCGTCACTCACTCGACTAGGATGGGTACTCCACGGGTCCGTGACAAGACAGATCACCTCGGATAACGCGACCGTACTACACGTGAAAGCTAGGGAAACCCGCTGCGATCAGAACGACGATCTAAGCGAGCTAGTAAAAGCACACTTTGATATCGATGCTCTAGGTATTTCATCAAAGCGCAAACCGATAGCAGCAGATGAAAGAGCGAAAGCGATATTCGACGCCACCGCGAAACGCGTCGGCAATCGTTTCGAAGTAGGCTTACCATGGAATTCGGATGACGTCACTATGCCACCTAGCTACGATATGGCTCTACATCGTCTACGAGGGATCGAGAAAAAGATGGATAGATCGCCGTCCTTTAAGCTCGCGTACACGGAACAGGTAGAGAAATTGCTAGAAAAAGGATACGCGTCCGAAAGTAAATTTGTAGATGACGAGAACCCGCGCGTCTGGTACTTACCACATTTCGCGGTCACGAATCCGAACAAACCCGGGAAAACGAGACTAGTTTTCGATGCCGCCGCGCGAGTCAACAACACGTGCTTAAACGACGCACTGTTAGACGGACCTGATATGTTGCGCGCGCTGTACGGTGTCTTGTTCAGATTCAGAGAACAAGCAGTAGCTGTGACCGCAGATATCCGAGAAATGTTTCTAAGAGTACAAATTAGACCGGAAGATCGCGTAGCTCAGCATTTCTTGTGGCGTGGCGATGATCGCTCTAGCCCGCCGCGGAAATACGTCATGTCATCAATGATATTTGGAGCTCGGAGCTCTCCGTTCTTGGCACACAGCGTACGGAATAGAAACGCGTCAGATTACGAGGACACACATCCGCTCGCGTACCGCGCCATAACGGAAAACCACTATATGGACGACTGGGTCGACAGCTTCGACTCAGTAGAAACGGCAGCACGCACGATAGCCGAGGTACAGGAAGTGCATTCAAAAGCTGGATTCGAGCTAGCGGGATGGAGCTCTAATCAACCGCAGCTTTTAAATCACATTCCCGACGAAAACAAAGCGAGCGCACCGAAAGAGCTAGGCGCGAACGTAAATGCCTGTGGTAAAACGTTAGGCGTATTATGGACACCGACTACGGACGAGTTATCGTTTAACACTGCAATGCATCGCGTACCCGAGGAGGTAAAGACAGGTCTACGAACGCCTACGAAGCGCGAAGCGTTGAGCGCCGTTATGTCTCTGTTCGATCCGCTAGGCTTACTCAGTCCGTACACTATAACAGCTAAAATCATGCTGCAAGGACTGTGGAAGCAGAAAATAGGCTGGGACGACCCGCTCCCTATCGAAGAAGCGACCATATTCAACGAATGGCAGGCCGACTTAGAGTACATACGTGACTTACGTTTACCGCGTTGCTACGACACGAGTAGGGACATCACGCATACGCAATTACACATCTTTTGCGATGCTAGCGAGCAAGCGTACGCGACGGTCGCTTACTGGCGTTTCACTCACACGGACGGTAGCGTAGGAGTAGCTCTGGTCGCCGGAAAGGCCAAAGTCGCGCCCATGAGGTCACAGAGCATACCGCGAATGGAATTACAGGCCGGACTGATAGGCGCGCGGCTCGCGGCTGAAATTATCGCCGAACATAACAAAGCGAAACCGGAAGTTATACTGTGGAGCGACTCCAAGACGGTCCTCCACTGGATAAGGAATGACGCCGTTAAATATACGCCTTATGTAGCACACCGATTGAGCGAAATAGCCGAGCTTACAGAGACAAGTCAATGGCGATGGGTGCCTACCGCGCACAATGTTGCCGACGATGCGACACGCGCCGGTAACACGCAATTAACCAGCCACGATCGTTGGTTCAAGGGCCCGGCGTTCCTGTACGATTCAGAGGAACACTGGCCGGTCGAAGACGTGCTACAACCAGATCAGGAAGAGGTGGTGGCGCTGACGACAGTAGAACACGGTTTAATAGACATATCGCGTTTCTCGAACTATACCAGATTAGTGCGTACCACGGCACACGTATTGGCATTCGTAGATAAGTGCCGCCGATGGGTACGCGAATACTTGCCTACACTAACGCCGCGCGGAGAGGCACGCAAGCCAAACGACAACGTAAAAATAGGCGATATCGTCGTAATAGCGGATGGCCTTCTGCCGCGAAACATATGGCCTCGCGGGCAAGTCGAACGTGTTTTCACGGGTCCGGACGGCGTGGTGCGGAGCGTTGAGGTGCGGACAAGAGGAGGTATTTTTAGGAGACCTGTAAAAAGACTCATCATCCTACCTAGAAAATCATAGGCTACGAAGTTCTTCGCCGAGGGGAGGATTGTTGCGGATAGATAAGTCGATTTTGTCAAATTGTTATTAGATAAGTCGATTTTGTTAATTGTTATAAGTAAGTAGCAGATTATACTACATAGCCTTTATGTATACCTATATAAATGTATAGAATCATTAGTAAATTCTAAGTTAGAAAATGTCACGATGTGCTGACCTGTGATCAGAGAGAGACGCACCTCCCGCAAGAGCGGGACAGCGATATAGATCGCGCGCGCGCCATGCGACGCTCTGATTGGACGAGATGCGCGTCATACCCACTGGTGCCTGGCACTAGTTGCCGACACAAAAATTGTACTTAAGCTAAGAGAAATCCTGTTTTAATTGTATTGCCTCAAGGTATTGCTTCAAAGTGTTGTATCTGAACCTAAAATATACAGTCCACAAGTTTATGGAAAGGAGTCACTCAAGAGTTTCATTTCGTCGAGCACCCTGACCCCAATAAGTGTTGTGAAATATAACGAGTCAGACTTAGTATATCATAAAAAAAGTATCAAGTACCAAAATACTCGTTATTTTTCAAATGTATCATATGTGTACTAGAGTATTTTTGCGGATAACTAACTACGACTCTATTGAGTATCGACCTTCAGGCCACATGTGGTGGTGGTAGCTTACCACTTCAGATGGAAGAGGAGAATCATGAAAGTTTCCAATGCAAGGTTCCAGTGACATTACATAAAAAGAAAAGAAATTTAACATCTAATGTATTCTCAAGGTCGGACGAATACGACAAATACTAGTCTCAGATTTGGCCATATTTTATTCTAAAAATATTTTTTCACGCAATTTTACACTGTTTTCTGCGAGAAAAATAATTACGTGATATTTGCCGAGACCCCCTCCCCCCTAAGTGAGATTTGGAAAGATTTAGCTTAACACCCCCCCCCCCCCCCCCCCTAGAATACCTCACGTAATTAATGGACGCCCCCTAACGTCTGCCATCTTCAAGACATTAAGTTATTGTACGACAGTGCCCTTGAATTTTTTCCACTAGTTTCGGCACTTTTAATGTTAATGTCTGAATCATTTCGGGTGCCAGCCAGATGTCCTGTAGATTTTTACATTCTGAACACATGGAACTTCCTGGGAAGCTCTGCGAATAGCCTAGAATTGAGATCGCAGATTGGTAACAGACTTCTTTGATAAAATTTTCAGTTATTAATGTTTGTGTATTTGTGTATGCTCTGCTTTGATTGTTCGTGATCTCTGCTCCTAAGATTTTGGTGAAGAGCAACATGGGTATGGAATTATCTATAGCTGCCTGGCGAAGGCAGTTGTTGTTGTAATTGTAATTCATCATTATCAGCCTTTCACGTTCCCACTGCTGGGACTCTGGCCTTCTCTCAGAGAGAGAGTATGGGCTATAATCTACCACGCTGGCCCAGTGCGGGTTGGTAGATGGCGCATGCCCTTGAATGTTGCAGTTCTTGGGCATGCCGGTTTCCTCACGATGTTTTCCTTCACCGTTTTGAGCGATGGCAAATCCGCACATAACTGATTAAGTCATAGGTGCGGGGCCGAGAGGATTCGAACTCGGTGTCGGCGTCTTGTAAGTCGCACGCCAAACCGTTCGGCCACCATCGCTCACTGTAATTGTAATTATAAACCCAATTTTCAGTTAAAATTCATAATCATCGCCTCATTGGGCAGAACTTTGCCCGCGTGGAAATGAACAATTGAATTAGGTACAAAAAAGTAGGAAGAAAGTAAGATGTATGGGTATTAGTATTTCGATTCTTATTTTTGAACTAGTTGCGCCCTGCGGTTTCACCCCGTTATCCCGCAGGAACCTTTTCCCGGATAAACAGTAGGCTATGTTTTAATCCAGGATATAAGCTATCCTCATTCCAAATTTCATCAAAATCGGTTACGTAGTTACGGTAATACGTGGCAACAAAAATTCACACACACACAAACTTTCGGATTTATAATATTAGTAGGATTTTAAGGATATCAATATCGATAAATATCGCTCATCCCTAATACCAGGACTTTCAAATTCAATATTTAAAGATTATTTATCAGTATGTGTTTACTGAATCGTTTGAACTAAAAGCACCCTAATTGGTTTTAGAAACGTCCAATGAATCCTACGTCAATGAGCTTGAGCTTTCGGTGAAGGAAAACATCGTGATGAAACCATAGCTTGGTGGTAGGGTATTTTCTAATACTCGCCTGGCTATCTAGCACCCTCTTGTTAAGAATCTGTCGCCAAGCACCTATCGGTGTGTTCCGGCAGCCTCACTTGAGAGCCAGTTCCCAGTCCAGGTGTAGCGTGGCGCCACCTTCGACCACATCGTCACTTAACATCAGGTGACATGTAGTCAAACGCTACCCTGTAAATAGTAAAAAAAAGTCCAAATTTATAAATATTAAAAAAAAAAACTTTTTGTCAAAATTTCAGTACTAAAATTTGACAATAAGATCAATCTTACTGAAATTTGGCATGACATTTAACTGACGAACGTTTATAAAACCGGCGCTAAGCTGCCCTAACAACGCAATTGGTACCAACCCCTATTTGCATCGTCCACAACGCCATGACGCAAGCATTGACGCACGACCCTGTCCTTACTAAGGGTGTATTACAAGTTTTATTGTACAAGTGGGAGGGGTGGTTCTGGACCGTTTACGTGACCTACAACTAGGTTAGGCTACTAGGTTTTGAAACGATGACAGAACAATATCTCAACAGGTCATCATCACCATCACCAGCCTATTACGTTCCCACTGCTGAGACTCTAGCCTTCCCTCAGAGAGAGTATGGGCCGTAATCTACCACGCTGGCCCAGTGCGGGTTGGCAGATGTCGCATGCCCTTGAATGTTGCAGTTCTTGGACATGACGGTTTCCTCACGATGTTTTCTTTCACTGTTTTGAGCGATGGTGAATCCACATAGAACTTATTAAGTCATAGGTGCGGGGCCGATAGGATTAGAACTCGGTGTCGGCGCCTTGTAAGTCGCACGCGTTACCTTTCGGCCACCATCGCTTTAACAGGTACGTGTATGTGTATGATATAATGTGATATATTGCTGCCCACATGACACATCTGGGTCGTGACACAATCTCCTCCATTGAATGGGATAAACGATTGCAAAAACAACAATGGGACGATTAACCTTAATAAAAGATGGCACAGTTTTATTGACACCAAGGTCTGTTGTCGAATATAATTAATTTTAAGGCATTTTCAGTATTTACGACGTATATAAGCTTAGAAATTTAGATTACACTTAAGACTCAAGTACATTTACAGTAAAGTACATTACTTTAAAATGTCAAACTTAAAACTAGCCACATATGTTCCTACCTCCTTACGCCGCAAAAGAACAGGCAAAAAACGCCTGTCAGGTAACTTTTTGGGCGCGATCACATTGTAGCGTTGGCTATTTGGCGGCCTGAAAATACAGACATTAGCATTGGCCAATAGCCTTTACGAAATCTAGATAATTCTCTACCACCAATCTTTGGTTTCATCATGATGTATTCCTTCACCGAAAAGTTTGCTTCTTATTCTTCTAATTCCATTCCGAGCACATGGCTTGCTTTAGAACCGAGCGATTTACTAATAAAGTTTTATAGCATATGCCTAATATAATATACTTTAAGCATTTTTATTAGTTTTTGTATAGGCCATAATAATATTGATGGCAAATGTGGTAAGGTGTGTTTTATATGGTTAACAATTTAGCAATAAATGTTGTTTAGTCACGATAAGTTGCGCCACCCAAACTGAGACGAGCGGGCTAATCGCGTGACGGTAAGCGCCTTGGTTTCCCGATACGTGTAATTTGGCAAACGTAGTGTAGGACGCCCTGCGACTAGGTGGAGCGACGACTTGCGCCGAGCGGCTGCCAGTAGTTGGATGAGAAGAGCCGAAGACCGGGCTCAGTGGCGTAGGTACCTTGGAAGAGGCCTATGTCTAGCAGTAGACTGATACAGGCTGATGATGATGATGACGATATTTTGGGTGTTGTCAAGTCAAGCTGCTTCTATTTCCAAAAAAGGTATTTTAGTTAGTTTGAGAAGTAATTTATCCTACTAATATAAACGAGAAAGTTTGTGAGTTTGGATGGATGGATGGATGGATGTTTGTTACCCTTTCAAGCAAAACATCGAGATCAAGCTTGTGACGCCGTATCGTCTCCCGTGTCGCACTGCCCAACTTCGACTGTCCATCCCTCGCTGTCTGACTAACTACCGTGGAAATTCCTTCCTTCCACGCACATTTAAGAGCTTCAACTGCAAATTTTCTGAACATGTAGATTTATTTGCGGCAAGGCAGAAAATTTTAAAAAAAATTGTTCTTAGTCAATTCTTTGACTAGTCAATTAATAAACTAATTAGGTATTTACTGTCTAAATCCATCATCCATTTAGATTTATATGGCTGTTATTACTTATTAATTATTTACTTACCTTTGTATTTTATTTCTTTTTCTTTATCTTTCTACTCTATTGCTGTTATATTATGTTACGCTTCTATTTCCTGTTTTAACCTACCTTATTCTTTCTATATGTGACTCCTGTGATTGGCTTAATTTCTTTCTGTAATTGTATATTCTTAATTTAGTTAGTAAGCTGTTTGGATGTCCAAATAAAATAAAACAAAAATAAAATAAAATAAAAATAAAATAAAACCTACCGAACGGATCCGAATGTAATTTGGAAGGGAGATAGCTTATACCTTACCTTAACACAAAGCTACTTCTTATCCCGGAAAAAATTTCCTGCGGGATAACGCGAGTGAAACCGCGCGGTGCAACTAATACATCTATATTTAGATCAATGACAGCAAGTGAGTTAAAAGAAACACCCTTCAATATCCAAATGAGACCCAACCCCTCTTAGGTCATCCGCTTAGCATTCAAGTAGGTATTAGGTCACATCTAGGTCACCTAGGACTCTCGAGACCTATAATGTAAAGTCTGGGTGATGTCATCACTTTCCCAGTGGGCGTCAATGTGGATTAATGGTGTGATGTCGCGACTGTTTGTCGACGGGATATTTATTGTTTACAATATGTTAGTGGGTTAGAATATTTATTAGATAGATGTTAGGTATTTACTGGTCTTTTTAGACCTACAGGCTAGTACTCGACCAGAAGTCACCTGATGGTAAGTGACGATTTGGTTGAAAGTTGTGCTACTTCTGCACTGCTTCTTCTGTCTCTCAAGTGGGGCTGCCGGAACACACCGAGGAACATGGCGACAGGTTCTTAACTTGAAGGTGGTAGATAGTCATCGCTTTAAAAAGCTTGACCAAATGTCACCTGATGTTAAGTGAGGATGTGGTCGAAGGTGACGTCTGGACTAGCTGACGTGTTATGAAAAATTCAGACTATTTGGATGACAAAAAGCTTGGGATTGTAGTGAACTTGCTCCAGGTTAAGAAAGAAAATTTATTGTAAATGCGATCGTGCCAAAAAAAATTACCTGCCCGGCGTTTTTTGCCTGTTCTTTTGCCGGTGTAAGGAGGTTGGAACAGGCGTAGCTAGCCTTGGGTTTGTGTAAAAACAAGTTTTTACTTTTGATTTTTGACTGTTCGTCTGTTTGTTTGTTGCCTTTTCACGACTAAACCGCTGAACCAAAATTGATGAAATTTGGAATGGAGATAGATTAAACCCTGAGAAAGGATATAAGATACTTTTAATCACGGTCCCCGCTCGTAAAAGCGCTGGGAACATTTATCTATCTATAAAAGTTAGTTTTTGCCGGGTTTTGCCTTGCACCCTAGTCAACAAATCTTGCCTTGCCTTGCCTCTATAAATATTTCCTTGCCCCAGATGGGTAAGCAAAGTACTTAGCAAATTGACACGAGGTTTGTTGCCGATGTTTGTTGGAAAATCGGGTCAAGTAGATTGCCCTGCTTCCAGTGATATTTAGGTTTATTGTGCAAATATATCATGTTCGAATCTCTTTAATTGAAGTGCTAGAAAAGGAAATCATTAGGTATGGAAATCATTACCAGCGTATTACGTTCCCACTGCTTTTTTGTAATGTTTACGTGGTAGCGTTTTCTTTTTTGAAAATATCAATTGGCATTTATTTTTTTATTGAAACCTGTTGCGATTAACCAAAATTTTGTCATCGTAGCACTGTCAAATTTAAAAAAACCATAAAAAGAGAAAAGCACTAATAGTTTTCTTACGACTTTCAATCAGCAATCTTCCAGTTTCTTTACCTGTAACAAAAAAAAATACAAATTAGAATCGTGAAAGAAACTCTTCAATTTCTTGGATAGGAGATGGCGCAGGACAGAGTGAAGTGGCGTCTTTTGTTATCGGAGGACAACACTCACTTTTGGTCGTTACTCCATCTCAGTTAGTTTATTACTAACCAATGAGAGATCCGATTCATTTGTTATCTGAACTCGTTTGAAACCATCTGAATTAAAGATGACAATTTCTCTGCCATTTAAGGCTTTACAAAAGCCTGCCATAAATGGTCGCCTAGCTAAGCTGAGTCACGATCTAGACGTGACCCACTCTGGAACCTAGACTGATTTATAGAGCTAGCTGGATGACTAGCCTGATATGGAAGTTCGTTAAGATTGATAGGCGTGGAAGGACTGTGTTTTGAATTCTTAAGTTATTAATCTATTGTAAATGGGTAGCACAGGTATGTCAATCCATAATTACCAACAACATGTGCGGTAGTATCTCTTTCTGACTTTCTGTCTATTTGTTTTGTTACCTTTTCACACCACTAAACAGATCTTGTTAAAACTAGGTATTTTTTTCCACGGCCGGGTCCTACGGCTTGCCTTTTCGCAGACCAGATAGCACGGTGAACGTTGAATACACCCGCCTGTGGCTTCCTGACACACGTTTGATCGTTCCTGAGGTCAATTTTCCAACAAATCAAGCCGATCCAGACCAGACAACCTACCGTGGGACCGGGTGTCCGTTATTCTCTGTACCTGTTCGTCTGGTCGAACAAGCAGACTAATGGACATTTGCAACATTAGGGGCGTTGCCGATGTTGAATTTTGCCATGGGATTCAAACTCAATACCTGTAGTTACAGGTCACAAGTTGAGGTTCCTACCTATTACAAATTAATTCACAGAATTAACAAGCTGAAGTGGCAGCGGGCTGGTCATATAAGCCGCAGAACCGATAACCGCTGGGGTAGACGTGTTCTTGAGTGGGGACCGCGACTTGGCAAACGTAGACCCCCTGCGACAAGGTGGAGCGACGACTTGCGCCGAGTGGCTGCCAGTAGTTGGATAAGAAGAGCCGAAGACCGGGCTCTGTGGCATACCTTGGGAGAGGCCTATGTCCAGCAGTGGACTGAGACAGGCTGATGATGATGAACTATTATTTCAAGATTTAAACGTTCAGGAAACAAATTTTGCAAGAAATTGCTTGACGCAACGACGTTCCGTTTTAACAAAGATCTTTATATGTAAATTACAGACTGATATATGGAATTTCCACATGCCATACCAACGGTTCTCAAACTGTGTAAATGGAACTGTCCCTCGTGGTTGACTCACGGGGTCAATTGAAAAGCTGAACAAACCCGGCGCGATGACAGCATGACTCGACAGAGGAAAAGAATGTGGTACAAGTACAAGGATGAGGCGGGAATTACAAAAATAGCAGAATGCAGATGGCAGATGCAAATGTAAGGCAAAATACTGCTAGATTAAAGTGGGACTGGGCGGAACACGTAAGCCGGATGCACCCGGATCGCTGGGCAAGGATCATCACGCAATGGGTACCTGAGGACGGGCGACGTCGCCGAGGCAGGCCCCGAAGAAAATGGCGTGATGACCTTGACTCATTTGAGGCCTGAAGTTGCGGAGGATAGAGATATGTGGAAAAAATTGGGGAGACTTATGCCCAGCAGTGGGACAGTATGGGTTAAAAAAAATAGTCATCTCCAGCCGTGCCATGAGATTTCACACGCGTGGACTTACAGATTATCGCGATAAAACGTATCCTTACTTGGAAAGTATTACATCAATCCATTTATGAAAATTACGTACGTACGCAAAAATGTTAATAGCTTAAAAGATAAGTGATTATCACAGCTTTAACACTAGAAACAAAGGTAAAATTGCTGTACCCACTACCAGTCTCCTTAAAGTAAGCAACTCGTTCAAAGGTCAATGTGTACGTTTTTTTTAACAAAATCCCAAGTGTAATTCAAGACTTGTCAATTAGTGAATTTCCAGTCCGTTTATATAACGAAATCTTATTAGTAAAGCTTATTATAAAATATCGAAGTATTTAAATAACAAAAAAGCTTGATTGGAGTGAACTTGCCCCATTTCAATCGGCGTCAGGAGGTTGGAAAAGGCGTAGCTATTTTTAAGTTTAACGTTTTAAAGTGATATGTTGTATCCTAACTAAATAAATAACACGTTAACCTCTCAAGACTTGCACCTCCTCGAAACCAAGTCACGCCATACTATTGAATCTTAAATTGCTTGAATAAAATGCATCACTGCGCATTAGGAGACGCGCTCGTAATTGTCAACCCACAGCTGGGCAAGGGTCCAGGGGTCTCGTCGATAAACTGAAGTGTCATTGGAAGTGTCATCTTGCTATTAGTCATCGTAGAGTCATGATTGGTAAGTTAATTTTTCTAGGAAGAATATAGGCAACCTTTTAGCCATAAATATGTATATATATATATATTATATAAATGCAAAAGTAGATTTAATACAAGTATAATCCTACTAACATTATAAACGTGAAATTTTGTGAGTATGGATGGATGGATGGATGTTTGTTACTCTTTCACGCAAAAACTACTAAACGGATCTGGATGTAATTTGGAATATAGATAACTTAAGCCCTGGATTAAAACATAGGCTACTTTTTATCCCGGAAAAGGGTTCCAGCGGGATAACGGGAAGACGCGGGGGAAACTGCGGGGCGCAACTAGTATTCATACACTTGTATTGCGATAAACTCCAGTCTATGCGAGTGAAACCGGGAGGCTCAGTAGTAGTAATATAAAGTTTAAATTTCCCACTAAATATGAAATCAAAATCAAAATCAATAGTTTTTTTTATATTTAATTCAATTCGCGGACACATTGTGGTCACTTTAAAACGTCAAACTGAAAACTAGCTATGCACCTGTTCCAACCTCCTTACGCCGGCAAAAGAACGATGGATGGATATGGACTTGGATTTAATAATACACTGACGATCGTAGAATGAGGTGCAGAATATCGATAAATGTATAGTGAGTATTCCTAAAGTAGCTATTATATATTATAGCACCGTGAAAGTGTCTATTATAGATAATTATACACAGTGGCCTCTATAATCTGCGCGTCTACAACTCGAGAGTGAATAAATAGGTGTGTGCATTAATTATACAAATTATATCAGATGCAATGTTGCGTTGTACATACCAACGATCTGTATTATGTATTTCACTATCACTACTTATTATAAAACAAAATCCCCGCGCCGCGTCTGTCTGTCTGTTCAGCGCAGCGGGCAACGCTGCGGGCACCGAAGTGCGGAAATAATTTTGGAGTAGGTATACAGAATATATACGCTTTCACGCCTAAACTACCGAACCGATTGAAATTAAATTTGGTACATAGATAGTTTGGACCCTGGGGAAGGACATAGGATACTTTTTATCGCGATAAACTGTAGTCCACGCGGGTGAAACCGCGGGGAACAGCTAGTTGTACTATATTTCACCGAACACTGTGTTCCACTGAATTTCACAGTAGTCCGTAAACTTTTCATTAGTGTGTACATTTGCTAAGTGCTATCGATGCGGAGTATCACTTTTATATGGAAAATCCGGCAGGTTCCTTACCGTTATCTATAAAAGCGGCATATCACAAAAACATTTATTTTATTCTGTCTTTTAGTGTGTTTTGTTTTAGCAGCAACAGAAATATATGTGAAAATTTAAACTGTCAATATCATGGTTCATGAGATACAGCCTAGTGACAGACGGGCAGATAGACAGACGGACAGCTGAGTCTTAGTAACAGGATTCCGTTTTACCCTTTGGGTTGGTTACGGAACCCTAAAAACTATTGAAATAAGTACAAGAGTGTGCGATCAAACTTCAATAACATTATTAATTGATTTACTGATCAATTAAATCAAAATTTCACAATTACAAAAAGAGGACGTAAAATACTCAGGAGAAATTGTACGAATCGCGATTCCATAAAGATATCTCGTTCTCGACAAATTGTTCATCAAACAAAACAACATGTTGACAAATGAATGCTCCTGTCAGCTAAAAAGGGATGTGCAAGGACAGACAATGCAGAAATAAATGAATGAAACAACAGATCTTTATATCATTACATGAATGAAACAGCTTCGTTGCATATTTATTCGCTTTGCAAGTTGAAAACTTCTGAATTGAGCATCTTTGCGCAGTGCTACAAATTGCAGTATTTCAAGATGGGTGTGAAAGTTTGTTTTCCTTATTGTACGACTAGCTGTTCCCCGCGGTTTCACCCGCGTGGGCTACAGTTTATCGCGATAAAAAGTAACCTATGTCGTTTCTAAGACTCTAGACTGTCTCTATACCAAATTTCATTTAAATTAGTTCAGTAGTTTAGGCGTGAAAGACAGACAGAGTTGTAATCCGGGGCATATTCCACCTAGAGGCTGAGATCTCAACCAAAATGTCATCGACCTTTATTCCGGCTCAACAAATAAAACTTCCATACATCACCTGTTTCAAAAGGCCGCCGATATTTACTCCGACATGTAACAAGCAATGGGTATGTCAGAGAAGGTAAAAGTTGCTTTTTTGTTTGAGGAGTATTCTACATTATGGGAGTATCTTGTTTACCAAGGAGTTTGGTACAATGCAACACCGCTCTGGTGAGTTTTACGATTGGTGTATCAAGATAACAGAATTATGCCTCTGATATGAGATAATTTACAGGTAGATACAGTTTTGTAAGCTCTCAAAAGTTGGAATGTTGAACCACTTGTTGATTGTGTTGATGTTGAAATATTTGGAGTTGAGAATCTTTCTGAACCAATGGAAGTATCTTTGATTAAAATTTTAAAATGACAATGATAATGAGAGACGATTTTAAGTTATCATTTTTGCATAAATGAACTCTAACACCCCCTTTACCAACCCGCACTGGGCCAGCGTGGTAGATTACAGCCCATACTCTCTCTCTGAGAGAAGGCCAGAGTCCCAGCAGTGGGAACGTGAAAGGCTGATAATGATAATGGTGACCCCCTTTATAACCCTTAGTGAATTCTTTTCAATAATCCTTTCTGAGCAAGCATCTAGTACACTACCTACCCAAAAAGAATATGCATGCCAATCTTCAGTGTCGTAGGTCTTTTAATTATACGATAATATAAAATATTTGACCTCTCCTTCTCAAAATAATAGTCAGCCTGCAAAAAGCTCGAGGTCTTCGACTGGTTCTACCAAGAGATAATAAAAGATCCAGCAAAAACTGGAAGAATATAAATTTGGTATTCAGGAAGCCGCATTGGCTTGCCCAAATTTCGGCATGTCTGGATCAGCGAAAGTTCTTAAAAGTACATAAGGTTACAATAATTTTAAAGAAAAAGTGGAATAAGTATGTTAATAAACGACTATACGAAGCTGCGGAGATAAATTCATAAGGCTTTTATAAATGGCTTTTAAATTAATCTTTATCATCATTTTCTTTTCCAATACGACATTTAGTTTTAAGTTTTTCTCTATATCTCTGCTTTCTGAAAAGACATTTTCTAGTACTCACCTAGACTGTGTTCCAGTTTCCAGTCCTAATTTAGCGTGGCGCCTTCTACCACATCGTCACTTAACATCAGGTGACTTGTAATCAAACGCCAAATGTAAAAAATAAACTTGGCTTACTTACTACGCAATAGTAATATTTGTGACTATGAAATCTAGTGTTCAATGATTTATCAATTGTGATATTAAGCTAGCAGTAACAACTACTCAAATTCCCAATGTGCATAATAAATTCACCAAAATCGAGATAACATGAATAATAATAAAGAATGAACAAATAACAAACAAAGCACATGCAGATAAAGTTGATAGATGGACCCGAGTTGCGGTAAAACTCGATACAAAACTGGTGAGGACCGGTTCTCATCAAGATTCATCAATATTTATGAAGATGCGAGGGATTGCACAGTAATACGATATGAGAGAAAGGGCAGGCCACACACATACCTAATATTGTGGAGGGATAATTTGTGGGTTCGGAAGAGTCCTGATAAAAATGATGCACTAGGTAAATTATCAAGACAATCTCCAGCAATCAGAAACAACATAATTGTATTCGTATTTTTAAATAATTTACCAAAAACGTTGCATGTACTTGAAAGGCAAACGAAAAACACAAAGTACATACTTTCAACGAAATTTAAATTCAAGGATTAGCAAATTATCTTCAACGTAATTTAAGTAAGTAAAGAACATAATTAGCAGAATTCATTTACCTTAACTTATCTGGTACAAAAGTTAGTGAAGCAGAACATTTTATAATGAACATGCTGCGAGTGAACACATGCTGAGCATGTATACCTAATTAGTTTACTTTTGTACCTACACCAAAAATACTGTCATTTTTTTTAAATAATTCAAGTATCTACCTAACGTTTGGTATAATCGAAACAATATCATCATCATCAGCCTGTGTCAGTCCTTTGCTAGACATAGGCCTCTCCCAAGGTACGCCACTGAGCCCGGTCTCCAGCTCTTCTCACCCAACTACTGGCAGCCACTCGGCGCAAGTCGTCGCTCCACCTAGTCGCAGGACGACATTACGCTTGCCAAGTCGCGGTCTTCACTCAAGAACTCGTCTACCCCAACGGTTCTGCGGTTTATTTGACCAGCCCACTGCCAATTCAGCTTGCTGATTCTGAGAGCTATGTTATCTGAGCATGCTCTGATCCAAAACAGTCAAAGCATCTAATTCCCTCTATTCTTTACCTACGTCACAGAAGCTGACCAAATTTGCAGTAGTTTATGTTCGATTTCCTAATAGCGCTGAAAATCAGCGCTGTGGATTCGTCCATAGCATATGCTGAGCGAAGTCCTTTTTGGGAGGTACTGTACACAGCAGCAGTGTTTGCACCATCACATAATATTGACGGTTTATGTATAATGTTACTGTTTTTTTGTGCGTTATTTTCTCTTGCTGTATTATTGTGTGCAGTTTTCCCAAATAAAGTCTTTCTCTCTCTAATCTTCGACTTTATCCTACATGCTGTCTATAAGACCCATTTCCTCAGAAAAACAGCACCAGTTCTTTGAACCATTCATCCTAACTACCTATGAATGAACTGCCATATAAGTGATCCTATATACTATACAATTGCATAACACATCGTCTGAAGCTTGGAACAAAAAGCGCCTTTGTGCCAATTGGACTTGTAACCGGTTCGCTATCCTGGAATAGAAGGGAGGGGCCGTTGTAAGTGGGTTTATCGATAAAATACATATAATTGGATACACGTTATTAGAAACTAATAATATAATCTGTGCCAAAGTCATAGAAAAGATATTATACATACTTAGTACTATGCCAGATTGGTAGATTATGCATACCCCATACTCTATCTCTGAGAAGGACTGGGCTTAACATTATGGGCTGCTAATGATAATGACACATGTCACATCGTGGCGGCAGTCAAAAAAGGTGTAGTTACAATATTTATGTGGACTTTTTTGGCGGCAATCGAATTGTCAACGTGAAAATTTTATTTTTATTTCCAAAACTTGTGTTTCTTCGAGTGATAATGTGTAATATTGGTGGATGATTATTAACCATTATGTGTTCGTTAATGTGTACGAGTGTGGAAAATTGAAATAAAGTTGTGAAAGTGACTTTTCTAGTTGTTTCAAAAAAGTCCGTGTAAAGTTTAAGTAAAGCGCCACTACTTTACTTAACCACTATCCTCATCCCTTCATCTCATCATCATCAACATCATCATCATTTATACTTGATTCAACTCAACGAGTTTGAAATATTTAAAACTTGACACTGGCAAATACACTAACCGTGTGACGCCACAACAAAACAAAAAAAAAATATTTATGTCACATGATTTTTATAAGTAAAAAAAAAAAAAAAAAAAAAATATCGGGGACAATTGCACACAAATTGACCTAGCCCCAAATTAAGCTCGAAACTAAGAAGAAGAAAAGAAGTAGTCTTTACTTTCAGTCAAGAGTTTAAAGTCTGAAAAGGTTTTGAAAGTAAAACATTTGTATTATAGTTGTAAAAATAATCAACACGGTTGAACCAAAAACTATTGCTTAAGCAATTAGCATACGGTTGCTAAATACTATAGTTTTACTCAATGGCACTATATTTTTACAAACAATACCTTCGCTTGCATTGTTTGTGAATTATTTATTTGACAGGTTCTCGTTGGTTTTAACACACAATTGTGAATTAATTCTGGGCAAGTTAAAGAATTGTCGATTGAGTTATATTGTATTATTTTTTGTTTGTTATATTTACATCTTACAGTGTAGCGATTGACCACCAGTCACCCAATGTGATCTAAGGTGACGCCACGCTACACCTGGACTGGGAACTGACTCTCTAGTTAGATTGCGTGAACACACCGACTTGGCGATGCATTCTGATATTGTTAGTAATGTCAGGATAAATTCAGCTAAAATGGTTTCTGTAACATTAATGAGGAATACGTTACAGGTGATTTTGATTTTAACGATCTCTGGTACGTATACCTACTTCCTGAATTCCGACATTTTGTTTTAACTTAATAAAACTTTATTTTAAAAATCGTTACAGCCCTGTTCAAGAAGTCGGACTGTAATTGGTGCTGTGGTAGCCCATAAAAACTACATTTCGTAACTGGTGTGAAACAGTTCGTGAGTTATCGTGAAATTGTATAATTTATGAAGTACACGATGAACAAACGTTGAGGTCAATGATGTTTAACCTTGACGGACAGTTTTTAAGTCTTTCATAATAATAAACAATGTTATACAAAAAAAATTGCCCCAAATGAAGGTTTCATAAACCAAACATAACTTTGACCAGAAAAAGACAACGGAAATTGTAACCGCTATAACATTATACTTTATTTTGTTGCATAAATGTAACTTATCCGGATTATAACAACGAATCGATTGACACCTCATTCATCAAAAACGGATGAGTAGTTTAGAAACAGACTGCTGAAAACATAACACTTCCTCGCCCCTGCTTCCTTCACTTTACCGTAGCTGGGTGAAAAGATAAACAAAAAATTGTAAATGACATCAAAAGAGTATTTTCATGAAGTATCAGATATGAACAAACGAATTATTTAGCCTATCACAAGTGTAACGTCTGACATCCTATTAATTTTATCGACAAATCAATTTCTAAACGACATCCCTACTGCAGAATGCGGTGCAGTAACTTCACTGAATGAACACTTGAGATGCAAACACCTCACCCTTTCACACACCATACGAGCGAAGGAGACAGAAAGGACGCGTAAGGATTATAAAGCTGTAAAGCTGTGCTTTTCGGGATTAAACGGAACACAATGGCACTTCATTTCTTGGACTGTTATTTGTTGGTGAGCAAGCCTCCTTGTTTAAACGAGCGAGAAATATTTTAATGATTTTGTTGTTGTGAGAAAAAGTTGATTTGGCAGAATATAAGACGTTTTTTTTTGGTCATTGTAATATTTAAGTTTATTTGTTTTGTTTATGTTTTTATCAGATTTAATTGTGTGAAGTGTTTATAACTGTTTTATTGCCACAAATAATCTATTGTCTATTTTAGATTTAAGATACACGTTAATAAGTATGAGCCACATACTTTCAAAGCCAGATTTGGCTTGACCTAAGAAGGTTTGTAAGCAAATTCCCAAGGAAAATGTATGTACAATATTAGCAGACATTCAGGCCCCAAACATAGCGTGTCTTTTATGTACGTAAGTAATCGTTATTATTGACTATGCTAAACCAGTTTGCAGGGCAGACAAGAAACTCTCGTAGCAGAGCTGGCCTATTCATTCTTAACTGATTAACTAGGTTAAGCAACGTTCTCTGCGGTCACTACTTGGATGGGTGACCACTAGTGGTGTATACAACTGAGCGCTTCGGTGCTTCGGAGGGCACGTCAAGTCGTTCCTGATTGTTGTCTTATGATTGCAGTCGTTAGGCAATGTGGGAGGCCTTCGGGTGGTCTGAAAACTTCGACAGTGCTAGTCTATCCGCCAACCCGCACCGCACGTGGTGGATGGCTCATATTCTCTGAGAGACAGTACGTGTCCCAGTACTGGGAACGTAAATAGGCTGATTATGATGGAGGCAGTCAGGAAAAATGAATGCCTTTTTTATTACTTACAGGGTAGCGTTTGACCACAAGTCACCTGATGTTAAGTGAGGATGTGCGCGAAGGTGGCGTCACGCTACACCTGGAGATTAGGAACTGGCTCTTAAGCGAGGCTGCCGGAACACATCGGTAGGTGCTTAGCGACAGATTCTTAACATGAGGGCGGTAGCTAGCCAGGCGAGTACTAGATAATACCCTACCACCAAGCTATGGTTTCATCACGATGTTTTCCTTCACCGAAAGCTCAAGCTCATTGTAGGATTTGAACTCACGTCCTACGGATCGCAAGCCGACGTCACTACCACTGAGCCATCATCGTTTTAAACTGCCTAATGCCATGCTTAAACCTTGAAGAAGGATAACTTTCTATTGCGATAAATTACTGTAGTCTAAAATATAGTAAGCGCCCAAGTTTGCCAAAAATTGCAGTGCAATACTGACCATAAAACTGCAGTTACGTCGCATTTCAATTCATTCTTTTTTTTTTGTTACGGCGTCACACGATTAGTGTATTTGCCAGTGTCAAGTATAAACATATCAAACTCAGAGAGTTGAATCAAGTATTAATGATGATGATGAGATGAAGGGATGAGGATAATGCTTAAGTAAAGTAGTGGCGCTTTACTTAAACTTTACACGGACTTTTTGGAGCAACCCGAAAAGTCACTTTCACAACTTTATTTCAATTTCCCACACTCGTACACATTAACGAACACAATGGTTAATAATCCACCAATATTACACATTATCACTCGAAGAAACACAAGTTTTGGAAATAAAAACAAAATTTTCACGTTGACAATTCGATTGCCGCCAAAAAAGTCCAAAATTCATTCTTGTTGAGACTTCAATAAAGTCAGAATAAAATTCAGAACCTCTTCACCTCATGTTTATATCAATCAAAGGCTTGTTTACGCTTGTTTTTTCAGTAAATCATTAATAAATCATCGCCTGTTTAAATAGCCCTAATTGACTCACGGAGACCGCACACAGATTTTTTTTTTTTTTTTTTTTTTTTTTTTTTTTTTTTTGTTATGGCGTCACACGTTTAGTGTATTTGCCAGTGTCAAGTATAAAATGTTTCAAACTCAGAGAGTTGAATCAAGTTTAAATGATGATGGTGTTTATGATGATGAGATGATGGGATGAGGATAGTGTTTAAGTAAAGTAGTGGCGCTTTACTTAAACTTTACACGGACTTTTTTGGAGCAACTAGAAAAGTCACTTTCACAACTTTATTTCAATTTCCCACACTCGTACACATTAACGAACACAATGGTTAATAATCCACCAATATTACACATTATCACTCGAAGAAACACAAGTTTTGGAAATAAAAACAAAATTTTCACGTTGACAATTCGATTGCCGCCAAAAAAGTCCAAAATTCATTCTTGTTGAGACTTCAATAAAGTCAGAATAAAATTCAGAACCTCTTCACCTCATGTTTATATCAATCAAAGGCTTGTTTACGCTTGTTTTTTCAGTAAATCATTAATAAATCATCGCCTGTTTAAATAGCCCTAATTGACTCACGGAGACCGCACACAGATTACGTAGGAAGCTTTTAATTAACAAAGTAGGTTAGGCTTGGGAAAAGATACCGATGTATCGAAACGTCGATACTTTCTTTTATCGATATGAGCTTGAGCTTTCGGTGAAGGAAAACATGAAACTGTAGCTTAGGGGTAGCACTGGTAGAATATTCTGTAGTGCTCGCCTTGCTAGATACAACCCTCAAGTTAAGAATATGTCGTCAAGCACCTATCGGTGTATTCCGACAGCCTCACTTGATAGCCAATTCCAAGTTCAGGTGTAGCGTGGCACCACCTTCAACCACATGGCCATTTAACATCAGGTGTGGCAGTGGTCAAATCAAACCATGTAAGAATTTAAAAAAAGACTATTTCATTGATATTTATTTACGAGTATCGAATTCGTAAAAAATATCGATACGATAAACATCGACATTTATTTTTCACTTGCCCATCCCTAAAGTAAGCGATCACGCAATAGTCATTATGATAAGTACTTTTGTGTCTTGGGTTAGATCTTAGAAAAGTTTACTTGTCGAGTTGCTTAATTTTGAAACTAGCGACTTGCCCTACGCCTTATGCGGCGTTAAATTTGCTATTTTTCCATACAAAAATTTATTTCGTTGATTTTCAAAAATCCTCTCTTAGTGCACCCCAACACTAGTAAATGAAGCTACACTGAAAATGTCATAGCTCTAGAAACAGCGATGGAATCTGTTTATTTATTTTTATTTGAACTTTTTGGTTACTGTTACTGGTACAGTTTTTTTTTACTGCGCGCTAGCTTAGGTGCTTGCAGGAGTTCCACTTTTCAGTTTTTACAAAAGATAAATAAACTGTTGAACTTAAAAGCTTCCTCTATGTCCATAAATACAATTTGAACAGACTTAAATAAAGACCAAAATGTAGGTAATAGAAAAATATTTTAATAAAATTTTGTCTTAAAAATTAGTAAGTAAGTAATATACAATTATACATATATCTACATTGAAAACAACGTTTAAGAGACTGTTTTTTGATTCGTAGTTAAAATTAACTCTAGTTAAAATGTATGATAAAATATAACCATTATAGTTTTACGTTTTAAAGTGATCACATGTATCTTACGAAATTAATACATTTGACTTATCAGATTTGTTCTAACCTTGACATCAAATGACCTCAGTAAAACTCCAGTAGGTATCTAATAGACAATTAAGTCTTAGCTTATGCAGCCGACTATGAAATTAGGTTGTTAAAATAAATAAAAAGCGCGCGAAACCACATGTGGCCGCCATGTTGGCAAGCCAGAAAAGTTAAGGAATGATAAATGACATTAACCTCATTTCATGTTAAAATATTATGTGGCTGATTTAATCGACCGTATATTTGAATACTGACAAAATGACGCGGTCGCGGCGGGAATGACGGAAGTCCATTTTTTTGTGTCAAATTTTTCACCGGCCGATGAGGAAAATAGCGCGAAAAACGAAATATCTATACGTACAATTAGCAGTGGAATGAAAAAGTCTGTGGATCATGATAGGAATAATATTTTATTAGGTTCAAGTTAGGTCTTGAACGTTACAAAAATTACACCGAAATACTCGATTTTCAGGAAAAGTCAATCGAGCAAAACTTATTGTAACTGACAATGCAGAGCAATAAAAAACATTTACGAGGTTACAACTCTACGCAATCGCTGTCAACGCCACTCGAACGAATTCAAATCGATAAATCGTAATCAATCTACATCGATTCTGTTTATTCGATTGTGACGATTAAATTTCATCCCTTTGTTATTGTGAGGTCAAAAACCTCGTTCAATTGACGCTGTTGCGTCAATGATGGAATTTTGACTTGATATTTTTTGATGCGGGTTTATATTGTCCGCCTGGCAGTCAAATTTTAATGAGTTAACAGTTCAGTGAAGAAGTAAGAAAGACTAAAGAAGTTTAATAAAGTGGACTTTTTTGGCGGCAATCGAATTGTCAACGTGAAAATTTTGTTTTTATTTCCAAAACTTGTGTTTCTTCGAGTGATAATGTGTAATATTGGTGGATTATTAACCATTATGTGTTCGTTAACGTGTACGAGTGTGGGAAATTGAAATAAAGTTGTGCAAGTGACTTTTCTAGTTGCTCCAAAAAAGTCCGTGTAAAGTTTAAGTAAAGCTCCACTACTTTACTTAAACACTATCCTCATCCCATCATCTCATCATCATCATCATCATCATCATTTAAACTTGATTCAACTCTCTGAGTTTGAAATATTTTATACTTGACACTGGCAAATACACTAATCGTGTGACGCCACAACAAAACAAAAAAAAATATATATATTTAGTTACCTCCTAAACTTTTTTATTATTATGGCCTTGTCAAAAGTTTTTGGCTAGTTTGTAAGACGAGACCAAAAAGGTACTACTAACTACTTCCATATAATATGTATTTTGACGAAAAGACCGGGTCATCAGTATGACATAAATGATATCCAAATGTTTCTAACGACAGTGCATCAATTAATAAATAATTAAATCGATAGTTAGTCATTTCACTTCCTCAATACATAAGTGTCAAGTCTAAATTGTAAAGGTTATGGGCCAGACTTAGAGTTAATAAAACCATTAAGTATCACACCAAATTAAGTTGTAATTTATGTCTAGATAATCTCTAAAACAACAATTTATTCCAAAAAAGTAAACTACCTTTTTATTTTCCCACCAAAACGGTAGTGAAACGCCATTTTGATGGTTCCCACGAGACAACAACGGAAAAATTGCGGCTGTCATAATTTTACCAACTCTATATTATATTTTTTTAAAGCACAATGATCATGTTTCTTTGCTCTCAAAATATCAACAGATAATTTGGCTGGTTCTTATGTACTTGTAATATACGAAACGAGTGCAATATCGATTTCGCGCACAATCGGTAATCGAAAGTTTACGAAGCTCGTTACGACCAAATTATTGCGCATTCAGATGCAAAATTCGTAACAAGAACGCGTATTCAGCCGACTCCGTAAACGCAGCGCGCGCCAACACAGTTCATTGGCCCCAATATGGCGTCAAAATAGAACTCGAAGAATGCCCGCCATTTCAATTTTAACCTCGAAATTATTACGAAACTGAAAATAGATAATTAATTTTTCACCTTTTTTAGGGCGCGAACGCTTCTTCATAGTGAAAGCGATAAGCTTCCGGCATTTCATTATGTTTGGTTCAATTTGCTTCAATGACTTGTCTTAGAATTAGTGTCCGGGATAGAAAAGAAATTGTCTTGAGATTGTAGTTTTTCTACAATCTCTGACATATATCGTTATCCGCAATTTTGGATCGATATGGATCGATTATTTATTTCGGGTGTAAGACGTCAAAACTCAAACTAGATAAGCCTGTTCCAATCTCTTTACACTTGTAAAAACCTTGTACCTAATCTTCACCAGAAGTTCCTATTTCAAGCTTTATATAAGACGACTTTAATTATTTTTAACTTTAAACTGAGGACTTTTTTGGCGGCAATCGAATTGTCAACGTGAAAATTTTGTTTTTATTTCCAAAACTTGTGTTTCTTCGAGTGATAATGTGTAATATTGGTGGAATATTAACCATTATGTGTTCGTTAATATGTACGAGTGTGGGAAATTGAATTAAAGTTGTGAAAGTGACTTTTCGAGTTGTTCCAAAAAAGTCCGTGTAAAGTTTAAGTAAAGCGCCACTACTTTACTTAAACACTTTCCTCATCCCTTCATCTCATCATCATCATCATCATCATCATTTAAACTTGATTCAACTCTTTTGAGTTTGGAATATTTTAAACTTGACACTGGCAAATACACTAATCGTGTGACGCCATAACAAAACAAAAAAAAAAAACTTTAAACTGAGTACCGTTGTCTACTAACCAACCTCTTGTATGCCTCGCGTGAAACAATTGACCGTTAATTAGGCAAAGTAAGTAATTCAAAGTACCCTTATCGCTGGTAAGTTAAACGAACCGTGTAAACGAGGCTACGCTTTTTTTATTGTCAGGTTTTTTGATCTGTGGTGCAGCGCCACAGATGTAGATAACGCAAGTTCACCTTTTCTGGTTTTCTGACAGCTGAAAAAACTTAGTGCAAAAACCGCCTTTGTTCAATGAAAATAGCGAAGGCATACAGTTAAACTCGGTTCAGTGACGGAACGCCAGAAATAAAAAATAAAATACTGTTTTAAACTACCATAGTCAATAATAACATTAGAATTAGGTATGAAACGGGATAATTACCTACTATGTGTTTTTGTCCCGTTTCAAAACCTAATTCTAATAAAAAATAATATTTCCTGAGCATTACGTGTTATGTAGTAAAAACGGATTGCAAGAATTAAAAAAAGACATACAGACGGACAACAAAGTGATTGAGTCCGTTTTTTCTTTTGAAAGAAAGAATATATGTTTATTTGCAACAACAACACTCTTGGTACAAATTTGTAAATATATAAAAAAAAACAATTTTTTTTTTTGCTTTGTTATGGCGTCACACAATTAGTGTATTTGCCAGTGTCAAGTATAAAAGATTTCAAACTCAGAGAGCTGAATCAAGTTTAAATGATGATGGTGATGATGATGATGAGATGATGGGATGAGGATAGTGTTTAAGTAAAGTAGTGGTGCTTTACTTAAACTTTACACGGACTTTTTTGGAGCAACTTGAAAAGTCACTTTCACAACTTTATTTCAATTTCCCACACTCGTACACATTAACGAACACATAATGGTTAATAATCCACCAATATTACACATTATCCACTCGAAGAAACACAAGTTTTGGAAATAAAAACAAAATTTTCCCGTTGACAACTCAATTGCCGCAAAAAAGTCAAAAAAAATAAAATAAAAACAATATTACAGTAACAGAAAGTTACGGAACCCTAAAAAGGACGAAGGAAGAAGTATTTATGTACCTACTCGTATACACTTTTTACTATGACCTAAAATAAAATAGGTCACCTTACCACACACCACTACCTGCCTACGTTACAAACATACGCCTACGTTTAACACCTCATGTAGATTACGATTGGTAAACACATTAACACCTTTTGTGTTCGTCGGACCGTGAAGCCAAATTGATAGCTCAAACGGAAAGTTCGGAAGAAAGTTTCGTCGGGAAACTCGCTTCAACAACCACTACCGACATACATCCTTAGGTTTTGTTTTTATTTTTTTTTACATTTACAGGGTAACGTTTGACCACTAGTCACCTGATGTTAAGTGACGATGTGGTCGAAGTTGGCGCCACGCTACACCTCGACTGGGATCTGGCTCTCAAGTGAGGCTGCCGGAACACACCGATAGGTGCACGGCGACAGATTCTTAACAAGAGGGTGGTAGCTAGCCAGGCGAGTACTAGAAAATACTCTACCACCAAGCTATGGTTTCATCACGATGTTTTCCTTCACCGAAAGCTCAAGCTCATTGTAGGGTTCGAACCCACGTCCTACGGATCGCAAGCCGACCTCACTACCACTGAGCCATCATCGCTATAGAATTATTCCACATAAACCTTTTTCCGGGATTAAAAAAAGTAGCTAATGTATTTATTTACTACTAGTTGCACCCCGCGTTTTCACCCACGTCTTCCCGTTATCCCGCAGGAACCTTTTTCCGAGCTAAAAGTAGTCTATGTGTTAATCCAGGGTAAGCTATCTCCATTCCAAATTTCATTCAGATCCGTTTAGTAGTTTTTGCGTGAAAGTCAAAGTCAAAGTAATTTTTTTATTTATTCAATAGGATACATTGTGATCACTTTAAAACGTCAAACTTAAAACTAGCTACGCCTGTTCCAACATCCTTACGCCGGCAAAAGAACAAGCAAGAAACGCCCGGCAGGTAATTTTTTTGGCGCGAGATCATTGACAATTTTATTCTTATTACTAATTGATTGAATTGGAGCAAGTTCACTAAAATCCCAAGCTTTTTTTTGTCATCTAATGGTCCGATATTTTTTAATTAGCTTTACTAATAAGATTTCTCTTGTTTGGTTGTACACATTGGGATATGGGAACATGAATATTAACGAGTTGCGGGATCACAACCAAAGCAGACCAGACCCCACAAGCAGCACCCGTTCACGAGTTGACGCATGAAAGAGTAACAAACATCCATCCATCCATACTCACAAACTTTCACGTTTATAAATACATGTTAGTAGGATCCTTTGCCCGTGACTTTGTAAGCGTGAAATTTAAAATCCTACTTAACCTTACTTGATATATTAATATGAAAATGTGTATGGATAGATGTATGGATGTTTGTTACTCTTTCACGCAAAACCTGCACAACGGATTTGAGTGAAATTTTATATTGATATAGCTTCTACCTTGGACTAACGTATAGGCTACTTTTTATCCCGGGAAAACGGTTCCTGCGAGATAATGGAATGACGCGGATGAAACCGCAGGGCGCAGCTAAGTAAATACTACATATAATATATTGAAATCAATTAGTCGCAATGACTTAATTAAAGTTCATTTATATCCAATAAATTAAAAGAGAAAAACAAGCAAAAATCTTCGTAACGAATCTAGTTGTAAGATACACCTACAGAGATGCCTTTTTAAGACAAAAATGTAAACAAAAATAACTTACACCCGAATGGAATAGCTGGTCCCTCCCACACATTTTTAGATGTAAAGATTACCAAAGAAAGAAGTTTTAATACGCTCTACTTAAGTCCTATCTCCTTAGATAGTTTGCGTAAATTAAGAAAAAAGAGACTTCAGCCAAGACTTTTTGGGAACAAATCAGCTGTCGACTTTTTTGGCGGCAATCAAATTGTCAACGTGAAAATTTTGTTTTTAATTCCTAAACTTGTGTTTCTTTGAGTGATAATGTGTAATATTTGTGGATTATTAACCATTATGTGTTCGTTAATGTGTACGAGTGTGGGAAATTGAAATAAAGTTGTGAAAGTGACTTTTCAAGTTGCTCCAAAAAAGTCCGTGTATAGTTTAAGTAAAGCGCCACCACTTTACTTAAACACTATCCTCATCCCATCATCGTCATCATCATTATCATTTAAACTTGATTCAACTCTCTGAGATTGAAATATTTTATACTTGACACTGGCAAATATACTAATCGTGTGACGCCATAACAAAACAAAAAAAAAAATCAGCTGTTATTGTAAATATTGTACCCATGTACAATAATGTAAAAGTGACTTTTCTAGTAATTGTCACAAAAAGACCATGTAGAGTCTAAGTAAAGTGTCACTACTTACTTTACATAGACACAAAGGGGAGCTACATACATTTTACACCGACTTTTTTGGAGCAACTAGAAAATTCACTTTAAACAACTTTATTTCACTTGTCCACACTCGTACACATTAACGATCACAAAATGCTTAGTAAATCAACCAATGTTACACATTATACACCCGAAGAAACACAAGTTTTGGAAATAAAAATAAAATTCTCATGTTGACAGTTCCATTGCCGCCAAAAAAGTCTGTAATAGAGAAGCTATAAAATTTTCTTAATATTTATTAACGAGGTGGAAGAAAAAAGGTTTCTGTGTAATTTAATGACATGAATGAAAAATGAATAAAAGTGGTTTTATTTGGTCATTATCTATTCTATGGTTAATTGGCTAGGGAAAGAAGAAGCCCAACTTCTGTTTCACGTCGAATTCATTAATGGAACTACATAGCGCGTTTTCATTTTGAATTCTTTAGGGTAGAGACACAACGAGCTTACGCTGTCGGTCGATTTTTAATAAGTTTTTAACATTAGTAAATATTATCAGAATAAATTATTCAATTAATAAAAAAGATTTTGGGAAGCAAATTATAGCTAACATAAATCATTTACATAGGTACTATCATGTAATCAGTACTTGTGTCTGTTACGCCTCTTCCAACCTCTTTACGCCGGCAAAAGGACAGACAAGAAACTACAAGCAGGTCATTTTTTGGGCGCAATCACATTTGCAATGTTATTTTGATTACTAATTGTTTCAATTGGAGCAAGTTCACTACAATCCCAAACCTTTTTGTCATCTAAATTGTCTAATATTTTACTCTCTATTAAGCTCTCTGATTATTTTATTATATTTAATCCAATGTATCTAAAAACATTAATAAATATACTTTGTATTCTGTTGACACACAGGAGAGCAAAGATAAATCTTTTTAAAGTTTTAACATCATATTTGGATCCAACAAAATGTTTTAACATCTCTCGATGTATCTAAGTCTTAACCCACTTGGCTTGGCAACAATTTACCGAATTCCCGCGTCTTTCCCGCGCCCATATTGTTTATAGTTTAGGGTTAATAACCTACTAGGGCGGGGACGTGGCGATGTTTGTCTATCGATTTGATTGTTTATATCGACAGCCGTTAATTAATAATTGATTTGTTAGTTAACTAATTCTGATGGCTCAGCGATCCAAAGTGAGTGTGTGTGTTTGATTTGTTAGTTGAGCGTATTAAATTAAGCAGTATTAATAATGAGTGATTTATAATTTTATTCGATTTGAATAGCAGTTGTTTTATTTTGGGAAGAGATAATGATAAACAGATTTTGATCTAAATTATTTGTAACGTTGTAAATAGTAGGTACGAAACGTGGTTTATAAAGAAATGTATAACTCACATACATTCAATTAATATGACTAACATGAGTTTTTTAATTACAGTAAATTATGTTTCGCCTGTCTTCTTCATAATGATCTGACATCAAGCAAATTGTTATTCAAATAAATTATTTTAAATCCATGGGTATCACGGAAATTAATACTATTAATAATATTTAATTTTAACTTATGTCGAATGTAACACATGATTCAATTAAGTACATCTATTTAAACTCCTAAAAAAACAACACATATTTTCTACGTATAATGTACTTAACTGATTTGTCAAATTTATGTCTGTAAGAACTAAGTTAGGTACTAAAAGGTGCCTTGGTGAATAAAATAAAAATGCGGCAGGTAATAAAACAAGTAGCACCTTATCGTATCGGTTTCTTCGACAAACGCAACCGGATATTAAAAAAAAGCTATAAAAAGATTATCGTAAGAAATGTTTGAACCGAAACACTGACATTTTGTTTCATTCGATACCTCCATTCAATTTTATTTTTAGCTGCACCACTAACAAAACGGTGGCGTGCGCTCATTTCTCAACTCTTTTCCACCAAATCTCACGTTTGACTCAAAAGTCAAGTGAGTAAGGTCCAAAATTGCATAGCACAGTTTTGAGGGGAGAAAAACAAACAGGCATGCCCAAATAAAGCCAAAAAAATCAATTAGAAATCAGCCTGTCAGTCACCAAGAAGCCATGTATTTTTGTTAAAACAAATTATTTTAGTCGATTTTACAAATGCAGGGATCAGTCGGACTCGATTCTAGGAATCACGATTTTCTAAGTCACGTTACTGTTTTGTTTTGAATTTGGAATGATGCCGAGGTATTCTTTTTGTTTGTCTTTTTAATCGAATTGACGTTATTTTCAGCCAGTTTTTTTGCACATTTAAATACTTAGTCTATGTTTCGTTCAATGTGATTATTGTGGTGAAAGTGTTCTCACACCCTTGATAACATCTATGTTAAACTACCCAATTTACTAAGAACTACACATCCATGCGTTTAAATCAACTTGACAGTTCTAGTTACACTGGACTACAAATATAACCAGACCTCTCAATCAAAGCGGAATTTCAGTAGAAACAGATCAATAAAAATTGGTTTACGATTCGTAATAACTACCAGATTTAAAAGAACCTAAGCTAGGTTATGTTTGTTAACGATGACAGGTCAAGAATAATTCGTTATTGACAGTTATTGACCAGTATTTAGGAACCCCAATGTAGAAAGGTTTGTTAAGAATGACGGGTCGAGTCTAAATGGTTATTTAAATTAGCTTTAGAATATTTATCGAAGACTCTTCCATTGACAATTATTTCTTAACGATTAATATTCGAAGTGGGTATTTGATGGGAAATGTTGGTATGGCAAGGCTTTGAGTGGCATAACAATGAATGAAGGGCTATAAGTGTTGCTACATTGAAATAATTCTACCGTGAATTGTGGAGTTTTTCCTGTTGTTGAGGTTCTGTAGTCTTATCACCAGAGGTAGGAAGGTATAAGTATGTAGAGTTTTTAAATACCAAACCTCCGGGCCATCTAGTTAATAGTAAAATAAAGTGAAAAACAAGGAAATCAAGAAAAAACGGCCAAATGTGACTAAATAAATAGATATCATGTGATGTTGTAGGCAGTGGCGGATTTACACATTTGCCGCCAGTAGGCTAAGTATTCAAATTTTGCCGCCCCTACCAACCTTTATAACCTCTACGGCCTCTGCCTTTCCTTTTTAAATCTGTCATTTTTTTATGCATCAGACAAAAATTGAAGAAAAATCAAGTGGTGAACAATGTTTAATTGTTTGTGTGCACATAATAATATTTAAATACATATATACGACTCTTTTAATATCGTTAAAACATTTTTTTAAAATTGACACTAAATTTGCCTCCCCTAAAATCTGGCGCCCTAGGCCTACTCAGCCTGCTGCTAAATCCACCACTGGTTGTAGGCGTCTCTATATGAAATTGTTTTATTCAGAATCGCAACGATCATTTTCAAAATTACTAAATTTTTATCTCACTCTCCAGGGAGTTTCTAAAAGACTTGGCAACACCTATTATAATAAATCAAACGTAGATTTAATCGTGACAAAAGCAGCTCGGTGTAGCTTACCTCCTTATTGTCGGTACAGTCCAGGAAGACACGATTTGTTTGTACTCTGCTTGAGCGATTGGGAAATTGTTTATTTACCTGGAACAAAAAACATTAAGTTTTATTACAGTACTAGCTGCGACCCGTGTCTTCCCGTTATCCCGCAGGAACCTTTTTCCGGGATAAAAAGTAGCCTATGTGTTAATCCAGAGTTTAAGCTATCTCTATTCCAAATTGACATTCATATTTATAGACACTAACGTCAATTGTTTTACCATCCCGGAACCTCTCCATGCACTAACACTTAAATTTTATGATATGGTATTAAAGTTCAAATTGTATGTACATTTCTATGGGAAAACGTTTATATATGGGAAAAAGGAAAGCGCTGATTTAGGGTTTTTCCGGCAATTATTCAAATTTTTTTCACCTTTTAAATCTTTCATATACCTCCACGAATATTTCAAGACCAAAATTAACCAAATCGATTCAGCCGTTCTCGAGTTTTAGCGAGACTAACGAACAGCAATTGATTTTTATATATAAGACTAGCTGACCCGGCGAACTTCGTATCGGCAATAAAAGTCACCTTTTAAACCTTCCCTGAACTTCCACAAATATTTCAAGATCAAAATTATTCAAATCGGTCCAGCCATTCTCAAGTTTTAGCAAGACTAACGAACAGCAATTGATTTTTATTGCTGGCTCGGCCACCTTGAAAGAATGGGGGAGGATCGTGCGGTCAAACGAGCATAAAGTGGACGGCCGAGTGGCCGTCGCCCTATCGGTCGTCCCAGGTATCGCTGGAGAGACGAAGTCACGAAGGACTTGCGCGAGCTCCAGGTGGAGGACCGGCGGGAGGTGGCGCGGGACAGAGCGAAGTGGCGTCTTTTGTTATCGGAGGACAACACTCACTTTGGGTCGTTGCGCCATCTCAGTTAGTTAGTTACGTATCAACAATCCTGTCTGCAGAAAATTTTAGTATTCTCGTGATCATATGACGCTTGCAACAGTGCCGAATGAGAACTCAAACAAAAACTATACGAACATAGTAATTAATTGACGACCGATGTGGCGCAATGGGCGGATAGCCGACTGTGAAGCGTGAGGTCGCGGGTTCGATTCCCGCTACAGGACAAATATTTGTGCATTGAAAAAAAAAGCGCAAGTATTTGTTCTGTGTCTGGGTGTTGTGGATCCCCGATCCTCGTAGTTTCTGATGCCCTAGATACAGGGAAACCTAGTTAGGGGTCAGAGCCTATGTATGTGATTGTGCGGGCATTATTATTATTATTAATTATCCCGTTTCAAAACCTAATTCTATTGCTGCGTATATTTTTGAATTTTTCACAATCATGTTTACACAGAATAGAATAGAAGTGTGTGTAATTAGCCCCAATTTTCAGCTTAACTTCGGAGTTAAGAGGAAGCTCTCAACTAACAAAAGCGTTAACTACATTTCCAGCTACATTGATCCAACGGTGATTTCGTAATACTAATCTGAACTAAAAGCTCGGAGTACAAAGCTCATTCATAAAACTCATATAGGTCACGTACTAAAAAACATTAGAAACGTCTGTGGTGGAGCCATCAAAACAACAGCCTGGAATAGTTTGAAATGGAGACACTGGATTGACACATACTTTTTTTGTCCCGGAAAAAGGTTGCTGTGGGATAACGGGCAGACGCGGGTGAGAGAGTGGGGTAAAAATGAGCCTATAACCTCACGTCATTAGTGAAAACAAACGCTTCCCTGTAAGTAGTAATATAAAAAACGTACAGACCTCAATTTGCCGTACCTATTTCAGCGAATCGCTTCTAAAAATAGTACCTACACGCAGTATCCGGCCGCACAAAAATAATTACGCTCATAAACGCCCACGAATTTAGTGGCCACAACCGAACATACACAACGTTTCAACCTAAAAACCTAATTTCCTGGACTGTTTGAATTTAGTTTTAAACATAAACACAAATACCAGTTTACGTAGACATGCGATATTTTACTATCAATTCGCTATTCCGGCTCAGGATACAGTGGGCGTTAAAAGAAATCGGATAGGCATCTGTTTTCGATAAAATGCTTTGCTTTTACACGTTTGCTTTTATTATTTTGCAATTTGAAACAGATCAATTATTTCATTGTGGAATGGGAACGAATTTTTGCGGAATTTATTGCGTACTGTTATATCCTCCTATACATACAGAAAGTACTGAGCTAAGCCCAGCACAGCATACAAAGGTAGTAAGTAGGTTCAATTGAAAAGACAGTCAGTCAGATCAAAACCACGACGCGGGAAACACGTATTTCTAATTTTCCATAAGTCCAAAAATAAAGTGTTACTAAATATAATCTTTTTTAAAAACCTAAACCCGGAATCCCGTACCTACGGCGTTTTCAGATTAGGAGCTATCCACAAATTATAAAATAGGTCTATTTTTATAAGGTTCTCGAGTGGCGACCACGAACCCGAAGACGTTCTATAGGTAGGCTTCCCACTAGGTAGACCGACGACATTGTTAGAGTCGCAGGGAGCCGATTAATGCAAATGGCATATAGCCGTTCATGGTGGCAAGGGGGTGGCCTATGTTCAGCAGTGGACTTCTTCCGCCTGATGATGATGACAGGGTAGCGTTTGACCACAACTCACCTAATGTTAAGTGACGATGTGATTCACGCTACACCTGGATTGGGAACTGGCTCTCAAGTGGGGCTGCCGGAGCACACCGATAGGTGCTTTGCGATAGATTCTTAGCTTCGGGGAGCTAGCCAGGCGAGCACTAGAAAATGCCCTACCACCAAGCTATGGTTTCATCACGATGTTTTCCTTTACCGAAAGCTAAAACTCATCAAGCACTTATCGGTGTGTTCCGGCAGCCTCACTTGAGAGCCAGTTCCCAATCCAGGTGACGTGTATTCAAACAAAACACTGTAAGAAGTAAAAAAAAAAATACATACCTACTGGTGGCTTCGCAAAACGATGCAATTAAATTACACGATATTTATATATTTATAGCGATGGTGGCTCAGTGGTAGTGACGTCGGCTTGCGATCCGTAGGACGTAGGTTCGAATCCTACAATGAGCTTGAGCTTTCGGTGAAGGAAAAACATCGTGATGAAACCATAGCTTGGTGGTAGGGTATTTTCTAGTACTCGCCTGGCTAGCTACCACCCTCTTGTTAAGAATCTGTCGCCAAGCACCTATCGGTGTGTTCCGGCAGCCTCACTTGAGAGCCAGTTCCCAGTCCAGGTGTAAAATGGCGCCATCTTCGACCACATCGTCACTTTACATCAGGTGACTTTTGGTCAAACGCTACCCTGTAAATAGTAAAAAAAAAAACACTCCACAATTAATTCCAAATTAAAATTTGAATTCGGGCTTTAGAAAGTTGGTCTTGTAAAGAAATAATCTGATAATGTGTAGGAGGACAGTAATTTTAACAGCACACTGCCAAATCTAATGAGCTTACTTTTTATCATTAGTCATCTTACTAAACTTGGTGAGTGATATGAATAAACAAGCTTAACAAACAAAAAGTAAACAGTCACCTACGTGAAATCACACCTGCGACAAAGTTTTCACTTATGTAGGTATGTCACTTCATTACTCATTACTTGCTAGGCTTGGGCAAAGAATACCGAAATAACTATCGATGTAACACAGTATCGTCGATATTTTTCATTGCGATACTAGTGCCCCCCCCCCCCTCCGTACTAGTCGCACGGATAGAATATTATAAGCAAAGTATTTTTCTGGTGGATTTTCTGAAAAAAATAATTCAAACATACCTTTCCCCGACAATTACCTAAGTACAATTAAAATTTATAAAATCCCGACATCTTGGACCGATTTTCATCAAACATTGCTAAAAACACTCGCCCGTAACTCATCTTTCATACAAAAAAAAACTCAATTGAAATCGCTTCATCCGCTCGCGAGCTACGGTGCCACAAACAGACAGACAGACACGTCAAACTTAATAACACCCCTCCTTTTGTGTCGGGGGTTAAAAAGAAAATTATTCAAATCGGTCGAGCCATCTTCAACTTTTGCGAGACTAACGAACAGCAGTGTTAATAATGTATCAGAAAAATATTATTGTGTTTGACAAAAAATTATAATGCATCGATATTTTATATCGAAATTTATCGATATGACTTTTCACTTGTCCATCCCTATTACTTACTCTCTAAGAACGTGATATCATTTGTTTAGACTGTGATGAAATGATGAAACACGAACGAACAGTAGGCGTTACCCTAACTAGAATGACGCAGTACCTAATTCCAAAATGACCTCAAAATTTAAATATGTTTAAACAGTAGAATACAACATGTATTGTATTTGTGATCACATTAAAACTTAAACTAGCCTAACAAACCTCCTTCAAATCCTCACAACCCCGCACCTATGACTCAACAAGTTATGTGCGGATTTACCATCGCTCAAAACGGTGAAGGAAAACATCGTAAGGAAACCGGCATGTCCGAGAACCGCAACATTCAAGGGCATGCGACATCTACCAACCCGCACTGGGCCCGCGTGGTAGATTACGGTCCATACTCTTTCTGGGAGAAGGCCAGGGTCCCAGCAGTGGGAACGTAATAGGCTGATAATGATTATGATGATATTTGCCATCCAACGAGGCAATGCTGCCAGCATTTTGGGCACCTTACCGTCTCCTGGAGGCTTACCAAATTTTGAGTGTATTTTTAATTTTATTTTAAACATTTTTTTTATCTTGTATCTTTTTATTTAGGTCACATTTCTACAGATGTCGGAGCAATATCGACAATTGAGATAATTCTTTATCGAATGCGTCATGAGTAAATACTACTAAGCCTACATTGAAGTCTTGCCACAATCAAGTGTCCTTCCACTAAGATGCCTCTTACCACTTTGATTAGTTAAGCACACTTCACGTTCTTGCTAATTGATGACATTAAATCATTCATAATGGCATCATAAGAGTCTCTCGGAGCTACGAAATCCCATACACATTGTACTTACGCGTTTATTTGAACTAGCTATTCCCAAAATTTTCACACAGGATTTTTTTAATGCTAATCATAATCTAAACATCCCTAATTTAATATTATAAATGCAAAAGTAACTCTGTCTGTCTGTATCGTTTTCACGCCTGAACTACTGAACCGATTTAGATGAAATTTGATGCGGAGATAGATTAAACTCTGAGAAAGAACATAAGATCCTTTTTATCGCGACAAACTGGTCTGCTTTGGTTGTGATCCCGCAACTCATTAATATTCATGTTCTCATATCCCAATGTGTACAACCAAACAAGAGAAATCTTATTAGTAAAGCTAATTAAAAAATATCGGACCATTAGATGACAAAAAAAAAAGCTTGGGATTTCAGTGAACTTGCTCCAATTCAATCAATTAGTAATAAGAATAAAATTGACAATGTCAAAAAAATTACCTGCCGGGCGTTTTTTGCCTGTTCTTTTGGCGGCGTAAGGAGGTTGGAACAGGCGTAGCTAGTTTCAAGTTTGACGTTTTAAAGTGATCACAATGTATCCTATTGAATAAATAAAAATTGACTATTGCCTATAAACTGTAGCCCACGCGGGTGAAACCAGGGGGACCAGCTAGTGTTCATATAAGACGCTGAACCGACAACCGTTGGGGTAGACGTGTTCTTAAGTGGAGCCCATCTATCTAATAAGTACATCTTTATGGTGTTGCGTAAATTTCCATCGCTCCGGGTGCCCCGCAATTATACTTCAAGTGTCAATATTAGGAGTGTAGACTTAATTGATGATTGCATGATGGTTGACATAGGGTGGGCTGAGCTGATGTCATGGTTATCATAGCCTAGATTTGGGACCTTGGCATGATGCCTTGACTTGAAACTTAGAACAACAAGCTAAAAAAAAAATTGAGTTTGAAGCAATGGCGATGGTGAAGAATCAGTGGTAGTGACGCTTGCGACTTCCACCTATGTCGTAACTTCGAATTCTGCAATGAGCTTGAGCTTTCGGTGTAGAAAAACATCGTGATGAAACCATAAATCAAAATCAAATCAAAATATATTTATTTCTCCTCACAATTAGTAAATTGTACAAGGTACAACCAAAATTGACATGCTGATATCTGTATGAAGTGCCTGAAATAGGTTTTGAAGAACCTGTCCTACAGGTCACCATAGTTTTGTGGTTGCGCATTTTCTGGTGCTCGCTTCGCACCATGCTCTTTGCCAAGCACCTTATGGTGTTTACCTGCAACCTTATTTGAGAGCCAGTTTCTTATCCATTACAACGCAACATCGACATAACATCAGTACCACCCCTAGTACATGTTTTGATAGTTTACAAAAACTATAAAAGTTTTCGTTTCCATCCATACATATTTTTTTCAGCGAATCTTACCGAGACTGGGAGGAACTGAAATCGTTAATACGGGTTATTTTATATAGTTATAATCATATTCCAACAATGTTATTGAGTTACTTTTTGAATTTAAGCAGATCGAGTTGCCACTTTGACAAGTCGGCGGTGGTAAACGTAGACGTTTACCAAAACTTTTATCGTTTTCAAAACTTTACTAGGGGTACTTGTGACCCGTGGTCAAACCGTAACACATTTATAAATAACTTGCTGCGCCCCGCGGTTTCACTCGCGCGCACTACATTTTATCGCGATAAAAAGTATCCTATATCCTTCTCCAGGGTTCAAACTATCTCCACACCAAATTTCATCAAAATCGGTTCAGCGGTTAAGTCGTGAAAAGGTAACAAAAAAAACAGTTACTTTCGCATTTCATAATATTAGCGTGGATCGATTGTGTACCCTCAAATTTTTTGTCCCTTCCACCATTTTGGCAATATTTAAGTTTTAACAATCACCCTTCACTTATTTCTGCTGACTAATTTATTTTCGCACCTGGACTTTAAAAAACCAATGGGGCATTAAATTGCGAGGGAAGTCTATGTAGACAATGCAAGAGCGTTTGGTGGTAACATGTCACTGTTCAAATTATTTTATTAGGGTGGATAATTTTATGATTAGTTTTGACAGCTGCTAAATATAGTATCACTATTATCAAAAGCCTGTTATCCCACTGCTGAGAATACGGGCCGTAGTCTACTCTACGCGGGCCCCGTGCGGGTTGATAGATGTCGCATGCCCTTGAATGTTGCAGTTCCTGGACATGCCGGTTTCCTCACGATGTTTTCCTTCACCGTTTTGAGCGATGGTAAATCTGCATAGAGGTGAAGATGGGTTGGGAAATATATGGTATAGAATAAAAATTTAATCTCTTTGATAAGAGTTATATCTTAGGATGTAGGAGTCTCCGTAACTAACGGATCCAATTTTGAAAATTCTTTCACTTTTCATAGTTTTTTCAATGCTATTTATTGCCTCTAGACATAATAGTGGTAATAAACTCAAACTTTTTTAATTAAATTGCCGGTTGGATTTGAACATAAGTCACCTGATGTTAAGCGATGATGTGGTCGAAGGTGGCACCACGCTACGCCTGCACTGGGAACTACATTCAGAGCCTATTTAAGAATGACTTAATGACATCATAGACAAGAAGACCAACACAAATATAGTCCGTCTAATAGACAAGAGACAAGCGTCCGCCTTGGCAATCGTCCAAGACATTCTATCTCGTCTATGGGCGGGAAACGGTGCATTCTATAAATACCATATAGACTTTGATGTGTTTCGATGTCGATTTGTTGTCCAATCAGCTCGGGTGTCTGGTTTAAGGTATATCTAATTATAGGGGTTACAAATCAGGATGTCTTTAACTCCAATCGTTTTGTCCTTTCTTGAACTGTAGGTGACATAATTGAGCGGGAGCAATGGTTTCGTGGAGATAGCCACGCTTGGAGTATCGAAGAATCTCGTCAATGAATCATAATCACCGACGGAGCTCTCAGAAGTTGCAAGTTGAAGTGGCAATGGGCAGGCCACATCACTCGAACCGATAACCGATAGGGAAGAAAGGTTCTCGAGTGGCGACCACGAACTGGAAGACGTTTTGTAGGTAGGCGTCCCACTAGGTGGACCGATGAGTCGAGCGGAGCCGATGGATGCAAATGCATGTAATCCATTCATAGTGACTTTTTTCGGCTGACATCATGTATGTAAGTTTGTAAGTGTTTTGTAAATTATTATTTTCATAGTAGGCCCTACAGGTTCTTCAAGTGAGATTTTGGGGACAGCGTGATACATATCTTATGATGACTAATAATTATTTATGTGAATACTTTTTGACTCGTTAAGTTATTCAGTAATTTTTGTGTAATGAGTGTAAATGGCATGCCGTTCTTAACACAATAAAGAAATACAAATACAAATATCTTCAAAATGGGACTGTCCCGTTCAAAGCGGGATCTAAAGACAAACTTAGGTATATAACATTTTTATTTATATTGTAGATACACAAATGCACACTGACCGTGTTTCAGATGCTTTTTCATATCTGTGCCGAGTATTTTAAGATCTGGGTCTACGTTTAAATTCACAGAGAGCGCGTTTCCATTATTCACACATGATCACGTCTATTTGTCTATTGACTTTTCTGGAGCGCGCCTTACATAACATTTATACCATAAACTAGGTCTCTGCCCCGCGACTTCGTTCGCGTGCTCTAATAGCGAGTCCTATCGAAGATATAAAAACATTTTCCATGAAATAATACATAGGTAAGTAATGTCAGATACGTTTTCATACATAATTTTATAAGCATATGTCTTTTGCAACGCTGTAGAACTTCTTATTAAAAAAGAATGAGTTTGAGCTTTCGGTGAAGGAAAACATCGTGATGAAACTATAGCTTGGTGGTAGGGCATTTTCTAGTGCTCGGTTGGCTAGCTACCAACCTCAGCCAGTTTCCAATCCAGGTAATGTGGCGCTACCTTTGACCACATCGTCACTCAATACCTATCAGGTGATCCCCGGCCGCCATCTTGGAAAAAGGAGTGCAAAAAAAAAACTTTTCAACTACATATTTATGTTTCAGAGATTTTGACCTGGGTTCTTGGCCGAAGGAAAATTTGCCCAAAATGCTAGGTTCTTTTGCTAATGTTGCCAGTACTTGTTGGTTTCTGATATATTGTAACGTTAACAATGGAAATGTAAGCTCACATTGTAAATCAGTAAATAAATGTTTCTTACACTGTAAGCAAATGCTTTTATGAGACTGTGTCTGACTCATGTAACCGTTTTTACACTTTTTATTTCTGTTACATATAAAAATCTTACTAATGCTCTAAGAAACATTAAAAAACATGTTTGTAAATATTTTTTTAATGTATCTTTATGTCATGTATAAAGAAAAGAATGATCAAACGCGAGTATAAATAAAAATGAGAAGGAGTAGACTACATTTTTTTTGCCTGTATTTTAGTTTTACCTACATATTTTCTTGGGTGATAAGTTTTTTTTTTTATTTGAGAACTAGCTGTTCCCCGTGGTTTCACGGCTACAGTTCCCCGTTTTACCCTTTTAGGGGTTGAAAAGAAAATGTAGAGTCAATTTGAACTTTATTGCTGTCCAATAAAGTTGATTGATTTTTCGATTGAGGCAGTACGAAGTCTGCCGGGTCAGCTAGTTTTAAATAGCTTCATTAGTAGGATTAGTAGGAAGGCAAATGTAAAAGTTTGTCTAGATGGATGTATGGATGTATGGATGTTTGTTACTCTTTGACGCAAATACTACTGAACGAGTTTGAATGAAATTTGGTGTAGACTTAGTTCAATACTAAAAGGACACAATACTTTTCATTGCAATAAAGTGTTGTCCACGCGGGTAAAACCGCAGTGTACAGCTAGCAATAATATATGTAGCTACATCCATCAACAAAGGTGTCTCTTAAGCTGTCATAACATAACCATCAATAAAATATAGGGCATAGCAGACACAGTGGTGACCACTCGACATAAAGGGCCCTTTCACGACGCGTGCCGGAACACTTCTCGAGACACGTTGCACATGTGTTGAAATTGGTAGGTGTATAGGGTCATTTATAACTGGCTTCTTATAGCTTACTCTAACAAAAAGTATGTATAAAAAACCATACTATGGCCTAAACTCTCCTTGATTCTAACACAAGATTAATTTATACATTACAAAAGGAACAAAAAACGCGACTGCGCTAAAATAAAGCACCCTATGACACTCCCACAATAAAGACGAATCTAATGACACCTCATATGTTAAAATCCGTCAAGTCATTTAGGCTACAGGCTATACCAAGGAAATATACATACACTAGCTGTTCCCCGCGGTTTACCCGCGTGGGCTACAGCTATAAGCATGCAAAGTCTCAGCCCGATCGGTTTAAAATTGACAAAGTTTCATACAAAGTTTCATCCCCTATTTTATCCCCTTGGGGGTAGAATTAATCAAAATCCTGTCCTGCCAAATTTCAGCCCGATCTGTCCAGTGGTTTGGGCTGTGCGTTGATAGATCACTATGTCAGTCAGTCAGTCACCTTTGAGTTATATGTATATTTAGATACATACACTCGAAAAACATAACCTTCCTTCTTTCGCAGTCGAGTTAAAAGACCATGTTTTAAATAACTCCACCGTTTAATACATCACTCATTTTCATTCATTAAGAAAAACTAGCTAATTGCTCTCTTCTTAATTTCCAATTTCCTCGAGACCTAAGTAGACCTAGGTTATTCCTTCAATGGACTTAATTCTTTGTCCGTTAATGGGCAAATGACTTTCATTGACCAATTAATACACACTCAATTCCTATTCACTTTCCAGTAGACATAAAAGCGGAAACACAATAATGTCACCGCATTCTGTCATGAGTGGAGATCGTAGCAATTTGAGAAAGGGGACAGAAATATCGATAAAATAATTAAAACCTTTTGTTTTCTTGAGCATTTTCTGAAAAAACAAGTGATCGACGTTATGTATTGTTAAGACCAAAGACAAAGAGTTTCTTCAGTATGCGATTGGTTCTTCTCAGTTTTTTTTTTAAGAATAAATTACCTGTTATGAAAAAACACAAAACACATTGCATTTTTAGGTTGCTATAATGTTTAGTCAATTATCTTCAATATAATTTAGAAAAGAAAATACTTTCCATGTCATAGTGTAACACTTGCAACTATCTATTTGATGACGTAATAAAAATATGATATTTAAATGCAAACCTACAAACCTTGAACAATTAAATAGAGTTAAAAAAGTGTAATCCGACTACGGATTTAAACAATCTATTTGCGTTAATACATTAACTGCTAATACATAACCCTCCTTAGACTTTGCCGTATTTAGGTAAATATAAACAACTAAGACCTTCTGGGGGGAGACCTTTGCCCAGCAGTGGGACAGTATAGGTTAAAAAAAAACAACTAAAATGAAACTACGCGTATCAGAAATCCACAACGCTCACACACAGAATAATTTTATTCCATCGAACTTGCAGTTTCATAAACGTCCTTATCCTCTAAAAAGTAGAGCAAAACCATATAAAGCCCTTATTTCTAAAAGTAGATCAAATCATACCAAGAAGGCGTCAATTAAGCATGTTTATTTTTCTCGCCAGCCAGTTCTTGCAACAAAAAGTAAATCGTTTATCGATAAAGTCAACAGTTTGACACCTCACTACAGTAAGTAGTCTACCCTATATGGAGCACAGAATCTAGACGCAAGATCAGCTTGTTGGACTGTTTTGGTTTTATTTCTAGTTCCACATCGATATGTTGTGGGCCGCACTAATATGTAGGTTATTGCATTAGGTAGACTTTTTGTGTTATATGTTTGACTAGCGACTGGCCCAGGCTTCACACGGGTGCAATGTAGTCAATAGGATACATTGTGATCACTTTAAAACGTCAAACTAAAAACTAGCTACGCCTGTTCCAACCTCCTTACGCCGGCAAAAGAACAGGCAAGAAACGCCCGGCAGGTAATTTTCTGGCGCGATCACATTGTAATGTTCGGGTGTCTTGGTTAATAACGCACGCGTATGTATATAGGCAACTATTTATTCGAGAAACTTTTACAGACGAGTTTTGAGAAGATTTCTTTGTGACTTGAACGAACACCAAATTATATCTGTCTGTTGCTAACGGTGGAGGTCCCTTTTATATTAATCAACAACTACCAAGATGAGAGTGGCTTATCAGTCTACGGACATAGTCCAATTTTACAAACATCCTCATTTGCTTAAACAGTAAACAAATCATTACACGATGAGAACAACAAACACTCATTATTATATGAGAATGGTAAACAGTCATTATAGCCACTGATGTTTACAGTACTTGGTCAAAATAACTTCTAGAAATCTCTACATTACAATCCTCCCCCGTTAAGAAAGACAATACATTTGTCTTTAAAATTATACAATTCTTGAATAATCATACATACACATTACACTTACACATAGACATTACATAAACTATGTTAATAATTTTCTTAATACTATTACATTCATCTTATATCTATTTTCATATGACTTATTTCTACTTTTAATATTTTATCTAATTCACCTTCAACTGAGCAATTCTGTTACTTCTACGTAAAGGCGTAGTAACACTTTCAGAACTAATATTTTCGGAAGTAGAAGGAATTTCTTCAAGCTCTATATCACTCCTTGTATTAGAAACTTTTAATGTAATACAATTGGTAATTCTAGAACAACAATTTTTTGAATCTTCTAAGGCTAATATTCTGCCCTGGTTTGTACAAAAGAATTTCCTTTTATAGATATACTTTCCTATTCTGTAAAGCAAATAGAAACCTATAATTTTAACAATTGACATAAAGATATACACAAAATAAACATTATTTATAACCTTATCAAAAACAGTTTCCTTTTCTAAATTAGATATTATTTCATCAATGCTATCAATTTTATGACTTGCTACATTTAAACTTTCTAAATCTAATTTATCATGTAATCTAATTGGAATGAATTCTATTCTTGATACATTTCTATCTTTCATTTTCTTACAACAATCGTCATTAATGATATCAATAGAAGGCAATATTGAGTTATATTCACTCATTAAACCTTTCGTTTCAGTTTGAAGTATTACATCAACTGTATATAATTTACAACTATCTGTAATGGACAATATTCCAGTATCAATTAAATCAAAATCAATTGGCTCTTTATTTTTACAGCTTAAGGTTGCAATGGTATTTCTTGGCATAACATATAACCATTTGTTTTCGTGATGCATTTTGCTCCATTGTTCATTAATAATATAAGCTAATCTAGTGTCACATGTTTTAGGTACTTTGGAATTCCCAAACATCAATTCAGTTTCACAAGTTGGATTGCCATGTACTGAAAATAATGGCGAACTGAGCTTACAAATGTAATTACGAGATAATGTTTGACAATCTTTCAAATTTTCTAAATAAGCATAATACAATTTATTACTAGAAATCATGAAATACTTTTCTCTTGGCAAAATAAACACAAATGTTTTATCACTATTCTTAATCGGTACAGGTAAAATATTATATAACTCGTAATTGGTTTGAGTTATTAGAGGAGTTTTAATCAAAAATATAAGTTTATCATTCATATAATACGATACTAAACTTGTTAATGACAATAGTTCTGATGCTTCACTAATCGAAAGACTCAATGGATACTTTGTTTGTAAAGGCAAATGTGGTATAGTTTTTCTTAATTCTGTTACATATTGTTCAGGCGTTATAACCATTGGATGCAAAACATTGTTTTTTGCAAATAAAATCGCATTTATAATAATAGAAATTTCGTTATTTACTTCTGTCGTAATTAAAATTAATAGAGACAAGTGCTCATCAATATCTTGCTTTAGATTTATATCGAAATGTAAAGTATCAACTCGTTTCGTGTAGTTTGAGATAATTTCTAAATTCTTATTAAAAATTTGCTCATTAGTGGAAAGATCTGTAAGAGTTTTATTAAAATTTGAAATGGTAGTTTTTATTATGTGTGACTGAGATTTCATTAAAGATAATATATCATGCTCGTGTGAGTCTAAACTATTAATTGCTTTATCATAACGTTCAGCATCATCTACGTCCAATGTGCCAAATAACACCTTGAATAATTTACCTATTCCATCTATATACGATCGTTTAACTCTTCGAGGATTTTCGTATCTTCCTGTTAACTCCTTTAATACATTTTGTTGAGAGTATAGCTGGGGAATAACCTGATCTAATATAACAAATGATGTATCACATAATGAGAAACTACTAAGTTTCTGATGATGACAAATATCTTTGGTTCTGATGTATGTGTTATCTATGATTTCTATTTTCTTATGTATGTCGGAAATTTCTAAATAACTCACAAGAGTCCATTCGCTATCATAATGATTAACCTTACCTATATGTTCGAAGTATATGCCTCCTTTATCTATTTTGGTTATGTTATACGAATCCAAATTAATTCCATTGACTTCATGAATGAAAATGATAATAATTAGAATCTTGAATGCGAAGATCATTCTGAAACAAAGGCATGTTTCAGACGATTAGTATGTATTCTACTTTTCTTATTTTTCTTAGTTTTTATGCTAACATTTACAGGGGAATTTACTTCAACTACCTCATAAGGTCCTAACCAATATGGGGATAACTTCTTTGATTTACCCGGCTTAATTTGTTCATTACTTAAATATACCATATCTCCTACTTGGTATTTAATTTCTTTAGTCCTTTTGTCATAATTTAATTTATTAGCTAATTTTGAATGTATCAGTTTTTCTCTAGCCAATTCTCGAGATTTCCTAAGTTTTAATGTAAGATCGTCTAAATAATTATCGTAGCTATACTTAAATTCGGCTGGTTTGAGTATTGAACTCGGTAACTTTGCCTTATTTCCAAAAACAAGTTCAAAAGGTGTATACTGAGTCGACGTATGAACACTCGTATTATAAGAAAACATCGCGAAATCTATCCATTTGTCCCAATTTGATTGATCTTCATTTACGTAGTGTTTCAGATAATCTGCTAATGTGGAATGACTCCTTTCTAAAGCACCATTAGTTTGTGGATGGTATGCCGTCGTATTTATTTTCTTCATTTTCAGCAGTTTTGACACTTCTTTAATCAGTGTTGAAGTGAAATCAGCACCTTTATCTGTCAACACGATATCCGGTATACCGAATTTACAAACGAAAATTTTAACAAAACAGTCAGCTATCGTTTCTGCGTCATGTTGTTGTAAAGGATAAGCTTGAGAGAATTTTGTTAAGTCATCTTGCAATGTGAGTATGTATTTGTTTCCGTTTTCTGTAACCGGAAGAGGTCCTACTATGTCTAGTGCTACTTTTTCAAAGGCTTCCATTGATGTTGACGTAATTTCCATAGGCTGTTTCAGTTTTTTCCTTTCTAGCTTATTTTCTTGGCAAGATTTACATTTTTTGATGAATTCTTTTATATCTTTTTTCATGGTATTCCAATTATAACTTGATTTAATCTTCTTGTAAGTTTTATGAAATCCTATATGTCCTGAAATTGGGTTAGAATGATTTTCTTCTAAGATTTTTGGTATATCTTCCTTCTTTGGCGTCTTGACTGTGTCGTGGAAAATGTTAATTCTAATATCTACATCTTTAAATAAATATCTGATTATTGTTCTTATTTTGTGCCATTTTAAATTAAGGCGTGAAAATCCTTCAAAGTTGATTTCTTTAATTCCATCTTCGAGTAATTTGTATTTAAGCTTTTTCAGGGATTCAAACAAGTCTTCATATGTTACGCTATCCCAAAAGTTCGTTCTCGGGAAAACAAAATACGTAGAATTTTTTTCTGAATCTTTCAGCTTTAGAACATCGTATTGTTGAGGGTAAAGTGATTTTAATTCTTCAATTTGAGACTCGTATTTTTGGAGATGTTTTTCATTTACAATATCTAAGTCACAAGATGCTAATACAAATTTATCTGCCGTTTTTGGTATTACGCCGTTACTTTCGTGTAAGTTAGTTGATAAAATAGGTTTTCTCTCTATGTCTTTTAAAAATGATGAATACGTTTCTGAGCTTCTAGTCATCGTTTTCATTGAAACTTCTTCAGTTTGTCTTATTCGACTTAATGCGTCTGCGTTTTGATTTAATTTACCTTTTTTATATATGATTTCATACTCATACTCTTCTAAGAGTAATCGCCATCTAACTAGTCGAGAACCAGGATCTTTTACATTCATCAACCATGTCAAAGGTTTGTGATCTGTTATAATTTTAAACTTACGTCCATATAAATACGGTCTAAAATGTTTAACAGACCAGATAATAGCAAGTAGTTCTTTTTCAGTCGTAGAGTAGTTGATTTCGCTCTTGTTTAATATTCTACTAGCGTAGGCAATCGGGAGATCATTAGGAGGTTGTCCTTGTGAAAGTATGCTTCCAATTGCATAATTACTTGCGTCGGTGGTTAGGTTAAATGTTTCACTGAAATCTGGATACTGTGGTATTGGCTCTTGACAAAGTTTCATTTTTAAACTTTCGAATGAATTCTGTTGTAGGCTAGTCCAAATAAATGGTTCATTCTTCTTGAGAAGTTTAGTTAAGGGTTGGCTAAGCTCACTAAAATTTTCTATAAATCTTCGATAGTAACCTGCTAAACCCAGAAAACCTTTGATATCTCTCGGACTTTTTGGTACTGGATAGTTCTTGACTGCTTCAATCTTCTTTGGATCTGGTTTGACGCCATGTTGCGTTATCAGATGTCCTAAATACATTACTTCCTTCTTCAAAAATTCACATTTATCTGGTTGTAATTTCAGATTATGTTCGGATAATCTTTCAAACACTTCCTTCAATTTTGAATTATGATCTTGCAAAGAATTCCCATAAACAACTATGTCATCAAGGTAAACAAAACATTTAATACCTTGTAATCCAGTCAAAACATTGTTCATTAATCTTTGAAAAGTTGCAGGTGCATTCTTCAGACCAAAAGGCATACGTGTGTATTCATAGTGTCCTAATGGAACGCTAAATGCTGTCTTTGGTTGATCTTCAGGATTTACTTTAATTTGGTGGAACCCAGAGGCCAAATCTAATGTAGTAAAATATTTACTATGCCCTAACTGATCTAAAATGTCATTTATCTGTGGCAATGGGTATACGTCACCCACACTTATTTCATTCAATTTTCTGTAGTCAATGACAAGTCTCCATTTCTTTTTTCCTGATGCATCCATCTTTTTTGGTACTACCCAAACTGGCGAATTCCAAGGGCTGCTCGAGGGCTTTATAATTTCATCTTTCAAAAGTTTGTCTATTTGTTGATTAACTTCTTCCTTGAGCGCTTCTGGATATCTGTATGACTTCGTATTAATAGGTATATTGCTGTTTGTTGGTATCTCATGCATTACGGCATCAGTCGACGTTAATGTGTCTCCTTCTAAGTGAAAAATATGGTTATTTTCCATGCATAATGTCACCAATGATTTTCTTTCTTCTTTATTTAGATGATCAATTCGCAACGTTCGTTCTAATTTCTCTAGGCGATCCTTTCCGAATGACGTGTTATTAGTAAATCTTTTTATTTTCGCAATTTTATCTTCATTTTTATCTTCAAATGGCTCCAATTCAACTGTTACTTTCTTAATCTTGACTTCCTTTTCCGTCGTATTCAGACATATCGTCAAAGCTTTATTGTTGATTACCTTTACTATACTTGGACATAAATAAACACCTTCTGATAAGTCGATTCTCTCTGGAATTATGCCTTCATTCAAATCAGTATTTATTACATTCACCGATATTATTTTTTCACACCTTGGTTCTATCAATACAAATTCTTCATCTTCTTTAGTTTCGTTGTACAAACTTATTTGCTTTCTATCGTCACTATTCTTCATATCTATATTTTCTTTCTTAAATTCGTTTTTCATCTTATTTTTGTCAGACTCCTCAATTTTCATATTCTCGCATAATAATTCATCACTTTCACTTTCAAAATTCACATTTTCTTTTCGGTTCAAACATTTGTTTTCATAATCAATATTTAGGCGATGCTTTAATATCTCAATTTTGCTCTTCTGATAATCTATAATCGCGTTAACTGCATGCAAAAAATCACTACCAATCACACCATCACATTCGATAGGAAAGCTGTCAGGGACCAGTGATATGGTATGAACAATTCTTTCTTCTCCTAACAGGAATGTCAGCTGTGAGTACCCGAAGGTCTCAGTGTGAGTAGCATTTTTGTCAATTCCTCGTAGTTTCAATTTCTGATCTTCGTACACCAACGTGTCTGTTTTTAGCGCACCTATTTTTACTAAAGTTACTTCAGCTCCCGTGTCAATCAAAAATTTACCTTTTCCTGATTTTAATTCTATCATGTCTAAAGTAACGTAACAACTAATTCCCGTATCTATCAACATTATTCGGCCTGGATATTTTGAATTGTCCTCGGACTGGCCGTCATCTTTGGACCAACGGAGTTTAAAGATTCCTGATTATTGCGTGATTGATCTGCTCTAGAATCGTTTCGAAAATTATTACTTGAATTATATCTTTGGAAATTATTATTTCCGTTTCTTTGCACGCCATACCGGTTATTGTTTTTATTATTAGGCATTGGTTTATTATTATAATTCTGCCCGTGCCAACAGTTTTTAGCAAGGTGACCTTTCTTGTTGCAATTAAAACAAGTAGGTATTTTATCCGATTGTACTGATCTCACCATAGGAGTTTTCTTGCACTGAAAGGCTAGGTGTCCTATTGACTGACATTGAGAACATCGTTTAGGTCTATACTCAAAATGTCTAGAAGTCATTTCCTGCCTGGATTTAATTTCTTGTTCTTCAGATATCGCAATTGATACTGCTTCTTCAAATGTAGTTGGTTTCTGTGATTTTAGTAGAATATGTAACTGTGGGTTAAGCCCGCTTATGAAAATATTGAGTGCTTGATTTTTGAGTAACTCAATGTTTGCTTCACGCGCTTCGTTGCTAAGTTTTGAATCGAGTGATTTGATTAGTTTAATATAGCAATTTTCTATGCGATTTGAATAGCTTGGAATAGATTCGTTTTGACCCTGTCTACATGAATTTAATTCAAGCTGCCATTGAGCAAATGTTCGCTTTTCTGAATAATTTTCTAAAAGATGTTGCTTTAAATCTTCCCAAGAGGTGAAGGATCGGTTTACTAACGTTGAGCGAATATTGCCTTTAATTTTTGATAGTATGACTGACACAAATGCAATTCTGTATGCGGGTTTTAAAAGATTATAGGCGTTATTGCAATTATCTATGAAAACATGTAAATTTGCCTTATTACCATCGTATTCATTGAGCATTCGTTCAGCAAGGCTTATGTCTATATAAGTTTCAGGCTCAGAATTTACACTGCTTGTAGCCATTCTTAAATTATTCTATTTCAGTTTACAATTATAGTTATACACAATGTAACTTACGTCTTAAAATGCGGAACCTTGTCTTTCCAAAATCTTCTCGATGCAGGCGGCAACGGTGATGAACCGAAGTTATCGAGAACCGTGAGCTGCTGCAGTAGAATCCACGATGCAGGTGACAACGGTGACAACCAACGCTATCGATGAGCCGCAGTGGCTGCAACGGGACTCCAGTGGTCTAGCAGACCCTCGTCGAGACGTTTACTCGTAGAGTTGACCCAACTTGCGTTCAAGACCCACCCGAATGTATATGCGAGTGCTTCGCGGGTTTTTAATACACGGCGCGACTTTTAAAACACTTCGCTTGTCAGGATACGATCCACGACTTCTGACACCAATTTGTAATGTTCGGGTGTCTTGGTTAATAACGCACGCGTATGTATATAGGCAACTATTTATTCGAGAAACTTTTACAGACGAGTTTTGAGAAGATTTCTTTGTGACTTGAACGAACACCAAATTATATCTGTCTGTTGCTAACGGTGGAGGTCCCTTTTATATTAATCAACAACTACCAAGATGAGAGTGGCTTATCAGTCTACGGACATAGTCCAATTTTACAAACATCCTCATTTGCTTAAACAGTAAACAAATCATTACACGATGAGAACAACAAACACTCATTATTATATGAGAATGGTAAACAGTCATTATAGCCACTGATGTTTACAGTACTTGGTCAAAATAACTTCTAGAAATCTCTACATTACAACATTGACAATTTTATTCTTATTACTAATTGATTGAATTGGAGTAGAGATTAAAAAAAGTGTGAATGCCATTATTATTATATCTAAAATCGAAGCCGAAAGGATTTCGCTATCTCTCATAGTTTCTGACTTCTCCCTACTGACACATTTGGATTGATCAAGGGGATAAAATAGGGGATGAAAGTTTGTATGAAACTTTGTCAATTTTAAATTGATCGGGCTGAGACTTTGCATGCATAAAGCTGTAGCCTACGCGGGTGAAACCGCGGGGAACAGCTAGTGTCATATAAACCTTACTTTTTATTTTTATTATTTCCGGCTACCAGACTGCTAGACGGTTTGTCTACTTGGAGTGTTCGACAGAGTAAATATAACATACTCCACATAATGTCAACACAAGTGTGAAGGATGTGTTAAAAAAATGCATTCCGACATGTTTGTCCGGCCACCGACTCTAGGCAGAGTAGTGCGCAGTGCAGAGAAAGTGGCGACAGAATTTCTTTTTAAAAATCACGTAAACTTTATGACGACTTTTTTTTATTCTTGTGTAGGTAATAAACAACTTTTACCCCCGAATGTCTTTTTATTTTATTTTTATGTAAGAGCAAACAAGCAGATTACGCAGCTACCCACCTGATGTGCAGCTGTCACCGCCGCTTTTGGACATTTCCAACGCAAGGGACGATGCCGTCACGAAACGATATATGTACATAATTATGTACTTACTCTAACCATTTCTACATATTCTTTGCTTATAACACATACAAGCCCACTTTTACAATATTTCCTGACATATATATTTCACACTATGATAAAATAAAAGAGGAAAGATTTGTATTTTTGTATGTTTGCAACGAATAAACTCAAAAACTACTTGACCGATTTCAAACGATCTTTCACCATTAGAACGCTACATTATCCCTGAATAACATATTATTATTAGAACTATTAGAACTTCAATAATGTAACCCAAGGTGCAAAGCCGGGATGGGTCGCTAGTCTGTAATAAACTGCACCCAGATCAATTGAAATATTTACGTCTCAGTACGTAGTACTACAATGTATTCTGTGCTCTCGGTTTATTATGATTGAATGCATCGCATTGCTCCAATTGCTAATAATAGTGCGTTGATGCTTCGGCATTGCATCAATGCAATGGTGTATTTGAGTGCAATGTGCCTTGGTTTTGAAGGATACGGTGATATTAGTTATGTTGTCTTGTCTATCTATCTTCTTTTATTTCATTGCTTTCTGTTCGTCTCGCTAAAACTCAAAAACAGCTGACCAATTTGAATTTTTTCCGCTTAAATAACGCGAAAGGTTGTAAAAACAGGGAAAACAGAAACGGACACCTAAAAAGTAAAAAAAAATTTAATTTGTTTAGAAATTGTCAGGTCGTATGTACGAAGTGAAACTGACTTAAAACTCAAAAACGGCTTCACCATTTGTGTTTTTTTGTTTTGTTTAGTTTGCTTCAATGGGTGGTTTAAAAAAGGGAAAATTCAAAAGAAAAATGGGTAATTTTGTATGGGAAAACTCGAAAATGAATCAACCAATTTAAAAAACTTACTTTGTTTTTTGCTTCAATACTGGATTGGTTGAAGACAAAAAAAAATTAGAAAATACTCATATAAATATCAAAATTGCTAGTTTTGTATAAGAATTACTAGATGATACGAAGTTCAACGATCATCTAGTTAATCCCTACTAATATTATAAATGCGAAAGTAACTCTGTCTGTTTCGCTTTCACGCCTAAACTACTGAACCGATTTATATGAAATTTGGTACAGGGATAGTCTAGAACCTGAGAAAGGACATAGGCTACCTTTTATTGCGATAAACTGTAGGCCACGCGGGTGAAACTGCGGGCAACAGCTAGCAGCTATAAAATTAACTTTTATATGTTGATCTCTCTGCACTCCCTCTACTCTACACACAAAGCTCATTACACGCGCAGTCCGCGCACCGTTTGTGCGTTTAACACATTTTTATATTATTTTATGTCGTAATTTAACAACGAAACGTTCCGTTTAGAAACACAATGATGTTTTGTTTATGTTTTTTCACATAGCTTCGTCTCTTTGTTGTATTATTCACAAAATAACTGGCATCAAACTTAGCTTACAGTTGAAGAATGTAGCTTAATTATTAACAACTATTCATAATAAATAATAATAATAATATTTTTTTCTTTATTCAATAGGATACATTGTGATCACTTTAAAACGTCAAACTTAAAACTAGCTACGCCTGTTCCAACCTCCTTACGCCGGCAAAAGAACAGGCAAGAAACGCCCGGCAGGTAATTTTTTTGGCGCGATCACATTGATAATTTTATTCTTATTACTAATTGATTGAATTGGAGCAAGTTCACTAAGATCCCAAGCTTTTTTTGTCATCTAATGGTCCGATATTTTTTAATTAGCTTTACTAATAAGATTTCTCTTGTTTGGTTGTACACATTGGGATATGGGAACATGAATATTAACGAGTTGCGGGATCACAACCAAAGCAGAACCACAAGCAGCACCCGTTCACGAGAATCGGTTTCCACGGTTTTACTCGCGTAAAATGTATCCTATGTCCTTCACCAGGTCACAGAATAGTTCTTTGTAATCCCAGGCTTAAACTTTCTCTACAGCATCAAGATCTGTTCATAGGTTTTGGCGTAAAAAGATAACAAACAGGACTAGGTACCTACTTTCACATTTAAAACATAACAATATATAATAGAATAGAGATTTACTACTATGTACATAATTTTAAAATTAGTCTATTTTCTTCGCAAACTCCAGAACTGGGCTAAAAACATTTACAAATAAAACATTTTCTTCTTATTACAAATTCATTGATCTCAAGCTTTTTTGTCATCTAAATTAAATTCTAAATAGTCCGATATATTATAGTAAGCTTTACTGATAAGCCGAGTGGCCGTCGCCCTGTCGGAAGTCCCAGATACCGGTGAAAAGACGAAGTCACGAAGAAATTGCGCGAGCTCCAGGTGGAGGACTGGCAGGAGGGTTCTATCTCATAAGACCTATTCATTAGATCTATTTGTATATGAATTTACTGTGGCGCAGGTCAGAACGAAGTGGCGTCTTTTAAATTTGTTATCGGAGGCCAGGACTCACTTTGGGTCGTTGCGACATCTCAGTTAGCTTACTGATAAGATTTCTCTACGGACTTGAATTTTTTTTTATCGAAAATTCATTAATTCACTTGGGATTTTGTTGAAAAAACGTAGAAGTCTTTGCCAAGACACAGTTTGGGTCGACAAGCTTTCGGAGTTCATCATCATCATCATCATTATCAACCTTTCACGTTCCCATTGCTGGGACACTGGTCTTCTCTCAGAGAGAGAGAGTATGGGCTGTAATCTACCACGCTGGCCCAGTGCGGGTAGTGCGGGTAGATGTCGCATGCCTTTGAATGTTGCAGTTCTTGGCCTTGCCGGTTTCTTCACGATGTTTCCTTCACCGTTTTGAGCGACGGCAGTTTCGAAGTTTCCTCCCCCAAATTACTTGCCTACTAGGTTACCATCACTAGCCCAAAAGTAGTACGTTACGTACACAATTTTATGACCGTTCTGTCGTTAAATAATCGGTACAAACAGTTACGAGCTTTCCTGTAATGTAATGTAACAGATATTTTGTCTGTGGCGATGTGCCAACAACTGCAGGTACCTAGTACTTACTGTTTTCTAACGCTGACGCGATAGTTCTAAATAGTTTAGGTTCACAATTCTAAGCCTGACTAAGATATTAGTACTTACTTGTTTTTAGCGTTTCGTACCTCGTAACTATAAATTTAAAAACCCCCGACATTTTGAACCGATTATCGGACTAACGGGAAATGCCGTTTAATAGCGCGATGATTAATGTTTGACATAAGTGTGGCCACGACATTGGACAACGGCATTCACATTGGCGTTTGACGTCAGCCGATAATTCAAGTACGTTCACGTTGACCGTTCAAGTGTAGCCACTCACATAATAGCGTTAATAATTAACGCAATATTTATCGCGAAGATAGGCATTTCCCTTGACGTTGACCTTAGTGTGGTGTAATCCCATGGGATTTTAGACATGGGAGCCAAGTGGAAGGAGGGGTGTGGCCCGGGCATTACAGCACATGTAAAGGAAAACGTCTGAAAACCGCGTCAATATTTTGTAAAATAACAAAAAAATACCTATCGATTTGTATAGGTAACTACTAATAACCAGCGGATTTTTTTAACATCACTTACATCATTAATTATTACAAACAGGATGAAAGCATCAAAACAGTGTAACCTTGACGGATCAAACGCGTTGTTTGTTTATAATTAATCTGGAATTAGAATACGATTTAGTAACGGTGATGACGTCGAGATTTCAAGTGCATTACATTTGATTTGGGTTGGTAGAGTACACGGTGAAAAGGTCCTTCCGAAACAGGGTAGGAATTTCCTTCCCTTTTGACTCAGAAGGAAAGCTAAGAAGGAAGGAAACGGTTACATTTTGGTAGGAATCGGTTTTGGTTTTGTTGTTTTGTCATTAAATAATATCTAATATATAAAATTCTCGTGTCACAGTTTTCGTTGCCATACTCCTCCGAAACGGCTTGACCGATTTTGATGAAATTTTTTGTGCATATCGGGAAGGTCTGAGAATCGGCCAACATCTATTTTTTATATTAATTTTTATCGAGTTAAATGTAGTCCACGCGGGTGAAACCGCGGGGCGCAGCTAGTATTTAAATAAAAATCAAAAAATAATTATATGATATTAAGTACTTTCTGTTTTACAGTCAACTGTAAGCTTTATCAGATGTCATGAAAGCTAGTCTAACTCGGTACAGTCATGCGCACATGGTGCAACGTTATACGTGTTGCGCAAGCGCATGTGTTTCAGTTTGAGTACGTTTCCATTGTTAATTCGATAAAAAGGTTTCAGATTTCATCTAAACTGATTAATAATGTGGTTAAAATAAGATACACAAGTTTTGGAGTAAGAAATAATGTTTTCACCTTTACAGTTGAGTTGTTCCAGAAAGTTCAAAATCCTTCAAAGAGCTTAAAAAGCTTCGATGAAGGAAAACATCGTGATGAAACCATAGCTTAGTGGTAGAGCATTTTCTAGTGCTTTCCCGGCTAGCTTCACCTATCGGTGTGTTCCGGCCCAACTTGAGAGCCAGTTCCCAGTCCAAGTGTAGCGTGGCGCCACCGTCGAACATCATCACTTAACATCAGGAGACTTGTGGTTACACGTTCTACCCTTTAAGATAACAAAAGAAAAAAGAAGAAAAATAAAGAATAAAGAAGAAAAAAGAAAAGAAAGAAAGAACAAAATAAAGAAAATGAAAAGAATAACAATCCCTAAAATGACGATGATGATTAAGAATTTAATATCTGCCCGTCAATTTGACGTACGACAAATTGACGTGGTACACTGGAGATGTCCAACAGAAGATAAACTATTCACTAATTAGGTCGACTTTCTGCGGCGGGCGTTAATTGTGGTTTATCGCTAAACTTTGTCGACTAACGCCTTAACGCTTTTATATCTTTTTAACAGCTTTTACAGGAAAAGCTTTGTAACGTACTACTAGCGACTATAGCGACCTGACCTGGTTTCGCACGGAAAGGCAAAACCATTAAAATCGCTGTTATATTTAAAATCTAGATACATAATAATTATATACACCGTGGGTGCCAATAACCTGAAATATTTAAACAAACGATTTAAGAGCTTATTTTGAGTATACTATAAAGTTATGTGACATATAGTTAAAAATATTTAATAAACTACCCGACGAATTAAGAAAAAAAAAAAAGAAAAAAAAATCCGAAGATAAAAATCACGTATTTTTAAATAACTTAAAAACGTTTTTAATCGACAAATGCTACTACAGCCTAGATGAATTCCTCAACGACGACTTCTCGAAATGATTAGAATGGATCGGTCCGCTCCTACATTGCTATACCCTTCGGGTCCATATGTTCGCTAATCTTAACCACTAAGATCTCTTGTATACTAACATATGAATGCAATAAACGATTGAATATGAATATGAATAGTCCAAACACCTTTAATTGAAGAGATATGAATTATTTTAAACAAATCACACTTTAAAAATTCTCATTTCTATGTTAATGCCGTCCAATAGCGCGATGATTGACGTTTGACATAAGTGTTTTTTTTTTTGTTTTGTTATGGCGTCACACGATTAGTGTATTTGCCAGTGTCAAGTATAAAAGATTTCAAACTCAGAGAGTTGAATCAAGTAAATGATGATGGTGATGATGATGATGGGATGAGGATAGTGTTTAAGTAAAGTAGTGGCGCTTTACTTAAACTTTACACGGACTTTTTTGAAGCAACTTGAAAAGTCACTTTTACAACTTTATTTCAATTTCCCACACTCGTACACATTAACGAACACATAATAGTTAATAATCCACCAATATTACACATTATCACACGAAGAAACACAAGTTTTGGAAATAAAAATAAAATTTTCACGTTGACAACTCAATTGCCGCCAAAAAAGTCGACATAAGTGTTACCACGACATTAAAATTTTGACAACGGCATTCACATTGGCGTTCGACGTTAGTCGATAATTCCAGTGCATTCACGTTGACCGTTCAAGTGTAGCCACTTAAACGCGTTAATAATTAACGCAATATTTATCGCGATTTTAAGCATTGACATTGCCCTTGACGTTGACCTTTGTGTGGCCCGGGCATTATAATGATGACATAATACTAATACTAAGTTGGAAAATCGAGTACAATCAGCAACTTTTTTCGCTATCTGTACATCGAAGTCAAAAAACGAAGTGTAGGTAAGCCGCGCATTATTACTTGCCGTATAGGGGTCCAAATTGACCCCAGCTTTCGAAGAATGACGGGTAATTGTGACCACACCTCCAATGGTCGCGGACCGTGTCGAATGGTGTTAAATAATGATGGATGGTAGGGTGACCATCCGACCATCTTGGGTGAGACAAATCGAGAAGGTTTACCTGAAACAAAAATGGTATTTGGTTAATTGATTGCTTTTTATCCAAAAAAAATGTCACACGATTAGTGTATTAGCCAGTGTCAAGTAGGTATAAAATATTTCAAACTCAGAGAGTTGAATCAAGTTTAAATGATGATGATGATGATGATGACGATGAGATGATGGGATGAGGATAGTGTTTAAGTAAAGTAGTGGAGCTTTACTTAAACTTTACACGGACTTTTTTGGAGCAACTAGAAAAGTCACTTGCACTACTTTATTTCAATTTCCCACACTCGTACACATTAACGAACACATAATGGTTAATAATCGTCCAATATTACACATTATCACTCGAAGAAACAAGTTTTGGAAATAAAAACAAAATTTTCACGTTGACAATTCGATTGCCGCCAAAAAAGCCAAGAATATTATGTTAATACAACTAGCTACGCTTTTTCCAACCTCCTTACACCGCGGCAAGAAACGCCCACAATCACTTTTCCTTTTTTTTCCTAAGAGTAATACGAATACGAATACGAACCAAAGTGAGTTTATCCTCCGTTAAATACAAAACGCCACCTCGATCTGTCCTGCGCCACCTCTTGCCAGTCCTCCACATGACTCTATTATGACGTACTTGTTTACGGGATAAAAAGTAGCTTATGTATTAACCCAGGGTATAAGCTATCTCCATTCCAAAATCCAGATTCGTTCAGTAGTTATTGCGTGAAAGAGTAACAAACCTCCACCAATCCACACTCGCAAACTCACGTTTATAATATTAGTAGGTTAAAAAACATTAAAACTAGAAATAATTTATGGTCACACCAAACATGCGACGTTTTTTTTAAGCTCACACATGTCGTTCCGCCCCACTGCGGTGCACTCAGCCTGTCCGGGGTCAATTTGGGCACAAGCCGTACTTTAGGGGTATTATAAGCTTTTATATCAATCACCTATGATTGTACCGATTGTCCCATTGTTTTAGTAGCGTTGAGTAACGCTTCTTGGTGACTAAACTTAAGAACCGGAAATGTTTATGACGGAAAGTTTCTAAGGAAAATGTTCAAAAATGCCACTAATACTAGAAACGTGAAAGTGAGTATTGATAGATGGATGGATGGATGTTTGTTACTCTTTTACGCAAAAACTACTGAACGGATCTGAAGGAAATTTGTAATGGAGACAGCGTATACCCAGGATTAACACATAGGCTTCTTTTTATCCCGGAAAAGGGTTCCTACAGGATAGCGGGAACGAATGCGCGATACTCTCTCTCTGAGAGAAGGCCAGAGTCCCAGCAGTGGGAACGTGAAAGGCTGATGATGAGTAGCTATCTCCATTCCAAATTTCGCTGAAATCTGTTGAGTGGTGTCAGTGTGAAAAAGTAACAAACATACACACATCAGCCTATTGCAGTCCCACTGCTGGGACTCTGGCCTTGAGAGAGAGAGAGTATCGCGGAGAGAGAGAGAGTACCACGGCGAGAGAGAGAGAGTATCGCGAAGAGAGAGAGTATGGCAAGCCCTAGTTTTAGAGATTTCAGATCGCCTTCAATCCTGTAACAACTATACAACAACTGCTTTTATACACACTAATGTCTGAATCCCTAAGAAAAGTGTCTAATATGTGTTTTTTTTACTTAGCTAATCGTTCCTGCTAAGCGTTTTAATAAATATTTCGAACATCATTCTGTTTGAGTGTGAGTAAACCAATAAATTTCTAGCCGTTGTCTATGAAAACAACTTCTGTCAGCAGTTGCTAAAACACTGCGGGGTCGTTGAACTACTTCTTAAACACTAAAATTAAATATGTAGGCCAAAGTTCTTTGATCCACTTTTAAAATATTTGCAATAGTGTTAATGAAGGAAATAAATAATGTGTACACAGGTGATCCTTTGATATCCTTCGCGAATGATTTGTTTTAAGTTGTGTTGTTTTTTATGCTATCGTATTTCAGTTTCCTGTTTGAAATTTTAATTAAATTAGTTTCTTACTATAGCAATTTATTTATTTCTTACTACATACAGGTCAGCATTTGACTACAAGTCATCTGAGAATGAGAGTATGAGTCGTTATCTACCACACGGGCCCAGTGCGGGTTGGTAGATGTCGCATTGCCCTTGAATGTTGTGGTTTTTGGACATGCCGGTTTCTTCACGATGTCTAACTAACTAACTAACTGAGATGGCGCGACGACCCAAAGTTAGTCTTGGCCTCCGATAACAAAAGACGCCACTTCGGTCTGTCCTGCGTCACCTCCTGCCAGTCCTACACCTGGAGTGAGCGCACGATGTCTAGTATTACCAAAAGCTAGAACAAATTATGGCAAAAAAAATTATTACGTTTGAAGGAGTGCAACTTTATAATAAAATACTCGAGAGGATTTGAACTCGGTGTCGGCACCGTTCGACCACCATCGCTCGGCTGATATATTTATGAAGACCATTTTCTACTCAACCACAATCAAATAAATTATTCCGCACCTAATTTACCTATCCCATTTACCTACTCAATACTTCACCGATCTAGATATTATCTAGGTCTTATTTGTTTACCGTTCAGGCAGACCTAATTCCCATAAGTGCTCCGCCGATACGTATTTCCTGCAGTGCCGTCAGCTCTCAATATATTTTGTATGTTTAGAATAGAAAGATATTTGCAAACGTTCTATTTAACCACCGACGAAAAAAGAGGAGTGTTATAAGTTTTACGTGTCTGTGGCACCGTAGCTCGCGAACGGAGGAAGCGATTTCAATTTAGTAATTTATGTATCAAAAGTTGAGTTACGGGCCAGTGTTTTAGCTGTTTGATGAAAATAGGCCAAGATGTCGGGGGTTGATTTAATTTTAATTTATTTACCGTAGATTTAGGTACTTCGGTGTGTTGATACCCGCTTTTTACATGAGGCAATCCTCATGGATATCATGCATACCACACTCGCTGACGGGGATAGCCGGCGTGCACTGACAAATAAATTCGGACTTTCCTTCAGAGTCTTACCTTCCAAGACCGATTCCTTCCCTTTTTTACCTTAGATTTCCTTCTGAATAACAAATCCTTCCCTTTTGACTCAGAAGGAAAACGGTATTTCGGAAGGTCTTTTTTCTTCGGGTTACGTTGGAATCTTACCGCACTAAAACCACGGTGTACCGGCCTAAGCCTTGTGTTGTTTGTAACGTTTTCGGCATGAGGCATCCCCTATGATCTGTCCTGCTACTGTCTCGACCATATGGCTTATTTACAACGAACTTAATGCAAATTTCAGATAGGTATTTGGGACCCGTATGGTGATTGAAATTGAATAATGCAACTCTTTCGTTGAATTATGCGGGTGTTTTTATTGCAGTTTAAGTACCCAATAAAGTGTATTGGTAAGTCACAATGTTGTAAGAATCAATAGTCGAAGCACTATAGAAGATTTTATATGGCAAGTGGGAATGACTAGGTGTGTTGTGGAGTGCTTTGAAATTCCTCAACTTAAAGATCAAGTTGGGTATTTTGTTTACAATCACATTTTTTTTTATGTAATAGATTAGCAGACAAGCTGACGGCCCGCCTGATGGAAAGCGGTCACCGTCGCCTATGGACATCTGCAACACCAGGGGAGTTGCCGATGCGTTGCCGACCTTTAAGAACTCTTTTTACACCCATCTTGAAGGATTGCAATCTGTAGCACAGCGGAAACACTTGTGGGGGAAGCTCATTCCACATTTTGCAAGTATGCGGGAGAAAGGAGCGCATAAATCGCGAGGTGTGGGATTTCCAGGACTCGATAATGTGTGGATGAGCTTTGTTCCGATGACGAGATGATCGGTGGTAGAACCGTGATGGAGGGATAAGATTGAATAGCTCTTCCGAGCATTCCCCGAGCATCACATGTTGAAACTCAAACATTTTTACAGAACATTTAGATTATAGTTAACTATTTTAATAAACACTAGTTACGCCCCGTGGATTTGCCCCCGTGAACTGCACTTTGTCGTGATAAAAGTATCCTATGTCCTTCTCCAGTGTTCGAACTATCTCCAGGCAAAATTTCATCAACATACAAAAACACAAGTTACTTTTGCATTAATAAATAATTATGTATTATGTATTTAACATTAAAATCAATTGTAATGAAAAAAGGTAACATTAAAAAGTTATAACAGCATGATAAACAAGTAAGAATTATATTTGATTCGTAAATAATTAGTTTCTAAACCTAATTATATGAGAATATCTTTTTAATGTTCCAACAAAAAAACATGACATTAAATCAATATATTAACATAATAATTTATTACTTCAAACTAAAAATAACAAAGAAATAAAAACAAATAAATCTAAACTAATAACTAAAATACATTATTAAAAGAAGTCCCTTTAGGCAAGGTACCGAAGATACTGGCAGCGTTCCCCCTTTGAATGGCTAGACTAATTCTTTGGCCCAGGTAGCTGCCAGATCTTCGGTCTCCGGTGATGTCGACTAACCTTTTTGTTATTTCCTTAAAAAGGCTTAAAGCGCTAGGACCCCACGGACCAAGGGTCTCGACACCGAATGGGACAATATTAAATGCTTAACATTCTAAATATGTAATCTATAATTTATGATGAATGAATAACTGCATAATGATTATAATCATTAGGGTGCTTTTCCACTGCATCTTTGCAGGCAGGTAAGCTATGAAACGGCGTATTAAAAGATCAGAATAGAAATGGTTGTAAGTTTACATGTGAGTACTTTGCATATTTTTTTTCAATGCATCAGTATATTTTTTGTATGTTTTCTTCTAAAGACCTTCTGCTTAGTATCAGTCACCAAGCACCTATGTGTATTGTATATTCCGGCAGTCCCACGTGAGATTCAGTTCCCAATCCAGGTGTAGCGTGACGCCACCTTCGACCACATCGTCACTTAGCATCAGATGACTTGTGGTCAAACGCTACCCTGATAAAAGTAAAAAAAGTATATTAAGATTATATTTTATTGAACTACTACTTTCACTCGAGTGGGCTACAGTTTATCGCGATAAAAAGTAGCCTGTATTCTTTTTCAGGCTCTAGACTATCTGTGTATCAAATTTTATTTAAATCGGTTCAGTAGTTTAGGCGTGAAAGCGTAACAGACAGGCAGACAGAGTTACTTTCGAATTTACAATATTAATAGGGTTAGTAAGGATTTGACAATCATAGTCATATAGTAAATGGTTTTTGTTCATACATTTTCAGCTTTCTTTCCTCTATACCTAATTCTGATCCCAGCCGTGCAAAGAGCTCGCATTTCTAATTTCTTTTCCAACATAGCTGCATGGTGCGAGACTAGAAAAATGAAGCAATCCTCTTAGTGTTTTTTTCCACGCGTACAGCTGAGCTGTCTCGCACGGCTCGGTGTAAATACATCCTATCCTGTTTAACTACCTACCTAATGGTTTAATATTGTCACCATATATACCTATGCTATGACCACACTTCCTTTACTACTACTCAGAATCTACTGTCAAACATACAAACAGACAAAACAGTACTCGCATGGTTAATGTACTGTGCAGCACCATTGCATTTCCTGCGTTTTATAATAACGCCCATTTAAATATGTTTAAATAAATGGAGATATAAATGGTGGTGATATTAATCTAAATTGGTGGAAAGTGACGAAGCAGTTTGGGTACTTACGTCATTATGTGCTCTGTGGTACTAATGTCGGAAGTTAAATGGATAAAAATTGGATGTTCTGTCGATGTTACAGTCAAAAGTGATTTTAACTGCTGACTTTATTCAAAAGCAGTGTTTGAGAAAAATTAATGAGCCTCACACTTGTCGAGAGTGAAATAATACAGGTGCGATGACGAGCGAAGCGAGCAAAAACGGATATGTTGCTATTTACTAATGACAACAACAAGTTAATGTGTGTTACACGTGTCCAGACTCCAGAGCAAAGAAATACTGGAGCGGTGACGAGCGAAGCGAGCAAGAATGGTTAGAATGCTACGTGCTTGTGACAACAACGAATAAGCAGAGCGAGTGGTGGCTGTGGTCGACGTAGTGCAAGAGATAAAATACCATCTCAATTAATGTAACAAGAAACTCAAAGTAAATCAAATTTTATTAGAACTTTTAGACCTACTTTTACCGAATAACTCCGATTTGGCAACTATCCACATGGTAACTGCCAATTCAGTTATTGTCTAATGCACCATTATGCAATATTTTTCAGCCAACACTGGTTTTGACTGAGGGCTACAGCCAAAAGTACTTTTGATGGTTTATAAAACGCTTCACTTGTAACTAACAAACAATGTAGTAAAATCTTAGAAGTCAATTCTAACCTACTTCTAATTGTCGTATCGAAATGAAACTTTCTATGCATGAGTAATCGTAATGACATAACAATAATTTGGTATCATCGACTTGATCTGATGATGGAGCCAGGAGGTGGTTAGTGGAACTCTTCAGTGGGTACTAGTAAACCCCTCGAGTTTGGGCTCATAAGATTAGTTTTTTGCCGATAAAAGCACTTTTGACCAGTTAAAAATTCTTAGATAGCAATACTAGATGTAAGACAATACATGTTATATAAGGAAGGACTATTTAAACTTCTCATTAATGTCTTTGTACACTTGCAGGAACAATCTAGGAGTCTTCAAGTCTAGAATGAGGGTTCTTATCTAGTCTATAATATTATGCCTCATTTAAGTTTCGGACGAATGCTAGCATTCAAATGAATGACTTTAAATAGATACCTTTGCATTACGTCATTTAAATTTAGGATAAGAGAACAAAAGCATTGGCTTAATTCAATGGAGAGACCAGTGTATATATTGCTATAGTAAACAAACTGTTCCCTACGGATTCACCCGCGTGCCTTACAGCTTCTCTACCATACTATAAGTGTTTGTACTATTCGTTTGTTTTTGGTTTGTCTGGAAGAGATCGCTTAGAACGATAAGACCACCCTTTGTGACACTTACCATTAAGTATGTTTGTTGTTCTAGTTTTAAGTTTATCTGTATTGTTTTTTGATGTACTAATATAGATCAATCTATCGCCAAGTACCTATCGATGTCTTCCGGCATTGTCAGTTCTTAATAATCCAGGTGTAGAGTGGCGCCATCACCGGCCACATCGTCACTTAACATCAGGTGAATTGTGGTCAAACGCTACACAGTAAGAAGTAACAAATAGCCCATTAGTTTCCAGTGTTAATTCTTTAAAAAATCGCTTACCGCCTTTACCCTAATACCCTAGAGGAAGTAGTCACCCTTGGGTCTGACCCTTCCGATAATTTCACCTACATACGCAACCAAGTGTAGAATAGGTACTTGTAGGTACTAATTACTCATTACGCACGTGTTTTTACACTTCTGTTTTTAGGTCGGTAAGCAGCAGGTGTCAAATCAAATCAAATCAGTTTTTTCCGGCTTACAGGGTAGCGTTTGACCACAAGGAGTCAATGTAGTCGGAGATGACGCCACGCTACGCCTGGATTGGGAACTGGTTCTCAAGTGAGGCTGCCGGAATAAACCAATAGGTGATTGGCGACAGATTACCTAAGCAAGAAAGCACTAGAAAATACCATGGTTTCATCACGATGTTAAAATGATTCACTCTAATATTATAACTAAAGAGAATATCCAAAAGTTTGTAAGCAAGTGAGTGTGAGAATACATGTAAAGTATCTTAGAAGATGGAGTAACACATAGCTTACCGATAATCCTAGAAAAGGATATTTGCGGTATGACGGGAAAGTCACGGGAGAAACTGCAGGAAATCATCACATACCATGCTAAATGCGAAAATGTGTAATTGTAGAATTGTGTATTGTATAATCAAGTTTGTTTTGTAATTGTATAATCAAGTTTTTTTGTAATTGTAAAATTATGTTTGTTTTGTAATGGTATAATCATGTTTGTTTTGTCATTGTATAATTATGTTTTTGTAACTTTTTCACGCAAAAACGGTTCAACGAAATTACGCAAAAAATAAAAAAAATCTTCTAGTTTTACAATGGGCGTTGTTATCACTTTAGAGCGATTACTACACAGGCTATGATGAGATCATAGGAAATATAATAAGTGTAATCAATAAAACAGTACTGTCTTTTGCATTTTTATCAGCAAGAGTCGTGACATTTTCACCCAGATAGATAGAGACAATAATATTATTGCAATACAAACTACAAACAGTATCTCAACTTGCGATTTACAAAAAATATAATAGTGCAATCTCGCCTAGGCTTCACCTCTAAGTAGGTATGCATCAGAAAATGCGTGGATCTGCAATACACTGAACAAATGCTTGTGCTTATTTTGCAATGCACAAATACTTATTTGTTCCGTAGTCCAATGCGCCACCTCGAACGGCCGACATTTTTTTTAAATTAAAATGTTACGAGAAAAACATTTTATGTACATCTATCTTCAAAAAGATAAATGCACCATAATAAATTACGTAATTTTATACTTTTAAATTTTTTCAATACTTAACCTAATATCAAAGTGTATAAAACTTAATTGGTAGACACACTACGATACAAAAATTTTTTTAACTAGAACAATACTATAATTAATGAGCGATCTCTTCCAAACGATTAAAAAACGAATAGAACATTTAAGTGATTGAAAAATCTAAAAAAACATAACGTAAAATAGTTAACATAAAGCATGGCGCTTACCATCAAGAAAGCAATCGTACCGTCTCATTAATCAGAGAAACATATAATAATCTATCTACATGAAGTGTTACTGAGAGCAAATCTACCAGTATCCCTAGTACAAGTTTTGAAAACGATAAAAGTTTTCGTAAACGTCGACGTTTACCACCGCCAACTTGACAAGGTGGCAACTTGATCTGCTTAAATTCAAAAAGTAACTCAATAACATTGTTGGAATATGATTATAACGATTTAAAATAACCCGTATTAACGATTTCAGTTCCTCCAAGTCTCGGTAAGTTAACTATCAAAACCTGTACTAGGGGTACAGACAGTTTGTTTAAACTTCTCATACTGTAATCACAATGTATTGCGCAGAATGTCGGTCTCGTAAATACATTTCAAAGAGTTGCGCTTACGCAAGATGGAGGGACGCCAACCATAATATTAATATGCGCACTGGAAATAGATGCATTCATGCATTCAGTTGGTCAAGACAGTTTTTTGCCATCTCCAGAGAAAGAAATGTGTACGAGCATTCGAATATTTGAATGAATGAGGCGCCTTCTTGTAGTACTTATTGTCAATTAATTTGTAACTGATATATGTATTAGGATTCATCAAAATGTTAGTATCTATCTAATAGCTAGCTTAAGAATATTACGCTATTTAGACTACAATACAAAAGCTTGGCATTGTGGCGAACTTGCTGCAATTCAATCAATATGCTATTGCAACACTGATCGCGCCTAAAAAATTACCTGCAGGGCGTTTCTTGCCTGTTCTTTTGCTGACGTAAGGAGGTTAGAACAGGCATAGCTTGTTTTAATTCGAATAAAATAATATCATATGACAAAATTTGACATAATCTAAAAAAATAAATCATCAGCACAGAATGATGATTGTAATAGAATCGTTTTCTGTCAGTCAGGTGCGACAGATGTAACACTGTTTAAAAAGCTTCTTTGTTTCTTCAAATCACTGCACTCAAGCTAAGAAAGAAGGAGATAGCTACACCCTTCGCGTAAGAGTGAAAGAGAGAACCACTTCAAAGGATACAGCGTCCTTTGATGGACCGACAAGATGCTATCTTGTTCGGAGGAAGTGTGGATGGTTTTTTTTGTTATGGTTACATCATTATGATGCACTTCTGGCGTCTTCTGATGACCTACAAAGTCGTGCGATTCATTCATAAACTTTAAGTTTTTGTAACCATTGACTAACGAGGGATGGACGCCGGCTCCTTCGCTCTAAAGCGTCCTAACCAAAAAAGGTCTAAAACGCGAAAAGAAAGCTAATAATACGTCAGGCTCCGTTAAGTCGCGTGTTTGATACGGTCAGTCGAAGCTGCACAAACTGATAAATTCTTGCAAACAAAATCAGTGACTCAAAATTACTTACTTTGGAACTTAGCTTTTTTGAGTTTGGTTTTCATTTTGAGAGCACGAGCCTTTCATCTGCGCAATAGCGGCATAAAGGTGAAACTGAACCATCAATATTTCACCTCACACACCAATTAATCAACTAAGGCTGGCCATACACGGACAGGATCGACTGCTTCAAGCTGCGACTGCGTATTGAATTATCGGTTCGTGTATGTACGACCGTACGTAGAAGTCTGTAGTTCACTATGCAGTCGCAACTTGTAGCAGTCGACAGTCGACTGCTTCAGGCTGTCCGCGTATGGTCAGCCTAAGGTCAACGAATGATTGGAAAAATAGAGACGAACTTAATATAAATGCTTCTCTCACAATCAGATGCGAAGAAAGATATGTTTCTTTTGTTTGTCCAGCCCTTAGTTAATCTATATTCTTGACAGTTTCGATGCTCGTCGAGATATAGATGGTAATTTAAATTTGACGCTTCGTTAAGCTAGTTTTGTATTTGTACCATCAATCAATGTATACCGGATATTTGTATTATTTTTGTAGCCTGCAGGTTTTGGTCCAAGCGCTACACGGTCGGTGGAAACAAGACTGTTTCGACCCGGGACTTTTTTATTCTTTACTCATTACATGGTAGCGTTTGACTACAAGTCACTTGATGTTAAGTGACGATGTGGTCGAAGATGGCGTCACGCTACACCTGGATTGGGAACTGGCTCTCAAGTGTCACTTACGGAAAACCAACGGAAGACCAGCGCTGATCAAACGACCATCACAACGCTGGGTTGAGGCCGGTTTGCAAAAATACATATTTTCTTGTTTCTACAAAACGTAAACAACCGTAAACGTCTTCGGAACAACCGCAAGTCGACAATCGACTTGATATCGCAGGAATTACATCGCAATTTGAATCGTCAATCGACACGATACCAAATATTTAAATTTTAGCCTTCAAAGGTAGGTAAGTACCACGATACAGCCTACTGAACATCACGAAATCAGCATTTATGTGATACTAGGTGCGCCCGCGGTTTCATCCGCGTCTTACCGTTATCCCGCAGGAACCTTTTACCGGGGTTAAAAGTAGCCTATGTGTTAATCCAAGGTACAAGCTATCTCCATTCCCAATTTCATTTAGATCCGTTCAGTAGTTTTTGCGTGAAAGAGTAACAAACATACATCCATCCATACTCACAAACTTTCACGTTTATAATATTGGTAAGATGTGGCTTCTAGTATTAACAAGCTCCATTGCAAATGTCATTCAAATCCGTCTAAACCGTTTCAGCGTAAAGAACAAAATGTGTATGACATTCTAAATTTTTCGTGTTATTGAAGAAAAGTTGGTTTATTTGAATAAATAAGTAAACAATTCAAGCTACAAAACATAATAATGTGTCCAAGAAACAAATTCTCGTCCAAAATTTATTTCTCTATTTCCCAAACAAGTTTTGCCCACGTAATGTCAAAGATCATCTGTGGAGAGTGTCTTCAAATACATTGATAAAATTCCACAATTCGAGTCGAAGCAACAATGGAAATAAGCCATAAATGTTGTAAGGGAATGATTGTGACACAAGCGACAGCGGAGAAAAAAAGAAATATTCACTTCTTAAAAATTCATTAAAATTATATAAGAAAATAGAGTTGAGTTAGAATAGAGAATAGAGTTGCGCTCGCTGAGCGCGTTAACGTCTCGCAAAAACTCCCACTAAGACCACAGGGCGTTAAATTAAAGTAAATGCTAATTACAAATCGTAGGTGTCGAAGTTGACGACGTACGTATCGTGAAACAGACGTCCTCTGGCTAGGTGGAGCAAAGATATATACACAAAATGGCTAGCTGGAGTAAAATGAGAGAAGCTGAAGATCGGGCTCAGCGCCGTATTTTGGGAGAGGCCTATTTTCATCCTATTGACAGGCTGATTATGATGAAGATGACGATCTCTTTCAACCCGCTTACTCTCCGCTTCTCGCTATAACTTCCTACGCGATCACAGCCTAACTTGCAAGTGACGTTGAAAAGATGATTTCGTGTGGGTACATTCAAGATTACAGTTTTTATCGACGGCATTAAATCAGGGATGTGACAGGGACATAGATACGTAAGAAATATTGTCTTGTCGTGTCAGTCTGTCAGTCTAAATACGATATTAAAGAGGCCCGAGACTGATTTCTATCAAACTGATGGAAAGTGGTGATGGGGACATTTCTAGGGTTCCGTACCCAAAGGGTAAAACGGGACCCTATTACTAACACTCCGCTGTCCATCTGTCCGTCTGTCACCAGGCTGAACCGTGATAGTTAACCAGTTGAAATTTTCACACATGATTTAAGATACAGATGTTAAGTGACGATGTGGTCGAAGGTGGCGTCACGCTACACTTGAAAAGGGAAGTGGCTCTCAAGTGAGGCTGCTGGAACACACCGATAGGTGCTTGGTGACAGATTCCTAACTTGAGGATAGTAGCTAGCCAGGCGAGTACTAGAAAATACCCTACCACCATGGTATGGTTTCATCTCGATGTTTTCCTTCACCGAAAGCTCAAGCTCATTGCAGAATTCGAACCCACGTTCTACGGATCGCAAGCCGACGGCACTACCACTAACGCCCGAAATTAATAATCGATCCTGATCCGTTATCCGCGGTTTTGGATCGATATGTTGGATCGATTTTAGTACTAGAACTTGACATACACGGAGAAAAAGATCTTCCGAAATACCGTTTTCCTTCTGAGTCAAAGAGGAAGGATTTGTGATTCAGAAGGAAAACTTAGGTAAAATAAGGAAGGAATCGGTTTTCGAAGGTAAGACTCAGAAGGAAAGACAGATTATTTTTCTCAGTGTAAGCCGTCAGCACTTTAAAACATTATCCATGCCTCGAATAGTCATGATAAAATGACCACTAGAGGTACAACCGTGCAAGGGCACTGCATGTAAACACCATGGTTTATGGGACAGGACCAGTGTACGTGGGAGGACTGGTCTCATAGGTTGTCCGTAGGCCGTGGTTTAAACTGGGTGTTAATAATACACCCTGGACTTTTGAACTGATAACATACTAGCTTTATTCTTTGGACTATCCTATCCTACTAATACTACTTCCTACTATCCTAATAACATTATCAACGTGAAAGTTTGTGAGTATAGATGGATGGATGGATGTTTGTTATTCTTTCACGCAAAAACTACTGAACGGATCTGAATGAAATTTGGAATGAAGATAGCTTATATCCTGGATTAACACTTAGGCTTTTATCCCGGAAAAAGGTTCCTGCGGGATAACCGGAAGTCGCGGTTGAAACCACGGGGCGCAACTAGTATGTTTTATCATAATTGCGAAAGTTTGTGTGTGTGAATGTTTGTTACCACGTATCACCGTAACTACTAAACCGATTGTGATTAAATTTTAAATGGAGATAGCTTATACCCTGGTTTAACACATAGTGCTTTTTATCCCGGAAAAAGGTTCCTGCGGGATAACGGGAAGACGCGGGTGAAACCGCGGGCGCCACTAGTATTACCTACTTGAAAAGATGATGACTCAGTGGTAGTGACGCCAGCTTACCTTAGGTCGTGGGTTAGAATCCAACAATGAGCTTGAGCTTTCGGTGAGGGAAAACATCGTGATGAAACCATAGCTATGTGGTAGGGCGTTTTCTAGTGCTCGCTTGGTTAGCTACCAAGAAACAAGGATCTTTTGGTGTGTTCCAGCAGTGTTATTTTAGCCAGTTCCCAGTCCACGTGTAGCGTGGCGCCATCTTTGAACACATCGTCGCTTAGGGTGAAACAAAACGAGCGTAATTTTGAGAGTCGTGAGTCGCGTATTTTCGGTCGCTCATTTTACGTTCAACTGAATTTTCAACTCATTTTACGTCGTCGTGTGGCACCAACTGCCTTTTTGTATGAAACCGAATGCAGCAGAATTTGTGCTACCGAAATTCTGCGACTCACGAAATTACGCTCGTTTGGTCTCACCCTTAACATCAGGTGACTTGTGGTCAAACGCTATCCTGTTAGATACCTACAAGAAAAAAAGCAAATAACTCGTCTGGGTACTAGAAAAGAGGGCTTAAGTCGTAATTTTATCATTTTCTAGTAAAAATGACTTGCAATTTTCAAAAGCTTTTATGTCATACTTCATTTACTCGTACTCGTACTAATTGTAAGATAAACAAAACCCATCCTCAAACAAGAGTCTTCACTTTCGTTTTTCTGAGGTTAAAGGTTTAGGTAAGGTTTAAGCAATGAGTCACTTTCACAATGTGTGTTTGACCGTCTTGCTTAATCAGCGTTTTGTTATTGGTCGGTTCAACTTTATTGAAATAAGAAGCAATGATGCCTATCAGATTTCCTGACGGTTGGAAAATGATGTAAATTTATAATTTTAAGCTTTCTTTTTCAAATCGAAGTCACGAAGGACTTGTGTGAGCTCCAGGTAGAGGACTGGCAGGAGGTGGCGTAGGACAGAGCGAAGTGGCGTCCTTTGATAACTTGAGGACAACACTCACTTTGCGTCGTTGCATCATCTCAGATATTTAGCTAGTGAATTTAAAAACTACTAAAAACATTTAACTGTCTACAACGTACAGATTTTTTTACGGCAGTTAATATATGTAAAATGAATAAAAAAAGATGAAAGACTTTTATATAGGTCAGCAGTTGTATACTAAAATACATTAAGTTCACAATGAATGAATTAAACTATTTTTAACACGGTTAGACGTATGAAATACCAAATCGGCCGTTAGCAAACAACACCGCACAAGTCAAAAATTGGCGGTTCTGATATTTGTCTGCGTGCTTTTCAAACATTTCAAGCAATTAGCAGACCAATTAAAATATAGAACAACAACAAAACTTAATGTTATGTGTCTTAAGCGATCTCTTCCAGATAACCTAAAAGCAGAGTAAAAGTACAAAACTACATGGACGGTGGTATACAAAAAAAATAAACCAAAAAGAAATAAATCATCCATAAACCAACTTAGACTAAGTTATGGCGAAATTATAAAATGAAAGAATTTTTCGTCTAATCTGTAAAGTAGCAAAATAAGACTTGCACGGTTTTGTTTGCTTGCCGTCGAAATGTTACTATCGCTACGTGGGTTGATATTGATGCCGAAGAATGTGTGTTTACTAATCTATTGCTTAACGTAACATTCATTGATGACTTTGGACTCGAACCTGTCGTTGAAACTAGTCGAAAACGAGCTTTCAATTGGTTTGTAGAACGGTTTATCCAGGGCCGGACTTGCCCTTAGTAACCCTGGGGCACTGTGGAAAGTGCCGCCCCTTTACCTTAATCCGAAATAAAATGGGTAAATTTCCGGAGGCCTTGGGCGGTCTGAAAACTCTGTCACGGGCTCGCACTAGCCTATCTTTCCACCCGCACTGGGCCACACTTGGATTATGGCCCTCTCTCTCTCTCTATGTCTCTGAGAGGAACGCCTATGCCCAGCATCAGCAGTGAAAGAGTAATAGACTGATGATGACGAATTCTCAAATAAATACAATAACATTATAGATGTAATTTTTTGTGTACTGAAGCCCTTTTTCACTATATTGGAAATAGCGCTGCAGTGTTTTTGATTTAAAACGAACAATCTTGTTCTTGTTTTCATTTATAAACACACCAATCGTATTTTTTAAACATTTTCGATAACGCAAAATGTAATAGAAAATTTCTCACTCCTCGTATTTGGCGCCCTTGGAATTTTGGCGTCCCGGACACAAGCCCCAAGTGCCCCTAGTGTAAATCCATCCCTGAGTCCATGATTGTTTACCTGTAACAACATAAAAGCTTGATTATAATTGGTGACTGTAAATGTAAAATTGTTACTGCCACAGGTAACTTAACTAGAGTTAATAAAAGTCTTAACAAGACAGACCTCTAAACCATGATTTGATTTAGATTAACGACAGAGTTGCCAGATAAAAATGTCAAAAATTACCGAAAACTGTCTATGAGATATCAACCTTTTTTGTAACTCCTAATCAAAAGTAGGAGTCTTATAACTTAGAAGTCTGTCTGTTTGTATGGGGTCATAACGATCGATCCAATCTTCTTTTAACTCTACTTCTAACAATCAATAAGCTTCTCTTATCCCAGTTTCCTTTTAAGTGTAGCGTGACACCACCTTCGACCACTTTGTCATTTGAATCAAAGGCAACAAGGTTAAGCAATGTTCTCTGTGGTCACTACTTGGATTGGTAACCTCTAGTAATATTTACAACTGAACTTTTCCGTGCTTTGAAGGGCACGTTATGTCGAAGGCCTATCTGCCAACCCGCACTGGGCCGGCGTGGTAGATTACGGCCCATACTCTCTCTCTGAGAGAAGGCTAGAGTCCCAGCAGTGAGAACGCAGCAGACTGATGATGATGATTGGACGACGCGGTAGCCGAGTTGGCAGTGACCCTGCCTTCGAAGCTAGCGGTCCCGGGTTTACATTCCGGCAAAATATTTATGTGCAATGACCACGAACATTTGTACCTGAGTCTTGGATATTTCTATCTATATAAGTATTTATTTCTCCATATAAGTATGTATACCGTTGTTTAGTATCCTTATCACAAGTTTCGAGCTTAATTTGGGGTTAGATCGATTTGTGTGCAATGGTCCCCCGATATTTTTATTCTGATATCGCCATCTGAAAACTGTCCTTTTTATCCACACACACACACACACACACTAATGAATTTAAGAGCAAGCTATCCCTATCCATATCCTTACAAACTTTAATCATCTCTCAATTTCCAAGAACTTACGCTACATCGTTCATTCATTAAAGACCCTGGGGTCGTTTATCTAATTTATCAGCTAATGTCTTGTTTCACACTTAATAAAGCACCTCTGTTTCTATCACGGTCGTGTATCGGGCTTTGTTTTTTTTGTAAACTAGTTCATAAACCCGCGGGTTTGGTTTCGGGATCTCATTTATGGATCTTGACTTTTATATTGCGTGGCTCTATAAGACTTTAGGGTGAAACCAAACGAGCGTAGTTTTGTGAGTCGTGAGTCGCGTATTTTCGGTCGCTCATTTTACGTTCAACTGAATTTCTGCTGAGTTGCCAGACGAACTTAGTTAATTTATTTAGTATTGAGCATTGGTGCGGGCTGTTCGTGTCGTCGAGCACGATGGATCCATTAAAAATATTGTGTATTTACGAAGAGGAGGCCTAAAAAGAAGCTGGGTAAACCCACTCAATAGTCAGAGGCTGATGTGTGGACAGTTTCATACTTTATTTGCCCTTCCCTCATCACGACCGAAATTCAGTCGAGTTTACGCGCATTGAGTCGGCAGACAACTAACTCATTTTGCCTCGTCGTGTGGCACTAACTGCCTTTTTGTATGATGCCGAATGCAGCAGAATTTATGCTACCGAAATTCTGCGACTCACGACTCACAACATTACGCTCGTTTGTTTTCACCCTTACTTTCAAAGTAGCTCTACAAGATTTTGTAAATTTCGATATTGGTAAACAACGCTTGTGGTGGAGCCTAGTCGTTCCAGGCCTATTAGTCTAGTCAACAAGTTCAAAAACGTGAAAAATAGAGATAAAGGTCCTAAAAATATGAGCGATGGCTCATTCGATTCGGAATCACCTCTAGAAAAATGTTTTTGAAGGATTTTGGTGCAGGTTAAAAATTGCAATTGTTATTAACAAAATAAGATGAAAAAAAATGATATTTCGTTTTTTGTTAATAACTCAAAAAATATTAACATTTAAGCAATTTTGAAAAAAGCTCGTTAAAGAAGAGGAAATTTCCAATAAAAAAGTCCTAACTCCCGGAATTCTATCTCCATTATTTATAATTTTAATCAGACGTTGAAAATAGGGCTCCGCGCGGCAGTTACGGCATGCGCGCGCCGCCGCTGAAGAGAGTTCAGCAATAAAAATAATTTTTTTATAACATAAAATGTGATTTTAAAAATTTGAAAAAATTCTAGTATCTTCTTAACACTTGAAAGAATCGAGCCCTGAAAAAAAAAAGTTTAATCACCATTTTTCAAAAAGTTATTCAATTGTTAACTAACCAATTTTTTCTCAATCTCCATGGGCATAAACAATGGGATGAAAGGTATAAATAATTGGCCTAAAAATTTTAAACTTCGTGGAGCCTTTTTGATATAATTATGTACTTTATAAGATCCTGCGGTTTATTTTCATTAAAGTTTATTAATTTGTTAATTATGATTTTTTATAACTATTGAAAAATTAAAAATCTAAAAAATGTTGATAAAAAATTTTTTTCAATTAATATTTAGCTATGCCTGTTTTCACATTGAACAATGGCAGTAATTAACATTGGTTATGAATTTTTTACGTAATTTGTTTATAAAATTGTTATAAACAAATAGAGAAATTCTAAATTTTAAAAAATTTTTTTTTTGCTATTGTGTTGTTGACAAAAAATTATGATTTTAAAATAAATTTATTTCTTAATTTTAATTTTTAATTGTTTAAAAACGATTTTTTATATTTCGATTGTTTAAATAATGAGTTAAGAAAAAATTTTTCTTTTAAAAATCATAATTTACACTTTTAAATAGTTAAGCAAAAAAAAATTTTTTTTATTAATTATTTAATTGTTTATTAGTTTAACAATTTGTTATAAACAAATATCGACCAACGTTATATTTTTTTTCTGAAGCAGAAAAAAATTATAAAAACAGCTATATATAATAAAGTGCAAAAAAAAATTCTTTTATTTATTATAATACTTTTTAATATCATACGATACGGTAATTATAGCGCCTACTTGATTTGTTGATTAAAAAATTTTTTTTTGCACGTTATTATATATAGCTATTTTTATAATTTTTTTCTGCTTCAGAAAAAAAATATAACGTTGGTCGATATTTGTTTATAACAAATTGTTAAACTAATAAACAATTAAATAATTAATAAAAAAAATTTTTTTTTTGCTTAACTATTTAAAAGTGTAAATTATAATTTTTAAAAGAAAAATTTTTTCTTAACTCATTATTTAAACAATCGAAATATAAACAAAACTTTTTTAAACAATTAAAAATTAAAATTAAGAAAAAAATTTTTTTTTAAATATCATAATTGTTTGTCAACAACACAATAGCAAAAAAAATTTTTTTAAAATTTAGAATTTCTCTATTTGTTTATAACAATTTTATAAACAAATTACGTAAAAAATTCATAACCAATGTTAATTACTGCCATTGTTCAATGTGAAAACAGGCATAGCTAAATATTAATTGAAAAAAAAATTTTTATCCACATTTTTTAGATTTTTAATTTTTCAATAGTTATAAAAAATCATAATTAACAAATTAATAAACTTTAATAAAAATAAACCGCAGGATCTTATAAAGTACATATATCAAAAAGGCTCCACGAAGTTTAAAATTTTTAGGCCAATTATTTATACCTTTCATCCCATTGTTTATGCCCATGGAGATTGAGAAAAAATTGGTTAGTTAACAATTGAATAACTTTTTGAAAAATGGTGATTAAACTTTTTTTTTTTCAGGGCTCGATTCTTTCAAGTGTTAAAAAGATACTAGAATTTTTTCAAATTTTTAAAATCACATTTTATGTTATAAAAATTTATTTTTATTGCTGAACTCTCTTCAGCGGCGGCGCGCGCATGCCGTAACTGCCGCGCGGAGTCCTATTTTCAACGTCTAATTAAAATTATAAATAATGGAGATAGAATTCCGGGAGTTAGGACTTTTTTATTGGAAATTTCCTCCTCTTTAACGAGCTTTTTTCAAAATTGCTTAAATGTTAATATTTTTTGAGTTATTAACAAAAAACGAAATATCATTTTTTTTTCATCTTATTTTGTTAATAACAATTGCAATTTTTAACCTGCACCAAAATCCTTCAAAAACATTTTTCTAGAGGTGATTCCGAATCGAATGAGCCATCGCTCATATTTTTAGGACCTTTATCTCTATTTTTCACGTTTTTGAACTTGTTGACTAGACTATATGGCCACTTGGTCGTCCCAAACAAAGTCAGCAACTCCTTCAAAGGTGTACGTTTATTCAACAAAATCCCAAGTGAAATTGAACACTAAACTTGTGGATTGCAAAATTTCAAGTTCATATAAAGATAAATCTTATTAGTAAAGCTTATTATAAAATATACTAGTATACTAATAGTCTAGTAGGATGACAAAAAAGCTTGGGATTGTAGCGAACTGGCTCCAATTCAATCAATTAGTACCCTAATAAGAATAAAATTGTAAATGAGTTCGCGCCCAACAAATTACCTGACTGGCGTTTCTTGCCTGTTCTTTTGCCGGCGTTAACATGTTTTAAGTTTCTTGTTTTTTAAAGTGATCACATGTAGGTATTCTACTAAATAAATATATTAGAATTAGATTTTATAACGGGATAATTACCATGTATTTGTTTTTGTTTGAGTTCTCGATATTTCGGCACTGTTGCAAGCGCCATGATCACGAGAATACTACAAGTTTCTGTGGGTAGGATTGTTGATGTTATAACGGGCAGACGTATCTATCTACCCGCTTCCTCGCACGTTTTTTGCTTACGATGACATTACCATTTTCACACAAGTCACTCGCAACTCGATTCAAATCTCAAACAAAAACAAATACATGGTAATTATCCCGTTACAAAACCTAATTCTAATGTTTTTGATCATGGTAGATTAAAACAGTATATAAATAAATATATTTGAATTTTGATATTAAGAAGAACGCTTTCCCGCTCGATCCTCCCCCATGCGCACCACGTGGCCAAGCCAACGCAGTCTCTTTTACGGCCAGTTTCAATAACCTATCTATTCATTGTTTGTCCTACCAGAGATAGAATATTGACAGAAGCTCCATAGAAGTAATGCCAAGTTTCTATCCCTAGTACCTATAGCAAGCCGTGGATGGATAGGATATTGAAACTGGCCGTTACATGGTCGCATTTATTTCTGCCGACATGACATAAAAACAAAACAGTAGCTTTCCTGTCAAACTGATGACGTCAGAGGTACCGAATTCTTCGAAAATCAATCAACATCTACAATTCTCCATACTAGCCAATAACATAGGTCGATCCTATTTCTACTAATTTAAAGTTCAAAATCCCCTGTGTAAAAAATTTAAGCAACAAAATTACGCTTTGCATGCCACATCTGATAAGTAAAGGTGGTCAATTCCAGGAATGTCCAGGTAGAATAACAAATGATGGGTGGCGATTTTTTTTTTCGGCGTCCGTTACTTTTGGTGCGATTGGCAACACTGGTTTTGGTGGATGTTTAATAGTTTTAATAATATGTAATACCTATATTTCTTTTCGTATATTTGTATATGATACGATGGCTCAGTGGTTACGTCGCCTTGCGATCCGTAAGTCGTGACTTCGTCACAATGAGCTTTAGGTTTTAGTGAAGGAAAACATTGTGATGAAACCATAGCTTGGTGGTATTTTATAGTACTTGCCTGGCTAGCTATGACCCTCTAGTTAAGAATCTGTCGCTAAACACCTATCGACGTGTTCCGACAGCCTCACTTGAGAGCAGTTCCCAATCCAGATGTAGCGTGGGGTCACCTTCGACTATATTGTCATTTAACATCAGGTGACTTGTAAAAACTCTAACTAACTAACTGACTAACTGAGATGGCGCAACGGCCCAAAGTGAGTGTTGTCCTCCGATAACAAAAGACGCCACTTCGCTCTGTCCTGCGCCACCTCCCGCCAGTCCTCCACCTGGAGTGAGCGCAAGTCCTTCGTGACTTCGTCACAAAACCCTAGACTCAAATATTGTACCCTAGTAAAAAAAATATACCTATGAGAATCTTTACACGGGTGAAACCGCGGGCAATGACTACTGTGATTATAAATTAACGTTTTAACATAATTTTTAGTTATTGCAATAACAATTTACCATTCCAAAAAACGGTACATTATTCAAATCACTTCAAATGACTCCAAAATACAATGTTACTATAATAATCTCATCAAAGTCCGAAAATAAATAAAAACAAGATCTTGGCATTTTACATCGCTACGTGGCCATCGCAATTTGGAACCGACGCGGGCTTGATGTGAACGGTAGTATTTTACGTTGGTTGTCTTTGGAGACAGAATGTAAAGATTAGTGTAATGAAATGGAACATGTAATAATGATCTTAAATTACAAAGGGTTAGAGACCACCTACGGTAGAATCTGGTACAGTTGTGAACAAAAGTGTTTCATGTTGTATATATTTGTTTATTTGGTAATAGGCGATCAGCCCGAGGCTGATGTGCCTATATCATGCTGTGTTGAATTATAGCAACGTCCAAAAGTGCAGAGAAAAGTCAATTCTGTAGTAAGGAAGCATTGTTCGTTCGCAACCACTTGTCCAGTCTGTTTTAAAGGAATTCACTGAAGGTGCCGACACAACGTTTTCTGGTAGTCTGTTCCAGTTGTGCACCACTCTAGAAGGCAGGAAGTGGTGCGCAGTGTTCGTTTTAGATGATGCGCGTATTATCTGCATATTGTTTCCTCTGGAAGATTTCATGCTCTCCTTCCATATGTACAGGTTGGTACAGGTATTGAACTTGAGAATTTGAATAAAATAACCACTTTTTTTTTTTATGTAATAGATTAGCAAACAAGCTGACGGCCCGCCTGATGGAAAGCGGTCACCGTCGCCTATGGACATCTGCAACACTTGTGGGGGAAGCTCATTCCACATTTTGCAAGTATGCGGGAGAAAGGAGCGCATAAATCGCGAGGTGTGGGATTTCCAAGACTCGATAATGTGTGGATGAGCTTTGTTCACTTTTAAACTTAAATCGGCATTTATTTCCCACTCAACCTACTCTATAACATAACTTGCTCCCCGCCCCGGCATCGCATACATTGGCAAAGATCCTGACACACGGAGAAAAAAGACCTTCTGAAATACCGTTTTCCTTCTGAGTCAAAAAGGACTTGTGATTCAGAAGGAGAACTAATCCCTTACTTATTATAAATGCAAAAGTAACTCTGTCTGTCTGTTACTCTTTCACGCCTAAAGTACTGAACCGATTGAAATGAAACTTGGTACAGAGATAGTTTGAATCCTGACGAAGGACTTAGGATACTTTTTATCGCGATAATCTGTAGCCCACGCGGGTGAAACCGCGGGGAACGGCTAGTATAAAATAAGGAAAGACTCGGTCTTGGAAGGTAAAGACTCAGAAGGAAAGTCAAAATTTTTTCTCAGTGCAAAGGGTGTTTTCCCTGCAGATGAAAACACGGAAGTTATCAATTTAGTAGCAAATGACCTATTTGAAGCGGGCAACGAAGCTTTTGGGATTTTGTCATGTAAATAACTTAATTAGAATTTCAAATTTGTTTTGTACTTAACTCGGTATTTTTGTTTCTAAGTTTAGTGGAGCTTACACCTGCCTATATCTATTTAAGTATAATTTCTTAAATTATTAAATCACAGCCACGTTTCAGACAAAGCACACACACTCACACATACATAATAATACAGAATATATAGAAATATAGTTCAAAACACGTGCGACAGCAAACAAAAAAATCAATCCATACAAATAATAATTGCGAAACACTGTTTGTTTGTTACCTCTTCCCGACTAAACTACTAAGCCGATCTTAGTGAAATTTGGTGTAGAGATAGTTCACACCTTGGAGAAGGACATAGGATACTTTGTATCGCGATAAACTGTAGCCCACGTGGGTGAAACCGCGGGGAACAGCTAGTATTATAAAAGCTAAAATAACTCTCTTTGTATGCTTGTTTGTTACCTTTTCACGACGAAACTGCTAAACAGATCTTGATGAAATTTGATGTGCAGATAGTTCAAACCTTGGAGAAGGACATGTGATACTTTTTATCGCGATAAAAAAGTAGCTCACGCGGTAAAATTTCTCGATAAACTTCACGTATAATATTTTTATGTCACTGTATTCAAACCTCTTTTACCGCCACTGTACTTGACCATAGACATCTTGATGCAATAAACTCTTTTGTTTTCAATATTATAAAGAGGCCGACACACTAGTCACGCGTGAGTTATGGCAGTAAACCCTTTGATTCTATCGTTATCTTACCATAAAGTGTTGTCTATGAGCTGTTATTTAAAAGGCTGTTCGAAGGTTGGTATGATGATACGCTTTTAAGTGCCGGTACCTAATTTAATAAATATCGGGGACAATTATGGCACACAAATTGACCTAGCCCCAAATTAAGCTCGAAACTTGTCTTATGGGTACTAGACAACGATATACATACTTATATAGAGAAATAAATACTTATATAGATAGAAATATCCAAGACTCAGGTACAAATACTCGTGCTCATCACACATATATTTGCCCTTACCGGGATTCGAACCCGGGACCGCTAGCTTCGCAGGCAGGGATACTACCAACTCGGCTACCGCGTCGGCTAATATATGCAGGTTTATGTTTTTAAAGTTAACAGTAGCATAAAGTGGCATTGTTCCATCTATACGGTAATGTTATTCAATCTGTTCCCGAGGCTTCACTCATATGAATCATCATCATCAGCCGAAAGAAGTCCACTGCTGAACATAGGACTCCCCCTTTGAACGCCACCACGAACGGTTATATAGCCATTTGCATCCATCGGCTCCCTGCGACTCTTACAATATCGTCGGTGTTACAGGGAGTCTTCCGGTTCGTGGTCGCTACTCGAGAACCCTGGTGGCCTGCCCATTGCCACTTCAACTTGCAAATTCTGAGAGCTACGTCGATGGTTTTGGTTCTATTTCGGCGAATTTTCTAGTTTCGGATTTTATCACGCAAAGAAACCCCAAGCATGGCTCCCTTCATGGCTCGTTGTGTGACTCTGAGCTTATTTAAAAGGGCCACAAATGAAGACCACGTCTCAGTACCATAGATAATTTTCTGGCAACACACACTGCTGAAAGACTTTAGTCTTAAGGCTCTGTGGGCTCTAATATGGATGTCTGGAATGTATGGAAGTGTGTTACTCATTCACGCAAAAACTACTGAACGGATTTGAGTGAAATTTGAATTGGAGTTAGCTTATACCCTGGATTAACACATATGTTACTCTTTATCCCGGAAAAAGGTTCCTGCGGGATACCGGGAAGACGCGAGTAAAACCACGAAGCGCAGCTAGTACCTAATAAAGGTACAGTTAATTTTACAAATAGCCAACCATAGACACAATTCCGACGCCCCAAAACAATTTCTGCAGCTTGACCACCCCCGCATCCAACCTATTCACAATAAACTATGTACCTTACAGCTACACACATAAAGTACAATATCCCGTACCAAATTACCTAAATATTACAACAATATTGCGCGCGTGCGTTTGTCTGTCCGTCACCTGCGCAAGCGGCTGTTTCCAAAATGCACGTAAATAAATCTCCTTTGAAGAAGCGTGCCCGTATGTTGTGACCAGGTTTTTGTATTTAATAAGGACATGGATTTTTATTGTTTACTAGCTGCGCCCCGCAGTTCCACCCGCGTCTTCCCGTTATCCCGCAGGAACGTTTATCCGGGATAAACGGGTGCTGCTTGTGGGGTCTGGTCTGCTTTGGTTGTGATCCCGCAACTCATTAATATTCATGTTCCCATATATGTACAACCAAACAAGAGAAATCTCTGACTCTGACCTTCTCTCAGAGAGAGAGTATGGGCCGTAATCTACCACGCTGGCCCAGTGCGGGTTGGCAGATAGGCCTCCGACATAGCGTGCCCTTCAAAGCACGGAAGAATTCAGTTGTAAATACTACTAGAGGTTACCCATCCAAGTAGTGACCACAGAGAACATTGCTTAACCTTGTTGCCTTTGATTCAAATGACAAAGTGGTCGAAGGTGGTGTCACGCTACACCTGGAAAGGAACGGGTGCTGCTTGTGGGGTCTGGTCTGCTTTGGTTGTGATCCCGCAACTCATTAATATTCATGTTCCCATATATGTACAACCAAACAAGAGAAATCTTATTAGTAAAGCTAATTAAAAAATATCGGACCATTAGATGACAAAAAAAGCTTGGGATTTTAGTGAACTTGCTCCAATTCAATCAATTAGTAATAAGAATAAAATTGTCAATGTGATCGCGCCAAAAAAATTACCTGCCGGGCGTTTCTTGCCTGTTCTTTTGCCGGCGTAAGGAGGTTGGAACAGGCGTAGCTAGTTTTAAGTTTGACGTTTTAAAGTGATCACAATGTATCCTATTGAATAAATAAATAAATTGAAATTGAAAATGAAACAGCTATGTTTAAATACAGGGTATATGCTAACTCCATTCCAAATTTCACTCAAATCCGTTCAGTAGTTTTTGCTACTTTATCGCGATAATCTGTAGCCCACGCGGGTGAAAACGCGGGGAACAGCTTGTAGTAAATATGTCTGTCCAATTGTAAGCCAAAATTATAGTCACCCGAACATATTACAAGTTTAAAATTCATTGAACATAATAATATTATTGAACACCTTTACAGCCGACCCTTTGTGCTCGGTACAATGCATGTTTCGAAAGTTTTAGTACTGGCGTACTTCGAAGAATTAAATAGTATAAAAGATTGTACTATGGAAATAATTCAGATTGAAGGCTTTTACGGGACTTCGAATGTAAAAGCTCCCGCGGCTTCTTGCTAGTTGAGCTTTTAGTTCAATGTTATGTATAAGCCACATTTTATATGCAAATTATGTTTTTTACTATTTACAGGGTAGCGTTTGACCACAAGTCACCTGATGTTAAGTGACGATGTGGTCGAAGGTGGCGCCACGCTACACCTGGCCTGGGAACTGGCTCTCAAGTGAGACTGCCGGAACACACCGATAGGTGCTTGGCGACAGATTCTTAACAAGAGGGTGGTAGCTAGCCAGGCGAGTACTAGAAAATACCCTACCACCAAGCTATGGTTTCATCACGATGTTTTCCTTCACCGAAAGCTCAAGCTCATTGTAGGATTCGAACCCACGTCCTACGGATCGCAAGCCGACGTCACTACCACTGAGCCATCATCGCTATTGAATATATGTAATTATAATAATATGTATTACAAGTTTATTATTATACTAGCTTATCCCCGCGGTTTCACCCGCGTGGGCTACAGCTTTATGCATGCAAAATTACAGCCCGATCAGTTTAAAATTGACAGTTTCATACAAACTTTCATCCTCTATTTTATCCTCTTGCGGGTAGAATTAAACAAAATCGTTTCTTAGCGGATGCCTACGTCATAACATCTACCTGCATGCCAAATTTCAGCCCGATCCGTCCAGTGGTTTGGGCTGTGCGTTGATAGATCACTATGTCAGTCAGTCACCTTTGAGTTTAATATAGATTGTGTATTGAGTATGTAAGTAAATGTATTATGTTTAACTAGTGTGTATGATTTTAATACATTTTATTTTTTTTAATTATAAAAAGCGCACTTAAAATCTCAACCAATAGCTAGGCATGCATTCTACGAAAGCTAAATCATAATCATATAGGATGTATGGATCCGGTCCCTTTGCCGTCACTACCCCTTTATTAATAATACAAAAATTATAATTTAAAATGGCGCCAAAGTCAATCTGAATTTTTACACTGCTGACAACACCTTGCCACCGTCAAGGTCCAATTGCATACAAAATTCAACTTTACCACTTACGTAACAAAAATCGCAGATGAATTTGAAAACGGAATGCATGTCTCGTCTCTACTTTTCGGCCAGGTATCGCGCCTCAAGAATTTGTTAAAAAAAAAATCACACACAAAAACCGCGGTTTCTTTGTATCCGAAGACTTAAGAAAAGATTACAAGAAACTAGCAAGCTTGGGTGTTTGTTTCCGATTTTATCGACATTTTAAAAATAAATAACACAAAGGTGAAAAGTTCCGATCTCTTTGGAGAAATTTACGCGATTTTCGACCAAAACACTAAAAGAATATTAAAAACCTCGGAGCGAAAATGTTGATGTAACTTTTTTTGTTTTATCTTACAGGTAGCTCGTGAATTGTTCTCGCTGATTGTCCATTATCCATTGATGGCTTTCTTATGTTTGTTTTTTAATTCATGGTCGCCTTTTATAAAATTTAGACCTACAAAGAGGCGGAAGTAGCTTATTTTTAGAATTTGGTTTTGAATCGGGGATATTTAGGTGCTATGTATTACATTATTTTTGTTCGAAATAAGCAAAAAAATACCAAAAAGCGGTGTTTTTCAATGTCGTAATTTTCCGAGTTTTTATAGACTTATAGTCACATTTTAAACAAAATATACCGGCTTTATCAATTAATTTAAATTTATTTCAGATAAATCTGATTAATCTGTAGAAAAACATAAAAGCAATGAATAAGTGATCACCTAAATCATATAAGACAAGGGGTTGACACAAACCACAACTTAAAAACACCGAAGACAAAAGAATTTTGATTGTCTCCAACAAAAAGTCTGAGATTTTACGGTGTAACCCAAAAATGCACTCCCCAGGTAGCATTATAAAAACAATATCTTTAAAATTTGACTTTGGATCGTAAAAAAATTACTTTTATTGCATTTCTTCGTTTTATCGAGTAATAACAAGCCAATTCTTTTAAAGCGCTATAAAGTTAAGAGATAACACATTTCTTGGATCTTTGTTTTATTTTGCATTCTTTTGGAGTAAAGATAATTGTATAATGTACCTCTAAGATCTCATGTATACTAACATATGAATGCAACAATGGGACCCCGAAAATCAAATAAATAACTTAATAACTTTTGGTTAGTCAGCGTTTTTGTAAGTACCTGGTACATACTTTGCAGAAATTTACTTTTTTTTTTTTTTTTTTTTTTGCTTTATACAGGACTACACACACACTTACATATTATGGATTTATAACAAGCGTATTATTTGCTTCATAATACAAAGTTGTTTAGTTGAAATACTGGCCGTAAAAACCTATAAAAAAAACCTTTAAAAAGTTTTAACGCGTTCGATACCTATTTAGAAAAATAAAACCTAAGAGACTATTTAAACACCTAACCTTAATTCCTAGTGACACTTTAACCAAAACAAACCCAATCAATTAAACGACCATGCGGTTTGAAACATTTTAAATTAAGATTGCGGTTACTTTTTCAAAACAAAAAGGCCAAGCACAGCTACGCGATCCAATTTCAAAAAAATTAAACCGCGGTTCGATATCATTAGACAAATATGAAAATATACGAATACAGTTAGACGTTCGACCCTCAAACCGAATTCACACTATAACCGCAACACCGTTAGTGACAGCTGCAAATCGATAGATCGCAATCGATACCAAGAATCGATATCGGATTACTTATTATTGTATTGTGAGTACAGAATCTTTTGGTAGATATTTTGTATAGTTCAATTATTTACTGAATAATAGTGGAGTTTTTAAGACCGTTTCATACTACTTCCTAGGAAATTATCACAAACATAATTATTTTAATGTTTTTGTTCGCTGGAAATTTTCCGTGACTGTCACTAACATTTTCATCGGATATTAGTAACAATAGTTTAAAAAGCGCTTTATTCTATAAAATATGTAAGTTACGAGAAAAAAAAAACAAAATAGAATTAATTACCTTTATCTACTACAATTTGTTTTTTGTTTTTCAGTTGATTCTAGTTAATTTTCTAACGTCTAAATTAAATTGAAACAGAATAAAATGGAAAAAAATTAGACCTTTACCCAGCAGTTGGACAGAATAGGTTAAAAAATATTCATTATCATCATTATCAGCCTTTCACGTTCCCACTGCTGGGACTCTAGCCTTCTCTCAGAGAGAGAGTATGGGCTGTAATTTACCACGCTGGCCCAGTGCGGGTTGGTAGATGTCGCATGCCCTTGAATATTGCAGTTCTTGCACATGCCGGTTTCCTCACGATGTTTTCCTTCACCGCTTCGAGCGATGGCAAATCCGCACATAACCAAATCATAGGTTGGAGAGGATTCGAACTCGGTGTCGGTGCCTTGTAAGTCGCACACGTTACCGTTCGGCCACCATTGCTCAAAAAATAATAAACTTTTATTTTATTTACCTCATCATATTTTTCTATCTATATTTAAGTAATTTCCAAATTATTCATGTTATTGCCTTGCAGAGTACTGCCTTTTATATGGTGTAAAGACAAGGACAAAAACTCGTTTACCATCGTGGATTGTTCGACCCCCCTGTAAAAGCTTTAACTGCCACGATTTCTAAGCCCAATGACGTCATTACACCCTCTACCATCTGCCAAACATTTCGCTGATGACATCACCCTGTGGCTTCATTATCTATGCTAATCTATACTAATTAAATAAGAGGCAAAATATATTATATTTGAATACTAGTTGCGCCTCGCGGTTTCACCCGCGTCTTTCAGTTATCCCGCAGGAACCTTTTTAGGGGATAAAAAGTAGCCCATGTATTAATCCAGGGTATAAGCTATCTCCATTCCAAATTTAACTCAGAATCATTTAGTAGTTTTGGCGTGAAAGAGTAACAAACATCCATCCATCCATAAAAATCTACACTCACAAACGTTCACGTTTATAATATTTAGGATTTGCTTGTTGGATGTTGGGGGTAATCCTCTAAGCTACTGATCCAATTCCAAAAATTCTTTCACTAACATGAAGCTACATTATCTCCAAGTTTTATTCTGACAAAATAGAGGTTTCAGTAAGAAATCACGATATTTGTAAAACAAGCTGGAGCTGGTTTGATTCGAGTTGATGTAATGTATGAAAGAAATGTAGGCTTCCAGTAGGTCTACAAAACCAGATTATACCTTACTAAAGGAACTAAAACCCAACTGTGCCAAAATAAAGTACCCTATGTCACTCCCACAATAAAGACGAATCTAATGACACCTCATGGGTATGCTAAAATCCGTCAAGCCATTTAGGCTATACTCGTATATAGGCCGTGTCAAAGAAATATACATACATAATTACATACATACACACACTCGAAAAACATAACCCTCCATCTTTAGCAGTCGGGTTAAAATGTTTGTGACTTTAAATATCCAGTCGTGCAAAGCCGGGGCGGGACGCTAGTTTAAATTAAAATTGTAACATGATTAGGGGATGTCTTTATTAACATACTATTTAGACATTTATTTATGAATAGGGGATGTCTGATCGACTATTTGATAAAATTGAAAGGCTTGTTACAATTTCATCCCCTATTTAATAGCCAATAATAACATTTGTTGATTATTACATTACTTATTAGTGGATATTTTGGGGGAGAGGGATATGAAATAATATGTATTTTGTAGAATTAATTACATCTGCATTGTTTCAGTAGTTATGTTGGTGTATGTGTACCTATCTGAAGAAAGAGATAGCTTACGGCCGGTTTCAATAACCGATCTATCCACGGTTTGACTGACATTTGACATTACTTCTATGGAGCTTATGTCAATTTTCTATCTTCAGTAGGGCAAACCGTGGATAGATCGATTATTGGAACCGGCCTTTAGACAGTAAGACAGTTCTTTGTGACACTTACTATACAGTTATAGTATTGTTCTAGTTAATAAGTTACCGTCAAAATCGGTCCAGTTCTATGTAGTTCAATAGAAAAATGTGTATTTTTTATGGTCACTTCACTTCATTACAGATCTTTAATTTAAAGAAAGTTTTTCATCATCATCGTGATCAGCTTTTTACGTTCCCACTGCTGGAACTCTGGCCTTCTCTCAGAGAGAGAGTATGGACTGTAATCTACCACGCTGGCCCAGTGCGGGTTTTTAGATGTCGCATGCCCTTAAACGTTGTGTTTTCAAACTTTTCTCTCTCTTAGAAAATGTTAAAAGATTAATCCAAAGAGTTCTGAGAACTCCGAGCAAAATCGCAAGCCACCACTAGTTTATACATGCTAGATCGAAAAGATAAGCTTATTAATTTTACGATTGCATTGTGTCAAAAGAACGATCATAAACCTAAATAATAAAACAATGAAAGCAGGTGCTTAACAATTGATAATAAAACTTTTTGGAACGGATAGTAACGGGGATTTGATGAGGTCTTCAGGGTCGGCAATGCATCGGCAACGGCCCTAGTGTTGCAAATGTCCATAGGCGACAGTCACCGCTTACCATTAGGCGGACCGTCTGCTTGTTTGTCACACTATTATATCCTACAAGTTTGTGAGTATGGATGGATTGGATGTATGGATGTTTGTTACTCTTTCACGCAAAAACTACAGAACGGATCTGAATGAAATTTTGAATGGAGATAGCTTATACTCTGGATTAACACATAGGCTACTTTTTATCCCGGAAAAAGGTTCCTGCGGGATAACGGGAAGACGCGGATGAAACCACGCAACTAGTTTTTTTTATAAAAACTTAGTAAGAAATCTGGTGAGTAGAGTATAATGGCGACTGCGATTAACAAATCGAGCTTAAAGTATTCTGGCAAGATTTCCACAACTCTATAAAAACAGTCAGCGACAAAAGTTGTTGAACAAAAACCGATTTTCCGATTACCTTCATCATCTTAAACACAACCTTTCACCGCATCCTCACTTAACAACTGGCGCTTTCTGTTGTGGTCAAACACCACCATGTGAATGTTAGAAAAAATCAAACATTACTTCTCTAAAATACATTAGAAAAATCATATATGATTAGCTACTTTTGTCGCTGACTGTACCTACCTACCATCAAACTTGTAAGTTAAGCAAATTACAAGTCCTTCACTTAAGCGTGGGCCCCAAGAGCCTATGACTCAAGGGATATTGCGCAAGCCATGAAACGATGACGTCACACCATGACCACCATATAAGATCTCTATGGTGGTCAGATTATAATGATTTAGTAGGTTAAGGCCTTTATCTAAGGAGATAAGCTTGGAATCAGCCTTTCTTATAAGTTACTAGCTGCGCCCAGCGGTTTTACCCGAATGCACTACACCTTATCGCGATAAAAAATATCATATGACCTTCTTCAGGGTCCATACTTCTTCATATTATCTTCATGCATATATAGCGATGATGGTTCAGTGGTAGTGAAGTCGGCTTGCGATCCGTAGGACGTGGGTTCGAATCCTACAATGAGCTTGAGCTTTCGGTGAATAAAAACGTCGTGATGAAACCATAGCTGGGTATTTTCAAGTACTCGCCTGGCTAGCTACCACCCTCATGTTAAGAATCTGTCGCTAAAAATCGGTTTGTTCCGGCAGCCTCCGTTGAGAGCCAGTTCCCAGTCCAGGTGTAGCGTGGCGCCATCTTCGATCACATCGTCACTTAACATCAGGTGACTTGTGGTCAAACGCTACCCTGTAAGTAGTAAAAAAAAATGCATAATAATATATTTACGCAGAAAATGATTGTTTGTAATCCCTTTTATTTCCAGATCGGTCTTGCAATCTCCGCCTTAAGAATGCCTCCCCCAATATTGCAGTTTCGGGGACGAGGCGCCGGCATGACGCGAGTCGTTGCCATGGTGACCCGCCATGTTGATTTTTCACATACAGCGACTGAACGAGTTTGATATTAGATAACGAGATAACGAGCACTAATTAGTCATTAGTAAATAAAGTTATTTAATTAGCAGATGGTTTTAAGTTGAAAACTTGTTGGTCGGCTTGTTCGACAATCTGGCAAGTGATTGTAAATTACTAGCCACGCCCCGCGGTTTCACTCGCGTCTTCTCGTTATCCCGCAGGAACCTTTTTCCGGGAGAAAAAGTAGCCTATGTTGATCCAGGGTATACACTATCTCCATTCTATTATTTTCACTCAAATCTGGTCAGTAGTCTTTGCATGAAAGAGCAACAAGCATCCATACATCAAATACAAGGGGGTACCTACAAGTGACTAAATTAAAAAACACATATTATGATAGTGAAATATCTAGTGACTGAGATATTCTGGTACGCGGGATTTAAGTAGGACACACATCAATCACTGAGTGATAGAAGTGATTGATCATGGAAATATCAGCTCAGCTAGATTTCGTATCGGTTATTGATAAAGAGATGGCAAATAAATACGGAAACACAGTTCGTAGTATTCGTATTCGTAGATTCGATTCGTATTCGTGGTTAGTTATTAATAAACAATAATAATTTGTTTGGTCTTTTAGATATGAAATGATAATAATAATATGAATTTGAATTTTGTAAAGTAAAAGTACGATATTAAATGATTGTGTATGTGTGTATGTCTCCAAGAAGTTTTATGATAGAAATTTCTTTCCATGTATTGGATAACTGCATAATATGATAAAATCGTTCTATTTTCAGGTCCTTCGTCCAAGTCCCACACCTACCTTTCAATTTTTTTAACTATTTCTTTTTTATACTTACTAGTTGCAGTTTAAATTAGGTACATACTAGGCAAATCTCTCAACAGAAAGCCACTACAGTCACTTTATAGAAAGTAAGTATTAGTCATTCGTTCCCAAAGGGATCAAAATTTTAATTCGTTTAATTCATTCACAGTATGAATGCAAACGTCAAAGTTCGCGCCCATATTTCGGGTGCCGGTGAAAGTAGGACAGACGTGTTTGAGCAGCCGACCGAATTCGGGACGGAATTAGATTTCTGTGTAGTACAGTCAACGTCAAAAGTGGCTGTTAACATGCCCATTTTTCCAATTTTCCTAAGCGTTTTTAGCGGCAAACTCGGCTTATATGATACGCATTTAGAAAGGGTTTGTTCAGATATTTTTGTTGCTGGAATGTTGATGTATGGAAGGGAAGAGTAAGAACAAAGAAAAGATGGATGGATTGTTTAAGGACCGATAGGAATGAAAGGGGAGTGAATGAAGCGATGACGGCTGGTAGGGGAGAGTGGAAGAAGAGTACATGCTGCGCCGACCACAAATAGATGGGACCAGGGCAAGAAGGAGAAGAAGATGAAGAAGATTTTTTTTTTGTCTGGCAGGTTTTTTTTATTACTAATGTCAATGTTTATTTGATACTAACTGCGCCCCGCGATTTCACCCGCGTAGACTACAGCTTATCGCAATAAAATTTAACCTACTCTTTCCGTTTTATCCAAACTTTAATAAGCACTTTCTCTTCATAAGAACCTTCCTTGGACTTCAACGAACATAACAAAAAAAAAATTATCGAAATTGTTCCATCCGTTCACGCGTGATGCGATGACCAAGGGAATAGGGATTCATTTTTATAAATAAGAAGACTAGCTGCTCCCCGCGGTTTCACCCGCGACGTATAACCTATATAAGAAGAAGAGGAGAAGAAGAAGATAAGATAAAAGATATTTTTGTTGCTGAATGTACTTAGCAACTTTTTTGAAATTGATAGATAGAGTGAGATAGAAAGAGAGAGAGACAAACACTGAACTGTTATGCGTAAATTCTCCACTACACTGACCTCGAATATTGAAAAGGACAAAGAAAATAAATGAATTGTTATTCAAATTCATAGCCCCAAAAACACCAAATTTTTCCACGTACTAAATACATTGGCGATTCAAATAGTGATGTAGGTAGGTTCTACGATTAACGCTGCATAAAGCCGGCGTCTTACTAAAAGATAAGCGATTATAGCTTAGCTTTTCCGGTTCTACCTAACAGATCAACAAGGTTAACATCACTCAGCGCGGTCTTGAGTCGCTGGCTAGGGGAGTAATATTGACTTTTTTTTCTACTTAAGTGAATAAAACTTAATAAGGTTTTATTTAATACCTATATGTATAACAATCCCTTGCATGAAAATTTATGAAACTGATGGTAAAAACTGCGTCCAAATCCGTTGCGTGGTTTAGGAGTTAGCGGATATACAGACAGACAGACAGACGCTGAAAGCGACTTTGTTTTATAGTATTTAGTCAAAGTCAAAGTCAAATGTTTTTTTATTCAATAAGATACATTGTGCAAACTTAAAACTAGCTACGCCTTTTCCAACCTCCTTACGCCAGCAAAAAAACAGGCAAGAAACGCCCGGCAGATAAATTTTTTGGCGCGATCACTTTGACAGTTTTATTCTTATTATTACTAATTGATTGAATTGGAGCAAGTTCACTAAAATCCCAAGCTTTTTTGTCATCTAAATACTGCGATATTTTTAATAAGCTTTACTAATACACTGAGAAAAAAATTCTGACTTTCCTTCTGAGTCTTCTGAGTACCTTCCAAGACCATCCTTCCTTATTTTGTATTAGTTTTCCTTCTGAATCACAATTCCTTCCTTTTTGACTCAGAATCCGGTAGTTTGGAAGGTCTTTTTTCTCCGTGTAAGAGTATTTAGAGCTTAACTTCCACTGTTCGACAAGCTGAGAGCTATTTTTAAACCTACAAATTTCTCGACATATATGCTTAGAATTATGTACCCACATAGCACAAAGTTTCTGCGAACGATTCAATTCATATTCGGTAGACAAAATATACGTAGCCTGTCTCAGAATAACAATTAGGGACTTGATGTTTATGTTAATTACTGATTATGTTTAAGGTTATTCTTATGCCATACGAACTTAAGCTAATAAACGGTACTTAACTATATAATTATGGGCAGTTTGTGTGTCTGTCAGAGTAGCGCACATAGGCATTTGAAGGTATTGATTTGATTCTATTAAAGGATTATTTAATGCTGCTTTTTATAATTATGTTCCTTACTGTAGGTATAATAAATTTAAAAAAAAAACAATTCTTCCGATCTTTCCGAGCGAATTAAAATCGCACTACAGTTAATGAGTCGCGTCAATTCGCATCTAAAAAATTCTCGCGGCAACTTTTCCGAACACGCGGTCGGAAGAGTTTCCGAGTGAATTAGAAACGCACTGCAGATGAAAACCACAAAAAAAATTGTTTGACAAAACAACAATAAAAATCGCTAAAGTTAAGACCTACCTGGAGTTACACTAAATATGGTAAATACACATAAAAGGTTAATGACTGTAAACACATCGATTTGCATATGAATCGAGCATCTGATCCGAGTTCAATAGAGCGCAACATCGATTGTTGACGGGATCGAATCAATTCGAATCGATTATTATTATTGCTTATACGGAAACTGGGTTAGATTGACAGCTCTATGGTTTAGTTTTTAATTTTTGTAGGTTTGTAAAATCAAAGTACTAAAATGAAATATGTTTCTAAAATAATTTTATTTGTTCTGACCTGAATATTCCATTTATAATTGCGTGTAATTATTTTGGAATAAGGCAAAGGGTACGTACTTAATTTTTATTTTTATTTTTTTTACTATTTACAGGGTAGCGTTTGAGCACAAGTCACCTGATGTTAAGTGACGATGTGGTCGAAGATGGCGCCACGCTACACCTGGACTGGGAACTGGCTCTCAAGTGAGGCTGCCGGAACACACCCTTAGGCGAGTAGGTACTAGAAAATACCCTACCACCAAGCTATGGTTTCATCACGATGTTTTCCTTCACCGAAAGCTCAAGCTCATAGTAGGATTCGAACCCACGTCCTACGGGTCGCAAGCCGACGTCACTACCACTGAGCCATCATGGCTATAAACTAAAACTAAATCAATTTAAGCGTTATACCTGAAAACAGATAGAAGAAAATATTTAACACTCGTTGCGCCCAGCGGTTTCACCCGCGTTTTTCCTTTATCCCCCCCCCCCCCTTACCCTTTTTTTTTAACCCTCTCTTTTTTTTCTTTCCCTTTTTTTGAACCTTTTTCGTGAAAAAAAGTCGCCATTCCAAATTTCAGCCAAATCGGTTTTAGTAGTTACGGTGATACGTGGAAACAAACATTCACACACACAAACTTTCGCATTCACAATATTATAGTTGGATAGGATTAGTAGGATCTAATATTTCAGAGAAACGAGCGCACTGTATTGCTTTCCTCAAAATTGTAGGTGGCACTGAACTGTAATGGGCAAACTCGACGCTTACCATCACACACGTGACCGGCTCGTCAAGTTATTAAGTTGCATAAAAACAACGGGTCCTTATTTTCCGACAGAAACTAACAAAATCAGTCATTACTGTAATTTTTCCCGTTCAAAAAGAGGAAGTAGGGGAGAGTCTACTCAAAAAAATAAACCGCGTGATTCTAATTCAACGATGACAAACTTATTTGTATTCAAACAAAAACTAGTAAAAAAACTAAACGCAGCGTGACGAAACATCGGAAGTAGGCAATAAATCTCTTGACGTTAGACAAAAACGCGGGCTTTCGTTCAAAAAAGGTACAAAATTGAATTATGGACGACGTCACTTGAATACCATGTGAATTTGAATGTGTTCAACACAAAACATACACTTTTATTATTATGCGTTTGTAAATAGAAATACAACAACCATCTACCACTATCACACATTATCACTCGACAAAACACATGTTTTAGATAGAAAAATAAATTTTTCAGGTTGACAATAACTCAAGTGCGCCAAAAAGCCCAAAACAAAAACTTTTTATTTCGTAACATTTACAAAGATTCAAGTGTCCGCAGGGTCATAGAATATAGTTTCGTTCAAAAACAGTGACGAAAGCTAATTGACGTCCGCTGTCATTGTTTTGTTTTTTTTTTACTGACTTTATTGTTTTTTTTTATGGTACACACTTGTTGTAATTTATTTACGCTCAGAACTGAATTATAGTGACCGTTTTCATTGACGGAGTTAATATGCGTTTAAACTTGGCTTTAAGCGATCATAAAACTGTTTTATTGTCAAGTACTGTTTATCAAAGTACTTATGAGGACGAATTCAAGATTAAACTAAAAATTGGATCTAATTAGAACCATTTTTCTTTGTAATTATGAAGGTTAAAAAATCTAAAAATATGTATGTTGATACTTAGCATTTATTAACCAGTAGAAGAAAAAGTACAAAAAAATAATTGTAAAATAATGTGCTAAGTTTCCCCTTTTTTAAAGTTACGACGTGTTTTTTTCCAGACCTATAAATAAAAGACTTGTTAGAGCCATATTGAAAAACACAATATTCAAAAGCCTGTAACCTATTTTAAAAAAACTGCCTTGATTATTTTTGACAATTGTTTTTACCCTTTTTTTTTACTTTTGACTTTTTTGGCGGCAATTGAACTGTCAACGTGAAAATTTTGTTTTTATTTTCAAAACTTGTGTTTCTTCGATCGATAATCTATACATATAATAAATCTGTAACTCATCACTGTCTGTACATTGAAGATAAAAGAGAAAAACTTTTACTGGGGGCCTTTATTAACGCAATAGAACCCAAAACAATGGTTTTTAGAATTTTTGTCTGTTTGTCTGTTTGTCTGTTTGTCTGTTTGTCTGTTTGTCTGTTTGTCTGTTTGTTTGTGCGCGCTAATCTCAGAAACGGCTTAACCGATTTGAATGCGGTTTTCATTAATATATTGTGGTTTTCTCCACTTAACATATAGTGTTTGTTTTATTTCAATCGGTTCATAAATAAAAAAGTTATATCAGTTTAAAGCATCACGTCGGAAATTTGGTCGAGTCGATTAGATTATTGTAGCCCGGATAGCATATAGGTTCCTTTTTAACCCGGAAAAAGATTCTTGCGGGATAGTAGGGAATACCATGGGTGTAAATGCGAACCGCAGCTACCCCTATCACCATCCCCATCCCCACATTTATGAAAATGCGAAAGTGTGTTTTTCTGTTGGTTTGTTCGGCTTTCACGGCGTAACAAAACAACGAATCAGGGTATTATTTTGCATAAAGATAGTTTATGCGCCGGAGAGTAATATAGGCTACTTTTATCCCGGAATAATGCATGGGTTCCGTGGGAAAATCTAATATAACGAAATTTTTCGAAATCTTTTACATGGTTGCTAGGCATCATTCTGTTGAATTGTTTACATGTCAGGAAGAATATTATTGGCATGACAATTATTGGTGTGGATACACACGTAATAATTTATCGTAGCGATGTATCTAATTGCTAACCGATCTCCGGTTATATCGAAAGTGTGCCTGAAAAATCGTTGTAGAATTTCTGGTTTGCGCAGATGAGCGACGGCAGTAACATTTTCTGTTCGATAAATCATTGTTGATCGACTTGACCGTATTTGCATAATTTTGATGGTAGCGTGTGTTTTGCTGCAATAAAACTGACGTCGGACACGGGCAAACAAAAAGGACCTCTTTGTAAGACGCGTCCGCGCGAAAATTGAAAGAAGAAAAATATTAGAACATTTTATACAGAGCTACAAAAACGAAAATCAAAAGATGATTGTGATTAGTGATGTTCGAAATCAAAAATCAACACACTGTAATAAAATAATATAGAGCCATCTATTTAATCCTAAGTTAGTGATTACACTATACGCTCTAATCAAACCCAAGACGTTTAAATTTGTAACGATATATCGTTACGTGTGTAGCAGACATGATCTTATTATACCTTATTTACTTAGAACTACTTGATATTGACGTTGATGTTGCGGGCTACAATAAGGGTAAGCGTATGTTGAGACGCAGGCGACGGAAGCGCATGGCATAGTCCATGAGCGATGCTGTAAATTACACAGATACACTGTAATAAAGTACAAAAAACTGGTATCAAGAACAGTATTCAAGTTGACGAATAAACTGGGTTTAATATTAAACTTATACAACATTTAATCACTTTAAAAAGACTAGCTACGTCTGTTCTAACTTTCTTGCACCAGCAAAAGAAAAGGCAAGCAACGACCGGCAGGTACTTTTCTGGTGATTTTCTCTTTTTTTTCTGGCGCGATAACGTTTACTATTTCGGAGGAGGCTATTTACCATCCTATAGATTTTTATTCAGTATTAGTGTTAGATTATGAAATGAATGAGTTATTGTTAGTTACAGTTTATAATAGCGTTGCTTCTATGTCTTCATGCTTTTTTAAAATACGTGTTATGTTTGAACGTGTGATATAAATACTATCCTACGCATTGATTAATACGCACTAACTTAATTTAGAAAAATAGTAATTGTTGCCGCAAAAAGAAAAAAGAAACATCGTATGCTGATCTTTGCTTATGCATATATATTACAAAAAATCAGCCCTGCCCCGCACTGCATCGATTGCGTCTCAATATACGCTTAGCCTAAAGATTTGGACACGTGGGAACTTCGGAAGCAAAGAGTTTGCATAGATTTGTTTTTTTTTTATGAAATAGTTTCGATATATAGTAGAAAAAGTATTAATGGTGTGGATATATAGACCCAGAGCCTACGACTGCCAGACCTTCGTTTTTTAATGTAAAAGCTGAAAGTTTTTCTGTGCTTGCCCCCTATATAATAGTACAGGTAAGAACATCCTGCGAATATAGAGTTTGGTTTGTGGTTACTTGGGCAGATAACAGGAAGTGCAGGTGTATAAATTAGTACCTAAATTCCTAAATTCGCTCAATTTTTTTATATCTTCTTCGGGATAACTTCAGAAATTCATCTGGCTGAAATTTGGTACAGAAATAGATAATACGACGACGACGACGACGTAGGACGGAATAATATATAGGATACTTTTTATTCCTGGAATAGGTTCTCATGGGTTGCGGGAACTGGATCAAAATTTCTTGATTACTTTTGGTCGCGATAACCGACATCCACGCGGGCGAAGCTGCGGGCACCAGCTAGTGTGTAATATTGGTGGATTATTGACCATTATGTGTTTGTTAATGTGTACGAGTGTGGGAAATTGAAATAAAGTTGTGAAGTGAAGAAAGTGACTTCTCTAGTTGTTCCAAAAAAGTCCATGTAAAGTTTAAGTAAAGCGCCACTACTTTACTTTAAACATTATGGTCATCCCTTCATCTCATCATCATCATCATTTATACTTGATTCAACTCTCGGAGTTTGAAATATTTATACTTGACAATGGCAAATACACTAACCGTGTGACGCCATTACAAAACAAAAAGAAAAACAATTTTTTTTTATTGATCAAGTTTTCCACTACAAGCTCGAGGCCCGTACTGTTGTCAACACATTTTCTTTTAAGATAATTAGGTTATTCCGCGTTTAAATAATATAATTATATTATACTATAAGCTAATTAAAAACTAAGTGGTGGTGCACATTGGGATATGGAAACATGAACATTATACAATTAAATTGTTTTAACCTTTTCGCTGCTCCCATCTGAATCTGAGGAACTTATAGTAATCAAACAAAGTACGTAATCAAAAAGACCTCAGTAATAAAATAATTAAAACAAAAGATGTCTTCATCAACAGTCGTTTAATCAACTCTGTAGTAAACATCATTAAACTCGTGCATTACTCATACAAATGTATGGGTTCTATGTAGGGTTACCAGATCAGACGTTCATTTGTAATTGGTTAAAATTTGAAAATGTCGAGATTTTGGTGGAGGAATAAATAGATGCAGAACAAAAATTAAAATTAAAATTAATTATTTAAATTGTATAAAAAGGCATTGTTGAAGCTAATTTAAGTACACTCAATGTTTAGATTGCCACATGCATTTGGTATTGGCGTGGCAATTTCAATTGATTGTTTTCTAGAGAACTTCAGAGTAGATTAGATGATTTGTCTGGAGGTCACTGAAAATGTCGGGAAAATGCAGACCTAATTTTTTTTTACTAATTACATGGTTGACCATCTGACAGCCCTAGTTCTATGAATGTGTATGAGTCAAGAACGCGGAACTAACTGCTTAATGGAAGACCGTTTGAGTTGATTTGCCATTCTGTTTAGATGCAATGGACGCTATTGTTGTAGGCATGTTGTGACATCAGGCATTGCGATAAATGTCTAGGAGTATCTGGTTAAAATTCAATTGTTTTATAAATTAAACTAACTGTTCCCCGCGGTTTCACACGCGTGGGCTACAGTTTATCGCAAAATCCTTTCTTAGCGGACGCCTACGTCATAACATCTACCTGCATGCCAAATTTCAGCCCGATCCGTCCAGTGGTTTGGGCTGTGCGTTGATAGAACACTATGTCAGTCAGTCAGTCACCTTTGAGTTACATACGAGTATATATAGAAGACGTACATATATATGGAGATGTAGTTTTTATACGGCAGCAAGTCCTGTCAGAAAAGAAAATTAATATAAAAATGTAGTTTTTGGTGATCGTGGCATTTGCAACAGTGCCGAAACATCGAGAACACAAACAAATACATATATCATACATGGTAAAAATCCCTTTTCTAAAGCAAATTCTAATATTAAATTTAGTTTGTTTAAAATTAAAAACACTGCAGTGTAAAATACAAAATTGTGACAATTGTGTTCTTAATTATTTTTACTTCGAATTAGGGTAATGCATTTTTTGGTCGGCATTTTTCACGATCCGGCACTGCTGCATACAAACAAACATACATTTCAACACAACTGCTAATCACCAATTCACGAATCGAGAGATATCTCATCACCATTACGTTACCTGTTATCGTAACGTAGACAACGTTAATTAACTTAGTTAGAGAACTCTCGAGTTGAACGTTATACGCGTTTTTGAGAAAGTTATTTTTATCACCAAGCAACTGGCTCGCCTGCTGACTTCAAAAGGCAAGCTTTATTGGAATTACAATTTGTGATAAAGCATTTGATTCATTTAGTATTCTATCAAGAGATCATTCATCATCATCAGCCCGTGTCTGTCCGAAGGTACGCCACTGAGCTCGGACTTTGTCTCTCCTCTTCCAACTACTGGCAGCCACTCGGCGCAAGTGGTCGCTCCACCTAGTCGCAGGGCGTCCTACACTACGTTTGCCAAGTCACGGTCTCAAGAACACGTCTACCCCAACGGTTATCGGTTCTGCGGCTTATATGACGAGGCTTATATCACTTCAGCTTGCTTCTGTGAGCTATGTTGGTGACGTTAGTTCTTTAACTGAGATACATTTTTTTGAGAATTTTGAACAAGACTTCTCTTATGAAAAAGCAAGTATACGTGGACTAGCTGTTCCCCGCGGTTTCACCCGCGTGGGGTACAGTTTCCTTTTTTTGCCTCCTTAGGGGTTGAATTTCAAAAAATCCTTTCTTAGTAAACCCCTATGCATCAAGAAAACACTATTCAAATTTCAAGTTTCTATGACCAGCGGTTTAGGCTGTGCATTGATATCAGTCAGTCAGGACTTTGATTCTTAAATATATAGATAGATTAAGATGTGTGTGTAAACGAAATGTGTACGGAGTGACTATTCGTACGGGTACTGGACGAATAAATTATATTTATTCGTACAGTAATAGGTAAATAAAATATAGTGTCACAGTAGGTTAGGGTGCGGCCGCCAATATATTTTTTGGTTTAAATTAAAAACAAATAGAAAAGAAATTTTTTTTTTTTAAATTTGCACTCCAATTGATAAAATAAAATTATTCGTTCGACTTTCGTACGAGTAATTATAAATCGTTCGTACAGTACCCGTATGAATAGACTCAGCCTACATATGTTATACCCACGCCAACACAAATAATTAAGATATTTCAAAACAACAACATAACACTAATGAACCCGCAGAACTGCCCATAACTGATGGATTTACAAATATTTATTTATGTCAAGACCGATCGGTGCGACTTAATAGCATTCTACCCTCATTTATGTGCCACGTGGCTTAAATTACCAATATCCTAAAAATATACAATCCAGAATACCAGAACCTCTTGACTGAGCAATTTTGAACCTTATTCCCGTAGCTTAATTTATATTGCTGAAATTTTACTTTTCTGACCGAAACTAGCTACAACCTTACAGTGCTATTTTGGACTTTATTTCTTCAGCGTTAAGCCTTAGTTTCGTTTTAGTACATTTTTGTTAGTAGTTTGTGTATGTAAACTGGTAAGTAGCGGGTGCGCCAAAATTAACAGTTTGACTGCAGCATTCAATGAGTTCTAATATTAGAATATTTTTGCATTGGAATATGCATTTTATGGTTCAGGAATAGGGTTGAACATTGAACACTTTGAAGGTTTGCAGTAGGTATACATATAGGGCGATGATTAAGTTATTACTCTATAACACTCTCGGGTATACTTCAAGTAATACGTAAGGGGGCGTCCATTAAAATTACGTCAGGCATTTTTGAGAATTTTTCGACCCCCCGTCCCCCTTGGTGAGATATCGTAAGATTTTCCTCAACTCCCTCCCCCCCTAATATGGTCCAATAATGTGCACAACCAACCAACATAAATCTTATTAGTAAAGCTTATTATAAAATTTCGGACTAATTAGATGACTAAAAAAAGCTTGTGATTTTATAGTGCACTTGCTCCAATTCAATCAATTTTAATATGAATGAAATTGTCAATGTTTAATTTTTAAAAAATTACCTGCCGGGCGTTTCTTGTCTGTTCTTTTGCCGGCGAGAGGAGGTTGGAACAGGCGTAGCTAGTCTTAAGTTTGACGTTCTAAAGTGATCACAATGTATCCTATTGAATAAATAGCTATTGACTATTGAGAAAGAAATGACCGTGAGAACGCCAAATCCAAAAGCCGACAAGTTGTAGTAAAATTTAACAAAATTAACGCTTGCACCGATGACCGAAATGCGGGAACAGCTAGCCAAATAGAAACCGACTCAGCTCATTGTAGGCAATTAAATTGATTGGTGAAAATTGGACGGTGCTGCGGAAGGGTACTACTGTTGGACGTCGACTGGAAAGCGGTCGGAACTCGATTTGATTTGTTCTAGCTCAAGTTACTATTATATTTATCGTGATAAAAAGTATCGTATGTCCTTCCTCAGGATTCAAACTATCTCCGTACCAAGTTTCATTTAAATCGGTTCAGTAGTTTAGGCGTGAAAGAGTAACAGACAGACAGACAGATTTACTTTCGCATTTATAATAAGTAAAGGATGTTCTTAAAATTATTTGGTTTTATTAATTAAAGTTATAATTGTATCATGTTCGCGACTGTACCCATGCGCAGCTATCCCTTCCACATTTTACTCAGCGCTAAACTTCCGTACCTATAAAAGTGTATCAAACATGCACATTCGTTCATTCATTCATTCACTCTTTCATTATTCGATCGAGTAGAGTACCGTAGTAGCTCTCCCTACTCACCCAGATACACATCCGGAGGTCAGTTGTTGCTAAAATGCTAAATAAATTGCCACTGCAATGTATAGGGGACCGAGGGCAGCGTGGAAAAGTAAAATATTTGCTTATGATTGTACTAGCTGTTCCCCGCGGTTTCACCCGCGTGGGCTACAATTTATCGCGATAAAAAGTAGCCTATGCCCTTTCTCAGGCTCTAGACTATCTCTGTACCAAATTTCATTAAAATCGGTTCAGTAGTTTAGGCGTGAAAGCGTAACAGACACACAGAGTTACTTTCGCATTTATAATATTAGTTGGGATTATGGGGGAGCGAAATTGATTGAATGGAGTCAAGACTTTGTCACAAGGATTTTTTTTAAACTGAGATGGCGTAGTGACCAAAGTTCCTGTGTGCATCTTTTCTTAATTCTTCTCATCCGAAACAGCTCGGCAGATTTTCATAAAATTTGCAAGGGAGTTAGTTTAAATCATGTGGAAGAACATACTTTATGTCGCGCGTGAAATTTCGTTGGTTCATAATATAAACGAATGGAGTTGAATGGAATGGAGATAGCTATGTCCATTCCAAATTGGATTAACACATAGGCTACTTTTTATCCCGGAAAAGGTTCCTGCGGGATAACGGGGAGACGCGGGTGAAATCGCGTAGCTGGTGATAATATGAAATGTGCTAACATCTTTGTAAAATGACGCGTCTAAAAATACCTATAACACCAAACCCTCTTCCACCCTTATATCTCTAAGGGTGGGATATAACTAATTGGCTACCAGACCAGGGGTGCGCTATCTTTATTTTTATTGCTATCGATTGTTACTGCTTCATTGAGACATTGTATTGATTAGATAGGGGAGCTAAGGGCGAGATTCCGAGATAAAGCTGGAAAGTTTATAGACGTGAAAGTTTGTGAGTATGGATGGATGGATGGATGGATGGATGTTTGTTACTCTTTCACGCAAAAACTACTGAACGGAATAAAAAAAAAATACATTCCTGTAATTGATTAATCTACTATATAAAAATTAGTCGGGTTTTCCTTCCTGACGCTATAACTCCAGAACGCACAAACCGATTTCCACGGTTTTGCATTCGTTGGAAAGGTCTCGGGCTCCGTGAGGTTTATAGTAAAGAAAATTCAGGAAAAATTTCAACAGAAAAGCGGGAAAATCTTACATAAAACGAAGCCAGGTGGAGAAACGGAGTTCGCCGGGTTTGCTAGTTGAATATATTTTATTATGTATCTTATACTATACTTATACTTATCTTATACCTATCTTATTTCACGGTGACAGCATCTCAACATCTCTTTCATCTCATTTTGTACACCAATCACGGCAAAACATGATGCTACTTTATTATAACATAACTGTTTCATTTTTGTGTAATAATCGCGTTTATAAGTTTTTTATTTAGTTCATTTATTTATTCATTATTTCCCGTGCGTGACGTCACCTACCGGTACCAACGGAAGACCAGCGCTGGTTCGAAAGAACCCAGCATCATGCTGAGTTGGTGCCGGTTTGTGGCAAAAAACATGTAATTTATTGTCTTTGTATTAGTATTTAAGTTTTGTTTATGTTTATTATCAAATTTTATTTTGTAAAGTGTATGTTGTTTTTTGCCACAAATAAATATATTGTCTATTGTCTATTGACATCATTGTACCTACGTCACTTGTTTGTACTAACTCTTACTCATGTTTTATGCAAATTAAATTTATCTTTATCTTTAACGGATCTGAATGAAATTTTGAATGGATTTAGCTTATACCCTGGATTACCACATAGGCTACTTTTTATCCCGGAAAATGGTTCCTGCGGGATAACGAGAAGGCGCGGGTGAAACCACGAGGCGCAACTACACGGAGAAAAAGACCTTCCGAAATACCGTTTTCCTTCCTAGTCAAAAAGGAAGGATTTGTGATTCAGAAGGAAAACTAAGGTAAAAATAAGGAAGGAATCGGTCTTGGTGGCTTACTCAGAAGGAAAGTCAGAATTTTTTTCTCAGTGTAATTAAGGCATAAATTAAAACAAATGCCAGGCGTCAAGTTGATATTCTAAACAAACCTAAGTCATAAAACATAATATATTCTTTCTCACGCAACGTTATCGCCTTCTCTCTCCCACGTACAGCGGTAGAACGAGACTGCGTCATTAAAAAAAGTCATCCATACTAATTTGGTGTAACCCATTTATCTTAAAATCATGCGGGTGCAAGGGACATTTCTAGTAGTTATAAGTATCTGGAATTTACTCTGCAGTTACACCATTAAAAAAAACTGGTCAAGTGCAAGTCCAACTTCTGTGGAAGGGTTCCGCACCATTCCGTTTTAACGGAAACTAATGCGGTACTCAGAATTTTCGTTTATAGGTTTACACTGTAGCTCTATTAAAACTAGCTCTAGTAAAAACTAGATGTACTTTAAAATTGACTTCTAAGATTTGATTACATTGTTAGTTAGTAAGTTACAAGTGAAGTGTTTTAATTACACCCTATTTTTTCAACATTATTTTATTTGATAGTTTTTTTTTTAAGTTTTAATTTCTAGCTTTTGTATCTTGTCTATGTATAATAATATGATTTTCGTGATGCGTTAAAAATAAATGAGAACTAGGCCATTTTACTCTACATAAATATATTTTGAAAATAGATTTAGTTTTTTAGGTAGGTATACATTTTTTTTTTTCATCTTTTTAATATATTATATAGAGAAAATACACATAGACATAAAAAAAGCCTAAAAGGGTTCCGTTTTTGCATCAAATGTAATACGGAACCCTTAAAAGAGACTTCCCTCAGAGAGAGAGGAGCTACATCTACCAACCCGCACTGGGCCAGCGTGGAAGAAAATGGACCATAGAACAAATTTCACATCTTGTTAATCTTATTAAAGATAGCAAGTCATCAACAAACCTGACTGGTACTGTCCCAGCATCCCGTAGGTAAGAATTTGTTTAAGATAAATTGTTTGTCATGCATGACACTTCACAGAAACATTGGCTATTTGATAACATTGTGTATACTTAAGGATTTTTATAAGCACTGAGCAGCTAATTAAAACATCCTTCCATGATAAGAATTAATGCTGTTTTCTTGGAAGCTATGAAATCTTAGAAGGTAGGTACACATACATTTTGAAGAACTAAAGTAACCCACGTTGCTCTCAAAATTCGCAAGTTGAAGTGGCAATGGGCAGGCCACATCGCTCGATGAACCGATAACCGATGGGGAAGAAAGGTTCTCGAGTGGCGACCACGAACCGAAACACGCTCTGTGGGTAGGCCCCCCACTAGGTGGACCGACGACATTGTAAGAGTCGCAGGGAGCCGATGGAAGCAAATGGCTAATAGCTGTTCGTGGTGGCGTTCAAAGGGGGATGTTGCCTGTGTTCAGCTGTGGACAATGTGTAAAACCAAACAAGAGAAATCTTATTATTAAGCTAATTAAAAAATATCGGACCATGAGATGACAAAAAAAAAGCTTGGGATTTTAGTGAACTTGCTCCAATTCAATCAATTAGTAATAAAAATAAAATTGTCAATGTGATCGTGCCAAAAAAATTACCTGCCGGGCGTTTCTTACCTGTTCTTTTGCCGGCGTAAGGAGGTTGGAACAGGCGTAGCTAGTTTTAAGTTAGACGTTTAAAGTGATCACAATGTATCCTATTGAATAAAGTATGATGATGATGATACATTTCCCAGCAATTATTCAACCGCCAAACGAAAACTTTTACAGTTTTTGTAAACTACCAAAAGCTACCAAAAAACCTAAAACGTATCGATAGCTCGGCAACTCTATTGCCTTCCATTCCGGAACACAGAAAACCCATTCTTCGCTAAAAATTTGTATTCCACACATGGTTTGGAAACCTTCCCATTCTACCGCATCGTCTCTCAATTTTTTATCGCCGCAGCAAACCCTACCGCATTGCATAAAGAATACATTTTACGTGTTTATTCAACAATTCTCATTTCTATGCTTGCCCCGCTTCGGATCTGCATAACAAGAGCGTTTATTATAATGCCCCTGCGAAGTGATTCGACATGCATTCTTTTATTGTGAATCAGTGGAGAGGAGTAAGTTGGCAGTGCAACGGTGGCAATGCAAGGAAACGGTGCCGCTAGTATACCAGTTTTGAAAACTATAAAAGTTTTTGTAAATTTCATAGTTTTAACTAGCAGCGCCCCACGTAGGAACCTTCTTCCGGGATAAAGAGTAGCCTATTTGTTAATACGGGGTATAAGCACAGTATTATTATAAAGAACAGTAGGTTAGCTAAGGCCGCTCGACGAGTTAATTGCCTACTCTTGCGGTGACGCATATGCGGCGCGTTCCGTACTGAGTGCATGGCCGCGGCCCCGGCCGCCTCCTTTCGTTTATGTGATTGTGTGCGCGAAAAGTGCGTGCGTACACGGTGCCGCTACTCACGCACACATTCAAACCGGCAACGGCCGATTTATATGAAGCTGAACTACTACTGCTTTACTATGGTATAAGGCTATCTCCATTCCAAATTTCACTCAAATTTCAGCGTGAATAAATATTAAACATACACACTCGCTCACTATCACTCCTAATATGTACTCTCTTGGAGAGAGAGGCCAGAGTCCCAGCAGTAGGAACCTAAAAGGTTGATTATGATGATGGCGTGGTGTAGGACGCCCTCCGGCTAGGTGGAGCGACGACATGCGCAAAATGGGTGGCAGCGGTTGGATGAGAGGAGCCGAAGATCGGACTCGATGGCGTACTTTGGGAGAGGCCTATGGCCAGCAGTGGACTGGTGCAGTCTGATAATGCTGATAATATACCATAACTAAAAAACAAAGCTGTCACACAGTACACGCCATGACCACTTCCTTCCACACGTCACATTTCATTAACTCCATTCAAGCCACCCCTTAATCTCAACCCCTTCGCTCGTTACCTCACTCGTCGAGCCGTACAATCTAATTTGACGTTTAAGTGACAGCTTAAAAAAAACAGCCGGCAATGATGAATTGTGGAGCTAATAGTGTTGTAAATGTGTCGTCGCGACAAATATAGACAAATTGGCCATGAAACATTTATGAGCAATTGAGGCTGAAAGAGGCACGCTCCGAAAATAGGCTGAAAATTGGAACTAATTAGATTCATTTTTCTCTGTGGTTGTAATCGAAAAATGTAAACAGCAAAACAAAAAACGAGCATACATGGGACGGACGAGTGGCCGTCGCCCGGTCGGCCGTCCCAGGTATCGCTGGAGAGACGAAGTCACTATGTACTTGCGCTCACTCCAGGTGGAGGACTGGCGGGAGGTGGCGCGGGACAGGGCGAAGTGGCGTCTTTTGTTATCGGAGGACAACACTCAATTTGGGTCGTTGCGTCATCTTAGTTAGTTAGTTAGTAAAAAAATCGGGTAGTTCCTAATACTATTTGTAACTCAAAAACAGATTTTTATGATCTTTGATTTATTGGATAAAAAAATAAAAAAAAAAACCCCCCGAGCAGTGCCGAAATATTGAGTTCTCGATATTTCGGCACTGCTGCTGATCACGAGAATACTAAAAGTTTCTGCGGGTAGGATTGTTGATGTTATAACGGGCAGACGTATCTATCTACCCGCTTCCTCGCACGTTTTTGCTTACGATGACATTACCATTTTCACACAAGTCACTCGCAACTCGATTCAAACAAAAACAAATACATGGTAATTATCCCGTTATAAAACCTAATTCTTACGTCAATACCAATTCAATAGCGTCAACAGAATAATTCACTGCCTATTTCAGTGCAATTGTTAAATTCATCCGACATTGACAGTGAAAACGATAGGTCTTATAAATCAATAAAGAATAAAGCAACATCGTTTATTCTGATTGAATCCGGACTGCAGACTTGATTGGCTAATTTAAGATGTCGCTGTGAAGGTGGAAATTTCGGAGATTTATCATGTGACTGGAATTTTGCAATTGGATTTTATGAGTGACTTATCTTACTCAAGTAAAGTAGTTTGATTAACATTTTCTTTTTTAATTGCTCATCATTTGTGGTAGCCTCGATGTATTCGATATTGTTAGACTAGACCCACCCAAAAATAATACATCAGTTTAGACTTCAATAAGACCAAATAAACCAATCTCGCTACAATTTTACAAGCATAAACACCATATTTTTTTAACAAAATATATTTAATTCTATTCAATACAATAGGTACTGACTCAAAGACAATATACTGCCCAAAAGTTCAGTCATAAAAATATGAAACTGGAATGTGTTTTAGAATGCTAATTGCCTTATACATATTAAGTTTTAAAAGAAAAATTGGGTGTTAAAGTTTTGTAAGGAAAAATTACAATTTTCCAACGGGCGAAGACACATGGTGGTTAGTATGACTAAAATTTCATACGACACGGTTATAAGTCACAGTGGTAGTGAGGCATCATCTATCAATTAAACATGCTTCATAGGAGCATAAATCTTAACGGAGGAACGTTACGAATTGATCTGGCGCACAGTGGAACCCCACACGATGTAAGTCTGCTGTATTTATGAAGACCGAATTAGCTTGAGCTTTTTGTAGTTTCGTTTAAAAAGTCGACAAGGTAACAAAAAATGTTTATAACTTACTAGCTGCGCCCCGCGGTTTCACCCGCGTGGAATAAAAAAAAAATTAATATAAAAAATAGATGTTGGCCGATTCTCAGACCTTCCCGATATGCACACAAAATTTCATCAAAATCGGTCAAGCCGTTTCGGAGGAGTATGGCAACGAAAACTGTGACACGAGAATTTTATATTTACATATAACTTATTTTTATTATAACAGAAACATTTTTTAAAATCACTATATTATAACATAATTAAGCCACTTCAGTTACTCATTTCCAATTCCATTTCCAAAGTCCCTACTTATATATATGTAACCCTGTCTGTCTGTCTGTTACGTTTTCACGCCTAAACTAGTAAACTGATTCAAATGAAATTTGGTACAGAGATAGTCTAAAGCCTGAGAAAGGACATAGGCTACTTTTTATCGCGATAAACGGTAGCCCACGCGGGTGAAACCGCGGGGAACAGCTATAAAAAATAAAATCAACATGCATTTGAAGCATTACCACAAAACGTAAGTCACTTAGGCCATTCATTATGTTGGATGATGTACTACAATTGCCTGTGTAATGTAAAAAAAACTAAACAAGGCATTTTAATCATTCTGTTGACTTTTTTGGCGGCAATTGAGTTGTCAACGTGAAAATTTTGTTTTTATTTCCAAAACTTGTGTTTCTTCGAGTTATAATGTGTAATATTGGTGGATTATTAACCATTATGTGTTTGTTAATGTGTACGAGTATGGGAAAATGAAATAAAGTTGTGAAAGTGACTTTTCAAGTTGCTCCAAAAAAGTCCGTGTAAAGTTTAAGTAAAGCGCCACTACTTTACTTAAACACTATCCTCATCCCATCATCTCATCATCATCATCATCACCATCATCATTTAAACTTGATTCAACTCTTTGAGTTTGAAATCTTTTATACTTGACACTGACAAATACACTAATCGTGTGACGCCATAACAAAACAAAAAAAAAAAAAATCATTCTGTCAAGAATTTTATGACGACAAGATCTTTATCTTTATAGACGTGCTCAGCCAGTAATATATTTACTAAAATCTCGTTGAAAATCGCATAAAAGAATCTGAATATTCTAAAAATAGTCATAAAACATTGCTAATCACGAGTCTGCAATAACAAAATTTACAATTCAAATCGCTCAGCACACATGTTTGTCAAAGTTCAACTTATGGTAGACTACGACATATTGTTTACATTACGCACATAATTTATACGTAAAATTTATTCCCGGACATTATTCAAAATGACGGCGTTACTGTTTATCCTGCGACTTACAGCTGGAAGGGTGGGTTTTGTTTTAAAATGCGGCAGGCGCGTTGATATTTTTATGTTTTTAACGAGATCCTTGATCGAGGAGTGGTTGGTGAAAGATCTTGTCTTCAGATAGTTCTGCTGAGTTTCCTGGTTTCAATAAGGCTGAAAGATTTCTAGTAGTTTTTACTGTCTAGATAGCTTTTGTACTGACAATACTATTAATGTACTCTTTAATAAACTCTCCTTTTTTTTTCGATTACTAGTATTATTGTAGTTATACGTTCTACATCCAATAAATTGGGTCCGAGACTCTGAAATTTGAAATATTCGTTGACTTTTGTAGACTCCTCGAGATTTCTCTTTCAAACATTTTCATATCTTGTACAGTCAGCGACAAAAGTAGCGTTCTCGATTTTCCAAATGTGTTTCAAATCAGTAATTATTATTGTTTTTCTTTTACATTTTACTTGGTAGGTGGTGATTGGGGTCAAAAATTGGTGTATAAGATGATGAGGATGATAAATAAAAGTGTGATTGTTCAGCGACTTTTGTCGTTGACTGTACACATTATACCATCTTTGTCTTTGTATGTTTAAGTCTTTTTTTTTTGCTTATTACTTTCATGCATGACCAACTTGATAAATCAGTCCTTTTCTTTGTCTAGGTAGACCGACGACATTGTAAGAGTCGCAGGGAGCCGATTGAAGCAAATGGCTAAAGCTGTTCATGGTGGCGTTCAAAGAGGGAAGTCTATGCTCAGCAGTGGACTTCTTCCGGCTGATGATGATGATGACGTACTGATTTTATCCGGTATAACAACATTCTTCTGTATCAAGCTCTCACATTCACAGCAAAATAATTTAAACAATCAAAGAAAACAGCCATAACTCCCACTCCTTTCTTCAACATCCATTACTTAAGCCATACATTCCAACTTAAGCCCCTTGAAACAATACTTACGAGCTTACATCTCTACTTATAACTTAACTCTGTTGACGTGACGCATAACTAAAAATATGCTCCCCTCACTCTGCGCTCATTCGGTCTGTAGGCCATTTGTATGTTTAAAAATAATCATTTACACCGACGTGTAATGCAAAAACTTAACACAACAATTCTTTTAAATTCCTACATCTAATTATATAAAAGGAAGTTGTGTTAGTTACACTATTTATAACTCAAGCCGATTTGGCTGAAAATTGGTGGGGAGGTAGCTTAGAACCAGGAGACAGACATAGGCCACTTTCCCGGAAAAGGGTTCCTGCGGGATAACGAGAAGACGCGGGTGAACCCGCTGGGCGCAGCTAGTACTTAATATCATAAATGCGAAAGTAACTCTCTCTGTCTGTTTACTGTCTTTCATGCCTAATCTACTGAACTGATTTAAATGAAATTTGGTAGGGTAGCGGTAGCGATTCTTTGACAACGACGATAAAAAAGGTTGTCTTTGACATTTTGGAAACTTTTGACATTAACAGTGACAGTTCCTTATTAAAATGTCAGAGATTATTGTTTTAAAATCGGCAATACGGAGTAAAAGTTACGCAATCACTTTGCAGAAACATTATTTTACCTGAAAGTAAAGTGTATAACAAACTTAATACACATAACATGCAACCGTCAACATGAAAAAGCTTTGCAATCCGAGAACGGTGTGACTAAGCCCGTTTTAAATTAAGCTCTGAGCTTTAAAGAAAACAAAAGGGTGGCAAATCGTTTCTGCTAAATTAGTGACTCGCCGACTGTAAACGATTTTCTGTTTAATAACAAGGCTGTAAGGTGTATTTTTGCACAAGTTACGCAGTAGGTTTTTAAAGATGCGAAGAGTGATTTAAAAGAGTGCTTTGTGGCGCGTCGTTTTCGGTCTCTTTCAGGATTATTATTGCTAAATGAAGTGTTAAAGTTTGCTGGTCAAGTCATTTGGTGCATGGACAACGTTTTATTATGAAGAGTTTTTTGTATTATACGTTATAGTCGAAAATGTACTTAAGAACATATCCAAAAACATAAATACTGCTTAAAATATAATTTATCTGAATAATAAAATAAACTTGCAAGTGTGTCAGGTATTCAAATATGACATTTTATGAGAGAAATAATCTTAATTTACCTTTTCTATACAAGATTAGGAAAAACACGCTAGTTTATTAGGTAGATACTAAAAATAACCAAACAAATCAGCCTAAACTAAACCTTAAAATGCAAAATAAAACCACGTATCAATCTTACCAATTTAACTTTGTAAAAGTTATACCTACATAAGTAACTTATTTTTCAAGATTTATGAGTGAAATTATTAACCCTGTTTATAATTATGGTGATGCTTCAGTATCATTTTATATATTAAATTATAATGTATATCAGTTTGACCGACATACAGCCCCATCTAAATAAAATAAGCCATGACATCACGCACCGTCCCTGTCCCTTCATCAAGCAAAAAAAACAGAGTCATTTAACAATTTAAAGCAGTGGTCAACAACCTTTTCGTAGACAAACGCCCGAAATTAATAATCGATCCTGATCCGTTATCCGCGGTTTTGGATCGATATGTCATGTCATAATATGTTATTTTAGTAGTAATATGTCAACCATATCGATCCAAAACCGCGGATAACGGATCAGGATCGATTATTGATTTCGGGCGATAGGCTACACAGTGGTAAATTATAGCTTAGGTGAGGTGTAGAATAGAATGCATATTGTGTTTATTTGCAACAATAAAACTTCCGGTACAAATGATTAAAATAAGTAAAAACCGATATTGCAGTAGTTGCATGAATGAACAAAAAATCACCAAAGCAAATAGATTTAAAGTGATCACAATGTATTGAATAAACATATTTTTGAGTTTGAGTTTGATCCCAAGTCAGCAGAGGGCTGGTAAATCTCAGCATGTTCTAAGTACATAATTCATTTGAATTATTATTAATAAATTTCGTTTAATTACAAATGACAAGATATTTAGAGATAATTTTACTAAAATAGCTAAGCAAAATTAATATAATTTTTGAGGTTATATTTGTTTACCATTTGACGATTTGGTGTGGTAAAATAAATTCTAAGAATGGCACAAATCTTTATAAGTATGACGAGATCAAAATATAATTGTATATATAGATATACATATATATATTTATTATATATATAACACTGTAAATGAGCACATATGGCCCATGGGCCGCGGGTTACCAACCTCTGACTTAAAGCAATTAATAATAAGAGGTCAACATTAAAGCGAAATGGCGGCGAGCTGTTAGATTATACCAACTACATATATACACAGAGAACGAAATTGTAGAAAATATAAAATTGATTTTTCCTACTTAATTTCCTTTATTGACCCCTTGACGAAAAAAGAGGGGTGTTATAAGTTTGACGTGTCTGTCTGTCTGTCTGTAGCACCGTAGCTCGCGAAGGGATGAAGCGATTTGAATAATTTTGTTTTGTATAAAAGGTGAGTTACGGGCGAGCGTTTTAGCTATGATTGATGTAAATCGGTCCAAGGTGACAGGGGTTTTTTAATGTTTAAAATTGTACCAAGCTTTTCACCACAGTCTTATATGTCAATTGTCTGTCACAGTACCTAGGTACATTTTAAAAAGACTGTTTACCTGGCTGGGCTTGTTTGATGATTAACTTATTACTTACCTTATCGCATGGTAATTGACGCTGGCGATTTACGTAAAATAATTGTATTTACCTGTAACAATTAGAGAGAAAAATATTAATATGGACCTAAGATTTAGAAGGATAAGTTGATATATACGCGGAGAAAAAAGACCTTCCGAAATACCGTTTTCCTTCTGAGTCAAAAGGGAAGGACTTGTGATCCAGAAGGAAAACTAATACAAAATAAGGAAGGAAACGATTTTGGAAGGTGTGGAAAGACTCAGAGGGCAAGTCTAATTTTTTTTCCTCAGTGTACCTATTGCGTTATTAATATTGTTAGGAAAATAAAATGGCGTTGATACAACTAAATCCTACTAATATTATAAATGCGTTGTGTGTGTGAATGTTTGTCACCACGTATGACCGTAACTCCTAAAGTGATTTTGATGAAATTCGGAATGGAGATAGCTTATACCCTGGATTAACACATGGGCTACTTTTTCTCCCGGAAAAAGGTTCCTGCGGGATAACGGAAGGAGGCGGGTGAAACCGCGGGACGCTACTAGTAGATCACTAAGTAGAACTTAGGAGTTTTATTTTTGAGTTTATTCATTTATTTTTCAATCGTTATGGATATAATTTCAATTTCAATTTCAATTTATTTATTTATTCAATAGGATACATTGTGATCACTTTAAAACGTCAAACTTAAAACTAGCTACGCCTGTTCCAACCTCCTTACGCCGGCAAAAGAACAGGCAAGAAACGCCCGGCAGGTAATTTTTTTTGGCGCGATCACATTGACAATTTTATTCTTATCACTAATTGATTGAATTGGAGCAAGTTCACTAAAATCCCAAGCTTTTTTGTCATCTAATGGTCCGATATTTTTTAATTAGCTTTACTAATAAGATTTCTCTTGTTTGGTTGTACACATTGGGATATGGGAACATGAATATTAATGAGTTGCGGGATCACAACCAAAGCAGACCAGACCCCACAAGCAGCACCCGTTCACGAGTTGACGCATGTGCCAGCCATCGCTCTCCTCGACCATATGAGAGGGAAGAGGGCGACCCGACACACGACGCCGCCGCAAGCAAAGTCACTTTCGTGAGTATGACTGTTTTGGCTGTTTACCGGAAATGGTTAGAATAGGGGAAATAGGGAGAATAGGTAGATAGAAAGAAAGATAGATAGATTAACTACAATCCCAAGCTTGTTTGTCATCTAAATAGTCCGATATTTTATAATAAGCTTTACTAATAAGATTTCTCTTTATACGGACTTGAAATTTTGCTATCGATAAGTCTTGAATTTCACTTGGGATTTTGTTGAAAAAGCGTACACATTGACCTTTGAACGAGTTGCTAACTTTATGGAGCCTAGTAGTGGGTACAGCAATTTTATCTTTGTTTCTAGTATTAAAATTGTGATAATCACTTCTCTTTTTGAAGCTATTTAAATTTTTCCTTATGTACATTAAATTTTCATAAATGTATTGACAAACAACTGTCATTATTTTAATTTCTTTAAACTTAGTCCTTAAAGATATAAATCTATACTAATATTATAAAGCTGCAGAGTTTGTTTGTTTGTTTGTTTGTTTGTTTGAACGCGCTAATCTCAGGAACTACTGGTCTGATTTGAAAAATTCTTTCAGTGTTAGATAGCCCATTTATCGAGGAAGGCTATAGGCTAGATTTTATTTCCAAAAAATTAGGGATCCGTAAGAAAATTGCTATTTTGCAACCCAAGGTGTGAAATCGAAAACCTATTTTTGCGTGCGCTGCAAAAACGATTGACACTAGAACAAAATAATGTATGACGGGTTTGTAGGTCCCATTAAGATCTACAAAAAAGCCCGCGAGAGCGTATGTCTAACTATTATAGTTATGCCACAATAAGTGATCTTTTATTTTAAAAAAATAATTTTTAATGCCGCTGCTAGAAAAGGCTCTTTATTTGTATCTTGGTATTAATCCTTATCAAAATAAATTACTTCTTATTTAAATCTGCTTCAATGCCTTTATATAACTTTTTGAATCATTCAATTCGGACATTCCATTTGAAAGATATCACGAGTTTAAAAATGTAAGTAGTAGTAGAAAAATAAACCCGGCGCACCGCAGCGCAGCGGGAAAGGTGGTAAGCTACCGAACCGATTTAAATGAAATTCGGTGTAGAGATAGTTGTTTGGGGAAGGACATAGGATACTTTTTATCACGATAAACTGTAGCCCACGCGGGTGAAACCGCTGAGAACAGCTAGTAACAAAATAAAAACACTTAACTAAACCTTGAAATGTAAAATAAAACTACCTATCAAACTAAACAAACTACTTAATCTAATAAACCATTACCAGCTGACAACGTTCCCAAAATGCTGGCCGCATTGCCGTTCAACGCGCGTTCTTATTCGTTGCGCAAAATAACGGCCAGCATTTTGGTCACGAGTAGCATCGACCAGTCGCTTCGATATATCATGATATTAGTTATGAGTTTAGTTATGTTTGTTAGTAATTTCTTGTTGTTTATGTATAAATTTTTAACTACTAAGTAGATTTATATTTAAAGAACTTACATAAAACAAACAATGTAAGTACATGGTAAATATCCGGTTGATAATGTAAACATTTTTAGACACTTTATCTTACCTAAATAAACTCTTGTTCTATGAAGTTTTCATACAAAAATTTTGACTAAGATCAAAAGCAGAACGAGATATTTGCCATAATAATTACTATTGCGACGAGGTGTACAGAGGTCATTCAAATCTCCCGCACTATCGACTCATCGACGGCTGTGACATTTGACAGCTGCGGTCCAATGTCAGGCGCGAAAACGTCGAAACAAATGACAAAAAATCTAATGCGGTGACTTTTATGGCGGAAAACAGTGCTAACATTGTCGAAACTTTTATTTATATTGCCTGTGCTTGTAATTTGAGTAGAATAATAAAGATTTATTCCTCAAACTATGCATTAGAAACATTCTTGTCATTAAAAAAACAGCATTAAATTATCTATAATCTGGGCAAAACAAATATTGACGTATTTCCAACAGTGAATGCGACATTAAACAAACACAATTTTTTTTAGTTATCTAATGTGTGTAGAGTCCGTAATAATTTAGTGAGCTAATATTATTGTCCTTCGCTTTATTTACAAGATTAATTTTAATGTCATAATTAAAATAAGCTTTTATTGAAAGTAATTGAAAGTTTATTGAAAAATGGGGCACTTTGCACATTTTTGCACATATTTTTTTTCAATATATAAATATATTTTTTGCATTTTTCGGCCTAAAGGTGTTCTGCTATATATCAAGTAGATTAATATAATGATTTTTTTAGACCAGATTTACACAGAGAGATATTTTTAATTAACCCCGTTTTTCAGCTTAGCTTAGGAACCAGCGCCTTAAATGTACTTTATCAATATGTACTTTGGTATGTTTAGGGGGATATTTTGTTTCGCATTCACTTAGTAGATGACAAAGGTGACAAGCGAGCTACTTTTAGAAAAAAAGATTATCATTTCAAGCGATGTCACAAAAATGAAATTTTCTATTTGATACGCATGATTTTTGTCGACGATTCTAAACAAAATAATTAAGGTGTGCAACAGCGGCAGAATCCCTCAAACGGCGCAAATACTCCAGTCTCGATCGGGGATATTTGTTTGTGCCGTTTGGGGTAGAGACGCTGGGCCCATGGGGACCGGGTGCTTTCGAAATTCACAAAGATCTCGCTGGGAGACTTAGGGAGTCCACACGTGACCAGAATGCTGGCCTATATTTTGGACAAAGAATAAGCCTCGCTATTCAGCGAGGCAATGCCGCCAGCATTCTGGGCACGTTGCCAGACATCGAGGATCGTTTGAACTATCTATAGACCTTCTTTAGTTAGTTCAAACGATCCAATATATGTGCCTATATATATAAACGTATATTTATAAATAATTGTAGGCTTGGTTTTTTTTTTATATTTTAGTTTAGTTGAATAAATTATGAATCCTATCTATGATATGAATTAAGGTGTAATATGTACTAATTACTACTTACTATGTGTACGAGTATTTTGTTTACTCAATAACAATATAGTTTAGTGTATCTTTATCCATCATCATCATCATCATCATCATCAGACATTGTGAACGTAATACTGCTGAGACTCAGGCCTTCTCTCAGAGAGAGAGTATGGGCCGTAATCTACCACGCGGGCCTAGTGGTGTTCAGAGGTTCTTGTTATGTTTCCTCACGATGTTTTCCTTCGCCGTTTTGTGTGATAGAGTGTGGACTACAGATAGGTGCGGGGCCGAGAGGATTCGAACTCGGTGTCGGTGCCTTGTATGGAGCACGCGTTACCGTTCGTTCAACGCAAACTTATTACATCATTATCAAATTGGGTTGCTTCTTAGGGCTAGCGCTTACATACAACTTTTAGTTGAACAACTATTTTGTTGTGTATCATATGTTTAAAAGAATATATTAAAGCGCACATACAGTCAACTCGATAGTTGTTCGACAAAAAAGTCAAAAAGCTATATCGATTTGCTTTTGATTTAAAAGTTGGACAACTATCGATCAAGCGCTCAATTTGTATTGCATTGTATTGATGTGCGCAGACCATCGACTAAACAGTCAGTTTCAGCTTAGAATGTAACGTATGAAATATTCGACTAGATAATCTATCACTAAGTACAGGATGTACACAGTATCTTTTTTTTTTATCTCTCTTAAAATTTCTATAAAGCAAAGCACAAACTAAAACTTTGTTGTTAATTGACATGGTTTGTAAACACCTTGACTCGAGCGTTGATGAATAAAGACTGGTCGATTTGAGAAGATATAAAATCGATTGTATGCGCACTTCCATCAACTAAACTGTTCAGTTGAGTAGAAATCACGAAAAGTACACAACTCGACGAAACAGTTTAGTCGATGCAACAGTTGTATGTAAGCGCTAGCCCTTACTTTATCAATGAAGCTTTCCTTATCACAATGTCTCAGTTTGTAAACATTGAGCAATATTGAAGCAATGCGCTCTTTCTTAAAACATAGGTGACGTAATAGCGCTACTAAGGTAACAAAATGGGATCGAGTTGTTATCGAAATGAAATCGACTATCGAGATAGTACTGAGATGGATAATATTGAAGACTAGTTACTTGTTGATTTCACCCGCGTCTTCTCTTTATCTAGCAGGAACCTTTTTCCGCGATAAAGCCTATGTGTTAATTCAGGGCATAAGCTATCTCCATTCCAAATTTCATCAAAATCGGTTTAGCAGTTATGGTGATACGTGGTAACAAACTTTCATATTTATAGTATTAGTAAGATTGTCGTTCAAAAAGGTCATACCTATCCATACCTATATCTACTCAATATTATATATGAGAAAGTAACTGACTCTCTCGCTCGGCGACTTTGTCTATTTGTTATATTCGTGCTTGAGCTACTGATCCAATTTTGATAAAACTTTGTATGGAGACAGTTTATACCCCGGGGAAAGACATAGATTATTTTTTATCCGAGTAAAACGCATTCAATGAAGGTAAGCTCGCAAGGTACAAACATATTTTTACCTCATTTAAAAGTTTCATAAAATTGTTTTTCAATAATAGCTTGAGAAGCAGGGCCTTTGGGTGTAAGAATTTCAACCCTAAACGGAGCAAACATTCATCATCATCATCATCATCAGCCGGAAGAAGTCCACTGCTGAACATAGGCCTCCCCCTTTGAACGCCACCATGAACTGCTATTAGCCATTTGCATCCATCGGCTCCCCGCGACTCTTACACACGGAGAAAAAAGACCTTCTGAAATACCGTTTTCCTTCTGAGTCAAAAGGGAAGGATTTGTGATTCAGAAGGAAATCTAAGGCAATAAAACGAAGGAATCGGTCTTGGAAGGTAATAAGACTCAGAAAGAAAGTCCGAATTTTTTTCTCAGTGCAATGTCGTCCACCGAGTGGGGGACAAACGCCCCCTATGAGCAAACATTATGTAGCCCTAATTAAAGGGCCTAATTACATTTTCCACTTGACGTTTTCAGCAGATTCTACAGCTGTCATTGCATCTGTCACCCTGAACTTGAAAACCTATTCATTTCAAAGTCGATGAATAAAGACGGTGGTAGCGCCATAGATATCATATCATCAGCTTAGCACTTCTTTGATAAACTCTCTTTTTAATCAACTTCCGGGTGTCGGCCAAAAATTAGGGCAACTTTGGCTGTACAGGTACTTTTTTCATGACATTTAAATCAAAATAAAATTAATCTCTCTATCTCTCTCTTTCCTTTGGCCATCACGTCACGTGTGAACGGGTGGAACAATTTTACTTATTCTTTTTTTGTTGAATTCTTTGAAGTCCAAGGAAGGTTCTCATGATCAGAAAAATTTAAAAGGTTGCCAGGAACTAGCGTTCCTAATCGATTTTCGACAATCGATAGTCTATCGATAGCCAACCAATCGAAACACTATCGATACTATCGATAACTTAAGACGAGGCAATACTATTGATAGTATCGTGATTGTCGATAGTTTTTTTTATTTATCACCTATTGCACTTGTTTGATAGCATTGCGTCTAAGCTATCGATACTATATAGTATGACTTTTTTTGATGAATATTATCGATAGTTTTACTATAGATAATTCGACAACACTACCATGAACGTTTTAAAAAAATTGGATAAAACGGAAAGTTCTTTTTTCTATAGGTTTTTTGTAGGTTACGTTTTATAGCGAAAACTGCAGTCCACGCGGGTGAAATCGCGGGGCGCAGCAAGTCTTTACATAAAAATCTATTTAGGCCCTGCGTTGCTATTTCACTCAGTCAGACAGTCATTCTGAACAATCTCTTTCATTTATATATATGGATTGAAATTACTTTTACTTCCAAGCCACTTTCTTTCTCTCATTACTTACTAAGGTTATTAAAACCAACGCATAAATAAGTACTTTTATGTTCATAAAAATCACATAAAAAAACCTGTTGGAGAGCTTTTCCAATCACTCGAAGTTGTAAAAATAATTTTATGTAATTGACTATTATATAAAAATGTTATTAAGAAATTGCACATTAACTTTTTACAACAATTATTACCTTCTACATAATTTAAAATTAAATTGATTGGATACTTGTTCTCAGGAATTGTAGTAATTTACTAATTTATTCTAGGTGAACTAGCTGATATCTACTGATAACCGATGGGGAAGAAAGGTTCTCGAGCGACCATGAACCAGAAGACGTTCTATAGGTAGGTTCAACATTGTAAGAGTCGCGGGGAGCCGATGGATGCAAATGCCTAATAGCCGTTCAAAGCAGAAGACTAATATGTTCAGCAGTGGACTTCTTCCGGATAATGATAATGATAGGTACGGTCAACGACAAGTCGCTGAAAAATACTTTTTTTTTTACTAATTACAGGGTAGCCTTTGACCACAAGTCACCTGATGTTAAGTGACGGTGTGGTCGAAGATGGTGCCACGCTACACCTGGACTGGGAACTAGCTCTCAAGTGAGGCTGCCGGAACACACCGATAGGTGCTTGGCGACAGATTCTTAACAAGAGGGTGGTAGCTAGCCAGGCGAGTACTAGAAAATACCCTACCACCAAGCTATGGTTTCATCACGATGTTTTCCTTCACCGAAAGCTCAAGCTCATTGTAGGATTCGAACCCACGTCCTACGGATCGCAAGCCGACCTCACTACCACTGAGCCATCATCGCTATAACTTATTATTCTCTTTATCATCTTAAACACTAACGTTCGACCGCATCATCACTTAACACCATGTGTGTTGTGTTATGGTGAAACGCAACGTTGTCAGTTGTAAGCAAAAAACAAACATTACTGATCAAATACGCGTTTAGAAAATCGAGTTTGATCAGCTACTTTTGTCGTTGACTGTACTAGCAATTTACCCCAAGGTTTTCTTCGGGATAAAAATGAAGCCTATATCTATGCCAAAAAAACAATAAAACACTTTGTTCCGTTGCTTCATGCAAAAACAGACAAACCATCAAACATCCACATTAATAATTATGATAGTGCCTAGCGATTTTGTACGCGTAAGAATGTGCAAAGTAGCAGAAATGCTCAAAGGTAGTAGAAAATCCTAGACCAATCTGTCTAGGGCAGTTGTTATCGCAAAGATATACCGTTATCAGTCGTGCGTTATCAAAACAACGAGTGTTACGTCAACGAGATGCCATTGATGTCGTGCTTCTATTCACGTAGCCACAGATTATATAACAACTGTCAAAAAGGTACTTTTTTGACTGTATTGGTGAATTACCCAAAATTATTTTTCCCCAATATTTTTAGTCCTATTCGCGTTTTTCCCCATTTGCTTTATTTTCCATACGATACTGCGACTTATAGATAATTTTCTCACGCGATTTAATTTCTACTCGTTCTTTTCGCTACACGTATTTTTACCTATGCATTTTTACCTATGCATTTTTACCTATGCATTTTTACCTATGCATTTTTACCTGTGCATTTTTACCTGTGCATTTTTACCTATGCATTTTTACCTATGCATTTTTACCTATGCATTTTTTAACCAATCCAGATATATATATTTTACCTGTATTATAAATTCACATCGTAACATCAGGTGACATGTTCTCTAACGATGTAAGAAATTAAAAAACCTGTTAAAATTCATTCATTCATTAGTAGTAAATGAACTAGCTGTTCCCCGCGATTTCACCCGCGTGGGCTACAGCTTTATGCATGCAAAGTCCCAGCCCGATCGGTTTAAAATTGACAAAGTTTCAAACAAACTTTCATCCCCTTGGGGGTAGAATTAATCAAAATCCTTTCTTAGCGGATGCCTACGTCATAACATCTAGCTGCATGCCAAATTTCAGCCCGATCCGTCCAGTGGTTTGGGCTGTGCGTTGATAGATCACTATGTCAGTCAGTCATCAGTCAGTCACCTTTGAGTTATACATTTATTTATACATAGATTAATAATTGAACTACGTTTTTATTAGCATACCTATTTCATTCATTAAAACCTAATTGCCTTGACCTACTACAATGCTATTTAAAAACACAATAGGCTGCCATAATCAGTTCCTCAAAATGCATAACTGATTTTATCATTAGGTACGATGTTACATAAAGAGGACGTGTATGACAATAGAAACAATACCTCATTCAGTTTAATTCATTCATTCATTTGTGAGTGAACGATTGGGAACGTAATCGGTGAGATAGTTTTTTTGTGATTGTATTAATTTGATTTGCAAAGTGACTTTAAAAGTTGTTTTGACAGCGTGTAGTTTTTCTGCTAAAGGTAGCTACAATAAAAATTATCGCGCAACGATCCAAATGGAGTTTTGGTGATAAAAGACGCTACTTCGCTCTGTCCTGCGCCACCTCCTGCCAGTCCTCCACCTGGAGAGAGCGCAAGTCCTTCGTAACTTCGTCTCTCCAGCGATACCTGGGACGGCCGACCGGGCGACGGCCACTCGGCCGTCCCATGTATGCTCGTTTGACCGCACGATCCTCTCACATTCTTTAGAGGTGGCCGAGCCAGCGAAGTTTGTGCGCTTTTATCTTACCAATGACATTCGGCTCGGCTACCAGTTTTTTCACATTTCTGTATTCATTGACATTTAAAAAATAAGGTTATACGTTTATTTTTGTTACTAATTTTTGGCTTACGGTTGTTCGAAAATAAATAATTCCAATTTGAATAGCAAAAGAAAAATTATGTTTGTATGTAGATTAGTAAACTAAAAATAGGAATAGGTTCACAAACCCCGCTGTCACATCGTACTTAATAATATTATAAATTAGGTACGTGAAAGTTTGTGAGTATGGATGGATGGATGGATGGATGTTTGTTACTCTTTCACGCAAAAACTACTGAACGGATCTGAATGTCACAAATAAATATATTGTCTATTGTCTATTGAATGAAATTTGGAATGACTATAGTTTATACCCTGGATTAACACATATGTACTTTTATACTGGAAAAAGGTTCCTGCGGGATAACGGGAAGGCGCGAGTGAAACCGCGGTGTGCAACTAGTATAATGCTTTTTGCATGTTAATATTTAGTCATTTAACCATTATTAACTGAAGGTTAAGTCATTTGAGATGGTTAGGTAACCGAGTGACAAATAGAAACCAGTCTTACATATCGGAATGTGGTTAGGGCAGCTTAAGTGTTGCAGAACCATAGATAAAGTCAAAGAGTTGGGTAATTCTAATAAACCTCGATGCAATAGAAGTTTTTAACGCGGATTTTACAAAATTAAAGAGATAATTGGGGTGGGTTAGATACCTACAGCATTTTTTCTTATTAACAGTACATACCTCGGTACCCGAAAAAATAAATAAAATGTGTATTTATTTCGTGCAATAAGACCTTCAGATAAATGAAAATATAAGTTTAGGTATCTGCTAACGTGATATTTACCAGATGTTATAATTCTAAGCAGTTTTCTAAAACCTTATAATCGGTAGTGTTTATTTTTTTCTAATTACATTGATTTCGCATGGACTGAACCTACTAAAAACTTTGACAAACACCCGTCAGTCATAGCAAAGAACAATCTCGAGTAAGTCAAATTTCAAATGTAAAAATTAAATCAAAATCGGTTCATCCGTTTAGAAGCTACAATGCAACAAACACACACATACACAAAACCTGTAAACCTGTAACATAACCATACTAAATCGGTTCTGTAGTTACGGTGATACGTGGTAACAAACATTCTCACACAATAATGTCGTAATTATAAAAATAGTTTCATAAAATATTTAAATTAAAATCTCGCCTGATCTTAAAACAACATAGGTACGTTTAGGTACCCCTACGCTTTCTCTAATCTAAAATTGACCACGAAATGAAGAAGCAACCTTCGCCAATTAGTTCAGATTTAATTAAAGATAGTGCTCTAGATAGCAATTAGCTATAATCAGTAGTTATCATCGACATTAAGGAATGCTCAAAATGTGCGTGTTTCGTGAACATTAGTCTCCCCACCTACTGGGCAAGATTTAATGGGAGCTGGGAAATGATTCAGGGTTGGATATGGCAATATTGAACGATAACATCCTACTAATATTATAAACGTGAAAGATTGTGGGTAAGGATGGATGTTTGTTACTCTTTCACGCAAAAACTACTGAACGAATTTGAATTGGAATGGAGATAGCTTATACCCTAGATTAACACATAGGATACTTTTTATCCCGGAAAAAGGTTCTAGCGGGATAACAAAAAGACGCGGGTGAAACCACGGAGCGCAACTAGTGTGTGATAAATAAGTCTATGGCAGTGCTACTTGAAAAGTTCGTCAACTAAAACAAAGTTTTTGTTAGAAAATTAACAGGGAAATTGGAAAATTCGAGAAAAGCTAACTGGTTCTTTCTTTGTATGGAATTTTTGTATGAACTCAAGACACGCCTAACGTCCGTGTGAAGTGTAGACTAATTATAATTATCATCATCATCCCATTACGTTCCCAATGCTGGAACTCTGGCAATCTCTCAGAGAGAGAGAGTACGAGCCGTGATCTGCCACACTGGCCCAGTGTGGGTTTGTAGATGTCGCATGCCCTTGAATGTTGCAGTTATTGGTCATGCCGGTTTGCTCACGATGTTTTCCTTCACCGTTTTAAGCTATTGTAAATACACACATAACTTATCGTCATAAGTGCGGGGCCGAGAGGATTCGAACTCGGTGACGGCGCCTTGTAAGCCATCGCTCAAGTCTGGACTTCAGTGAACCTAGTAAGTAATAACACACTGCCACATCCATTCGTCAGTAACAAAATGCACTTTGATATTCGGTAATTAATTGAAGGGGCCGTTGAACTCATCGCCACGGTTTAGGGACTCGGGTGTGGCTGAAATTGGGGGATATTAGACTTCTGAGAAACGGCCAGTACCTAATACACGCATCTTTTGAAAGCTGCTAGTCTTTTAAGCGCTAGAAAGCGCTGGTATAAAAATATGTAGTTTAAAAACCAAGTCTTCCAAACCGCGTCTTCCCGTTATCCCGCAGCAGCCTTTTTCCGGGATAAAAAGCCTATGTGTTAATCTAGGGTATAAGCTATCTACATTCCAAATTTCATCAAAATCGGTTTAGTAGTTACGGTGATACGTGGTAACAAACATTCACACACATATACAAACTTTCGCATTTACGACATTAGCAGAAAATAGGATAAGATTTAAAAAATCAAAATGGACTCGTCAAAACGAATAGAATGAGCCCAAACTCGATGGGTTTACTAGTAGCCATTGAGGAGTTCCACTATCCATCTCCTGGCTCCATCATCAGATCAGCTTGAAGATACCATATTATTGCATTGTCACCAGGATAACATAATACATATAAAGTTTCGTTATGTTTCTTGCGAAAATAATCTAGCTTTTATAAATTTCGCCCCGCGGTTTCACCCGCGTCTCTCTGTTATCCCGCAGGAACCTTTTTCCGGGATAAAAAGTAGCCTATGTGTTAATCCAAAGTACAAGCTATCTCCATTGCAAATTTCATTCAGATTCGTTCAGTACACTGCGGAAAAAACTCTGACTTTCCTTCTGAGTCTTACCTTCCAAGACCGATTCCTTCCTTATTTTACTTTAGTCTTCCTTCTGAATTAAAAGTCCTTCCCTTTAGACTCAAAAGGAAAACGGTATTTCGGAAGGTCTTTTTTCTCTGTGTAGTAGTTTTTGCGTGAAAGAGTAACATCCATCCATCCATCCATACTCACAAACTTTCACGTTTATAATATTAGTACGATCGGTTTTTGAGGAAACTTCCGATCTAGGCTCTTATATTTAGAGAAAACTTCCGGTTTTATCAAAATCTTTGCCTACCCGTGCAAAACCGGGGCGGGTCTCTTGTTACGTAAATACACACTCTTTCTATTCAAAGAATTCCTTCAAAACTGATTTTAAAACCAAATTTAAGCCTCTGACTGTCGGCAATGGAAATAACTTAACGGTACCCTAACCTTCATTCGATGCGCCATCAAAATTCTACGTTTTGACAGGTGTCATGTTGACAGCCGGTTTGACAAGCGTTTTGACAGCTATTGTCAGTGAGAATGGTAATCAGAATGCCGTTACGATTTTGATATAGCTGAGTAGGGTAATCTTCGTTGTTATAGGTACAGTTGGTGGTAATTGGTAGTTAATTAAACATAGGTTTCTACCTATGTCTTGTTATTTAGTTCACTTTGAAAGGCGAGAAGCGATTTTTTTTGATAGCTTTAAATAAATATGATTTTACATGACTTTACCGTCGATCAGACAATACAATTTGTGAGGATGGATGGATGGATGTTTGTTACTCTTTCACGCATAAACTACTCAACGGATTTTGATGATATTTAGTACAGAGATAGTCTAGAGCCAATGTCTTTTATAGGCTACTTTTTATCGCGATATACAGTAGCCCACGCGAGTGAAACCGTGGGGAAGAGCTAGTTCAATATATAATTTATGAGGATCGGTGGGTGGATGTTTGTTACTCTTTCACGCAAAAACTACTGCACAGATTTTGATGTAATTTGGAGTGGAGATAGTTCAAACCCTGAAAAGGACATAGGATACTTTTTATCGCGATAAAATGTAGTCCGTGCGGGTGAAACCGCAGGGCGCAGCTGGTATATTAATATGATTCCTAGCAACCCCTTTTTTAAAGTTTTTTATAACTGTTTGCCTGCCACAAAAACTGATTCACCGGGTAGGCTGTGATAACGAAACTTTTTGTTGATATTGTTTACTTTCCCACGGCCTGCACTGTACGAATTTGGAGAGCGCAATCGTGAACCAGTTTGTTGAGTGATTCGGAAGTGCTGATGAGACGATTTGGCCCTGACTACACGGAGGGAAAAAACGTTCCGAAATACCGTTTTCCTTCTGAGGAAGATCTTTTTTCTCCGTGTACTTGATGAGACTACTCCGGGCTTTAATCTACAATGAGTCAAACACTATATTTATCGAAAAAGCTTCTTCAATATACGTGCAAAAAAATTGTTGCCTCACTCACCAAAGTAAATATCGCTATTACATCGCAAAGGTTGTGGTCACACTGTCGGCGATAAGCGATTTGTGTGTCCTTGGTTTTGGTTGTAATTTTTTAAAAATAACATCATTTCAATGATAAAGAAAAACTTGTATGTGATCAAGAACCACGAAGTTTTAGCGCCTTATCCGATTTTGATGCAAAGTGTCAATCGATTCCATACTAAGTCCGGATGATACACGCTACATTTTGTAACCGAATATGGCAAAGCCAAAGGAAAGGTTATGATTTTAGCAGTGTATGCATGTATGTCTGTTTGTATTTACGTACGTACAATGTTTATTTCCATAGTTGACTTACTAACTAACTCAGATGGCTCAGCGACCCAAAGTGTGTCTTGGTCTCCGAAACGAGAGAGCGCCACTCCTCTCGATCCAGAGCGATTTCAGCCCACACTGATAAAAAAACCTGACTTTCCAACTGAGTCTTACATTCCGAAACCGATTCCTTCCAAAATGTAACCTTTTCCTTGCTTATTTTAGTTTTCCTTCTGAATCAAAAGGGAAAGAAATTCTTTCTGTATTTCGGAAGATCTTTTTTCTCCGTGGAGTTCGGGTTACAGTTTTTCTTATTTTTTTGGTTTTTATTCGTCATCACAATGGTCCCGCTTCTTCCTTACACTGCGACCAAACCTTTTGTTTAATAATGTAGCTGCCCGAGTGGCCTAGAAACGCTGCTAACTATTCTAAGACCTGACTCAACTAGTTTTTTGACTTCCTGCCATGATGGTTTTAGTCTATTTTTGTTGTTGAAATAAATCTTTTGTCCTCGGTAGAAAGCTCTTTATTTTCTCATTGGAAAGTGTTAAACTCTTGACAAAAAAAAAACAGTTTTTTTAATGCAAATCCATATCCTACTAAGTAATATCATAAACGTGAAAGTTTGTTAATCTTTCACGCAAAAACTACTAAACGGATTTAAATGAAATTTTGAATGGAGATAGCTTATACCCTGGATTAACACATAGGCTACTTTTTATCCCGGAAAAAGGTTCCTGCGGGATAACGCGAAGACGCGAGTGAACCCGCGGGGTGCAACTAGTAATTATATAGCTTATTGCAGCGTTAAAGATTTACAGTCTACCATCAAGTACCAAAACTACACGTCAAAGCAACTGGTTCAAAATATTCTTACCTGAACATTGCGCGACAAATACCACCAGACCGAAGAAAATCGCCAAGTTTCTTAACTCCATGGTGTTGCTATTATTTTACACTTAAAATACGAGAACACACTAAACTTTAGGCACTATTTGTAATCACTGTCACTGAAGGCACTTCTGTACATCCGTTGTTAGGCGTTAGGCACTTTTGTTTTCGGTTATCTGTGGAAAAAAGAATAAAATTAGAATTCATATTAATTACTCTATGGGTTCGGTACACTATAGTATTGTATTTTTTTTAATTTAAAAACTTGAATACACCCGAAACTATATATATTTGATTTTATTTCACTGTGCATTTTGTGTTGTTTTAGTAATAAAATAAATTCGTAGCTGTAAAGAAACGGCGATATGAAAATTATTAACCTGATTATTTGTCTTGCGTTTTTTTAAACATGGTTAAATGAGAAAATTGATTGGAATAAAAATAACCCACTGTCTTTTTATTAACAAGCGGATTAACGTAGGTATTTTTTAATGATTATTATCTTTTTAAATTAGATTTCTACCTAAAATGTAAAACAGGTAACATAACACGAGTATGAATGACAAATAAGTTTTTGTATAGAACAACAGCCTTCAACCACGCTCAACTGATATCCTAATAACGTTTTGGGAAACCTACCAATACGTCATTGCTTACGTCATTAATTTGAACAACAATATTATCGTAAAGTCACGCGTACATTTCATGAGATATATTGCTTGAGCAAAATCTTTACAGCTCACAATAAATCAGCGTTTATTGCCGATTGTAAAAGGTTTTTAGAATCCCTTTGGCTGACGGTACTTTAAGAGTGAGAAAGAGGTAGTGTTGGAAAGAGATGGGCTTAGAATGTCAGAGTTAGTTCTATTGTAAAACTGCTATTAATTGTTTTAATTAATTGATAATAAGTCATATGATATTATACTAATTATTATCACTTTAACCTTATTAATCCTACTAATATTATATACGTGAAAGTTTGTGAGTATGGATGGATGGATGGATGGATGTTTGTTACTCTTTCACGCAAAAACTATTGAACATATCTGAAGGAAATTTTGAATGGAGATAGCTTATACAATGGATCAACATATAGGCTACTTTTTATCCTGGATAAAGGTTCCTGTAGGTGATATAAATGCAAAAGTTTGTGAGTGAGTGAGTATGTTCACTTCTTCACGCTGAAACGGCTGAACTGATTGGAGTAAAATTTGAAATGAAGACCTAATCCTACATTTTTTCAAGCAGCTGACCAAGTTTAAATTAATACTTCCTTTTTGTAACAAATACTTGGGTGTCTTATTTTTATTATGAAAGCGGACACGCGGCTGGTTTTGTACACGCGATCTGTTCAAGGCACGATGTCTTAAGTTACATCCTTAATACATTAAAATTAATGCAATTAGAGCTTTAAGCGGATTAATGCAGGATGAGTAAAAAAAACAAGTGTTGCCACTTTAAGGGATTTCGCCATACTTTAGAGTGAAACGACTTAGTAATATTATGTACTAGGAACCTTTTTCCGGGTAGCCTGTGTTAAAACAGGGTATAAGCTATGTCCATTTCAAATTTCATCAAAATCGGTTCAGTAGTTACGGTGATACGTTTCAAACATTCACACACACACACACACACACACATACAAACGTTTGCATTATATTAGTAGGATGACTGATGTTTAACTAGCTGTTCCCCGCGGTTTCACTCGCGTGGGCTCCAGTTTATCGTGATAAAAATGATAAAATGTATCCCATGTCCTTTCTCAGGGTTCATATCTACTATCTCCTTACCAAATTTTATTTAAATCGGTTCAGTAGTTAAGGCGTGAAAGCGAGACAGACAGACAGATAGAGCTACTTTCGCATTTATAATATTAACAGATCTTAATGAAATTTGGCATGAAGTTAGTTTCCACCCTGGGGAAGAACATAGGATACTTTTTAAAGCGAAAAACTGTTTTTCCCGCGCGTGAAACCGCGGGTTGCAGCTAGTTCCATTAAATAACATCAAAAACGCATACAAAATAAGGTACTACCAGTTATTTATACACTAGCTAGTCCCGTTTAAATTCATCAAACTACATAAATCTGAAGATACGTTGATCTATTTGACCAGCTATAAAACAAAACAGATACAGTACTGGGTCAGCGTGATCAATAACTGAGAGCAGGAGTCACGTAGGTATGCAGTAATGCATATATACTGACAAATGGTATGATAGGGCACGATCTTTGTACGCGATCTGTAACAATCATGCTGATTTTTAAGGAAAATGTATGCTTATCTTTGGTAATGCGTTGAAGAAATTCCAAATACCTATAGTCAACTAATTAGACAACTGGGGTAATGCTGTTCATCATCATCATCAGCCGGAAGAAGTCCACTGCTGAACATAGGGTAAGGAGGCCACCATGAAGGGATATGAGCCGTTAGCAAGTCCGTCCACCTAGTAGTCCGCCTACCTACAGAAGGTCTTCCGGTTCGTGGTCGCCACTCGAGAACCTTTCTTACCCAACGGTTATCGGTTCGTCAAGCGATGTGGCCTGCCCTTTGCCACTTCAATTTACAAATTCCGAGAGCTTGGTTCTTCAGTCATACAATTGAACCCGCGCTTTCCCTATATCCCGCAGGAATCTGAAGCGTTGACGGCTCAGTGGTAGTAACATCGGCTTGCGATCTGTCGTGGGTTTGATTGCTTTAATAAGCTTGAGCTTTCGGTGAAGGAAAACATCGTGATGAAACTATTGCTTGGTGGTAGAGCATTTTCAAGTGCTTGCCTAACTAACTACCCACAATCCACATGTTAAGAATCTGTCGCCAAGCACCTATCGGTGTGTTCCGGCAGCCTCACATGAGAGCCAGTTCCCAGTCGAGGGCGCGCCGTGGCGCCATCTTCGACCACATCGTCACTTAACATCAGGTGACTTATGGTCAAACGCTACCATGTAACAGCCGTTTTCAATAACCGACCGGTTTGCCCTGCTGATGATGGTAATTTGACATAAGCTCCATAGAAGCACAGTATATATAGAACAGTAGGTTAGCTAAGGCCGCTCGACGAGTTAATTGCCTACTCTTGCGGTGACGCATAGGCGGCGCGTTCCGTACTGAGTGCATGGCCGCGGCCCCGGCCGCCTCCTTTCGTTTATGTGATTGTGTGCGTGAAAAGTGCGTGCGTACACGGTGCCGCTACTCACGCACACATTCAAACCGGCGACGGCCGATTTATATGAAGCTGATCTACTACTCCTTTACTATGATAGAAGTAATGTCAAATTTATATCTCTAGTATAGGGCAAATCGTGGATGGATCGGTCGTTGAAAACGGCCGTAAGTTGAAAAAAAGAACATAATCTTTGACTTCCATATCTGATTAACTGATTTTGTAAAAAAACACATTTCGTTTACAAAACTGACAAGAATCTATCACGACTGAAGCCTCGTGTTCCGTGTCAATGCAATCATTTACATGTAATTTCCTTCCGAAGCTCTCAGACCGAATCCTGCTTGTTTAGATCAAAGAGGCAGGAAGCCCTGTACTAATAAATTTCAAGATATTTTTAACTACAGTTTTGGTCCAGCCGGTAAGGCCATGGCCTCACTGTTGCAACAACTGACACTAACATTTTTATCGGCATAGCGTATTGCGTCTTATACTTTTTTTTCTCGTTACCTATTTATGTAAAAAAAAAATCTTTTCTTGATATTTAACAACATGGCGTTAAAAAAGATTTTTAAAAGATTTTATCAATGAGTTATCCATATAGGTAAAACTGTTGACACTTTAATATTTATACCTGTGTGTACTACAGTTCATCATACTAAAAAGTATTCTGTGTTAAACCAAACTATTTCAATACCAAATTTCATTAAAATTTAGTCAGCAGTTTGACAAGCAGAAAGGGTCAAAGAGAGTTATCTACTGTCGCATAATTATTATGATAATTATTAAAATTCAAAGTTCAAATATTTTTATTTAGGTGACCACTTTAAAACGACAAACACACAAAACTAGCTACGCCTCTCCCAACCTCCTTACGCCGGCAAAGAAACAGGTTTCTCATAAGTGTGGATATAAATATACCACTAAAATAAAATAATGTTCACCTAGTGAGGCCATGCCCTTACTACTGAGTACGTGCATCCTGGATAGATTGCTTATTAATAATAGATCGATCTCTCTATTTTGTAATGGATGGGTTGAATGTGTAGTTTAAAATAACATTTTGCGTTAATAAATACTTCAATCTAGAAATAAATTACAATGGAGTACTTAGATACATATTATGCTGGACTTTAGGGAGTTAGGGATGACAAATAAAGCTTGGGATTTTAGTGAACTTGCTCCAATTCAATTAATTAGTAATGAGAATAAAACTGTCAATGTGATCGCGCCAAATGATTACTTGCCGGGCGTTTCTTGCCTGTTCTTTTGCCGGCGTAAGGAGGTTGGAACAGGCGTAGCTAGTTTTTTCTTTTTTTTTTCTTGCTGGATACCCAGCCCTCCCGCATATGGACGATGCGGAACAGTACCCCGGGGTTTTAGTGAGGTATGGCGCACTAGTACAGCGCGAGTCCCACACTCCCTCCGAGCCCCTCCCCTTCTGGGGGGGGGGGGGGGGCATTGCACCGGAGGGGTTAGTGCGTAACAGCATTTCCCCGGGTAAAAAAAAAAAAAAGGCGTAGCTAGTTTTAAGTTGACGTTTTAAAGTGATCACAATGTATCCTATTGAATAAATATTTTGTTATTATTATTTTGTGCTGAGTGCTAAACTTGGTTTCAAATACAATACAACCGACCAGACTAGCTACACTGAGAAAAAAAATCGGACTTTCCTTCTGAGTCTTACTTTCCAAAACCGATTCCTTCCTTATTTTACCTTAGATTTCCTTCTGAATAAAAAATCCTTACCTTTCGACTCAGAAGGAAAACGGTATTTCGAAAGGTCTTTTTTCTCCGTGTACCACGAGCGCTAAAAAAAAAGATGTCTGCTGATTATTTGGGCTACAAAATAATTAGGCCTCAATGAATTTCAATGTCAACAATGTATTTCCTAGTACGTCTAACTAGACAGTCTGACATCATGACTATTGTTATGTATATTGGCATTGGTCTCGAGTCATTGCTCCACTGATGATCGACCTTGATCGAGTATTGTTATGTCATTAATCTGGTTTAACTGAGCAGACATTTCGTGTTTTAGGATTAGTTTTTAAGAAAGTACCTGGTAAATATCCCGCCGTTTTCAAACTTAAGGCGCTGGTTCCCAAGCTAAGCTGAAAAACGGGGTTAATTAAAAATATCTCACTGTGTAATTTTGGTCTAAAAAAATCTAATAAAAATATATGTTAATCTACTTGATATACGAGTATAGCAGAACACCTTCAGGCCGAAAAATGCAAAAAAAATATTTATATACTGAAAAAAAATGTGCAAAGTACCCCATTTTCTAAAAGTCTAATACTACTTTACTCCTAAACTATTTATGCAACAAAGACTTGTTAATACCATCAGCGTATTAAAAAATATAATACCCACAACACCTTCAGGCCATTTTTTGAAAATACTGCTTTAATTATTTTTTGCGAATTTTTTTCGTATTTCATACTCGCAAATCGCCACGTCAGTCTCTCATAAAGTCAGTGCGGGATGCTTTCACCTGATCAAGCAAGGTCAACGGCGTATGGCAGGGCCTTAATTCTAATGTTAATGACCATAGCAGTTTTAGGGAGCTTTCCAACAAGCTAACACCGTGTCACACAACAGAACACCGTGTATTATATGGGTGCTTTTTGGAAAGTCATTTTTATTTTTGTATCAAACGCCAGAAAACGCAGCCATCTTTATTTCTAACTAATATTGTTTAATGCCCGAAATTAATACAATCGATCCGATCCGTTATCCGCGGTTTTGGGTCGATATGTCATGTCATAATAATGTCAATTTAGCACTAGGGCTTGACAGATTACTACTAAAATGACATATTATGACATGACATATTATGACATGACATATCGACCCAAAACCGCAGATAACGAGAGCAAACCTTTGCGTAATTAGATGCAATTTCAATAGTTGCAGCTAATTCCGCAAAAAAATGTTTTCGCAAATGCAAAATGTTTCGGACCCATGTCCGAGGACAATTGTATAAAACATACAAAAAAAAACCGCGGATAACGGATCAGGATCGATTATTAATTTCGGGCTTTAGAGGGAGGGCTATTTTTATGTGACATGATTTTCAGTAAGTTCGGAATTATTTGCAAGTGGGCCTAAAATTGGGTAGATTGTAAGAGAAATCGATACCAAATATTTATTTTTGTGTCATATCACAATCAAAAACCTTTATTTTAAAACATTCTTCTCAAAGAAACTTTTTTCTGTTTTAATCTCAGATTAAGTGACGCACGAACACGATTCGATGTCACGATTTGGAAGTTCTCCTTCTCTTTCTTTCATTATTAGGGTTGCCTGACGTTTCTAATAATATTAACTTATTTTTTATGAATAAACAAGGCCGAAGAACCAAGGTCACCGACATAGCTCTCAGAATTTGCAAGTTGAAGTGGCAATGGGCAGGCCACGACGAACCGATAAATAACCGATGGGGAAGAAAGGTTCTCGAGTGGCGACCACGAACCGGAAGACGCTCTGTAGGTAGGCCCACTACTAGGTGGACCGGCGACATTGTAAGAGTCGCAGGGAGCCGATGGATGCAAATAGCTAATAGCCGTTCATGGTGTCGTTCAAAGGGGGAGGCCTATGTTCAGCAGTAGACTTCTTTCGGCTGATGATGATGACGATAATGATTTTTGTGTATTGGTAGCAACAATAGCAGCGAATGGCTATAGGCCGGTCGGACGCCCTAGATACCTACCGCTGGAAGGACGCGGTAGATGCGGACCTTAGCGAACTCCAGAGTTTGAACTGGGCTTTGACTGGGCATCATCATTACTTGATTTTACTCCCCGAGTTTAAATATTTAATACTTCACACTGGCAAATACACTAATCGTGTGACGCCAATACAAAAACAAAAAAAAACTGCGGAAAACACTTTTCTTTTTTTTAAACAGTCAAGTTGAGAACCTCCTCCCTTTTTTAATAATAATATATAATAATAATAATGCCCGCACAATCACATACATAGGCTCTGACCCCTAACTAGGTTTCCCTGTATGTGTATCTTTCCCGGTATCAGAAACTACGAGGATCGGAGATCCACAACACCCAGACACAGAACAAATACTTGCGCTTTTTTTTTCAATGCACAAATATTTGTCCTGTAGCGGGAATCGAACCCGCGAACTTACGTTTCAATAGATAATAATTTTATTTGTAGCAAAAAACGTGAGAAAAAAAATGCATAAACTTACACAAACAGAACAGTAATTAAAGATATAAATACACGAATTAATTAATATATACAAATAGTAACTGTTTTTTGCCACAAAGCGACCCCAACTCAGCATGATGCTGCTTATTATAACCACGTCGTTTCACAGTCGGCTATCCAGCCATTGCGCCACATCGGCCGTCAAAAGTCGGATTTTGATTTTGAAGTCAAATAAAATCCCATTACACTGAATATGGCAACCCTTTTACTAACAGAAAGCGAACGTGACATTGGTCGGTAGGTACTGTTTGTTCGTTTGCTTTGACTGTTTGCCGATGGCCGCGCAACACCACTGGCCTATATTGGTGTTTGCAGTGTCCAATATTGCTTGTGATTGTGGCCGGTCGTGACGTCACCTAACAGTTTCGGCCATGGGCATGAAAGTGTCGAAGTGAAAGCTAAGGGAGCTGATCGATTTGTAATAGTAAATTGACTTTCAATTCAGTAATATCAGTGTAGAGTCAGTACTCTCTCACTCTATCAATTAACATCAGGTGACTTGTGGTCAAAAGCTACCCTGTAATTAGTAGGATATACAAACAAAAAAGTATTTTTTTGTAGTGGTCGAAGTTATCCGCGAACACACATAAAAAAAGAAATCCTTTTTTCCTCCACCTTTTTTTGAAGTAAAACTGTTCTGTATATTCAAGTGTTTATCATAAAAGAATGGAGCCAATGCGTCTCCTTAGGCAATTGGTATAGAATCGCTCAGTTCATTCATAATTTATTATTAGATAAACGCGCAATCAATCTTTCTTAATGAAAGAGCGCGTTATCAGTAAGAAAGACGCTCTAATAACCTCTGACTTTACCATATTTCATAATTGTCATGTATTATTTAGATCTGTATAATAATATAGTTCTTTACATTATTGTGGAGGTGTCAATAACAACCCGGAGTGGCGAGTGCCCGTTTATTGACGAAGTTTTTTCGCTAAAGCAACTAGATTGAATCGTTTATAAAGTGTTATTGACCGAGTTCAGTTAGTTTTTTACAACTCACAAGGTAGCGTTTGACCTCAACACAACACACCTGATTTAGTGATGATTCGGTCGAAGGTCGGTGTTTAATTTTCAGCGATTTTTCTCATTGACCATAAGACTACAGAAAAAAAACATGCAGTTTATAAAACAATAGCTTACGACCTCTTAGGCTGGCCATACACGGACAGCCTGAAGCAATCAGGATCGACTGCTTCAAGCTGCGACTGCATAGTGAACTACTGCAACTGCTCGAGCGGTTCGTGTATGTACATAGAAGTCTGTAGTTCACTATGCAGTCGCAGCTTGAAGCAGACAGTCGACTGCTTCAGGCTGTTCATACATGGCCAGCCTTAGCGATGTAGTTTTTCAGCTGTGACTGTGACCTTACATATTGATTTCCCTATTACTTCAAGGGGACATGTGGTAGACGGTATTGTTATCGCTCACCTTGGCAAAATGAGCTAGAATGACGTAAACGTGATAGCTTATCGGTACCCGGTCGATGTTGTATGCAAAGTAAAAAAATATATAACATCGTATATTAACTCATTCCGTTGAACATTTGCATGCCCACCAAAACTTAAGAAAACAAAAAATAATTTGACAGAAAGTCTTTACTGTTAAAAAATTGTCAGAATATTGTGCTTATGATATCAGTGAGTACAAATATTAAATTTCCTTTCACGAAATGTCAAAAGTAAATAATAATAATAATAGAAAAGGGAAAGGGACTCTTTTAAATATGTAATATATTGTAGTTATTAGTTTAGGTTTTTTAGTTCATTGTTATAGTATATATTTTTGTTATAGTTATATCAAATAAATAATTTATTCATTTATTTCTGTTTTTAAATATTTGAATCTGGATTGATCTTTTGTTTGTTTTCTGTTGTTTTTTCAATGTACGCTTTTACACCGAAAAAAAAAAGTAATAGAAAATGTCAATTTATATTTGTCAACGTCAAGTATTATCTTATTCCTTGGGCTGTGGTATAATTTTACTATAATACGAGGTGTGTATGCGCCTCCGCGTATAGTCCGAAATAAAATTATTATATAAAAGTCTGTGCAAAAAGGATTTAGTTTAGGTACTTTTCCTTCGAAAATTCCACAGCCTTTGTTTTACGATTCTTTTCAAAACTTCTTAGAAAACGTCAAACGTCATCTTTCTCTGTCATGTCACAGCCTTTCTCCTTTCTTCAGCCTCCTTCCCACAATAACAGTAATCTGTAGGACATTCAAAAATGCTAAATAGGTTCGAGGACCGCTCATTGAACACTCGGGTATACATTTACATAACCGGTACTTTGTTAACCACAGAACGTTTGTCGTTTCTGCCACATCGGTTATGTGGGCTTAAACCCACTTGTAGAAGACCAAATTATCGGTATAACTCAGACCCTCTTATCCACAGCCTCACCCCCCAGGCGACAGAGGGGGTACCTCATGCGAACCCTAAAAATCAAGGGTGTGTAATAAAATTTGCCTTTGAACCATTTCTGGGTATTGTATTTTTTAATAAGTTATGTCGATGGTATTAACAAGTCTTTGTTATTTATGGACCAGGAGAATGAAAATAAATATTACTATATATGTATTACTTTAAAATTGCAACTCTTTTCCAATATATATAATATATAAGTATTTTGCTTTTTATGCTAAAGGAAATCATGTAGATAAATATATTTTTTTTAGATTTTTACTATTAGACAAAAAGATTGTAGTTAGCTCTAATTTTCAGGTAATTTCGGAGTCCGCTTCTTAATTTCTCACGAGATGTTTAATCGATAAAGGGGAGGGGCATGAAGAGATGAATCATCTTGTTTAGGCTGATATCTCAGTATGAAAATAGCAGTTCGTTGAGCAAACTGTGCAGACGTGAGCTGCGTTTTTTCTTTCGAGTTTTCACCAATTTTCATTCAGTCAAATGTGAAAGTCTATCTGTTTCTTTGTTACCTTTTCACGCCTAAACCATTGAGCCGATTTCAATGAAATTTGGTACAGAGATAGTTTAAACTCTAGGGCAGAACATAGAATACTTTAAAACGCGATATAATGTAGTTAACGTTGCTTAAACCGCAAGGAACATCTCATCATCAGCCGGAAGAAGTCCACTGCCGAACATAGGCTTCCCTCTTTCACTGCCATGAACGACTATTAGCCATTTGCATCCATCGGCTCCCTGCGACTCTAACATGTCCTCGGTCCACGTAGTAGGGGCCTACCAACAGAACGTCTTCCGGTTCGTGGTCGCCTCTCGAGAACCTTCTTTCCCCTCTTTTAGTAAACATATAAATAAACAACTATAGTTGCTAGATTTTATAGGTTGTTGACCGTCTTTGCTGCGTCATTGAACATTCCTATTGACTTCCAGCACAGAATAAATAAGGTTTCCTTTCCAGCCGGGTCAAGTACTGTCGATCGATTACGTTTTTCTCGTCTCAGAAATTGGGACGCACCGTTTTCGACCATTCGCATTGCGAAGGCCGCTTTTTCATTGTTTCCACTCCGGTACTCAATTTGGTAGTTAATTGTTGCAAGTTTAAAGTGATTATACGGTATTTTATTGCGTAATTAATTTTACAGTTTTATGTACCGGTTTTCGTTCCAAGAATACAACTTATTTGTGATAATTATAACTTTTGTGATGATTAAATTAGCTAGGTATATTAATAATATTTTGTATGATTAAAATATCAGCCGTGAGAATTGATGTTTTATTTAGACGAGCTATTAAACTGTTCAAATTACTTCAACATTGGTTAAGTACTAATTACGTCCCACTGCTGGGACTCAGGCCTTTTCTCAGAGAGAGAGAGAGAATATGGGCCATTATCTACCTTGCTTGCTCAATATATAATTTAAAATAATTAAGTTAAATGTATGCGATAGTCTCACCTAAACTTTGATTCTTATCGTTTTAATATTGATTGATAATCAAAATTAATGTCATGTTTATAGAATTAAAACGCAAAAACAAATCCAATATCTAATATATCCGCCACATGTCACAGTTATCATGTATACACAAATACAAATAAATAACATTGAAGAGTCTGTTAGTACATAATGTTAAAATAACACTATTTTACTAAATGCATGTAAAATTATATACGATACCTGTGAAAAAAGTGTCTGTCTACGTGTCTGTTTGTTCTGCCTATTCCCCAAAACGTCTGGACCAATTTTGACAGGACTTTCATTGGTAGAAAGTTAGAAACTAAAGTAACTTCGGCTTTTGTGTTAAAAAAGTACCCATTTTTGTACCCATTTACTATGGAGGTAATGTATTTAAAAGGTTCGTATGGTAGTTTTTATCGCGATAAACTGTAAACCACGCGGGTGAAACCGCGGGGCACAGCTAGTGAATCGATAGAAAAATATTACATTAATTTGCGCATCGAAAATATATAACTGTATTAAACGATAAACAGCACATGCAACATCTGTTTATTGTCTGCTCTATGTTCTGATAAGAGCAGTCAATAAAAATATCAATTTTAAATGGTTAGTGCCTAATCGTACCTATGTGGATTGTATATTATAATAATATGTATCTATCTATATATTAACATGCACTGGGCCCGCGTGGTAGATTACGGTCCACACTCTCTCCCCCTCTGATGCCCGGGCCTTTTTTTTTTTTGTTTTGTTATGGCGTCACACGATTAGTGTATTTGCCAGTGTCAAGTATAAAAGATTTCAAACTCAGAGAGTTGAATCAAGTTTAAATGATGATGATGATGATGATGAGATGATGGGATGAGGATAGTGTTTAAGTAAAGTAGTGGCGCTTTACTTAAACTTTACACGGACTTTTTTGGAGCAACTTGAAAAGTCACTTTCACAACTTTATTTCAATTTCCCACACTCGTACACATTAACGAACACATAATAGTTAATAATCCACCAATATTACACATTATCACTCGAAGAAACACAAGTTTTGGAAATAAAAATAAAATTTTCACGTTGACAACTCAGTTGCCGCCAAAAAAGTCATGCCCGGGCCTTACTGAAGTCAACGTCAAGGTAAATGTCAATGCCTATCTTCGCGTTAAATATTGACGCTATTATGTGAGTGGCTACACTTGAACGGTCAACGTGAATGCACTTGAATTATCGGCTGACGTCAAACGCCAATGTGAATGCCGTTGTCCAATGTCGTGGCCACATTTATGTCAAACGTCAATCATCGCGCTATTGAACGGCATTTCCCGTTAGTGTGGCCCCAGCATGAGAGAAGGCCGGAGTTCCAGCTGTGGGAACGTTAGGCTGATCATGATTATTATAACGGAAGACCAGCGTTGGATAGAAAGAACCAGCATTATTCTGAGTTAATTGGTGGAAAATAAGAGAGAATTAATTTATATTCTCTGTTTGCGTAAGTGTATATTGTATATTAAATTGTATTGTTTATTGTCTATTTTAAATTAGTATAAATATTTCAAAATTGGTTAAGTAGTTCAAAATTCAAAATTCAAAACTTTTTTATTTAATAGGATACATTGTGATCACTTTAAAACGTCAACTTAAAACTAGCTACGCTTGTTCCCACCTCCTTACGCCGGCAAAAGAACAGGCAAGAAACGCCCGGCAGGTAATTTTTTTGGCGCGATCACATTGACAATTTTATTCTTATTACTAATTGATTGAATTGGAGCAAGTTCACTAAAATCCCAAGCTTTTTTGTCATCTAATAGTCCGATATTTTTTAATTAGCTTTACTAATAAGAAGATTTCTCTTGTTTGGTTGTACATATTGGGATATGGGAACATGAATATTAACGAGTTGCGGGATCACAACCAAAGCAGACCAGACCCCACAAGCAGCACCCGTTCACGAGTTGATGTGTTTATCCACTATAATAGTACAAACACAACACACATGCGAAAAACAAAAATTATCTTTTCAATTTAGTTTGTACATATTATATTGTAAAAAGATTCCTACACCACTTGCAACTTTGCAACGTCAGCAAAAAACAAACAGCTGACTGTCTCTCCGAAAAAAAAATCCCATCGTGGGATAAAAATAAAACCTAATTCCATAATAGACCTTTTTAGCAAACACCAGGGGTATTTACAATGAGACAGCAGAAACTTGAGAGCTAAAAAATGTATACATTACCTATTCACAAGCGCAAGGTGTGAAATTTAAGCAAAGGGACCTTGAAATATGTAAGGGGGACAATCTAAATACAATGAATAGAAAGAGTTATGTCATCGGTTAATAGGATTTGAATTTTTTTACCTGGCAACCCCCTAATTTGATTATCGGAAGATATATTATCTATGGGAAGATTGTAGAGACGACCACAATAGTTTACGGCGAGACTTTTTTGGCGGCAAAAGAACTGTCAACATGAAGATTTTGTTTTTATTTCCGAAACTTGTGTTTCTTCGAGTGATAGTGTGTAATATTGGTGGATTATTATTGCCCACAGAATTAGCAAGCTGAAGTGGCAGTGGGCTGGCCATATAAGCCGCAGAACCGACAACCGATGGGGTAGACGTGTTCTTGAGTGGAGACCGCGACTTGGCAGACGTAGTGTAGGACGCCCTGCGACAAGGTGGAGCGACGACTTGCGCCGAGTGGCTGGCAGTAGTTGGATGAGAAGAGCCGAAGACCGGGCTCAGTGGCGTACCTTGGGAGAGGCCTATGTCCAGCAGTGGACTGATACAGGCTGATGATGATGATGATGATGATGATTATTAACCATTATGTGTTCGTTAATGTGTAGGAGTGTGGGATATTGAAATAAAGATGTGAAAGTGAATTTTCTAGTTGCTCCAAAAAAGTCCATGTAAAGTTTAAGTAAAGCACCACTACTTTACTTAAATACTATCCTCATCCCATCATCTCCTCCTCATCATCATCATCATCATTTAAACTTGATTCAACTCTTTGAGTGTGAAATATTTTATACTTGACACTGGCAAATACACTAATCGTGTGACGCCTTAACAAAACAAAAAAAACGATGTATCCACATAAAACATAAATTAAGGTTTGACATAAATTTGACATTACTTCTATGGAGCTTATGTCAAATTCCCATCCCCAGTAGGGCAAATCGTGGATAGATCTGTTTTTGAAACCAGCCGTTAGTTAGTAAAAAGGACGGAAAGGTAAAAGAGACTTCACTGGTTCGAGTTTTGACGAGGTAACTGAGCTGCTGAGGTATATCTCACCAATCTTGCTTTGATATCGCTTTGATGAGGTATGTTTGATAAGACAAAGGTGGAATTTGCTATGATATGGAGGTGCCTAAACTCTGCTGCTTATAAATAATCACTTATATTGATCTCTGTAATTAATCTATTTATGTGTAAGTAACTCTCAACTGAGATAAAATCGCTCAAGATAGAGAAGAGTGGCGCTCTCTCGTTTCGGAGGCCAAGACACACTTTGGGTCGCTGAGCCATCGGAGTTAGTTAGTTATGTGTAAGTAAAATCTAATTAGTTAAGAAGTCTTAAAAACCGCAAGATTTAAATATCATCCTTCATTACTTCATTTCATAAATCTCGCTCAGTTTTTATTTTTGAAAATTCATCCCCTTAAGTTTCGATTTTTTTTATCCGTATTCAAGGTTGACAATAGAAACACACAAACACATAGAACATGTGAAAAATTTAACTGTACCTAATAGTAATTTTTATCATACATTTTGTCTATACTCTACTCAGTCTAAATGTCAAAAAACTGGCCCCTCAAGGGTCAAATTGGGTAGTTTGTTTGGGAAAATTTGCAACTTTTCTGTGACTGAAGCCGTTTTGCGGTTTGCTAGTTGAATGATATAGGTATTCTATACCTATTCGTTTTTGAATTTTAGGTTGCGATAAGGCTGTGCCTATCAAGTTATCGATTTTATCTTGTAGATAAGTTATCGTAGTCTATATTTGTTTAAATGGTACTTTTAAAACTAATATTAGAGCCCTAGTGACCTATACATAGGTAGTACAGACTTAAATAAAAAAAATGGCATTTTGCACGCGCCGTTTAGAAGTTGCGATTTTTTCTATTCAAATTTTGATCCTTTAGTTTTCAAAAATATTTTTTCTTAGTAAATGTAACTTGTACAGTCAACGACAAAAGTCGCTGAACAATGCAAATTTTTTCGATTAGGTACAGTCAACATGTTAAACACCAACCGTTGACCGCATCATCACTTAACATCAGTTATGTTGTGGTCAAAAACTACCTTGTAAGATGTAAAAATTAATCCAAACATGACTGAGCTAAACACAACACATTAACACATTTGGAAAATCTAGTATGTTCAGTGACTTTTGTCGCTGACTGTACTATGAAATATGGGAGCTGTTTTATCCCTTCCATTGATGACATTTTCGTGTAGGTAATCTATAAAGACTTCCCCCCACTTCCAAATTAGTATTTTTCTAAGATTGCTTTTTTAATGAAATCGTGAGATTTTAAAATAACTCTCCCTTTTAAACGGTCCTTTATTCTCGTGACCTAGTGATGCACAAACTTCAAAAATCGATATCGATAGATAATAATAGTACGGATTCTTTTAAAACTATCTACACTACCTAGTTCCTACGTAATGCCTAACCTGGATACTATTATGTACGCGCGTTATGTAACGAATGCCAAGGTCAAAGATAATGAACGTAAAAATATGTAAACAAGTTTATTTTAATCGCACTAGCGGTTTAATTTGCAGTTATGCATTCTTTTTGCATGTTAAGAAATGTCGAGGACATTTTTCTAAGTTGCTATTATTGCGTTTTTAAAAAACTATTTTTATCGATTGCAAGTATTTTAACGAAAACTTATTTGTTCCACTTTCGGGATGCAAAAAGTTTGCAAGTTTAAGTTTTTGTAGGCAAGTTTTCGAAAAAATTTCTAATGATTAATAATAAAAAATACTGTTTACTAAAACAAAATTTATTAAAAAATTATTTGCTTTCAGTGGTAATGACATAAATTTTCTCGTAACCTACATTTATATAATTATGTACATATTATATATTTTGTTTTTTTTCTAGCCTTGGCAAATCCCAAGTCCTTAGTTACATCTTCTATGATGTAACAAAATTAAAACCTTACATTATTTCAAATTGACTCGCCATTCCCAGAGAGTTCATTATATAAGTGTCAAACGTCAAACAAGTGAGAAACACGTTGACGTTTGCGCGGCAAGCTTGCTTATGTAGGTCGTCAACTCGTCAGACTGACAGCCGATGGGTCGACGACTTCTCGAGACATCGATAAACAATTTATACTTTTTTTATCTAGAAGGAATAAACTTTTTTCGCGTATTCAGTTAGTTTTATAGAAATGTGGTAATAAGTTATGTAATTCTATCGATCAACTCCGAGGTTTCATTCAAGTGGAAAGTGATATATTTTTAGATGGAAATTTTGTATGAACTCATGACCTGCATTATATTTGTCTGTCGCAAAGCCGGAGTGGGTCCTAGTATTATATAGCTAAAGATAAAGGATCTTTAGTCTAATTCCATGAAATAATTTTCATGACAGTATGTATCATCTAAGTAGGTACTTCCTACAAGGTTGGCTAACATGATACCACTTACAAAATTAAATGGAGTAGGTATCTAGTATCTAGGTTCAAGTATTTTATCATTTTATACACTTCTAGCTTCAATACTGCGTAGTTAGGACTGAAATGGTAGCTTGGTAGGTAGAAAAAATGGCATAGTAGTCATAAATTGACACTACACTACTAAACAACGAAACTAAAATAAGTAGCTAATGGTGTCAATTCGGTTTTGCATTCTCTAAAACTAAACTAAGTTTGACAGGTCTAATAGTATTGCTGTCTTTTTCTAACCACTGAAGTAAAAAAACGACAGCATTACTATTAGACCTGTCAAACTTAGTTTAGTTTTAGAGAATGCAAAACAGAATCGACACCAATATGTATTTCACACTAACATGTTTAAAATTGGTTACGTTATTTTGTCTCGTGATTTTAGATCCAAAAATGTAAAAAAAAATATTGTCTGCGCATAAACGGGTTGTGTTTATTTCGTGTTTTTGTTTTGTCAATTTTTTTTTATTGTTTTGAATTGGTATTGTTTTTTTTTTTCTTATTCAACCATATAGACGCAACATCATTACCAGCGTTTAACGTTTTTTTTTCATTTATAATGTTATCAGATAATAGGTAATTGCTGGACATCAAGGATCGATTGTTTAATCTTTTGACTATCTTTATAAATATCTATACGTAGGTAATACCTGTTATTAGCAACTTACATAATATATATAAAGTCGATGTGTATATAGATATATTCTTATATTTATTGACTTTTAATTAGATAAGGTAGAGATACTTGTAATTGATTTCATTAAATAAAATACAATTCCATAAACGGTCTTAACGGTTCAGCATTGTGCAGCAATGCAACTGCATTTTTTATGTAATTTATTTATCTAATATACCTACATTGATCGATTTATTGGCGTAATTAATCCATGATTATTGCAATTATGATCATTTATGTGACAACAATTATTAACAGGAAGCATGAAATTGAAATCGGAGATATAAAAAATAGTGTCATTGCATACACGTATTTTAAACTTGAACGCAAGTTTTTTTTTTACTCTTTTTTTTCTTCAATGTCACGTTTGACCACGAGTCACCTGATTAATGCTAGACTGAGAAATGGTTAAATAAAAATGTATTATAAAGAATAGAAATGGTGTGCCTATTTAATTAATAAGTTAGTAAGTAATTCTAAGTCGTACACTCTTGTCAGAGTGGTCGTGGTTGCTGTGATGCGTTGTCTTCGGCTTGGGCACCTCTGATGGCAATGTGACATCATTTTTGACTATTAATGGCGTCACAAGAGCTTTGTGTCATGGATGCGTCGTGCGATTAATAAGTTACCATTTTGTTAAAACTTGCTAAATGTGCATCCTATGTCATTCTGTAGACGATGGATGCAAATTGCTAATAACCGTTCTTGGTGCCGTTCAAAGGAGGAGGCCTATGTTCGGCATTGGACTTCTTCCGGCTGATGATGATGATCACAAACGCTACCCAGTACCCAGTTAATTAAAAAATGTACTTTAGCAAGGTATCATTGTACGATTTATAATTAGTTTTACCTTGCGTGGTAATCTATACTAATATTATAAAGCTGCAGAGTTTGTTTGTTTGTTTGTTTGTTTGTTTGTTTGTTTGTTTGTTTGTTTGAACGCGCTAATCTCAGGAACTACTGGTCCGATTTGAAAAATTCTTTCAGTGTTGGATAGTCCATTTATCGAGGAAGGCTATAGGCTATATTTTATTTCCAAAAAAATTAGGGATCCGTAAGAAAATTGCTATTTTGCAACCCAAGGTGTGAAATCGAAAACCTATTTTTGCGTGCGCTGCAAAAACTATTGACACTAGAACAAAATAATGTACTACGGGTTTGTAGGTCTCATTTAGATCTACAAAAAGTCCGCGAGAGCATATGTCTAACTATTATAGTTATGCCACAATAAGTGATCTTTTATTTTAAAAATTTAATTTTTGATGTCGCCGCTAGAAAACGCTCTTTATTTGTATCTTGGTATTAATCCTTATCAAAATAAATTACTTTTTATTTAAAACTGCTTCAATGCCTTCATATAACTTTTTGAATCATTCAATTCGGACATTCCATTTGAAAGATATCACGAGTTTAAAAATGTAAGTAGTAGTAGAAAAATAAAACCGCCGCACCGCAGCGCAGCGGGAAACGCGGTGAGGTGAGGGGGGTACCGGGAGAATCTATGAAATAGGTAAAGTGCGTTCTCGGACCAAAAAGACCTTTAACTGCGCGGTTCAAACGTGCGGTCCAAGAAAAATTAACTTAGAATTAAAATAGGATAATGGGTACCTACAGCAGGTAACGCGTTGAGGGGGCACCGAAGTGCGGGAATAATTTTGGAGTATACGGAATATATACGCTATCGCGCCTAAACTACTGAACCGATTTAAATGAAATTTGGTATAGAGATAATTTGAACCCCGGGGAAGGACATAGGATACTTTTTATCGCGATAAACTGTAGCCCACGCGGGTGAAACCGCAGGGAACAGCTAGTATTAAATAAAACTTCGACGGATTACATAGGCATTGCGGAATAATTTTCTGATATACTTACCTATATATAATTCATCATCATGATTATTATGGGCCTATTACGTTCCCATTGATTGGACTCTAGCCTTCTCTCAAAGAGAGAGAATTCCTAATATTACCTACTCACGAAAAATCCAAGTTTCTAGGCTCTACGCTATCCGAGCAGAAAAATACTTTTCTTATACATGCTAGGAAATAAGAGCATTATTTTGACAACCTTCTTCGAGATAAATTGAACTTGCTGCACTGCCCAAATACATGTGGGCAGCGGCCGGCAAACACTATGAAAATCCGTATCTGTCGTGTTTATCTGCCAAATAAATTACATAGTAAACTCATATCTGTCGTGTTATTTAAAAATGGAACGATCTTTTACCCCGAAACATGGCAACCAAGGGGGTAATAAAGGTTTTGTTTAAATTTCGAACTTACTTGCAAATAAAAAGCTGAGGCTTTACGGAATCCACGCAGGAAAATACTTTCTTAATTTTTTATTAACATAGAATTTTACGACTTCAATAATAGAAAATCGAATAGAGTAAGTAAGTAAGTACTCTATTCGATTCTTCTCTACAAACCCTTTATCAAGCGAATCGGAACAATGACCTGCCCGATCACGATTTGACGCCTACGTCGAGACGCGATGGGAATATACTGAAGAAAGTCCCTTCACTAGTTAGGATGCCAGAAATAAGTTTAAATAAAACACGAATTTAATTATTAACGATTATGTGTAAGAATGTGGAAAATTGAAATAACGTTGTAAAAGTGACATTTCTAGTTGCTCTAAAAAAGTCCGTGTAAAGTTTAAGTGCCACTACTTTACTTGAACACTATACTCTTTGACCCGGCTTGTTGCTGGGTCCTCCTATCTTCTCATCATCATTAATACTTGATTCTACTCTCGGAGTTTAAAATTAACACTTGACACTGGCAAATACACTAATCGTGTGACGCCATAACAAAAAAGAAAAAGAAAAGACACGAATTTTTATCAATTCGTGATTTGACAATTTGTTTAGGAATTTTCTGGGCTGCGCGGCTAAGCGTCGTTTCGTCATAGACAAGTCAAGGCTAAAAAAAAAATAGTCATTCATTATTCGTCGGCTCTAAATAGGCGCAATTTGTTAAGTTTGGCAGTTTTTTTTTACTTCTGCACCGCTACGCTATTATGCATTCTGCCAGTGTCGGCATTTCAAATTTTCGTTTTGGCAAAGAAAGATTTTGCTAAACACAGAGTGTAATTTCATACGCAAAATAGAAAAAATTAGGTCTGTAGCTGCAGCAGCTAGACTAAAATAAATCCCTTACCGCTCTCCGCAGCTATTTTAGTTATCGCTATAATAAATAAACTGAGACACAAGACGCTTGCTGCATCGCGTTAAATCAAAATAAACCTTTCTATTCTTAAGCGGAAAACACAAAATGCACAGTGAAGAAAACACTTCGAAAATCGCACTTAACACTGATCACTTTTAACGCACAGATTACGAAAAAAAAGAGGCGCGAAACTGAAATTAGAAAAAATAAACGGGTGCATTCAAGTTTTCTTTTTTTTTTAAATAAAGTTCGCTTTGAACCTACCGAGCGGACGGACACGCGACTATGTTGTCGCGTTCGCAATGAGAACTGAACTGAGGCCGCTCTCATACTTTTTATTTTCCAACGCTTCGCTTTCCGAACGAACTCAAGCAACAGCATACAATCCTCCATATAGATACGACGTGCTGTGGCTGTGTGCGTGAGTCATAGCGATGCTAGAGATAGGTATCGATAAAGATTATCGATATCTGTCACTTTTAATTTTGTAGGTGCTTAATTTTATTACAAAGAGCCGGAAAGCTTAAAAAAACTATGTTAGTATCAGAAATGGGCTTCAAAATAATGATACCTTTCTTTTTGGTTGGGATTTTGGGAATTCATAAAAACCAGATAAACCCTTTGATAGGTTATGATCGAAAATTTTGTCAATTTATTATTTTATTTGGCTACATATTTAATTAGTAAAAAATTTAAACCCTATTCTAAATGAAGGCAAATAAATAGTAGTTCCTTCAAGACCTTTTATAGATTCCAATGAAGGCGTTAAATAGTCAACGAGAAAAGTCGCTGAACAATCACTCTTTTTTCTACTATCCTCATCATCTTAGATACCAATTTTTTTTCTTCATCATCACTTAAAATCAGGTGTGTTATGTTGTGGTCAAAACAATAATAATTACTGATTTGAAACACATTTGGGAAATCGAGAACGATCAGCTACTTTTGCCGCTGACTGTACCTAAAAAAAAGATATTTATTTAATTGGAACTTAAATATTCAGTAACTAATTTGTTTTTAATGTGCATGACCCTGATAAATATAGATGTGAACATTAGCTTAAATACGACTCTTGGATTGGAATTAATTATAAAGACAGATTTAAAATGGCAATATTGGTCTTAATATCTTAAATGTGGCCCTCGAAGATAAGTATCCAAAGATGGAAAAAACCACTAAACCTAGATGTTCTTTTCCCAATTATACAATAGAAGAGTGAATAAAAAAGTTCAACGCAATATCGATAGGCGAACTAAAACATCGATACTTTTACAGCCACCCCTACTCCTAACGTAACCTTACACTACACCTCAGCTCACGTACACTATCACCCTACCTCACTCACACATCCACACCAAGCTTTTAAGCTTTTACATCCACCGTCAAACAAAAGTTTACCTTACGACTAATGGACTTAAGTTGAAATTTCCTTGTCAAGTTAGACTAAGTAAATGCATTGCATACCGACTTTTGATAAGTCCCGTGTTGCGTTTTATGATTAAAGTAATAAAGAACAACAAAGCTTTTATATTAAAAGTTAGCACGCAAGTTTCCTTGTTAATGCCACGGATTATGTGGCCAAGCCTGGGTGTCTGCATGAGGTATTTTTGCATATAAGCTTGTAGATTTTATTGAAGGTAAAGTTTTTTTTGGCGGCAATTGAACTGTCAACATGAAAATTTTGTTTTTATTTCCAAAACTTGTGTTTCTTCGAGTGATAATGTGTAATTGACCATTATGTGTTCGTTAATGTGTACGAGTGTGGGAAATTGAAATAAAGTTGTGAAAGTGACTTTTCTAGTTGCTCCAAAAAAGTCCGTGTAAACTTTAAGTAAAGCGCCACTACTTTACTTAAACACTATCCTCTTTGACCCGGCTTACTGCTGGGTCCCATCACAGCATCATCATCATCTTAATACTGGACCTATAATATTCAAATATAAATACATTTATAATTTATATTTTATAATGAACTAGCGACCCGCTCCGGCTTCGAGCGATGTAGAAAATAAATAAATGTAATAGTTAATTTCAAATTAATTAATTATTTTGTAATTAGTTTAACATATTATTTTTACACCATTAAATAACTTACTATTTAATGCATGGACCCCGTTCGGGTAAAAGACTGATTACAGATAATAAAAACTTAAAATTAAGTGTGAACGATTTAGTGAGGTGATGCGACTAACTCTAGTCGAGTTTATTTGTTTACAAAAATGTTGTGAATGTCTTGAACAGTTGTGTTCAGCGACTTTTGTCGTTGACCGTACTCCAAGTTAAAATAAATATACTCAACACTCATCAACTAATGAGAAAGACTTTATTTACTTCATCAAATCACGTAAGTATAAAGAAAAACCACACTGCGGTCGCGAAGCTAAATAAAAAATGGCATACTTAGAAGTTTTTTATTCTTAGATTTATTAGACTTTAGACTATTATTATGATGACTAATTTAAATGATGACAGAATTTTCCCTTCAACAAAGCCTGTGAATCCTTCAGAAGTAGGTTTTATAGCTTGTTACGCGTTACGTCATTTGATACAGATTTTTTTTTACTTTTACGGAGTAGCGTTTGAGCACAAGTTACCTGTACAAATGTACACCTACACATCCCTAGTACAAGTATTGAAAACTATAAAAGTTTTCGTAAACATCAAAGTTTACTACCGCTAACTTGTCAAAGTGGCAACATATTGACTTATTTTCTAACTATCTAAAGAAAGAAAGAAAGAAAGATATGTTTCATTAAAAATATATGTTTCTCTACTAATAATATTATAAACGCGAATGTAACTCTGTCTGTCTTGCTTTCACGTCTAAATTGCTAAACCCTGAGGAAGGACAGGATACTTATCGCGATAAACTGTAGCCCACGCGGTTGAAACCGCGGGGAACAGCTAGTTTAAGAATAAATTGTAAATACATACTTCATGTTACATACTTATTTATTGTATATATATATGTAATAAAATAAAGTGGCAACTCTTATTGCCTAACGCCCGACATTAATAATATCGATCCTGATCCGTTATCCGCAGTTTTGGATCGATATGTCATGTCTTAATATGTCATTTTATTAGTATAATACGTCAAGCCCTAGTACTAAAATGACATATTATGTCATGATATATCGATCCAAAACCGTGGATAACGGATCAGGATCGATTATTAATTTCGGGCGTAAATGGAACACCTAAGTCGAAAACTTTGTTCGAATTCGAATTCATATATATATTTTTAGTTTTCTATTATAATATAATAGAACACACGTTAGCTATCCCCAGCCTTGCGCTTTGCTCTTTTGGAAAGAAGAACCGTGGCTATGAGGGTCCGATTCCTCGAAATATATCGAGAATTTGATATCCACCAGATATTGACCTATCCGGGATCCGGCCGGATAGTAAGTCCATGTCATATAGAGGCCGGATATCCGCTTCATCTATGTGTGGCGCTCGAGAAAATGGAATCAATAATCTTTTACGGCGAGTTTCAGTAACCTATCTATCCTCGGTTTTCCCGCCCTACTGGAGATAGAAATTTGACACAAGCTCCATAGAAGCATTAAAAAGTAGTAGTTCAGCTTCATACAAATCGGCCACCGCCGGTTTGAATGTGTGCGAGAGTAGCGGTGCCGTGTAGTCCGTGTACGCACGCACTTTTCACGCATACAATCACAAACCGCGGCCATGCACTCAGTACGGAACGCGCCGCCTATGCGTCACCGCAAGAGTAAGCAATTAACTCGTCGAGCGGCCTTAGCTAACCTACTGTTCTTACTTTACTGTGATAGAAGTAATGTCTCTAGAAGGAGAAACCGTGGACAGATATGTTTTATACTACTTAAGTACAGGGTAGCGTTTGACCACAAGTCACCTGATGTTAAGTGACGATGTGGTCGAAGTTGGCGCCACGCTATACCTGGACTGGGAACTGGCTCTCAAGTGAGGCTGCCGGAACACACCGATAGGTGTTTGGAGATTTTTAACTTGAGGCTGATCTAGCCAGATGAGCGCTTGAAAATGCCCTACCACCAAGCTATGGTTTCATAACGATGTTTTCCTTCACAGAAAGCTCAAGCTCATTGTAGGATTCGACCTCACGACCTACGGGTTTAAAGGTTAACCTTGTCAAAGTCATGTCCTTCCCATGTCTACAAAACAAACTGTAAATGCAAATAACTTGCAATTTACTTTACAATTTACTTACAAGTAGGTATATAAACAATATAATATATTGTATATACTTACCATATTTGTCTAGGTACAGATAAAAACCTTTCCATAATGAAATAATTCCAACTCTTTTGCAGCTAAAACATGTATGTTTTGATGTCATATTTATTATAACAGAGTACTAACATGTAACTATAACTACTTTGCACTTTACTTCAACATCTAGGGTATCCAGTTGCCAGCCAGACTAATAAAAACTGGAAAAAAAAAATTATTTTCCAAATTTCATCATTTGCTGAGCTATCGGAGTTGAATTAACTAGCTCCGATAGCTCAGCGACCCAAAGTGTGTCTTGGCCTTCGAAACGAGAGAGCGCCACTCTTCTCTATCTTGAGCGATTTCAGCCCATTTGAGAGTCTGGAGCTCGCGCAGGTCTGCATCCACCGCGTCCTTCCAGCGGTATCTAGGGCGTCCGACCGGCCTACGGCCATTCGGTCGTCCCAAATAAGAACGCTTTGCCGCCCGATCTTCCCCCATGTGGACTACGTGGCAGGGCAATGTAGTCGATGCGATTTAATTTCACCGACCACGTTGGGCTCGCCCACTAGATCTTCGATCTCTTGGTGATCTTTGAATTAGAGTATCAAAATCAATAAGTACTTTTTTTTATTTAGTCATTAATGCTAAGTGAAGTCAGAAAAAGCGCAACAAAACCAGGTGTAGCGTGGCACCACCTTCGACCACAGTAATTTGTGGTGAAATGCTACCCTGTAAGGAGTAGAAAAAGCAACAATAAATAAATACATAAACAAAAAATGAGATATCCTCCTTTTATTTTAAATGTTGTGAAGCTTATCCGGAGCATCATCATCAGCCTTTCACGTTCCCACTGCTGGGACTCTAGCCTCTCAGAGAGAGAGTACGGGCCGTAATCTACCACGCGGGCCCAATGCGGGTTGGTAGATGCGCATGCCCTTGAATGTTGTGGTTCTTGGACATGCCGGTTTCTTCACAATGTTTTCTTTCACCGTTTTGAGCCATGGTGGTCATCCACGTAAGTGTACTTTATTTCTTGTACAAAAATGGCAGCCCCAGCCGCACCTAAACTACTGTATACTGTATACCTACCGTATAAGTTCTCAGTACACACAGATAACAAATAAGAAACAAGTGTTATTACACTATGATGCACTCTTATCATGGAGCAAATGTAATTATTACATTATTTCTAATAATATTGCTGATCGGGCCATGCGTTCATTCAGCTTATATAACTCATGAATGACACCATTTCCTGGTAGGGGATATGATTTAATTAACTAACTAACTCCGATGGCTCAGCGACCCAAAGTGTGTCTTGGCCTCCGAAACGAGAGAGCGCCACTCTTCTCTATCTTGAGCGATTTCAGCCCAGTTGAGAGTCTGGAGCTCGCGCAGGTCTGCATCCACCGCGTCCTTCCAGCGGTATCTAGCGCGTCCGACCGGCCTACGGCCATTCGGTCGTCCCAAATAAGAACGCTTTGCCGCCCGATCCTCCCCCATGCGGACTACGTGGCCAAGCCAACGTAGTAATAAATATGATTTAATTAATAACAATAAATAAAATAAAACGCCTTTTATTTCCTACTAATTACCTTTGGTTTAATTATGAATTAAAAAAACATTTTTAAGAACATAATATTATACAAATAAATAAGTCTCAACCAATTGTGGAAAAGAAGGGACTTTGCACATTAATTTATTTTCAATTATACGAGTATGAAAACATTTTTTGACATGTTTTTCTTCTACGTATCATATAGATTAATTTTTAACGTAATGCGAAGTAGGTACCTACCTACCTATCTTTTTACTATCATAATTACAGAGAAAAATTATTGTAATTATCCCCAATTTTCAGCTAAATCCAGAAAGATTGCGCATAGAGTGAAAATATCCATGAAGATAAACATTACGTGAAAAAAAGAAATAATAAAGACCATTATTCTTACACCACATAATCTAGTTATCATCAATCATCTTAGTTATCAAATTTAATTCTTTTCATCAATAATTCTGTTATTACAATCAAACCCGGGCTTCAAGCCCTATATATGGCGTTTATTCAATTGACGTTCAACATAATTCAACACAGTTCATTAACAACACAGAAGTACTAGTTGAAACGAGACCCAATTTCCCTTTTAGCGTCGTAATGTTATCTCCCATGACCTCTAACAATTAACGGACTTGTCAGTGGAAATAGGATGGATACGGCAATTAGGATTATTGAAGCTTAGGATAGGAGGAAATGAAAAGCGAGAGCTGCCAAATTTAAAAAATTGCAGACGTGGAAATTGGAGAAAATTCACATGAAGTAAAGATTTCAGTTTTTTTTTGGTGATTATTTTTGATTCCCATTAATTATTTTTGATTTTGAGCCAAAAGTGTCCTAAAACTACAAAACAAAAGGCAGTTGGATACGAGTATCATAAAAACTATGATTCAAAATCATACAATGATCTACACTAGTTTATAATAATATATTGATACCAGTATATAAAGACAAAAGATTTGATTGTTTGTTTGTTCTATAGATGAACTTAAAAACTATTGAACCATTCGTGATACAATTTGGTGTGGAGATAGCTTGAACACTGGAGACAAGATAATAAGATAGGTACCTACTTTTTATCGCGATGAACTCTATTCCACGTAACTAAAACTAACTGGGATGGGGCAACGACCCAAAGTGAGTGTTGTCCTCCGATAACAAAAGACGCCAATTCGCTCTGTGTCTGTCCCGCGCCACCTCCCGCCAGTCCTCCACCTGGAGCTCGCGCAAGTCCTTCGTGACTCCGTCTCTCCAGCGATACCTGGGACGGCCGACCGGGCGACGGACACTCGGCCGTCCACTGTATGCTCGTTTGACCGCACGATCCTCTCACATTCTTTCAAGGTGGCCAAGGTAGCGAAGTATAAGTAAGTATATTCCACGTGGGTAGTTAAAATTGTTATAAAATTTTTGAGCCAAAGCGCAGCCCTTGTGCGGGTACGTAGCTAGGTACCTATAACTACCTAACTACCTTATCAGGGTTTTCGCAGTTCCACTGCGTTATCATTGCACAAGAGGTACAGAGACAATAAATGTGACACTTAACAAGTGCGTCCTACATTAACATTGACATTTGAATAACCTTTGTGACGCAGTACACTGCCCTGATGTAACTAGGTACACTGTGTACACAGGGCCGTCTGAAGCCATGCAGGGGCCCTTGGGCACACAGCAATGGGGCCGACTTTAATATTAAAAAAATGAGGTGATGGGGTTTGTTCTATTCTTTAGTTATTTGAAATTACCTTCATGCCAACGTGAATGCAATTGAGTTATCGGCTAACGTCAAACGCCAATGTGAATGCCGTTGTCCAATGTCGTGGCCACACTTATGTCAAACGTCAATCGGACGGCATTTTCCCGTAACTGTGGCCACAGCATAAGTAGTAAAATAAAAAATCTTTATTGGACCATAAGTTGTGAAACGACCTTTTCGGTTGGTTTGTACTGGTAAACAATATCATTTGTATGTAAATAATATAGGTAGGTATCCATACCACGTACTGAGCTAGGTGCTAGGTGCCATATTCGCATAAAAATGAGCTCAACGGAAATGTTCATGTGATGAATAAGGATTGCAATGTAATCCCACTTCAAAAGCGGCACCTTCGCAAAGAGTTTAATTTCCATCACGTAGGCACCATTTAACAAACATACATGGGACGGCCGAGTGGCCGTCGCCCGGTCGGCCGTCCCAGGTATCGCTGGAGAGACGAAGTCACGAAGGACTTGCGCTCACTCCAGGTGGAGGACTGGCGGGAGGTGGTGGAGGACTGGCGGGAGGTGGCGCAGGACAGAGCGAAGTGGCGTCTTTTGTTATCGGAGGACAACCACTCACTTTGGGTCGTTGAGCTATCTCAGTTAGTTAGGTTAGGTTACTGAGTAATAAGGGCTCCAGAGCTTTACGATCTATATGATAGCTAGATGCAGTGCCGTAAGTACCTACACTGAAAAAAATTCCCGACTTTCCTTCTGAGTCTGACCTTCCAAGACCTCCAAGACCCTTTCAAAATCTAACCTTTCTTATTAACCTTTATTTTCCTTTTGAGTCAAAAGGGAAGGAAATTTCTTCTGTATTTCGGCAGGTCTTTTTAACCCCTGACGCAAAAAGAGGGGTGTTACAAGTTTAAAGTCGATGTCTGTCTTTCTGTGTGTTGTGTGTCGGTCGGGTAATCGTAGCTCTCAAACGGATGGACCGATTTCGAATCGGTTTTTCTCATTTGTAAGCCGGTTTCCTTGCGGTGGTTCTTAGCTATGTTTCGTTCATATCGGTGCAGCAGTGTAAGAGGATCAGCCCTTTTCCAAAATGAGGTACTTAAGTTATTTTTAGCGATGTTTGATGAAAATAGGTCAGAGGTCGGTGGTTTTTTAAATTTTAAATTTATCTCCTGTGTATGGTGGTGTAAGCTATGCTCAGGTACAGGGCGCTGACTCTGAAGGGACGCAGAATGACCAACGAGCCTATTGTTTTCACCCAGCACAATTAAAAAGAAAAATGATTATCATCAGCCCAAACGTTCAGATAAATCTCGAAGTCATCCTCTTAAAAAAACCTCAAGGTAAAAACCAGTCGTCTAGCACCTCAATACTATCAATATGATGTCCAGTCCAGCCGCCTAACTTGAGACGTTTTATGTGCCAGTGCCCAATCTAGGTGCAAACTGCAACGTGGCGCCACCTTAACCTTACATGACCACAGATTAAAAAGGTAAGCTCATAACTTGTGATCAAACGCCACCAATTTGCATAAAACCTACATGCCAACCCACACTAAAAGAAGCTTCCTATCAATCTTCACACAAAAGTAGGTCAATAATTTCTTCCCTCTGTGATAGATTTATAGCCTTCTAAATAAGACCTAGGTCTTTTAAAGGCAGCCTTTGAAGTCTAGGAAAGTAGCGGCGCACTCGATCTCTCGTGATGTCATTTTTCGAATCGTGAATATGTAATGTGTAGGGCGTAGGGTGACAATGGTGTCGATTCGGTTTTGCATTCTCTAAAACTAAACTAAGTTTGACAGGTCTAAGAGTAATGCTGTCCTTTTTTAGTTCAGTGGTTAGAAAAAGTCGGCAATACTATTAGACCTGTCAAATTTAGTTTAGTTTTAGAGAATTCAAAGCCGAATCGACACCAATGAGACTTTTTGAGATTTAGACAACATTAAGCAATTAAAAACCCGCTAGGTATAAAAGCTAGATATTTAATGTCACCTTTTCTATCGTCTAATAGGTACGTCAAATATAAACAAACCGTTTAGCCAGCGTATATAAACTGATAAAGCAGCCAGTTGTCTCATTTTATCGACTTGCCCGACTTGGTTCACATAGGTAACGTTCTATAATACCCTATGAGAATACAGCACATAGCCTATGTTATGAAAGTTTGTGTGTGTGAACCCGATTTTGATGAAATTTGGAATGAAGATAGCCAGGGTATAAGCTATCTTCATTAACACATAGGCTACTTTTTACCTCGGAAAAAGGTTCCTGTGGGATAACGGGAAGACACGGGGCGCAATTAGTAGGATAAAATAAATTGTTTTACTTTGGTAAAAATCCTGTAGAAATTTGCACGTGGGTGGGGATGATGGTTGCGTGGGTACGAAATTTTTAATAAATTTCAAAATCATGGCCACACTGGGTAATTTATCTGACTCATAGTACTCATACAGAATGGTAGTTAATGTATTTGAATCACACCTTCAATTTGGGTAAGTAGTACCTACTGCCTATATACATTGTCCCGTATTGAAACGCGATTGAAATTCTAATTACTAACTACTTACGTATAGTTAACTACACATATGGTGCTAACTGCTATCGACTTACGTTTTTAACTTTTACTATACAGTGTGGTCTTATTCATAATGACGACTCGGAAATTAAGCAATGTGCACAACCAACCAAGAGAAATCATATTAGTAAAGCTTATTATAAAATATCGGGACTATTTAGATGAGAAAAAAGCTTGGGATTGTAGTGACCTTGCTCCAATCAATCAAATTTAGTAATAAGAATAATATCGTCAATGTGATCGCGCCAAAAAAATTACCTGCCGGGCGTTTCTTGCCCGTTCTTTTGCCTGCGTAAGGAGGAACGTAGCTAGTTTTAAGTTTGACGTTTTAAAAGTGATCACAATGTATCGTAATGAATATAAACAATTGAATTATGAATTAAATTGAATTAAGCTGATAAATAATAATAATTTGAGCTAATTTCAATCATTTTTCTCTGTTAAATGCCCCCTTTTTTTGAAGCTAAAACCATGTTTTTCCGGGTCTGTATATTATATATCAAAGACTTGTTAGTATGTACCACAACATAATAGAAAGTACACATGGAGCAATTTTTTTTCAAATATTGCCTTGGATGTCGATTGTTTTTAACATTTTCGTTACTCCCAGATCGACTCCTCTGTGGCTGTGGATAGCAGGGCCATACGCCATAAGCGACAGATAATAAATCGATGTACCTACCTATTGTGTTGGATGACGAATGATGATTTTAATGGGAGTGTAGGACAGGTACTATCGGTGTGTTCCGGCAACCTCACTTGAGAGCCAGTTCCCAGTCCAGTTGTAGCGTGGCGCCACCTTCGACCGCATCGTCACTTAAGATCAGGTGACTTGTGGTCAAACGCTACCCTGTAAGTAGTAAAAAAAACTATCTATTATACTATATTCAGCTTCCACCCTAATGGCTAGGGGGCGCCAGATCTGGGCATCCATCGGCTCCAGATTAAACAAAGAGACAGCCCAGCCCTGCTTGATCAATAAGAATAAAAAAGAAAACAATTTTATTGAACAACAGAGTCATTTTGAAGCTGTCGAAAAGTCATTGACTTTATTTAATTTTGAAAGAAATTACATGAGGTTAAATTGTAAAAATAACGAAAAATAGACAATACAATAGACAATATATTTATTTGTGGCAAAAAACAACATACACTTTACAAAATAAAATTTGATAATAAACATAAACAAAACAAATAAACTAAAATGATATACCCGAACCCGTATTAGATAAAGAGAAAAAATAAATTTAATTTGTATAAAACATGAGTGGTTAGTACAGACAAATGATGTAGGTACAATGATCTTATGGTAATAGAGAAGCGTCATGTTTTGCCGTTATTGGCGTACAAAATCAAGAGATAAATACAATTAAATTAAACGAACATTAGGTGAACATTAGCAATAGAAAATACAAATAATAAAATAATTAGTTGATTACATACTAAAGTTAGATACATATTTGAAGGCAAATTATATAAGTATAGCAAATGTCAAAAGAAATTAAGAAATAGAATAATAATATAGATCATAGTCATTATAGTCATCTAAAATTTGTCATTAAGGAATACATTTATTGTGTAGTAACATTTACCATACCAATCGTTACTGTCGCGATTTATTTATATAGTTATCGTTTTATATTTAATTCTATATAACTTGTATCCCGCGTACCCTATATACAATCTATGTATACAATTCTGTTTATATGTCATAGGGATGTAACATGATATACGCGGGTCGCGAAAGTATATTTAACTATGCTCATTGAATTGAATGTATACCAATGCAGTTTTCATACCTCAGCTCCACGGCGTAATTCCTCAATCGACATCACCAGCCTCACTCTCTCTCCGGTAACATAATCTGCTTCGCTTTATGACGTACTGACGTTCACCATCTGTATAAATATTTAGTTCCCATGATTCCACTGAAAGTGAAATCATGAGAACAATGACCCAACACAGCCAAATACCCACATTATCATGAAACATTATTATAGTACCGTATTATATCATTACACTAGGTTATTTCAAGGTCATGGGTTCAGGACATCATCCTGAACCCGCAGTGTGGGGTCCTAGGTCGTTCGGCTGGTCTAGAATATTAATCACTATTCCTGACCCCGCCGACAGGACCGAACGAAAGTTGCTTGGCCAAGACTACGAGCGCGTGACAGTAGTGAACTGCACGCCACAAACCCTTGGCGGGACCCACACGCTACACCAAGGTACAAACTGCTCTAGAACATATTTATGCATCCCGGCTGCTATCCGCTCGCGATCATAGTCCTACTAGTGGAAACTAGGTACAGTCAGCGACATAAGTCGCTACACGTGTCCACTTTTACAAAACCGCTGTACAAAAATTTTCACAAAATTCGCTGATTCCCCATTGAGACAAAATTTAATAAACGTCGTAATATTACAGAAGTCAGTGAACACCCATAAATAAAAAATCGGTAAACATTTTATAAATCGAAAAGTGAGCTGAGTGACCATCGAATTATGGAAAAAAGTATGTTCAGGATGTTTTGTTGCGTATAGACTTTTCGGTGACAAAGGTAGCACACAAGTATTGGAAAACTTGATTTTATTAATAACCGATGAAAAAAATTGAGGTTTTCTATTTAACACGTATAATGTTTGTCAGTAATTTTAAACAAATAAATATAAATGATAAATAATATATAAATGGTACTGTGTGTTTTTCTTTTCATTCCTTGACATTGTTTTTTTACATTGTATCATATATTTTTTTTTGGTTAGGTATCCTCATGAAAGTGTGGATCCAGCTTTAAATCAGGGGGAAGTTATCTAGTAGAGGACTAGAAGTCTAGTCAGGACAGGCTCCAATTCAATTACAATAATGAATCTAACTAAAACAATATACTCGTAGTATTATTGTTATACTAATTGCGCCCCGCGGTTTCACCTGCGTCTTCCCGTTTTCACGCAGGAACATTTTTCCAAGTTATAAGCTATCTCCATTCCAAATTTCATTCAGATCCGTTCAGTAGTTTTTGCGTGAAAAAGTAACAAACATCCATCCATCCATACAAACTTACACATTTATAATATTATAAGTAGGACGTCAAAATAATTTTAATTAGATAAATGGAACAAAATCAATTTTTCTCTTTTGTCGTCTCAAGAAACGAGTTATGACTTGCTCCAATTGAACTAGTCATCGACAAAAAAATAACCCTCAATTCTGCGATGGAAATCAATGTAACTAAAATGCGAGCGGAGCGAGCGCTAAAATTTTGAAATATTTCTACTCTAATTTAGCAAAAAAAAGGACAAGAGACCTTCATGAATATTCATGAATATAACTGTAAATAGACTTATAAAAGCGCGAGCGGAGGGGTCGCAAAAATTTACAAGTATTTCTACTCTAGTTAGCAAAACAAGGGACAAGAGACCTCCTTTTCACATTGAATGTAAAAGTAACAAGACATATAAAAGCGCAAACTGAGCGAGCGCGAAATTATTGAAGTATATATATATTATTAAAACGAGAGAGAGGGCAAAAAAATTGCTTTTTAAAATTGAAGTCCCTTACAAGAACGTGCGTTCCGGTCCGTTTCGAGCAGTAAAGCAGAGAGAGAGCAGTGTGTGCCCTCTAATCAAACAAATAAGCATACAAATTATATATCATAACATTTTAATTAACATTTTGCGATAAAAATGGATGCGTTTATAAACAAACCTGGTTTTAGTCGGATATTTTTTATCAAGTTCTAAATTCATTATTTATGAAGATACAAATATGTTCACTTTAAAACCTGCTTTTATCCATTACTCACGCTCATCCTATGTAGCCCTTCCATTACCCGCTATGTGGTAAGTAAGTAAAAGTAAAAAAAGTAAGTAAGTAAGTAGGTAAGTATTTCCTTATTATAGGTCTACTAATCTGCCACTGGCTGCATCCTACGGAAACGCATTTTAACACCTTGTTATGTTCTTTAAGCCACTTTTCTGCCTATAAGATTTGTAAAATCAGATCAGTCTTTTATGTGTGGTTTTTCGATTCATATTCAAAATTGGTCAACATTTTCGTACACTTTTGGTAATAGGATAGTAATAGGTAATAGGTAGGAAGTGGCAATGGGCAGGCCACATCACTTGTTGAACCGATAACCGATGGGGAAGAAAGGTTTTCGAGTGGCGACCACGAACCGGAAGACGCTCTGTAGGTAGGCGTCCCACTAGGTGGACCGACGACTCTCTCTCTCTCTCTTTCTAATAGGCCGTTCATGGTGGCGTTCAAAGGGGGAGGCCAATGTTCAGCAGTGGACTTCTTCCGGCTGATGATGATGTAATAGGTAACTATTTGATTATAATAGTATAAATCATACACGACACTGTTTGAAAGGTCTGCAAGACATAAAGGGCAATGATGATAATGATGGTCCATAGCTAGCAGTGCAAATACACGAGCTGATGATGATGAGGATACCTGCCTAAAACTACAATGTCAAGGAGTGAAAAGAAAAACACACATAGTATATATACCATTTACTTATTTTATTTAGAATCACTGACAAACATTATACGTGTTAAATTGAAAACCTCAACTTTTTATCAACGGTTATTAATAAAATCAAGTTCTCCAATGCTTGTCTGCTACCTTTATCACCAACAAGTATATACGCAACAAAACATCCTGAACATACTTTTTTCCATAATTCGATGGTCACTCAGCTCACTTTCCGATTTATAAAATGTTTACCGATTTTTAATTTATCGGTGTTCACTGACTTCTGTAATATTACGACGTCTATTGAATTTTGTCTCAATGGGAATCAGTGAATTTTGTGAAAATTTTTGTACAGCGGTTTTGTAAAAGTGGACACGTGTAGCGACTTATGTCGCTGACTGTACGTTCCGACACACTACGTGTCCTACGTGCCCCAAAGCGCCCTCGTTACGCTTCTACGTTCCGACACACTACGTGCCCTCTGTGCCCTAAAGCGCTCTCGTTACGCTTATAATGCCCAAGAAATAACCATCCTAGCTCCAACATCAGTGGAGGTAGGATATTATTAGGTTTCCGGTAGAACCTAATATTCTCTAAAACGGTAGCCGATTTAACTTATCATTTAAACACTTAGCATTAGGGTACTTGGCAACCTAGGGTACTTAGCTTTACAACGAGGCGATGATTCGGGGCGCATCAGAATTACACAACATTTTGCTCCCGCCAAAACCATTTTACCAAATTATCATAGACAAAGTCATTTACTTTTCTAACCAATGATGCAAATGTAGTTATAGACATACTTCTCTAACCACAGAGTGAGGCCGGATATATCTGGTGTTGCTACTTACAATTTTCGCGTGACGTCGCGACAGTTACCATACCAATCTGTGTTCGTTACTGTCATATCGTAACGTTAATTGATACTTTTGATACCTAATAATTAGTATCATGGAGCATTGCATTGAGTCGTGAGTCGTAAGTCGTGACTCATAATTATTGCGTACGATTATACGGTACGGTAGGTATGACGTTGGCGTCACATCGGTCGTTCGTATTCTGTAAAAAACATACTCATGCGTTGTAACGCAGGTATGTATACCTAGCTGCGAAGGTGCAATGGTACTTGCGCGAATTGAAACAGATGTATTTCTTTGTATAAAGACTCAATCGTACTAACATCGGTACGAAAATACGAAAAATGCGAATAAGAATATGCATTCGTGAGTAACGTTATGATCCTTGGAGTCGGTACTACATTACGTAGTACCTACGTATCCGTTACGCGATATCTAATACATACTGTTTGCGACAGCTCTAAAAGGAACGTTTGACATTGACGTTTGTTTTATTTTGTCGATCTGCAATCTGCAACTGATATTTATTTGGACTTTGAGTTTCGTTTTGTTCCGTCGTTATTTCTTTTACTTTCGTTTATTTTAATTCTTTTGTTTTTCTTTCTAAAACTAATGGCTTCGTTATTTAAAAGTATAGTTTTTGTTCAACCCAGAAGGATTTTAACAAGTAAGCTGTGATGAAAATAAAAACATATGTAACACAACTACAATTTCTTACATTACGGTTTCAATTTTCAGATAATTTTCTGAGGGCATACTCTTCAAATACAGAAGTACCCAAGTTTGAGACCTTAGCTGTGTCGGTGCCAAATAAAAACGTATTTCATGTGGAGTTGAACCGACCTAAAAAAGTCAATACCTTTAGCAAAATTATGTGGGAGTAAGTTAAACATTTAATGTCTCTTTTTTAATTTGATTTCTTTTAGGGTTCCATATTCATAGGATCACTTTTGGGTCTGACTGTCTGTTAAGATTTCGTCAGCTTGTAAACAACACCGCACAAGTCAAAATTTTGACATGCGCTTCTATGTACAATGTACATGTAGGTTCCAAGCATTCTTACTAAAAATTGTAAAACACACAACTCAATAACTTACATAAAAAACATACAAGTAAAACAATAGTAGGTAAAGAAAAGTTGCAAAATCTTGCGCGGTGTTGTTGGCTAGCCGACGATATCTTTTTCTCAAGAACATGTTGAGGTATTGAGTTGGAATTTATGTCAAATATTTGGATCCACGGCTTATTTCAGCAAAATCAAACTTGTAAGTCAACGCGATCAAAAGATATGACGGTTTATGTTGCATACTTTCACATATTTAGAGTAGAGTATGGAGTACCTACTTCCCGTTGACCGAGCGTTATTAAATTTGGCATAAAGCAGTCTTACAACAGCACATATAAAGGAAAAAGTGTAACTGTAAATATATAGTTTAATAACAAATAAACAGTAATGGCTGGCAGCGGTTGGATGAGAGAAGCCGAAGATTGGGCTCGATAGCGTACTTTGGGAAAGGCCTATGTCCAGCAGTGGACTGAAACGGGTTGATTATGATGATGATGAACAAGTAAACAAGTTTGCTCGATTTTTCTGAGCAAACTTCTTCATGATGATGATGATGATGAAGATGAAGTTTGCTCGGAACCCTCTATGAGCGAATCCAACTCAAACTTGGCTGTTTTATTAAGTTATAATTCTTTTTACTTAGATCAGATTAATTAACATACAATTCTTGAAATTTCGCTTTATCAAGGAACTATTCAGAAGATATTAAATAGATTACCTTGTTGTATAAATAGGTTAAGTTGTATAATTAGTATTGTTAGAGACAACCTTTAATATTTTTAATTGTTATGTGGGAAATAAAGACTCGGTCTATGATTTAATTGTTTGTGGGAAATAAAGACTTGGTCTATGATTTAATTGTAGGTTGCAATCTTTTTATAATTTGAATGGTCTGAATTGTATCATTCACAGTCATTTCATTCTTACACATTACCCGCGTTTGAGTACAAATCACCTGATGTTAAGTGATGATGCAGTCGAAGGTGGCGTCACGCTACACCTGGACAGGGAACTGGCTGTCAAGTGTAGCTGCCGGAACACACCAATAAGTGCTTTTCGACAGATTCTTAACTTACATTAAATAGAACAATAATAAAACTTGATGGTAAGTATCACAAAGGTTGGTCTTATCGCTCAAAGCAATCTCTTCCAAATAACCCAAAAGTAAAGGAATGGTACAAAACAATAACCCATAGGTACAGTCAGCAACAAAAGTAGCTGATCGTTCTCGATTTTCCAAATGTGTTTCAAATCAGTTATTATTATTGTTTTTTTTTCATTTTACGTGGTATCATTCTGACCACAACATAACACATTGATTTTAGGTGATTATGAGGTCAAAAATTAGTGTCCGAGATGATGAGGATAATAGAAACAATTAGAAGTAGGTGAAAATTGACTTCTAAGATTTGATTACATTGTTAGTTAGTTAGTTACAAGTCAAGCTAATAAAAGTGTTTTAAAAAGAGTGATTGTTCAGCGACTTTTGTCGTTGACTGTATCATTAAATCTAGAACATCTGTAATTACAGGGAGCTTAAAAAGTGCTTTTTGAGTTTGAGTGACCATCCGGAATGCAGAGTCATCGTTCTATCTGGCCAAGGGAAACATTTCACCGGTGGTAAGTTGCATAAGATACCTTTTTTATAATTGTCTTTATACAGGGTAGCGTAAGACCACAAATCACCTGATGTTAAGTGACTGATGTGGTCGGAGGTGGCATAGCTACACCTGCGTTTCAAGTGACAGATTCTTAACTTGAGGATAGTAGCTAGCCAGGCGAGCACTTGAAAATGTCCTACCGCCAAACTCTGGTTGGCTTTGTTTGATTTGGTAGACCATAAACCTACGGTTTGGGCGTTTCTTGCCTGGGCCTCTAGCCAAGATGCATTCTACAATCGTTGACGCTAATAGAAAACAAAAAAAGTATAGATTTGACATATTTCAACGCTAAGTCACGTGGTCAGAAATATGTCAAATCTATACTTTTTTTTGTTTTCTATTAGCGTCAACGATTGTAGAATGCATCTTGGCTAGGGGTGCTGTTCTTTGGCCGGCGTAAGGAGGTTGAAACAGGCGTAGCTAGTTTTAAGTTGACGTTTTAAAGTGATCACAATGTATCCTATTGAATAAAACAAATTTTGACTTTGACTTTACCATAGGCAATAGGCATACCCTTTATTTTTGAATAATGCAAACTTTAATCACGATGCGTCGCAACCACTCACTCAACACCTTTGACTACATCGTCACTTAACATTAGGTGACCTATGGTCAAAACTACCATGTAAAAGGTAAAAAATTACTAATAAAAAAAATCTCATTCCAGGCATAGAACTAACAAGCTTGGTAGAAATGGCCCAATTAGCCGAGGAGCTGCCAGATACGGCAAGGAAGGCCCGTTTTCATTATCACTTCATAAAATATGCACAGGTACCTATATCTTAATATCCCACTCCCATCATCTCATCATCATCATCATCACTATCATCATCATTAATACGTGATACTCTGAGTTTGATATATTTAATACTTGACACTGGCAAATACATTAATCATGTGACGCCATTAAAAAACCGCCCAAGTGCGAGTGTAAAAGGGTGTTGGCAGACAGATGGACGAACAACGTTCCGTTTTTCCTTTTGAGGCACGGAACCATAAAAATATTAAAAAAAACGGTATTTTTCAGGACGGCATTTCGGCTGTGGAGGAGTGTGTGAAGCCAGTGATAGCTGTAACACACAACGCGTGCGTCGGCGCAGGAGTCGACCTCGTCACTGCTGCTGATATGAGGTAGAAAGTATTTTTAAACTTCGAAACTTTCTATTCAATAATTTTCCATACCGCCAGTCCACTTAAAATGCAACAATACTTATTTCATGTCAGTGTGCCAACCTCTTTTTGGAATATCGCACTGGCCAGCATGACTATTGCATGAAAAAACAAACAAACCTATTTTATGTTTTTCTTGCATCTAGCATTTTCCTCGCTGTAGTGAGGTGAAAAGTTGTGTGTTTCGCTCGGCTGCAAAGTTATTCTGCGTCTCGTACCTTTGAAACCCTCGCTACGCTCAGGATTCTATATTTGAACGCTCAGGATTCTATATTTGAACAATCTTAGAATCCTTCGCTTGCTCAGGTTTCAATACAAGTACTCGCGCCAAAATACAACTTTGCAGCCTTGCCTAACAAATAACTATAATATTACAGTCTTTGTAAATTATCAAAACCAGTACATGTACAGTACTTTGAAGCTTTATATTATTTAACAGGTTTTTAACGCTTTTGAGAAACTTACATGTAGGTACGTTAAACTAAAATGTAAACAACATTAATTGTAGATACTGCACTGATGATGCGTGGTTCCAAATCAAAGAAGTGGACGTCGGTTTGGCTGCTGACGTCGGCACACTGCAGAGGTTTCCTAAGGTAACACCAGAAGACTATAATATTATCATAATACTAGCTGCGTCTCGCGGTTTCACCCGCGTCGCGTATCCCGCAAAAACTTTTTCCGGTATAAAAAGTAGCCTATGTTTTAATCCAGAGAATAAGCTATCTTCATTCCAAATTTCATTCAGATCCGTTCAGTAGTTTTTGCGTGAAAGAGTAACAAACATCCACACAACTTATTAAGTCACATGCTTTATTTAACACTAGCTGTTCCCCGCGGTTGCACCCGCTACAGCTCTATGCATGCAAAGTCTCAGCCCGATCGGTTTAAAATTGACAAAGTTACATACAAACTTTCATCCCCTATTCTATCCCTTTGGGGGTAGAATTAATCAAAATCCTTTCTTAGCGGATGCCTACGTCATAACATCTACATTTTTTTTTATTTGCTTGGTGTTAGGGTATTTTCTAGTACTCGCCTGGCTAGCTACCACCCTCTTGTTAAGAATCTGTCGCCGTGCACCTATCGGTGTGTTCCGGCAGCCTCGCTTGAGAGCCAGTTCCCAGTCCAGGTGTAGCGTGGCGCCATCTTCGACCACATTGTCACTTTACATCAGGTGACTTGTGGTCAAACGCTACCCTGTAAATAGTAAAAAAAAAAAAAAACCTGCATGCCAAATTGCAGCCCGATCCGTCCAGTGGTTTGGGCTGTGCGTTGATAGATCACTATGTCAGTCAGTCACCTTTGAGTTATATATATTTGTATATAGATATAGATAGCAATTACTACATTCCAGGTAGTATCCAACACGTCAATCGCCCGCGAGCTGTGCTTCACCGGAAGGAAGTTCGACGCTAAGGAGGCGCTGGCAATCGGGATGGTCAGCCAAGTCTTCCCTGACAAAGACAGGTATGGCTAATACAAATACTTCGCTATGACCATCAAGAATTGGATAACGTGACACCACCTTCGACCACATCGTCACTTAACATCAGGTGACTTGTGGTCAAACGCTACACTGTCAAAGAAACTTTGTTTTTCACAACTTTTCGGTGTATTTGGGACAGTTAATGTTCAGTTTTTTGTGGGCGCAATTTTGAACGCCCACAAAAAAACCGCGCGTTTATCGCGTTATATAGTATCTTATAGAAAGTATCCCTAGAGTTCAAATTTCTAAACTAAAAGAGACTAAGCCTAAGTTACTTCTTATAACATTAGCTATAACCGACTGAAAATCCCGTCAAAATCGGACCAGCCGTTTTAGAAATTAGCTTGAACAAACAGACATACAGACAAAAATTTTAAAAAAATATTTATAAATGTAAGTACCATGTATACTTTCATATTGTATTATGCATTTAGTGAAAAGCTGTTAATTCGAAATTAAAAATACACAGTTCAATTTAATTTATTTTTATTTGTATAGATAAAATTAAAAATTATTATGCGTCAGAAAAAAATTTATTAACCCTCATAAAAAATCTATATTTATAAAAGAAAGTCGTGTTAGTTACACTACTTATAACTCAAAAACGGCTGAACCGATTTCGCTGAAAATTGGTGGGGAGGTAGCTTAGGACCAGGAAACGGACATAGGATACTTTTTATCCCGGAAAAGGTTCCTACGGGATAACGGGAAGACGCGGGTTAAACCGCGGGGTGCAGCTAGTTACAAATAAAATAAAATAAGAGTTAAAATATACGACATCTACCAACCCACACTTAGCCAGCCTTGTTGATTACGGCCCATAATCTCTCTTAATAGAGGCCAGTGTCCCAGCTGTGGGAACGTAATAGAATAGAAGAAGAGTAGAAGAGTTAAAACTAAACCATTTACATTTCCAGTGCCCTAAAGCACGTTTTGGAGGTGGCAGCGGACATAGCATCGAAGAGTCCCGTCGCAGTGCAAACCACGAAACAGAGCCTTGTCTACTCGCAAAGTAGACCCAACGACGAAGGGTTGGAGCATATTGTAAGTAACACAGTTTTAAATTGAAGAATTCCCACTGCTGAGACTCTGGCCTTCTCTCAGAGAGAGAGTATGGGCTGTAATCTACCACGCGGGCCCAGTGCGGTTGGTAGATGTCGCATGCCCTTGAATGTTGCGTTTCTTGGGCACGACGGTTTCCTCACGATGTTTTCCTTCACCGTTTTGAGCGATGGTAGATCCGCACATAACTTATTAAGTAGGTGGGGATTCGAACTCGGTGTAACTTGTAAGGCGCACGCGTTACCGTTCGGCCACCATCGCTCTCAAAACACCACGCACCATCACATAATGTTAATAATGGTTTATGTATAATGTTACTGTTTTTGTGCCGTTTCTTTCTCTTGTTATTGTGTGCAGTTTTCCCAAATGAAGTCTTTCTCTCTCCTATCTCTTTCTCTCTCTCTCTCGCTCTCTCTCTTTCTCTCTCCTATCTCTTTCTCTCTCTCTCGCTCTCTCTCTTTCTCTCTCCTATCTCTTTCTCTTTCTCTCTCCTATCTCTCTCGCTCTCTCTCCTATCTCTCTCGCTCTCTCTTACTATCTCCTATATCTTTCTCTCTCTCTCTTTCTCTCTCTCTCTCTCTCTTTCTCTCTCCTATATCTCTCTCTCTCGCTCTCTCTCTCTTTCTCTCTCCTATCTCTCTCTCGCTCTCTCCTATCTCTCGCTCTCTCTCTCTCTCTTTCTCTCTCCTATCTCTCTCTCTCGCTCTCTCTCTTATCTCTTTCTTTCTCTCCTATCTCTCTCTCGCTCTCTCTTTCTCTCTCTCGCTCTCTCTTTCTCTCTCCTATCTCTCTCGCTCTCTCTATTTCTCTCTCCTATCTCTTTCTTTCTCTCTCTCTCCTATCTCTCTCTCTTTCTCTCTCCTATCTCTTTCTCTCTCTCTCTCCCATCTCTTTCTCTCTCGTATCTCTCTCTCTCGCTCTCTCTCTTTCTCTCTCCTATCTCTTTCTCTCTCTCTTTCTCTATCTCTCTTTCTCTATCTCTCTTTCTCTCCCTCTCTTTCTCTCTCTCTCTCTCTCGAAATTGAAATAAAGTTGTCAAAAGTGACTTTCTAGTTTCTCCAAAAATTCCGTGTAAATTTTAAGTAAAGTGCCACTACTTTACTTAAACACAAAGGGGGTATACTCCTTGGGTCGGCTTGAAGTTGGGTCACATCATCTCATCATCATTAGTACTTGATATTGGCTAAATACACTAATCGTGCAACCATAAAGAAACATTGTTCCAACCACCATGTTTTGGATGAGAAAAGCTGAGGACCGGGCTCAGTAGCGTACCTTGGGAAAGGCCTATGTCTAGCATTGGACTGATACAGTATAACCGGTCTTCGGCTCTTCTCATCCAACTACTGCCAGCCAAGTCACCGCAAGTCGTTCTCCACCTAGTCGCAAGACGTCCTACACTACGTTTGCCAAGTCGCGGTCTCCACTCAAGAACACGTCTACCCAACGGTTGTCGGTTCTGCGGCTTATAGGACCAGCTAACTGCAACCATACTCTGATAATAATTTTCCCAATTTCCAGCGTCTCCTAAACTCGGCTATGAACCAAGGCGAGGACCTTCCCAAGGCGGCGATGGCGCAGGCCACCAAGGGTCCGCCTCCGGAGTTCGACAACTTGTAAAATGTACGCCTCCTCTTAAATACCACGAAGAGTTCCAGCACCTTAGAGGTCGTCCATCATCACGTGAGGATCGATGGAGGAAGAGTCTTTTTTTACTTCTTACAGGGTAGCGTTTGACCACAAGTCACCTGATGCTAAGTGATGATGTGGTCGAAGGTGGCGCCACGCTTCACCTGGTTTGAGAAATGGCTCTCAAAGGTTTGCTGGAACACACCGATAGGTGTTTGGCGACAGATTCTTAACTTGAGGTTGGTAACTAGCCAGGCGAGCACTAGAGCTCTAATACCAAGGTATGGTTTCATCACGGTGTGTTCTTCCAAAGACAGCTATTATCTTCTAAAATGTCGTGGCATATCACATATATTCGACAAAAATACAGATAGAAAAGTCCTTTAAACTGTTTGGAAAAAGACAAGTGTCAAGTCTTCGTGATTTTCAAATGCTTGCATGACTAGCTACCAGCCTCGAGTTACGAATCTATCGTCAAGCACCTATCGGTGTATTCCAGCAGCCTTACTTCAGAGCCAATTCCCAGTGCAAGTGCAGCGTGGCGGTACTTTCGACCACAACGTCACTTAACATTGGGACTTGTGGTCAAACGCTACCCTGTAAGTAGTAAAAAAAGGTTAATATGAAAAGGTCTAAACCTCACCTTAGTAATGGACGACCTCTTGAGAAACAATTCTAGCTTTAGCACTTTTACCATCTCGGCCGCATCATCACACCAGGTGAGGTAGTGGTCAAACTGTAGTGTTTAGAAAAGTAATTGATCTAGGTACATCAGCGACAAAAGTAGCCGATCACACTCGATTTTCCAAATGTGTATTAGATCAGTACCCCTAATACTTATCAAAGTGGTAAATCGATTGCACAAATTCAAAAAGTTACTCAAAAACTTCGTTGGAATTCGCATACAACGATTTGAAACAACCCAATTTAGTTCCTCCAAGACTCGGTAAGGCGCGCTAAAAAAATATATGGGAGAAAACGAAAACTTTACTGTACAGTAAAGTTTGTTTTTATACAACTTACAAGGTAGCTTTTCACCACAACACAACAAGTTAAGTGATGATGTGGTCGAAGGTTGGTGTTTGAGGTGATGAAGAAAATCGTAAAATTTATTTTTGTGTATAGCGACTAGTCGCTGACCGTTATAGCACTAAGCTACAATCATAATGTAGCGTGGCGCCGCCTTCGACCACATCATCACTTAACATCAGGTGACTTTTGGTCAAATGCTATCCAGCAAGAAATTAAAGTTAAAATAAAACTATGTGAGTTTTTGCGTGAAAGAGTAACAAACATCCATCCATACTCACAACTTTCACGTTTATAATATTAGTAGGATAGGTAAAAATTGTTTCTTTAATTGTTTGAATGTAGGGAGTAATTTCCTAAACCGATTTTGAACATACTTACCCTAATCGAAAGCTACATTATCCCCGAGTGTCATGGGCTATGTTGTATATATCAGTAAAGTAGAGGTTTAAATAATAAATCATTTTTAACCTAATTTTGGTGACTCTATCGCAGCAAATCAAATGTCAACGTGCAATTTTTATTTATACATCCAAAACTTGTGTTTTTCAAGTGATTTAGAGAATTAATAATAAATAATAATGCAATATGTTCTTGTTATTTGCAACATTATTTATAATTAGTTTATGAAAAGGAAATAGTTTAAATAAGGATAAAAATATAATAATATTTGTTTGTATCTGTATGAATCATTACATGTATGTAAGTAATTTAGGTATTAAAGGATTTGGTTTGTATAATAAATTGATTTTATACCTTCTAGATTTTATTTGTTATTTATAAACTTTGTTAAAAAAAACTAGTTTTTCCATTTAATTACATGTTCAGGTTCACCAACCCACTACGTTTCCAATACTGGCACGCATCACAGAAAGCGATAATGGGCCTCGTTGGGCCATGTTGGCGAAAACTTGGCAAATACTGGACAGATTTTTGTGTGGTTTTGGGATTTCATAACTTTTTTTTACTTCTTACAGAGTAGCGTTTGATCACAAGTCACCTGATGTTAAGTGATGATGTGGTCGAAAATGGTGTCACGCTATACCTGGCTTAGGAACCGGCTCTCAAGTGAGGCTGCTCAACTAGGGCTTAAACTTGTCAGTTCTTAAAATATGTTTGCTTAGTTCATCATCATCATTCTCATCACCAGCAGCCTGTGTCAGCCCACTGCTGGACATAGACCTCTCCCAAGAACCCAAAAACATGCATTAAACCCAATTTTCAGTTCTATTCATGAACACCTATTATCGCTTTAGTATTAGGTATTGGTGTCGATTCGGCTTTGCATTCTCTAAAACTAAACTAAACTCAAACTTGGTTTAGTTTTAGAGAATGCAAAGCCGAATCGACACCAATGCCTACCTTAAGTACCTACCTAATTATATTATGAAGAAACATAATTATACCTAACATAAATAGGTATCATATAAATAACTTTTTATATAAGTATGTATATCGTTGTCTAGTACCCATAACAAGTTTCGAGCTTAATTTGGGGCTAGGTCAATATGTGTGCAATGGTCCCCTGATATTTTATTCGAATCCGACACTGAATCTTTCTGAGTGAATTAGAATCGCACTACTGAACCAACGCTTTGCCGCACAAAATCGCATCACAAGGTCCTGCGATGCAGCGTCGTATCGCATCGCATCGCAGTTTTGTGAGGGAGCCCTTTCGTGCCAGCTTTTAAACCAAAAATGTAGCCTTATGACACTCAGGGATAGAGTACCTACAAAGTAGGTCATCAGTTAAACGAATTCTCAAAATCAGGTTAGCATATAGGAAAAAAAAAACATCCAACTGGCGACCCGGTAGCCGAGTTGGCAGTGACCCTGCCTACGAAGCTAGCGGTCCCGGGTTCGAATCCCGGTAAGGGGAAATATATATATGTTTCTTCCGCTGGAACTTTTTTCAGGGATATAAAGTCAAGTAAGTTTAAAATAACCCGTATTAACGATTTCAGTTCCTCCAAGTCTCGGTAAAATTCGCTGAAAAAAATATGTATGGATGGAAACGAAAACTTTTATAGTTTTTGTAAACTATCAAAACCTGTACTAGGGGTACTGATCATTAAATATTGTATATCTATAATCTATATACTGTTACTGTTTTTTGCCACAAAACGTCACCAGCTCAGCATGACATAGTAGCCTATGTGTTAATCCAGAGTAGGTATAAGCCATCTCCAAAGTTCAGTAGTTTTTGCGTGAAAGAGCAACAAGCATACATAAATACTCACAAATTTTCGCGTATATAATATAAAGTAGGATAAGTATATCCACTCTACATATAGCTGCTTAGCTAGGTAGAAATTTCCATTATACTGCGGTCTCGCCCCCCCCCCCCCACCCCCACCGGGTATTGCGAAATAGCTGCTATGACGTCATAAATCATATGACCTAGATTCAGGTCACAGTGTTTAAGGCGCAGCTGAACGTCACTAGCCCCGGACACACCTCTATGACGATGGGGATTTCAAACCAATGTCCTACATAACGTTTGGTCATAAGTCATGTAACGCTAATACTATTCAGCGCCGGTTTTATGAACGTCCGTTAGTTATAGACTTTGGTGTCGATTCAAATGTTTTTTATTCAATAGATACACTGTGATCACTTTAAAACGTCAATCTTAAAACTAGCTACGCCTGTTCCAACTGGCAAAGGAACAGGCAAGAAACGCCTGGCATTGCAGCAAGTTCACTACAATCCCAAGCTTTTTTGTCATTTATTAGATAGAGTTAACTCTTTATAAGTACTCTCTACTCTTACTCTATTCTCTCTACTTTCTTTTTTTGGTACAGTCAACGACAAAATTCGCTGAACATCACACTTTTTTTTATCATCCCCATCATCTTAGACACCAATTTTCGACCTCATCATCACCTAAAATCAGGTATGTTATGTTGTGGTCAGAATGATACCATGTAGAATGTAAAAAAAACAATAATCATTACTGATTTGAAACACATTTGGAAAATCGGGAACGATCATCTACTTTTGTCGTTGACTGTACAGTGTACACAGATTAATTTAAAACTAAATCTACAATAAAACTTACCTAATAGTAAGAGTTACAAAGTAAACAGTTTTTTGCTCAAATCAATCTCCTCCAGATAACTCAAAAGCGTAAATATAATACAAAACTATATGAACGCTTGTATACAGAAAATGAGCGATTGTGGCGAAACGGTAACCGCGTGTGCTTTACAACGCGCCGACACCGAGTTCGAATCCTCTCGGCCCCGCACCTATGACTAAGTTATATATTATGCGGATTTACCATCGCTCAAAAACGATGAAGGGAAACATCGTGAGGAAACCGGCGTGTCCAAGAACCGCAACATTCATTGGCATGCGACATCTAAATAATTTGATAATAATGTTGATTTTAATGACTTAATTTAAGTAGGGCCGAGTTCCAAAGCGTGAAACGGAATGACAAAGAAAATGCGGAGTGCGTTCAAAACATTCAAACATCGAGTAAGGTAAAAAATGTCCTAAGAAACTCCGAAGTTAAAAATTTTATATATTTTTTTTCTATTTTTTTTCGTATATAGATCGTTTTCATACGACCTCGGGTCCGTTTTGCCCATTGTTCTTTAATCTGAAAAATAAAATTAATCTGGTATTTCTGGCCCTAAAGCTAGATTTGTTCCGCATTTTCTGCAGGAACTTGAGTAATTTATTTCAGGTTAAAGTGCTAGTTTAAAATATAGTAGTGTCCTATCTGAAAATGTCCATTAGCCTAATAAAAAAAAAAAAAACGTTAGTAACCTGCTAAATTACACGGAGAAAAAAGACCTTCCGAAATACCGATTTCCTTCTAAGTCAAAATTGGATTTGTTATTCAGAAGGAAATCTAAGGTAAAAAAGGGAAGAAATCCGTCTGGGAAGGTAAGACTCTGAAGGAAAGTCCGAATTTTTTTCTCAGTGTAGTTAGATTTTACAAAATGCGGTCCTTCAAGATGGGTGTGAAAAGAGTTCTTATGACTCGGCAACGCTTCTAGTTTTGCATAATCTCCATGGGAGACAGGATGGTGGTCGCTAACCATCAGTCAGGTCGTCAGCTTGTTTGCCAGACAATACATAAAATAAAATTGTTGGCCGTATTAAAATACCCTTTCAAAAATCCTAATGTCGAATAATGTTTAAAAAAATGTGTAAGATATTTCTTTCCACTGCTTTTTTTTTATATAACGTATTAAAAAATCATTGTTCATCCTATTTAGAAGCACTGTAAAACTCATATACGGCCATAGCTACCGCACCAACCCCTCTCCTATAAAAAAAAAACATTTTGGACGCCGTCATCCAATATGTGTCAATCAATAAAGTGAAATTGTTAATGTAGGTCAGTCCCATTCACAAACGCTGCCTCGAAGTTACAATGTTAAAGGTATGACTGCAAAATGTAATTATACCTTGAAACGTAGCTTCTAAGTATATTAAATAAATCCAAAAACCGTTTTATAAGACATAATATAGAATTAGAAAAAAACAATTGTACATTTTTTTTAATTAACCATGTAGTGTTTGACACAAACGTTTTTTAATATAAATATCTAGTCTATAGTCATTTTAAGTATTATTAGTTTTGTAGCTAATTAACCTGCTTAGATTTATTAATTAACTTTGTATCCTTACTTACTTTAAGTAAAACAGCCTCTAAGTATAGATAATAAGTTAAAATCAAAAAATCTTCATTTAAGAAGTGTATAATTTAGAGTTTTAAGTAAATCTAGAAGACACAAAAAAAAAATTCTGCAACTGTAAAAAAATACAAAACTTAAAAAAAAATTGTTACATCAATGTAAAATGTCCGTTGACGTCACGACAACCCAACTACGTCATTGCAACCAGCTATTAACAAAGAAAATCAGGTAACCTAGTTTACGGAGGCTTGCATTTACGTCTACTGCGAATGACCTGCCCAAATATAGAGCATCTATAAATAGAACCCGGGGGCCCGTATGCAAGCGCCTCCCGTGAATGGCCCAACAACCTGCATCTAGGCCACGTTGCAATGATCTGACCTATTTATTTTTCAATGGGAGGTTGCATGAACGGGGATGGGCCCATTGCGAGCTCCGCTTCATTCAGTAACAGCCGAACCCTCGAGGGCGACGTGACCCACTTCCGCACTCCGCACCTCGTCGAGCAAAATTCGCAAAATTCGTGACAAATACCGTGCATAAATAGTTTTTTTCGCGTTTAATTACATATAGTTGTACCAGTGAAAAAACTCGCGTTAAAAATATTTAAAGCAAGCAAAGGGGGTGCGAAATTAAGTGAGCCGGCTGTGTGATGTTTCAAATACCCCGCCATTTGCGCCCCTTTGTCTAGTTAGCGCTGCGATTGGTAACTGCGCAGGTACGATCTCTTCCATTGGCCAGAACGTCACAGTGCGCGGCGCAGACCAATAGCTTCTCTAGTTCTCGTAATTCTGCGCGACAGATACGCCACCTGTCGCGCGACCGCACCGCGTTCATTGAATAACCCGCCCGGACTGTTTTATTGACGCAAGCGCACTGAGGCCCAACAAAGGGCCGAAATAAGAACGGTTCGTAAGTGAATCTGATGTATTTATGTCATAAAAATGGTGAAATCTGTGAAGTGGCGAGTAGAAATTAGGATATTCGACGTGTCGAATCATGACCGAGGCATCTGAAAAGTAAGTAATGTGTTTGTTACTCAGATTTTTTTGTTCCGTGCTTCGCCCTGTGCGAGCTAGGTAGGGCCTTACCCCGGCCATTTTCCATAGCACACGTTATTGCTATTTACTACAGCGTTGGAAGCTTGCGGCTCTCAACGCTATCCTCGGCCAGTTCTAAATTATCAATGACGGCTGTGTTTAGTGATAAAAATGCATACGATTAGTTCGTGACCGCCGCCCTTAGGTCAGCCCTATGCCCCTGTGTATAGCTGTTATAATCAATGACTTCGCCGTTCATTCACAATAAAGTGGGCAACTCCTTTCGGGGTCAAATTCCCACAATACATTGTTTTACTAATTGGGTATGTGATGACGATAATGTCGTCCTTGATATTTTCGCGCATTAAAAAACAACTGGTCGGTCGAGGCACTTATCAAAACAGATGAATGACTAAATTGCGATCGATAAACATTTTTTAAATTAATTTCTTGCTTACGCAAAATTGTGCATAATCCCGTCCCTTATTTTGGTGGGCCTAAGAAAATTATTTGTAAACGTTTATGATTAGGTTTTTTAAGGTTCAAATTCATTTTAATTTAATTTAAATAACGTTTTAAAATAGCCAGTCTTTAATGGTACTTATTTTAAGAGTTATTTGAGATAATGAAGAGTACTTAAAAATTTAATAAACAATTTGTGTGTGCAGTGCTAAACCGTCAGCACTTTTAGGGTTCCGTAGCCAAATGGCAATAAACGGAACCCTTATACATTCGTCATTAACATAATAAAATAAAATTAATGAAATTTATTTTATTGTGATAAAAACGATTAACACCAATGTCATGTCGGCCTGTCTGTCTGTCTGTCCGTCCGTATGTTGTTTGCACGTTGTGTCTTTCTATCATTGGACTTCTTACACCATTTCCAAGTTTATTGTTTTCTTTTATTTATGCTTGATAGTGATAGGTACACGGAGAAAAAAGACCTTCCGAAATACCGTTTTCCTTCTGAGTCAAAAGGAAAGGACTTGTAACTCAGAAGGAGAACTAATCCCTTACTTATTATAAATGCGAAAGTAACTCTGTCTGTGTCTGTTACGCTTTCACGCCTAAACTACTGAACCGATTTAAATGAAACTTGGTACGGAGATAGTTTGAACCCTGAGGAAGGACATAGGATACTTTTTATCGCGATAAACTGTAGCCCACGCGGGTGAAACCGCGGGGAACGGCTAGTAAAAAATAAGCAAAGAATTGGACTTGGAAGGTAAAGACTCAGAAGGGAGGTCAGAATTTTTTCTCAGTGTAAAAGTTTGTTGGAAAACCAAATGAATAAAATAAAATAAATAAATCAAGTTTACACCAGCGCTTTTTCCGTTATACTTAGATACTAGGTACCTTTACTACCTTTACTACCTTACTACCTTACTACCTTTACTACCTTACTACCCTTACTACCTTTACTACCTTTATCCGCAATAACTTTTTTACTATCCTAAGTTAATTTACAGATGTAATTTTTTTTTTAACCTATACTGTCCCACTGCTGGGCAAAGGTCTCCCCCATAGAGATATCTAGATAGAGATATCTGGAAGGAAGGGGATAGATATAATTACTATTTATTTAATTTACTGTTAATTTACTTTTACTCTTTTTTTTTTACTTTTTATTTGCTGGATTAATTAATATCCAGCATTCTAAGCTATGTCCATTCCAAATTTCATTCAAATCCATCCAGCCATTTCGGCGTAAATAGAACATGCACAATTTTTCGAATTCTCTGATTGTGGACCTAATTAAGGTGCTAATTACCTACGTAGGTATTGCAAATTTAATTTAATAAGATTAAATTAGTGAAAATGAAATGAAATATAATTTATTTGTCCGAAACACGGTTTAGATCAGATGTTAACTTTGATTATTGCTCAGCGTGCTTCAGTAGTGCTTAATAAGTTACTTAGTTGCACAATTCTTTAAAGAACACCAAACAATATTGAATCAGATAATTAGAATTAGGTATTTTACTACACAAGTTAAAGGTTATTAAGATAATGAGTAGAAATTCCATAAACACGTCATTACTACAGTAGTAATGTATTATTTAGGGAGATGGTGGCCGAACGGTTTGGCGTGCGACTTACAAGACGCCGACACCGAGTTCGAATCCTCTCGGCCTCGTACCTATGACTTAGGTAATAAGTTATGTGCGGATTTGCCATCGCTCAAAACGGTGAAGGAAAACATCGCGAGGAAACCGGCATGCCCAAGAACTGCAACATTTTCAAGGGCATGTGACATCTACCAACCCGCACTGGGCCAGCGTGGTAGATTATAGCCCATACTCTCTGAGAGAAGGCCAGAGTCCCAGCAGTGGGAACGTGGAAGGCTGATAATGATGAAAAGACTAGCTGTGCCCCGCGGTTTCACCCGCTTGGAGGTGACCACAGTATTTGTATTAAGTACTATAAAACATGACCTCTAAAGACACTCAGGAATAAAATAGTAGAATTACTAGTTGCGCCTCGCGGTTTCACCCGTGTCTTCCCGTTATCCCGCAGGAACCTTTTTCCGGGATAAAAAGTAGCCTATGTGCTAATCCTGGGTATAAGCTATCTCCATTCCAAATTTTACTCAAATCCATTCAGTAGTTTTTGCGTGAAAGAGCAACAAACACACCTTCTCACAAACTTTTATAATATTAGTAGGAGAGGATACCTACTTAAGACAATTAGCCACCTACTTAACCTCGCATAATTAGTCAATAGCTTCGTTTTTGGTCTGAAGAAGACCGACCTTATTAAAGATTAGTCAGTTTGCCGAAAGAATTACATCACGGGTAGTGGTATATTATGGTACTTAACGCCAGAAATTAATAATCAATCCTGATCCGTTATCCGTGGTTTTGGATCGATATGTCATTTATATATTATTTATTTACATTATATTATATTGGACGGCGAAAGCCAATTACCGAAATAATTCATCAAAAATAAAAAATAAAAAATATAACAACCATAATGGAAAAACAAAATTAACAATAATAAATAGGTCAAAAACAAAACAATATAAAAATAAATCATATACAATTTCAAGGAATAAAAATAAACAAAAAACAATTGTCATATCATATTAGTAGTAATTTGTCAAGCCCTAGTACTAAAATGATATATTATGACATGAAATATCGATCCAAAACCGCGGATAACGGATCAGGATCGATTATTAATTTCGGGGGTAAACGTGACACATAGTGTGACAAGGGTTGCCAGATGTCCGGTTTTCGACCGGACAGTCCGGATTTCTATATTGTATGTCCAGTCGAGAAAATCTTGGTGAACTTGACAAAAGATTGTCCGGTTTTAGTACAAATTACGCCAATAACAGGCGAAAGAAATCGTCTTACCGTAATTACTGTAAAAAGTGGTGCACTGAAATCAAAGATACCATCAAATTAAAAAGATGCATCGCTCTATATGAAGTTTTATAAATGTTTCCTTCGACACATACACCACTTACATACACGCACACATAGTCACACACACTCTCACACACACACACACACACACACACACACACACACACACACACACACACTCTTACTTACCTACCCTTAATTTAGATTTTATTGTAATTTGTGTAATCCTATTTTGGCCTTAATGTATAACAAATGTTTGTCTACTTTTATAATTAAAACGCTGTTGGATTACCTAAATAAATAAAATAAAAAAATAAAATAAAATCTCAAGCAATAAAAACTTATTAAAAGCAGTGAAATCGAGTACTAAATATCTTTTTTTTTATGGCAATTGTGAAACATTACTGCCATCATCATGTCAGTCAGAATGATATAAAAAGTGTTATTATAATAAAAGGAATTGGAATTTTGAATTTTGAACTAAAAAAGGGAAATGAAAAATACCTAAAAAATAGAAAAAATAACACAAAACAAGTCAAGCTAATAAAAGTGTTTTAAAAATATAAGCAAAAGAAGAAGAGGCATGAAATATAAATGAATTATTATATTCAAGATATACATATCATATTAAAAATTACAGTTTAATGTTATTTACAGCAACAAAAGACGAAATTAAATCTATGGATGAAGGGTTTATACTACATAAAATATTATCTATATGTACAGGGAATGGGAATTTATGGTGAATTAACAATGAGAATAACAAGCTATGATCAAAGTTGGGGCAAGAAAAAATAATATGATTTAGGTCGGCTTCATCCAAATACTAAATATCTGAAAAAGTAGATTGACTCTTATTCGAGCATTCGATATCTGTCAGTACCTAAATAAAAATTAAAAAGAACAAGTGTGTGCGTGTAACCTTTACGCGCGATTGAAGTAAAACTTCTTTGGCGTTGACGGCATATATTAAACACACAAAAAACACTGAAATGATTAAATATTAACTTAAATAATAAATATCATATTATAATTTAATTATTTTTATTATTCATGTGCTTTACAAAGATTATTCCAATGTTATATTAATATTAAATTATTCATTCGAAACAGTACTTGAATGTCATCATAATTTCTTAGATTTTTTTGACACATCTGGCTACCCTAATTGTTAGACGGTGCTAGCTTGTTGGAAAGCTCCCACTCCCACTGACTATCTGTGACTACATGAACGACGCGTTTGAAATCTACGCACCTAGCTATAGAACACGAGGTCATGAGCATTTCATTCACGAAGCGCTTCGAAGGCTGTACACAAGGACGCACCGTTACATCTACCGCTTGTTTGTACGGTATAGAATAGAATAGAAGCTTTATTTGATAAAAAAGTGTTTTAAAAATATGAGCAGTTGAACGTTTTTAAGCATGGATGTAAGGATGTTTGTTACTCTTTCACGCAAAAACTACTGAACGGATTTGAGTGAAATTTGCAATGGAGATAGCTTATATCCTGGCTACTTTTTGTCCCGGAAAAAGGTTCCTGCGGGATAACGGGAAGACGTGGGAGAAACAGTGGCACGCAAAAATCAACTATTAGGTACCTACGTCATGCAAAATTAATTAATTATTCTTTTTTTTTAATATTTTTATTAGCTACGTTTCAAACGTTTTTTATTACCGAAAGCTCTAGCTCATTGCTGGATTCGAACCCACGGCCTATACGGATCGCAACTACCACTGAGCCATCATCGCTTAGAAATTTCTTTATGTCATGTAACTTTAAAAATAGTTGCAATTTGCAACTCAGTTCATCCCTTTACGAGGTAAAATACCAACCCTTTTTGTAACCGACACCCTTCTAGGGCTCACTGGGGCAGATCAGGGTGCAGCGACGTGAAATAGGGTGCAAACTACACTTATGGGTGGTACAGTTAGCGGCAAAAGTTGCTGATCACGACCAATTTTAGGCAAAGAAACATATATTGAACATACATACTCGAGGACTCTGCTGCTAGCTAGGGCCTTTGATACGGACGTTGCAAGCACTGAATCGAGTTGCCGAGAAAACCATAAAAAAATAATAATTAGAAATTATTTAATTTTATCAAATTAGACTATTGATTAATTATTTGACGACCGATGTGGCGCAATGGGCGGATAGCCGACTGTGCACTGACAAAAATAATCTGACTTTCCTTCTGAGTCTTACCTTCCAAGACCGATTCCTTCCTTATTTTACCATAGTTTTCCTTATAAAGCACAATTCCTTCTCTTTTGACTCTGAAGGAAAATGGTATTTCGGAAGTCCTTTTTTCTCCGTGTGAAGCGTGAGGTCGCGGGTTCGATTCCCGCAACAGGACAAATATTTGTGCATTGAAAAAAAAAAGCGCAAGTATTTGTTCTGTGTCTGGGTGTTGTGGATCCCCGATCCTCGTAGTTTCTGATACCCTAGATACGACATCTTGGACCGATTTTAATCAAACATAGTTAAAAACACTCGCCCGTAACTCACCTTTCGTACGAAAAAAAAACTAAATTGAAATCGCTTCATCCGTTCGCGAGCTACGGTGCCACAGACAGACAGACAGACACGTCAAACTTATAACACCCCTCTTTTTGCGTCGGGGGTTTAAAAAACCGGAACTTAGCCGGGTTTTTCATGCATACATAAATACATGTAAATCGTTGTCTAGTAGGTACCCATAATACAATTTTCGTGGGGCTAGGACAATTTGTGTGCAATGGCCGGATATTTGTTTTTCTACAACTTTGTTTCTAATAAGACTATTGTGTTGTTCCAGTGCCTACTTGGTGCGCGTGCGAGCGCAGGTGATGTGCCGCGACGAGGGCACGGGGGGGTGGGTCGCGCTCGGGGGCGGCGGCCTCGCCGACGTCATGGTCGGCAAGCGATTACATCCGCTCTCCGGTGAGGACACTTACACCCTGTATAGTTGGTTTAACTCAACCTGTACAATTGTTTTTACTCACCCTGTATTAATTGTTTTTACTCACCCCGTATAATCACTTTAATAACAGAACTAGTAAAGCTGGAGTGTTAGAAAATAACCTGTTTTCCGTTTTTTGAGGTTATGGTTCCATCAATGAAGGAAAAAGGCATGGAGAAGGCAATTGGAAAACTTTGCAGGATGATGTTTTAGGGATCAAGCATGGCTCTAAAAAGCCGTAAAAAGTAAATTTACACTAATGATGTAATCACTTTAGTAAAGCTGGAGTGTTATAAAACCATCTGTCTTCTAACATTATGAGGTTATGGTCCCCATCAATGAAGGGAAAAGATATGGATTTCGGGTCAAGATTCGGGTTTAGCTCCCTTCTAGGAATTCTTCCATGTCTTGTTCTTAACTGGTCATCAACTCATCATGCCATATGGTAAAAAAAAACCTTTAGCTTTACTCTTACTTCCCCTGTGTCATGACTGAGTGTGTGTGTCACTTTAATAATATGACTAACGGAGCTGGAGTGTTAGAATACCATCTGTCTTTGAACATTTTCTATCAAATGATTTTTATAGGTTATGGTCCCCATACCGTATAGTAAGAAAACCAGTAGCCTACTTATTTTTACTACCTCTGTAGGTTTTTAATTACACGACTCATACATTTTAAAATAAAATAAAATAAAAATTTTCTTCTGTCTGTGGTTTGGCCTGTCAAAATGGCGACTTTTCCCCCCCAATAATGTGAGTTTAGAGGTTATGGTCCCATACTTTACTGGATACGTATTCCGCAGACGGCAGCGACACCAACGGCGACGCGATATCTTCGTCTGCACTCGCACCAACGCACGAGTACTACATCCACGGGAAACGGATCAGCGATAATATGGTAAGGAGTTCATTAATCCTACTATCTTCTTCTCATATATATATATATAAAAACTAGCTGTTCCCCGCGTGGGCTACAGCTTTATGCATGCAATGTCTCAGCCCGATCGGTTCAAAATTGACAAAGTTTCATACAAACTTTCATCCCCTATTTTATCCCCTTGGGGGTAGAATTAATCAAAATCCTTTCTTAGCGGATGCCTACGTCATAACATCTATCTGCATGCAAAATTTCAGCCCGATCCGTCCAGTGGTTTGGACTGTGCGTTGATAGATCACTATGTCAGTCAGTCACCTTTGAGTTATATACGAGCATAGAATTTGTCTTATAATTCTATGTATACGAGTATAATTATTTAGATATGATCACTTTAAAACGTCAAACTTAAGACTAGCTACGACTGTTACAACCTCCTTACGCAGCCAAAAGAACCGGCAAGAAACGCCCGGCAGGTAATTTTTTGGGCGCGATCACATTTCCCACTTTAGTCTAGGTGTAGCGTGGCGCCATCTTCGACCTCATCGTCACTTTACATCAGGTGACATGTGGTCAAACGCTACCCTGTAACTAGAAAAAAAAACTCGCTACTAATTAATTAAATTGGAGCAAGTTCACCACATACAATCCCAAGCGTTTTTTTGTCATCTAAATAGTCCGACTTTCCAGGTTGTCCTCGAATGCACAATAAAGAAGGATTTCCAGTACAACAAGGTGATGCCCACGTTCCACCACTGGGTGACTGACGAGAAGAGGTTCGGCCTCACATTCCAGACGGCGGCGGACGCTCGCGCCTTCGACAAGGGAGTCAGAACAGCTGTCGAGGAGTTGCTGGACGGTGAGTTGTGACCTAACAAGTACAATTACCTAAAAAAAACCGACCTCAGTTTCCCCTGGATTCTCTAAGATGCCATCATCAGATCCCGGTTTCCTTATCATGGCACCACCCATAAGATATCTACTTTCCACGAAAAAGGAATCATCTAAATCGGTTCATAAACGACGAAGTTATCCGCGGACACACATAAAAAATGTTTTTATATACGGTGGAATTGAGAAACCTCCTTTTAGAAGTCGGTTAATTAGTTATGTGCGGATGTACCATCGCTCAAAATGGTGAAGGAAAACATCTTGAGGAAACCGGCGTGTCCAAGAACTGCAACATTCAAGGGCATGCGACATCTACCAACCCGCACTGGGCCCGCGTGGTAGATTACGGCCCATAATCTCTCTCTGGGAGAAGGCCAGAGTCCCAGCAGTGGGAACGTAGTAGTAGTTGATGAGACCTTAGAATCTTGTTAGAGATATAGCTGAAAGCACTGAGAAAGAAATTCTGGCTTTCCTAGTTTTTTTCCTCTACGTGTTCTGTACGACCTCGCTTCATACCAAGTTTTATGACTCTAGGTTAGTGGTTCCCAATTAGTTTTTGCTTCGTACCACTTCAAAAACAACCTCATACCTGCGTACCCCTTATTGTAGCAATCACACCAATATTATAAATGCGAAAGTTTGTGAGTGTGCGTGTGTATGTTGGTTACTTCTTCACGCTCAAACGCCTAGACCAATTTTGATGAAATTTGATATACAGGTAGTTGACACTCTAGATTAACAGGTAGGCTACTTAAACCGCGGGTAACACCGCGGGGCACAGCTAGTAAAATGATATTTTGGACATTGTTCTTGTTTATACTGATAGCCGCACGTACCCCTTGATGAAACTTCACGTACCCCTGGGGGTACGCGTACCACTAATTGGGAAACACTGCTGTAGGTGAATGGGACCTTATAGGTTTTGATTCAATCAATCAATCAATATAATTTATTTGCATAAACATGGGGTACACAATAAAGGGTGATAAAACGAAATAGTTAGATCGCCATATTTTGACCTTTCGGTGTGCAAATTGGGTTGCAATATAATAACAGCTTAAGTACCTACATTAAATTATAAATTTTCCATGCATGAATTATAATAAAATCTATAGCAGTTACAATTATAACAGTTAACAATAAATCTAAATGTCTAGGAATAAAGCTATGTCAAATGAAAAGATTATATATTATACATATAAGTAAATTATTAGAGTCAGATCGCAATAAAGTGCCAATTGAGTTGAGCAGTAATTACAGTTTCTAGATCATTAGATGTCATGCATGCATTATTAAATTCAATTCTATCAAACAGCCAAAACTGATATACTTATTATAAAAGTATGTCAATAAGCAGTAAAAAATAATAATAATAAGTTACATATATTAATATTATGTCAATTCGTATTCTTCAATAAATTCATTAATTGTATAATATGCCTTATTGGTAAGAAACTCTTTTAATTTATTTTTAAAAATATGAATTGAGTTAACTTCTTTTATATTTTGGGGTAGTTTATTGTAAATTTTAACCCTCATATTAAGAATACTTTTATTGTACATAGTCGTTTTACAGATAGGACCTATAAGCCTGTTTTTATGCCTTTTTGAATTGAAAGTCTCATATTCTTCAAGATCTCTTCTCACTAGCAGGGCAGCATTCCATTGTGAAATCGCAAAATGTGAGAAAATATGCGATATAAACGGCCATATCTTTTGATCGTTCTTACAGCTGAAAGAAACTGTAGAGCTGAGTATTTGATATTTCAACTCGATACCTCAACGCATTGTTGAAAACCTAAAGCTTTTAATAGATCATAAGTCTTAATTATATTTCTTGAACTAATTTATCTAATGTGCTCTCATTTTTGCCTCCTCTCTACCGTATACTGGATTCCTTCATGGTAAGTATTATTTATAGTATGTTGTCCCTATTAGTTTTTTTTGACGTGACAACGTCTTATAATTCGATAGAGCCGGCTGCACGCACGAAAAAACATGACTCATGCGGCGTTACCTCGCTCTGAGGCGTTCCATGTAAGGCTTGAAGCGCAAGCGAGAGCGCGGAACGAGCGACAAAGAAGCACAATCGGCCAATCGACGTTGTCACGTCAGTAAAACTATCGTCAGTAAACCGACTTTACAGACAACCAATTTTTTTACTAGCTTGAGAACCGATAACCGTTGGGGCAACGTGAAGATGCCCCAAGCTATGGTTTCATTGGATGTTTTAAATCTATCTACGATGATGATGACGTCAGCTATAGCATCATTCTTGCCCGTCCGCAGGTCTGGGTGGGGCGTGGCCATCGCTTCACGCCTACAAACAACACAACCCAGCACCCAAAGAGGATGATGAAGAGAATAACATCTTCGAGGTATTTATCTTTGCCTTTACCTTTACCTTTATCTATGCTTTTACCATTGCCTTTACCTTTACCTTGTCCTCTACATTCACCCTTGCCGTTCATCTTTGCTTTTCCCTTTGCCTTTACTTTTGCCTTTACCTTTGCCTTTACCTTTGCCTTTACCTTTGCCTTTGCCTTTACCTTTGCCTTTACCTTTGCCTTTACCTTTGCCTTTACTTTTGCCTTTACCTTTGACTTTGCCTTTACCTTTGCCTTTACGTTTACCATTGGCTTTTTCTTTTCATTTACTTTTGCCATTGACTTTACCTATGCCTTGGATAATTCTAGAATTTAAAAGTATTTCTAATTATAAAATCACGTGTACGTCTCGAAGCTCGTTAGTCCGAGAAGTCTATCTAAATTCTAATTGTAAACAGATTGTGAGAGGCAGCACTGCAATGCTTTACTCATATTTGCAGTGCCTAAACATACCATGCTCATCGTGCTCCAGTACCGACAGATCTTTCTAATTGTTTAAAGCTATATAATATGTGAATATGTGAGAGGCAGCACTGCAATGCTATTCGCATAATTGCAGTGCCGCACCCTGCCATGCACGTCTCGCTCCAACACCATGAACTCTAATTGGTTCTCTTTGTAAATACTCGAAGCTGTATAAATTGCAAGTTTTTCAGAGGCAGCACTGCAATACTATTCCCATAATTGCAGTGCCTGACCTGCTCGTCGCGCTCCAGCACCCTAAACTCTATCTAATTGTTTATACTCGTAGCCGTATCTATTGTAACTTTGTCCGAGGTAGCACTGCAATGCTATTCCCACAATTGCAGTGCTTGAACCTGCCGTGCTCGTCCCGCTCCAGCTCCGAGAACTCCAGTGCAGGCCGCCTGCGGGACTCCCGCGACCAGACGCCCATCCTGTGCGCCATCGCGCTACCTGAACATAGAACTGGTATGTACCTACCTGTACCCAGTCACTGAACAATTACACATTTTTCGATTCTCTTAACCATCATAAATACCAACTTTCGACCGAATCATCAAAAAAAGTGTTTGGGAGGAATGATTGTTGATGCTTACCTAAATGAAATTTGGGATTCATACATATTTTAACAGAATCAATTTTAATTTATTTCTCCAAATCCACACATCTTTAGACGCTTTACAGCGAAAGTTTATTTTGGACGCTGACTTTTAAATCAAGCTAAATATTGCCATTTTTAATCTATAACTATGATTGTAAACAATCTAAAATGACTGAGTATTTGCCTTACAGAATCAAAGAAGTTCGAAGCGCACTATGACGACAAAATGGGTGTGGTCGACACCGACCCCGACCGCTGTCCCTACGTACATCTGTCCCCTGTAAGTATTCACGACTAAACTTTCGCCTTGTGCACAAAGGAGGTTTCGCCTCGTGATGAAAAGAAGTTGAGCCTCTTGCACCAAAGAGGTTTTGCCTTATGCTCTTAAGTTGTGTGGCACAAAAGAGGTTTCGCCTCGTGCACAAAAAAGTTTCACCTTGTGCACAAAAGAGATTGCGCTTTGTACTGAAAAAAAAGTTTCGCCTCGTACACTAAAAAGGTTTCGTGTTATGTTCTAAATAATTTTTGTAGGACAAAAGAGGTTTTGCCTCGTGCACTAAAAAGGTTTTACCTCGTGCACTCAAAAGTTTTTGCCTCATGCACTCGAAAGTTTTCCCCCTGATGCACTCAACAGTTCCCCGTTCACTCCAGGTGCACGAGTACACGTACCCCCGGGTGGACTGCGCTTTGTACTGAAAAAAAAGTTTCGCCTCGTACACTAAAGAGGTTTCGAGTTATGTTCTAAATAAATTTTGTAGGACAAAAGAGGTTTTGCCTCGTGCACTAAAAAGGTTTTACCTCGTGCACTCAAAAGTTTTCGCCTCGTGCACTCGAAAGTTTTCGCCTCATGCACTCAACAGTTCCCCGTTCACTCCAGGTGCACGAGTACACGTACCCCCGGGTGGACTCCGGCGTCATCACCACGGAGAAGTCATCACCTAACACCAACGCGCCGTCACTCAATCGGGACTCAGGTGCGTGAGGACTTAAGTGACATACCGTCTGTTCATCATCATCATCATAGATAGATAGATAGATTAACTCCTTACCGCGTACCTTTGAATGTTGCAGTTCTTGGACATGCCGGTTTCCTCACGATGTTTTCCTTCACCATTTTGAGCGATGGTAAAATCCGCACGTAACTTTATTTAGTCATAGGTGCGGGGCCGAGAGGATTCTAATTCGATGTCGGGATGTCTATAATATATGGTTATTGTATTCCAGATTCAATAAAAAAGTGTCCGTACGACGGTCCCCCGGAGCTGCCCTACAAAAGATCTACGGAACCATTCCAGGCGCGCATCAAATGCAGGTATAGAACAATATTATTTTGTACTAGTTGCGCCCCGCGTCCCGTTATCCCGCAGGAACCCTTTTCCGGGATAGAAAGTAGCCCATGTGTTAACCCAGGGTATAGGCTATCTTCATTCCAAATTTCATCCAGATCCGTTGAGTAGTTTTTGTGTGAAAGAGTAATAACAAACATACATACATAGTCACAAACGTTGTCCTTATGATCAAACGTCATGGAATCATGTCCTCTTAATGGCCAAATTATCCTGCTTCTGTTATCATACACGTCACTTAACATCAGGTGACTTGTGGTCAAACGCTACCCTGTAAATAATAAAAAAAAAAAAAAAAAAAAAAAAACATATAACGGCCTGTATTAATTGTAGGTACTTATGGCCAAATTGTTCTATTTAATATAAACTAGCAAACCCGGCGAACTCCGTTTCGCCACCAGATGGCTTCGTTTTATGTAACATTTCGTTTGGTAAAAAAAGAAGAAATTTTTTTTTTTTAACCATGCAAATGATAAATTTGTCCTTGTATCTGTAATTGCAAACAATCATTTGTTGAAGAATACGGTGTAGTACATGCTATGTATCAGAGATGGCGCTGTATGTGAAAAGATATTCCCGCTTTTCTGTTGAAATTTTTCCTGAATTTTCTTTGCTATAAACCTCCCGGAGCCCGAGACTTTTCCAACGAATGCAAAACCGTGGAAATCGGTTCGTGCGTTCTGGAGTTATAGCGTCAGGAAGGAAAACCCGACTTATTTTTATATAATAGATTAACGGCACGGACTAATTGTCGGTACGGACCTAAATTCATTATCCTGATGGCCAAAATAGGTGTTTTTTTAATTTATTTAATAGCCTAGTTTTAATGTCCTTGTGGCAAAGTTGTATGTACTGCATTTTTATTTAATGGTCTGGACAATTGTCCTTATGGCCAAATCTTCCTGCTTTTGTTTTAATTTGTTGGCCTGGACTCACTGTCCTTACGGCCAAATAGTACTGCAAGTAGTAAGTAAGTGTCCCACCTCCTACAGACACTGCCACGAGGGGTAGTGATTTAATGGCCTGGACTCACTGTCCTTAAGCCGGATTTACATTACGAAATTAGTGGCTTGAAATTAGTTTTCATAACACTAATTTGACCAGTAATTTCACGTGTAAACGTTCAGTTTTACAATGCATGCATTACTTTTGTGACACTGGAGTAGTTTCGTGCTATGCGCATATTTTTTGTAACTAATTTCATCATGTAAATGCGACGCGAAACTAGTGTCGCGATAGCATCCGCGCAGAGTGGACGTGTGGACGTAAAATACAGCTTTGATTTTGACAGAGTCATTACCTCCGCGCTACTGATAATTTCACGACACTATAATTTAAACGAAAGAAGTTTCACATGTGCTAAAATTAGTTTCTCGAAACTAGTTTTATCATGCATGACACTTGTTTCGTAATGTAAATCCGGTTTATGGCCAAATAGTACTTACTGCAAGTAGTAAGTAAGTGTCCTCCTACAGACACTGCCATGAGTGGTAGTGATTTAATGGCCTGGACTCACTGTCCTTATGGCCAAATAGTACTGCAAGTAGTAAGTAAGTGTCCTCCTACAGACACTGCCACGAGTGGTAGTGATTTAATGGCCTGGACTCACTGTCCTTATGGCCAAATAGTACTGCAAGTAGTAAGTAAGTGTCCCTCCTCCTACAGAAACTGCCACGAGTGGTAATGATTTAATGTCCTGGACTCACTGTCCTTACGGCCAAATAGTACTGCAAGTAGTAACTACTAACTAAGTGTCCCTGCTCCTACAGACACTGCCACGAGTGGTACCTCGAGAGCGCCAACCGTGCCGGCGCTTGCGAGTTCGCTCCCGACTGTTGCCGCTCGTGCGTGGACGCGGTCACCTGCATCAAGTGTGCGCAGGTGAGGCACCTGTCTACACCGAGACAAAAAATCTGACTTTCCTTCTGAGCCTTTACCTTCCAAGACCGATTCCTTTTTTTTTTACTGTTTACAGGGTAGCGTTTGACCACAAGTCGCCTGGTGTCTTCCTTGTTTTATATTACTTTTCCTTCTGAATCACAAGTCCTTCCCTTTTGACTCAGAAGGAAAACGGTATTTCGGAAGGTCTTTTTTCTCTGCATAATACTAAAGTTTAATAAGTTTAAAAGCAATTTAAAGTAGCCTATGTTTTAATTCATGATATAAGCTATCTCTATACCAAATTTCACGCAAATCTGTTCAGCTGTGAAGAAGTAACAACCATACTCAGTTGCTCCCTCAAAAAAATTCGTTTTCTGCTCTCAAGTGAGACTGTCGGAACACACCAATAGGTGTTTTGCGACAGATTCTTAACTTGAAGGTGGTACAGTCAACGACAAAAGTAGCTGAACAAAAACACATTTTACGATTGCCTACATCATCTTAATCTTAACCTTTGACCACATCATCACCTAAAATCAGATGCGTTAGGTTGTGGTCAAAACGCTACCTTGTAAAATGTTAAAACATAACTGATCTAAAACACATTTGGAAAATCTAGTATGATCAGCTACTTTTGTCGTTGACTGTACCAAATCTCACGAGATGTCACCAAAAGGGTCAAAATCACCTCACGTAATCAATGGACGCCCCCCAAGCCAGGTTGTTTTTGTAAAGTGTTATTTGTCGCCCCCCGCAGTGCATGGTGTACCACTGCATGTCCGGCGACTCGGAGGGGGAGTACGCCACGCGGCCCTGCGCCTGCGCGCCCTACAGCGACAACTGCGCCAAACGGTGAGACATTGACACATTTGTAATTACAGGGGAACTTGAAGTTTTCCATTCATTTTTTTGTTATTTTATTTCTCATCATCATCATCAGCCGGGAGAAGTCCACTGCTGAACACAGGTCTCCCTCTTTGAGCTCTACCGTGAACAGCTATTAGCCATTAGCATCCATCGGCTCTCTGCGACTCTTACAATGTCGTCGGTTCTTCCAGTCCCACTAATATACAATTTTTAATATTTATTCATCATTATATTTACCATATCATAGCAAACATTTTTATGTGCAGGTAGGTATATATTTTTAAATATGTCGACATTTTTATTTTCTAATACTAAATTATATATTAAAAAAAGTTAGAAATTAATTCAAACCTTATTATAATTAACTATTTTCTCAATAATTTTCATTTGAAATATTTATGAATACAACTAATTATTATTAAATATTGTTCTTTGAGTTCTTTAATACGATCGAAACAAATTCTTAACAGTCAATCACATAAATTCTTTTAAATGTATTGCCTCCTAAAAGCGATTAGGTGTGTTTTTTTTTCAAATAGTATGTTAAACGACCGACGACCGATGTGGCGCAATGGGCGGATAGCCGACTGCGAAGCGTGAGGTCGCGGGTTCGATTCCCGCTACAGGGCAAATATTTGTGCATTAAAAAAAACCGCAAGTATATGTTCTGTGTCTGGGTGTTGTGGATCCCCGATCCTCGTAGTTTCTGATACCCTAGATACAGGGAGACCTAGTTAGGGGTCAGAGCCTATGTATGTGATTGTGCGGGCATTATTATTATTTATATAAACACACATGTTAAGTACACTTTTCTTACAAAAATATCTTTTATAAAAGCAGATTGATAAAATTTCACCACATAACACATTTCCGTCTGCAATTTCCAGATGGGCCGGTCTGACTCTCCTCTCTCTATTCGTGCCGTGTCTCTGCTGCTACGCCCCGTTCCGCCTCATCCACCGGACGGCCGTGAAGCACGAGCTGGCGGGCGGCCACCACGCCCCCATGGGTGCGCACTAGCGGGGGCGTCCGCCACCCGAGGGGGCTACCGGGGGACTACTAACGTCGAGCAGGACTCGCTGAAACACCTGAAGGGAATAAACATCTGATGGGACGTCTAATGGGATATCTGATAGAACATCATGTGAATCTGATTGGATACAACACCTGATAGAATGTTTGATGAAACATCTGATGAAATATCTGATGAAACATCTGATGGAACGTATGATGAAACATCTGATAGGTTGAGATAGCATGGTCGATGTCTAACGTGATCATACGTCCCGCTTTGAACGGGACAGTCTCCTCTAAACGGGACACTCCCGCTTTGAAATTTTGTCCCACTTTCCATAAAATCCCCAATATAAACAGGTCATGTGTCTCTAGATGAATCTTAAAAACAAAGGTAGTATTGAAAACTTTTCTTGATTCTGATAACCAAAAGCATGCCATCAGTTCTATTCTTATTTGGTTTTAAACCTGATTTCATTTTTCTAAAGCTAAAAATTATATAGCAATAAATACATCTTTTGTTTATAACAAATCTAAAAACATAAATGATCACGTTAGCCATATCAATTGTTATGCCATGCTCCACTTAAAAAAAATGGACATCCCATTTAGTGATGCGTCACACACAATAGATCAACTGCATCAGATCTAGAATCGATTAAACGGATACTGCATACAAAATGGCGGTTGCAGAAAGCTGAAAAAGGGGTAGAATGAAGACGCAATTGGTGAAAAAGTGGGACAAGTGTGTGGAGAGGATAAGTTAGTGAAACATCGGGAGGATTGAAGTGTAAACGACTGATACTGATAAACTTTAAATACGCGGAGATTGCGTCCTTTATAAACACTGCCTTGTTGGGGGCGTCCATTCATTACGTGAGGACATTTACCCCCTCTGCCTCTTTGGTAAGATTTCGTGAGATTTGGTTCGACCCTCCCCCTCTTCCCTAAATCTCTAGTGAGGTTTTTTTTTAAATGCGTTTTTTTAGTATAATAAAAGCGTTAATCTGGGCATGATTTAAAAAAAAACCATTATTTGATTTATTTTTAGTTTGACTTAATTACACACAGTTTTCTCATATTTCTATATATGTATGTATATCGTTGTCTAGTCCCATAACACAAGTTTCGAGCTTAGGGGCTAGGTCAATTTGTGTCCAATGGTCCCCCTTTTATTTATTTTTACACTGTTTCTTTTGAGGGGGAAAACTACGTGATATTTGCCGAGACCCCCATCTTTCCCCCACGTAACATTGAGTGAGATAATGATTGACCCCCCTTCCCCCCCGCCCTCAGCCTCTCACGTTATTAATGGACGCCCTCTTTACTATTAATTCACGCTTGTAACAACAATTTGTATATATAAAAACATAATCAAAATATCCGTAAAACACACTAGAACAGTACCCCTAGTACAAGTTTTGAAAACGATAAAAGTTTTGGTAAACGTCGACGTTTACCACCGCCGACTTGTCAAAATGGCAACTAGATCTGCTTAAATTCAAAAATTAACTCAATAACATTGTTGGAATATGATTATAACGATTTAAAATAACCCGTATTAATGATTTCAGTTCCTCCAAGTCTCGCTGAAAAAAATATGTATGGATGGAAACGAAAACTTTTATAGTTTTTGTAAACTATCAAAACCTGTACTAGAGGTACTGATAACATAACACATCAACGATAGATTAAGACTTGACTTGTTCCAATAGATCTCAATCCATTAGACTTCAAAGGTATTTGTCCCAGCAATTGAATTAAAAGAAGATATTTTGCATCTTAACTGTCAGTGGTATCAGTGGATGCAAATGGTTAATAACCGTTCGAAGGAGGCTTGTACGCAACAGTGGACTTCTTCCGGGTGATAATGATGATGTTGAAGGAATCGAAGCGATGATAGCTTAGCGGGAGCAGCGTTAGTTTGCGACACCCTAGTCGTGGGTTCGAATCCTGCAATAGCTTGAGCTTGTGAGGAAAACATTACGATGAAATCGTAGCCTGGTGGTAGAGCGTTTTCTCATGCTCGCCTGGCTAGCTACCAACCTCATGTTAAGAATCTGTCGCTAAGCACCTATCGGTGTGTTCCGGCAGCCTCACTTGAGAGCCAGTTCCCAGTCCAGGTAGCGTGACGCGACCACATCGTCACTTAACAACAGGTGACTTGTGGTCAAACGCTACCCTTTAAGGGGTTCTTTAATCACGTGACGTGTTTATGCCTCATTAAGATCTCCTAGCCTAATTGGACACTTAGCGGCAGTATAAGTTCACGACCAGAAGTCATTGTGATTTGGGATGTATGAAAATGGACAGTAGCTGTTTAAAGGGGGGCCTATGTTCAGCAGTGGGCTGATGATGATGATGATGATGATGATGATGGGGATATCAGATTAAATGTTTATGATGAAAATTGATGTTGGTGTCGATTCGGTTTTGCATTATCTAGAACTAAACTAAGTTTGACAGGTCTAATAGTAATGCTGTCCTTTTTGTACTTCAGTGGTTAAAAGAGACAGCAATACTATTAGACCTATCAAACTGAGTTTAGTTTGAGAATGCAAAACTGAATCGACACCGTTGTCACTCAAATATTATAAATGCGAAAATGTCTGAGAGAGTGAGTGAGTCTGTTTTTTTGTTCACGCTGGAAAAGCTCAACGGATTTAAGTGAGATTTGGAACGCAGATAGTTGTCGCGGGATACTACACTTGGCTACTTTTTATCCCGGGTTCCTTCGGGATAAAGAGATTCCGAGGTAACCGAGGGGCGCGGCAAGTTTAATGTTCACAAACCATATAAAGTTAACAAAGCTACAACTGCCACCGATCTTTAAAAACAATTTTAGTTAGAAAACGCTTTCTTTACGACACAAGTTTCGTTTTGACGCCATATTATGTTTTAAGTAACACAAAATGACAAACGGTGACATTTATTTCTTTTTTATTAAATTTAACTACATTAATTTTTTATTTAACTTTACCCGTTCGTCATTCCGTGAAATTGTTAAGATCTGAGAATTGTATGTTAAGATTTGAGAAGCTTGTATCTTGCTCTGGTTTCTACAAATGTTATTTATTTCTAACAGTATTAAAATGGGCATTTTTGTTGGTAATACACCTTCCAATGCTAAATTAATAATTATTAAAAGTTAATTTAAGGTACCCAGTCTACCTGTTCCGCAGTAAAGTAAAATAGGTAAGAAAATTTAACATTACTGTCGTAAGAAATAAAATTAATATGCTTAGAATGTAATATTGATTAAGTGATCTTTTGAAAATATGCGTGTCTGTCTGTATTTCATTTTAAATTTCTATAGGTGAAAATCGGTGTTTTGTAAAAAAAAAAACATTCTAGGTGTGATATGGCCTCACGGTCAAAAAACACTTGGGAAAGAGGCGTCGTTTGACACTTTAAAAGTGCAGTGCGAGGGACACTTACGAGTGATAGTGATGGGACAATTTGCGGTGAAAGTGATTCAGGTGACAGGAACACAGTGAAGTGTCAAAGCGTCGAGTTTGGTTGGTTTCACCTAAGTGTTTGTTCTAACGTCTAATTTTACAAAAACGTGTATTGAAGTGTTAAATACATGATTCAGGCATGACCTATCATTGAAGTTATATAACGACTTGATTTAAACAATGTTTAATTGTATAAATACAATATTTAAATGTATATATACAATATTTAATTGTATAAATACAATATTTAAATGTATATATACAATATTTAATTGTATAAATACAATATTTAATTGTTTAAATCAAGTATTCTTAAATGTAAAGTTTCATTAATCACGTGCTTCTAACATTTATTTACCAAAAGTCTTCCATATAGGAAAAAAGTTGTTTTGTCACAATGTTGTTGAAAGATCTGACGGAAGTTTCTCTTTACAAGTTAATTTATGCGAATTTATTCATGTATGTGGTGATCATGTCACATTTTATTCAATAAAAGTTTAACATATCTCATTATTGTTGTTATATTAATAACTTTGTACGCTTTCTATAATTACTTGAAGATAAGATGACGTCATTGTTTTTAGTTGTCAAAGTTTGTCAAAAATGTGTAAAAACTTGGTTTATTAGTCAAGAATGTATGAAATCTCTAAAAGTTTATCACGTCTCACGCTCTATTTGTATTTTCAATGAAATTCTTTATTATTTAGAAGAAGAAAAAACTTAATTTTTTTAAAACTTTCACTGGATCATAAAGTAGGATAGATTTTCAATAATATTTTTATCAATAAACACTCTTTAGACTAATTTCAATTACGGGTAGTACTGTTTACCTAGGACTGCATTTTGATTTCATTGGAGTTGTAATTTAATTTTTTACATCAATAAATGTAATTTGTACATGTAGGTATGTAAGTTATAATATTAATCGTAATGTCACTTTAACAATTAACGTACCTACCAACTTATTTATTATTATTGTTATAATTATTATGAATTAAAATTAAAAAGGTTCGCTAAAGCTGTTTTATGCGTTAAGCACAAAATAGCTTTAATCCTTCATGACAATTTTTGCAATCGTTTTTGATACATTATTTTTTGTAAGTATATTTTTGAAGCTATAATAGTATAGTCTTTTCTAACTATCAGTATTTTTCATCTCCCATTGATTCGCCTCTTTGCGTTTGTTCATGAACCGACCAATCTTTTTTGTAAATTTATAAATACTAAGCACATGAAAATGGCTAAAGCAATTTGTTGAGAGCTTCAAGATTCACAAGCAAAATTATAAAGTTTGGGTAAAATTTAAAATTCTTGAATTTTCGCGAGATAAAGGGCTCACTTGCGAAAGTATCGACAATTTTTAATTTCCATTTATACAGTTTCGACTGTTTTAAAAATCATGGAAAATAAAATAGTTAAAAAAAAATACCGGTACATTAAAAAAAACATTGCTCTTCGCAGAAGCTTTTACCAATTTCGTGGATATAAATTATTGTTACTCTGTATTTAAAATTTTAATATTGTAACATGTAAGTGGATGTAATAAATGTTTTAAATAAAATTTAAGATACAAACGAGAATTTTAAAAATCTATAGACATCATGTTTTTATTTGGAAAAGTTTAATAATGGCTAGGAATATGAAGACAACATATTTACTGTAGTAAAGTAAAAATCTATGTATTTAAGAGTAATCAATTTATCAATGTTTTAGTATCAATATAAATATATATAATACGTATAAGCATTAATGTACAATCACTTTATGATTTATTCGAAAACAAAAAATACAGTAAATAAATTGAGGAAATGGTTGTTCAATGAAAAATGAAATACTGTATGTAATAAATAAATAACCAAAAATATGCATTGTATTATTTTTATTCATTATCTTAATTTTCTTATTATCTTTGTTTTTATAAATTATAACCACCTTAGGGGGGAGGGGAGGTCCGGGCAAATATGTCGTAATTATTTTTCTCGCAGAAAACGGTGTATAATTACGCGAAAAAAAATTCGTTTTGTTTTTTTTCTTACACGTTAAGAAGAATAGAAGTTTTGAAGAATGGGGAGAGGGGAGTTGAGGAAAATCTTACGATATCTCACCAAGGGGGGAGGGGAGGTTGAAAAATTCTCAAAAATGCCTCGCGTAATTAATGTCGCCCCCTTACTTGAGAGCCAGTTTCCAATTCAGTCGTAGCGTGGCGCCACCTTCGACCACATCGTCACTTCACTCTATTGGTCAAACGCTAAAAAAATGTAAACAACCTGACCTGTATCTTTATCTTTATAGAAAAATTTAGACATTTTGATAACTTGGACATTTTCAAAGACATAATGAACTAAAGTTTCTACTGCCGTAGGTACAGAGAATCCTTACTAAGAGTTGTCAAATAAAATGGGACATAAATTGTTGACCAAATTACAACGTTGTAAATAAAAAAACGTTATGAATATTTAATAAATAATCTTTATCTTTAAAATATCTTATTATTTGTAGGTAGGTAAAGGTATCTAACTGAGAAAAGTAATAAAAATAATTTATAATTTTATTAAATTAATATGAAATTAATTAAGGTATTATACAAGATTATCTTAGCGCTTTTATTCAAACAAAAGTTCAAAGAAGAAATTGCTCTTCAAAGTTATATGTAGCGACGATAATTTTATTATTATTCTATTTTCTAATTAAACAAAAATGTGATTTTTTTTTCAAATACGTATAAAATAAGTAGCTATTTACAAAAGATACAATTGATAGTTACAATGATGGATAAATATTCTTATTTTTATTTTCATTTACAAATTGAATCTTAAAGATTAAAATTTAATTGAACCATAATAACTTACTCATTTACAAATAATTTATTTTCTAACTTATTATGTAGGTCTAATCTTACAATAAATAATAGTTATGTAGGAAAATCTTTAGGAAGTAGGTAAGAAGTTGACAATTACTATTAAAATAGATAAAAATCTTCAATCATCTATTACATAAATTATGTTTAGCTATAGAAAATTGAGTTTCACATTTAATAAATTAATAAATTTATTACTTAGTTTAAAAATTATACCACGAAATAAATCTTAATAGTTAAATGCTTATTTTATGATAGGAATGTTATTATATGACAATATAAATTAATCTTTACTCTTTTGTTCAGCAAGATAAGGTCCTTTTAATATTTTATCAAAAACACAAAATAAATTAAAAAGAATTTTCTTCTCGTATCTGATCTATTACCTACTGCTGATACCCACTAAAACGCAAATAAAAATCAAAATGGCCGTCCAAGATGGCGGCCGTCGCGTCCCTTTAGACGTCAATTCGTCTATTAGGCCAAAAACGTGCGCTTGCGAAATGTTGTAGCGGTCAGAAACGTATTCTTCTAGAATAGGCGTAATGTCGGTGTAGTCTGCTGTGGACAGTTTCACTTTACCAGCTGGAAAATAGAAAAATACTTTAAAATGAGAGAGTGGTTTATTCTTCAAATCAGTAAAGTAATACATAATAATAAACAATAAATATAATAACTGAATCTATATAATATTTAGGTAAAAGAGAAAGAGTTTCCTGCATGATATCGGGAAAATCACGGACTTAGACTTCGGAGACTTTTATAAAAATACTAGCTGTTCCCCGCGGTTTCACCCGCGTGGGCTACAGCTTTACGCATGCAAAGTCTCAGCCCGATCGGTTTAAAATTGACAAAGTTTCATATAAACTTTCATCCCCTATTTTATCCCCTTGGGGGTAAAATTAATCAAAATCCTTTCTTAGCGGATGCCTACGTCATAACATCTACCTGCATGCCAAATTTCAGCCCGATCCGTCCAGTGGTTTGGGCTGTGCATTGATAGATCACTATGTCAGTCAGTCAGTCACCTTTGAGTTATATATATTTAGATTATTTTTAAATTGCCGTTTAGGAAAGCATTATGTTGAAATCTTTTAAAGAAAAATCAATATATAAAATTAACTTACTACCAGGTTCCGTTGCAAAATGTAGGACAGATGATGGCTTGCTCCAACCAAACCTGTACACAAGACAAGATAATAATTATAAAGTATTTTAATAACATTCTCAAGGCAAAAAATAATTTTAATTACACAATAATATCATGCTAAATAAGAAAAGAAATTAATCCTACTAATAAAAATTACAAACGTGAAAGTTTGTGAGTATGGATGGATGGATGGATGTTTGTTACTCTTTCACGCAAAAACTACTGAACGGATCTGAATAAAATTTTGAATGGAGATAGCTTATATCCTGGATTAATACATAGGCTACTTTTATCCCGGAAAAAGGTTCCTGTGGGATAACGGGAAGACGCGGGTGAAACCGCGGGGCGCAACTAGTCATCATCATAATCAGCCCACTTCAGTCCACTGCTGGACATAGGCCTCTCCCAAAGCACGCCACTGAGCCCGATCTTCGGCTTCTCTCATCCAACTGCTGCCAGCCATTTTGCGTATGTCATCGCTCCACCTAGCCGGAGGGCGTCCCACACTACGCTTGCCGAGACGCGGTCTCCACTCGAGAGCACGTTTTCCCCAACGGTTGTCGGTTCTTCGGCTAATATGTCCAGCCCATTGCCACTTCAGCTTGCTGATCCTATAGGCTATGTCGGTTACCTTGGTTCTCTGTCGGATCACTTCATTCCTGATACGATCCTTGAGAGAAACTCCAAGCATAGCCCTTTCCATAGCCCGCTGAGCGACTTTAAATTTGTGGACTAGACGTACCGTGAGTGTCCACGTCTCGGCTCCGTATGTCATGACAGGTAGGACGCACTGGTTGAAAACTTTCGTTTTCAAGCTTTGCGGTATAGGCGACGAAAAGACTCGACGAAGCTTCCCAAATGCTGCCCAGCCCAGCTGTATTCTTCTGTTGGCTTCTCTCTCAAAGTTGTTTTTCCCTAGTTGGAGCGTCTGCCCTAGGTACACATAGTGGCGAACAACTTCGAGAGCAGCCCCATCAACAGCGATCGGTTCCGGCATGACAAGGTCATTGAACATTACCTTGGTTTTGTCCAAGTTCATCCGGAGACCGATGCGTTGAGAAGAATCAGCTAGGCCATCCAGCATCTGTTGTAGGTCCTGCAGCGATTCAGCCAGGATGACGATGTCATCGGCAAATCGCAAATGTGAAATGTACTGGCCGTTGATGTTGATGCCACGTCCTTTCCAGTCCAGAGTCTTAAAAACATCCTCCAGTGCGTTGGAGAACAGTTTGGGGGAAATAACATCCCCCTGTCTCACACCTCGACGCAGGTGGATATTTTTAGTCTGCTGGTTCTGTACTTGGACGGTCATTGTTGCGGCGTCGTATAGACATTTCAACACTTGGATGTATCGCCAGTCGACTTGGCACCGCTGCAGGGACTCCAGAACAGACCAGGTCTCAACAGAGTCGAAAGCCTTCTCATAGTCCACAAACGCTAAGCACAGGGGCTGATTATACTCTTCCGCCTTCTGTATAATCTGCCGCACTGTGTGGATGTGGTCTATGGTGCTATACCCTCCTCGAAACCCAGCCTGTTCCGGGGGTTGGAATTCGTCGAGTCTTCGCGCGAGACGATTCGTGACGACTCTGGAAAACAGCTTATAGACATGACTCAGAAGCGAAATAGGTCGATAGTTTTTCAAAAGGGTCTTATCCCCTTTTTTGAAAAACAAAACGACCACACTTCTGTGCCATGCCTTTGGAGTTCTCCCAGAGAAGAGGACAGAATTAAAGATGCGCTGAAGCTGTATAAGCGCAGGGGTGCCTCCCGCTTTCAGGAGCTCCGTTGTAATTCCATCCTCACCTGGGGCTTTTCCATTCTTAAGCTGTCTCAGAGCCGACTCGATTTCGTCTAGGCTGACTTCTGGCAGATCTTCAGTAAAGTGGCGGGTCAGAGTAGCTCTGGAATCCTCTTTGTCGGGTTCTGGGTGAGATTCGTGAGATGCGTATAACTGGCCGTAGAAGTCTTCGATTTCCGCAAGAATCTCTGGCTTAGAAGTAACGACTTTTCCGCTTAATGTGGTCAACTTCGTCAGGTGGCTTCTTCCTAGCTGCTGAACAAAGACTTTGGACCCCCGATTTTGCTCGATCGCCTCTTCAATAGTGCGTGTGTTGGAGCTTCGGAGGTCTCGTCTTACTAGCTTTCTAATTATTTTATTCAAAGCCCGCTGTTCTGACGAAGTGACTGCCGGATCATCACGTCGCTTCTGTATCAAGTCCAGAGATTCCTTCGAAAGTTTAGACTTCCTGCCCCCACGACGCACCTCACAGAATTTGGTCCCTTCCTCCCGGAGGACTCCTACTACCTGGTCCAGTTCTTGGTCAACATTATCGTCAATTGTGGTTTCCAAGGCAGCAAATCGGTTCTCCAGTTTCAACTGGAATGCTTCAGATCCTACCACGGCTTGGAGCAAATTAGGTCGGAGCGTAGACTTCATCAAGCGGACTCGTTCGAGCTTATAGTCGATATTCAGAGTGCCTCGGACAAGTCGGTGATCACTTCCGGTTTTGAACCTGGTGATCACTGAGACATCTCTGAATATACGCCTTTTGTCCGCTATGATGAAGTCGATCTCGTTTTTCGTCCTACCATCGGGGCTTTGCCACGTCCACTTCCGTTGAGGCTGTTTCTTAAAAAACGAGTTCATTAAGAAAAGCCCCTCTTTTTCTAGGAAGTTGACGAGCATTTGCCCCCTATGATTTCTGCTTCCAAAACCGTGTGATCCTACTACCGATTCGCTGCATGAATGTACTCCCACTTTAGCGTTGAAGTCCCCCATGACAACGTTGAAGTGAGCCTTTGAGGTGGTATGTAAGGCTTTGGATATATCCTCGTACATATCCTCTACCTCATCATCCGAGTATGTCGATGTCGGTGCGTACACTTGTATAACCTTGAGGCTATACCTCTCGGTTAGCTTGATGACAAGGTACGCAACCCTTGTCGACACACTGGAGATTTCAACAACGTTGTCAATAAGGACTTTGTTAACCAAGAACCCCACGCCGCCTTGGGATGGATGGTCTCCTTCTCTAAAATACATAAGATGGCCCGATTCCAGGGTAACGGTATCCTCTCCCTCTCTTCGGACTTCACATAACCCCAGAATATGCCATCTTATGTTTCGTAGTTCCTCTTCCATTTGCGCCAGGTTTTCGTCATGCCGTAACGTGCGTCCATTATACGTAGCTAGGGTCAGTCTGTTTTGGCGGCCTTCCGTAGCCCGGGGATTCTTAGCACCCCCTGCCCTACCGTTACCAAGACCGCCGCCGTGGCCTGGAATAGTAGGGCGGCCGGGAACTAGGGGCCGTTGCAAATTTTGGCTTATCATTTAGGAGGTTTTGCCCATAATCGCCACGCTGGGCATGCGGGTTGGCGATCGCAGGACGTAGCTCTTGTACCGGTGACGCTGCTGCCCGTCACCGATCGATTGTATTTAGCTACGCAGGATTAGAAATAGTTATACCGCTATTTGTCGGTCGTCAGAGCCTCGTCCGTTAATCGGCAGGATGCACCACAAGCAGGTGAGGTTGACTTGAAGCTTTGAGGTGGCATGTGAGCTCCCTTGCATCCCCGCAACTAGTAATTTATAAAATATAAGCAAACGTGTATTGCTGCCAGTAGTTGGATGAGAAGAGCCGAAGACCGGGCTCAGTGGCGTGCTTTGGGAGAGGCCTATGTCCAGCAGTGGACTGAAATGTGCTGATTATGATGATGATGATGTTAATAAGTACCTAAAATATGTCAATTGAACAAGAAATGAATTTACCTACACAGTGGTTAAAGTTTAGTTCTCAAAATGAAATGTTAATACAAACGCATACAAATAAAGTGTAAACTAGAAGTCACCTGTTTCTTGAAGTGACAATAGCTTCGTACACGGTGCTCGGAGTTAGTCCTCTCACTGTGTAAATTGCGCTGTGGATAGGTCCTGGAAAAGAAACCGTAAGCTGTTACAATTTTTTTCAATCATGAAAGTCAGACTTTAGGTGTCGATTTTGTTGTGCATTCAGAAAAGGACAGCATTACCTTCTTTTAGTCTTGCCAAATTTAGTTTAGTTTTAGAAAAAAGGACAGCATTGCCTACTTTTAGTCTTGCCAAATTTAGTTTAGTTTTAGTAAAAAGGACAGCATTACTTTTATTCCTGTCAAATTTAGTTACATTTAGTCTTGGCAAATTTAGTTTAGATTTAGAAAAATGGATAGCATTACCTATATTTAGTCTTGGCAAATTTAGTTTAGTTTCAGAAAAAAGGACAGCATTAGGTACTTTTAGTCCTGCCAAATTTAGTTTAGTTTTGAAAAATAGGGTTGCAATACTTTGAGTCCTGCCAAATTTAGTTTAGTTGTAGAAAAAAGGACTGCATTACCTTTAGTCTTTATTTATTAAACATTTTGTTTACATATATTATTTTATTATTTATTATTACATTAATTCTTTCACCATTGTGAAAGAATTATGGAAATCGGTGCAGTAGTTTTAGAGTTAATTCGTTGCAAAAAATACGAATCTTTTCTATCTATAATATAAGTGTGGATTTAAAATGGTGACCGTCGCTGGAGTCCCCGGGCACCACGATGGGCCTCCACCGGTTGGCCGGCGGCTCCGTGGTGAAGGAGTCGGGCTCCTCGGTGGACAGCCGGCCGTAGTACGGGCGGAGCCACAGGTTGTACTCTGTTTAGGAAAATAAATAAATAATAAATATCGTATTGCACACAAATTAAATTAATCATCGATCCTGATCCGTTATCCGCGGTTTTGGATCGATATATCATGTCATAATATGTAATTTTAGTAGTAATATGTCAAGTCCTAATATTATATCGATGACAAATAAGCCAATGCGTTTTACAATGACATTATAATTATTTTTTTTCCTTCTTTTTCTTTGTAAGGCCAAAATGTTCCTAAGAAGGCCAAACTAACAATTATCATCTCTAACAGCATTTTTTATATCTAATAAAATAATAGACACTACAGACTAAGTACTCTAATTATTACGAACTTATAATGGCACATAACTTTCCAGGTAAGTATTTATAAATAAAAACTAAGTGTTCATATTTTCATTATTTGTAAATGTTCCTAGTAAGGCCCAAGTACCCTACCAACCAACCGCAAGGCCAACCGTCAAATTTTGATTGGCCTTATAAGGAACAAGCATCTTTCATAGGAACACTACCGATATTTTAACTGAAATCGAAGCAAAATCTACGAAGCGAGGGCCGCAGTGGCAAAATAGAGACGCGAGCGACTCGCCGCTTTAATCTTTATGTGAGTTGAAGGAATTTGTCATCACATGACTATAACTATGACTTTTTTATAGTTGACCTTCAAAGGACCATGGCCTTCCATGGTCCACCCACCTTTTATAAGGAACGGAAGCCTAAAAATTCTCTACCAAGCTACGATTTCATCACAATGTTAGATATGTATTGAAAGCGCACAAACTTCGCTACCTTGGCCACCTTGAAAGAATGTGAGAGGATCGTGCGGTCAAACAAGCATACATGGGACGGCCGAGTGGCCGTCGCCCGGTCGACCGTCCCAGGTATCGCTGGAGAGACGGAGTCACTATGTACTTGCGCTCACTCCAGGTGGAGGACTGGCGGGAGGTGGCGCGGGACAGAGCGAAGTGGCGTCCTTTGTTATCGGAGGACAATACTCACTTTGGGTCGTTGCGCCATCTTAGTTAGTTTTGTATTGAAATGCTCTGATCCTTACCAATGATGGTGGAGTACGAGTCGACCTCCCAAATCAACGTATAACTGGTAGAGGTCGCTTTATTCAGCGAGGGGTCCACTTTGAACGATGCTACGTTTGGCACACCTGAAAAAAATTACATAAATCTAGTTATTTTTAATACTAGCTGTTCCCTGCGGTTTCACCCGCGTAGGCTACAGTTTATCGCGATAACAAGTAGCCTATGTCCTTTTCTGGCTCTCCAATTCAATCAATTAGTAATAAGAATAAAATTGTCAATGTGGTCGCGCCAAAAAAATTACCTGCCGGGCGTTTCTTGCCTGTACTTTTGCCGGCGTAAGGAGGTTGGAACAGGCGTAGTTAGTTTTAAGTTTGACGTTTTAAGATGATCACAATGTATCTTATTGAATAAAGTACTATTGAATTTGAATTTGAATTTGATTCAGCCGCGGGCCTGTAGGGTTGCCGCCCCATAAATTTGGAGGAGAAATATATCCATAAAATAAAATCCAGCAGTGTGTCTTGAAATCTTGATCCAAATAAGTTATTGTTTATTAAGTAGACAATATTAATTTCATCAGGCAAATGAAGTCAAAAAGAAGGCGCACAAAGAAAAGAATTTTTAGAATATTTTTTTTCACCTCATGGGTTTTTGGCCCTAGGGTAAAAATACGCCTGGGCATCAATGGCCTAGCCAAGCTATATACCTGTTAGCTTGAAGGAGACATCAGCCATGCCCAATTTATTCTCTGCCCTGAAGGTGTAATTTCCGAAATCCGTCTTCCGAACTGAGCGGAAGATTAACTGGTGCAACTTGTCGATTACTATTAGCACGATCCTGGAACGTTTAAGGGAAAAAAAGTTTAAGGGAATATGCACGGCCGAAACGAAAAAACCTTGTACCATAAGATGAATATACTTAGCAAAATCCTTTCACTCACAATTCAAAATAACTATAAATTTAGAATTTTAAAAATCCTCGGATATGAACCGATTTTCATCAAACAGCCAAGAACCACCGAAGGAAACTGACTTTCAAATGAAAAGAACCGCATCGTAATCGGTCCATTCGTTTGAGTGCTACGATTCCACAGACAGACAGACATTTCCCTTCCCCTCTTTTTGCGAAACAAAAACATAACAAAACAAAAAAACAAAACACAACAAAAAAGCAAAACAAAACAAAAAAAAAACATATATCTAACTCAAGATGATGATTAAACATAGTTCAACTTTTCATTTCATGACACATCATCGCTATCTCATCTGGCGACCCGTTCTCTCAAGAAACCTTCCTAGTTACCTATCATCAGTCTTCACAGGCATCCCGTCCCGGTACCACGAGGTCCTAGCAGGAGGGACTGCGAAGTCCACCTTAGCAGCTAGCACCGCCCGAAGACCCACTGCTGTGTGAACGAAACTCCTCTCCACTGACACCACTGGAGCGTCTGGGGAGAAATATGATGACGTGTTCATTTCTCGTACTCGGAAACTACGCTTTAATTTACCTGAGAGAGGGACGAAAACAGTACATTTCATCACTAGGGATGAAAAGTGAGAAACCATGGTGGCCATGAAAAAACTAGGTCAAAGGGACGAAAACATTACTTTAAATCACTAGGGATGAAAAGTTAAAAATTCGTGGCCATGAAAAACTAGGTGGCTATACCCCAATATTTATACAGCCAGTCAGCTAAATCACGGGGTAAAATTGTAATAAAAAATACTGGCTGATAGAATGCTACAGAAAAACTTGCTGCACACATGTTATGTGTGGATTTGTCATCGCTCAAAAACGGTGAGGGAAAACTTCGTGAGGAAACCGGCATGTCCAAGAACCACAACATTCAAGGGCATGCGACACAATACCAACCCGCACTGGACCCACGTGCTAGATTACGGGCCATGCTCTCTCTCACTGAAAGAATGCTAGAGTCCCAGCTGTGGGAACGTAATAGCATACTAGAGAGTAGTAGTTCAGCTTCATACAAATCGGCCGTCGCCGGTTTGAATGTGTGCGAGAGTAGCGGAGCCGTGTACGCACGCACTTTTCACGCACACAATCACATACGAACGGGGCCGCGGCCATGCACTCAGTCCGGGACGCGCCGCCTATGCATCACCGCAAGAGTAGGCAATTAACTCGTCGAGCGGCCTTAGCTAACCTACTGTTCTTACTTTACTGTGGTAATAGGCTGATGTTGTTGAGTGAAATATTGACACCCTATGTTATTATATGTGTAAAAGCACTCACCATGAATAATGACAGTGATATGTGCTACAACTGGGTCCCCAGCCCCATTCCTTGCCATGCACTCGTACACCCCCCCTAAGGAGCGGTGCTCAGCTCGGAACCTGATCCGGGGACGATGCTCCAGCAACGCCATAGGCTCGCCCTGGAAAGACCAAAAGCATTCAGCATTTGATTTTTCTTTTCTTTATGTTTTCACTAGTTTCACCCGCGTCTTCCCGTTATCCCACAGGAATATTTTTCAGGGATAAAAAGTAGCTTATGTGTTAATCCAGGGTATACAAGCTATCTCCATTCCAAATTTCATACAGATCCGTTCAGTAGTTTTTGCGTGAAAGAGTAACAAACATCCATCCATCCATCCATACTAGGATAGCGCCCCGCGGTTTCACCCGCGTCTTCAAGTTCAAGTTATCCTCATGCTTACGTTCTTCCTCCAAGTGACGATAGGTTGAGGGGTCCCGGTGGCTTCACAGCCGATGTCCACGTAGTCCCCCTTCTTGACTTCCAGGAACCCGTCCTCGGGGACAGTAGTTACCGATGGGGGGTCTGAAATATGTTAATTTTTTTTTTATTTAAATATACTATTATACCACTTTCCCCCGATTTCTACGGAGACCTTTGGGTTCGTATGTTAAGGTGATGGTATTGTTTTGTTTGTTTTTAGTCTAGTATATTTTAATGTTTTATTCAATTTTATGTTATATTTTGGCGTTTATGATATGTTGATTTAAGAGCCTGCATTACGTCGTTGACCTTGCTTGATCAAGTGAAACTGCTCCGCGCACTCCGCGCATCCCCTCACCAAAATTACGCGATCTGCGGCCAACGCGCCCGAAGCGACGCTTTCGCCATGCGGCGCGGCGCGGTACCTCTACTAATTGAGCCCGCCGTATCTACATATACACAGTAGCAACATCCTACTATAATATTATAAATGCGAAAGTTTGTGTGTGTGTGAATGTTTGTTACCACGTAACTACTGAACCGAATTTGACTGATGAAATTTAGAATGTAGACAGTTTAGGACTAACACATAAGCTAATCTAATTTTGAAAAGTCAACTCTGAAAGGGGTTAAATAAGGTGGATAAGTTTGTATGAAAAATATCATTCCTTGGTTCGATTGACTCAAAAATAGGTACAAATAAACCTTAAAGTAAATCATTGAAAACGCATTTTTTATTTTTTGATATGTATTACTTCTACGGGGTGTGCCATAGAGTTTTAAAGTTTGTATGGTTTTTTTTATTCCTTATGTGGATTTTCTTAAAAGTAGGTACAAATAAACTATAAAGTAAATAATTAAATACGTATTTTTTATATTTAAGAAAACCCCTAGAGGTTGTGCAATGGCGTTCAGATTCTAAAGTTTGTACAACACATCAATTCCCACGCGGGCGAAGCCGCGGGGCACGGCTAGTAGTCGCTGCCGCGCCATTTGAATGTGCGCGTGAGTAGCGAGCGCCGTGTACGCGCGGGCCGGCCTGGGACTCAGTAGGGCTGTGCCACGCGTTTGATCGCGCGCATTTATGTATGTACTACACTGCTCGCTCGCTCGGATTTGCTGCTCTCACTGACTATTTTATTTGTATAGTTTATAATAAATCGTATTTATTAATTTATAATTATTAAAATGTCTTTAATATGCAACCCATTTATGAATTGGTAAAACATTTTAATAAATTACGTGATTAAACACCTTGCGCTGTCATAATACACAGATAATATAATCTATAAAAAAAGGCATGTTAGTTACAACACTTAGATATAAGTCGATAACGGCTGGACCGATTTTTATAATCTTTGATTTTTTGCATTTGTCTTCGTCCGGAATAAGATAAAATATGATACTCATGAATAATAAAATTAATCATTCATTTGTTGTAAATGGTATACCAAAATGCAACTGACATGGTGTAACAAAACACAACTGACAGCTAAACGTAATGTTGTCTATGGTTGATGTTGAAGTTGTGAATTGAAGATGTTTTTGTTTTATGCGAGTTTATTTATTACTAACGTTAATTAATTTTAAAATCCTAAATCTGCTCATTTATTGCCTCTTATGCGGAAAGAAGTTCGCCGGGTCAGCTAGTATTTAACTAAAAATAAAAGTGACAACCCTATGCATCACCGCAAGAGTAGGCAATTAACTCGCCGCGGCACTATGCACCTACCACTTATAGCCTATAGGTAGTTCATCGTACGACTTTCAGCTACAAAAATATGCGGAGAAAAGTGGCACAGGTCCGTTCAGCACGGCGGCTCGTCCCGCACTGACTTTATGGGCGACTGAGGGGTGTACGTGCCAATTTGCGAGTATGAAATACGTAAAAAATTCGCAAAAAATAATTAAAGCAGTATTTTCAAAAAATGGCCTGAAGGTGTCCTGGGTATTATATTTTTTTATAAGCTGATGGTTATAACAAGTCTTTGTTACATATATAGTTTAGGAGTAAAGTAGTATTAAACTTTTAGGAAATGGGGACTTTGCACATTTGATTTCAATATATAAATACATTTTTTGCATTTTCGGCCTGAAGGTGTCCTGCTATATATCAAGTAGATTAACATATATTTTTATTAGATTTTTTTTAGACCAGAATTACACAGAAAGATAGCTTTAAATAACCCCATTTTTGGAAACCTGCGCCTTAACTGAAGTATTTTTTAATTTTTTTTTAATTTAAATAATTATTTTTTCACTACCTACACTTACAGGGTAACATTTGACCACAAGTCACCCGATGTTAAATGACGATATGATCGAAGATGGCGCCACCCTACACCTGGACTGGGAACTGGCTCTCAAGTGAGGCTGCCGGAACACACCGATAGGTGCTTGGCGACAGATTCTTAACTTGACGGTGGTAGCTAGTCAGGCGAGTACTAGAAAGTACCCTACCACCACGGTAAGGTAAGTGGTAAGGTGTACCTATACATAATTATTAATATGTAGGTATAAGGTAACAAGGCGTTACTCGGGAAGTGGGTTCGAATCCTGCAATGAGCTTGAGCTTTCATTGAAAGAAAAAATCGTGATGTATTTGTAATCATGAAGCCTAGCTTAAAAGCGCCGACACCGAGTTCGAATCCTCTCGGCCCCGCACTTATGACTTGATAAGTTATGTGCGGATTTGCCATCGCTCAAAACGGTGAAGGAAAACATCGTGAGGGAACCGTCGTGCCTAAGAACTGCAACATTCAAGGGCATGCGACATCTACCAACCCGCGCTGGGCCGGCGTGGTAGCTAACAGCCCATACTCTTTCTCTGAGAGAAGGCCACAGTCCCAGCAGTGGGAACGTGAACGGCTGATAATGATGACTCGGGACCGTGATGTAATCCTGAAGCCTAGCGTGATGGAAGTAATTTTCCAAATACCATAATTTATATTAAAATTTACTTACATTGAACTTCGATGGCGTGCGTTTGTCGTACCTTCCCCCATGGTTCAGGTCGTATGACCTGTAGAAATTTAATTACAACGGTTAATTAATATAATATCCCATTAAAAAGTATTAGTTTAGTATCATAGTATCAGTTTTTATCATATTTTTTTATAGTGTTTTTTTTTTTTTTTTTTTAGTATTAGTATTTTTTCTTTGTATTAGTATTTAAGTTTATTTGTTTTGTTTATGTTTATTATCAAATTTTATTTTGTAAAGTGTATGTTGTTTTTTGCCAGAAATAAATATATTGTCTATTGTCTAAAATTATAATAGTTGCAACCCGCAGTTTCGCCCGCGTATTCCCGTTATTCCGCTGGAACCTTTTTTCCGGGATAAAATGCCGGATAGCCTATATGTTAATCCAGTGTATAAGCTATCTCCATTCCAAATTTCATCAAAATCGGTTAAGTAGTTACGGTGATACGTGGTACCAAACATTCACACACACACAAACTTTCGCATTTATAATATTATTAAGACTAGTTGCGCCCCGCGGTTTCACGCGCATCTTCCCGTTACCCCACAAGAAACTTATTCCGGGATAAAAAGTAGCCTATGTGTTAATCCAGGGTATAAAAGCTGACACCATTCCAAATTTCACTCAAATCCATTCAGTAGTTTGAAAGAGTAACAAACATTCTTACTCACAAATTTTCACGTTCATAAAATGAGTAGGTACAGTCAACGACAAAATTCGCTGAACAATCACACTTTTTTCTATTATCCTCATCATCTTAGACACCAATTTTTGACCTCATCATCACCTAAAATCAGGTGTGTTATGTTGCGGTCAAAATGATACCATGTAAAATGTGAAAAAAACAATAATAATTACTGATTTGAAACACATTTGGAAAATCGAGAACGATCAGCTAATTTTGTCGCTGACTGTACCAAAGTAAAGATAGAAGAATTTAATATCTTATCAGCCATTAAGGATACAGGAAGAGGGTAGTTAGCTGGACGCGTCCAATTAGTGCTTCGGCCCGTCAGACCACCCCGAGCGGGTTAATTGGTCTGCTAGACCATGACGTGGCGACTGAAGGGCTAGGGGGCGATGACGTTGAAATCAAGTTTTAGTTTCGTTTTTAGAGTTACCTCAAAAGGAAAAACGGAACCTTGAAAGGACACTTTGATGTCCGTCTGTCTGTCACACTTTTTTCTCAAATGTGCGTTGAAGTATCAAGTTGAAAATTATATGAAATACTTGGGCCTACGTGTGTTGGGCCAAAATGTGTTGGTAAGCGCATAACTCAACAACGCCTGGACCAATTTTGCCAATTCTTTTTTTTAATGTTCCTTGAAGTCCAAGAATGGTTTTTACGGCGAGAAAATTTCGAATAATTGCCGGGAAAACCCTAAAAACTGCCCTTTTCTTTTTCCCATACAAACGTTTTCTAACTAAAATGTACAGTCAATTTGAACTTTAATACCATACCATAAAGTTCAAATGTTAGTGGAGAGGTTCCAGGATGGCAAAACAATTGAGTGATGTTAGTATCGTATATAAATATTGAAGTCTATTTTTTGTAAATAAAATCAGGGATCCTTACTAAAACTCCAATAATGTGTGTATTATAATTTTTAATGATTTTTTTGTTAAATACCCATTCAAAACCGGGGCGGGTTGCTAGTTCTTTAAAAAAATACTAAAGAAGCCAATAACAAGATGAGATCATTGTATCCTACGCTTCAATTCAAACAAGTAGTTATAAAACTAAACTGGTTCACGTTGACAATAGGTAAAGATAAAGCAAACTCTATGACTACGTAATAGAGGTATAAAATTCTCAAACGGTATAAAAAAGAAGTGATAAAGGAAAACAGAAGAAGTTAAGAATCTGTCGCCAAGCACCTATCGGTGTGTTCCGGCAGCCTCACTTGAGAGCCAGTTCCCAGTCCAGCGTGACACCACCTCCGACCACATCGTCACTTAACATCAGTACCCCTAGTACAGGTATTGATAGTTTACAAAAACTATAAAAGTTTTCGTTACATATTTTTTTCAGCGAATCTTACCGAGACTTGGAGAAACTGAAATCGTTATAATCATATTCCAACAATATTATTGAGTTACTTTTTGAATTTAAGCAAATCGAGTTGCCACTTTGACAATTCGGCGGTGGTAAACGTCGACGTTTACGAAAACTTTTATCGTTTTCAAAACTTGTGTACTGGCCTCATATTATATTTAAAAAAAACTAGCGTAGACCACATCTTCACTTAGCATTAGGTGATTTGTGATCAAACGCTACCCGACGAAAAAGCAAAAAAGGTTTTAAAAAATAGTTAATTATTCTAAATCTTTTATAATAATATAATAATATACATAATACATATAAATATGTAAAAGTCACTCAGTACTAACTGTGTGTAACCAAATCATTCGAAAAGAAAAATACCCATTAAAAATTACGACTTTACATTGACTATAATAAGTCTGTGGTACAAAATAGTTCGCACAAATATAGCCCATACCAAATTATAGCTCTTTACATGAACTCTACTAAAATAGTCAATTCTCTACATATAAAACACGAGGAACGAGGCTCGTCCGTCCGTCCGTCACACAAAAGAGTTTGCTCGAATTGTCTAATTGCATAATTGACCATTCTTTAGAGTTGTTCCTGTAAACGTAGGTATAAGTGGCTGCATAGTGATGGGAAATATGCAACGATAACAATAGTGAAAGTTCAAAAGAAAGAATTCTAATAAGAATTGTGTACTACTAGCTGTTCCCCGTGGTTTCACCCGCGTGGGCGCGATAAACTACATCAGTTTATTTATATGTAAAATAGAAAAATAATGTATAAATAAACAAAAACATTTGCACGGACATTCAGTCTGTCAGTCGTGAATACAGTGTGTTATATAACAAGTGACCATAGTCTCCCCCAAAGCGATAGGCATCCCCCTCGCTCGAACCGTGACCGTGGTGATTCTAACAATACGGTTTTGTCTGCACACGTCTATAAGACCGACCTTCGTTTGGGCAAACGAAGACTGGCGTGTGATTAACACTCTTGTCGCGTTTTTAGTCCTCATTTTGTTGAGACATTTTCGAGTTTAGGACCCGAAGTGCATCGTTCCTTTGGTACCTACGTCAATACCAGGGTGTTACTACAAGTCGATAGATAAAATTAGTTTCACGATTCGTTTGTTGAATCGATTTGTCGATACTGATACTATCGACAATCGAACATCACTAGCGCGTAACAACAATTTTATTGGCTTTATTTAGTGTAATAGATCGAAGGGTGATGCCGGCTACTTGAAGGTAATTGCTGGTTACACTTCGAAATTGCTCGCGGTGTTGTTTTGCAATACCTTTTACTTTAGACGAGAGGCGATCATTGCATTTTTTTACAAGTAACAGGGTAGCGCATAGATTAAGTAGACTATAAGTAGCGTTTTTTTTTGTATTGGCGTTACACGATCAGTGTATTTGCCAGTGGTGTCGATTCGGTTTTACATTCTTCGAAACTAAACTAAATTTGACAGGTCCTAATAGTATTACTGTCTTTTTCTAACCACTGAAGCAAAAAAAGGACAGCATTACTATTAGACCTGTCAAACTTAGTTTAGTTATAAAGAATGCAAAACCGAATCGACACCAATGTCAAGTATTAAATATTTCAAACTCAGAGAGTAGGATCAAGTTTTATTGATGAAGATGATAAGATTATGGGAAGATTATGAAGATAGTGTATAAGTAAAGTAGTGGCAATTTACTTATGCCCGAAATTAGTAATCGATCCTGATCCGTTATCCGCGGTTTTGGATCGATATGTCATGTCATAATATGTCATTTTAGTACTAGGACTTGACAAAATACTACTAAAATGAATAGAATAGAATAGAATAGAAAACTTTATTTGCTAAAAATGTGAAAACAACACATATATACCAATTAAATGGCATGCAAAAATTTAACAATTATAGATCATATAAAAAGTAACATGCACCTAACAAAAGCTTAGTAAATTCACAATAAATTCATTAATTACATAGATTCAATTAATTTATTATAAATATATAAGTCAAAAAGTATTACATTTAAAAAATTCATTCAGGTCATAAAATACGTTGTCAATAAGCCACTTTTTGAGGGCATTTTTAAATTTTGATTCATGTGTGTCCTGGATATGAGTCGGCAGATGATTAAAAATACGAATACTGGAGATGTAGGCACTTTTTTCGTAAATCCTAGACTTAACGACTGGGAGGTATAAACCGTCGTGTTGCCTCATTTCAGTTTTCCTAATTCGCATCTCGGATTTTCTGTTGTACAGATGGACATTGTTTTTAACAAAAAGGCACAGCTCCAAGATGTATATACCCGTGACCGTGAGGTAATGACATATTATGACGTGGCATATCGATTCAAAACCGCGGATAACGGATCAGGATCGATTATAAATTTCGCGCGTTAATCATAATTCATGACGACGCGGTAGGCGTGTTGGTAGTATCCCTGCCTGCGAAGCTAGCGGTCCCGGGTTCGAATTCTGGTAAGGGCAAATATATGTGTGATGAGCACGAATATTTGTTCCTGAGTCTTGGATATTTTTATCTATATAAGTATTTATTTCTCTATATAAGTATGTATATCGTTGTCTAGTACCCATAACACAAGTTTCGAGCTTAATTTGGGGCTAGCTCAATTTGTGTGCAATTGTCTCCGATATTTATTATAAACTAAAAAACTAACTGAGATGGCGCAACGACCCAAAGTGAGTCTTGGCCTCCGATAACAAAAGACGCCACTTCGGTCTGTCCTGCGCCACCTCCTGCCAGTCTCCACCTGGAGTGAGCGCAAATCCTTCGTGACTTCGTCTTTCCAGCGATATCTGGGACGGCCGACAGGGCGACGGCCACGGCGTTTTGTCATCGGCGAGATGAAAGCGCACAAAGTTCGCTGGCTCGGCCACGTTGAAAGAATGGGGGAGGATCGTGCGGTCAAACGATATTTATTATACATATTATTATTATTATACCTCGCAAGTGTAAAGCGCAGTGTCAGTGGGCTGGAGCCAGTCCACCTGCAGGCTGAAGTTGGAGTGCATCATCACGCGAGGTGGCAGCGGCGCGTGCAGCACCATGCTGTCACCTAGCAGCACCTCGTCTTTGTACCACTTCACCCGGTTTTGACTTTCTGGAAAGAGTACATTTCAATTCCTTAGAAAAGTAAGGAAATGTTATTATTAACTGGTTGCGCCCCGCGGTTTCACCCGCGTCTTCCCGTTATCCCGCAGGAACCTTTTTCCGTGATAAAATGTAGCCTATGTGTTAATCCAAGGCAAAAGCTATCTCCATTCCAAATTTCATTCAAAATCGGTTTAGCAATTACGGTGATACGTGGTAACAAACATTCACACGTGCACACAAACTTTCGCATTTATAATATTAATAGTAGGAATAGAAAGGTAAATTATAGTAAGTAACATACACGATAAACAAAATGTTTAATTAAGAAATACACACACACACCCCCAAACTTTTGCATTTATAGATAGATAGATAGATAGATAGATAACGCTTTATTGTTTCACCACAACAACAGAAAAATAAAACAACATAAAAGGAGAGATCTTAAAACTAGTGTTACAATGGGCGGTCTTATCATAATATACTCGTAGTAGGATACATACAATACATAGTAGGTATTGTACGGAAAATCTAAAAGATTTGAAAAATACTGCCAGGATTAACACATGATAGCGATGATGGCTCAGTGGTAGTGACGTCGGCTTACGATCCGTAGGACGTGGGTTCGAATTCGTGGGTTTTTAAGTAATGTTGTTGTTGTGCCCAACAGGGTCCATAATTGTTCTTAATTATGTTAATACTAACTATTGTACATTATGGAATGCAATAAATTCTTTGAATCTTTGAATCCCACAATGAGCTTGAGCTTTCGGTGAAGCAAAACATCGTGATGAAACCATAGCTTGGTGGTAGGGTATTTTCTAGTACTCGCCTGGCAAGCTACCACCCTCTTGATAAGAATCTGTCGCCGAGCACCTATCGGTGTGTTCCGGCAGCCTCACTTGAGAGCCAGTTCCCAGTCCAGGTGTAGCGTGGCGCCATCTTAGACCACATCGTCACTTAACATCAGGTGGCTTGTGGTCAAACGCTACCATGTAAATAGTAAAAAAAAAACAGGCTACTTTTTATCCCGGAAAAGGTTCCTGCGGGATAACGGGAAGTCGCGGGTGAAACCGCGGGGCGCAGCTAGTTCTATCAATAATCTCAAGCCGAGAACCATCTTTATCTTGAACCTCCCGTCTCCGTGCCGTCGAGGAGCCATACATCAAGAGGGGCTATATCAATACAAACGCCCAATTGGCTCACAAAGATACAATCTTCGTCCCTTCCTGTAGCTAACAAGCGACCACCGGTCGTTGTGCGAAGAAAGTAAGCACGGTCGGTGGATGCGGCAATCTTACAACCACTTTTTTTAATACTAATAAAACAATTCTATATAACAGGCAGTCCAAGTTTCGGTAAGGCGCGCTGAAAAAGAAATGTTTGGAAGGAGACGAAAACTTTCAGCTTTTGTAAACTATAAAAACTACTGTACAAGTTTTGAAAACGATAGAAGTTTTCGTAAACGTCGACGTTTACTACCGCCTACTTGTCAAAGTGGCAACTCGATCTGCTTAAATTCAAAAAGTAACTCAATAACATTGTTGGAATATGATTATAACGATTTAAAATAACCCGTATTAACGATTTCAGTTCCTCCAAGTCTCGGTAAGAATCGCTGAATATGTATGGATGGAAACGAAAACTTTTATAGTTTTTGTAAACTATCAAAACCTGTACTAGGGGTACAGATGTAAGCAGCCCGGTGAAGTTGTCAAGGTTACTTGACCAGGAGCAGTAACCCACTCAAAAAAAATAGTACAGATGTTAAGTGACGATGTGGTCCAAGGTGGCGTCACGCTTCACCTGGATTGGGGACTATTTATCTAGTTTTATATTGGGCCCTTTACCATATTTGGCATGCCAGTCTCATCGTACCCTAACCATGAAATTACCAATGCAAAAATAACTGGTAGGTACAGAGATATTGCAGCATCGCTTATTGGTTCTGCTAAAATCATGCCTAATATTATAAACGTGAAAAATTGTGTGTACAGATGTTTGTTACTCTTTCACGCAAAAAATACTGAACGGATTTGAGTGAAATTTGAAATGGATATAGCTTATACCCTGGATTAAAACATAGGCTACTTTTTATCCCCGAAAAAGGTTGCTACGGGGTAATGGCAAGACGCGGGTAAAACCACGGGGCGCAAGTAGTCATAAACGTGGAAATTTGTATGTACAGATGTTTGTTACTCTTTCACGCAAAAACAACTGAACGGATTTGAATGAAATTTGAAATGGAGATGGTATACCCTGAATTAACACATAGGCTTTTTATCCCGCATAAAATAATAGAAAATCGTTCCTGCGGGATAATGGGAGACGCGGAGCACACTACAACAAAAGTACCACAGTATGCGTAACCTTGACCACCCAAACCTAAAACAGCCTTGTCCAAAAGTCCACAGCTTCGTTCCCCATGTGATATTTGATTTAATCTCCATAGTCCGTACCGGTGTGAAGTTATTTCTCCCATTGTACCCATTACGTGTTGAACACAATTGTGTAGGGCCTTTGTGTTCAGCTTTGTTCAGTGATTTATGTTCTGCGTAGTTGTAAAAAAAAAAATTTCAAGAGTTGAATCAAGTATTAATGATGATGATGATGATGATGAGATGAAGGGATGAGGATAGTGTTTAAGTAAAGTAGTGGGGCTTTACTTAAACTTTACACGGACTTTTTTGGAGCAACTCGAAAAGTCACTTTCACAACTTTATTTCAATTTCCCACACTCGTACACATTAACGAACACATAATGGTTAATAATCCACCAATATTACAAAACCGAACATACATAATACATACATTATCATCACTCGAAGAAACACAAGTTTTAGAAATAAAAACAAAATTTTCACGTTGACAATTCGATTGCCGCCAAAAAGTCAGTGCGTGTTGGTTGGTGTCGTAGTTTTCAGGCCGCCCGAAAAAAAAAACAACATAATCAATAGTTTTATTTATTATCTGTAGTTTTTAGGTGTCATACATCGCTGCATGAATATTTCTTACTTTATAAACTGTTTGAGCTTTCACCTGATGATACTAAATTATCGACACTCGGAATTATAATATAACACTTTGAACCAAACCTACATAAATAATTTCGGTAGAGATGCGGAAGATTGTGTTTTAGCCGAATTTCCGGCTTAAAACTGGATTGGTAGTCGGCTAAATCGTTGCTTTCAATGAACTCAGTTTTTTTAGATAATACAGGTTAGCGTTTGACCACAAGTCACTCCTAAGTTAAGTGACGATGTGGTCGAAGGTCCTCAATCTTTTGCACGCATATTTTATATTAATATCCCTTCGAGTTGTGAAGTTGTGCACCAGAAATATTAATGAATGGAAATACATTCTAGGAGCTGATATGTTAACTTGTTAAATGACCATATCGTATAAATTAGTGACGTCTAATTAGAATTTGACATTCAAACGTTGAATTCGCCTAGCATCAAGAAGCTAATAGTAAAATTGGCTGAAAGAATCGGACAGTTCTCCTTTCCTGTTTATCCGGCCAATTTATGTGTTTTTTTGGGCCGGATCCCACACCTACTAAAGTTTGGGAAGTGTTATGTTAAGTAGACATCAACTTTGCATAATGAAATGACTTAATTTTGTTTAATATTTTAATTAAGTTATTGGGGCCATTGCCTATTCAATATTATTAATATTCAACTACAAATTAAGCTGTTAAATAACATAAAAAGTCGGTAGTGTAGGCGTTGGTACTCATTATAATAGACATTGAATTTCATTAAAAAAGCAACAGGGACTACTCTACCACTGCTAAGTAAACTAGCTGATACTACTATCTGACAGAATAGCATTTTTGAAGCTCGAAATGAAAATCTAAAGGAACTCTAATATAAATCGTAAGTAAAAAATCAATTGTTTTTTATTCAATAGGATACATTGTAATCACTTTAAAACGTCAAACTTAAAACTAGCTACGCCTATTCCTCCTTACGCCGCGCCGGCTAAAGAACGGGCAAGAAATGCCCGGCAGGTAATTTTTTTGGCACGATCTCATTGACAATTTTATTCTTATTAATAATTGATTGAATTGGAGCAAGTTCACTAAAATGTGTATTCCTGCAGCCTCATTTGAACGCCAGTTTACAATCCAAGCGTAGCGTAGCGCTTCCTTCGGCCACCTCATCACTTAACTTCAGCTCTGTGACTTGTGGTCAAATGCTATCCTGTAAGTTGTAATGAAAAAACAAACATACCCAAGTTTGTATCAGAAACTGAAATGGTTTCCGGTTTACCCGCTTGAAAACATACTTATCCTCGGAAAAATAACGTTGGGGTAAGTACTTTTTATTTCATGAATACAAAGTATCGTTTAGGTACTTCTTACTCTTTGATTAAATTATATCGCTGTAGAATCTCGGTGTTATTGACAAACCTACAAACTTATAAAAGTACATTCTAAGGATAGGATTCATTAACATTTTGTAAGATATTAATATTTTTGGTTATAGTAGATGGACTTTAGTAAAATTACGCCCGAAATCAATATGTAATCGATCCTGATCCGTGGTATTGGATTGATATGTCATGTCATCAAATGTCATTTTAAGGGTAAAGCTTGACATACTGATTGACATATCAATCCAAAATCGCGAAAAACGGATCAAGATCGATTATTAATTTCAGACGTTAGACATCATTTATCTGACAGATATTTTTATCAGCGACCTGTGGAATTGGTGCCAATGCTTACAGACTTTTGATCGGACATATTTGGATGCATCAATTATTATGCAAATGCGATGTTAAAAGGTTTGTACACTAATAAAACGATGCATCTGTCTGTCTGTCTGTAAGATTGATTGACTTGTATTCGTATCATTTTAATATAGACGTTACTGCTTACATTAGGTTTTTTAGAGAGGAATGGTTCATTTGGGACTGGAGTTCATTGTATATTTTAACCAAGTATGTAAGTAGGTTAATACAATGAACCAAATTAGGTACTTTTAATGTGTGTTTGAACAAGGAATTGTGAAAGTTTGTGACGATAGATGTAGGTATAATAATTATGTTTGTTACACTGAGAAAAAAAACTGACTTTCCTTTTAAGTCTTACCTTCCAAGACCGATTCCTTCCTTTTTTTACCTTAGGTTTTTCTTCTGAATCACAAATCCTTCTCTTTTGACTCAGAAGGAAAACGGCATTTCGGAAGTTATTTTTTCTCCGGGTACAGTCAACGACAAAAGTAGCTGAACAAAAACCAACTTTCCGATTCTCTCTATCATCTTAAACACCATCCTTCGACCGAATGATCAGTTAACATTGTATGTGATGTGTCATGGTCAAACGTTACCTTGTAAGTTGTTATGAAAAAACCAACATTACTGTTCTAATACGCGTTTGGAAAATCGAGTATGATCAGCTACTTTTGTCGCTGACTGTACTTTTTCACGCAAAAATAACTGAAAGAATGAAATTTGAAACGGATATGATTCAAACCCTGGAAAAGGACATAGGAAACTTTTTATCGCGATAAACCGCGCGCGTGAATCCGCGGGGAACTGCTTGTATTTTATATTTACAATCCAGGTGTAGCGTGGCGCCACCTTCGACTACGTCATCAATATATCAGATGACTTGTGGTCACAACGTTACCTTGTAGGTAAGATATAGAAAAAAATTAGAAGAATATAACCTACAGTAGTAGTGTGTACCTATAGTAGGCGATCTGAGAGTAACGGAACGTTAAAAAAACGCTAAAAATAATCAAGAGCCCCCTGAGTATGTATTGTATTTCTTAATTATATATTTTTTTATAGGTTTGGAGAAAAATCTTTATTAAAAAAGGGGGACATTGAGCATTTTTTCGTAAAAAATTAGAATACAAAGGCTGACAGGACTCGGTGTCGGCGCGTTGCGCACGCGGTTACCGTTCGGCCACCATCGCTCCCAGTTTATATATTTAAATGTTAAAAATAAGTGTATACTATTATATTATACAAATACAAACCGTCCACATTATCCACATAGCAGGGTAGAAGCACTGTGTCATTCTCATAACTCTTCACAACGACCGGTATACTTGTGAAAGGTTTCTCGCACTTGGACACATTTTGAAAGAATACCACCAACAATGCGCCCAGTAGCGTCTTCATTTTTAAACTTTTTACGTTACTTTTTTATATTTTGTGAGCGGTAGATTTAAGTTTTCAGTTTATTTCATAACATAACAGCAGCAATCAATCGAAATAGTAAAAATAACTAAACCAAAAAAACCTTTTTATTGCAAATGTACAATTTAAATTTTAAAAATTCGACTATCAGAACCCCACACCATTCTTAGAAAAACTTTATGAAAATCTGTTCAACCGTTCACAACATTACAAACTTATTACGTCCCTCTTTTTCGTGGAATGGTAAAAATAAAACTTTATACAAAAATATAAAGTCTCTATCCAGCTGATTAACAAACAATAAAAACTACTTGGTTCTAAATGAATACTTTTATATTCTTACTCTCATTGCGACTGTTGATTTTCTTTAGTTGGATTCTACCTAAGTATATTTTATTAATTTATTCAACACAATAAATAAATCTTTAACCGGAAGTCGATAGAGGCAGGCAGAGGCAGAGGTATTACCTTTTTTCTCTTTGTTCCAACTTCCACGGTACGATCAGTTAACGAGTATTTATGGTCTGTTGCCCAATAATTATTATTTAGGGCTTCCCTAACATTTTAAAACAATATTGAAAAAGCGCTACGGGCCTACAGGCTAAATTCAAAACATTTTTTTTTAAATAGGCTCTTGTTATATTTCTATTAAAATATACAAAATTGACTAATTTTTAATTAAACATTATTTAAAGATAATTTAAATTGCTTTTAATGAAAAAAATATACAGATAGGAGCACTTTTTTATTTTTCGCAACACCCCCACACTTTGATCAAATTTCGTTCAAAAGCACGTATTTATTGCACGTAAAAATTTATGCTTATAGGAATTTTAACGTTACGAAAAATCTTTTTTACGTTATATTGCGTGAATTGGAACGCGACGCGCTTCTTGGCGGGAAAGCTGGCCCGAACTGTCACAGCTCGCGCATGCGCCCGGACTGGAAGAATGGATGATTGCTGTGAAGCTGGTCGTATACCGAGAGGAAATTGGAGAATTACCTATTTTTTTTTTTTGCTAACGCGTCACACGTTTAGTGTATTTGCCAGTGTCATGTTTAAAATATTTCAAACTCAGAGTAGAATCAAGTATTAATGATGATGATAAGATGATGGGATGAGGATAGTGTGTTAGTGTTGAGTAGTGGCACTTTACTTAAACATTACACGGACTTTTTTGGAGCAACTAGAAAAGTCACTTTCACATCTTTATTTTAATTTCCCACACTCGTACACAATAACGAACACATAATGATTAAATAATCCACCAATATTACACATTAACACTCGAAGAAACACAAGTTTTGGAAACAAAAACCAAATGTTCATGTTGCCAGTTCAATTGCATTTATTACTTATTAAACTTACTTTACTTATTAAATAAGTTACCACGGACTTTTTGGCTTCAGCGACTTTTGACCGTACCAAGTCTTTCAGCACATCGTTGTAGCCTTTGTCGTAACTTTGAAACTCAGTGTGTTCAAAACTTTACAATGTATTCAGTCAATTAATAACGTGCCGCATGCTGGGTATCACCTTTAATTGAATTCAGGACAAGAAATAACTAAGAAGATTAGTCATTACTGTGTCTCTACTTACGAGGAAACGAACAATGAATGTCGTAAAGGGTTACGTTACATTTTTCTGAAAGAAAAATAAACGAGAAAAAAAAACATTGAAGTTTGTTTTGGCACACGTCACACGATTAGTGTATTTGCCAGTGTTAATTATTAAATATAATAAAAAAAAACAAAACAACGAAAAAACATAATAAATGACGAAGTTATCCGCGAACACACATAAAAAACCATAGGTACCTATGGGAATGTGGTCAAATTGAGAAACCTCCTTTTTTAGAAGTCGTTTAAAAAGACTATAAAATACAACAATTTCGACGATTACAGACATAATATGTCGGTCGTGATGACACAGAAAATTAAATGTTGGCGTGCTCTATGAAATTTGGAAGAGAACTTTTATACACCAACAAGACCTACCGCAGCCGCAGGTTAAATAGGTAAAATAAAACAAAAACGAATGGGGCACTATTTAGCTGGGATTCTTTGATCACTGAACGTAAAAAGAGTATCTACTATCTCAATAAATAAAAATTAAAAAAAAACCCACTTTATTGCCACTAAAACACAGACATCATATTAGTGCTGTTCAACTTTTGTCGCTGACTTGTTGCTTGTTGCTTTGTCGCTTTTGCTTTGAGGCGATTTTATAAAAGTCCGTAAGTAAATGTTATACCAAATTTCGGTAAATTTTTTCGATTTACTTTTTATCACGATAAACTGTAGGTACCTAGTCCACGCGAATGAAACCGTGGGGAACAGCTAGTATATTATAGACGAACTTGGCACTAATTAAGTAATACCTAATTATGATTAAGTAGAAAGGTGAACTCATAACTTTATTTAATACGATCTATTAAAATAATAACTCACTGGAACTGTTATTGCTTCTATAATGTTATTAATTTTAAAGTTTATAGCTGGACTGGAATGTAGCTCAGTTTCTTCATTTTTTTTATGTTATGACATAATTAAGTTGGACACATTTTTAAAAATTAAGCCCATTTTCCACTGCAGCTCACGGGTATTTTTACGATTATTCGGAGGTTTAAAAGTAAAAGAAAGGCCTTAAAAATCTGACAGCTAAAAAAAATTGCATGTAGGTACGGAGACAATAATGTATCGAAAACTTTTTTTTTTCTTTTGTTATGGCATCACACGATTAGTGTATTTGCCAGTGTCAAGTATAAAATATTTCAAACTCAGAGAGTTGAATCAAGTTTAAATGATGATGATGATGATGAGATGATGGGATGAGGATAGTGTTTAAGTAAAGTAGTGGCGCTTTACTTAAACTTTACACGGACTTTTTTGGAGCAACTCGAAAAGTCACTTTCACAACTTTATTTCAATTTCCCACACTCGCACACATTAACGAACACATAATGGTTAATAATCCACCAATATTACACATTATCACTCGAAGAAACACAAGTTTTGGAAATTTAAACAAAATTTTCACGTTGACAATTCGATTGGCGCCAAAAAAGTCCTCAAAACTTTTATGTATCCTAAAATAACCAAAAAAAAAATTATAATCCTATTCTCAATTTTTTTTTTCTCTATATATCTCTAACAATGATGCATCATACTTTAAAAAACAACCTTCTTCGAGGGACAGTTGGCTAAAAACGTATATAGAACGGTAAGTTAATTGTAGATTGTATGCAATGAAACAAAACTCAAGAGGCTCGCGGGAAAGTTAAATGAATCTATCGCTAGAAATATTTATACAGTGCCGGATTTACCATAGAAGCTGAAAAAGCTGAACCTTAAAGCGGCAAAATTAGAGGAGCGGCAAAATTGCACCAAAAAAAATTTGGAACGGAAAAAACGTAAAGCTTTGCTTTTCTTAGCTCAAAATATACCCAAAAAGTTGTAAATATAATCTAGAAACCAGATTATTCCCTAAAAAAGAGAACTAACACTATTGTGAACAGTGTATCTAAATTTAGAAGTCAGTAGAAGCGGCAAAAATTGTATAGCTTTGGGGCGGCAAATCAGTAAATCCAAAATGAGTGTATCTAGATAAATTCAAACAACTTACAATATCCTGTTAAGCTGCACATATTAATGTGTAATATTGGTGGATTATTAATCATTATGTGTTCGTTAATGTGTACGAGTGTGGGAAATTGAAATAAAGTTGTGCAAGTGACTTTTCTAGTTGCTCCAAAAAAGTCCGTGTAAAGTTTAAGTAAAGCTACACTACTTTACTTAAACACTATCCTCATCCCATCATCTCATCGTCATCATCATCATCATCATCATCATTTAAACTTGATTCAACTCTCTGAGTTTGAAATATTTTATACTTGACACTGGCAAATACACTAATTGTGTGACGCCATGACAAAACAAAAAAAAAGAAAAAGAAAATTCCCTCCACTCAAGTATCTTTATCATCTCAAAAGATATAAATTACCTATTATACCACATCATTAGCTCATTTATTCCCGCTTTCAACACATTTCTATCAAACCAACATCATCGTCTCTAATCAAGTAAGTAATCGGACATTATCAAAGACGCTAACCTGTTAAATGTTGTTAAGGCGCTGCTATCCACAGCCTCACCCCGCAGGGACAGAGGGGGTACCTCATGCCGATCTGGGAGAGTAACGAAAACATTAAAAATAATCGCTAGAAATAATCTAAACAGTATTTAAAACAAATTGTCTGAAGGGCCTCTGGGTATTGCACTTTTTAACATATGTTGTGGTAATAACATTTCTTTGTTATTTACAGATCCGGAGACAGACTATCTCTGTACCAAATTTCATTTTTCAGTAGTTACAGCGAGACAGACAGACAGACAGAGTTGCTTCCGCATGTATAATATAAGGTAGTAGGGACACTAAGAAAAAAGACCGAGTCAAAAGTCTGAGTCAAATAGGAAGGACTTTTAATTCAGAGGGAAAACTAAGGTAAAATATGGAAGGAATCGGTCTAGGAAGGTAAAACTCAGAAGGAAAGTCAGGAATCTTTTCTCAGTGTTATAGAGATTTTTAAATTTTTTCTTCTCAAGGTTCTCTTCTATGTATCACGTAGATTAATTTAGTAAATATTTTTATTAGATTTTTAAGAAAAATGGTTGTAAATAGCTCCCTTAATTTTGGAGTCGTCCTCTTAAAAGTTGTTTAACTTTATTTATTTTACAACACTTAAAAATAACGTTAGTTTGATACTGACCACTAACGAGTCGCGTTTATTTACGATGCTATGATAGATATTAGAGCTGCGAGACTGGTTGAAAAAAAGAAAATAATAAAAAAAGAAAATGATAGGGCTGGCGCGGTAGCGGCCGTACTTTTCTTTAATCATTTAATTTAAACTCAATTGAGTGATCGCTTGTTGTTTGATCACATCACTGCTACGTGCTACCTAAGAAAAAAAAGTAGCAACGTAGGCTTGGATAAAGAGATGACACAATCATCGATATTATTTTGCGATATTAGGTATCGATATTTATTTTAGAGTAGGTACCTATATAATTCGTATCTATCAATTTCGATGTATTTTTTAACGCAACTGGGTTTTTATTGATTAAAGTTACTATTAGTAGTGCAACGGAAGTGTCATAAACTTATTAGGTACATTACTCATTAGAGAATTATGCAAAAGTCAAAGGTATTTTTAGCGGAAGCAGAAACGCAAGTATAGTATGTAATTTAGATGTCATAAAAAACTACGATGTCATATCTGTAAAGATACAGCTGACACATTTGTATCTTTCCTTTTTGCTATTGCGTCGAGTGACGTCACAGTCTTGCTATTAATAAACTTCTGTTTGCACTAAACCGTCCATCAATTAACTCCCGAGTTCGAGTTAAATTAATTAAATACCACTGAACTGTATCGCTACAAGTAGACACGCGTTTCTAATTAAAACGACCCTGAACGCTTGCTCAATAGAACTCGCCAAAAGATTCTTTTTTCAGATCCTTAAAACTGAAGAGTCATCTTTATCATCAGCCGGAAGAAGTCCACTGCACTGTGTTTTCTCGCATAGACCTCCCGTTTTGAACAACTATGCCATTAGGCATTTGCATCCATCGGCTCCCTGCGACTCTTACAATGGTCAAAAATACCCCTTTTTATTTGTGAAAACGATAAAAAACTAATATACCTACCCGCCTAATATTTGGTATTAGGGACCTGTTCTTTTGCATGTTACACCTGAAAAAATAACAGCTTAATAATTATTATACCTGTCTAATAATAGATGAGTCGGTACTACTGAGTACCTACAACCTATTATTTTGCATGCCATAATAAAAAATAATGTCTTCTTTTTCGGAACTACGCGTTGACTGTCAAAAGATAAGATTTAGACTGTAGACACCGAAAACAATTTGTCTTGTATAAACGCTATTGTCCGACAGTATACTGTTAACGGTTAAATAAACTGACCATTCATCATCCGCCGTGCAGCGGACTCTGATTGTGTCGCATTTTGTATTGTTGTTGAATTAAGGCATTGTGGTTTGTGGTTGGTTTATATTTTCTACGACAGGCTAGTTTGTTGTTTTTTGTTTTATTGGTAAGACTCTTTTGTAGAGCAAATTGCGAAGTATGTTGGCCTGGGTTATCCATAACGACAATAAAATAATCATCATGTTACATTTCATTTAGATGATATTATTGATTTATCTTCATCATGATTTTGATTCAAGTCTTAGTACCTATCAGAAAAACAGAAGAAAAATACTATACAGATACTACGTACCTACATATTATAGAAGTATAAAATACATATCTAACTTTATTGTAAGTGCTTACTGCTTACCTAATAAGAGACATTTATAGTTTTTAATATTTGTAACAAAAAAACGCTCCGTGGTGCAACTCTATAGTTCACTGAACTCGCGTGCAACCCATGAAAAGAGTTCATTCATGAATTTTCATTCCGAATTTGTTTATTGTTGAAATGCATTCTACTGCCATCTTTGAGCAGTCATTGTCAACATGCATTTTGGAAGCGGTAATAATAGTAACTGGCAACATAGTTTTATTAAACCATCCGTAAAGAAATTAAAAAATAAATAATATGCAGTTGGGTCCGAACGTAATAGACCAAGTAAGGATTATTTTCCAATTTCAAATGCTTTGCCAGATTGTTAACTAAACCGTTTTTCTATAAATAAAAAGAGTTAATAATTATTTTTTCTGGCAACATCGTCACAAAATGTCCGACAGCAATCGTGAAAGAGACGAAACCGAAACGCGGAGTTGTAAAAAAATTAAAATTGACAATGAAAATGGAAATGGTGTAAGTGAAAGCCATTTGGAAATCAAAGACTTTATCCTAGAGAAGATATTAAGCAACAATACGAATAGAAAAACTGTTTGTGCGCTAGGCAAGTTTAAGGACAAGAGTGGCGTGGCTTTGGTTATTTTGGAGAAAAATGCTTTCAAGGAAGAAGAATTGGACGAGAAGGGTTATTTCTCTGTAGAAACTGAGCTGCGCAAGTTCTTCCAGAACGATATCTACGGGAATTACGAGTGTTTTCCTCGTCTTGCACTTAGCGGTTCGTACTACTATACATTTCATTTCCCCGCCTTTTTCACACTCACTTTCGAAATTCGAATCCAAGGTGCTCAGTTGAGTCATCAAGTTTATTACAATCTACGTATTTTTCGTACATTTGTCGTGAGTATTTTCACTAAAAATAATTATGTGTCATTTATTTTCTCTTTTGTTTTGTGTGACATTTCACTATTTTATGAAATATCTAAATAAATTACGTCACTCTGACCATATGTTTATGAATGTTTCTTTGTTTCATTATCTTTTAATTATCTATACAAAGAAACTCGCTCTGATTAAGTTTTGATTACCAGTCACAACTCACTACATTAAACAAGATATAAAATAGTTTTTAATTAAATTTCAGTAGTGTTTGAGGAAAATGGGAAACTAGAATAGATGTGCATGAAGTTATTAGGTTTCCCAAATAATTATTTCTGCCAACTCACCCAAGTGCATAATATATTGTGTTCTCTTATTTATGTGTATGATGATTATCTGTATAAAGGAGTGAACCTATAGGTAGAATATCTGTGTACCAAGGTAGGTAATACTATTGTTTTGTAAATATTAATATAAATTGTGCATTAATTTATTTTATTATTACATATCAAGTTAAAACCTAGATCAATTACATACATCAACAACTTTTATTACTGCAGACAATAGTGTTGGCTCTGATGATTGTAAAGTTTATTCAATAAATCTGGAGAACTGATGACTTCTGATGACTTCTGTAGGTAGGCCCCCCACTAGGTGCACCTACGACATTCAAAGGTTCAAAGGAGGCCTAAGTTCAGCTGCGGACTTCTCCGGCTGATGATGACCATAAATGATGATGTATAGAGTTCTTACAAGATCATACACATACAAAGTTTCAAATCGATACGACAATTAGAAGTGGGTGAAAATTGACTTCTAAGATTTGATTACATTGTTAGTTAGTTACAAGTCAAGCTAATAAAAGTGTTTTAATAAGCTTTACTGACTGAGCAAATAAGTACTAATATAAAACATCCTATATACCAACTCTATTCCAATTGCACTTTACATATATGTGATGTCTCAAAAAACATACTTTTATGTTCCAGGAGTAAAAACGACTATAATTCATCCGGCTACAGAGAAGCACATTGCCAAATTCAGTCAGCAAGAGCTGCACATCGTTTTGGAGACTCCAGAGTTGTACGCGACATTGACGCTACCTCATATTGAGAAGGAGCAGTTTAATTTACAGGTGCGATAAACACCCGAAATTAATAATCGTAATCGTAATATGACATGACATATCAATCCAAAACCTCGGATAACAGTAATTTCGAGTGTTAGTGTATCTTGAAGTGGGCGGTCATAAGTTGATCAGTGATAAGTTGCGCTATGGGTTTGGACGAATCATCCCATTTATTATTCTATTCAGTTACTATGTGCGTCTGGTGTTCTTGAGTGGAGACCGCCACTTAGGAAATGTAGTGTAGGACGCCCTGCGACAAGGTGGAGCGACGACTTGCACCGAGTGGCTGGCAATAGTTGGATGTGAAGAGCCAAAAACTGGGCTCAGTGGCGTACCTTGGGAGAGGCCTATGTCCAGCAGTGGACTGACACGGGCTGATGATGATGATGACTATGCGAAAATGTGTTTGTTGGTTTGTGCTGCTTCCATGCAGCAATAGATAGATTTTTTCATCATCGCCAACTTATTACATGCATGGACTCTGGCCTTCCTTCAGAGAGAGTGTATGGGCAATCTACCACGCTGACCCAATGTGGGTTGGTAGATATTGCATGCCCTGGATTGTTGTGGATGTTTTTTTTGCATAGAAATTATCATAAATCATCTGAGAATGACCGTTCCTGTCAAATCGCAGGACTTCTATAATTCCTTCGCTGTTGACATAACTGAATATACCATTAACTAATTTGTATCAAATTTATCAAACTTCCTATTTACAGTGGGTGTATAACATTCTAGAAGGCAAGAGCGAGCAGGAACGCATTATCTTCAACAACAAGTGCGAGACCGAAGGTTTTGTTCTACTCCCCGACCTGAAGTGGGACGGGCTTACTAAGGAGACCCTGTATTTATTGGCCATTGTGAGGCAGAGAGGTATCAAGAGCCTGCGGGACCTAGATGAGAGGCATCTGCCGCTGTTGAAAAGGATTCGGGAAGAGGGAAAGGTAAATAAAAAAACTGCTACAGACTACTCTGATGCAAAACCAAATACTAGCATGAGTCGTATTGGAAGGCAATCAATTCAACCTTACTTTACTTTATTGGTCTACTATGCCTTTTATCCCACCACTGCCCCTGACTTGAAGATGTTAGCTCTCTGATAGCATTCAACATCTAAAATAAATTGACAGATTTATTTAATTTTACAGTTTTAAATGTTTTGGATTTAAGAAAAAAATTTGATGCTATGTCATTTCATAAATTAAAATAAAACTGGAAATTAACACTCTTAAAAATGCGAAAGTTTGTATGTATGATGGATGGATGGATGTTACCCTTTCATCTGAATGAAATTTTGAATGGATATAGCATAAATCCTGGATTAACGCATAGGCTACTTTTTACCCTGAGAAATAGGTTTCTGCGGGATAACGGGAAGACGCGGGCGAAACCGCGGGGCGCAACTAGTATTACATACATATTACTTTAAATAGGACTACTGTATAATTTAAAAAATGTTGCTTAATACAAATAGTTCTTCACCCGTCGATATATTTACAAAAAAGTCAAAAGTCAAATATTTTTATTCAATAGGACACATTGTGATCACTTTAAAAGATATAACAGTGCCTTCTATTCCTTTCAGAGAAAGATCCTCGAAAAGTACAACGTACCAGGCAGCCAGCTGCGCGTCTACCTTCACTACCAGCCATCATTCTACCACCTCCACATACACTTCACGTACCTGCGCCACGAGGCACCCGGCATCTATGCAGAAAAATCACACTTACTCGACACCGTCATCAACAACCTCGAAATGATGGGCAGTTACTACAAAAAGGCAACATTACCGTTCACCATCCGAGAGATGGACAATATTTTCAATATCTACGAAACTAATGGACACGTCCAACGAGTCAAGAATATCACTGATATTGATAAGTAATACTGAGTTGAGAGACGAGGTTCGCAAGGGCCTTTTTAGTGTAAAATGCTGGTTAAAAATGTTTTTATGGAGCTGCGCTCAAGATTAAGAAGTTGTAATGTTTATATTACTACGGGAATCGATTTCAGCAAGGAGTGCAATTTGAAAATCAGCATACAAGCCAATTGCATTGTCCTTAATCTGACTAACGATTTCAAGAAGAGACACGATAGCTTGTCGTCAATAGAAAGTCTATCCGATTGTTCAGAAGATGAATCTGATGTTTCAACTGTGATATCAGTTCAACAGTATTGCAATATCATTGCAAATTCAATGTCATGCCTCAAGATTGATAAAAACACTGTATCCTTTAGGATTTTGACTGAACCAAGAAATGGTGGTAATTTCTATAAAGAATTACTAACTCCTACACCCGTTGAAAGCTCAACTGAAGGAAGTATATTGAAGATTAATATTAAAGCTGATAGTGAAGTGAAAATAACATGCGCAAACTGTTCCAATGTGATTTCTAACAGTGTAATTAAATTTAATAGGGTCTTAGAATTGCCTTCAGCAAATTTGGATATGTCAGAGTGGTTTTGCCACGGTCACTGCCACGGCAACAATTCTCAAAACGATATAGTTTTGAAGCCAAATAAAAATGACTTTTTACATAGACATACATTCTTTGTGATCAATAATTGTTTACTCTCTGAAAAAACAAACAAATTCAACTCGAAACGAGACATTTACCATTGTAACAGATGCTTAGCTTGGTTGGGGTTGAAAGACAAAGAGAATATTAAAATATTCAATTCGGAGGTCACCATCCAAGATAACGAGTTAGAAAAACGTGTATTTACCCACAAAACTTTAGTCGGCGATGTACCTAAAAATGATTTTATCTATACAATAGAAAAAGTGATCAAAGAATTCGACCTCGGCTTCCAATACACAGTGATGTGCAAAATATTGCTAGAATGCAAAATTTCCGCGTCTAACAAGCAGTATTTACTCATTTGGGTAATGGATAAGGAATTACAAGTCCTTCGAAACAAAGGTGAACATATATTAAGTGACAAAATTGATCTACAATCCACTTTTCTAACAAAGATACTCTATAAGATTGAATTATCGTTGAACGATGAAGTTGAGTCCTGGATATCTGACCCGGCAGTGGTCACAACAGATATATCAAAAAGTATGTTCAACCAAGGAGTTGAGCATTTGCAAGAAATGTCTATGAAGGTTCCAGAACTATTCCGTACTGCAAACGGGTACTCTGTAAGCTATTTGAAAGTGTGATTTTGGATTAAACTGCTGAAGCCAAATTCTAATTGTTTTCTTATCAAACCAAATGTTAGCCTAAAAATAGTCTAGCCAGTGTCTATTTAGTAAGTTATTATATCAGTTTTGTTACCATATGTATTGAAACTGCTTGCAAATTAGTGCATGCAGTTTTTGCTATTAGATTTATAATCATTCAGCCAAAATTGTTCCATGCAGTGAAAATAAGAGTATCTGCCTTCTAAAATGTTAATTAAATAATTGTCATTGTTTTTATATTAAAATATCTTTTATTACATTAAAATATTTTTCATACACAGGTATTCAAAATAAATTATGAGTATAATAGAACATAAAAACAATTAATCTGCAGTTCCCAAACTTCAATCTGCTTACAAAAAATAGTGAAACTATGCATTGATAGTTTTATCACTCAAATTAAACAAAAAATGCAGATTCCCAGTGGCGGATTTACACATGTTCCAAATTAAATTTTCCTAGCTTTTCATCTATAATTAAAATTCACTAATGAAATTCAGCAATTTAGTTGAAAATGCACAACAAAATTAGGCCAACGGAAACCAGTCAGTTGTACTTTACTGAACTAAGCGTTGCTTTGCGGAGTTTGTAAGAAATGCCACAAATAAAATACGAAAAACAAATTGGTCCCTACATTTGTTGTCCTAAGCTCAAGTCAGTCAGTTCCCAATACAGGTGTAGCATGCCACCTTAGACCATTGTTGTATCTGTGCATTTAAGTTTGCTTGTAAAGTGTGGGTAGGTTGATTTGTGTTTATTTGTTTACCCACATGCCCAGTACATTCATATGTCGAATCTACTAGCTACCTAGCATCAATACAAACTGAGTACTTAAATTACTGTTTTATTCCAAACATAATAACCATATTGTCACTTAAACATCAGGTGACTTGTTTACTTGACTACTCATCGTAAATCCACCACTGCTCAGACCAAATGGTGCAAAGCTTTGTATGTGTGCTTTAATAAGACAACAGACATCTCTCATAATAAATATTACTATCTATCTTAAAAGTTAATTAGTAGGAGGTCTTCATAATATCTTCTCAATGTGATTTGTGACACCCCTGAGTTGTGCCACGCTGCTAAGTACGATCGAGTAGTTGAAGTACCACACGAGGGCAAACAGTACTGTGAATAAGATATCTGCGTACGAGTTAAGGAATTCAATGTATATACAAGGTGAAAACAATTCATTTTTTTAACAAAATATGATGGCTCTGCAACCCAAACTGTCTTTGCCTCTGAAATGAGAGAGTGCCACTCCACTTACAAAGATACATTTTTTTAGTGCAGTAATATTATTCAGTCATTACTTAGTCCAGAAGATGGATCAGATGATTTTTGAACCATAGTCAAAGTTAACAGTAGTCAAAAAAGTATGAAAAAGTTACCCATTAGTCATTTATTACATACATTACATTTATTATTTTTACGTCTAGTCAGTTTTAACTATGGACAAAAACTGGACCGTAAGTAGGTTACCAAAAAGTTCTAACTACATTTAAAAGGTTGAAATTACTAAGGTAGACTGCTGACATGGCACTGGCAAGTAGATAATCAACTGATCCATTTGCTGTACACATTGTCTTGCCGGGTAATTGTATGCCGAGCCAATAAATTCTTATAAAACAATTACTAACTGATAAGGCGATAAGGTTAGCATTTTATGAAAAATCATTTATCATACTCGCAAAACTCAGATACATTTTCTGACATTCTCCATGAAGTCCTAATAGGTTGGACAAACAAAGATCACTACTTTGCACAGTTAATAGCAATTAGCTAGTGACCTAGATTGAATTTCTCAACTGATTCTCGTTTACCACACAGAATTGAAAGTAGGTATTTTAAAACGGGATTTTTATGGTTTCAGTAAATTTGATCTTAATTTGATCTTGACTTTAGTACGGAAAAATGTGGAGTTCAAATTTACCGAAATTTGGTCTGATGTATAACTTACGGACGTTTATAAAACTGGCGCTTACTGTTTCAGAATATGTTACACTAATAATCTTCCTACCTCTACACCACACAATACCGAGCACTTATTTGGGCTGCGAGTTGATTTCAGTCAGTTAAATAAGCAATCTAATAACAATAACACAACGGTTTCGTATATTTACATTTTTAGAACTAAACAATGTTTTGTGAAATTCAGTAAGAAGATTATTAAATGTGTACAAACTAAGCTGCAGAAAATGTCTGGTAAGTCATCTGTTGACACTAGACTAACTGTAACTACATCTTACTTAACTAATACATAACCTACTTTATCTTTCATGTCTTAACCTAGATTTTTGTAAAGGATACGTACAACCACCTTCTCCCAGGTTTCAACCATGTAAAGTTCCGTCGCCAGAAGGTATCTCACGTACCAATAACTGAAGAAATTCTGGACCTTCTTGATGAATTCCATGTTTTATGAGTAATCTGATTCAATATCTCCTATTAAATTTGAGCTTGGAGTTGTAAATGGGTAGGTATATCTAATTAGTTGGCAAGTGTTGAACACAGTCGCACTTATTTTTCTGATATTTTACGGTTATATACTTCGTAAATAAATATTCCAGCTGATTTGAAGTTCGCAGAAATTCCTACTACTGTGAAGGTGAACTGTCTTGAAAACTCGAAACTTCCGATCCGAGTTCCAACTGAATTTTTGATTAACGAGTTGACTGAGACTGACTGTGACTGACTGTGAAACTGTCAGAAGTGTCAGAGAACTGAGAAACTGTGAAGTGTGAACTCTGAAATGACTCTGAAGCTGAAGGAAGTGGCTAGTGTTACCATTGAAAAAATATAACATTTGCTACACGAAATACAAGCTAGTTGAAAATCTGGCGAACATTTTTAAAGGAAAAATACATTAAATATTCTGCATAAGGGAAGTGAGAAACAAAAAAAATATATGACTAAAAAAGTTGTTTATTTTAAAATACTTTTGCAGGAACTTAACTTACTTAAAACATTTTATACGTCCACATTTGCCTCAATTCTTCTTTTTTTTTTATTATTTTATTTATTATTGATCCTAGCTGCCAAACTCACTCACTCACACTTGACTCACTCACTGTCACTTGTAATTCGTCATAATCATCAGCCTAAGTGAAAATTCGATCGCCAAGATGGCTGAGATTTGCCACCAATGGTCACACTGAAAGTGACCTATGAGTGCTGACGTCTGCCATGAAGATAGTGATGGGAAAATAAAAACATAATATTATATTAGGAACAGATCCTTTAGACGAATAGTGAACTAACCAGTTCAGTCAGATTTGATGGATATTAGTGTTCAATATGTTTATAATGGTCTCAATTCCATTCTCATAGAGACTAATTTTATTTGAAATGTTATCAGAAATTGGTAGAATGCACTAGAATATAATTATATAATGTATGCATGGTATATATGAATAAAACGCTCATTAATTCTTACAATTAACTTTATTATTCGCCTGGTTAATACATAATGTGACCTTAAAAACTAGATTAAAATTGGTATCAGCCATTTTGTATCTAAAAATAACTAAAATATGCAAGCATAACATAATGTATCTCTTTACACACTGGTATGACGAAGAACAATCACGCTCTTGTACTTTTAAATCGTTTTGTAACAATAATTAAAGAATTAAGGTTATAATATAATTATGTTACCTCATTTCATGTCGCCTTTAACTAAGATTACTTAAACATCACTCACTAATTAAGTAGTATGAGAATAAATAAAATACAGTATTCGACAAACATATGATTAATACAGGAACTCACTGTAATTTATTATTGTCACAGAAAAGTGGAAAATATAAATGTATCTAATGTTATGAAGACTTCTGTTATAACAAATTATAATCCCATATGTACCAACATTATAAACGCCAAAGAAACTTTGTTTGTTTATTTTTTACCCTTTCACGACTAAACATATCGTAATGTTTTTTTTTTTTGCAAGGAGATATTATTATAAATATCTGTAGCTATTATTTTGTCTTCAAAAATAATCTTGAAGGGGTGAAAATAGTTACAGTCATACTTTATTTTATTTTTTTATCGTCTTTGTGTCAATCATTTTTGTCGAATACTGCAAATTAATGTAACATAATGACAAGCTGCCAATTTTATAATTATATTTCTACATTAAAATAAACTCATAATCAGATGTACTTATTCCAATTGACAAAGTAGCCAGCGTCAAAAAAACGCTAATGCTAATAAAATGGTAACATTACATTTGTAAAGTTTGATTCCATCACATTGTTTTTTTAGTAAATGTTCATGCATAATTATTATTTTCTGTAAATGCATGAAGTTAGGTAGATTTAACGTGTTAATATAATTTTATTTTACTTACCATCACTTGTTTTTAAACGATAAATCGAATTAATATTTTATTTACAAAGTATCTAAGCACTTGTATTTTCATTATCATTTCTATGCACAGTTATTTTATTTATTACATTGTTATAAAATTCTATAAATGTTTAGGTTTAACAATTAATACGGTTTATTACTTTAATGATTATAATATGTAAATGTGAAATAATTGTGACCATGATTTGCTGCCGTTTAAATAAAAAAATGTACTATTAAAATAGGCCATGAAAAAAAACTTATCTATGAAATATTTTCAACGTTTGTTTCACTTTTATGTATTTACAAATTGAAGTTTAAAATAATAGAAATACTGTTGGCAAACAACCCTATCGTTCAGTCTTTACTAGGCACCAATATTGTAAAATGTAATTAATCCGATCAAAATGTGTATAAAAATAGTTGCTCATATTTAAAGCATCTACCATTAATTAGCACAATTGATTATTTATTGTCATAAATGTAACATTTATAAAAAACACTTTTTTTTGTTATAAATTCATGTCCTCACCTTTTTCTAAATACATTTTCTTGTATTACAATGCAACTGTAAATATACAGGTATATTATATAGATTACTAGTATTAAGTATATACTACGTGTATATAGATTTATATTCTTATTCATAAATGCTCGATGAAGTAAAATATGCTCTAAAAACAAGTGTGCTGATTTTTTTTCTATGGCCTCCGAGGCCAAATTCTAAATTTAGGGAAATTAATGTATCTTGGGCTTAATTCCGACATAGATTAGGCCTGTATTTTAAAAACAGCTTAGGGCCCAAAGTTACCACAAAGTTTGTTTGTCGTAGACTGAATTTTTTTTTTTAGTTCATTTTTATCACAAGAAACAAGACTTTTTTTAAAGCTGTCAAGTTTTTTCGGAATCGAGCTCAAAGTTGTCAACATTTTTCCTAATAATTTTCTCATAACTGTTTAGAATTTAGCCTCGGAGAGCCTCGAATAAACCTCATACATGATACAATGGAATTGAGAACCTCCTCCTTTTTGGAAATCGGTTAAAATTGCTATGAAATCTATCATCAACTTCTCACTAGCGAGAAGTGTGACGCGTAAATACGAGACAAATAATAATAGATTAAGTTATCGAGCGATTATGTATAAGATACAGATATAGTATCATAATATTGTATTAGTAGTATTTATGAATACTACAAATATGTACTATGAATATTTTAATATCAGAGAATACATTTTTGCAAGCGTTATTTTTTTTTCGATCTGTCAGATCAACGGCCACAGACTGCTTTCAAAAGGATAACCTTTATCGATTAGTAATAAAAAATAAAGTTAACAGTATAATATTGGTGTCGATTCGGTTTTTTTGTTTTTTTGCATTTACTAAAACTGAACTAAAATTGACATGTCTAATAGTATTGCTGTCTTTTTCTAACGACTGAAGTAATACAAGTCAAGCTAATAAAAGTGTTTTAAAAAGAACAGCATAATAGTAATGCTGTTCTTTTTAAGACACTGTCAAACAAACCTGTCAAACTTAGTTTAGTTTTAGAGAATGCAAAACCGAATCGACATCATTAGCTGCCTTTTAAATAGTTTTTTTTTGAAGCGATGATCTCATACATCTTGGCTAGACCCCAAACCCTTATTCATTGCTACAGATCTGATTTTTGAATTCTTCCTGCGCGCCTTCAAACCTGTATTCAAATAGGGCTATGCTTGAGCTAACGACTTTTTCTTCTCATAAAAAGTATTTTTTCTTAGCTAGTAGGTATAGTATAAAGATCCAAGACTGAGGTAGCTTGAAAATGTTTCTTACATTCATTAATTTTTATCGAAAAAAATTGTGAAATGTCGTTTTGAATTTAGAGACACAAAATCCAAAATGATAGGAAAAGGATTACAAGTTTAGGCGAACTACCCACATTTTTTAAAACTGTCTGAACCGCCATGTTTTCTTTGATTTATACACGAAAACCAAAGCAAAACTGACATTTCAAAAGAGAAAAATCTCAACAAATCAAGGCAATTAATTTGCCAAAACTGTAGAAATCTTTAACTACCCCCCCTTTACGTGTAGAATTTCTATAACATTTCCTATTTAAGACAGAAAAAGGTGTCGATTCGGTTTCGCATTCTCTAAAACTAAACTAAGTTTGACAGGTCTAAAAGTAATGCTGTCCTTTTTTACTTCAGTGGTTAGAAAAAGACAGCAATAGTATTAGACCTGTCAAACTTAGTTTAGTTTTAGAGAATGCAAAACCGAATAGACACCAAAGGGCTTCACACAACTTTACAAGGCCTTCATACTAGTTACTTCTTTAGCTACCCTCATTTTGTAAAAAAAATCAGAATACATTTTCTTCTTTAATTAGAGTTGGAGAGCGATGGCTGCCGAACGCGTGCGCCTTACAAAGCGCCGACACCGAGTTCGAATCCTCTCGACCTACGACTTAACAAGTTATGTGCGGATTTACCATCGCTCAAAAACGGTGAAGGAAAACATCGTGAAGAAACCGGCATGTCCAAGAACTGCAACATTCAAGGGCATGCGACATCTACCAACCCGAACTGGGCTAGCGTAGATACGGCCCATACTCCCTCTCAGGCCAGAGTCCCAGCAGTGGGAACGTAATAGGCTGATGATGAAAGGTGGCCACTAGTTTAAAGAGGACCTAGTCAATCTAGGTACTCGGTATAACCTTGGGCACCTAGTTCATACAAAGAGGACCTAATCAATCCAGGTACTCGGTATGGCCTTGGGCACCTAGTTCATACAAAGAGGACCTAATCAATCCAGGTACTCGGTATGGCCTTGGGCACCTAGTTCATACAAATCTAGGTACTCGGTATAACCTTGGGCACCTAGTTCATACAAAGAGGACCTAGTCAATCTAGGTACTCAGTATAGCCTTGGGCACCTAGTTCATACAAAGAGGACCTAATCAATCTAGGTACTCGGTATAGCCTTGGGCACCTAGTTCATACAAAGAGGACCTAATCAATCTAGGCACTCGGTATAGCCTTGGGCACCTAGTTCATACAAAGAGGACCTAATCAATCTAGGTACTCGGTATAGCCTTGGGCACCTAGTTCATACAAAGAGGACCTAATCAATCTAGGTACTCGGTATGGCCTTGGGCACCTAGTTCATACAAAGAGGACCTAATCAATCTAGGTACTCGGTATAGCCTTGGGCACCTAGTTCATACAAAGAGGACTTAATCAATCTAGGTACTCGGTATGGCCTTGGGCACCTAGTTCATACAAAGAGGACCTAATCAATCCAGGTACTCGGTATAGCCCTGTGCGCCGGTGAATATGACGTCGATCCATACTCTAGCGGCGGCGCCCGAGGCGGCCATCAGACAGTACCGTCGCTGCCGAGTCTTCACTATGAAGGTGGTGGCTGGTGACGGCGACCGCGATGTGTTGCCGTGGTCTAGGTACACCTCTTCTATTACCTGCAATCCAATTATACCCTTAATCGCGATCACATAAAACCTTACATCCTACTAAAAATAAACGTGACAGTTTGTGAGTATGGATGGATGTTTGTTACTCTTTCACGCAAGAACTACTGAACGGATCTGAATGAAATTCGGAATGGAGATAGCTTATACCCTGGATTAACGCATAGGCTACTTTTAATCCTGGAAAAAGGTTCCTGCGGGATAACGAGAAGACGCGGGTGAAACAGCGGGGCGCAACTGGTTTGTAATACACATAGCTTACAAACATAAAGCCCTCTTCCCTCTCATATGGTCGAGGAGAGCGATGGATGGCACATGCGTCAACTCGTGAACGGGTGCTGCTTGTGGGGTCTGGTCTGCTTTGGTTGTGATCCCGCAACTCATTAATATTCATGTTCTCATATCCCAATGTGTACAGCCAAACAAGAGAAATCTTATTAGTAAAGCTAATTTTAAGTTGACGTTTTAAAGTGATCACAATGTATCCTATTAAATAAAAAAGTTATGAATTTTGAATTTAATTAAAAAATATCGGACTATTAGATGACAAAAAAAGCTTGGGATTTTAGTGAACTTGCTCCAATTCAATCAATTAGTAATAAGAATAAAATTGTTAATGTGATCGCGACAAAAAAATTACCTGCCGGGCGTTTCTTGCCTGTTCTTTTGCCGGCGTAAGGAGGTTGGAACAGGCGTAGCTAGTTTTAAGTTTGACGTTTTAAAGTGATCACAATGTATCCTATTGAATAAATAAAAATTGACTTTTGACTTTTTTTGACTTTTAATAATATATTCTATTCTTATCTGGATTAACATAGAGGCTTTTTATCTGACTCACTTGAAAATATGCGCCTCCTCTTGGCTTCTTCTCACTCTTGTCCCAATAGTAAACGAACGTTTTCGATTCTCTGTCAAAAACGAACCATCTGGAAAAAAAAACATTATCATAGTTATGAGTCAAGACTGTCCACTGCTGTAAACTGAATTATAAATTGAGGGAAAGAGAGAGCGAAATAGTTCACTGCTCCTTTCTCCTGCGTACTCGCAAAATGTGGAAATTAGGTATAGCATCATGCGAATCACACTAATCCTCCTTCTGATATTATAAATGTGAAAGTTTGTGAGGATGGACGGATGGATGTTTGTTACACATTCAAGCAAACAGTAAAGAACGGATTTTGACGAATATATCAGCCGAATGTGAAAGTAACCACGCCTCTGTTTCTTTGTACGCCTAAACCGCTAAACTAATCTTTAAGAAATTTGGTGGAGATAACTCAAACCCTAATGAAAGAGAGAGAGAGAGAGAGAGAGAGAGAGAGAGAGAGAGAGAGAGAGAGAGAGGACACTATATATCGTGAAAAAGTGTAGTAGTACACGCGGTTGAAACCGCTGGCCCCACTAGTATTATAAGGCCCTATTCAGTGCGACGCGGACCATCCGCACGCGGACTAGGTTTTGCGTCCGCCGCGGATGAATTTGTCGTTCAGTGCGATGCGGATCGTGATCGAGTCGTACTTCTTGTATAACCCTCTCGGTTTGCACATTTGACGCAGCCGCCATGACAACGACAGTATTTTACATCCGCTCCGCGCGACTGTCCGCCGAGCACTGAACAAATACATTAGAAGCACCGTCCGCCCGCGGACGTCCGCGGCGCGGCGAAGCGGCGCGGAGCGATTTCGACCGCGCGCGGATAGCTCTCCGCGACACGGACGGACAGCTCCGCGTCGCTCTAAACGCGCTGTAAGGTTTCATACATTTTACCGTCCGTCGCGGACGTCCGCGTAGATCATCCGCGTCGCACTGAATCGGCCCTGAATGTCAAAGTTTGTGAGGATAGATGGATGGATGTTTGTTACTCAATCTAAACGGACTTGGATGAAATTTAGAGATAAGTAACTTATAAACATATATTTTATTCTATTCTTTTCTTATACCCTGGATTAACATAAGGTTTTTCATCCCGAAAAATGTGAAGAGAAGGAATAACCCCGGGGGCGTCTAACAAACTAGTATATTATAAAACGGTAAATAGGTACCTCTTGGACCACGTGTGGAACTTGGCCCCCAGCTTGTGCAGGTACCCTCGGCAGGACGTCGACGTCACCGACACGTGGGGGCACAGCTCGATCTCGTGCCCTAAGGGGGGAGGCAAGTTTACTTATGAAACATGTTCTGAATAAGAATCTATTTTGCTAACTTCCACATGAATAAAAATTCTTTTTAGTTTTTAAATTTTACGTGCCTTTATTTTTTTTACTTCTTTCAGGGTAGCGTTTGAGCACAAGTCACCTGATGTTAAGTAACTACGTGGTCGAAGATGGCACCACGCTACACCTGGACTGGGAACAGGCTCTCAAGTTTATCGCGATGTTTTCTTTCACTGAAAGCTTAAGCTCATTATAGGATTTGAACCCACGTCCTACGGATTGCAAGTCGACGTCACTGAGCCATCATCGCTATTAAAATGAGGGGCTGCTGCGAGTCGCTGTAGGGCGCCACGTTGCGGCGCGGCGCGTTGATGAGGGACACTGAAGTATGTGCTGATGATGATGATGATGACGATGATGTTGTACCTGCGGACTCGACGTGCCGGCGCAGATCGAAGTCGTCCCTGTCGACGGGCAGGTACCGCGTGAGGGGCCGCTGCGAGTCGCTGTAGGGCGCCACGCCGCGGCGGCTGCGGCGCGGCGCGTTGCTGAGCGACACTGGAATGTGTGTACACACTGTCATTACTGTGTTGAAAGGGAATCTAATACCTTTGAACGAGCGATTCTTGTATTAATATATATATAATTAATCTGAATCTCGGAAATGGCTCGAACGACGGGTTTCGGAGGCGATATATCAATCTAGCTAATAGGTTTTTATTTTTAGAAAACGTCGTATACACCAAATTTCATCAAAATCTGTTAGGAATCAATGCCCATCCCTAGTTTATAAGTAGTTTTTATAGTCTATGGTAATAAATGATATAGGTAAGAAAAAAATGGTGTCGGGAAATTGGTTGGTTAAATAAAACAAAGTTAATGAAAAATAGAGAAAATGTTTAATTGAAGAAACGGACCCAATAGTGGTAGCAGAGCGTGGTTGTGAGATATTTGAAGAGGAGAAATATGATGGCGAGTTCCAGAGAAAGATTTCCAGTGGCGCAGTTTGCCGGCGAAAATTTTAGCACGTGGTCATTTCGAATAAAAAGCATATTGAAAGAAAATGGAGTCCTGCTTGCAGTGGAAAATGAACATTTCAGTAGTGATGAAGGAAATGCCAGCAGCGAATCGAGGGCGCAGGCTATCATCATCGCCGGGGTGGCGGATAGTCACATTCAATATATAAAAAAAGAATCTGCCTTCGCAATGTTTGCAAGCTTAGAAAATTCCTTTAGGAAAAAAGGCATTCAAAGTAAACTTTTCATACGTCGAAAATTGTCCGACACAAAATATTTAGAGTGTCAGTCTTTGTCACAACATCTTACGAAATTAGAGGAAATGTTTTCTGAGCTAAGGGAAGCCGATACAGAAATAACAGAAGAGGAAAAAGTAAATTACTTATTGTTGTCCATGCCGCAGTCATATGATGGAATTGTCACCGCACTGGAGACAGTGACAGATTTAAAACTAGATTTTGTGAAGTCAAGGTTATTGGGAGAAGAAGAGAAGAAGAAGAAGCATTTGGTAAAAGAAAACTTTCAAAATACTAACGCATTTTTATGTTACAACTGTGGAAAATCTGGACATAAAAAGTTCCAGTGTCGACAAGGTCGGCCCAACAATCAAAGTTATGGCAGAGGATACAATAACAGCTATGGACAGGGGCAAAGTTATACACAAAGACGTGGATTTAGTCAAGGAGCAGTAAACCAAGGACAAGGATACAGGCAGGGAGCAGTAATGAATCAAGGACATGATCGTGGGCACTCTCAGGGAGTAAGCAGAGGTTTCAATCAAGGAAGAGGAGGCAGTTACTACAACAACAGGCAAGGTCAAGGGAGAGAGCGTCAGGTATACAGTGCAGATCAGTGCGAGTTAAATAGCAATGCGTTTCATAGTGAAAATGAGTTCAGCGAAGTGAATAACTGTTATAATGACAATAAAGAATATATTGTGTTTTGTATAGACTCTGGGTGTTCAGACCATTTAGTTAATAACAAGGATATTTTTATGGACTATATAGAGCTAAAAAACCCAAAAAATATAGCAGCAGCTAAAAATGGAGTAATGTTACAGGCTGTAGGGATTGGTAATATTAAAGCTAAATGTTTTGTAGGTAAAAAGGAAACTACATGTACCTTAAAAAATGTGTATTATGTTCCAGAGCTCAGAAAAAACTTATTGTCGGTTTCTAAAATGGAATCTAGTGGTCTGGTGGTGTCATTTTCTAGAGGAAAGGTAAGAGTATATAATAAAGATAATTTAAATATGATAGGTAGTAGTGATGGCAATTTGTACACAATAGAATTTGAAATAGAACAGCAAAATTGTAATTTCTCTGCGACCAGTGATAGTAATAACATAGTAAATTTATGGCACAGGCGTTTTGGTCACTTAGGTATGAAAAATATTAGCATATTGGCACAGAATAATTTAGTTGATGGATTAAGTGATTTGAGAAACATTAAAATTGAACACACATTATGTGAACCATGTCTTTTAAGCAAAATGACAAGACAACCTTTTAATAAGCAAGGATATAGAGCAAATAAACCGTTAGAACTTGTACACACAGATGTTTGTGGGCCAATTACCCCTTCAGGGAGAGAGGATAATAAATACTTTTTGACATTTATAGACGACTACACACATTTTGTAATTGTATATTTAATAAAAAATAAGTCAGAGGTTTTTGAAAAATTTAAAGATTATTACTATTATGCAACAAATCATTTTAATACAGGCTTACAAAAATTACAGTCTGACAACGGTGGGGAGTACATTTCAAATGAGTTTAGAAGTTTTTGTGCACGGGAAGGTATACAAATGCGTCATACTGTACCTTATAATCCCGAAATGAATGGAGTAGCAGAACGGATGAACCGTACTTTGATGGAAAAAGCCAAAACAGTTTTATTGGAGTCAGGTTTGAGTAAAGAATTTTGGGGAGATGCCGTATTGTATTCAGCGTATGTCACAAACAGAAGTCCATCATCAGGAAGAGAAGTTACAGCCAGTGAAATGTGGATGGGTAGGAAACCAAACGTTACTAATATGAGAGTGTTTGGTTGTACTGCATATAATCATGTACCTAAAGAACTACGAAGGAAATTAGATAACACAGGAAAAAAGATGATAATGATTGGATATACAATATCAGGATATAAACTATTTGATATGGAAACAAACAAAGTTGTTAATGCAAGGAATGTGATATTTGATGAAAGTATTAAAGAAGAAAAAACAGTATACCTACCTACAGAAAGAATAGAAAATGATAAACAACTCGAACAGGAAACTTATGAAGAAAGAAAGCAAGATGACGAAAGAAAGCGACATGAAGAAAGAAAACGACATGAAAAACAAGATGAGGAAAGAATACTAGAAGAAAAAGAAATACAAGAACAAGAAAAGAAGAATAGAAATAATCAAGAACAAAACCAGAGAGAAATAATTTCACTAAGAGAACAACGACAAGAAAGTGCTAGAAGTGCACGAGCTAGAAGAAGAATTCAGCAACCAGTTTGGCAAAAAGACTATGTAATCAACCTTAATGAAGAAGATGATGAAGCATTATACGCACTACTTTCAGATCAAGAGGATATACCACGAAGCTTTCAGGAAATAGAAGAAAGGAGAGATAAACAGGTTTGGAAGGATGCAATTAAAGAAGAGTTTAGAGTCTTAGAAGAGAGTGAAACATGGAAAATAGTACCAACACCAGAAAGAGAAAAGTTATTAGATAGTAAGTGGGTTTTCACAAAGAAAAATATAGGAGAACAAGAAATATATAAAGCGAGATTAGTAGTACGTGGATTTCAACAAAAAGAACATATCGAAGATATTTACTCACCAGTTTTGAAGTTACAAACGCTAAGAGTGTTATTGTCAGTAGCAGCATGTAAAGAATATAAAATACATCAAATGGATGTTAAGGGAGCATTTTTATATGGAGATATAAAAGAAGATGTTTATTTAAAACCTCCAGAGGGACTAAACTTACAGGAAGGAAAAGTTTTGAAGTTAACAAAATCATTATATGGCTTGAAGAAATCACCAAAGTACTGGTATGAGAAGTTCAATGAAACTATAACTGGATATGGATTTAAACGATCAGAAAATGACTATTGCTTATATATTATGGGAGATATTTACTTAACTTTGTATGTGGATGATCTTTTAATAATGGGAAATAACATAAATAGTATAGAAAAGTTAAAAGGTTTTCTTGCTACTCAATTTAGAATGAAAGACATGGGCTCTAACAACTTAAACTATTTAGGAATTTCAATTGAAATACAGCCAGGACAAATATTAATAAATCAATCTAAATACTTAGAGAGTATACTTGTAAAATATCAAATGGAAAATTGTAAAGGAATTGACACACCTATGGATGTAAACTTTAAATATGATGAAAATTCAATGATTGATATGAGCTATGAACTGCAATGTAGATCTTTGATAGGGTCATTGATGTATGCAACTGTTGGCTCAAGGCCTGATTTAGCTACGGCAGTATGTTATTTAAGTAGATTTCAGTCAAAACCAAGTGAAAATTTATGGAGAGCTTTGAAGAGAGTATTGAGATATGTAAAACAAACAGTTAACTATACTTTAATTTATACTAAAAATGATTGTAATACTGTAACACCTTTAATTGGTTATGCAGATGCCGATTGGGCAAGAGATAATGATAGAAAATCAACAAGCGGATATTTATTTAAATTATTCAATAATACTATTGTTTGGCGGTCTAAAAAGCAAACCACTGTAGCGCTTAGTACTACAGAAGCAGAACTAGTTTCTTTATGTGAATCAGTAGTAGAAGCATTATTCATTGTTAAACTATTATCCGATTTAAATATTAAGTTAAAAAATGTTATTGTTCATGAGGACAATCAAAGTGCGATGAAAACTGTAAATAATCCTGATCAAAAAAGATTAAAACATATGGATATAAAATATAACTTTGTAAAACAGAAAGTAGAGGAAGGTTTGATTATTGTAAAATATATTAATACTAAATTTCAACTAGCAGATATATTAACTAAGCCGTTGCCTAAAAAAGATTTTTGTAAATTTGTATGTGCATTAGGTCTAGAGATGTGCATTGAGGGAGAGTGTTAGGAATCAATGCCCATCCCTAGTTTATAAGTAGTTTTTATAGTCTATGGTAATAAATGATATAGGTAAGAAAAAAATGGTGTCGGGAAATTGGTTGGTTAAATAAAACAAAGTTAATGAAAAATAGAGAAAATGTTTAATTGAAGAAACGGACCCAATAAAATCCGTTCAGTAGTTTTTGCGTGAAAGAGTAACAAACGTCAACCCACCATACATCATCACAAACTTTCGCATTTATAATATTATAGTGTGATTATGACGTACTTGCTGCGCCCCGCGGTTTCACCCGCTTCCCGTTATCCCGCAGGAACCTTTTTCCGGGATAAAAAGCAAGTAAAGCAAGTAAGTAGCATATGTTTAAAAAAAAAAAAAAAAAAGGGTGTAAGCTATCTCCATTCCAAATTTCATTCAAATCCGTTCAGTAATTACTTGCTTGAAAGAGTAACAAACATCCATACATCCATCCATGCACACAAACTTTCAAGTTTATAATATTAGTAGGATCTATGACCCTTGTAGACACAACTTCTGAAGTCCACGATGACCACAAAATTCTGAAGGTAAAAGAGTAAACAAACTGGAAATCGCATCTAATTTTACAAAGTCTGTCAAGGTGCGTCGTAAAACATACTTTTTATTTCGTGTACAGATGGAGAATATCACTGTTTAGGGTTCCGTACCTCAAAAGGAAAAACGGAACCCTTAAATGATCAGATTATTGGCCATCTGTCTGTCTGTCTAGACTCTTTGAAATGTATAAAAAAAACTCGGCTCTATGGTCTCTTTCAACTGTCAAAAAATCGAACTTGCAACACCAGAAATTAATAAACAATCCTGATCCGTTTTTCGCGGTTTTGGACCGATATGTCAATCCATTTTAGCAAGCTTTACACCTAAAATAACATATGATGACATGACATATCAATCCAAAACCGCGAAAAACGGATCAGGGTCAATTATTAATTTCGGGCGTAAGTTAACGCGATCAGGTCATATCTTGACCGTTTATGCCGCATATTTTGCGATTTCACAAGGAAATAAAAACCTATAGTATACTTCCCGTTGACCTAGAGTCATGAATTTTGGTTTGAAGCAAGGTCCTTACAGCACATGTAAAGGAAAAAGTCAAACCGTAAATATGTAGTTTAATGACAAAAATAAGACAGTTTGTACGGAACCCTCGGTGCGCGCGTCCAACTCGCACTTGGCCGGTTTTTATTATATTGTACGTACAGATTCTGATGACCTGTCTTTATTTTTATGTACTTTTTATAGCTTGATGAGTGTTTAGCTGTGGGATATGACGTTGTTAATTTGGCTTTAAATTGGTTTTATTTGTTTGTGGCGAAAATAGATGGTTCGGTAGAGTTTGCCTGGACTTGGGAAGTTTTGTTTGAACTACTTACTTATTTATCGGTTAACAAATTAGCGCCCACATCCCGTAGCTAGGATATCGGTAGCTATGTGGAACTCGAATACACAATCTAGTATGGACTAAATATTTGCAACTTTTTTCAAGGCATGTTTGTCTCGTAGCGAGAATCAAACTCGCGACCTCATCGGCCATAGTCACATCGGTTGTCATGGGCGAACACCAAATTGCGAAGCTGCTGAACTTATTGAACTTGCTGAACTTATGTGTTTATTATTTCAGACGAATGCTAGTATATTACTTAATGTATGGTTTTCATAAAGAAATGCTGTATTTTCTTTTTACAAATTGAATCAATTTGCACCCTCATTAGAGATTTTCACGCCTAAACTACCGAACCAGTTTAAATGAAATTTGGTACGGGGGTAGTTTAAGCCCTGAGCAAGGACATAAGCTACTTTTTATAGCGATAAACTGTAGCCCACGCGGGTGAAACCGCGGGGAATTTTTTTTGCCGTTGCAAATAAATCATATCTGTTGTATGGGAGCCCCACTTACATATTTTTTATTGTTTTTTAGTATTTGTTGTTATAGCGGCAACAGAAATAAATCATCTGTGAAAATTTCAACTGTCTTACTATAACGGTTCATGAGAGAGCCTGGTGACAGACGGACGGAAAGCGGAGTATCCTTTGGTACCCTTTGGGTACGAACTCTAAAAAAGGCTTGACACTTTTTGATAAGTATTTTAGCCTTCCAAACACTTACAGATATTGTCGCGACTGAAGTCCGAAGCATGGCTGAGCGGTCGACTGTCATCACTGCGCTTGTCGTCTTCTGTAGACTCCGTGCGGGAATTCCTCACTTGGAGCTGTGAACAAAGATGAAAAGGTTTGTTGGGGGCAAACAAAAGGTTTGTTGGGGACAAACAAAAGGTTTGTTAGGGACAAACAAAAAGTTTGTTGGGGGCAAACAAAAGGTTTTTTAGGGACAAACAAAAGGTTTGTTGGGACAATTAAAAGGTTTGTTAGGTACAGAGTTACAGACAAAAGGTTTGTTGGCCATGTGCGGCGAGGACCGATGTAAGGAGGTTGGAAAAGGCGTAGGTAGATTAAGATTTGACGTTTCAAAGCAGCCTTTCCCAAAGTGGGCGATAACGCCCCCTTGTGGGCGGTAAGAGACCCAGAAAAAGTGGGGGCGTTGTGTAGAGCCTTAATGGGAGCGATAAAAATAATATATTCTTAAAGTGGGCCGTAGATAAAATAAGTTTGGGAATTGTTTTATTAAAGTGATCTTGTAAATTAATATTTTTTATTTAAATAGTATTTGTTTGACAAAAGCATACTTGGGACGAGTCGCCGTCGCCCTGTCGGCCGTCCCAGGTATCGCTGGAGAGACGAAGTCACTATGTACTTGCGCTCACTCCAGGTGGAGGACTGGCGGGAGGTGGCGCAGGACAGAGCGAAGTGGCGTCTTTTGTTATCGGAGGACAACACTCACTTTGGGTCGTTGCGCCATCTCAGTTAGTTAGTTATTTTAATAATATACTTAAAACAGTTTTGAAGGTAAAATGCAGTGGTAACATTTTCTTGCAAAAAGACGTTTCATACGAAGACAAGATTCTGATACTTACAAACACAGGTTTGGGCGAACAACTAAGGCCCCAGTGCGAACTCTTTATTAGAGTCAACCAGACCGACATACTGTTACGGTTTATATATTAATAACATTTATTCACTGATTCTAATATCACTTTGGTCTTTAGAGAAAGTTTCTGGAATGGTCAAAGTTTACTTACACCCTCTCTGAGAGAAGGCCAGAGTCCCAGCAGTGGGAACGTGAAAGGCTGATGATGATTATGATGATGGTCAAAGTTTTAAAGTCATTGACGGTCTGTATTCACAGATCTCTCTGGAGATTTTAAAATAGGTACCTAAGTTTTGTAAATTCTGATCGATCCTTTGACAGGTCTTAAGGGTCTTAAGGACTTACTGATATGAGAATTCACTCGATGTGAGCCCGTTACAAATCGAATATTCGGCGTCAGTATCGGCACAGTATATAAAGAACAGTAGGTTAGCTAAGGCCGCTCGACGAGTTAATTGCCTACTCTTGCGGTGACGCATAGGCGGCGCGTTCCGTACTGAGTGCATGGCCGCGGCCCCGGCCGCCTCCTTTCGTTTATGTGATTGTGTCCGTGAAAAGTGCGTGGGTACACGGTGCCGCTACTCACGCACACATTCAAGCCGGCGACGGCCGATTTATATGAAGCTGAACTACTACTCCTTTACTATGGTAGAGGCAAATCATGCTGAATATTCGACTTTTAATGTGCTCACATTGAGTGAATGGTCATGTCAGTCTCCAACTTAATAAATAGAGCTAAGAACCTCCTCCTTTTTGTTGCTTGTTAAACCCATAAAGCTTGGTGGTAGAGCATTCTCTAGTGCTCGCTTGGCTAGCTATAATCTGTCGCCAAGCACCTATCGGTGTGTCCGGCAGCCCCGCTTGAGAACCAATTCCCAGTCCCGGTGTAACGTGGCGACACCTTCGACCACACCGTCCCTTTCATCACGTGACGTTTAGTCAAACGATGTCACTTAGCTGTCACGGACTTTTTAATTAATGTTGTTTAATATTTCTGTTACCCTTCGTGTCATTCATTTCGTACCTTTGATTGGCGTGTGTTGATCTAATGGGGATGCTGTTGTGTAACTAATTATGTTTAAATTAAACGAGGTTATGTAAAAATAACCATACATACATACATGGGACGGACGAGTGACCGTCGCCCGGTCGGCCGTCCCAGGTATCGCTGGAGAGACGAAGTCACGAAGGACTTGCGCTCTCTCCAGGTGGAGGACTGGCGGGAGGTGGCGCAGGACAGAGCGAAGTGGCGTCTTTTGTTATCGGAGGACAACAATCACTTTGCGTCGTTACGCCATCTCAGTTTAGTTTACAAAAACTGTAAAAGTTTTCTACCGTTAACTTCTCAAAGTGTCAACTCGTACTGCTTAAAAAAGATTTTTTATAGTATTTGTGTTAAATCACGTTACATAGTAAAATTTAGACCGACTCTACAACATCCGATATGGTCTAGTGGCTAGGATACCTGGCTCTCACCCAGGAGGCTCGGGTTCGATTCCCGGTATCGGAATATCTTTTTGCTCATTTTAAATTTTATCACTGTGTTATCGTTTTGTCCTTGGTAAATATATCAAATGGTTACGACTTATGCATAATTTAAAAATACGCTTTGTATAAATTTAAATCATCCGACGACATTGTAAGAGTCGCAGGGAGCCGATTGATGCAAATGGCTAATAGCCGTTCATGGTGGCGTTCAAAGGGGGAAACCTATGTTCAGCAGTGGACTTCTTCCGGCTGATGATGATGATGATGATGAAATCATCTTGGCTCACCAAGATGATTTCATCAGGTGTATTGTAAAAACCGGTTAACAACAAAAAAGGGGTTGGTAATGACCCAAGTCACTTCATCAGCGTGGTATACGCTCTCTTTGATGCCCCTAAGGTCAACGTCAAGGGAAATGTCAATGCCTATCTTCGCGATAAATATTGCGTTAATTATTAACGCTATTATATGAGTGGCTACACTTGAACGGTCAACGTGAATGCACTTGAGTTGTCGGCCAACGTCAAACGCCAATGTGAATGCCGTTGTCAAATGCCGTGGTCACACTTATGTCAAACGTCGATCATCGCGCAATCTAACGGCATTTCCTGTTAGTGTGGCCCCAGCGTTAGAGGCTTGAGTTAGGACTCCCCCGATGACGTCACCCTCTATCAGTGGGAAGTAGGGAATATACCTACTTGTAATATACTGCTATACAGGACAAATATTTGTGCATTGAACATAAAAAAAACAGCGCAAATATTTGTTCTGTGTCTGGGTGTTGTGGATCTCCGATCCGCGTAGTATCTGATACAATCCCTAGTTAGGGAAATCCCTAGTTAGGGGTCAGAATTATGTAGTATGTGATTGTGCGGGCGTGATTTTAAAAACGCAGTACATTGAAGAATAATGTCATCATATCTAACAAGCTCATTCTTAGAATTTTTCGTAGACAAACATTCATAGGTACAAAATAAACCTTACGATTTTCCTCCAATGACGTCAAAGCTTTCATTGATGTTACCAGGAATCAAAAGTGTAGGTAGTACTCATTCACTGCGGTGACTTGACTCATTGAAATTAAATGCGAGACAATTTAAATAAACCAGAACCGCGACGCTTTGCATTGCCAACCGAATCTCACGGAGTAATCGATGGGTAACGCTGTATGAACGAAGGCCGGCTAATATCAGAAGTGGGATGCTCTTTTGGCCATCCTAAGGCGTTTCAAATAGGTTTTTTAGGCGTCACATGAAGTGTCAACGGGAAAAAGTAAATGCGTGATCGTCATCATCATCAGCCGGAAGAAGTCCACTGCTGAACATAGGCCTCCCCCTTTGAACGCCACTATGAACGGCTCTTAGCCATTTGCATCCATCGGCTCCCCGCGACTCTTACAATGTCGTCGGTCCACCTAGTGGGGGGCCTACCTACAGAACGTGTTCCAGTAATGCGTGATATTGGTGGATTATTTACCAGTATATTGTGTTTGTTAATGCGTACGAGTGTAAATCGAAATAAGGTTGTTGTATGTGACTTTTTTTTTACTATTTACAGGGTAGCGTTTGACCACAAGTCACCTACCACCAAGCTATGGTTTCATCACAATGTTTTCCTTCACCGAAAGCTCAAGCTCATTGTAGGATTCAAACCCACGTTCTACGGATCGCAAGCCGACGTCACTACCACTGAGCCATCATGGCTATCGACTGTTCTAGTTGCCCCAAAAAGTTCTTGTAAAGTTTTAAGTAAAGTGCGACTGTTTTACTTAAACACAAAGGGGACTATCCTGTGTGGCTTGTTCCTGGATCAAATCATCTCATCATCATCATTTACATAACACTGGCTAAATGCGCAAACAGTGAGAAATCTTTAAAAAATCTGTATTTTCAGATTCGTTTTCATTGCCAAGGTAATTTGTTAGCTTTCATAATGGAAACCACTTTGCATTGTGTATTTTCTGTGATTGCGATTTGGCAAACGTAGTCGAATATGGTCGAGGAAAGCGATGGCTGGCACATGCGTCACGGGTGCTGTTTGTGGGGTCTGGTCTGCTTTGGTTGTAATCCCGTAACTCGTTAATATTCATGTTTCCATATCCCAATGTGCACAACCAACCAAGAGAAATCTTAGTAGTATAGCTTATTATAAAATATCGGACTATATAAATGACAAAAAGCTTGGGATTGTGGTGAATTTGCTCCGATTCAATCAATTAGTACTAAGAATAAAATTGTCAATGTGATCGCGCCAAAAAAATTACCTGCCGGGCGTTTCTTGCCCGTTCTTTAGCCAGCGTAAGGAGGTTGGGACAGGCGTAGCTAGTTTTAAGTTTGACGTTTTAAAGTGATCACAATGTATCCTATTGAATAAAGTACTATTGACTATTGTAGGACTCCCTACGATAAGGTTTAGCGACGACTTGCGCCGAGTGGCTGCCAGTAATTGGATGAGAAGAGTCAAAGACGGGGCTCAGTGGCGTGCCTTGGGGAGGCATATGTCCAGCTGTGGACTGACGCAGGCTGATGATGATGATATTCTGGTTATGAAAAGGGTAAAAATCTTTCGGCAGTGTAGGATTTGCTGGTACCCCGTCTACAATAACTTACACTGGCTCGGCAATGCCCACGTATTCACCATCAGCTCCACCCTGCACTCTCGCCCGCGGCTCTCGTGACAGTGTCGTTTTAGCTAACCAATACAGTGACACACGAGACAGCGTATGTATGCTCTAGCGTATACACTACAGACAGCCTGCCTCATTTACCATGATATACTGTTTTAACGTTGTTATGCGTCATAGAGAGAGCGAAAGCGTCTTGTAGTCTGCGCGCGTTATTAAGAACGATGTTTCTTCACCTGTCATTCCTTACGCCTACAAAGCTAGAAATACAGGGTTTTGCTATTTTAGTATAGACTTGTTTTTGCGTTTCATACATTGTGAATTATTATTATGAGCCTAAGTCATCAAACAAAGATAATGATTTGAAGACGACGTGGTAGATTGTGACACATTATGCAACGTCTGGTTTGGGAACTGGCTCTCAAGTGGGGCTGCCGGAACACACCAATAGGTGTTTGGCGACAGATTCTAACTTGGTGGTGGCTAGCCAGACGAACACTAGATAATGCCTTACCACTAAGCTATGGTTTCATCGCGATGTTTTCCTTCACCGAAAGCTCAAGCTCATTGTAGCATTCAAGCCGTCGACCTTCGGATGGCAAGCCGATGGCACTGCAACTGAGTCATCATCGCTTCGAGGGTTTTTTATGGATAAGTTTGACGTGTCTGTCTGTCTGTGTCTTTTTTGTTTGAAAGGTGAATTATTCACACAATGTAAGTTAGTCAATGAACCTCTAGACATTAATTTATCAGACACAGAGTCTGCATTTAACACCACAAGTGCTATAATTACGCATTTCTCCGCCTACACACATATTTTGATCATGATTATAAATCTTGTTTTCATAGCATTTATCAAAATATTTTAATAGGCTGCAGTAGTGTAAGAGCTAAATTTTTATATTCTCATGTTAATTACAAACTGTTAACATGTGGATGGAATGAAACAGATTGGCTGACTTGAGAGACAATGCTACTAACATTATAAACGTGAAATTTGGTAAGTATGGATGTTTGTAACGCTTTCACGCAAAAACTAGTGAACGGCTTTGAGTGAAATTTCGAATGGAGATAGCTTTTATCGTGGATTAACACATAGGCTACTTTTTATCCAGGAAAATGGTTCCTGCAGGATAATGGTAAGACGCGGGTCCGCATCTACTGCACATCATATTGTACAAACAATAGCTTTGATAAAATGAAATATGCTTTATGTATTAAAAAAACCTTACAACTGTAATATATATATATATATATTTTTCCTAAGATATGAAATGGCTAAACCCGTTACTAACTCTTCGTCCACACTGAACGTATGCCAAGAGACAATTTGGTCAAGATCCATTTTGATCGTCGACTTTATAGCCACAAACTCCAAGTGACATCTTGTTTTCAATGATCATTTAAAAATTATGTGTTTTATTCGACATTGAACTGTTGAAATAAATAGAATAAATAGGTTGACTATAATTGTAATTATTTATTATTAATTGTTAATTGTAATTATTATTAGGTTTTTTTAGTGGGGTATGGCCTGGTATGTGTACTATATTCGTTATTTTGTACAATCTGCAACAAAAAAAAGATGTTTGTTACTCTTTCACGCAAAAACTACTGAACGGATTGAAGTGAAATTCGGAATGAAGATAGCTTATACCCTGGATTTACACATAGGCTACTTTTTATCCCGGAAAAATGTTCTGGCGGGATAACGGGAAGACGCGGGTGAAACCGCGGGGCGCAACTAGTAGTAAATAAATGTCCCTTTAACCAGTGCATTCTCTGTGTAAACAAACTCTTATTGTTTTTTTTCAGTGCCAAATTAAAAAGGCCACTTTGAAGGTAAAACGAAAAATGTCATGGCTAACTACTGCTTCCGCTAGGAGGGTGATGACATCGGTTGTCGCAATTCGTTGATTCAATTTATCTAGCCGGACCGGAATGTTTTCGGCACAATCAATTATATTATCGTTCCGTGACAAAAAGTTGCCTATGTCCTTTCTCAGGCTCTATACTATCCCTGTACCAATTTATTTTTTTATTATTACATTATATTAGACGGCCAAAGCCAATTACCTATATAATTTCAAATATCCAAATAGACATACAAGAAATAATAAATTTGAAAAGAAAAAGAAAAATAAAATTAGAATAGGAAAAAATAAATAACAATGATAAACATAGAACAAAATTAAACATAACAACCAAATTTCATTTAAATCGGTTGAGTAGTTTAGGCGTGACAGCGTGACAGACAGACGGACAGAGTTACTATCGCATCTATAATAGTAGAAAAAGTACATACTTCTATTGAAAAAATACGCAAAGCGCACCCTTTTTTTGAATTTACCACCATTTCTCTCTAGATCAATAACTCAGAGGGCCTATAAGCAATTTTTTTAAATACTTATAGGTACTCGATTTTTTCAGCCTTTATTTTTACGTTTTCGCTATCAAGGTTGGTTGTTTTTGTCATGGGTACCCCCTCTGTCGCCTACCGGGTGAGGCAGTTGATTGCAGGGATTTCGAGAGCTCTGACTTCTTTTTCTTCGCAAATTTTCGTACAAATGTTTGAGTGTATGAACTTTCCAAAAAAAAAAGCGAAATATGACTACGGCAAAGAAATATGCGTTGTTTTCATAAGCATTGACGTATCTACATTGCTTTGTTTACGCGAACCTGCGCAAACGAGCCTGCTAAATTGTTTTAGCACATATTTCTGGATTTTGGCGGAAATCGCGGCAGGTAATATTTGTTGTATCATACACCAGCTGCAAACAGCGGTTTCAACCGCGTCTCCGCTTTAGGAACCTCTTACCGGGATAAAAAGTAGCCTATGTGTTAATCCAGGGTATAAGCTATCTCTGTACCGAATTTCATCAAGATCTACTCAGTGGTTTAGGCGTGAAAAGGTGACAAACAAACAAAGGGACAAAGACTTCCTTTCGTATTTTTAACCTACGAAAAACAAAAGTAGGAGGTTCTCAAGTCGATGTGTAATATTTTTTTAATATCTAGTATTGCAGCTTAAATTTTTAGATCTGAAATACAATTATGTATAAAAATTAACAGAACTTTTTATAAATTAAATATAAACTTCGACCACACCACATCATAACTTTACCTACACACTTTAAATTTTTTGCACACCATTTATATTTTCACTTAGATCACATAATTTTTTACCGTGCAGTCTAATCAAATTTTATTTTTAATTCATTTTATGTTTTGAAACTTCGCGATTTTTAACTTTACAGCACTACATCCAGAGTACCAGAAGCCCATGAACGTTAGAAGAAAAAGTAGTTATTATTAATTTTTAATTACGCCCTTGATCCGTCACAAGTGTTGCGACACACTGCCGGCAAGATACTGGAATTTCTTGACTGTACCGCAATATATTTATAGAACAGTAGAAAAACTTCATTGAGACAAAACAGAATTGACTCAGGGTGATGAGTTTTTTTTCTGATCAGTAAACTTAGGGGAATTTTAAGAGGAAAGACAATAATTTTATTTGTATCAAAAAACAAGCGATAAAAATATACATAAACTTACATAAAACTTACACAAACAAAACAGTCATTAAAAAAGAAAGAAGAAATGAGAAAAAGAAATTGGAGATATATATAGGGAAAATAAACAACAACTTGGTTGATAAAAACAAAATGATCGCTACCAAACTTCACAAGACCCTAAAATTTTATCAAAATCGGTCCCGCTGTTTTAGAGTCCAGACACACATCGATTTTTAAATATTAATATTTTTTTTACGTTAATTTGCCCGTTATCTTTGACGTAGGTTTTTTCCCTATAGATATTAGTTTTTTTTTTTGTAATAATGTTATTTTTAAATCTTTAAGTAGTTAGGTTAAAAGAGGATGGCTCTTTAGTATTATTTTTTTATATTCAGGTCTTTCATCATGCTTGACGTGGGATTTGTTTAGATTTCGAGCAAAGAATACTACTTATAACCGAAACAAAGTGACACCACTAAGAATTTGTCTGAAGATCTGCTACTGGTACACTAAATGTACTGTGCATACACCAAGACGAAATTAAAACTGTTATTTTTGTTTTCACGATCAGTTATTTCGTAGCATGACTAGCTTATCAACGCGGTTTCACTCACGTGAATATGGATCTCCCACAAGATTTTTATCATAATAAAACATACTCACACCCTTAGCATTAATTTATCCATATATCCTACTAATATCATAAATGCAAAAGTTTGTGTGGTGTGTGTGGAATGTTTGTTACCACGTAACTACTAAACCGATAGCGATGATGGCTCAGTGGTAGTGACGTCGGCTTGCGATCCGTAGGACGTGGGTTCGAATCCTGCAATGAGCTTGAGCTTTCGGTGAGGGAAAACATCGTGATGAAACCATAGCTTGGTGGTAGGTGACTTGTGGTCAAACGCTACCCTGTAAATAGTAAAAAAAAGTCACTTACAACAACCTTATTTCAATTTACACTCGTACACATTAACAAACACAATATAATGGTTAATAATCCACCACAATATTACGCATTACTGGAAGACGTTCTGTAGGTAGGCCCCCCACTAGGTGGACCGACGCCATTGTTTGAGTCGCAGGGAGTTCCGGCAGCCTCACTTGAGAGCCAGTCCAGGTGTAGCGTGACGCCATCTTCGACCGCATCGTCACTTAACATCAGGCGACTTGTGGTCGAACGCTACCCTGTAAATAGTAAAAAAAAAAAACTGATTTTAAGAAGACGCGGATGAAACCGCGCGGCGCAACTAGTAATAATAATATAGAGATCTTTATGTATAGTATATATAACATATATCTGTCAAAGTTTTGGCAATTGAAGAACTTAAAGGGCTGGAGTCTTTAACTCAATAAATTCATTGACTTTACGACGTGGGTGATGTTTTTATTGTTCATTATATAAATTGTATTAAGCTAAATTAAGATGCTTTGGCACGAACGCTAGCGATACGAGATTTGTGCATTATTTATACCATTAGGAAGTGTCCGCAAAAAGTGTTGAAAAGTGTTTCATTCGGGCAAAAACAAAAGGCGCTGCACTCGCTTAATATTACCAAACACGGATTTTGTAATCGATTTAAAAAAGAAATAATCGGATTTTATATTAGTTCGTGTAAAATTCAGTACAGTTACGGTTGCTGACGTTTGCCGGGCGTTTCTTGCCTGTTCTTTTGCCGGCGTAAGTAGGTTGGAATAGGCGTAGCTAGTTTTACGTTTGACGTACGTCGTTTTGCTTGTTGTATTCTAGTCAATACTAATATTATAAAGAGGAAAGATTAGATTGTTTGTTTGTTTGCATTGAATAGGCTCCGAAATAATCAATATATTTGAGTTTGAGTTCATAGTCACTCACAAATTTTCGCATCCTACTATCCTAATATATATTATTATATGCGAAAGTGTGTGTGTGTGTGTGTGTGTGTGAATGTTTGTTACTACGTATCACCGTAACTACTAAACTGATTTTGATGAAATTTGAAATGGAGATAGCTTATACCCTGGATTAACACATAGGCTACTTTTTATCCCGGAAAGATGCGGGATAACGGGAAAGACGCGGGGTGCAACTAGTTTATAATATTAGCGCGATGATCTGATAACAGATTTTCGATTATATCGATGCACACGTGCATATTTTGGCACTTATTACGGGTTCTAAAACGATTGATTAACAAGTTAACGTTTTTTCGTTGAAAGATTTATCGCTATTTCAAGCTTCTCGCATTAATTCTACTACACTCCAAACATACCGTCGTTAATTTACCATTTTGTAAATATTTTGAGTCCATGTGTTTTGGACACATTACTAATGCTTTTTGTGTGTTACATGTGTAATAAAGTAAAGTATTTAGTTACTATCAAATAGGTTTAAGAATTAGTTAAGAATAATTTTAGAGAAAGCTATCTCAGACTATCTGTGCCCAGCGGTATCACACACGAGGAGATTTCTACAGAATGTGTATCACTTAAGTTCACAAAAGGAACTTGTTAATAAGATCAGAATTACCCAGACATTTTTTTTGCGTTGTTGCAACAGTCGAGATGTTTGGATGAGATCGCTTTGAGCGATATGATTGCCCATTGTTTTAGTGAACTTGCTCCAATTCAATCAATTAGTGATAAGAATAAAATTAATGGTTAAACGAACTTACCTTAAGTGATGTTCGACCATAATTATACTAGACGTTGCATTCGAAGATATTTATTCACTTGGTAGTAATCCTATTTATTGCACAAGGCGTCGCACATAATTTTTAGAGCTGTAAAAATAAAAATCAAATCACAAAAATATAAAATTCACTGTTTCTGAACGATACCTTCCATGTCATAGGCAGTGCTGTCATCTCCGTCATACTTCATTCTTTCAGAGACACTTATCTCGTTTGTTAGTTGTATGGGCTTTAGTAGCTGGGTTCGGGTGGGACTATAAATATCTTCGAATGCAACGTCTAGTATAATTATGGTCGAACATCACTTAAGGTAAGTTCGTTTAACCATTAATTACACTTCGACGTTGCATTCTCAATATTTATTCACTTGGTAGATGTTTAGCGCTTTCACACAAACGAGATAGGCAGGCAGGATTCTAGATAGAAAAATAAAAAGATACATTAACACATATAAACGAAAAAAGTGGAGTGATTATCCACATCATTACGAACCTTACGTTCAACCTAAAACCAATAAATCAATTGATAATGTAAGCCCAATTACCGTTATTAGCATTATTGCTTGAAGATATTATGAATTACCTTTGTGAATGCAATACTAATAAGCTTCCTGACCATCCTGTTGTTCATTTTATAACATGGACAGAACTCCTTATAACTAGCCGAGGTAGGAGTGTAGCGGCTACTATGTGCTGCAAATACCAGTATTTGCACCAAACTATAAATGTAAGTATGTCTAATGTATATGTGACTTGTGGTAGGAGCAATGGATTATCTCTTAGATGTATGAATTAATTTCTTTGATGGAGGTAGCTCTTAAGTGCCATGACATCTATCTAAACTGATAATACTTTCGTTTCGTGAGGTAAAAAAGTATAACTAGATTAGGCACCAAAGTATTTTATTTGTAGGTGAAATCAGTAATTAGTCTTTATTTCTAGTAAGTGCTTCTAGCCAAATATTAATTTCCATTCGTGCGACTTACTTTAATTTTGCACTCATTGTATAGTTGACAACGCGAGGAAAGGCACAAACTTTTTGGATATGGAATCAAAAGCTTAACTCTCGTTTGGATGAAATTACTACAAGTGATTGCGTACTAGGATCTCATGTAGATACGTATTTTGAATAGCAAAGTTTAATTCCGTAAACTTCTTTTGTGAATCCTATAATTTGGTCATCTAAATAACACATTTACCTGATATTAAAACAGAAGCCGAACGGCGAGTCTGTACCTGAATGATATTCAGAGACGAGAATTTGAATCCTATTTGAGAAAATAGGAAAAATTATGTAATACTTTGAATTATTATTATTATCCTATATGGGTTTATTCTCGGGTCTTTGCCCGGACCTTTATTAGGTATTGGCGGAGCCGTAGCCAAAGCTAAGACGCCACGCTAAGGGTGAAGTGTACTATTAACACAATGCTAAAAAGTTATCGGAGTTCTTATTGAAATTATTGATATCCAATTATTATTATTTCTGAAATTATTATTATTATTATTTTTTTTAGTCTAAGTTTAAATTATAATTAATTTTGATACCCCTTGGAAATATAACTATGTTTGGTTGATAATACCTTCGAAACCAGGATATAATGCTACCAGAGAGGGTGAAATGGATCAATCTTCTTTGGAAAAATAAAAATAATAAGAGTAACTAAAGGCCTTCTTAGGCCTATTAGCTGACCATGACTCCCGTGCAGTGGCTTGATCAAAATAATATTTCTTAAAAATACAGATAAACTAGAATAGAAGGAAGACGTAAAATAAATGAGTTTCCCAATCCAATGAATGCATTGACCATAGGGTCCATAAGGTCAGGCTATGCCAAAGGATCTCTTATCCGTAATAATATGTATATACCACCTAAAACGTAAATGTGAAAAAATGTGAGACAAGTTCAACATTGTGATGGTATGTTTGGTTGTTAACTTCACATACAAAACAATTGTGGTCTAAATGGGTGCCCAGTTCTGTGAATGAATCTGAAATTTAATGAATTATAAGAAAGTACATAACATGCATAAGTAAATATAATCATCTGCTTAGTTTTTTTTTTTTTTTATATTATATGCTTCGCACAAATATTCTTGTACATAAACATCAATTTAGGGACTCCAAAAAACAGTTCGTGATTATGATCACGATAGATCACAGGCACCTGGAGCCAGGTCCCATTCAATGTTTTGGTCCTTTATTAGTTAATATATATTATTTTGTACGTATATTAAGCTATCTTTGCTTAAGCTAGTGCCAGATATCTCTGAGAGTATATAAGACATCTTCATTAATGCAGACAATAGCGGTCACTCTGCCCATGTTTATTCTGTTAATCCTTAGCAAAGCAATGAAGGCCAATGTAAGCTGATTTCAATTCTAATAATAAAGTATGCTAGTATTGATTGTCTGATACCAAAAAAAAAAAAAAAAACTCACGTTACAAAAAAACACCCCGCCCAATAAGGGAGGCACCTATGAAGATTTCTAGAAGGTACTTACCACTGAGTTAAAACATTATTTTTCCCAAGACGACTCTGACTTCGAGTTTGATACATTTCTCATATAAATCATTCGTAATGTTATGCAGTTTGTAATTTTTCTTTCTATACAAAGGAAACTGCAGGGTAGGCTGAGAAAAGTAACCTAAGGTATTAACAAAGGTAAAAAAGGTAAAAAGGCCCTGATTGTCAATCTGCTTAATCTGGAAAAATATTTTGTTTCGTCAGGTATTTTTAAGTTTCTTTTTGTAAACTTTAAACACATAATGACTATTCTGTAAATCTACATATTTCAATGCCGAAATGTGTTTGTTTTTTGTTCCAAATCAAAATACATCTTCGCTTGTTTTAACACAAATCTTAACCTTTTGAGAAAGTTTAATGAACCCTCCAAGCAAATTTTAAATTATGGTCATTAATGTGTAGTAAGACATCAAAATAACACACAAGTAACAACAGATCTCGGTTTCTAAGATAATTACCAACTGGTAGAGAAGCCAATGACAAACCAAAGGAAGTCATTGAAAATCGTAGGTTATCTTGAAGGTATAAATTATGGGTAGGAACTTAAAATTACGGTTCCTTGATGTGGACATAATGTATATAAAAAACCTTACTTGGTAAATATTATCTGTGTGAATATCTTCCATTTTAAAGTCTTCAGTTGTTATTGTCCTTCATATTCAAAATGAACCTGATGTCTAGAGATGTAGGTAGAACGCCAGCCTTGCTAAACTTTGAATGAAGGCCAGAGCTTTCTCAAATTTTTTCTTTGTAAGAAGTTTAGTTTTTAGCATTTATTTCAATTTTCTATCCAACTGTATATATTTCGTTGCTTTGTTGTTATATAATAAAAGACAAGTGTTTTGTGTTCTTGTTTTTTGTTTATGATTTATGTCCCACAGATATACGTCTAGAAAATGACTGGCTTGTTTTAGCCTTTATAAGGGGTTTATCCCGACGCTTTAAGATCGTGTATAAGACTGCAGAAAATTCTAAGTTGAACCTTGGTGCCCTCCGTAAGCTAGGTCTTCAAGTATTAGGGTTTCCTTTATCGTGGTTTCTTCTGCCTTTACCATTTACACTAGGATTCTACCCAAACGTTTAGATACCTTATCATAAATCGCCCACCAAATAGTTCATCTTTCCGTACTGGATCTATGAATGCATTTTGGCTATAAAAACTCTGGTGCGGCAGACATGGCTTTTCGCTTGAGCTCGGACATGCTAGCTGCATCTGCAGTATCTGTACCTAGACCTGTCGGAATGAATGTACGGGATCTAACCCGGTTATCATCATCAGAAGACCATTGTCGCGGGTCTGGTGTCGGTGACCTTAGATGATTATGGTCGAGCTTTGCCTGGTCAAGAAGATCCAGCGCCATATCAGGTTTTGTACGTATTCACGCTTCACCTATAGACTATTTGATTCAACCAGCTGCATGTGCAGTATTGAAGGTTTTAAAGTCATTGTCCATACTCACGTTACGCCTCTTGGCTGTATGATTCAACAAGCTGCGTGTGCAGTATTGAAGGTTTTAAAGTCATTGTCCGTACTCACGTTACGCCTTTTGGCTGTATGATTCAACAAGCTGCGTGTGCAGTATTGAAGGTTTTTAAAGTTATTGTACGCACTCGCGTTACTCCTTTAGACTGTATGATTAAATAAACTGCGTGTGCAGTATTGAAGGTTTTTAAAGTCATTGTACGCACTCGCGTTACTCCTCTAGACTGTATGATTCCATAAACTGCATGTGCAGTATTGAAGGTTTTTAAAGTCATGGTACGCACTCACGTTACGCCTCCAGACTGTATGATTTAAAGTCATGGTACGCACTCACGTTGCGTCTCTAGACTATATGATTTAAAGTCATTGTACGCAATCACGTTACGCCTCTAGACTGTATGTCATGGTATGCACTCATGGTACGCACTCACGTTACGTCCTATGACTGTATGATTTAAAGTCATGATACGCACTCATGGTACGCACTCACGTTACATCCTATGACTGTATGATTTAAAGTCATGGTACGCACTCATGGTACGACTCTAGACTATATGATTCAGCAAGCAGCGTGTGCAGTGTTGAAGGTTACAATACGCCATCGGAGTAACTCATTATCAGCCGAGCATCATGCAAGAAAAAAGAATGGAAAAAATCATGAATTATGTGGGTAGTTAGAAAAGAAAAACTACGCAAAAATCATGAGGAAAAAATATCAGTTATTTTCCAAAGTATGCGCCTTTTCCCTAAAAAGGAAGGGACAAAGGCAAATTTACAGATAAAACTAACACACAGTTAATGACCACGAACTAACCTTGATCGTCCGAACTAGTTGGCGAGTTTCGTATCTTGCGTTCCCAACATGTTATTATTCGTCATTATTTGGACTTATGACGATCTTTTCTCCATAACACTGCTTTCAACTAACTTTTTCACAAAATTTCCAATAAAATAACGAATTTAATCGATAAGTCGAAGCTGCGACGCCCGCACATAAAAAAGGAATGAAGTATGACGGAGATGACAGCACTGCCTATGACATGGAAGGTATCGTTCAGAAACAGTGAATTTTATATTTTTGTGATTTGATTTTTATTCTTACAGCTCTAAAAATTATGTGCGACGCCTTGTGCAATAAATAGGATTACTACCAAGTGAATAAATATTGAGAATGCAACGTCGAAGTGTAATTGTCAATGTGATCGCGCCATAAAAATTACCTGCCGGGCGTTTCTTGCCTGTTCTTTTGCCGGCGTAAGGAGTTTGGAACAGGCGTAGCTAGTTTTAAGTTTGACGTTTTAAAGTGATCACAATGTATCCTATTGAATAATTTTTTTTTTGAATTTTGAATTTTATTGTATTCTACAATAATGAGTTATTCTATCTAGTGCACCTCACGCTTCCTTCCCTACATCAATAATATTGTTTGTCAAACTATTTAATTAAAAATTGCCTCGAACAACTGTTATGATTTTAATTTCTATACAGTAACTAGCAAACCCGGCGAACTCCGTTTCGCCACCAGATGGCTTCGTTTTATGTAAGATTTTCCCCCTTTTCAGTTGAAATTTTTCCTGAATTTTCTTTGCTATAAACCTCGCGGAGCCTGAGACCTTTCCAACGAATGCAAAACCGTGGAAATCGGTTCGTGCGTTCTGGAGTTATAGCGTCAGGAAGGAAAACCCGACTTATTTTTATATAGTAGATTGCCAACAAACGACATGCATGACATGTAAACAGTGGCACTACGTCACTAGGCACTAAATCCATCAAGCCCGCCCAAAATGACATGTGACCGATAAAGATGTTTCAGATATCGCTAATGAATTCTACAAGTTTGTAATTTAGATAGCAATACGATTAGATTAACACTACACTTGTATTTATTAAGTAAATCGCTATCGGTGTGTTCCGTCAGCCTCACATGAGAGCCAGTTCACAGCGCGTAGCGTGGCGCCACCTTCGATTCATCGTCACTTAACACCGGGTGACTAAGATCTATAAAATATATATATTTTTGTTAATATTCAATGACTTCCATAACCTTTGTCGATTTTGTTTATTATTTTATTTGCAATCATCCTATTTTTATTTGATTTTTTTGTGATATTTTTATTAATTTTATTTTATTTTACATATCTAATTTGTTCTTTTTTATTTTTATTTTATAATTAGCGGCCATCTCGCTCTATTTGTACGCCTATTTAGGCAAAACATGTTGTAATAATTATATTTAAGATCTGCATGCAAACTTGTTATGTACCAGCACATGTTTACAAATAAAACATCTTTATCTTTATCTTTAAAAAGTAAGTTTAAGATAGCACTATAATCAAGAGATGACAGAGTAAGCATAAATGGTACAGTCAGCGACAAAAGTAGCTGATGGTTCTCGATTTTCCAAATGTGTTTCAAATCAGTAATTATTATTACTTTATTACATTTTACATGGTATCATTTTGACCACAACATAACACACCTGATTTTAGGTGATGATGAGGTCAAAAATTGGTGTCTAAGATGATGAGGATAATAGAAAAAAGTGTGATTGTTCAGCCACTTTTGTCGTTGACTGTACTCATTGTTAAAACACCAAGAAAAAACAATGCGCGGTTTACTTTTCAGGCCTGCTGCTTCATAGGCATCCCTAGTTTAAGGCAAACAACTTTTTAGGCAAATCTTATGTTTAGGTGTGTAACACCTTCATTGGCATCTTACGTTTAAGGTACCTCGACCAAGAGGGTTTTATATCATTATCTCAAAAAATCCTTTTATGGCTCAACCCCTACATAATCACACAATCTATATATACCTTCTTATTTTACAAGTTTTTTTTTTATTATTTACAGGGTAGCGTTTGACTACAAGTCACCTGATGTTAAGTGACGATGTGGCCGAAGATGGCACCACGCTACACCTGGACTGGGAACTAAGTGAAGTTAGTTAGTTAAGTGAAGTTTCATGTTTCTAGGACTAAAAGACAACATAACAACTACTCATCTTTATTTTTCAGTCTAACATCCGTTTGTCTAGGTATATAAGAGCGCTACCGTGCTTCATAGTAGATTCTGGATATAGCCACATGACTGCGATTGATAGATCAATCGAAAAGTCATGTCGAGGGCCTTCAGAAGACCTAAAAACTCCCGAGTTAGCCACTTCCTCATACGAGTCTGTCATCCTTTTTCCAATAACGGAGAATTTTAAATAATTTGGGCGCATTGATGTACGAAAGGTTCGGTTCAGAAATAAATATCAAAGGACTGCCAGAAAACTGAGCAAGCTCATATTACCTCATATTACCGTAAAATATTTCTTCCTTTACCGGAGTGAAACAGAAAATAGCTCAGAGGAACATTAGCATAAAGGACGCGTTAATATAGAACATCCTGCACGGAAAAAAAGGATCTCTTCTGGGAAGAATATCAATATTCTCAGAAAAATTGTTTACATCCAAGTAAATATTTTCTTAAGGTAAGTAAATATACTCATTCGAAGAAAACCTGTTTTCTCAAATTGAGAATAATAAATACTTGATTTTAACTCTTGACTTAAGAATATGTTTTTGTTTCAAGACTATTACAATCTCAATTGAAGAAAATGTGTAGTTTTTACTGAAGACTATGAATTTTTTTTAAAACAAGATAATGTCGTTTTCTTTCAAGAATATATTACATTTAGTTTAAGACAATTACATTATTTTTGGCTCAAGATATACATTTTCTTAATCTAAAAAATCTTTTACTCAATATAAGAACATGATATTCTTATATTGAAAACATTTGGTGTAAATTATTGTTTCTTGATTCGAGAATAGAGAAGTGGGTAATCTAAACCAATAATTTGTTTATTGTTTTTATTTTTGTTTTTGGTTGAAGAAGTTCAGATTCCTTCCATTAAGAATTTGAAAAATCTACTTGATTTTACTTAATTCAAGAATATATTATTAATTGAAAAATACTTTAATCTAATTTCAAGAATACTTTTTATTTTAAATGGAAAATATTGTCTTACTTGAAATCAACACTACTTTTTCTTATGCCAATAAGGTGATATTCTTGCTTCAAAGATTTCGCTTATTTTTGAATAGAGAAGCACTTTATTCTTCGTTCAAGAGTTGCTACATCTTCTTATAAAATATTACTTGTTTCCTAGCAAGAACTCAAAATCCTTCAATTCAAAACAATATTGATTTGCATATGAAGAATAATGTATTTTTGGTTGAAGAAGTTCAAATTCCTTCCATTAAGAATTTGAAAAATCTACTTGTTTTTACTTAATTTAAGAATATATTATTAATTGAAGAATACATATATCTAATTTCAAAAGTAATTTTATTTTAACTGGAAAATATTGACTTACTTGAAATTAACACTTTGTTTCTTATACCAAAAAGGTGATATTCTTGATTTCGCTTATTTTTGAATAGAGAAACACTTTATTCTTCGTTCAAGAGTTGCTACATCTTCTTCTAAAATATTACTTGTTTCCTAGCAAGAACTCAAAATCCTTCAATTCAAAAAAATATTGATTTGCTAAAGAATAATGTATTTTTGGTCAAAGAAGTTCAGATTCCTTCCATTAAGAATTTTAAAAATCTAGTTCTGAACTTCTGACCATAGGGCAACATGAAAATGATGTTTACACTACATATAAATGCGACAGGCCAGCCAGCCGATTTGGAATGGTTAGTTTTTCAAAGTCATGTTTGTTTTTTTAGTAGTGTTTAGTAGACATAAATCCGTGGTTTTCGTATGGCCAGTTTGGGATACAAATTAGAATATACTTTAATTATAGCTTTGTTGCAAATATGTAAACGAAAAGCGACAACACCATGCCACAACTACGTCAAAAGCATTTTGTATAAAAACAATGGGTAATTTACAATTGAGTAACGCTATAGAACGCGCGCTTTAGTGTTTGGTTCGAATAAGATTGTTATTTTCGACGTAAAAAAATAATTTAGGTAAAAAATGACATCAGCGCCATCTCTTGACAACATAGCGTGTTGAGCTCTGGGAACACCTTTAATCTCATTTCAAGAACATTTTTATTTTAACTGGAAAATATTTACTTACTTGAAACAAAGAAAAAACCTGTCATGATCTTGTATGACCTACATAATCTTGTAAGTTACCTAAACTTGTTTCATAGCAAAAACACAAATTTCTTCATTGCAACAAGAAAAAAGTGTTTAGACAAAAATCAGAAAACATCATAAAAGTCAACAAATCTTTTTAACAATAAATCATGATTACAGCCTTAGATTACCTACAGTATTTGTCTTCGCTCGAACCTCGGAAAAAATCTATAATACCAATCTAAAAGTATAATATCCTTTTAAATAAAAATATGTAGTTTAAAAAACTAAAAATCACACTTCTATAAGATACAAAAAAGTATAAAATAATATTATATCGTAACTGATACAAGTCAATTTTATTATTTTAAATTTATTTGTATGGTATAATAGTGTGATTTTTAGTTTTTTATTTTATTTTTTACTTTTTAGTCTTATGTCACCAAGCCCAATCTATTGTACTCGTCAAAACGAATCAAATGAGCCCAAACTCGAGGGGTTTTCTAGTAGCCACTGAAGAGTTCCACTGTCTACCTTCCGGATGCATCAGCAGACCCTCGTCACAAAGTCCAATCTACTGGACTAATCAAAACGAATTATATTAGCCAAAATTCGAGGGGTTAACTAGTAACCACTGCAGAGATTCACTATCCACCTTCCGGATGCATCATCAGACCCACGTTACCAAGTCCAATCTATTGTACTCATCAAAACGAATCATATGAGCCCAAACTCGCGGGGTTTTCTTGTAGCCACTGCAGAGATCCCCTACCCACCTTCATCATCAGATCAGGTCGATGGTATCAAATTATTGCATTGTCACCGGGATTACATACACATACAAAGTTTCATTTTGATGCGACAATTAGAAGTAGGTGAAAATTGACTTTCAAGATTTGATTACATTGTTAGTTAGTTAGTTACAAGTGAAGTTAATAAAAGTGTTATTAACCGGTCAAAAGTAGTGGAACTCGCACACCAAGGGTTCCGTACTATCATCTAAAGAACATTGAATAAGTAAAAGTCGAATACTATGCCGCCTATAAAAAGGAAAATTTTGTTTTAAGAAAGTACAAAAAACGCTCTTTCATATGATACCCCACATGTCCTACACCATTTCGGATTTGATTCCTTTCAGTCTCTGTTGCAAAAAAAAAAACTTATTCGCAAAATGGTTGGGTATCTAAAACTGTTCCAAATTTCGAGGTGATTCTTGAGATATCCAGCTGAGACAGATGGACAGACAGACTGAGTCGCACCATAAGAGTTCCTTTTTACCATTTTGGTACGGAACCATAATAACAATTTTCCAAATGGGTTTATTAGATGACGCAGTTTTAAGGTACATAACAAACATAAAAAAGTTCCTACAACCGAATTGAGAACCTCCTCCTCTTTTAACCGTTATGTATGACCAAGCTTTTTGTACGATTTCGTGCAAAAAGGTCGCCAAACCATAAGACGCATACCATAACTATTGCTCGGACCTCTATCACCCACTCTAAAGAATGGGGAAGTTTATATTTTTACGTATCGAAGCTTAGGTATAACTAGCGGCACGAAACTCTAGCGCTCGACGTCATTGCGCAGAAGTCAAAAAACAGGTATCAGAGGGGGCTACAGGGACGAAGAGTGTGAGAGAAGAGTACAGTCGCGTTCTAAAGTGAAATTGATATTGCCGTTCATTGTTATTGTTTTTTTGTGATAAGTTTGAGTTCGTTTGTTATTGGTGTTTGTCTTAAATAAAAATTGACAAAGTTAGTTTTTTTTTCTACGCCCTATAAACTAAATCACTCTGTCACATGATCAAATTCGTTTAGAAGTCGTTTTTTTCATGCACTCATTTAAATAGGAAAGAGGTTAATTTTGAATAGTAAAACAACCTGTTACGAGCTATGCAAAACTTTAACATTAACTACGAAATTCATGTTTGCGCACGCGACAGTAGGTACTTATTCCTCCACATTTCGCTCAGTGATAGACTATTTATTTAAGTATGTTCTTAAAATTATTTGGTTTTATTACCTAATTAAAGTTATAATTGTATCATGTTCGCGACTGTACCCATGCGCAGATATCCCCTCCACGTTTCCCTCAGCGCTAAACTTCCGTGCCGCTACCTATATGCTTTTTTTGTAGTGCCCATAAATCACAGATTGCGCAAACTGTGTGCAAGGAAAGAAGTGTTTTGCCAACGCGATTGAAGCCACGGGCAAAAGTTAGTAGTTACGTACAATTAGGTACCTATTATACATACCTACATAATTTTCCTACTAAGCTAGCAATTTAACCGGCATCTAACCTTACATAAAAGATACCTATATATTACATATTTCTAGCCCCTCGCCCTTGTTAGTGTACATACGAAGATTTTCTACCTCATGAAACTCCGGGACACGATGAACTCATCGTGATAAGTCGGTAAACGCAAAATTAATATAAGTTGGTACTTAGTTATCAATATCTAAATCTTCTTCAAGAATATAATACTTAATTAGGTATAATAGGTACATAAGTACATATACTTAGTTACAGAGGAAATCGTTAACAGACAGCTGAGACAGCCGCGGCAGGGCCTATGTACCTAGGTATTTTCTATAAAACTAAAAGACCTAGGTAGGAACTGTAACTATAAAAACAACTTTGGGTAGGTAATAGGTATGAATATCTATGATTTTAAAACCAAGACTTTTTGTCTTAGCAGAAGAAGACACTTTTTTGGAATCCTTTTCATTTTTCTTTGTTCAATATTTGCTCAGACGCAGTGTTGCAAGTAAATAGCAAAATAAAACGAAATGGCACTTTCACAAAAAAAATGTTGGCTTATTTGTCAAAATCAAGTTTATTATTTATTCCATAAGAAAAACAATACAGTGAAATAAAAAAGATTAGCATAGTTTGTTTTGCGTTTGTTAACAGTTCACACATAGCAATGAAAAATACCTCGGCTTTGGGAAACTAAGCTTCCAAACGTTGAGAAATCTGTTCCATAGCTTTCGCGTGTATCCACATTTTTTTTGTTGAATGAAGTACCTTCTAAAGTCGGTCCTAGTTCCATGTTATTATATTTTTGTATTGAACAGATATGACTCGCAGTTACACTATTATTAGAATAATATTGGACAGCCTCCGTGGCGTAATAGGTGTGACAAAATTTTTAAAAGTTTATTATGTTCAGTGACCTTTAAATTAGGTAGTTGACCGATATGGCGCAATGGGCGAATAGCCGACTGCGAAGCGTGAGGTTGCGGGTTTGATTCCCGATACTGGAAAAATATTTGAGCATTGAAAAAAACAAGAGCAGGTATATAAGTATATATTTTATTATGTCTGGATGTTGTGGATCCCCGATCCACGTAGTTTCTCATACCCTTGATACAGAGAATTTTAGTTGGTGGTCAGAGCCTATGTATTGTGCGGGTATTATTAGATAAGTTGACTGGTAGACGAAATTTAAAAATAATTGCTGGCAACACTGTCCATGCATTCATTTTTGTATCACGCCGACTGCCAACGCGTTTCTGTATTGCGTGCGCGTCGCTCTGTTGTTGCATTTTTGCTCTGCGCGCCGCTCGCTGAATTCGCAGATAGGTTAGTTAGCATAGCACTCTTTGTTAAATACCTGTACCTGTACCAATATTTTACAATAATTATGATTGAGACAACGCGTGAATTGTTAAAAACCTGGGGGCTGGAAGAAGACATAATTGAAAATTTCACCAGTAAGTACGATCTATCTCTATCTCTAACGTAAACTTTTTATTTATCTGATGTACATAAGTAGATATTGAGCTAATGCTTATAATTATTTTCTCAATGGTTGTAGGTAGGTACCTACATAACTGGTTTAGAGACTGCCAGTGGGTCGTCTTAGGGTCGGTTGTGCTCATACCTATCTACATACCTGCGCATATGAGACATGTAGGTGTAGGTACTTACCTAATTATGTGTGTCCTTAATATTAGATTATATCTCGCTAAGATCTAAAAACATAATCGAACTACAAGGTTTACATATAATTTTTTTACGGTACATGTTTTACAGTAGTTACGTTTTACTTGCGGTAAATAGTTTATGATTGTATTGCCTACCTTTATTTATTACCTTACCTTGTTTATTTTGCTAATCTATGATAGTGTGTGTAGCATAAGTAGTAATATATAGTAGTTAGCCGACAGTAGTTGGGAAGACGTACAGATGTACCGAGGAAGAAACCACTACCTAGAGATGGGTTTCTTCTATTTCTGCCCCACTCATTATCTAGAGATGTACCTAGTAGAGGTAGTAGTAGTAGCCATACAGCAATTTTTTTTTGTAATTAGTTCAATTAAATTATTCACCATTTTTTCCTCATTGTAGATATGCACAAAGAAGATTATTTATGGCTGAAAAACAATTCAGATCCATGGGAGAGTGTACTAAATAAATGGAGAACTACCCACGACCTCCGCCAAAATTCCGCTCATGAAACCGTAGGTGCGCTAATTGAAAATTGGCCCATACTAAATAATATCAGAAGCAGTGTCTTGGTAAGAAACATTAATTTCATCATGTAGTCTTTCTTATACTTAAATATTTTTTACTGTAAGTGAACTTTTTTTTTTTAAAGTGAACTAGGTTATACATCTCACATTAACTTATTTTCAGATTCAATTAGACTTTGATGAGATATATCCAGGAAGAGAAAATAAATCATTTATAAATTGGAATGAATTTATTTCAAAGATTATAACAGCAAAAAGTACAAGTGTGAACGAAGAATTGCTTGAGTACATCAATGCATTAGATGATGAAGGTTGGTACAAAGTAATTTAGTTATAGGATACCATTTTTATTTTATAAATCATGCTATCAATATAAAGGTTTTTGTCTATGTCTCTATCTAAACTGTATTTATGTTATTAATTGTGTAAAAATTATTTTATTGTAGAAAAAAAACTACCATCACAAATAAAACTACGTTGCAATTTGGTGCCACCGAAAGGACGCCTTAACAGAAAGCAAAAATTTTCAACAACGGAGTGAAGAATCCTTCATCGTAAATGTCAAGGTAGTTACACCATCAAGGCACAGTCAGTGATAAAAGTAGGTGATCATTCTCGATTTTTCACATGTGTTTTAGATCAGTAATGTTTGATTTTGTTTTACAACTTACAAGGTAGCGTTTGACCACAATACAACACACCAGTAGAGGTGTAAAGAAATAATAAAGAAAAATAGCGTACCCATATGTATTCGTTACTATTACAATGAGTACTCGTTACTATCGTATCGTTACTCGTTACTCGTTACTTTTTATATCTAACTAGCTGTTCTAAAAAACTGTGCAGCCGTATTTGATAGATGTTGGTGGAGTATATTATCTAATTATAGATAAGGTCAGGTACGTTTTCCAAACGGCCTTTAAGGCCTTTGACACACTATTCAAGTGTTATCACGCACTCCATGTTTCATATCCGAAACCTGGATACCACCTGTATTTACTAATACAAATATGTATCTATACTAATATTATAAAGCTGCAGAGTTTGTTTGTTTGTTTGTTTGTTTGTTTGTTTGTTTGAACGCGCTAATCTCAGGAACTACTGGTCCGATTTGAAAAATTCTTTCAGTGTTGGATAGCCCATTTATCGAAGAAGGCTATAGGCTATTTTTTATTTCCAAAAAAATTAGGGATCCGTAAGAAAATTGCTATTTTGCAACCCAAGGTGTGAAATCGAAAATCTATTTTTGCGTGCGCTGCAAAAACTATTGACACTAGACCAAAACAATGTACTACGGGTTTATAGGTCCCATTAAGATCTACAAAAAATTCCGCGAGAGCATATGTGTAACTATTATAGTTATGCCACAATAAGTGATCTTTTGTTTTAAAATTTTAATTTTTAATGCCACCGCTATAAAAGGCTCTTTATTTGTATCTTGGTATTAATCCTTATCAAAATAAATTACTTCTTATTCAAAACTGCTTCAATGCCTTTATATAACTTTTTGAATCATTCAATTCGGACATTCCATTCGAAAGATATCACGAGTTTAAAAATGTAAGTAGTAGTAGAAAAATAAAACCGCCGCATCGCAGCGCAGCGGGAAACGCGGTGAAGTGAAGGGGGGAGAATCTATGAAATAGTTAAAGTGCGGTTGCGGACCAGGAAGACCTCTAGCTGCGCGGTTCAAACGTGCGGTCCAAGAAAAATTAACTTAGAATTAAAATATGATAATGGGTACCTACAGCAGGTAACGCGGTGAGGGGGCACCGAAGTGCGGGAATAATTTTGGAGTATACGGAATATATACGCTTTCGCGCCTAAACTACTGAACCGATTTATATGAAATTTGGTTTATAGATAATTTGAGCCCCGGGGAAGGGACATAAGATACCTTTTATCGCGATAAACTGTAGCCCACGCGGGTGAAACCGCATGGAACAGCTAGTCTATGATATAAATACAAAATATGATGTGATCCCGCCCTACATCGTAGATTTGATTTCTATTGCTAAATGCTAAACAAAAATGTATGTATGGTATAAACACTAATAACCATCATCTTGTTTTCTACACTTGCATACGCTTGATATTTTAATAAAAATGCGGTGTTCAATATGTAGCACTGAATATGACGATTTCAGAACATATTTTGTACATTTAAGTTACTATCACAATGTCACTGAATATTTTAAATGTCCTTATCAAAACTGTGAGCGAAAGTATGATACAAAATCGTCTTTGAAAAAACATTTAGGTGGAAAGTGCAAAACAGAAAGTAATGTTAACTCCGGTGCTTTTGATGAACCTACTAACGATTTTGAATCAACTGTACACAATAATGAACATGTCAATGAGAAGTCAAGTCCACCATCGGTCAAGTCCACCATCACCATCATCAAGTCCACCATCGGTTACTAAACAACATTACCAAAATGGACAGTTAATTTTTTCAGCTTCGGATATGCTTTGTCTCGTTCGGAACTTCAGATTTATCATAGATGACTTAGTGCAAATGGGTGATCCTACGTGGCAGCTTTATACATCGGAGCTTCTTGATTACTTGAGTAATTTGATTGAAAGTTATCTAGAAAACCTACAACATTTGTTTCACTGCTCTTTAAAACCCAAACACCATTTTCTTCTTCATTATCATAGAGTAATTGAACAAATTGGCCCATATTAATCAGCGCGTTTAAGTTTGAATCAAAACATAAAGAATTAAAGTTAGTAGCTCAGTCAATATCTTGTAGGAAAAACCTGCCTTTGACACTTGCTACGAGGCATCAGTTGAAAAGTAGTTACAGATTATTTGCACAAAACGGTTTTGTTGATAGTATTTCATGTGGTAAAGTGATGCGTGTTCACGATTACCCAAGTGAATTAAATGAAGCTGAGAACATCTGCGTTGTATATTTTGAAATTAATGGAATACAATACAATGACAAAAATGTTATTTTGTACAAATACGACATTAACTATCCATTATTTTATAAAATTTACCAAGTTTTTTTGAAAGAAACTGATCTCAATATGTTATCATTCTTGTGTACAGTGTTAAAAACGGTAGGTTACTGTTCTCATTACATGTCATTTGTTGTGGAAAGTACAACGCAAACTAGATTAATTCGTTTGGATGATTGTGATAGTACAACACCTACTTTAATCAGAAAATTAAATGAATGTTATTATGTGGATTTGAAAAGCTAAGAATATTCTATTTTATATTGAAATAATGTAATGCTTACTATAATATCATGTAGGTATGTGTATTTTGTCTATGATTGTGTATTTTGTCAAGATTATTACACCTATTTTAAAACTGATCTCAATATGGTATCATTCTTGTGTACAGTGTTAAAAACGGTAGGTTACTGTTCTCATTACATGTCATTTGTTGTGGAAAGTACAACGCAAACTAGATTAATTCGTTTGGATGATTGTGATAGTACAACACCCACTTTAATCAGAAAATTAAATGAATGTTATTATGTGGATTTGAAAAGCTAAGAATATTCTATTTTATATTGAAATAATATAATGCCTACTATAATATCATGTAGGTATGTATGTTTTGTCAAGATTATTACACCTATTTTAAAACTGATCTCAATATGGTATCATTCTTGTGTACAGTGTTAAAAACGGTAGGTTACTGTTCTCATTACATGTCATTTGTTGTGGAAAGTACAACGCAAACTAGATTAATTCGTTTGAATGATTGTTATAGTACAACACCTACTTTAATCAGAAAATTAAATGAATGTTATTATGTGGATTTGAAAAGCTAAGAATATTCTATTTTATATTGAAATAATATAATGCCTTCTATAATATCATGTAGGTATGTATGTTTTGTCTATGATTGTGTAATTTGTTAAATAATACAAAGTATCCTAAAATAAATTGTATTTTATTAAAGCGCGTATGATAAATACGAGTCTCGCATCAAAACAAATACCTTTTAGTTAAGTAAAGAATAGGCTTCACCTGAGAATATATCGTTTCAGTATGAAACAAACAAGTCTTATCTAAAAACAAATATCTCTTCAGCTAAGAATAGAAAGAGCTTCACCTAAGAATATATCGTCTCAGAACAAAATACACGAGTCTTGTCTTAAAGCTAATATCTCTTCAGCTAAGAATATTACAGGCTTCACCCGAGAATATATCGTTTCAGTATGACACAAACAAGTCTTGTCTTAAAACAAATAGCTCTTCAGCTAAGAATAGTAAGAGCTTCACCTAAGATTATATCGTCTCAGAACGAAACACAAGTCTTGTCTTAAAGCTAATATCTCTTCAGCTAAGAATATTACAGGCTTCACCCGAGAATATATCGTTTCAGTATGACACAAACAAGTCTTGTCTTAAAACAAATAGCTCTTCAGCTAAGAATAGTAAGAGCTTCACCTAAGATTATATCGATTCAGAACGAAACACACGAGTCTTGTCTTAAAGCTAATATCTCTTCAGCTAAGAATATTACAGGCTTCACCTGAGAATATGTCGTTTCGGTATGAAACAAACAAGTATTGTCTTAAAACAAATTTCTCTTCAGCTAAGAATATTACAGGCTTCACCTGAGAATATGTCGTTTCAATATGAAACTAACAACTCTTGTCTTAAAACAAATAGCTCTTCAGCTAAGAATAGTAAGAGCTTAACGAAACACACGAGTCTTGTCTTAAAGCTAATATTTTTTCGCTTCAGCTTCGTTCAAGAATATGTTTTCTTAGTGTGAAACATTTATGAGTCTTGCTTCAAAAATAGACAAACCAATTTTTTAATGATTCTAAGAGAAATTTACTCTTTAACTAAGACAAATAATATTCTCAAAATTAAACTTAATAATTCTTGAAGTAAGGCTTAATTGTCTTCGGAGAAGACAATAAAGCTGAGACAATATTTTACTTCATACAAAAATATATTGTTTTCCCCATATATGAATCAGTAATTGTCTTGACCAATACGATATTGTCTTAATATAAGACATCTTTTTTTTCCGTGTGCTAGACGCTTGTAAGGGAAATCATCATTTGTCTTAGCTATGGACTCGGGTACGCTTAAGCCGGGAATTCATTGGGCGAACAGTGTTACAAAAGAATGGAGAAGTTCGGGAACAACCCGTCGTGCCACTGGGCTACAGTCAGGTTATGAATTCAAATTGCATGAATCAGCCTTTAGGATGTAGCGGTTTCGGTCAAACTATAAATAATTTTTTTTACAATTACGTTCCCGCTTGTTTTCCCTAAATTTAAAAATCGAATAATGAACAACTTAGTCATGATAATTTTTCTCAAGAATTGAGAAAAACCTATTACTCCCGTAAAACCATGATGGCGGCTAAATTTGGGGTCGAGGATGGTCGCCATTTTGAATTTAGACTCCCACTGACCCCCGCAAAGACTGATGCACCAATTGTCTTGGGATGGAAATTAATGCGATGTGGTCTTTCGTCTCACTCGATTAGTATGCATAGTATGTCGTCACTTCACTCGAAAATCCATAGAACGCCCGAAATTATTATTTAATTGATCCTGATCCGTTATCCGCGGTTTTGGATCGATATGTCATGTCATATGTCATTTTAGTAGTAATATGTCAAGCACTAGTACTAAAATGACATATTATGACATGACATATCGATAAATAAACTTTCATCATAATTAACCTTTCACGTTCCCACTGCTGGGACTCTGGCCTTCTCTAAGAGAGAGAGTATGGGCTCTAATCTACCACGCTGGCCCAGTGCGGGTTGGTAGATGTCGCATGCCCTTGAATGTTGCAGTTCTTGGACATGCCGGTTTCCTCACGATGTTTTCCTTCACCGTTTTGAGCGATGGCACATCCGCACATAACTTATTAAGTCATAGGTGCGGGGCCGAGAGGATTCGAACTCGGTGTCTTGAAAGTCGCACGCCTAACCGTTCGGCCACCATCGCTCATAACTTAAACTTTAGCTCAGAACAAACGTTCGCTCGCTCGGTGCAATGAAAACGCAGCCTTAATTTAGATAAAACGGTAACATTCTGAAGTTTTATTTCTGAAGGAACTTAATCATTTCAGTTTTGAAAAGCTTAAGAAAAAGTTTTATGGTTTCTCTGAAAGTAAAAGGTTACAGTTAATAATTATTAAACTGTTTTAAGATGGTTATAAATGAGGAGAGTTGTTTAAAATATTGGTAGGTTTTTCATCTAACGAGTGCATTTCCGAGGGATGGTACAGTCGGATTTATTTTCTTTGATCATATATGTATTTTTGTTTCTTCTATATTTCATTCTAGAGGCCAGTAGCGTATCCGCCAACCCGAACTAGGCTCACGTGGTGGATTGTGGCCTATACTCTCTCTCTGAGAGAAGGCCTATGTATACCAGCAGGGGAACGTAATAGGCTGATGATGATGATGATGATGATACATCACTCTAAAAACTCCGTTCATTTCAATTAAATCGTATTTGCAGCTGTTTTTTGGGGTTTTCTAAAAGACCCCAGTTTTTTTTTTTTATGTAATAGATTAGCAAACAAGCTGACGGCCCGCCTGATGGAAAGCGGTCACCGTCGCCTATGGACATCTGCAACACCAGGGGAGTTGCCGATGCGTTGCCGACCTTTAAGAACTCTTTTTACACCCATCTTGAAGGATTGCAATCTGTAGCACAGCGGAAACACTTGCGGGGGAAGCTCATTCCACATTTTGCAAGTATGCGGGAGAAAGGAGCGCATAAATCGCGAGGTGTGGGAGGAGTATTGCAGCGAGAAAAAAAAACTCACCAAAACGGTCAAGCCATTTTCAAGTTTTTACGCGGTAATTGAATTTAATATATAGACGAATAATAAATAATAATAAAATGAGCGAAAGTAAGCTTTCATTATCCTACTAATATTATAAACGTGAAAGTTTTTGAGTATGGATGTTTGCAACTCATTCACGCAAAAAATACTAAACGGATTTATGTGAAAATTGGAATGAAGATAGCTTATACCCCAGATTAAAACATAGGCTACTTTTATCCCGGAAAAGGGTCCTGCGGGATAACGGGAAGAACATAACACAACTACACAATGTTTACAATCATAAATATTGAAAGGATTTGTGCACGACCAACTCACGTTGTATTTCCCAAACAAGATACCTATTTCAATCTCCATTTAATCTTATGCTCATAGCCATCTCATTAATTCTCTACGCGCGCTATTTTTGTAAAGCCACACACGTGAAACGTCCTGAAGAATAATATGGGCACGTTTTTGGGCAAGAGTCAAGTTCTTTTTATTTTATTTCATCGTCGTAAGAAAATGCGTTTGGGCTCGTGAAAGCCTTGGCAATACATATTCACTACAAGGTGTATGTGTATCCCAAAAGAGTAATCCTAAATTATGGTTACAAGTGTAGATTTGCGTTTAGATAAAATAATGATATAAATTTTGATAATTAGGGAAACCCAATCAGTTGTGTACAATTAAGGATTAAAAATTAAAGTACTTAGTGATTAGGATTAGGCATACTTATTGTAATTATTCTGCTTATAGGTAATCCTGTAAAATACTCTTTTAGGTACCTACTAATTAACGTATCAAGGTTATACTGGTAGCTTTTTTATTCCACATCTACTTCTCTTTGTATTATCTACAGCCTATTACGTTCCCACTGCTGGGACAGGCCTTCTCTTAAGCCGGTATTATAGAATGACGGTCAAGCAGTAATCTCTACTTAAGACGAGGAATCGAAAATATTGGCTGCAGGGATCTCCCTTTTTCTCAGCAATTACAAAACATACAGAGCTAATTCATGTACATGTTTTTGATATCAAATTGCCAGGAGGATAACACGATTGATTAACTTTCATAGCAGATAAATAATGATCGAAAACTGCCCTTAAAACAAAGATTTCCATTTTACAGGCATACAAAACCGATATAGGAGTTGAATTTTTTTTTGTACGGTATATACACATTCTTTAAAGAACTATAATAGGTTTAGTTCTATAAAATTAACGATAGTTTTCATTTTAAACGAAAAAAACCTTTTTTTTACGCATACGAGCTTACGGCATTAGTCTGCTCGCTTGCGTTTTTGTATGGAGCTGATTTCAGATTCATTGTTTATCACGGCGTCCTCTTAAGCACAGATTTGAGTCTGTCATTTCGTACAAACACGACACTTAAACGCTACACAAGCATAGATCAACACTTGAGCGTCATTTAAGAATACCAGCCTGACAGTAGCGTCCCACGGTGCGCGATTCTACGGATCATCACGCACAGCCGACGACCACGGACGGCAACGCACGCAGAAGCTTCATTTCAAAATGCAAAGTGACAGAGAATGTACCGTCGCTGCAGCTGCGGCTGACCTGTCGTCTGTGCTACCACGGACGCGTTCGGATCGCGTCGGTACGCGTTCGAATCCCGTCGCACCGCACCTTTGAAGTTACCGCTTCGCGACGGATACCGGCGCACCGCCTGTGTTACCACGGACGAGACCCTGCCCACGGTGCGTCGTGCGTGCTGGTCCGCGTCCGTCCGAGATTTCGCGCACCGTGGGAAGGGGCTTTTAGAGAGCGAGCATGGGCCGTAACTACCACGCGAGCCCAGTGCGGGTTGGTAGACGTCTCACCTTGCCTATTTGCGTGACTCAGCAACTTTAGCTAGAAACTAATCTATACTAGATTTACTCACAAACGATAATTCATATCGATTAGGTAAATCCATCGCGACGTTATCTACTAATCCGATGGTTAGTAAACTATATAACGGCAGCGACCGCGGAAATGTTAGAGTTGTTCCAAGATCCCAATATGAATCTAATTCTGGTGACCCTGATCGCACTCCTGGCTGTGGCCAATGGAAGAATTCTTCAAGACCACATTGATCTTGAAGATATCACGGCATACAACTACCTGGCGAAGATCGGTCAACCTTTGGCTGAGAAGATCCGTAAGGCTGAGGAAGAGGGCTCCAGGATTGTTGGTGGTACTCCAGCTGGCGCTGGTGTATACCCCCATCAGGTGAAAGAATAATATTTCATTTCTTGTTGATAAAGAATGCCTAAGAAACAGCCAATGCTAGTTCTAAACAGTGGGTTTCATTTCTACTGTCAATTAATTTTTTATACTTGAAAATTATGTTTAAAGTTACTTGATCAGTGGGATGAAAACAGCACTTTTCGTCCTTGGGAACTAAGAAAAAATTTGCCGCGCTGTCGTATAATTTAGTTTTTATACAGCATCTCTGTTAAATCGCGGCGTAATTAAATAATACTGGCTGGTAAAATGCCACAGAGAAAGAAACATAATTAATTAGTTAGTTAGTTACAAGTGAAGCTAATAAAAGTGTTTTACAAAAGGCGGCAATTCGATCTTCTAGCCAATATGGTTTATGATTTCGCTCGGGTAAATGACCTAGTTGTATATAAGCACTTGAACTATAAGCGCTCGTTACGCTCATGCGCCAAACCATCTCGTGCCTAAATAGGTCACTTTCATCCTCCTTTCTTTTATTTTTTATTTCATATTTTCTTTTTTTCCCTTGTACAAAAATGTACTATTGTAATTTTTCCCTTTTCAGGCCGGTCTCCTCGCCCAGTTCGGTCAAGGCCAAGGTGTCTGCGGTGCATCTCTGGTCACCAATACCCGTTTGATCACCGCCGCTCACTGCTGGTTCGATGGCGTTAACCAGGCCCGCTCGTTCACCGTCATTCTTGGCTCCATCAGCCTCTTCTCTGGAGGCATCAGGTTTTCCTCGAACCAAGTTATCGTGCACCCGGGCTGGGCACCAAGTCTAATCCGCAATGATATCGCCGTCATTGTAAACGCCTTTGTTTCGTACTCAAGTAAGTAACAGGGAGTTTGTTTTGGAATGATGGTAATAATAACGTTAAATGTTGAATTCTCGAGGTTCTCGAATGGCGACCACAAACCGAAAGACGCTATGTAGGAAGGTGCCCCCCACTAGGTGGACCGATGACATTATAAGAGTCACAGGGAGCCGATGGGTGCAATAAGCAATCATGGTGGCGTTCAACGGGGGAGAGGCCTATGTTCAGCAGTGGACTTCTTCCGGCTAATGATGATGATGATGAATTATTAAGTTCGGAACTTGCACGCAAGAAATGTATAAAGGTATTAGTTGCAAACACGAACAATACAATACTTCTTTACTTATTTATACCCACAATTTGAGATTTTTCATCTGATTATCTTACTCTGAAAAGTAAGGTTTTTTGCTATGATTTTTATTTTTGTTTAACAGACACTATCGCTCCTATCGCACTGCCTTCCGGAAGTCAACTGAGCGAGCTGTTTGCCGGAGAAACAGCTGTCGCCTCTGGCTTCGGCCTGACCACTGACGGTAAGATTTTTTTTTGTACCGAATCTAGTGAAATGGGGAGGGTTTCTTTACCGTTTTGAGGTACGGCAATCCTGGTAAAATTTAGAATGGAGATAATTCAAACCCAGGAGAAGGACATAGGATACTTTTTATCACGATAAACTGTAGTCCACGCGGGCTCAGCTAGCATTTTCTAAAATATCAACATCCAATGCTTGTATTTCAGGTGGTGCCATCTCCACCGGCCAGGTCCTTAGCCGAGTGGAGCTGCCAGTGATCACCAACACCGTGTGCACTTTCTCTTTCCCCTTCATCATCCAGGGGTCCAACGTGTGCACGTCAGGAGCCAACGGCAGGAGCACCTGCAACGGAGACTCGGGCGGGCCCTTGTCTGTCCAGAGGAACGGGAGCCCTCTGCTGGTAAGGCTCTTGGAGTTTTTGTTTGATGATATATCATCATTTAGGAAGGTACAAAGTCAAAGGTAACCGATCGATAACCGATGGGGAAGAAAGGTTCTCGGGCGGCGACCACGAACCGGAAGACGTTCTGTAGGTAGGCGTCCCATTAGGTAAAGCGCCGACAATGTACGAGTCGCAGGGAGCCGATGGATTCATGGTGGCGTTCAAAGAGGGAGGCCTAAGTTCAGCAGTGAACTTCTTCCGGCTGATGATGAAAGTCAAAAGTCAAACTATCTTTAGTAGGATACAACAAGTGATCATTTTGAAACGTCAAACTTAAAACTAGCTACGCCTGATCCAACCTCCATGCGCCGGAAAAAGGATGGGCAAGAAACGGCCGGCAGGTCATTTTTTGGCACGAAGATCTGGCTCAGTGGCGTGCCTTGGGAGAGGCCTATGTCCAGCAGTGATGATGATAATGAACATGCAGATTCTTCTATATATTTTGAAAACAGTTTTATCAGCCTCTATTGTAACTAACTAAAAATGTAACCAAATCTTAGAAGTCATTTTTAACCTACTTCTAATTGTTGCATCGAAACGAAACTTGGTATGTAGGTAGGTGGACCAACGACATTGTAGGAGTCGCAGGGAGCCGATTGATGCAAATAGCTAACAGCCGGTGGCGTTCAAAGGGGGAGGCCTAAGCTCAGCAGTGGATTTCTTCTGGCTGATGATGATGATGTATATGTAATTAAATTATTCTTTTTACAGATTGGTGTCACTTCCTTCGGGTCCGCCCGCGGTTGCCAGATCGGATCCCCCGCTGCCTTCGCTAGGGTCACCTCCTTTATTGACTTCATCAACCAGAACTTGTAATAAATTGACTCGGAATGCAAATAAGATAAAGTTTTTTTGAAAAAGTGTATGACGTCTTTCTGAGATGATGCATTGATGGAGCAGTGGTAGTGACGTCGGCTTGCGATCCAGCTCGAACCCTACAATGAGGTTAAGCTTTCGGTGAAGGAAAACTCCGTGATGAAACCATAGCTTGGTGGTAGGGTATTTTCTATTGCTCGCCTGGCTAGCTACTTTCAAGTTAAGAATCTGTCGCCAAGGACCTATCGGTGTGTTTCGACAGTCTCACTTGAGAGCCAGTTCCCTATCCAGGTGTAGCATGGCGTCATTATAGATCACATCGTCACTTAACATCAGGTGACTTGTGGTCAAACGCTAACCTGTATGTAGTAAAATATAAAAAATGCATTTTGTACTGAAATCTTATCAGGGAATGTATGAATTGGAATTGATAAGAATACAGCCGGTGTATTCTAATCTTCATTCTAAGAATTCTACAAATTATTCCTACTCGACTGTAGCGTTAAGAATGGCTTAGCTTAGGAATGCGGTGTGACTGTTCATTAACAAACGGTAAGTTGGCATTTTAAGTAGACTAAAACATGTTTGCAAGGATAGTTTGAATAACAAGAGGTAGCATTAAATGTCACATTTTGAATAAGTATTTCAGAACGTTGTCGATCTGTTCGGCTAAAATGATTTCGATGTTTTTCACTCGATACTGTTTGTAAACATCGGTATAACTTTTTTAACTTGCCCATCCCTATATGCGCTTAAAACAAATACCAACTTGCACCCTTTTAAGGGTGAAACCAAACGAGCGTAATTTTGTGAGTCGTGAGTCGCAGAATTTCGGTAGCATAAATTCTGCTGCATTCGGTTTCATACAAAAAGGCAGTTGGTGCCACACGACGACGCAAAATGAGTTGACAATTCAGTTGAACGTAAAATGAGCGACCGAAAATACGCGACTCACGACTCACAAAATTACGCTAGTTTGGTTTCACCCTATCACTCATCCAAATAATATCAAACGGCGTAACTTTGCAAATATTAATCAAACGGCCTAAGCAAATATCATTAGTCGACCGTTTTCCTTATTTTTCTCAAGAAAACGCATTATCTAAGACTAGACTTGACGCGGGAGATGAAAAATGCCTTTGATCTTGATTTAGACTTTACACGTACTCATTTACATCGCACAGCACGATGTGGAGAGGTGTGATTTTTTTTTTGATTTATCATTACCATATTTTAACGAACTAGAATTACAGTTTTTTATATTAATACTTTTTCGGCAATTTTTGTTTTTGACGTGACAAAGTCTTATAATTCGATAGAGCCGGCTGCACGCACGAAAAAACATGACTCATGCGGCTTTACCTCGCTCTGCGGCGTTACCTCGCTCTGAGGCGTTCCATGTAAGGCTTGAAGTGCAAGCGAGAGCGCGGAACGAGCGACAAAGAAACACAATCGGCCAATCGACGTTGTCACGTTCAACTATCGTCAGTAAACTGACTTTACAGACAACCAATTTTTCACTCAGATTTTGGCTGAAAATCAGCGCTGTCGATTTATTTATGAATTTATGCAAATTGTCATAACAACATGACCCTCTTAGGGTATAGCATATAGAAACATAATGACATAAAATTCTAGTTAAGGACAACACATACATAAAGAAATTATATACTTAAGTAGGTAGGTACACACAATATTATTTTAGAGGTGGTGAGATTGTGACGCTTTTAACATCAATGAATTCTTGAATTGTATTTATCAATGGCATATGCTGACCTTTTTGTATAGAGCTATACACGGCAGCAATGTTCGCGTAAATACATCAAATATATTGTATTTAGGATTAATGTGATCACTTTAAAACATCAAACTTAAAACTAGCTACGCCTGTTCCAATCCAACCTCCTTACGACGGCAAAAGAACTGGCACGAAACACCCGGCTTTTCGGCCGCGATCACATTTACAATTTTATTCTCATTGTCATTATCAGCCTTTCACGTTCCCACTGCTGGGATTCTGGCCTTCTCTCAGAGAGAGTATGGGCTGTTATCTACCACGCGGGCCCAGTGCGGGTTGGTAGATGTCGCATGCCCTTGAATGTTGCGGTTCGACATGCCGGTTTCCTCATGATGTTTTCCTTCACCGTTTTGAGCGATGGCAAATCCGCACATAACTTATTGAGTTATATGCGCGGGGCCGAGAGGATTCGAACTCGGTGTCGGCGTCTTGTAAGTCGCACGCCTAACTGTTCGGCCACCATCACTCATATTCTCATTACTAATAATTAATTGATTGAATTGTTTAAAGATTGTGAATAGCAATTTTTAAATAAATGCATACTTCCCGCAATGTTTTCGTGTGTAAATAAACTAATTTTTATAATTAAAAATAAGCACTTACCTCTTCAATAGACGACGCAGACATAAGGCCGGAACTGTAACAAAAAAAAATGTGTTATATAATTGGACAGCATCCAAGTTCACAATAAGAAGGACGTAGGGCAAAAGGGTTAACGTAAACAAGTCATATATTTCAATTTGAAGAATCATCAAAAAAAAATATTTCAATGTCTTCGGAAAATAGAAAAAGGTTACCGATGTGTTACGAGGTTACCATCATTCTTTTATTAATTTAATATGCAAGTTACGAGTGGTCAAAGTTGTAAACGTTCTGACTCATGAGTGTTAACTAATTTACCTAAAGGTGTAAATAATTTATTAAATCGCCATTTGACTCGACATTTAAATACAAATTAACGGCCGAAATTAATAATCGATCCTGATCCGTTATCAGCGGTTTTGGATCGATATGTCATGTCATAATATGTATATCATTTTAGTAGTAATGTGTCGAGTCAAGCCCTAGTACTAAAGTAGGCCTCCCACTAGGTGGACCGATGACATTGTAAGAGTCGCAGGGAGGTGATGGATGCAAATGGATAATAGCCGTTCATAGTGGCGTTCAAAGGGGGAGGCCTATGTTTAGCAGTGGACTTCTTCCGGCTGATGATGACGATGCCATTTCATTGGTAAAATGTGTCATGTCTATATTTGTTGTTATTACTAACTGTTTCACTCACATTTTTAACAAATAAAGTGTCTATTCTATTCTTTTTATGTTTATGTTGCAAAGATGTTACATCGTTTCTTAAACTGTACCCAGTTGATAAGACTTACCAGCATAATAAGGAGTTCTTTTTCTTCTTCGTTTTCGACATTTTCGTTGTAACACTAGTTTTAAAATCAAACCGCAATTATTTAACTTAGGCACTTTTGGTTTTTCATCCGTAATATGGTTTTTAGTTAGATTCAGTTAGCTTAAGCCCGCGATTTCGACTTTGTTTATTTTTTACGTTATTAATTTTGCTATCGCTAACTGTACATAATTTTAATGTATTTTCGTAATAGAAAAAACAGACCGTTATAACGAGTGACGAGTAACAGTGAGTCGCCGAGTGAAAACATCTGTGCACTCAATTGTGAGTATATAGGATGTTTGTAATGAGTGACTACACCAATAGTGCACAGGGTGATCCATATTATGTATCATTAATTCTATATTCATTAAATTTTAAACATGTTTTTTTACTTCTTTCTGACGACCGTTTACAGCAAGTCGCTTAATGTTAAGAGGCGATATACCTGGACAGGGAACTGGCTCTCAAGCGGGACTGTCGTAACACCGGTAGGTGCTTGGCGACTGATTCTTAACTTGAGGATGGTAGCTAGTCAGGCGAACATTAAAAAATGTTCTGCCATCAAGCTAAGGTTTCATCACCATGTTTTCCTTCACCGAAAGCTCAAACTCATTGTAGGATTCGAACCCACGATCTACGGATTACAAACCGACCGAAAAAATAATTAAATATGTCAATCCAGGGTATAACCTATTTCTATTCCAAATTTTACTCAAATCCGTTCAGCCATTGCGGCGTGAAAGGAGAACAAACCCACTGACACAATCTCTCCCATTTTTAAAACACTTTTTTGATATTCAACGAATCAGCCTGGCTATTCAAAGAGGTAATGTCGCCAGTCTCTTGGGCACTCTAACTGCAGACAGCGATTTAAATCAGGTTTTTTATTTGTAGATGTGTAGTCTTCTATAGGTAGTTTAGTTTTTAGTTAATTTTCTATCCCACTATATATACTGTGTTGTTATAATAAAAATAATTTTAATATCAGTGTTATATTTGTAGTATTCGATTTACACACACCCTGTACAATTAGACGCTGTAAAAGGCCGGCTACGCGTCGCATTGTTTATAATTTATCACTAGCATTAGCTATGATTACTAATTAGCTAAGACCTGGATATAGTCTCTCACTAGACTACCTATCATTTAATTTCATTTCATTTATTCAAAAAACAAATAAATTTTATATTGGAAATTAACATTACTAAACAACACACATAACATAACCAAGTCATTACAGAAAAAAAAAAAAATATTTAATGTCTTAAATTTAATGGCCGCTGCCACGGTCACACAAGTATTCCTATTATCGACTTTCCTTATTAAAGTTATTGCGATGAAAAAAATGGATCTTTACAGCGATATAACTAACATTATAATAATAATAATAATAATGCCCGCACAATCACATACATAGGCTCTGACCCCTAACTAGGTATCCCTGTATCTAGGGTATCAGAAACTACGAGGATCGGGGATCCACAACACCCAGACACAGAACAAATACTTGCGCTTTTTTTTTTTCAATGCACAAACATTTGTCCTGTAGCGGGAATCGAACCCGCGACCTCACGCTTCACAGTCGGCGATCCGCCCATTGCGCCACATCGGTCGTCATCTTGTTCTCTTTCTCTCTTACCCTTTCTCTCTCTTTCTCTCTGAGAGGAGGCTAGAGTCCCAGCAGTAGGAACGTATGGTTCTATCTCTTCAGGGCCCGTAGCCAAGATGCATTCTGCAATCGTTGACGCTAATAGAAAACAAGAAAAAAGTATTGGTTTGACATATTTCTGACCACGTGACTTAGCGTTGAAATATGTCAAACCAATACTTTTTTCATCGCTCAAACCGGTGAAAGAAAACATCGTGAGGAAACCGGCATGTCCAAGAACTGCAACATTCAAGGGCATGCGACATCTACCAACCCGCACTGGGCCAGCGTGGTAGATTACAGCCCATACTCTCTCTCTGAGAGAAGGCCGGAGTCCCAGCAGTGGGAACGTGAAAGGCTGATGATGATGATGATGAATACTTTTTTCTTGTTTTCTATTAGCGTCAACGATTGCAGAATGCATCTTGGCTAGGGGCGCAGATCCATTATGGATTTACTGAGACCTTATTTTCCCACTAGGTCTTTCTTCTTAAACTGTGGATCTAATGAGATTCAGGATGATGATGACGATGCACCATCATTTTTGTACCTACTTTTTACTTATTAAACTTTCAGAAAATGGGGCACTTTGCACATTTTTTTTTCAATGTAAAAATATATTTTTTGCATTTTCGGCCTGAAGGTGTTCTGCTATATATCAAGTAGATTAACATATATTTTTATTAGATTTTTTTAGACCAGAATTACACAGAGAGATAGTTTTAAATAACCCCGTTTTTCAGCTCAGCTTGGGAACCAGCGCCTTAAAATTATGTGTCTTAAGAATTGGGCATTCATAGCGTATAAAATCGATAAAAAGGACTGAAATCGTATGTTATTAATTAACTCAGAACGCTTCGAGAAATAATTTTACAATTTTTTTTACTAAAATGAGGTCATTCAACTTCTGGTAATTGATACAAATTATGCCGCGAGCCGCAATACACCTACCTACATATTTACAAAGACCTAAATAGTAAATTGATGACAAAACCAATTGGCCAAAACATCGTCTTGTACAGTCAGCGACATAAATTGCTAATTAATGGCAATAAATAGTTTATAATAAGGTTCTACATAATCCCTACTTCCCTAATAATATTGTAAATGCGAAAGTAAATCTGTCTGTCTGTCTGTCTGTCTTTCACGCCTAAACTACTGAACTGATTGAAATTAAATTTGGTACAGAGATAGTCTAGAGCCTGAGTAAGGACAATGGCTACTTTTTATCTCGAAAAACTGTAGCTCACGCGGGTGAAACCGCGGGGAACAGATAGTTTATAAATATCCTACTAATATTATAAACGCGAAAGTTTGTATGTATGTATGTATGGATGGGATGTTTGTTACTCTTTCACGCAAAAACTACTGAACGGATCTAAATGAAAATTGGAATGGAGATAGCTTATACCCTGGATTAACACATAGGCTACTTTCTATCCCGGAAAAAGGTTCCTGCGGGATAACGGAAAGACGCGGGTGAAACCGCGGGACGCAACTAGTTAAAAATAACAAAGTTTAGTTAAATGTGGGTTGTTTTTTATTTATTCCATAATGAATACTAATTATTACAGCTGACTGTACGTGCATGGTCATATGAATGTTGAATGAGTCTATTCATCGACTTGATTGAATGATGCGTTATTCATTGAACCAAATTACTCATGGAATTAAAGGTTTTGTCATGCATCCTGAGATATATGAAGTGGTATGTTTGACTTTGTTGTTGAGAAGAGTTCTTCAGGGCCCTTAGGAAGCCTGAAGCAGTCAGGACCGACTGCTTCAAGCTGCGACTGCATAGTGTACTAGAGACACAGTAAAGTAAGAACAGTAGGTTAGCTAAGGCCGCTCGACGAGTTAATTGCCTACTCTTGCGGTGATGCATAGGCAGCGCGTTCCGTACTGAGTGCATGGCCGCGGCCCCGTCCGCGGCCCCGTTCGTTTGTGCTGTGAAAAGTGCGTGCGTACACGGCGCCGCTACTCTCGCACACATTCAAACCGGGGCGGCGGCCGATTTGTATGAAGCTGAATTACTACTCTTTACTATGCTAGAGACTTCTACGTACGTACAGTCAGCGACAAAAGTAGCTGGTCATACTGGATTTTCCAAATGTGTTTTAGAACGGTAATGTTTGCGTTTTTTCTACTACTTACAAGGTATCGTTTGACCACAACATAACACCCCTGATGTTAAGTGATGACTCGGTCAAAGGTTGGTGTTGAAGATGATAAAGACTATCGGAATTTTTTTTTTTTTTTTTTTTTTTACTATTTACAGGGTAGCGTTTGACCACAAGTCACCTGATGTTAAGTGACGATGTGGTCGAGGATGGCGCCACGCTACACCTGGACTGGGAACTGGCTCTCAAGTGAGGCTGCCGGAACACACCGATAGGTGCTTGGCGACAGATTCTTAACAAGAGGGTGGTAGCTAGCCAGGCGAGTACTAGAAAATACCCTACCACCAAGCTATGGTTTCATCACGATGTTTTCCTTCACCGGAGGCTCAAGCTCATTGTAGGATTCGAACCCACGTCCTACGGATCGCAAGCCGACGTCACTACCACTGAGCCATCATCGCTATAAGATTTTTGTTTTGTTTTGATTTGTTTTCCTTCAGTTACTTTTGTTGCTGAACGTACATACACGAACCGCTCGAGCAGTTGCAGTAGTTCACTATGCAGTCGCAGCTTGAAGCAGTCGATCCTGACTGCTTCAAGCTGTCCGTGTATGGCCTGCCTGAGTTTAGGTTACGGTGACCGATTTTGTATAGGATCTAGTAGTCGTCATTGCAGACGTTTGTTCTGAACACGTGACTTAAAGTTGAAATATGTATTTCCCATCAAAAATAATAGTTTTCTATTAGCCATAACGATTGTGGAATACATCTTGGCGCAGGTCAGGCATTTTAATTGGGTTCACGAATCGGCATTCTTACTTTTTGTTTACCACATCCTACTAATATTATAAACGTGAAAGTTCGTGAGCATGGATGTATGGATGTTTGTTACGCTTTCACGCAAAAACTACAGAACGGATCTAAATGAAATTTGGAATGGAGATAGCTTACACCCTGGATTAAAACAAAGGCTACTTTTTATCCCGAGAAAAGGTTCCTGCGGGTTAACAGGAAGACCCGAAAGCGCAGCTATACTTTTACTTTTCATTCCTACTTTTACTTACAAGAAATAGATTTGATTTTCCTTAAGCAATCTCCATAAACAAATAAACTCTACCATAGACACATGTTTTCGTGTCTCTAACTTTCTCTAGACACGTGTCGGTCGGTATCCTTTACTTTGTTATGATAATATTTGGGCTACGACCAACGTCAAAGATAATATGAATTGTGTTAAAACAACTTTCACAGATGCTTCTAGTGTTATTTTTATCAATTCTTTAAATGACAAATGAACCGAACGCAGAACATAAATTTCGATTTTCAATTTTTAAGATCTGACTCTTCAGTAATAAGCTTATTACAAAATATTGGACTATTTAACCGACAAAAAAGCTTGGGATGGTAGTGAACTTGCTCCAATTCAATCAATTAGTAATTTTTCTGTATATACATATTTTATTTCATGGTGACAGTATCTCGGCATCTCTTGATTTTGTACGCCAATAACGGCAAAACATGACGCTTCTCTAATACCATAAGATCATTGTACCTACATCAATTATCTGTACTAACCACTCATGTTTTATACAAATTAAATTTATCTTTATATTTAAGAATAAAATTGTCAATGTGATCGCTCCCAAAAAATTACCTGCCGCACTTTTCTCGCCTGTTTTTTTGCAGCGGTGGCGTAAGGACGTTGGAACAGGCGTAGCTAGATTTTAAAGTAAAAAAAAGACATTAGTCAAAAGTACCTTTTTACAGTGAAATAGTTTTTTAACGCGCGCGCGTGGCGTGTGTGTGTGTGTATCTGAGAGGGTGTGTGTACCTATATTCGTAATCATTCAGCGGTGTAAACTCAGCAGCTGAAGAACCGTATACGATTCGTAACGTATTTGATATGAAATATAACCCCTTTCAAGGTTAAAGTTTCGAAATTAGATTTAGCCTTTGTGTTTATCCAATACCTAAACTATCTACATTGTAAATTTCAACAAAATCGTTTTTTTTTTTTTACTATTAACAGGGTAGCGTTTGACCACAAGTCACCTGATGTTAAGTGACGATGTGGTCTAAGATGGCGCCACGCTACACCTGGACTGGGAACTGGCTCTTAAGTGAGACTGCCGGAACACACCGATAGGTGCTTGGCGACAGATTCTTAACAAGAGGGTGGTAGCCAGGCGAGTACTAAAAAATATCCTACCACCGAGCTATGGTTTCATCACGATGTTTTCCTTCACCGAAAGCTCAAGCTCATTGTAGGATTCGAACCCACGTCCTACGGATCGTAAGCCGACGTCACTACCACTGAGCCATCATCGCTATATATCGGTTAAGTAGTTACGGTGATATGTGGTAACAAACATTCACACACACACAAACTTTCGCATTTTTAATGTAAGTAGGATTATATGGGTTTCTTCAACAGTGGAACAAAACGTGATTACAAATCTTACAATCCAATCGTTACTACACAACTCAAATCGCTCACATTTCACAAATCAAATCGATAAACAAATCGCACTCGACAAAACGTTTGTCTATAACAAAAGTCGCGAATACACTGCCACCGGGTTATCTTATCAGAGGACTTCGCGGCCTAGAGTGATTCATATTGCTGACAACTGTTTGTATACGATTTTAAGCCTTATCTGTTAAAGTTTATGGTCACATTTTGATTGTCTTTGTAGGATAGTGGACAGAGAGCCTGGTCATATGATTTTGACACTTATACCTGTATCTATTAGGACAGTTATTGAGTAAGTTACGTAGTCAAACGTTTTAACATTTTTCAGATTTTCAATGGTGAGTTTTTTTATCTCACTAGGGGGATTATCATCCACAATCTATGTTTGTAACTATCTATCTTAGGTCATCGGTTTGCTCATGTTGAAATCATACATACTCACAGTCTTTTACTAGTAACTAGTTGTTCCCGATCCCGCAGGAACCTTTTTCCGGGATAAAAAGTAGCCTATGTGTTAATCCAGGGTATAAGCTATCTCCATTCCAAATTTCATCAAAATCGGTTAAGTAGTTTTTGCGTGAAAGAGTAACAAACAAATCCATCCATCCATTCTCACAAACTTTCACGTTTATAATATTAGTAGGATTGCTTGCGTAAATTTGATATGATTTTCCATACAAACTGACACACCATTAATTTGACTTACCTATATAGAGAACTAGCTGTTCCCCGCGGTTTCACCCGCGTGCGTGGTTTATGGCGATAAAAAGTAGCATATGTCTTTTCTCAGGCTCTAGACTACCTCTGTACCAAACTTCATTTAAATCGGTTCTGTAGTTTTGGCGTGAAAAACAGACAGAGTTACTTTCGTATTTATAATATTATGTAAGGATAGGGATTATTTTCCAAATGCCTTTGGTCAGTCCTTACCTACGTCATAAAATAAACTCTTGCGCAAAATTTCATGATTTAAAATCAATCGAATAAGCCATATTATATTGTTCATTGTCTATCAGTCAGTGTTAGAATTTTATTATCTAGATGTCATGCATAATTCACATTATTATGTCAACTTCACTTTGACGCTGTCAGTAAACTGTCAGACTTGTTTAGAGAACAGAGGTCACTAACCTAATAAAGTTTAATATTCTTACGGAATAATTAATAGCCAATAATATTTTTATGCGTATTTCAAACTGAACCAGTTTAGATTAGCATAACTTTATTTAAATATTTTACATGGTAGAGTTTGACCACAAGTCACCTGATGTTAAGTGACGATGTGGTCGAAGGTGGCGCCACGCTACACCTGGACTTGGAACCGGCTCTCAAGCTGTCTGGCTGCAGGCCGGGCGAGCACTAGAAAATGCCCTACCACCAAGCTATACAATTACGTATTAGATATTTTGATAAATAACTATCAAAATTAATTTCACATTCTATTTATAAGGACCACTTTTACGGCCGGTTTCCATAACCTATCTATCCACGGTTTGCCCTACTGGAGATAGAAAGTTGACACAAGCTCCATAGAAGTAATGTTATTGATCGACCCCACTAACTGACTGAGCATATATATTTTATATATATTGCTCACACAAAGAAAATAGAGCAAACCTTTTGCGTAATTAGATGCAATTTCAATAGTTGCAGCTAATTACGCAAAAAAAAAAATGTTTTCGCAAATGCAAAATGTTTCGGACCCATGTCCGAGGACAATTGTCAATTTTTTTTTCTTATTTCTACATAATGCATTTGTCTTGTATAATTTGTAACAAATAAATGATTCTTATTCTTATTCTTAATTGTATAAAACATACATAATTTAAAAGAAAAAAAAATGTTATTGAAACCGACCTTTAATCTGATTCTTAACTTGGCGGAAGTAGCAGACCAGACGAGCACAAGAATTAATTCTACCGCTAAAAAAATAAACTAACATAAACATACGTTTCAATGCAAGTACTTTCGTAAAAAAAAAAGGGTTGAACTCCGGGAGTGCCGGCAGAAGTGATAACTGCAAGCGCCTGCGCCGCTTAAACGGAACAGTAGGAACAGGCATACATTTTCGCCTCGCGGTAGAAAGAGAAGGATATTACTTCCTCTCCTACGCCGCGCCGGCCATCCACTCTCCCTCCGTCCTACGAATTTTCGATCACGTGTTCTGTGTGTTACATTTTTTACTCATTCCAAGAAAACTCCCAACGCCGCTAAAGAAGTTTTCGCTTCAAAATCTATAAGGTATTAAAAAATAAACAGAATAAACAACTTACCTTTCCTCAAAAATAGTAGAGTTCGCCATCATGAAGTCGTCCATGAAACTGGAATCTTCGGCCGCGTTTCGGTCAAACCTGTCGTTCATTCGGCCAAACTTGTCGACTCGGTCGGGCTTCTCTATAACCGAATGATCGAAGGCTTCTAGCCTTTCAATCACCGATCGATCGAAATCCGACCGATCTGATTTCTCTGCGATCGAACAGTTAAAGTTGTCACTTCTGTCGGATTGGTCGAAGGTCACGCTTCGGTCGTTGTCGGATTGGTCGAAGGTAACGCTTCGGTCTTTTTCTGTTCGTTCAAAAGTGACAGTTCGTTCCGGTCGGTCGGTTTCGATTATCTCGCTTCCTGACCGGTCGAAGTCTCCGCTCTCCCTCTGATCGTCCGTTAGACTGTTGTAGAGGTCACTGTCTATGGATTTCTCTCTTCTCTGGTCCCACAACTTCTTGGTTTCGTTTTGGACGCGTCGTTTCAACTCGGATATCTTTTCTCGTTCGTTTTCTATTACTTGGCACCCTGAAATATTGAAAAGTTCTGGTACAAATTGTTGGTAAACTCTTAGGCTGGCCGTACACGGACACAAGTCTGTAGTTCACTGTGTCCGTGTATGGCCAGTCTTAGCTTAATGAAGGCGAGATCAAATTACTCTAAAGAGTAATTTCGGCTTTGTCAATAACGTCTGCGGGTATTAATTTTGATGAAATCTATAAAAATAAACACATAATGCTTTTCTGATTATTTTTATTTAATTGAGTGATGAGACGAGCAAGTCACTCGCCTGATGGTAAGCGTCCCTGGTACTTGAAACAATGTTGGGAATTATGGGTAAGAATCCCAAGTAAAGAATCTGTCGCCAAACAGGTGACCTGTGAGATCGTAAAAAAACTATCTCGCAGACATAAAACACAAAATCCAACATTACCTTGTTCCTCCAACATCTCGAATCTCTTCCTCTCGACCTCCATCAAGCTATCTAGTGTCCTCTTTCCCAAGGAGTTCATATCTGTATCACTCGACAGTAGAGGCGCATCTATAGTCACTTTAGATATCCTATCAATGTCATCCTGCGAAGGAATCTTGTCAGACATCCGACTAAACTCTTTTAAGCCCGGCTCGTCTCCACAGCTTTTCCTGTGCAAAACTTTAGCCGAATGGCAACTCTCGATTGAATTTTCAGCACTGGCAACACTGATTTCCTCCGTCGTTTCTTCTACAATTTGGTTGTTTACATTCACTTTGTCGGGGGATAAGGATTTCGCTTTTACGTATTTGTTTTCTATGGTGATCGGCTTCGGATTTTTGATGTACCGAATTTTCGTCTCGTCGTCGTTTTCGCGAGATTTCTTACCGAATGAGTCCTTCTTGATGATCTTTCCCAACGCTGCGAATGTCGGTATTTTGGACGAAGAGCTACTTTTGATCGGACCTGCGTCTTTTTTCTCTTTCTTTTTGGAGTTCCGCAGGCTATTAAACCTGTCAAACGATAGATCGCTTTCGATATTCTCGTTGTTGTAGAATAGATTTTCGTTAAAACTCTGTGACATGACATCGACTTTTTCAGGGGATTTCGGTTTTTTCTTCCGCTTGAGCGAATCGAAGTTTCTCTCCCAGAAACCTTTCTTCTCCTTCGACGGTTTGGAAGGGCTTTCGCTGCTTCTGTCGACTAGTTTCCTTTCTAAATCGACTGTCATAGACTGTGACATTTGATCGATAGAATTGAACTTGTCTTTTATCTCCTTTGTGTGCTCTTCAAAGTTTTTTAAATCTATTTCGTCGCTATCGCTGCTCTGCGGGGAATACCCGAATTCTCCGGATTTAGTTCTCGTTTGGTCTGTATAGAAAGCGCTATCTGGTGACTGTGCTCTTTCTATCTCATTCAATTTCGCTACTATAGGTTTGAGCTCTCTTTCTATTGATTGAAGCTTAGATGTTAACTCTTCTACTTTGTTAAGTAATTTCACGTATTCTGCGTGAAGGACTTTGGTCTCATCCAAAGCTGATGTCAAGTTGTTATTGGCTTCAGATTTGAGGGTAAGGATTCTGGTCTTCTGCGCTTCGATCTTCTTTGTGAGCAGAATGATGTCGTTTTGTAAGTCTTCTCGGTTTGATAATCTGGAGCAAAGAAGTGTTTTTAACTTTCGACGAAAACATTTTGACAAACAATAAAAAAAATTCATTTAGAAAGTTTGTATTTTTTTTGAGAAATAAGTAGGTATGTATCGTAGAGCTATTTACACGTGAAGAAATGACAAACACACAGACGACGTTCTAAATATTATCTAAGAGTAGATTTAGGGAACTGGGAACTGCTGCACACTTTTTATAGTTTTTTTATTGGCATTTGACAGTCTCATCTGATGGTAAGCGACCACGAGGTCAATGTTGAAGCCCGCTTGCCTAGAAGATACCTACTCAGAGTGAATGAATCATGAAATGACATAAAATTTTTTTTAATGAGTTTGCCATTTTCGAGCTTAATTTGGGGCTAGGTCAATTTGTGTGCAAGTGTCCCCCATATTTTATTTTTTATTTATTTTTATTTTTATGTGACAATAGCAAATATGGCCACGCTAATTAGAATACCTATAACAATTCACTTTGGTTTTGAAGAAATGTCTCTATAAACTACTTACAATTCAGATTCTTCCTCTAAATGCTGGAACTCCAGGTCTTCGTATATCTTGGTCTCGTTATCTAGAATGTCCTGAGCGTTTTGTAGCTCTTCCAGCGTGGTTGCGTTAGTTTTCAGGTCTTTTTCCAATCTGTAATTTAAAAAAGTAACTCAAAAACTTTGTTGGAATACGAATGAAACGATTTAAAATAACCCGTATCACCAATTTTAGACCCATCAAGCTTCGGTAAGGCGCGCTGAAAAAATTTAATATATTAAAAAAACTTCTTGGACCGATTTTCATCAGCTAAAAACACTCGCCCGTAACTCACCTTTAATACAACTAAATTGAAATAGCTTCATCCGTGCGCGAGCTACGGTGCCACAGACAGACAGACAGATACGTCAAACTTATAACACCCCTCTTTTTGCGTCAGGGGTTAACAAAAATGTTTGGAAGGAAACGATACCTTTTATAGTTCTTGTATCAAACTGACTTGTGGTTCTAAGCTACCTTGAAGGTAGTAGTAAACAAACAAAGAATGAGCTCCTTTCCCCGTAGCTAGTTTCCTAGAGTCATCATCATTATTATCATCAGCCTGTATCAGTCCACTGCTGGACATAGGCTTCTCCCACGATACGCCACTGAGCCCGGTCTTCTGCTCTTCTCATCCAACTACTGGCAGCCACTCGGCGCAAGTCGTCGCTCCACCTAGTCGCAGGGCGTCCTACACTACGTTTGCCAAGTCGCGGTCTCCACTCCCGAACACGTCTACCCCAACGGTTGTCGGTTTCCTAGATATAAGAACTTAAATTTCAACATACCTTTCCACCTTCAGCGTGGCAACTTCCACTCTGTCCCTCATCTCGTTCTGCCTAGACTCCTGCTGCTCTTTCAACTGCTTGATTTCTCCTTCTATCTTCTTAGCCTTCTCTACTAGATCTGCTTTCTTCTTCTGTTCTATGTTTAGGATTGCTATCTCTGAGTCGTACTCGCCTTTGATCAGGGCTTTTTCCATTTCAAGCTGTAAAGGTTTATAACATTGTTGTGGTAAAATGATTTTTACTTGGTTAAGTTTAGGGTCTACAATAAAGATTAACATGTTATTTTCATCTTACATCTTACAGGATAGCGTTAGACTACAAGGAGCCTGATGTTAAGTGATGATTTGGGTTTTTTTACAACTGATTAGAGTAGCGTTTGATTACAATCTCACTCGATGGAAAGCGAAGATGTGGTCGAAGGTGTAGCACGCTTGCCAGGTAAATACCTATTCACTCTTGATTTGAACACCCCCGGGTTGTACCTTTCAGGAAACACCGACCAAGGCAGGGCATTCCATTCTTTTGCAGTAGAAGGGATTTAAATTGAAAACAAAACCATGTTAACAAATATTAAACTACCATGGTCAATAACATTGGAATGAGGTTTTGATACAGGATATCCCGTTTCAAAACCTAATTCTTATGTTGCCAAAGTTTCAACCTTACCTCTCTCAAGATGTCATCCTCCTGCGACCTTATCTCAGTCATTTTACATTTAATTTCATGAATTTCCGTCACCAATTTCCTCCTCTCCTCCTTTAATTTCTCATATTTAGTTTTCAAATCGCATATATTGATGTCCAAAACGGAATGATCTGTGAACTCTTCAATATCAATCTTCTGGATTACTTCTGTGATGTTCTTGATTATTTTATCTCTCTTGTTCTGCTTTAAATCGTTTTCAAACGCCTCTAGCTCAGGTATATCAGCCATTAGTTCCTTCTTTACGTCTTCAAAGCTTTGATTCTTCTGTATTTCTTTGGGGGAATCTTCTTTGTCAGTTACTATCTTTGAGTATCGGAATTCGATATCATTCGTTAATTCTGCATCGTCTATCATCGGTATTTCTTCTTCGAGACTCAGTTGCTTTTCTATACCCTCAAACGTATCTTTATTAGCAACCTCTTTACTATTTCTGTCTCTACTATTTTCCTTTCTATCCTTTTCTTCTTTTCTAGAAGAATCTACGTCTTTATTTTCAGTAAAGTTAGGCTTTTTACTATTATCTACAGGCGGTGGTGTTGGAAAAATGAAATACTGAGGCGATGGAAGATTCTTATGAGCGAACGTTGTCTTTATTCTAGTTCTAGGACTATTAGTGTTGGGAGATTTAGGTTTGAGACTGTTAAAAACGTTTCTATTGACGTAAACATTTTCATACGGACTTGGAGACGGTATATTGGGTATTTTAGGCGTTTCAGAGCTTTGGTTATGTCTTACATTAACTGGACTAGGTATATTGTCATCGAATACTGGTATGCCTATTTCATCCATTCGTCCGACGTTTTCGTAGTTAGTATCGGAGAGGGTGACTTGAGGGGTGAGCTCTGTGGGGGTTGAAACGTCGAAGTTTTCGTAGCTAGAAACGTTTCGTGTAGGCAGAGATTTGCTTAGAGAATTGCTATGGGAGTGACTAGTATCAAACCTGGAAAGGAAGATTTTTTGGGAATAAGATACATGCTTCTAAGTTTGGGGAATTTGGGAATAACGTGGTTTAAATCGTACAGTTTGCATGCAAATGTGTTTGTCGGGTTCGTTTAACAACCTTTTTGTGAAACTCCGCGTAGCTCTCAAGTATATCCGCTGGAAGAACCCACTTTGTGTGTGCATCTCACTTGAAAACGAACAGTATTTTGTTATGGATATGGAAATATGCTAACTCTAGAACTTTGACATACAAATACAATAAGCCGATGCTGATGTGCCAGGAGAACTAATATCTTTCCGGCACTTAAGGCTGGTATTCCTGAACGAATACTTGAGTAGCGATTGAGTGATGTATTTGTATGAAATGACAGACTCAAACCTTTGCAGATTACTGCTTGAGCCTCATTCTAGAATACGGCCTTAGAAGAAGAATAGGTTGTCCCTAAATTACTCTGTAAGTAGGGTACTTACTTATAATATCCTTCGCTAGTTTTCACAAAGTTAGGGTTGTTGAAAGCAACGCTTCTTGGTAGGGAGCCATTCGTGATGATTTTGTTGTGGGACCGCTTTTCAGTAGGCGTTATGGGAATGCCCGCGCGGAAATCTGAAATTAATAATTATAAACGTCAAAGTTTGTGAGTGTGGCTGGGTGGATGGATGGATGTTTGTTACTCTTTCACGCAAAAACTACTAAACAGATCTGATTGAAATTTGGAATGGAGATAGCTTATATCCTGGATTAACACATAGGCTACTTTTTATCCCGGAATAAGGTTCCTGCGTGATAAAGGGAAGACGCGGATGAAACTGCGGGGCGCAATTAGTTAATGGATAATAATAGTACCTGAAGTGAGCTGCCTCTGGTACTCAGTGAATATGTCGAGTATCTCTTCTAGTCTTTCCATTTCTGCTTCCTTCTTCTCCTCTTCTTTAACTCTTTCCTGGTACGCCTGGAAAGAGAACAATAACATATTGTACTGTACGTATGTGAACAATGGCAAATTCTGCAATTACCTTCATCATCTTAAACACCAACCTTTGGGGTTCACGAAATATCACACACAACCCCTCCCGGTTTACAGTAAGTTTCTTGCCTGTTCTTTTGCCGGCGTAAGGAGGTTGGAACAGGCGTAGCTAGTTTTAAGTTGACGTTTTAAAGTGATCACAATGTATCCTATTAAATAAAAATGATTTGAATTTTTTTTCACGTTATTTTTTCATCAAACGCGTGATTTTTGAACCTAATTTTCTAAGTTTCTATTTTTCTATATCTAATCTAATTTTCTAGAATAAAATTAGATTATACTTTATACCTGTATTTAAAAGTAATATTATAAAATTTTAAGATTATTTTTAGGTACTAAAAAATACACGTGATTTTTAGTGGGGGGTAGTCTTAAACCTCACCGCGTATCACCAAGGGGGAGGGAGGGGTTAAAACATGTTAAAAAAAACATCACGTGAATAATGGACAGCCCCTTTGACCGCATCATCACTTAACATCAGGCGTGTTGTGATGTGGTCAAACATTACCTTGAAAATCTACAAAAAAGCAAGCATTACTGATCTAAAACACATTTAATTTTGAATGTCAAGCAAGATCAGCTACTTTTGTCGCCTTGTTTGGAATTAATTATATGATAACATATTTATTAAAAAAAACCCTTTATTGTTTAAGTAGGTAGGTACTTAGCGTCACGCAAAACTATACCTCAATTTGACGCAGATAAGTACGACGTAATACTTCAAAATATTCACTTGTCGTAATAACATTGATATCAACGTGGAGAAAGTGTGTTAAATCAAATATTTGTGCGATCGATCATTAAGATTATACCATGGACAATATAGGAAATTCAACCATGAAGTCAATCTGCCTTGAGCTCTTGACCGCGCCGTTGAATGCGGCATGATCAAAGGCAACATCGTAAATGGGAAAATACAAAAGAATTCAATGGTAAATTGGTAATATACGTTCAAATCAAACTGTTATAATGGGTTGTTAAAACACCGCTGGCATAAACTCGTTAGATCTGAGCGTTAGACCACAAGTCATCTGATGTTAAGTGACGATGTGGTCGAAGATGACGCCACGTTACACCTGGACTGAACACACCGCTAGGTGCTTGGCGACAGATTCTTAACATGAGGTAGCTAGCCAGGCGAGTATAGGAAAATACATTACAACCAAGCTATGGTTTCATCGCGATGTTTTCCTTCACTGAAAGCTCAAGCTCAATGTAGCATTCGAAACCGCGTCCCACGGATCACAAGCCGACGTCACTACCACTGAGCCGTCATCGCTATAAAATTTGACAGGTGACAAACATAGACATGGGCTGCTTTTTATCCAGGATAAATGCACTTGAGTATCTCCAGCCGCGCGGCGCAGCTTAGGCTATTAACATACGATCTAGTTAAAACTCACCATACTGCAAAACAATTTATCAATCTTCTTAATAATGCCATTGTAAATTTGATTTTTAACATGCAAATCGTTCAACTTCCGTTCGTTCACTCCGTTCCCTAGTACAAAAACGTTGTTATTCTGTGTAGGCGCGGCAACATTATTCAAAATGGAATTGTTCTCACTGGCAACTCTCACCGACGCCATCTTGGACAGTTCATTTCTAAGATCATCGTAGGACTGTTTTATTTGCTTTTCTAGCCTCAATATTTTCTTATCAATATTGTCCTCGTGTTCTTTAGTTTGTTTTATGTAATGATTGGTTAAAATAGTATTGATCGTTTTGTAAATTTTTATATCGTTTCGTAGTTTGTAAACTACGTCGAGTTTCTCGTTGACTCTCGTCGAGATATCGATTACTTCATCGATGTGGTCCGGTCGATTGTATTTTGTGTCGAGGAATTTTTTTAACTCGTTCAGTGCGAGGGTGTTTTTCTTGATTGTGCCGACGAATCGTTTGAGCAGTTGTTTGTGTGTAGGTTCTTTTTTTGGTTTCATTGTCATTTTGTATCTTTTTCTCTACTCTTTTGTACCTCTTTTGTATCTTTTAGTCCGTGTTCATTGGAAAACACAGATGGTCTTCAATATACTTCTTATAGTTTCTGATTTTTTTTTGTAAGTAACAACTGAGATCATGCTATGTGCTTTATGTGCTATATACTAGTGGTAAACAAAAAAATTACAACTTGCGGCGTTTTTTTCATCCTGTTATATTTATTTTCTCATCACTGAATGACTCGACGGTAAACACAATCTTTTATCTTTATCACTTTTATTACATCACTATTTACCACCACAATTTTATCTTATTATTTTTAATCACTTCTTAATTTTATTAAGCTTTGCAAGACAACCATTGTTAGTTTTATTTAACTTACGATTTCTGTTATCAATATTATATCTTTGTGTTCTTTAAACATTTCACTGTTGGCTAATTTTTTTATCAATTTGTAAGTCCCATTATTTTTTTACATCAATATTTTTTTTAAAAGTACCGCTCTGTGCAAGACATACGCGATAACTAATATCAAGTTCAAGCAAGATTTTTAAAAATGAAAGTAAGCCTTGATAGTAATCGATACGACTCGATAGTTACCCACTATTAATATTAATCGTCAACACTAATCGATTAAAAACCAACTTTATAGCAATTAAATTAAAGGTCAAATTCGTGTGACGTGACAGTGACCGTATTTATGTAATCGTTAGCTAATGTGTAGACTTTATACGGATGGCAATAAAGTTTATATTACGTAAGCAAATGAGAAAATAGTGAGTGATTTTGAGAAGAGATGACCTCTTCATTCATAGTTTAACAATATCGTGCCGTTTCGCCCTATATACAATTTGCTTTTATAGTTTGCATGCCTACGAACTATAGCAATAAATAAATTTAAGATATGATTAGAAATCGATAACCTAAATGGCTACTGATTTGCGTCTACACGGAGAAAAAAAGACCTTCCGAAACACATTTTCCTTCTGAGGCAAAAGGGAAGGACCTTCGACTCAGAAGACATGCGTCAACTCGTGAACGGGTGCTGCTTGTGGGGTCTGGTCTGCTTTGGTTGTGATCCCGCAACTCGTTAATATTCATGTTCCCATATCCCAATGTGTACAACCAAACAAGAGAAATCTTATTAGTAAAGCTAATTAAAAAATATCGGACTATTAGATGACAAAAAAAAGCTTGGGATTTTAGTGAACTTGCTCCAATTCAATCAATTAGTAATAAGAATAAAATTGTCAATGTGATCGCGCCAAAAAAATTACCTGCCGGGCGTTTCTTGCCTGTTCTTTTGCCGGAGTAAGGAGTTTGGAACAGGCGTAGCTAGTTTTAAGTTGACGTTTTAAAGTGATCACAATGTATCCTATTGAATAAATATATATTGAATTTTTTGAATTTTTGAAGGAAAACTAAGGTAAAATAAGGAAGAAATCGGTTTCGAATGGAAAGTCAGGAATTTTTTCTCAGTCTACTTGGCATTATTATATTATCATCATCAGCCTATTTCAGTCCACTGCTGGACATAGACCTCTCCCAAGGTACGCCACTGAGCCCGACCCTCAGCTCTTCTTATCCAACTACTGGCAGCCACTCGGCGCAAGTCGTCGCTAAACCTTGTCGCAGGGCGTCCTACACTACGTTTGCAGAGTCGCGGTCTCCACTCAAGAACACGTTGGCCGAAACGGTTATAAATTCGTGCCAAAACTGCATTGATATTAAATTATGTCGGCGACAGTCAACAGTGAAATGTTTGGAAGCCAACACTAACAATTGAAATGATTAAACTTAATTAAATCGCTGCATTTGTTTTGAAACACTTTTTTTAATTTTTATTTTCACTGTACAACTGCATTGGGAACTGGTTCTCAAGTGGGGCTGCCGGAACACACCGATAGGTGCTTCGCGATAGATTGTTAACTCAAGGGTGGTAGCCAGGCGAGCACTAGAATATTCCACCAAGCTTCACTTTGGAATATTTTGTTAATTCACTTTTACAAGAAATAGACACTTTTTTGCGCACATCACCGCTTTGAACCAACCACTGACTTTAAGCACACATGAAATCTAATACACTTGTCTTATTTGTCAAGCCTCGACTTGTCGCATAGAAAACCTGCAATGTTTTATCTTCACGTCACCGTTATCTAATGATAAGCACATTGTTTTGTATTAATGTAATAATTACTTTATCAACTTTTTTTATAAACTGCCTTCCGTGGAGATAAGGCGTTGGTGTCTTTCAGATTAATTATTTTGAACTAGCGCCCCGCGGTTTCACCCGCGTCTTCCCGTTATACCAAAGGAACCTTTTTCCGGGATAAAAAGTAGCCAATGTGTTATTCTGATGTGTAAGCTATATTATTGTGAAGTTTCATCAAAATCCATTCAGTAGTTTTTGCGTGAAAGAGCAGCAAACATACATACTCACAAACTTTCTTGCGTTTATAATATTAGTAGGATTTATTTGATCCCCACTATATAATATTATGAATGCGAAAGTGACTGTCTGTCTGTTACGCTTTCACGCCTAAAATACTAAAACGATTTATGAAATGAAATTTGGAAAGATAGTAAGTAGTAGATAGTAAGACTCCACTCCAAATTTTATTCAGATCCGTTCAGTAGTTTTTGCGTGAAAGAGTAACAAATATCCATCCATCCATCCATACTCACAAACTTTCACGTTTATAATATTAGTAGGATTGCCAGCCCTTATATACTGTGGCTATTTCTTCTCTTTTCGTCGGTTAAAAATTAAAGACCTATTTGATACATACCTTAATTCTCATATTTTCAGCGTCAGCGCTTCTATCATACTGACTGGCGTACACCGGGGAATATTGAGGATTCCTGTCGTAAGCAGGCGATGGCAGACACATCTTCCCATTCACTTTAGCATATTCACTTCTAGAACCTTCTAGAACATTCTGCGTCTCCTTCGCAAACTCATTCTTGGACTGGATCTCTTCTCTCGCAGACTGTTTGCTGTATTCAACTGTTTCTATTCTAGAAGCCTCAACGTTGTTCTTTGATTCTCTAGAAAGATCTAGGTTATTTTTCTCATCGTTCCGTCTGTCGACGTTTATTTTGCCGTAAACATTGTCTTTGACTTGATCATTGTTAACTTTTTTTGGTAGTTTGTTGACGGAATCGTCGAAGTTTTTAACAATGTCTCCTATTTTAGTGTTGTTCCTGATTGCAACGTTAGCGTAAGAGCAGCTTTTAGCGTCGACCGCGTTGTTTTCGTTCAGGAACACGATTTTATCGGGTTTCATTTTATTCATGTAGTTAGGCACAGTTTTGCCTCCCAGCACGTCTTTAGCGGGAGTGTTGACCGTTAGAGAATTCGAGCTAAAAACTTTGGGTGATATTTCGTTTTCCGTGCTGGTGTAGAACTGGCTTCTCCCCACGTGTTTGTGTTGTTTGGCGTAGTATTCGAACTTGGACACTTTGGCCATGATGCTGGTCATTTTGGGTTTGGTCTCTTGGTCGGAGTTGGAGTCAGATATGTCTAGGTCGCGGTACTTTTTCGGTGCTAATGGGGGTTTGGTCCTGGACATTTCCTTGAGGGTCATGTCGAGTTCGTGGTCCAGTTGGGAGAGGGAGTCTTTGTAGGTCTGCTTTTGGTAACACTGGTTGCTTGTTTCCGTGTGCACGTAGCCTGGGGACAAAGATGGTGAAGGTAAGCGCAACATGGGCAAGGATAAAAAAAGAAAACACGCCTATCATCATCATATCACGTTCCCACTGAAGGGATTCTGTCATTCTCCCAAATAGAGAGTGTGGGCCGTAATCTATATAGCTGGCCCAGTGCGGGTTGCTAGATGAAAGCTGTGGTTCTTTAACACGCCAGTTTTCTGACGATGTTTTCCATCACCGTTTTAAGCGATGGCAAATCTGCACATAACTAATTAGGTCATAGAAGAAAATTCGACACACGTTACCGTTCGACCACCACCGCTCATGTATTTAATTATTTATTTGATCCCCACTGTATATAATATTACAAATGCGTAAGTAACTCTGTCTGTCTGTGTGAAATGCTTTCACGCCTAATATAAGAATCCGATTTAAATGAAATTTGGTACAGAGATAGTCTAGAGCCTGAGAAAGGAGATAGGCTTCCTTTTATCGCGATAAACTGTATCCCGCGCGGATGAAACCGCGGGGAACAGCTAGTAAGTATTTTTTAAACAAAAAAAAATCATTTTTCTTTGTTTATTTGTTATTTTTCTCAGCATACCTGTAAAGCACTGTTCGTTGGGCGTGAACTGCGTGGGCGCCATGGAGACGTGCGCGGAGGGCAGCACCGACTTCATCAGCTTGGCCTCGGCGGGGTGGTTGAAGCGGAGGTAGTTCGACCGCCCTATAGTCAGCATGCTGCCTGGAATAAGAAGTAGGGAAAGCTAGTTAATTGTTGAAAGGTAGATATATCATCATCGTCAAAGAGATGATGGCCCTGTGGTAGTGACGTCATCTTGCGTCCCGTAAGACCACTTACGGGTTACTGGGTTTGTTGGTGAAGGAAAACGTCGCGATGAATCCAAAGCTTGATGGTAGGGCGTTTTCAGTTAAGAATCAGTCGCACAAACACCTATCGGTGTGTTCCACCAGCCAACTTGAGAGCCAGTTCCCAGTCCTGGTGTAGCGTGACGCCATCGTCATTTAACTTCAGGAAACTTGTGGTCAAACGCTACCTTGTATTCTTAGATGAGAAAAAACCTGTTATATATAACAGTCGGGCTTTTACCCTACGTTCTTCTCCAGGGTTCAAACTACCTCCATACACATCAAGATCGGTTTAGTCGTTTCTTTCGGAACAAAGTATCCAATCAATTCTCTTCATTTTTTTCTGCTTTTAAATCCCCCAATGCCTCTTACCTTGCGAGAGTCTCGTCGGCTTGTCCACAGGTAGGTTGTCCAGCAAGGTGCTCCCAGCTACAGGGTACAAGGTGACCACGCCGTGGGAGTTCTCCACTCGGCAGTGCACGCTCGCCACACCGGTCCCCACCACGTAGATGTCGCATGTTGGGTCCGAGCCGATCGTCACTCGGCCTGGAAGTCGGAAATGTTCGGTTACTGGTATGCTTGCTATCCTTTTTTAAGGAAAATAGTACCCTTCTTAATAACTTGCAAAAATGTACCTAAAATGTAAATAACTTGCATAAACAAGTGCTGATAGCTGATACATAGGCCTCCTCCTTGAACGCCACCATGAAAGACTATTAGACATATGCATCCATCGGCTCCCTGCGACTAACAATATCGTCGATCCATCTACAGAACGTCTTCCGGTTCGCGGTCGCACTCGAGAACCTTTCGTCTCCATCGGTTGGTTTGTCGAGCGATGCGGCCTGCCCATTGCCACTTCAACTTGCAAATTCTGAGAGCTATGTCGGTGATTATGGTTTTTCGGCGAATTTCCTCGTTTCATTATACTGACCTTGTTTAATTGGATGTAGCGTAACCGCAGTGCTCAGCCGACCCGTGCCCAGGCTCACGAGGTGGGGGGTGTTGGTCGCCACCCTGGAATAGAAGACATACAAAGATTAATTCCTATTTTTCTTTAAAAATTCTTACAGGGTAGCATTTGACCACAAGTCACCTGATGTTAAGTGATGTGGTTGAAGGTGGCGCAACGCTACACCCGGTTTGGGAAGGCTTTTAAGTGTGGCTGCTAACTAAGATGGCGTAACGATCCAAAGTGAGCCTTGGCCTCCGATAACAAAAGACGCCACTTCGCTCTGTTCTGCGCCACCTCCTGCCAGTCCTCCACCTGGAGTGAGCGCAAGTCCTTCGTGACTTCGTCTCTCCGGCGATACCTGGGACGGCCGACAATGCGACGGCCACTCGGCCGTCCCATGTATGCTCGTTTGACCGCACGATCCTCTCTCGTTCTTTCAAGGTGGCCGAGCCAGCGAAGTTCGACTTTGTTTAGTTTGACGCAGTTAAAACGTGTATTTAAATTCTTCTCCTCTATACGAAGACAGGAAACTAGATTGTCAGATATTTAAACGCAATGCGCTACATTACCTTATTCACTGATTCTACGCGGTCGGGGCACTTGTAAGGCAACTTGCTTCGTTAACTTGTTACTTGCTAATGGTCTGTTGGTTTTATTGCTTTATTTACGTTCTACTCGAGGTACTTCCTATGTTCCATTGGTATTGGATTTCCTCAGTATTTTATTCCGCAACATTGAAAGAAATTGCTCGAATTTACTGATTAATTAAAATTTTGATAAAACGGAAAGTATCTTTTTTCTATACGCTTTCCGATAAACTGCAGTCCACGCGAGTGAAACCGCAGGGCGCAGCCAGTGGTATATAAAATATCAAGAACATAAAAGGGCCGCTTGTAAGCCGCGTTGCGAATACAACTCGGCAAGGAAGCGACAGTCTATTTTCAGTGGCGCCTGCGTCGCATCGCCTTGCCCTTTTTGCGGCCCTTTCGTACGGTGACCATACTACTTGTTTTTAGAATACTCACTGCTAGCCTCAGATTATGTGGCATTCAACTTTTAATATGGTCATCGATACAGTACAAAATAGTTTCGACTTTGCACCATTTTGTACAGTCAGCGACAAAAGTAGCTGATCGTTCTCGATTTTCAAAATGTGTTTCAAATCAGTAATTATTTTTTGATTTTTTTACATTTTACATTGTATCATTTTGACCACAACATAACACACCTGATTTTAGGTGATGATGAGGTAAATTGGTGTCTAAGATGATGAAGATAATAGAAAAAAGTGTGATTGTTCAGCGACTTTTGTTGACTGTACTTTTTATATTTTGGTAGATACGTCTATCCTTTTGCCATTTCCGCCAAAGAATGAAATTGTAAATGTGATCGTGTTGAAAAAATAACCTTCCAAGTTTCTTTTGTCGGCGTAAGAAGATGTGACTAGCTTTAAGTTTGACGTTTGTTTGACGTTTTAAATTAGTGATCACAACACAAAATAAATATATTTTAAATTCAAATATTTTTTTAAGGGTTGCGTAGCGTTTGAACACAAGTCACCTGATTTAATTGACGATGTGAAAGAAGGTTGCGCCACGCTACACCTGGATTAGGAACTGGCTCTCAGGTATAGTAAGATTTTCGAAAAACATTTGTTTCAGCGTGGCATAGGGTCCAGTGCAGATGAATCAACAAACATACAGACTGCTAAAACTCTATATATATGGCTCAATCCGCGAAGTTAAGTGAATCTGGTCACCCTACCCCTGGCGCGGTAAATTTTAGCATTAAGCGAGAATTCGGTTTGTTTACTCACGATTTATTTGCCAGTCTAATGGAATTTACTTGCAAATTGGAGATCTTGCGCGTGATTATGTGAGAAATACGAGTTGGATTTGTGTATCTTTGTCTATGAAATAAATTGTTTATTTGTTTTGCTGTGAAAGTTTTTTATGAAACGATTTGTTATGTTTTTAAAGGTGTGTTAAATATTACGTCAAAAGATACACAGAGCATCTTGCACGAGGGTGTAAAGTGAAGAATTCCAGACGCAAACTGTTTGTCGTGCGTCAATCAAGCATCGCGATAGTAATTGTGTATGCTGTTTTTTGCCCACAAATAAATAAATTGTCTATTGTCTATTGTAATTACTAATAAACTAATCAAAAATAAAAATGGAAGGTTATTTTTTAATTGTACAAAAATACATTGTCGGCACATTTTTAAATTATTGCTTCCTAGAGGACTTCCGTCGGGAGATTATATCGGGAGTCTGGAGATCACTGAAAATGTTAGGAGAGTCCAGACGAATCCCGACCATCTGGCAACCCCAGCACGGCATTCGAGTTGCTGCCATTAGTAGGTAATTATAATAATTGAGTTTATTCGAATAGTTTAATTTTGTGAAGTCTAATTATTCGAATAGAGTCATTCATAGTCGCGCATCACTGGTGTACATACTCACTTACCTACCATGATTCCTTCTATATAAACCTGTCAGTTGTATACCGACCGTTACCCAGACGAAAACCAAGCTTCAGCTATAAATAATAACATTATTCCGTCCATCTGTCACATAAACAGGATACGTGCGCTCCTGCTATTCCTGTGAACCTGCACCACTTCGCTATTTTAAACTTTAAATCGTGATACATATAGTCGGAAATAGTTTGTCAATAAACATTTACTTTTTACGGACTTCAAAACAAGACTGAAATAGAAATGCACGTGTTTGTCGTTTTAGAAATTGTGCGTTAATATTTAGTACCTTTCTAGTTTAGAACCGTATTTTAGATTAAATACATACCTATCAGGCAGTGGCGGATTTACCAGCAGGCTGAGTAGGCTGGAGCCTAGAGCGGCACATATTAGGGGCGGCAAATTTGGAGCCACTAACCATTCAACATGTACCTATCTTTCACCAAGGCATACGCTGCGTGGACTGCGTGGTGGCAGTTCAGTTCGAGAGAGATGTTATTAGAGCGACGGCTCGACAGGGGAAGTCTCATCCTAAATTGCTTTGAAAAAGAAAAGTTGTGTCAATTAACTAAGATATCGAATTTCAGAAGGTAGGGGCGGCAAAATAATTTGAATAGCATACGGGCGGCAAATGTGTAAATCCGCCACTGCATCAGGTACATACCTATCAGGTTACCGAGACACCAGGCTAGCGTTACACGAGGAACAGTAGACCTAGTGTCAGGTTACACTGGCTCCGGTTACAAAATACAAGTTGATGTAACGCAATATGACAGCATTAAGATGGGATTTATGGATTGTTCAAGCATATATGAAATAGGATAGAGTTGGTACAACATGCACTCCCCGCCTTTAACAGTATTTTGTTTACCAAGGGTGGAAATAACTATTTTAAGGGCGATAATGTTTCTTTGAATCCGGAGCGAAGGGCGTAGTAAGCGATTCTAAAGTAGACTCTTAAACTCTTTTCATGCAGTCTTCTTGGTTCATAATTTTGGTGATAGGATGGAACTATTGCCAACAATATTCACATTCCAAATTCAAATCACTTTTAGTCCCTAGGGATTAAGTAGCGGTTTTCGTCCCTGCTGACGTTGAACATAATGGCTCTTTTCAAATAGAACCACGCATAAAGACGTGTCAAACCAAATAATAATTAAACAAATGTGTTCAATTACGAGATCTAGTGAGAGTTTTACCGTCGGAAAATTTAACAATAAGATCAAATTTACCGAAATTTGGTATGACACTTTTCTCAAACATGCTTGGAAATAAGGGTATTATTTTGACAACCTTCTTCGAGATAAATCAAACTTGCAGCACTGCCCAAATATATGCGAGCAGCGGCCGGCAAAATTTGTATGAAAAACCATATCTGTCGTGTTTAGCGGCCAAATAAATTACATAGAAAACTCATATATGTCGTGTTTAGCGACCAAATAAATTACATATTAAACTCATATCGTTCGTATTATTTCAAAATGGAACGATTTTTACTCCGAAAATGGGAACCAAGGAGGTAACTGATCAAAGGTTTTATTTAAATTCCGAACCGGCTTGCACATAGAAACCTGTTTGTTGAAAAAAAAACAATCGATCAATAGAACGCGGGAAATTTTTTTGTTGTTTGTTGTTCGTCATTGGTTTTGAAAACTAATTGTATTTGACAAAATGAATTCAAGTGAAAACAATGAGTGAAGTGTGATTGAGTGAAGTGTGATCTTACTTTAACGCCACCTGAAATTCAAGAGGCGGCAAGAGCCGTAATATAAATTTGTTACTGCCAAATTCGAAAGAGAAAAGTTCTGCCCAGGTACTACTTACTTAGTTTTAATTTCCGCGCATTTATTGAGAAAAGTACTATACAAGCCTTGGCCACAACTAGGCATTGATGGACTCAGGTATGTGTGCCTCGGCTTTGCCTCGGCCCACATTTACACCGTCTTCCATAATGCCTACGTTGACGGCCGTTGCAGTAATGTACTATAACTTACGGACGTTTATAAAGCCGGCCCTCAAAGCCTCAATAGCTCTATACGATGTGGGACAGCAAATTCCATTGTAATTTACATCGGTTGACATCCTGATTGTTATTTATGGTCGAAGGCGAGTTATTAGTGGCCGTTACTTTCCAAAACTATTAATCTTTTCTACATACAAATGTGGAGCGTGGTGTTATTTAACACAAGCCGTGCCCGCCGTTTCACCCGCATTCACAGAAGAATGATGTTTTTTTTTGAGATGAAAAGTAGGTTTTGTTAGGTACTCTCTCCGGCCGTTAAACTATATCTATGCAAAAAATCATAACAAACCAACAAACACACCTTAGCCAATATCAATTGTGCCTTATCATTGATATTTAGCCGCAACGAGTGAAGGATTCCAGAATTCCAGCACACCTCGGGCGAGCTCCAGGTGGAGGACTGGCAGGAGGTGGCGCGGGACAGAGCGAAGTAGCGTCTTTTGTTATCGGAGGCCAAGACTCACTTTGGGTCGTTGCGCCATCTCAGTTAGTTTAGTTGGTTAGCACACTCCGGGGATTGGGAAGTAGGAATATAAAACTATTTACATGACATGAACCTTGGCATTGTAGTGGAAGTCAATTATTAATAACAGTCATGCTCACGAAAGTGACTTTGCTTGCAGCGGCGTCATGTGTCGGGTCGCCCTCTTCCCTCTCATATAGTCGAGGAGAGCGATGGCTGGCACATGCGTCAACTCGTGAACGGGTGCTGCTTGTGGGGTCTGGTCTGCTTTGGTTGTGATCCCGCAACTCGTTAATATTCATGTTCCCATATCCCAATGTGTACAACCAAACAAGAGAAATCTTCTTATTAGTAAAGCTAATTAAAAACTATCGGACTATTAGATGACAAAAAAAAAGCTTGGGATTTTAGTGAACTTGCTCCAATTCAATCAATTAGTGATATGAATAAAATTGTCAATGTGATCGCGCCAAAAAAATTACCTGCCGGGCGTTTCTTGCCTGTTCTTTTGCCGGCGTAAGGAGGTTGGAATAGGCGTAGCTAGTTTTAAGTTGACGTTTTAAAGTGATCACAATGTATCTTATTAAATAAAAAAGTTTTGAAATTTGAATAAAAATAATTAGTAAAAGCGATCGCGCCCAAAAAAATTACCTGCCGGGCGTGTTTGCCTGTTCTTTTGCCGGCGTAGTGACGTTGGAAGAGGTGTAGCTAGTTTTAAGTTTGACGTTTTAAAGTGATCACATGTTGTATTGTCCAAAATAAATTTATATACCTATTTTCATTTGATTCAATTTGAAATATAGACTCAGTTTGATAATTCCTTTTAGCCGAATGTACGCAAAAGCCGTATACAAACAAACCTGACAAAACAGATAAATAATGACAGTTCCCAACAATTTACAGTAACGAGCTAACAATTTGAATATCACTTTCTTATAGATTTTCTCGACAATTTTATATACATAATTCTCCACTTTTCCTCGTGAAAGTGAGAATGTTGATCCGTGCGGAAACAACAGCATCATTATTTTTTTATCTGTGTACAAAATAATATCAAGTGTGGTTTGTTATGAAATAACTTATAACTTGGGAGCCTTCAAGTCGAGAGTGAATAGGTATCTTCTAGGCAAGCTTGCTCCATCATCCACCTCGTCATCACTTACCATCAGGTGAGACTGGGGTCAAATGCTTACCTATCCCATAAAAAAAAAAACTTAGGTACCTACTCTAGCTGTTTTATTTACTTCTTACATGATAGCGGGTGACCACAAGCCACCTGTTGAGTGACGATGTGGTCGAAGGTGGCGTCACGCTTCACCTAGATCGGGAACTAGCTCTCAAGTGGGGCTACCGGAATACTTGATACCAGGTGCCAGGAGTGGTCCGGTAGCCCCACTAGAAAGCCAGTTTTCAATCCACCTAGATCGGGAACTAGCTCTCAAGTGGGGCTACCGGAATACTTGATACCAGGTGCCAGGAGTGGTCCGGTAGCCCCACTTGAAAGCCAGTTTTCAATCCAGTTCTCGATCCCAATCTTCTTACAGGATAGCGAGTGACCACAAGTTACCTGATGTTAAGTGATTATGTGATCAAAAGTGGCGTCACGCTTCACCTGGATCGGGAACTGGCACTCTCAAGTGAAGCTACCGGAATACCTGAGGATGATAGCAAGACAGGCGAGCACTTGAAAACACCCTACCACCGAGCTATGCTTTCATCATGATGTTTTCCTTCACCGAAAGCTCGAGCTCATTCTAGGATTCGAACTCACGACCTACAGATCGCAAGCCTACGTCACTACCACTGAGCCATTATCGCTTCTGCCTATTTCTTTGTTATGATTATCGCTTCTGATTATGACACTAAATATGACTTAAATATAATTCTCAAGATGACCCTTTCTTCATACAACTCCTGACATTGACCCTTTCTATTATTTTTATTTTGTCATTAATTTCCTTTGACATTGCATGCTATTATTTTCCTAAATCTATGAAATATAATATTTGTACACCGGAAACGGTAGAATAATTGAAACACTGTAATCACTACTATCATAAGCACAATATTATGACAAATAAATAATTTTAATTTAATACCTTTTCACGGCAAAACTGCTGAACTGATCGTGATTATATTTGGTACGGAGATAGTTTGAACCCTGAGGAAGGACATAGGATACTTTTTAAAACACTTTTATTAGCTTGACTTGTAACTAATTATCGCTATAAAAAGTAGCCAACGAGTGAAACCGCGAGGAACAGCTATCTTTACAATATGGTCTTTTAACAAACTTACATTGAAGCTTCAGCGCTTTTCCTAACCTACTAATATATTATAAATGCGAAAGTTTGTGTGTGTGTGAATGTTTGTGACCACGTATCACCGTAACTACTACACCGATTTTGATTAAATTTGGAATGGAGATAGCTTAGGCCCTGCATTAACACATAGACTACTTTTATCCCAGAAAAACCTTCCTGCGGGATGACAGGACGACGCGAATGAAATCGCGGAACGCAACTAGTTTTACAATAAACAAACAAAAACACACAACAAACGAAAGAACACAAAACGAAAGTGCAAGATTAATGGATAATTAACTCCCACAACTAACTAACAAGCTTATTAATTATTTAATTACAGACACTGCATTCAAAAACGCCCCAGTAACACACTTCAAGACCTACTCTTGTTTTGCCTAAATTCTTATCAAAACATACCATCTTTATATTGTTTGCTTCAAATCATTCTTATAACAAAAATAATAAGACTGAAATTAGCATCGGCTGCAATTACTATGTTAATCTTTTACAAAAAATCTTTCTAGTTCAATTTTGAACGTTATGGTGAGACGAATAAGAGCTTGCAAAATTGTCATGTCCATATAAGGCTGTGTGAGTCATCTAATAAGTAAACAATGGAGACATTATACCTAACGGTATCCATTCTCTTGGGACTATAACTGGGTCTGAGAGTATCCTTACATTAAATTAAGTTGTTCATGAGAGATTTAGGCGGTTATTTATACATGACTCATATATTTAGGAGGTACTACGTACTAGCTGACCCAGCAAACATTGTTCTGCCATATAAGTTATTCATCCTAGCGGTACAAAAAATAAGCCTACGACCTATTCTCAGATTTACAAAATATATAAAAAAAACTTCATAAAAATCGCTCCAGCCGTCCAGTTCAATAACAAACACTGTGACACGAGCTGTTCCCCGCGGTTTCACCCGCTTGGGCTAGTTTATCGCGATAAAAAGTATCCTATGTCCTTCCCCAGGGTTCATTTAAATCGGTTCAGTAGTTTAGGCGTGAGAGCGTAACAGACAGAGAGACAGACAGTTACTTTCACATTTATATTATTATATAAGTAGGGATTTCCCCTAGTGGTATCAAAAATAGCCTACGAGTACGAGCTATTCTCAGACTTACCAAATATACATAATTATTTATAAAAATCGGTCCAGCAGTTGCAGAGAAGTTTGATAAAAAACACTCGAGATTTTTATATAGACTTGCTGAGCCCCGTGGCTTCGCGCAGGAACCTTTTTCCGGGATAAAAAGTAGCCTATGTTTTAATACAAGGTATAATTAAGCTTTCTCCATTCCAAACACTCAAATCCGTTCCTTAGTTTTTGCGTGAAAGAGTAACAAACATCCATACATACCCAATTTTCTTTCCTGTTTTAGACCTTGACCGAAATCCGCTTCCCAAATGTCGCAAGTCCTTGTTACCAAGCGCGATACTAAACATCTCAATTGTATTACGTAACATCCTTCCAAGTGACGTAACAATAATACAATACTAGTACAGAGTAACCTGTGAATGCCCCTTTTAATCAGGAGCATGACCTCATACTTAGTAACCCAGAATCTCCTTAGCGATGTGGACTTTATTGCAATGGAATAAGATCTGATCTGTGTGGTGAGCACGAATATTAGTTCCTGAGTCTTGGATATTTCTATCTACTTATATATTTATTTATCTATATATAAGTATGTATATCGTTACAGTACCCTTAACACAAGCTGCGAGCTTAATTTGGGGCTAGATCAATTTTTGCGCAATCATCATCAGCCGAAAGAAGTCCACTGCTGAACATAGGCCTCCCCCTTCGAACGCCACTATGAACGGCTATTAGCCATTTGCATCCATCGGCTCCCTGCAATTCTTACAATGTCGTCGGTCCACCTAGTGGGGGGCCTACCAACAGAACGTCTTCCGGTTCGTGGTCGCCACTCGAGAACCTTCCCCATCGGTTACTCTAACTCAGTGATGGGTTCTACTAGTTCCCAACATTAATAAATAGTAAATAATAATCTATGAGCTCATCTTCCTACTACATAAAAAACTTTACCTATATGAACATAAAGCCTAAAATCATTTCATTCAAACTATTTGATCGTATTACGCCGGTTCTCAAGTATCTATGAGTCATAGAAGTGGTATGTGGCACGATATCTTATCAGATAACGGATACATACATCTCGGAGGATTGCTATTTCGATCCGTATCAAGAGCGACATATGGGAATGTTGATGTCTGTTCATATAGTAGAACTAGTTGAGCCCCGCGGTTTCATCCGCATCTTCCGATATCCCGCAGGAACCTTTTCCTCTTAAAAAGTAGCCTATGTGTTAAACCAGTGCATAAGCTATCTCCAAAATTTCATTCAGATCCGTTCAATCGTTTTTGCGTGAAAGAGTAACAAACGTCCATCCATCGATCTATCTATACTCACAAACTTTCACGTTTATAATATTAGTAGGATTAGATCGTAAACTTGGAACATCAATATCATCATTTAGTGTTGATGGTCGTAGTTCTAAAATCGTATATACCGAAGGAATTCCTCATCAAACACAGAGACTGGTTGTCCCAATCAGTGAAAGAGGCCTAGGGCGGAAGATTTTAGGAGCGGCAAATTTGGGGTCTCAATATTTGCAGCATTTTTCTCTAACTACTTATATTCGCGATAAACTCAAAAACTACTGCACCGACTTTCAAGCTGTTTTCACTAATAGATAGAGGGATTTTCGAGGAAGATTTTAGTATACAATTTGTTAATTTTTTGTACACATCACTACATATATTATGAAACAAAGTAGGTACAGTCCCGAGTTCCTTGGAAGACAAAAGTAAAATCTCAAACACAGTAAACTCTATCTAGCTGAGCCATTGTACATTTACAACCAGATTAGTGTGCAAGGGAATAAAATACGAGACCACACAGTGGCATCACTCGGACACGGCACTTGCACTAGGTCAAAGAATATGCAAATTGTACAGAAGAGACAATGTGAAATTACACACGCAACACCCAAATTGGAATGGAGATAGCTTATGTTCTGGGTAAGAACATAGGTTTTATATATTTTTTTGCAAATCAATGACTTAAATAGATAGACTAAAGAAAAATCATCACCAGTAAATAAAGAGAAACTTGGTTAAGTGGGACCTGGATAAGTGAGAAACCTCTATTACTGGTACTCATGCTGAGGTCCCACCACTTTGGCACTGAATTACCCCTGTTAGTGGGACGAAGCAAACCTCTATATCTGGGATTCAATCTTTCGATTTTATCGTCATAGTTACCTCTATAAATGAGACAGCAAGTGAATTTTATATGCATTAACCTCTATAACTGAGATAACATCGTTATGTTTGTTTACTTATTCTTTTTCTAGCCACTTATTCTTATTGCTTAACTAATTTTGAGCCTTAATGACCTGCAGTTTTAGTTTTGCTTTACTTTATCATACGGATGTTTATTTGAAAAATGCCGAAATAAAGTGTGTGTGAAGTTAGCATCTCAAAAAAAAATTGCATATAAAGTGGCATCCAGCATAGTTCTACAGTTCTAGATAGGTTTTAGCAATAGTTCCGTCATTTTTATAATTAAAATCGAATTTTGAAAAAAGAGATGCTAACTTCGCAAATTAATCATAGCATCTCATCGAATTTCGATGATTGGACTACACTAGAGTAAAAATATCATAGTTCTATGTAGATAAAGTGCTATCCAACATAGTTCTACTGTTTTTGATAAGCAGTAATAATAATTAAGGCGATTTTGATTAAAAATAAAATTTTAAAAACTGAGATGCTAACATCTCAAATATTTCATAGCATCTCATCGAATTTCGCAAGTTTCATCTTGCCAGAGTGAAAACTAAGGAAGTTCTACACCATAAACCTATTCTATGAATAGTTCTACTAGTTTGGTTAAATTCAACTAACTAAAAAAAAATAAACTAAATTTATATTAAAAATTAATGTTATTAGTTAGGAGGCGCAAATGACCGGAACTATGTCGGCGCTTGTGTAACGAACCCCTACAAATTATTTAAAAACTTCACGCGACCCGGAACTCGCAGTTATAACGTAGCATCTCATTTCTCTACAGTACTTCGTATACAAGAAAAAAATATTTTCTAGTTAGGAGGCGCAAATGACCGGAACTATGTCGGCCCTAGTGTAACGAACCCCTACTGCTAATTTAAAAAATTCACGCGACCTGGAACTCGCAGTTATAACGTAGCATCTCACTTCAATACAGTACTAAGAATACAAGAAAAATAAATTTTATTACTTAGGATGCGCAAATGACCGGAACTATGTCGGCACTAGTGTAACGAACCCCTACAAATCATTTAAAAACTTCACGCGACCCGGAACTCGCAGTTATAACGTAGCATCTCATTTCTCTACAGTACAGTAAAGGCTCAAATCGTTATCAGTACGTGAAAAACTGAAGTTAATATCCGTTTCTGAAAGTGGGAAGATACGCGATGAAGTCTAATTCGAATGTATGTGCCAAAATCTACTCTTTCTAGAATCATTCAGAATTTTTCTGAAGGACTACGAAAACTAGGACATGTACGTTTATCAGAATATCCTGAACATTTAATTACATAATACGTTATTTTATTTAATAATCATACCTCTATAACTGAAATAACCTGTATTCTGACCTCTATTAATGGAACCCTCTGTTAATGAGACAGATATTTATTTATACCTGTATATCTGAGACACTGGGTAAGTGGAATACCTCTATAAATGAGACAAATTTGCAGGTCCCTTGAGATCTCACTTAACCAGGTTTCACTGTAATAAAATTGCAACAAAAAATACGTCGATACCGAGTAAGATAGAATCCCATGTCGGCCTCTCACCTATGACTTAATAAGTTATGACATGCGGATTTGCCATCGCTCGAAGGAAAACATCGTGGGGAAACCGGCATATCCAAGAACCTTAACATTCAAGGGCATGCCACATCTATCGACCCGCACAGGGCCTTATTGGTAGATTATGTCACATACTGTAACGGCCAGTTTCAATAAACTATCTATCCACGGGTTGTCCTACTGGAAATTTGACATTTCTTCTATGATCCTCTTCTTATTCTTCTTCTTCTTCCTCTTCCGAGAGGATTCGAACTCAGTGTCGGCGTATTGTAAGTCGCACGCCTAACCGTTCGGCCACCATCGTATACGAATTGATAAATGAATTCAATCATGACAAGTTGTTTGATAAAAATAAAATTACTATAACGCTAAAAAGAAAAAACAAATACCATCCAGATTAAACTAGTTCAGCGTATTAGTGAATGAGTCGAGCTGACATTTACAACTCACAATCTGCATAAAATCAGTGCTGGTGACATAACATACATAAATTAATTGATAAGTTACTTAATATATGGAATTAATACGCATTTAAGACGTTTTTTGTGACATTCCGTAGCATATTATTAAGTCAGGCAAACCGTGGCCGTTTAACCTTGTCACTATTTACTTTGACCAAATTCAAACCCAACTTAAGTTTAAAACTGTTTTATAAACGTCATCATCATCATCAGCTGGAAGAAGTCCACTGCTGAACATAGGCCTCCCCCCTTTGAACGCCATTATGAACGGCTGTTAGCCATTTGCATCCATCGGCTCCCTGTAACTCTTACAATGTCCACCTACCAACAGAACGTGTTCCGGGTCGTGGTCGCTACTCGAGAACCTTTCTTCCCCAACTTAACTTTTCAAATTTCTTAAATGTTATTTCTAATTAAATCTTTAATATTATTTCAACTTTTTACCTTCACGCATTCCTGAAAAAAGGGACTTGACTGTCATCTGTCACATCTGTTTGTACTTTTATTACTCTATGACAGAACCAGGAATAAAACGGTTGCCGGTTCGTCGACCTCATAGTTGCATCAATTTAAGCTTAATTGTCGACGCAGCGGTTAAACTGTTAAGTTGTAACTGTGTAAGGCTGGCCCAGACTGTGTGACAGATTTTAGTCTGGCTTATCTGTGTGACAGATTTTAATCTGCCTTTATAATTAAAGATTATTTCCAGACAAAGGGACGAATGGGAACAAATTGAGAAGAGTTTGGGAGTCTGTCTGTTTGTCTGGTTAATGCAAATTAGCTCGCAAGTGCAGCAGATTTTTTTTAACTTAGCATTTTTTTTATATATTTATTTTACTTAATAATACATTTTAGTCGCAGTGTACGAAACTTCAACCGAAATGCTAATTGTACAATTTTAAATCAAAGACACATGTAATATGTAGGTAGGTACAAACATTATTAAACAGTGTGGTTGATATGCAAAATAAAATTCGTGTGGCATAAATTCTTATCTTTCCTTTTGTTTACAATAAAATCTCTTTGATGTGTCTTCTCTGAAAAATCGCTTCCTTTTCGATAGTTTTATAGTTTGTTCCATGGACGGAACGAGGATGCAATGAAGAGGGCCCCTTCGCCCCAGTGAATTTTCGTTAAAATAAAAAATCTTCACATTGTACACCACATCTTTCAGATCCTACAGTTGCGACTAGCGACCCCGGATTCGCAAGGGTTAGCAAATACAAATCAAAAATAGATATAGCACTCAGGGATAAGATTAACGAAAGACATTGAGTTTACTTCCTATATTTAACTCTAAAAGATAAAATCTTTCGACAAATGGTGGTAGGATCAGTCTTTCGTATTTCTCTCCACTTCACTTAAAAGATAACAAACCTCATTATCTCTTCGAAATTAATTTTAGATGTAATAGAAAGACTATCGATTACTTTCTGCTCGATCGTCAGATATGTTAACTTGCCCACTAGACATAGTCCTAGCAACGGCCCTGGCCAAGAAGTTCTGTTTATTTGGGGTTTAGGGAAGTAGGCCGCCACACTGTTAGTGATTTTAATTGACGGCTTTAAAGCCCCATTAACGGTTTTGGGGAAACCTTTCACAATCGTGAATTAGACAGAAACTCTCAAAAATTCTATTTTTATAAGATGCTAATTTTTCATGATTCGTGGAAGAATCACTTAGGAGTTTTTTCTAGTTCATTTATTAGGGAACATTTTTAATTGGTAACGACGTGGATTCCAACTCTGCAATGAGCTCGAGTTTTCGATGAAGGCAAATATAGTGACGAAGCTATTTGGTGGTAGACATTTTTTAATGCTCGCCAGTCTAGCGCTATTTCCCAGTAGAGACGAGACACCGATTTAAAGAACCCGGAAAACAGCATCAAAATCAAATCACTTTGTCTATAATGTATAGATAGTATTTAGTATTTAGTTTGTAAGCAAAATTGATTGTACCGTGTTGGGGTGCCCATCTGCAAAGTTCCATGCTCTGTGGATGGGTACTTTCATCTCACTCGTCTCGATACTTCTTTACCTTGTTTTAAGATTTTGTCTATGTTATATTTTGTTTAAGAAATTGATTGTAATCTGTCTTGTGTATTAAATAAATAAATAAAAAATAAAATGTCTCACCTAGTTATCTGGTCGAAGATGGAAAACATTTTTAAAATGGTATTCTTGGTTGTATTTTAAATTGTCTATTTAACAGCTTTTTACTAAATAACTCTGTCAGTACATATACGAGTATACTTTTTAATCTATAACTAATTTAATTTTTTAATGTTTTACGTAATTAATGGACGCCCCCATAGGTATATATACCAGTGTTGTTTAACACTGGTAACACTAGTAAAACCACGCTGGGTTTATTCATACATGAATAAAAACAACACTGAGAGGCCCGTGTCTATCCATCCATTGTATTCAATTAACTCTCAAGATCTGTCGTACCAACTCTAATTTCCTCCGACCTTGCCAGCAATAGTCAATTATCACTAATGTTGCCTGTTTTTATGTACACTGATTGTTGTTTAATTGCATTATAATGGTTACGAGAGTTTTACAACTTTTTCTATAATGTTCCTTGTAACTGCTTCAAGGGACAATATAATAATTTGATAACGAGCGACTAGCCCGTGTTTCAACCCCCGACGCAATAAGAGGAGTGTTATAAGTTTGACGTGTCTGTCTATCTGTCTGTGGCACCGTAGCTCGCGAACGGATAAAGCGATTTCAATATAGATTTAAATTTTTTTTGTATGAAAGGCGAGTTACGGGCAGTTCTGGATTTACACATTTGCCGCCCCATAGTTATAACATTTTTGCCGCTCCTACTGACTTCTAAGATACACTGTTCATAATATAATTAATTCCTTTTTTGAGGGAATAATCTAGTTTCTCGATTATCTGTACAACTTTTTGGGTATATTTTTAAGGTAAGAAAAGCAAAACTTTTCATTTATTCTGTACCTGTAAATTTTTTTACGTAATTTTTTCCGCCCCCCTTATTTTGCCGACCTAAGCTTTAGCTTTTTCAGCTTCTATGGTAAATCCGGCACTGGTTACGGGCGAGTGTTATTAGCTATGTTTGATAAAAATAGGTGTTTCCAGTTTCCAGTCCCATTTCAATTTGGTCAAGTGTCTGACTATGGCATCCATGAGAAATCCTTTGAAGTCGGTTTTTTTTGCTTGCGAAGTTGCTTGTTTCTTCTCAAGATAATGTGGACAAGCAATGTAGACATTCCACATTCCACGTGTAAGAGTTAAAAGGCTTCCCTTGTCCGGCCTTCTATGGAACGCGACTTATTGGATCCGACACAAATCTGACTCAGTTATGCGTGGCATGTGCAAGGATTAAATCTTTATACAAAAAATAAAAATGAATTGCCGAAATGTATTTAACATACATGTTTACTTCTTCAGAACGGCTGCATCAAAGTATTAAAGTAAATATACTTTGATGCAGCCGTTCTAAAGAAGTAAGGGCGCAACAAAGGTAATAAATATAATACTGGAACTGTTGCGCCCCGCGGTACTTTTTTCCGGAATAAAATTAGCCTATGTTAAAACATCCTAGATTAAACAACAACCAAAACAACAACAAACAACCTAGATTAAAATCTAGGATATAAGCTATCTCCATTCCAAATTTCATCAAAATCGGTTTAGTAGTTACGGTGATACGTGGTAACAAACATTCACACACACACAAACTTTCGCATTTATAATATTAGTAGGAAAAAACAAACTATAGGAAATTATGAGTATTTTTGGAAGAATACATATCCCTACTTAATATTATCAATGCGAAAGAAACTCTGTCTTCCACGCCTAAACTACTGAACGGATTTGAATGAAATTTGGTACAGAGATAGTCTAAAGCTTAGAAAGGACATTTGTATTTGTAATTAGACTGACTTATAACAGCAATGTTACCAATAAGTTATTTTATATTTGTAAACACACTACATTCTATGCCAATATGTCATTGACCTCAATGATATAACATCACTCACTCCACTTCACTTTCATGCTGTGTAACTACTGATTATTCTGTGGCACGCCCCATTAACCGTGATAAGATTAGTATCTGTTAATTACTTGTTAATATCTTTGTGTGTCATAACGATTTGTTATTGATATTATCTATGAATTATTTATTGATGTACTAAAACTACAGGGAGTACAGGAATAAAAATAAAAAAAATCGCTAGAAATAACCAAGGTAGAATTTTCAAAAATAGCCTAAACTAAACTAACTAAACTATTCTGTATTAAAGACCATAGGAACTTATCCCGCAGGAAACTTTTTCCTGGATAAAAAGTAGCCTATGTCCGGGGTATAAGCTATCTCCATTCCAAATTTCATTCAGATCCGTTCTGTAGTTTTTGCATGAAAGAGTAACAAACAAACATCCATCCATACTCACAAACATTCAAGTTCATAATTTTAGTAGGAGTAAAATATGTTGATGGTACACTAACAAGTTTTTGTAAGTAATGAGAAAAATAGACGGACAAATCGCACATTATTCTTCAATAATATACGAGTATGTAATACACATTTTTTTTGCACATTTTCTTCTATAATATGTAGACAAACTTTTTTTGTGTATAAATATTAATTACAGATAAAAGTGGTTGAGAGCGATGGTGGCCGAACGGTTTAGGCGTGCGACTTACAAGATGCCGACACCGAGTTCGAATCCTCTCGGCCCCGCACCTATGACTTAATAAGTTATGTGCGGATTTGCCATCGCTCGAAACGGTGAAGGAAAACATCGTGAGGAAACCGGCATGTCCAAGAACTGCAACATTCAAGGGCATGCGACATCTACCAACCCGCACTGGGCCCGCGTGGTAGATTACAGCCCATCTCTGTCTGAGAGAAGGCCAGAGTCCCAGCAGTAGGAACGTGAAAGGCTGATAATGATGATGATGAAAAGTGATTGTAATGAGCCCCAATTTCGAAGTGTCTGTAGTCTAAGATCTAGATGTCGTTTTTGGCAGCTTGCAAAGTCGCGGATTACTATCACCGCTTTTTCAAATATTGGATTACAAGTTTCCTTCAAAATTCACGAATTTCTCCACAACATCACTGATGTAACTTTTATCTCCAATCAAACCTTACATTTCTGAACAAGCGACTTCCTGAGAAAAACATCGTTCAAGATTAGATAATTCGATTATTCAACGCAAAACGTTCTAGACCTTAATTTGCACATAAATAGAGTACAAATTTGAATATAACGTACTGCGTTGGGCATCCGGGGTTGGTCAGCAGAGCGAATAATTGATCGTTGAAAGATTATAGTATAATTATATCTACATGAATTTATTCAACCTATATAATGGAGAAATTCGAGGAAATAATGTTTTCCTAACACCTATTTGAATGGTAATCGTAATTTATGGCTTAGTTATGTATTTGCTGGAAGGAATATTTACTGTATTTTTAATCGTTAGTTGGAGGCCGAGTTTTTACATCGGCCCTGTCAAACATGCGGCCCGCAGAGCATTTTCCTGCGGCCCGAATCAATTTTGAAAACAGCTAAATAATGCGGCCCGGGAGCGTGTTAATAACCGTTCTTAGAAGTACATACTTAATTAAAGACAAAAGGTGTCAAATTTCAAAAAAAGATAATGTTTGCTACTCTGTATGAAATAAAAAAGTACCTAGTTCAGAAATGTCTTACCTCAAAGCACTTCCTGACTCCCTCACATCGACTCCGTTGATGGTGTCTTCCGTTCTCGCCTGCAAGCCGGACATTTTCCACCAATCAAGCGCGGTGACGTCACGTCGGCGCGCCAATCAGAGCGTGCCACGTCATCGCGTCTCCTGACGTAAGGGTAGCATCCTGCGAAAGAAAAAGCTTGGTTAGCAAGTTTCGGTGACATAACGATGAAGTTGATTTCAACTATTGATCAAGAGATAGATATTTGACATAAGCTCCATAGAAGTAATGACACATTTGAAATTTCTATCTCTAGTAGGGTAAACCGTGGTTAGATCGGTTATTGGGAACGGTCGTAAGAAAATCTGGCAAATTGTAGATAATTATGTAAGTACTTCTTGCTTATAGGATTTGGAAGAAGCTACGGAAGCAACCCTAATCGAGCTAATTATTTCCACCCTTATATTAAGAATCTGTCACCATTCACTTATCGGTCTGTTCCAACTTCCGACAGCCACATCATGGAACATCCTTATTCGCTATGACCATCTAAGCACGTAACGCGGGCGAGTTACATTATCTGCGGGGAATGACCGCAAACGACGTCACACGTTATTGGCAAGGAATCTAGCGAACAATCTGGTGACTTGTGGTCAAACGCTACCCAAGAAGAAACAAAAAATACCGATATTTGAACCACCAGACATTCTGTAACAGTACCTATATCGTAATGTTGTCACGCACGACAAAATCCCCGCCAACCTAATCCTTACAAGGCCGAAGTACCGTTACGGACATCCCAAATCGGCCTTATTTAGTGCTTATTCCTATTTACCGTTGCATAACCCATTCTTATATCACGAGCTTGCTTCCTTCGTTTTGCCGTTGCGATCGCGTGCCGAATGTTAATTCAGAACTGGATTAATGAAGTGTTTATTTGCAAGCTTCGATGTGTTAATTTAGCCTATAACGAGTAACTCGAGTTGGTTATATTAGATGATTCTCATTACTGGTTGTGAATCCGATAAAGGCGTCGATTCTATTGTGCATTTTCTAAAACTAAACTAAGTTTGACAGGTCTGTCCCTTTCTGACTAAGGAAGTAAGACAAGGACAACATTACTTTTAAAACTAACTCCGATGGCTCAGCGACCTAAAGTGTCTTAGCCTTCGAAACGAGAGAGCGCCACTCTTCTCTATCTTGAGCGATTTCAGCCCAGTTCAGAGTCTGGAGTTCGCGTAGGTCCGCATCCACCGCGTCCTTCCAGCGGTATCTAGGGCGTCCGACCGGTCTACGGCCATTCGGTCGTCCCAAATAAGAACGCTTTGTCGCCCGATCCTCCCGCAACATTACTTTTAGATCTGTTAAATTTAGTCTAGTTTTAGAAAATGCACCTCAGAATAGACACCATTGGAAGTCCAGTAGCAATTTAAAAAATGTTTTAGCGGCTTTTTTACATCGGACAGGGTAGCATCTGAACACAAGACACTTGATGGTCTTGGTCGAAGGTGGCGTCACACTACGCCTGGACTGGGAACTGACAGTTACTGGTTGGTCAGTAAGTTCTAGTTACGCCACCAAAAACAACGCGGGTCAGCCTAACTTGTTGTTTCGTTAGCCTCGCTTGAGACTGAGAGCCAGCCAGTTCTCAGTCCAGGCTGAGCGAGGTGCCACCTATGATCACATCATCACTTGTCATCAAACCCTATCCTGTAAGAAGGACATTTTCTTTTCAGAAATTTAATTTCTCTCAGGATTTTCAGCCTATGGGTACAGTCAGCAGTGTATGAGACCAGTTAAGATTCCATTCCATTCTATTGTGGTTGACAATATTTTTGGTACGTTCCAGCAATTCCACTTAAAATCCAGTTCCCAGTCCAGGCATAGCGTAACACCAACTTCAACAACCCAATACCACTGCAACATTGTACACTGCACTGCATTGATACTGCAAGAGCTGAGGATAGCCGAGGAGTACAATATATAGGTGTTCAAAATGCTAAGGAAAATTGGAAGATCGGGTATGTTCAGCAACTTTCGTCACCGTACTGGTCCACTGTTGAACATAGACCCCTCTGACAAAATGTAAAAGTCAAACATTCAGCAAATAAGGCTGTCCGTTTACGAGGGTCGAAGACCTAATAAACTTCAGTCAGCAACTAGTGGGTGTCAGAGCGAGCTAAATAAGTAAAATTGTGTCAGTCTGCCAACTTCCTACATTTCAACACGGGCGGTGCGGGTGCATCGTTCTACTATAGAGTATAGCTACTAGACACAGATTACAGTAGAGTAGTATAATGAGGTGTAAATTTAGATTTGGTAGGTGGAGATTACAAGCTGAAAGAACATTGGCCACTTTTCATACTGCCCTGGACCTGAACGCAATATATTTTGTATAAAAATTTTCGTTTCTGTCAATGTCACTAGACAGTGACAATCAATTTGCTAGTACATAGATTAAAAAGATTAGTTATTGTTCATATTTGGTAAATAATATTGATTTTAATGACTTAATTTAAGTAGGGCCAACTTCCAAAGCGTGAAACGGAATGAAAAAGAAAATGCGGAGTGCGTTCAAAACATCCAAGCATCGTGTAATTTAAAAAATGTCATAAGAAACTTCGAAGTTAAAAAATCAATATCTTATTTTTCTACACTTTCTTTAAAATATCGTTTGTATATAATCTTAATAGGCAAAAAATTTAAATTACTATCGTATATATAAATCGTTTTCATACGACCTCGGGTCCGTTTTGTCTATTGTTCATTGGGTCAATTAGGAGCATTCTCTCAGTAACAATCAAAGTTCAGTTCAGTTCAAATCCAAGGAGACCCGTAGTGCGATTCTAATCCCGAAATTAATAATCGATCCTGATCCGTTATCCGCGGTTTTAGATCGATATGTTAGTACTAGGGCTTGACAGATTACTACTAAAATGACATATTTATAACATGACATATCGATCCAAAACCGCGGATAACGGATCAGGATCGATTATTAATTTCGGGCAGTAAATTACTCGCTTCTTCTCTTGTATTGATAATGTTTCGTTCAGTTGTTTTGTATCCAAATTCTCGACCATCAAGGTCTGTTTTTACATAGTTTTAACACTGAAGGTCAAGCACGGGATGTGAATGCATATCAAACTTCAAAGTACCCCAAGACACGCCACCACCCACATGCAATGTGACGACAAAACACATGGCGTGCATTGCATTCTCGCCTGTAAATAGGGTTGTTAACATGCCAACTTTTTTTAAAGAATTACTGAGTTTTTTGTTTCAGATGTGGCAAATTGAAAATACAGTACTTCAAAGATCATCAACTAGATTAAAATTTGTTGCTACGTTCAGTAAGTTAGTAATAGGTACTCAGTATCAGGATTGTTGCTGATGCAGATTCTTGTCACATTACCGCTGATAAGCATCAGCATTCAAATGCGAATCCTGTTTATTAAAAAGCACTGGATTACTTCTTAATCTTCGTTTGTAACTAACTAACTGAAATGGCGCAACGACCCAAAGTGAGTCTTGGCCTCCAATAACAAAAGACGCCACTTCGCTCTGTCCTGCACCTCTGTCTTCCACCTCCTACCAGTCCTCCACCTGGAGCTCGCGCAAGTTCTTCGTGACTTCGTCTCTCCAGTGATACCTGGAACACTCGGCCGTCCCATGTATGCTCATCTACATTCATGACACCACTATCTTCCTCTCTCTCTGAATCCTTTCTGTATCCTCACTCCATTCATTTCACACTTCCATTCACTTCGCTACGTTACTAACACAGATTTTTATTACCTAATAAATCCTACATATAATATTATATTATATATAACCCGTTCTAAAATAAACCGCTTCAACGTTACGTGAGCGTACTACGAAAATACTTTATTGTTTATATTTATATATATACTTTTGTCCGGTATATTTGCAGTCTCTACGCAAATGCGAGGTCGGCGTCGCGCGGGGTCAAGTTCGATTAGAGCATTAAATTTGATAGCGTATTAAAATGTGTCATTTAATTAGCTCGGTGAGTTGCAAAATGGTCGTAACTCTACAATCTGTCGCCAAGCACCTATCGGTGTGTTCCGGCAGCCCCACTTGAGAGCCAGTTCCCAATCCAGGTGTCACGTAGCGCCACATCGTCACTAAGGCGACTCTTACAACAATGTCGGTCCACCTAGAAGCGTGGAACAATTTATCAGACTCGCGATCGTTATGATGTGGGAATCTTTAAAGCAACAGTGAACAGGCTTCTAGGAATGCATGCTGTTCCATCGACCGCATCATCGCTTGGCAACGGGCGGCATGGCGGTCAAACGGAGACCTAATCACAACTCCTACTTATATATATATATACAAATGCGAAAGTAACTCTGTCTGTCTGTTACGCTTTCACGCCTTAATTACTGAACTGATTTAAATGAAATTTGGTACGGAGATAGTTTGAACCCTGGGGAAGGACACAGGATACTTTTTATCGCGATAAACTGTAGCCCACGCGGGTGAAACTGCGGGGACAGCTAGTACTATATATAAGGTTCTATTCAGTGGCTCGGCCACCTTGAAAGAATGGGGGAGGATCGTGCGGTCAAACGAGCATCCAGTGGAAGGCCGAGTGGCCGTCGCCCTGTCGGCCGTCCCAGATATCGCTGGAAAGACGAAGTCACGAAGGATTTGCGCTCACTCCAGGTGGAGGACTGGCAGGAGGTGGCGCAGGACAGAGCGAAGTGGCGTCTTTTGTTATCGGAGGCCAAGACTCACTTTGGGTCGTTGCGCCATCTCAGTTAGTTATTCAGTGGCTTAAATGTGAAAAGGTAACAATCAGACAGAGAGTTACTTTCCCAATTATAATATTAGTAAGGATACATATGTAATGCAATACAGCATACCGCTTTAGTCAATTAGCAATTTAAATACACCTAGTACACTTTAAAATGTAAACACAGCATTGTCCTCGTGTCCGTTCTTACATGAGCTGGTAAAACCTTTTCACGGTACGAGTCAAGATATAAGCATTAGCGAGTGAAGTTGTTCTTTTGATAGAAGAGGAAAATTTTAATTAAATCTAATAAGATAATTTTAGATGAGCGGCACTTTCGTGTCATATTCACAAAGACAGTTTTATGTTATTTTAAATAAACATCCTAATAGAGGAAAGATAATTAATAAGTCTAAGTCAACCAGCAACTTGCTGCATAAGTCAATTGAGAAGTTCCATGTAACTAATTTATACAAAAAAGGTTGCCAAGAAACTATTTGGCACACAAACTTGGTCCGAACAAACTTATACGGATAGAAAAATTGGATGAACTTACCCGGTAAATTTTAAAATACCTACAGGAAAAACAGAGAGTGTATTTATCGGTACCCGATTTATCTATGGATTTTTGTGTTGCAGCAGTGTGCAGTGTGCAGTTGCAATATATGTAACTGTACACTGGTACATTGTACACTCGTGCGAACTTCGCGAAGCTATAGACGGCCTTCTATCGCTAGTAAACAAAGATGTTTAAAAATGTTTTTTTTTTTTTACTATTTACAGGGTAGCGTTTGACTACAAGTCACCTGATGTTAAGTGACGATGTGGTCGAAGATGGCGCCACGCTACACCTGGACTGGGAACTGGCTCTCAAGTGAGGCTGCCGGAACACACCGATAGGTGCTTGGCGACAGATTCTTAACAAGAGGGTGGTAGCTAGCCAGGCGAGTACTAGAAAATACCCTACCACCAAGCTATGGTTTCATCACGATGTTTTGCTTCACCGAAAGCTCAAGCTCATTGTAGGATTCGAACCCACGTCCTACGGATCGCAAGCCGACGTCACTACCACTGAGCCATCATCGCTATAAAAATAATAAGCTTTAGTTTCAAGAAAAAAATATTTATAAAAGTTTCTAGTCTCTTCAAAATCCGCTTTCCTCTTACTTCTTCAAACACACAGTTATGTACCCAACTAGTACGTGACAGGCACATGAAATTTCGCGCACCATCATGCCTTGCCTTTCAAAGGCGCAAGATTTTCCATACGATTTACATTGTGCTTACCTAAAAAGGTGTTTTGTTCCGTATGGCATAGTCACGTTTTTCTGTTTCCCTCTCGAATATGTTTGTTTAGCTTTAGGTATTGTTGTCAATAAAAAGAACAATAGATATTATATATATATATATATATATTATGGGATGCAACCTGTGCAGACACGCTAGCCCCTTCCCATCTACATGGAAACAACATCAGAGCTGGTGCAGCGTGTGAAGCGGCTGAAAAAGCGAAGGCATGCAAATACAGGGGTCTAGGCTCCGAATATGATTTTGTCCCATTCGGTGTCGAGACCCTTGGTCCGTGGGGTTCATATTCATATTCAATCGTTTATTGCATTCATATGTTAGTATACAAGAGATCTTAGTGGTTAAGATTAGCGAACATATGGACCCGAATAGGGTATAGCAATGTAGGAGCGGACCGATCCATTCTAATCATTTCGAGAAGTCGTCGTTGAGGAATTCATCTAGGCTGTCCTAGCGCTTTAAGCCTTTTTAAGGAAATAACAAAAAGGTTAGTCGACATCACCGGAGACCGAAGAGCTGGCAGCTACCTCGGACAAAGAATTAGTCTAGCCATGCAAAGGGGGAACGCTGCCAGTATCTTCGGTACCTTGCCTAAAGGGACTTCTTTTAATAATGTATTTTAGTTATTAGTTTAGGTTTATTTGTTTTTATTTCTTTGTTATGGTATATTATTTTTAGTTTGAAGTAATATCTTTGTATTTAGTCAGTCACTCGTTATAAATATTAAATATATATAAATAAGAAGAGGAAATATGCTTGGGTACTTGATCCGTCATGACTTCATCCCTATTAATATTACAAATGCGAAAGTAACTCTGTCTGTCTGCCTATACTGCTGATTTATATGAAATTTGGTACAGAGATAGATAGCCTGAGAAAGGATATAGGCTTTTTATCGCGATAAACGGTAGCCCACGCGGGTGAAACCGCGGGGAACAGCTAGTGACGAATATGTAAAAACCATCATAGAAGGGACGAAAAAGAAGAAGAAGGGAAGAAAGGGGTAAACTGAGAAGGACATGTACTATTATACATGAGCTTGCACCTTCGGTGAAGGAAAACATCGTGATGAAACTATAGCTTGGTGGTAGGGCATTTTAAAGGCATTTTCAGTGGCGTGTTATAACAATGAACTAAAACATAACAAGTGCCAACTTTCTAACATGCCAGCAAAAAATATTAGGAGATTTAGGATTTTGAACAAAATGAATGCAAACTAACATTTTTATTGGATAGTTACAAAAAAAACTCAATTTTATCAGACACACGGAAGACTCCAGAGTGATGTCAGAAATCAGCCATTAAATCCTTGCGCACGAGTTCATCAAAATTCAAAACACGAAAACATACGTGTTACCAACCTTTTAAATGATGACGTCATTAATAATTTTATTGTACCAACCAATAAACCTACAAAAAATTCAAAATGTAGGCGAGTGAAAAACTTACAGCATTTTACGCCGTAATTCCCCACTAAAAGATTTTTTTTGCCATCTTATTGATTAAGCTTTTGACAATAATGTAATACCTAATAGCGTACATACATAACACATACATACAACATTGTAAATGAACAAAACGTAGGAAGTAAAAACGAGTATCATAAAAAGTTCAGTGAAATTGACCACTGAAAGGAATGAAGAAAAGGGTCAGTCGCAACTCGTGCCTTGCAATTTTCGAGTAACCGCTAAAGTTATTTCTAACTGGTGACTTTTTCCAAGAGATTAAAAAAAGAAAAGCGAATCAGTGTGAAATATGAACGCAAATATTAGGTCGTGAACCAAGTATACCAAAGCCATTGAATTTAGGTCTATTATCATTGTCTATTGACCCTTAATTCTAACTTGACATTGATCACGTATCAATAGACATAATAGACGAGGCTGTCAAAACGATTCAATTTGATAGATACACTTTAACGAAAGGTTTAAATAGATGCTATTATACTAATAGATACACCTACAGATGTATTCGCAGTATGAGACGTTTCAACAAAATTATAGTTTCCCACTACTGGGACAGGAGAATAGATGCTGTATGCCTAAGAACAGGGTTCTACAAACTTACAGGCCCACCGCCCACGTGGGTACGTGTCAACCCTTACACAAAACTAGCTTTAAAAGAAAATAAGGTTAGTTACAAGAAGCAAAAAAAACTGAGATGGCGCAACGACCCAAAGTGAGTCTTGGCCTCCGATAACAAAAGACGCCACTCCAGTCTGTCCTGCGCCACCTCCTGCCAGTCCTCCACTTGGAGCTCGCACAAATCCTTCGTGACTTCGTTTTTCCAGCGATACCTGGGACGGCCGACAGGGCGACGGCCACTCGGCCGTCCCAGTTCAAAATTCGTCGTAGCAAGTAACGTCACATCAGAAGTTGCACTACTGGTTCGTCTCTGTAAGGTGTGTGCTAGACTACTCGATTATGATTCAAACTTATGACACGACAGATGGTTAGGCACAATGAGATGGAAATTAAGGTCAATATCACATGATAATTGTGCACTGTATTGTAAATTCAATTAGTTAATTGATTTACTTGTGCCGAATCGTGAGAATAAGGCGCAGTAGACATTTTGTTTTTCAAAGCACAAGCATAAATGGTGTTCAAGACATTCACAACACTATTATAAACAAATTAGTCGAGTTACTCGCATCACCTCACTAATTCGTTCACTCTTAATTTTAACTCTACTATCTGTAATCAATTCATTGTCCTCTCACTACCTTTATACATTACAATATCCATTTTCATGCAGTCTTGTACGCAACAAATATTTTGTCATAGCAAAATAAAATAATTATTTTTATGTGAAATAGGCGTATTATTTCGTCTATAACAGATGGTTGCCGAAGTATAAGGCGCTGATACCGAGTCCGAATCCTCTCGGCCCCGCACCTATGACTGAATAAGTTATGTGTTGATTTACCATTTTTCAAAACGGTGAAGGTAAATATCGTGAGGAAACCAGCATGTTTAAGAACCGCAACATTCAAGGAGGAAACTCCTTACTTGCCTTGTGCCCCAGAAAAACATCCTAAACTGTAAACTGATTGATATATATTAACATTTTTATGTACACTTAGTAGCTACACTCAGTACAGTAGCGATGGTGGCCGAACGGTTAGGCGTGCGGCTTACAAGACGCCGACACCGAGTTCGAATCCTCTCCCCGCACCTATGACTTAATAAGTAATGTGCGGTTTGCCATCGCTCAAAACGGTGAAGGAAAACATTGTGAGGAAACCGGCATGTCCAAGAACCGCAACATTCAAGGGCATGCGACATCTACCAAGTCTACCAACCCGCACTGGTCCAGCGTGGTAGATTACAGCCCATACTCTCTCTCTGAGAGAAGGCCGGAGTCCCAGCAGCGGGAACGTGAAAGGCTGATAATGATGATGTACACTCACATTAATTATTTATTTATGTACAACCTACAACTAACAACCTAGTGCACCTTGCATTGTTTCCTAACCACGTCAGTCCATAAAACGGCCCACATAAAGAAAAAATAGCAAAATCACACCCACGCAGTTCGTCCTTCGATTCATACATGATTTATGTCACACATGTGTACCAAAGTGTTTATGTGTATTTGTGACTAGCTGTTTCCCGCGGTTTCGCCCGCGCGGGCTACAGTTTGTCGCGATAAAAATTAGCCTATGTCCCTTCTCAGGCTCTAGACTATCTCTGTACCAAATTTCATTTGGATCTGTTTTGAAGTTTAGGCGTGAAAGCGAGATGTTTGTTACTTTTTCAAGCAAAACTACTGAACGGATCTGAATGAAATTTGGAATGGAGATAGCTTATACACTGAATTAACACATATGCTACTTTTCATCCCGGAAAAAAGTTCCTGCGGGATGCGCAACTAGTAATATGTAATCTTATATCTATAATATAAAAATGAATCGCAAAATATGTTGGTAAGCGCATAACTCAACAACGCCTGGACCAATTTTACCAATTCTTTTTTTTAAATGTTCGTTGAAGTCCAATAATGGTTTTTACGGCGAGAAAAATCGAATAATTGCCGGGAAAACACTAAAATTAGCCCTTTTCTTTTCCCCACACAAACGATTCGTAATAATACTTAAGTCAATTTGAACTTTAATACCATACCATAAAGTTCAAGTGTTAGTGGAGAGGTTCCGGGAAGGCAAAACAATTGAGTGACGTTAGTATTGTATAAATATTGATGTCTGTTTTCAATAAAATTAGGGATCCTTACTAAAACTCCAATAATACCCGTGCGAAGCCGGGGCGGGCCGCTAGTATATATATACAAATGAATCCCCATTTCCCTTGGTCACGGCATCACGCATGAACGGCTGGACCTCGCTGGTTCTTATGAAAGAAAAAATGTTTTATTGCGTTAAACTGCAGTCCGCGCGGGTGAAACCGCGGGGCGCAGCTTGTATGGTATAGTTAATAGTATAGTATAGAATTATAGATGTATGCTTCTATGATCTCATTGATCTCAGTTACGTAGCCGGCTCTTAAATATTGTATTATGGTACTGGTTAGTGGTTACGCAACATTGACCTACAAATAAAGCGAGGTTAAAGCCTACAGTGGCATAGATATTAGTCTAACATTTAATTTGGACAGGTAAATGTAAAAAATATACAAATATTCAGCCGTGCGGTTTGGCTTGGTATGGCCACAGTATATTATAAAGAACAGTAGGTTAGCTAAGGCCGCTCGACGAGTTAATTGCCTACTTTTGCGGTGACGCATAGGCGGCGCGTTCCGTATTGAGTGCATGGCCGCGGCCCCGGCCGCCTCCTTTCGTTTATGTGATTGTGTGCGTGAAAAGTGCGTGCGTGCACGGTGCCGCTACTCACGCACACATTCAAACCGGCGACGGCCGATTTATATGAAGCTGAACTTCTACTCCTTTACTAAGGTATGGCCATGTTATGTATATATTATAATCCTACCCGCAGAAACTTTTAGTATTCTCGTGATCATGGCGCTTGCAACAGTGCCGAAATATCGAGAACTCAAACAAAAACAAATACATGGTAATAATCCCGTTATAAAACCTAATTCTTATGATTTTCTTATTTTATTTATACATTCAATTCAGAGACCTACATGTATTGCATTTTTAATTCTTAATTTAAATTCACATACGAGTACCTACGTAAAAGAAACATTTCTTAACCTCTACCTACACGAATAAAAAAACATCACTGATATCAGGGTAACTTACCTCAGCAGTCTTCGACGTATAAACAGTAAGGACTCTACTGACCCAATGTATAAACATTAGGTCAGTAGAGTCCTATAATCAGTATAAACTTATTTTATTTAATTGTGCTAATGTGCTAACTGTTTTCACGATGTCTTCCTTCACTGTTTTGAGCGATAGCAGTGTGATTAAATGTGAGTTTCATCATCATTATAAGCCTTTTACGTTCCCACTGCTGGGACTCTGTGCGGTGCCCAGTGCGGGTTGGTAGATGTCGCATGCCCTTGAATGTTGCAGTTCTTGGGCATGCCGGTTTCCTCACGATGTTTTCCTTCACCGTTTTGAGCGATGGCAAATCTGCACATAACTTATTAAGTCATAGGTGCGGGGCCGAGAGGATTCGAACTCGGTGTCGGCGTCTTGTAAGTCGCACGCCTAACCGTTCGGCCACCAATGTGAGTTTATTTACGGCGAATTCAAAAGTTCTGTTTCTTAAAAACTTAAATATCATGGGATACCTCATTATACCGGCTGCATTTTTCTTGAAAATCTGACGATGGGCTTCATCATCACCATCATCATCATCATTGGCCTGCTTCCATCTACAAGAGATGATATTAAGTAGTGTCTGAAAATCATCTGCGTTGATGACTAAGTAAGCCAATCCGGGAGCCACAGATGCGGTCACACTTCCCACAGTGGGTGAAGTGTCCTCTCCACGGACGCTATCTCGCCTGGGACGCGATTTAGGAAACGCAGGCATGCCCAGAACCTGCGTTACCCTCTCGACCTAACCAGCAGAACCCACAGGAATGACGAATCACTACGTGTGGTGCCGGGTCGGTTGCAGGACCAAGCTCGTACCCTACGGAGATACCATTCCGGGTTTGTTACGAGTTACCTTCTCTGAATAGTCAATAGTACTTTATTCAATAGGATACATTGTGATCACTTTAAAACGTCAAACTTAAAACTAGCTACGACTGTTCCAACCTCCTTACGCCGGCAAAAGAACAGGCAAAAAACGCCCGGCAGGTAATTTTTTTGGCGCGATCACATTGACAATTTTATTCTTATTACTAATTGATTGAATTGGAGCAAGTTCACTAAAATCCCAAGCTTTTTTTGTCATCTAATGGTCCGATATTTTTTAATTAGCTCTACTAATAAGATTTCTCTTGTTTGGTTGTACACATTGGGAACACGTTGAATTGTGACGGCACTGCAGCTTGTCATAAAGATCTGCTAAGTTAAGGGACTTAAGGATACATTGTGGAATTTCACATTGGAAAGCAGCAAACGTATTGCTATTGCAGATAACTTTTTTGCAACGAAATGGATTGTATGTAGTGTCCTTACTGATATAATGTAGCGATGCCATATAAAGATTATAAAGGAGAGCCGGTTTCAAGTTGCGAAAGCAAAAACGATAAACAAAAGTAACTTCTTAATAGGAGTCTTGCACTTGTGTATGTATGTAGAAGTATGTACATATATATATTTTGTAAGGTGTTTATGACTTTATTCAAATATGTATTAACTGTAATATTCAAGTGCATGCTACACAGACGGTGTGGTAGATTTTGGTCCATACTCTCTCCGAGAGTAGACTGTCCCAGCAGTGGGAACGTAGTAGGCTGATGACGACGATATAATTGCACAATCATCATCATCATCATCATCATCATTGTCATCTAAGAACTGCACATAACATTGATCAAAACAGCACTTTACGATGCTCTTTAAATAGGGCTATAAAAACTATATGGCGGTCTATTCAACGATAAACGAGTTGTTATGATTGGTTTGCGTACGATACCTTACAAGGAACCGATTCCAATATAAAAAATATATTTAATATTTTATACTAAGACTTACTCTCGTATATTTTTTAGTGCGTAAACTACGTAATTCGCCAATTAGAAGTTATTAGTCAAAACGAATCACACGAGCCCAAACTCAAGGGGTTTACTAGATGCCGCATACTTGCAAAATGACACAGTGCTACAGATTGCAATCCTTCAAGATGGGTGTAAAAAGAGTTCTTAAAGGTCGGCAACGCATCGGGAACTCCCCTGGTGTTGCAGATGTCCATAGGCGACGGTGACCGCTTTCCATCAGGCGGGCCGTCTGCTTGTTTGCTAATATATTACATAAAAAAAAAGCCACTGAGAAGTTCCGCTGTCCACCTTCTAGGTCCATCATCAGATCAGGTCGATACCATAATATTGCATCGTCACCACGATTACATATACCTACCATACATCGTCTCCTTCGACCCATCGTCACTTATCATCTTGATGTATAAAACTACACTGTATGTAAAAAAACTGTGTTTATCGATACAAAAATGAGTCATTACTTGCAACGTCAATAATTAAAAAATCTTGTTATTGACGTCACTACGGACACACAATAACTCATTATTGTTTTAAATACATTTCAATGACCGACGTAAACTGAACTAGAATATATATTATAGGTTTACGCCCGAAATTAATAATCGATCCGGATCCGATATCCGCGGTTTCAGATCGATATGTCACGTCATTTCGATCAAAAACCGCGGATAACGGATCAAGATAGATTATTAATTTCAGCCATTAGGCATTCACCTAATTACCTCTTTTTACGAGAAATAAAAACCAAACCCGTGATCTAATTTTAACAGTTTAATAGTTTCATCGACCTTCTTCATTGGAAATATATTTTTAAACCAACCTGATAATAATATAGAATACTAGTTGCGCCCCGCGGTTTCACCCGCGTCTTCCCGTTATCCCGCAGGAACCTTTTTCATGATAATAAGTAGCCTATGTGTTAATCCAGAGTATAAGCTATCTCCATTCCAAATTTCGCTCAAATCCGTTCAGTAGTTTTTGCGTGAAAGAGTAACAAACATACAAATACAATACATGTAAACTCACAAACTTTTGCGTTTATAATATTAGTAGGATTAGATTATAATAATCTAGTTTTTTCTGTGCGGATTTGCCATCGTTCGAAACGGTGAAGAAAAACATCGTGAGGAAACCGGCATGTCCAAGAACTGTAACATTCAAGGGTACGCGACATCTACCAACCCGCACTGGGCCCGCGTGGTAGATTACGGCCCATACTCTCTCTCTGAGAGAAGGCCAGAGTCCCAGCAGTGGGAACGTGAAAGGCTGATGATGATGATGAATCTAGTTTTATTGCTTGATTTGATATCTGTCTAATGTAATGAGAACAATCTGATTTTCTAAATAATAATAAATGACATTTAATTCGACGTCTATCATCAGCCTATAACGTTCCCACTTTCTCACCTTAAAAAAACGTGTTAATTTACGAACGGAGAATGATCAATAAAAATATGCAAATTCAAATTCAAAATTTATTTATTTAGCAGGATACATGATACACGTGATCACTTTATAACGTCAAGCTTAAGACTAGCTACGCCTGTTCCAACATCCTTACGCCGGCAAAAGAACAAGCAAGAAACGCCCGGCAGGTAATTTTTAATTTCCAGAATGTTCTAAACGCAGAACTCTATCCTCTTCTTCTGTAACCCACATACCTACCTACATAATAAAACTCGGCCGGACACATTAGAAAGTGTCGGCAATCACAGTATGGGTAATTTGGACAATTTACAGACATCACACACTCGTCATAATGTAATATTGATATAGGTATGTCAGTTATTAAGGTACGGTCAGCAAAAAACAAAGTAGAAAAATTTACTAAAAAACTAAAACCGAAAATGTAACCTTAAAGTGTATCTATTCTATTGTGCATTTTCTAAAACTAAAAACTAAATTTGAAAAATCAGAAAATAGTGCTGTCCGCTTTTTTTACTTCATCATTATCAGCCTTTCACGTTCCCACTGCTGGGACTCTGGCCTTCTCTCAGAGAGAGGGTATGGGCTGTAATCTACCACGCGGGCCCAGTGCGGGTTGGTAGATGTCGCATGCCCTTGAATGTTGCAGTTCTTGGGCATGCCGGTTTCCTCACGATGTTTTACTTCACCGTTTTGAGCGATGGCAAACCCGCACATAACTTATTAAGTCATAGGTGCGGGGCCGAGAGGATTCGAACTCGGTGTCAGCGTCTTGTAAGTCGCACGCCTAACCGTTCGGCCACAATCGCTCTTTTTTTACTTCCGTGGTTCATTTTTTACATTTTTATCTGTTTGTCTGTCTGTCTGTTTGTTCCGGCTGATCTCTGAAACGGCTAGACTGATTTTGACGGGACTTTCACTCGCAGACAGCTAATGTTATAAGGAGTAACTTAAACTACTTTCATTTTAGAAATTTGAACCCTGGGTAAGTTCTTAGGATACTTTTATCGCGATAAACTGTAGGTAATTCACGCAGGAACAGCTGGTTTGTAAATAAAGGAAACTGTCTACCTGGTTACCGGGCAAAATCATGGATAAATGGATCGTCTCTCTATTCACCATCATCATCATCAGTCGGAAGAAGTCCACTGCTGACTATAGGCCTACCCCCTTGAACGCCACCATGAACGGCTATTAGCCATTTGCATCCATCGGCTCCCTGCGACTCTTACAATGTCGTCGGTCCACCTAGTCGGGAGCCTACCTACAGAAAGTCTTCCGGTTCGTGGTCGTCACTGAGAACTTTTCTTCCCCATCGGTCTCTCTATTATGTACCATAAAATTCAAAACCAGCTTATTTCTTTAACATCGTCGACTTTTATTTCTACAGCTTTCTAATCCAACTTGTCTTGCTGGCCATACACAAAGCTGTGTTACACATGATTGCAAGCAACACAACAAGGCATATCAAACGGCATAATTCGCCACGGAGCATTTGTCGGATTCTGTACGGCTGGAGCAACTTGCGTAATGTTGGTTTACCGTAATGGGCCAATATTGGATTGGGTAAGTTGAGACCGGTGCCTACTTCTGGGACGGCATCGTACTGAGCAAAAAAGATAAAAGAGAGTCTGTTGGTTCTGTTGGATACAACTTCGGTGTTTTTTTGGGTGGCGATCTACATCGATCGACATTGTAAGAGTCGCGGGGAGCCGATGGATGATGGATGATGGTGGCGTTAAAAAGAGGCTGATTATGATGATGATCTGTCAGGAAAAACAATTCTTGATAAGGCCAGTTCTGATAGAATAGAATAGAATAGAATTTACGTTTATTTGCAACAACAACACTCATGGTACATGGAAAAAAATAATGATATAACAATATAAAAGTAATTAAAGGTACACAAGAATGTCACCGTCGCAAATCTGATCAAAAGATGCGAGTTTGTCATGCTATCAGATAAAGATACCAGTCAGACTTTTCTCTTCTGTTGTTTACAGGTGTAAGGAAGGAGGTTGGAACTGCTGAAACAGGCAGGGCTATTTGCTAATTTAAAGACATTTTTAAGTCAGCTCGTACCTATATCGTACTCACAACATCCTTTCCAACCGAATCTCTTGATAATTATCAGCTTATTAGGCTGTTAAGTGTTACAAGGATTAAGGCCATGGGCTAGATACATGCCATGGGGGTATGAAACCCATTTCACAAGATCATCAATGTAGGTAAAGCATATTTGTATTGCCAACGGAGTAAATTTGCTTATCTTGTTTTTGTTTGCAGTACGCTAGATCTTATCAGCTGAGTTAAATCTCGTGTCACTGATAGACAAGATGTGTGTAACGTTGATGACACCAAGACTAAAATAAAATAGGAAATCTTTATTCTTGACGTAAGACATCAGACAATAAATTGTGTGATTTTTCTATGCTGCAGTATTAAATTGGTAAATTGCCAACTGCCATAAATCGGTCTCCAACTTAGCATTGTCCTGGCCATACAACAATCTCTGGACATCCATTACTTCACTTTAAAACGTCAAACTTAAAACTAGCTACGCCTGTTCCAACCTCCTTATGCCGGCAAAAGACCAGGCAAGAAACGCCGGGCAGGTAATTATTTGGGCACGATCACATTAACAATTCCATTCTTATTAGAAGTTGATTGAATTGGAGCAGGTTCACTACAATCCCAAGCTTGTTTGTCATCTAAATAGTCCGATATTTTAAGCTCTTTGGGAATCTTGAGAAATCTTCTATGTCTAACGTTGCATCGTTGGAATCCTAGGTACTGGCATACTGTACATTTGGCTTCCATTTAAATGATGTCAATGGGCTATGAACATTTTGATAAGTAACGGTTTTAGCCAATCAAAAAGACATTGTCCCGTCAGCCATATATCAGACGCGTTGACTCGCCTCAGATCGGCGGCGATTTGATATGAATAACGTACATAATATAATAACTAACTGCGATAGCTCAGCGACCCAGATTGTGTCTTGGCCGTCTAGACGTGAAGAGAAGCGCCACTCCTCTCTATCCTGATCAATTTCAGCCCATTTCAGAGTGTGGAGTTCGCGTAAGTCCGCATCCACTGCGTCCTACATAATATACTAAAAGTCTTTGACTGTATTTGATTGATTCCAATCGTTTTCGTGTCGTTTGAACCGAAATGCCGGTCAAACCTTTCCAGTCCTAAAATTGAACTGATCGCTCATACCAACTTACAATGATATAACAAGCAAGCATATATCGGCCATAACACTAACGGCCAGTTCCAATAACCTGTCTATTGTCCTTCTAGAGATAGAAATTTGACATTACCTCTATGGAGAGATATTATACGTTTATTTCACGAGTCATTTCAACCCATCAACATCAGCCTATAACATCCCCACTGCTGGGACTCTGGCCTTCTCTCAGAGAGAGAGTATGAGCCGTAATCTACCACACGGGCCCAGTGCGGGTTGGTAGATGTTTTTCTACCCAATTTGCATAATCTCATCCATATACCAGAAACCAACACTCAGTTTTCAACTCTATATCACAGAGCATAAGATTTCAATTGTAGTGCAATCAATGACTTTAGTGTACCAGTGATTCATCAGGTCAGTAGCATGCTCAGTGCCTCATATGTGGACATGTTTAATCCTGCATCCAGTTTGTATGCTTACTGGAATTTGAAAGTAGCATGATACGACTTTCTGGCAACGATTCTCTTTTTACAAGGATTTATTTTTTGGAGTCTTATGATTGTTAATATATATATGTATGTGGGACGCAGTGTTCCGTTCCGAAGCATTACTTATCTTTGATGGAAAGTGACGATGTGGTTAGAGTATAATCGCGTTTTAGGGTAAAATAAACCGAAGGACTATTGAAGGGCATTGATGGGTCTTCCGCATTGGGCAAGAGTAATCGATCATGCTTCATTATTGTCTCTCTGAAAGTTGGCAGTGTTGGCACCTGTCCTTTTTAAAACATTTTTATTTTCTTTCATATGAGCGCGTGGCGTGGCTATTGCCAAACTTAATTGTTATTGTTTCTCTTTTTTTTTTGCCCAAGTCTATGTCTCATCCCCCAGCAGTGTTTTGTTTAACGGTTTTTCAAACCCTCAAAAGATCTAATATCAGAAAAACTAATTCATTACTAGCTTTGCCGGTTCCGGTGTAGTAAACAAGAGACGCTCCGAAAATCACTCGCAATAAAATCTCGCTAAAACAGTGTTTAAACAAGTGATAACAGTGACGACAATAGTTAAAAATAAACATTCTGTTGTGGAAAGAGCACTAACTAAAAAAAAAAATCACGCACGAACTATCTTCTATCTAAAAGATTGCTGTGAAAACATTCCAAACATAACCTTAAAATGAGTGAGTGAGTGCAAACAAATAACCATAGACAACTGTCAAACGAGCCAACGCCAACATTATAAACCAAACTCGACAGATAGAGTGTTGCCATATAAAGAAGTTCAATTCTACCACTAAACAAATCTACCATATAAATTGCGCGCCAATTTTGAAATTTATTTTCACTTAATTTGAATTTCATAGTAAGACATGGAAGGCCAGATGCAATTTTTACTGGACAAAATTCAAGAACAAATGGATAGGCAAACAATATCAATTACGGAGGCTGTTACTCGTAATATCACGCAACAAATGGGCGAAAAATTCAAAATTTTAGAGGAACAAAACCAACATCTCCAAGCCGAAGTTTCGGAGTTAAAAGAAAAAATTAAAGGGTTAGAGACACGGAAGAAAATGAACAATCTATTATTTTTTGGAATAAAAGAGGGCAGTGAAGAAGAATCAAATATAGTAAAATTCATGAAGGAAAAAATCAACACCCACCTGTCACTAGACATCCAGGAATATGAAATTGATAAAGCTCATAGGATCGGACATAAAACAAGCAAAGGACTACGACCTATACTTATTTCCTTCACCTCGAACTGGAGACGAAATATAATCCTTAAAAACAAAAACAAACTTCCCCAAGGAACATACATTAAAGAAGACTTTACGAAAGAAACGTTGGAAATAAGAAAATCTCTGCAGCCAAAACTCGACGAAGAAAGGAACAAAGGGAATATAGCCTACCTACGAGGAGATAAACTTATAGTCAAGAAAGCAACGGATATCCAAAAGAGTGAAAAAAGGAAAAGAAATTCATCCATCTCACCCAACCAGGAGTCAAAAACACAGAGTCAACCATCCTCTTCAGCGGGCCCTAAAAAAATTGCTGCAAAGAACGCATTCGAGTTTATGTCCCGTCCTAGAAGCAACTCGCTTAAAGAAAAGATTATTAAATAGCAATTAAAACCTGCCAGCAACCGGAAAAACGACAACGATAATTGCACAAACAACTTACAACCAATAAATCGAATAAAAACTCCCCCAAGCCGGCTGGTCCCCGTGGGGGAACGAGACCATAACCCTCTAGCTAACATAAAAACACAAAATAAAACTCTGAAAATTGGCACATTTAATGTCAGATCATTAGGGTCAGAGATAAGATACATAGAATTAATGTACTCACTACAAAATGTAGCAATAGATATACTTGGTATAGCGGAAGTCAGGAAAATGGGATGCAATATTGAGGAACATGAGAATTATATCCTATGTTATAAAGGAGAAACGCCTGGATTGTATGGAGTAGGCTTTCTCATCAAGAAAAAACACAAAAAGAACATATTAAACTTCACAGGCCTTTCCGAACGGGTCGCTGTACTACAAATGCAATACGAACATGAAATACTAGCAATAATACAGGCGTACGCTCCCACAGAAAAGTCATCAGAAGAAGCGATCACCTCATTTTACAAAACCTTGGAAATAGCTTTTAACAGTGTCGGAGAACATGTCCTTCTAATGGGTGATTTTAACGCTCAAGTAGGACAAACAAATATGAATGACAGTTTAGTCATGGGAAGATTCGGCTACGGAATTCGAAGCGAAAGGGGTGAAAAGTTAGTACAATATGCCTTAGAGAACAAGCTATCGATTATGAATACCTTCTTCAAAACAAGAAAGAACCGTAAATGGACGTGGTTATCTCCTGATGGAAAAACAAAAAATGAGGTAGATTATATTCTATCAAACGAACCCAAAAAAATAAGGAATATAGAAGTTCTCCATGGCTTAGGATTTAGATCAGACCACCGCCTAGTAAGAGCTAATTACCTTCTAGGAAAACAAAAGAAAATCAGAACAACTTTTAAATCACAACCAAAGTCATTAAAAACAACAGAAGTTATCAGTAGCTACTTGAAAAACTTAGAAGATAATATACAATAATTAAATCTCCAAGATGACGATCTTGACGTCCAGGCACTATACAATAAACTAGAAAACGCCATCAACAAGAGTGTGCCATTAAAAGCACCTGATTCAAAAAAAGACACAGGTGGAAAAATTATAAGTAAAGGTACCCGGGACATGCTGACAAAACGAACAGAGCTAATAAAAATGAAACAAAAAACCAATGAAATGAAAAAAGAATTAAGTGCTATCTTTAAAGCAACAAGTAAAGCCATCAGAACAGACTATCAAAATTATAGAAACAAGATAATAGAAGACAACTTACAGAAATACAGAAGCTCCAAAAAAGCCTACAAACAGTTGAGAACACATAAAAATTGGATACAAAACCTAAATACTAGAAACAAGGAGACAAAAACAAGAGACGACGTGATAAATAGTGCAACGGATTTTTACAAAACACTTTATGAAGAAAAGATTAACTTCTCGACTTCTCTTCGTTCTCTTTCAAGCAAGAATCCCCTACGAGATAACCGAGAGATAACCAGTCAGGATAATGATACACCACCAATAGATGATTTGGAAACGATTAAACATATCCAAAAGATGAAAAATGATAAAAGTCCAGGACCTGATACTATACAAAACGAAGCCTTAAAAACAGGCTGTCTGCTCCTAGCACATCCACTCACTTACTTATTTAATAAAGTCCTAGACACTGGTCAGGTGCCAGATCAATGGAAGAGATCCGAGATAATCTTACTGTACAAAAAAGGGGACCCAAAAGACGTAGGTAATTATAGACCAATAAGTCTTCTTTCAAGCGTGTACAAACTATTCACGTCAATTCTGCAAAGCAGATTGTCCTCAAAAATTGATGAACACCAAACTTTAGAACAAGCTGGCTTCCGTTCGGGCTTTTCCACAACAGACCACATACATGCTATTCAACAAGTCATAGAAAAATATAAAGAGTTCAACAAACCACTTTATATAGCTTTCATTGACTACGCTAAAGCTTTCGATACGATCTCTCATAACTCTATATGGGAAGCCCTGGATAGTTGCCAGATCCAAGAAAAGTACATAAAAGTGTTAAAAAACATCTACAGCGAAAGTACCAGCAGGGTGAAACTGGAAAAAAGAGGATTAAATATACCAATCCGTCGGGGAGTAAGACAAGGAGATCCTCTGTCACCAAAACTATTTATAGCGGTACTACAGCTCATCTTTGAGAAACTACACTGGCCAACACATGGCATCAGAGTGAATGGGAAGAGGCTAACTCACCTAAGATTCGCTGACGACATTGTCACTTTCGCCGAAACCAGTGATAAACTAGATGAAATGATAAGCACACTGAGGGAGGAAAGCGAAAAAGTCGGGCTCATAATGAACCAAGATAAAACAAAGCTAATGACAAACAGCAAAACTACTGATATCAACTTGTATGGTAAGACATTAGAATACGTGAACAACTACATATATCTCGGCAAACAAGTATCATTTAGTAGCAATAACGAGGAAGAAGAAATAGAACGGAGAGTGAACCTTGGGTGGAAAAGATACTGGAGCTTAAAGGAAATTCTAAAAGGTAATTTTCCCCTTCACCTTAAGAAGACTGTCATGGATACATGCATTCTACCGACCCTCACCTACGGCTGTCAAACATGGACATACAATACAAAAATAAAAACAAAACTAGCAAACTGTCAGAAAGCGATGGAAAGAAGTATACTGAAAATAAGAAAAATTCAAAAGATAAGAAGCAAAGATATAAGAGCAAAAACCAACTTAATAGATGTACTTCATCATGCTCGTACACAAAAGTGGCGATGGGCAGGACACCTAGCGAGATACACAGACAATAGATGGACACTAGAAACTACAACGTGGAAAGGTCCAGCGGGAAAAAGGAAAAGAGGTCACCCAAGGAACAGATGGATCGACGAAATAATTCTAGTAGCAGGAAAAAATTGGAGGAGAAAAGCACAAAATAGAAAATCATGGAGTAAACTAGAGGAGGCCTTTACCCAACGTGGGGTTCCAATAACAGAGTAATAATAGTTATAAAATATATGTTACATATTTAAGGTTGTTGGAAATAAACAGGCTTTATTATTATTATTATTATTACTAGCTTTGCCATGCATTTTTTTCTTTTTCGGAAATAAAAGTATCCTGTGTCAATCCAGCGTATAAGCTATCTCCATTCCAAGTGTCATTTAAATCCGTACAGCCATTGTGACGTAAAGAGGAACAAACAGGTACTTAACACAAACTTTCGCATTAATTAGTGCGTTGGTTCAAAGTTCCAGCATTTCTTATTGCATAAGCCTAACACAACACAACATTGTGTCTTGTTTTTGGCATGTGTGCCGGATTCGATTCATAGAATCGATATAGTTTCACATTACAAATATGCTGGAGCGTTTATATTTAAATTCCATTTCACTATTCTACGAATTGTTAGGTCATCTGGCTTAGAATTAGTTTCAACATCGGGTTACATTTTACAGTTCTTTCTTTTCTTTATCAGCTGTGTCCGGCTGTCGTCATCAGCCTTTTGCGTTCCTACTGCTGGATCTCTGCCCTTCTCTCAGAGAGAGAGTATGAGCCGTACTCTACGCGGGCCCAGTGCAGGTTGGTAGATGTTCCATGCACTTGAATGTTGTGGTTCTTGGACATGACGGTTTCCGAATTAGTTTCAACGCCGGGTTATATTTTGACTTCTGTCATTTCTTTATGTCGTCATCAGCATTTTGCGTTCCCATTGCTGGATCTCTGGCTTTCTCTCAGAGAGTATGGAACGTAATCTACGCGGGCCCAGTGCGGGTTGGTAGATGTCGCATGCCCTTGAATGTTGTGGTTCTTGGACATGCCGGTTTTCTCACGATGTTTTCCTTCGACGTTTTGAGCTATGTTGAATCCGCACATAACTTATTAAGTCATAGGTGCAGGGCCGAGAAGATTCGAAGTCGGTGTAGGGGCACGCGTTACCGCTCGGCCACCATCGCTTTCTTTATGTAGGTATGTGGCAGAAATCACCTAAAGCCATTATTACAAACAAAGTCACGTTGTTTTAGAATTAAATATGTAGTAGGTACTGCTGCAAGTTGTACAATGATGTCATATTTGTCGTTCCCGTCCGTTTTGCAAGTTAAATTATTTTGTAAGCACTTTTGTACTCGCTTTGATAACCTTTAGTAGCAAATTGACGTATCTTGCCGAAGTTTAATGTATACATATATGTCATTATTTGGAGGGCTAATTTCTATCTCCAGTAGGGCAAACCATGGATAGATAGGGTATTGAAACCGGCTTTATATAAAGACCGCGCTAATAATCACGTCAGTTTTTGGATTGTTGAAAACAAAATAAATGACAATACAAGAAATTCACGTTTCCGTAACCAATGTTTCGACTTTTTTTCTTCGCGCGCAATTAGAATATGATCACGTTTTTTTCCGTCGATAGATCGATCACGACCTTCCCGCTGCATTGTCACAGCCCGAATCGAATTTCCCGCGGTGTCACAATGATGTTCTCCTAATATAACCTTTACCACTATTGATATAAGACACAGAGTAAACGTTACTTTTTGTGACTATCGAGACAAGCTACGAACAGAATTTTGACTACTTTAAATTAGTAGAATTGGCACCGACATTGGAGCAAGCAAAAAAATTATGTCTACAAATCAGATAAAGCAGATTCCACGCTCGATTTTTAAATTTGAATTTGCAGCGTTAGCTATCTATGGTGGGAAGAAAGATACAATATTTAGTTTTTAGAATTGTCATTGCTTGAATTTCGAACGAACGTGACTTCCATTTCAAATGAAAGACGGTTGCGCTAGCGTTTAGATTGGGGATCATGTTTTAGGCGGGAAATTGACGCCATTGTTATTGTGAAATTTGTCAGTTATTTTATAGTTTCATGCCATTATTATCTGCATCATAATTCATAATTACGATCATTTTCTCAGTTCTCATGACCAGTGACCAGTCTGATCAATTGAATGCAAGGTCCGACAATGCGACGAATATTGCGATACAATGCAATGAGGACGAGGCGCCATTGTTATCTGCGATTCGCGAGACAACACGTCAACAAACAAGTTTTAATTGTAGCGACAGCAAATTAATATATTATAATATAATATTTTATATCAACAAGAGAATCCTACCTAATATTACCTACAAATGTGAAATTTTGTGAGGAAAGAAGTTGCAGTTGGAAGTTTGGGAGGGGTTTTGTGTTGGTTTGTGCCGTTTTATCCCGGAAAAGGGTTCCTGCGGGATAAGGGAAGACGCGGGTGAAACCACAGGGCACAGCTAGTAAATTATAAAATTGAACTAGCTCTATTCATTATTTCTTTTATTAGCATGTTTTGTTTTGTAGTTCATAGCTTTAATTCATTTACAAAATTCAAATGAAAATTTACGCAAACAACGAAATAAGGCTAAAAGGTGTTATGAAATAATGATGTACCTACATAATTAACATCAATAGAATCAACTGAGAATCATAAGTTCGTAATTAACTAATTACTCTTTTGATGAACGGCCAATTTTTAGGTACGTAGGTTTAAAACGCGGTAATGCTTTTTATTTCATAACTCGTTGCGCCCGCACTTTCCTGTTATCCCGCAGGAACCTTTTATAGGGATAAAAAGTTTAAAAAGTTAATCCAGGGTATAACTACTATAAACTATCTCCGTTCCAAATTTCATCAAAATCGGTTTAGTAGTTACGGTGATGCGTGGTAACAAACATTCACACACACACAAACTTTCGCATTTATAATATTATAGTAGGATATTAGAAGGATAGTATGATTTACGCTGTTTTTCATGGGATCTGTCTTTGTTTGCTGACGGTACAATTGGTGCAGAAACGGTACAGGCGCCAATCTGTGTCTGCTACCTAGTGGCATTCTAGAAATCTACCCACGCAGTTTGATAAGCGATGTATTTGGACTTTGGTTCGAATCTTAGAACGAGCTTTCAATGAAAGAAAACATGGTGATGAAACCATAACTTGGTGGTCATTAACAAATGGAGGAATAGATGTCGGGTCTTATGCAAACGTGTTGAGAAAAGTATCTAACGCCCGAAATTAATAATCGATCCTGATCCGTTATCCGCGGTTTTGGATCGATATAGATATTATATATATAGTAATATGTCAAGCCTTAGTACTCAAATGACATATTATGACATGACATATCGATCCAAAACCGCAGATAACGGATCAGGATCGATTATTAATTTCGGGCGTAAGAGTGTACTGAGTTAATCTTTAAGAGAGGTTTCATGTATACGTAACATAACTTTAATTTACAGCATAATTTTGCGTGTAACAAAGTAACAATGTATTAGCTTATGCATAGCTTCGACTGGCCGTACACACGCGACCAAGCGAAAACTAGCCCTCTTTTGGTTTGGACGCTTTTGAGCGAAGGACCCCACGTCTATCTCTTCTTATGTTAATGTTGATGGTAGAGTACTGTCTAGTGCTAGCCTAGCTTAGTAATAATCTGTCGCCAAGTACCTACACCTATCGATGTGTTCCGGCAGTCTCACTTGAGAGCCAGTTCCGAGACCAGGCTTGGAGTGACAATTTTGTAATAAAAAGTGGTTTTTTAGAAAATTTGATTAAGTTTACCGTTTTTGTTACTCCCAGATTGGCCTGTCGCCTGCTGGGCGAGGCTACTGAGCCCATGGCCTTCAGAATAATTCTAGACTCTTGTAACAAACCTACGCATCATCACCATCATCACCAGCTTGTGACGTTCCCACTGCTGGGATTCTGGCCTTCTCTCAGAAAGTATGGGCCGTAATCAACCACGCGGGCCCAGTGCGTATTGGTAGATGTTGCAGGCCCTTGAATGTTGTGGATCTTGGACATGCCGGTTTCCTCACGATGTTTTTCCTTCGCCGTTTTGAGCGATGGTAAATCCACACATAACTTATTCAGTCATAGGTGCGGGGCCGAGAGGATTCGAACTTGGGATTGGCGTCGCCCGTTCGGCCACCATCACTCGTACGCATAAACCAGGCTAATAAGAACCAGTCAAATGCTCGTATTATTATCAATTGCAAAGGCAGTAGGCACTCTATTCGCAGAAACTATCATTACATCATCTTGAGCCGTTGACCCACTGTTCTGCACAACGCATCCATCCAATTTGATGCTGTCTAAACAATCAACGCCACTTTAAACCCAAACAGCCTTGGGTTAGAACTCAAATTTGTCAGCGGTCCAGAGCTCTCGATTGCATCTTGTCAAACCTAGTTGTTCTTGGGTAATAATTAAGCAGTGACGTCACAGTCGCGATGGTTAAACAAAAAAGGCAATGATTAATGTTGAGCTAAGAGATTAAGCTTGAATGGTTATTAAGAAATGTATCTAACTACAATGTGTCAAGGTTGCTTTTGAAATGCTTTGTTATGTCTATGTTGTGGAACCTATAATTGCTTAGTGCCTATGCCTAATGGCTGTTCCCAATAACTGATCTATCCACGGTTTGCCCTACTGGAGAAAGAAATTTCAATTATGCTCCATAGACTTGTTTCCGCATGGATCTCAGGATATTTTGTTAGCGTGTTTGCGTTTTTGTGAGAGGGATGAATGTATGAATGAATGATTTTATTTTCGTTTATTTTATCTTTTTGTCTGTGTGTATTTGTTGTCCTGTATTCTTATTTTCTCTGTTTTTGCTTGTTGTATGTTTTACTTTTATGTAATGATTATTGTTTTGTGTTTTTTATTAATGTATAAATAAATAAATAATATAGAAGTAATGTCAAATTTCTATATCTAGTAGGGCAAACCGCGGATAGAACGGTTATTGGGAACGGCCGTAAGTGTGTGTATGTGCTCTACTGCCCTCAACTTGAAAATCTATCGCCATAATACTAGCAATCTGTGGTCTCCAACAATACCAACGCTAATAGTAGTTAAGATCAAAAGATTTTTATTTATTTGGTAATAGGCAAGCCTGAGGCTGATGTGCCTATATCATACTGTGTTAAATTATAGCAATGTCCAAAAGTGCAGAGAAAAGTCAATTCCATAGCAAGGAAGCATTGCTCATTTGCAACCACTTGTCCAGTCTGTTTTTAAAGGAATTCACTGAAGGTGCCGACACAACGTCTTCTGGTAGTCTGTTCCAGTTGTGCACCACTCTAGATGGTGCGCATATTATCGTATTTCTGTTTACAATTTATTTTTGTTACTAACAGAATGAACTGGAACAAAATCTTTTAAAATAATGTAGACCAACAAAGGTTTAGGGATCCTTCGTACTGTGGTGGTTATGGAGATTTTTGTGTGATTATTGAAACGCCGGTGGTGTGATTCGTACCGCGTGTTCACAGTGAATGTTATTTATTACTAAAAGTTCCGTTATATATACACAACTAGCCTAATCTTCGTTTGACTTCGGCAGGAACTCGGGTCGCTTCGGCAGGCGGCGCGTCGCACGTGGTGTTTAGGATCGGAGAGTCCTGTTTGTTTATTGCGCTGGGAAAGTTCGGCTGGTCTTTGAGCTATTGGGTCGTAAACTGCAATTGTTCTTTTCGGCGTATTTATTCTTTTGTTTCAATGGTGGGAAGCGTAGACGATGCAACGGTGAAATATTCCTTTTATTGCTGTGCGTAGTAAAATTGTATTGTTGTTAAAACTGCATTTTATATTTGTTTATCTTCTGGTGTTATGGGAACGAAATATCGTGGGAAAGGACTGTAGTAGCGTAGCTACATGACTCCCTCCCTAGCGAAAGCGTACCGGCAGTTTGATTTGGCGGCCGAGTCGTGTTGTTCGTATTATTGGTTGCGGTGATGCTGGTGTATCTTGATCTGGTATCAGTACGTTATTATTGGCCGGTTCCGATGATAATTGCGGTGGGGGTACGCTATCTTGTTTCGTTGGTATGATGATGACGTGGTCTTGAGTTGGCTGGTCCGAAATGTTTTCGTTTAAAATGTAAGCAGGCTTGAGTCGGTCGATTGAAATAGTTGAGCTTCTCTCTGGTAACTGTAATATGAATGTTTTGCTGTTTCGATCTATGACTTTGAATGGTCCGTCGTAGGGTGGTTGCAGCGGCTTCTTAACTGCATCGTTTCTTACAAACACATGCGAACATGTTTGCAAATCTTGATGCACGAAGATTGGTCGCTTGTTGCCATGTGATTCGGTTGGATGAGATGGCTTGATTGCGTTTATGGTAGCTCGTAGTCGAGTTACGTAGTCGTAGTTCATGTCTTGTTCGTTTGATGGTGGTGAGACGAAGAAATCACTAGGTAGGCGTAGCGTTTGTCCGTAGGTGAGTTCAGCGGCGCTGACGCCTGTGTCTGTGCGCGGGGCGGCACGTAATCCCATGAGGACTGTAGGAAGCTCGTCTATCCACGTTGAATGTTGAGACAGGCGAGTCTTTAGTGCAGCTTTGAGTGATCGATGCCAGCGTTCTATCATTCCATTTGATTGAGGATGGTAGGGCGTAGTGTGTGTTATTTTGATCCCCATTGCGTTCATGAGCCTGGCGAAAAGGTGACCTGTGAATTGTCCTCCTCTGTCGCTCGTGATGACTGACGCAAGCCCGTAGCGAGTAATCCAGTGCTCATAGATTATCTTCGCCACGGATTCCGCAGATATATCTTCTGTGGGAATTGCTTCTGGCCATTTCGTTACTCTGTCGATCATTGTAACGAGGTATCGATGGCCTTGCGGTGAGGTGGGTAGCGGTCCGACGATATCTACGTGGATGTGTTGAAATCTCTCAGTAGTCACTGGAAACTTTGAAATGCTGCTCGATGTGTGTCTCTGGATTTTGGATCTTTGACATTGTAAGCAATTTTTGCACCAGACTCCGATTTCTACCATCATCGATGGCCAGAAAAACTTCTGGGACATAAGTTTGCGTGTCGTGCGAATGCCAGGGTGGCTTATGTTGTGTACGGTGTCAAATGCAAGTCGTCGAAATTCTTCCGGCATGTATGGTCGAATGTATGACGTTGATGTTTCGCAGTAAATAGGTGATTGAGATTCGGGCATAGTGACTCGTTTCATTGTTAAGTTGGCTTGTTGTGAGAGTTTCTTGATTGTAGCGCTGTCTTTTTCTTGAGCATGGGCGACTTTTTCATAGTCAATTAGTGATGGGCAAGTGATGCTGTCGACAGGTAGACGACTCAGAAAGTCAGCGACAGTGTTTTCTGCTCCGCTGATGTGTCGAATGTCCGTAGTAAACTCGCTAATGAAGATCAATTGTCTGGCTCGACGCGGTGTTTCAGACGCTGACGGTGGCTTTTGGAGCACGAAGGTCAACGGCTTGTGGTCGGTGAATATGATGAGATCGCGTCCTTCGAACATTTTTCGGAAATGCTTGACCGCCATGTATATTGCAAGTAGCTCGCGGTCGAATGTGCTGTAGTTACATTGTGCATCGGAAAATTTCTTTGAAAAATAGCCGAGCGGTTGCCATTTTCCGTCGATGTGTTGTTGTAGGACAGCTCCTGCACATTTATCAGACGCGTCGCTGAAAATTGCCAGGGCAGCCTTGTGCGATGGGTGAGCGAGCAAAGCGGCGTTTTGGATTGCAACTTTGCAAGCTCCAAACGCTGTTGTCGCTTCGTCGGTCCATTCAATGTTTGTTTTGTCTCTTTTCTTGACGTTGTGTAAGTAGGCATGGAGCGGTGCTTGCATTTCTGCGGCTTTCGGCAAGTGATCGCGATAGAAATTGATCATGCCGAGGAAACGTCTTAATTCTTCAATCGTTTTTGGTTTTTCGTAATTGCAGATTGCTGTGACCTTTTCAGTAGGTGGTTTGATTCCTTCTTTGCTCACAGAGAAACCAAGAAACTGCACTTCCGGTTGGCCGAAGATGCATTTGGCTGGATTGATTGTGATGCCATTTTCTTCTAGTTTTCTTAGTACTATCCGGAGATGCTCCTTATGGCTGGATTCATCACAGGACGCAATAATGAGATCGTCAATGAATGCATAGACGAAATCGAGTCCATGGAGTACTTCGTGGATAAATCGTTGGAAAGTCTGTCCGGCATTTGTTAAACCGGGACACATTCTCGGAAATTCAAATAATCCCATTGGCGTTATGATGGCAGTCTTTTCTATGTCTTCTTCTTTGACCTTGATTTGTTGATAGGCTCGGTTGAGATCAATGGTACTGAATATTGTCTTATTAGACAACTGGAACGTGAAATCTTTTATTCTTGGAATCGGATAGCGATCAGGCGTTGTGACGGCGTTCAATCTCCTATAATCTCCACAAACGCGAAGGTCCCCGTTCTTTTTCGGTACGATGTGCAGAGGCGATGACCAAGGACTTTTGCTTGGACGGCAAAGGCCTTGTTCGATCATGTTTTCGAATTCTTTTTTTACGGCTTCGTAACGGTGCGGTGCGACTGGTCGAGCGCGGCAATGAATAGGCGGTCCAGTCGTTTCAATGTAGTGTTCGACGCTGTGCTTTGTATTAAGTTCCATTGCTGTAAGACGTGTAGTTCCGGGAAATTCCGCTAGTATGTCGTGATAAGATTGCTGTACGTCGATACTACGAATTGTTGGTACGTTGCTTGCTCGGACGTATGAAGTTGTTGATAATTTTGTTATGCCGTCGATCAGTCTTCGGTTTTTGATGTCAACGATGAGTTGGTGGTGTTTGAGAAAATCAGCCCCGATGATAGGTTTGCTGACTTCCGCAACGACGAACTTCCACTTGAACGGACGGCGAAGATTTAAGTCGAGTGTCAATGTTTTTTCGCCGAATGTTGGAATGACAGTATTGTTTGCAGCGTAGAGTTGAAATTTGAGTGGTTTTGACGATTCTCCTTTGTTCCGAGGTAGGACGGATACGTTTGCGCCGGTGTCGATTAAAAACGTTAGTTTTGACGTTTTATCGGTAACGAATAGGCGGTATGAGTTTTCAGATACTACGCTGGGTTCCGCCTCAGCCAGCGCAGGCTCTAGTTTTCCGACTGATTGTTTCGTGGTTTGTATGAACACGGCATGGTGCAACGTCTTGCTTCATCACCAAAACGACTGTGGTAATAGCAGTATGGTGACGGTGATTGACTGCGTGATCTGTTATTATCACGACTCGTAGAACGGTTGCGACGGACGTGTTGGTATTGTTGTTGATGGTTGTAGTGCTCGTTGGATTGCGGATTTTGTCTTTGTGACGACTTAAAAGCGGCAAACTCAAGAGACAATTTTCGTAATTCTTCTGCCAGGAACTGAATATCTATTTGGCCGCGAGACGTGGATGCTGATGATGTCGATACGGCCGAAACTTGCGTAATTGTATCTTCGATCATCTTGTCGGCAAGTAGAGCAAGCTCATCGAGTGCAGTCTGAGTTTTGAATGTTTCACTGATGGTGAGAACGGATCGGATATGCGCTGGTAAATGGTTAGACCACATGAGACGTAACGTGGAATCGGGAACTTTATCGCGTGCTAGACTTTTCATGCGTCGAAGTAGCTGGGACGGCTTCTGATCGCCGAGTTCCGTGTCGGACAGCAACTTCTGCAACTGACGATTGTCTGATTCTTCATAGACGGTGATGAGTCGTTCTTTTAATGCTGTGTACATATCCGCTTCTGGAGGGCTGTATAAGAGGTCGCTAATCTGTTCGATGTCCATCTTGTCGAGCTGAGCAATCACCATCTGGGCTAGCTGGGCTTGGCTACGGTTTAAATCGCTTGTTGCGGCTTCAAAGGTGAGAAACCATAGTCGAACCTTGTCGCGCCAAAAAGATGGGATTCGCAATGGCAAGGTGATACCGGCGACTTCTTGCTGAAACTTTCTCGTGGTCGTATTTTCCTCTGCTTGATTCTGCATTTTGCGCTTGTTGCTGTTCTTATGTAGGGGTCACCACTTTAGGGATCCTTCGTACTGTGGTGGTTATGGAGATTTTTGTGTGATTATTGAAACGCCGGTGGTGTGATTCGTACCGCGTGTTCACAGTGAATGTTATTTATTACTAAAAGTTCCGTTATATATACACAACTAGCCTAATCTTCGTTTGACTTCGGCAGGAACTCGGGTCGCTTCGGCAGGCGGCGCGTCGCACGTGGTGTTTAGGATCGGAGAGTCCTGTTTGTTTATTGCGCTGGGAAAGTTCGGCTGGTCTTTGAGCTATTGGGTCGTAAACTGCAATTGTTCTTTTCGGCGTATTTATTCTTTTGTTTCAATGGTGGGAAGCGTAGACGATGCAACGGTGAAATATTCCTTTTATTGCTGTGCGTAGTAAAATTGTATTGTTGTTAAAACTGCATTTTATATTTGTTTATCTTCTGGTGTTATGGGAACGAAATATCGTGGGAAAGGACTGTAGTAGCGTAGCTACAAAGGCATTGTACTGTTCCTCCCAAAAAATAAAACTTTCCGGGCATTAGAGAAACTTCTGCCTATCGAAATCTTTTCCTTCCCGTGGGAAACTGATGCCGATAGCTAATATACTTTATTATCCAATTAGGCGCGACGCATCCTGCACTGCGGCCCAGTTTCTCACATGGTGAACACATTGCTTGCATCTTGGCATATGAGTGGGTACATATTGGATGTAGCGTAACCAAGTGTTAATATTTCCCGGACTGTTTATAGGCCATCAGATAATGATTAGAGAGCGAGCCCAGTAATGCTAGCTAGTAGCTAGTTTTAAAGTGATCACAATGTATCCTATTGAATAAAACAAATTTTGAATGAAGTAGTCTATGTATTGACCAAATCTATCTATGAAGTGAACAGAGAAAAATATTGAGCATTTTTGATCCTAGAAATCCTACTAATAAACTGAAGTTTGTGAGTATGAATGTATTAATTCCTGAACTTAATTAAAAGACATTGCTGTTGTGAAATGTGTATTTCTTGGTAGACATCATACAACAAGTGAAGTATATTTGACCTACCCACTTTGTGCACATTATTTCCTAATAATGCAGACAAGTACCATAGCTAATATATGACAGAATGTATGGACATTTGTAACTCTTTCACGCAAAAAATACTGAAAGGTTTGAGTAAAATTTGGAATGGTCATAGGTTATAACTTGGATTAACACATAAGCTACTTTTTATCCAGGAAAAAGGTTTATTTATTTATTTATTTTGGTAATAGACAAGCAGCCTGAGGCTGATGTGCCTATATCATGCTGTGTTGAGTTATAGAAATGTTCAAAAGTGCAGAGAAAAGTTAATTCTGTAGCAAGGAAGCATTGTTTGTTCGCACCACTTGTCCAGTCTGTTTTTAAAGGAATTCACTGAAGGTGCCGACACAACGTTTTCTGGTAGTCTATTCCAGTTGTGCACCACTCTTAGAAGGTTCTTGCAGGATAACGGGAGACGCGGGTGAAATTACAGGGTGCAGCAAGTAATTTACAATAATTTAAAATGTTGATGGCTCAGTAGTTGCAATGCGCAGGTTGCAGGTTCAAATCCTACACTGAGTTTCGAGGCCCGCACTATGTGATTAGAAATCTGAATTTCAGTATGTGTTGCATACTAAGGTTCTATAGCCAATACAGAGTGTAATTTTATTCTATGGTATAAATATATACAATGTTTAATACATAGGCCATTAAAAGCAGAATGAAAGTGACAAGTGACAAGCTGGTTTGCATGATAAGATGATATTGTAATTTGCTGTCCACCCTGTGTAGTTAGGAGGCACCATTTAATTATTGTAATGTAACAGCCGAGATTACGAGATCAAGTTAAAAATAACAGCCATTATTCCTTTTAAGAGTGAAGACTAGATAAATAAACATATCTGAAAGCAAAATGATTTCCTTCTAAAAAAATGTATTATTGAAAAGCAAAGTGTTTTTTGAATCATTCAATGTTCAATCAATCAATCAATCATTTATTTGCAAGAATACATAATATACATCATAATAAGATCTTAAATTAAAATTTGGTAAAGTATTCAGCCTGCATGCAGACGTGCAAATGGTAACAAATATTTTTGCTCGAACAATGCTCTATAAATTCTTTTACACTATAAAAACAATATGTTAAAAGCCAGTCACTTAATTTTTTTTTAAATTGAAATCCTTCTTCAAGTTTAATATTACATGGTACATTATAAATATAAATACACATGTTAAATACATTTTTTTTATAAATATCTTTCTTAAAAGGAGGTTGATATAATAAATTATTGAATTTAGTTCTTTTTTGTCAGGTAAAAATATCGCTGCGTTTCTGAAAATATTCCGGATGAGCTTTAGTAAAAAGACAAATATCTCTGATATAGATGCACGGCATGTTATCCAGTTGAGTATAAATAAGAAAGACTTGATAATACTCTATGTAAATTAAAAAATACACTGAATACATCCAGAAGAGTATATTAAATTGATACTTAGTCACAAGAATTACAGGAAACTAAAAAAAAATACATCAATTAAAAAATATGTACTGTACACAATAACTTACAAAACTTATTATCTGTTTGCGGGACCTCTAATTTTTACCTAGTAGTTTATGTAAGTCATAAAAAAGCAATAGGATTTCTGTTTGCAGAATCTCTAATTTTTACCTTGGTAGGTAATAAAAAAAAACAATAGCTGTTTCCCAAGTTTCGTTTACAAATTTGCGTAAAACAAAGTAGCTGAGAAATTACCTGTTTCATATCATTGTAGCAAACCAAAGAGATTAGTCATCAAAACCTAACTATCTTGAGCAATAATGTGATCGCTATCTCTAGAAAAAGTTGCACTCTACTCAAAGAGGTTGTTTGTAAACGAGGTCGACGAGACGAAAAAGTTTGCAATCCCAGTAAGCAAATAAGGCAAAAACAAGTGTATAAAATAACATTAACCGCCCATTCAAATTTTGTAACTGATCAGAAAAAATAACATGGTTGTGTATAACTCATACAATAAAAATTCACTCTGTCACTATACTCACATATTGATCAACGGCAGCGGCCAGCGACTCATGCGGAAGTTGTGACAAATAACTTCACCAAAAGTTAATTCACAAAATAAAACCAAAACTTCGAGATGACTAATTAGTTGCAAAAATATTTGCAACGCTAAACTATCACACAATATCACAGTGTCTCACAACGAACGATTACATTACAGTGTTTTAAATTAGTTCAGTGTAATGTAAGTAAACAAAAGACGATGATAAATGAAAGAAAAAGTTTATGTAAACAAACACATGACACACCGAACAGAACCAAACCGACGAAACATCAAATCAAACTGGCCATTTGCAGTTTGCTGACTCGTCTCTGTGGTTTGCGTCAGTGGCCACAACAACAAGCCACAGAATAAATTGGCTACTTCGTTCGTAATGCTGATTGGCTGACGGATTCGATCCCTGAAAAAAAAACTGCTGTCAAGTGTCAGTGCATTAAATGGAGTTGCCATACTTAAAGAAAATGTACAAATTGATGGAATATTATGGTCATTTCAGCAAAATTCTATTGATTGTAGAATAATGAGAGTATAATGCTAGATAAATTAGTACAAATTGTAAATTCAAATGCATTAGCAATATTATCAATACCCTCCATAGAGAAGCAAATGAAGCATTTCACCTTGTTTGCATTGTCTATGGTAATATTAACACAAATAATCACATATACCTTTACGTACACTTTACTCTAAAATATTTTTCCCGTAATTAAAAAATATGGTATATAGCCATTTAAGTGGGAAATGGAAGGAATAAGAATGGGCAACCCTATTTTGACATCCAGTTGAACTTCAAAAAAAATTACATAGATTAAAAATAACAGAATATGGCAACGCCGACTGATAAAAACCGAGCAAAATTAAATTAAGTACATTAGAAAAAGACGCAGCTATAATAGACAGGAACAAAACATATTGTAAATGTTTTGATTTGTTTCGTTCGGGATTGTTAGATAAATACACTGAAGCAGACTTAGACAATATTTTCGTCTCTAGCTGTAGGATATGAGCTAAACTATCTTTATTAAATATTTTCAGCTTATTTCTTACGAATACCAAAAAAATACCCGCGCCTTTACAAATTAGGCGAGCAAAATAGCTCGGTGATCCATACTAATATCTTAAAGAGGTAAAGTTTGTGAGGTTGTAATCTATGGATCTACTGAGCCAATTTCAAAAATACTTTCCCCATTAGAATGCTACATTTTCCATGAATAACATAGGCTATATCTTACTGTACAAAGCTCGTGCGAAGCCGGTGCGGGCCGCTAATGTTAAACATACATACCCTTTTTTTTATTATGGCGTCACACGATTAGTGTATTTGCCAGTGTCAAGTATAAAATATTTCAAACTCAGAGAGTTCATTAAGTTTAAATGATGATGATGATGATGATGAGATGATGGGATGAGGAATGAGAATAGTGTATAAGTAAAGTAGTGGCGCTTTACTTAAACTTTACACGGACTTTTTTCGAGCAACTAGAAAAGTCACTTTCTCAACTTTATTTCAATTTCCCACACTCGTACACATTAACGAACACATAATGGTTAATAATCCACCAATATTACACATTATCACTCGAAGAAACACAAGTTTTGGAAATAAAAACAAAATTTTCACGTTGACAATTCGATTGCCGCCAAAAAAGTCCCCTACACTCCTACACATACCTTGTAGTGATTTATTATTTCGACAGGCACTTTTCCATAGAGCATTTTATTCATACCGGATCTTTTTTACACACTAGAAATAATATTTAGCTTAAAATATACTTGTAGTACATAACATAGCATAGTTAGTACATGTTGAATTAACAAATTCAGGAACTATTTTTAATTCTTCCAATCTAGACAAACGGCGGAATATAATAAATATAATCGGTAGGTATAGGTACTTTCTTATATATGGTGGACTAGTTGCACCCCGCGGTTTCACCCGCGTCTTCCCATTATCCCGCAGGAACTATTTTTCGGGATAAAAAGTAGCCTATGTGTTAATTCAGGGTATAAGCTATCTCCATTCCAAATTTCACTCAAATCCGTTCTGTAGTTATTGCGTGAAAGAGCAACAGAAATACATTGGTACAGACATACTACTCACAAACTTACGTGTGTATAGTACTAGGATATTCCGCCGACCGCCGATGAAACCTTTGAAGCGATGAGATGAGATTAACCTTTTGGTGAAGGAAAACATCGTGATGAACGGTGACTTGTGGTCAAAGAAAATAGCCATTCTTGAATTATAAATGGTGTAACCAACCCGAAATTGTTTTATATACTTACACGATGATAACAAGACAATACATAGTCAATAGTCAATTTTTATATATTCAATAGGATACTTTGTGATCATTTTAAAACGTCAAACTTAAAACTAGCTACGCCTGTTCCAACCTCCTTACGCCGGCAAAAGAACAGGAAAGAAACGCCCGGCAGGTAATTTTTTTGGCGCGGTCACATTGACAATTTTATTCTTATTACTAATTGATTGAATTGGAGCAAGTTCACTAAAATCCCAAGCTTTTTTTTGTCATCTAATACTTGTAAAAAAAAGGGACAAAATTACATTATCGGTAATAAATAATAATTGCTTAGTTAGAATACGATTACCATGTTTAAAAGCTATTGTGATGTATAAAAGCCGAATTCCCTCGGAAAAGTTTCATTCTGTCTGAAGCTTTCTCTTAGCAATATGGCATTTTGTGTGGTAATACGTCTTTCTCTTGCTGTGATCATTCTGTAAGTACATAATTAGTACATTACTGCAACGGCCGTAAACGTAGGCATTATGGAAGAAGGTGTAAATGTGGGCCGAGGCAAAGCCGAGGCACACATACCTGAGTCCATCAATGCCTAGTTGTGGCCAAGGCTTGTATAGTACTTTTCTTAATAAATGCGCGGAAATTAAAACTAAGTAAGTAGTACCTAGGCAGAACTTTTCTCTTTCGAATTTGGCAGTAACAAATTTATATTACGGATCTTGCCGCCTCTTGAATTTCAGGTGGCGTTAAAGTAAGATCACACTTCACTCATTGTCTTCACTTGAACTCATTTTGTCAAATACAATTAGTTTTCAAAACCAATGACGAACAACGAACAACAAAAAAAATTCCCGCGTTCTATTGATCGATTGTTTTTTTTTCAACAAACAGGTTTCTATGTGCAAGCCGGTTCGGAATTTAAATGAAACCTTTGATCAGTTACCTCCTTGGTTCCCATTTTCGGAGTAAAAATCGTTCCATTTTTAAATAATACGAACGATATGAGTTTAACATGTAATTTATTTGGTCGCTAAACACGACATATATGAGTTTTCTATGTAATTTATTTGGCCGCTAAACACGACAGATATGGTTTTTCATACAAATTTTGCCGGCCGCTGTTCGCATATATTTGGGCAGTGCAGCAAGTTTGATTTATCTCGAAGAAGGTTGTCAAAATAATACTCTTATTTCCAAGCATGTTTGAGAAAATATATTTATCTATAATTATTGTATAAAAATCAACTGCTATTTGTTTTTATTTGATAGTCTTCCTAAAACTCGAGAACGGCTGGACCGATTTGGCTAATTTGGTCTTGAAATTTTCGTGGAGGTCTAGGAAAGGTTTAAAAGGTGAGAAAAATTAGAATAATTGACGGGAAAACCTTAAAAATAGCGCTTTCCTTTTTCCCATATAAACGTTTTCTGAATAAAATGTAGAGTCAATTTGAACTTTATTGCTATCCAATAAAGTTGATTGATTTTTCGATTGAGGCAGTACGAAGTCTGCCGGGTCAGCTAGTATATAATTATAAAATATAATATACATACCTGTGAGTATAATATAATATGCCTGTGAGTATAAAAACACTAAACGCTATGCGCCATATTTGGATGCAAAAAAAGTTAGATATTTTCCTATTGGTGTTTTTTTTTTGTGTTATGGCGTCACACGATTAGTGTATTTGCCAGTGTCAACTATAAAATATTTCAAACTCAGAGAGTTGAATCAAGTATTAATGATGATGATGATGATGAGATGAAGGGATGAGGATAGTGTTTAAGTAAAGTAGTGGCGCTTTACTTAAACTTTACACGGACTTTTCGGAGCAACTCGAAAAGTCACTTTCACAACTTTATTTCAATTTCCCACACTCGTACACATTAACGAACACATAATGGTTAATAGTCCACCAATATTACACATTATCACTCGAAGAAACACAAGTTTTGGAAATAAAAACAAAATTTTCACGTTGACAATTCGATTGCCGCCAAAAAAGTCATTTGCATTCCATAAAATTAAACAAAGTTTGACAGGTTTAAAAGTAGGGCTGTCCTTTTTAACTTTAGTGGTTAGAAAAAGACAGCAATGAGTATTAATAGACCTGTCAAACTTAGTTTAGTTTTAGAGAATGCAAAACCGAAACGACACCATTAACTTCGTTACTAAAACCTAACCCCCCCGTGACCAAGCGTGGTATTTTGAACACCCTCCCCCCCCTTCCTTGAATGGGTCACGTAATATGGGTACAGTCAACGACAATAGTAGCTCAACATTAACACAATTTCCGATTACCGGCATCATCTTGAACACCTACCTTTGACCACATCACCACTTAAAATCAGGTATGTTATGTTGTGGTCGGAGCGCTACCTTGTAAAATGTAAAAAAAACCCACGCTACTTTTGTTGCTGACTGTACAATCCTAGAAACGTGTACCTCTATGTACTTATTTACAATTTTCTTTGCTTCAGAATGGCTCACGAAACCAAAGGCTTCGAGGAGGAATATCAACCTTATCAGCTACCATATGGATTCTACATGCCAAAGTTTGCGGCAGATTCAAGGCCATTCAAATCGCCCCCGCCACAGGCTAAGGAAACCGCTAACTTTCCTCGGCCACCTTTTATTCGCCACCACCGTGCAAATGAGTAAGTAAACCTATTATTCCCCCTTTTAAAACACTTTTATTAGCTTCACCTTGTAACTAACTAACTAACAATGTAATCAAATCTTAGGCCCTATTCAGTGCGACGCGGACTAGGTTTTGCGTCCGCCGCGGATGAATTTGTCGTTCAGTGCGATGCGGATCGTGATCGAGTCGTACTTCTTGTATAACCCTCTCGGTTTGCACATTACTTTACATCCGCTCCGCGCGACTGTCCGCCGAGCACTGAACAAATGCATTAGAACCAAGCACCGTCCGCCCGCGGACATCCGCGGCCCGGAGGAGCGGCGCGGAGCGATTTCGACCGCGCGCGGATAGCTCTCCGCGACACGGACAGCTCCGCGTCTCTCTGAACGCGCTGTAAGGTTTCATACATTTTACCGTCCGTCGCGGACGTCCGCGTAGGTCATCCGCGTCGCACTAAATAGGGCCTAAGAAGTCAATTTTAACCTACTTCTATTTGACGTATCGACTTGAAACTTTGTATGTATATATGTGATCCTGATGACAATGCAATAATTTGGTATCATCGACCTGATCTGATGACGGAGCCAGGAGATGGATAGTGGAACTCTTCAATGGCTACTAGTAAACCCATCGAGTTTGGGCTCATTTGATTCGTTTTGACGAGTCCAATACATTGGGCTTGGTTACGAGAGTCTGATGATGAAGCCAGAAGGAGGATAGAGGAACTTTTCAGTGGCTACTAGGAAACCCCTCGAGTTTGGCTTTATTTGATTCGTTTTGACGTGTCCAATAGGTTTCATTAAAAAGTAAAAACCGACCAGCCGTTTTTGAATTTTTTGAAGAAGAAGAAGATTAGCTGTTCCCCGCGGTTTCACCTACGTGGAAAAAAATATCGCAATAAAAAGTGTCCAATGTCCTTCTCCAGGATTCGAACTATAATTATATTCACACCGAATAAACAATCAAAGTTATGTACTATCGCATTATTAATATTAGTATGGATTTGTGAAACAACTTGAAGAATCCCATGCACACTTTCTAACCCTATTTCACTCCCTTCCAGATTGCTTTTTGAGACAAAAGATGGCTTACGTTTTTTCTCAAGATATACGCCCGATAATCGATCCTGATCCGTTAACCGCGGTTTTCGATCGATATGTCATGTCATAATATGTCATTTTATTAGTAACTAGCTGTTCCATGCGGTTTCACCCGCGTGGGCTACAGTTTATCGCGATAAAAGGTATCTTATGTCCCTTCCCCTGGGCTCAAATTATCTATAAACCAAATTTCATATAAATCGGTTCTGTAGTTTAGGCGCGAAAGCGTATATATTCCGTATACTCCAAAATTATTCCCGCACTTCGGTGCCCCCTCACCGCGTTACCTGCTGTAGGTACCCATTATCATATTTTAATTCTAAGTTAATTTTTCTTGGACCGCACGTTTGAATTGCGCAGCTAGAGGTCTTCCTGGTCCGCGACCGCACTTTACCTATTTCATAGATTCTCCCGGTGCCCCCCCCCCCCCCCCTCACTTCACCGCGTTTCCCGCTGCGCTGCGGTGCGGCGGTTTTATTTTTCTACTACTACTTACATTTTTAAACTCGTGATATCTTTCGAATGGAATGTCCGAATTGAATGATTTAAAAAGTTATATAAAGGCATTGAAGCAGTTTTGAATAAGAAGTAATTTATTTTGATAAGGATTAATACCAAGATACAAATAATGAGCCTTTTCTAGCAGCGGCATTAAAAATTAAAATTTTAAAATAAAATATCACTTATTGTGGCATTACTATAATAGTTAGACATATGCTTTCGCGGATTTTTTTGTAGATCTTAATGAGACCTACAAACCCGTAATACATTACTTTGTTCTAGTGTCAATAGTTTTGGCAGCGCACGCAAAAATAGATTTTCGATTTCACACCTTGGGTTGCAAAATTGCAATTTTCTTACGGATCTCTAATTTTTTTGGAAATAAAATATAGCCTATAGCCTTCCTCGATAAATGGGCTATAAGAATTTTTCAAATCGGATCAGTAGTTCCTGAGATTAGCGCGTTCAAACAAACAAACAAACAAACAAACAAACTCTGCAGCTTTATAATATTATAGTATATAGTATAGATATAGATGTGTCAAGTTCTAGTACTAAAATGACATATCATATTATGAAATGACATTTCGATCCAAAACCGCGGATAACGGATCAGGATCGATTATTAATTTCGGGCGATAATCTATCCCCTTGCCAAATTACTTACATTACGATCAGTGCAGTCGTTTAGTCGTAATTTTCGTCATCATAATCTATCACAATTTCCTTTTCTCCAGAATGGCTGACGAAACTAATGGCAAGATTGATAGAAGATTCGAAAATGTTTATAAGGCACCCGGTAATGACGAGCAGATGTCTGTACCGGAAGAAGGAGATGTTATGGCAGGACCAGCTACTTCAAATAAGGCACTTCTTACAGTTTATTGTGCCCCGCAAAGTCCATATTGGTAAGTAAAGGCGTCATCATCATCATCGTTGTAGTATTTGTACAAGTATCTTTACAATAGATGAAATGAGTATATTAAAGGAAGTATGAAAGTAGCACAGATAACTTGAAAGGGAATCGTTTGGCTTGGTATGGACATGTTATGATGATAGTCATATTACAAAAAAATATATAGTTTAAAAAGACTAAAAAAAACACTTTAAAAAGGCACTGAAAAATATAAAATAATTAAATTTACTTGTATTAGTTACGATATAATGGTTAATTCAAAAAGTGTGGAGCGCTTTTTGGTTGTGTGTACTTTTATTTACCCAGTAAAAGAAGCGCTTCATACTTTTTGAATTAACCATTATATCGTAAGTAATACAAGTAAATTTAATTATTTTATATTTTTCAGTCCGTTTTTAAAGTGTTTTTTTTTAGTCTTTTTAAACTATATACAGTGTAAACTCTATATAGCGACACTGAAGGGACTGTGCATTTTATGGCGTTATAGAGAGTTGTCGTTAAATGGAGAGAAGAAACATCAGAATTAGAAAAAGAAAAAGTTTATTTCCGACTATTGTTAGTAGTTATGTGCATAAAAAGTGTTTTAAAAAAGAATGTTACTTGAACGCTATTGCGTATAGTCTGTTATTTTTGTCTGAAGTCTTTTGCTGCACCAGTAATTTTGTTGTATTTTTTTACTTATTTTATTCATATTTAGCAATATTGAGGCATCTTGGTTATAAAGGAAGTATTTTTCCAATAATTTAGCTGCTTCCAGAGCTTCTTTAATGTAAAACTTTTTCGTCAATACACAGTGATTTTCTTTTATTAGCCATGTTTACAGTTTGAAAGTTTGTTAGCAACTAAGAATATGATAAGGTATAGATAATACATGACTCCTACTTATGAGTCATGGTCAACAACAGTCTACACGTACAAGCAATCCCAATTTGTAAACAAAAGAACGAATTTCTTAGAAAGTTCGGTATGCATGATGCCGACAGTCGAGTTTATTGCGGGCTAGGATAATAAAGCGACAATAGATCGTACACAGCCTCGCAGTTTTTACTAATTTTAGCAACTTAAAAGGTACTTTTTATTACTCAATTGTTGTCGTTATTGAGAGTGGGTGTAATGCTATGTAGAGTGAAACATTGTATGAAAGACAAGCTAAACCAACCAAAGCCAATTGATTTCGACGCTTAAGGGAGTTTGTCGTTAAATAGAGTGACGTTACATGGAGTTTACACTGTATTTTTATTTTTTTTACTTTTTAGTCTTTTGTTACCAAGTTTAATTTAGACTCATCAAGACGAATCATATGAGCCCAAACACGAGGGGTTTACTAGTAGCCACTGCAGAGATCCTCTACCCACCTTTCGGTTCCATCATCAGACCCTCGTCACCAAGTTCAATGTATTGGGCTCATGAAGACAAATCATATGAGCCCAAACACGAGGAGTTTACTAGCAGCCACTGCAGAGATGCCCTACCCACCTTCCGGCTGCATCATCAGATCAGGTCGATGATACCAAATTATTGCATTGTCACCGAGATTACATACACATACAAAGTTTCAAGTCGATACGACAATTAGAAGTGGGTGAAAATTGGCTTCTAAGATTTGATTACATTGTTAGTTAGTTAGTTAGTTAGTTAGTTACAAGTCAAGCTAATAAAAGTGTTTTAATAAAAAGTGTTTTAAAAAGTGATGAATATGAATGTTGATGGATGGAAGGGAAGAGGAAGACCAAAGAAAAGATGGATGGATTGTGTAAGGGTTGATATGATATTAAACGTCATTCCAAAATTTCGGTAAACTTGCACTTTTTGTCTAATTTTCCGTACTAATATAAGATCTAACTTACCAACATTTAACTTACGAACGTTTATAAAACCGGCCCTTAATGTAACTTTTCAACGGACTATAGGTCTATCCTACTAATAAGTTTGTATTTTAAACGTGAAAGTTTGTGAGTGTGGATGGATGGATGGATGTTTGTAACTCTTTCACGCAAAAACTACTGAACGGATCGAAATGAAATTTGGAATGGAACTGGCTTATACCCTGGATATAGGCTAATTTTTATCCCGGAAAAAGGTTCCTGCGGGATAACGGAAAGATGCGGGTGGCCGTGGGGTGCTATTACTAGGTAATATGCGTCTCCCACGTTTGCCGAAGGGCTTGAACGCGCAAAAAGCTACTCAGTGTACTTTCCAGCAAACAAAACGACAAATCACACGGAGAAAAATGACCTTCCGAAATAACGTTTTCCTTCTGAGTCAAAAGGGAAGGATTTGTGATTCAGAAGGAAAACTTATGTAAGATAAGGAAGGAATCGGTCTTGGGAGGTAAAGAATCAGAAGGAAAGTCAGATTTTTTTTCTCAGTGCAAATCCCACTGACGACAACAGTGACGCGGCTAACGACAACAGTGACGCGGGCAACGATACGGCGCAGCAACGAAACGAGTTGCCAAAACGGGTACGTAAACATTCAATTACACGGAGAAAAAGACCTTCCGAAATACCGTTTTCCTTCTGAGTCACAAGGGAAGGAATTGTGATTCAGAAGGAAAACTAAGGTAAAATAAGGACGGAATCGGTCTTGGAAGGTAAGACTCAGAAGGAAAGTCAGATTATTTTTCTCAGTGTATTATTGTAACTGAAGCAAGACTTTAGTAAGTAAATATCATCATCATCACCCTTTCACTTTCACGTTCCCACTGCTGGGACTCTGGCCTTCTCAGAGAGAGAGTATGGGCCGTAATCTACCACGCTGGCCCAGTGCGGGTTGGTAGATGTCGCATGCCCATGGATGTTGCAGTTCTTGGACATGCCGGTTTCCTCACGGTGTCTTCCTTCACCGTTTTAAGCGATGGCAAATCCGGGTGCGGGCCGAGAGGATTCGAACTTGGTGTTGGCGTCTTGTAAGTCTCATGCGTTACCGTTCGGCCACCATCGCTCTCCTAAGTAAATATAATTATAATTATATAAAAGTTGGTAGGTACTTGCAACAAAGACAAATACTGGACAAGGCAAAGATTTCAAATGTCAATAATTTTGTTGATTGATTTATCAATGCTACCTAAAATATTTTATCCGTTCAATTTGATTCATTAAAATATTCATTCCTTTTAAGACATAAAAAGACTTTGCAAAAATTGAAAAAAAGTATGTAGCACTAGTGCGATAATTAAAATGAGAAAACACGCGTGCATAATAAGCTGAATTTAGAAACTAACAGCCTCACTTGAGAGCCAGTTCCCACACTGAGAAAAAAATCTGACTTTCCTTCTGAGTCTTTACCTTCCAAGACCGATTCCTTCCTTATTTTACCTTAGTTTTTATTTCTGAATTACAATTAAAAATTAAAAAAAAAATTAAATTAAAAATTTGAATTACAAAGGGAAGGACCCTTTTGACTCAGAAGGAAAACGGTATTTTGGAAGGTCTTTTTTCTCCGTGCAGTCCAGGTGTAGCGTGACGCCATCTTCGACCACATCGTCACGACTTGTGGTCAAACGCTACCCTGTAAATAGTAAAATAAATAAATAACTAAATGCATGGCCATAAATGTCAATTTTACGAGCAAGTGTGTTGAAAACAATATTTTATCTAAAGCATAAATAAAAAAATTGGTCGAGGTCGAGTTGCCGCTTTCCCGCCTTTTTTGTTTCTTTTTCTGTGGCATTCTACCAGCCAGTATTAGTTGAGATATGGCTCGTATATTTTTTTATTTTTTTGACAGCGGGTAGGTAACACTGATTCCCAGGGACAATAGTCAATAGTCAATTTTTATTTATTCAATAGGATACATTGTGATCACTTTAAAACGTCAAACTTAAAACTAGCTACGCCTGTTCCAACCTCCTTACGCCGGCAAAAGAACAGCAAGAAACGCCCGGCAGGTAATTTTTTTGGCGCGATCACAATGACAATTTTATTCTTATTACTAATTGATTGAATTGGAGCAAGTTCACTAAAATCCCAAGCTTTTTTTTGTCATCTAATGGTCCGACATTTTTTAATTAGCTTTAATAATAAGATTTCTCTTGTTTGGTTGTACACATTGGGATATGGGAACATGAATATTAATGAGTTGCGGAATCACAACCAAAGCAGACCAGATCCCACAAGCAGCACCCGTTCACGAGTTGACGCATGTGAAAGCTATCGCTCTCCTCGGACGAGAAGTCAAACTCATCCCTCTAAGATAACTTCAGCCGTAATTTCCAAGTAATGTAAAATATCTTATTGTTTCAGGTACTATGGTCCGAGAAAAAAAGCGTTGCTAACAATCCTCGTTGGCACTGCCGTCCGGTGTGTAAATATTATTAATAATTATTATTTAAACCAATTTATTAATTAGGTAACAAGATGATCTCTCAAAGGCAATCGATGGATAAATGGCTATTATTGTGGTACTTGTGTATTGAAATGTATAACAATAAAATAAAAAAAAAGTGAATTTATGTTGCTACATTTTAGTAAGTATTAGGTCAGGTGACTTGTGAGCAAATGCTACCCTGTAAATCTTAATATATATAAATCTCGTGTCACAATGTTTGTCCTCAATGGACTCCTAAACCACTTAACCGATTATAATAAAATTCGCACACCATGTGCAGTTCGATCCAACTTGAGAGATAGGATAGTTTAAATCTCAAATTATAGTCGCAATTTTAATTTATTGCTAATTATTTGTCTGTTATTATTTGACAGTCACAATTATCTGTTAACTCCAAATGATTCTAACAGATGTCGATACCTTTCGACTGGGTTGAGTAAGTAATCAATAGATGGCGCTGCTATGGTAAATCTACGAACGTGTCTTATAAGCTACATTTTAACAGCATAATTACCACGTGTTGTTGACGGTATAAAATTAATTAAATTTATTTTGATGTTCTCTTATTGTTCCTCTTAGATTGTTTACTATCTATACTAATATTATAAAGCTGCAGAGTTTGTTTGTTTGTTTGTTTGTTTGTTTGTTTGTTTGAACGCGCTAATCTCAGGAACTACTGGTCCGATTTGAAAAATTCTTTCAGTGTTAGATAGTCCATTTATCGAGGAAGGCTATAGGCTATATTTTATTTCCACAAAAATTAGGGATCCGTAAGAAAATTGTTATTTTGCAACCCAAGGTGTGAAATCGAAAACCTATTTTTGCGTGCGCTGCAAAAACTATTGACACTAGAACAAAATAATGTATTACGGGTTTGTAGGTCTCATTTAGATCTACAAAAAAGTCCGCGAGAGCATATGTCTAACTATTATAGTTATGCCACAATAAGTGATCTTTTATTTAAAAAAAATAATTTTTAATGCCGCCGCTAGAAAAGGCTCTTTATTTGTATCTTGGTATTAATCCTTATAAAAATAAATTACTTCTTATTCAAAACTGCTTCAATGCCTTTATATAACTTTTTGAATTATTCAATTCGGACATTCCATTCGAAAGATATCACGAGTAATGTAAGTAGTAGTAGAAAAATAAAACCGCCGCACCGCAGCGCAGCGGGAAACGCGGTGAGGTGAGGGGGGTACCGGGAAAATCTATGAAATAGGTAAAGTGCGGTCGCGGACCAGAAAGACCTTTAACTGCGTGGTTATATATATAGGATAATGGGTACCTACAGCAGGTAACGCGTTGAGGGGGCACCGAAGTGCGGGAATAATTTTGGAGTATCTATACAAATATTATAAAGCTGCAGAGTTTGTTTGTTTGTTTGTTTGTTTGTTTGTTTGTTTGTTTGAACGCGCTAATCTCAGGAACTACTGATCCGATTTGAAAAATTCTTTTAGTGTTAGATAGCCCATTTATCGAGGAAGGCTATAGGCTATATTTTATTTCCAAAAAAATTAGGGATCCGTAAGAAAATTGCAATTTTGCAACCCAAGGTGTGAAATCGAAAATCTATTTTTGCGTGCGCTGCCAAAACTATTGACACTAGAACAAAGTAATGTATTACGGGTTTGTAGGTCTCATTAAGATCTACAAAAAAGTCCGCGAGAGCATATGTCTAACTATTATAGTAATGCCTCAATAAGTGATCTTTTATTTTAAAATTTTAATTTTTAATGCCGCTGCTAGAAAAGGCTCATTATTTGTATCTTGGTATTAATCCTTATCAAAATAAATTACTTCTTATTCAAAACTGCTTCAATGCCTTTATATAACTTTTTAAATCATTCAATTCGGACATTCCATTCGAAAGATATCACGAGTTTAAAAATGTAAGTAGTAGTAGAAAAATAAAACCGCCGCACCGCAGCGCAGCGGGAAACGCGGTGAGTGAGGGGGGGCACCGGGAGAGTCTATGAAATAGCTAAAGTGCGGTCGCGGACCAGGAAGACCTCTAGCTGCGCAATTCAAACGTGCGGTCCAAGAAAAAATAACTTAGAATTAAAATATGATAATGGGTACCTACAGCAGGTAACGCGGTGAGGGGGCACCGAAGTGCGGGAATAATTTTGGAGTATACGGAATATAATTATACGCTTTCGCGCCTAAACTACTGAACCGATTTATATGAAATTTGGTTTATAGATAATTTGAGCCCCGGGGAAGGGACATAAGATACCTTTTATCGCGATAAACTGTAGCCCACGCGGGTGAAACCGCATGGAACAGCTAGTACGGAATATATACGCTATCGCACCTAAACTACTGAACCGATTTAAATGAAATTTGGTATAGAGATAATTTGAACCCCGGGGAAGGATACTTTTTATCGCGATAAACTGTAGCCCACGCGGGTGAAACCGCAGGGAACAGCTAGTATATTATAAAGCTGCAGAGTTTGTTTGTTTGTTTGAACGCGCTAATCTCAGGAACTACTGATCCGATTTGAGAAATTCTTTCAGTGTTGGATAGTCCATTTATCGAGGAAGGCTATTGGCTATATTTTATTTCCAAAAAAAATAGGGATCGGTAAGAAAATTGCTATTCTGCAACCCAAGGTGTGAAATCGAAAACCTATTTTTGCGTGCGCTGCGAAAACTATTGACACTAGAACAAAATAATGTATTACGGGTTTGTAGGTCCCATTTAGATTTACAAAAAAGTCCGCGAGAGCGTATGTCTAACTACTATAGTTAAGCCACAATAAGTGATCATTTATTTTAAAAATTTAATTTTTAATGCATCCGCTAGAAAAGGCTCTTTATTTGTATCTTGGTATTAATCCTTATCAAAATAAATTACTTCTTATTCAAAACTGCTTCAATACCTTTATACAGCTTTTTAAATCATTCAATTTGGACATTCCATTCGAAAGATATCACGAGATTAAAAATGTAAGTAGTAGTAGGAAAATAAACCCGCCGCACCACAGCACAGCGGGAAACGCGGTGAGGTGAGGGGGGGGCACCGGGAGAATCTATGAAATAGGTAAAGTGCGGTCGCGGACCAGAAAGACCTTAAAAAAGTCCGAAAAAAATTAACTTAGAATTAAAATAGGATAATGGATACAGCTAACGCGGTGACGGGGCACCGAATTGCGGGAATAATTTTGGAGTATACGGAATAAATGTATACACTTTCGCGCCTAAACTACTGAACCGATTTAAATGAAATTTGGTACAGAGATAATTTGAGCCCCGGGGAAGGGACATAGGATACTTTTTATCGCGATAAACTGTAGCCCACGCGGGTGAAACCGCGAGGAACAGCTAGTAATGTAATATAACAAAAACTTTAGCCACAGCAACGCGTGGCCAGCTAGTTTATCTATATAATTATACGAGTATAAAAATCAATTGCTATTTGTTAGTCTCGCTAAAACTCGAGAACGGCTTTGCCGATTTGACTAATTTTGGTCGTGAAATGTTCGTGGCGGTCTAGGGAAGGAAAAACCTAAAAACATCGCTTTACTTTTTCCCATATTAACGTTTTCTAAATAAAATGTAGAGTAAATTTGAACTTTATTGCTATTCAATAAAGTTTATTGATTTTTTGATTTTTCGATTGAGGCAGTACGAAGTCTGCCGTGTCAGCTAGTATATAAAAAATATTTAATGGGTCGTGTTAGGTTTAGAAGTCACTATTTTACCCCCCTGTTGATACGTGGTGAGGTTCTAAGTTCAAGTTCAAGTTGTATATCTGTAATAAAAAAATTGTTGTTTGTTTTCAAATAAATAAATAAATTTTGAATTTCATATCTTGTCCATTTTTCCTTCTAAATAAACAAGGTGGCACAACGACTCAAAGTGTTGAAGAAAAGACGCCACCTCTCTATCTTCCTCATTCTCTCTCTCTCTCTCTCTTTAATGAGTAAGTTAAAGAAATAAATAAAATATATAACTGCTCGAGCGTTTAATAAATCAACAAATTCAGTAATGTATGTACATAGCAACATTAACAAGAACATTCATAAACTAACAAAGGGCAGTGCTATTATCATACTTAATTATTATTATTCTAAAATTCATATAGAATACCAACATGAAACATTATGTCGTACTCGAAACATCTTGAAGAATAAGGGTGTTTTTCCACAACAGCTGTGCAGACAGCTAAGCGGTGCGCGAGGATAAATCCACCACATTATGTTCCTACCCTCACTTTGTAAAGCTCTAGTAGAAAAGGGCCTGGCGGTGTAGATAGTAAATAAGCGAGAGATGTATTATACGAGGCAGCTTGGGTCCCACAGCCCATTTTTCGAAGGATCTGTCCGCGTCAGGGCGGGTCTACGCGTCGTAGCGTAGGAGAAGATTGAAGTAACCTGCGGCGCCAACGGCAAGTCTTGTCTTGACGGACATCCAGCGCTGCCTACCAGTTTGCAGGCCGTGGGACCTCAGCTAAGTGAGCTACTAGATTACCCAGTAAATAGTTGGCACACCACCTCTTTGCACAGCTCAACTGCCTTACACATCTCTAGTGGAAAAGTACCCTAAAATCCTAATTTCAGCAACAATAGTCAATACCTCTTTTGACGAATGAAATATTTTGCTGAAATTATGTATGTATTTTGACTTTGATGTTCGAATACGATTTAACAAAGTCCGTTATGAGATATGGTCGTTTTTGTTGTTTCTAAGAGATATACGTTGTTATCGATTTATTGATGTACCCTTTTGTTCTTCGTTGATCTGAAAAAATAAAAGGATCTTGTTATTTCCAAGACTACTAGCTGTTCCCCGTGGTTTCACCCGTGTGGATTACAGTATATCGCGATAAAAAGTATCCTATGTCGTTCTCCAGAGTTCAAACTATCTCTGTAGCTTAGGCGTGAAAGACGGACAGAGTTACTTCCGCATATAATATTGAGTAGGGATAACAAACTTAAAAGGGACCCGTGTGTGTTCTTAACTATATATAGGGTAGCGTTTGACCACAAGTCACCTGATGTTAAGTGACGATGTGGTCGAAGATTGATTGTGGCGCCACGCTACGCCTGGATTGGGAACTGGCTCTCAAGTGAGACTGTCGGAAGTAGTCGGAACACACGGATAAATGCTTGGCAAAACATTTTTAATTTGATGAAATATAGTTATAGCGTGTTAATATAGTTAGTTAATCTATACTAATATTATAAAGCTGCAGAGTTTGTTTGTTTGTTTGTTTGTTTGTTTGTTTGTTTGTTTGTTTGTTTGTTTGAACGCGCTAATCTCAGGAACTACTGATCCGATTTGAAAAATTCTTTCAGTGTTAGATAGCCCATTTATCGAGGAAGGCTATAGGCTATATTTTATTTCCAAAAAAATTAGGGATCCGTAAGAAAATTGCTATTTTGCAACCCAAGGTGTGAAATCGAAAACCTATTTTGGCGTGCGCTGCAAAAACTATTGACAGTAGAACAAAATAATGTATTACGGGTTTGTAGGTCTCATTAAGATCTACAAAAAAGTCCGCGAAAGCATATGTCTAACTATTATAGTTATGCCGCAATAAGTGATATTTTACATAAAAAAATTAATTTTCAATGCCGCCTCTAGAAAAGGCTCTTTATTTGTATCTTGGTATTAATCCTTATCAAAATAAATTACTTTATATTCAAAACTGCTTCAATACCTTTATAAAACTTTTTGAATCATTCAATTCGGACATTCCATTCGAAAGATATCACGAGTTTAAAAATGTAAGTAGAAGTAGAAAAATAAACCCGCCGCACCCCAGGGCAGCGGGAAACGCTGCGAGGTGAGGGAGAATCTATGAAATAGGTAAAATGCGGTCGCGGACCAGGAAGACCTTTAACAGCACGATTCTAACGCGTGGTTCGAAAAAAAATTAACCTAGAATTAAAATAGGATAATGGATACCTACAGCAGGAAACGCGGTGAGGGGGCATCGAAGTGCGGGAATAATTTTGGTGTATACGGAATATATACGCTTTCACGCCTAAACTACTGAACCGATTTAAATGAAATTTGTTATAGAGATGGTTTGAGTTCTGGGGAAGGACGTAGGATACTTTTTATTGCGATAAACTGTAGCCCACGCGGGTGAAACCGCGAGGAACAGCTAGTATAGAATATAGTTTCTTGTTATAGCGATGATGGCTCAGTGGTAGTGACGTCGGCTTACGATCCGTAGGACGTGGGTTCGAATCCTACAATGAGCTTGAGCTTTCGGTGAAGGAAAACATCGTGATGAAACCATAGCTTGGTGGTAGGGTATTTTCTAATACTCGCCTGGCTAGCTACCACCCTCTTGTTAAGAATCTGTCGCCAAGCACCTATCGGTGTATTCCGGCAGCCTCACTTGAGAGCCAGTTCCCAATCCAGGTGTAGCGTGACGCCATCTTCGACCACATCGTCACTTAACATCAGGTGACTTGTGGTCAAACGCTACCCTGTAAATAGTAAAAAAAAAACTTTCTTGTTATGATGTTCTTCATAAAATCTAGTAGAAAGGCATTACCTGAACTTGGGTGAGAAGCGTCTTCTCCTGACTTCATTGCTTTCGGAAGATACGACGCTGGACGGTTCCTGAAAAAGTATTATTTTTATCATCATCATCGTCATTATCATTATTAGACTGACGACGCGGTGGCCGAGTTGGTAGTGTCCCTGCCTGCGAAGCTAGCGGTCCCGGGTTCGAATCCCGGTAAGGGCAAATATATGTGTGATGAGCACGAATATTTGTTCCTGAGTCTTGGATATTTCTATCTATATAAGTATTTATTTCTCTATATAAGTATGTATATCGTTGTCTAGTACCCATAACACAAGTTTCGAGCTTAATTTGGGGCTAGGTCAATTTGTGTGCAATGGTCCCCGATATTTATTTATTTATTTAGACTGCATCGATTCCAGTTTTCTGTGAGCAATTTCAAAGGGAATTTCTGTATGCAATACACATAGCTGTGCCACTACTTTACTTGCTAATACCACTACTAATATTGTGCCCGGCTTATGGCTGAGCCTCATCGTCTCATCATCATAATTTTTGAACAATTTAGTACTTGACATTAGTGATACACACAAAGCTTCAAACCTGTAAACCAACAAATCAAAGAACAAGAACCTAACTAACTGAGATGGCGCAACGACCCAAAGTGACTCTTGGCCTCCGATAACAAAAGACGCCACTTCGTTCTGTCCTGCGCCACCTCCTGCCAGTCCTCCACCTGGAGCTCGCGCAAATTCTTCGTGACTTCGTCTATCGCTGGAAAGTAGAAGTGGTTTATGATAAATCTATATGACGATATCATACCTGGACAGCAGCGGACCTCAACAGCTCAACTTGGGGAGGTCCGTATTCCCTGAATCCAGGTGGTCCATATTCGAGGAATCCTTCGGGAACTTGTGCAGGTCTAGAATTAAAATTAATCATTAGTAGGTAGGTACCTACTTTTAGAAAAGAAAATTCAAGATCAGCTCCGTAACGATTAGACGGGTTACTTTTGTAAAATAAACCACTAAAAACACAGACAAAGTCATGATTGTTTCCCATCGAGTCACGCTGTGACTCCATGGGATATAGATCCAAGATTTATTTATGCGAGAGGTACAAAAGCTAGACAAGTAGAGTTTCCCTCTTAATCTTACTATCTTGTACTATGTCCTTAGGATTAATCCTTTATCAGTGACATACATAGCAATAAAATACTTGTATATAAGAAACCAATGTTACTAAAGCGGTGTTAATTCCCAAAGAGTCATAATGTGACTCGATGGGAAAAATTCCCAACCAGTCTTACTGAGAGCCGATCGTTGGGAACCTACCATCTATCTCTGTTTCAGATTGAAGTTACCTATAATAACCTCTAAATAAAATAGGTATCATTAATACATACCCAGAACTTTCCTGATTAACTTTTAGTTCAGCGACCGCCTCAACACTCTGCACCTGAAGGGCAAAAAAAAACTGTTATTCTTTGAGTGCAATGTCTCACAAGACTTCGCAATCTGAAGTCCCAAAAGGCACTGCAATTGTGACGATCTCTTCTTTATTATTTTTTAATTTTACATACGCAAAAAGAGGCTTCTGCCCTGTTCAGGACTTCGCAATTCAAAAATTTATAAAGCATTGCAATTGTTATCAAATGTGGCGCTTGTCATTCCTCTTTATGTTTCATCATCATCATCATCAGCCTTTTACTTTTTGACTCCTTTGGTCTTCCCTCAGAGGGAGAGATTATGGCGGTTCCACCACGCGGCCCAGTGGGAGTTGGCAAATAGTCTAGTGACCAGCCAAGTTTATTACTTACGTAAAAATAACTTTTTACCTGTTCAGCTTTGATTTCATTTTCCAAATTGACAAGCGCTTCAGCGATGTTTTTAACAGCTTCTTCCACGACTACTTCTTCTACGACAACTTGCTCAACGATGTTCTCAACAGCTTTTTCTCCTTCTACTACAACCTGCTCAAGTTTCTCTTCTACAGTAGCAAGAGTGGCTTGAATTTCTTCAGATTTGATGGCTTCAGTTTCGGCGTACAGAGCGGTAGTTATGTCGGTTTGCAGTTCTATATCTGCTACGCTCTGGATGTTATCTGTGACGACTTCTTCTGCTAGTTGAGCTTCTGTAGTCACTTCTTGCACTAATTCCGATCTTTGTTCAGCACTCACTAGAATAAATACATCAATAGTTAGTTAATTAATAAAAACTTTGATTGTAAAGGAGTTGAAATTGATTACTTGATAATTTGTAGCTTCAACGGTTTTGAGTTCTTCTTATAATTTCCAGGTAGTTGGAATCTACGTTAAAATTATCTGCACTATTGGCGATGCACTGGAGAAATATCGGAGCTCATTTTTTTTGGTACTGACCTCAATTATCTACCAATCAGATCCAGTATAGCATAAAATACCTTCATTATCTTACCTTCAGGAGTCAAGTTCTCTTCCACCACCACAGCGCTGATGGCTGCCTTATCTTCGACGACCAGGAATGTCTGCTCAGTGACCGCATCAGGTAGCCCTTGGTTGACCACTACCTGGGAGACCTCCTGACTCTTGGGAGGTCCGTATTCTTGGAGAGAGTCTGAGCCCGAAGTTTCCGTTTCGATGACTATGGCCTCCTTCACAGGGTTGTCTGCAGGTTTCTGTGTGGAAAATACGACATTGTTAAATGAAATTAAGCTTTGTGCTGTTTTTTTCATATATCTGCGGGTAATTACTTTTTTTATAATAACTATACTATTAAAGCTGTTACCAGAAGTTCACATTCAAAGGCATGACAAGTTACCAAAAGATGCCGGATACGGCATCAGAAGTGGGACTAAAAACCCTTGGACTGGGAACTGGCTATCATGTGACGCTGCCGAAAGATACCAATAGGTGTTTACTTAGTGACAGATTTCTTACTTAAGTGGTAGCAAGCCAGACGAGTTTTAGAAAATGCCCTATACCACCAAGCATATAATTTATTTATTGATCACCAGCATAATGTACACCGTTGCAATTATAATATAGAGACAATTCACACAAGTAAGGCTAAGTGTCATTACGTTTATAGGTGAAGACAACACGCGACATACAGCGAGATAATTTAGAGACAGAGAAAAAAAAAATTATGAAAGTTAACAAAATTGATTTTAGGTAACAAAAAAAAAAATTAATACAATAAAATTTTAAGTTGACAAATTAATGAATACAAGAGGTAAAATAGCAAAAAGGTAAAATAGCAAAAATCTATGGAACTATTGAACCAATTCTGAATAACCTGTCACAAAAGCTCTTACTTATTGTTTATCATTATTAAACTTAAGAAACGTCATTTTGTATTTTGTGTTTCCACAAGAGACAAGAGATGTTACAAACCATGGCAAGATTTTCGCCTTAGTAGGTCTCAGAGACAGGGGCCCAATTCTCGCGGCGTGATATGTTATCACATTCGATAAATATCGCAATAACTGTCAAATTTCAACACATATTTTGACAGTTATTGCGATAATTATCGAATGTAATAATATATCCCGACGCGAGAATTGGGCCTCAGATCAGGCAGATTTATCTCACCTGGACTTCCCCAGGCAGGTAGAAGGCCAACCCTTGTGGCCTCCATCCGCTAGGCAGGTACGGTCCAGAGCCCAGGGCTGACACGGAGCCGATGACCAGGATAAGAGCTACGATAACCTGTGAAAAGGGACGGGAAGTATTAAGAAGAATAGTAAAAGAAAACATGACAATAGAAGACAAAGCACTCCAAGAACAAAATCAGCTGATAAAAAAGTTTACACAATAAGATTTGCATTTTGATAGGATGTAAGGACCCTCAATCTTGGCTCCATCAAGTATCAAGGCAAAGTGTATTGTATTGCTATGTGTGCTGCCCAGTTTTACTGCACTGCTTAAACAGCGGCGTTTGCGGTGGCTGGGGTATGTGCATTGTGCATCGCATGGATGCTTCTCGACTTCCGAGGCAGGTCATGCTTGGTGAAGTAGCAGACGCGAAGAGGAATGTTGGTCGGCCTTTACTCAGGTTTAAGGACTGTGTTAGGCGAGATTTGGTCTCCTTCAACATTGACCATAGCATATGGGAGAAGCTTGCTGATGATGGGATTCAGTGGAGGAGTCAGATTAGGAAAGGTCAGAAGCTCCATGATAGAGTCTGGTTTGACAAGCTTGCTGAAGAGAGAGCGAGGCGGCTCGCCAGCGATTCCAATCCAACAAATGATAGTCACATCTGCACTAAGTGTGGACGAGCCTGCCGTTCTCGTATTGGTCTGTATAGCCACCAACAAAAGTGTTCTTCAAACCCCACTGACACGGTTTGAATCGTCTGTCATAGACGTCTAAGGCCATGTATGTATGTATTGAGCGAACAAGATAATTTCTTGTTTACTCTTTCGTTTCACAAAATATACAAATTTGTATATGAGATCCTGTCGGCCGTCCCAGGTATCGCTGTCAAGACTAATTTACGGAGGATTGCCGCTCACTCCAGGACTGGCAGGAGGTGACGCAGGACAGAGCGAAGTAGCGTCTTTTAAAACACTTTTATTAGCTTCACATAAAACTAACTAACCAACTTGATGTTATCGGCGGCCAACACTCACTTTGGGTCTCTCTCAGTGAGTAATGTGAGACCTTTGTTCACTTTTTATGTGCAGATAGATGTGAACTGATTTAATTTCAAGAATTCAAATTAAATATTACATTGATTTGCATTATTGGCACTACTAATATTATCTATATAATTATAGTAGGTACTAGCTTCGGTGGTTCTCGCAGTTACATTTTCCAGGATAAACAGTAGCCTATATTAATCCAGGCTATTACAATTCTAAATTTCACTCAAATCACTTTAAAAATACGAATTAACATTTAAATGAACAAGTCAAGCTAATAAAAGTGTTTTAAAAATAAAGCGATTAATTAACGCTGAATTATTAATTACCTTCATGTTGTTTTGAGATCGATGGAACTAGAGAAACGAATGATGCTTGATCCAAAATCAGCCTAGTTTATATATCATCAGATTCGCTTGTAAAATTAATCAAACAAATATTTCCAGCGCTGATTTGCTTAAATAAATATTTGTCAACGCTCCGATTAGTGATTAGTTTGAATGGATTTCGTAATCCTTAATGGGGAACGAGACAAAGTCAATATCGAGACGGTGTGCTTTCTTAAAGTGTACTAAATTCCTAATAAATGGTCTGGCAGACTGGAAGGAGTCATAACAAGACGACAATCATAGACAAGACACTCTTGATCAATTAAAAAAATATCTTTCAAATAAAAAAAGAATTAAATTAAAATCAGTTCATCTGTCTAGGAGCTACAATGCCGCAGACAAACACAGATTGAAGCGATGATGGCCCAGTGGTAGTGAGTAGTAAGCGACTTGCGACCCGTAAGTCGTGATTTCGAATTCTACAATAAGCTTGAGCTCTTTGGTGGTGGAAAACATCTTGACCATAGCTTAGTGGTTGGGCATTTTCTAGTGCTCGCCTGGCTAGCTAGTCTAGCTACTGCCCTCATGTTAAGAATTTCTCGCCGAGTGCCTATGGGTATGTTCTACTGACAGGGTAGTGTTTGACTACTATTCACCTGATGTTAAGTGACGATGTGGTCGTAGTTGGCGCCACGCTACACCTGGACTGGGAACTGGCTCTCAAGATGTCGCATGCCCTTGAATGTTGTGGTTCTTAGACATGCCAGTTTCCTCACCATGTTTTCTTTCACGTGTTGAGCGATGGTAAATCTGCTCATAACTTATTATGTCATAGGTGTGCGGCCGAGACTATTCGAACTCGGTGTCGGCGCCTTGTGAGGCGGACGCGTTACCGTTCGGCCACCATCGCTCAGTTGTGTAATCTGTAAGGACCATCATGAAAATGTTTCTCCGAAACTTTGGCTCGCAGCAAAAGAGTGATATTATTATGTTAAAAAAGAAAGATATAGTTTTCTAATAAAATAAGTAGGAACAGTCAGCGACAAAAGTAGCTGATCGTTCTCGATTTTCCAAATGTGTTTTTGAAATCAGTGAATGAATGAATGAATGAATGAACGTTTATTTATTTGCTGGAACATAGGTTACATTGGTTGGTCACTTAGCTTAAGTTTCTCTACGTTCAACTTTACAGTTGTACAAATATTTATAAATATATTATTACGTTACATATGCCTGCTTATTCTTATAAATTAATAGATCACACAATTACACAAAGAGAGAAAAAAAAAAAACTAAATGTCGGACACATTCACACAACTAAATAATAAAATAAAAATAGATGTATAGTAGTTAGTGCATATTGTCATTGTATTAAAATATAATTAAATTTAAAGAATTTATTATTGTTTTTTTTAACATTTTACATGGATCATGGATTTTTTGATATTTTGACCACAACATAGCACACCTGATTTTAGGTGATGATGAGGTCAAAATTTGGTGTCTAAGTTGATGAGGATAATAGAAAAAAGTGTGATTGTTCAGGGACTTTTGTCGTTGACTGTACCCATGTAGTAGATAGAAATAGAATAGACTACGAATTTTCATTGCCGGAAACCAACTATTTGTTATAGATTGGACAAATACTTATGATTAATTATAGATACCTACTTATCATTAATTAGCCACCAAGGTCGGTTGGCTTTTGTATGTAGGACAGGATCAAATATTTGCCAATTTTCCGTCTCATTAGTTTCCAATGTGTGTGTGTGTATGTCCTATTTTATTATGTAGTACATGTCTAGTTATTTTTGTACGGTCAGCGACAAAAGTCACTCAACAATAACAAATTTGCCGATTACCTTCATCATTTATACCGCTAACCATTGACCGTATCATCACTGAACATCTGTACCCTAGTACAGGTTTTGATAGTTTACAAAAACTATAAAAGTTTTCGTTTCCATCCATACACATTTTTTCAGTGAATCTTACCGAGACTTGGAGGAACTGAAATCGTTAATACGGGTTATTTTAAACCGTTATAATCATATTCCAACAATGTTATTGAGTTACTTTTTGAATTTAAGCAGATCGAGTTGCCACTTTGACAAGTCGGCGGTGGTAAACGTCGACGTTTACGAAAACTTTTATCGTTTTCAAAACTCGTACTAGGGGAACAACACAGCTATATTGTGGTCAAACGCTACCTTAGAACTTGTAAGAAAAAAACAAACATTAATTGATCCAAAGCACTTTTGGGAACATCGAGTATGATCAGCCACTTTTGTCGCTGACTGTACCTACTATGTTGGCTTATATAGTGACAGACATGCCTTGTTGTTTGTTCAAAAATATAAGCGATGTTTTGAAGGGACTTCTTTAGATCACTGAGCCATCGGAGTTAGTTACTTTTTTGAAGGGATTTTAACTCAGTGGTCATCATCATCATCATCAGCCTGTATCAGTCCACTGCTGTACATAGGCCTCTCCCAAGGTACGCCACTGAGCCCGGTCTTCGGCTCTTCTCATCCAACCACTGCCAGCCACTCGGCGCAAGTCGACGCTCCACCTTTTTGCCAAGTCGCGGCAGTGCTCAGTGGTAGTGTCAGTGGTAGTGACGTCGACTTGGGGCCCGTAGATCATGAGTCTGATTCCTACAGTGAACTTCAGCTTTCGGTGAATAAAAACATCGTGAAGAAACCATAGCTATGTGGTAGGGCGTTTTCTACTACCTACCTACTCGCCTGGGTAGTTATAACACCGTCACCGAATCTGTCGCCAAGCACATATCAGTGTGTTCCGGCAGCCTAACTTGAGAGCCAGTTCGGCACTTTTTTCGCCTACATCGTCACTTAACATCATGTGAGTTGTGGTCAGACGCTACTAAATAACACAATAAAGGACAGGCATTCATCGTCGCAGGCAAAAACTGAGAAAAACAATGGAAAAATTAACTCATACAAATTTTTAAAATAAATTACTGTCACTGATTTCTAATGACATTTGCAATACATAGGGGCGTTGTAGGTTTTATTGGGATAAACATTTTGTTTGAATCTTCTCGCAGGTGAAACCGCGGAACGCAGCTTGTTTTAATTAAGTAGACAGATTGTGTATGACGTAGTAATTTTTTTAATTTATTTCCCAAAAAGTACACAGGAAACCATGTCTTAACACGGCAAATTTAAGCAAAAAAAAAAAATCATATAATCTTAACTTAGTATAAAAATGAGACCCAAATACGAAATTAAGTTAGAAATAGAAGTTTCTAGTCAGTTGTAGCCGTTGGAACGCGCGTTGCCACGGCCGCCATCTTGCTCGTTGCCTTGGTAACCGTTGTTGGCGCGAAAGTTGTTCGCGTTTGAATCGTACGCGTTGGCAGAGCGGGCGACATCTTCAGAATCTTGGTACGAGATTTGAGACTTGAACTCGCGCTCGTCGGCTTCGTAGCTTACAGTCTGGAACAAGGTATAAATAGATTGTTACACAAGAGATAAAAGTACCTGAGTCACGAGATAGTTTGCTTGCCTAAATAGATCTTTCACCTGAGACTAAAACTCTACTTTTCATTTCAAATATGCGGAAAGTAAATAAATACACAAACAATATCCTATCACAGTATAATATTACTAACCCGTGGTCTCACTCGCGTCTTCCCGTAGGAATTTTTTCCGGGATAACAAGTAAGTAGTGTAAGCTATCGCCATTTCAAATTTCATCTAGTTTTTCATGGCCACCTAGATTTTAACTTTTGATCCCTAGGGCCGAAAAGTATTGTTTTCATCCCTTTTATCAGGTAACTGACGAGCAATGTGGCGCAATGGGCGAATAGCCAACTGCTAAGCGTGAGGTCGCGGGTTCGATACCCAATACAGGACAAATATTTGTGCGTCCTACACTACGTTTGCCAAGTCGCGGTCTCCACTCAAGAACACGTCTACCCCAACGGTTGTCGGTTCTGCGGCTTATATGACCAGCCCACTGTCACTTCACTTCAGCTTGCTAATTCTATGAGCTATGTCGGTGACCTTAATTCTCTGTCGGATCACCTCATGTACCTATGTGATTGTGCGGCCTTTATTTTTATTATCATTTCAAGCGTACATTCCGATTACAAATAAATCAAAAGGACATTTCCGCAACCCCAAAATCTTCAGAACTCCACTTACTGCATTGACATCATCGAGCGCGTTCCTGGAGTATCCAACCGCGTTCTGGTCGTAGCTTTCCTCGTCACTACTCCTGAACCTGCCCTGGGCCCCGTGGGTGTGAGCAGCATGGCTCTCCAGACCACTCCTGTAAATTAGGAATTACTTTTATCTGGTAATAACTAGTAAAACTTAAAATATTAAAAATCCCGACATCTTGGACGGTTTTTCATCAAACAGCAAAAAATGCCTCTCATCATTTTGAAGAAGAGCTGATACTCTTCTACTGGACCGATATTAACCATACATAGCTAAGAACCACCGCAAGGAAACTGGCTCTCAATTGAAAAAACCGCATTGAAATCTGTCCATCCTTTTAGGAGCTACGATACCACAGACAGACAGCCAGACAGACATACATTGACCTCAAACATATAACACCCCTCTTTTTGTTTTCGTTTTCTTTCACATAAAGTTCAAGCTCATTGTAGGATTCAAACCCACGACCTGCGGGTAGCAAGCCGACGTTACTACCACTGAGCCATCATAGCTTCAAAATCTTTTGAGTAGGTGTAATAAGAAACCCTTAGGTACGCGTTAAGAGAATTCTTCCATAATAATCATTATCATTGTATTACTGAGCCCAGAACTGTACAGTTCAAACTTAAAACTTCAATTCAATTACCTGGCAAATCCATTGAAACTGGTAGCACCAACTCCATGATCTCCATTAAGGTCACCTTGCCCCTGGTCCAAAGTCCTAGCTGCAACGATCGTGGGGGCGGAGGCCTGAGGATACCCTCGGTTTGGTGGTGGGGGCAAGTAGCTGAAATGGATAGAACCTTGTCACAAATTAGGGTAGGCAACACATCAGAAGCGGTTGCCTTACAATGCACCGACACCGAGTTCGAATCCTCTTGGCCCCGCACCATTGACTCAATAAGTTATGTGTGGATTTACCATCGCTCAAAACGGTGAAGGAAAACATAGTGAGGAAACCGGCATGTCCAAAAAAACCGCAACATTTAAGGACATGCAACATCTACCACTACCAACCCGCACTGGGCCAGCGTGGTAGATTACGGCCCATACTCTCTCTCTGAGAGCAGGCCAGAGTCCCAGCAGTGGGAACGTGAAAGGCTGGTGATGATGAACATATCAGAAGGCATTAGACTAAGAGGCCTTTGGGCGGTCTAAGAACTCCGTCACTAGCCTATTTGCCAACCCGCACTGGGCCCGCGTGGCTTCTTAAGGTCTAACTAACTCCCATGGTTCATAGACCCAAAGTGTATCTTGGCCTCCGAAACGAGAGAGCGCCATTCCTCTCTATCCTGAGCGATTTCAGCCCAGTTCAGAGTGCGGAGTTCTCGTAAGTCCGCATCCACCGCGTCCTTCCAGCGGTATCTAAGGCATCCAACCAGCCTGTAGCCATTCGGTCAGAACGCTCGAGGGCTGCTGGCTGTTCAGTGACAGATTTTCAACCCGAACGAAGGTGGCAAATGGCATACCTAGACTAAGATTTTGTATAATTACCTGTTGGACGGTACTTCAGCTGCTACGAAAGCCGTGATGAGTGTAACTGCTAGAATGGACTGAAAAATATAATATGTAAATGTATTTTGTATTTAAATGTATTTTATGTTTATGTATTTTGCTGAGTTGGGGCCGATTTGCGACGGTGACATTCAATTACTGTAACTGTAATATTGTTGTATGTTATTTTTATTTTTATTCCATGTACCATAAGTGTTTTTGTCGCAAATAAACGTAAATTCTATTCTATTCTATTCTTTTCTAAAACATAAAATGGTATTGGTTATTGGTATACTTGAAACCCTGGAGAAGGAAATGGTGTGGATTCGGTTTTGCGTTCTCTAGAACTTTCTTTTCTAACCACTTAAGTAAAACAAGGACAGTATTACTATTAGACCTGTCAAACTTAGTTTAGTTTTAGAGAATGCAAAACCGGATCGACACCACTAGCTGTATGTTTGAACTATATTCATATCTGCCTATTATCAAAATCTGCCCAGTGGTTTAGGCGTGAAAAGGTAATAGACAAAGGGATGTACAGTCATATTCATATATATAATATATTTAGTATGTATAGATAAACTTTATGAATCTCTAATGACCCTACTTCCCTACTTTAATATTATAAATGCGAAAGTAACTCTGTCTTTCTGTCTGTAACGCTTTCACGCCCTAACTACTGAACCGATTTAAATGAAATTTGGTACGGAGATAGTTTGAATTCTGAGGAAGGACATAGGATACATTTTATCGCGATAAAAAAAACTGTAGCCCACGCGGGCGAAACCGCGGGAACATCTAGTTGCGTATAATTGAAAACCTACGATATTTCACTATAGTTAAACACTGTTTTTCGACCCAAAAATCAATGCAGAACGTGTACCCAAAACAAACACTCAAACACTCAAATAAATTGAACATGTAATATTTACTTAAGATATTTTATAAGATGTACAAATTTGTATGTTATTGCCAAATCGTAAAGTTTATTATCGATTAAAGGATAAATAAGTCTAAGTACCTTCATTTTAATCCAACAAACAATGATGAACACCTAAAGTACAGATACTTAACACGATGTGGTAACAAGTGATACATTTGTCCCACGTACTATAGTTTTTATACCCCACCGTGGGGTAGGGGGTGAAAAATGACACTCATTAGCAACATAATAGAGCTTTCAAGGTGTCATCGGATGATCGCACAAGGAAAACTGTGGAGAAGGTATTAGAGACAATAATAAAATTATAGACAGAATCGTTTCACATCGCCATCGATCGAAAAAGCTAGTGAAAAAATGTTGTAGTTATGAATTAATTATGAATTTAGAAGATCGGATATCGTCAACGACAAAAGTCGCTGAACAATCACACTTTTTCATATTATCCTCATCATCTCAGACACCAATTTTTGACCTCATCATCACCTAAAATTAGGTGTGTTATGTTGTGGTCAAAATGATACCATGTAAAAAGTAAGAAAAAAAAATATTATTGCTGATTTGAAACACATTTGGAAAATCGAGAACGATCAGCTAATTTTGTAATAAATGTGATGTAATAAATAAATGTGATGTAATAAAATTATAATATGTATAATTTAATGTAATAATGTCGTATAATATGTAATAGTACTAATTAATTTTAACATTTGCATTCCTAACGGAGCAGTTTTGGCGATTTAAAACTACTAACACCTACAATGTACCCATTTATACTGGCAAATAAATGTTTTGATTGATTGATTGATTGATTGTCGCTGACTGTACATTGTGCTAGGATTTTTAACATTGTATTCAAATATTATCTAGACTCTAGACAGACGTCATTGCATAGGACCATCGCAATAAATAAAAAAAAAACCTCACGTTAAACCGATGATAGCTCAGTGGTAGTGACGTCGACTTTCGGTACATAAATCGTGGGTTCGAATCATACAATGAGATTAAACTTTCGGTGCAGAAAAACATCTTGATGAAACCATAGCGTGGGGGTAGGGCACTTTATATTGTCCGCCTGGCTGTCTAGTAGCTAGGTAGCTACCATCTTCAATTTAAGAAACTAAGTACCTACCTATATCGGTGTGTTCCGGCAAACTCACTGGAGAGCCAGATCCCAATCTAGGTGTAGCGTAACGCCCCCTTTGACCACATCACCACATAAATAACATTAGACAAATTTTAAATTATTTATTTTCTTAAAGGAGTTATTTTACTAAATACATTTCTTTTTATGTACACAATTTCACACCACCAACTGCATTTTATTTCTTACTATTTCCGTCCATCCAAAGGTTGTCTGGTAGAAATCGCTCTAAGCGATAAGACCGCCCATTGTAACACTAGGTCTGAAAATCTTTCCTTTTATGCTGTTCTATTTTTCTGTTGTTAAAACAATAAAGCGTTATCTATCAATCACTCTGACATTAGGTGACATAAATAGTCAAACGCAACTCAATGCGATAATTTTTTTTAGTACAACGCGTCTCCATTCCACCTGTGTCCCCTAAAACGTCACTCAAGGATGCGGCCGCGGCTAGACGTAGCGACGTAGATCACGAGCTTCCACCATTCTGACCTTGCTCTGTGTCTCACCAAATATAGGTGACAATAGGTAGGTACTATATATATCTACTAATTAGTCTAGATAAGTCGGTACAGTCAGCAACAAAAGTAGCTGATCATACTCGATTTTCCAAATGTGTTTTCGATCAGTAATGTTTGGGTTTTCTTTACAACGTAAATGGTAACGTTTGACCACAACACAATACACCTGATGCTAAGTGATGATGCTGTTAGAGGTTGGCGTTTAAGACTATGGAGGAGATCAGAAAATTTGTTATTATTCAGTGACTTTTGTTGTTGACCGTACCTACAACGACGTATTAATATGCGTTTTAGTATTTGCCGGCGACGGCCACGCCACAGACACCAAGACGATGGCAAATTGATGTCAAAGGATCTGTTTGAAATCTACCACATAAACTTTTTTATTTTTTAACTAGTTGCACCCCGCGGTTTCACCGTTCCCGTTTTCCCGCAGGAACCTTTTTTCAGGATAAAAAGTGCCTATGTGTTAAATCAGGGTATAAGCTATCTCCATTCCGAATTTCATCCAAATCGGTTTAGTAGTTACACAAACTTTCGCATTTATTTTTTTGGTAGCATTGATATACCTACAGTTATTTTGAAAGGATATAGGTAAAGAACGATGGAGGCCGAACGGTTAGGCGTGTGACTTACAAGACGCCGACACCGAGTTCGAATCCTCTCGGCCCCGCACCTGTGACTTAATAAGTTATGTGCGGATTTGCCATCGCTCAAAACGGTGAAGGAAAACATCGTGAGGAAACCGGCATGCCCAAGAACTGCAACATTTTCAAGGGCATGTGACATCTATCAACCCGCACTGGGCCAGCGTGGTAGACTATAGCCCATACTCTCTCTCTGAGAGAAGGCCAGAGTCCCAGCAGTGGGAACGTGGAAGGCTGATAATGATGATGATGATGATAAGTAAAAAACAAAATGAAAATATTAAACTAAACCTTTGTAGGATTAGTAAATGCAAGCATTTGACCACAGTCTCACCTGATGTTAAGTGATGACGAGGTCGATGATGGAGCTTGCTTGCCTAGAAGATACCTATTCACTCTCGACTTGAAGGCTCCCAAATTATAACTATCGGGAAACAAAGACGTACATTGTGATCACTTTAAAACGTCAAACTTAAAACTAGTTACGCCTGTTCCAACCTCCTTACGCCGGCAAAAGAACAGGCAAGAAACGCTGGCAGGTTTTTTTTTGCGCGAATTCATTGACAATTTTATTCTTATTACTAACAATGTACCTACATATCCTATTAAATAAAAAACTATTGATTGATTTTGATTCTGTTGTGCATTTCCTAAAACTAAACTAAGTTTGACAGGTTCAAAAGTATTGCTGTTCTTTTTTGGCAACGGAAGTAAGAAAAAGACAGCATTATACTGCCCAGACGCTAGAACTAAAGTACAGGTATTTTTTACACTTTTCCGAGTAGCTTTTGACCTAAAGTCACCTGATGTTAAGTGCCGATGTGAAAGGCTTGGGAAAAGTTTTTCAACTGAGGCTATATACCAAAACACTGATAGGTGCTTGGCGACAGATTCTTAACTTGTTTACTTTACAGGTAGCGTTTGCCTCACATGTCACCTGGTGTAAAATGGTCGAAGGTGGCGCCACGCTATGCCATGCTTTGGAACTGTTTCAGACGCTGAGAAAACACAGATATACATATAGGTGCTTGTTGACAGATTCCAGACTGTCGTATGTTATTTTAGGGTACTAAATGCATTTTTGTGTAAATTAAGTGTTGACCCTGAGGTGAACGACCTGTTAATATAATTTCATAATAGGTCACATTATAAAAAGCGGTAGGTAGGTAGACAAAGGCCCAAAATTTATCATTACCTATGTCTAAGACTTTTGTTACTAAGTACATGTGAATCACGATCTTCATTCATTCATACCATATAATACTTGGTACTGACTTCATAGAGTTACGATATAATGGTTAATTCAAAAAGTGTGGAGCGCTTTTTGGTTGTATGTTCTTTTATTTACCCAGTTTTCAGGGACATACACACGTAGAGTAGAATTATATATAAAGATTAACAAAAAAGTCAATTGTAATTGAACAACAGCTTTATTTTTATTTCTCTAGCTACAACTAAATAAAAATTGAATTACAATTAATCACAACCAATGTTAACAAAAATAGATTGATTCAGTCCACAACATCAACACTATTGTATAATACACATAAATTAACAAATAGGACAGAATTTTATAACTTTCGTTTAGCTTCACGTCGTTATTACTGTTCAGAGTCAGGTCTTCCATCATCAGTAAGGTCCCCCGGTAGCCCTGCCGGTGACGTCAGCTGCGTTCTCGTCGTACCCTCCTGCAGCTGGCTCCACGGAGATCCTGGGCTTGTACCCATCCTCATCAGCAGAATAGTCCACCGTCTGAGGAAGAAACATGATACTTAGAGCTTTGGTAGATAACTCAGATAACTTCGATGGCTCAGCGACCCAAAGTGTCTTTTTTTTTCAGCCCTTTTCAGAGTGTTGAGTTCACGTAGATTCGCATCCACCGTGTCCTTCCAGCGGTACTTAGGGCGTCCGACCGGCCTACGGCCACTCTGTCGTGCCAAGTAAGAATGCATTGCCACCCGACCCTCCCCCATGCACACCACGTGGCCAAGCCAAGGCAGTCGGTGCGATTTATTTTGGCCGACCACTTTGGGCTCGCCCACTAAGTCTCCCACTAGAATTATTCCTATATACCAATATCTTAAAGGGTAGTCTTTGACCATCAGCCACGTGAAGAATTTATGGTAAAACAAGAAAGCGTTATCTATCTTTATTTTACCTGTTTGGTTCCATCAGGCAACACCACGAAGTATGAGCCCTGTGCGTGGTCTTCCTCCCTCGTCTCAGTGTGTCCAAAATCGCTGCCAGACTCCTGATCTTCAATCTGGTATCCGAAGTCGTAGTTGGCAGGCTCCTGAGGAGATTAATTCAATAATTGAATGAAATCTATAAAAATCCATAGGACCTGGATGTGACCAAAGATTGTCAGAGATGATAAGCACTAGACCAAGGAAGCCTAATCCTGAGTGGGCCATTACTGACCAATACATAGTAAAGGCACTGATGATGAAGATGATGATGAAGTACATACTGGCACGGTAAAGAGTAAGTAAGTAATGAAGTAGTAGTAGTTTCGCTTATCAGAATCCCTGGAGAGAACAAACTTACTGATCTCATTATAATGACCATAAAGGCTCACGCCCATTAGGCAGGACCTGCCACAACACATTACTAGTATTATTACATCTCTTTCAAACATTAAATAAACGACAGAGACGCAAGATGTTTTGCAGGCTGCCCGCTCGTGCATGAGGATAAATAAGTATGTATTTTTAAATATAAGTAGTCGTACCTGGTTCTGGAGCTCTTCTAACGCCCTCGCTCTCTTCTCTTCGCTAGCCCTGGAGTTCTCATAGCCCTGTTCTGGAACACCATACTGCTCTGAAGGCATTGCGTTACGCGCGGCGGGCAGGTAGGTTGATGATGGAGATGACCTGGAACTGATATTGGGAGATGATAAAAAGCCTGACCAAATGAGTGAAGACATGAGTAACTATACATTTTTTTAATTCTAAGCTTTTACTGTGGAATATATAGCTGTTCTTACTTGTCAGAAGAGTATGAAGATGGAATAGTGCTGGTCATCTGGTGATTGGAGCGGCTTGATGGTACTCCATACTCTTGAGATAAACCTCTAGCATTAGGTGCGTCGTAGGTTTCAGAAAGATCCATTTGACTTGGTGCACCGTACGTTTGCGCAACGGAGTCATAGTTCTGAGAGTCTAAACTCCTTGCAGATGAGGCATCGAGAGATCGGGAAGAGGGCGCTCCGTATGTCGAAGAGGGAGAGTTTTTAGGAGTAAAAGCTGATTTGGCAAAGCTTTGGGCTCCATTGTTGGATCTCGCTGAAGGGGCAGTGTAACCACGAGACGAAGAGTCGGTTTGGAACTGAGATCTGGCTGCAGGTGCCGAATAATCTTGAGAACCCTTAGCTGGTTGAGCACTGCGGAAGTTGGAAGAAGATTGCGGCTTTTGATTGCTTCGGGCAGCTACGATCGGAACACCATACTCCTGCGATGGAGAGGATCTGGCATCGGGCATGCCGTATTCAGTAGACAGAGTCCTTGCTGACATGACTGATGGGGTTCCATATTCTTGTGATAGTGACCTGGCAGCAGGAGGGCCGTACTGTTGGGAAATTCCATTTCTTGCGCTAAGACCTGCATGCTCTTGGGAAAGACTTTTCGCGACAGGAGCATTATGATCTTGAGCAGAGTTCCTGGCAGCTGATGAGCTGAATCTTTGGTTGAAGCTGACGCGAACTGTGGCGGGGGGAAATTTCCGTGAGTTTTTGGAGCTCCTGGCGTTTGGGGCGTTGTATTCGTATCCGGTAGAAGGAGCGTTGCGAGCAGAGGTGATGGTGTCGGATGGTAGACCGTACTCTTGGGAGAGAGATCTTTGGTTGTCTGAAGAGTGATCTTGGTGGTGGTGGTCATGGGATGATCGGGCATCTGGATACCCGTCACTAAAAAGAAATGTTGAATATTTTAGCTGATATCATAAGACATTGGAAAGTCCAGTCAAGACGTAAAGGTGCATTTACTGATATAAATTTAAGTCTTATTGATTGGTGGAAAAACTTACCCGACAGGAGGCTCAGCTAATGTCAGTGACACCAAACACATAATGGATGTGACGTACACCTGAAGGAAGAACAAACATCGATGAGTATAAAAGTCAGGGTTATAATTTGGGAGTAGATCTTTAGGGTTACAAAAGAAAGAAAAGAAAAAAATTCAAAGAAAAATTCAGAAAGAAATTCAAAGATTCATAGCATTTAGGAATAAGTACCTTCATTTTTCCACAAAATAGGGTCACGCAATAGGATGATAATACTATGATTTGATAAAACAACCCTTGCAATTGTTATCTCAGTGAATTGAGAAGGTAAGTATATCGGATGAAGATGCAAGCATCAACTGATAACATCCCAAGAGGTGTTACTATTTTATAGTCTCAATACCCTCATTTCACTGACCTTCCTTGACATCTCTAATGCCAATTTGTCAGTCGATTTCCAACCATTTCATAGAGACAATAAAGTCGCTTTGAATCTACCGAATGCGAGTGGTGGTTTTGCTTTGACCGTGATTGTTTTGATAAGTGTCTTCATTAGACCTAGTTTATTGTTTTGTTACGAACGGTATCAAGGTGTGCTTGGTTTGACACAGGTGCTTTTTCGATTTCAAGGTCCTGGTTTGCTTTTGTAGAATGTAGATTCTACACTGTAGAAGAAAGATTTTGTAAGACGAGAATTCTTTTTCAGAGTTACAAATAGATACATTTATTTTATCATCATCATCATCATCAGCCGGAAGAAGTCCACTGCTGAACATAGGCCTCCCCCTTTGAACGACACCAGGTTCAACTATTAGCCATTAGCTCCCATCGGCTCCCCGCGACTCTTACAATGTCGTCTGTCCACCTAGTGGGGGGCCTACCTACAGAACGTCTTCAGGCATTTATTTAGATCAATTTGAAAACTTCACTCGTCAAATACAATAAGCTTGAGCTTTCGGTGAAGGAAAACATCGTGATGAAACCATAGCTTGGTGGTAGGGCATTTTCTAGTGGTCACCCTGCTAGCTACCCTCAAGTTAAGAATCTGTCGCCAAGCACCTATCGGTGTGATCCAGCGGCCTCATTTCAAAGCCAGTTCCCAGTCCAAGTTTAGCGTGGCGCCATCATCGATCACATTGAGCTCAGCGTTGATAAATGCTGCACTTGCGTTCATCCATCAGTGGAATGGCGTATCCAAATATAGGTTAACACGTTCCGAGTGGCACAGATTGATGCCATTACTGCGTTACGGGTCGTTTTAAACCTTGTCCTATGCCAGAGATTGTGGCGGCACGAGGCATATTAAACCCCACCGCCCGTAGGAGACCAAAATCCTTTATTTTTGCGCCAAATAAGATGAAGTGGAGGAAGTATTAACTTATAGGTAAACTGACTCTGATTAGAAATAAATACCTACCGATATGTGCCGCAATACGAGAACGGCCGACTGCAAAACGTGAGGATGCGCCTTTGATTCTCGCTATGAGACAAATATTTGTGCATTGAAAGAAACTGCTATCTATACATACTAAAATTATAAAGAGGTGAGAGGTAAGAGGTGAGCCTAGTGACATTAAATTTGGAGGCTGTCTTGGCCAATAAAAATCAGCTTTACGTGAATCTATCTACCCCTAAAAGGGTGACAACTTTCTCGCGGACGAAGCCGGGGCGGGTTGATTGAGAGGGAAAGAAAGACTTTATTTGGTTCCTCGTTTATCTCAGTAACTTTTGCATAGTTTGATGCCTTAATAAATACATATGCTATCTCCATTCCAAATTTCATTCAGATCCGTTCAGTAGTTTTTGCGTGAAAGAGGAACAAACATCCATACATCCATCCATCCATTCACGTTTATGATATTAGTAGGACGTTGAAGTTGAGTGTTGACCCAGTTGAGCCTCTACAGTTAGTATAAGAGACTAAATTAGGTAAAATAGCAGCAGTAGGAACGCAGGAACAAGCCTTTCGCTAGCGCAGTACGAGCAAATGTGAAAAGTATATACATTCGACTCTTGTTAATTCAAACCTGCGATAATTCGAACCTCTCTATAATTCAAAGTTATCACGAGTTCCCTAAAAAATCTCTTTATATTTCGAACTAAATCAATACATTTTTATGCACTTGGTAATTCGTACGAAAAAATCATTGCTATATAACAAAACGACGCGTTAATTCGCGCTCATCGGCGTCCAACACTCGACAATTCAAAGTTGCAGAAAGAAAGAGGCGGAAAGATTGTCTGAGCAGCAGCAATGTGCTTTGAAGTAAACCAGTATAACAGAGTTCTTCCAAAAGATTGATTTACATTATGAATACGTACATGTATGTACACGAATGTACCTCTAAACTTTTGTCATTGTTATGTAGAATAGCAGTTAATAAATAATAATTGATCAACACGATAATTCGAAGTTTTAGTTATGTTCTCTCACAAATTTCGAACCATTTGATATTTCAAACACTCGATAATTCGTAATATTTTAAGGGTCCCATAATCCTTATAATTATAGGTTACAAGGGTTTTCACGTTTAAAACTTAAATTAATATAAAACTATTCAACTATTACTCTGCTTTTGGGTTGTCTAGATATGATTGCTGGAAAGGGTGATCTTATTGCTTAGAGCGACTCATTGTGTTATTTTTTTACGTTCGTCATTAATGACCGGTCTCAATATTCTTCAATATTCTTCACGGTTTGCCCTACTAGAGATAAAAAAATTCACATTACTTCTATGGAGCTTTCTTGTGTCACATTTCTATCTCCAGTACCTAGGGAAAACTGTGGATAGATAGGTTTATGAAACCGGCCAATAAATAGATAAAAAAAATGTTTAAAAACATTTTATTGTGTCTAGGTTTATATTTCTCTGTATTGCGTTGCATTGCACCTATTAGTGCCTTACCTACCAATAAAAAGTTAATCTAGTTATAATAACTGTTATATAATCTAGCTATAATAAGTATTGTAATCTACAGTAAAAAGCTAATGAAATATTTTCAAAATTGCATTTATTTACAATCATAGAGAAGAATAGGTAATTGTTGTGTACTAGATGACCCGGCGAACTTCGTATCGCCAATAAAAGTCACCTTTTAAACCTTCTCTGAACTTCCACAAGTATTTCAAGATCAAATTTATCCAAATCGGTCCAGCCATTCTCGAGTTTTAGCGAGACTAACGAACAGCAATTGATTTTTAATTTTAACACACAAGCTTGACTTGTAACTAACTAACTAATTATATATACGAAGAAGAATGAAATAAATTAAAAATACATAACACATTCGTTTTCAACCTTTATTCACGAGATAACAGAAAATAAAACATATAAATTAAACAGTTCCAAGTCAATTCCATATTCTAAAGCGATAAGAGATGTGAGGGTGTCTCCATTATCAGTAAGGTCCCCCGGCAGCCCTGCTGGTGACGTCAGCCGCGTTCTCGTCGTACCCTTCTGCAGCAGGCTCCACGGAGATCCTGGGCTTGTACCCATCCTCATCAGCTGAGTACTCCACCGTCTGAAACGAAGATATTATGATACTTTAGTCACCTGATGTTAAGTAACAATGTGGTCGAAGATGGTAGATGGAAATGAAGATCAAAGAAAAGATGGATACGATCCATCCATCTTAAGGATCGATATGAAGGCCTTAGATCAGTATTATTTTTCTAAGAAAACGTCTCATGATTTCTTGTATGCTACTGTGCCTAATCACTCTTTGCACCATATTCGTCATCTTTAAGTAATCCATGTTTCAACTTTCAACATAATAAATGTTACCTGTTTGGTTCCATCAGGTAACACTACGAAGTAAGATCCCTGTGCTCGGTCCTCCTCCCTCGTCTCAGTGTGACCGAAGTCGCTGCCAGACTCCTGGTCTTCTATTTGGTACCCAAAGTCGTAGTTGGCAGGCTCCTGAGGAGATAAAGGTGTATTAGGTCACATTCTTGAAACACTTTTTGTTTAATTGAAAAGGAAACGCTGACAAGACACGCTTGACATTATTCCTATAGAAAATCGAAGGGATCCAGGAATCAAAACTTGTCAATCAGAACATCATCATCAGCTTGTGTCACTACTGCTGAATCTGGTTTTCGGCTCTTCTCATCCAATTACTGCCAGCCACTCGATGCAAGCTGTCGTTCCCTAGTCGCAAGGCGTCCTACACTACGTTTGCCAAGTCGCAGTCTTCACTCAAGAAGACGTCTACCTCAACGGTTATCAGAACATTTGAAACTTAAAAGCAAACACTTATGCCCATCCCATCGACCGGAGGGTTTGGAATTTCATATTTGAGGTAATACCTGATTTTGAAGCTCTTCAAGAGCTGCCCTGGTTCTAGCATCTTCGTATCCCTGACTGCCACCATCTCGCTGTTCTGGGACTCCATACTGTTCTGATGGCATGGCGTTACGGCTAGCTGGCAAATAGGTTGATGATGGAGATGTTCTGCAAAATAAAACTTTATAAGAAAAATGTTACAGGTTATTATAATATGTTATTGTGTATCATACAAAGCTGAAACATTTAGCAATCCAGAACAGTTCTTACCTGGCAGAAGCGTAAGAAGATATGACCGCTTCTGTCATTTGATTGGCACTACCCGATGGCACTCCATACTCCTGAGACAGACCTCTTGCACTTGGAGCACCGTATGTTTGTGAAACGGAATCATCGTAACTCTGAGAGTCTGCGTTCCTTGCAGATGAGACACCGTGGGTTGTGGATTGAGCTCGAGAGAAAGCACCATCGTGCGATGAAGAAAGGGAATTGCGAGAAACTAGAGCTGATTTGGCAAAAGGTTTAGGGGCATTGTAGCCTTGAGTTCCATCGTTGGATCTTGCCGAAGAGGCAGTGTAACCATTAGACTCAGTTTGGAACTGAGATCTAGCTGCAAGTGCAGAATAATCTTGAGATAAACCATTAGCTGACAGTACACTGCGGAAGTTGGACGCTGATGATTGGGAGTTTTGGTTGCTTCGTGCAGCTACGACTGGGACTCCATACTCTTCCGATGGAGCTGATCTGGCATTAGGCACACCATACTCAGTAGATGGAGACCTAGCTGACACAACAGGAGTTCCGTACTTCTGAGACAGTGACCGGGCTGCAGAGGGGCTGTTGCCTTGAGAAAATCCGTTTCGGGTTTTAGGGCCGTCATATCCTTGGGAACTTCTCGCAGCTGAAGCGGTCCTGTCTTTAGAGAATCTTTGATTGAAGCTAACGCGAACTGTAGCAGGGGGGAATTGGGACCGCGCTTTTCCATTTGAAGAACTTCTTGAATTCGGTGCGTTGTAATCATAACCCGTAAAGGGGGCATTGCGAGATGATCCAGAATCAGGCGGTCCGTACTCTTGGGATGGAGATCTTTGGTCTGTTGCTTGATGATTGTGATGATGATCATCGTGCAGTGATCGAGAATCTGGGTAGCCGTCACTGGAATTAGAAATTTAAATTAGTGATAGTTCTTGTTTCTTTTGGTATGTTGAAGAAACAAAAAACTGAATGGCATTGGCTTTTTTTGTTGTTTAGTATTCATGAGTAGCATAAGAAAGTGGCTCCTATGCTATCTCTGATAAGTAGAAGGCACAAGTTCTAACATGAAAGTTCAATGATGCGAGGAAGTAAGGTCATTAAACTTTTTCACCATCATTAGACCATCTAATAAGTGTGAATAAAATTACACAAGACTTAAAAAACAATTTGGTTAATTCGATAAAACTTACCCAACAGGTGGTTCAGCTATTGCCAGCGACATCAAACACAAGACTGGTATGAACACCTGAAATGGTGGAAAACGGATGTTAGCAAATATCTTACAGGGTAACGTTTAACCAGTAGCGACCAGGTGTTAAATAACTGTGTGGTGGATGTTGGCGCCACGCTACATCTGGATTGGGAAGTCTATCTAAAGCTTTGTGGAAAGCCTTGCAGTGGCGATGGCAATGGACATTGCTATTTCTATGGCGAAGGTAATTCAATAAAGGTGATGAGAAACAAATCAATATTGAATATAATTTTCTATCCCAATTTCTTCAGTAGTTTCTTTGAAGGACAGTTTTTTTTAAGGATATGCCAAGCCCTTTTTGACATTGAAGTTCCTTCAAAGTTATTGTAAGAACTAACGAAAACACCAATTTTTAACTGTTACTACCATTGCGGCCGATTGCAATAATGCATCCAAATCAAAATCCAAAAGGGTACTAGAGAAAACTGTTACCAACTAGAATCAAGTTACTGTCATCATCATCATCAGCCTGTATCAGTCCACTGCTGGACATAGGCCTCTCCCAAGGTACGTCACTGAGCCCGGTCTTCGGCTCTTCTCATCCAACTACTGCCAGCCACTCGGCGCAAGTCGTCGCTCCACCTTGTCGCAGGGCGTCCTACTGTACACTATGTCTGCCAAGTCGCGGTCTCCACTCAAGAACACTTTACAACAAGTTACTGTACTTTAGGTATAATATTAAGGTACCTTCATTTTAGCAGGTTTCAAAACTGTATGTTTAACTCGAACTATGCTTTCAACCCTTACAATTTTAATTTCAAGTAAAATTACTTGTTCTACCCTTAAACTCTTGAGATGATATCTCAATTAAGATGAGGCTTGAATGATATTATCACAAGACATGCCAACAGTATTTATAGTCCATAGTCACTGCTCCATCTCTAACAATACCCTAGTCTAAACAACCTTCTGAAGATGCTTTACTTCGTGCTAATCAAGCGATTTTGACCATTGCTGCTATCAAAACAAGGATCTAATATCTCTTATTGTGGCCGTAAAAGATTATTGAGCTTTTAGCGTCAGTGATTGCTTTACGAAGTAAGTTCTCATTAGATGCATTGTTGTCATCAAGGTGTTAAGAAGAAACAGGTGCTTTTTAATTTCAATCAAGGCTATGCCTTTCTCTGTTAACTTTAGACGGTAACTTAACTGGTTCCTGAAACACCGTTCCCACTAGTTCGGGAACCAGAGGCTTCATAATTACTTTGTTAATTCAATTTCAATACTTGGGATTTTTAGTGCGCTCCAATTCAATCAATTAGTAATGAGAATAAAATTGTCAATGTGATCGCGCCAAAAAATTACCTGCCGGGCGTTTCTTGCCTGTTCTTTTGCCGGCGTAAGGAGGTTGGAACAGGCGTAGCTAGTTTTAAGTTTGACGTTTTAAAGTGATCACAATGTATCCTATTGAATAAATAAAAAACTTGACTTGAAATTGACTTGAATGCCTTGATTGATTGATTGAACTTTGTCCAGGTGGTAATCATAGAGGGAGTAACCCTAATACTTTTTAATCCCCGACGCAAAAAGAGGGGTGTTATAAGTTTGACGTCGATGTCTGTCTGTCTTGCTGTCTGTCTATGTGTGTGTTGTGTGTGTCTGTGGCATCGTAGCTCTCAAACGGATGGACCGTTCGATGCGGTTTTTGTCATTTGAAAGCCAGTTTCCTTGCGGTAGTTCTTAGCTATATTTGATGAAAATCAATCCAAGATGTCAAAGGATTTTTTAATAAAAAAAATGAATTGTATTTCTCTCAGCCTTTGACCACAAGTCACCTGATGCTAGGTGACGATGTGGTCGAAGATGGCGCCACGCTACACCTGGATTGGGAACTGGCTCTAACTCTAAAGCGAAGCTAACGGAAAACATCACAGTAAGTGCTTTGCGACAAATTATCTTGAAGATAGTAGCTAGCCAGGCGAGCACTAGAAAATGTCCTACCACCAAGCCATGATTTCATCGCGATGTCATCTTTACCGAAAGCTCAAGCTCATTGTAGGATTCGAACACGTAACCTACGTATCGCTAGCCGACGTTACTACCTCTGAATCATCACTTCAAATTATTATAAAACAGTTGCGCCCCGCGGTTTCACTCGCGTCTTCCCGTTATCCCGCAGGAACCTTTTTCCGGGATATGAAGTAGCCTATGTGTTAATCCAGGTTATAAGCTTTCCAAATTTAATTCAGATCCGTTCAGTAGTTTTTGCGTGAAAGAGTAACAAACATCCATCCATACTCACAAACTTTCACGTTATTGAAGTTTTTATCCCGTTCACCTCACAGATGGACTTTGTCAATACATAGACCCCATTAGTACCGGGCTCGCTCGCTACTCGCTATGAACCGAAAGTTCAAGCTTATTGTAGGATTCGAACCCACTACCGCTGAGCCACATCGCCTTGGCCTCGCCCTGGCTTGTGTTATCTGGACATCCAGGGTGGTATTGCAAGAGCTAAGAGCTTTAGGATGAAATGGAGAGTAGCACTTAGTGAAACTGCAGAAACCGCGGATAACGGATCAGGATCGATTATTAATTTCGTGCGTATAAAGCGATAAACGCTTGAGTCTCATTCCATACAAATATGTCACAAGTTTGATCAACACTCGACTGTCATTTTAAAATACCAGCCTTAGTGTTAGCTACCTCTACACATAGGCCACTTTTTATCATAGAAATAAGTTCTTGTGGGTTTTTTTTTTTACTTTTTACAGGGTAGCGTTTGACCACAAGTCACCTGATGTTAAGTGACGATGTAGTCTAAGATGGCGCCACGCTACACCTGGACTGGGAACTGGCTCTCAAGTGAGGCTGCCGGAACACACCGATAGGTGCTTGGCGACAGATTCTTAACAAGAGGGTGGTAGCTAGCCAGGTGAGTACTAGAAAATACCCTACCACCAAGCTATGGTTTCATCACGATGTTTTCCTTCACCGAAAGCTCAAGCTCATTGTAGGATTCGAACCCACGTCCTACGGATCGCAAGCCGACGTCAGTACCACTGAGCCATCATCGCTATAATTGTATTGATTTGTAACGGGAAAGTCGCGGGGCATAGCTAGCTAGTAAATAAGATACTTTACAGCTATTGAATTCGTATTATACTATATAAATAATTCTGATATTATGGATTTGGATCTTATTAATTTTAACTAAATATTTTGATACGAATCATAATTGAGCTTTTTTTAACCATTATTATGCAAATATTTATCCCGTAGCCAGAATCGCAACCAAAGCCTTACAATTTTTTTTTTTCATTTGTCGATAAAGAATCAGTCTAGCCATCCAAAGGGGTAACGCTGTCAGTATCTGCGGAACATTGCCTAAAGGGACTCATTTTAATAATATATTTTAGTTATTTTAGGTTTTTTTTAGTTCAGTGATTTAGTATATATGTTTGTTAGATTTATATCAATTTACAGTCCGCTAGCACCCATTTGTAAAGTTTTTATTTACATATTAAATACAATAAAGTTTAAGGTCTTCAATATAGTCTAAATAAAGTCCAATTCCCTCCTATCCCAACATACTACAATTCCCCCAGAACTCCAAATTTGGAGTAGGTAGTAACAATAGAGCAAATTGGTGACAAGGTGTGTCACCTGAGAAAAGTCTCCGGATATTACTGTCCGAGGAAAATCCAGAAAGACGTAAAAAAAAATATAGTCTAAGGAGTGTCCTATCTAATCAATCAGTTATTCAATTACTATTATTATTATTATTTTCTATATTAATTTGTTTTATGCATGTATTTTGTATGCCAGTAATGGTGAAACACGCTGAACAATGATCCACTTGTCATCTGATTTTTATCCGTGTTTCGTACAAATAAACTATTCCATTACATTCCATTCCATTTCATTCCATTCCATTTCATTTCATTTCATTTCTTCAGCAATGGACGTCTTTCAGCTCAGCTGATGATGATGATGATGATAAAACAAAACTGTCTCACTATGTAACGACGCATTGTATACTGTTTATATAGAAGTAAATTTTTAAATCCTACAGGGTTGAGTTTGACCGCAAGTCACCAGATGTTCAGAGAAGAAGTGCCATGCTACACTTGATCCAAGATATAACAAGGAGAAGCCTGTGCGCTCACTCGTTACTGAGCGCTTACTTAATACCTATGGGTCTGTGTTGGTGTGGAGTATTGAAATGCAATTTCCAGAGACGCGTGCGTTTATTAAAGCGATCATATCAATACTAACTAATACAGTAGGCACAAGCCCTGCGACTAGGTGGAGTGACGACTTGCGCCGAGTGGCTGCCAGTAGTTGGATGAGAGGAGCCGAAGACGGGGCTCAGTGACGTACCTTGGGAGAGGCCTATGTCCAGCAGTGGACTGGCACGGGCTGATGATGATGATGAAAACAAAGAGATGAAAATAAATTCAAGTCAAAGACGTAAATTTTTAACATTGCAAATCATTTATTGCTTACAAACTACAACAACATATTATTCACAAATTAAATGATTCATCTAAATACATCTACAGACCTACATTGCATTTTTCATTGTATTTTTCATTTTTCAACCAATAAAACTAATTAACAGTATCTAAGAGATCACAATGAAAACGAAACCACAAAACAGTTTGAAAAATCAAGCCCTTCCAAGTCACTGAGTGATTTCAAATCCCAGGTCACTTCTTGTTTTCTAGTCAAATTGAGTTGGTGTTCCAAGATGATTAAGGAGGCTTCCATCATCAGTAAGGCCCTCCGGCGGCCCTGCCGGTGATGTCAGCCGCGTTCTCGTCGTACCCTCCTGCAGCTGGCTCCATGGTGATCCTAGGCCTGTACCCCCTCTCATCAGCAGTGTACTCCACCGTCTGGGGAATAAAGAAAGAGTTTAAGTACATAGACTACTTCGGCTAAGAAATAGAATAGAAATATTTATTGGCCATATAACTTTGGCTGTTACACAAGGCAGGTCAAAATGGTACATATTAAATTAAAGTTAACAGCATTGATTTAAATTAAGGATCACGTTCAGGACAGGATATAAAAATAATAGTAACATTAAAATAAAAAAAAATAAAAAAATATATCAATCCTCCTTAGAACTAAACGAGAATTCTGTCAGACGCATAGACATAAACTCATTAAGCAAGTAAAATGGGTTAATTTCAAAAAAGTCTTTTAATTTTCGTCTAAACTGGAGCAAATGTAGTTTTGTTAGGCTAATAGGCAGTTTATTGTACATTACAATTTTATTATAAGTACCTTGTTTCTGTACTTTGGCTAGTCTTGTCTTTGGCTGGTGTAATTTTTCTTTATTTCTTAGATTGTAACTGTGTTTGTCCATATTTTTATCTAGACCATCTTTATCTGTATGTATTTCTACAAGACTGTTATAGATGTATAAGGAAATAACAGTCATAATTTTATTTTTTCTGAAATGTGCTCTAGCTGACATGCGCTTTCGCAATCCGTTAATAATTCTGATCGACCTTTTTTGACACACAAGGACTCTATTTATGTCAGCAGCGTTACCCCATACTGTCACGGCATAGTTTATGAGGGAATGTACATATGCGTAGTATACTGTAATCAAAGCCTTCTGATCTATTACTGGCTTTAGCTTCAAGAGCGCATAATTGGCAGTGGACAGTTTTTTACACAGTTTATCTATATGTCCCAAATGGCTAATAGTATGATCAATAGTACTAAGATATTCTGCAGAGAATGCGTCCAGAAAAATATTATTGATCCTAAGTTTAGCACTCAGTTTTATAAGAACCATAATTCGAATCCTCTCGGCACCGCACTTAATAAGTTGTGTGGATTTGCCATCGCTCAAAACGGTGAAGGAAAACATTGCGAGGAAATCAGCATGTCCAAGAACCAATAAATGCAACAGCATGCGACATCTACCAACCCACTCTGGGCCACAGTGGTAGATTACGGCCCATAATCTCTCTCTCCTTGATTTTCGCCAGTTATCTACCCAGGTGCAGCTTGTAGGTGTAGCGTGACGCCACATTCGACACCTCGTCATTTAATAACAGGTGGCTTGTGGTCAAACGCTACCCTAAAAGACGAAAAGAAAAGATTTGTACCTATACTAACTAGTCTACGAAATCTAAATATATATAACTCAAAGGTGACTGACTGATATAGTGATCTATTAACGCACAGCCCAAACCACTGGACCGATCGGGCTGAAATTCGGCATGCAGGTAGATGTTATGACGTAAGCATCCGCTAAGAAAGGATTTTGATTAATTCTACCCCCAAGGGGATAAAACAGGGGATGAAAGTTTGTATGAAACTTTGTCAATTTTAAACCTATCGGGCTGAGACTTTGCATGCATAAAGCTGTAGCCCACGCGGGTGAAACCGCGGGGAACAGCTAGTGGACTATAATTGGCTTCGTGTATTAACATTTCAAGTGCCTTAGCATGTTGCATACGTCATATAGACATTATTTTCGCAATATTTAAAAGTAGTTTCCCTTACCTGTTTGGTTCCATCAGGCAGCACGACAAAGTACAAGCCCTGAGCATGGTTGTCCTGCCTCGTCTCCGAGTGTCCAAAGTCGCTGCCTGACTCTTGGTCTTCGATTTGGTAAGCAAAGTCGTAGCTGGCAGGTTCCTGCAAAAATAAATCAATAACTTAATATTGTAATCACTAGGCTTATGTAGCTCTGCTATTTGCTTTTCAGTTACGTCTTTACGCCTAAACAGCTGAACGGATCGTGATGAAATTCGGTATAAAGTTAGAACCATGGAGAAAGAAGATATAGTCATACTTTTTAAAATGAAATTTGGTACAGTAGGTAATAGTTTGAACCCTGGGGAAGGACATAGGATACTTTTTATCGCAATAAACTTTGTAATCCACGCGGTTAAAACCGCGGAGAACAACTTGTATACTATGTAATATGTATATATTAATTTTGTGGTGATCTTTACCTGGTTAAGCAGCTCATCTAAAGCCCGGGCTCTGGCCCGTGCCCTGGCGTAGTCATATCCTTTATTATCCTGTTCTGGCACTCCGTACTCCTGAGATGGCATGGCATCACGAGCGGCTGGTAGGTAGGTCGATGATGGAGAGGATCTGAAAATTGGCAAGACCAGATTAGAATATTTCGAACGTCGGCAGGTTAGATAATATTACCATCTTCAACTTTCTTGATCTAAGTGAAGCGATGATGACCCAGTGGTAGTAACGTTGGCTTGCAACCCGTAGGTCGTGGCTTCGAATCGAAGGAAAACATCTAGATGAAACCATAGCTAGGGCATTCTATAGTGCTCGCCTGGCTAGCTACCAAATTAAGAATCTGTCGGTATGTTCCGGCAGTCTCACTTGAGAACCAGTTCCTAGTCCAGGTGTAGAGCGGTGCGATCTTCGGACACATCGTCTTTTAACATCAGGCGACTTTTGGTCAAACGATACCCTGTATAAGTACAAAAAAGAAATTCTCACCTAGCAGAAGAAGGTGCTACGGCATCAGTTTTGAGATGGCTGCGGCTGGATGGTACTCCGTACTCCTGAGATAGGCTTCTCGCATTCGGAGCACCGTAAGTCTCAGAAAGATCCCTCTGGTTAGGTTCAGCGTGAGTTTGCGAAATCAAGTCCTCATCTTGGAAGTAAGAGTCAGAATTCCTCGCTGCAGGTGCTCCATAAGAAGTTGACAGAGAACGGGAAGATGGAGCATCGTACGTCGAAGATGGTGCGCTTTTAGGAGCTGACAATTTTTGAGTTGTTCTTTGAGAACCAAAGGCTGATTTGACAATTGATTTAGAAGTGTCATGGCTTTGAGTATTGGACCTAGCTGAAGGTGCGGTATAGCTATGAGACGGAGACTCTGTCTGAAACCTGGCTGCAGGCACGGAATAGTCTTGAGAAGTTGCTGATTGAGCACTGCGGAAGTTGGACATAGGAGAGGCATTTTGGCTGCTTCTAGCTTCTACAACCGGGACACCATACTCTTCTGACGGAGTGGATCTCGCATCTGGTACTCCGTATTCAGTTGACAGAGTCCTGGCTGACATATCTGAAGGAGTTCCATACTTCTGTGACAGTGACCTTGCCGCGGGAGGGCCGTACTCTTGAGAGATTGCGTTTCGGGCATTTGGGGCCGAGTAGTCATGAGACAGACTTTTGGCGGCAGCAGGGATGTGATTTTGAGCTGAGCTCCTGACAACTGCTGAGGTGAATCTTTGGTTGGAGCTGACACGTGCTGATGTGTGTTTTTGTGACTGTCTTCCTCTTTGTGTGCTTCGTGCGTTTGGCACGCCATATTCACTTGAGATAGAATTGCGAGTGGAGGTGGAGGAAGGTGGTCCGTATTCTTGAGAGAGAGATCTTTGGTGTTCAGAATTATTATGATCGCTGTGGTCAACATGATCATCATTATGGTGATGATGATCGTGAGTTGATCGTGCCGCTGGATAGCCATCACTGTAAGAAAAAAGTTATAAGTTTTATAAGTGGGTACTCGTAGTATATTGATCGTATGATGATTTTCTTTAGATTCATTTCACAAATTTAAACTTTTCTTCAACAAACTTACCCCACTGGTGGTTCTGCTAGGGTCAGTGATACCGAAAAGAGAATTGTGAACAAAAACTGAAAAGAAATGGAGATTATTGTAATAAACCGTTCCTTTTACGAAGTAAACAAAATGAAATTAAAATACATGATTGAATCTTAATAATTTTCTAATTGCCCTTACAATATTCATGTTCAACAGCTTCAAACGAAATGTCTGTGCTCTCAGAAAAAGTATTGAAACCTCGATGAAGATGTCAATATCGAATGATGACATCCAAAAGCAGACCAACTATTTATAGCGGTCTAAACTTGTAACAATGCTTTTATCAGACTGACTACGTTTACCTTTTACTCTTGAACTTGCCAAGGCATTCTGAGCTGTATCCTCAAGACAATAAAGTCGTGGCACGTCATGTCGTGGGTGTTTACTTTGATTACTACAGTCCTATTGTGAGTTTGATAGGGTTTGGCGTGTGTCGACATTCGATCCAGATCATTATTTTCTATCGCCAAGAAGTCAGCAGACGGGTTCTTTTCAAGGCCCCTCTGGGCTTTCTTTGTAATGAGCACAATTGGGGACAATTCCTGTTGGATTTTTCACGGTATCTACCAAGTATTTTGGACCAGTTCTAGTCTTCCTTTGAAGAGTGAATGCTTTGTACACATTGCTGCAAGGCGACGCATACAAGTACAAGTTAGTGGTCGTTTGTTTTTTCCAGTTTGTATGAAAGCTTTCGAGTCTTCTGAGTTTGTTTTCGGTAGGTATGTTTTATTTGATTTAGAACTATGTCTGAAAAAAGAAGTGATAGGTTAGTGGTAGTGACGCCTGGTTGCAACTTGTAGATTGAGGGATCGAATCATGCAATGAGTGTGAAATGGTTCCAATCATGCAATGAGTACGAGATTTCGGTAAGGGAAAACATCGTGATGAAATCATAGCTTGATGGTAGGGCATTTACTAGTGCTCGTCTGGCTAGTCACCACTACTCATCTCCCTCAAGTTTAGAATCTGTCGCCACGTACCTATCAGTGCATTCCGGCAGCCTCACCTAAGAGCCAGTTCCCCGTAATGGCGTAGCATGGCGCCACTTTCAACCACATCGTCGTGATATCAGGTGATTTTTGATACGATGGCGTTGTGCCAAAAATATGATGTTCAACTGATGACGAATAAAAGTTTCTTCCACATTATCAAGCGATGTTGGGCACATTCAACCTAATTTAAAGATAATCAGACTACGCAGCCTAGAATTTTTCGTACAGATGTGACATAGGACATAGACAGAAGGTAATCTGTGATATAAATAGAGTCAATCAGTTTCCCTGATAGATCACGATACGAAAGGCTTCTATCCCCGGAACAACAGCCAAAAATTTGGCAACCTATTTTTTCTTTGCCTTTAAACCTGCCTTTGACCGCCTGTATGTTGTAAACTGATGATGTGGTGGATGGTGCAGCTCACATACCTAGAAGGTAGCTTTAGGCAGTATTCCCGTTAATATCAGTTGACCAACAAATAGGTATTGTACGTACAAGAGCCTGTCTACCATTTCTATCAAGGAGACCAGCACATTACATGAATGAATGTAGTACGCAAAGCAATCGAGCAATAAAACTTTATCACCTAATTTACAGTTGCTAATTCACAACACAAGTCTTAATCTGTAAGCACTTAAGTCTAACATCGCTTGTCAACTTCAGGATGTGTGACGGTGGTGTTGTGTCAAATTTAACCATTGTTAAGTTTGGTTTCAGTATAAATAGTTGGGTAGGTATTGGATGTCAACATTCGATAGCATCGTCTTCAGCTGTCGACTCCAATTCTGAAGCATTTAGAAATATTTAGGTATAGATACGAAAGGAGCTAGAAAATATTTGAATAATATTGTAGCCGATCTCAAATAACCAACAATGAAGGTACAGAAATTATTACCAAGTATTTTAAGAGAAACTTTAGTTACCATTTCACCTTTGCCTGGACATCATTAATGGATAAGGCCATTTTTAATTTACACATTTTCGAAAGTGTGAAATCTATTTTACCGATTTATGTAACAATAAAATTGGTCTACCTTTTAATTTGCTGAGTCTCTGACCTAGTCTGGACAGTCTACACTCAGCTTTTGAATCTTTTTACAACTATAATACAACAACAATACATACATTTAAAAATCTTAAATTAAATTCTTTGGAAATTTTAATAATCCTATATTCTTTGTTCGTTTTCAGGTTCTCATTTTACTACAATGCCTGGTTTCACTGACATTAGCTGAGCCACCTGTCGGGTATGTTATCACAACAATGAATATCATAACTTAAGAACAGGAATTTAGCAAATTCTATGGCAACATACCAAAACATTACTATTTCAACAAACAAATTTTGTACTCACATTATGTTCCAATAAAAAATCACGTAACGACACTACTAAAACATATTGCATTTGTTAACAGCGATGGCTATCCAGCTGCCCGATCGTCTCAAGACCATCATCATGATCATGACCATGACGACCAGCATGATCATCATACTTCAGAACATCAAAGATCTCAAGCCCAAGACTACACACCATCCTCCTATGCAACTTCTCGTAACCCTCCCTCTACTGAATATGGGACACCCAATGCTAGATCAGCTCAGAACTCACGAGGTCCGACATTCGCCCCTCCTACAGTTCGTGTTAGCTTCAACCAGAGATTTGGCTCATCAGCTGCTAGAAGTTCCAGTCAAGGTCACAGCAGACCTGCTGCCAAAAGCCTTTCCCAAGAATATGCTGCCCCTAATGCTCGTCAAGGAATCTCTGAAGAGTACGGCCCTCCAGCCAGGTCACTGTCTCAGGAGTATGGAGTTCCTTCAGTTTCAGCCACGACTTTATCAACTGAGTATGGTGTACCCAATGCCAGATCTTCTCCATCAGAACAGTACGGTGCTCCTATCGTAGATGCTCGAAGCAGCCAAAAACCTCAATCACCTGTATCTAACTTCCGCAGTGCTGAACCAGCTTTGTCTGAAGACTACTCTGCGCCTGCAGCAAGGTCCCAATTCCACGCAGACTCTCTGTCTCAAGGTTATAATGCTCCTACATCACGGTCCAACGATGTAGCTCAAGGATCTTCCAAATCAGTGTTTTCTGCTCGCACTGCTCCATCTTCAACATACGGCGCTCCCGCTTCTAGATCTCTATCCACTTCTTATGGAGTTCCATCTGCAAGGAGTTCTGAAGCCCAGAGCTATGACTCCGTTTCGCAAACATATGACGCGCATAATCAGGGAGATGTTTCTGAAACATATGGAGTTCCAAATGCAAGAAGCCTCTCTCAGGAGTATGGAGTACCATCAAGCCGTGCTAATGAGAACAACGATGCTGTTGGTTCCTCTTATGCTTCTGCCAGGTAAGAACTATTTCTATAAATTATAATTATTGATACATATTTTTCTAAGTCCTAAGTGATGATTCCATAGCCAAAATGCTTGACATGTCTCTAATCTTCTGATGACTTCAGTTCCAGATCAGCTCCATCATCCACCTACCTGCCCTCTGCCCGTGACAACGCGCCTTCTCAGCAATATGGAGTACCAGAGCAGGACAGCCAAGGTTATGACTCCGCCAAAGCTAGAGCATTGAATGGACTGCTAAACCAGGTAAGGAACTTTTGTTTGAATATTCCATCATCAGTTTCAATCCCTTTTGGGACAGATTTAATGAGAGGCAACATGTCTCGAATTAAAGTGATGATAGCTCATTAGTAGTGAGTATCTGTTAGTATCTTATGACCGGTGACCTGCAGGTCGTGAGTCCGAATCTTACAAGAAGCTTCTTGTAAGATTCGGACTTTTTTACTTTTAGACGCAGAACATATCGTTATGAAAATATTGCTTGGTAGTAGAGTATTTTCCAAAGCTAGCCTGTATCGGAGTATTCTATTCCCAAGGCAGTGTAGTCTAAAACCTGTGACTAAATCTTCACTTAACTTCAGTTGATTTGTGGTCAAACGCGAACCTGTAAGATGTATGTGTGTTTTTTATATAGGAAAAATATCAAGTTTTGCTCATTAAAATTTCCCAGGAACCAGCTAGTTACGACTTCGCCTACCAAATAGAAGATGGTGAGTCAGGCAGCGATTTTGGACATACGGAGACGAGGCAGGAGAACCGAGCTGAGGGCTCTTACTTCATCGTCCGCCCTGATGGATCCAAACAGGTACTGTTGGAACAGCAATACAACAACAATATCAATTAATTAAATTAAAACTGCATCAAAATCGAACTAGTAGCTTTGGAGAAAAAAAATGTATCATCATCATCAGCCTTTTGCATTCCCACTGCTGGGGCACAGTAGCAGCATTCTAAATAAAATTGTCTTCTTTATCCCAGACGGTGGAGTACACAGCGGATGAGAGGGGGTTCAAGCCCAGGATCTCCGTGGAGCCAGCTGCTGGAGGGTACGACGAGAACGCGGCTGACGTCACTGGCAGGGCGGCCGGGGGGCCTTACTGATGATGGAGTCGTGGAACTTATCTGATCGAATTGGAATGGAACTACCTACTCAAAATGACTTGGAACTTCTCTATATGACTTAGAATAGCTCTTGAAAATATGTCATAGGAGTTATGTTAATTTTATGTTTTGTTTGTGTTAGTAAATCGACCTGTAATTAGTGCTTTTTTGATTGTTGATTTGATTTAAAGCAAATTAAATAGTAAATAAGTAGATCTATACCTATATTAGATTGGCACCAAACGTAGTACAAAATTGTTAAGTGTTAAATGTTTTTACGCTAATGCAATTAGCAAATAATTTAAAAAATGTTAGCTTGTGCTCAAGCTTATAAAATTATTGAAAAAATAAATCTATCTTTTATTGAATCTTTGCCTTTATACTTTTTACGCTCTTCGTCATTTTTTAGAATGTAGAGCGTAGATACCTATGTCATCTCAAATTAAATTCAAAATTCAATAATTTTTATTCAATAGGATACATTGTAATCACTTTAAAACGTCAACTTAAAACTAGCTACGCCTGTTCCAACCTCCTTACGCCGGCAAAAGAATAGGCAAGAAACGCCCGGCAGGTAATTTTTTTGGCGCGATCGCATTGACTATTTTATTCTTATTACTAATTGATTGAATTGGAGCAAGTTCACTAAAATCCCAAGCTTTTTTTGTCATCTAATAGTCTGATATTTTTTAATTAGCTTTACTAATAAGATTTCTCTTGTTTGGTTGTACTCATTGGGATATGGGAACATGAATATTAACGAGTTGCGGGATCACAACCAAAGCAGACCAGACCCCACAAGCAGCACCCGTTCACGAGTTGACGCATGTGCCAGCTAAAAAAACTTAACTTAAAAACTTTTCTGTCTTGTTGTCTGCTGTAACTAGCTAAGCCTGTTCCAACCTCCTTACGCCGGCAAAATAACAGGCAAAAAACGCCCAACAGATATTTTTTTGGGCACGATCACAGTTTCCATTGCTAATTAATTAGATTGGTCTTGTCGTGTTAGTAAAAAAACCTGACATAGTCGAAACTATGTCAGGTTTTTTTACTAACAGGTTAGCGTTTGACCACAAGTCACCTGATGTTAGTGACGATATGGTCGAAGGTGGTGCGCTTCACTTGGATTGGGAACTGCCTCTCAAGTGAGCCTGGCGGAACACACCGATAAGTAGGTGATTGGTGACAGATTTTTAACTTGAGGGTGGTAGCTAGCCAGGCGAGCACTAGAAATTTGATTGATTTCAGCTTATTTAGGATTCGATCCCACATCGTTGTCTGCACTGTACTAATATTATTATTAAAAAGAAATAAAATTATTGTGTGAAAATCCTGTAGGAATCTAAAACACGAGATAATGGAAAATGTTGGTTGTGTTTTGTTCAAAAAACATAAGCTTTATATAGAGGTTTTATACAAACACTAGCTACCTCGCATTCCCGTTATCCCGCAGGAACCTTTTTCCGGGATTGCCTATGTGTTAATCCAGGGTATAAGCTATCTCCATTCCAAATTTTACTCAAATCCGTTCAGTAGTGTTTGCGTTAAAGAGTAACAAACATACATACAAAATTTCGCGTTTTTAATATTAATAGGACATATATTTTATTTCTTTGTGACATGCTTGTTTCAAACAACATTTTATGCAATAGCTCGAAGTATACATATATATGTCTATCCGATTGGTCTGGCTAGCATTGGTATGGTCTATATCCAGTGGCGGATTTACACATTTGCCGCCAGTAGGCTAAGTATTCGAATTTTGCCGCCCCTACCAACCTCTATAACCTCTACGGCCTCTGCCTTTCTTTTTTAAATGTGTCATTTAATTATGCATCAGACAAAAATTGAAGAAAATTCAAGTGGTGAACAATGTTTAATTGTTTGTGTGCACATAATAATATTTAAATACATATATAGGTACGACTCTTTTAATATAATTAATTTTTTATTTTAAATTGACACTAAATTTGCCGCCCCTAAATTCTGCCGCCCTAGGCTCCAGCCTACTCAGCCTGCTGCTAAATCCACCACTGTCTATATCTAAAAAAATGATCTACTGATATCGGTTTTGTCTATCTAAATCAAAGTCTTTGTTTTAGATCTTACATAGCATTTGACTGTAAGTCATCTGATGTTAAGTGTAAGTGACGATGTGATCGAAGGTGGTACTACTCTGGTTTGGAAACTACCTCTCAAGTTAGGCTGCCGGAACACACCGATAGGTGCATGGCTACTGATTCTCAACTTGACAGTGGCAACTAGCAAGGCGAGCACTTGAAAATGCCCTACCACCAAGCTATGTTTTCATCACGACGTTTTCCTGTACTGAAAACTCAACTTACTGTAGGATTCAAACCCACGACCTACAGATCGCACGCCGAAGTCACTACCTCTTTGCCATGAGTGCAACAAACTTATCTGGTCCGGTGTCAGTGACGCTGTCATCGAGTTTACTCCTTTTTTTCTCGCTATTTCTCGCCTTACAATGATCGGTAATTCCAATTCTGGCCAACAGCCAGATAAGTTTGTGGCACAGTATGAAAATCTCATCATCATCAGCCTATCATGTTCTCACTGCTAGCACTCTGGCCTATGTATGGGCCGTAATCTACCTCGCGGGCCCAGTGCGGGTTGATAGAAGTCGCATGCCCTTGAATGTTGTGTTTCTTGGACATGCCGGTTTCCTCACGATGTTTTTTTCCACCGTTTTGAGCGATGGTAAATCCACACAGGGCAGGCCACATCGCTCGACGAACCGAGAACCGATGGGGAAGAAAGGTTCTCGAGTGGCGACCACGAACCGAAAGACGTTCAGTAGGTAGGCCCCAAAGACATTGTAAGAGTCGCGGGGAGCCGATGGATGCTAATGGCTAATAGCCGTTCATGGTGGCGTTCAAAGGGGGAGGCCTGTGTTCGGCAGTGGACTTCTTCCGGCTGATGATGATGATGATGATGAAATCCACACATAGCTTAAGTCATAGGTGCGCGGCCGAGATGATTCGTACTCGGTGTCGGCGCCTTGTAAGGCGCGCGCATTACCATTCGGCCACTATCACGCTTCTTTTTGTATAATTTGTTGCAATTATATGAAACTTATTCTTAAATGTACTTACTTTAGTCCAATCACTCTTACATAGAGAGCACAATCAGACCTTGAAAATCAATGAAAAGCACCTGTTTCTCATCATGCGTTCCTCGACGACACTGAACAATGTACTGGTTCTAATGTCACTTCATTAGTTCATGTATTAGCTATTAACCGGACAATGAAAGCTTTAGAATCCAAGATACACTTGAAAAAGACTCCAACGCATCTCTATTTCAAGGAAGGTAGAGCTTAAAATATCTTGACAAGTCCTCAATCAAAATGCTTAGGGAGTTGGTTGGGGCAGAGGCATTGTTAAGATTGCTTAGGCCTGTATAAATAGTTCACGGAACTTTGTAGTCTTCACTCGGTTCTTGAATCTTCATCGAGGTGTCATCAGCATCTGGAGGAATAGAGGAAATAAGTGAAGGGATCTTTAAAGGGTTGGTTTTTATCTTCACACCCTTATACTGATCTCGTGAAGTCTTCGCCACCATGAAGGTATGATACTTTATTTATTCGTTTATATTCTACCTTCCCATTTGTTAATGTTATCAAGCATAAGTCCTCCTTGTTCAATATTATTTGCCAAAGTGTAAATATTTTGCCTATTTACTTGAAGATTTTTCTGTTTCAGATGTTTATACCACTGATGTGTTTGGTTTCACTGGTGATAGCTGAACCACCGGTTGGGTAAGTCGATAACTGTTTCAAAATCAGTCCTATCAAGGATTAAAAAGGATCGTTTTGATTGTCTCAAGCACAAGTCTTTTAAATTGCCAAAATTCATAACAACTGTCTCTTTGTAATTTTAGTAACGGATACCCTTCGGCGCGTTCGTCCCACGATGATTTCCACCATGATCATCATGCATCAGACCACCAAAGATCTCTGTCCCAAGAGTACGGTCCACCATCCGACACCATCGTTTCTGCTCGTAACTCTCCCTCTACCGGATACGACTACAACGCACCAAACGCTAGAAGCTCCTTAAACGCACGAGGACAGTCCCAATTTCCCCCGGCCACAGTTCGCGTCAGTTTCAACCAAAGATTCGGCTCACCAGCAGCCAGGAGCTCTGCAGCTCATGACCACTCCGATCCCGCTGCCAGAAGCCTTTCCCAAGAATATGACGCCCCTAACGCTCGAAGCGGAATCTCTCAAGAGTACGGCCCTCCCGCTGCCCGGTCACTGTCTCAGGAGTATGGAGTTCCTTCAGTAGTAGCAGCCAGGTCTTTGTCTTCTGAATACGGTGTGCCTAATGCCAGATCATCTCCGTCAGAAGAGTATGGTGTACCAGTCGTAGCAGCCCGAAGCAATCAAAAGCCTCATTCTCCATCATCTAACTTCCGCAGTGCTCAACCAGCTAAAGCTTTCTCTCAAGACCATTCCGCGCCTGCAGCTAGATCTCAGTTCCAATCAGACTCTTCATCTCATGGTTATACTTCACCTTCTGCTAGGTCTAATGATGGCGCCCAAGGCTATGACTCTCCCAGACCATTTGGCAAATCGGCTTTCGCATCTCGAAGCGCCCCATCTTCAACTTATGGCACTCCCTCTTCTCGATCACTGTCCACTTCATATGGCGCTCCATCTGCTAGGAGTTCTGACTCTTTCTCTGAAGATTATAGCCAGAAGGATGTTTCTGAAACCTATGGTGCTCCAAGCGCAAGAGGTTTATCTCAAGAGTACGGGACACCGGCAAGTCGCAGCAACCTGAACACCAATGCTATAGCGTCTTCTTACGCTGCTCCTAGGTAAGCACAAGCCTTAACATTAAGCATTTTTAATCGTTTATGTCCTGAGATGTCACATGTTCGCAAAATTCAATACATTAGTAAAATCAGTAATATGAGAATGCTCAGGTTACCGTTTAGCGACCACAAACTTGTTTCACGCGCGTTTTTCCTAAATCACGTTAATTATAAATTATTACAATATGATGGTAATAGTTCCAGATCCTCTCCATCATCGACCTACCTGCCAGCCGCTCGTAGTTCCTCGCCTTCAGAGCAGTATGGGGTTCCGGAACAGCGAGACGGTGCCAGCCAGGGATACGACTATGCCAAGGCTAGGGCTTTGGAAGAACTTCTCAGCCAGGTAAATATACCTCATATTACAAAACCAGTATAGGTACAATGTTTAAAGCGTTTATTACGAAAACTTATGGGATATCATCCGTGCTAACGTTTTGTTTTGAACTCCTGATACGGATATTTAAACTGATAAAAACTGATATTTAAACCTGGCAAGCTCACAGCACCTACGTGCCAGCTTTAGATAATCAACCTGAATAAGTAATTGAATTAAAACAGTAATTAGAAGTATTTCACATAATTTTACCATGAACACTTGCTGCCATAGTTCACACCTATTTTAGAGTGCCTACACGTATTTTTATGGTCTTTTCTAGTGCTCGTCTGACTAGTATTTGTTGTCAAGCTGCACATCGACCTATTGCAGATCAGTGCCACCCAGAATGTTGAACTCCGATAGCTCAAAATCCTGCGCAATAGTGCACTGCGCTCGTCATCCTAATACATTTGTTTTACATCTCGGTAGCGTATCCTGTCACCTGATGTTAAGCGACGATGTGGTTGAACGGACTGGAAACTGGCTCTCAAGTGAAGCTATCAGGAGACAACTGTAGTAAGATTGCTAGCTAGACGAGCACCAGAAAATGCCCTGCCACCAAGCTATGGTTTCATCACGATGTTTTCCTTCACCGTTAGCTCAAGTTTGCAGAATTTAGATGTCTCAAATCTCTCTATGTCCTGTAACTTCAATGGCCATCTTCATATCTCTTCTCAGGAACCAGCCAACTACGACTTCGCGTATCAAATAGAAGACTACGAGTCTGGTAGCGACTTCGGGCACGCTGAGACGAGGCAGGCGGACCGCGCAGAAGGATCCTACTTCGTGGTGCTTCCTGATGGAACCAGACATGTGAATATCTTGCACTCCTTATATATTTAAGCAATTAGATTCAACATTTTCATAATCAGCCTGTTTCACTCTACTTCTGGACATAGGACATCTGGTGATTCTGGACATCCACTCATCCAATTATTTGTGGTTTTGCCATCGCTCAAAACGGTGAAGGAAAACATTGCGAGGAAACCGGCATGTCCAAGAACCATAACATTCAAGGGTGTGCGACATATTCTACCAACCCGCACTGGGCCAGCGTGGTAGATGACATCCGATACTTTCTCTTTGGGAGAAGACTAGAGTCCTAACAGTGGGAATGTAATAGGCTGATAATAATGATGAAATATCTATAATCTTTATAGAATTATGTACAATTCCGGTATGCGTGTGTTCGTAACTCTTTTCCTCCTTTATCGAAGTCAATCAAAACATGAATTCGCCGCGACGACGCGGTAGCCAAGTTGGTAGTGTCCCTGCCTGCGAAGCTAACGGTCCCGGGTTCGAATCCCGGTAAGGGCAAATATATGTGTGATGAGCACGAATATTTGTACCTGAGTATTGGATATTTCTATCTATAATATAAGTATTTATTTCTCTATATAAGTATGTATATCGTTGTCTAGTACCCATAACACAAGTTTCGAGCTTAATTTGAGGCTAGGTCAATTTGTGTGCAATAGGGAATATGCATGTGATTTAGATTTACTTGATTTTTTTTTCCATGATACCTTATGGCCTTGACATTACACCTAAACCATTATTTTCTTAATTAATTTGTAATTAATACCTTAAAAATTTAATCAAAAAGTGCAAAATAAGCGTGGGAATTTCAAATTTGCGAATCGCTTCACCATTGGTCGATTCGAAAAATGACGTCACACGGCGCAGTCTAGCTTCGATATTCATACTAATATGAAGAAAAATTACTTAAAAATTGATTTCTGTAGTGTTTTCGATTGCCTAGTGCGGTTTTGGTATATAGTGACAGTACTAAACATCAAGAACAATGACTGAAAGTGGTTTCGTCAAAGCACAATCGGACAATTTGCCAAAAATAGATGCTTTTATGATGACCGCATATTTTGCATCAAATCCAGATTTTTCGTCCGCTGAGTTATATTTTATATGTAACAGTAGGTAACATAGTTTGATTTTAATTTTTAAGGTTTCATTTGTATCTGTATTTTGTTATTCAAGTTTCTTTAATTATTAACTGAATATGCATACCTAAAAATAAAACTGAGGAATAATTATTTCATTTTTTTATTAAAACATCCAGCATATTATTTTGTCAAACCACAGACTAACATTATTACCTACATTATTGAAATAGAGGTACATTTTTCTTTTCAATAGTTAAATTAACATTAACATCTTTACTTTTGTACTTTGATCTAATATTTACTTGCACAGCTTCATCACAGTGTACTTGGTCTGTATTACTAGAGGCTTCAATCTTCTTCATCTCGGAGACATCCATGTGAGATACACTGGGCCTTGCTTAATAATCATCACAGCCTTCAATATGAAAAGTACTGTTCCCGGCTTCATAGTAACTTGTTTGTGGAGTAAAGTATTTGTACTTCTGACAGCAAACTCAGTGAGAGCTTTATACAATAACGATATTTTTTGTCTTTCAATCGCACACATTCTCTCTTGTGGTGGTATCATTTTTTGTTTTTGGCACTGAAACATATATGTTTCACATATGAGCTACAACACCTTGTTTTAACCGAAGCATAACTTTTCCCTCTTGTTGTCTCATGATGTTGTATTTTATATTATATAAGATAGGTATCTTTCTCAATCTAAAATAAATCTCCGGAGAAAAGAAGAAAAAAAAAGACAGGAATGATAAAGGTCAGGCTGGTATAAACTTGGTGTAAACAGAGTTAGTTTCTTCCACTTGATAATCAAAATATTTATGTCTGCAAAAGTTAACTTTGACCAATTCAAGGTTTTATAGCGATGATGGCTCAGTGGTAGTGACGTCGGCTTGCGATCCGTAGGACGTGGGTTCGAATACTACAATGAGCTTGAGCTTTCGGTGAAGGAAAACATCGTGATGAAACCATAGCTTGGTGGTAGGGTATTTTCTAGTACTCGCCTGGCTAGCTACCACCCTCTTGTTAAGAATCTGTCGCCAAGCACCTATCGGTGTGTTCCGGCAGCCTCACTTGAGAGCCAGTTCCCAGTCCAGGTGTAGCGTGGCGCCATCTTAGACCACACCGTCACTTAACATCACGTGACTTGTGGTCAAACGCTACCCTGTAGTAAGTAAAAAAAAATTCACACCATGTTAATTATCCAAATACAATACACTAACATTAAAATGATCTTCACAACAAATTAAATACGATGATGGAGACACTTCATCTCTTCTCATAACCTTACACAGTTACGTATTTTCATATCACTTGGAATAGAAATAAAACACTTTATCCGGTGTACTTATTATAGTGTTTTGGCAGTCTGGTACAAGACAATGTCCATAAAATGGTTTTTTAGCCTTTTCCATAGTCGAAAAAGCGATATAAACTGAAAATTCTTAAATATTAGCTGTCATTACATACAGAAAACAGTACTGGACGAGTGATGTGACGTCATCAAAAGCGCGCGAAAAATAAGGGCGTTCAAACAGGTCAAATTTAATCGGTACTTTAAATATTATTTTAAAAATTCATTTGAACGATTTTAACAGGATTTATATTTTTTACTATGTTATAACGAAGTAATAAGTGAATTAAACAAATAAAAAAAATCGATGCATATTCCCTATTGTCTCCGATATTTATTTATTTAATTTAAGATTTGCGAAATATGCAGAGACTTACTGTCTGTACGAGTTTAAAAACCACGGAAGGATTATAAGCAACACCGCCAATCGTAATAAACCTTTACTAATTTAATACTTTTTCAGACGGTCGAGTACGAGGCTGATGAAGGAGGCTTCAAGCCCAGGATCTCCATCGAGCCAGCTGATCTCTCAGCTCGCTCAGGATCAGGAGGGTACGACGAGAACGCTGCAGAGATTGCAGTGGCCAGATCAGCTGATGGGCCTTACTAATCTGAGACTCGAGGCTGGTATCCTAGAATGACGCTCAAGTGTTGATCAAGACTTGAATAGCGATTGAGTGACATATTTCTGTGTAATAACAGTCTCTAATATGTGCTTAAGTAGAGATTACTGCTTGAGAGTCATTTTACAAAACCGACCTTAGCAGTTTCAACATCTCAAAACGAATTGGAATAACTGAAACGGACTGGAATTTAGATTAATTGACGAAGTGGCATTGGAAAACGACTTGGAATTTTGGAATTAGGAAATTGTCATAGTATTAAAGAAAAATAGAAGTAATTAGCTGGTAAGTAGGTACAGTCAGCGACTGAAGAATCTGATCACTTTCAATTTTCCGAATGTGTAACAAATCAGTCTTTAAAGATGGGTGTGAAAAGAGCAGTGGCGTAGCGTGCCTTGGTGGGGCCCCGTATAAAAATTTGTTTGGAGTCCAATACCTACTACTAAACCAGATTGTATTACAATGTAATGCACAATAGGGATGTTAACACTAATTACAAAATAATGTTTAATCTTACTTTTATGTTAGTTTGTATTATTAGGATATCGAAAAACATATTTTTGTACTTAAATATAACTTATTAATTTAAATAAAAATGATTTTAAATGCTATATTTATAATGTTTTGTCACGTGACTGCAAACACCAAAAAGAGCTTCTTACGTCACGTCACCACTCAGGCGATTTGTGCTTCGATGGTTGCCCGCGCGTCGGTAGCCGCGGGTCGGCGTCGGGGGTCGGCGCGGTGGTATGGTTACGTCGGTAGCCGCGGGTTGGCGTCGGGGGTCGGCGCGGTGGTATGGTTACGTCGGTAGCCGCGGGTTGGCGTCGGGGGTCGGCGCGGTGGTATGGTTACGTCGGTAGCCGCGGGTCGGCGTCGGGGGTCGGCGCGGTGGTATGGTTACGAATCGCGACCATCGTGTTTTTCGGTCAGTGACGTCATGTCAGTCACGTGACAGTTGTTAGTGTTTTGGCGGAAAAATACATAATTACTCTAATTTTGTATATTTTCTCATCGAAAATACTAATAATTTTAAATAAAATATTTTTTTTATGGTAAACAAGAGTCAATCTTTAAAATAAAAGCAATTCCGAAAAATGGTTAACATCCCTTGGTTACATAAAACGCGTCAATAAACACTGCTCTCTGTGGTTTATCATGGTATGTAATCGATTATTTTGGGATTTAAACGGCGAAATCCCACAGCCCGCGATAACCGATGTAGAGTGTTGCCAACTCTTGAACGCACGCTTTACGTGGGAAAAAAAGAAAATGCTTTTTTGACTTTTGTCATTTCTGAAATTAACAAAAATTTGGGAAGTTTTTGTTAATTTTTGCTTACACACGTCGGGGGCCCCCGTGGCTTGGGGGCCCCGTATAATTGATACGGCAGATACGGCGGTAGCTACGCCCCTGGAAAAGAGTTCTTATGGGTCGGCAACGCATCGGCAACTCCCCTGGTGTTGCAAATATCCAAAGGCGACGGTGACCGCTTTCCATCGGGCGGGCCGCCTGCTTGTTTGTATCTCCAGTTTAGTAGAAAAGGATTGGTGTTCAAAAAGAATGAAGAAAAAAAAAAGAAGAAAACGTGAAAGTTTGAACTTGTTCAGCATTTTTGTCGCTGATCGTACTTTTAGCTTTAAAAAAACAACGGATCGATAATTTTTGACAACAATGGCTACTTGAAAATGGACTACGGAAACGGATGTATTGAAATGAACCAAATTATTTATAGTTTAGCAAAAGAAAAATATACAAAAAGTGTGTTCATAGTTTTTAAGTTTACTTAATTAAGTTTATTGTGATATTAATGTTGTTGAAGCGAATAAAAAGGAATGCAATTTAAATGAGCTGTTTTTTTTAGATTTTCGTAGAGCTAAAATTATGATGTCTACCTTTTTTATGACTTGCAGGGTAGAGTTTGACTACAAATCATTTGATGTTGTGACAATATGCATGGTCGAAGGTCGCGTCACGCGACACCTGGACTGGGAACTGATTCTCAAGTGAGGCTGCTGGAACACACCGATAGGTGCTTGGTAACTAACCAGGCGAGTACTAGGAAACACCCTACCACCAAGCTATAGTTTCATCACGATGTTTTCTTTCACCAAAAGCTCAAGCTCATTGCAGGAGTCTATTCCAACCCACGTCCTACGGATCGCAAAACAACGTCACTACAACAGAGCCACCATCCTTCCCATAATAGATACCCATTTTGAAATCTTAACCAACTACGAAAAAGGAGGTAGTTTTGAATTCGATTGAACTTATTTTTATTCTTTTTTTAATGCTTCTTACCTCAGAACTTTCGACTGGGTGAACCGATTTTGATGATCCTTTTTTTATTTGGAAGCTAGTGCTTTCCGTTTGGTCCAGTTCTGACAACATGAGAAACCTTTTGAACTTGCAGTCAGTTTTTTTTTTCTTGCAAAGTTGCTTGTAAATTGATCAAAATGACATGTTGTATCCTAATTTTTTTTCTGTGTATATAGGTATACTTAGGTATTTGTTCTAAGTACGTAGAGATACCTATCCGAAGTTTAAAATAAAGATTGATGTTTGCAGAGCCTGACCTCATTAAGCTCTAGGCCACCGCCTATTCTTATAATTTAAACGGCGCACTGGCCTTAATAGCAGGTATCCATTCACATCTGATAGTAATTGTACTAATAAAACATAAAGTGAGTCAGATACAATTGCTTAACTTATCTTATAATACGCTTTTATTAACTTTACGTTTTTTACTACTTACAGGGTAGCATTGGTCCAAAAGTCACCTGCGCCTCTAGCCAAGATGCATTCTGCAATCGTTGACGCTAGTAGAAAACAAGAAAAAAGTATTGGTTTGACATATTTCAACGCTAAGTCACGTGGCTAGGGGCCCTGTACCCCTAGTACAGGTTTTGATAGTTTACAAAAACTATCAAAGTTTTCGTTTCCATCCATACATATTTTTATCAGCGAATCTTACCGAGACTCGGAAGAACTGAAATCGTTAATACGGGTTATTCTAAATCGTTATAATCAAATTCCAACAATGTTATTGAGTTACTTTTTGAATTTAAGCAGATCGAGTTGCCACTTTGACAAGTCGGCGGTGGTAAACGTCGACGTTTACGAAAACTTTTATCGTTTTCAAAACTTGTACTAGGGGTGCAGATGTTGTGTGACGATGTGGTCGAAGGTGGTGACACGCTACACCTGGATTGAGAACTGGCTCTCAAGTGAGGCTGCCGGAACACACCGGTAGGTGCTTGGTGACAGATTCTTAACTTGAAGGTGGTAGCTAGCGAGGCGAGCACTAGACAAGATTATACACACATCAACACCGTCTAGGGATATTTCGTATAAAGTTCTTAAACTCAAAAAATATTGTCCAGTTTTAAATTCTTTTGATTAGAGCTTATTTTGTAAACCAGCGAGAGTGGTGACGAGCTGGTTGCAGGAGCATGACGTATCGGTCTTAGGCTGGCCTGCACAATCGCCTGACCTAAACCCCATAGAGCACGCGTGGGACATGCTCCAAAGAATGGCTTTGAGGAATTTCCCTGCCAACATTGCGACGGAAGAGCAACTTTTTTTGCATCTTAGCCGGACCTGGGACAATATACCACAGCAAGACTTGAATAACTTAATCCAAAGCATGAAAAACCGTTGCAAGACCGTTATTAACGTCATGGGTGGTTTTACTGACTACTAATTTGTCACATAACTGTTAAAAACAGATTAATTTTCCTTTATTTTTCACTTTTTCATAAGAAACACATTCATTGTTAGTTTTACCATTACTTCACGTTTTTTCTTTATTTGAATAAAAATTTGTTTACGTAAAAAAAAAGGTTTTCTTTTACTCTGGAGTGTAGTCTGATAAATGGGCTTTATAAAAATATACACATGTTGTAAGTTACATTCAATAAATTTTGAATAAATTGAGTAAATCCAAAATATCCCTAGACAGTGTTGATGTGTGTACTTACATTACAAAAGGAACAAAAAACTCGCCTGCGCCAAAGTACCCTATGTCACTCCCACAATAAAGACGAATCTAATGACACCTCATATTATGTTAAAATTCGTTCATTTAGGCTACAGACCATGCCAACGGAATATAAATACATACATACACTCGAAAAACATAACCATCCTTCTTTCGCAGTCGGGGAAAAATACCCACCCCCTACCACCATGCTATGGTTTCATCACGATGTTTTCTTCACCGAAAGCTCAAGCTCATTGCACGATTCTATTCCAACCCACGTCCTACGGATCGCAAGCCGACGTCACTACCACTGAGCCATCTTCGCTAAAAAACTAGGTAGGTATTACTACTAGGTAAGTATACTGACTCGATATTTTTTTCTCCTCGCCATCATTTCAGCAGGTATATAGATAGGTACCCATTTACATGTACGCACCTTCAATTATTGCATGCTAATTGCATCTGATAAATATAAGAGAGGTCTCCAGAGGTCCACGTGAAGAAATCACGAACACTTAGGTAATGCAATATTGCTAAGTAGATACGGACTAGATAAATAGTTGGTTTACCCAGTAGTTCAATATCAATGAGCTTGACCTCATTCGAGATAAAGATTTCAAGATTACTACGAAAATACATTATAAACATAGTATTTTACACACAGCCCTTAATGGATCACACGTTAGCACGTCACATTAGCAATGATTAAATACATTTATTTAACAGTTCTACTAACAGTGTGCGAAAACAAAATACAAATAAACATCACAGCATCAAATTATGAAAACAGAACGCGCGTGAAATATCAAGGCAGCGACATAAAACATGTGACTGACAAAGAAATTCAACTATTCAACATAACAAATGACAATCTCAACAAAGGAGTTAGAGTCGAAATGGGAAAAGTTCCCGATGAAATATTCCTAAAGGATCCAACAACTTACGGCGAGGTTTTCAAAAAGTACAAGTGGCCTGAAGTGAGAAGAAAACTGAGCGTTAGAAACGTCACCGTAATTGAATTCATCAAGCAAGATGTAGTGTTGACCAGTAATGTAAGTGTCAACAATAGCACGGCTACAGTTGAATCGAAGACAGATGTTTCTCTACCTGTGACTAGTTCAGTGACAGCTAATTGGAAAGAAGATGGATTGCCTGATGATACCATATTCTTTAACGTTTCAATTGACTTTGGCTACGGAAAAGTGTTACATAGAGCTTCTTGGAGAGACGCTAATACAACCGTGTTTAATATGCGTGTAAAACAATCAAAAGGTGATATAAAAATTCAATCTGGGCAGAGCATTATCAGCAGATTACGAGCGGAGAAAGTGATTCTACTTATGGAATTAGAAATGGATGCATTCTTAGTTGGAAATATCGTAGCGAATTATGCTCACACGTACGGGAAATATCACCTGTGGGCGCCCACTGTCGGGAACATAATGAGAGCAGGCAAGTTAAAGAATGAAATTACGACGAAAATTTTGCTTGAAATAAGATATTACACCAATCCAAGACTAGAATTGGTTGACAAAGATACGGGTAAAGAAATAATTATTGAAGAAAGGAGGAAGAACAAGAACAATCAGAGAAGAAAATTTCGTTTTATGAATAATCAAACCATAAATAATGAAAGTCAATGATAAAGGCAGATAAATAAATACGGTCCATGAAACATTCTGATTATGGATGAAGAGGGAAAAGACGACAAAAAGTTACAGATGTAGGTAATTACCTAAGGCTACTATGACTCAGTATGCTAAGCCAGGACCTATTTCTGACTAACCAAATGTTGTACTAAAGTGTTTCCTATATGTGAATTTGTTCTTAATTAACCTTGTTTTCTAGTTGTATTGTGTGTGTCGGAAACAGCTACAGTAGGTACAAATATTTGTGCTTGAACAAAAAAAAGCGCTTTTGTTCTGTTTCTGACTTTCTGAGTGATGTGGATCCCTGATTCACGTATATCTTATAGATTAGCTACAGGGAATCCTAGTTAGCTATGTATGAGATTGCGTTAATTGTTATTTATTACTATAAAATATACTATTTTCTTAACTCCCGCAATTTTTGCATTTATCCCTAAACTTGATTATGAGCCGATTTGATCTATATAAACAGCAAGTTATGCTCTTGATGAATTCATTGTAATTTGATTTTAACTTCTAACAAAACCCAGCAAATACAATCTTTAATTAAATAATGTTCAGCGGGAACACAGAAGCGTGAGTTTTGGCTTTTCTCACGGTTTGAACGAATATTTGGTTTTGAACGAATATACAAACGTCACAATACTGTCAATGTCAAGTGAACATCAGCAGAAAAAAATCAAATGATGATTCAAATGTCGTCAAAAGTTCGAAGGTTCGGTTGATACCTCGCGTTATTTATTTTTATTTAGTTTAATCCCGATTGCATTCTGTGTTTAAACATATATATTTGCGAAGAAGTGGCATGTTAGTTTAGTAAAAGTATTACTTACCTAATCACTCATTTATCGCAAAATATTATTTTGTGTATTATTGTTTTTTTTCTTAGATTAGAACACGTAATTTAATTTATCCTAACATTACCTCACACTAATTAAATACCTAGCTTGTTTTTTATTTATGCCAGTTTCTATATAGTTGTTGGTTGAATTTGGACAAGTAGAAATAAAAATGTTCGAGATGATAGGAATTTATATATCCGTGCCTATATACGCAATTGGGTAAGTTATTTATATTTATAAACGTGGTGAGCCAATGATTGGTATTTTCCGCTAAATTAACGAAGAAAACTAGTTCCTTTGAGGTTACAGTTGCTTATGGAATTGCAATGCAGTTACGCGTAATTTTTGCAATTCAAAACGATTCTAATGCGCTAGCTAATCTACCCATAAAATGCTAGGGGGTTGGTAAAATTGCTTAAAAAAACTAATGAAATACATTCTATATCAAAATGATTGTCAAGTAGGTATTGGCAATATTTGTGGCCCCATTTTCCAAAATTACCTTTCACTCTCTCTGGCCCAGATTTATTTGGCCACTGCATTTATATTAGCGGTGGCCGTTTTCTAAAAAACGATGCTGAATAACGATGCCAGTACCCGATGCCGGCATCCGATTCCTTAGGCATCGAAAAACGGATGCGCATCGAAACGTCTCGTGCGTTGCTCGGCATCGGCAACGAAACGGCGCGTCGTTTCGATGCCGATGCCGATGCCGATGCCGCATCGGCATCGGGCATTCGGGCCTCATCGATATCGTGGTCTCGGTCGTATTCGGTCATAACCGCATAGTATCTTTCAACGCCATCTATTGTATTTATATGTAACTACTATGTATAGCGGAATTAATATTTTTCTTACTCTCGATTAAAAGTTTTGAAACCTAAAAATCTATATAGATGGCGTGACGTTACTTATCACAAGGCCGAATGTAGTAATTATTTCCCGTTTTATACATTTTTACCATAATATTTATTGTGGGATGATAAAAACTTTTTTAACAATCTGAAATTATTATTCTTGATTCTATCACACAATCTTATCGCTCACGCTCGCACCAGTTTCTATTATCATAATATCTTGATCTACGCAACTCTAGGGATGTGAAAAATAATCGATTTTTATATTAATCGATTATTTTTTTCTTTTAATCGATTTTTAATAATCGATTATCTAAATTTGAAAAATCGATTTTTTACTTACTCTCTAAAATTAAATCAATTTTTTTTACTTTAGGTAATTTTATTACAATGTACAAAAAAATGTAACTTTTCGAATAGTTGGGAAAAAAATATTGAAAAAAATCGATTATTTTTTATTTAAATAATCGAATTTTTACAAATCGATTTTGTTTTAAGAGATATAAATCGATTATTTATTAATCGATTTTTTTATCTCCTAGTCACATCCCTACGCAACTCAACACTTTGTTACGATGCCAAATAACGATGCGGGCATCGGATGCCGGATCTCCGATGCCGGTGCGCATCGATGTCGTAAATATCCGAAAACGCCCATCGCTAATTTATATGACTAAAGTTCTGGCTTACATTAACTCCTCTATATTTTACTGTTAATTGTAAATCTAGATCACAATAACATAATTTTAAACTTGTATTTAAAATTGTCTGTAATATTTTTGAATGCCTGTTCTGTTATTAACTTGTGAATAAAATCTCATAAGTCAAAATGCTTAACTGGACACCTCGATCTAAATATATATAAAACAAAATCGGGTTAGCTGGTCCGATTTTCATGATTTATTTGACTTGATGAATTTATCTTCGCTCTAAAAAAGTATTGATTCATCTTAAAAATTCATAAAAAAAAACAGTATTATGTGAAAGTAACTCTGTGTCTGTTTCTTTCTGTTTTAAATTTTTACGACTAAATCGCTGACTAATACATGAGATTTGGTATGGAGATAATTTGAACCCTGTGGAAGGCCTTAAGATACTGTTTATTGCGATAACTTACAGTCAGTCCAGTTGCAACACTAGTGAAGTAATAAGCCCATACTCTCTCTCTCTGAAAGAAAACCAGAGTCCCAGCAGTGGGAACGTAAAAGGCTGATAATGATGATGATGAAAGTAAAAATTGTATAACGTTCCCATTGCTGGGACTCTGGCCTTCTCTCAGAGAGAGAGTATGGGCTGTAATCTACCCACATGGCCCATGGCACATATCTACATGGCCCAGTGCGGGTTGGTAGACGAATAGTTCATGTGACAACAATTCTAGGTTCCGTGTTCCGTACACTAACAAAGAGGTCTGTTCCAGGGCCTTACTCCTCGGTGCGTCGATCACAGCTGGTCTGTTCATGTTCCACGTGGCTGTGGTGCCTCTAGTCTTCAAATACTCAAAGACATTCCGAAGGAGTCTGGTGTTCGCTAACTTTGGTAATCTATTTTGTCTTTAAATTTTAATCTGTCCATATTAATATTAATTATATTATCATCATAATGAGCCTGTTTCAGTCTACAGCTATACCCCTAGTAACAGGTTTTGATAGTTTATTTATCGGCTCCTTGCAACTCTTACTTCCGGTTCGTGGTAGCAACTTGAGAACGTTTCTTCCCTGTCGGTATCGGTTTGCGGAGCGATGTTGTCTTTCGGATTTTATCACGCAAAGAAATTCTAAGCATGGCTCTCTACATCGCTTCGCGCATCTCTAAATTAATAATTGATTAATTATAATATATTTATTAATTCCAGTTCAGTGGCCGCTGCACGTCGATTTTGAGGAACCGTCACAAAGCGGTATTGATGGTGCTCGTAACCTCAACGTGGAGTTCCAGTCGAAAGTCGACAACTGTCATATTAAACTAGGCAAGTAATCACTACCGTACTCAAAGCGTTTTACCATCCCTACTAATATTATAAATGCGAAAGTAACTCTGTCTGTTACGCTTTCACGCCTAAACTACTAAACCGATTTTAATGAAATTTGGTACAGAGATAGTTTGAACCCTGAGGAAGAACATAGGCTACTTTTTATCGCGATAAATTGTAGCCCACGCGGGTGAAACCGCGGGGAACAACTAGTCAGAAATGTAATAATTACATCCTACTAATATTATAAACTAGCTGTTCCCCGCAGTTTCACCCGCGTGGGCTACAGTTTATCGCGATAAAAAGTAGCCTATGTCCTCTCTCAGGCTCTAGACTATCTCTGTACTAAATTTCATTTAAAACGGTTTGGTAGTTTAGGCTTGAAAGCGTAACAGACAGACAGAACTACTTTCGAATAATATTAAGTAGGGATAAGAATGAAATTAAAAATGTGATTGTGCCCTTACAATCCCGGACGTTTCTCGCCTATTCTTTTGCCGGCGTAAGGAGGTTGGAATAGGCACAGTTTAACGTTATAAAGTGATTACATGTTGTTGTTGGCAACAACAAGATTGGATATCTTAAACTGGCAACACTCGATTTGGGTTGCGTGCGCTGCGTACGGTCATATTTCTCGCTGTTATATCCTTGACTAGTTGCGCCCCGCGGTTTCACCCGCGTCTTCTCGTTATCCCGCAGGAACCTTTTTCCGCGATAAAAAGTAGCCTGTGTAATCCAGGGTTCTCATCAGTTCTCAGCTATCTCCATTCCAAATGAGGAAAGGCTCCGCGCATTGCGCCTCACCACCCTCGAGGAAAGACGCCTTCGTGGTGACCTCATTGAGACGTACAAGATTTTAGGCGGTTTTTATAACCTACCGTCTGGTAGGTTATAAAAACCGCCTAAAATCTTGTACTTGGATGTCTATCCACAACCTGTACATATGCAAGGAGAGCATGAAAGCTTCAAGAGGAAATAATATGCAGATAGTACGCGCACCATCTAAATCAAACACTGCGCACCACTTCCTGGCTTCTAGAGTGGAGCACAACTGGAATAGACTACCAGAAGACGTTGTGTCGGCACCTTCAGTAAATTCCTTTAAAAACAGACTGGACAAGTGGTTGCGAACGAACAATGCTTCCTTGCTTCAGAATTAACTTTTCTCTGCACTTTTGGACATTGCTATAATTCAACACAGCATGATATAGGCACATCAGCCTCAGGCTGCTCGCCTATTACCAAAATGAATAATAATAAATAAATAAATTTCTTTCAGATCTGTTCAGTAGATTTTGCGTGAAAGAGTAACAAACATTCATCCATCCATCCATACTCACAAACTTTCACGTTTATAATATTAGTAGAATTAGTGGTATTTTACTGATAAGTTTGACTTTTGACTACTGGTAATCCATATTAACTTTTTTTTTCCCATCATCAGGAGTATGGCACATTCTTCCCAAGTCCGTGTACGAGAGGATGAAGGGCTGCTTCGAAGGAGACACGGATAAGGAGGAACTGAATCGACTGCTTGACGAGGAACTGGCTAACTCCAAGTCTCCCATCATACTTTATTGCCATGGTAATCACCGCGATGACTCAATAGCCTCAATGATTTCATTTTATAGTGATGATGGCCCAGTGGCAGTGACGTCGGCTTGTGATTACGACGTGCGTTCGAATCCTACAATGAGCTTGAGCTTTCGGTGAAGGAAAACATCGTGATGAAACCGTAGCTTGGTGGTAGGGTATTTTCTAGTGCTCGCCTGGCTAGCTACCAGTCTCGAGTTAAAAATCTGTCGCCAAGCACCTATCGGTGTGTTCCGGCAGCCTCACTTGAGAGCCAGTTCCCAGTTCAGGTGTAGCGTGATGCCACCTTCGATCACATCGTCACTTAACATCAAGTGACAAATGCTACCCTGTAAAAAAATTGATATTTATGATATTAATCTATCAAACAAAGGTGACTGACTGATGACTGATCTATCAACGCACAGCCCAAACCACTGGACGGATCGGGCTGAAATTTGGCATGCAGGTAGATGTTATGACGTAGGCATCCGCTAAGAAAGGATTTTGATTTATTCTACCCCCAAGGGGATAAAATAGGGGATGAAAATTTGTATAAAAATTTGCCAATTTTAAACCGATCGGGCTGAGACTGCATGCATAAAGTTGTAGCCCACGCGGGTGAAACCGCCGGGAACAGCTAGTTAATACAATAAACTCAATTTATTTTCAGGCAACTCCAACTCTCGCGCGACTTCACATAGAATACTGCTTTACAAGTTCTTTCAGCAGATGGAGTTTCACACCATCGCGTTTGATTATAGAGGTGAGAATTGTTATTAAACACCATCCTACCAATATTATAAATAAAGATGTGACTAACGGCTTAAAATTGACAATATGTTTAAACGCTTTTGCTTATTTTTAAGTCACCTGATGTTAAGTGTCGATGTGGTCGAAGATGGCGCCACCCTACGCCTGGACTAGGAACTGGCTCTCAAGTGAGGCTGCCGGAACACACCGATAGGTGCTTGGCGACAGATTCTTAACAAGAGGGTGGTAGCTAGCCAGGCGAGTACTAGAAAATACCCTACCACCATGCTATGGTTTCATCACGATGTTTTGAGCTGACCCTTGACCCCTGCCCTCCAGGGTACGGCGACTCGACCAGCACGCGCCCCAGTGAGGCGGGCGTGGTGGAGGACGCTCTGCTGGTGTACGAGTGGCTGCTGCACACTGCACGGCGGCAACAAGCACACTCGCCGCCCATCTTCGTCTGGGGACACTCGCTAGGTAAGTGCAAATATAAATATTATAAAAATTATTGCATCGTCATCGGGATTATATGTAGCGGCACGGAAGTTTAGCGCTGAGTGAAACGTGGAGGGGATATCTGCGCATGGGTACAGTCGCGAACATGATACTACAATTAAAACATTAATTAATAAAACCAAATAATTTTAGGAACATATTTAAATAAATAGTTAGTCTAGCACTAAGCGAAATGTGGAAGAAATTAGGTACTGTCGCGCGCGCAAACATGAATGTAATAGTTGAAGTTAAAGTTTTGCATAGATCGTAACAGGTTGTTTTACTATTCGAAATTAACCTCTTTCCTATTTAAATGAGTGCATGAAAAAAACGACTTCTATACAAATTTGGTCATGTGACAGAGTGATTTAGTTTATAGGGCGTAGAAAAAAAAACGAATTGGTCAACTTTTATTTAAGACAAAAACACCAACAACAAACGAACTCAAACTTAACACAAAAAAAAACAATAACAATGAACGTCAATATCAATTCACTAAAGTGAATTGTTCTAAAGAACGCGATTGTAGAGTCAGAAGTCATACCTTTTTTATTTCTTTTGATTTTAGGTTTCTTTTTTACTACTTACAGGGTAGCGTTTGTGTGTTAAGTGATTGGATTGGGACTTGGCTCTCAAGTGGGGCTGCCGAAACACACCGATAGGTGCTTGGCGACATGGTAGCTAGCCAGGCGAATACTAGAAAATACCCTACCACTAAGCAAAATATATTGACAAACAACTGCCATTATTTCAGCTTTTAATCGTTTAACTTTCAGGAACAGGTATCTCGTCATCACTACTCGGGAACCTGGAGGAGCTGTCCAGGACCCTCCTGGAGCGAGGTACTGCTCTGCCGCTACCCAACGGGCTGATACTGGAAGCGCCATTCAGCAACTTAGCTGATGAGGTGGAAAACCATCCGCTTTCTAAGGTAATCAAACCATGTTACATCATCATCTGCCGGAAGAAGTCCGCTGCTGAACATATGCCTTTGATCGACTAATAGCCATTTGCATCTGATAGTTTGTGTTCGCTTGAACTACCGTTCCCGATACCTAGGTTCTAGATTTTCACTGATTAGGGGTCCTGTTGTTCTGGGTTGCTATTCTTCCAAATACAAGGCAAGCCACTCACCTTGAAACCGTTGAGCCGCCAAGTGGACTGTATAAAGTCAAAAGTCAATTTTTATTTATTCAATAGGATACATTGTGATCACTTTAAAACGTCAAACTTATAACTAGCTACGCCTGTTCCAACCCCTTACGCCGGCAAAAGAACAGGCAAGAAACGCCCGGCAGGTAATTTTTTTGGCGCGATCACATTGACAATTTTATTCTTATTACTAATTGATTGAATTGGAGCAAGTTCACTAAAATCCCAAGCTTTTTTTTGTCATCTAATGGTCCGATATTTTTTAATTAGCTTTACTAATAAGATTTCTCTTGTTTGGTTGTACACATTGGGATATGGGAACATGAATATTAATGAGTTGCAAAGCCGGCCGGAACCGTCCCTTCGATGGTCCTGGACACCCGGGTGCAGGTAAAAGTCTAATGTCGCACAACAGCACACTTAATTGTCTTAAAGTACCAAAAATACACCGCTGAGAACCGTTCGCTCTTGAAGTTCGAGGTGCACTGAAGGTCGTCAACAACTACCCTCGGTTTCTCCGGTAATTCGCCGCTCGCGTTCGTTGGAATCTCAGCTTGTGACCTACCCGACATTTAAAAGAATAACAACGCCTGAACAGTTTGTTTGTAGTTTTTTTAGTTAGTAGAATAAATAAAGGGCACAGGCAAATAACAGGGAATGTCACAAAGAAAGAACATTGGCCACTTTTCATACTGCCCTGGACCTGACCGCAATATATTTTGTATAAAAATGTTCGTTTCTGTCAATGTCACTTGACAGTGACAGTCAATTTGCTAGTACATAGATTAAAAAGACTAGTTTTTGTTCATGTTTGGTAAATAATGTTGATTTTAATGAGTTAATTTAAGTAGGGCCGACTTCCAAAGCGTGAAACGGAATGGCAAATAAATTGCGGAGTGCGTTCAAAACATCCAAGTATCGTGTAAGTTAAAAAATGTCCTAAGAAACTACGAAGTTAAAAAATCAATATCTTTTTTTTCTACACTTTCTATAAAATATCGTTTGTATAATCTTAATACACAAAAATTACAATTTTTATCGTACATAGATCTTTTTCATACGACCTCGGGTCCGTTTTGGCCATTGTTCTTTTAAATTTTTTTTATTTTTCTACAGAATCATATCTTTGTCTAATGTACTTTGAATTCGAATCTATATTAATAAAAGAACAGTTAAAGGCATTAAAAAAAAAGCGCAAGTATTTGTTCTGTGTCTGGGTGTTGTGGATCCCCGATCCTCGTAGTTTCTGATACCCTAGATACGGGGAAACCTAGTTAGGGGTCAGAGCCTATGTATGTGATTGTGCGTGCATTATTATTATTATCTCTTCATTTATTTCTTTTCTTAAGTAAAAGTTTTTTACGTTAATTTTATAAAATAATATTAAACAAAATTACTATAAAAAACCTAAACTTAGAGTGCCGCCGGTAGCGAAGCAGGACTCAAGCTACCGGTGGTGAGGGCTGCAGAGTGAGGAACCTCCTGACGATACGCGCCGTGTCAAGGAGTACTCTGCCTTCTGCATTCGACCCTTGATCCAACCGTCCAGCGAGAGCCTCTTGAGATGTTGGTCGAGACTCTTCGCTATGAGGCCGTTCGCTGAAACGACTATCGGGACGATGATCGTTGAGTCAACATCCCACATAGCGGTCACCTCGTGAGCCAAGTCAAGATATTTACTTAATTTGTCTATTTCTGCTTTCACGAGGTTCTCATCATGTGGGATGGTGATGTCAACGAGCACTGCCCGGCGCTGAGACCGGTCTATCACCACGATATCAGGCTTATTGGCAACAATAGTCCTATCCGTGATGATAGAACGGTCCCAGTAGAGCGTCGCACAACCATTTTCGAGAACTGGCGCAGGTGCGTACTTATAGTACGGCACCTCAGACTCAACAGTGATGATGGCTCAGTGGTAGTGACGTCGGCTTGCGATCCGTAGGACGTGGGTTCGAATCCTACAATGAGCTTGAGCTTTCGGTGAAGGAAAACATCGTGATGAAACCATAGCTTGGTGGTAGGGTATTTTCTAGTACTCGCCTGGCTAGCTACCACCCTCTTGTTCAGAATCTGTCGCCAAGCACCTATCGGTGTGTTCCGGCAGCCTCACTTGAGAGCCAGTTCCCAGTCCAGGTGTAGCGTGGCGCCATCCTCGACCACATCGTCACTTAACATCAGGTGACTTGTGGTCAAACACTACCCAGTAAATAGTAAAAAAAAAAAAAACAAGGCTGTACCGAAGGGCAAGATTATTATTATTAATTGCTGAGAAAAAAGGAGATCCCTGCAGCAAATATTGCCAATTCCTCGTCTTAAAATAGAACAAAAAATTCTCGTCGACAGCTTGTCACCTGGCTGCCGTACTACGATGCAACGTTCGTGGCTCCGTTCCGGACGCACCCGGAGCAACGGTTCCGGTCCGACTCCCACCTCGCGGCCGCCAAGCAGCTGCCCGTGCTGATACTGCACGCCAAGGATGACGTCATCGTGCCCTTCATTGTGGGACTGAAGGTACAGTAGAAATAATTGATTTATGACAACAGACAATAATAGACAAAAAAAAAACCCACCAAGAGCATGTTGGACTCGGCGTACCGAGGGTCCCGTTCAAACTTGTTTTTTTTACTATTTACAGGGTAGCGTTTGACCACAAGTCACCTGATGTTAAGTGACGATGTGGTCGAAGGTGGCGCCACGCTACACCTGGACTGGGAACTGGCTCTCAAGTGAGGCTGCCGGAACACCGATAGGTGCTTGGCGACAGATTCTTAACAAGAGGGTGGTAGCTAGCCAGGCGAGTACTAGAAAATACCCTACCACCAAGCTATGGTTTCATCACGATGTTTTCCTTCACCGAAAGCTCATTGTAGGATTCGAACCCACGTCCTACGGATCGCAAGCCAACGTCACTACCACTGAGCCATCATCGCTATAAAAAACAGTGGAAATAATTGATTTATGACAACAGACAATAATAGACAAAAAAAAACCGCCAAGAGCGTGTTGGACTCGGCGTACCGAGGGTCCCGTTCAAACTGGCTTATGTTTAAAACGTGTTATTTAAGTACATACATATTTACGGATTTCAGACATTTTTTATAATTATCACTTTTGAAGGAGCGTTGTCCGTTGTAAAATAGTAGGTACATAGTACATAGCATTGACGACGCGGTAGCCGAGTTGGTAGTGTCCCTGCCTGCGAAGCTAACGGTTCCGGGTTCGAATCCCGGTATGGGCAAATATATGTGTGATGAGCACGAGTATTTGTATCTGAGTCTTGGATATTGCTATCTATATAAGTATTTATTTCTCTATATAAGTATGTATATCGTTGTCTAGTACCCATAACACAAGTTTCGAGCTTAATTTGGGGCTAGGTCAATTTGTGTGCAGATGTCCCCGATATTTATTTATTTATACCAAATATTATCAAGATCAGTTTGTAAAAAGGTAACAAGGAAACAGACAGACAGAAATACAATCAACTGATATTATTTCGTGAATATTTATAATGCTTTAATACGTGTTCTGCTATTCGGGGCGGAGATGAATCCAACAAATCAAAAATCATGAAAATCGGTTCAGCAGTTCTCGAGTTATAAGTGTTGTAACAAAACCGACTGTTTTTAGAAAAAAATATGTTTCAGCTATACAGATCGATTCTGAAATCCCGATCGGAAGGCGGAGCCGCGTGCAAGCTACATGTATACGAGAAGAAAGAAAACCTCGGCCACAAGTACATCTGTATGGCTAAGGATTTGCCGGAGGTTATTGGGTAAGATAATTTTTTTTTTACTTACATTAGCGTTTGACCACAAATCAACTGTACAAATTTTGAAAACTGTTAGAGTATTTTTAGGGTTCCATACCCAAAGGGTAAAACGGGACAGACTAGGACTCCGCTGTCTGTCCGTCTGTCACCAGGCTATATCTCATGAACCGTGATAGTTAGACCATTGAAATTTTAACAGATGATGTTTTTCTGTTGTCGCTATAACAGCAAATTTTTTTTATTTTTTTTTTTACTATTTACAGGGTAGCGTTTGACCTGATGTTAAGTGACGATGAGGTCAAGGATGGCGCCACGCTACACCTGGACTGGGAACTGGCTCTTAAATGGGGCTGCCGGAACACACCGATAGGTGCTTGGCGACAGATTCTTATTAAGAGGGTGGTAGCTAGCCAGGCGAGTACTAGAAAATACCCTACCACCAAGCTATGGTTTCATCACGATGTTTTCCTTCACCGAAAGCTCAAGCTCATTGTAGGATTCGAACCCACGTCCTACGGATCGCAAGCCGACGTCACTACCACTGAGCCATCATCGCTATAAAAATACTAAAAAACTCCCATAATACAGCAAACATGATATTATTGCCGTTTTTATAGATTTTTATAGAACGGTACGGAACACTTCGTGTGCGAGCCCAACTCGCACTTGGCCGGTTTTTTTTTAAATTTTAATTGCTCACACTCGTGCGCCTTACAGGTTAATTGCGACAGCATGTTATCGCGAAAAACAGGTTTAGTGAATAATAAGATTAAAATATGTTACTTTGAAGCGATAATAGCTCAGTGGTAGTAGTAGCGACGACTTGCCGCAAGTCGCGGGTTCGGATTTTCAAAGGCGCTTGAGATTTCATTGAAGGAAAACATCGTGATGAAACCGTAGCTTTGTGGTAGGGTATTTTCTAGTGCTCGCCTGACTAGCTACCAGCCTCAAGTTAAGAATCTGTCTCCAAGCACCTATCGGTATCTATCCTATTTGTTTGTCTGTCTCACATATTGTGATTTAAAATGAAGATTATATTTATATTATTATTAATGATTATTGCCTGTGTTTATTATTTGATTGAATTTTTTTTTTATGTTTTGTGTTTTGGCGTATGCTGTTGCAATATTGCATTAGCTATGAATAAATGAATGAATAGATCGGTGTGTTCCGGCAGCCTCACTTGAGAGCCAGTTCGCAATCCAGGTGTAGCAGTTTTAACTAGCTGCGGTCCGCGGTTTCACCCTTTATTGCAATAAAAAGTATCCTACGTCCTTCTCCTGGATTTAAACTGTCTCCACGGCAAATTTCATCAAAATCTGGTCAGTAGTTTTTGCGTGAGAGAGTAACAAACATTCATCCATCCATCCGCACAAACATTCACATCCTGCTAATATTATAGATGTGAAAGTTTGTGTGTGTTGCTGGGGCCACACTAACGGGAAATGCCGTTCAATACCGCGATGATTGACGTTTGACATAAGTGTGACATAAGTGGGTGTGCGATGGAGGCCGAACGGTTAGGCGTGCGACTTACAAGACGACGACACCGAGTTCGAATCCTCTCGGCCCCGCACCTATGACTTAATAAGTTTATGTGCGGATTTGCCATCGCTCAAAACGGTGAAGGAAAACATCGTGAGGAAACCGGCGTCTCCAAGAACTGCAACATTCAAGGGCATGCGACATCTACCAACCCGCACTGGGCCAGCGTGATAGCTTACAGCCCATACTCTCTCTCTGAGAGAAGGCCAGAGTCCCAGCAGTGGGAACGTGAAAGGCTGATAATATAAGTGTGGCCACGACATTGGACAACGGCATTCACATTGGCGTTTGACGTTAGCCGATAACGCAAGTGCGTTCACGTTGACCGTTCAAGTGTAGCCACTCACATAATAGCGTTAATAATTAACGCAATATTTATCGCGAAGATAAGCATTGACATTTCCCTTGACGTTGACCTTAGTGTAGCCCGGGCATGTGTGTGTGTGAATGTTTGTTACCACGTATCACCGTAACTACTAAACCGATTCTGATGAAATTTGGAATGGAGATAGCTTATATCCTGGATTAACACATAGGCTTAAGGTTCCTTCTGGATAATCGGAAGACGCGGGTGAAACCGCGGGTCGCAACTAATTTATAATGAACATTTAATGTTACTGGTTTGTCTTCCTTTCCAGTGATTTCGTCTCGAGCAATCTATGAAGAAACTCAAAATGCACGCAAGCTTTCATATGAGTAATTAGTATTCATCATTAGCTGAAAGACGACAGCTGAACGTAGGCCTTCTTGAACGGCTTTTAGCCATTTGCATCCATCGGCTCCCCGCGACGCTTACAATGTCGTCGGTCCACGTAGTGGGGGGCCTACCTACAGAGCGTCTTCCGGTTCGTGGTCGCCTCTCGAGAACCTTTCTTCCCCATCGGTCGTCGGTTCCTCGAGTTATTAATTAGTATTAATTTTGGTATGTTATTGTAAATAATAATATACAATTGGTTATTTGAAACGCTTTATATTTGTGATCAGTGATCGCAGTCGACGGTACGATTCCCGAAGATTTCATGACGTTATATTAACATGGATATGCCTTAAATCCCGGTTATTACGAATTTGCTATGTACCGATTTTATAGTCAAGTCAAGTCAATAGTTTTTTATTCAATAGGATACATTGTGATCACTTTAAAACGTCAAACTTAAAACAAGCTACGCCTGTTCCGACCTCCGCCCGGCAAAAGAACAGGCAACAAACGCCCGGCAGGTAATTTTTTTGACGTGATCAGATTGAAAATTTTAATCTTATTACTAATTAATTGAATTGGAGCAAGTTCACACCCAAGCTTTATTGTCATCTAAATAGTCAGATATTTTATATTATATAAAACTGTAATATTTTTAGTGGTAATCACGTGGTTTATTCCCCTATAATATAGAAAACAAGTATGTCGGCATGTCCAAGAACCACAACTCAAGGTCATGCGACATCTACCAACCCGCACTGGACCAGCGTGGTAGATTACGGCCCATTCTCTCTCTCAGAGAGAAAGCCAGAGTCCCAGCAGTGGGAACGTAAAGGCTGATAATGATGAATATAGAACACAAGGTGGTTTTGTTATTTATATAGAACATGTTGATTGACACGGCACAAATTAGAGTCATTCTTGACGAATTTATGTCAAACTGTATTAAATTATCATGTCTATGTGAATCAATTTAAAAAAAAAAAAAAATTTAAACATTAAAAATCATCAGCGCCTCTAACCAAGATGCATTCTACAATCGTTGACGCTAATAGAAAAGAAGAAAAAAGTATTGGTTTGACATATTTCAACGCTAAGTCACGTGGTCAGAAATATGTCAAACCAATACTTTTTTCTTGTTTTCTATTAGCGTCAACGATTGCAGAATGCATCTTGGCTACGGGCCCAGGATTATTTAGGATTTCCGGGATTCCGCGATTTTCCAGAACGTCTTATCCATACTTATGATAATGTTTGGTGTAGGTCGTTGACCCTAAATGCCACCATCGACTTCGATCACTGTGTATGACCAAATGTATAACAAATTTGGATTCCTCTATCGGGCTCAAGGTATCATGTTTGTGATTTGAACTTTGGACTGATATTAAAGACATGATGTTAAAGTATTTTGATAATACATAAGCTTTTTATAGTAGAATATTTATTGTTTAATTTATTAAGTTAAAGGGGTAATAAAGTGGTTTTTATTAATTGTAATGGTTTTTAATTTATACAAACCTACCTGTTCCTCGCGGTTTCACCCGCGTCGGCTACAATTTATCGCGATAAAAAGTAGCCTATGTCCTTCCTCAGGGTTCAAACTATCTCCGTACCAAATTTCATTTAAATCGGTTCAGTAGTTAGAGCGACGGTGGCCGAACGGTTACGCGTGCGACTTACAAGACGCCGACACCGAGCTCGAATCCTCTCGGCTCCGCACATATGGCTTAATAAGTTATGTGCGGATTTGCTATCGCTCAAAACGGTGAAGGAAACCAGCATGCCCAGGAACTGCAACATTAAAGGGCATGCGACATCTACCAACCCGCACTGGGCCAACGTGGTAGATTACAGCCCATACTCTCTCTGAGAGAAGGCCAGAGTCCCAGCAGTGGGAATGTGAAAGGCTGATGATGATGATGAATTAGGCGTGAAAGCGAGACAGACAGACAGACGGAGTTACTTTCCATTTGTAATATTAGTAGAGTTTAATGTTGGGAATTCATTCGACTTGCGCCGAGTGGCTGCCAGTAGTAGGATGAGAAGAGCCGAATGTGGAAGCTGGCGACACGGGTCGCCGGCTTACACAGTTGTTATAGCTCATAGCTCAAAAAGTATTCTAGCTAGAACCTTAATTTTTAATTTAATTTGGCAATCAATTATCCCTCAAATTTTGAGCTATAATTTTTTTTTTTTTTAATAATAATGCCCACACAATCACATACATAGGCTCTGACCCCTACTAGGTTTCCCTGTATCTAGGGCATCAGAAACTACGCGGATCGGGGATCCACAACACCCAGACACAGAACATATAATTGCGGTTTTTTTTTAATGCACAAATATTTGCCCTATAGCGGGAATCGAACCCGCGACCTCACGCTTCGCAGTCGGCTATCCGCCCATTGCGCCACATCGGTCGTAATAATACTTTACCGTAGCCTCATTCGTTCCGAAGATACAGATGTGCGAGCTGATGACCCGTGTCGTCGGCTGACACACAGTTTATGGATTATAAAATCGAAGGCTTTTTGGCACCTAAATTAGGAGATGAAACAGTGAGGCAGTCAAATCGACACTGAAAGTTGTCATATGTAGATTTCACTTCTTCGCATTGAGGAAGCTGTAGACATACACACCGAAGACCGGGCTCAGTGGCGTACCTTGGGAGAGGCCTATGTCCAGCAGTGGGCTGATACAGGCTGATGATGATGATCAATTACTCAATAATAATAATAAAAAGCCTGCAGTGAGCGCGAGCCTTAAGAAGTCCCGACGAAAAAGCGGAGGAGGTGGTTCAATTTGACCTTATACATTTTTTTAACAACCTTGCAAGTATTTTAGTCATCCAATTAGCATTTTTATCACTTCCAATAATTGCCGCAGATAGTAATTATTTATTTATAAAGAAAACAATAGGGGATGATGAGCACTTTGTATGAAAAAATAACCAGCGATAACATTGTACCTACATCGTTACTTTTTTTCAAACTTTTGTAACATTTTATTGATTAAAACAAATTTTCTGAGTTGTTTTTTGATTAGTACAGTCAGCGACAAAAGTAGCGGATCGTTCTCGATTTTCCAAATGTGTTTCAAGTCAGTAATTATTATTGTTTTTTTGGTATTGGTACATGGTATCATTTTGACCGCAACATAACACACCTGATTTTAGGTGATGATGAGGACAAAAATTGGTGTATAAGATGATGAGGATAATAGAAAAAAGTGTGATTGTTCAGCGACTTTTGTCGTTGACTGTACCTATTAGAAAAAAATGGTGGCAGTTAATCCCAAATCACAGATTGATCTTGCAATCTAAGCAATAAATCAATAATAATATACATGAATATGTATTTAGTAGGATACAATGATACAACATGGATCACTCTAAAACGTCAAACTTAAAACTAGCGAAGCCGGTTCCAACCTCCTTACGCCAGCAAAAGACCAGGCACGAAACGCCCGCGCAGGACATTTAGTGGGCGTTTTAAAGTGATCAAATGTATCCTACTAAATTATATGTAAATATGTTAAGATTTTTAATTATGAACCAACTATTTTATACATGATTGGTTCTTGTTTGAGCTGGGTCGTTTTCGCCCATTATCCTTTAAATTTTTATCAGAGAAGATTCAAATTCGCAAGGCGCGTGCAATAACAATTCCAAGCGCATATTTACTTGTATTTTCAGTTCAGCCGATTAAAATGAAAATTACATTATTTTTATTTCTAATTGGATTTAATATTGCTTTGGTAAGTTTTAACATTTTACAATCGTGTCATCACAGAAGATTTATAGCGACGATGGCTCAGTGGGAGTGACGTCGGCTTGCGATCCGTAGGACGTGGGTTTGAATCCTTCAATGAGCTTGAGCGGTCGGTGAAGGAAAAAATCGTGATGAAACCATAGTTTGGTGGTAGGGTATTTTCTAGTAGGTATTGGCCTGACTAGCTACCACCTTCATAATAAGAATCTGTCGCCTAGTACCTATCGGTGTGTTCCGACAGCCTCACTTGAGAGCCAGTTACCTATCCAGATGTAGCGTGACACCACCTTCGACCGCATTCAGGTGACTTGTGGTCAAATAACGTTGTCCTGTAAGTAATAAAAAAAAGATTTTAAGCGTTATTGTGTTGAAAACGAGGGGCGTTCTCAAATAAGTTTTTTGTTTATGTTTTAACAGGTATCAGCGGATCAACAAGGTCAGTAGAATGTCTTGCACACCATAGCGAGAGTTCGGTTCGCGAAAAGTACAAAGTACCTAATTAGGGCTTAGGTACATACCGTATACCTAGATTGCTGATTAACGGTCACCTATCCAAGGAAACGTAGTGTAGGACGCCCTGCGACTAGGTGGAGCGACGACTTGCGCCGAGTGGCTGCCAGTAGTTGGATGAGTTGCCGAAGACCGGGCTCAGTGGCGTACCTTGGGAGAGGCCTATGTCCAGCAGTGGACTGATACGGGCTGATGATGATGAATTATACTTTGTAACTACTTAATAGAATTAATACTATTCTAGATCACGATGATGATGATGATGACAAATGGGTATGCGGTTGTAGTGGCAACGTGATGATACATGGTGAAGGCGCTAAAACTGGTGATGGAAATGAATTAACTCTGAAAGGTAATCAGCTACGTTATTTTGTTTTATTAAGAACTAGAATCTGTCGCTGAACGCCTTTTGGAGTGTTCTGGTAGCCCCACTTGTGGGCCAGTTCCCAATCCAGGTGTAGCGTGCCACATCGTCACTTATTGTATCAGTAATGAAAACTATGAAGGTTTTCGTAAACGTCATAGTTTACTACCGCCAACTTGCCAAATAGGCAACTCGTACTGCCTACATTCAAAAAGTAACTCGAAAACTGTTGGAATACGAATAAAACGATTTAAAATAACCTATGTTACCGATTTTAGTTCCTCCAAGTTTAGGTAAGGCGCGCTGAAAAAAACGTTTGGAATGATACGAAAACGTTCATAGTTTTTGTAAACTATCAAAACCTGTACTAGGGGCACTGGTGACTTGTAGTTAACCGTTTAATTAAACTATAAGAAATAAAAATACTTCAATTGTTTTCTTTGCAGAAAAGTTATCTCAAGCCAAAGCAGAATTAAAAGAAAAGGTTCTAAGTAAAATAGAAGAAAAAAAAGGTACGTAACGTCTTGACATTTTTGTTCTTGTATAGGTAATAAGAAAGATTTTTCAAAATGTGTTCAGTAGTTCTGGAGTTCCGGATACCACGATTGAAGTAACTTGTTGTTTATTTGTTACAGAATTTATTAAAGAAAAGGCCGCAGATGTGAGAGAAAAAATTGCAGATAAGCTAGGTATGAAACTAGGTTTTTTTTATCAGTGGTCAATATTAAGTATTGTTGAGTATGACTGTAGAAAATGCTGGTAAGAATTTATACGAAGGACCTTTAATTAAATAAAAATGACTGTACCAATCTAAGTGAGTAGGTATAATTTGGAAAGGACTCTTTGCTCAAAATAAGATAGATAATCCAGTCTGTCACCTACCTGACACTCCCACACGTACGTTTCTTCAAGAGGGCTCAGCAAGGGAATCTTCTAGTCGGCACTGGAGGGTTGGCAGAACAAATGTTCCAAAACACCATCTAAATTGGCACAGCACTGCGAGAACGTCTCACACAACAAATAGGTACTGCACGGCAGTGAAATGAGTAAAAACACTGGTCTATTCACGGAATAGTTTCTCAAGATGATTGAGGACGCGACCGAATGTAGTAGTCGCACCAGCACCAAGTTTGAACTGGTCGATCCGCTCGCGTAGAGGGCGCGCGATGCGTCGCCCGTCAATTCAAAACGACGGTAGTCGTAGAAAAGCGGATGGCAAACATAAATTATCTACCCTTTAAAAATGAGCAAAGATCCAACAAGTATTATATAGGTACTTACTTAGTCAAAAATGTATGAAATATATGACTAATACTTAGAGAATATTCAACACACTTTTTAAGTACTATAGTTAACTCTGACGTACATTCTTTTGTGTTATTTTTACGAATAACACAAAGACATGTTTACGAACGAAGAAACCTTGATACAAAAACGGTTCTTGTCAATATTTGAATGTAGGTACAGTCAGCGACAAAAGTAGCTGATCGTACTCGATTTTCCAAGTGCGTATTAGATCAGTAATGTTTGTTTTATTCTTACAACTTACAAGGTAGCGTTTGACCATAACATAACGCATCTGATGTTAAGTCATGATGCGGTCAAATGTTGGTGTTTAAGATGATGAAGGCAATCGGAAAATGTGTAATTACTGGATTCGAATCCACGACATAAGGTCCTCAAGCCCAATAATCACAACCACTGAACTACCATCCCTTTAATACCAATGTATTTTTTCATTTTCACAGGTTTTCTTGGCTGGTTCAGTTGAAGCAAGAAATGGAATTCGTGTAAGAAATATAGGTGCTTATTTTACCTAAATAAAAGTATAAATTAACAAAAGGATTTTACTGTAAATAAATTGTTTTATAATGATACTAGCTGCGCCCCGCGGTTTCACCCGCATCTTCCCGTTATCCCGTAAGACCTTTTTCTGGGATAGAAAGTATCCTATGTCCGTTTCCTAGTCCTAAGCTACCTCCCCACCAAATTTCAGCCAAATCGGTTCAGCCGTTCTTTAGTTATAAGTAGTGTAACTAACACGACTTTCTTTTATATAATAATAAATAGAATATATAGATTGCAGTGTTATTTTATTTATTAGAGAGTTCTTCAGGATTGGCAACGCCCCTTGTTGCAAAATAGTCCATAGCAGTGGCGGATTTACACATTTGCCGCCAGTAGGCTAAGTATTCAAATTTTGCCGCCCCTACCAACCTCTATAACCTCTACGGCCCTTGCTTTGAATGTGTAATTTTTTATGTATCAGACAAAAATTGAAGAAAAATCAAGTGGTGAACAATGTTTAATTGTTTGTGTGCACATAATAACATTTAAATACATAGATACGACTCTTTTAATATCATTAAAACATTTTTTTTTAAATTGACACTAAAATTGCCGCCCCTAAAATCTGCCGCCCTAGGCTCCAGCCTACTCAGCCTGCTGCTAAATTCACCACTGGTCCATAGGCGACGGCGACCACTTATCTTCATTGCGGGCCCTCTGCTTGTTTGTCACTCTATCCTACTAATATTATAAACGTGAAAGTTTGTGAGTATGGATGGATGGATGTTTGTTACTCTTTCACGCAAAAACTACTGAACCGATCAGTACCCCTAGTAAAGGTTTTGATAGTTTACAAAAACTTTAAAAGTGTACGTTTCCATCCATACATATTTTTTTCAGTGAATCTTACCGAGACTTGGAGGCACCGGGTTATTTTAAATCGTTATAATCATATTCCAACAATGCTATTGAGTTACTTTTTGAATTTAAGCAGATCGAGTTGCCACTTTTACAAGTCGGCGGTGGTAAACGTCGACGTTTACGAAAACTTTTATCGTTTTCAAAACTTGTACTAGGGGTACTGGATGAAATTCATCAATGCATCACACATATATTTGCCCTTATCCGGATACGAACCCGGGACCGCTCGCTTCGTAGGCAGGGTCACTACCGACTCGGCTACCGTGTCGTCAAAATATTGATAAATCCTTTAAACCATTTAGGCTACAGGCCGTGCTAAAGAAATATACATACATATAGGCATACTGCCAATCATTCTACGGTAGTAATTTGTGGACAACATACACGCAAAAAACCCTCAACGCCCTGCGTGTCCAATACAATAACGCTTTCAGAATGCTGATGCGGCTCCCACGATTCTGCAGCGCATCGACCATGTTCATGGAGGCGCGCACTGATGGTTTTGCAGCCATCATGCGCAAAAAAGTCGCGTCTCTTTTGTGCAGAACACGTGCGAGTGGCAACAGCATTCTGAAAGCTATTGTAGACAGATATGACTGTCCAATTCTGAATCACCACATTCGGGTGTTGCTCAATTGACATAATTACACATTATGTTAGTTGATCAGCACACGGATGTGGTGCGAAAAGTTCAGAATTGGATTTTATTACCTATTTTAATTTATGTATGTATTGCATTGTACTTTATTTTATTTACTTAATTGTTGTTTTGATTTTTAATTTTTTTTATTAATGGATCTCCGTGTCCGATTGAATAAATGATATTATTATTATTATCTCTTCATTTATTTTTTTTCTTAAGCAAAAGTTTTTTACATTAATTTTATAAAATAATATTAAACAAAATTACTATAAAAAACTTAAACCTAGAGTGCCGCCGGTAGCGGAGCTGCAAGACTCAAGCTACCGGTGGTTAGGGCTGCAGAGTGAGGAACCTCCTGACGATACGCGCCGTGTCAAGGAGTACTGCCTTCTGCATGCGACCCTTGATCCAACCGTCCAGCGAGAGCCTCTTAAGATGTTGGTCGAGACTTCGCTATGAGGCCGTTCGCTGAAACGACTATCGGGACGATGATCGTTGAGTCAACATTATTATTATTATATAGATACCTACATAGGTACATACACTCGAAAAACATAGCTTTTCTTCTTTCGCAGTCAGGTAGAAAGGATTTATCAAACGCCTATCGACTTCCAAGAGCAATCCATGCAACAGCGGTTTGAGTCTAACTTATTTAAGGACACGATTTTTTTAAAACACTTTTATTAGCTTGACTTGTAGGACAGTATAGTATAGTATGATATTATATTATGACTAGCTGTTCCCCGCGGTTTCACCCGCGTGGGCTACAGCTTTATGCATGCAAAGTCAGCCCGATCGGTTTAAAATTGACAAAGTTTCATACAAACTTTCATCCCCTATTTTATCCCCTTGGGGGTAGAAATAATCAAAATTCTTTCTTAGCGGATGCCTACGTCATAACATCTACCTGCATGCCAAATTTCAGCCCGATCCGTCCAGTGGTTTGGGCTGTGCGTTGATAGAACACTATGTCAGTCAGTTACCTTTGAGTTATTTATATAATTATTTAGATGGATGTAACTAGTTGCACTCCACGGTTTCACCCGCGTCTTCCCCTTATCCCGCAGAATCCCTTTTCCGGGATAAAAAGTAGTGTGTTAATCCACTGTATAAGCTATCTCCATTCCAAATTTCTTCAAAATCGGTCTAGTAGTTACGGTAATACGTGGTAACAAACATTCACACACACAAACGAACTTTCGGATTTATAATATTAGTAGGCTTTAAGGATAGGATTTGAATTTATTTTACTTTTTCAAACTGTTGACAATGAAGCGGAAACGCTTTGTCGATTTCCAATTTATTTCCAAACAACGAAGAGCTCCCATAATTATACACGTCACTAACATTTTAAGAGATCTTCTTAAAATGGTCATCTATAGTCAATTGTTAGTTGACCTCTCAGGATTGAAGTCTTTTCAAGGGTCTTGGATAAAGTTGCGGGTGAAGATAAGGTGGTTTATCGTTTAGTTTGGTGCCTACCGGAAATACATCAAATTCCGCAGATATAAAATAATATACCTATCGGAAAATGTGGACAGTAGTATGTCCATATCTTATCTCTTAACGATTCCTTTACGTCTGCCTTACTTTATACCTACATATTTGTTTTTTAAGGTTCCATACCCAGAGGGTAAAACGGGACCCTGTAACTAAGACTGTGCTGTCCGTCCGTCTGTCACCAGGCTGTAACTCATGAACCGTGATAATCAGACAGTTGAAATTTTCACAAATGATGCATTTCTGTTGCCGCTATAACAACAAATACTAAAAAAAAGAATAAAATAAATATTTAAGGGGGCTCTCATACAACAAACGTGATTTTTTGCCGTTATTAAAGATAATGGTACGGAACTCTTTGGAGCGCGAGTCCGAATCGCACTTGGCCGGTTTTTTATTTTATTTTTTAGAGGCCGAAAATAATTTAGTAGATAACTTTATATAGGTTGTTTTTTTGCAGAACTCGCTGGTATTGCCACCTCAATAATTTAAGAGGACAACTAAAAAAGAAAACTAAAAAAAATGTCTAAAAATAAATAAATGATAATTTAATACAAAAAAGAGTTTACATGCTCACTGTAGAGCGCGTTATACGACCCGCAAAATTCACACTAATGCCAACTGGCAGTGCAACGCTAAAAAAAACCAACAATAAAAATTATCGAGATTCCAATCTCAAAACCATGCACTCAGTGCCCCAACAAGCCAAGCGTGAACTCAGTGGGCCCTCCACGTTTTCGAACGCAATCTGACCACATGCGCCTCTTGCGACTTTCGGAACGCGCACAAATATTCATTACTGGCAACCCCGCGGTGAAAATTGGCGCGAAACGTTTTTGAGTTGGCGCGATAGTGTTGGGGTCTGGGGTTTTGATGATTTATCGATAAAAGTAACTAGAAAGTTTAGTCGCGGGAGTTATTTTTAATACCGTTTTAGATAATTATAACGACTTTAGATCCGCTAATAAATAATGGAATCAATATTTATATTAAAATTTTAAAATACAATATCTACATAATTGTTGTGTATTAGATACGATTGAAAATACACTACTATATTGAAAATCGATAAATACAATAGGTAATTAAGAATATCTGCTGAAAGATTATAGCAATTCAAGGTTATCTTTTGTTTTCAATGCCACGGTCTAAAATATTATGTACTACTTATAAAATCTATACATATTTATTGATATTATAAATGCAAAAGTAACTCCGTCTGTCTGTTTATTTATTACCTTTTCACGCTGAAACCGCTGAACAGATCTTAATGAAATTTAGTATGAAGATAGTTTAAAACCTGGGAAAGAACATAGGGTATTTTTTATTTCAAAAAAATGTAGTCTACAACAAGGCATCTCTTATTGACTCGTGATCAAATCCCTACTTAATACATATTATGTATAAATGCGAAAGTAACTCTCTCTCTCTGTCTCTCACACCTAAACTACTGAACCGATTTAAATGAAATTTGGTACAGAGATAGTCTAAAGCCTGAGAAAGGGCATATGCTACTTTTTATCGCGATAAACTGTAGCCCACGAGGGTAAAACCGCGGGGAACAAAATAAAATAAGTTGTCGATATCGACGCATAGAAAACCTTAGCAAATGACGGAGCGAGGGTGAAATTTAATATTCATAATAACAGCGTCAGTTTGTTTAGCCATTTCGCAGTTGCAGCCCTCTCGTCTAGAGGTAGGTATTGTTGGCAAATGTTACATGTTTGGCTGTTTCAAGTTGATACTGATATTTGTGGGTTTAACAGGTTGCCTAATTAAAATTGATGGAGGATAGGTTTTTTTTTACACTCTACAGAGTAGCATTTGACCACATGATGTTAATTGACGATGTGGCCAAAAGTTAAAGGTGGATCCCTACTATTTATAGATTTCAAGTAACTTAGGGCTTTCGGATAGCGGTGCTAGGTGACAGATTCTTAAATTGAGGCTGGTAGCTAGCCCCACCACTTAGCTATGGTTTCATCACGATGTTTGTCATTAGAGACATTGCCACGTTAAAAACTTGTCTAAAACGAAATCCTTTATTCTGTTATTTATAATGTTCTGGATGGATAATTGGGCACCGCGGTTTTGTTATTTCTGCCAGCAGCGAGAATGTAAAGTTAGGTAGGTACCTACTACTATCTACCTAGTATCTACCATAACATAAGTCTATGTACTTAAAGACAGAAGGTGTGTGTGTGTGTATGTGTGTGTGTGTGTGTGTATGTGTGTGTGTTTGTGTGTATTTAGTGTCTATGTGTTGTTTATAAGCATGGAAAAGCGCGTGGTGCTCATTTTCTATCTATTTTGATCTCGCTATACCATCCCACGCCCAATCACGGTAAGTACAATGGCGAAAAGCAGGAATGTTTTGCCACAATTAAAACCCTACGGATTTCGCTCTTCCATTTAACTAACCGATGTCGGAATATAGTTTCAGGCAGCAGTATCACAAGTCTATACAATATGGTTAACTGCGCAATTTAACTATGTATTATAATTTATATGGTCGTTGCTACCCTTGATCAAAATGTTGGCCTTTATTTTTCACTTTGCCATTCGACGGGGCAATGCGGCCAGCATTTTTGGTGACGTTGCCAACTGTTAGCGGTGTATTAGATTAGGTTTTAAGTAGTTATATTGTTTGAAAGTATAGTTTAGTGTTTTTAGTTATTTTACTTTCTTAAATTATTTAAAGTTATAACAATTATTATAAATGCGAAAGAATCTGTGTCTGTCTGTCTGTCTCACTTCTTAATCGAAATGAAATTTGGTAGATACAAAGAAAGTTTGAACCCTGAGGAAGGACATAGGATACTTTTTATCGCGATGTAGTGTAGCCCACGCGGGTGAAACCGCGGGGAACAGCTCGTTTGTAATAAATTAACCAATTTGGTTTCAAATGAGTACCTAAGTAGATACCTTACAAGGAGGTATTTTATCGTGACTTACGTTACTGTCTACGTAGCACGATGTCCTCAGGCGCGACGTTTAATATCCATAATGGGTGCCAGATTTGAAATGACCGACGGCATTTCACTTCCCCATTATTACTGTGGAATAAATATTACAGACTAATGAAATTTCCAAGAACCGTGACAGTTTATAAAAAGCGGTGCGGCGGAAGTTGCGGAAATATTTTCTTGTACTTAATATTATTTTCTTGATGAGGATGGCTTTTTTTGTTAATTGCGTTGTTGTTGGAATAATTTAAATTAATTTAATAAAAAGTTAGATTTACTGGTGTCGATTCTCTAGTTCATTCTCTAAAAGTAAATTAAAGAACAATGGTCAAAACGGACCCGAGGTTGTATGAAAACGAGCTATACCTACATAAAAAAAAATATTTTTTTGCCTAATATGATACAAACTATATTTTACGGAAACTGTAGAAAAAAAGATATTATTTTTTCTAATTTCGTAGTTTTTAATGACATTTTTTTAACTTACACGATGCTTCGATGTTTTGAACGGAAGATACATATTCTACCAATTTTGTTGCACTACTTTTCCATTTTTTCTGAAGCTAACGTTAATCTCACACACCAAAAACTGTTATAATAATATGTCGGTCGTACAACTTCAATAAGCTCGCAATTTTTATATACAAAATATATTGCGGGCAGGTCCAAGGCAGTATGAATAGTGGCCGATGTTCTTTGACAGGGTAAAAGTAACGTTGTCCTTTTTTACTTCCTTGGTCAGAAAAGGACAGCAACACTTTAAGGCATGTCAAACTTAGTTTAGTTTTGGAAAATGCACACTGAATCGACATCAAATCAATATCACTAAAGTAAGTTAGTACTAAGTTAGCCCAAAATCTGTAAATAGAAAACCTGATTTATGTCGCTATCGGCAGGTAGCGTAAGTATACCTACCAAAAATGGTTGGCAACATTGTCTACCTCTTTGGAAAGCCAGCCCTTTCGTCACCCATGGTGTCAACGTCTATCATTATACCTACTTACCTAAACTTAGATTTAATTAAGTTAGTAAAACTATAGATATTGTATTTTTTGTTTTATTTCCCTTAAATTTTGTACCTACAAATTAACGAAAAAAGCGTGCGTGGAGTTTTAAATGCTTTTACTAAATTAAAAGCAGTGTACTTATACTTAGATATTGAAATAATTAGCTATCTATGGTGCAGAATCCAACGACATTATAAACCAGTGTAATTTGAGCCGAGACTTTAAAGTGGGGCAGAGTGGACTGCAAAATTTCAAGCATTGGTGGAGCAAATTGGAACTGCCCATAATATTATTCACAAATTCTGAACATTTGGCCATGAACATTTTCAGTAGATAAGATACCTATAAGTAGATACTTAATTGAAATAGATACTAGAAGACTTACAAAATGCACTCTGTGTCCTAAGAATAACTAAACACGTAAGTATATCTAAGTAAGTAGAAGTACCTATTGCCAAATAGATGAAAGGTTTCCGCCCCAGCACTTCGCCGAAACCATACAGCGCGGGAGGTCACGTGACAATTACGCTGCTTAGAGCCCCTCACGTGTCCTTGAAGTCACTGTAGGTACTACAGATATCTAACAAATATTTTTCAACTATGTCGGCATAATTTCTTGTACCTACCTACATCTAATAAATAAACATCAAATAAAACAAAACGCTTTAAATAAAACTCGTCCAATAAAATTTTAAACCAAATTTTCTTTGAATAAATCTTTTATTCATTAAAATGTCTTAGTGCCTACGTTTTTAAATAGCGCTATTAAAGTAGTAGTGTGAATGAAATATTGGCTTATATAAGACACGTGGTATCGTACCAACCTAATACTAATCAAAATTCTCTAAGTATAAGCACAAAGGTATTTGGTAACGTAATATTTAAGGCAGCACACCTGTGCCCGAAGTACCTACGTACTGTAAAACATCATTACTATTAAACTTAAGATGGAACACTCCACTATAATCTGGATATCCCTATCCCTTCTTCCCCGTCCATAAATCATATATACACCATTATTTATTACCGATCCAATTTCACCCACCTACGTACGTACCTTCATTGTTTATTTCTACGAACCTACATAACAGAAATATTCGATGTCGTGAATGCCGTAAAAAATACATCTCTCAGGCCCATTCGCCTTTAAATAAAACAAAAGAGACTACAAAGAGATGTCGGTAAAACAATTGACTCGACATCGATAAAGAAAGTCACTTCACTAATGTTAGCTTTTTAAATTTGAGCCCTTTCGAATTTCGAATAAGAATGAGTTTTGTATCTTTCGGGAATGTTTTAAGACGGTTCAGATTGCGGGAAACGAAAGTGGTTACATATTTATAAAATGGAATCGATTTTTAAATGAGCCAATGGACGGACTCGTTTTGAGAGGCGGGAAATTGTAAGCTCCACCCAACGTTGAATGTCAGATGAACGTCTCGCGTGCTTTTTTGCTCATTCGCTCTGTGTCCGTCGGCGCGAGCGGTCGGTTGTTAAAGCGAGCAGCAATTTGTATGTTTATTTTCATTTTATAGGGTTCATTTCGGAATAGGCATTTACAAAAATAGCTTTTAACTTAATTTACTAGACACTTTTATAGTGTCGACATTCCAATGTGCATTCAGGGCGGTATTTAAATATTAAAAGTAATAAATAAGACATCTTTTTTTATGACGGAAAGCAGACAGTTGGTCATTACTCTATCTATTCATTGTCATTACGTACCTTACTGGACTTGTGAAAAAATATAATAAAGGGAGCCTCACTCTATTACCGCTCTCAATGCTTTAATAACCAATAATAAATATGTTAATCTAATCTATTAACAATTTTTGCCGAATTTTTATGATTTATAGTTGTCATTATGTTATTTAATTTTGTAACTTTAACCAGACCTGCTTTACATACTTCATAATTTTTAGTTAGTTAATGACTTAATGACAGATAACTAATTTATCGATAGAAATTTTTTTCGTTCACATCATCATGGACAATTTTTTTTTGTACTAGGTACTTGTTGTACCTACAGGGTAGCGTTTGACCGCACAAGTCACCTGATGTTAGGTGACGATATGGTCGAATGTGGCGTCACGCTGGGTGAACATGATTGTTTTTCTCATATTGATCGATATCGACCTTTTTAGATTAGTTTGCGCGCACCACTGGCATTTGATACATCAGTATTTTGCTCCAGTCGATTTACTCGTTGATTCTACTTGAAATGTTTTCGCGTAGCGTATTACTTATTTACTCTGCGTTAGTACTTTAGACGCTAGTGCTACTAGCTACATTTGAAGTAACTTTTCGACATAACTTTTTACTTTTAATAGCAAGACTTACGTGGGCACTGGACGGACAGACAGCGGTTTTTAAAACACTTTTATTAGCTTGACTTGTAACTAACTAACTAACTAACTAACTAACTAACTAACTAACTAACTAACTAACTAACTAACTAACTAACAATGTAATCAAATCTTGGAAGTCAATTTTCACCTACTTCTAATTGTCGTATCGACTTGAAACTTTGTATGTGTAATCTCGGTGACAATGCAATAATTTGGTATCATCGACCTGATCTGATGATGCAGCCGGAAGGTGGGTAGGGCATCTCTTCGCTGGCTACTAGTAAACCCCTCGTGTTTGGGCTCATATGAATCGTCTTGATGAGTACTATAGATTGGACTTGGTGACGAGGGTCTGATGATGCAACCGGAAGGTGGGTAGGGGATCTCGGCAGTGGCTACTAGTAAACCCCTCGTGTTTGGGCTCATATGATTCGCCTTGATGAGCCTAATAGAGTGAACTTGGTGACGAGGGTCTGATGATGCAACCGGAAGGTGGGTAGGGGATCTCTGCAGTGGCTACCAGTAAACCCCTCGTGTTTGGGCTCATATGATTCGTCTTGATGAGTCTAGTAGATTGAACTTGGTAACAAAAGACTAAAAAGTAAAAAAATAAAAATATATAGTTTAAAAAACTAAAAAAAACACTTTGAAAACGCACTGAAAAATATAAAATAATAAAATTGACTTGTATTAGTTACGATATAAAGGTTAATTCAAAAAGTGTGGAGCGCTTCTTTTACTGGGTAAATAAAAGTACACACAACCAAAAAGCGCTCCACACTTTTTGAATTAACCTTTATATCGTAACTAATACAAGTCAATTTTATATTTTATATTTTTCAGTGCGTTTTCAAAGTGTTTTTTTTAGTTTTTTAAACTATATATTTTTATTATAGTTGGAAGTCTGGCTTGCAGGGATTCCCGCCGACAGTGTTTATAAGCAACATTTTTAATGCTGCCGATTCTGTTGTGCACTAAACTAAATGTCAAACTTGGTTTAGTGTTAGAAATTGCACAACAGAATCGCGCGCCATTCATAAACAAACTAGAGACAAAAGTACTAGACTAAAACAAATTAAATAGATATACCTAGTTATTATACTTAGATATACATTGAACGTATCTCCGTTCACTTACTAGGTATAGGAAATGAGAGTTCCACTAATTTATGCATTAGTTTGTGACGAGCATAATTCAATAAAACAACTAATTTATTACACGAAATAAAAGTAGATCCAAAAAAATATACTCCAGCAAAAAACGGTAGTAGGTATGCTCTTTTGGTCACTTTACACTATTCCAGTCGCTGCCGCCAGTGAGACGTTCCAGCGTTCGACTGAAGTGTCGTGGTTTCAATCTTAATACTGTGTTGACAATGTTGCGAATGATATCCGAAAAAAACAATTTTAACAGGTACAAAAAACTATTCTAGCACGAAACTAAGAATAATAAATAAATTCATTTTCAATTCATTTCATTTTCATTAATCGTTTTAAATAAAAGTCTTTGAATGTTTTCTTTAATATTGCACTAAATTGCCATGCGTTCGATTTAAAACGAAACCCCTCGATTTCTCGCGAACTATAAGTATAAGTGCAATAAAGAAAATAAAAATATATAGTTTAAAAAACTAAAAAAAACACTTTAAAACGCACTCAAAAATATAAAATAATGAAATTGACTTGTATTAGTTACGATATAATGGTTAATTCAAAAAGTGTGGAGCGCTTTTTGGTTGTGTGTACTTTTATTTACCTAGTAAAAGAAGCGCTCCACACTTTTTGAATTAACCATTATATCGTAACTAATACAAGTCAATTTCATTATTTTATATTTTTGAGTGCGTTTTAAAGTGTTTTTTTTAGTTTTTTAAACTATATATTTTTATTTTTTTACTTTTTAGTCTTTTGTTACCAAGTCCAATCTATCGGACTCATCAAAAGGAATCATATGAGCCCAAACTCGAGGGGTTTACTAGTAGCCACTGCAGAGATCTCCTACCCACCTTCTGGCTGCATCATCAGACCCTCGTCACAAAGTTCAATCTATTGGACTCATCAAGACGAATCATATGAGCCCAAACACGAAGGGTTTACTAGTAGCCACTGCAGAGATGCCCTACCCACCTTCCGGTTGCATCATCAGACCCTCGTCACCAAGTCCAATCTATTGTACTCATCAAGACGATTCATATGAGCCCAAACACGAGGGGTTTACTAGTAGCCAGCGAAGAGATGCCCTACCCACCTTCCGGCTGCATCATCAGATCAGGTCAATGATACCAAATTATTGCATTGTCACCGAGATTACATACACATACAAAGTTTCAAGTCGATACGACAATTAGAAGTGGGTGAAAATTGACTTCTAAGATTTGATTACATTGTTAGTTAGTTAGTTAGTTAGTTAGTTAGTTAGTTAGTTAGTTAGTTAGTTACAAGTCAAGCTAATAAAAGTGTTTTAAAAAAAGCGTGAAATTATTCCTGTGAAAAATAAGGATTTGAACGCGTAGCTGGAATGTTACTAGATTAATGTGAACCAAACATTATTTACATAAACAAAACAAGCAAAATGTCGTAGTCATCCATAACAATCATTCATTTGACGCACCGGCTGGGCCAATAAATTATAAAATCTGCTACAAACATTAAAAGTGAGATATGACCGAAGTTTTACAAATCAAGCCGTAGATTAAGTGATAGTATGTTCTGAACGTCTTCTTACCCAACTGCGAAAAAACGTATATTACTTTGGCACGGCCTGTAGCCTAAATAGCTTGACCGATTTTAACATAATTATGAAGTGTCATTAGATTTGTCTTTATTGTAGGAGTGACATAGGGTACTTTATTTTGGCGCCGTCGTGTTTTTGTTCCTTTTCTAATGTATAAGTAATCTTGTTTACTATCACAAGATACTTAATAGTACAAGTCTCATACGGTCAAAGACAAAAATCGCTGAACAATAACACATTTTCGAAAAACATAACCCTGCTTCTTCCGCAATCGGCCAAAAAGTATAAACTTAAACCTATGTTCTAGAACAGTTACGACTTTTGCCAGACCAAAAAGTTCTTACTGCAGTCACAAGTAAAACCTCAAACCGTGTCGTCCGCTGGAATGTCTATGGCCGTTTACTTCTTTTTAACTTAATAAAATATTCAAATCGAATCACCCAAATTAAGTAGCCATAAACGGAATCAGCTTCCAAATTTGAATATTTTATTCGTGCCAGTGCGAGCGCGCGCTTGATTTGTGTGTGAGATGCGTGTGTGTGTGTGCGACGCTTGTCGTTGTACGCGCGAGACAGCGAGGTTTATCGATAACGTCTGCTAATTATCATAATTAAGAGTCGAGTTGCAATCGTAGTGCAAAAAGTAAAGAGTTGATTTGTAAGATTTAATTAATTGCAGTCACTGTTATCATTCTATGGTTAATTAAAATTGTTTGTGTTTTTGTCGAAGTGTTTGAGATAAACATGCTAGTTAATCTAGGAGTAAAAGACTTCAACGCGCTTTTGTTATGGTCAACTTTGAGATTAAAAATAAAATTAATTTTACTATATTATCTCGATGATTCATCTTGACAAACCGAATACAATCCTAAAATATAAAGTACTTATAAAGATTCTCCTATCGATATCGATAAAAATATACTTAACAAAAACCTCCCATCCCTACACCTTTTGTCACAGCGCGCCGCGCGTTGATAAGAAAACATTTTAAATTAGTAGAAGAGAAAAAATATTATAAATTTTTATTTTTTATTTGTATTTTATCACGAACACAAAACGGGTAGCCGCTACCAACCGAACCGATATAAATTATATCATTTTTCATTACGACAACCCTAACGGACATAAAAAATGACGTCCCATTCAGTTCCAAGTTTGAAAGTTTTGCCGCGTTTTTTATTTGTTTCCGGACGACGGGATTCCTTATTTGAACTTTGATTTTCGATTATCTGTGAACGGACGATGCACATTGCTGCCTTTTTGAATCGCTGTAGCATTTCTTTTTCTCAGCAGCCAGTAATGTGTGTTAGTTTTTAAAATGAAATAGGTAGATGAGGTTAGTAGGATGTGACCTTTCGGCGTTTTTATGATTTCGTTTTTAGAACTGACCGTCTCGTTCTTGTAATAATTTAAGAATGTCTAATTGTTACGTTGAAAAAAGTATCGTAAACTTTTAAGTTCATTGATGAATTCGAACGAGCTCGGGGCACCCAGGTGGTGGAATTTTAGGGCGAGGGAGATCAGATTCTATGCGTTTTTGGATATTTTAACTGATATTAATTACGATGCTTCTGTTCTAATCAGAAGAAGTTCTCATTTCAAAAAGTACGTAGAATCATTGACAAAAGTCGCTGAACAATTAACACATTTTACCATTAATCGATGTGGCGCACTGGGCGGATAGCCGACTGTGAAGCTTGAGGTCGCGGGTTCGATTCCCGCTACAGAACAAATATTTGTGCATAGAAAAAAAAAGCGCAAGTATTTGTTCTGTGTCTGGGTGTTGTGGATCCCCGATCCTCATAGTTTCTGATACCCTAGATACAGGGAAACCTAGTTAGGGGTCAGAGCCTATGTATGTGATTGTGCGGGCATCATTATTATCTCTAGTAAGGCAAATCGTAGATAGATAGGTTATTGAAACTTGCCGTATGTATATTGCAGTATTATGTAGTAGTAGTAGTATGCAGTAGTGGTACATCAAGTAGCACGACCCGAGGCACCTACGCGGGCACTTACCGAAGGAATTATCCGGGACCACCGACACGACGCGACACTCGAATAACCGGGACCGACAAACAAAGTGGATGCGGTTTGTATTAAAAAAAAATAGGTATACTTAGTCAATGTCAAAGTCAAACATTTGTTTTATTTAATAGGATACATTGTGATCACTTTAAAACGTTACTTTAAAACTAGCTACGCCTGTTCCAACCTCTTCACGCCGGCAAAAGAACAGGCAAGAAACGCCCGGCAGGTAATTTTTTTGACGCGATCACATTGACAATTTTATTCTTATTACTAATTGATTGAATTGGAGCAAGTTCACTAAAATTATTATAAACAAGATGCGTCACGCTACACCTGAACTGGGAACTGACTCTCAAGTGGGGCTGCCTCACTAGTGGGTACCTAGGTACTTGTTTCGTTTCATCGTTTCCACGACCACCTCCCAGTTTCATAGCTCGCGCCTCCATTAAGGTGCATAAAATCCTCGGTCCCGGCCGCCATAAGGATAAATAGCCACAAATATCATAAATTTATACTCCGCACGCATTGAAAAGTAAAAAAATCTCGTATTTAACATATATCTCACTTTTGTTACGCGCCGACGATACGTGGACGGAAGAAATAGGTGGATAAGCTTAGAAATAACTTTTTTTATCAGCAGACGTAAACAAAGTGTTTTGACGTGACAACGTCTTATAATTCGATAGAGCCGGCTGCACGCACGAAAAAGACGCACTGCGGCGTTACCTCGCTCTGAGGCGATCCATGTAAGGCTTGAAGTGCAAGCGAGAGCGCGGAACGAGCGACAAAGAAGCACAATCGGCCAATCGACGTTGTCACGTTCAACTATCGTCAGTAAACCGACTTTATAGACAACCAATTTTTTGTTATTTTTATTATGGCGTCACACGATTAGTGTATTTGCAAGTGTCAAGTATTAAATATTTCAAACTCGGAGAGTAGGATCAAGTATTAATGGTGGTGATGATGGTGAGATGATGTGACCCGATTACAAGCCGGGTCAAAGAGGATAGTCCCCTTTGTGTTTATGTAAAGTAGTGGCACTTTACTTAAACTTTACACGAACTTTTTGGAGCAACTAGAAATGTCACTTTTATCAACTTTATTTCAATACTTTTCGACTACTTAATTTAAACACTGTCCTCTTTGACCCGGCGTGTTGTTGGGTCCCACCATCTCATCATTATTAACACTTGATTCTACTCTCTAGGTTTGAAATTTAACACTTGACACTGGCAAATACACTAATCAAAGTGTGGATTTTTGGACTCTAAGGCATCGTAGCGTTTTTTTTTCAGTTTTCTGATCATTGTTCAGTTTTCTTATCATTTGATTGTATAATGGTTTTTATGTACAACAAAAATGTAATTTATTATTATTTTGTACGTTTAATATGTACGATTTATGTTATTTAGATTGATTTTTGCTGAGGTATAGAAAATCCATACATTTTTGTACTATTCCTTTGCTTTTTTGTTCTTTGAGCGATAAGACCGCCCTTTGTGACACTTACCATTAATATTACTGTTGTTTTACTTTTAATTTTTCCTAAAGTTAATCTCTCTCATTTATTTTGAGAAATCATGTCCACACTATGATTTCCTTCATTAGCTGGACAAAACCAATGACATTTACCATCATTACCCTCCATTACCAAAGGTAATAACCGTCAAACCCAACGCACCATAGTAACCTGTATTCCTTAGACATAAGTCTTCAAATAAAACCTCAGAAATACTTTAAAAAAGCCTTTGTGCTAGGTGTGAAACTTACGACATTTGAAAATGTTACCGAGTTCGATTTTCAGATTTGAATTTTTGAATATCGAACTGTGTACCGTTGGGATCTGGTAGTGAATGGTCCATTATGAGACGAATGTTAACCGAGTGTTAGCATTAAATTGATGGTAACAACTAACAGCCTTTTTGGAAGGTTAAACTAAAAACTCCTTGCTTGAGTTTGGGAACTATGTATGTATTTAGTTTTAGCATTAAGTCCTCCTTGTTGTGTCTATGTTAAGTACTAAAGAATAAAATAATGTATAACGCTTTGTCACCGAGATTACCTATTTAGACGTACAAACTTACAAAGTTGCATTTCGATACGAAAATTAGAAGTAGGTGAAAGATTTGATCCAAGATTTGATTACTTACATTGTTAGTTGTTACAAGCGAAGCTAATGAAAGTTGCTTAAAAAGAAACGAAAAGGTTAATTAAATAGTTTTTAAAGTAATAGTGTTGCTATAAAAAGATACATATTGTCAGTCTATCGAGCAGACTTAGTTCTGCAGCATATGCTGTAAAGAAGATCCGTCACCTTACTGATGTTGATACAGCCAGACTAGTCTACTTCAGCTATTTCCACAGCATTATGTCCTATGGAATATTGCTGTGGGGAAACGCTGCTGATATAAACACTATATTTGTTTTGCAGAAGAGAGCTGTTCGTGCGATTTACAAAGTGGGCCCCAGAGAATCTTTAAGGACTAAGTTTAAAGAAATTAAAATAATGACAGTTGTTTGTCAATACATTTATGAAAATTTAATGTACATAAGGAAAAATTTAAATAGCTTCAAAAAGAGAAGTGATTATCACAATTTTAATACTAGAAACAAAGATAAAATTGCTGTACCCACTACTAGGCTCCATAAAGTTAGCAACTCGTTCAAAGGTCAATGTGTACGCTTTTTCAACAAAATCCCAAGTGAAATTCAAGACTTATCGATAGCAAAATTTCAAGTCCGTATAAAGAGAAATCTTATTAGTAAAGCTTATTATAAAATATCGGACTATTTAGATGACAAACAAGCTTGGGATTGTAGTTAATCTATCTATCTTTCTTTCTATCTACCTATTCTCCCTATTTCCCCTATTCTAACCATTTTCGGTAAACAGCCAAAACAGTCATACTCACGAAAGTGACTTTGCTTGCGGCGGCGTCGTGTGTCGGGTCGCCCTCTTCCCTCTCATATGGTCGAGGAGAGCGATGGCTGGCACATGCGTCAACTCGTGAACGGGTGCTGCTTGTGGGGTCTGGTCTGCTTTGGTTGTGATCCCGCAACTCATTAATATTCATGTTCCCATATCCCAATGTGTACAACCAAACAAGAGAAATCTTATTAGTAAAGCTAATTAAAAAATATCGGACCATTAGATGACAAAAAAAAAGCTTGGGATTTTAGTGAACTTGCTCCAATTCAATCAATTAGTAATAAGAATAAAAATGTCAATGTGATCGCGCCAAAAAAATTACCTGCCGGGCGTTTCTTGCCTGTTCTTTTGCCGGCGTAAGGAGGTTGGAACAGGCGTAGCTAGTTTTAAGTTTGACGTTTTAAAGTGATCACAATGTATCCTATTGAATAAATAAAATTGACTATTGACTATTGACTATTATAATTTACATAATCGTCAATTTTTAACATCGCTTCAGCTATCGATGTACTTACATTAAAATGTTCTAAATAAATGTAAAATAGATATTAAATATTAAAAAAATAAATACAAATTGATTAATTTTTTACGTCACTTTTCATTATTTACTAATTGCAAAAACTATTTTTTAATAAATTAGATTAGGTTTGTAACTAAGTATATTTACCAAACCTACTCGCTAGAATGGAAAATGACGACGTGATCGAGCTACCACCAAGTAGTGTATCGATTTATTTTTTAAGAACATTTCGTGATACTATAGACAATAGACAATATTTTATTTGTAGCAAAAAACAAGTGAAACAAAAAAAAACATAAGCTTACACAAACAGAACAGCCTTATTGTTATCGATTTAAAAATAAGCATAACTAAAAATATGCAAAGCGAAGAGAAAAACAAATCCTTTTTCAGCATATATTTTTTCTGTTCATTTTGAATTGTTTACTTAGAAAACCTGACGTCACGTGGTCAGTTCTTTTGCCTACTTCTCAATAAAAACTTTACACCCCGACATTAACCAGTTCCATAATAACCAAAATAATCCAATAAAACTGAGCGTCCAGGTTTATAAGTTTTATAAGCTATGAATATAAATTATTTTTTTTACACTTTTTTTTTCTATAATCCCATAACGATATTGTAGCTACAGAGACCAGTAGCGAGCTTCGATTTTATAGCCACTATATCAATTAGGCTGTTCGAATTATTCCGTGGAACGGAACGGGTCTGGGTATTTTTTTAATCGTTGGGCAAAGGACGTTTGGTCTGACGGGTTTTACTTTGTAGAGTGTACTGAAACTACTGAAGTAGCGTTGCCGATTGATTGTCGACTATCGATAGTTAATCGATAGCCAACCAAACACAACACTATCGATAGGCCTATTCATACTATCGATAGTTTTTATCTTTACGAGTAACAATACTATCGATGGTATCGATACTCTCGATAGTTTATGCTTGGCGGGCAGCAATACTATCGATATCGATAGTATCGATAGGCCTATCGATAGTTATAGTATGGTATGGTATGGTGTTTTTCAGATGAAAACTACCGATACTTAGTTTGGCAACACTATAATGAAGTATCTGAGTACATTGGGTTATGGTTTAAAATTAGGTTACCTTTACACGATGTTAGTGTCAGAGCAAGTGATGGTTTCATCCGCGTCTTCCCGTTATCCCGCAGTAAGCATTTTCCGGGATAAAAAGTAGCCTATGTGATAATCCAGGGTATACCTAAGCTATCTCCATTCCAAATTACATTCAGATCCGTTCAGTAGTTTTTGCGTGAAAGAGTAACAAACATCCATCCATCCATACTCACAAACTTTCACGTGTTACCTATTATATATCCTGTTCGCCTGGCGGATGGATCTGCACTGCCCAATAATGCAGCATTGAACCAGGTTGTTTGGTGATATTGGGCATTCTGGATCCAAACCGAAATATAGATTAAGGTAGATAATTATTTTATTCCATTATTTTATTATTTTGTGTCTGTAGTGTTAGTTACTTATAATTGTGTTAATTAAATTTTTATGTGGACTAAATTTAATGTGAATTGTATGGATAATGACAATCTGAAATAAATGAATTGAATTGAATAATATAAATAAGTAGGATTATATTTTTGTTTTAGTCACATTTTTGAGAGTGATTAGTTTAGTGTGTGACGTCACACAGAGTGAAATGTTACGAAACTCAATTCTCGTGTGACAGTGCTGGCATTTTGATGGAACCTCGTATGAATTAGTGCCACAGACTTATTTTTCATTCAGCCATGCATGCAGTTAATGTAGTAACCTGGCATCTCAATCGAAAACATTTAGAAAAAAATTGTCAATGTGATCGCGCCAAAAAAATTACATGCTGGGAATTTCTTGCCTGTTCTAAGGAGGCTGGAACAGGCGTAGCTGGTTTTAAGTTTGACGTTTTAAAGTGATCACAATGTGTCATAATGAATACAAACAATTGAATTATGAATTATCCAAACCAATACCTATATGGTTCCGGTATAACGAATTCGCATACCGATTATCATCCTACCTTTAATCCTGCCTCCCATCCTCTCACTTACAAGAATCAGAGGCTAATCTTTTTAAAATGACACTTCACTAATCACTTTCAACAAAGCAGAATGTCATTATAAACCCCATCTCTAGAAAATATTTTTAATCACCAGTATCTTTGTTAAATAAAAAATAATTTTTCGTCTAAAAAGGATGGATTAAGCTAAACTACTGAGATAACTTTATTGTTGTCGTTAGTGACAGAATGCTACCTTTTCTTCTAGCTTAAAAACCTATTGTAGGGTAAACAATCAAAGGGTGTAAGTAGGAATTTGATGTTTTAGGAATTGAAGATTATATAACATTATTATTTAAACAGATTTTGTATCACTTTCTTAATCACAGCTGCTCCCGCTTTCGCTGTTCCCCGCGGTTTCACTCGCGTGGGCTACAGCTTTATGCATGCAAAGTCTCAGCCCGATCGGTTTATAATTGACAAAGTTTCATACAAACTTTCATCCCTTATTTTATGCCCTTGGGGGTAGAGATAATCAAAATCCTTTCTGAGCGGATGCCTACGTCATAACATCTACCTGCATGCCAGATTTCAGCTCGATCCGTCCAGTGGTTTGGGCTGTGCGTTGATAGATCACTATGTTAGTCAGTCACCTTTGAGTTATACATATATATTTAGATGCATAAAATAAAAGCGAAAAAATTTTTATGTAAGTATATCTACTAATTAATCTGAATAAAGTTAGATTTCAAAACACATTTTCTTCTAGTTTGTAATCGCTCTAAAGTTTTTTTCCCCATCTTGTTAAGTTAGGATGTGGGTCAAAAGGTGATGCCACACAATGCCTGGATTTGGAACTAGCTCTCAAGTGAGGACACCTGAATACACCAATAAGTGCTTGACGGTGGTAGCTAGCCAGACAAACGCCAGAGAATGCCCTACCTTAATACCAAGATTTATTTATTTATTTAAAAATCAGTACGTAATAAAATAAATATGTAGGTCAAATAGTTAACAATGACACAATCGAATTAAATTTTAATTATTTTCAAATTATGATGTTTTTCTTCACCCTATCGGTGAAGAAATGCAGGATTCAAAACCCTACGGGTTGTAAGTCAATATAACACCACTTAGCTTATATTTATGATTCTTAGTATTTACATTAATTGTCTTTTTTACAATGGTGGATAACAATTACAGTTTCTGTAGTTATGTATTATTATTTATACACTTTTTTTGTACATATTATACGAGTCCCAAAAGCAATTTAATTTTAAATGAGAAGACAGATTTAGTCAATATCATTGAATATTTTTACATGCACTGTACTGGAAATAGCATTACAAACATAAGATTTGTACATACCTTAGCGTGGCGAAGTCAGTTAGGTAAGTAAATCATCTTGAAATTCGTTGCTCCTAAAAACTTTCCTTTCCTTCCCTTTGGGATAAAAAATAGGATAAAATCGCAACATTAATATATTGTAATTTATCGCTAAAATAGTAATGAAATTACTTACGTTGTCTTAAAATTCATTGCTCCTTAAAACTTTTTTCTCTTTCCTTCATGGATTTTTTCTTTTTTACTAGTTATTTTGGAATAAAATAAATATTGTTCAACCTACATGAAAAGCAATAGAACAATACAACATTGTAAGTTGCTAATACACAAAATTATTGACACCAATAAAAGTCATCAAAGGTTAGGTAATTTTATTTATTACATAACACGCGCTGGGTCCCGTTAGAACAAAACAATTCGAAACAAAAGGCTCACAATCACTCAATAAACGGGAGTCGAGGCCACCTACCTTCCTTTGTTACTCCCACGAACATAAAACTACTAATTTCGTCACCAAAAATAGATAATAAACATTTTTTTCTCCTCTTTTTACCTGAAAAATTGTTTGTGGGGTAAGGGTGGGGAGGCGCGGGGAGCGCGGGGCGACGCTGCGCGGCAGTCTCGCTTCGACCTCGCGGCTGCTCGTTGCGCGCCGCCTAATCCCACAACAGAACTATAATATACCGTGTTTACAGACAGTGTGTACCAAACCTTACAATAGGCCTAATCCTACAACGAATTAAAAATAAAACATTGACATTCCAATTTTAAAAACTCGTGCTCAACGTGAAACGAAGCGAATTTCTTCATTTAATTTTAAATTTTTAGACTTTAATCGCGTAATTAGGAAACAGGGAGCTGTATCGTGTTTTTTAATAGATAAGATAGGAAAGGAACGTTTCAGTCGTGTCGTGTTCGTGTCCAGTGATTGATGGCAGCGGATTATTAAAGATTTTTAATCAATAAAGTGCCACGGTTCATTTTTATAATCTGTGCTCGCCGGTGGAAAGTTTGGATTTTTACTATTGGAGGTGAGTCGCATTTTTTTAAGTTTTTGACTTATGCAACTGTTCCTTGGGGGGGACGAACGATTAATAAAGAATATAATGGTCGAGATTTTGTTATGTTTTATTTTGAGGCAACTAAATTAAAGTTTCTTTTCATTCTATATTATTTGTATAACTAACTTCTTTGAACGGTAGTTTTTCTACCGTCATTCAATTTAAAACGACTACAGTTTTAAGTTAGTGATTTAATTTGAACATAAAAAAACATAATTTTTTGAAGTAAAAAATTAACAGTGGTCGCAATGTTTTAGTTCATAATTAAAGCAATTAATTACACTTGAAAACAAATATTTTTGTCGTTTATTTTGTGTTTATGTAAAGTCAAGTCAAATGTTTTTTTTATATATTAGGGATACATTGTGATTGATCACTTTAAAACGTCAAACTTAAAACTAACTACGCCATTTTTTCAATTTTTTACCTGTTTACACACTATCGAAATTCTGTTCTCTATTAAATTTGTTTTATTAAAATGAAAGGGATGCAAAAAAGCGTAGGCTTGAGTTATTTGACCACAGGTCACCTGATGGTAAGTGACTATGTGATCGAAGGTGGCCTCACGCTACACCTGGACTGGAAATTGGCTCATAGGTGATGCTGCCGGTAGGTGTTTTTGGTGACTGATTTTGGAGGGTGGAACCATGTAGGCGAACACTAGATAATACAACCGTGCTATGGTTTAATCACGATATTTTAAGCATAAGGTCACAAAATTAACAAATATGCAATTTATTCTTTATTTTGCCACAAAATTGTTGAAAAATAATTATCAAAAATTATCATGGGACCACTATCTATTTAGGCCTAGAATTGTTTTTAATTCTAATCATAGATATATATAATTTACTGAATAACACCTTGTGATAACAATAGCTCCTATATTTATCAATTGTTATCGTGAAATACCTGTGCAGTAGCTTTTTTTAATTATCTACAAGGTTTATTTATTAACAAAAAATATTTTTATAATTGAAAATGGTTGCTTGAGGACGATTCTAATATTAACTAAGCAGATAATAGGGGATAATTAAAACTTTTTTTTGTCTCTAATTATGATCGTAAAAATACTATACTGTAATATATATTATAGCAAAATACAGAATAAATAACTAAAAATAAATGTACTAAATGTCATCAGACGTGACTAAAAATAGTTTTATATAAATTTATACTTGACATACATAATTATATAGTAAATATGTATTTTTGTTATTGTTGATTAATTTTTAAGGACCGTATTAATTCTAAACGTATAGATGTTAACAATAGACAATAAACTATATTTTTATTTGTAGCAAAAAAAACAATAGTGAAAAAAAAACAATTATCTATACCTATTAATAAAAAAAATCTTTCAAATTCAAAATTATTTGTCATACCTATCTATAAGAAAGAAACAAGTCTTGTGATCACTTTAAAACTACCTACTCCTATTCCATCACCGGCAAAAGAACAGGCAAGCAACGTCCAACAGGCGCATTAAGCCGTCGGTCCCGGCTTTAACGTGCCATCCGAAGCACGGAAGCGCTCATCAGTTGTAAATACCACTAGTGGTCACCCATCCGCTATGAGCGCTTTATTATATCATCATCATCATCATCAGCCGGAAGAAGTCCACTGCTGAACATAGGCCTCCCCCCTTCAACGACACCATGAACGGCTATTAGCCATTTGCATCCATCGGCTCCCTGCGACTCTTACAATGTCGTCGGTCCACCTAGTGGGACGCCTACCTACAGAGCGTCTTCCGGTTCGTGGTCGCCACTCGAGAACCTTTCTTCCCCATCGGTTATCGGTTCGTCGAGCGATGTGGCCTACCCATTGCTACTTCAACTTACAAATTCTGAGAGCTATGTCGGTGACCGTTTCTAATATATTAATATACTAGCTGTTCCCCGCGGTTTCACCCGCGTGGGCTACAGATTATCGCGAAATCCTTTCTTAGCGGATGCCTACGCCATAACATCTACCTGCATGCCAAATTTCAGCCCGATCCGTCCAGTGTTTTGGGCTGTGCGTTGATAGATCACTATGTCAGTCAGTCAGTCACCTTTGAGTTATATATATTATATTATATATATAGATAGATAAAGTAATGTTGAAAAATATTTCGCTCAATATACTGTTTTAAACTACCATGGTCAAAAATGGTAATGTCATCGTAAGCAAAAAACGTGCGAGGAAGCGGGTAGATAGATACGTCTGCCCGTTATAACATCAACAATCCTACCCACAGAAACTTTTAGTATTCTCGTGATCATGGCGCTTGCAACAGAGCCGAAATATCGAGAACTCAAACAAAAACAAATACATGGTAATTATCCCGTTATAAAACCTAATTCTAATATTTCGCTCAATATTCTAACCTGACGACAATATTTCGCAAATCCAACCCCTATTCAACAATCATTTTATACACACGTGTGTAAGGGTTGATACACCCAATGTATTAGTTGCAATATACGTACGCAGGGGTGTAAAAATATCCATTATAGAAATGAATTTGATTATATTTTCCTCCCCTTTTCGAACCTTTTGTAGCGATTTGACTGACACGAGTTTTTGTTTGAAAGCGTATTTGGATGATTGGGTAGGGGTATTTAATTTTCATGCTTTCATTTTTATTAATAGCTGCGCCCCGCGTCTTCCCGTTATCCCGCAGGAACCTTTTTCTGGGATAAAAAGTAGCCTATGTGTTAATCCAGGGTATAAGCTATCTCCTTTCCAAATTTTATTCAGATCCGTTTGGTAGTTTGTGCGTGAAAGAGTAAACATCTATCCATCCATCCATCCATACTCACAAACTTTTACGTCTTTACGTTTAGTAGGTTTTTCAACTTGCAGGGTAGCTTTTGGTCCGTTGGATTCCTTATATTCAGTGACGATGTGGTCGAAGGTGGCGCCACGCTACACTTGGATTGGGAAGGCTTTCAAGTGAAAATGTCCCACTACCAAACTATGTTTTCATCACCATGTTTTCCTTCATTGAAAGCTCAAGTTCAAACATACATGTTATAAATATGTAGCTGGTATATAGTATAATGACGACAATCTAAAGAAAATTATAGAACTGATCGATTTCATTCGCAAAAAAATGGACAAATTTATTGCTTTATTTACATTTTTCACGTAGCGTTGACCACAAGTCGCCTGGTTTAAGTGACGAAGGTGCTACGCCTAAACCACTGAATCGATTGTGACAAAATTTACTATGAGATAGTTTGGACTCTAGCAAAGGTCATAGGATACTTTTTACCATCGCTATAAACGGTATACTACGCGGGTGAAACCAGGGGAAACATATAGTAATCCTTACTTCCCTACTTTAATATTAGAAATGCGAAAGTAACTCTGTCTGTCTGTCCGTCTTTCACACCTAAACTACTGAACCCATTTCAATGAAATTTGGTACAGAGATAGTCTAGAGCCTGAGAAGGGACATAGGCTACTTTTTATCGCGATAAACTGTAGCCCCTGCAGGAGAAACCACGGGCAACATCGAGTAACTTTACACATCGAGTCACTTTTATATGAAATAGGGATAGCAACAAAATATCTGGACCATAAAAAATCCCTGGCGAAAATATTTTCTAACAATTGTACCTACATTTAATATTCAACTCGCTTCCTGTATACATAAAACATCTCAAGGGTATCCCGGTCCTGGAGGCGGGACGGGGCGGGGCACGCCCTAGTGCAATTTATGGACATTCTGACTTACCCCCTTTTGAATGTAGGGTGACGACAGCCTCGAGTGATAAGGTGACAAATGATTGTGAGGGTTGGTATTTGGAAGGTAGCTTTAGGATGTAAAGTTGTAAAATACCTTCAACTTGATGGGTCTTAGTTCGGTGGCAGGGCATTTTCTAGTACTCGCTTGGTTAGCTAAGCACCTATGGAGTGTTACGGCAGCCTCGCTTGAGAGCAAGTTCCTGGGACTGGTGTGGATTTTCGACATCGACAACATCTTTCAGGATCTGGAAAAAACGAAACCGTAAAAAATACTCAAGGCAATATTAAAAAAAAAAAGGTTATTGGCTATTTCTTTGTCAGTGATAGGTAGGTACTACTAACAAGTCTTTGTCTTTATTTCTTTGTTTTTTCTGGAGAAAAATTGGTTATAACTTTACAAATGTTCGCTTTAGGCACACAGTGCCACCAAAAAAATGTACAGTGGCACTGTTTTTTTAAATACCCATACATTGTTTGCATTATGTTTTTTACAGGTTGCCATGTTGATTATTACATATTTTTAGATTTTTTACAATCATAATTGTAGAAGAAAATGCTTGTAATTAACCAGTGGCAAATTACTTAAACTTTAAACGGACTCTTTGGAGCAACTAGAAAAATCACTTTTAACAACTTTGTTTCAATATCCCACACTCATACACATTAACGAAAACAGAATGGTTCATAATCCACCAATATCACACATTATCTATCACCCGAAGAAACACAAGTTTTGGAAATAAAAACAATTTTTTCAAGTTGACAGTTCAATTGCCGCCAAAAAAGTCAATTTCCAGCCTTTTTTTTTTGTTTTGTTATGGCGTCACACGATTAGTGTATTTGCCAGTGGCAAGTATAAAATATTTCAAACTCAGAGAGTTGAATCAATTTTAAATGATGATGGTGAGCTGATGGGATGAGGATAGTGTTTAGGTAAAGTACTTTACTTAAACTTTACACGGACTTTTTTGGGGCAAGTAGAAAAGTCACTTTCACAACTTTATTTCAAATTTCCACACTCGTACACATTAATGAACACATAATGGTAAATAATCCACCAATTATCCCCGAAGAAACACAAGTTTTGGAAATAAAAACAAAATTTTCACGTTGACAATTCGATTGCCGCCAAAAAGTCAATTTCCAGCTTTATCGATTATAGTGAAATCTTTCCAAATTTAAGCATGGCAACCCTAACAAGCAGTCCTCAAAGGGCACAACTACATTTTCTCGATTCTCGATCATAGCGCACAATAATGATCGTTAACCTGCATGCGATAGATAATCTCGGATTAGATGTAAAGCGATGCAAATGGCCAATTAGGTTTGTTTGTCTGTTTGTTTGACGTCTCTCGTGTGGAGGGTCGAAACCCTTCTAACGATGTGCCTAATTAGACCGTTTGGCGGGTGTGTGGAGTGTGCGCACTTTTTTTTACTAAACGATGTAATTAATTGGAAATGATAGTCGAGCAATGGTAAAATAATCGTAGCGACAGATTGAAAAGTGATTTTTAATCTGTAGAAATAAGTAACCATAGATAACTTTTGTAAAGTACCTACTTTACTTTTTTTTATTGTAGGTAATCTAGGTGACCTGGTAATTCCCATACAAAATTAGATACCAATTTCGATAATTTCGGCTGTTAAAAATAAACTAGGTATTTAATCATTATAATTAGGTTTTAATTAAGTTTTAAGTAGGTATTTGTTTAGTATCATTTTGTCATATTTGTCAGTCTTATATGATTGTAGGTACCTCACTAACAACGTGATCGCCAATGGAGCAAGCGTAAATGATCAATTCAAAACAATTATTCGGAACTTCCTTTTAAAAATCTGTTATATCATTTACGAAATCCAACACAAATGAGACTCAACCCCGCACTAATGAACTCAGATCTGATAGGTATCTACAAGTACCTACCATCATTTTAATTACCCGCAAACAGGCTCAACTGTTCAAAATTAATTAATTTCCCCGATAACTAGTTACTAACGTCATTTAGTTTTACAATCGTTATGGCGCTGTATACTTAGTTAGTTAATTAGTCAGTATGGCCACTGCTTTATTGGGTTTTCATAAAACTATATGGCAGTTTAATTTGTAAAGCATGTTTTTTACAACTTAAGTTGCCTTGGTAGCCAATCTTTAGAGACTAGACTTGATTCGCGGAATCAGGAATGAGCATTGATGACAACATACTAATATCGATATTGACATCGATAGTTCTATATCGATATCGACTGTTAAATATCGATGTTTAATTACAGAGAAAAAATTATCATCATAATAAATATGTTTTGTTGGGAATTACCATCGCTCAAAACGGTGTAGGAAAACATCGCGAGGAAATCGGCATGTCCAAGAACCACAACATTCAAGGGCAAGCGACATCGTGGTAGATTACGGCCCATATATGGCTAAAAAAACCTTCCGAAATACCGTTTTCCTTCTGAGTCAAAAGGGAAGGAATTGTGATTCAGAAGGAAAACTAATACAAAATAAGAAAGGAAATGGTTTTGGAAGGTAAAGACGCAGAAGGAAAGTCAGAATTTTTTTCTCAGTGTACTCTCTCTCTCTCTCAGAGAAGACTAGATTCCCAGCAGTGGGAACGTAATAGGCTGATAATGATGATGATCATCTTAATTTCATTCATGACCTATACAAAATAGGTATATATATACTCGTACGAAGCTGAAATCCAGCTTGACTTGCTTATTACCAAAGCGGATTTATCTTGATGATGATTATTATAGGACCTAATACCATCACCTTACCTTTATTATCCACTAGCTGTGCCCCACGGTTTCACTCGCGTCTTCTCGTTATCCCGTAAGAATCTTCCAGGATAAAAAGTAGCCTCTGTTTTAATCAACTCAACTCAACTCAAAACTTTTTTATTTAATAGGATACATTGTGATCACTTTAAAACGTCAACTTAAAACTAGCTACGCCTGTTCCAACCTCCTTACGCCGGCAAAAGAACAGGCAAGAAACGCCCGGCAGGTAATTTTTTTGGCGCGATCACATTGACAATTTTATTCTTATTACTAATTGATTGAATTGGAGCAAGTTCACTAAAATCCCAAGCTTTTATTTGTCATCTAATCGATATTTTTTATTTAGCTTTACTAATAAGAAGATTTCTCTTGTTTGGTTGTACACATTGGGATATGGGAACATGAATATTAACGAGTTGCGGGATCACAACCAAAGCAGACCAGACCCCACAAGCAGCTATAAGCTATCTCCATTCCAAATTTCACTCAAATGTGTTTTGTAGTTTTTGCGTGAAAGAGTAACGAACATCCATACATCCATACTTTCATGTTTATAAAATTAGTAGGATACTTACAAACATCCTAGACCAACCCGCACTGGGCCAGCGTGGTAGATTACAGCCCATACTCTCTCTCTCAGAGAAGGCCGGAGTCCCAGCAGTGGGAACGTAATGATTAATGAGTAGGTATAGGTAGATGTAGATACCTAAATGTAATATGAAAAATCCTTGTCATTGCCATAAGCAGATTAAAAAACTGTTATTTATTTCATTTAATCTAGAGCAGAAAAACACGACAAAATTTTACTACACTGCCAAGTGCCAGTTTAATGTCCAATAAATTAATGTAAAGGTATATAAACTAATTCAGTTATAATTAGATTAACAGTGCTTATTTGTAACAATAATAGGTTTTAATATTCGTTTAGAAATTTTATTGCGATGTAGTTTTTTTTTGGTAATTTTATTCGGTTTTTACGACGTGTCGTCTACAGTTAGAGGTTTTAACTTCTAAGACGCAAAAGGCAAAGGTTCTTGAATTTCGTATTATAATTACGTATCTTTTTATATTCTGTACCCCTAGTACTTAATACGTTAATACGGGTTATTTTAAATCGTTATATTCATATTCCAACAATGCTATTAAGTTACTTTTTGAATTTAAGCAGATCGAGTTGCCACTTTGACAAGTCGGCGGTGGTAAACGTCGACGTTTACCAAAACTTTTATCGTTTTCAAAACTTGTACTAGGGGTACTGTTTTACTTTTTGTTAACTATCAAAACCTGTACTGATGTTACTGATGACTGTGATGATGTGGTCGAAAATGGCGCCACGCTACACCTGGATTGGGAACTGGCTCTCAAGTGGGGCTGCCGGAACACACCGATTGGCGACAGAGGTAGCTAGCCAGGCGCGTACTAGAAAATGCCCTACCACCAAGCTATGGTTTCATCACGATGTTTTCCTTCACCGGTAGCTCATGCTCATTATAAGATTGGAACCCATCATCATCAGCCGGAAGAACTCCACTGCTGAACATAGGAACCTATGAACGCCACCATGAACAGCTATTATCCATTTGCATCCATCGGCTCCCTGCGACGCTTACAATGACATTGGTCCACCTAGGATGTAGGATGTAGATTGTCTATGTAGGATTCGAACCCACGACTTACGGATAGCCAACCACTGAGCCATCATCGCTTCTAAAGTGAGGGTACCGCTATTATCCTACTAATCGTACTAATATTGTAAATGGGAATGTTTGTGTGTGTGAATGTTTGTTACCACGTATCACCATAACTACTAAACCGATTTTGATGAAATTTGGAATGGAGATAGCTTATACCGTGGATTAAGACATAGGCTACTTTTTATCCCGGAAAAAGGTTTCTGCGGGACAACGGGAAGACGCGGGTGAAACCGAGAGGCGCAACTAGTTATAAAAACGGAAATTACAATCAGCCCATTAAAAAAATCACGTGTCAAAATCATGTATTTAGGTAAGGAATATCAAAGAATACCTACCTAAAAAATTTAAAATCGATTTCGTAATTAGATTATTTCAAAATCATCAATCGAGATACTTATCGACATCCTGACATGTCGGGTTTATCGATAAAATCGTAAAATACGTTTATCACAATGATTTATCGTTGAAATTTCTGTAATTTAGATAAACTAAATCAGAGTGGTACATATTTACACAAACAGCGAAGGTACAAGCGTAAGTCAGCAATATTGTCAGATTAATATTGTAATTTCGTGGTATTTAGATTATTGTAAGTACAGTCAGCGACAAGAGTAGCTGAACAAAAACAAATTTTCCGATTGTTTTTATCATCTTTAACACTAACCTTTGACTGAACCATCACTTAACATCGGGGGCGTTATGTTGTGGTCAAACGCTACCATGTTACATGTTAAGAAAACGCCAACATTACTGATCTAAAACACATTTAGAAAGTCGAGTATGATCAGCTACTTTTGTCGCTGACTGTACTTCACTTAGACAAGTACCAAGTTTATTAAGTAGCCATAATCTTGAGATTACTAATTGATTATTAGGCTCTTATAGTAAAAAAAGAATGATCATTTGTATCAATGGGAGTCCATGAATGAAATCGTTTATCTTTACAACAAGGTTTATGTATTAGATATAATACAACAAAAACATAATATATACAATTGGATAAAAAATTAAACTAAATACTAGAGCTGAACTATCTATATAAAACTAAACATCTACAAATAAAAAACCTGATTTAGGTCGCTGCCTGCAGGTAGAGTGCCCAAGAGACTGGCGACATTACCTCTCCATATCCCAATGTGTACAACCAAACAAGAGAAATCTTATTAGTAAAGCTAATTAAAAAATATCGGACTATTAGATGACAAAAAAAGCTTGGGATTTTAGTGAACTTGCTCCAATTCAATCAAGTAATAAAAATAAAATTGTCAATGTGATCGCGCCAAAAAATTACCTGCCGGGCGTTTCTTGCCTGTTCTTTTGCCGGCGTAAGGAGGCTGGAAAAGGCGTAGCTAGTTTTAAGTTGACTTTTTAAAGTGATCACAATATATCCTATTGAATAAAAATGATTGAATTTTGAATTTTTTTTAATTTTGAATGGCTAGGCTGATTCGTTGACCGAGGTAAGCGCCAGCCCTTTGGTCACCCGTGGCGTCAACGAGGCGCTTGGCGAGATCTTTAAAAAGTATAAGAGCGAAACAACTGAAATTATGTACAGAACATAAATAGATTTACCATCGTATAGAGAAGTAGATAAACTCTTTATTGGTATACACAACAATAATCCAGATATTAGAAAATTAGAACTCTATGGATAAAGAACATTGAAAAGTTTGTTATTCTTCAGCGACTTTTGTAGTTCTTTTAGGGATCCCTACCTCAAAAAAAAAACGGCACCCTTCAACTCAAAAGATCAAAAGATATTACGAAATTAAAATGTCAATCTAATGGAAAATAAAACCACCGCGCCGCCCGTGCCCCGCCCCGCCATCCATGGCCATGCAGTGGCCGCAGCGCAGCGGGTAACGCGGCGTGCGGGAATAATTTTGGAGTGGGTATACAGAATATATACGCTTTCACGCCTAAACTACTAAACTGATTGAAATGAAATTTGGTACATAGATAGTTTGAACCCTGGGGAAGGGGACATAGGATACTTTTTATCGCGATAAACTGTAGCCCACGCGGGTGAAACCGCGGGGGACAGCTAGTTTATAATATTATTAGGATGTAGTGACGACGCGCTACGACGTTTTGTTTCTCCTTTCCAGTTGCAATGAAGACATGAAACTTTTGAATAATTAGGTAACACCTTGTTTATAAAAATTACATCTTTATATAAAAAATATATGCTGAGTAAGATACTGTGATATATGATATACGTTTAATTCTTCTATCACAACTGGTTGCCATGAAGGACTAAAAAATCCTCGTAGACAACTGGTTACGAAACACAGTTGCGATGGCGGCCGGAAGGGTTTATTCGGAACCCTCAGTAAGCGAGTCCAATTCGCAATTAACCTTTTTTTTTTAATGTAATAAAGTGGTAAACAAGCAGATGGCCAGCATGATAGTAAGCGGCCACTGTCACCTATGGACATTTTGGCCGTAACAAAAAGAGTAGTTGCCTCAATGTCCACAACAGAATAATATAGGTAGGTATGTGGTAACTTGACAGTAGTTTGTTACCTCTTATCATGTCGATTAAAAAGATAACACAGTCTTATCTGATAATGGCGTTTCTAGAACAGTCAACACCAAAAGTCGCTGAACAGTAACTAATTTTCCGAGGTTCTTTCAAAGTCAAATTCAATTATTTTATATTCATTTTATTTTTCATATAAAATATTTATCTATATTTCAAAAGAAAAATAAAAACACTTAACTAAAACTTAAATACGACCGACCGATTTGACAACCGATGTGGCGCAATGGGCGGATAGCCGACTGTGAAGCGTGAGGTCGCGGGTTCGATTCCCGCTACAGGACAAACATTTGTGCATTGAAAAAAAAAATCGCAAGTATTTGTTCTGTGTCTGGGTGTTGTGGATCCCCGATCCTCGTAGTTTCTGATACCCTAGATACAGGGAAACCTAGTTAGGGGTCAGAGCCTATGTATGTGATTGTGCGGGCATTATTATTATTATTAGAATATAAAATAAAACTACCTATCAAACTAAACAATACAACTACTTAATCTAATAAACCGCTACCAGTTGGCAACGTTCCCAAAATGCTGGCCGCATTGCCGCGTTGAACGGCAATGCTTATTCGTTGCGCAAAATTACGGCCAGCATTTCGGTCACGGCCAGCATCGACCAGTCGCTTCGATATGTCATTTATACATCGATTTCGCTCCCGGTCCCCACGGTCTAAGCGTTTCGACCCCAAAAGGCTCAAATATGTATCCACTGTGAGGCCCATTTTTGAGTCATAGGAAGATGTGACGGCGCTAGGGTGTCAATATTCAATAGGATACATTGTGATCACTATAAAACGTCAAACCTAAAACTAGCTACGCCTGTTCCAACATCCTTACGCCTGCAAAAGAACAGGCAAGAAACGCCCGGCAAGTAATTTTTTCGGCGCGATCACATTGACAATTTTATTCTTGATACTAATTGACTGAATTGGAGCAAGTTCACTACAATCCCAAGATTTTTTGTCATTCAAATAGACCGATATTTTATAATAAGCTTTACTTATTTCTCTTGGTTGCTTGTGCATTTTATCGTCCTAAACACCAACCTTCGACCGCATCATCACTTAACGGACTATTAGACGACAAAAAAAGCTTGGGATTTTAGTGAACTTGCTCCAATTCAATCAATTAGTAAGAAGAAAAAAATTGTCAATGTGATCGCACCAAAAAATAACCTGCCGGGCATTTCTTGCCTGTTCTTTTGCCGGCGTAAGGAGGTTGGAACATGCGTAGCTAGTTTTAAGTTTGACGTTTTAAAGTGATCACAATGTATCCTATTGAAGTTACAACTGACTTTGACTTTGACTTACATCAGGTGTGTCGTGTTTTGGTCTAACGCTACCTTGTAAGTCTAAAAACAAATCCAAAAATTACTGATCTGAAAGATATTTGAAAAATCGTGTATGATCATCTTCTTTTGTCGTTGACTGTACCTAAGTATACAAAATTTCGGGTTTTCCACTTTTTACTCTAATTTTTGTTATCGTTTGGGCAATGATATAATATGAGACGGTCAGTGGAAGAGTAGACCACACTTCATAAATTTTAGAATATTAACGTTGACATCACTATACATATTGGAAATAAGTAAATTTGTGAGAAAATATCCGCAGTTCTTCATAAAACAAGCTGACCAATCACGACGCTATGCAACCAGGTTTATGTATAAACGAGAATTACCACCGTCAAAATTAAAATTACACAGTTCCGGACCAAACATAATGTCTATAAAAATATTTAATAAACTACCCGACGAATTAAAATCCGAAGAAAAAAATCACGTATTTTTAAATAACTTAAAAACGTTTTTAATCGACAAATGCTACTACAGCCTAGATGAATTCCTCAATAACGACTTTTCGAAATGATCAAAATGGATCGGACCGCTCCTACATTGCTATACCCTATTCGGGTCCATATGTTCGCTAATCTTAACCACTAAGATCTCTTGTATACTAACATATGAATGCAATAAACGATTGAATATGAATATGAATATGAGTGGCCCAGGTCCAGTCAGCCGTAACAGTAGGTACATAAGCCGTCCGACCGGCCTACGGCCATTCGGTCGTCCCAAATAAGAACGCTTTGCCACCCGATCCTCCCGCATGCGGACTACGTGGCAGGGCCAACGTAGTCGGTGCGATTTAATTTCACCGACCACGTTGGGCTCGCCCATTAGATCTTCGATCTCTTGGTTTTTCCGGATCCTCCACGTGCCATCTTGCCGGCGAGTTGGTCCTAATACATAGGGCGAGCCCAACGTGGTCGGTGAAATTAAATCGCACCGACTACGTTGGCCCTGCCAAATAGTCCTAATAAATAGGACCAACTCGTACATTAAATTTACATAAATCTATTGAGAAACATCTATCATTTTCATGCTCACCACCAAGCAAGCGACTTGCTCGTCTCCTCACCCAATCGATAGAAGATCAAACTTATGACTTACACATTCTACAATTACCATAGTAAATCATACAATTATATTCAGACCATTGTATACAAATGCATACAAGGTACCCACACCAGTACTGTAAGGCCGCAGCCCTAATTGGACTGCGGCGATGACTCAGCGGTTGTCTTTGTTCCTTGGCTACTGGGTTACGTGGCTTCGACGTTGTGTAACGACTTGCGGCTGCTACTGATTGCCAGTGTTGCCAACAATAATTTACAGCGGTACCCGCTAAATTGGTATACTTAGTAAAACGGACCTGAGCTTGTATGAAAACGAGCTATATATGATAAAAATAATAATTTTAGTCATAATAAGATTGTACAAACGATATTTCAAGGTGAGCCCAGAAAAAATGAAATTGATTATTTCGAGATTGATCTTCTGGAAGATCGTTTCAAATCAGGCAACCCTAACCCTAACCCTAACCCTAACCCTAACCCTAACCTTTGTTTGCTTTTGCTACAATACTATTCTACTATTTTTGTTTGCACTCCTTTTTCTTTTTAAGAACCTGACTAAATCTCACACACCAAAAACTGTTATAGGCCGGTCGTATAACTTCAATTGACTATTCGTAATTTTTATACAAAACTAGCGGCCCGCCCCGGCTTCGCACGGGTATTTAGCAAAAACGCAAAAATTATAATACACACATTATTGGAGTTTTAGTAAGGATCCCTAATTTTATTGAAAACAGACATCAATATTTATACAATACTAACGTCACTCAATTGTTTTGCCTTCCCGGAACCTCTCTACTAACACTTGAACTTTATGGTATGGTATTAAAGTTCAAATTGACTTAAGTATTATTACGAATCGTTTGTATGGGGAAAAGAAAAGGGCTAATTTTAGTGTTTTCCCGGCAATTATTCGATTTTTCTCGCCGTAAAAACCATTATTGGACTTCAACGAACATTTAAAAAAAGAATTGGTAAAATTGGTCCAGGCGTTGTTGAGTTATGCGCTTACCAACATATTTTGCGATTCATTTTTATATATAAGAGAAGATATATTGCGGTCAGGTCCAAGGCAGTATGAAAAAGTGGCCGATGTTCTTTTCTCTAAATTCGTAACTTCGTGAATTGAAAAAAACCTACAACATTGTAGCTTTTATAAAAATAAAATATTATGTATACTAGCTGTGCCCTGCGGTTTCACCCACTTGGACTGCAGTGTATCGCAATAAAAAGTTTCCTAAAAAAGCCTATAGAAAAAAGCACTTGCCTGGCAACTTTTTCTTTTTCATCGCGTGTAGAACTTTGTATGAAACACGTGTGCTTCGACCAACTTCGCACACTTGTATCATAAAGCCCAATTTTACAATGGAATTTTTTTAGATATAATATGACAAAACAACAAAATATATGCAATTGGATAGAAAATTAAACTAAATACTAAGAGCTAAACTATATCTAAACTATATCTATACAATGGAATTGCCACTAACATTTTTTCCACTAAAAGGTAGGTCGAAACAACCAGATCTAGTGGGAAATCCACTGCGTTGGCAACACTGCTGCTTGTAACTTTGGTTTTACTTTTTAAATCAACATTAGTGGTGTGCGTCCGACCGTCTCGCTCGCGAGCCAGTTCACAATGGTGGCGCCATCTTCGATCTTATTGTCATTTAATTTTAACATCAGGTGACTTGTGGGAACGACAAGAATCTTGCATGGATGAAGCCGCGGGGAATAGCTAGTATGTCATCCTACTTCCTACTACGAGTAATCGTAATATTATAAACGTGAAAGTTTGTGTCACGCAAAAAGTACTGAACGGATCTGAATGAAATTTGGAATAGAGATAGCTACCCTGGATTAATACATAGGTCACTTTTTATCCCGGAAAAGGCTCCTGCGGGATAACTGGAAGACGCGCATAAAACCGCGGGGCGCACCTAGTAAGTATATAAAAATTAATTGCCGATGCGTTAGTTTCCCAAAAAAATTTTTTTTTGTTGTGTTATCTCTTCACGGGGCGGTAGACAGCTAAATACCTAATAAGCACAGATATTACGAAATAGTACCTACCTTCTAAGATAGATAACGAAGATATTTTATAAACAACCAAACAATCACTCCTTTTTTAGTCTTTGTTGTCGCCTTATAGTCCTTCCCATTACCGTTCTAAAAAACGTCACAACTCCCTCCCTATTCCCGCCATTTTTGACAGGCATAGACAATGAACAGTTTTTTTTTCTACACATCCCAACAGGCAGATGTTTCGGCACACATACCGCCTAACTATGTGGCACATGCACAATAAAAATAATAATTAGCTGTACGCCCTTATTTCACCCCCTGCGGCGAAGGGCCGCCTCTTTGTAGGAAAAAATGTTTTTACGTCACCCGCTCTGTTTGGGGTAATAATGATAATTATACTGGATTGACTGGTTTCGCGTGCTACCGTAGATAAAAGATGCGTTTTTGGCGTTTTTGTAAACGGCCATCTGTCCTTTGTCGGATTAATTGGAAGTTAGGGTTTGATGTAAGAATGTGAATAATGAATTGACACGTAAAATGTGTAGGTATACGCACAGAAAGACTCAGCACATACACGTTCTGAACGTAGTGAGTGAATGATAAAGTACGAGGAATTCTTTATCTATGTGGTCCACAGATGTATGATAAACTGGCTGTTCCCCGCGGTTTCAACCGCGCGGCCAACAGTTTATCGCAATAAAAAGTATCCTAAGTAGGTCCTTCCTCTGGGTTCAAACTATATCCGTACCAAATTTCATTTAAATCGGTTTTGTAGTTTAGGCGTGAAAGCGAGACAGACTGACACACAGGGTTACTTTCGCATTTATAATATTAAGTAGTAATTAAAATAGAAAATAATGTTAAGAAACGCAGAACTAAATTTGATAAATTCTCCATTATTAGATAATTTATGAACAATCATTTAACATTTACCTTCTTGCTTTTATCTGCTTGGCTGAATGTGAAACACGCTTGTCATAAAAACGCGTATTTTCTAGTCTATGCTCGGCGAAAGCCCGCCCACATCGCGCAATTCAAATTCAGAACTAGTTTTTTTTATTAGTGACACAATGGCGCCACCTATTTGTTACAATCACGTACAACCGCATTCAAGTCGGCGCGAAACTTGTACGTTAATAACTTTTGTGCGTTCCATTTTCAAACGTCACGTAGAGGAAACATTAATTAAATTGTGCTCGGTATGTTGACAGCATTGTTTAATGTTGCTAGGTTATAAATCAACCTTTTTTGACGGGAAATGTGACTGGCGAATCTGTTTTTTTTTCTCTCAAAATTTTATTCATTCCACCTCTGTCGTACAGATGAATAATTTAAGTGTAGGTAAGTGTATAAAAACAGCGTCGGTTACTTGGCTACGATAAAACGATAATATGATCAGAGTTCGCATCGCGACAAATTCAGATTTCAGACAGACAAAAAAAACACAAAATAATATAAGCCTATAGCCAAACAATGCTTACCTTTCATTGTGGCTTTGTGATTTTCTATTTAATTTATTACTAAAACATTTTTTTAAAATTTAAAAAAAGCTGCTTATGTTTGTTATAAGATGGTACAGTTTCTTTATGATAGAACTATGGGTATCTACGCTAAATTTAAACTTTCAAAATATATGTAAATAGGACTGTAGGTAAATACCAAAAAATCTGCTGAACGAAAAAATAACATGTAAAACCCTAAAAATAAATATTCAAATCAAATCCTACTAATATTATAAACGCGAAAGTTTGTGAGTAAGTACATGTATAATAAGTACATGTATAAACAAATATACCTACATAATGTTTGTTGCTCTTTCGCGCAAAAACTACTGAACGGACTCGAGTGAAATTTGAAATAGAGATAGGTTACTCTCGTTACTCTGGATTAACACATATCTAGGCTACTTTTTATATCGGAAAAACGTTCCTGCGGGATAATGGGAAGACGCGGGTGAAGCTGCGGGGCGCAACTAGTATAAACGTAAATTCTATTCTATTCTATTCTAAATGTGAAAATAAAACTTTACTACACACAGTACAGTCAACGACAAAAGTCGCTGAACAATCACAATTTTTTCTATTATCTTCATCATCTTAGACACCAATTTTTGACCTCATCATCACCTTAAATCAGATGTGTTATGTTGCAGTCAAAATGATTCCATTTAAAATGTAAACAAAACAATAATATAATTACTGATTTGAAACACATCTGGAAAATCGAGAACGATCAGCTACTTTCGTCGATGACTGTACTCTTTGTGAGTTGTTACTTTAAATACAGAAGCCATCAATAAGAAACTACGTAGATACTAAATACTTAATATAATATCTAAATCCTTGTGAATCTGTGGCTTAATAAAAATGTACGCGACAAAAGTAGCCGATCATACTCGATTTTCCTATAGCGTATTAGATCGGTAATGTTTGTTTTTTCCTGACAACTTACAAGGTTGCGTTTGACCATAACACAACACACATGATGTTAAGTGATGATTCGGTTCCGGAAATTGAGTATTTAAGTACCTATGATAAAGAGAATCGGAAAATTTGTTTGTGTTCAGCGACTTTGGTCGTGACTGTACCTACTACTCAAACATAAAATTTAAAGCAAGTACTTGTTTCCTATATACATTCATAATTTGAACGCAAAGCGCCAATCCAACGTATTAGTAAGAAATCGGGCCAAAACGGCGTGTCTCAACTGATCTTACAATCCCAGACTACACCGATACCTTAGTATTAACAAGCAAGGTACAAAGTAATTGCTACAACTTGCTACAACTTTATTATTAGAGAACACGCAAATGGCCACCGTACCAGCATAACAATCCCACGATTTAAACTACATTCCGTCCCTGAAATAGCTGCAATAAGCCAAAAACACTTCAAAGGCATATAAATCACTTGTTTTATTTACAGCAGAGTCTAGATTTCAGAATGGAGCTTGTAAAAGTGTAGCTGTCTCGCTTGCACGTTCGAAACTGAAGCCTTGTTAGGCGGGAGAAGTAAACCACGCCTTGCAACACCCTCGGTGTTTACATCTCGCTCTGTCGCGGTGTTTTGTCTCGCTCATGTCGCTCGGCCGTAGCGTTGGATATCGATTTTCTTCAGTTTTGTTTACTCGGCCAAATTCCGGCGGTGTGCGTTTCGTATGAAGATCGTAATATTGCATGTTGACTTTATAGAGTCGGGTATTAATATGCAAGTATTTACGTGCTTCAAATTGGTGGAGGCTGAAAAGGCGTGTTTTTTGTTTTGGCTTGGTTTAATAATTTATTTTTATGAAACCGAGTTACGATTCGAGCAAATCGCTCACTTAATGGTAAACGTCACGGTTGCCCAGTTCAGTCCTATCAAGAATTTAGTACCATTTTTACAACAGTTCAAAATCTTGTGCGATTATTAAAAATAACTAAGCAATCTGTTGTTACAGCACAATAAGACATTTTTAATATAAAGCTTAAGCTATTTACCACCAAATTTCATGATTTAAATATTTTATTATGTTTCTTTTTCTTGAGAAAACTACTAAGTACCTACTATATACCTACAAACTAACATTCCAACTACATGTATTATCAGACATTTCTTCTTTATTTGCTCAATTCATCTTCTTTAACTTCACTCAAATAACAGTTTTCATATTCTTATACATTGAACTACATTTATGATTTACCTTTTTCTAAAAAAAACATGAGAAAACTAATATAAAATAATCATCACGCAAAGATTAACTAAGTTTTGCTTTAACTTTTGCATCGTGCAACACAACTTAAATTTTAGTTTTAAATTCCTCTCCAAAGCGTTTTACCAACAAGGAGTTTAATCTCTAATACATCTCTCTCACTTCCAAACCCAAACCTCCCCACCGGAAACACCAAGAATGTCCAAATTAAAAATATCAATTGGCAACATTCATTTCGCTAACAATGCAGCGGCACACGCCCGCCCATTGCACCAACATAACACGACAAACGGGGGGGCCAACATTGAAATAATAAATTGAAAATATGAATCGTATTGACAGGCTTGGCTTGAATGGGAAGCCGGAATCGAGATTAGTATCGATGTTAAGTAATGATATTGATAATAATGATGAATGGAAATGGTTTCTGCATTCTGCAGTGACTGTGGTCAGATTCGCGTAGTGAGTAAAGTTTTCTTTTTCTATGCTTCTGTCTTTTGTAACCTTTTCGCCAAAGAGGTCGTCTTTAAATCACGTGAGGTTTGAAGACCTCTTTTTTACCTTTAGTGAAGTAAACCAAGAATTAGTATTATATAACTACAGATTCTCAATAAACATATAATTTCAAAATTCAATGCAAGTTTGATTGACACAAAGGGAGATGTAAGAGTTTTATTGTGTTAGGTAATTGTTTTTATAAACAACTAATTGCGCCCAGTGGCTTCACCCGCGTCTTCCCATTATCCCGCAGGAACCTTTTTCCGGAATAACAAGTAGCCTATGTGTTAATACAATACGTGTGTTAATACAAGGTATAAGCTATTCCAAATTTCATTCAGATCCGTTCTGTAGTTTTTGCGTGAAAGAGTAACAAACATCCATCCATCCATACTCACAAACTTTCACGTTTATAATATTAGTAAGATTAGTTACAGGATTTACAGGATAGCGTTTGACTGAAGTTACCAGATGATAAGTGACGATGTGGTCGAAGCTGGCGCCACCCTACACCTGGATTGGGAACTGGCTCTCAAGTGAGGCTGCCGGAACACACCGATAGGTGCTTGGCGACAGATTCTTAACAAGAGAGTGACTAGAAGGTACCCTTTATCAAATACTCGGCTCTACTCGCACTTGGTTTGTTTTTTAGGGTTCCGTACCTCAAAAGAAAAACGGAACCCTTAGAGAAAGAATTACTTAAATTTCAAATTTTCAAATTTCAAAACTTTTTTATTTAATAGGATACATTGTGATCACTTTAAAACGTCAACTTAAAACTAGCTACGCCTGTTCCAACCTCCTTACGCCGGCAAAAGAACAGACAAGAAACGCCCGGCAGGTAATTTTTTTGGCGCGATCACATTGACAATTTTATTCTTATTACTAATTGATTGAATTGGAGCAAGTTCACTAAAATCCCAAGCTTTTTTTTTGTCATCTAATAGTCCGATATTTTTTAATTAGCTTTTTTACTTAGTTGTCGGTCTGTCTGTCAAGACCCTTTTTCCCAAGAACACGCTGAGTTATCAAATTGAAATTTACCTATATCAAACACTTGGGTCTACGGACTCTTTGAGCTGTGAATAAATCAAACTTGCAAGTCAACACGATCAAAAGACATTTGACTTTTTTTTATTTTTGTTTTACTACTTACAGGCTAGCGTTTGACCACAAGTCACCTGATGTAAAGTGACGATGTTGTCGAGGATGGCGCCACGCTACACCTGGACTGGGAACTGGCTCTCACGTGAGGCTGCCGGAACACACCGATAGGTGCTTGGCGACAGATTCTTAACAAGAGGGTGGTAGCTAACCAGGCGAGTACTAGAAAATACCCTACCACCAAGCTATGGTTTCATCACGATGTTTTCCTTCACCGAAAGCTCAAGCTCATTGTAGGATTCGAACCCACGTCCTACGGATCGCAAGCCGACGTCACTACCACTGAGCCATCATCGCTATAAATATGATATGATATGAAGATATGTTTATCTCGCATATTTTGCGATTTCACAAGGGAAACAAGACCTATAAGGTACTTCCCGTTGACCTAGAATCACGAAATTTGGCATGAAGCAATGTCGTACAGCACATGTAAAGGAAAAAGTCTGAAAACTGTCAACAAGTACATAGTTTAATAACAAAAAAACAAGTTTGTACGGAACCCTCGGTACGCCAGTCCAACTCGCACTTGGCCGGTTTTTTTTTTAATCACCCATATTGGTTCAGCCGTTCCGTCTATGTCTATGCCGTAATACAAAAACGCAACAGCCGGTTTCATCAATAGAATTATCGTCGTAAAAGATCCCCGTATTAACTTTCCAAAACTAATAACTACCGTCATCCCACGCCCCCGTGACCGCATCCGAAACACTGTATTTGCCAACATGCACCATTAACGGAGCCCCCGGGGACTTCGCCTCTGTGTGGGCGCCGCAAATGGGGTAGGTGCTGCAGCGCCGCGGTGGGGAATTCTTTAGCGTCTCATCGATAGGCAAAATGAATAACCTCGACTAACTGGAATTTGTTAAGGAAATTCAAAATCAAAACTTATTTACGTGACCACTTTAAAACGTCAAACTTAAAACTAGCTACGCCTTTTCCAACCTCCTTATGCCGATGCCGGCAAGAAACGACCGGCATGTCGTTTTTTTGGGCGCGATCACATCATAATATTACCGTGAATTTGAGCAAATTCACTACAATTCCAAGCTTTTTTGTCATCTATGTAGGCCGATATTTTATCATAAGATTTATCTTTATACTAGCTGTTCCCTGCGGTTTCACCCGCGTGGGCTACAGTTTATCGCGATAAAAAGTATCCTATGTCCTTCCCCGGGGCTCAAATTATCTCTATACCAAATTTCGTTTAAATCGGTTCAGTAGTTTAGGCGCGAAAGCGTATATATTCCGTATACTTCAAAATTATTCCCGCACTTCGGCGCCCCCTCACCGCGTTACCTGCTGTAGGTATCCATTATCCTATTTTAATTCTAGGTTAAATTTTTTTCGGACCACGCGTTTGAATCGTGCTGTTAAAGGTCTTCCTGGTTCGCGACCGCACTTTACCTATTTCATAGATTCTCCCTCACCTCGCCGCGTTTCCCGCTGCGCTGGGGTGCGGCGGGTTTATTTTTCTACTACTACTTACATTTTTAAACTCGTGATATCTTTCGAATGGAATGTCCGAATTGAATGATTCAAAAAGTTATATAAAGGCATTGAAGCAGTTTTGAATAAAAAGTAATTTATTTTGATAAGGATTAATACCAAGCTCTTTATCTGTAAAGAGCCTTTTCTAGAGGCGGCATTAAAAATTAAATTTTTTAAATAAAATATCACTTATTGCGGCATAACTATAATAGTTAGACATATGCTCTCGCGGACTTTTTTGTAGATCTTAATGAGACCTACAAACCCGTAAAACATTATTTTGTTCTAGTGTCAATAGTTTTTGCAGCGTACGCAAAAATAGGTTTTCGATTTCACACCTTGGGTTGCAAAATAGCAATTTTCTTATGGATCCCTAATTTTTTTGGAAATAAAATATAGCCTATAGCCTTCCTCGATAAATGGGCTATCTAACACTGAAAGAATTTTTCAAATCGGATCAGTAGTTCCTGAGATTAGCGCGTTCAAACAAACAAACAAACAAACAAACAAACAAACAAACAAACAAACAAACAAACAAACAAACTCTGCAGCTTTATAATATTAGTATAGATGGGCTTGACATTTTGACATCGACAAGTCTTGCATTTCATTTAACATTGTCCTTTGAACGAGTTGCTAACTTTATGGAGCCTAGTAGCAATTACATACATTAGATACAGCAATTTTATCTATGTTTTTTTTTTTTTTTTTACTATTTACAGGGTAGCGTTTGACCACAAGTCGCCTGATGTTAGGTGACGATGCGGTCGAAGATGGCGTCACGCTACACCTGGACTGGGAACTGGCTCTCAAGTGAGGCTGCCGGAACACACCGATAGGTGTTTAGCGACAGATTCTTAACGAGAGGGTGGTAGCTAGCCAGGCGAGTACTATAAAAAAAAATATATAAAAATTGTTGATCTGTTATATTAAAATTGTGATAATTACTTCTCTATTTACTTTTAATAATATATTTATTACATTAAATTATAAGTACATTAAATTTTCATAAATATATTGACAAATAACTGTCATTATTTTGGTTTCTTTAAACTTAATTCTTAAAGATTCTCTGGGGCCCATGTTATAAATCGCACGAACAGCTCTCTTCTGCAATACAAATATGGTGTTAATATCAGCAGCGTTTCCTCACAGCAATATTCCATTGGACATAAGCTGTGAAAATAGCAAAAGTAGACTAGTGTCGTCACTCAGATACTCAAAAAAAGAAATCTTTTCGCCAAAACTAAAAACGCCACACTTTCCCCTAATCCATCAAAATAATCATTTATACAATCATTGCATCCATAATGAGGGTATCCTATTACATCCCCAGTGGGCACGCTGACTTGCTCCCGGCATTTGTCCGCGCCGCTGTCCCGCCAGGCCCACTGTGCGCCTAATTGTTTTGTGCTTTTCGACAAGTCCCCGGGGAATCCTTTAAGGCCCTCTTTGATTCCCTTGCAGAGAGATCGTGTGTCCTGTCTTTGAAAGCATGGGTTCTGTACATCAAGCTTTTTACTGAAAAAATCTAAATACAATGTAAAACAACTAGCTATTCCTTTGGTTTTACCCGGGCAGACTGCAATTTATCGCAATAAAAATTCTACGTCCTTCCCCAGGGTTCAAGCTGTCTACATACCAAATCTCATAGAAATCGGTTTAGTAGTTACGGTGATACGTGGTAACAAACATTCACACACAAACGCAAACTTTCGCATTTATAGTATCTATTATACTAGGAAGTAGGACTAGCGATGTTCCCCGAGCTATGGTTACATGACTACACCAAAAGCTCAAGCTCATTGTAGGATTCGAACACACGTCCTACGGATCGCAACCCGACGTCACTACCACTGAGCAATCATCGCTTCAAAATGCATTCTGCAGTGAATGTGGTTGGAGTAAAGTTTTTCGTTTAGTGTAAATGTAAACTTGCTTTTCCCCGCGGTTTCTCCCGCGTGGACCACATTTTATCACGATAAAAAGTTATATTTATTACTTCAAACTAAAAATAATATACCTACCATAACAAAGAAATAAAAACAAATAAACCTAAACTAATAACTAAAATACATTATTAAAAGAAGTCTCTTTAGGCAAGGTACCGAAGATACTGGCAGCGTTCCCCCTTTGGATGGCTAGACTAATTCTTTGTCCGAGGTAGCTGCCAGCTCTTCGGTCTCCGGTGATGTCGACTAACCTTTTTGTTATTTCCAAAAAAAAAAGTATACAAAGTAAAAATAAAAAGTATCCTATGTCCTTCCACAGGGCTCTAACTATCTCCGTACTCAACTTCATCAAAATCGGTTTAATAGTTTTTGAGTTTATCCGCAACAAACAAACAAATCTTTTCTCCTTGTGTTACATATTATAGAAGTCAAGTTTTATGATCTTTGATTTTTTCGCTTTGTCTATGCCCCGAAAAGCAGAAAAAGAATTAAGCATTGGAAAATTGCGTTCCCACTGCTGGGACTCTGGTCTCTTTGGATTAACCCTGGATTAACACATAGTAGGCTACTTTTTTTCCCAGAAAAAGTTCCTGTGGGATAACGGGAAGATGCGGGTGAAACCGCGGAGCGTAACTAGTATAAATAATAAATATCCTATTTCATCACAATGTTAACAAAACATAGAACCACGTTCTAAAAGCTGCAAAGAGCCATGTCTAGACTGAGCTATAGGCTAACCTCCAAAAATCCATTCACAAACGCAAACCGCACAAAAACTGCCGACAGACCGCCAGACACATTGTGTCGACAAACCCGGAGAAACTAAAAAATCTATTGAAATCGCCAACAGTGTGTGCTGATGCGAGAAATTTGTCACAAAGGGACGAAAGCCCCAGTGGGCAATTATCACGGCCAAAATTAAAGTTTTTGTCATAACATCTATGGGATACGACACAAATATGGCGAGCCCCTATTACAAATGTGATATTTTTGACAGCAATGATGGCTCAGTCCGAAAAATCCCACCGAAATGAGGAAATTCGCCGAAGAACCAAGGCCACCGACATAGCTCTCAGAATTTGCAAGGTGAAGTGGCAATGGGCAGGCCATATCGCTCGACGAACCGATAAGTGGTGACCACGAAGTGGAACACGTTCTGTAGGTAGGCGTCCCACTAGGTGGAGCGACGACATTGTAAGAGTCGCAGGGAGCCGATGGATGTAAATGGCTAATAGCCGTTCATGGTGGCGTTCAAGGGCCTATGTTCAACAGTGGACTTCTTCCGGCTGATGATGATAATGATAATGGTATTGCCGTCGGCTTGCGATCTGGAGGACGTTGGTTCGAATCCTACAGTGAGCTTGAGTTTTCGGTGAAGGAAAACAACGTGATGAAACCATAGCTGTGGTAGGGCATTTTCTAGTACTCGCCTGGCTAGTTACCAGCCTCAAGTTAAGAATCTGTCACCAAGCACCTATCGATGTGTTCCGGCAGCCTCACTTGAGAGCCAGTTCCCAGTCCAGGTGTAGCGTGGCGCCAACTTCGACCACATCGTCACTTTACATCAAGTGTCTTGTGCTCAAACGCTACTCAATAAAGAGTAAAAAAAATGATGTAACATGCATAACAGATATACGTCCAATAACCAACAACTATACTGCAAATGGAATAGTAGAATTTACTGAACTATACTTGTGCAAGTAAGAGTTTCAAGATAGATCTCAATCTTTATATCATCTCCAATTTTTTTCTAACTACTTGGTTATCGAAAATGTTTTCGTACACTATCAAAGTCACAACAATCAGATAACGGTAGCATTCTAATATTTATTTTCTACCCTCATTTATAAAAAAAAACTATAATAATTTGTTATTGGACACGCATGTTTAAGATCCGAGGGCTTAACATGACTATTGTCCGCCGTGACAGTTTGCTTAACGGCGGCATTCTATATTTGAATGAATTTTTAAAATTGGAACGTCTCTATTTCGAATTCCGAATTGGTATGTCATTGTTGCCACCAAAAAGATTGTATAATGTTGGTAGATATTTGAAAACTGCATATTTGTCAAGGTTTTAATAAATTCGACTTTTCCGCTGTTGAATTGGTGTTTTCATAATTTTATTTTTTCTAAACCGCCCCAGTATCGAAACAAACAAAATAATTGGTGGTCTAATTATTTTCGGCTATATATCCTACTAATATTATAAATGCGTTATTTGTGTGTGTGAATGTATATTACCGTCTTACTTAGCCGATTTTTAGTTTATACCCTACGGGAAGGCGCGGGTGAAACCACGGGGCGCTACTAGTGAATGATATTAGGTAAATTATGTAATAGAACGTCTTACTATAAAATTTATTTGTAGCAAAAATACAATAGTGAAACAAACAATACACACACTACATCAGATCAATGATTTTTAATAGTTATTATGTATTTATAACTATTCAGCAGCAAGCTTTCAGCACATAATTTTCGTTCAAAAATCAATGCACTTTTTACGCGCGCGGGGTCACCGATCCGTCTCGGTGACAGCCACTGCTGCCAACTGCGCAAACAGAACGAATCATTACGTCGCGAAGGGCGCGAAATGTTTGTTTTTCTTGCACACAATATGGCGGCCTGTTTACATTGAGATATTATTTATGGGTTGCATTGTGACAAATAGATTTTTGGCGTTATTGACACCGTTTGTAGGGGCCGCGGGTGTTAATGTGTGATGCTCTTTTTTGTTGCGATTGTTTAGGTGTAGACGGGAGTTGATGGCTACGTTTTAAGAAGAGCTGTTGTCTGTGCGGGGTTCATTTGTTTTAAAAGAAATTATGTTTTTTCTTTCACACCTTAACTACGAAATCGTTTTAAATGAAATTTGGTACAGTGATAGTCTAGAGCCTGAGAAAGGACATAGGCTACATTTTATCACAATAAACTGTAGCCCACGTGGGTGAAACCGCGGGGAACAACTAGTTAGTTATAAGAACATCTTTTTAATTAGCTTCTTAAGACTTCGTTGCATAAAACACTGCAAACGTAATCCCGTGCAGTGTAAATTAAATAACCAGAATAATTTATTTATCTTCAACCAAATCAGATATGGTTTTAATTACATGCAAGTGTTAAGTTTACTTTAATATAAGAAATTAAAAACGATCATATGCGAGTTTAACACCACGCAGGGTTCCGTAAAATTGATGGACTGTCCACTGCCCATTAAGAATATCCCTTTCAAAGATATAGGACAAGCGATAGCCCGAAATAGAAAGACCATGAAGATTATTTTCATGTACAATATGGTTAGTTGCTGATAAAAATGTAATGTATGGCCATTATACACAGAGAGTTGTATTACGTACATTAACCTAGGGCAATACCATTAGCTAACTGTAAATAATAATAACACTTGTATAAACATTTCAAAATAATGTATTTCGATTACACCTATCATATTATCTACGATAATGACAAAATAATATGAATCATGCAAGTTGAAACAACAACATCCTTCATCTGTAATTTGGTTCTAATAATTTGAAATTCACTTTTTTTACAACGAACAGTAATAGGTTACCTTCTAGTAGTCTCAGAATCATCAAATAGCTGGCTATCACAGACTGGGCAGACACATGCAGTATTTTATAAGAGTTCCGTCCCTCCTTTACGGAACCCTCAAAAGTGCTTGCACATTTTCAACGTAAAATATGACAGCCTTACCTTTCCTATCAAGACTGTGTTCACCATCCATAACAATAACACGAGTTCCTCAAACAGAATTACCTAAAAACCAGTGACGTGAAAACTCAAAAGCAGCGGCGATTAGCAAAAAATATCCCAAAACCGAGTGCTTTCCGTTACACAATCGAACACCTTTCGAAGGGTTTACCGCCAAAAACGCAAAATTCTAATCAGGCGGAAATCCTTCACTGCGCCATTCTTGCCAGTACGCAAAAATAAGCGCTAACGTTTCCCGCGCAAAGTTGGTTTCTTAATGTTGGCATCGGAGTACTTTTTCTTTCTAATGGATAGATTTAGGATAATCTTTTGTTGACAATTGTGAGGTGCCCAAAGGAAAGTAAAATGGGGTTTCTGAGAACAGATAAGACATTTGCGGTTGCCGAAAGTGACAATGTCCTTTTTTGTGGAAAGGTGCGTTGTTACCGATGTAGAGATTGTAATAAGGTTGTTAAAAGGAGGCGTTTAATAGATACCTGATTGTTGTCGAGAGTTAAACATAAATTTCCAATATCAGACACAGTTTGTGTCTGATAGTTGTCTAAAAGTTTTTTAGAGGTCTCTTTTGAGGAAAGTACCACACCTTTGCCAGTGATTCCACCGCCAAGCCTCGAGTACAAGTTTTGAAAACTAGCTTACTACCGCCATCTTGTCACTCGTACTGCCTAAATTCAAAAAGTAAGTCGAAAACTTTGTTGGAATACGAATAAAACGATTAACAATAACCCGTGTTACCGATTTTAGACCCTCCAAGTTTCATTAAGGCAAACTGAAATTTTTTTTACCTATGGATGGAAACGAAAACTTTATTATTTTTATCAAAACCTGTACCGTATGTGTTTGTGTATGGTAAACAATAATGAATTTTAAGAAAAAAACAGTAAAAATCCAAAAAAAAAGCCAGACAAATGTGGCAAAAACCCTCTCTTTTGAAGAAACAGCCACTAGTGGTACAGTCTTGTGCATATTATATTACAGTGTTCTGGAGCGTGACGAGCGTAGCGCATTGTCGTACAGAAATTTAAAGTGTTGCTGCTAATTTCTGGATGGTCTTGAGTCAGCTAGACGCTTACCATTAGACGAACGACCTGTACGTCTGCTCACTTATAGTTACACTAACTGTTCCCCGCGGTTTTCCCTGCATGGGCTACAGTTTATCGCGATAAAAAGTATCCTACATAATATGTCTTATTTGAGACATCTTCTGATCAAAACTTGCATTTATACAAATACATGGTAATTATCCCGTTATTAAACCTAACTCTAATGATATTGACCATGGTAGTCTAAAATAGTATATAACTTGCATACTTGTCTATATTCTAACTTATATACATATCTACAAAGTTAAATGATTAACCATTATTTACACAGTAACTAAGTATGTAAGGTGAACACTTTCATTTAGTTAATTAAAAGAATTTTTAGCAATTGTTTTCCCTTTGAATTTTACTCGTAGTTACAATATTTTTCGACGTTATGAATCATTTACGTGATCCTACTTTTTTTTTCTTTCATTGCAAATGTCATCACTCTCTTATGCAGCTCGTCAAGTTTTTTTCCCGCCGAATGATCATAGCCCCCTCAATTTAGCAAAGGCACCTCAGGTAACAAGCCCAAAAAAAAATATACGTGACAAAATGTCTGTAAACATGTACCTACCTTTACCAACATCACAACAAAAAAAACTCTTTGAATTTTGCAATTCGAATCCTCGAAACATCCGTATCGAAAGAACGTTCTTTCATTTCGAAATTCGAAGGCGTTTGACTTTTGTTATTTTTTTCTTCTTTAGTGTTGCAATAGCGCAGAAAATTCGCCATTCATCTGGGTAATTGTAAAATAGTTAGCAATTTAAAAAATTTGATCGGCATTGCTTATGATTGGACTTGACGTACGTTAAATTGTACGACGAGGTGTTATCAAATGTTGTATGAGCCGTGGATAATTGATATTAAAGGCCATTTACGTTTACTAGCGCAAATAGGTTGTTAACTTCTAAGAATTAGCTTACATAAATGATTGTAAAACGGTTTTCACAAGTCTGTTGCAAAATTATCAAGGTTTTTAAAGGTTTTTTTCTATTGTTAGACACCTTTAGGTGTGCCCATATCGACAGCACGGTGGTGTGTTCTGACAGCCTCACTTGAGAGCCAGTTCCTAACCTCCAGTACGAGTTTCGATCGTTTACGAAAACTAAAATAGTTTTATTTTCGTTTCATACATTTTTTCTTCTATAAGGTTACTAAGAGGAACTAAAATCGGTAGTACAAGTTGTTCTATTCGAATAAAAAAAGTTTTAGGGTTAGCCTTTTTTATAAATTGTATTTTTATTTATATATTAAATTTTTTTTTCTTTTCCATTTCCAGCCCAACCTCAACAATGCATCCGCCAGCGCACCCCCTCCGCACCCCGCTGCACTAACCACGGCGTCACCATGTCCCACTCACGGAAGCGGCTGCATCGGTGACTACCCCTCTCCCCCGAGAGATGGCGTTGTTAACCAACTCTTCGACCACCGGCCCCACCGCCACCGGCCCCGCCGCGCCCCAGGCTCACCATTCGGCTACACCGCTGCACCATTACTTCCACTATTTGAAGCAGCCGTCGCCTCTGGCCCAGAATCCTTATGCTCACCACTCGAGCGCTCACCACATGGGGATGGGACCAGGCCCCTTGGGCGGCCTGGGACCGTTTGGCCTGACCCATCACGGATTGGAGGCTGTGGGGTTTCCACAAGGTTAGTTCATTTTCAATTCAATTAGTTAATGTTAGTGGAGCGACGACTTGCGCCGAGTGGCTGGCAGTAGTTGTATGAGAAGAGCCGAAGACCGGGCTCAGTGGTGTACCTTGGGAGAGGCCTATGTCCAGCAGTGGACTGATACAGGTGGATGATGATGATGAATGTCAGTTAACGTTCATGTTTCCATATCCCAATGTGCACAACCAACCAAGAGAAATCTTAACAGTAAAGTTTATTATAAAAAATCGGACTATTTAGATGACAAAAAAGGTTGGGATTGTAGTGAACTTGCTCCAATTCATTCGATTAGTAGTAAGAATACAATTATAAATGTAATCGTGCCCAAAAAATTACCCGCCGGGAGTTTCTTGCCTGCTCTTTTGCCGGCGTAAGGAGGTTAGATCAGGCGTAGCTAGTTTTAAGATTGAAGTTTTAAAGTGATCATACATACATACATGTTGTTTCCTACTATATTCATATATTTTGACTTGAGTTTGATTTTATGCATATCATCTCTTTATAAAACGTACAAACTGGACAATTACCTACTGTTTTAAATACATGAATAAATATACCGAACTTATTTTAGACTTTAGACTGCAGTAAGGTAATCTAAGTGCAACTAATAAAAATGTTTTAAAAACTAGCGAAACTCTTTCAATACACTTTCTATTTTTTATTTTATTATATAAGTTTCTTAATTAAAAACACAGTGTACCATTTTCCTAAACACAAAACAAAATCTTTCCCTAAAAACACAATTAGGTTACACGTTTCATTAAAAGCACAACCGTTACAAATTAACCATAGACAAACAACTACCAACATGACGAAGCGAACTCGTCAGAACAACAAAGCGAAAAGCGTTGCATAATTTACGTACCAAGAAGACATCCTTGGGAATAATCAAAACAGGCCCCTGCCACCCGGGTAAGCGGCTTACGACCCCCCTTTACCCCCCCGGGGTTCAGTGTTGCCATGCTACCCTAAACCAAAATGTAGGGGAAGCGGAAGTCGCTGCTTGTTAGTTTGATTTAATTAGCGAGTTCGGTTTTTGATGTTGGTAGCGTGTGGTTACTTGTTTATTTTTTTATCTAGTTTTATAATACTCGTTTATGTCTAATATAGGTTTGTTGGACATTCTTAAAAGAAATAAAATGTTTAAACGTAATATTGCTCTGACTTATATAATAACTAGCTGTTCCCTGCGGTTTCACCCGCGTGGGCTACAGTTTATCGCGATAAAAAGTAGCCAATGTCCTTTCTCAGGCTCTAGACTATCTCTGTACCAAATTTCATTTAAATCGGTTCAGTAGTTTTGGCGTGAAAGCGAGACAGACAGACAGAGAGAGTTACTTTCGCATTTATAATTTTGGTAAGGATTTTGTTCTTAGTTAATTGTTCTCCATTCGTTTTCAGAGACGAAATTACGGCAAAATATATTTTTCACATGCTACTTTTATGGCAATTCGAAGTAAATAAATACAAATAGGGTTCATTTTACAATACATTATAATTATTAATGAAATTGTAATGCATGTAAATATATGAGTAAATTTCAGGGACGAAATTAAAGCCTAAGGATTTTTTTGATAATTTGAAGTAAATAAATACAATCTATACAGCTCTATTTTCTATCTATTAGAACATTTAATTTTATAACAATACACTATTCTTGTAATAAAAATACTATCGAAGTCATCTCTCAAGTTTAAACCTTTACTCACAAGCCTACAAATATACACGACAGAAAAAAAGAAATGCAAAGCAACGACTTTTCAAAAAAAGAATCCACAGACGTTCTCAATTCAAAGGGACTAGAGGAGTCGGATTAGACTCCCTTTTTGAACGTGCGTGCGAGACCTCGGTGCGTTCGAACTTCGAATATTGTGGCGAAATAGCTCTTTTTGCTTGAGGGGCTACGAAAAGATGCGTTCAGAAAAGATTTCTTTTGGGTTGCCACTGTGTAAATTTTGCATAGATGGTGGGGAAAATGTTATTCAAAAAAAATCTGTACGGGTTTAATTCAATCGTCATTCTTATACGCCTGAAATTAATAATCGATCCTGATCTGATTTTCGCGGTTTTGGATTGATATGTCATGTCATCATATGTCATTTTAGTGGTAAAGCTTGACATATCGATCCCAAACCGCGAAAAACGGATCAGGATCGATAATCAATTACGGGCTATAGTTTGTTAGATGCGATGACAGCTCAGTAAAATGTACAAGTTCAACTGTAAAATCCTAACTACCATTATAAACGTGAAAGTTTGCAAGCATGGATGAATGGATGTTTGTTACACTTTCACGCAAAAACTACTGAACGGATTTGAGTTAAATTTGGAATGGAAATAGCTTATATCCTGGATTTACACATATATTACTCTTTATCCCGGAAAAGGGTACCTGCGGGAAGACGCAAGTGAAGCCGGCGGGGCGCAGCTAGTGTGATACATATAAAATACCATAAAATGATAAAACGATGCATTCAGGCTACAATTTCAATTAAAGTTTTAATTAGATTTTCATTTGCATTCTCCATAGTGCATACTATGTGATCATAATTTTATTGTTTCGGATGTATGTATACTCAGTCGGGTCTGTCTATTAAATTTTATCATAAATTTTGAAAACTATTAACTACTAAACTAGACTTGAACTTTTAGACTTAACTATTTTCTTACCTGTTTTTTGTAAAACTATTTTAATATTTCTTTTAAAGTAGAAAGAAGCGTACAGCGTACCTACTGCAGTTAACTGTACTATAGCGTTGTCAGTTTATAAAAAAAATCACGGACTTTTTAAAACACTTTTTTTAATCCCTAAAAGTTTTTGTTGTTTTGTTATACGAAAAAGGGCAATATTATTCAGTAATTTCAGGTATAAATAGTAGAGCCTTGTTCTACAAATATCTAGTAATGTAGGTACTAGGTTTTTTTTATAATTTCCCCAAAATCCGTTTAGAAGCTACAGATATCACAAACAGAGACACACAACAAACGTGTAAAACCACACAGTCTTTTCAGTTAAAAAAATATATAAAAAGTGAATAATAAAATTTAAACTTGGCACTGTAATAAATAGAATGTAATTTAAAAAAAAATGTTAATGTAATTATTTAATGATGTATTTATGTTTATATTACTGCACACCACTGTAGTGGTAGAATGTGTTAAGCGCTTTTATTACTGTTTTTTTTTTACCATGTTGATATACCACATTCTTCAATAAATGATTATTCTATTCTATTCTGGCTAAGTAAATACACAAACCGTGTGAAGCCATATATAACTAAAAAAGCTTAGATTCATTACGCGACTATTGTTGGTACCTACTTTCTAGTTATTGGTCAAACAAGACAAATCAATCTTTCATTTATACATATATCTTTTTACTTACTATTTTCTAAACTTTTGTTTATAACCCAACAATCACGACCGCCACTGAGCAACAATATAAAAAAGCAATAAATCTATAAACAAAATTAACGACTTGCGACCTATTAGATTAAAAGCCCAATACACATTTAATTTTCGAATAAAATAAAATTAATCCGCAGCCAAGTTCAATTTTTAATCCGTATTTACCTCTCTTTCGCACCCAACCGAACTTGTTCGCTTTGTCTCTTTTTAACAATAGAAGCGCGGCGTAACGATGGCAGCTGGGCGTTCTTTTTTAAAATGGATATTTCTTTTTTTACTGGCATCCCTTAGAATTTTATGCGGCCAGTTTTTTTTTTAATCTTTTGCCGGGAATATATAATTAATTTCTTTTTTTAATTTCTATTTTTTAGTCTGTTATCGGAGGCGAAATCGGAAGTAGGATATAGGGATTTAAAAAAATTGTAGATACCGATGTCATTCTTTGTCTCGCCTTTTTTATGTAAACAGAGTGAGAGACAAGCAAGACGCTTATCTGATGGTAAGCGTCATTCTTGCCCATTATAGTTTAGTGCTGCGTAAAATTGTCAAAGAGATGGTGGTAAATTCTTCGATCTTTGAATCGCTTCGAACAGAAGTCAATAGAATCGGTTCAGAAAAAAATCGAACCATAGGTGATCGATTTCTCCAAAATCAATTGTTGATTCGTATTTAACAAAAGTTATTAACCCCTTATAGCCTAAAACCCGTTTAAAGCTCGACCCCAAAAAGCCCTTGATAGCCTCAACATTCCCGAGGCTTCAAAAGTCGATCATTCGTGACACAATGACCTGAATTTGTGGTTCCTTTACGACGAGTGACATATTTTAGGTTCAATTCTCATAAAGGTCCCACTAGGCTTCATAAAGTTAGCAACTCCTTCAAAGGTCAATATCGTCGGCATGCTAACAAAACCGCGCAAGTCAAATTTTGCAACTTTTCAGGAGAGACATTACTGTTTTATTTTTACGTTTTTTTAAATAAATTATTGACTGTGTGTTACAATTTTTGACAGGTTCATTTCTGGTTTTTTTTTCATATATAAAATGTCAATACCACAAAGTTTTGACTTGTGTAGTGTTACTTAATAGTGAAGCTTTTTATAAAATATCGGACTTTTAAGATGACAAAAAGTTTAGGTTTCTGGTGAACTTGCTACAATTGAATCAATCGTACACGGAGAAAAAAGACCTTCCGAAAAACCGTTTTCCTTCTGAGTCAAAAGGGAAGGATTTGTGATTCAGAAGGAAAACTAAGGTAAAATAAGGAAGGAATCGGTCTTGGAAGGTAAATACTCAGAAGGAAAGTCAGAATTTTTTTCTCAGTGTATCCTACTAATGCAACTAGTACAGTCAGCGACAAAAGTAGCTGAACGTTCTCGATTTTCCAAATGTGTTTCAAAACAGTAATTACTTAACATTGTCTTTTCTACATTTTACATGGTATCATTTTGACCACAACATAACACACCTGATTTTAGGTGATGATGAGGTCAAAAATTGGTGCCTAAGATGATGAGGATAATAGAAAAAAGTGTTAATGTGACTGTACAATATACATTTAAAAAAGTCCCATATCGCCCGGTCGTTCTGTAACCGATCACCTATTGATTTTCGAAGCCTGTCACCGCCGTAACTCTAACCCAGGTGTCGTGTGTCGCCGCGATTGTGTACTAGTGTGGCCAGCATTAATACAATTAGTTGTAGACAGCTACGACTTTTACATTTTTTGACATTTATACATTACCAGCTTTTTCTTTAGTATGGTAGCGTTTGACCACAAGTCACCTGATGTTAAGTGACGATGTGGTCGAAGATGGCGCCACGCTACACCTGGACTGGGAACTGGCTCTCAAGTGAGGCTGCCGGAACAAACCCATAGGTGCTTGGCGACAGATTCTTAACAAGAGGGTGATAGCTAGCCAGGCGAGTGAAACCACCAAGCAATGGTTTCATCACGATGTTTTCCTTCACCGAAAGCTCAAGCTCATTGTAGGATTCGAACCCACGTCCTACGGATCGCAAGCCGACGTCACTACCACTGAGCCATCATCGCTGTTCCCTGCGGTTTCACCCGCGTGGGCTACAGCTTTATGCATGCAAAGTCTCAGCCCGATCGGTTTAAAATTGACAAAGTTTCATACAAACTTTCATCCCCTATTTTATTCCCTTGGGGGTAGAATTAATCAAAATCCTTTCTTAGCGGATGCCTACGTCATAACATCTACCTGCATGCCAAGTTTCAGCTCGATCTGTCCAGTGGTTTGGGCTGTGCGTTGATAGATCACTTTGAATGTCAGTCACCTTTGAGTTATATATATTTAGAAGATTTTGACTGGGTAGAGAACTAATTTCACCGATATAGCTCGCAGAATTAGCAAGCTGAAGTGGCAGTGGGCTGGACGTGTAAGCCACAGAACCGACAACCATTGGGGTAGACGTGTTCTTGAGTGGAGACCGCGACTTGGCAAACGTAGCGTAGGACGCCCTGCGACTAGGTGGAGCGACGACTTGCGCCGAGTGGCTGCCAGTAGTTGGATGAGAAGAGCCGAAGACCGGGCTCAGTGGCGTACCTTGGGAGAGGCCTATGTCCAGCAGTGGACTGATATAGGCTGACGATAATGATGATGATAGATGTCTGTAGATATGCTTAGACGGGTCTTTTCATTTAAAAATATCCTTTTATATCCGGTTCGAATGCCGGTAAGGGCAAATATATGTGTGATGAGCACGAATATTTGTACCTGAGTCATGGATATTTCTATCTATATAAGTACTCATTTCTCTATATAAGTATGAATATCGTTGTCTAGTACCCATAACACAAGTTTCGAGCTTAATTTGGGCCTTGGTCAATTTGTGTGCAATGGTCCCCGATATTTATTTATTTATCCTAAATTTATAAGAGAAACAACATTTTTAGGTCTTTTTAACGCAATACGGTAAGAAGTTAAAAAATGAAGCTTAGTTAACAAACAATTCCTGACACTAAGATATATCTCAATACTACACGGATAGCCGGGCTGACTCACTGCGTCCATATATCACTTTAAAAAAACAACATTAAAGACCAGTTGCATCGAAGATTTATAAAAAATGCGCCAGTTTAAGGCTCCCGTGAAATCGAGGCTCCGAGTGTCACGGAGGAATTAACTGTAGTAGGTATTTTATATCAGATGCGCTTCGGAAGTCTACAGAGATGATAACACACAAAAATAATGCAAATTTTGCATTTAAAGGGGAACAAAAGTTGTAAATTGAAGTGACAGGATATGTCAGTTATGAATTAGGGTCAGGGTAATTTTATTTTATTGATAATTCGTAATCTCTGAATAGCCTGTTAGGAACGTTTACTTATTTAACGGGGTATTTGCCATAATTTATTTGTTTTGAGTTTCGATATTTTGGTAATGGACAGTACCTACTCGTGCAGGCTGTGATTGCACGATGAATTTTGAGTTAATTGACATAATAATAAACGAAAAAATGTTTGCTAATTAATTAATCTGTAAACATCCAAAAAATGTGCCCTTTTTAGTAGTTTTCAATTATTTTTTTATTTTGATAAATAACGGGGTTATTGACGCAATCAATGTATTAAAAATACAATATTCGGAGAGCATGCGAATAATTTAAAAAAATGTTGTATTTGTGGTACTCCTAGATCGGCATGGGGTAGGTATACTTTTAACGCCCAACCCGAGCTTTAAACATGATTATAATTACTGTGCAGCTTATCTACACCTTTCTAGAAAACGAAATAGGTCTTAAAATTTAACGACTCTTCCGAGCAAGTAAGTACTGGCAATAAATCCTTATTACAAATTTGTCACACAAAAAACGACACCACATAGGCACTCTCAGCTCTTATTACTTCCAAATCATAATAAATATTATTAAATTTATCATTTATGAATTCCGACTGGAAAGCGGCTACCGGCGGCGTCTTTGAGCCACCATCTTGGCCGCCATGTTGCTTTTGTTTTTTTTTTAATTAATGCATGGCTCTTGTCAGCGTCACGAGTTATCTTGGACGTCACTTTGAAATGGCGTAAAGGGTAATTTCGCTACAGGAAAGATAAGGGATGAGTGGTGATAAAGAAAAATGCGGTTGGTATGGCGGGGAGTGTCATAGATATAAATATCATGAGTCATATTATGCGGTTTTGTGTTGGCTTTGTTGAAATGCATGCAAAGACGGGGCGGGTGGCTAATTGGCTAGTACCATATAGAAATTTAGATTAAAAAAAAACCGACCAAGTGGGAGTAGGACTCGAGCAACAAGCGTTCCGTAAAAACTTTTTTGAAGCGATGATGGCTCATTGGTAGTGACGTCGGCTTACGATCCGTAGGTCGAGGGTTCGAGTCCTACAATGAGCTTGAGCTTTCGGTGAAGGAGAACATCGTGATGAAACCATAGCTTGGTGGTAGGGTATTTTCTAGTACTCGCCAGGCTAGCTACCGCCCTCTAGTTAAGAATCTGTCGCCAAGCACCTAACGGTGTGTTCCGGCAGCCTCACTTGAGAGCCAGTTCCCAGTCCAGGTGTAGCGTGGCGCTATCTTCGACCACATCGTCACTTAACATCAGGTGACTTGTGGTCAAACGCTAACCTGTAAATAGTAACAAAACTAGTTTTTTTTTTTTTGAAACTACATATCCACGGGAATCAGACTTTTGCATTTATATGTGCTGTAAGTCTTAGCTTAATGCCAAATTTCATGATTCTAGGTTAACGGGAAGTATCGCGAAAAAACAAATACAAAAAAAAAACAGAATAAGGTAAATATTTAAAGGAGCTCCCATACAACAAACGTGATTTTTTTCGCGTTTTTATAGATAACTAGCTGCTGTCCGTTTCCTGGTCTTAAGCTACCTCCCCACCAATTTTCTGCCAAATCGGTTCTGCCGTTCTTGAGTTATAAATAGTGTAACTAACACCACTTTCTTTTATATAGATAGATGGTACGGAACCCTTCGTGTGCGAGTCAGACTGGCACTTGTCCGGTTTTTTCTTGTTGTCGAGCTATTTTTTGTTTTCCTAATGTTTTTTCTAGGTAGGTATAGCAAAAGTTGAAAAATGACGGTCACGCGTTGATGTCTTTTCAATGATTACCAATTTCAACAAAAAAGATTTCAACGAGATTGATTTGACAAGATAAACGTTTAATGCTTGGATTACAGTAATTAAACTGACAATTACGAGTTAATTACAAGCAATTTTGCTCTGTGCCGCTGTGGAGACCGCGACTTGGCAAACGTAGTGTAGGACGTCCTGCGACTAGGTGAAGCGACGACTTGCGCCGAGTGGCTGCCAGTAGTTGGGTGAGAAGAGCCGAAGACCGGGCTCAGTGGCGTACCTTGGGAAAGGGCTATGTCCAGCAGTGGACTGATACAGGCTGATGTTGATGACGATTATGATGATTTTTTCCCTGTAAATGTTGACGTTGACCTTAGTGTGGCCGACTGTGGCCCCAACATCAGAAAGAGTAAGGGTATTGTAATGAAAATCCTCTGCGCGGGTAAAACCACAGGGAACAGCTAGTCAACAAAAACTTTTTGGTCTTAGTTAAAAAAATCTACGCTAAAAAAAAGTCTATTAATTCTAAGAGCCCCTACGCACTCCCGGCTACTCATGACTCTATTGCATAAATAAACACCGCAAGTGTGAAAGTTCGCAAGGGGTGGTCACGTGGGGGTGTCACGTGACAATTCGTGAGCCAAATTGAAAAATAACTTTTGGGATTCAATTACAAAAAGAAAACAGTACGTGTGTTTTGTAGTGTAAAGCTGCGTACGGATAACGCTTTCCTGAGTTAGTCTTACTAATACATAATATATGTTAACGCGGCAGCTAAGTATTATAGCCGAGCGCGTCTCCAAATAGCGGGGGAAGGATGGCTGGTTAAATAAGGGATGATGACGACTAACCTGGTCTTCCACTGGCACTGTACAAGGCACACTACAATCACCTCGGGTTGGGGTTCCTCCTTGTAGGTGGCTCGGTCTCCAAATAGGAAGTTCCAGCCTTGGAGCGCTTCTTCACGGCTCTTCAGGTTTATCTGTTCACCAGAGCGGGCTTCAATATGGATGGTAAGTGGACTGTATTTGCGGTGCGGCGCGGAAGTGATATTCTAAAGCGGAGCGGTAGTCGCAACGGACGAGGGTCGATCGCAGACTACTTGTCGCGGCAAGCAGCTGCTTGTTAGTCCGTATGTGACGACACAGGTCGTCGCCGAAAATATAAGGGAAGATGAGGGTAGGTTTAATAAAAAGTGCCAATGTAAGAGGCACGAACAATATAAACTTATTTTTATAGCAATGATGGCTCAGTGGTAGTGTCGTCGCCATGCGATCCGTAGGACGTGGGTTCGAATCCTACAATGAGCTTGAGCTTTCGGTGAAGGAAAACATCGTGATGACACCATAGCTTGGTGGTAGGGTATTTTCTAGTACTTGCCTGGCTAGCTACCACCCTCTTGTTAAGAATCTGTCGCCAAGCACCTATCGGTGTGTTCCGGCAGCCTCACTCGAGAGCCAGTTCCCAGTCCATCTGCCACCACATCGTCACTTAATACCAGGTGACTTGAGGTCAAACGCTACCCTGTAAATACTAAAAAAAAAAAATACAATATTAACGTGAAAGTGTGTGAGTATGGATGGATGGATGGATGTTTGTTACTCTTTCACGCAAAAACTACTAAAAAGATTAGAGTGAAATTTGGAATGGAGATAGACCCTGGATTAACACATACGGCTACTTTTATCCCGGGAAAGACGCGCGTGAAACCGCGGGTTGCAGCTAGTGAACTCATATACCCCGATACCCTTGGTTGCACCGGTAGATTTACGAACCTATAAGAGCAAAGAATACAAGAAAAGAAACACTTCTTCTCTAAGTGTCTTTTAACTACCTGGCAATTCAATTAGCATCAATTGCTTGAAGCAACACTCCACTCGGAGCTCGCCCGAGTGCGCTCGAGTGGGCAACTGAGTGTGGGAAGTGGGCAGGCACGTGTCGTCACCAATATTCGACTCTCGTGTGTGCCTAGCCTTTATCGCATTCGCATTTGAATTAAAACTGAATAACTTGCAACTTGAATAAAAATAATCGATTGATTGCCAAAGTTTTTGAAGCAATAATGGCTCAGTGGTCGTCGTGAATCCGTAGGTTGAGGGTTTGAAGCCTATAATGACCTTGAGTTTACGAGACACCATAGCTTGTAATCAAACGCTACCCTGTAAAATATGTAAAAAACACAATTAAATAAGGTTATTAAGGTGCAAAAAAAATTGAAAAGTTATTCGAAAAAAAAAATTCGGTAAAACCTAAAGTAGGTACATTTTTTGTATGGAAACATTAGGGGTACTTCTTATTGCGAATAACTTTACCTCACGCGTATGAAACCGCAAGACACACCTAGTACACAATAACATTAAAAAATACAACAGCGCGAAAGTTTCATCCACTTTCGAGACTGCCCTAAAACAATCTGACGTCACTTCCGCCCGCCAGAGGGCGCGCACTTTGCAAAAAACACAAACAATCACTAAAACAGTAAATGTTGACGTTGCAATTAGAGCCCAGAGGTCTCAGAAAACAGAGGGCGGGAAGTGGCCGAGGTGTCGAGCCCGTCGGGGCAGAGGGAATGTAGCGGAAAGGAAAGCAAACTGGCTCAAACCTATGAGTTTAACTAGATAACACGATAGTTTGTGTGTCCTTAAATGCTACGACAAATATGTTAAATCTCTTTACGCTCTGTAATTTTTTATTTCTACTATTTTCTGAGTAGTGTTTGACCACAAGTCAGTAAGTGAGTGAAGATGTGGTCGAAGGTGGAGCCAGGTTACACCTGGATTGCAGGAAACTGGCTCTCAAGCTAGCACTAGAAATTGCCCTACCAGCAAGCTACGTTAAGCTCAAGCTCATTGTAGGATTCAAACCCGCATCCTACGGATCGCAAGTCAACGTCACTACCTCTACGCCATCATTGCTTTAAAAAAATAAGTCTTGTGGTCACCCATTCAAGTATTGACCGCAAAAAAGTATGGTAACAGTATTTTTATATATTGTCTTTGACCGACTTTCTCTGGTATCTAGCCAAAAAGTTCCATCTACTCTAGCAATAATAATTTTATTATTGGTTCTTGTTAAAAACTAAACAAAATCAACTGAGTTTTGTTTACCTTAGGCCTCGTAAAAGTATAAAGTCATCAGTTATCGCCCGACCGCTGGAGCGAGCGCACGCGTCCGCCACGTGGCGCCCACTTATCTATTTGCACAGCAATTCACACTTAGTAAGTGAATAATTATTACTGTCAATATTTACGATTATACGCCTACTCTGGTGGAGAGAACGAGACTTGATGGAGTGTTTCTAAGGAGGCTAAAAATAAACCTAAACAAACCTATCTAAGAAGCATTAATTAAATTAATTTAAAATTGTGGCATTAATTTCATTACATTTAAGAGCTAAATAGTTTTAAGAAAACAAAATGACATTAAAAAAAACTTCACTTCATAAACTCGATGAAGGAAAACATCGTGATGAAACCATAGGTTGGTGGTAGGGCATTTTCTAGTGCTCGCCTGGCTAGCTACCTCTGTAGCTAAGCACCTATCGGTGTGTTCCGGCAACCTCACTTGAGAGCCGGTTCCTTATCCTGGTGTAGCTTGATGCCACCTTCCACCACTTCGTCACTTCAGGTGACTTCGCTATCCTGAAAGAAAAAATAACAGATGGAAAAACAGACTTGCAGAGTGGCTAGATTAAAAATTATAATGGAAATAAAAATAAAAAAATGTTTTGTTGAGTCCCGAATTTCGCCCAACTATTTCCAATTCACGCTATATACCGACATAACCGATTACTTCTATTATGCCTCCCCTAAAATCTGCAACACTCCATACAGCCCCAAACAATGACACCCCTGTATCACCACTGTTGCAAATAGGCAATAATTTATTAGATAAATTTCAATTCAGTACAATTCGGTTAGCACACCCCTAGCACTTAGGGCTGGCAACATTGTCATTGGAATAAAATAATTCGACACAGACTGCCCTCTCGTGATTTCGTTCAACTCTGTTCTAGATACAAATAGGGTTGCCAACTGCATGAAAGTCTTCAGAGGTTGGAAATTCGGTTGTCGCGTAACGGTAATCTATCACAACTTGTCGTGTAGCACAGCCCTGCTCAGGGTTGCGACAAACGCAATTTACGTGTTAACATGATTTATAGGTGGCAGCCCTCGTTTCAGGGTAGTTTGTGTAATGTATATGGTACTAAATAGGGGAAGTTATAATTCTGGTCCTCTATTGCTATTTTATGGATACATATGTACATTGGGTACATAGTATAAAAGTAGCTTTTTGCATCTGTCTGTCTGTATATCCGCTAACTACTCCTAAACCACGCAACAGATTTCAATGCGGTTTTCACTATCAGTTAGAGAATTTTTCTCGGAAGGTTTATGTGTGTAACAAAACCTAACAAAATATAATATAGAATATTTAGCAATAATGTCGCCAAAAACATACGTACTAGGTACTAGAGAATTGTCGCTAGTGAATCTATACATAGTTACATACATAGTCTTAGCTTTTCTAGTCTTATAAATTCAAGTTAAAAAGTTTGTGTGTAAGATTTGATCCCACAAATTTTTAATTCCAATCAACTTTAAATTAATTTAAAAAAAACCCGTGGGTCATCTCTAAACTACTCGTAATCTAAAAGAAAAAGAAAGTAGCTACCCCTCCAATTCGTTCCTAATCTAAAACAACAATCCGGTTTAAAATCCGAACGCACCCATTAACCGTCCCTTTAGAGCTGTCAAGTTGACAGTTGACGCTCCCGCCATTTTCACATTTTCAACGCGCCATTTTCTCAAAAATGGCGCTTACTTCTGTACCATAGAGTTTAGTTTTGTTTCTTTTGTGAGTGGCCAGATGCAACCCCTAAAATATTTTACACGTCATTAAAAGAGATGTGGCGAGGGACGCTCCGGGGTCAAATACCGTGAAAAACGGGAAAATAATATATTTGCTTCGGGATAATGTTGTCTGTGGGTTAAGGATACCTTTAGGCCCTTTGGCGTGTGCCTTTGTAATAAAAATACTGTGTCGGAATTGAAAGACGCGGCTGTCACTTCAAAGACTAATTTTTGATACCTTTTGCAAGATGGCGACAGGTGTTAGTGTATTTACTCTTTTTAATGGGATTAAATTGAGTGCAGGTCGTTCCTCTAATTGTAAACGCCGAGTTTTGTAATTGTAGATAATAATTGATTGAATCAAAAGATTTTTTGATAGATTCAAGTCATAATATTGAAGATTTGGAAAAAATATGTCTTTACAAAAGTGATAAATAGTTTTTGATACAGTTTCGCTAATAACAATAACTATGACAAGGTACTAAAGAGGTTGTTTTCTTTATCGCCTTTCTTGAACCACTTAGTAATTATTTGGAACTTTCCATAACACAAAGGCATTTATTAATTTAAATAAATAATTAACAAAATATATTTTAACACAATGTTCCATAACTTTAGCTTGTAAAAAAAATCATAAAGTTATTTAAGATATAAATCAGTAACCGCAAAATTTCTTTCGTAGGTATAGCCATTTTCTACGTATTACTTTTTTTGGTATTCATGTTATTCCACTACAAATTTATGATCTAGCGGCTTGATTATTCAGTGTTAATTAAAATAATAATTAAGTTCGCCATAAAAATATGTGTTAATTAGTTAATTAAATATTTCCATAATATACCGCGATTTTTAATTTTATAGCTCTTTAGTTATTTCGACTATAATATATCTAGCTTGACGCATTTGACTCATTTACCTAGTCTGCAGATTTGCATTTCAAATTTTTATCCCATTTTCACTTTATGGTACAAAATGATTGTGTGTATGTATTAAGGTAGACAAGCTCCTCGTGAACTGCAGTCTATCACGATAAAAAAGTATCCTATGACAGTCTAAGTTACTCCCTAAAACATCATAGCTATCTGCGAGTGAAAGTCCCGTCAAAATCGGTGCAGCTGTTTCAGAAATTAGTTGGAACAAACGTAGACAGAACTACGCGCGATCATGTTGTCAATTATATTCTTATTACTAATTGATTGAATTGGAGCAAGTTCATTACAATCCCAAGCTTGTATTAGATGATCAATTTCTTAAGACTCTGTTACCAAAAACTTAGTTAATTACGTGTTAAATTAACTCTCTCACACACATACAAGTCTTTTCATACAAATACAAATCTTTTTAATACTGTCCGACTTCTGATGTAATCAAATAGAAACCGCTTCCGAACAAGCTTCGAATTTCGAACACTATCGAACGATCTAACCGCCTTTCAAAATCAACGATAGCACGTAACGAGAGAGATCCAACACGAATACACCATTAGCAGCCATAGACAAGCGCGACCATAAACAAGATGCAGTAGCTCTATCGAAAATCAAAGATAAAATCGTTGCTATTAAAAAAAAGCCCGCTATGTCACGAGGATTAGCTCTCCGCCGCTCCATTGTCGACGATGACAATTGAAATACATCTATCCCTGTCTAACCCACGTCCGGCTGCATAATGAAGAACGAGACAGATGTCTATTTTCACTTTTCCAAATGTGACAGTTCTGTATGAAATGTTTGTTTGGAATAGGTACGACAATAGGGCCAGTTTCAAATGGATTTTGTATTATTTTTATTTTTTTAATCCGTAAGCGAGATCGTGTATCGAATACGCTTGTTATTTTTACGTTTGTTGCCTGCGCTTGGGGTAACGTGTTACCACGACACAAATATTGTTTTAAAGATGTTACAGGCTTGCATAGAAAAGCTTTCAATACCGAGTTCTATTTGATTTAACACTACATTTAGTTGGTTGTTATTCTAGAATCATTCTCAAGCGATACGTAATCAGTATAGTCAACGACAAAAGTAGCTCAACATTAACCTTTGACCACATCATCATTTAAGATCAGGTGTGTTTTGTTGTGGTCAGAGCGCTACCTTCTAACATGTAAAATAACCCAAGCCATACTGATCTAAAACGCATTTAGGAAATCTAGTATGATTAGTTACTTTTGTTGCTGGCGGTACTTGAGCACAGATATGACGCTGTCAGTTCATATAAATACGTCACTTAAACCACAGTACAAAAAGAACAGTAGGTTAGCTAAGGCCACTCGACGAGTTAATTGCCTACTCTTGCGGTGACGCATAGGCGGCGCGTTCCGTACTGAGTGCATGGCCGCGGCCCCGGCCGCCTCCTTTCGTTTACGTGATTGTGTGCGTGAAAAGTGCGTGCGTACACGGTGCCGCTCCTCACGCACACATTCAAACCGGCGACGGCCGATTTATATGAAGCTGAACTACTACTCCTTTACTATGCTTAAACGCTACTCAAGCGTTGATCAACACTTGAGCGTCAATCTAGAGTACCAGACTTAGTGTAATATTTTAATTTGGAAAAAAAAGACTTCGAGGGTGGTAGCTGCCAGGCGAGCACTTTGCCCTATCACCAAGCTATGGTTTCATCACAATGTTTTCCTTCACCGAAAGCTCAAGCACATTGTAGGATCGAACCCACGACCCACGGAACGTAAGCCGACGTCTCTACCACTGAGCCATCATCGCTTGAAGTTTAAGTATCATGCGAATGAAACGTTTAAAATTTTTAACCAGTCTCTCCTGACAGTCAGAGAGATAACGTGGTCGATGATGGAGCATGCCTGCCTAAAAGATATCTATTAACTCTCGACTTGAAGGCTCCCAAATTATACTTATCAGAAGAAAGAACGCTAGCAGGGTGTTCCAATCCTTCGCCGTTCACTAAAAAGCTTAGATTTTGACACCATATCATATAGATCATCATCATCATCATCAGCCGGAAGAAGTCCACTGCTGAGTCCACTCCCACTTTGAACGCCACCATGAACAGCTAGCCCAGCACCTATCGGTGTGTTTCAGTAGCCTCACTTGAGAGCCAGTTCCAGGTTTAGCGTGACGCCATCTTCGACCACATAAAGTGACTTGTGGTCGCTACCCTGTAAGAAACCAAAAAAATATATATATTAGCCATGTGCATCCATCGGCTCCCTGCGACTCTTCAATGTCGTCGGTACACCTAGTGGGGGGGCCTACCTACAGAACGTGTTCCGGTTCGTGGTCGCCACTCGAGAACCTTTCTTCCTCATGCTTATCGGTTCGTCGAGCGATGTGGCCTGCCCATTGCCTCATCAACTTGCAAATTCTGAGAGCTACATCGAGTATATCTGTCGGAATTACAGTATCATTATCAGTCTATTACGTTCCCACTGTTGGGACTCTGGCCTTTACTCAGAGAAAGAATATGAACGGTAATCTACCACGCTGGCCCAGTCCGTGTTGGTAGATGTCGCATACCCTTGAATGTTGTAGTTCTCAGACATGCCGGTTTCCTCGCGATGTTTTTCTTCACTGTTTTTGAGCGATTGTAAATCCACACATAACTTTTTAAGTCATAGGTACCGTTACCGCTCGGCCACCATCGCTCGCCATCAGAATTACAATATGTCTACCGTAAATTAAGTTGTAATCAGAGACACTGGTAATCCCGAACAATAACCGTTCCGAAATCAAAAAGTAAAAGAGAGTATCTTATCTATGGTACTGAACAAAAGCGCGCGTTTCACGCGGAGACACGCAGTCTGTCTTCAACCATTCATTAGACAACATCTAGACAAAATACATTCTAACACGCGTCTAAAACATTAATCACGGAATTTCCTCTCTAAATAGAGATGTAACCTTTTTTAATGTAATTTAGCTTGAAAAATGGTTGTGTAGTTAATAATTTTTAATTTGTATAGGATTACAAGGATTAGTGTGTAACCTACATACGGATACGGTGCGCTTGTCTGTCTGTTTGTACATGAGTAATGGTGGTTGGATTCTTAGAGCTCGATTTCTTTGTAAGACTCACTGGTTGTCTTAACTATTTCTTTCACTATTGACTGTGCTCGACCATTTTAGGAGATAAAAAAACTGGTTTCACTTAAAGGTTGACCTTTATCTTTCACACTGGCTGTGCCCCGTGGTTTTCCTCGCATGGAGATTGCGCAGGATTAGTGTTGGTTTCTATCAGAAAATGGACTATCAAAATCGGATCAGCACTGATGAAGATTAACTAATTATAATCAGTTTGCACGTAGAATATCACGGACCCGACTAAACAAAGATATGTAATTATAAAGCCTACACAATCACATGCAACATCGTGAAGAAACCGGCATGCCAAAGAACTGCAACATTCAAGGGCAACGACATCTACCAACCTGCACTGGGCCAGCGTGGGAAATTACAGCCCATACTCTCTCTGAGAGAAGGCCAGAGTCCCAGCAGTGGGAACGTGAAAGGCTGATGATAATGATGATGATGAATCACATGCATAGCTCTGACCCCTAACTAGGATTTCCTAAATCTAGGGTATCAGATACTACGCGGATCGGGGATCCACAACACCCAGCCACAGAACAAATATTTCAGTTTTTTTTCTTACATGGCTCAAATATTTGTACTGTAGCGGGAATTGAACCCGCGACATCACGCTTCGCAGTCGGCTATTTGCCCATTGCGCCACATCGGTCATCAAAAAAGGCAATACATATGATTTTTATAAACTGGTATGTCGGAATTCAAATATTTCATATTCTTGAAATGAAACAAGTTTGATGTTTATAAATTGTAACCTATTTTATTAATTGCGAAATAATAATAAAGTTTATAACTATATTTTGAGTAAAAAGGCCAAGTATTTTTATATTTATTTTGTAATTTGATTCAGCAAGGTCAAGTTTTACGAGCTTACGTCGTAAACTATGTGTGAAATACTTATTTAACTATATTGTAGGTATACTATCTGCGCCACGCGGTTTCACCCGCGTCTTACCTTCATCCCGCAGGAACCCGGGGCAGAAAGTAGCCTATGTGTTAATCCAGGGTATAAGCTATCTCCATTCCAAATTTCATTCAGATCCATTCAGTAGTTTTTGCGTGAAAGTTTGTGAGTATGGATGTTTGTTACTCTTTCACGCAAAAACTACTGAACGGATTTGAGTGAAAGTCGGTATGAAGATAGCTTATACCCTGGATAACACATTTATAAGCTACTTTTATCCCAGTTCCTATTAGATTTCTAACGGGAAAAGCGCGAGTGTAACCGCGTGTCGCAGCTATATGCAGTTGTAAAGAAAAAAAATTGTTTTTTTATTACAATTTAACGCGTCGTCGGATTTCTTAACGCAGCGGGATTCCTAAACTTCAACGTTTCGGCTTGACTTTTTAATGCCGGTCCGTAATACAGAGGCACAATGTGAAATTAGCATAATGTGATGAATCAACGCGATTTATGCTCACAACATTGACATAAAATATGTAAGCTAGTTCGACGGTAAATAGTGAAGGGGCTTGTCCATATCGATATATAAATTTCTTGCTGTAACCGTCTCCGCACACGCTGTCGTAACGTAAACGTATCATATAACGCGCGTAGTACGAGAGCAACGTGTGGTCAACGACAAAAGTCGCTAAACAATGACAGATGTTCCTTTTGCCTTCATCGTCCTAAACACCAACCTTCGACCAAATCATGACTTAACATCAGGTGTGTCGTGTTGTGGTCAAACGCTACCTTGTGAATTGTAAAAAAAATACAAACGTTACTAATCTAACACGCGCTGACTGCACGAGAGCAATGTGAGCACGTATGGTCAACGACAAAAGTAGCTGAACAATAACAAACTTTCCGAATAACAAAGGTTTTTATTAAATTGACATCTCTTTTTCACCACCGGTTTATTCGTAATTGCTTTTCTTGTTTCCAAATACCGATTGTTGTATCAGAAGATAATCCTTACAAGCTTCACCCATTACAAGTATCTGTAATAAAAAAAAAGAATAAAATGAAACAGATAAATCCACGATAGATTAGTAACGCAAATAAATTTCTAAACACCTAAACCTTTTCATGGCACACACTTTGACAGATGATAAAATTTATTTTAATGCGATTAAATTAGTAAATATCATATATCCATCAAAATAAAGTCTGACCATAAACAATTTCATTACACCTAATGGCTTGAGCTAGTCGTAAACAAGCAAGTGTATTTCCAAAACCTACTTCTTCTATAATCTATAGTAGGAGTCGTAAAATTTTCTCTTTTATTTCCTGAATTACAATTTTTAATTTTATATAGTAACCTTTTTTATTTTTTACTATCGCTATAAAATTTAATCGTAATATCGATATTTTTGATTTGATTTTCTGAGACCAATGTCGCATCACTAGTGAATCGTAGCTAGCGCAGTTAATTTTACATTTTGTGATAATATATTCTATAACTTTCACAGATAAAGTTATATTTCTTTTGAATAGTTAATCATTTTCTTTGTTAAAATGAGTTGTTAGACTTGTTAGTTTCTTAAACTAATTAAAAAAACCTAATGAAGAGTTCAGTTTATAATGAATTATTGATATGTGGAGTATGATAGTTGAATCACGGAAAAGCCAGGGTTCATTGAACTTGGCAGAAAAGTTATTTTTAAACAAGTAATGACAACCTTATAGCTACTAATTGCACCATAAGATAAGAAATCATTTCAGTTGTTGGATATTGTCTCTTTTATCATCATCGTTAATGTTTCCTTCGCCGTTTTGAGCGATAGTAAATCCACACATAACTTATTAAGTCATAGGTGCTAGGCCGAGAGTATTTGAACGCGAGATCGCGACGCTTGCTATAATTAGAGCCTTAAATAATGCAATACCAAACCAGCGGGCTTACCGCGGATCACTAAACGACATAAACTTTATCGTAAACTCTTATAATTTGACACAATTGGTACCGCCGAACTATCACGTGGTCCATCGACTAGCCATTTCCATTATGGCTACATTGAATGAACAAAAAGGTACGTAGTTTGAGCAAAAATAAACAATAGACGATAAATTTCGTACCGCGGAAACACTTTTACATTTCAAAACGATGGTAAAAGTCAACGGTGAAAAAGGTGAGTCTCGGGTAACGTTTTACACCATATTTCCGCCAAATTTGCTTGTGTTACAACACTTGCATTTTTAAACTCGTGATATCTTTCGAATTAAATGTCCGAATTGAATAAATCAAAAAGTCATAATAAGGTATTGAAACAGTCTTGAATATGAAGTAATTTATTTTGTTAGGGATTAATACCAAGATACAATTTATTTTTTGAAAATATTATATTACTATTATACACCAGGAGATAGTGTAGCTTTTCCCAACAGTCAAAGAATTTCTCAAATCGGTCCACTAGTTTCGGAGCCTATTAATGAAAACAAACCAACAAATAATCTGATTTTTCTTATAGATATATAATTATTCTTGTTTAACGTCATTTGTTTTCTGTCTGTCTTATTACGAAAATAGTGTTGTCAAACTATCTATAGTAAAACTATCGATAGTTTTCATCTGAATAAGCCACACTATCGAAAGGCCTATAAATACTACCGATAGCTCAAAATGAGGCAATAGTACCTATCGAGTGAGTACAATACTATCGATAGTGTTGTTGCTCGCGAAGAATAAACTATGGATAGTATACCTACTGCTCGTAAATAAAAAAACTATCGATAGTATCGATTATTTTAGTCTATCGATACTATCGATAGTTTACACTTCGCGAGCAACAACAATATCGATACTATCGATAGTATTGTACTCACTTGTAGTATTGCTTCGTTTTGAGCTATTGATAGGATCGATAACATCGATTGTATCGATACTATCGACAGTGTTTCGATACTATCGACAGTGTTTCGATTGGTTGGCTATCGATAATTAATAAATAAATAAATAAATATCGGGCGACCATTGAACACAAATTGATTAATCATCGATAGTCTACTAGCGATCGGCAACACTAGTTGAAAAACATTTGACATTTCGTTGGTTCAATTAACCATTACAATACGATGCCTCATCCCGGTACCAATTTTTATACTGGCGTAAATGACAATTGTAAATGTAAACGAAAATAAAACCATTACGATCGGGCAACCGCGGTCGGCCTGCAGTTCTACAAATAAACATAAATAATATTGAACAGCATCGCACCAGGGTTACCATTCCGAAATTTGTAAATTCGAAATACGTATATTTTTAACTTGGAAACAATCACATTCAAACGCCAAAAATAAAACTAGAGGTGACAGTTTTTGAGATTGTAGTGCATGGTCTTTCTCCTATTCAATCAATTAGTAATTTTAGACAAACGGTCACCCTACTCGGATCAAGACACATTCATTTTAATTATAATTTATATATAATTTAATTATTTATTATATCTGTAGTTTCATTTATAGTCGCCACTGTTCAAAGTTGCCCGTTTTATAGCGCCAATTTAAACAGTTCTACTTAAATCATGTTTAATTAAATTAACTGTAATAAAGCACCAGTTCGGGCCGTTACCATAAAATTGGTGTGTCAGTGTGTCGTGGTAGAGGCAAATTAAAATTTGATTGCTAAAGCAATCTGCTACAACACTTCAAACTTCCAAAATATTTATTTAAGTAAGATACAACATAACAATATACGTAACACTTTAAAGCGTCAAACTTTAAACTAGCTACGCCTGTTCCAACCTCCTTACGCCGGCAAAAGAACAGGCAAGAAACGCCTGGTGAATTTTGTCGGCGCGATCACATTGTCAATTTTATTCTTATTACTAATTGATTGGATTGCAGCAAGTTCACTACAATTTAACTCGAATAACTCGAATTGTAGTGAACTTGCTTCAATCCAATAATTTTGGATTTAGGCAGCACGAGCCACCTTGACAAGTTAGCGGTAGTAAACTTTAACGATTACGAAAACTTTTACAGTTTTCGGAACTTGTACTAGAGGTACATATGCATATCTACATGCATCCTACGACCGATGGGGAAGAAAGGTTCTCGAGTGGCGACCACGAACCGGAAGACGCTCTGTAGGTAGGCCCCCCACTAGGTGGACCAACGACATTGTAAGAGTCGCAGGGAGCCGATGGATGGCTCATAGCCGTTCATGGTGTCGTTCAAAGGGGGAGGCCTATGTTCAGCAGTGGACTTCTTCCGGCTGATGATGATGATCCTACTGACCCACTTTTAATTTTATCTTATCTCCTTGTCCCCAGGAGTGAATCCTCGGAAGCAGCGGCGAGAACGGACCACGTTCACGAGAGCTCAGCTGGATGTACTGGAGGCGCTCTTCGGGAAGACCAGGTACCCTGACATCTTCATGAGGGAGGAGGTGGCGCTGAAGATCAACCTGCCCGAGTCGAGAGTACAGGTTTGTTACCGAATTGCTATCTAGAGGAAGACTTCTCAAAGTAAAGCTTCGCACGAAAGAAAATTTAAAAACAAGCAACTTTGCAAGCAAAAAAACCGACTTCAAAGGTTTTCTCATGAATGTCATTGTCAGAACTGGACCAAAATGGGACGGCGCACGGGAAGCACCAGCTTCCAAATATAAAAAGAATCATCAAAATCGGTTCAGCCAGTCGAAAGTTCTGAGGTAACAAACATAAAAAAACATATAGTCGAATAGAGAACCTCCTCCTTTTTTGAAGTCAGTTAAAAACCCGGCAAAGTGCGAGTAGGACTCGCTCACGAAGGGTTCCGTACCATCCTGCTTAATACTATAAACGTGAAAGTTTGTAAGCATGGATGTGTGGATGTTTGTTATACTCTTTCACACGTAAAACTAACGTAATTTTTTTTAGATATAGATAGCTTACACCCTGGATGCCTACGTCATAACATCTACCTGCATGCCAAATTTCAGCCCGATCCGTCCAGTGGTTTGGGCTGTGCGTTGATAGATCACTATGTCAGTCAGTCACCTTTGAGTTATATATATGACGGGTGGCCGGGCCCAGTGCTGTTTTAGCAAGACTGACGTCAGCAATGCTGACGTCACCATCATCGTCATCATCAGGGTGGTGCGTGATAGGTGGTTACAGAAAAACGAAGTAGATAGTTTTCGAACTATTTATTCAGCAATAAGTAGTCTAGGTACTTGGCACAGCAGAGTTCGGGAGGTCCGATCGCTACGACGGCTCAAGCCAGACTGACTAGAGCTCTGCCGAGCGGTCGTATTTATACCAAAACTGGCCTCGCACAAGCAATGTTTACAAACTTCGTAAAAATTGCCTGTGATCGTTCCAGCTGAGGTTTTAACCTCTAACAATCATTCTAAAATTAGTTAACTCATTGACAATCGGTTATTATTATTATTATTAAAATCACAATAACGGCTTTGCGCCGATACGGCCATTCTGACAGGCGGTGCGCGCTCTGCACCAGCCTGGTAGTGTTCTCGTGGAAAACCTCGTGGAAAACCTCGTGGAAAACGCTCGTGGAAAAACCTCGTGGAAAACGCTCGTGGAAAAACCTCGTGGAAAAACCTCGTGGAAAACCTGGTGGAAAAACCTCGTGGAAAACCTCGTGGAAAACCTCGTGGAAAACCTCGTGGAAAACCTCGTGGAAAACCTCGTGGAAAACCTCGTGGAAAACCTCGTGGAAAACCTCGTGGAAAACCTCGTGGAAAACTTCGTGGAAAACCTCGTGGATACTGAAACAACGAAATATGGTTCTTCTGAGTTTGGTATCTGTAAGCAACCGGTGTTGCTTTTAGGTAAGGTCAGAAGCATAACGCATTGCATGTTAATGCACGCATAGTGCGCTTTGAATGGAAATATGGGAACACGTGGATACCTCGTGGAAACCTCGTGGATACCTCGTGGAAACCTCGTGGATACCTCGTGGAAACCTCGTGGATACCTCGTGGATACCTCGTGGAAACCTCGTGGAATGTTAGTTTTAGCATAGTGCGTTAGGATAGGAATGTTAAATCTCGTAGAATGTTAGTTTAGCATAGTGCGTTGGGATAGGAATGTTAAATCGTAGGTTCTCGTGGATTCTCGTGGATTCTCGTGGATTCTCGTGGATTCTCGTGGATTCTCGTGGATTCTCGTGGATTCTCGTGGGTTATCGTAGATTCTCGTAGATAAGTGTTATTATAGGAAACGGGATAACTTAATGGGGTTTTAAGGTAATGAAAGGATCTCACCCGTTTTGGTTACACAAGTTGGACTGCTCGTGGTGTAAAAAGCACGAGTTTGACTGGTGTAGCAGCGGGGTATTTGGGAGCCGGTGTAGATAAGTCACATTCTGCCGATACGGTCCCATGGTCACCTGGGTGAGCGGCACGATGAAGCTGAACGCCGAACTCTCTTAACAAGATACCTGCAATTAGAATTAGATAGTGAATTTCAGATTTAAGGAAGTCTGATTACGCGGCGTGTTTTTGATGAGTATGTAATCTCGTTGGCAGGGATGGATGTAGATTGAAACACTGTCTATCCAAGTCAGCAGGACCTTGTGCCATTTTTAGTTGCATGTGTAGGGTAAGCGCTTCCATCTCAATAGCATAGTTGGCAATGTCCACTAGATTCGGCAATTCCGGTGGAAGACAGTACTGTCGTCCAGCAATAAGTGTGAACGGGGCAACTCCAGTAACACGGAGAGTTGTGCAGTACATCCTAAGTTGCAGTTCTTCAAGTGTGGAGCGGTACTGTTTGGTTTCATAATTTTTGATCAAAACCAAACGTTGCAATATTTCCGCTTGCTCAGCCGATTCCTGGTGCCATAGCGTGAATATTGTTTTTGAGGTGGTCACGGTATTTCATTCATTAATTCACACAGAAACTCTTCTTCCATCAACGAATATTTAAGTTGGTGTTTCAAGTAGATGCACGGTTCGTTTCAACGCAGTCAATACACCGCGCGGGCCCCTATTAGTAACGTAGTAGAATAACGCGCACTTTGTGAAGGCCACAATGTGATGATGACGCATCGGTGGACACACATATATCACGTCCCTTCAAAGGCTACATGCCTTCATCCGGATATCAAAGTCATCGAGCTTCCATGTTTCAATGGCCTCACGAACACCAACATTGGTATTCGGATCACATGATGGCAGGTAAACATCCTTGATTACACTCGCGACTCTTTGGGTTAAGCACACAAGCGTTCTGACATCTTCTGCATCATTTCCATGAGGAATTGTGGTGGTACCCCTGCCGTAGATGGGCTGGGCATGTATTAACAGCATATGCTGCTGTTCTGGAACGTTGGCTTGTCGTGGTACAGTATCCAACGAAGGGTCCGGCACAGCCAGTGACGTTTTTGGCTGGGAGCATACAGCACTGGTTTGTTCCAGTAGATCATGTGATGAACGAGCTGATGAGGAGGTGTCCTGGATTGGATTCCGTTCCAATCCCACTTCTGATGACGGGTGGCCGGGCCCAGTGCTGTTTTAGCAAGACTGACGTCAGCAATGCTGACGTCACCATCATCGTCATCATCAGGGTGGTGCGTGATAGGTGGTTACAGAAAAACGAAGTAGATAGTTTTCGAACTATTTATTCAGCAATAAGTAGTCTAGGTACTTGGCACAGCAGAGTTCGGGAGGTCCGATCGCTACGACGGCTCAAGCCAGACTGACTAGAGCTCTGCCGAGCGGTCGTATTTATACCAAAACTGGCCTCGCACAAGCAATGTTTACAAACTTCGTAAAAATTGCCTGTGATCGTTCCAGCTGAGGTTTTAACCTCTAACAATCATTCTAAAATTAGTTAACTCATTGACAATCGGTTATTATTATTATTATTAAAATCACAATAACGGCTTTGCGCCGATATATATTATATTATATATACATATGTATAATATAGATAGCGTAAGTATGTATTAGTAGGTATATACCTAAGTTTAAGTATACATAACAAATTACTCCAAATAGCTTACAACTAAAATTTGCATATTCAAAAACTATTAAGGTAAGTAGGTACCTAGCTACCTACTTACGTTCGATCTATTAATTATATTAAATTTTTATTCATATTTCCTGCATTATTTATCCAGCGAAGCATCAAATCTGTTAAATCAATTACTTATCTCAAGCTCTCAGATCAAATCCGGTAGTAACTAACTTTCAATTAACTGTTGATACCGCGTCGTCACAATTTAAATTATAATCCGTCTTCGAAAACCACCCAAACGCAAGCCCATTAGAATAAAACTCGATAAAACTTGATAAAACTTGAAAGAGATCCGTCATCGGCGACAGTTGACGCCTGACTGACTTTTGATTCGTTCAAACGTCCAATTTGAACTACAAGGATGGTGCATTAGCGCGCCCAATCGAATTATGCGTTCCAATTTTCGAATTTGAAAATGGAATTATTCCATTGTTTTGTGCCAACATCGCGCTTAAGACGGGGGTTAACAGGACGTTCCAAATTTGATCGTGGAATTTAAAACGTGTTCTATCATAACAACTGATTTAGAGTAGGTTTAAGCTACTCAGGACTTTTTTGACGGCAATGGAACTGTCAACATGAAAATTTGTTTTTTTTCCTAAGCAAAACACAAGCTACTTGTGTAAGATACTTTTTTATTGCGATAAACTGTAGCCTACGCAGGTGAAACCGCGGGGCGCAGCTAGTCATCAATATTTATTGTAGATATCTTATACTTACACTGGCTAAACACACTAATCGTGTGATGCCATAAAAAAAAAACTAAACGCTGTGTACATATTATTATTCTGCCAATTAGCGTCAAATAGAATCCGATAGTGCCCTCTATCAGCTTCCATCAGATTTATAATAATTGAGAGGGTTGTTTTGTAGTGCGTCATTAGTGGGAGTTTTTGAACGTTTGATATTATTTTCAGTTTTAGATGATCTACCCTTAGATTGTATTAAATTGGCTAAGAGATAAAAAAAACGAACGGTAATTAGAACAGAACATGTTTATTTGCATTGATATTACTAGGCACAAATAGATCAGAACCGATTTAGACGCTCTAAATTTCGGTAGGGCGCGCTGAAAAAAGAAATGTTTGGAAGGAATAGTAGATTGTATGATAAGAGAGCAAAGTAATCATATTTTTACGGCGAGGGCGCTTTTTTGAATCCAGAACGAAGTGAGGGATTCTAGAGTAGAATCCTGAACGTAGAGATTCAAAGTACGTCGCCCGAGGGAAAAATATTTTTGTTCTCGAGTCATACACTCTACTTTTCATTTCCTTCTATGAGAAAATAAATAAGGGTTCATTGATTACATGAATGTGAAAAAGTCAATGACAATATTATTTTTAGTAACCGCGCCTCCCCGCTCCGTACAGCCTACACTTACAGCCAGCAATTTATATAATTTGCATTCGATTTCTTTGGCGCTGAACACTAAGATGTTTCAAATTCAAAAAGAGCGCGGCAAAAAAAAAAAATTAAAAAAAATAATAATAAAAAAAAAAGAAAAAAAATAGAAATAAAGATAACTGCGCTGCACTTATAAAGTGGAACAAAAACTCATTACTGCCCGCTAAAAGTTTCTTATAAAAAACACCACCATTGGGTAAGACGAACCAAGTCGTCCTTTTCGAATAGATGGAATGAAAACGAAACTTTTATAGTTTTGTGAACTATCAAAACCTGTACCTACTAAGATTACCAATACAAGTAAGAGCAACAATCCTAAAACATTACCACAGATACTCAAACTCAAAACAGCGTAAACATTCGCCAAGGGCGCATCTGTCGCCTACACAACACCCGTTCATTCATTCATTCATTCTTTTTACACAGTTATTAGCGTTCGTCACAATGGCGGGGGCCCTAATCCGCAATAGGTATGGGCGAGCACGGTAACGGGCGAGTTTGATACTTTGGAGACTGATTTTGATACTTTTGCTTTGACGTGTAGTTTTTGTACTTAATGGTAGACTGTAGATCTTTAAAGCTGCAATAATCTATATAATTACTAGTTGCACCCCGCGGTTTCACTCGCGTCTTCCCGTTATCCCGCAGGAACCTTTTCTGGTATGAAAAGTTAAGCCTATGTGTTAATCCAGGGTATAAGCTATCTCCATTCCAAATTTCATTCAGATCCGTTCAGAGCGTGAAAGAGTAACAAACATCCATTCATCCATCCATACTCACAAACTTTCACGTTTTTAATACCCGGTAAATGTATTCAGCTAGTTTAAAAAATTAAAGCAGTAGCCTAGCATGAAAGGAATCATTTGTTTCATAAAGTTACTACAGACTTAATTCCGACAAAACACGGAATACATTTCCAAAAATCTAATTTTTTTACCATTCGCGACTGACTTCCCGATTACTGGCAACCCTCGCTGTACACTCACCAATAAATCACACATAAGTCGAAGCACAAACATGAAGCGAGAACGCGTTGTGATTGAACTGCACACACTGTTGTGGAGGCACACAGTCCAAACACAGTGTGTGCTCAGAGGGTGGGTAGAGCTTGTAATTTGTTGGCAAATTACTGCGGTCTGGGGTAGCTAAGCATTGTAGTAGTAACCTTTGGAAGATATAGTTATCTATAAACAAATAGTACATGTATGTATAATAACAAAAAATTGGTTGTCTGTAAAGTCGGTTTACTGACGATAGTTGAACGTGACAACGTCGATTGGCCGATTGTGCTTCTTTGTCGCTCGTTCCGCGCTCTCGCTTGCACTTCAAGCCTTACATGGAACGCCTCAGAGCGAGGTAACGCCGCTGAGCGAGGTAACGCCGCATGAGTCATGTTTTTTCGTGCGTGCAGCCGGCTCTATCGAATTATAAGACGTTGTCACGTCAAAATTTAAAAACCCCCTAAATCTTGGACCGATTTTCATCAAACGTAGCTAAAAACACTCCCCGTAAATCACCTTTCATACAAAAAAAAACTAAATGGAAATCGCTTCACTTGTTCGCGAGCTACGGTGCCACAGACAGACAGACAGACACGTCAAACTTACACCACTCTTTTTGCGTCGGGGGATGAATCTTTATTTATTTCCCTTGGTCATGTCATCACGCGTGAACAATTTCGCCAATTCTTATTTTGTTTTGTTCGTTGAAATCTAAGGAAGGATTTGAGTGAAATTTGGAATAGAGATAGCTTATACCCTATATTAACACATAAGCTACTATAATCTTTTACATTTTTTATCAAAAGGTTCCTGCGGGATTACGGAAAGACACGGGTGAAACCGCGTGCCGCAGCTAATGTCGGTATAAAAAAAACAGATTTGTGATGCAATGATTTTAGCTGCAGTAACAGTATTTGTAGATCAATCTATATTTTCGTTGGATTTTCTTTAATTCACTTAGATTTTACATAAGAAGTCTAAAATTACTGATGTCTGCCGACACAATAAATGCTAATCTAGAATCTCAAATAACCTTAAATATTTCACCACCAGGTCTGGTTCAAGAACCGAAGAGCGAAATGCCGGCAGCAGCTCCAGCAGCAGACCAACAGCCAGATCTCCAAATCCTCATCATCATCCAAAACTAGCGTATCATCCAGTAGCAACATCAAAAACTCATCCACCTCGTCAACTTCAAAGGTCTCCAGCTCAAAGTCCTTGACGAGCTCCTCCAACAGTTTGACGACGCAAAACAGCTCGAGTATAACCACTACATCCCCTAATTTGCCTATTACCCCTACGACATCTGTGAGTCCTCCAATCAACGTCATTTGCAAGAAGGAGTCAGCTTCGTCCAATTATGACAACTCGCCGATCAACAAAAACCTGTCAGTCTCCCACTATTCCAACGAATCGTTACGGCTTACTGGAAAAGAGTCATCTCCTGACGTTTCCAACATCCATGGCTATGGAGTGACTCCGAAGCAGGAACTTTACAGCAGTCCAAAAAGACTTGATTACTCTTCCAAGCATGACTACTCCGACAAGTCATTTGGGAGCAACTTGGTTAAGGATCAGTACAGCTCAAGGTTGACTGGGAACTTGACTCCTTTGGGTTCCAACTCCTCAATCATGACCACTCCTTCCCCCCCTATTACCCCCCAGAGTCTGAACGGTCCAGGGAACGTGTACCACCCGGACAGTTACAACAGCTTCCACTGGCCCGGCAGTTCGGACTATATCAGAAGTTACTCTACGTCTCACCATCATCAAGGATATGGGCAAAGCGCTTATAACTCTCCGTATTATCCGAGTCAGGTAAGTTTTCTTTACTTCCAACTTTTATTATAAGAAGATACAGATAAAAAATTATTAAAAATAAAATTAACAATAAATCATACACAAAAAATTTGGTAACTCCAGCAGACGGTAAGGTGCCCAAAATGCTGGCAGCATTGCCTCGTTTGACCAAAATATGAGCCAGTATTTTGGTCACCCGTCGCGTCAAATAGAAGCTTTGCCAAGTCCCTAAATATTTCGTGGCTGCCTGGCCCCCATGGACCCAAAGTTTCTACCCCAAACGGCATAAACATGTACCCTCTATCGAGCGGAGCATATTTATGCCGTTTGAGGGTTTCAGCTTTTGTCGCTGCGCCACCAGCCCGGATGCTGGTTTCTTCCAACATGTATTTCTTCAAACTTTATTAGGGTTCTGTACCGCAAAAAGAAAGCCTTTTAGGACCACTTTGTTGTCTGTCTGTCTGTCAAGATCCTTTTTTTCAAGAACCCGTTGAGATATCAAGTTGAAATTTAAATCAAATACTCAACTTTACAGTCTCTTGCAGCTGTGAAAATATCAAACTTGTAAGTCAACGCGGTCAAAATATATGACCGTTTATGTCGCTTATTTTGCGATTTCACAAGGGAATCAAAATCTATAGGATACTTTCCGTTGACCTAGAGTCATGCGTTAACCTTTTAATAACGATAAAAAGTTTACGGGAAGGGCTTCCAGACGCCTTTCCTTAACTTTGCGGCCCAAATGCCAATATTCCTCCATATTTGGTGCCAACACGATAAAAACAGGCCTGCTTTGCATGCGACGAAACGAAAGGATAAATGTGAAACCTATTTCCTCAACACTACAAACTTGTTTAGAGTAAGGACACTTATTAGTAGAACCGTTTTAAGCGCCATCCTTTCATCGTGGAAATACCACCGATACGCACGAGCAGGTTTGCGTCAACTTTTTGGGTTAGAACTGCAAAAGAGTGGAATGCCCTGCCTTGGTCGGTGATTCCCGAAAGATACAACCCGGGGGTGTTCAAGTTAAGAGTGAATAGGTATTTACTGGGCAAGCGTGCTACACCTTCGACCACATCGTCGCTTTCCATCGGGTGAGATCGTGGTCAAACGCTAGCCTAGTTAGTTGTAAAAAAAAAATGTACGGATCCCTCGGTGCACGAGTCAAAATCACACTTGGCTGGTTTTTTGATTTTGTTTTTGTTAATATGGTAAAATATATTTTGATCTTGACAAACAAGTTTTAACTATTTTGATGGGTTGCCTTGTATATTAAAATAGTTCGCCAAAGACTCAATATTTCAAAAACGGCATCATATTTAACATTTTTTAAATTTGTTATTTATTGATTAACCATAAATAGCATCTATTTAGCACCCGGATGCAATATAGTAGCGTCAATAAGAGTCGTAAATATCACAATTTACATCAATCAGCAACATTTCTACGATACTTAAAATAAGATTATGACCTGTTGATGTTATTATAACTTAAGGTAATGATTATTGCGACGACGAGGTAGCCGAGTTGATAGTGTCCCTGCCTGCGAAGCTAACGGTCCAGGGTTCGAATCCCGGTATGGGCAAATGTATGTGTGATGAGCACGAATATTTGTACCTGAGTCTTGGATATTACTATCTATATAAGTATTTATTTCTCTATATAAGTATGTATATCGTTGTCTAGTACCCATAACACAAGTTTCGAGCGTAATTTGGGGCTAGGTAAATTTGTGTGTGCAATTGTCCCCGATATTTATTTATTAATTTATTTTATTGCTTATACGGAAAACCGTGGGTAGATCGATTATTGGAACCGGCTGATAATCCAGTTATGACTTACCTAACGGTTTCAGTTTTTTTTTTGTTTCATCATAATAATCTGCATTAACCAGTACCATTTTATTAACTGAAGATTTTTACTTCGTACGGTCAACCTCAGAAGTCGCTGAGCATACTATACTTTTCAATTTTTAAAAGTAGGTATATCCAACATCAAAAATGGCCATTCTGGTAAACATTCGGAATATAGGTCGTGATTAGCAACTTTTGTCGCTGACTGTTCGTCGTTTTAAATCCCTAACTTACAGAGAAATTTGGTCAGAAAGCTGTAGCTCGCATTTCGTAACAGTACTTTTTCCAAGGTAGCGTCTGACCACAAGTCACCTGAAGTTAAGTGACGATGTGGTCGAAGGTGGCGCCACGCTACGCCTGCATTAAGAACTGGCTCTCAAATGAGGCTGCCCGAACACACCGATATTAATCTTACACGAATAAATAAAATTAAAATGTTTGTTTGTAATTTCAAATTATCACTAAATGCATATGAAAGTATAAATGGTACATACTTACAAAAAAAATTGTTATGTCTGTCCGTTTTTTCTGGTTATACATATATCTCTGAAATGGCTGGACAAATTATGACTAGAGTTTCACTCTCTCGCACTCGGATGGGCCTAGGATACTTTTTATCGCGATAAACTGTAGATCACGCGGGTGAAACCGCGGGGAACAGGTAGTTCGCAATAAAACAGATACTAAACCAGCAAATCTATTCCAGATGGAATACTTCAACGGGTCATCAGTAAACCAGTCCCACGGCAGCCACGGGCACAACTTGACAGCCAATGGCAACCAGCTCTACAACCAGGTGTCCTTCGGGAACCCCTCGCCGCCGGCCGCTTGGCCCTCCCACCACAACATCCTGTCGTCAGGCCCCGAGTCTCCAGAGAACCAATCCCAGAACTCCCCCCACTTATCCATGCTGCAAGCGTCGCAGATCACGAACTTTTCAAACTCGGGTAACAGCTACTTCGCACCCGAGAAATATGGGATCAATATGGTTTAGTAATTTGTTTGTATCTAGTCGTTTTGTAGTGTAAATATTGTATAGTGCTAGGTTTTAGCGAGTTTGTCGGTTTTGAACGGTTTTGTTTTTGTTATATAGTAACACTGAGGTTCCGCCATTGTTTTTTTTCCGTTTTTGCAGCTTGAAATCGGTATAACATTATAAAGTTATTGTATAGAAGAAAAATGTGCGCCGTAAAAGTGTTCTGTGTAAAATTTAAACGTTTTCTGAAACAATTTTAGTAGAAACATTGTAAAACGAACGATTCTTTGTAATTCTTATTGGAAATACATTAGTTTGATCACAATGTTTTAGCAACAAATGAACTTTCAATAAGAATTACTGAACTCACTCCGTACTTTGCAATTCTTTCAAATGTTTCAAAAGTTTTTGCTCCTAGTGAAAATCATTTATTCCTTGCCACAAAACTGCTGTATTTATTTGAAAGTTTTGTAAAATACGACGTAAGTACGCGTCAATTAACGTAACTAAACACAAAACCGATAAACCCTCTTCCACTCTAGCAAACGTACTTGATTTGTTTGTTTGTAAATTCTGTTTCGAGCTGAACTTAATTTCGTATTTTGAGACGAATCTTCGTAAAACTAAACTTTTTATTTTGTCTACGTAGAAAATTATACCTTTTTGAAAAGGTATTTCTAACAGCTTATGTCAACACTTAAAAATAAAAGTGTCTGGAAAGTGTTCATAATTTTACATAGAAGAAAGGTGTTGACATATTGAAGTCATGTATAGAAACTTTTACGTAGATGAAATAGAATATTTATTTCTAATTCACTTTTCTTACAAATACGAGCAGGAGCTTAGCTCGAAACGGAATATTTTCCCAACTCAATTTTACGTTCAAAACTTTAAACAAATTTCGACGAAGGGTTATCAACGAAAAACCAAGCAAGGCCTAAACGTGTATCGAAAAAGCAAAATCATTGCCATAAAATTAATTAATTATGTAATATAAAAAACCCCACAAATTTTAATAAAGAATATGTATAAAGATTTCTTTCGTATTTGCTTTCTATAAATACCTATGTAAAAATACCTGAATCATATCAATTAAAAAAAATCTAGGCTATTTTAGTGAATTCGCTAAATTATCAAGTAAATGTAGTTTCTGTGTAAATAAATAAATTTAAGGATTTAATTTTGTATATGTGTGTACTGCGGATGTAAAATGTGATTTATTATTGTTTAGATTAAGAAATGATGTATTTTTTCTTATTTTCCTTTTTTTTCTTCACTAGACCAGTGACACAAACTTGCCATTGAGAGACGTAGTTTTATTTTAATTATTTCCGAAATAGATTTTTCTATTTCATCACAGTTTCATTTTTTATTATATTTTCATATACAATTTTGAATGTTTGAAACAATGAGTTTTGTATAAAAACTCTGCGTTTCTATTGGAATGCAATATTAACAAATGCAATAAATAATTGTGAGTTTATTAAGCTTTAGTCATGTATTATTCTTTTGAAAATTATTATGTGTAATTTTCATAAGGAGACTTTATCAATAGTTTTTGCAGCCTAACGTTTGTTTCAAAAATGGTTTAGTCCTTTTAGTTGACAAGAAAAAATACTGAATTTGTAATTACATTAAAATGTGTTGCTATGTAAAAAATAAAAATTTGGCTTTTTGCGTAATATGCAGTTGCAACAAACGAAACGCAACTGACAACCAGTGACAGTTGTCATTTTGACAAGAGCTCCTATTGGTTCCTACAATTGCATCGCATTTTTAATAAATAGGTACAGGTTTATTTTTAATTTTAACAAATCGCAAAGAGATTATTAGTTAATTTATATTTTTATTTTGCAAATCGTAGTATTTAATGTAATGATATTTGTAATTTATAGTAAATATTAAGCTTGGACATAGCTAAGTTAATGTTAGTATTAAGTGCAGTTCTGTATCGCGTTCGGTAAAGAGTCAGTGTATTTTTTTTAAGTTAAGTTGTATCGATTAACTGATAGCTATTGAAATATTGAATCCGAATATATGCATATAAAATACATTTCCAGTGTTTTATTTATTAATTTGCAAACGCACTTCGTGCCGTTTAAATCCAAATTGAGATGAGCCCAAACATAATTATCTATAGGGGTAACACATAGGTTAAAGAGCAATGTTTCCAGTAAAATCAAGAGATTTTACACTTAGGGCTGGTTTTAAAAACGTTCGTAGCTTAAATGTCATACCAAATTTCGGTAAATTTGATCGTATTGTTACGGATGTTTACAAAACCGGCCCTTAATATCTCTTCTCTGGGCCAGCGTGGTAGATTACGGCCCATACTCTCTCTCTGAGAGAAGGCCAGGGTCTCAGCAGTGGGAACTTGAAAGGCTGAAAGGCTGATGATGAACCAACTAACTTTGAATGTAAGTAGTTAAAAATTCTGAGTTGTAGAAACTAATCTGATAGGTGCTTGGCGAATTATTCTTAACTCTGCTGGCGAGCACTAAAAATTCCGTACCACCAAGATTTGGTTTCATCACGATGTTTTCCTTCAACGAAATCTCAAGCTCAATGTTTCGATCCAACTACCTACGGGTCCCAAATCGAACTTCTCTACCACTGAGCCATCTTCGCTTCAAACATACTGTTTAGTTGACTGACAAAAAAATAGGTGATCCCACGCAATTTTTTTAAAATTATGTAAGTAGGTACAGTCAGCAACAAAAGTAGCTGATCATACTAAATTTCACAAATACGTAAGTATTAGATCAGTAATGTTAGTTTCTCCCTTACAACTTACAAGGTTGTGATTGACCACACAACACACATGATGTTTAGTGATAATAAAGAAATAAAAACAAATAAATCTAAACTAATAACTAATATACATTATTAAAAGAAGTCCCTTTAGGCAAGGTACCGAAGATACTGGCAGCGTTCCCCCTTTGGATGGCTAGACTAATTCTTTGTCCGAGGTAGCTGCCAGCTCTTCGGTCTCCGGTGATGTCGACAGTGATAATTCGGTCGAAGGTTAGTGTTTGAGATCATACAGTGAATCGGAAAATTTGTTTTTGTTCAGCGACTTCTGTCGTTGACTGTACATAGGTAAGTAGTAATAAAATAAGCATTTGAGCCCAGTCTTACCTGGTTAGATTTCTATTAGGTACCAACAAAAAATTTACAGTAACACAACCATCATCATCATCAGCCTTTTTCACGTTCCCACTGCTGGGACTCTGGCCTTCTCTCAGAGAGAGAGTATGGGCCGTTATCTACCACGCGGGCCCAGTGCGGGTTGGTAGATGTCGCATGCCCTTGATTGTTGCAGTTCTTGGACATGTTTTCTCACGATGTTTTCCTTCACCGTTTTTGAGCGATGGCAATTCAGCACATAACTTATTAAGTCAAGGTGCGCCCGAGAGGATTCGAACTCGGTGTCGGCGTCTTGTGAGTCGCACGCGTTACCGTTCGGCCACCATCGCTTGTAAGATAATAATTGAGATAAATTACTAAGAACTAAATTATACATACATACATACATGGCCTTAGACGTCTATGACAGACGATTCAAACCGTGTCAGTGGGGTTTGAAGAACACTTTTGTTGGTGGCTATACAGACCAATACGAGAACGGGAGGCTCGTCCACACTTAGTGCAGATGTGACTATCATTTGTTGGATTGGAGTCGCTGACGAGCCGCCTCGCTCTCTCTTCAGCAAGCTTGTCAAACCAGAAAGAACTAAATTATATAGGTACAAGAACGCACGGAATTACGTCATCCGTACATGGTGGAAATTTCCCCAATCCGTCCAAAACGTTTCGCTTCCACATTTATAACGGGAACGGCGAAGGAGTGGAACACCTTGCCGGCGTCTTTGTTTCCCGATAAGTATAACTTGGGAGCCTTCAAGTCAAGAGTGAAAAGGTATCTTCTAGGCAAGCATACTCCATCATCCACATCGTCATCACTTACCATCAGATGAGACTGTGGTCAAATGCTTGCCTATCTCTTATAAAAAAAGACAACAAAACATTTACTACATTCAAGGGCATACGACATCTACCAACCCGCACTGGGCCCGCGTGGTAGATTACGGCCCATACTCTCTCTGTGAGAGAAGGCCAGAGTCCCAGCAGTGGGAACGTAATAGGCTGATGATGATGAAGCATCTACAAATAACAAGCCTGATTTAAATCGCTGCCTGCAGGTAGAATGCCCAAAAGACTAGCGAAGCGACATTACCTGGCTGGCACATGCGTCAACTCGTGAACGGGTGCTGCTTGTAGGGTAAGCAAACAAGAGAAATCTTATTAGTAAAGCTAATTAAAAAATATCGCACCATTAGATGACATAAAAAGCTTAGGATTTTAGTGAACTTGCTCCAATTCGATCAATTCGTAGTAAGAATAACGTTGTCAATGTGATCGCGCCAAAAAAATTACCTGCCTGGTGTTTCTCGCCTGTTATTTTGCCGGCGTAAGAAGGTTGGAACAGGCGTAGCTACATAGTTTTAGGTTTGGCGTTTTAAAGTGATCACAATGTATCCTATTGAATAAGGTACAATTGAATTTTGAATTGTTTTGAATTTTACCTCTATGGCCACTTTATTCTTTGTCGTCGTATATTTTCCAGCGGGTGTCACGGTGTCACACACAGGTCGCGCATGTCACGCCGTTGTAGGACGTCCGTCGTGTCGTGACTCGTGTCCCGCCCGGGCTTCAGTCGACGAACTATCGAATTACCCCGGGCGAGGATATTGTTAGACAAGTTGGTTGTTTTTAAATTACTTATATTTTTTTTAGGTTTAATGAACTGGCTGAATGCATGGACCGTGTCAATCCTGAAAAAGCAAATTGCTATTTTGGTGTTTTTGGCGGGAATTGAATTGTCAACGTCATGGAAATTTTATTTTTATTCCCAATAAGTACTTGTGTTTCTTCGGGTGATAAATTTAAAATGCGTATGTAATGTTGGTTGAATAAATTATTACTTATCTATCATATTAACTAACCAATTACTTAGACAAACTTTTAAGTTTGACGTTTTGAAGCGATTACTTTTTTATGTGCGGCTTTGTACAGTTTGTGCATTAGACCAATGTAAAGGAAATTATCATTTTAATTTGTCGGCTTTGTTATAAATTAAATTGTAAATGTAAATTTTCTCAAAAAATGACCCGCTGAGCCTTTTGTTTTGCCGGTGTAAAGAGATCGCGGAACATGCGTTTTAGTGATCACGTCATGCTATATGATCCAATGAAAAACTCTTTTTTTTTTACTTTGACTCTGAAATGCTCTAGAACACCTTTTTTTGCCTAGAGCCTAAGATTTCAACAGATAATACAACCAATAGATAACCATTGCATTTACCCAACCAAACGTAACCGAGCAAAAAAGCAGTGCGTATCAAAAACTAGCGCTCTTAAAAACTGTTTAGACGTCCCTCAGCACACCGCCACATCTATAACAACGCAAACTTTACTTGTCGTATATTCACTGGAAAATGTATTTTTATTTTACTCTGGCAACCCCAAAACCTCTAACCCACTCATCAATACCAAACCATATTCAACTCTATCTCTTAGTATATACAATTCAAAATCCCTCGCAAGAGTATCAGACTTGCTACGTTTTGTTTGGCAAAGCGTAGTGGTTACCTAGTTCGCAGCTGTATATAGAGATGTGTTGGCCTCTCGCTCGCTCGCGTGTGGATCGCCGATGGTGTTGTCTCGCTCTGGTGCGGAGATAAGCCGCTTATCTTCGGCCCGCACGCCGCGCCTGCCGCCCTGACGGCTGCTGCGCGTAACTTGGCCTATTCTGAGTAACACTGAAAATATTCAAATATTCAATGTTTGAATTTTTATTTGTTCGAATATTGTGCAAATACGATTTTGTGTTGATCTTACTGTTTCAGGTTCCAAAGATTCTGCCGTTTCTGGTGTACAAATGTTATTGCTATACACGGAGAAAAAAGACCTTCCGAATACCGTTTTCCTGCTGAGTCAAAAGGGAATTGTGATTCAGAAGGAAAACTAAGGTAAAATAAGGAAGGAATCGGTCTTGGAAGGTAAGGCTCAGAAGGAAAGTTAGATTTTTTTCTCAGTGTATTTTCCTTTCTCCCTCTCTTCCTATATTTTTATCTATCTTTGCAATGACTCTACGCTCTGTAGATACTAAAATTTCTTCCAAAAATTGTTTTTTTTCGTATTGCGATGATGAGGCCCAGGCCCAAAGATCTCTTCTCAAAAGGAGGGGTATTTGAGTCACACAATCCGATACCAATATTATATATACGAAAGTAAAATTATATCTGACAGTTTGTTTGTTACCTTTTCTATGTTAGTTGGAGACCGGGGAAGGACATAGGATACTTTAAAATGTGACCCATGCGGACGAAGCCGTGGAGAACAGCTAGTAAATTAAAGCGAAAACATCGTGTGTCGATAAAAAAACGAATAAACGAATAAATATTGCAAAAATATACCTACGAAACAAAAGACATCAACGCGTGACCAACATTATTCCAACTGAGCAAGATATAATATGCAAAAACAACGATGGAATTTTCCTTAACTGTATTGTCTGATCTTTCAAGTCTTCAAAACGATGTGTCCCAGAAAATGGGTTCCAAAGACTGCAAAAAATAGGGGGGGAAGTAATTCCTACGCTACACACCTCTACACTAAACTAGACACTTACCATCAGCAAAAGGCTTTATTTTTACATCTTTTGACCACAAGTCACCTGATGCTTATTAAGTAAAGATAGGTATGCAATGGTCGAAGCTGGCGCCACGCTGCGCCTGAACTGGGAACTGGCACACTAAAAAAACACCAGCATGTAAGTATTTTTTATATAAAAAATACCAGCTAGCCAGACTTTTAATGTTGCGCCACGATTTAATAGAGTGGCTGTATAAATAGTTCGCCACCTAGATTTTCATGACTACCTGATGACCAAACATTTTCGTCTTTGATATTTTCCTTCACAGTTTTCAAGGCAAAGGCAAATACGTTCCTGCTAGTTGACAATTGCAGAATACCTCCCCCGATATATATTACAAGAAGCGGCCACTCTCACTGCCTCCCTCTATACCTATATTTACGATGTCATACATATACACACTGCCTACTGGAAGCTATACTTATAAATGTCATATTTACTCTTGAGTCTGGTACTGAAAATGACTTAAAATCTCTTCTGCACAGTCTACCTAATGGTACAAGAAGATGAGGAGCAATCATCGTCATCATCAGCCTGTATCAGTCCACTGCTGGACATAGGCCTCTCCCGCGGTACGTCACTGAGCCCGGTCTTCGTCTCTTCTCATCCAACTACTGGCAGCCACTCGGCGCAAGTCGTCGCTCCACCTAGTCGCAGGGCGTCCTACACTACGTTTGCCAAGTCGCTGTCTCCACTCAAGAACACGTCTACCCCAACGGTTGTCGGTTCTGCGGCTTATATGAACAACCTTCAGCTTGCTCATTCTGTGAGCTGATAATGCTTGCCTAAAAAATGGTAATACAGTGAAACCTGGTTAAGTGAGACTTCAAGGGACCTGCAAATTTGTCTCACTTATAGAGGTATTCCACTTACCCAGTGTCTCAGATATCCAGGTATAAATAAATATCTGTCTCATTTACAGAGGGTTCCATTAATAGTAGGGCATTTTCAAGTCCTCAAGTTAAGAATCTATCGCTTATCGTTGTGCGCCTACCGGCAGCCCTACTTGAGAGCCAGTTCCCTATCCAGGTGTAGCAGTAGTGAGATTATAATTCACTCGAAAGATTCCGTGTCGGATTCGACGTCACCTACGCTTCACGAAAACGTTTTCCGAGTGCAAATAGGCGACAGAAACTTCTCCGTGATTGAACAGCTGGTTTGTCAAATTAAATGTCAGTTTCCGAATTCAGATTAATGAATCGCGTCTGAAAAATCCTCGCGGAAACTTTTCCGTCGGAAGAGCTTCCGAGTGAATTAGAATTGCACTGCAGATCGTCAAACGCTACATTTCAAGACGATGCTGATTGCATTCAAATGCCATCACCATAGAGTAAGACAAGCAAAGGGCCTGCCACAGATTATCAAATAAACTTTCCGCTAATAACCAACAAATTACAACTATCAATTTACAACCCCCAGATGTACAGGGTGAATGAATAATAAATCCGTGCCACAGACAATAGGGGCATTAGGAACCATAGACAAGTTCTCGAGGGGAGAACACGTCAACTCTATTATTTATGGATTCTTAAACACGTAAGAGCTATCGTATGGCTCGGTGGAAGGGGAGGGACGGGCTGGCGCAAACTAGAAACCACACGGCGTATGTGAATCTCAAATCCACCCATTCCTAAGATCCTATCTAATATTATAAACGTGAAAGTTCGTGATGGATGCATGGATGTTTGTTACTCTTTCACGCAAAAACTACAAAACGGATTAGAGTGAAATTTGGAATGGAGATAGCTTATACCCTGGACTAAAACATAGGCTACTTTTTATCCCGGAAAAATGGTCCTGCGGGAAGACGTAGGTGAAACCGCGGGGTGTAGCTAGTATACATAAAAAGTGAAATCTTATTGGTAGATTAAGCTTATTTTTAAACTAGTTGCCCCGCGGTTTCACCCGCGTCTTCCCGTCAACCCGCAGGGCCCTTATTCAGGGATAAAAAAGTAGCCTATGTGTTAATCCAGGGTATAAGCTATCTCCATTTCAAATTTCATTCAGATCCGTTTAGTAGTTTTTGCGTGATAGAGTAACATCCATCCATCCATCCATCCATCCATCCATCCATCCATACTCACAAACTTCCACGTTTATAATATTAGTAGGAAGTAGTGTCTGAAGGTTCTCGAGTGGCGACCACGAACCGGAACACGTTCTGTAGGTAGGCCCCCCACTAGGTGGACCGACGACATTGTAAGAGTCGCAGGGAGCCGATGGATGCAAATGGCTAATAGCCGTTCATGGTGGTCTTCAAAGAGGGAGGCCTATGTCCAGCAGTGGACTTCTTCCAGCTGATAATGATGATGATGAGTATCTGAAGATTAACCGCTTCACCACGTCGCTTCTCTTCTGAGTTACTCTGAACAAATAAATCGGACATTTGGCGAAAGGAAGTGTTTTTTATGCCCCGTTGCACGTCGAGGGGGGTTTATTAGGTTTTTTTTTTATGTCCTCTAGGGTTTGGGGTTGGCCATTCATACAAACCTCATTTCAACTGGACATCATGGCGGCTTGAAAATTTAAAACAAATAGGAAAGAAAAAAAGGAGACATATATATTTTGCTTCTTACAGGGTTGGTTTTTGAACAACCTGATGTTGACGATGTACACATACCACGCTTTCATCATCAGCCTTTCACGTTCCCACTGCTGGGACTCTGGCCTTCTCTCAGAGAGAGAGCATGGGCCGTAATCTACCACGCTGGCCCAGTGCGGGTTGGTAGATGTCGCATGCCCTTGAATGTTGCAGTTCTTGGACATGCCGGTTTCCTCACGATGTTTTTCCTTCACCGTTTCGAGCGATGGCAAATCCGCACATAACTTATCAAGTCAAAGGTGCGGGGACGAGAGGATTCGAACTCGGTGTCGGCGTCTTGTAAGTCACACTCGTTACCGTTCGGCCACCATCGCTACATACCACGCTTTAAATTTTAGATAATATTTTTATTAGGTATTGTTAATTTACAAGAATAGAGAGAATCTACCAGCGTAATCCGTAATCTACCACGCTGGCCCAGTGCGGGTTGGTAGATGTCGCTTGCCCTTGAATGTTGCAGTTCTTGGACATGCCGGTTTCCTCACGATGTTTTCCTTCACTGTTTTGAATGATTGCAAATCCACGCATTTAACTGTTAAGTCATATTTGCGTGAGCAAGATGGGATTTGAACTCGGGATCAGTGGCTTGTAAGGCGCACGTTACCAATCCCGAGTCTAAAAGTATATATAAAAGTGACTTACAGACAATTCGCCACCTCATCAAACTCAGATGTATTTAACAAACCGCGTAAGTAAGGAATTTCAAAAGAAGGTTAATACAAAAACGAAAAAATTGATGACATAAAAAGCAATTGCGTACCGTTTAGAAGAAAAGGAATAGATCAAAGGGGGACTCGATATTCGGGAGGCAGCGTAATAATCTACACGCATAAAGTTGTACATTGTAGCGTGTCTGTTACTCTGTACGTCATTTCTATAGTACACTCGTCTTTTCTTTTTTTTAGGGGCCGGTTTTTTACATAAACGTCCGAAAGTTAAATATCACATATCGGTAAATATGATCTTATTGTCTTTTAGCATGGTAAATGAAATTTACCAAAATTTGGTATGACATTTAGCTGACGGGCGTTTTTAAAACAAACAGGCCCTATTTGCCGCCAAAAAAGTCCAGTACACTGAAATCTGGAGTACCCACACCAAGGAGGTTGCCGCCTACTTAAAATGTAGCCTCTTTGGCCCATGCCAGACTTCGGAGTAAGGAGTTTTTCATGAAAAATTTATTTTTATTTCCTAAAACTTGTGTTTCTTCGTGTGATATTGGTGGGTTATTAACGTTATGTGGTCGTTAATGTGTAAAAGTGATTTTTTTAGATGCTCCTTCTAAAGTCCGTTTACATAAAGTTTATGTAAACAGCACTATCCTCCTTGAGCAGACATGTTACATATAGGTATCATCTCACCATAATCTTTTGCATAGCGGTTGCTAAATACACAAACCGTATAGAGCGAAAAATAAAATAAGAACTCTTTGGTCGTTCCACAATTCACAGCCAAAACCGCGAGCGGTAAGCTGGCTTGAACATAATTCAGTACACGGGCGCGGGTAACGGGCGCTAAATTGAATCTTGTCGGTTTGCAAGTTCGCGCGCAGCGGGGCTCCTTTTGATTTAGGAAATTGAATTTCTTATAATATTGCGGAAACAATGAATCAAATCTCGTTGGAACTTTTGGGTTAGATCAAAGAGGTTGGAGTCTTGGAGTCTACCTTACCTATGGAAACCTCTTTGGGCTTGGAACAGGCCAAACTTTTTAGTCACCTCGGTATTAAACTCCTTGTAGATTTATTTTTGTCTTTTAACTCCAGTGTTGTATTTATTTGTTCTGTGACTTATGTTTTAGCAAACGCACGACGACGTGCGACGTTATAGAACAGTTTTATGACTTCGTATTTGACTAAAATGTTTACAATAAATTAAAATCGACTCTATCGCAATACACAAAGTAATTCATAGTGCTTAATTTTAAATAAATTAGCAATCTTTATAAAATAATAAGATTCGTGTAAAAAGATAGTCTTCTCAGAAAAGATATTACAAATCTTTCCTTTTTTCATCATAAATCTCCACAAAATACTGCCCTTGTACCCAGAAAATTATTATTGAGATCGCCCCATAGATCGTCCATTTCAATTCCAATATGATAGCAAATTCAGAGATTTAATTTAAATCGAAGCTAAATTGTTTTATGCTTACACAGATCCAACCGAAGTTAAAAGGGAGCGCAAATTGAAAAGTCGAGTTACGAATAATCGAGTAATCGGCATACGTACAGTACAGTGCCTGGCTTTGGATTTGGCACGTCGGGAAAGTCGGAAGCATGAGGTTCCTATTCGGGCAACATCGGCTACCTTCGACTTTGTGTAGCATTCTCTCTTATCTTACCTTATCTTTATTTTTATTAGACTAGCTGTAACTCCGCAGCATTACCTGCGTGAAAAAGAAAAAAGAGCTGTGATATTGCCAAAAATGTTGATGAAACTTTTTCATACAAAAATACACACCCATTTCACCCTTAGGGGGGAAATTACGCTAAATCCTTTCTTAGTACGCATTCACGCTGCGTTACGAAAAGAAAATATCCTTCTTATTTCATATTTCTGGGACGAGGTCTAGACTATCCCTTGATATGTCACTCAGTTTTATATATTATATAATAATGACGCCCACACAATCACATACATTATAGCATTTGCTCTGACCCCTTCAAAAGGACTCTTCGTATTTAGGATCGGGGGTCCTCAGCAACCAGACACGTAACAAATATGTAGTTGCGTTTTTTCACTTATGGGTTACCTAACAACCGAACCAAGGTAACCGACATAGCCTGTAGGATCAGCAAGCTGAAGTGCCAATGGGCTGGAAATATTAGCCGAAGAACCGATAATCGTTGGGGCAAACGTGTTCTTGAGTGGAGACCGCGTCTCGGCAAACGTAGTGTAGGACGCCCTCCGGCTAGGTGGAGCGACGACATACGCAAAATGGCTGGCAGCGGTTGGATGAGAGAAGCCGAAGATTGGGCTCGATGGCGTGCTTCGGGAGAGGCCTATGTCCAGCAGTGGACTGAAACGGGCTGATTATGATGATGATGAATACCTTACATAGTGAATAGGTACTCCAAGTACCCTACTAATAGTCCACCAAGATATGTATGGATATCTCACGATGTTTCCCAAATTTACACTCATTCAATAATGCCGTTTGGGGTAGAAACTTTGGGTCCATAAACTTTGGAGCCAGGCAGTCACGAAATATTTAGGGACTTGGCAAAGCTTCTATTTGACGCGACGGGTGACCAAAATGCTGGATCTTATTTTGGTTAAAAAAATTAGCATAGCCATTCAACGAGGCAATGCTGCCAGCATTTTGGGCACCTTACCGTCTTCTGGTGGCTAACCAATGTTTTAGTGTACTGCGTTTGATTTATTTTTAATTTTATTATAAATAATTTTTTTATCTTGTATCTTATAATATACCGAATGATAGGTAACTCTTTTTTTGTTATTTCCCGATGTGCCACATAAGTTACATAGCGCGCACAACAGGTACAACTCACGCATCTAGTCGAATAATCGAATATACCTGGTCTACTCGGGTTCGCTCGATAGCAGCTTGCATCAAAGTCATTCTAACGATTTAATTCGTTAAACATAACAAGCGGAAATACGCACCTCATCGCGGAAATGTCATCTACTAATTGTAGAAAAAGTTTGGAAGTAGAACAAAGAGGCTACAGTCTACATACTTGAATAAACCTCCATAGTTGCGTCTAGACTCTTTCGTGATCCCCTAAAAAGAAAAAGAACGTACAAGCGCACAAATGTGCACGGGAAACTCTTGGTCAGTGGAATTTCAGGGTCAACGAAACCCTCCAAAAGTACAAGCATCCCCGATGTTTTCGCCTCGCTTCGGGTGTTTCAGCCGAAGCCAACGATTAGCCAACAATCCTCTTGATTTATTCGATTTTCGAACGACGCCATTTTGGGTCACGTGCTTGGTGCAAATAGCGCGGGAGAAGATGCTACAGATGTTGATACAGGCTGTTTTATTTTTAAATTTTAATTATGTTGGAATTATTTTGTGTTAGAGATATAGGAAAACATTGTAACTCTAAGACTTTACCTTTATGTTTTTTTATTTTCTGTCGTTGTGGTGAAACAACAACGCTTTAGCTAGCTAGCTAGGTATAGGTATATTGGGACATACATAGCCGTATCAATTAAGAAACAATACTGCCATGCACGATAGCTAATGTCTAGGTAAGTGGTACAGACAACAGCAAAAATGGTTGATCACGTAAAACGGGGGTATTTAGTTACTTTCATCTTTGACTGTACAGCTTACAAGGGAGTAAAGAAGTTGTAAGTAGGTACACTTTTTAAATTATATTTTGGAACTTATAAAATATATAATTAATCAAGTTTTAACAATTGTCGAGAAAATCAGCAGAGGTAAATAAATGGTAATTAAAACCTTAAGAAATGTTTTAACTTAGATAAACCGTAACCACGGGCACCTTTTACTACTTATTTGATCCCGCTTCTTCGACAAGCTATCTAATATCCCCATTCCCCACTTAATATACGCAAAAGTCTTACAACGCCCTGCGCGTCCAGTACAACAACGCGTTCAGGGTGCTGATGGGGCTGCCGCGTTACTGTAGCGCATCAGGAATGTTCGCGAGTGCGCGAGTTGACGGCTTCTCAGCGATACTGCGCAAGAAAATCGCGTCTCTGATGTGCAGGGTACGGGGCGGCTCCAACATCTACCTGCAACTCATAGCAGGAAGGGTGGGTCTGGACTGCCCTATCTTGAGGTACTGGATTAATGTGCACATAGGGCACTCCAGATCCACACGACCTCTTTAAGGTATCATTTAATTTTATTTTAATCTATGATTCATTTTAATTTAATTTTTAATTTATCCTAATTTTATTTTAATTTGAATGGTAATTAATTGATTTTAATGTGATTTTATATGTATTTTGTTTTTTAATTAATTAATGAGTTATTGTGTATGGACCAATTTGTCTGAAATAAAATTATTATTATTATTATTATTATTATTAAGTGAGAAAAGGAGATAAAATTGAACGAGTGGAGACAAGGAGCATGCTGTATCCCACTATAAAACCTGACACCGTAATTGGAGCACTCAATTTGCGCGCCACTTCCCGCCGCCGCGTGCCGGCTCGTGCTTGACGCGCGCCTCTATCAACTGTCTATGGCTATCTCTAATCGAGTGTTTTGTCTGTGGTACCCTTTATAAAGAAAACAAAAGCGCGGGAAGCTGCTTTTAGCGGCCAATAACGGTGATTAAAAATTCATAAATGGAAATGAATTATTATCTCTCATAGGGCTTCGTGGCAACAGAAATATTAATCATTCTGCTCAGTGAGAGGGATGATAGTATTTATGGTATGATGATAGCTTTAAATAGTGATTAAAATTGCGGGTGGATTTACAGAAGTAACACTACTTCTCTTAAATATGGCAATTTGCGAAGAATTACTATATCATTAATTCCGAAAATGCACGCAGAAAATCTGCGCAAAGTTCTGTTGACGCAAATCCCCCGACCGGTCCAAAAGAAATAACATTGAAATTAAAAAACTCCATTCCCGAAAAATAAAAAGCGGTATCGTTGGATTAAAGAGGACGCTCCATTGCCGATTATAATTTTCGCTCGTGAAGAATTGGTATAATATTTTTACGGACTATTTTTTTTTCTTGACAAGGTTGATTTTGGAAATCGAAAAACGTTGCAATGTAGCTTCTCGTGCCTTAACAATAAGGTTTACATAATTCGCTACAGATACAGAATAAATAACAGTAGGTATTGGACTCACCGCGTGCCATGAAAGGCAAACGTTTTCTACAACTTTTTTGCAAACTTTTTTATCTGTAAACTTTTTTAGTGATAGCCAATGTTGCCAGCTGTGGGCTGAATGCAGTTTAATTGGGACGTCTTAGATGCAACCCATAAAGAAATTGTAACAAAATGTGGCACAATGAGAGGATTTATCAGTAGGGGCTTTAAATTCTGTATGATACGTGGGCTTCTTTTTATGTTGGAATATGAGACTGTGTGTTTAATATATTGAGTACTGTACTGTAATTTTTATGTACTTACTTCAATTATCATATTTTTGACATCAATGAACCAAAAAACTTAGTACATACGTAACTTCAACATATTTCAGCAAATAAAAATATCAAAAACTGCCCTTTACGTAAAAACAGATTTTGTTTTTACAGGGAAACGAAACTAATTTGTGCCTCATTTTTATTTTCTGAAAACTAGTCTAAGTCTAAACACACTTATAAAGTTGTTAAAGTTGATAAATAATTAATTAGTCAAGATTACATAATGGAAAAATGAAAAGTCACCTAGGATCGATTTTTGAAGCTCGATCTAAATTCAAGTTCGTTCTTTCTTTTATATTTGTGTCAGTTATTAAGTATTTTAAATCTATAAAACAGTAATAAGTTGAAAGAGATTTGTCATAAATTCCAGAGTCGCACATAAAAGTTAGGCATTTCCTGTTCAATCCAAAAACTGATTCATAAGGGAAGCGCATCCGTTTCTTTCTACCAAACACATTAAAACATGTTCCATGCGATTAATCCGTAAAAGAACCTGTAACTAATTTAATTGAAAAAAAACGATCCAAATCCCGATCTATAAATACACAAAGGTCACCTTCCGAACGGCCAGGAAACGTCTACGAAAAAAAGAAAAAGAAAAAAACGGTATAGAAAAAACATAACCTCATAATTCACAATTAAATTCGGCTACTGGTCATGACCGAAAGTATACATAATAAATTTCTTCGTAAAAAGCCCCGACTGAAAAGGGCAGGATACAGACTCAAAAGGCGGGACAGGCTCGGGTGCGGAGAGAAAAAAATAAAAGTTGTTTATGGTCATTTTGCCGCCAACGCTCGGAGAGTTTAATTTTAGAATTTTAAGTTTTTAAAGCGAGGTAGCCGCGATGCGGTGAAGAGTCAGGGCAGGATACATCCAGAAACCTGTATGAAATTATAATACTTATCTTGTTTGTTTGAGTTTGATGTAGTGAGAAATATTTATAGGCATTTTAAATTTTAACTTAAAATAATTATGTATACCATACTAACTTATTTCACAGCACAATGTAAGTAACGCTTGTAGATAACGCTTTTATTGTTTCACCACAACAACAGATATATAAAACAACATTAAAGGAGAAATCTTAGAGCTATATATTGTTACAATGGGCGATCTTATCGCTTAGAGCGATTTCTACCAGACAACCTTTGGATGGACAGAAGTAGTATGAAATAAAATGCGGTCCTATTAAGATCAATCAATTAATAAAACTTTAGCATTGTTTTTCTAGCGAAGTTCTACACAAAACTACAGTCATAATTTTCAAGAACTCAGTGTAGCCACTAGCATTACAGAGCGCTTATAAACCTGTCCCATAGAGACAAAAACTGAAGCCACAAGAACGTGGAAAATTTTAGACGCCACTGCAATTGACATGCGTAGGCGTGGCTTACCATCAAGTGTGCGACACGCTCGTCTCGCCATAAAACCTCTAAACTACTTGAAAATCCTGACACTTCAATCAACCTTTTTAATCCTTCAAGGGCACAAGCTTTTTAGGTTTGATTTAATAAAAAATAAAAAATAAATATAGGTATTCCCCGCGGTTTCACTTGCGTGAGCTACAGTTTATCGCGATAAAAAGTAACCTATCTCCTTCCTCAGGGTTTGAACTAACTCCGTATCTATTTACCAAATTTCATTTTGAGCACAGGGGTAAACTGAAAACCAGCGCTGTGTGCACATGCAAATGTAAACACAGCACAAGCTGAGTTTTACCCCTTTTGCCGTTATATTGTTTGTGTTTTTATTTTTCTATAAAATATATGTGTTTTTTTTAATGGCAATAATAATAATAATAATAATATAATAATGCCCGCACAATCACATACATAGGCTCTGACCCCTAACTAGGTTTCCCTGTATCTAGGGTATCAGAAACTACGAGGATCGGGGATCCACAACACCCAGACACAGAACAAATACTTGCGCTTTTTTTTTCAATGCACAAATATTTGTCCATTTGCGGGAATCGAACCCGCGACCTCACGCTTCACAGTCGGCTATCCGCCCATTGCGCCACATCGGTCGTCAATGTGGCGCAATGGGCGGATAGCCGACTGCAATAAATTGTGTTTTTTATTTTTTTATTTAAATTTCAGTACAGGTTCAGTAGTTTAGGTGTGACAGAAAAACAGACAAACAAACAAACGGAGTTATATTCACATTTATAATATTAAATTATGTAGGGATTGACGTTTTGTTTAGTTTTAAGGCGTCTGTCAGGTTACGATGGGGCTGGAATAAACACCATGTTTAAAAGTCCCTAAAAATCGAAGACTAAAAAAAAACTTACAAGTAAAATGAAATAAACACAGTGTTACAAGTTACAACACTACCTACGCAAACAAAGTGATTGATAGAACAAACTCAAACAAATACACCTGTGCATACAGAATCTTGAAAAAAAAACACATTCATTCATTCAAAAACGGAACTGAATTCTACAGCACAAAGAACGCACCGTAGCATAGACAAATTCCCACGTCTTTTTTTTCTTAACGACCTATTGATGACCACGGTAGCTAAATTTATGACAGCTAGGTGCGAAAAGGTGGTGAATGAACGTTAAACGGACAAGGATGGTGTAGGTATTTTTATAAAAAATAATGTTGTAAAAAACTTTGTTCAAACAGAGTGAAATAAAATTGGTAGCCAGAATGAAAATTAATAATAACCATAAATTTAAAATCAAAAAAAACCCTGACATCTCGGACCGATTTTCATCAAACATAGCTAAAAATGCCTTAACAACCTAACCCACCCTACCTTTATAACCTTTTTCAAAAGTGCTGTCAACTCTTAGTCTCTTACACTGCTGGATCGACATTAACCAAACATAGTTAAGAACCACCGCAAGGAAACATGCTTTCAAATGAAAAAAATGCATCGAAATCGGTCCATGCGTTTGAGAATTACGATGCCACAGACAGACCGACATCGACGTCAAACTTATCATCATCATCATAATCAGCCTTCCACGTTCCCACTGCTGGGACTCTGGCCTTCTCTCAGAGAGAGAGTATGGGCTGTAATCTACCACGCTGGCCCAGTGCGGGTTGGTAGATGTCGCATGCCCTTGAATGTTGCAGTTCTTGGGCATGCCGGTTTCCTCACGATGTTTTCCTTCACCGTTTTGAGCGATGGCAAATCCGCACATAACTTATTAAGTCATAGGTGCGGGGCCGAGAGGATTCGAACTCGGTGTCGGCGTCTTGTAAGTCGCACGCCTAACCGTTCGGCCATCATCGCTCTTGTCTTGCGCGCGTATGTTGTTACATAGCATAATCATGTATGTCGTTAGATATGTAGAATGTGTTGCTTCGCCTTACTGCTATTAGTTTATGCTTAGTCAATGTAACCCACATACCCACAAGAATAAACTTAACTCGGTGAGGATGACAGTCGACCGCTAACAATAAAAATCTCATACCTTGATTTATCTCTAAGTTTGTTGTCCATTTATTCCTCATCATTCCTTGCCTCATCCTGCCTCCTCAGCTGGTTGTAAAATGAACTCTCATCTGCATCGTGTACAAGTAAGAGCTCCAATGCGCCGTTCACCACCTGTAGTTTAAATGATTTATGATATCTCTATAAGACATCACTAAGCTAGCCTATATATTGGTAAAGTGTAGGTATATATGTACACATATATAATATGGTATATAGTCAATATAAATATGAAATGTGATATGTGAAGTGTATAGAGTACGGTTCAATATGGTAAGTATGTCAGAAGCTCACTCTCGTCGGCTTCACCTAACATATACCCTTATGCCCTTTCAGGGGGCCATGGTCAGCGGTCAGTGGCTCGTTCTGGAGCCGTGGTCAATGGCTCGTTCTGGAGCCGTACTCAGCCGCCCTTTCTTCCGGCCTTACGCTAGTACACCTTAGGAGACCGTGGTCAATAGTCAGTGGCTCGTTCTGGAGCCGTACTCAGCCGCCCTTTCTTCCGGCCTTACGCTAGTACACCTTAGGAGACCGTGGTCAGCAGCCCGTTCTGGGGCCTTACGCCGTTACCCTTTACATCACCAACACACTCTAGTTGGTCGGTGGAATTACAATATTATATGCTTACAACGTTAGTCACCAGTTCGAACAGTCACTTCACATCAGGCTCTAGCCTCGCTTACCTTCTACTGGCTGGCATTAGCATGGTCAACGCAGGGTCGTTTGATTGTCATAAGTCAGATCCCTAATCATCTCGTATAGATGGTTGGTGTCATGTTCAAGAAACGCTTGTAAAATGGCGGTATGACTCCGCGCTAGTGCCGGTGTGAATTTAAGCAGATTTGCGTGTGACGTAAGTTAAGTACATATAAAACGTTTTAGTAATATCAATCTTAGGGCTAAAACTTAGCTTGCAAACCGCTGCGGTGTCCTTCTCGACCAGTATTTCACTTTCACACATAAAATTATAACTCGGAGATCTTACTGTCTCGAATGTTACGCGGGAAAAGGATGTGCAATCTATCCTTACCATAGACTATACCGTGGGTCGCGGACCGCGGTGTTGCCAGTTTAGCTTCGCGAGTAGTGTCGCGACAGCTTTAACTTATACTTACCACCCCTCTTTTAGCGTCGGGAGTCAAAATGCATTCAGAACATGCTATTACTTAATCTATGGCTTGATTTGTACAACTTTGGTCATATTAACCATAAGGAAGGAAAGGGTTACATTTTGGAAGGAATCGGTCTTGGAAGGTAAAACTCAGAAGGACAGTCAAGATCTTTTTCTCAGTCATACAATCACAACACAATACGGTCCCCTGAGACAAAAACAAAGGCCACACACGCTCCTCCCGTCTGATCTGACAAAGATTACTTTGACGTTTAGCTTTGATCCCATCTGTAGGCCAACCATGAAACGTAAATCCGAAGTTTCGGGCGGAAATTTCGTGCGTATCGTATCATGAAACACATACGTACCGGATTCGGTCCTGAAGATACCACTTGACGTTTCTTTCGCCCACTACACGCAACGGTGTGAAGACGCCATAATTCTGGTTTTTTTTTAAGTTTTTTGTGTTATTTTTTTTTTGGTAAAATGTCTATTGCTTGAATAAAAAGTTTTTTTTTTAATTTTGTTCTGTTTAGTGCCGGTTTTATAAACGTCCGTAAGATAAACGTCATATCAAATTTCGGTAAATTTGAACTTTTTGTTAAATTTTCCGTACTAAAATTTGAAAATAAGATCAAACGTAACGAAATTTGGTATGAGATTTAACTTAGGGACGTTTATAAAACCGGCACCTAAACTTAGTTACCATAGTTAGTTACTTAACCTAAACCACAGTAAAGTAAGAACAGTAGGTTAGCTAAGGCCGCTCGACAAGTTAATTGCCTACTCTTGCGGTGATGCATAGGCGGCGCGTTCCGTACTGAGTGCATGGCCGCGGCCCCGTCCGCGCCTCCGGCCCCGTTCGTTTATGATTGTGTGCGTGAAAAGTGCGTGCGTACACGGAGCCGCTACTCTCGCACACATTCAAATCGGCGGCGGCTGATTTGTATGAAGCTGAACTACTACTCTTTACTATGCCTAAACTTAGTTTTAAACCTTTGGTAGCATTTTCGGCCCGAAGCTTCAGAGTCACATTTTCATGGTAGAACTGCTGATTATTTAACTACAGTTAATTACACCGTTTTTTTTACAACTAATAGACGATAGCAAGCCTGCAGTGCCCCGTGGTTTTACTCGCGTGGAGACACCGACCTAGAAAAGCCTGCATGCAAAAAAATCAGTGGATGTTTGTTACTCTTTCACGCAAAACTACTGAACGGATCTGAATGAAATTTGGAATGGAGATAGCTTATACCCTGAATTAACACATAGGCTACTTTTTTTATCTCGGATAAAGGTTCTTGCGGGATAACAGGAAGACGCGGGTGACACCGCGGGGTGCAGCTAGTTAGCTTTTTTTAGCATATAGTTTAGTTACGACTTATACTTACTATCATTATTAAATCACATCGCTATTTAAGTTTGATCTGTCACAATTCTCAAGAAGTTTCAACGCCATAATTACCTATACCGCGTAAAAAAAAGCTGTGATAACAAAAGTTGAGCCTACCTACCTGACACGCAACAATGTCTGATAGAAAATTAATAAACCGTATAAAATACTTCTCTTGCCATATCCCACGTGAGGGACAATGTTTAAAAAATAATTGATGGAAAAAATAATAATCCAAGCCCCTTGGGGATTACACGACAAACGCATTTTGGACGTGGCCACACCGAACGGGCTTCCAAATTCAAATTTCAAAAAAAGAACGTCACGGCACCAACGGCGACGCCTACGAAATATTTTCAATAATGTCTATGTTTTGGGTACCGCAACGTTAACGATGGAACTAGATTTCTACACGCACTGCTATTACGGAAATAAGGAAATTATGTTGCTATGTGTTGTCTGTTGTTAGGAAAGATCTTAGCATAGATAAAGATCACGACCTGAACAGATAGTCAAGAAGTTTTTCTAAAGACTCGTGTCGTGATCTTTCCTTTCTTACATTTTCCCGCATAAATATTAGGATAAATAATAAATGACTAACTAATGACAGTTAGTATGTTAACCAAAATGGCAAAAAAACCGCAATAATTCAATTGGTTTGTGGAAAAAAAACTCTAATTGTTTTAGTTTAATTAAATGCATTAGTTTATGTTTATTGATTTAGTTTTGTGAAGTGTTTGTTGGTAGGTACCTGTTGTTTTTTTGCAACAAATAAATATTTATCGTATGTAATATACCTATTCTAACAATTAACTAGTTATTTTAACATGATTTTATTATCTTCACAATACAGTCATGTTACTGTATTAAAAATACGGAACCGTAAACCTACACCGGGCTCCCGCCTGTTTACCCGCTAAAAAATCATCGATTCAAAAATCGACAATGGAAATTTTATGATTTCGAATCAGATGTCAGATGCCACACTGACATTACGACAAGTGTCACCTGCGCGTTAGCAATCACACAGTCACACTGCGTCCAAGGAGGCGAGGTTTATCGTCGATCGATGATTTAGCAATAATTTCACAATGAATGCACTACCTACTGGGAGTTGCGTTGGATTTGATAAGGGTGGACATTATTCTCGACTATTTTCCCACGATGATGTGCCAAGACTATTTTAAGTGTTTGCACTCAGGTTTTGTTTTCTTAATAGAGCTAGAGTCGAAGTAGGTCTTAGATCGAGTTTCAATCGCTTCTACGAGTTTTCCTGAATTGTCGATTTTTTCTGAAGATTGTAGAAATAAAAAATAAAATAAAATAAAAATAAGTAGTTCTACCCAATATATAAGTAAAACATATTATTTATAATATGAATTAACATAAAAATATTTATAATGCGGTAGAATTGTTTTAAAAATATTTTTAGCCAAATTTCAAAGTAAATTAAAAAAAACAATTTGTTATATTAGATACGTAGATTAAGTCAGATACGTAGATTGTTTATTTTATTTCAGCGATAATAAGTAGCTTCGTGAGAGTTTCCAAGAACCTTTCGGTCTCGGTAATTGACGCCATCAGATTTAAAACACTTTACATCAGTTTCCAATTACATTTTTTACACATAAACCGAGTGCTTGTAGAGGCATAGAAATACGATGCAGGTTATTTAATCACGGCCCGTTTAAAAGGATTATTCCAACGCCATGATACACGAGAGCTTTAAAAAAAACAAAAAAAACCCACAATTATTTTCCTTTTTTCGATGTCGCCCGGATTAGCTGCCAGTGTCAAAGTGTTAAATATCGAACACAGTCTAATTTGACAACTGAGACTGGACGAAAATCTTCCAGTGCCATCAGAAAAAAGAACAAATTTGACAATTATGTGTCATATTTCTGTTGTGGTTTGACGTTTTCGGTATGTTGTCGGGTTTGACAGGTCGGGATGGCTTAATGTTGATATTTTCAACAAAAATTATGATTAAATTCGATTAATAAATTGTGTGGGGTACAGACTTGTTCGGAGATTAACTTCATTGGTCTGTAATAATAATATAGGTACCTAAATAAAGTGCAATTAATACTACGTGAGAAAAGAAATAAACTATTTGAACCTATAATTCTTCTTTGTTTTCATTACAAATCAGGTGGCATCAATTAATTAACAATTTCACATACATAATATTATTAATTATTTTTCTTTTGTAACTGTAAATTGCATATTCTTGACTGTAAACTGCATGCCATTAAATTTGATACTAACAGTTCTTGCTAAGACTTTTTCGGGAATTATGTAGGTACTCTGCATTTTGACATGGTATAGGTAAGACCTGCTTCTCAATGTATATAAAGCAAAGTAAATGAATATGAATACAAAGCTTAGTGGTAGAGTTTTTTCATATGCTTTCTAAGTGTTAAGAATCTGTCACCTACCAAGCACATACCCATGTACTCTAACGACCTCATTTGAGAGCTAATTCCCAATCCAGCGACAACAAAATCATGCTACAAAGCCTACAAACAATTTACCTAGAAAAAATCTTTTGCTACATTACACCGAAAAGTTCCTACCGGTCCTATTAAAATCGACAACTTCCGTTTCCGCAGATTTTTTTTTGCAACTATATTTTATCATACTTGAAGATGAAACTTTGGATCGCCACCGAGATCGTCATATAGTTCACTAAAATGAAATCAATATAAGAAAAATGCTTTCGTTACATTAGTAATAATAATATGATAGTTATATAAGCCAATTCTTTTTATGCGTGGAAAATGTGTAATTCCTACACCACTGGCTTATTACAGTGTAAAAAGTACGTAACATTATTACAATACAGTTATAAAAGTAATGTTTCACTTGATAATTTACTCGCTACCTACAATGACTGGCCATTCACAAAACTCTTGCTTTATCTTACTCTACATTACAGTCCACTGAGACCGATACGCGCTAAAACGCACAGTCACGCACAAAAACGGACGCGTAACGCATCGAGCATGCTCCAAATAACAATAAATATTATTGATAAATATCATCTTGTCCACCAACAATGCCATTATTATAGAAAAAAAAAAGAAAAATAAGTAGACACTGAAGTTCAAAGCTTCCATTTGATGTTCGTTATTTGAAATATTTAAAAATAAAATCGTTCTCGATAGACAAGCCGGCGCGGCTTTCGTATTTTGAATTGAAATTGGAGCATTTGACGGTATAGGGTTGACATTTTTAAGTTATACCTATTATGAACACATTAAAATACGTCTGTAATGTTAAAAATATCTGTAAAAAGTTTGTTGATATTTAAATATTTTGTTCTTTTAATGTTAATGTAAAAGATTTGAAAACTAAATTCATTTTTTGATTACAAGTCGATATTATACTAATTACAATCTTTATTGTCAATTTTCGTGTTCTAGGTGAGAATCGGCAAGATAAGGGTTAGACAAATATGTACGTACTTACTTAGACCAAGGCAAGCTTTCAGAAATAAGTCACATAACAAGTAAACTGATAGGATTACAATTATGAAATATGAATCCTCGTACACCGTTGTTTCGTTAATAATAATTATATAAGAAATATCGCAGAGAAGTCAAAAATCAAAATTTTAAATATTTAGCCAACCCTGTTTCTACAGAATGTGTCACAATCACAAAAAGCGCGCACAAAATATTTTGACGTTCGACAACTGTCAAGGCGAACGATCGTTATCTATTCTTCTATTTTAATCAATTGTCGATGCAAATGCAGCAGCGGGCGTTGGGGTTCTAATACAAAATATATTATTGATATCATTTGACATCCTGCCTGACCTCAATGTAACCTAACCTTCCTATTTAGGTACATATATACCTACTTATTTTATGTAAAAATTGTATTTTACTAACGAAATCTAGAGCTACCTTCTTAATAATAAAGAGTTATATAATATAATAATATCTATGGAACTGAACTACAGCAGATCAGGTTTTGAAAATTATTTCACTGCTAGAAAGCTACACTATCCTTAGGCATCACAGACTTTGTTTTCAAAAGGAAAAACAATAGTTTGTATTTACCCATTACATCAACTTCCGCAAGCAGGCGAAGCCGCGGGGCTGGTCGCTAGGTGTTGGTTTCCAGCTCTATAATATTGTTGGCAATTGTTTTTTTTTATTATTCGCGAAATTCTACCATCGACCATTTCTTGTAGCAACTCTAAAAGATGTAAAAAGAAAAAAGTGTTTAAAAAAAACGGTGGGAAGCGGGAAATTAGCTGTCAAAAGTCCAAACCTAACAGTTTTAGGATGTCTTTGCTAGGAATTAAATATTACGCCCTAGTATAGTAGCTAGTAGCCAGTTAGGTGAGTTAGGTAGCAACGTAAGTGAACTCGGAAGCGCCGCGTGCGTCGATCGATAGTAGACGAAGCCCGAGCGAAGGCCGAAGCCCTAGCAGCGCGACACCCACACCGCGGCGGGTGGACACTCGCGTTTGGAACTCTTTTGTTTGCGAGGTAAACTAAATAGAGGTCGTATACATTTTGTTACGTAGACAAGTTGATGCCCTACTTGGTGTTAATGGGCTGATTATACCTAGACCTAACGATAATGCCTTCGCTCGAGTTCTCGGTTCATCGTATAAACATTTTATGCAACGATCTATAATTAGGTAATAGGTACTTATGTATTTCGTACTTACTAGATGTTCCTACCTCGGTAAAATGAAGAAAATGTACCTAATACCGTTTAAATCGAAAAAAAAAACGGTTTTTAAAAGGTTTTTCCTTTTAAACGGATTGGTTTATTTGGTTATACTTAAAGGGAAGAACCCTTTCAATAAATTGTAATAAATAATAAAAAAAATATGATTAAAAACTTAATTTCATGATGATTAAGTAAATGTAATTGATCAAAATTCGTATTAATCTATTAGTGCTAGTAGTATAAAAATGACTTCTAAGATTTGATTACACAGATTAGTTACAAGTCAATCTAATAAAAGTGTTTTAGAAATATATAAACCTCTGCCCCTACTTGGACAGAATTTTGAATTTCAACTGTTCCAAAATATTGCGCGGCAATAGTATACTCTATACTGCGCTCGTCACCCTGAGTTAACAGACGATCAGATAGCTTAATGAAATCTGTAATGTTCTTTGCACACTACTGCCTGTCTACTGAATAATAGGTAAAGTTGTGTGTGGTATACTTCCCAAGGCGGACTCTGTAAAAGAATTGCCTATTCATGATTAAAAATACAGCTGTCGCCATCTAGCCAGACAGTACTTTACTAACTAGAAACAGTTTTCAGTTTACATATAAACTCGCTAGATGGCACTTGAAACCATTATCATTTGTTTTGACCTTCTTATATTTTGAAATGGCTTTAGATAAATACCAAAATATTAATTTCACTCCAAAATAAATTAAATTATTTTACTTTAATTAAAATGTTCAATATAATTATTTTTTTTTTTTTTTTTTTTGTTTTGTTATGGCGTCACACGATTAGTGTATTTGCCAGTGTCAAGTATAAAAGATTTCAAACTCAGAGAGTTGAATCAAGTTTAAATGATGATGGTGATGATGATGATGAGATGATGGTGATGATGATGGGATGAGGATAGTGTTTAAGTAAAGTAGTGGTGCTTTACTTAAACTTTACACGGACTTTTTTGGAGCAACTTGAAAAGTCACTTTCACAACTTTATTTCAATTTCCCACACTCGTACACATTAACGAACACATAATGGTTAATAATCCACCAATATTACACATTATCACTCGAAGAAACACAAGTTTTGGAAATAAAAACAAAATTTTCACGTTGACAATTCGATTGCCGCCAAAAAAAAAAAGCAATAATTATTTTTCAAAACTTGGTAATAAAAGCCGCAGTTAACGGGCAACATTATATCAAAATCAAACATGGCGCGCGTACACAAGATTCCGCAAATTTTACATTTTTTCCTTTATTTCTCGATAGCTGTAAGCTTATTTACTAATGTTGTTGAAAGTGCTAACCGCGACCTAGATGAAGACAATTGGAAAGATGTTCTGGAAGGGGAATGGATGGTCGAATTGTGAGTTTCAATCCATTTTTCATCAGCCGGCATCGCTGTTTTTACGAACGTGTCAGAATTTTTTTTTCTCTAATTACTCGAAATAACACGTAACTGACACCACGTTTGGGCCTTGAAAAGTCTTTAGAACTATAATTGAAATTAGTATGGGTGATAAATGGTTTACGAAGGTTTTTTTACTGCTACAGCCTACACGGTATCGAGGGTTCAATAACCACGACAAGGTCGCTTGAGCTAGGGTCTCGGTCCGTTTTGATAACCGTGACGCATCGCCTATTGTTACTACATTCTCCGAAATGCGAATGAACCGGTACTATTGCAGCCTGGTTTTTAAAATGAGAACCACAACTTACCAGCTTGGTGCATTTTAGTGGTAACCAGGACTGTAGATACGTAAACTACTGCGGTAACTTCAGAATTCAGTATGGGAATACGTAATATAAGTATAAGAATCATTTATTTGCAACAAATTATACAAAATGCAATAAGAAATAACTACTAAAGACGTATTGTTGCAAACTGGCCTCAACTTAGCGTTGTGCTGCTCGTTTGACCAGCGCTGGTCTTCCGTTGAAGCCGCTTTTGATGACGTCACTAGCATGAAGGTAATTTTAAATAACAAAAATTAAATCAAATACATTTTTATCCCTAGAACTTAATGAACATTTTTACATATTCATGGTTTTTCAATTAAAATACTTAGCATATAGGTAAGTTATGGAATTAAAACTGCAAGGATGCGCATGTATGTGTGCGTGTTTTATTTCTTAATTTCTAGCTTCTGAAAATATGCAACCATAAAACAAAAATGTTCAAATCCTGCCGTATCCTAAACCCACATTCTTTATAATGATGCAGTCTGCACTAAGAATAAGTTAAATATTAGATCACATCCATGAATTAAGAGAGGTTGCATCATATCAAGATTCATTTCCTGCTATATTCGTTTTTGCATAATATTAGTTTTGTCATGCAACCTTTACGATGCATTTGACATTGTATAAATACGCTCAGAGTTGAATAAGCTCAGAGTCACACAACAACCCATGCTTGGAGTTTCTTTGCGTGATAGAATCCGAAATGAGGAAATTCGCCGAAGAACCAAGGTCACCGACATAGCTCTCAGAATTTGCAAGTTGTCAGATCTACTTTCCCAGTTAGACTGCAGAAGCCACTACCACTGCAAACAACAACGAGGCGAGGCAAGAATGAATAAATTAAGTTCCGTTTATGCCCATTACATATGCAAGGTTGTACAGAAACTTAACTTGTATTACGGTAAACGTTGATGTAATGAGAACTCAACAATTTAAAATCCATTAGGTAATCAACAATGACTTCATAGTGTATTATTATCCATTTGAATTAAATTCTTGGTTGATTGCTCACTACTTTGAGACTTCACTCTTCATTATTAATTGTCTGAGAACCGCAATACAGACACTGTTTTTATTTTAACCAACAACGAAAAAAAGGATCATATGTCATGCATTTTTGTTTTACCTATGACCAATTGACCATGCATAACTTGTACAGAGTGATCCGATTTTGATAATTCTTTTAAGCTTGTGGGTATTTAATAGAAAACTCAATGTTTGCGATAGAACTTAAATTTTTTAATCAATCACTGGATAAAATTAACTTACAAACACGGTTTATTTTGGATTGAAACTAAAATTACCTATTATTATCATCTCATTGTTAACTTCTTATCGGGTAGCGTTATGCGATGTTAAGTGACAATGTGGTCGCCACGTTTTGACAAACGCTTGGTTTCAAAATTGACTCTTATGTGAAGTAAATAAGGCACCACTCTTGACTAAAAGGCTCGAAAATTATATTTATCATTAATTATAGGACTCCTTCACTGTTTGTGTTATAAATGTAAAAGCGAAGCGCTTTGTGTGGATCGGGGGAACATCAGCCAAGTACGGATGTCGTTTTGCCGTCTTGTCGTAAAGTTGTAAAAATAATAAAATGAAATATATTTATTTCTGACACACACAATATGGCACAATACAAGGACAAAAAGTAACAGTCACACAAAAGTGCGATGTCAGAAATCAATCTCAGTTACTGATTTTCAGCCGGAACCCATTTCAATAATGTTTTTGTTATAATGTTGTCACACGATGTCCACCTCCCACCAGCTTCGCCCCGTGGTGCCCGGCGTGCAACAACCTGGCCCCCGCGTGGAGGGAGCTGTCGTCCCGCGCGGCGCGGCAGGGCCTCGAGCTGCGCACGGGCGCCGTCGACGTCACCAAGTCGCCGGGGCTCAGCGGACGGTTCGTGGTCACCGCGCTGCCTACTATCTTCCAGTAAGTTGACCCGCAGTTGCATAATTGTTGACCCGCAGTTACATAATTGTTGACCCGCAGTTGCATAATTCTTGACCTGTAGTTGTTTAATTGACTAGCTGCGGCCCGCAGTTGCACCCGTCTTCCCGCAGGAACCATTTTCCAAGATAAAAAGTAGCCTAGTATTATAGTGTGATAGTAGGACATAGGATGATGATGATTTATAGTAACTTATTATTTAGTACCTAATGAAGCGTCAAAAACCGTCACATAATTTATCTCATTGGGCAAAGATTTTCAAAAACGCAGACGTTTTATCTAAATCGGGATCTTCACATTTTATTTATTGCAAAAATCTTACCAAAGGCACCAACAAATTAACACTTTAATTAATTCGAATGAAACTGCCAAAGCGATGACCGTGAAGTGTCTGAGTTTCGTTTCTTACGAACATTTACTGACATCCTTCTAAACTAGAATTAATCCAGGGAAACATAATAAAATTGCAGCTCTAGGGTCACCAAATTATACAACAGAAACTTAAATGCGTAAATTGGTGACCCATAGTTGCATAACTAACGACTCACAATTGCATGATGATTGACCCACAACTGCATAACTGGTTATTCTGCTAGAGCGTGTATCAGGATATCGTAACTCGATAAACAACCAACATTACCTCAATTCCAGCGTGAAAAATGGCGAATTCCGTCAATACAAGGGCCCTCGTGACGCGTCGTCGATGCTGAGCTTCGTCGAAGAGCAGAGGTGGAAGCAGACTGACCCGATACCATCTTGGAAGGCACCTGATTCAGTACAGATGACTCTCGTGGCGGAGTTCTTTAAGCTGAGCCAGGCGCTTAGGGTGAGTAGTTTGTTGATAGTCCTTAAGACAGCCTGGGGAATCCTTAAATTACGTCACACCAATTTGATGTTTTTTTTTTTACCAAACTAACCCGACACTATACTGAGGATATCCCGGACATCAGCCTGTATGAGATCAGAATGGCTCTCAAACAGCTTAAGAACAACAAGGCGCCTGGTGATGACGGAATCACGACAGAACCTCTGAGAGCGGGTGGAAAACCGGTACTATTAGTCCTCCAGAAGTAATTTAATTCCGTCATGAATTTCGAAATTGAAATTCCGTCCGGAAGACATTCTGTAGGTAGGCCCCCCACTAGGTGGACCGACGACATTGTAAGAGTCGCAGGGAGCCGATGGATGCAAATGGCTAATAGCCGTTCATGGTGGCGTTCAAGGGGGGAGGCCTATGTTCAGCAGTGGACTTCTTCCGGCTGATGATGATGAATATGATGAATTTAATGATTTTTTTACCCCTCCCCCGTCCTTGTCACAGCTGGTCACATTTGTGAGACCCCCCCCCTACCTAGTGTGATGTCTCCCCGCCCTTGTCACACAACGTCACACTTCGTCGACCCCCTCCCTCCCCCTTAACGTGTGACGTAATTTATGGATGGTCCCTATTCAACTGCCATACAGTAATGTGCAAAACGTTGAAGGAAAACGTTGTGAGGGAACCGGCATGTCCAAGAACAACTAAATTACAGAGTGGGAACATTATAGGCTGTTGATGATGAGTTTGCAAACTTTACAGTGTTCCTGATTAAAAGGAAATGTTTCCAGAGGAATTACAAGTAGCGTGGCGCCATCTTCGACCACATCGTCACTTAACATCAGGTGACTTGTGGACAAACGCTACCCTGTAATCAGTAAATAAAAATAAAAAAACAACAGAGGTTTAAAATAACTGTATGAACCGTGTCACACGACCAAGCAGAGACTGGCGTGTGATTAGCTCTCATTTCACGTTTTACACCTCTTTTGTTTTGGACGCTTTTGAGCGAAAGACCCGACGTCCATCTCTTGGAACCTCAATGTGTAAAGGTGTACCTTGTTACAGAGTGTCCATAATATGCTGATGGAGACATATGGCCTGCCCACGTGGGGATCCTACCTCATCTTTGCCATCGCGACAATCTTCATCGGGGCTCTACTTGGATTGGTAAGCTTCAAATTAAATGCAATAATACAGCGACTTGATTTTGCAATCCTAGTTATGGGTTCGAGATGCTATACAATCTGTCTGGTTACCGATAAAATACCAATAAAAACAATTTTATCGACAAATAATTTTTTTCTTAATTATTTTTTTGGCAACAAAAATCTTTCAAAAGTACCAAATTTTTTGTCATGTCTTTTTCGGTTACTATTTTTTTCTGTATCTTAATGACAAAATTAGTCAATATTTGTAACACTAATTTGTTGGGTACATTTTTAGCTATCGATCAAAACTAGTTTTGTGTCTGTAGGACTGCTACAATAGTCAATAGTCAATTTTTATTAATTCAATAGGATACATTGTGATCACTTTAAAACGTCAAACTTAAAACTAGCTACGCCTGTTCCAACCTCCTTACGCCGGCAAAAGAACAGGCAAGAAACGCCCGGCAGGTAATTTTTTTGGCGCGATCACATTGATGATTTTATTCTTATTACTAATTGATTGAATTGGAGCAAGTTCATCATGAGAAATTGTTAAATAAATGCAAGTACCCCTGCTTAGTCGAAGCGAAAATTAAAATGGCAGCCATTTCCCCAAAGTAGATTTTAAAGAAAATGATATGTCGATAAAATTGTTTGTATCGCTTACCCTTAACGGGTCTGATCCGACATTGGTAACCAGACATGGTATACTGATAAAGACCCTGTGTGAATCGCCGCGTCAGGCGCATCCTTGCAGTCTCTCTTCCACACAGAAAGACGAAGTCACGAAGGATTTACGCTCACTCCAGGTGGAGGACAGACCGGCACCTTTTATCATCGCAAGACTCACTTTGGTTCGTTGCGCCATCTCAGTTGGTTTAGTTTATAGGTACTTATGAGTGTTGTATTATTTACAGCTGCTGGTGTGCGTGATCGACCTGCTGTACCCGCCGCGGCGCTCCGACAAGGAGTTCATCTCGCAGGCCGAGCTGGACCGCCGCGCGCGGGGGGACCACGACGGGAAGGAGAAGTCGGATGATGACCAGGTGGGTGGCACTACTGTAGCTCGGTGCTAGGTGGGCTCTAGTGCTCACTTGGCTAGCTACTTAGCTCATTTGAGTTCCGGCAGCCTCATTTGTAAGAATGTACCCAGTTTGTGGTAGGTGGGCTCTAGTGCTCGCCTGGCTAGCTACTTGGCTTATTTGAGTTCCGGCAGCCTCATTTGTAAGAATGTACCCAGTTTGTGGTAGGTGGGCTCTAGTGCTCGCCTGGCTAGCTACTTAGCTCATTTGAGCTCTGGCAGCCTCATTTGTAAGAACCCAGTTTTTTTTTTACTTCGTACAATGCATGGTATTGTTTGTCCACACGTCAAAAGTCAGTTGTTTTTTATTCAGTAGGATTAATTGTGATCCTTTTAAAATGTCAAACTTAAAATTAGCTACACCTGTCTTTACGCCGGCAAAAGAACAGGCAAGAAACGCCCGGCAGGTGATATTTTTTTCGCGATCACATTGACAATTTTGTTTTTGTTCTTATCGTTCCGGCAGCCTCATTTTTAAGAATGTATATTATTATACCCAATTTTTTTCTCTTCGTACAATGAATGTTTAACCACAAGTCACCTGATGTTAAGCGACGATGTGGTCAAATTTGGTGCCACGCTATGCCTGGACTAGAAAATGTCTCTAGAGAGACTGCTGGAACACAAGCTGAAACTCAAAAATATTTACTTAAAATATAGTTATCGACAAGTCATAGTTTCATTAGGGATTTTATTGAAAAAGCCTTTGAGAGAATGTTTCCAGTGCAGGTGTAGCGGAGCGCATACTTCGACTATATCATCGCTTATCAGGTGACCTATTGAAGTGATAATGACTCGTGTACGTGATCGTGGGAGCGAATCCTGCAATGAGCTTAAGCTTTCGGCTAGCAGCCATCCTCTTGTTAAGAATCTGTCGCCAAGCACCTATCGGTGTGTTCCGACAGCCTCACCTGAGACCACCTACCTAGTCAAGGTATAGCGTGGCGTCTTCTTCAACACAGCCTCGCTTGACATCAGTTATCGTGATGTAAAAAACTATCAACAAAAATTTCAATTTTTGCTAGATTGAGTCTCTTATCACCTTGAACTTAGTTTTTTAAATGTATTTCTCAGGAACTTCTGAACGAAGATATCGTCGACGATGCCGAGAACGAAAATGACAGCAACGCTGAAAAGAACTCCGCCAGCGATGTAAGTTTATTTTTTCTTCTTAATGAAATGACATAAAATTTATTTGTTTATTCAAAAACACTTATAATCTAGTCTAGTTTTAATTAACTAAAACTTTATTACTAGAATTCCAAAACGACATAATCTCTTGTTTGGTTGTACACATTGGGACATGGGAACATGAATATTAACGAGCTGCGGGATCACAACCAAAGCAGACCAGACCCCACAAGCAGCACCTGTTCACGAGTTGACGCATGTGCCAGCCATCGCTCTCCTCGACCATATTAGAGGGAAGAGAGCGACCCGACACAACGATGTTAATTTAATGAAGCCGCCATCTCTGCTACTTTTAAATCAAAAATAAAACGGCTTTAACACCTCTTGCAGACATCGGAAGACGAGAAGACAAAGCCGGCCGCCGGCGGGGACTCCAAGCCGTCGGAGGCGCAGCCCGAGGGCAAGCCCTCCGAGGTCCGCAAGCGGAGGCCTAGGAAGGCCGACTAACGCGTAGGGCGTAGCGACCGTGTCTGGACCTAAGAACCACAACTGCACTAGACGACCGCAATGCTCATGCTTGGGGCCACACTAACCGGAAATGACGTTGATTATCGCGATGATTGACGTTTGACATGAGTGTTGCCACGACTTAACGCGATGATTTAACAACGGCATTCACATTGGCGTTTGATGTTAGCCGATAACTCAAGTATCGTTGCATTCACGTCAAGTGTAGCCACTCATATAATTGTGTTAATAAATTAACGCAATATGTATCGCGATAATAGGCACTGATTTCCCTTGACGTTGACCTTAGAGTGGCCCCAGCATTATAGATATAAACCGTAGCTCGGTTGTAAGGAATTTTCCTGGCTAACTACTACCCGCCAAGCACCTAACGGTGTGTTCCGGCAGCCCCACTTGAGAGCCAGTTTCCAGTCCAGGTGTAGCGTGGCGCCATCTTCGACCGCATCGTCACTTAACATCCGATGACTTGTGGTCAAAAGTTACCCTGTAAGGTGCAAGAAAAAAACGCTAAATTATATTTCCCCTCGCTCAAAGGTACCTTACCAGCAATCAGCGGACAACGAATATATTGTAAAAATTAAACTACATAACCTCAAAATAACTTAGGCTGGGTTGCACCAACTATGATTAAAATGACGTCATAATTTAACGGTAACCCTAACTGACCCAAAAGTGGCTGATTAAAGTTCAAGATCAATTTTTTTTTTATGAAGTGATAAGCATGTATGTGCTCACTGTAAAACGTCAAACTTAAAACTTGCTTCGCCTGTTTCAATCTCCTTACGCCGGAAAAAGAACAGGCAAGAAACGCCCGGGAGGTAATTTTTGATCGCGATCACATTGACAATCTTATTCTTATTACCACTTGATTGAATTGGAGCAAGTTCACTAAAATCCCAAGCTTTTTTGTCATATAAATAGTCCGAGATTTTGTAATAAGATTTCTCATACGGCCGATTTCAATAACCGATCTATCCACGGTTTGACATAAATTTGACATTCTATGGAGCTTATGTCAAAATTCCATCTCCAGTAGGGCAAATCGTGGATAGATCGATTTTGGAACCGGCCGTATATGGACTCCGCTAGCTCCAGTCAAAAAGCTATCAAGTACTCATTAACAAGTTCTAATTAAAGTTAAGCTACAGTTAATTTTAACTGTAACTATAATTATGGTGGTGCCACCCAGCCTAATAGTTAGTAACTATAAATAAAATCTAACTAGAATTAACAGACAAAGAGTTATTCAAGCAAAGGGTCCAGACACCAAGGCATTTGGTATGAAATTACTATCACAAACTAAAATACTAGATACATGGGCGTACATGGCCGAAATTATATCGATTCGGTTCGATTAGTGACGTCGCAGCTTTATTGACTTCATGGAATCATTTTATACAAGACTAGGTAGCTGTTCCCCGCCGTGTTTTGCTACTTTGTGCCGGATATACGTAGACGTTAAATCATACAAGCTGCCCTAGGGGGGACCTAGACCCACCCTGTCACCCTTGGGTCCTTCCAGCCTCCCATACTTAACTGGTTAACTATTATCATCACCAGTTTTGTCAGTCCAATATTGGACATAACACAACCAATATGGGCCGGTTTTATAAACTTCCGTAAGTAAATCATACCAAATTTCGGTAAATTTGATCGAAATTTGGTACGACATTTAACTAACTGGCGGTTGTAAAACCGGCCCTAAGCCGAAGACCGGGCTCAGTAGCTGGTTATGAAAGTTTTTCTTCTGATCAACCTTCCTCCAAGGGACCATCCATAAATTACGTCACACGTTAAGGGGTAGGGAGGGGGTCGACGAAGTGTGACATTGTGTGACAAGGGGCGGGGAGGGGTCTCAAATTTTGTGACATCACATTTTTTCAAAATATAATACTAAATATTACAACACGAAATTTCAAAATATGTAACATCACACTAGGTGGGGGGGGGGTCTCACAAATGTGACCAGCTGTGACAAGGACGGGGGAGGGGTAAAAAAATCATCAAAGTGGTGTGACGTAATTTATGGATGGCCCCCAAATGCTAGGTACGCTCATGCTTAGATAGATGTTAATGTAGATTTAAAATAGACGTTATAGCGAAATTTTACTTATCACGGAAGTTAACGTCAGTTATCGTTTTTAAAACAACCGGTGGTCAATGGCCAAAAGAGTTTGAGTTTGAACAAAATAAACTGCAATATGTACTATTAATTTCGCTATGAAATTTTCGAAAACGAAAAGTATGCCGGTACTAACCAGATTTTTATAAATAAGGGCTAGTTCTACATGTATAATTATCGGGAAAAATAATTCGTACAAATAAATATTCCGAATAGTTTGGCATCGTATTGCGCTGGTGCCTTTATGGGCTCCTACACAAAACTGCGATGCGATAAGACGCCGTATCGCAGGAACATCGATGTGAATTGCTGCGATAAGATTTCGTGCGGCAGCGTTGATTCTGCAGTGCGATCCTAATTCACACGGAAACTCTTCCGACCACGTATTTGGAAAATTTCCTTCAGATTTTTTGAGACACGATTCATTCATTTGCTTTTGGAAACTGATATTTAATTTGACAAACCAGCTGCTCAATCGCGGAAAAGTTTCTGCCACCTATTTGCTCTCGGAAAACGTTTCCGTGAAGCAAAAGTGACGTCGAATCTGACACGAGCTCGCAGATATATGCGATGCGATGAAAATTCGCAGTTTTGTGTGAGAGCCGTCAGTATGATTTCGCAGAGTTCGAAAGTCACTTCCTAAGGCACTTATAGAAAGAATCTTCATCCGAAAGACTGGCTTTAGAGCTCAACCATTTTTTGTCTCGCTTAGTTTATCTCGCGTCCTTGTCCAATTTAATTTTTAATGCATTTATCACCGCACATTTGAGTGAGTTTTTTTTATGTTTATGCACCAAATTTAGTGTAAGGACCTCTTTCATCAAAAAAAGCTGATTTCTTAGTTAGCTCAAGAATTCTATAAGCACCATAGATATTTAGAAAGTTTAAACAATGTTAGAATGAAAGAGGTTAAAAGATATAGTTTACAATTTGGTATAATTATGTTTATTTTAAAAGTATTATTTTACACTTTTATAGGTGTTAGCGTGCAGTAGTAACCAACAAATAAATGGCACATTTTACAGTTGTCAGATAGCATACAGAAACTGGCAAAAATTTGGCACACCGTTGCCTGTTTTTCCATTTAACAACAATAAGTAATCAAGTCATATAAAGCATTTATTTTGCAGAATCGTGAAAACGAAAATGTGAAGATACTAACAATAGGAATTTTGTATTTTTTTAGTTTTGAATATATTTTTAATACACATTCCTGCTTAAAGCTCAATGTTTATATTTTAAAATCGCTACGTACTTACGAGATTATTTATAAATAATTTTTTTTTATATATTGCAATACTCAGTATCTAAGTTCGCTTGCTTCCAATATGTATGTTCTAAATTATGAAATTATTTTAAATGTAGATTTAAATCAAATTATAGTTATTATAATGATGTAAGCTAACAATCAGCAGTGAGGGGTGAAAAGTAGGATGTGCGAAAGTTAATAAATTCATAATCTTAAGATGGCAGCGTGAATTATAACCATAACTAGATGTAGCCTTCGGTTTCATCCGCGTGAGCCTACAGTTTAAGTTTAAACCTGTACCTACAGTGAAATTATTAATTTTCGCAAATCACAGAATATAGTAATGATATTGTTAACAAGAAAATTGCCTTGTACAAAGACTTAAGATTGTTTTTAAGTGTTGCGTTTATATTAACTATTGACCTAGTGACTTGCTGAATAAATTGTATTTGTAATATTTTTTTGTTTTTATTTCTCATAACAACCCTTGAATCTTACCCAACGCTAAATCAAATCAATTTGACACGACCGATTAATGGCGCATCCACACATGCCGGAGGCACGCGCATCTTCATTTCAGTTCAGCGTCAAGGCAGCATGAAAGCCGGCGGCATATGTGGATGCGCCATAAATCTCGATTTACATAAAATCGAAGGCTTTTTGGCACCTAAATTAGGAGTTGAAACAGTGAGGCAGTCAAATCGACACTGAAAGTTGTTATATGTAGATTTCACTTTTTCGCATTGAGGAATCTGTAGACGTATACACGTGGTTTTCTGCTATCTAGTATACCTATTACAGAAAATATCTTCGGTTTCAAATAAAACAACATGTTTATCAATTCATAATTTATTTTATGTATAAAACTAAAATGAACTCAACATTTTCATACTAAATTTAGGAGACGATCTTATTGCATTAAACATTAGATTTATGCTAAAAGTACAACAAAGAAATCATTCACAAAATGAAAGTAGTGTCCGACCGAAGCCGAAAAGTTCTGTTCGGCCGAAACTAAAGCCGAAATTCGGTTTCGGTTAGACACAAACTAAAGTGAAAGTCATGTAACAAATGCTACAAAGGTGTCGATTTTGATGAGCATTTTTTAAAATTAAAGTTTGACAGTTTCTTAAAGTATTGCTGTCGTTTTCTGTCCACGGAAATAAGAAAAGAAGAGCGTTATTTATTAAAATCATTTAACATTTTGAGGCCCAACGTCTGATAAAGACGGTTTTATAGTATGTAAGACATTAAACAAAACAATCAGTATAAACATAATTATCGTGTAAGCAAAACAAGTTTTATACTTTTTTAGTCAGCCATATTTACATTAACATTAAAATTAGGTTTTCATACAGGATATTTACCAAGTATTTGTTTTTGTTTGAGTTCTCGATATACTACACCTAATTCTAAAACACGTAATAAATCAACCGGACTTTATCAAACTTGTGAATAAAGCCGGATTTACATTACGAAACAAGTGTCATGCATGATAAAACTAGTTTCGTGAAACTAATTTTAGCACATGTGAAACTTCTTTCGTCTAAATTACAGTGTCGTGAAATTATCAGTATCGCGGAGATGATGGCCCTGTCAAAATCAAAGCTGTATTTTACGTCCACACGTCCACTCTGCGCAGATGCTGTCGCGACACTAGTTTCGCGTCGCATTTACATGATGAAATTAGTTGCATGACATTAGTTTTACAAAAAATATGCGCATAGCACGAAACTACTGCAGTGTCACAAAAGTAATGCATGCATTGTAAAACTGAACGTTTACACGTGAAATTACTGGTCAAATTAGTGTTATTTTAAAACTAATTTCAAGCGACTAATTTCGTAATGTAAATCCGGCAAATCCGGCGAAGTTTAGTTTCTTCACCTTTCGTGCATTTACCAAATGAATTTTCAGACACAGCGCGTTTAGGCACAATTTCAACAAGTTTTATAAGTAACTAATGACATATAATAGTGACTGATAGTAATATATATATACACGGCTGGTTTCAATAACCTTTAGCTATTCACGGTTTGCAGTAGGGTTACTGGAGACAGAAATCTGACACAAGCTCCGTAGAAGTAATGTCAAATTGCTATCGCTAGTAGGGCAAACCGTGGATGGATCGGTTATACTGGCCGATGGTGAGCTGAGCAATACAATAACGTAGTGTAGGACGCCCTGCGACTAGGTGGAGCGACGACTTGCGCCGAGTGGCTGCCAGTAGTTGGATGAGAAGAGACGAAGACCGGGCTCAGTGGTGTACCTTGGGAGAGGCCTATGTCCAGCAGTGGACTGATACGGGCTGATGATGATGATGATGAGCAATATAATCGGCCCGCCGATACCGATGGGCGCGAGCGCATATACATCATAGCTCTAATGATATCCCTGAGCGACGGGAGGAATAGTTTCGGGAAAATGCGATCCCGGGCGCATAGGCTAGCTCAACCCTACTCCGCCCCGGGAACCTTAATAATTATAACCTAAATACTTATTTTTTATACAATACAGCACTTGTTCGCTTATGAATATTTAAAAATGTAATATGTACACTACTTCTGGAAGGTCCCCATAAACACACCAAACAAACCTGAAATATATTAAAAAAGTACTATAATAAAATATAGGGCTGTACGATTTAAATACTTTTATACATTTCAAAAGTTGATAGAAATTGCAAACAAAATCAGACCATGTTTTCCATGCTTTTTAATTAATCTTTATCCAAATAAATCACTTCGTATTCAAGATCGTTCCAATACATGTAGATTACTTTTTGAATCGTTCAAAGATATTACGAATTTAAAATGTCAATCTAATAGAAAAATAAACCCACCGCGCCGTGGGCACCGAAGTGCAAAAATAATTTTGGAGTATACGAATATACGCTTTCACGCCTAAACTACTGAACCGATTTAAATGAAATTTGGTACAGAGATAGTTTGAACCCTGGGAAAGGACATAGGATACTTTTTAACGCGATAAACTGTAGCCCACGCGGGGAACAGCTAGTACTGAAATAAAATCGGACAAAGAGAGGTGAAGTAGGGGGCAGGGGTGGCGGCCGCTGCCCTGAACACCATTTAAACTCAGGCCAGCTAGCTAGATAGAGGCTTGGCTACATACCATAAGTCTCACTAGTCCCTGCGCTTCTTCGAGGAGTGGTTGTGTCGGGTGTCGTGGTCGCGCTTCCTGGAGGACTTGTCGGCGCGCTTCGCCTCCGACAAGAACTGGTCCAGGCCGAACGGGTCGTCCGCCTCGGGCTGGCTGCTGCGGGACTGTCGGCGGACACATAACAAGGAGTTAGTGGTAACTCAGGTCCAGTTTTTGATCCGTAATCAAAGTGAGCGATGGTGGCCGAAAGGTAACGTGCGCGACTTACAAGGCGCAGACGCCGAGTTCAAATCCTTTCGGCCCCTATGACTTGCGGCCAAAGAAATTTGACCCAAGCTCCATAGAAGTACAGTCAAATTCCTATCTCTAGTAGAGCAAACCCGCCCGCGTGGTAGGTTACGGCTCTTACTCTCTCTTTAAGAGAAGGCCAGAACCCCAGCAGTGGGAACGATTAATAGGCTTGTAATGATGATGAAAATCGGTAACTCACCGGCTCGTCCCTGCTGGAGGGGTTCCCCCTCTTTTCGGGTGCCTTCTCGAACTGCACCGGCCCGGAGCGGGTGTTCGAGCTGCTGGTGCCAGCGAACTCCTTGTCGGCCACGAATCTGAAGTAACATTGTATTTTATAACTGGAACATTATACATTGCGAGATGGTGTTATCTATACAAACAGATACACATAAAACACATTAATTTACTTACTAGTTGCGCCCCGCGGTTTCACCCGCGTCTTCCCGTTATCCCGCAGGAACCTTTTTCCGGGATAAAAAGTAGCCTATGTGTTAATCCAGGGTATAAGCTATCTCCATTCCAAATTTCATTCAGATCCGTGCAGTAGTTTTTGCGTGAAAGAGTAACAAACATACATACATACATCCATCCATCCACGACATTTATTTTAGTAGGATAAAAGTATGAACGTCCTATATTTGTGAGTGAATGTGTATGAGAGCGATGGTGGCCGAACGGTTAGGCGTGCGACTTACAAGACGCCGACACCGAGTTCGAATCCTCTCTGCCCCGCACCTATGACTCAATAAGTTATGTGCGGATTTGCCATCGCTCAAAACGGTGAAGGAAAACATCGTGAGGAAACCGGCATGTCCAAGAACTGCAACATTCAAGCGCATGCGACATCTACCAACCCGCACTGTGCCCGCGTGGTAGATTACAGCCCGTACTCTCTCTCTGAGAGAAGGCCGGAGTCCCAGCAGTGGGAACGTGAAAGGCTTTTAATGATGATGATGATGTGTATGAAATGCCTTATATACTGGATTAACACAATCATTAACACAATCTTTCTGTACTATGCTACAGGGTGCTCACTTCCTGTTGTTAGCCAGCGAGTCGAGGTCCCCGTAGTTGTCCTTATCCTAATTCCGCGACGGCTGGTATATGTGCGCGCCCATGTTGTCAGCCCAGGTATAACGTGGTGCCACTTTCAACATTGTCACTTAACATCAGGTGACTAGTGGTCAGACGCTGCCCTGTTAGTATAAAAAGTCTTTCTCTCTACTATGCTACAGGGTGCTCACCTCCTGTTGTTAGCCAGCGAGTCGAGGTCCCCGTAGTTGTCCTTATCCTGGTTCCGCGACGGCCGGTATATGTGTGCGCCCACGTTGTCCTGGTTGCGCCACGGTTTGTCGTACACGGTGTACGATTCTTCGTCGCCGAATCCTGGGAGAAAAAAAATTAATTAGCCACATTAATAATCGCACTGATGTCAGAAATATGCAAAAGATTGTGATTATCAGAATTAGGTTTTGTAACGGTTTTACAAAACCTAATTCTAATGTTATTGACCATGGTAGTTTAAAACAATAGATTGTGATTAAGCTTCTTATTTTATGCTAAAATGGAATGACGAATTTTAAGTGGAAATCGGAATAGCAAGATTACGCTTAAATATTTTTTAAATATGAAAATGGTCATTTTTTTGAAATGAATCCATTTCATTCTTCATTTTAAATGAGTTTACCAATATACTTTTATTTGAAAGTGAATTTAAATTTGCACAAAAAATAAATTGTCGCATTCGTCAACTTCCTGAAAAACGGCATGAAAGATTTTTTTTTAAAAATACAACTGTTGACGTGCTTTTTGCTATGGGATTTTTGTATGAACTCAAGACCCGCCAAACATTTGCCTACCTTTGCGACCCAGGGGCCGGTCACTAGCTGTGATACCTAAAAAGAACTTACCACTATCCATTCCCTTGCTCGTATTGAACAGTCGTTGATCAAACATTCCTTCACCCCCTTGGTTGGCCTTGGCCGGCATGCCGAGCGCGATCTGCTCGGATATGTCGCGCTCGCGATTCACTAGCTTCGATCTGTAGCGACAGATAATGTTTTTATTTAATTTAATTGCGCAATAGAGTGTGGCAAATAAGCGGATAGAATTAGCAAGCTGAAGTGGCAGTGGGCTGGTCATATAAGCCGCAGAACCGACAACTGTTGGGGTAGACGTGTTGTTGAGTGGAGACCGCAACTTGGCAAACGTAGTGTAGGACGCCCTGCGACTAGGCGGAGCGACGACTTGCGCCGAGTGGCTGCCAATAGTTGGATGAGAGCCGGAGACCGGGCTCAGTGGCGTACCTTGGGAGAGGCCTATGTCCAGCAGTAGACTGATACGAGCTGATGATGATGAAAAAGCGGATGGCCTAAAGTAAGCGACCACCATGGCCTACGGATATTTGCAACACCAGAAGCGTTGCCGACTCCTAAGCAATGTTTAAGCCAGCACCGTCGTAGTGTTACAATTTACAAATACATTACAAACAAAACAAAACATAAAAAATCCAGTGACTAAACAAATAGGTCTACAATACAACATATAAAAAAGGGAATAATAGGTATATAGTTATAAAAGTAAGATAAAAGTTGAAGAATCCACAACCTGTACATATGCAAGGAGAGCATGAAATCTTCAAGAGGAAATAATATGCAGATAATACGCGCACCATCTAAATCAAACACTGCGCACCACTTCCTGGCTTCTAGAGTGGTGCACAACTGGAATAGACTACCAGAAGACGTTGTGTCGGCACCTTCAGTGAATTCCTTTAAAAACAGACTGGACAAGTGGTTGCGAACGAACAATGCTTCCTTGCTTCAGAATTAACTTTTCTCTGCACTTTTGGACATTGCTATAATTCAACACAGCATTATATAGGCACATCAGCCTCTGGCTGCTCGCCTATTACCAAAATAAATAAATAATTTACAGAAAGGATTTTACCAGTCTGAGTTTACTCTGTCTGTCTCTGTCTCTGTTTACTGTCTGTCTGTTACCTTTTGTCGGGCGCCGCCCTGGCAATGTTCCTGTCCCGCTGGCGCTCCTTGTGTCTCTCCGCCCGCAGCTTGTCCCTCTCGGCCGCCGTGAGACCGCTCTCGTCAATCTCCATGCTCTGCACATCTTCCTCTGGTACTCTGATGCCTGTGGACAGACGCTACTGTTAGGGAATGGTAGTAAGCAAAATCCTACTAATATTATAAACGTGAACGTTTGAAAGTATGGATGTTTATAACTCTTTCACGTAAAAACTAAAATTGAGGATGAGGAAAAGGAGGAGGAGGATTTGAGTGAAATTTGGAATGGAGATGGCGTATGCACTTGAGAGCGAGTTCCCAATCCAGGTGTATCGTGGCGCCACCTCCGACAAAATGGTCAGTCAACATCTGGTGACTAGTAGTCAAATGCACACAGAACCTACTAGCTCGATGATCTCTCGCTCTCTGCGCCAACATCCTCAAGGGCCTTCTTCTTCTCCCTCTGCGCCAGTCTCCTCTCCAGCTGAGCCCTGGCCTCCACCGCCTTCCTATCGTCACACAGAACCTACCAGCTCGATAATTTCTCGCCCTCGGCGCCAACATCCTCAAGAGCCTTCTACTTATCCTCCTTCTGCGTCAGCCTCCTCTCCAGCTGAGCCCTTCCCTCGTCTTCCTATCGTCAGAACCTACCAGCCCGATGATCTCTCGCCCTCTGCGCCAACATTCTCAAGTGCCTTCTTCTCCCTCTGCGCCAGTCACCTCTCCAGCTGGGCCCTGGCTTCGACAGCTTCTCTTCCCTTCCTATCGTCACACAGAACCTACCAGCCCGATGATCTCTCGCCCTCTGCGCCAACATCCTCAAGTGCTCTTCCTTCTTCTCCTTTTCCCTCTGCGCCAGTCTCCTCTCCAGCTGGGCCCTGGCCTCGACGGCTTCCCTCGCCTTCCTGTCGGCTATGTAGAGCGCCTCCGCCAGCTTGGAGAAGTTCTCGTTGATGTGCACCTGCTGCAGGCCGCGCCCGTCCGCCGCCAGCCGCTTGTCCAGCGGGATTGTGTAACCTGTGCAGAGAAATCATTTCTGTTAGGTTAAAGGACTGTAATTCTGCGGATTGGTGATAATTTTCAATGAATTTATCAAAGGCACCTAAACATGTTTTAAAAAGATGTAAGTTGGACTCGCGCACCGAGGTTATATTTTAATCGTGCTGACTTACAAATTCGATTTTTGACAGCTGAAAAAGACTATCGAGTTTGATATAAATTTCAACTTTATACTTCAACGCGTTCCTGAGAAAAAGGTTCTTGACAGACAGACAAGAAAGTAATAAGGTTTCCGTTTTCCTTTTGTGGTACAGAACTTTAAAAACACTTTTAAATGCCTGGAACATCTCAAACAGACAGCTTCTCATATTTTAGACATTCTCGTCAACTTTAAAAAGCCCCGAATTCTTTTGTTTGATGAGGCAAAGGCTCAACGAAAACTAACATTCATTGTTAGTCCATTGAAATGTTACAATTTGACAACCTAATATTGCATTTATTAGAGGACGCAATTTTATTTTTGGGACATGTTTGGGGGGTCAATAGAAGCTTAACCTCAAATTTGTGGGGTCGCCACCCTTGTTATCCGGCCGCCATCTTGGAAAAAGGGGTGAAAACTGTTTTTTCGCGATATCTCAGAAACTATGCGTCTTACAAAAAATTTGTTAAAACATAATTTGTAGCAAATCGTTTTGCCTACAAATATGTTTATATAACTTTTTGCCCTAAATTATAAGTTATAAGCAAAAATGAGAGAACATTTTTATGTTTTTTTTTTATGTATAGAAATTTAAGCAAATGTTGCCATAATTATTACCTAATTAATCAAATGAAGTACCTTTAGCGTTCTTCCAATGGCTGACACAGGGCGGCACCTTCCAGTCGCGCTGCTGCTTGACGGAGACGCGGCGCGGCGGCGAGTGCAGCACCGGCGCGGGCGGCGACGGCGCCGCGCGCGGGATCTTCTTGTTGATCTGGAAGCGCGGCGGCTCCATCGGGTCCACCTGCGCCTCCACCATACTGCAAGAGACGCCTTATTTAACAAATTATGATTCACTTTAACAATGAAGGAACCACGATTAACCCAAAAATGCACAACCAGCAGCTCTAAAATATCTAAATAGTACTAGTGTACAGTCAACGACAAAAGTCGCTGAACAAAAACAATCTTTTCGTTTCTCTTTAACATCTTAAACACCAACCTTTGAATGAATCATCACTTAAAATTAGGTGTGTTGTGGTCAAACGCTACAATGTAAGTTGCAAGGCAAAAACAAACATTACTGATCTAAAAATACGTAAAATCGAGTATGATCAGCTACTTTTGTCGCTGACTGTACGAGTTGTAAAACCTTTTTACGGGATAAAAGCTAACGCCAAAGCGATGTTATAAGACACAGACACACACATATATATTATATTATACTGACAAATTCCATCCTACAATAAAGTTGTTTCAATGCAACCCTGTGCCACTTGGGACAATATAAAACCTGCACCCTGTTTTCCCGTTATCCCGCAGGAACCTTTTGAATAAATAGTAGCCTATGTGTTAATCCAGGGCTTAAGCTATGTCCATTCTTAATTTCATTCAGATCCGTTCAGTAGTTTTTGCGTGAAAGAGTCAACATCCATCTATCCATACTTTCAAACTTTCACGTTTATAATATTAGTAGGATTGTATGTAGTTTCGAAAACACTGACTCCCGAAATTAATAATCGATCCTGATCCGTTATCTGCGGTCTTGGATCGATATGGCAAGCTTTACTACTAAAATGACATATTATGACATGACATATCAATCCAAAACCGCGCATAACGGATCAGGATCGATTTTATTAATAATTTCAGGCGTATGACAAGTAGACGCAAGTGAATCAATCTCAACTCACCGGATAACCCTTTGCTTAGCGCCCGAGTTGAAAGCGTTGCCTTGCTGTGCCGGTGTGTATCTGATGTATTGTGCGGGGGCCTGCAAACGTAATGTACTATCTGAGAGATTGGTAACGTATTCTACTGGCTCCGGGAATGAGGGAACCCTGTCCATTAAACTTGTAAGGGGGAAGAATGAAAGTGTGTAAGTAAACACCTATTTTTATATTATCATGAACAGAGTTTTGTAGGGCACTTTCTAGTGCTCACCTGGCTATCTTCCACATTCAAGCTATGAATCTGTCGCCAAACAACTATTGCAGGGTTTCTGCAGCCTCACTTGAGAGCCAAACCAGGTGTAGCGTGGCGCCACCTTCGACCACATCGTCACTTAGCATCAAGTAATTTGTAATTGCTACACAATGGTTTAACTTTCAAGTCTGTTGTCAAATATTATTTGTCAATAGTCTTACTGATACCACCCCTAATTTCTTTAATTAGTCTTTGTGCTAGACTTTCAAGCTTAGACTTTAGACAAACTAAGAATGGACAAAACAAGCTTGTCAAAATACGAGGAACATGTCAACTCACAGCTTTCGGTGCAGCTTTAACAGGCATGGCAGCGGATATCTTTGCATTTGTCAACTTCTCCAGGGCGAGTTTGGTCTTTTCCGTGATGTCCTGAATGTCCTCATCATCAGGCTTTTGGAGCGTAGGGTCTTCTTCTGTCAGGACTTCTGAAGGGAGTAGGTCTGATAGTTTTGTGTATATTATCTGGGAAAAGCATAGTTATGTTATCAAATCAAATCATTTCTTTGCCTCATAAAATTAAATAAGATCTTAACTTAGATAGATAGATAACACTTTATTGTTTCACCACAACAACAGAAATAAAGAACAACATAAGGAAAAAAAAACTCTTAGAGCTAGTGTTACAATGGGCGGTCTTATCGCTTGAAGCAATTTCTACCAGACAACCTTTGGATGGACAGAAATAGTAAGAAATAAAAATGCGGTTGGTGGTGTACATTTATGTACATAAAAGAAATATATACCGTAAAATAACTCAATTTAAGAAAATAAATAACTACAATTTATTAACTTAGTTATTAGATAAAGGCACACTGTATTCAGTCTGCAAGCAGATGTGCTAATGTTGCACCAAACATATCTGTTTATCCCACTAATATTATAAACGTGAAGTTAGTGAATATGGAGGTTTGTCTCGTAATATCCGTTCAGTAATTTAGAATGGAGATAGCTTACTCTCTGGATAAAAACACATTATTTTATCCTGAAAAAATTTACTAGTAGGTATGTAGGATGATAAAAATAAATAATCAATAAGAATAAAATTGTCAGTGTGATCGGGCCAAAAAAATTACCTGCCGGGCGTTTCATGCCTGTTATTTTGCCGGCGTAAGGAGGTTGGAACAGGCATCGGTCGTCAAAATTATAAATAATAACTTATTTCTTTATAGCAAACTACAGCTTGGATTTTTTAGTTAGATGAATAATGTTTTTTAGAATTACCTTATCAGCACTATGCCCTTGTCTAGCAATTGCAGAGTACTTGACCCGCCCTGACTCATCCAGCTGAACCGCGAGAGCGTTGGACGTGCTCTCCTTGCCACGAGCACCCATGCCGAGTGGGTACTGCGCAACGTGGATCTCGGGGAACGCACCACCATCTAGGTTATGAATTCGAAATCATTTATTTATTCGGTAATAGGCGAGCAGCCTGAGGCTAATGTGCCTATATCATGCTGTGTTGAATTATAGCAATGTCAAAAAGTGCAGAGAAAAGTCAATTCTTAAGCAAGGAAGCATTATTCGTTCGCAGCACTTGTCTAGTCTGTTTTTAAACTTTACACAGACTTTTTTGGAGTAACTAGAAAAGTCACTTTCACAACTTTATTTCAATTACCCCACACTCGTACACATTAACGAACACATAATGGTTAATAATCCACCAATATCACACATTATCACTCGAAGAAACACAATTTTGTAGAAATAAAAACAAAATTTTCATGTTGACAGTTCAATTGCCGCCAAAAAAATCCTCTACCCATTTGAAACAAAGGAACTAAAACATACCTCCGAAGTCTTCCTCCGTTCGCGGTACCCATCCTTTCCTCTGGCCATAGGGCGGCACACTGCTCTGAGACACTACCAGCGCACTCCCAACTTTCTTGGCTTTGAGCTCGTCATCTCTGTCCCAAACTTGCTGCGTCGGCGCTGGTAGCAAACTGAAAGGTAAAACGTGGTGTCAGATCATCATCTACAGCCTTTTTCATCCTTCTTCTGGGTTCACCTCTGGTTCCACTTTTTTCATGGAATTCAACTCGGGTGCCAATCGGTACCAGGTTCAAGCCAGTCTAACATGGTCGTCCCATTTCGCAGACGGGCGACAAGTATCAGCTCCGGCTAAGGCTATTATATTTCATTACCTCCCTTGGGTAGTTATTATTCAAATTGCAATAACGTGTGGAAAACTAAACACCAAAATATTGACCACAAAAACACGTCTGAAATACATGATCTTTACGAATGATTGGGTTGAAATTTAGTAGACTAGTCAAAAAAACATTTTAAATTTGGGTAAATTGCTCGGCTAATGAAATAAAATAGGTAAATAAACAGAGAAATAGTAACACAACGCACCTCGACAACGTCGCCATTTTATTTTATGCTGGATTGGACCATAGATTAATAGACTATATACTGATTGGACCATAGAGTCTATGGCATAGAGTTGACAGTGCTTGTGTTTGACGTTGACTTGAAGTCGAGCATAGATAGATTTCAACTAAAGAAATTGACTTTTTTGGCGGCAATCGAATTGTCAACGTGAAAATTTTGTTTTTATTTCCAAAACTTGTGTTTCTTCGAGTGATAATGTGTAATATTGGTGGATTATTAACCATTATGTGTTCGTTAATGTGTACGAGTGTGGGAAATTGAAATAAAGTTGTGCAAGTGACTTTTCTAGTTGCTCCAAAAAAGTCCGTGTAAAGTTTAAGTAAAGCACCACTACTTTACTTAAACACTATCCTCATCCCATCATCTCATCATCGTCATCACCATCATCATTCAAACTTGATTCAACTCTCTGAGTTTGAAATCTTTTATACTTGACACAGGCAAATACACTAATCGTGTGACGCCGTAACAACATAAAAAAAAAAACTAAAGAAATATAGCCAAAGACGTTGCGATGGTGCCTCTCTATTCTTTAGGAATCTCTATGTATGCGTACGTCATTGCATAGCTGTCATCTATGAAAGAAACTGTCAAATTCATTTTTTTCTCCCCCTCCCCCCGTTATAACCTCAAAAATGCGCGAGAAGTAATACTGTAATACACTTCGATGGTAAACTGATCTAATTTTATCAATTATTTGGTGTTAAATTAAACGGGTTTCTACAATGCCTTCGAAGAAGAGAAAATACAATGCCAGGTTTCCGGCCGTAAGTTGAAAAGTGCAAGAAATCACGCCAAATCGTGATCAATACTGCGTTGTTTTCGTCAATAATTTTCAGACTGGTGATACAATGACATTGTTTGTTTGTAGGGGCGAATCAAGAAGATAATGCAGACTGATGAGGAAGTGGGGAAAGTTGCACAGGCCGTGCCCATCATAATCTATATCCTTTTCAATAGAGATCTCAATTCCAAGACGCAAATTCCGTTGATAAACAAACCAATATTCGTTTTTATATATGCTTGGTATACATCCATTGCCTTGCCAGGGACCACATACCTACTGCCCAATCATATTGTTTCTTTATTTACATAATAGTCACGATATGTCGTGCTAAATGCCAATAATAATAGTGCATAAAAAACCCCCTTGATGTGAGTTTATGTAATCAAGAGACTCGTTTTTAATTACTCAATGTTTTACTGCCAATTTGTTGGTACAAAATGAAGCTATAAACTTTTTGCGTTTATTATCCAAAATAAATCTGTGTATGATTTCTTATGGAGTGTCAGTACAAGCAATATTTTAACAGTTTTAATCTATCCAATTATACTCATAACAATGTTCAGAAATTCCAATTCTCCTATGTTTTATTAATCATAAGTCACTTCAGTTACCTATCGGTGTGTTCCGGCAGTCTCACTTGACCACATCATCATCACATAACATCAAGTGACTTTTAGTCAAACTACCTTGTAGAATGTAAAGAGTGAAGGTCTATATGTAATGATGCCGTCTTGCTGTCTCAAATGTCCAACCAACTTAATGGCAATCTCATACATTTTACAATTTTATGTAAATAATTACATACTACTCTCCACAGAGTCCCATACGAACTATATCCATCATCAACAGCCTATTACGTACTGCTGGGACTCCGACCTTTTCTCAGAGAGAAAGTATGGCCGTCATCTACCACGCGGGCCCAGTGCGGGTTGGTAGATGTTGCATGCCCTTGAATGTTGTTGTTCTTGGACATGCCGGTTTCAACTTTTCCTTCACTGTTTTGAGCGTTGGCAAATCCACACATACCACCTTCGTACAGTAGATTTGCATTAAATAAATCACCACTTCCTGGCTTCTAGAGTGGTGCACAACTGGAATAGACTACCTGAAGACATTGTGTCAGCACCTTCAGTGAATTCCTTTAAAAACAGATTGGACAAGTGGTTGCTAACGAACAATGCTTCCTTGCTACAGAATTGACTTTTCTCTGCACTTTTGGACATTGCTATAATTCAACACAGCATGATATGGGCACATCAGCCTCAGGCTGCTCGCCTATTACCAAATAAATAAATAAATGTGATTCCTTAACCAGACCTGTTTCTGTGAACACCTCGCACACTTGAGCTGTTCGTAGAGTCGCTACTAGGGAAGGCGCTGCAGGTGACCACGGCGAGGAATGCCAAAACGCTGTCCCCCTCACATGTGAAGCAGTGCATCTTGGCAGAGGCCAGGTTCGACTTCCTGCGGGACCTGGTGAGTGGCCTCCAGTCTAAGACTATGAAAATTCAAGGAGCATTTTTTTTCGTGTTCCATAAAAAAAAAACATATTTTGCTGTGTGATTCTCAAAAATTAACTATCGCTTACTACTTTTACTACTCCCCAGATATAAGTTTTTTTTTTTTTTTTTTTTCTAATATTTACAGGGTAGCGTTTGACCACAAGTCACTTGATGTTAAGTGACGATGCGGTCGAAGTAATTCTCTATGTTAGGGCTGCCATGTATCTTCACATTTTGTTCAGTATATACAAGTACAATTATGTAGTATTTTATCGTGAACATCTTTTGCTAGATTAGAAAAATCAGGTTGTTCTGTCTGTTCTATGTGTTTTTTACATTTTGTATTTAAATAATTATGACCACTAGGTATATCAAACTCATGTCTTTTGTCTTGCCACGATCGACTGAACTAATAGCCAAGATCGACTAGGCGATCGCGATCGTCCGGTTGGCCACCCCTGCTCTAAAGCATCTTACAAGTTATTACCTGAGGGGAACTTCGTCATGAAAAGCCATTGCTGGCTCGTGTACTAAAAAGTCTGGTTTATTGAAATCTTTGTCCAGTGTTGACAGGTGTTGGCAGCCCTATGTTACTACTTCTACCGCTGAGCTTATATTTTACCTTATTTTGTTATAATTTCAGGTCAAGAATATACCTGATGTATCAGCAGCGGAGGAAAAAGAACTGCTGAGCGAGGAGAGTTCACCAAACTCTTCAAGGTAATTAATTATATATCTTTTACTAGTTGATCCGGCGAACTTCGTATCGCCAATAAAAGCCACTTTTTAAACCTTCCCTGAACTTCCACAAATATTTCAAGAACAAAAGCGAGACTAACGAACAGCAATTGATTTTTATATATAAGACTAGCTGTTCCCAGAGGTTTCACCCGCGAGGGCTACAGTTTATCGCGAAATCCTTTCTTAGCGGATGCCTACGTCATAACATTTACCTGCATGCCAAATTTCAGCCCGATCCGTCCAGTGATTTGGGCTGTGCGTCGATAGATTATTATGTCAGTCAGTCACCTTTGAGTTATATATACATATATAGAAGAAAAAATTCTTGTAACAGTTGCTTGCAGACTGAGTACAGTGTGCCTTATTTAATACTTAAGATCTTATTTATGACTTGTATTCTAGCAAATAAATGATTTGATTTATTTTCACTAAAGAATGCCTGTCTTACCAAATTATGGTTACATTCAAAACATAGGTTTATGGGACCATAACAGAATGTCTTCATCTCAGCAGTGGGAACATAATAGGCTGATACTTAACCCCTTTACTATCCTATGGTATTACAAAATAACTGAAAATGTAGCAAAGCAATGAATACATTTTGTTTTCAGGTTTTCCGAAGCAGCTGCCCCTGCGCCACCCCACAAGGTAGCAAGAGAAGACTCCAACAGCTCGAGCAGCTGTGACGTCATCAGGGTCCCCCAAGTCCCTGCCACCATGTGCTCTACAAGGGAACAACTCAAACGGGCCCTGTCTGCTGACACCGACACAAACAAAGGTACCCAAATCGATCTCAGCACACCCGGGACATCGATCACCATCGAACCCGAAGTACCAGAGACCACAATAAAAATCGACCCCGGAGTCCTAATGAACATACCACCAATCCTAGCACCGTCGCAGAAACTGTTGACAACGGCAAGACATCCAAGGGAACCGCCTCTGACACCATTGAAAATTGATCTGAGCATGTCTTCAGATACAGCCATAGACCTCTCCAAGAAAGATTCGAAGCCTAAAACTGCAGACTTGTACCACGAGACCTTCGAAGATGTTACCCATCGCAGTGTGATCAAGATAAATCCTATATTTTCTACACCGCAACCGTCGACTAGCTACACGAATTTGAACCCTGTGGACGCTGTGCCAAAGTCTACATTCGAAAGACACAACTCGTTACCACGCACTCCAGTTACGCCAATCACTCCGGTGATAAATATTGACTTCTCGAAGAACTTGGCGAGGCCCGAGATCAAAGTGCTAGATGCGGCAACGGCGATGGCCGCACCCAAACTGGAAACGAAAACCAAACATGTAAATAGGCAGTATTCAAAATCGAAAAGTGAACCGAAGAAAGTAGATATTAAGCCAGTTTCTCAGCCTGTTCCAGTAGACATAGATCACATTAACTCAGGGAATCTACAAATTGATGAAGATTACGATACGTGAATTCGCTTCTTGAAGTTTGTTTTTTGTTATTCTATTTTTATCGCGATATTTTTTACCTAAACGTAGCTTCCTTGTAGTGTAAGGCCGGGTTCAGACGAGTGTAACAAGTAATGTAACACCAGTTGCTAGTGTTGCAACGAACATGCATAGAAATATGCGTATAGCTAGCGCTGCTTTCGTTTATCCTACTAATATTATAAACGTGAAAGTTTGTGAGTATGGATAAATGGATGGATAGATGGATGTTTGTTACTCTTTCACGCAAAAACTACTGAACGGTTCTGAATGAAATTTGGAATGGATATAGCTTATACCCTGGATAAGGACATAGGGCACTTTTTATCCCGGAAAAGGGTTCCTGCGGGACAACGGGAAGACGCGGGTGAAATCGCGGGGCGCAACTAGTATGTGTACATATTTAGTAACTGAAGACAAGACCGGAGAGTACTGTTGTTGGTTTTTCTTTTAATGTGAAGCAAGTAAACTAATTTAATTTTTTGCCAATCTTCTACATCTTTTTGTAAGCCAAATCTGCCAAAATAGTGGGAATAAGACTCGAATGGTCACACTGGTTCGCGCTAAAAACCGACAGTCTATAGTTGAGCGCGAGCGTCGATCCGAACGTTGTTCGTTCGACGTTCGTAGTGCGTTACATTACACGTTACACATGTCTGGATCCGGCTTACGGCCGTTCCCAATAAACGATCTATCCATGGTTTGCCCTAATACTATCCTATTATAAATGCGAAAGTTTGTGTGCGTGTGTTTGTTACCACGTATCACCGTAACTACTAAACCGATTTTGATAAAATTAGAATGGCGATAGCTTACACCCTGGCCCTGGATTAACACAGGCTACTTTTTATCCCAGAAAAAGGTTCCTGCGGGATAACGGGAAGACGCGGGGCGCAACTAGTGGAGGTATAAATTTGACCTCCAAAAAGTCAAAAGTCAAAATTTGTTTTATTCAATAGGATACATTGTGAAAACGTCAACTTAGAACTAGCTACGCCTGTTCCAACCTCCATAAGTCGGGAAAGAACAGACAAGAAACGGCCGGCAGGTAATTTTTTTGGCGCGATCACATTGACAATTTTATTCTTAATACTAATTGATTGAATTGGAGCAAGTTCACTCAAATCCCAAGCTTTTTTTTTTTGTCATCTGCTAGTCCGATATTTTTTAATTGGCTCATAGAAGTAATGTCAATTTTCTATCTCTAGTAGGGCAAACCGTGGATAGATCGGTTACTGGATACGGTCGTTGAACAATCGAGATTTGTTTTGTTTAATGTTTACGTTATGTATTTATATTTTTTATTTTAGCGTAACATGTGTCGCGAGTGAGTCAAGTTTTTTACCAGTTTAGGTGTAAAGTGATAAGATTATTGTAATGTCGATTAATTTGTTTTTTTTCTTTTTGTTTTTGATGAATTTAGCTTAGATATTTGTAAAAGTAAATGTTACAAAACAATAAATAATGTTAAGTCAATTGTGTATGTAGTGAAACTATATGTAGTGTATATGTTAATTAGACTGCCCAAGTTTCTGAGAAAAAAAAAACTATTTTTGTAAATAAAGCTATTCAATTGGTCAGTTATTTAAAGCTGACACTAACAACACATTCACACATTTGTCTGTGATGCTAGGGCCACACTATCGGGAAATGCCGTTAAATAGCGCGATGATTGACGTTTGACATAAGTGTGGCCACGACATTTGACAACGACATTCGCATTGGCGTTTGACGTTAGCCGATAACTCAAGTGCATTCACGTTGACCGTTCAAGTGTAGCCACGCACATAATAGCGTTAATAATTAACGCAATATTTATCGCGATGATAGGCATTGACATTTCCCTTGACGTTGACCTTAGTGTGGCCCTAGCATGAAAGAGCGTACGACTTGAAATCGCACTGCAAACGCATCATGAAAATTGTCTTTGTCTCTCTCGCACGCGGTCAAGGTTATGAGCGTGACAGAGATAGTTATGGTTTTGTTTTTACTACTCTGAACGTGCCATTAGATAGCCCTTCCTAGATCGATCTTCCTGCTCTTTCGTATAAATCCTTACCAGTGTCAAACTTTTTAACATGTATAAAAATTGTAAATAAACGTGTTCTTATGAATGTAGAAGTTATGGATTTTGTGAAAAAAATAATTTCGCACATTCACGCATTTGATTTTACATATATATGTAGATACTAACGCCTGTTGATCAGGGGCGTATTGACCCTAGGGCCAAAAATGCCATGGCACGGAGCAGAAGGCCGCAAGGGGGCGGTGCACACGCCACCACGCTTTGTCCGCCTTTTTTGACTATAAAGAATTAAAAAAAGCCGACATATCTAATTAACTAAAACTCATTTAGTTGTAAATTTACACACTGCTGGATTTTATTTTATGATTGAATGTTTTGCTTTTTTCCGTTAATATATGGGGCGGCAAACACCACAGGCACACAGGCGCCCAGGGCATGCAATCTTTGCGTCCGGACACCCGGTGGCTGAGGTTGTGGAGCATCTGGAACGTTGGGCGGCGAAACGACGCAGGTAATGAAATGAAATGAAATGAATGGTAAATACGGTCGCGGCTTGCCAGTGGAATCTCTAAAATATTCCACTGCTTAAAGTGGTTTTCATTGCTGCCCTTATTATTATTTCGCTGAAAACTACATGAATAGTAAAAAAAATTAATAAAAATAATATATTTTTAGTAGAAATATGTTTGTTCAACGCGAGTAAGCAGTGAATATTTTGTTGTACAGAAATCTGACATAAATATGTAGTATAATTATGTACCTCTACTGATGTAAAATTATTTTAGGCACAATAGTGAACTCGTTTTTAAATTAAATGAAATTTGTATAAGTTGTCCGTGCCCCAGCGGCCCGTAGGTTGCGAATGCACCTCGTTAAGTTTCGCGCCCCTCGCGGCCGCCCCCGCTTCCGTTCCCTAGCTACAACACTGGTGATGATTGGTGTGTCTGAATTCTAGATATAAATACGTTGATACTACATGATACCTGTATGTATGTTATCAGTTATTATTTACGTTGTAAATCATAATATAGATTGATGATACGTATTCCTGTTTTTTATTTCTAGTCACCCCTATGCTCTGTGCCCTTAGTAATAGTTTTGAAAACGATAAAAGTTTTCGTAAACGTCAACGTTCACTACTGCCAACTTGTCAAAGTGGCAACTCGTACTTCCTATTCAAAAAGTAACTCGAGAACTGTGTTGGAATATGAATAAAACGATTTAAAATAACCCCCGTATTACCGTATAATTATTTTAATTCCTCCATGTCACGGTAAAGGCGAATATCAAAACTTTTACTAGGGTACTGATGCCTCATCATCGTCCTGCTACGTTGCCACTGCTGGGACCCTGGCCTCTCAGAGTATGGCCCGTAAAGTACCACGAGACCACGCTGGCTCAGTGCGGTTTGGTAGACGCCTTGTTGCGGATCTTGGAGGTGCTGGTTTCCTCACGTTTTTCTTTACCGTCTTGAGCGACGGTAAATCTACATATAACTTACTAGTTGCAACCACCCACGTATTCCCACAGGAACCTTTTTCCGGGATAAAAAGTAGCCTATGTGTTAATCCAGGGTATAAGCTATCTCCATTCTTCAGATCCGTTCAGTAGTTTTTGCGTGAAAGAGTAACACAAACATCCATCCATACTCACAAACTTTCACGTTTATAAATTCGCTCTATTATAGCATGCATTCGCCTATAGCATAATGCATGTAAAAAACTAATGAGGCAATGGCTAGAGCGGATGCTAAGATCCTAGCTATATATCTTATCAACTGCCTATACTCTTTGGATCCTAGGTTCGAATCCGAAATGAGATTGAAGGAAATCATCACTAACCAAAGCGTGGTGACCAGCACTTTTAGAAATGATGACTTTTCTGTTGATATTAAGATTTTTTTTTATGATGAAACTGTAATTTCAAAAAATGCTACAACAAAAACAGCCACCGCTGCTGCAATATAAAAACTTGACTACATACATACCGGGGACACCGGGGACAATTGCACACAAATATACCTAGCCCCAAATTAAGCTCGAAACTTGTGTTATGGGTACTAGACAACGATATACATACTTATATAAAGAAATAAATGTATATATAGATAGAAATATCCAAGACTCTGGTACAAATATTCGAGCTCATCACACATATATTTGCCCTTACCGGGTTTCGAACCCGGGACCGCTAGCTTCGCAGGCAGAGGCACTACCAACTCGGCTACCGCGTCGTCAACATAATCGGGTAAAATTGAAATTAATTAAAAAATAAAAGATACCTTTATCATCATGTACAAAAATACTTCGTTTTAATGTCGATATTTAAATTATGTTACCTAATAACAAGAACTTAGCTAAACTTATGTAGATTTATATAATTTTGAATTTCCCTTTCATAAAACTATTAATACAGTTGCCTAAATCGATTTAAAAGAAATAAAATTCTTAGTTATTAATTTCGAAACTGGTATGATATCATTAGAAATGTTGTTACAAAAAGTATTTCAATGATTATTTAAAAAAGTTTGCCCTTATTGTACAAAATTTATATTTAAATATTAGGATCGAATCAAGATGAATTATTTGAATTTTTCTTTTACAGTTTTATTCAATTCTCCCAGTGCAATCCCTACTAAAACAATCGAGATCAACAATCTGTTAAATTCAAAAAAGCTAAATGCAGATTACATAATTATATGATCACGACAAAATTGATAACCTAGAATTTTAATTGTCACAACTCCAAGATTGGCAACTGCATTCAAATTTACTTTTACACCGAAATAAATCTATAGCCAAATAACGAAAGTATAACCCGCGTCACTAAACAAGCGGTTCAGACGTAACCCGAAGAATACTGTTTTCTCACTCCCACCACTACGTCGAAAGTCCAGTGGGAAAGAGAAAGCAATAAAATAGTCCGCTCTCTCGCACTTTTCTTTAATGGCGCGAATTATAACGTAACTATAAGTAGTTGATATCAACGAGATTGGGTACCACCTATACGTTATTGATATCTAGACATTTTATGGCAAGACTGGGTATATTTAAGATTTTAAAAATATTTTTATAATGAGTAGGATTGTAATAAACGAATAGCCTTAAAACAAAATACTTTAATGGCCTTATTTTTATTTTCTGAATATTTATTTTGATTTCAAGTTTTGTTTGAAACACTGCCCTTAAAAATAACTTTACCTTACTTTTTGCCGTTCGATTTTTTTTCGATTGCCTGTTTATTTCAAAAATAGATAAATAAATCGATGAGGAATTGAAACCATAAATAGAAAAGAGGCTTTTTGAGTTGATGAATTGTAAATCGCAAAAAAGAAACCTATGAAAAATTGAATTCGGTGATCTTTTGATCGAAACATAGCGTTTAATCGTGAAGAATGGTCTTATTTGACTATCCGTTTATTAGTCCTTATCAAATTTTATAATTTTGAGATTCAATTACACATAAAAAAATAACATCCAACTGACGATTTACTACAATAAAAACACCTTAATTTGAAGTAACAAAATGGACATCTTATACTTACCTACATAACAGTCTGTTGTCGTTATATAACTTAAAGCTAATACCTATTTAATTATAGAAAATCGTAATGAAAATCCCGTAATAATTGTAATGCTTGCTGCTTAATAAACTTGCACATTTTTTTAGATTTTTTTACATTTTACAACTTCCAAAAGAATTTTGTCACTCGGGTCACACCCCATTTCTAGATAACAACAGAAGTAAACTTTTCTTGTTAATTAGTTATCCTATTAGTGATCCTAATTAGTAAGTTTTAGGAAAGTTTTCTACAAAACTTTAGGATATTATTTATTTATGTAAGTTTATTGTGTTTATTAAACTATCTTGCAGTAATCATTTTTTGTTTTTTTTATGAGAGACGCACCCCTCAGTTTTTTTCTCTCTAGTGACGTGGTTGACGGTGGCGCCACGATACGCCCGCAATGGGAACTGGCTCTCGAGTAAACAATTTGCATCTTGACCTAAAAACACTTGATTTATGAATAACGTTTTATAAAATGTTACTAATAAAGGTCGTTTTTACATTACATTAATTTAATGTAAGTTATTCAACTGTTCTGTTACATAATTATAAAACAATAAAATTGTAGATACAATAAAGTTACAAACAAATTCATATGTATAAATGTAAATATAAGCAACAATACATAAGTTTATTAAGCACCATTTCTATGTTATTACATTTAAAACGATATAAATTAGGATATTGTATTAATACTGATTAATATTTACTAACAAAATGGTAATTGATGGCGTTTTATGTACATTGTTGTGGCATGAAATATAATTTAGTGAAAAAAATGTTAAAGAATTATTAGACCCGCATTATTATTAGTTTTAAAACCTATGTATAATACAACCAAAATATGCAGCTAAATCTAAAATAAGTTAACGCTAAAATCTAACAAAACTTAAATACCTGTTATAATAAAAACCTAAAGAAAAATTACATACATCATTATATATTTATTAATAATAATATAATAATAGTACACTATTTGTGCAATAAATACATATCATTGATTTGTGAGCACCTTAATTTTATTATATGGTAAGGCACATTTATTGGTATTATAATTTATTTTTAGTAAGCAATATCTTATTAAAAATAGTTTGTATTCTTACACAACTTTATAAACACTTTTTCAAGTCTTGTTTACAAAATTTTTAATTCATAAATCAAAAAGAATATATAAGTTTTTTTTTGTTTAGTTTTTTTAATGAAACCTTTTCACCAACTTAGTTGTGCTTGAGTGATAATTGAATTGGCAAAAAAATGTTTACTGTTTATTTAAATAACCACATTTTTAAATCAGTTAAAGAAGTGAGCTACTCAAAAACCAAGATTGGCATAATAGCAATAGCATAGTTTTCTTGCCAGATTTAGCTTTTTAGTTCAGTATTTTTCATAATATTAGTGCCAGTAATTTTAGTAGTAGACGACAGTAAATTCTCAGCAATATCTCTAGAAATATGAATTTGAAATAATGAATTATTTAGCAGTTTACGCGTTTAATATTTTTACTCTTAAATATTATTTAAGTTATATGGACTGGAACATCTTATGACGGTAAAATGATTTATTGAGTGACTTTTATAAGGGATTCGTTTATCTTTTAGAGTTCCAAAACCCTGAAATTTGTTTATGTAACAGGAAAATTAATTTATGGAAGACATTATAAAAACATTAAGTACAAAATATTATGACCTCCACTAAAACTAATATAAATTATGTTAGCACTAAATATTCTACATTATATGAAGAAAGTTTGGAATGCTTAATAATACAGTCTTTGCGGGTAGAAACAATATTGCTTATATTACAAAATAGCAAACACTGTGCTAGTCTAAGCCTAAAATTCACCAATGTTTTTAAATTTATTTAAAAAGATATATGAAGAAGCATCATCAATATAAAAAATTAAACAGTAACAAATTGAATCTCTATGGTCATAAGATACATTTATAAACTCCATGATCGGGACTATTCATAACAATTTCAAAAAGAATTTAATTGGTGAACTAAACGGAATGAATGCTGGCGCTATATAAAAAAAATATACAATTCTCATATCCCTTTAAAAACCAGATCAACTGTTATATACAATAGCCTCTCAAAAGACCTAGCACAGCTATTTACAAGGTACAATCCTACAAAATAAAAGGTGCAAAAAATGTTTGCCATCCGAGTTTAAAAAAACTGCTGCGTTAATATTCCAAGACTGTAGTTTTCTAATAAACATATTCAGCTAAACTCATTCCCTTCATATAAACTCTCGCACACCTCTAGCAATCTCAAAACTGGACTGATGTTGTACGGGAATAGAGATTTGGAGACCAGTCTACTGATCTGCAGCCTCAACCGTATCAGCACTCTCATGGTGTCATCTAGACCCCTATTACTGCCAGAATCAGTCTGCTGACAAGTCTCAAGAAACTTTGGCCAGTGACGTCTTACATACTTCAGAAACCTGAGCAGGTACAGCAGAAAACATGTCTCGTTGCTAACTAAATAGTCCAGGAGGACTTCACTATCGTGCGAAACTACCTTCAGAAACTCAATAAATGACGATATCGGATTCAACATCGGTATTAAGTCAGGGTACACGGAATTTCTGTAGACAATACCAACCGTTATATCTAACGTACATACCATTGATTCTATCAAGTAGTCGTCTTGTTCGCTGAACAAGTGTATGAGCATTTTCGTGAATGGAGTTTCAGGATGAAACTCTAAGCTGTTTCGTATAAAAACATCAAGCTTTTTGAGGACGTCTCTTATTGACCTTTCTACTATTTGCATGTCTTGAATGGCATTATAGTCTGATGAGTCAATAGAGCTATCGGAAGAATCACATCTCATTTCCTTGACAGTGACAGCAACTGATTTCAGAACTAGTAATGAGACCCTCTGTAGCATTGTTTTGTCTACTTCACTACCCGATTGAGATGATTCGTTGTTATCATCCTCTCCATAACTCTGATCAACTAACTGTATTGAGGATGATATCGGCACGACTTCGGAGCCTAATGAATAGTCCTGTATGACCTGGCAATCATGTCCTAGGAAGCCGAACCCACTTCTACTGTTTTGAACCCTTACTTCGCTAAGTAGCCTGAAGTCTTTAACAAATCTTACTATTGAGTGAGCTAGACAGCATATCTCTTCAGGCAATATATCTTGCAGGGCTAGCGTTGACCCATAACACAGGACTTCATTGAATAAAGTCAGTAATTGAGTGTATATGAGACTTGGCATCATAGTGTTTCTCAACAAATCAACAAAGCTTTGCAAGTCTGCATAAAACGGCTTTGTATCTATTACAGAAAGGTTCGCTTTGACGCTTATAATATTCTCCCATAGGGAGAAGAATGTGAGTATACAGTTTTCAGCGTTCGCTAAATTAAGGTACCGTAGCAAAAGGAGCTTCATGTTTTTCACTAGAACTGGCCAGTGATGTTCCAGCGTCTTTATTGTGAGACATTTTATATGTGACGTGTCAAATGATTCCGAGTCTGTTAGCATGACTGTTACGCAACCATTTTCGTTTACCCTTTCTATCCTCGATTGAGATATATCAGGGGATTCCGACTCCATATCTCTTTGCTCTTCACTCGACAACTTTAACACTGGCTCTTGAAGTTTGAACTGTTGTGGTCTGTCTTGCTCTGATGAAGTTGACGGACTACTATGTGTCTGCAAGTTCGAAAATGCGTTGTTCAGGGAACTACTGTGTGAACTTGACGGTGCATACGTACTGGGCCCATAACCTACACTACTCCTAAATGGATTATCCCCTTGTACTGGACCTGTTCCTGGGGCTGCATTATTAATTTCCTCCAATGGATGTTGCTCAACATCTTTCCACTCAACTATTCTTTTAATAACATCCAGACTAAAATTTATCTTTTGTACTGTTATTCTGTTTATCCTATCAAATAGATAGATGTTCTCGGCTATCTGCTGAAGCCAGTTTTCATCTACAGTATCTTTCGATACTATTAGGAATGTGGCTAGAACTCTGCTTGCAACAAACATAATGAATTTACTCTTATGATCAGCTAATTCTACAACTTCTGTGATCCAGTCGTGCCTGTTGCGTACAAATATGTCACATGCTTGCATTAATCTTGAGCATATTGTTCCCGTGTTATTTTGCTTGAGATACACTTCAAACATTAGCTGCATTATTGAGAGGTAGGTCAAAGAACATGTCAGAGGCCATGATGCAATATTCAATTGTCTATCAAAGAGTTCGTTCACAACACTTTCATCGAATCTACACAGGCATTGTCCAACAAGTGCGTCTTGAAGCACTCGGAGTTCTGACAGCAATTTGTCATCTTGAGAGCTCCAATGTGGGTCAGAATTTGAGCAGGATGGTATAATCTCTACACCAGAGTCACTAGGCAGCCGCAGTATACTTGAGCAGTCCACAGCATCTTCACTGACTGTGCCACTATCTGGAGACTCACCATTTCGTGGGAACTCTTCGGTGGTTTCAACCGGTGGGGTTTCAGAGTCAAATATGTCAGTTAGAACTTCTTCGGCCGACCTGTCGCTGGCATCGTCTATATCTGGCGCGTCAATACGCTGTTTCTTCTTGACAGGCTGATCAGAGGCCATACCTTCATCTGACAGTGGTTCGCACAGCTGCCCTCGCAAAACCATTCGCGTATTTGACCGCTCCGCTTCGTACTCCACGGCGTTATCACGCCCCAAATCGTATTATGTCGTTACGAGCATGGTTCTGGAAACAAAAAGGCAAACATGAATGCATGACCTTTCCGATTAGCTACTCTATTACGCGGACGACAAAGCCTTTGTGTTTTTGAAGCGATAGTATAATTTGAGCAACAGTAAACAGTGACAGCCGTTACTTTGTGATGGTAGTAATAAGATTTAACAGTAACTGTGTACGCAACAACAAATTACGGGCAAAAATCAATGAACTTTCCAAAATATTTTGATGTCACACATACCATCAATGAAACGAGGTTGTTTGAATGTCTGTCTCTAACGTCAGGATCCATAAATTATGTGTAATCAATCACTGCAATCCAATAAAGCACAATAGCACCCTGTTTTCTGTAATATTTCTTGAAAACACAACGAATTATCTCAACTTCAACTTGTTGAAAAGAAAATCGCCTCCATTACATACGAATGACGCTCTTTCAATGACAATACCAATTACTTTGGAATTTATGAGTTATTTACATTACACTCTTGCAGATGATAACTATGTGAATAAGATAATTTGAAATGTTATTTATTAGCTCCATTATTCACAGGAATAGGTCATCGTAAGAATTTTATACAATAAAAGACGCTAGAAATGATCTATACAAGCATCCGGTACAGTCAGCCTGTTTGACGGCTTCTGAATTTAACGAACGGAAGCATTTGAGATTAAAATATTATAAATAGTAGCAAAAAGTATAGCATTACAGATAGAATTCTGCGATAAATACATACATGTAATATTAATACATAATTATATGAAAATGAGTTTTACAGAAACCAACATTAAATCGATAAATCGGTAAAATTATTTTAAGTATTGCGTGTAACAAAACGGTAATAACCGGTTTGTTGACTTTTGTGGGGGTTGAAATTTTTAAACTGACAACACTAATAGTGTCTCCAGTAAAATGTCTGCTATGTCGATTGAGTTGAAAAAATATTTTATCAAAATGAGACAGTAAAGCATAAATCAAGTAAACGTTGTGTAAATAACAGGTGATTACAGTGTACTTATCATTGCTGCGGATTTGAAATGACAACGATGACTCATCTCAATGTTTTCACCAAACAATCGATAGAAAAAATATAGGTTAGAGCTCTCAGTGGTATTGTATTCAGCTATGAGCGATATAAAAATATGATGGAAATAAAAAAGTAACGACTGGATCGTATATTCGCTGCGCACAAGTATATGTTATTGTTTATTTATAGTATCGATGCGGAAATCGGTGATATGTCATGGTGGTTCTCTCATTCTTTTTGCTAAAGTAAAAATGTAGATAAATGATTGAATAGAAAGATTGTGAAAGTGCTCCGGTGTTAAGTGACACCAGCAACCTTGTAATAAGCGAATAGAAAGCATTTGTCGCTTGATTATCGCTAGACAATAGTGAAATTTAGGCTCAGTTTCCTGTGTGACCAAATTGTACTCCACTCAATTATGTACACTCAAAATTCTGTACACAGATCATTAGTGACTTTCAAGGTGTTGAACGACTCATAACGCAGTGTTTTACTAAATTAGCTGAGTGATAAGCCCTTTCTTATCTCTTGTATCTGTCAAACTACAATGACCATATAGGGTAACAGTGGCTGGATCATACAAAATTCATTAGTTGTGGGGTAATATTGATATAATGCAGACCTACTTATTCATAAAATTGGAGTGTTATTTCAACAGAATTTATACTTTATTACTATCCTGAAGTGTCCCATTGCCAAGTCCTCCCAAACTCCCATTCGTCAAAGTCTGACTGTGAAAGTTCATTCCATTATCTCACAATTCTAATTAAACTTAGAATACTTACTAATTTACACTGCTTTTCTAGCAAAATTCATAAGTTATTATTGTTGTTTTAAAGCATGTTGATACCTATGAAATAGTAGTATAGTTCATAATGGGGTGGTAAAGGCATGAAATAACTTTATTGCCACTTTGTACATAGCATTTGTGTCCAGGTACTGTCTCGTAGCCTCTGACACTGTAAAAGAAAAAATATCTACAACTACAGACTTCAATCAGATTCAGTAGAAAAACAACTGATCAAAATCTGATTTTATTTTACACCATTGAAGTCCAATATTTTCTATTTCTCTACACCAAGTTCGATTTGACCAAGAATTAAACATACTAAATTCAATTTCTAAATTCGCAAATCAAAATTACAGACTTACTCAACAAAAGTGTACTGTAATTACTGATCTAGGACTGATTTAAAATCTACATCATCATCTATTACATCCTATGACTTGGGTCTTCTCTCAGACAAAAGAATGTCTAATTAGATCCACTACTATCATATTAATCTATAATATAAAAATGAATCGCAAAATATGTTGGTAAGCGCATAACTCAACAACGCCTGGACCAATTTTACCAATTCTTTTTTTTAAATGTTCGTTGAAGTCCAATAATGGTTTTTACGGCGAGAAAAATCGAATAATTGCCGGGAAAACACTAAAATTAGCCCTTTTCTTTTCCCCATACAAACGATTCGTAATAATACTTAAGTCAATTTGAACTTTAATACCATACCATAAAGTTCAAGTGTTAGTGGAGAGGTTCCGGGAAGGCAAAACAATTGAGTGACGTTAGTATTGTATAAATATTGATGTCTGTTTTCAATAAAATTAGGGATCCTTACTAAAACTCCAATAATGTGTGTATTATAATTTTTGCGTTTTTGCTAAATACCCGTGCGAAGCCGGGGCGGGCCGCTAGTTTATAAAATAAATATATTATCCTATACCTAAGGCATTGAATATATATCCTATAACTAGACACTGACAGGAAGGAAAATATACAAAGATATTCCTAGTATGTGATGTTGTGATCCTCCCCCCCCACCTAGAATAAAAATAAACTACATAAGATGTGGTTACTAGTATACATAATTTTATGATACGTGTAAATTTTTTCTCGGTAAGGGCAAATTTATGTGTGATGAGCACAAATATTTGTACCTGAGTCTTGGATATTTCAATTTATATATAAGTATTTATATCTCTATATAAGCATGTTTATCGTTGTCTAGCACCCATAACACAAGTTTCGAGCTTAATTTGGGGCTAGGTTAATTTGTGTGCAATTGTCCCCGATATTTATTTATTTTATTTTATAACAGTTGATATCTTCTAACAATTTTGTTCACACAAATTATGCACATTTTTTATCTATTGCAACAGCTTTGGACTTCCTGTAAAAGAATTTAGGGTGCTTCACTATCTTGCTGCTTCCTGATTTACTCCCGAAGTCTATTTGGGACTTTGCTACCCTTCATATAAAGATCAATATTAGATTTTGATCCTGTTCAATTGAATATCTTTATCTAATTGAAGATACTGACTCTGACCAGGCCAGTTTTCTCCTTGACTTCTATGGGAATGAGCCGCCAACCCCTGGCTGATCTTAAATTTTTATTACACAGTAGTTACCCAAAAAAAGGTGAAGTTACTAACTCGGCTATCCCCTAGTAAAGGATTAATGTACCATATTAAAGTTGAATAAACTACACCAAGTTTTTAACCCTGATGAAAAAGAGTGGTTATATAAGTTCGTAATGTGAACCAACCCGCACTGGGCCAGCGTGGTAGATTATGGCCCATACTCTCTCTCTGAGAGAAGGCCAGATTCCCAGCAGTGGGAACGTGAAAGGCTGATGATTTAATGTGTATCTGTGTCGGTCTGTGGCATCGTAGCTCTTAAATGGATGAACCAATTTTGATTTAGTTTATATTTGATAGCCGACTTGATCAAGAGTGTTCTTAGCTATATATTATTGCTGTGGGGAAAAAATCTTTTTTTTTTACTAATTACAGGGTAGCGTTTGACCACAAGTCACCTGATGTTAAGTGACGATGTGGTCGAAGATGGCGCCACGCTACACCTGGACTGGGAACTGGCTCTCAAGTGAGGCTGCCGGAACACACCGATAGGTGCTTGGCGACAGATTCTTAACAAGAGGGTGGTAGCTACCCAGGCGAGTACTAGAAAATGCCCTACCACCAAGCCATGGTCATCACGATGTTTTCCTTCCCTGAAAGCTCAAGCTCATTGTAGGTTTCAAACCCACGTCCTACGGATCGCAAACTGACCTCACTACTACTGAGCCTCACTACCTCACTACCATTGAGCCATCATCGCTATAACGAACATTTGACCTTTTGTTGTAATAAACTTTTTTTTGCAGATACATCATAATGGAACACAAGTGCAAGTCCGTACCAGCACAATAAACCTGCCTTACACGTAGTTTTTGTATGAATCTCGTAGTGTAGTGAGAATGAAGTGCAATTGACTGTAGTGTGTGTACAGTGTCGAAGATGTCGGACGAGGAAGACCCGGGGACGGATGTGGCTGTGCCGAACAATATTGTGCCGGGTATGTTTTGATTTTTTGATACATGTTTTTGGCTGGTATTTATTCTAGAATGACATTCAAGTGATAATCACTACATAAGGACTTGACATTTGAGTCTGTCATTTCAAACAAATATATCACTCAATCACTACTGAAGTATTGATCAACACTTGAGCGTCAATCTATAATACAAGCTTTAGACTCTTAGATCCTAGGCAAACACTCTGAAGCGTGGTTGATAAATGAATTTTCAACCGTATCGTCATATAAGAGAAAGATTTATAGCGATGATGGCTCAGTGGTAGTGACGTCGGCTTGCGATCCGTAGGACGTGGGTTCGAATCCTACAATGAGCTTGAGCTTTCGGTGAAGGAAAACATTGTGATGAAACCATGGCTTGGTGGTAGGGTATTTTCTAGTACTCGCCTGACTAGCTACAACCCTCTTGTTAAGAATCTGTCGTCAAGCATCTATCGGTGTGTTCCGGTATCCTCACATGAGAGCCAGTTCCCAGTCCAGGTGTAGCGTGGCGCCACCTTCGACCACATCGTCACTTAACATCAAGTGACTTGTGGTCAAACGCTACCCTGTAAATAGTAAAAAAAGAAAAGATAATGGTTGCTAGTTCAGATCAAGTTTAATAAATGACTGATAGCTGCCAAGCACCTATCCGTGTGTTCCGGCAACCTCACAAGACTGCCGGTTCCCAATGTAGGTGCTACCTTCAACCAAATCGTCACTTAACATCAGGTGGTTAGTGGTCAAAGGGTACCCTGTAGGTTATTAGGTTTTCCGCTAAACTTGCAAAGGTCTAATTTACCTTTTATTCAGACAAGTCACCAACGGTTTGTTGTGATACGACAATATCTTAAAAAATGTGTTATTAGTGAAAGTTTATCTACTTTGTGGGCAGTGACATTTTTATGTGTAAGTCAATCAAGAAAAAATAAGAATAATATACCTATAATACATAATTAATTTTAATTACCTTACCTACCTACCCATTTTGAGGTAATTAGAGATCATAATTAGATCACATTAACTAGCTCTGCCCCGCGGTTTGACCGTTATCTATCAATCCATTAACAGAAATCGGCAGGAATATTTTTCCGGGATAAAAAGTACCCTGGATTAACACATAGACTATGTTTTATTCCGGAAAAAGCCTTTATGCGGAATAAAGGGAAACAGTGCAGCTAGTCTGATAATAAAAGGCATAGAAATAGTAAAGATTACTTCTACGCTTATCAATATGTTTCTACTATTTATTGCCTCCAAGGTTTTTGTTAATCACCAATCAAAAACGCTGAACGTAATTAACACAGTTAATATGCAATGTTCTGATTCATTCTCACATTATATACCTACAAGCACTGTTTCCCTATAGTCATGGACAGATTCAGGATTTATTTCTGGGGCCAGGGCCAGGCAACGTGTCCCCCCCTAGTATTATTGTACTAAGTCTTTGGGATTCATTTTTTATCAATGGCTTACAGTAATTATCCTATACTTGTTCCCAGTCCAGGTGTAGTGTGGTGCCATCTTCACCACATCGTCACCTAACATCAGGTGACTTGTGGTCAAAAGCTATCCTGTAAATAGTAAAGGGAAACAAAAACAATATTGTAAATGTGAAAGTTTGTGAGTGTGGATGTTTGTTACTCTTTCACGCAATAACTACTGAACGGATTTCGATGATTTTTGTGTGGAGATAATTCAAACCATGGTGAAGGACATAGGTGGCCTTGTGCCCCTTCCTAGATCCGCCCTTACCGATTGATGATATAATTATGTATCCTTGTTTTGGAATGCATTGTATCCAGATACATTTTGTAGTCACCATATGTTTCCTGCTCTTTGTTTTAGATTAGTGACAATATTGTTTGAGGTAATTTAGTCGGTATGTTTTCGTTTTTAAAATGGGTGAATTACCGCTGTCCATATCCTACAGGGAATTTAGCAAAAAATGCCTGAGGGAATTGAGTAAAATTATTCCCCATCGTCCCCAATGCCTTGTTAATGGGGACAGCGGGAATTGAATTTCAAAAATGACCTGCCGGGCGTTTTTTGTCAGTTCTTTTGCCGGTGTAGGGAGTTTGGAATAGGCTTAGCTTGTTTTTCAAGTGAAGTTGGATTCTACGGAAATAAATCAAAGAAAGTTTATTTCACTCAATAGAAAAAGGTGTTGCAAATATTTTTTAATTTATGATAATAATTAAATTAAATTTACATAGCACAACATTCGTTTCACTCTGTTTACAAAGGCTGCTTTCGTTACTCTCGTTTTGCGAATTTCTTCTACCTTTTTGCAGATTAATGACCCTCTGTATAAGGCTTTGCCACTTAATAGTACTAAATATAATTAAAGTTTCGTAAACTAACATTTCCTGCCACACTTCTTTCACTTTCATATGAATATCGCACACTACGTTATGGCAAGAGCGATTAGACAAATCTTACTAAGTGTTGAACCCCGAAAATGGCATGAAAATTTAAGGTTGAGTTGAAATTTAGTTAAGAGTTTAGTAAAACAAATTTGTAATTTGTAAAGTAAGCGGTTACCATCGCCTATGGACATTTGCCACACCAGTATAGTTGCCGATGCGTTGTCGACCCCCTTAGAACTTTTTTCACACCCATCTTGAAGGACTCGACCTCGTTCCAAAATTTGCAAGAGAAAAGGGAGAAAAGAGCGCATAAATCGTGTGGAATTTTCAGGGCTCAATTGTGTGTGGGTGAGCCTTATTCCATTTTATTTAGCTTTTTGCCTAAATTACAATCGACATTTTAGTTAGAGGTGCTTATTTAATCTGGCTCAATGCACACGGTATATAATACGTTAGCGACCTAAATTTACGCGTTACAGAGTCAGCGGAAGTCGGTGTGAAATTGATTAATGTCAGTTTATAACATTGTTCTATTCACCTTAACATATAGGTATTAAACTAGCTGTTCCCCTCGGTTTCACTCTACTATCTGTCTATCTAACAGTTCTCTCAAGTTTTGACAATTTATTACAATAAGATAGGACTACGTATTTTTTTCACAGGTGCTACCTGATTTTTACGATTTGTGATAAACTACGTTTAATCATCTTAAACATGTTTTTTTTTTAATTATAAAAAAACAAATAGATGTTTGAATGGATTGTTCATTATTCATCTCTTTAAAACAGTGGTTTTTAGCGTTTTGACCGTGCATATCCACTTATGAGCGATGGTGGCCGAACGGTAACCGCGTGCGCTTTACAACGCGCCGACACCGAATTCGAATCCTCTCGGCCCCGCACCTATGACTAAGTTATGTGCGGATTTACCATCGCTCAAAAAACGGTGAAGGAAAACATCGTGAGGAAACCCGCATGTCCAAAAACCACAACATTCAAGGGCAGGCGACATCTACCAACCTGTATTGGGCCAGCGTGGTAGACTACGGCCCATACTTTCTCTCTGAGAGAAGGCCAGAGTCCCAGCAGTGGGAGCAGAATAGAATAGAAAACTTTATTTGCTGAAATGTGAAAACAACACATACCAATTAAATGGCATGCATAAATTTAACAATAATAAATCATATAAAAAGTAACATACACCTAACAAAAGCTTAATAAATTCACAATAAATTCACACGTGAACGTGAAGGATGATAATGATGGTTATGATGATATTCCTTTAAATTAGCGGTCCCTTTGTCCGCAGTTCTCGGCATCAAGCGGCTCAAACAGCTGGAGTCGATGTTCGCGTGCGGGCGCGGCAGCCCGGCCCGGAGCCCCGGCCTCAGCGTGGAGACGTTGGTCGACGCCCTGCTAGTGTTGTACGACGAGTGCTGCAACAGCAGTCTCAGGAGAGAGAAGCCAGTCGCGGACTTTATCAAATATGGTGAGCTCTTTGTTTTTTAAACTAGCGGTTACGCACGGGTAGGCAGTAGGCAAATACAAATATATTCAACAGTAGGTGGTCTTGAATTTTTACAAAAAATTAAATTGTATTGTTACGAAAATGTTAAAAAGAAATTAGCCAAATCGGTTCAGCCGTTCTCATTTGTTGTGCTGGCCAAAGAACAGCAATTCATTTTTGTTTATATCATCATCATCATCATCAGCCAGAAGAAGTCCACTGCTGAACGTAAGCCTCCCCCTTGGAACGCCACCATGAACGGCTATTAGCCATTTGCATCCATCGGCTACCTGCAACTCTTACAATGTCGTCAGCGGTCGAATACGGCCCATACTCTTTATAAAAAGAAGGTCAGAGTCCAGCAGAGCGAATGTAATGTGACAATTTTAGTTTAAACGATCTCTTGATTTATATTGCCTTGTTCCAGTAAAACCAGTGGTGACGTCACTGAAGCGGCTGCGCTTGTCGCGCGATGATTTCGAGCTGGTGAAGGTGATTGGCCGCGGCGCCTTCGGGGAGGTGTGCGTCGTTCGGGCTTCCTTTATGCAGGTATGGATCGTGTAACGTGGCCATCGATCAGCGTTGGCAGTTTTTTTTGCCAAGTCGATTTTGGAACTTTTTGCGTGAAAAAAGCGGGATTCCGTGTGTGATTACTTGTCGTCCATTCGACCCCTTTGGCTTGACCCGCCCCTTTAATCACACGTGTAATTTTTCTAAATGCGTGTTTTTAGTGTTAACGCGTTAATTTTCATTTAAAAAAAACGACAATTAACATGCTTAAGTATTTATTTTTAGTTCGACATAGTTACACACAGTTTTCTCGTATTTACTGTTTCTTTTGGGGGAAAAAATTACGTGATATTTGCCTAGACTCCCCTTCTCCCTCACGTGTCATTGGATGAGATTGAATGAGGACAGCGGCAATGTGGACAAAAAGAATCGAACTGTTTTTCAATGCTCAAATAATTGCCTCTTGAGTAGAACCCAACCCGCTACCTCGTGCTTCCCAGACTTCCCAGTCAGCTGTTCGCCCATTGCGCCTTATTAGTCTAATATTCAGTTACACGTCGCAGGGCTCCGATAGCGGCGGCAACAACGCCGCGGCGGTCGGCAGCGCTTCGACAGGCGAGCGGGTGTATGCTATGAAGATACTCAACAAATGGGAGATGCTCAAGGTATGTATAACAAACTGGTTGTGCCCCGCGCTTACACCCGCGTCTTCTAGCTCATCATCATCATCATTATCAGTCTTTCACGTTCCCACTGCTGGTACTCTGGCCTTCTCTCAGAGAGAGAGTATGGGCTGAAATCTACCACGCTGGCCCAGTGCGTGTTGGTAGATGTCGCATGCCCTTGAATGTTGTTGTTGTCTTCCCGTTATACCGCAGGAATCTTTTCCAGGATAAAAAGTAGCTTACGTGTTAATCCAGGGTATAAGCTATCTTCATTCCAAATTTCATTCAGATCCGTTCAGCAGTTATTGCGTGAAAGAGTAACAAACATTCATCCATGCATCCATCCATACATACAAACTTTCACGTTTATAATATTAGTAGGATATATCAAATTCATCTATCTATATGATCACATTACCACATTCTTATAGCGATGATGGCTCAGGTGTAGCGTGACGCCACCTTCGACCATATCGTCACTTAACATCAGGTGTCAGGTTGTGGTAAATTTGTTACAAAGGACCTATATACATATTTGTATCCACAGAGAGCGGAAACCGCGTGCTTCCAAGAAGAAAGAGACGTCCTCGTTTTCGGAGACAGAAGGTGGATAACGAATTTACACTACGCGTTTCAAGATGAACACAATTTGGTGAGACTTTAGTAGTACCTACAATCTACATACATACTTGAAATGCTCTGCAAAGTTTCTGCCAAAATATTTGACAAAAACGGTGATATCTTTTGATTGCGTTGACCTACAAGTTTTGATTTTTTCACAGCTGAAAGAGACTGCAGAGCCGAGTATTTGATATAAATTTGAACTTGATACCTCAACGCGTTCTTGAAACATCTTGACAGACAGACAGACAACAAAGTGATCATATTTGACGACCGTGGCGTATTGGGCACATAGCCGACTGTGAAGCGTGGGGTCGCGGGTTCGATTCCCGCTACAGAACAAATATTTGTGCATTGAAAAAAAAAAGCGCAAGTATTTGTTCTGTGTCTGGGTGTTGTGGATCCCCGATCCTCGTAGTTTCTGATACCCTAGATACAGGGAAACCTAGTTAGGGGTCAGAGCCTATGTATATGATTGTGCGGGCATTATTATTATTATATAAGTGTTCCGTTTTTAATTTTGAACCCTAAAAAGACAAATTGGCAACTTCACGGTGATGTTCAAGGCTGTGAAGCCTCTTATCGTAACCAATGAGCCTTTTAGCTCTACTGTCTATGGAGTCCAAAGCGATAAACCAATGCTAAACATAACAAAATCAGCCAAAGAGCTTTGTTTATTTCCACATTTTTCTCCCAACAGTACCTAGTAATGGATTACTACTGCGGCGGCGACCTCCTAACTCTCCTATCCAAATTCGAAGACCGACTACCGGAAGACATGGCCAAATTTTACATAGCGGAAATGGTTTTAGCTGTGCAGAGCGTGCACGAGCTCAGATATGTTCATAGGTAAGTTTGAAACACATCTGTAGTAATAATACTAGCGACCCGCCCCGATTTCGCACGCCTGCAATGTGTATTTGTAGATACTAATATGGGGCAGTATTTTATAAATCTGAATTTTTCGGCTTTTCTGTTAAATAATATATATATGTCTTATACATATAAACCCTCTTGAACGCTTAGTTATCTCTCGCGAAAAAACGAAACCCGCTATACAAAAATGCCTAGCCAAGTGACACATTTGACAGACGATTACGCTTGCTAATCGATAATCGCTTACGACGAAGCGTTATGGTACGCGTACACCAAAACCGATTTTGTCGGCCGATGGCGGACGGAACTACTCGGACGAGTAACTCGGACGTTCAACTGCATACACTGCAGACGATAACGGCCGTTGTCGGTGGAACTTATGAAGTCTGAACTGTGCAACTACAGAGTACAGACGTGTTTTTAAAAATGGAGGATTTCGAAGAAATGTATTTTTTAGAAAATTAATTTTTCAATATCCATTCTTGATCCAAATAACGACTCGATAGCAGAAAGAAGCCGGTAAAACTGACAAAAAATCCAAACACGTTCGGAGTCGTCAGTTGATCGTCCGTTATCGGGCGTCAACGTCACGGACGACGTCGGTAGTAGCAGTGTAAGCGCTCTCTTGCATTTACTTACGTTTGATTTCATCAGCCGAGTTCGGTTCGTTCACGTTGTCTAGGCCCCCTGTGCTATCATCGCTTTTTGTTCTTATTCTCAGGGATATCAAGCCAGACAACGTTTTGTTAGACGCGAGCGGTCACATCAGGCTGGCGGATTTCGGCTCCTGCCTACGACTAGGAGACGATGGAAAGGTATGTTATCAAGTCTGTATTGGTTACTAGATGAGCCCTGCGCTTTCACTTGCGTGGGCTACAGTTTATCGCGTTATTTTTTACTACTAATGCTGGCCACACTAACGTCAAGGGAAATGTCAATGCCTATCATCGCGATAAATATTGCGTTAATTTTATTAAAGTAATTATGTGAGTGGCTACACTTGAACGGTCAACGTGAACGCAACAAAAATTCAATAGTAAACTTTTTTCTTTCTTCTTCAATAATATGTAGTATGTCTACTGCAATAATGATGAATGTCCTTTAACTTTAGTTTTGAGATAATTTTGTTTTAAATTTATAAACGGTTTAAAAAAACTCAGACCCGAAGATTATAAAATGTTATTATAGTCGTGAACACCTGTGACGTTGAGCGTTCTAGCCGTGTAGCCAAAATATTTAAAACATATATATCACGAGACTGCAAGCGATATTCCTAAGTTTGCTAACAAGATTTCTAAATATAATGTTATGTGACCGAATGGTATTACTCGTTAAGATTTAAAAAAATTGGACATTCATCATTATTGCAGAGGACCCTTCATATGGTATACTTCATTTTGTAAGTCGTTGTTTTCCCTTTCAGGTACAAAGCAACGTGGCAGTCGGCACACCGGATTACATATCGCCTGAAATTTTGAGGGTATGCTTCTATATTAATTTCCGTCACTTGCATTAGCTTCACTCTAATGAGTGAACACAATAATTTTATGTTATCAATCCTAGAAAACAGTACCATCAGTTAAATTGTATCAAAATTTAGTATAGAGATTGTTTTTCAATAAATTTCAGAAAAGTCGGTCTTATCGCTGAAAGCGATCTCTTCCAGACAACCTAAAAGCAGAGGAATAGTAATCAATCAAAATAATATGCTGCTGATCATGCATACTAACATAATTACGTAGATAAAAAGCTACCTCTATTCCATATCTCACTGAAATCTGTTGAGCCGCTTCAGTGCGAATAAGTTACATGCATACACACTAACTCGCACACTTTTGCATTTATAATATTAGTGTGATGTGATCTATCTGTATGTGTTTATGTTTCAGGCGATGGAAGATGGTCAAGGTCGATACGGTCCGGAATGTGACTGGTGGTCCTTAGGTAAGTGAGGAAAGTGGGCGGGGCAAGTTTATTCAAGTGCTAACAGATCCAAAAAGCGCTAGTGCTCGCCTGACTGCCACTGTAAAATTAAGAATCTGACTGCGATCCACCGAGCTATCGGTGTGTTCCGGTAGCAACACTTGAGAGCCAGTTCCCAGTCCAGGTGGAGCGTGACACCACCTTCGACCACATCGTCGCTCAACATCAGATGACCTGTGGTCAAACGTTAGCCAGTAAGATGTAAAAAAAACCTCTCAGGGTTTATCTAATAAGAAAAATTAAAAAAAAACCCGACATCTTGGACCGATTTTCATCCCCCAAGGGGATAAAATAGGGGATGAAAGTTTGTATGAAACTTTGTCAATTTTAAACCGATCGGGCTGAGACTTTGCATGCATAAAGCTGTAGCCCACGCGGGTGAAACCGCGGGGAACAACTAGCTTTTTCTAATATCACTAACTCCATTTGTTTGCAGGTGTATGTATGTACGAGATGCTGTTCGGTGAGACGCCGTTCTACGCGGAGTCGCTAGTGGAAACGTACGGGAAGATTATGAACCACGCGCGCTCTTTCCACTGCCCACCGCCCGATGAGCAAGCCGCTCAGGTATGCATCATAATAATTTTCAGCCGGAAGAAGTCCACTGCTGAACATAGGCCTCACCTTTTGAAGGCCACCATGAACGGCTGTTAACCTTTTGCATCAAAGCACAGCAGGTTCTAAAAAAAATGTAAATTTGTAAAACCCCCGACTTCTTGGACCGATTTTCATCAAACAGCTAACAACATTCCCGACTAATTCACCTTTAAAAATCAAAATCGGTTTTATCCGTTCGGGAGGTACGATGCCACAGACAGACAGACAGGCATCGACGTCAAACTTATAGCACCGCTCTTTTTGCGTCGGGGGTTAATAACAATAATAATAACACCCACACAATCACATACAGCTATGGTGGCCGAACGGTAACGCGTGCGCCTTACAAGGCGCCGATACCGAGTTCGAACCATGTCATAGGCGCCTATGGCTGAATAAGCTATGTGGGGATTTGCCGTTGTTAAAAACGGTGAAGGAAATCATTGTGAGGAAACCGTGACGTTCTCGTGATCGATCTTGTACTAGGAGACCTTTTGCGTTGCAGGTATCAGAAGAAGCCAAAGACTTAATAAGGAAACTGATTTGCGCATCGGAATCACGACTTGGAAAGAACGGACTGCAAGATTTCAAGGTAAATTCTATCATTTATCGAATGGTACATGAACGCCTAACAAATTACAATTTCATCTCGTCCTACGATTACCTAGGACTTGAATAAGTAACGTAGGGCATGCGACATCTACCAACCCGCATTGTAAGCAACCCCTTCAAAGTTCAATTTGTACGTTTTTTCAGCAAAATTCCAAGTGAAATTCAAGACTTATAAGAGAAACCATAGTAAAGCTTATGACAAAATATCAGACTATTTAGATGACAAAAAATCTTGGGATTATAGTTTGGAGTGAACTTGCTCCAATTCAATCAACTAGTAATAAGAAAAAAGTTGTAAATGTTATCGCGCCCAAAAATTACCTGTTCTTTTGCCGGCGTAAGGAGGTTGGAACAGGCATACCTAGTATTAAGTGTGACGTTTTAAAGTGATCGCATGTATCCTACTAAATAAACATACTATGATTTTGACTTTTGAGATTATGTGCTAGTTAGATAAGAATCTGTCGCCAAGCACCTATCAGTGTGTTCCGGCAGCCTCGCTTGAGAGCCAGTTCTCAACCTCTACAACATCGTCACTTGATACCCCCTTGTTTTTCAGAACCACCCCTGGTTTGCCGGTCTGGACTGGGACAACCTACGAGAAATGCAGGCACCTTTCGTACCCGACGTCTCGAGCCCCACCGACACGTCCAACTTTGACGTCGATGACACTGACATTAAGTAAGGCTAGGGATGATCGATGTTGAAAGGAGGAGGAATTAAGTGATCCGACAGAGAACCAAGGTAATCGACATAGCCTATAGGATCAGCAAGCTGTAGTGGGTGTGGGCTGGACATATTAGCCGAAGAACCGATAATCGTTGGGGCAAACGTGTTCTTGAGTGAAGACCGCGGCTCGGCAAACGTAGTGTAGGACGCCCTGCGACTAGGTGGACCGAAGAAATACGCAAAATAGCTGGCGGCGGTTGCATGAGAGAAGCCGAAGATCGGGCTCGATGGCGTACTTTGGGAGAGGCCTATGTCCAGTAGTGGACTGAAACGGCCTGATTATGATGATGATCGATGTTGCAAAAACATCGATAATGACATCGATAACTGAACATCGATACTCAATGTTAAATGTGACTTTTCTAAGTGCCCTACCTTAGATCACCACTTAACATCTCTCATCTCTTCCAGGTTATCAGAAGCAGTTCCTCCGTCATCGGCATCCTCAGCGTTTTCCGGAGTACACCTGCCGTTCATTGGCTTCACCTTCACCGCTGGATCGAGGCTGTCGGACCTGGGAAGAGCTGCGCCGTTGAGTCCGGCTAAGAATGCTATTAACCAGGTAACATTCGTCATCATCATCATCTGCCGGAAGAAGTCCACTGCTGATCATAGGCCTCCCCCTATGAACGCCACAATGAACGGCTCTATTACCCATTTGCATCCATCGGCTCCCTGCGACTCTTACAATGTCGTCGGTCCACCTAGTGGGGGGCCTACCTACAGATCGTGTTCCGGTTCGTGATCACCACTCGAGAGAACCATTCTTCCCCATCGGTTATCGGTTCGTCGAGCGATGTGGCCTGCCCATTGCCAACTAAATTAAGTGGTGTAAATGCTGTATTAGTTTTAAATACTGACTGCGACTGCGAAAGATGAAGGAATATGTTTTTCGAGTGTGTGTATGTATATTTCTTTGGCACGGCCTGTAGCCTAAATTGCTTGACGGATTTTAACATATGAGGTGTCATTAGATTCTTTTTGATTGTGGGAGTGATATATGGTTCTTTATTTTGGAGCAGTCGGGGTTTTTTGTTTCTTTTGTAATGTATATGTATTGTATCTTGTTTTCCGTTTACAGGCACCATCGAATGCTGGAGACCGCGCAGCGTTGAAGGCGTTAGAGAGAGAAAATGCGCTTCTCGCTCAGACTATAGCGGAGCTGAGGGCGGGCGGGGCCGCTTTAGAACCAGGCAGTGGTAAGTTGATGTACTCGCACATCCCTATCCATACTAATATATTGTTATCTTCCATTTATATTATAGTTATACTAATACCAGCTGTTCCGCGCAATTTCACCCGCGTGGGCTACAGTTTATCGCGATAAAAGGTATCCTATGTCCTTCCTCAGGGTTCAAACTAACTTCGTACCAAATTTTGTTTAAATCGGTTTAGTAAATTAGGCGTGAAAGCGAGACAGACAGACATACAGAGTTACATTCGCAATTATAATATTAGTAGGGATGTAAAGAGAAAAGATTCAATAGTTTTTTGTGCCGGAAAAACTTAAAAGCTATAAAAGCGATCTTGATACAGCAATTTATTACTATCTAAATTAAATACACAATTATTTCACTTGCAGAGGAACTAATAAATCTGAAAGAGGAACTGGCGACGGTGTCGAAGAGGAACGCGGAGCTAGAGGCGCAAGTTAGGTGTTACGAGCAGCTCAGCAGTGGGGTGACGCAAGCGGTAAGACAGTTACGATTTATTCTAATACTTAGTACACACATACATCTCACATCTCTCCAATTTTCTTTCTTGACAATGTCACGTTCTAGTAATTTTTATACCTAGTAATTTTTCCTGATGCACCTAAGTCGCCTAAAGGGATTTAAGATAAGGGCCTCGCTAAAATGTTCGCGTTTCTAAATTAGTACGAATGGACGTGCTAACGACCCGCCCCGACTTCGCACAGGTGTAATACAGAATAAAATAGGTAGAAAAAGTAGAAGAATGTTGCACCCAATATGAAGATCTCAAAAGTCAAAAAGTCGAAAGTCAATTTTTATTTATTCAATAGGATACATTGTGATCACTTTAAAACGTCAAACTTAAAACTAGCTACGCCTGTTCCAACCTCCTTACGCCGGCAAAAGAACAGGCAAGAAACGCCTCAACTCATTTTTATATAGGTACAAAGCGAGTGTATTTTTTTGGAAAGCAGGGATATAAACCACATTTGAAACTATTACACATAGCAACAGTAGGTATATGTCGTTCGTGCAATTTTTACGTAAAAGCACGTTTAAAGTAAAAGCATGTTCTGGTTGCATCTAGCAGAACAGTATATTTCTCACACGAACAGAGAATTCTAAGATTAACGCAGGTGATCTCTTAGACATAGCACAGAAAATACATTTTAACCATAGTTATGTAGTGCATAATCTTTTAGGCTTATCCTACCTAAGCCACGTGCATTTATTTTTGGCTACATGGTTGCAAAAACTTAATAAAAAAAAAAATCAAAAATATATAAAAAATTAATAAATTATTATAAATTAATCCTAATTAAGTTCTTTAGAAAGAACTTAATTAGGATTTCTTCGCGTTCTTTAGTTAAGTTAAGTTTTTGCAACCATGTAGCCAAAAATAAATGCACGTGGCTTAGGTAGATTTTTTAATAATTAGGATTAATCTTCCTGATGTTATAAATGTGAAAGTTTATGAAGATATTGTATCATAGGAGGTACCCGACACGCCGCAGGAGATGTTGGCGCGCATTCACGAAATGGAGGTGATCATACAAGCGCTAAATTTGGAGAAGGAGGAGATGCTCAAGGACAAAACTGACTCCGTGGAGAAACTGAGGCTACAGGTACGGTCAACGACAAAATTCGCTGAACAATAACACGTCTTTCCCATTACCTTCATCATCTTAAACATCAGCCTATGACCGTATCATTACCTAACATCAGGTGTGTTGTATTCTGGGCAAACGCTACCTTGGAAGTTGTATAAAAAGACCCTACTTAATATTATAAATGCGATAGTAACTCGTGTCTGTCTGTCACGCTTTCACGCCTAAACTACTGAACCGATGTGAATGAAATTTAGTACGGATATTGTTTGAACCCTGGAGAAGGACATTGGATACTTTTTATCGCGATAAACTGTAGCCCACGCGGATGAAACCGCGGCGCACAGCTAGTCCAAACGTGACTAATCTGAAACACATTTGGAGAAACAAGTATCACCAGCTACTTATGTCGCTGACTATACAATACCAGGATTGAGGTGCTACTGCAACATTGTCCTCGCACTGTACCATACTATTTATCTTTTCAGGATAAGGACCTGAAAGACGCTTTGGCACAACGAAAATTAGCAATGACTGAATACAACGAAGTGACTGAACGATTGGCTGAATTGAGGCAACAAAAACAGAAGCTATCGCGGCAGGTAAGCTTTGTTACCTTTCTCTTCTCCTATAACTTCCTCATCAGCAGCCTATTACGTTCCCACTGCTGGGACTCTGGCCTTCTCCCAGAAAGCCGGGGCCGTATGGGTCGTAATCTAACACGCGGGCCCAGTGCGGGTTGGTAGATGTCGCATGCCCTTGAATGTTGCCGTTCTTGGGCATGCCGGTTTCCTCACGATGTTTTCCTTCACCGTTTTGAGCGATGGCTAATCCACGCGTTACTTTTTACGTCATATGTGCGGGGGCGAGAGGATGCGAACTTCTAAGCCATTTTATTTTATCATATTGTCAATAGGTTATCATTTGACCAGCAGTCTCATATGATGGTAAGCGTTGACGAGGTCGATGATAGAGCATGCTTGCCTAGAAGATACCTATTCAGTCTTGACTTTCAAGGGTCCCAAAATATACTTATCGGAGAGTTGAATCTTGAGTTTGAATTTAAGTGGTAATCGACAAAACCGATTTTGAGAATTCTTTTACTGCAACAAAGCTACACGAAAATCTGAAACGTGGAAATTCGCCGAACAACCAAGGTTAACCGATATAGCTCTCAGAATTTGCAATTTGAAGTGGCAATGGGCAGGCCTTATCGCTCGACAAACCGATAACCGATGGGGAAGAAAGGTTCTCGAGTGGTGACCACGAACCGGAAGACTTGTTGTAGGTAGGCCCCCCACTATGTGGACCAAAGACATTGTAAGAGTCGCGGGGAGTTATGGATGCAAATGGCTGATAGCCGTTCAAGGGGGGAGGCCTATGTTCAGCAGTGGACTTCTTCCGGCTGATGATGATGATGATGATAAACAAAGCTACACTATCCCTCGACCAACCTCCCGCAGTTCGGGTGTTCGGCCTGCAGATTGCCGGTCGTCAGTTATATTTTTGTTTTATGTTCTGTCTCTTACTTCCCCTAGGTCCGCGACAAGGAGGAAGAGTTGGAAGTCGCGATGCAGAAGATAGACGCCCTCCGTCAGGACATCAGGAGGTCGGATAAGGGTCGCAGGGAGCTTGAAGCGAGGCTGGATACAGCCATATCTGAGGCTACGAAGGTTCGTACATACGTTTTTTTTGTTTAGGCACGCGCTTGATCTCTGTAGTACTGTAGTGTTTGAAAAAAAGTTAGCTGATGTTAATCACTGAGCCATACCAATGATTATTTATCAAAAGTTTTGAAATTAAGAGCTTGTAGCGATGGTGGCCGAACGGTTAGGCGTGCGACTTACAAGACGCCAACACCGAGTTCGAATCCTCTCGGCCCGCACCTATGACTCAATAAGTTATGTGCGGATTTGCCATCGCTCAAAAACGGTGAAGGAAAACATCGTGAGGAAACCGGCATGATAGATTTTGACGAAGTTTGCTGCTTGTGGAATTCTTTTTATTGCTATAAAATGTAGTTAACTTAGGAAACACCTAGTACACAATATTGCACGGGATATTTTTCTTTCAGGAGCGTAAACTTTGCGAAGACGCTCTACGCTCCCAACTTGAGCTGGAGAAATACTTCTTCTAAAATTTAGTCAACTTGGGAAACACCCAGTAGGTTCACAATTTGGGACGGAATATTTTTCTTCCAGGAGCGTAAACTTTGCGAAGACGCTCTACGCTCCCAACTTGAGCTGGAGAAATACTTCTTCTAAAATTTAGTCAACTTGGGAAACACCCAGTAGGTACACAATTTGGGACGGAATATTTTTCTTCCAGGAGCGTAAACTTTGCGAAGACGCTCTACGCTCCCAACTTGAGCTGGAGAAATACTTCTTCTAAAATTTAGTCAACTTGGGAAACACCTAGTAGGTACACAATTTGGGACGGAATATTTTTCTTCCAGGAACGTAAACTTTGCGAAGACGCTCTACGCTCCCAACTTGATCTGGAGAAATACTTCTTATTGCGATAAAATTAACAGAACACCTTGTAGGTACAGTCAGCGATAAAAGTAACTGATCGTTCTCGATTTTCCAAATGTGTTTCAAATCAGTAATTATTATTGTTTTTTTTTATATTTTACATGGTATCATTTTGACCACAACATAACACACCTGATTTAGGGAGTATTTTTTGTTCCAGGAGCGTAAACTCCGCGAAGACGCTCTACGCTCCCAACGCGACGAGGGGAGCGGCGCGGCGCCGCCCGCGCCCGCTTCCGCCGCCGCAGACGTCGTCAGGCTGCAGGCGGAGGTCGAGACGCTTGAGGTCAGAACAACAAAAATGTTATGCCCTGGCCACACTAAGGTTAACGTCAAGGGAAATGTCAATGCCTATCTTCGCGATAAATATTGCGTTAATTTTATTAACGCTATTATGTGAGTGGCTACACTTGAACGGTCAACGTGAATGCACTTGAATTGTTTATTTATATATTTTTTGGAAAACCAACAGCTTTTTACAACAACAGAACACATACAGTAAAATTACAATGAAAAGCCAATTACAGGTTCTCACGAATAGAGACTAAGTAAACAAAAACATGCGAAAACACAGATATAACACGCTAGAAATATAATTTTCTAAATAACATAACAAACTAACATAACAAACTAAAAAATAAAATAAAATTAATGTAACGAAAAAACAAAATTGTATGGTCGCTAACCGTCTGCCAATTAATTTATTTATTAGAACGGATATACCATTTACACTAATCATAACATAACTTATAACAAAATGAATACCTACCCTACCTTTTTTCTTCTAAACCCGTGTTGTTCATTACAAAGGTATGGCGGCTCTATTTGCCGGTACAAACTCTTGTGGATTACACGCTCAAAAACCTTCGCAACCGTCGGCAATATAGCGATGGGACGATACTCAACGGACAACTTGTTCGAGGTTTTGGGGATGGGAGTAATTATAGATAACTTCTATTGGGATGGATAGATTCCACTTTTCAAGGTCATATTGAAAAGGAAACAGAGAGGGTGGACTAGAAAAATCATTCCATCTTTGAGAAACCATGGAGGGATACCATCAGGGCCAATAGAGCTACTTGAATTGAGGTTTCGAATCGCAGTATCTACATCATTAGGCACTACCTCGCGTATTTGAACATTTATTTTATTTTATTTATTTATTTAATTAAAACGGTAAAAAACCAATTACATTAATTAATTAAAAACACAAAAAATTAATCATTACATAAAACATACATGAAGCAAAAACAAGGAAAACAGGAATACAGGACAACAAATACACATAAATAAAAAGATAAATACACGAAAATAAAATTATTAAAATTAACAAATTTACACATACATTCATACATTTCTCTCACAAAAACGCAAACATGCTAACAAAATATCCTGCCATCCATCCGCAAACAAGTCGCAGTCAGGGTTGGCGTCCAGGAGAGCGTTGAGCGCGGAGAGGGAGCGCGGGATCGGCGAGTTGGTGATGATAACATGATTGCTGGAAGAAAGCAGGTCTTCAATATTAGCTCCTTCCGCGTCTAGTTTTGGCACATCTGTCAAGAATACACTTGAAAAAAAATCCGCGAAAGCTTCAGCAGCCTTAACACTAGTAAAAGTATTGCCTTTGTAAACTACATTAGATTCAAATCCACCCTTAGACCGCAGACTGGATACGTGGCGCCAAAACTCGCGGGGGTTAATGCTAATGTTCTGTTCCACTCTAGCGACGTATGTCGTGTAAGCGAGATCGACACGTACCTTCAAGTCTGCCCTTAAATCTGAGAACAATTTGTAGGTAGATCGTGTCATTAAAACACTGTGCAGAACTATAAATAACATCAAGTTCATAGAGCTCCTGCCACGATACTTTGGACAACATATCATACATTACAACTAAATCACATTTATTAAAATTCCAATCTTTATTGGGGTCTACATTACTGAAGAATTCACTGCTTAGCCGCCGCCTCGCCGAGGAAGCGCTGGTGCAAAAGAGGTCTAGGTCAATATGTTTGCTGAGTTTGTTGAAATTGTTGCTTGCTCGCCATAAATAAGGCTAACGTCAAACGCCAATGTGAATGTCGTGGCTACACTTATGTCAAACGTCAATCATCGCGTTATTGAACGGCATTTCCCGTTAGTGTGGCTCCAATATCAGAAACAGAAGTAATACAGCTAACATTTTTAAACTTTCATCGCATTAGGCGTTGTTCTTGTTGTTTGAATTTTGGTATACAGATGTTTTGAGTTATAATCCAGCTCAGAATTAATTTATATAAGAAATCTACTGTGCTTTGTTAATGTGTATAATTTTTTTTTATTAGTAGGGCAGCGTTAGCTTTAGTTACACAGGTCTGATTTGACAATGTGTATATTCAAAACTATCTGCCCATTGCGCCACATCGGTCGTCGAATGAAGACATATGATGTCATGACATATCAATCCAAAACCGCGAAAAGCGGATCACGATCGATTATTAATTTGGGGGTAAGTCTGTCTGCTTTGCGAAGCCCTAAGAGCTCCCCCTCTGCAGATGCAGTACGCGGAGTCCCTGCAGCAGCAGCAGGCGCGGTTCGCGGCCGAGCTGTGCGCGCTGTCCGCGCAGGCGCAGGAGGCCGACGCGCTGCGCACCCAGCTGCAGCGGGAGGTACGGTGCTCTCGTCCCTACAGCAGCAGGCGCGGTTCGCGGCCGAGCTGTGCGCGCTGTCCGCGCAGGCGCAGGAGGCCGACGCGCTGCGCACCCAGCTGCAGCGGGAGGTACGGTGCTCTCGTCCCTACAGCAGCAGGCGCGGTTCGCGGCCGAGCTGTGCGCGCTGTCCGCGCAGGCGCAGGAGGCCGACGCGCTGCGCACCCAGCTGCAGCGGGAGGTACGGTGCTCTCGTCCCTACAGCAGCAGGCGCGGTTCGCGGCCGAGCTGTGCGCGCTGTCCGCGCAGGCGCAGGAGGCCGACGCGCTGCGCACCCAGCTGCAGCGGGAGGTACGGTGCTCTCGTCCCTACAGCAGCAGGCGCGGTTCGCGGCCGAGCTGTGCGCGCTGTCCGCGCAGGCGCAGGAGGCCGACGCGCTGCGCACCCAGCTGCAGCGGGAGGTACGGTGCTCTCGTCCCTACAGCAGCAGGCGCGGTTCGCGGCCGAGCTGTGCGCGCTGTCCGCGCAGGCGCAGGAGGCCGACGCGCTGCGCACCCAGCTGCAGCGGGAGGTACGGTGCTCTCGTCCCTACAGCAGCAGGCGCGGTTCGCGGCCGAGCTGTGCGCGCTGTCCGCGCAGGCGCAGGAGGCCGACGCGCTGCGCACCCAGCTGCAGCGGGAGGTACGGTGCTCTCGTCCCTACAGCAGCAGGCGCGGTTCGCGGCCGAGCTGTGCGCGCTGTCCGCGCAGGCGCAGGAGGCCGACGCGCTGCGCACCCAGCTGCAGCGGGAGGTACGGTGCTCTCGTCCCTACAGCAGCAGGCGCGGTTCGCGGCCGAGCTGTGCGCGCTGTCCGCGCAGGCGCAGGAGGCCGACGCGCTGCGCACCCAGCTGCAGCGGGAGGTACGGTGCTCTCGTCCCTACAGCAGCAGGCGCGGTTCGCGGCCGAGCTGTGCGCGCTGTCCGCGCAGGCGCAGGAGGCCGACGCGCTGCGCACCCAGCTGCAGCGGGAGGTACGGTGCTCTCGTCCCTACAGCAGCAGGCGCGGTTCGCGGCCGAGCTGTGCGCGCTGTCCGCGCAGGCGCAGGAGGCCGACGCGCTGCGCACCCAGCTGCAGCGGGAGGTACGGTGCTCTCGTCCCTACAGCAGCAGGCGCGGTTCGCGGCCGAGCTGTGCGCGCTGTCCGCGCAGGCGCAGGAGGCCGACGCGCTGCGCACCCAGCTGCAGCGGGAGGTACGGTGCTCTCGTCCCTACAGCAGCAGGCGCGGTTCGCGGCCGAGCTGTGCGCGCTGTCCGCGCAGGCGCAGGAGGCCGACGCGCTGCGCACCCAGCTGCAGCGGGAGGTACGGTGCTCTCGTCCCTACAGCAGCAGGCGCGGTTCGCGGCCGAGCTGTGCGCGCTGTCCGCGCAGGCGCAGGAGGCCGACGCGCTGCGCACCCAGCTGCAGCGGGAGGTACGGTGCTCTCGTCCCTACAGCAGCAGGCGCGGTTCGCGGCCGAGCTGTGCGCGCTGTCCGCGCAGGCGCAGGAGGCCGACGCGCTGCGCACCCAGCTGCAGCGGGAGGTACGGTGCTCTCGTCCCTACAGCAGCAGGCGCGGTTCGCGGCCGAGCTGTGCGCGCTGTCCGCGCAGGCGCAGGAGGCCGACGCGCTGCGCACCCAGCTGCAGCGGGAGGTACGGAGCTCTCGTTGATACCGCGACCCCGACTCCACTAGCTAACACTACATTTATTTGTTTACTAGCTGCGCCCATCGGTTTCACCCGCGTGGACTGCAGTTCATCGCAACAAAAACCCCATAGAAAAAAGCACTTTCCGTTTTTACAAATTTTAAACAAAGGAACATTCCTTGGACTTCAACAAACACAACAAAAAAAATTGGTTTTCTGTAAAGTCGGTTTACTGACGATAGTTGAACGTGACAACGTCGATTGGCCGATTGTGCTTCTTTGTCGCTCGTTCCGCGCTCTCGCTTGCACTTCAAGCCTTACATGGAACGCCTCAGAGCGAGGTAACGCCGCAGAGCGAGGTAACGCCGCAGAGCGAGGTAACGCCGCAGAGCGAGGTAACGCCGCATGAGTCATGTTTTTTCGTGCGTGCAGCCGGCTCTATCGAATTATAAGACGTTGTCACGTCAAAAAAAGAATTAGCGAAATCGGTCCAGCCGTTCACAAGAGAAGAAGATAGAAGATTTACAACCGGTTTCAATAACCGATCTATCTACGGTTTGACATAAATTTGACATTACTTCTATGGAGCTTATGTCAAATTTCCATCTCCAGTAGAGCAAATCGTGGATAGATCGGTTATTGAAAGCGACCGTTATTCAATAACACTTCTAGTCCAGCTTACACCTTTTACAAGGGGATGCCACGCAACACTTATGAGTAGTATAATAATTATGATTATAAAAAACGTACAATTTGAAGGAGTGGCTGTCTTTATGGAGCCTAGTAGTGGGTGCAGCAATTTTATCTTTGTTTCTTGTATTAAAATTGTGAAGATTATAAAAAGTTCCCATCTCCCCAGTTACAAGCGTCCAAAGAGAAACTGGAGAACCGTCGCTTGGAGCAGCTGAACGATACCGAAGACAAGCAGATACTTATCAACGAGAACCGGAAACTGGCTAAAGATCTGGATGCTGTGAGTGTTTTTGTATTACTTTTTTTACCTATCGCAGGGTACCTTTTGACCACAAGTCACCTGATGATAAGAGACGGTCAGGGGTGTATTTACCCTAGGGCCAAAGGAGCCATGGCACGGGGCGGCAGACTGCGAGGGGCAGCGCAAGCCGTCCTGTGTAGGTTGATATCATGTATGTCATTTAGCTAGCAAAAACTTTTAAATATTCAACGCCTGTGTAATTTTTGTACCTTTTATATTCTTTGTATGATCGCCATATGCTCGACTGTAGCAGCTAGATTATTTCTGCATCTTGATTTGATATGACATCTGTCAAAACATTGTTTTACAACCAGAGTACAGCTGTAAACAGAAACGTTTTAGTTTTTTCTTCTAGGCAAAAAAGGCCTAGTTGTCACAGCAGCGTTTCATTCGTACCACAGATGGCAGAAAACGGTAGGAGATGGCAAGCGGAGCGGCGGCAGTTGGAGCTGGAGTTGGAAGACTTGCGCGCCAAGAAAGATACCATGCAACACTGGGAGATGCAGGTAAACTGGCAACACACCGCTTATTTGCCTCTGTCGAGGTTTGACTAGACAAATGCATTACGGAAAGTCACTAACGGCTGTTCCCATAAGCTCCATAGAAGTAATGACTGACTATTTATAGTAGGGCAACCGCCGTTATGCAGTTTAATTTATTTTTTAGGGTTCAGTGCCTGGAGTCATGAATATTTGGCCCTTTAGTTATTTATTTATTTATTTATTACAAGGAAAACAAACAGCACATAAGAAAAAAATAACATAAAAACAAAACATAAAACAAATAGGCCTAACAGTTTTCACAAATAGAAGAAGTTTAAACATACCAGTAAATAATTTTATAGAACATAGAATATTAAATCTAATAATGATAAGAGAAAAAACAACAAAAACTAAGGAAAGACATAACAAACATAAACTTTGGTATAAATAAGATAGGATAGAACAATAATAGAGATGACAAAACACATTTTAACACAGAATATAGGTAGACGAAGAAGAAAGAGAAAAGAGTAAGCCATATCAATCTGTCTTTATTTAGAGAAATAAATAGACAATTTTTATATATATATACATATATTTATATAATATATAAAGTGAATCTAATAAAGAGATAAATAGAGAGAAGTCTATAAATAAAAAATAATAAAAATAGAAATAGAGTAAGTAAGAAGAGTAAGAGGAGGAAAAAAGGAGAATAAAGAGAAACGCAGCAGAGCAGAGCACGTATATTTTTTGAAGAAATTCTGTCTCGCAGTAAACAAATCCACATCCTTAGAGTAGTTTGCGTTAAATTTTTATTTCGTTATATATTCACGTGAGCATATTTTATTTTATTTTACACTTCAGGAAAACAAACAGCCTCAATTAACAGAGTTAGAATACTTAAATTCAGTACAGTTGCCTTTATCAGTTCTCACATATAGGAAATCCGTATGATCACAGATAGCGGACATCATACGATGGGTGGCCGACGAGAAAGAGGCGCGCGGTTACCTCCAAGCTCTAGCCACCAAGATGACGGAGGAGCTCGACTATCTCAAGCACGGTGAGTGTTGATCTCGATTTGATGAAACTTTTTTTCAGACATTTTTATACATTATTTTCATATCTTTATTGTAAAAAACATATAACAACAAGTCACCTAAAATGTTAAGTGACGATTTGGACGATGATTTAATTGGAGACTAGAGATAATTTGGTCAGCCGCCCGTGACGCCGGCGGCGGCACGGGCGGCTGACCAAATTATTTTGTGTTGACAATTCGAAAAGCCCATAGTTTGATGTTATCTTACCCAATAGTATGTACTATTCCGCAGCTAGCGCATCTCGAACTTCCCTGGTCGCCGCGTCGTCTCCCCCCGCGGGCGGCGGCACGGGCGGCTGGCGCAACCGCCGCTCGCAGAAGCTGGACAAGATGGAGATCCTGACGCTGCAGTCCTCGCTGCACTCCGAGATACAAGCCAAGCAGGCCGTCGGGGAGGAGCTCAGCAGGACCAGGGCGGAGCTGCTGGCCAGCCAGAGGTCAGATTACTTTCTTATTTATTTCATTTATCAATTTGATGGATGTATGGAAGGCAAGAGACCAAAGAAAAGATGGATGGATTGTGTAAGGGTTGATATGAATGAAAGGGGAGTGAATGAAGCGATGGCGGCTGATAGGTGAGAGTGGAAGAAGAGTACATGCTGCGCCGACCACAAATAGATGGGACCAGGGCAAGAAGGAGAATATCAATTTTAACAAAGGGAGAAAATATAAAAAGGCCAATCAAATGTTTCTACAAATAGACAGAAAACAAACAATAAATAAGCAACAAGACGGACGCACGCTAATAAAACTTAAACTTAAACAATAAACGTAAATACATGAAACTTAATTAAATTCACAAATGTGATATTAATCGATGTATCATGATATATCGATTAAGTTCTCTAACCGCACGCTTCCACATATGCAGAGAGCTCCTGGAGAGCCGGCAGCGGCTGGAGGCGCTGGCGCATGACATGAAGCGCAAGGAGCAGCACATGCGGGACATGCAGGCTCGCCTGGACGCGCCGCCGCACCACGCCGGCAGCTCGTGTGAGTACACTGCCGCATGTGCCTGGGTACCGGCATGCTAGACTGCAAGCCAGCACTTGGGTACCGGCATGCTAGATTGCCAGCCAGTATTATAAGTTCTAAAAAATTTATAATATAAAAAAACCCCCGACATCTCGGACCGATTTTCATCAAACATAGCTAAAATGCCTTTGAAAAAGAGCTGATACTCTTACACTGCTGGACCGATATTAACCAAACATAGCTAAGAACCACCGCAAGGAAACCGGCTTTTAAATGAGAAAAAAACCGCATCGAAATCGGTCCATCTGTTTGAGAGTTACGATTCCATAGACAGACACACAGAATCTTTTTCTCTCATTTTGCGTCGGGGGTAAAAAAAATTCTACTAGGAACGTCAAACTAGCTACGCCATATAACTAGAAACTGCGCAGTGACCGGCTTGTAGGTCTGATTTTTTTAGGGAGAGGGAAATACTTATGAATACGGTAATGTCAGACTTCGAAAATGCGACCTTCGGACTAAACCCGAGGGGTTTTTACAAATTTCGCACTACAGGCGCGAATACACATTTTGCATTCTGGCTTATTACTGATTAAGATTTTATGTCTTTTAGAAGGTAGTATCTTGAGCATGCGTCCCACTTTGGAGCTATTTGTGTCTGTGTCTCTAAAATGCTTAAAAATGTCCCGCTATGAATAAGCAGGCCATTGGTGACAACTATCTCAAAGTTCACACCAAAGCATTGCATCAAATCTTCAAATTGAAATAATACATTAATGAACATGCGAATAAAATTAATTCCTATAGACCTTATCTAATTTTTTTGCTTCAAGCATTACGCTTATAGTAACACACAAAAACCAGAATCCTACTGTGTGAGAAAACGTAAACGATGACAGCGCCAATAGCAGCACGGCACTTGCGCCGCACGGACCAATAGCAACCCTTAACAGCGTCAAAAGGACCAATAGCAACACAGCGATGCATGCCCATGAATACAGTTGGAGATATCAAGTAGACTATACATGCACAGTCGGCGTTATGGTTCTAGTTATTTGGCGAGACCTTTTTATTTCTTTTTTCATACTGAGTACGTCTAAAACGAGATAACATATATCCTATGAGTTATTTCAGTACCAAATATCATTAAAATTCATTCTGCCGCTAGGCGCGTAGCAAACACAAACTTTCATTGCGTTTGACATTGATTTAATTTTAACACATGAAGATATTTAACTTTTAAATGTAACATTTGCTTAATTTGGGACTTCTGTTAGCCCATTAAACTTAACTTACTAAAAGGTAGGTAGGTGTCTGAAGTTAAGACGTTATAGAAAAATAGTTTATGAACAATCCTCTCAGCTCCTACTGTGTTTTTATTTTGTAATCTATGTACAATTTTTCCAGCGCACCATTATTATACTATATATTTTATTAATAATACGTTTATTTAGTGCACCATTTTTCTCTTTGTTTTCGTTACATGTTACCGCACAATCCCACCCAATACGCACACGTATAATCAACTGTGACGTCACTATACGCACCTAAATGTCAAATGGATAACTGGAAACTACCCACCACAAAGTCCAACGTCGACCGCGACGAAAAAAACGAAAATAATGGACTCTATGGTCCATACCACCGTACATAAAACCTATGGACGCTAATATTGTGCTAAAATTCAAAATTGGAACACAAAAATAACGGACTTGTGTTCGTGTTATCTGTGCATGTGAAAATTTTAAAAATTGGAACTGTGATTTGAAATTCCACGATTGGTCCGTTTCAAAAATGGATTACGTAACGGTCACACGAGACGTGATCTGTATTATTTGTCTATGGCGTAACGATCATGTATTATCTGTGGCATTTACTAAAATATTTTGCGTAAGACGCTATGTTTTTGTTATACCTGCATTGTGCTTGTTTTTAATTGTTTTTTTTTATATTAGTTCGGGCATGGTTGAGGCCGTACATACCTTTGTTTATAGGCGTGACATCATGCTTATGGGGTGTTGCCATATTGGTGTATCATCATTTATACGAATGATATAGGTTTTGATTTCTATAGCCATGGCATTTCTATTTTAAAGTATCTTTTATTTTATTGCTAGTGTATACACTTTCATCTATACTTACCAAAGTTTTCTATGATATTGTTTAAGAGTTACAAAGTTGCACAAATTCTTCTTTTCTTTTACTCTTGTTTCTTTTGAAACGTCATGTCTATAGAACTCATTAAAATAATCGTATATTTGTACGTATTGAAATGTACCATTTAAGGTCATCGCTCATTTAAAGCCTAGTCGTAGATGTAACTCGAAATGAGTCAGTTTAGATTTCAATTGTATGTTTGGACAGCGTGTCAACTGCACGATATGACTGAGTAGTACCATATAGAGTAGTGTAACAACCGCGTGACATAATGAAATGGTACTGTATGGAGTATTATGTCAACGGCACGAAATGTCTGCGTTGTACTGTATGGAGTGTTACGTCAACCGTGCGATGTGACGGAACGGTACCCTATTGAGTAGTGTAACAACCGCGTGACATAATTAAAAAGTAATGCATGGAGTTGTGCGTCAAAGGCGCGACATGTCTGAATGGTACCGCATTGAGTGTTATGTCAACCTCGCGACGTGCTTATGTTACCGTATGGAGTAGTGTGTCAACTGCGCGATATGACAGAATGATACCGTATATCGAGTATGTCAACCGCGCGACGTGCTTAACTTGTACAGTATGGAGTAGTGTTTCAACCGCGTGACATGACTGAGCGGTGTCGTTTGGAGTAGTGTCTCAATCGCATGACGTGACTATGGAGTAACGTGGCAACCGAGCGATATGACTGAACAATACCATGTGGACATTAATTAAATAGTATCTAGTCAATATAAGATTGATTTCGAAGCTTGTAGCGATGCCGACGCGCTAAATGGGCGATGACCTCTGTTATACATACTTGATATTGTTATGTATTAGTCGAGAATGTTTGGTGTTGTGTTACGTAGAAGTATTAGTGCTCAAACCTAGACGCTTTTTGTCTGAGCAGTGTTTGATGATGCCAGCATGGAATGAAGAAGTGTGAACAAAATGTTGGGATTATTTTAAAGTAACTTTTCTCAAATTTTATTGTGACATGTCTTCTTACTTGGTTTATTGTGAAGGTGCTGCCTATCACTATATTCATATCCTAATCAACATACTTATTAAGTATATTTTTTGACAACTGGCTAGACTAGCGTCTGACCATGATCACGCCCGATGGAAAGCGGCGATGTGGTCGAAGGTGGTACCTTTCAGGAAACGCCGATAATGTCGCATGAGTCATGACTCTGACGTGACATTCGATGGACCGAATGTGACGTGACAGATTCATATCCGAGGTACAAAGTTACTCGATACAATGCCCTCGATACGTGTTCTTGCTCATTTGCAAATTGTAAATATTCAGAACAGTCTAAGACCCTTTTGGGTTTAGACAAAGTCTTTCTAAATTCACTAAAAAGTGGCATGTCACGTGTCAGTTCACTTCCCACATTACGCGTTAGGGCACAGCGCCTTACCCAATGCTACGTTCTCATATCAAAATTTTAGATTTGCTAAAACATCTCATAATACGTTGAAATTTTTGTAGAGTAAAAAAATTTATTGGTTTCATATAAAAAAATCTAAGCAACGTTTCATTTCAATTGGAAGAGTAAAATATAAAAAACTTTTTCTCCAAGGTATGGCCCAGTTCAAGGAGCTGTTGTTTCCGCCTAAACTTAGTTATTTTTTACATCAATAGCCTGTTAGGTTAGCTTAGTCTCACTGCTGGGAGACAGGCCTTCTCTCAGAGAGATACAGCATGGGCCATAACCTACCATGCTGGCCCTGTGCGAGTTAGTAGACATCGCATGCCCTTGAATTTTGTGGCCCTTGAAAATAGGCGGTTCAATAAGTATTATTATTATGTATGACGTGTCAAACTTCTTCATTCACATTTGAGAATGGTTCCCAGTATTTGCAAAGGTTTCTAGTTTCAATCTCACCAAAGTGAATTAGTGTTTTCTAGTCCATTGGAATCTTAGTCTAGTCTAAAACAAGAACTACATTTTTTACCAAAGATATTATGAAATTGTGTCGCCCTCGACCTATCGAACTAGTCATTTTCTATTGTGTTTTTGCAATCTTCGGCAATAATAAAAAAATTATATTATATTTGCTATTTTTTCAATTGAAAAAATTTATAGCTTTAAAATTTTTGATTTTATAATGCTTGCAGTTTTCGCTCACGAATATAATTTTATTTTTTGAAATGGAATTTAAAATTAACGTTGATTTCTTGTATACTGGAAATGATTAATTATTCATTATTTATTCAATTAAATTATGGCACAATGCAGGTTTTTTCGTATTTATTTATTGCTTAGCATTTAAGTATTCTTTTAGATCAAAGTGTAGAATCTCACTGAACATTTTCATTTAGTCGTCAGAGAGAGGTTTTCAAATCTGTACTTTTGCTATATCTGTACTATTCTGAAGTTTTCTATAATTCAAATGTAATCTATTATCTACTTTAATCCATTTTCTTTTAGTAATACTTGAAGATTATTTATGTCTCATTCAAATATTTTTAACTCGTTGATATTGCAGATTTGCTATGTTTTTCTTTGCATTTTATTTTATGTTTTAACTATGTATTTAGATTCATATCAGCACATTTACTCTGCATTTATCATTTTTTTTGTTTAGGTTATTTTAAACATCGCTTAGTTACGAACGATTGTGTCAAAGTGAATTTTATGAATACAGTATTTATGTAAATAAGTTATTAAAAGTTCTGTTTAAAATTGTTATTCCTTATTTTTTTCTATTGTTGAGTGTTACAAAAGATTTTTCCCTGATTTTTATTTAAGTTTGTCTTATTTGTTACCACTGATTTTTGCAAGCGGTGCTTTTTGGTAATTATAGTAGGCAGTAGACCATAATTTAAAAAAAGTACATACAGTTATTATTTAGCGTTAAATTTTAGACCTTATTAACGTGTATTTGAGGTATAAAATACAAACAATTAAATCCGTAAGTTGTACACGCAAGCAGCAAGGCAAGGATCGGCTAAATCTTCGACATACTGGAGCGGCAAAGAAGATAATGGTTCGTTTGTTTATTTATTAAATAAATTAAAAATTAATTATTTATATTAGCAGTAGTTTTTATCGTTTGTGATTGTGTGTCCATTTGTCCTTGGTAACAGAGTCTGTTATGTATTTTTTTTTGGTTTTCCGATACTAATAAAAACCCAGTTGGTTGGTGGCATTATTGCATTTTGATTTTTCCAATTTAATTATTATGGAAACAATGTCAACCTCTTTTAATAAAATACTTACCCAATGCCCAAAGTAAACCTTTTGGACGTTTTATTTATTACCTACTGCCCGCGGTTTCACCCGCGTCTTCCCGTTATCCCGCAGGAACCTTTTTACGGGATAAAAATTAGCCTATGTGTTAATCCAGGGTATAAGCTGTCTCCATTCCAAATTTTACTCAAATCTGTTCAGTAGTTTTTGCGTGAAGGGGCAACAAACATACATACTCACAAAACTTTCGCGTTTGTAATATTGGTATGATTCATTTTGTGTTTAATTGTTTTAAATGCTAACAGATTTTGTTACCAAAAAAATCTCTAAAGGTATAAGTTTTTATTTCTGTCCTGCGTAAGTAGTTTGTTTTAACTTATTTATTATCATTTTTTGTACCAATCATTCCATTGTAAATACGATCAAGTGTCAAGGGAAAAATTCATTTGTTAATGAGTAAGGCGACTTATCACTGTTTTGTGGGCTCCCATAGATAAAAAGTCCTCGATTGAACTTCTAAACGTTAAAAAACAAAAAAATATTTTTGGCCTACCCGCTTTTTTTAAATGGGATGTGTTAAGTTATGAATCGGTGGCCATTGGCCACTGGCCAAGCATCTATCGTGTTCCGGCAGGCTTTCCGTTTTCATGCGTAGTGTGGCACCATTTTCGACCTTTTCTTCACTTAATATCAGGTGAGTGGTGATCAAACGCTACCCTGTAAGATGTAAAAAATGTCATCGTGCTCGTTAAGAAAGGGTTTTGATTATCCATTCCTAGAAGAATTCAAATGGGGTGTTAAAACACTTACATAAAATAATACGTGTGATTATCTATGTAATAAACAATTTATTAAATATTCTCATCATATTGCTTTCATATGCTATTGACGACCGATATGGCGCAATGGGCGGATAGCCGACTGTGAAGCGTGAGGTCGCGGGTTCGATTCCGCTACAGGACAAATATTTGTGCATTGACAAAAAAAAAGGCAAGTCTTTGTTCTGTGTCTGGGTGTTGTGGATCCCCGATCCTCGTAGTTTCTGATACCCTAGATACAGGGAAACCTAGTTTGGGGATAGAGAGAGCCAGAGTCAGAGCCTATGTATGTGATTGTGCGGGCATTATTATTATTATATATATATTTCATAGCCAACAAATTCTGTCCAATTTTTCTGTATATAAAAAACTTTTTGTAAAAGTCTCCAAAACAGTGATTGGTCGCTCACCATTCGGCTATTTGTACAAACCGGAAATGATTTTCTTTTTTTATAATAGCTTCGCTTCTGCTTCAGCTTGCTAAGGTGGTGTGGATGTGACGTTAAAAGTTACAACAAATACAAGTCCGTTCATCGCCACATAACGCACTAAGCGACATGGTTTTATTTTTCCTTTAACACTTGTTTGTATAATATATAAGCACTTTGACTAATCTGTTTTATCTTTTTTTGTTTTGTTGTAAATTACTCGGTTCCTAAGTTTGTTTTGTCCATAGTTTTTCTGTTCCTGAGACAACATACACACAAAACTCGTAATATATCTACATCAATAAAAATTATATATTAGCTAAATGTGTTGCTGAGCTCAAAACTCGAGAATAGCTGTGTAGGCGACGCACGTCATTATTATTTTATTAATTATACAACTTTATTTGTTTTGTTTCTTACTTTATGTTTTTACGGAACTATTAGTGAAGAAAATTTGTGTGTTTAAACCCGTAACGCCATCTGTGGCCTTTTTTGGAACTTAATAAATAAAGTTTGAGTTTGGAGGGTGCGCGGAGATATTTTTATAAACTTCTAATGTAGGTAGTTACAGAGCAGTGATCTGACAGCACACATCGTAGGTGGCTAAATTTTAGATTTCTTTTTTAAAATTGCTTTTTTCGACGCCGTATCGCAAAACGCACCGTCCAATTCTCTCTTGTTGAACGTTTCGCAGTTGATTTCATTTTAATCCCTAACAAGCTGGATCAATTCGGCATTTATTTTAAAATTATTTTTTGAAATCTGAGGAATGTTCTTATAAAGAGGAAAATTCCAAAAGCAGCCTAAATATAAATAAACTGCCTCTTCCGTGGGATTAGCTACTGAAGCAGTGGTAGACGCCGGCTTGCGGCCCGTGGGCTTACTGATAACCGTAGGTTCGAATCCTGCAATGATCTTGAGCTTTCGGAACGCTACCCTGTAAGAAATAAAAAAAGTTTATTTTGTTTTAACCAAATAAGTTTTTAGCCCAGGAAAAAAGGAGGAGGTTCTCATATCGTGTATATTGTATAAATGTATATAGGTATATACATATTTGTGGTTATGTTGTCTCATAACATGAGGGTTCAGTTTGTACAGCGTCTTGTAAACGTCCAATGTGCATGTAAAACCCAGTTTGACTAAATAATATGTTTAAACAGTCGGATATAAAAGTAATAATTTCAAAATTTTATAAAAATCAATAAAAAGAACAGTTTTTAACATAATTATCGAAACAATGGTTTGAAATGATGAGAAAGTTAACAATTAATAAAACCATGTGCATACATAAAATATAAAATGTTTTTGGTAAGCACTTTTGTGTCCGACTGTACTTTTGTAAAAAAAAACTTCTAATTTGTATTGTTTTATATCTAAACTAGTTTTGTCGCCGTGGTTTCGGTTGGGATTGGTATTTCTGTGTTTTATTTTTTTCACCACAAATACTTCTACATATTCATATTTATTTACTCTAAATTTATATATATGTATAACTTATATTTATGATAAGATACAAATAGTGTTCTGTATATTATATAAATTCTTTCAGGATTATGCTATAATAATTTTATTATTATGTACAGAACACTAACTACATAATATCATAACACACTGTCAGTTTTATCGTTATTGTTAGATAGATGGTTGTTTTATAAAATCTTTATTTATCGAGGTTCCGACCGTTTTTCCGGGATAAATAAGTGGCCTATGTCACACTCCGGCCCATAAAAGACATACTAACAAACACACATTGGTTACTTTTATAATTTTTAAAGTGTAATTTACAACCCTTGTTGGGCCGGGCCCTAGTTGTTGTTACTGTTGGAGAATTTTTGAGTCTCTTTTCTATCAAAACGATGGATCGTTTGTCTTCAAATCTTTCGCAACGTTCCTTCAAAATGAAGACTGAATAAAACTGCTGTGTGAATGTTACATGAACGCACACTTGACTGTGCTGAACGCGACGCATTTACTCAAATGTAGATTAAGTCGATGCGTAACATTCATATGGCGTTAATATCCTTTCAGCTGTCATTGACGACTTCTTGAATTGACGACTTCTCGAATTGATGACTTCTTGAGTTGACGACTTCTTGAATTGACGACTTCTCGAAGTGACGACTTCTCGAATTGACGACCGCTTAGAACGACGACCTCTTTAATTGGATTTGATGCATCGGGTTCTAAATATTATATGGCAATGCGTTAGGCGCGTTCGGCATAGGCAAATGTGCGTCTTAATTTCAGTGTATAATATTATGTCTTCAACGTCATTCCATTATATATTTTCCTTTCAGTTTTGGACCGGCCACCGTCTCAAATGAGCTACCTCGACCAGTTTCTGAAAGAAGCGCCGACGGAGCGACACTACGATAATGTGACCTCTATGAACGAGCAGAAGGTACGTTTTTCAATGACTTGTGTTAAGTACATAGGATTTTAGAATTATTTGCTTCTTTTAGTGTTTTCATTTAATGTGAATGCGAACCAAGAGCTTAGAAATGCATAAATTTGTAAAGGAGTAAATTTCTTTAAAACCATGCCTTATAATTCTAAATCAATTTGTTTACTGAAATGTTTAGTACACTGTTTAGTGTTTAGTGAAAAGTAAGTGATGACTTCAGTTTAGTGTGGTGTGTTTACTGTTTAGTTCTTTTCAATTTTTTCATGGCAAATGAGATTAAGTACAGAGCAAATATGAGGCTTTGTTGGGCATAAACTAAACTACAGTCCAGTCGTGTTTAGTGTTTTACTAAACACTGTACTTCGCTAGACAGTCCGAACATGTTTTTTTTTTCACTAAACAAATTGTAAACCAATCATTAAATTATGCCTGAACCTAAAATTTTAAAAAATATACATTACTGTTGACCGTGTTCAAAAGCTCTTGGGAAGCAATTCAATAATAAAGCTACCATTTTGTGACTAATAGGTGTCAGTTTTAGTTCTTTTTGCGCCATATTATGTAGCAATGTAATTTAATTCATTATTTATAAGTAGTAATTTTTCTAGTGTCAAAAAATAATTGAGGGAGATTTTTGAACATTAGGGCGCTTTCAAACTTGCGTTGTATGTGCGCGTTTTTTGAAGCGCGTGTAGACGCGCGTTTGGCCACACGCACAACTACGTGCGAGCGTTGACGCGCTTATAAGCTCGTATTCAAGGGCAAGCTGCGAATATTAGTTCTAGCGAACACGCCGGAATAAGCCCATGTACGCGAGTCCGTTTTTTGAAGCACGAAATAGAGCGCGCGTGTATACGCATATTAATATCCTGAAACGCCCGTTTACGCGCAGAAAAAACGCTAGTCTGAAACCGACTAAGACCTAATTTTTTGCTACAAAATATGGCGTAAGCATTTCATGTCAAGCTTTTTAACTTTCATTTGCAATTTTTGTTCTTTAATTTCCCGCACAGATGTCGCCACTGTACCACCGATACAGAAATACGCAACATTGTTGCAATGCAAAGGTAACTATTTCGTTTGATTTATTATTTTATTTGCATGTGCTTATTATTTGACAGAACTTTTAGTTTATTAAACGTGTAAGTACTGATGTAACATGTAACAATCCATCTATACTTAATAATCTAAATGCCAAAGTAACTCGATTTGTTTGTTTGTAACCTCTTCACGACTAAACCGCTGTAGCCTGTACCGATCTGAGATAGAAGGACGTAAGACCCCTGGTACAGTCAACGACAAAAGTCGCTGAACAATCGCACTTTTTTCTATTATCCTCATCATCTTAGACACCAATTTTTGACCTCATTATCATCTAAAATCAGGTGTGTTATGTTGTGGTCGAAATGATACCATGTAAAATGTAAAAAAAAAACAATAATAATTACTGATTTGAAACACATTTGGAAAATCGAGAACGATCAGCTACTTTTGTCGCTGACTGTACGAGTTGCCACTTTGACAAGTTGGCGGTGGTAAACTTTGACGTTTACGAAAACTTACTAAGGGGTACTGATCATTTGAATTCCGCAGCAACTCATGTACGGATCTCAGCAGTCGACCGCTATGAGCGGGTCCGTGGAGTCGCAGGACGAGATGGAGGGCCCGAGGGCCGCCTCGCCCGCCTCTAGCAAGAGCTCACCTAGCGAGATGTCGACAGTAAGTGTTGTAAGTGACACCCCTTGTATACTTGAATACCGATCATCGTAGTACCTTTTATATCCTACTAATTAATGTTATAATTGCGAAAGTTTGTGTGTGTGTGTAAAAGTGGAAGACCTGCGTGGAAGTAGATTTTTTTCTTTTAACACAAACGCTCCATTTTATGCCCTAAAAGATGATTTAAAAACCCTTTCTTAGCACCAAATGTATGAGTTTCATGTTTCTAGAACTTGCCAGACTGTGCTTTGTCTGTCAGTCAGTCACTGTAACGTTGTATAAGAATAAAGAAGGTAACTGACTTCATACATCTACTACTCCAAATCAGAAGTAGGATTAGCTTATTTCGTTAAATTTTGGCTATAGTCAGAAAATTGTAACAAAATAAAATTGTGATATGCTGATGCATACTTGAGTTGTTTTCATGTCACATTATTGGAAAAGAGATAATGTACGAGTATCACCTTTGGACTTTTTTAGTGAAAACAGGTTTTAGTTGAATGAAGAAGTTAGTGGATACTGTAACGATTTGAAACTGAATTTATTTCCAGGACCCATCGCTAGGGCCGACGGTGCCAGGCAAGCAGAAGCTTCATCAGTTCCTCGTCAGAACTTTTAGCAGTCCCACCAAATGTAACCACTGCACGTCGCTTATGGTATGATCGGATTTTACTGTTCGTATGAAGTTTATGTTCATTCAAATTCATAGTTGTTTGCTTTATTTTCATTTCTTTGCAAGGTTTGAAAAATGGTGCGAAGGACCAAAACTTTTTTCCCAGTCAGCTCTCGATTATCGGTTAAATCCTTGTGATACAACCCTTTTCTTTTTCCCATAGAAACCTAAAATTTAGAGTCAGTTTGAACTTCAATACCATACCATAAAGTTCAAGTGTCAGTGGAGAGGTTCCGGGAAGACAAAACAATTGATTGGCGTTAGTATCGTATAAATATTGATGTCTATTTTCAATAAAATCAGGGATCCTTACTAAAACTCCAATAATTTGTGTATTATAATTTTTAATGAATTTAAGCCGGGGCGGGCCGCTAGTCTAGCATAGAATAGTATTACAGTAGTTCACCTCCTCCCGGCCCGCAGATCGGTCTGACGCGGCAGGGCGTGGTGTGCGAGACGTGCGGGCTGGCGGTGCACACGCGGTGCTGCGCGCGCGTGGCGCCGCGCTGCCCCTTGCCGCCCGAGCGGGAGCGGCGCCCGCTGGGCATCGACCCCGCGCGCGGCCAGGGGACCGCCTACGAGGGCTACGTCAAGGTAGGCGACCGTCGCGCCCGGGCATCCACTACGCCCGGGCATCCACCGTGCCCGGGCATCCAACGCCCCCGGGCATCCACTCCGCCGGGCATCCACCCCGCCCGGGCATCCACCGCGCCCACGAGGTCGACGTGAAGGATAACGAAGGTGTCTACGAATGCTACGTGCATGTGCCTAGGGGCGTATGTCCTATAGAATATTGGTGTGGAGAAACGCTGCTGACCTTTACAGGAAGGATGTTGAATGTTGTATCCTAATTGAACGAAGTACTTGCCCAGAATCCCCAAGGATGTCGATCTTTCAACCAAATTAAACTAGTGTTACAGTTTAACTATGTACTAATTTAATGAATAGACAAGGTTCCATTGATTTTTCTTAACAAAAACACGACCAGTCGCCGAAGTTTACCGATTCGCAGTAAATAACTTCGGCTAAATTAATAGCGCCATTAGTTTCAAATGAGGAAAAAGTAACTGAAATGGCGCAACGACCCAAAGTGAGTCTTGGCCGCCGATAACAAAAGACGCCACTTCGGTCTGTCCCGCGCCACCTCCTGCCAGTCCTCCACCTGGAGCTCGCGCAAATCCTTCGTGACGTGAAATGAGGCAACTACAATTAATTTGTCTTGCAGCGGATATCGAACCCTCACGCTTCGCATTCAGCTATTCACCCATCACGCCGTATCGGTCGTCACTACGTGATTTGATTTTGTTTACTAGAGCGCATTGTCCAACTCGCAGGTGCCGAAGCCCGGCGGCGTGAAGAAGGGCTGGATGCGGCAGTTCGTGGTGGTGTGCGACTTCAAGCTGTTCCTGTACGACATCTCCCCGGACCGGCACGCCGTGCCGGCGCTGTGCGTCAGCCAGGTGCTCGACATGCGGGACCCGCTGTTCAGCGTCGCCTCCGTCAAGGACAGTGACGTCATACACGCCAGCAAGCGGGACATACCTTGCATATTTAGAGTGAGTACTAGAGGGAATCCTTCTCTCTCGCTCTCTCTCTCTCTCTCTTGCTCTCTCTCTCACGTACAGTACCTAGTACGGTTAACGACAAAAGTCGCTGAAAAATAACAAATTTTCCAATTAACACATATCTGAGAAATCGAGTAAGATCAGCTACTTTTGTAGCTACCTGTACAAGTTTTGTTTTCAATGCATAAAGAGTGTATTAATTACGGTTGTTCTCATTAAATTTGTACTTATCATTATTGCCCGTTACTAGATATCGACATCTCAAATCGAAGGCGGTCGGCGGTCCCACACGCTGATGCTGGCCGAGTCTGAATCTGAGAAGACCAAGTGGGTGGTGGCGCTGAGCGAACTGCACAGGATATTGAAGAAGAACAATTTGCCGGATAAATGCGTAAGTGGTTTGTTTACAGCGTTTGACCACACGCCACCTGAAAATTGCTGTACCCACTACTAGGCTCCATAGAGTCAGCAACTCGTTCAAAGGTCAATGTGTACGCTTTGCAACAAAATCCCAAGTGAAATTCAAGACTTGTCGATAGCTTAATTTCAAGTCCGTATAAAGATAAATCTTATTATAAAATATTCGATACTAGTACTGCAAGCTTTACTACTAAAATGACATATTATGACATGACATATTGACCCAAAACCGCAGTTAACGGATCAGAATCGATTATTAATTTCGGCCGTTAGGTGACAAACGAGCTTGGGATTGTAGTGAACTTGCTCCAATTGAATCAATTAGTATTGATATCCCCACCGTTGTCCAGGTGTACAGCGCTTGCGTGATGCTGGAGTCGACCGCGGCGGCGGCGCTGCGCGGCGCCACCTGCGCCGCCGTGCTGGAGCGGAGCCGCGTCTGCGTGGGCGGCGAGGGCGGCCTGGCGCTGCTGGACCTGGAGCGGGGGGAGATCACGCCGCGCAGGGCGCACGCGCCCATCGCCAACGTCGTCTATGTGGCGAAGGAGCAGCTGCTAGGTGAGGCGCCGTGTGTGTGGGGAGGCGAGGGGGGCTGGCGCTGGAGATCACGCTATTGACAGTTCAATTGCCTCCAAAAGAACCCGAAACGAAATATTTGTAACCTCCGACGCAAAAAGAGGGGTGTTATAAGTTTGACTTCGATGTCAATCTGTCTGTGGTATCGTAACTCCCGAACGGATGAACCGAAAAGTGAATTAGTCGGGAGTTTTCTTAGCTATGTGTAAATCGGTACAATTTGTCGGTGGGTTTTTTAAATTTTAAATGTAATAATATCCTCAGTGGTGATAGCCGGTCGGGGACGATACGTACGGCTGGTGCCGATCCGCGCGCTGGAGTGCTCGGAGGTGGAGTGCGTCAAGTTGAACGAGAGCAAGGGCGCCATCGCCATCTGCGGCGGGCCTCTGCACGCCAACTCGCACGGGTTCGCCGTGCTCTGCAAGAAGCAGGTGGGTGGAGTCATCTTACTGAGGAGATGGATGCGGGAACTGCTAGTAGTAATCCAGGTAAATGTGAGAACTGCTAGTAACCCTGGAGTGTGCCAAATTGAACGAGAGCAAGGGTGCCATTGTCATCTGCGGCGGGCCGCTGCACACTACTACTTTATGTGATAGATTGGCAAACAAGCAGACGGTCCGCCTACTGGAAAGCGGTCACCGTCGCCTATGTACATTTTCAACACTACGGGAGTTGCCGACCTTTAAGAACTCTCTTCACACCCATCTCGTAGGATCGCAAACCGTAGCACAGCGGAAAGACTTGGACTAAAACCTCGTTTGCGGTGGTTCCAGAACCAGTTCATAGTGAACGTGTACGAGATCACCCGCACGGCGCTGCGGCGCGTGCGCATCGCCGAGCTGCGGGCGCCCAGCGCCGTGCACTCCATACAGCTGCTGCGCGGCCGCCTCATCCTCGGGTACCGCGGCGGCTTCGCGGCGCACTGCCTGCCCGACCCGCGCCGCCCCACCCACGACCAGCCCGCCGTGTGTGAGTGCCTCCCTACACAGCACACTACACTCCCTAGCCTCATCCTCGGGTACCGCGGCGGCTTCGCGGCGCACTGCCTGCCCGACCCGCGCCGCCCCACCCACGACCAGCCCGCCGTGTGTGAGTGCCTCCCTACACAGCACACTACACTCCCTAGCCTCATCCTCGGGTACCGCGGCGGCTTCGCGGCGCACTGCCTGCCCGACCCGCGCCGCCCCACCCACGACCAGCCCGCCGTGTGTGAGTGCCTCCCTACACAGCACACTACACTCCCTAGCCTCATCCTCGGGTACCGCGGCGGCTTCGCGGCGCACTGCCTGCCCGACCCGCGCCGCCCCACCCACGACCAGCCCGCCGTGTGTGAGTGCCTCCCTACACAGCACACTACACTCCCTAGCCTCATCCTCGGGTACCGCGGCGGCTTCGCGGCGCACTGCCTGCCCGACCCGCGCCGCCCCACCCACGACCAGCCCGCCGTGTGTGAGTGCCTCCCTACACAGCACACTACACTCCCTAGCCTCATCCTCGGGTACCGCGGCGGCTTCGCGGCGCACTGCCTGCCCGACCCGCGCCGCCCCACCCACGACCAGCCCGCCGTGTGTGAGTGCCTCCCTACACAGCACACTACACTCCCTAGCCTCATCCTCGGGTACCGCGGCGGCTTCGCGGCGCACTGCCTGCCCGACCCGCGCCGCCCCACCCACGACCAGCCCGCCGTGTGTGAGTGCCTCCCTACACAGCACACTACACTCCCTAGCCTCATCCTCGGGTACCGCGGCGGCTTCGCGGCGCACTGCCTGCCCGACCCGCGCCGCCCCACCCACGACCAGCCCGCCGTGTGTGAGTGCCTCCCTACACAGCACACTACACTCCCTAGCCTCATCCTCGGGTACCGCGGCGGCTTCGCGGCGCACTGCCTGCCCGACCCGCGCCGCCCCACCCACGACCAGCCCGCCGTGTGTGAGTGCCTCCCTACACAGCACACTACACTCCCTAGCCTCATCCTCGGGTACCGCGGCGGCTTCGCGGCGCACTGCCTGCCCGACCCGCGCCGCCCCACCCACGACCAGCCCGCCGTGTGTGAGTGCCTCCCTACACAGCACACTACACTCCCTAGCCTCATCCTCGGGTACCGCGGCGGCTTCGCGGCGCACTGCCTGCCCGACCCGCGCCGCCCCACCCACGACCAGCCCGCCGTGAGTGCCTCCCTACACAGCACACTACACTCCCTGCCTGCCCGTGCCGCCGCCGTGTGTGAGTGTACTGTAACTGCCCGCAGCGCTGGTGCACCCCGAGAACCAAGTGAACGTGTTCCTGGCGCACTCGGGCGCGCGGCCGCTGTGCGCGGCGCCGGTGCCGGGCTCGGCGGACACGCTGCTGGTGTTCAGCTCGCTGGCGCTGTACGTGGACCGCGCCGGCCTGCGCGCGCGCGACCAGGAGCTCATGTACACGGCGCAGCCCACGCACCACGGTCAGTCGCGCCTCTACACTAAACTTCAATTCATTCTTTTATTCTCTGATGCTCGACGGTACTAATGAACGTATTTATTGCCAGTAACAAAAAAGTGTATGGTTTTTGTTTATTCTTTTTTCTTAATTTTTGTTGTCTTGTTTTTTTTTATCATAATAATATGTAGTATTTGCTTTTGTTATTTTTGTGGTTGTATTTTTGTATTTCTGTTTTTGTTTGTTTGTTTTTTCATTTGTCGTTGAATGTGTGGTTGGGTACCCCTGTGCGACGTCATCATACGGTTCCAACGGAAGACCAGCGCTGGTTTTCTAACCAGCATTTTGCTGAGTTGGGGCCGATTTGCGAAATTTGGCACGCAGGTAGATGTTATGACGTAGGCATCCGCTAAGAAAGGATTTTGATTATTTCTACCCCCAAGGGGATAAAATACGGGATGAAAGTTTGTTTAAAAATTGTCAATTTTAAACCGATCGGGCTGAGACTTTGCATGCATAAAGCTGTAGCCCACGCGGGTGAAACCGCTGGGAACAGCTAGTATGACATAAGCAAATAACAATAATTTTTAACAAAAAAATAACCGACTTTTCATTCCCCTCGATTTCTCTGGAATACCATCATCGGATCCTGGTTTCCTTATCATGGTTCTACCCTTGGGATATATCCTTTCCAACAAAAAAAATATTATCAAAATCGATTCATAAACGATGAAGTTCCGGGAACAAACATAAAAAAAGCATATATAGGTCGAATTGAGATACCTCCCTCCTCCTTTTTCTGTTAAAAATAATTGTATTAAAAAATAGAATTGATTTCTTTGAGCGAAGTTTATATACTACACTTCGCGAAGTGTATTTGAGTCTGACATTTCATATTTGTATGAAATGTCAGACTCAAATCTGAGCTCAAGTAGCGATTATCGCTTGAGCGTCATTCTACAATAGCGGCCTGAGTGGTTGTCAATGCCTACACCTTTGGTTTTATGTTTGTAGCGATCAACGAGACCCACCTAATAGTGTTCACGACAACGCACATAGACATCTACGACATCGAAACTGGAGAATGGGTGCAGACCATCAATATACGTAAGTGGACATTGATTAAATTCAAGGCCTCTCTCCCTGTCTCCCTTTCTCCTTTTATCTATATCTCCCCGCTCTGCCCTTGCTCGATCTTGTGAGTATGGATAGATGGATGGATGGAAAACGCGGGGAAAAACATTTTGCCCATATACCTCTTTCTGATGTGCTGTTTTTAGCATTTTTAGCAAATAAAGTTTTCTATTCTATTCTGCTATTCGTTCTACCTCTTTTTACCCACGACGGAACGGAGACGGTATATGCCTTTGGGGTGAGAGGACGTTTGTTTGTCCTTCCTACTAATATTATAAACGTGAAAGTTTGTGAGTATGGCTGGATGGATGGATGTTTGTTACTCTTTCACGCACAAACTACTGAACGGATCTGAATGAAATTTGGAATGGAGATAGCTTATACTCTGAATTAACACATAGGCTACTTTTTATTCCGGAAAAAGGTTCCTGCGGGATAACGGGAAGACGCGGGTGAAACCGCGGGGCGCAAATAGTTATCTATATGTGTAACTGTATGGTCTGTGTGTTCCAGCCAACGCGCGGCCTTTGGACGAGAGCGGCTGGATTTGCTCGTACGGCGGCGGAAACAACGGATTCCCGTTCTCGAGCGACGCGGCGCCATTTATTATCTACCTGCGACCTCTAGCCATGCGTATGTATCCTATAATAATAATAATAACGCAGGGTACGCTTTGTGACGAGCCGTCGGTGCGTGGCGACACCGCGTACTCCGAGACACTCCTTGGGGTTTATCTCCTCACCTCTGCCCCCTGGCTTGCCTGAACTGAACGTCCAGTGGTGGAGTTGCAAGAACTAAGGATCTAAGCTCCAAGGGTGGAAGTGTTAAAGGCATAAAGCCGGGAGTAGCGTTGAGTGAAACTGCAGCACACCTCTCTACACCCTTTAGACATTCACACCAACGTTGCCCCTTATGTCGTCAATAATGGCAGCACTTATTGGGGGCCCGTTTATTGAGTAACGAGTCATCACCTGACTAAATATTTTTCAATGAGACTGAATTGGCAGGTGCCGGAGTCTCATCATCCCACAGACCAGATCTCGGCTGACAATCATTTCAGAATAGTAACCCAGATAATTCTTAGCATTATTACAATAGTACACTTCACCCTTCCTTCCCTGCACCATATTTTCTGATTGTATTATTTAATTGCCTCTTAGCGTTGACTACGGCTCCGCTAATGCCTAACAAAGATCCGGGCGAAGACCCGAGAATAAAGCCGCATAGGAAAATAATAATAAATATCGGGGGACCATTGCACACAAATTGAGCTAGCCCCAAATTAAGCTCAAAACTTGTATTATGGGTACTAGACAACGATATACATACATAGATAGAGAACATACGTATATCACACCAAACACTAAGCATGCTCAAATAGAGAGCCACTAAGTTAAAAGCCCCTTAGTTATTTATGTAATTCTGTTTTTTTAGTATTTGTTGTTTTATAGCAGCAACAGAAATACATATTGATTTGATATAATTTTCAACTTGATACTTCAACGCCTTTTTGAAAAAAAGACTCTAGACAGACAGACGGACAATAAAGTGATCCTATAAGGGTAAAAAACCAAAAAAAAGTAACTGCACAATATTTAGGCTAAAAACAAATTACATGTTTTTTAATATTAATTTGTTAAATCTCTTCATGCACTGTAATTTGCCTCGTAAAATTGCTTGTCAATCAGTATATGTAAATAAATATATTATTTTTGTAATCCAATGACGTCATAACACTCGTCACCTGTCCACAGGCGGTCTGCTCAGCATGGCCCACTAAATAAACATATCTTTGTATTCATATGACGTCACATCACTTGGTATCTGTCCACAGAGGGTCCGCTAAGCGTGGAGCACGCAATGCAGTGGGGCACGAGCAAGAGAAGGTTCTCAGTGCGCGAGCAGTCCCACCAGGCGATAGAAGCGCATAACAGATTGTGAGTTACTTACACCGACCTATCTTCTGAAAGATCGATACAGATCGGGCAATCCCAGCCCTGATCTTTAGTTTGCTTTTGCTAGGCTACTGTAGTCTGTACTTCTTTTTCTGAACCTAACTTTAATCTCACACATCAAAAACTGTTATCTGCCGGTCGTATAACTTCAATAAGCTATTCGTAATTTTTATACAAAACTCATTGCGCCCCGCGGTTTCACCCGCGTCTTCCCGTTATCCCGCAGGAACCTTTTTCCGGGATATAAAGATGTTGCCTTTGTGTTAATCCAGAGCATAAGCTATCTCCATTACAAATTTCACTCGAATCCGTTCAGTAGTTTTTGCGTGAAAGAGTAACAAACATCCATAGACAAACTTTCACGTTTTTAATATTAGTAGGATTGCTTGATATAATTTTTTTTATAACATTATCTCGCTACATAGCTAAGATCTTTTTTGTTGCTATGTTTTCTGTTGTTGCACCAATGAAGAGTTTATCTATCTATCTATCCACCTGCTCAGATCGGAAGGTCGGTCCCGGCTAATCTCCGCGCCGAGCCACTTCACGCACCTGTCGCACATGGGCCCCGGCGACGGCATCAAGTCGCAGCGGCTGCTCGACCTGCCCACCACGGTGGAGACGGCGGACGAACACCCGCAGGTACCTGTTACCATCATTCATTTGTAACGAAGTTATTAATAACTAGCGGCCCGCCCCGGATTCGCACGGGTACCCGTTTCATTGAAAATAGACATCATTGTTTATACGATACTAACATTACTCAATTGTTCTGCTCTCCCGGAACCTCTCCACTATTACTTGAACTTTATTGTATGGTATTTAAGTTTAAATTGACTCTAAGTTAGAAAACGTTTGAGGGAAAAAGAAAAGGGGTTTCCCGGCAATTATTCGATTTTTTCTCGCCGTAAAAACCATTCTTGGACTTCAGCGAACATTAAAAAAAAAGAATTGGCAATATTGGTCCAGGCTTTGAGTTATGCGCTTACCAACACATTTTGCGATTCATTTTTATATTATAGATACTAGCTGTTCCCCGCGGTTTCACCCGCGTGGGCTACAGCTTTATGCATGCAAAGTGTCAAATATATAGGTTTAAAATTCACATAGTTTCATACAAACTTTCATCCCCTATTTTATCGCCTTGGGGGTAGAATTAATCAAAATCCCTTCTTAGCGGATGCCTACGTCATAACATCTACCTGCATGCCAAATTTCAGCCCGATCCGTCCAGTGGTTTGGGCTGTGCGTTGATAGATCACTATGTCAGTCAGTCACCTTTGAGTTATATATTTAGAAGATAAAATAAAAACCGCCGACATAGCTCTCAGAATTTGCAAGTTGAAGTAGCAATAGGCAGGCCAATAGGTTTCGCCCGACGAACCGATAACCTATGGGGAAGAAAGGTTCTCGAGTGGCGACCGCGAACCAGACGACGTTCTATAAGTGGTTGGACCGACGACATTGTAGGAGTCGCAGGGAGCCGATGGATGCAAATGGGTAACAGTCGTTCATGGTGGCGTTCAAAACGGGAGGCCTTTGTTCAGAAGTGGACTCCTTCTGACTGATGATGATGTAACCTTGCAGAATATTACCTGGTTTAAAATCTGCTGGTAACCACGGTATAAGTAGCGGCACGGAAGTTTAGCGCTGAGGGAAACGTGGAGGGGATATCTGCGCATGGGTACAGTCGCGAACATGATACAATTATAACTTTAATTAATAAAACCAAATAATTTTAAGAACATACTTAAATAAATAGTTAGTCTATCACTGAGTGAAATGTGGAGGAATAAGTACCTACTGTCGCGCTTGCAAACATGAATTTAATAGTTTATGTTAAAGTTTTGCATAGCTCGTAACAGGTTGTTTTACTATTCAAAATTAACCCCTTTCCTATTTAAATGAGTGCATGAAAAAAACGACTTCTAAACAAATTTGAACATGTGACAGAGTGATTAAGTTTATAGGGCGTAGAAAAAAAAAACGAATTTGTCAATTTTTATTTAAGACAAAAACACCAATAACAAAGGAACTCAATCTTAACACAAAAAAAACAATAACAATGAACGGCAATATCAATTTCACTTTAGAACGCGCCTGTAGAGTCAGATGTCCGCGGGTCGTCGTATCGGCGCGGGGGACGGAACACGACGGCTAGCCAACCGGCGCTACGCACGCGCACTCCTCCCTCTAGCCCCCTGTGATACCTGTTTTTTTTACTTCTGCGCGATGACGTCGAGCGCTAGCGTTTTGTGCCGCTAGTTATATCTATCCAAGTATTGTCTACTAGAGTAACTAGAGATAGACGCGGAAAGCGACTATGTTTTGTACTATGTAGAGATGCGTAATACTCGTTTTCTTTTCAGATGTACAGCAGTAGAGAAAGCAGTAAACGCACGTCACCTCTGACGATATCGCACGGGACCGGCTCATATAACGGTGAGAACTTTGGACATATACATATACTACATCTATACTAATATTATAAAGAGGAAAGATTTGATTGTTTGTTTGTTTGCATAAGCTCCAAAACTACTGAACGCTTCTACAAAAGACTCTTTATTTGTATCTTGGTATTAATTCTTATCAAAATAAATTACTTTATATTCAAGACTGCTTCAATACCTTTATATAACTTTTTGAATTATTCAATTTGGACATTCCATTCGAAAGATATCATGATATTAGAAAAAAAGTTGCGTGGTAGCCGCTCACTCTGCTCGGCAAAGTAGGCGCCACTGGGGCAGGGGTCGCACGGGAGGAAGGGTTTATGTGCGTATATTATAATTTTGAAATTATGGTTCTTGCCCGTGCGAAGCCGGGGCGGTCCGCTAGTATATTATATAATTACTACATCCATGCTTACAAACATTCACGTTTATAATATTAGTAGGATGTATATGACAATGTAACGATTTTTTGTTGCCAGGTTCATGGCGAAGCCAAAGGCCTAGGGAAGGCCCCCCGCCCGCGCCCGAGGCGCCTCCCTCACCCCCGCTCTCTCATCACAGGACTATGGAAAGGTACACTAGATAGATATAATTATATCAAGTAAACGTTGATACAGGAAAACATCGTGAGGAAACCGGCATGTCCAACTGGGCCCGCGCTGGACCTGCGATGTAAATTACGGCTCTCTCTCTGTGATGCTGGGGCCACACTAACGGGAAATGCCGTTAATTATCGCGATGATTGACGTTTGACATCAGTGTGGCCACGACTTCACGCGATAATTTGACCACGACATTCACATTGACGTTTGACGTTAGCCGATAGATAACTCAAGTGGCGGTAAATAAAAGAGACTATAACGCGTGAATGAAAGTGCTGAAGTGGCCACATTACATATTGAAGAAAGAGAGAAGAAAGTTACGATTGAAGTTTCGTTGCATTCACGTTGGCCGTTCAAGTGTAGCCACTCACATAATTGCGTTATAATAATTATCGCGATGATAGGCATTGACGTTTCCCTTGACGTGGTTGACCTTAGTGTGGCCCCAGCATGAGAGAAGGTCAATGTCCGAGCAATGATGATGATGATGGTGAAAGAAATGTAGGTGTCTTCAAATATTCATAATATTGCAGGTCGATAGGTGGCGGTTCGCAAGGCAGCGGGTCCCTTCTGCTGGAGCGGTCGATAACGCCGCTCAGTTTAGGCAGTATGAGCTCTCTGCAAGAAGTGCTTAAGGTAACTTTTACAACTGTTTATAGTCTGGAACGGGGAGGAATACTAACTTTTTTTCACGCTAGGTGGCGCATGATCGGCTGTACCTAGATTGTTTCTGCACCTTACATTATGGGTGAAGCCAAACGAGCGTAATTTTGTGAGTCGTGACGTCGTGAATCGCGTGTTTTCGGTCGCTCATTTTACGTTCAACTGAATTTCGGTTGAGTTGCCAGACGAACTTAATTTATTTATTCAGTATTGAGAGTTGGTACGGGCTGTTCTGGTCGTCGAGCACGATAGATCAATTAAAAATATTGTGTATTTACGAAGAAAAGAAGCTGGGTAAACCCACTCAATAGTCAGAGGCTGATATGTGGACAGTTTCATACTTTATTTGCCCTTCCCTCACCACGACCGAAATTCGGTCGAGTTTACGCGCATTGAGTCGGCAGATAACTCATTTTGCGTCGTCGTGTGGCACCAACTGCCTTTTTGTATGAAACGGAATGCAGCAGAATTTATTCCACCGAAATTCTGCGACTCACAAAATTACGCTCGTTTGGTTTCACCCAATATCTGTCAACTACTAGTCTACGATTGGTCTACAACCACTCCGACAATGACAGCCTCAGCTATAACTTGACACAACGTCGTAAACAAGGTACAGTCGCTCAGAGCGTCATCTACAAACAGCTTTGCGTGTGGCTCCCCCTTGTATGCAAATTGGAGGGCTATTAAAAAAATTGACATTTTTTTTTTTAATTATTCTAACGCGTATGGCGTTATCTAGTACAGAGTCGAAATATAAAATAACAGGCACTGTATGGGAATAAAGCCAGGAATAAACATGCCATTAAATTAGGAAAGTAGCTTGCATGCCAAAGATTATTATGGTTTATTAATTAATTAAATTGTCCTAACCCCTTTAAAATGCTCTGCCATACCGTCCACCAATGAGCGCTGAGCCAAATCTGATTAACTATTGTGACGATTCATACAATAAACTTTTGTATTGCCTTCTTTAGAAGAAACATCTTGTGGAGGTAAGCTTTAGGAAGTAATTAAAATAATCTTATTCGTAGACATTTTTATTAAATATTCTATATTTTTAAACATTTTTGGTAAATGGTGTAAACAAGTTTTATAAGAAACTCCTATATTATAATTATCTGTATTTTCATGCTTGTTTTTGTTGTTATTTATCAAACTCGCAGGTGAACAGTAAAACAGTGAAACGAAGTTACAGCTAACATGTCATAATTGATGTAACGGAACATTTTAAGTCTTCAACTGCATCGCAATAAAAAAAAAACCGCTCAATCGTCATCATCATCATCAGCTGGAAGAAGTCCACTGCTGAATATACGCCTCCCCCCTTTAAAGGTCACCATGATCGGCTATTAACCATATGCATCCATCGGCTCCCTGCGACTTACAATGGTGTCGATTCAGTTTTGCATTCTCTAAAACTAAACTAAGTTTGACAGGTCTAAAAGCAATGCTGTCCTCATTTTACTTCAGTGGTTAGAAAAAGACGGTAATACTATTAGACCTGTCAAACTTTTTTTTTGTTTTGTTATGGCGTCACACGATTAGTGTATTTGCCAGTGTCAAGTATAATATATTTCAAACTCAAAGAGTTGAATCAAGTTTAAATGATAGTTATGATGATGGTGATGATGATGATGATGATGATGATGATGATGATGATGAGGAGATGAGGATAGTGTTTAAGTAAAGTAGTGGCGCTTTACTCAAACTTTACACGGACTTTTTTGGAGCAAGTAGGAAAGTCACTTTCACAACTTTATTTCAATTTCCCACACTCGTACACATTAACGAACACATAATGGTTAATAATCCACAAATATTACACATTATCACTCGAAGAAACACAAGTTTTGGAAATAAAAACAAAATTTTCACGTTGACAATTCGATTGCTGCCAAAAAAGTCTCCCTGTCAAACTTAGTTTAGTTTTAGAGAATGCAAAACCGAATCGACACCAATGTCGTCGCTTCTCCTAGTGGGAAGCCTACCTACAGAACGTGTTCCGGTTCGTGCTTGCCACTCGAGAACCTTTATACGTATATAAGCTTCCAGCCTATTCTATTTCTTGTACTTCCACACTATACTTCCCCTACTAATTCTGAGCAGTTCTCCACGTTTGAGCAGGTGGGCACGGAGCACGAGGCGCTACACTCCGAGGACAGCAGCTGCGGCGCTTCGCCCCCGCATCCTATGGATCCCTGATGGTGAGGCTATACCTTCTTTTAAATATTCATCATCATCAGCCTTACGTTCCCACTGCTGGGCCTCTGCCCTTCTCTCAGAGAGAGCACGGGCCGTAATCTACTACGCTGGCCCAACGCGTGTTGTTAGATGTCGCATGCCCTTGAATATTGCAGTTCTTGGACATGCCGGTTTCCTCACGATGTTTTTCTTCGCCGTTTTGTGCGATGGTAAATCCACACATAACTTAAGTCATAGGTGCGGGGCCGAGAGGATTCGAACTCGTCGGTGCCTTGTAAGGCACGAGTTTCCATTCGGCCACCATCGCTTTTATTTTTTTATGAAGTATTCTAATGGAGCTATTTCAGATAGACTTAAAAACTATTGAACCATTCTTGACGAAATTTGATTTGGAAATACATAGTCTGAACCCTAAAAAGGTTATCGGAAACTTTTTTAGCGATAAACTGTAGTCCACGCGAGTAAATCCGTGCGAAACCATTCGTATATTTATAATTACTTATTACAAGTTCTTATTTACAATATTATGTTATGTACATGTTGAATTTGAACACTCCAACGTACGATTTGTTTCAGAAGTCAAGTCCAGAACGCGTCGTGGCACATCGACATGTCGAGATTCTACGCGTGCTTCTGTTGAACTTGCTATGCTTGCGTTACCGCCTCGACCCCTCGTCGCGGAGGCGCGACCTTACGTACTGTATCCAAGTATATGTTGGGCTTGAGTTCTTGGTAGAGCCAGCGGCATAAGTGGTTCATCATCATTTTTATCTGTCGTCAAGGATCTATCGGTGTATTCCGGCAGCCACACTTTCTGATCCATCGGCTCCCTGCGACTCTTACAATGTCGTCGGTCCACCTAGTGGGGGGCCTACCTACAGAACGTGTTCCGGTTCGTGGTCGCCACTCGAGAACCTTTCTTCCCCATCGGTTATCGGTATAAGTGGTTGGTCACGCTCAATCTAATTTACCAGATGTTTATGTAGGGGATCAACGCCGGATGAAAAACTGGTAATTCACTTTTGTCGTTGGCTGTACGCTATTGATGAAGCTTAAGTACTGTTGTAAAGATTTGTATGCTTGAATGTGTGAAGAGTTTTGGTTTCGTTTGGTATTAGGAACTCAATATTTTAAAGGCGTATCAACACTAGTAAATATCAGTCAAATGTAGTTCTACTAGAGGTGCTGGCTTTCCAACAAATGTCTTACGATACTCGGTAGCGAGTTCAAGATCCCCTAGTACAAGTTTTAAAGATTATAAAAGTTTTCGTAAACGTCAAAGTTTACTACTGCCAACTTTACAAAGTGGCAATTCGTTCTGCTTAAATTTAAAAAGTAACTAGACAACTTTGTTGGAATACGAGTAAAACGATTTCAAACAACCCGTATTACCGATTTTAGACCCTCCAAGTATCGGAAAGCGCGCTGAACAAAAAAATGTTTGGAAGGCAACGAAAACTTTTACAGTTACTATCAAATCCTATACTTAGAGATACAGTTGATGAATTTCGTAATAACATTGCTGCTGGCAACAGTCAACGTTGCGAAGACGCGACAGATGACCATTACGACCTCCTTTGACCAGCGGGCTGGTGGTCAGAGTCAGACCGTCTAACCTGTTAGCTTTCGGAATTAAACTAAAGAAAAAATTCACTTTCTTTGTGTACCAGTAATAGAGCGAGACAGTGAATGAAAAGAGTGAGAGGAGACCTTTAGCTTGTTATAAAATAACAAACGCTTAACGCTTTTGTAAAATATTGAGCACTGTTATCAAACGAACCAACCTAACAAGTTATCGAAGCGTTACTTTGCTAAAATTAATTAAAACACGATAACGAAATATTTAGCTTAAATTCTGCCAAGAATAAATGCGTTGTACCTAGATGGCGCGCTAAAATAATACACAAATACTATTATTGTAATCGCGCAGCGAGCTTAGTACGCTTTTAGCAATAGTTGTTGTGTGTTAAAAAAGCGTCCCGGACATCTCTTTTGGTTGTTGCCAACATGATAACGTTCTAGTTGGCACCGTAGTTCCGTACGTGCCAGCTTTCGATAAAACCGTATCTGAAGCTGACAACTAGTTCCGCTACATTCATGCCAGCTTTACATAACAGTATCTGAAGCTGGCGAAGTTGGTATTACCCCGCCCGCATCTTCTCGTTATCCTGCAGGAACATTTTTTCGGGATAAAAAGTAGCCTGTGTGTTAATCCAAGGTCTAAAGCTATCTCCGTTCCAAATTTCACTTAAATCCGTCATATAGTTTTTAAAATACTTTTTTTGCGTGAAAGAGTAACAAACATCCATACTCACAAATCTTTCACGTTTATGATTTAGGAGTAAGTAGGATTCAGATTTAACCTCAGGTAACTTGCGTTCAAACGCTACCCTGTAAAATCTAAGAAATAAAGTAATACCACTAAATTCTGTTGACATTTCACTCCTAAATTATAAGTTTGGGTTAACCTTTAATTTCGCAAGCGCCATATGAATCAAGATGTAGTTTTCGCTTTTCTAACACACAATAATAAAGAAAATACATATATATAAATGAATAACTTATCGATCAACGTTTGGTTCCTAAGATAGTAAAACTTATTATAATAAATTAATTTGCAATATATTTATGAATTGTTTGAAGCGAATGTTTCTACACACTATACATAATTATTATACGGTACCTTCCATTCTATGATAATAAGTATTATCTATATTGTAATAAGATTTGTAAATGCGTCTTTGGAAATTAAAAAAAATAATTACAGTTGCCACTAGAAAAGTGATGAAATTTAATCAAAAAAAAAATCTATTATATTCAACGAAAGTATAATAAAATAAATAATAATAAAGTTTAGTCTTTGCCAGGATAAAAACATATTAAGTTTCAACTATACGTGATGCATAGAAAAAGACGCATTTTTACATACAGACCCGAATTCGGGTCGTAGGTCAATTAGACACCGCGAGATATGAAAATGTTATGTAAGATAGATGTAGAAACGAATAGCCGATATTGTATTTAAATTGCTTTTAAGAATGTTGTTGGTTGGGCGCCATTTTCACAAAATAAAACGCAAGTGTACTGAAAAAGAAATATAAAAATCAATTGCTGTTCGTTAGTCTCGCTAAAACTCGAGAACGGCTGGACCGATTTAGCTAATTTTGATCTTGAAATATTTGTGGAAGTACAGGGAAAGTTTAAAAGGTGACTTTTATTGGAATTGAATTGAATTGAATTGAATTGAATTGGCATACGAAGTTCGCCACGTCAGCTAGTTTCAAATAAATTTTAGATGAGTCTAATCAACTGCTATAAAGAAAAATGTTCAAAGTGTGTCAATTTTACAGCTAAATGATAGAGAGTATTTGAATGAATCTCAAGGCAAATAATTTGATATTAAAGAAATATATTTGATTATTTTATATTTCACGCCATCGGAAATATAATAAATATAACTATTTATTCTGAAAATGGCGTTCAAAGTACTAATGTTAAAACTAATTAATTGCGTAATTAATTTTATTAACCAAATTGACAGGAACGTCTAACTTATATTCAAGTTTGCGAAGTACGGTAGACACATATATGTATTTGTTAAAATGTATTAAATTAACATTTAACTAAGATTAACGAATGTAACACTGCCACAGTTTTAAATCTAATCCTGTAGTACTAAATACCTAATCATTTTATTTAAAACCAGAAATCACTTTTAATAAGTTAGGTCCTTCTGTATATTTTTCTGAGATCGTCTATTATATCCTTAATAATTCATTATTTGTAAGCAAGCTGGATGAATGCTGATATGTCTACATCACAAAGTGTTGAAAGTCACTTGATATAATATAGTTTATAGTGATGTTTACTTCTGTAACAGTAATCTGTTTGTTCTTATACGAGTTTATTGAAATGGTAACATCTAAACGTTACATTTTTTCTGTTTCTGATGAAATGGTGTCCAACAGCAAAGTTAACCTTTGTTAACATTTAACAATTCATTTTAACAGTTATCATGTTAAATTGTAACAAAAAGTGCACTGTTAATAATTTTAGCATTTCTACGTTGAGGTTTTTATTAATTGAAATGGCAACACTTTTTTTTGGCATAATGTAATAGTATCGCTGTCTTCTTCTATCTACCGTTTGTGAAAGAGACGGCGATACTAGAATACGCTACGTTAACTCAAGTACCGGCCCTAAAGCACGTCCGCAATGTAAAGTTAACTGTTTCAAATAGCACTTTGTTTACGTGTTCCGGACAAGAGATGGCGCTTAACCAAATAGAAATAATAATTCAAATTACTCGTGACTATTTTTAGATGGCGACGTGATATTTATTTTGGCACTGTAAAAGCCTAACCAATTAGTTATAATTTTATTATTTAAAAAAAAAAACGGTTTTGTGGAACCAGTCATGACGGCTTGAAACGCCTTAAAATAAATGTATAATAGGAAACGCGAAGTTATCAGAGTCTGTATCAATTTGGAAGGCTAAAAAACTCTCTTATTTATAAAATGTAAATTAATTATTGTTAATTTAAGCAGTTTATGTCATTGTCAATTTGTAATACGACGTGTGTGTATCTAATTTTAATTTATGTTTATAAATACTAACACTTGAGCAATATTTTTTTTTATTGTAATTATTTTTAACAATCTAGTCTTTTTTTTGTACGACCGTCGATGTATTATTAAGACTACATAGACGTGTAACTTTATTTTTAAGCGAAATGTTACTTTCATAAGTAGAAAATGAGATTTTTTTAGTCTTAAGTTATATCTACCCGCGTATTTGAAGTTTTTGTATCTCTTTATTAACACTTAAAATTTTAAACTGAGATTAAACTAATTGTCCAAAGATCTGCTTGTAAAAATTAATGCGACTTTTTTTTAATTATGAAGATAAGGCGTTGGCAATGACCGATGTGGCAAATATTATTTTTGAATTGAAACTAGTTTATTTAATTAATTGAATACGATGTACTATTCTAGCTTTTATTACTATTAATTATATTATTATTATTAAAATGTATCGGAACTTAACGATTTATTATTTTTTATTTAATAAATTGCTTTTTCAACGGTGACAACTCTGTTTTGTAAAAAATAATTTCTACTCATCAACAGTAAATTGACTGAATTATATAACTTATAAGTTTACTTTATACTGATGAATAAAAGTTCGCGTTTGTAAAGTTACTTTCAGCCATCCGATACCATATACTGCCACTTTTATAAAAATGTAAAATGAATTTAACTATAAATAAATATGGGAATAAAGTGTCATCTTACATTTTCGTATATGCTAGTCTGTCCAAGATAATAACTGTTATTAACAAATACAGTAAATTAATCATTAGACGTGAATTTGTAGTATATAATATTATGTAAACTTCAAATAATTTCTCAGGGCGGTTGTTAAAATAAAATAAATAAATAAATATCGTGGGACAATTGCACACAAAAACACTCTATATAAGTATGTATATCGTTGTCTAGTACCCATAACACAAGCTTCGAGCTTAGCTTGGAGCTAGGTCAATTTGTGTGCAATTGTCCCACGGTTGTTAAAATTAACTCGATGTCTGTTTGAAATTTGGAATTATTGGTTAATTATTTAGACAACATCGTAACAATACAAGAGAAAGTGTAAGTAGGTACATGATTTGTGTCCAAGTTTAAAGGTTATCAACAATAAAAGTTTTCGTAAACGTCAAAGTTTACTACTGCTAACTTGTCAAAGTGGCAACTCATACTTCCTCAAAGCAAAACGTAACTTGAACACTGTTCGAATTCGAATACAGCAATTTGAAATAATTCTTGCTGCCGATTTTAATTCCTCCCAAGTATCCGTAAAGGGCGCTGAAAAAAAATGTTACGGAAACTTATACTAGGGGGTACTGATGAGCGTTTCAAGTAAAACACAAAGTTCGTTGTTACAAACAGTTTTGTCTTGGCAAGAAGGGGCGAAATTCATTGTCAATTTATATCATTAAACACTTAGGTGATTGGCGTAAATTTAATTAAGAAACATTGTTGGTACTTATTATTCCTAGTGTATAAAATTGTATTGTTGCAATTACAATGACGAAATTTGTATCGAATAGAAGTAGATTTTGCATGATATTTATGAGAAAAAAATATGCATTTTGAATATTGGAATATATTATAAACGTAAGGTTACATACTACTTGTCTAGGGCCCGTTGTTTGTTGGTTAATTAAAGGGATAAACATACGAAAAAAATGACTGAAGGACTATTTTTTTTGATCCGTAGAGTAGACAGTAGTCAAAGTTAACTAAATTAGTTAAAGACATATGAAAAATGTTACCATTTAGTCAATTTTTTTTCATACATTTTTGACTATAGTTAGCTTTGACCACGGATCGAAAACTGGACCTTAAACTGAGATGGCGCAACGACCCAAAGTGAGTCTTGGCCTCCGATAACAAAAGGCGCCACTTCGCTCTGTCCTGCGCCACCTCCTGCCAGTCCTCCACCTGGAGCTCGATAGAACCATAAACTGGCCCTTGTTGGTTACTTTTCTATTCATTTTTTACTATGATTTGAAATTGACTACGCAAAACAACGGGCCCAAAAACGACGAATAAAAATTTTCGAAAACTTTCACAGGTTGAGACGGCAGTTGATTTTATTTTCTTTCTATTATGTGAACGGTACACAATTAACTTTGACAATATTGTAAGGTATCTCTTCCTCTTAGTCTTTAAGCGTTATCACAGAAGTTTGCACTATTTTAGCTTCTCATGTTCAAATAGTTGGGCTGGGGCCAAATAATCTACATTTTTATGAACCGATACATAACTTTGTTTGTAAATGTTGTTTTTAGTAAAGGGATCATTATTAATCACGTGAACCTATATAGGGAGTTTGACCGCAAGTCGCGACACATCTTGTATATTAAATTTGCAGTTTAAAAAAGTATTTTACAGTTTATCGCGATAAATGGTAGCCTATGTCCTTTCTCAGGCTTTAGACTATCTCTGTACTAAATTTCATTTAAATCGGGTCAGTAGTTTAGGCGTGAGAGAGTTACTTTCATATTAATGATATTAGTAGGGATGAAGTGTTGATTGATTCTTTATTTTTACTAATAATTATGTTTCATGAAATGACCGTGCCGTACCGTGTTCATTACTATGTGAAAAGAAAATGTTTGCAGATTGTTTGGCCCTTGAATCTAAAAATGCTTTTTGGAATATTATAGTTGTCATCAAGTATTGAAATAGCATCGTAGAAGAATATATACGCCACCTTGCAAGACGTCGCTTGATCACAGTTTCTAAAAATAATATATTTTGTTATATTAGCGTTTTATTTAATGCAATAATTTAGGCGTAAAGTATTAAACAAGTCTATATCTTTCTTGTTCTGTATACTGTTTTAATTTCATTTGTAAATCTAAATTATCCCAATACTTAATTTTATGTAAATATTTAAATAAAAAAACATTTGAATGACGTTTTTGTTTTATTAATATACTATAGGTACCAGCTTTTGCCCGCGGGACTTTACCTACAATCGCGTAGCACTGAAAAAATTTACTGATCAAAAATGTTTAACATTTTACCGGAACACCGATAGGTGCTTGGCGACAGATTTCATCAGGGAGGTAGCTAGGCGAGTACTAGAAAATACCCTACCACCAAGCTATGGTTTCATCACGATGTTTTCCCTCACCGAAAGCTCGAGCTCATTGTAGGGGATTCGAACCCACGACACCCACTTCCTACGCAAGACCCCTCCTTCCACTTGGCTCCCATGTCTAAAATCCCATGGGATTACAGTATAATTTTTCTTCCTTTTAGATCCTAATATTCATGGGATTGAAGTTTACTAACGTTTTTCAAACACCCACGTCGCTACTTTCATCTTTGGCTTGAGGCTATATGAATAATTTTATAAATTTGGTAGGTATCTTCTATGATCCCATGGGCGCAAAGCGACAAAAATATTATACTGTAATCTCATGGGAGCCAAGTGGAAGGAGGCCGCAAGACGCACGCAAACCGTCTATCGTAAGCCGACGTCCCTACCACAGCCATCATCGCTATAAAAATTAAGGGTTGACAAAAAATAAAAGAACAATTCAAGATAGGCGTTTATTTAAACTTGCAAATACTAAGTATAATTCAATATACACGGAAAATAATCATTTGAGAACTCGTACGCTTACCCCTGTGCTAAATACAACATCTCAAGCATTACGGTGGACTAACAGGCGATACAAAAATATTCATCTACCTACAATAACAAAAAAAAAACGTGATTCACTGGTGTCACAAAACATTATGCTCATTGCACATATAAATAAAACATTCTACCCCTGACAGGAAATATGTTGATTAAAACCAATTTGTGACTCCTATTTCAATGCGAGATTGACAGTGAAGTAAATTCAGTTATCCCATTTCCAGAGTCAACAATGACCTGTACTTTGTCTTTTTGACTCTACGTGAGATTTCTGCGAAATCTATTGAATCTATTGGTCGAATCAGACTGTTTACCACCGAACGGCTTTTCAATAACCAGACATATAGTTTTATTCTTTTATCTGGTCGGGCCCATGGTATTCAACAGGTACAAAAATTCTCGAGAGTACATAATTAATTTGATCACAGATCTTCAATAGATAAACATTTGATTACATACATTTTACTCTTAGGCCTTAAGATTACACTTTACACTCAGATATTTATGAATTACACTTAGTAGTTATTTTTAACAGGGTAGCGTTTGACCACAAGTCACCAGATGTTAAGTGACGATATGGTCGAAGATGGCGCCACGCTACATCTGGACTGGGAACTGGCTCTCAAGCGAGGCTGCCAGAACACACCGATAGGCGCTTAGCTAGGCAGGCGAGCACTAGAAAACAACCTATCACCAAGCTATTTCATTGTGATGTTGATGATAAAGTACTGTTTGCAAATCTTTCAATTAGCCAGCGATAAAATTCGCTGATAACACTCGATTTTTCAAATGGATATTTACAACTTACAATGTAGCGTTTGACCACACCTGATTTTAAGTGATGATTCGGTCGAAGGTTGGTGTTTAAGATCACAAAGAAGGTCAAGTTTATTTGTGTTCAGTGACTACTGGAATTTCAAAGACCATATAAATATTAGAAGCACCACGGGGCAAACGTTCAAACTCGACTGTCAGGGGGCAAATGCATAGCGGTACGCGTACAAACGTAAATTTACTTAAGTTTAAGAATAGTGTTCTTCAATTTGTCGACGTTAGCGCCCGAGAACTCCTCGAGCTTCTTGGAGCTCTTCACGAACACGAAGGTGGGCATGGAGTTGATGTTGTACTCAGTGGCAATGTCTTCGCACTCGTCCACGTCGACCTGGAAATTAGACAATACAAATAAATTAATAACAAATGTATATTATTATGACACACGTAACGAAGTGAGACACAAGCTTCGTGATGTCAAGTTTATTTTTTATTAGTCACTAGCTGCACCCCGCGGTGTCGGAACCTTTTTCCGGGATAAAAAGTAGCCTGATGTGTTAATTCAGTGTATAAGCTATCTCCATTCCAAATTTCCTTCGGATTCGTAGTTTTTGCGTGAAAGAGAACAAACATCCGTCCATCCATCCATACTTACAAACTTTCACGTTTAAATATGAGTAGGATATATCTTAGTCACCCTACTAAAAATTGACTACACTCGACGGCATAAACAACATTTCTTTCATCATTTCCTGAAAATTCACTACGACTCATGGGTTTTATAAAAATCTGATTCAACATTCTCTGTCGAATGTATTTAACCGTCAGGATATTTATAAAACAGCAAAAAAACTGACAGCCTTGGTTTTGTTTATGATTCACGAGATCAATACAATTTCTCAGAAATTAATCGCTCTTTTAAAATTATTTGCAATTTAGTTCAGCCATTCTCAATGAGGTAATGTCTCGTTTTTTATGCAGTCAACTGGTGGAAGGCGACCTAAATCATCATCATCAGCCTGTAACAGTCCACTGCTGGACATAGGCCTCTACCAAGGTACGCCACTGAGCCCGGTCTTCGGCTCTTCTCATCCAACTACTGGCAGCCACTCGGCGCAAGTCGTCGCTCCACCTAGTCTGACTTAAAGTCTGTATTTAATTTGAATTGCGCCCCGCGGTTTTACCCGAGTTTTCCCGTTATCCCGCAGGAACTTTTTCCGGGATAAAAAGAAGCCTATGTGTTAACGCAGGGTATAAGCTATCTGCATTTCAAATTTCATTCAGATCCGTTCAGTTGTTTTTGCGTGAAAGAGTAACAAACATCCATCCATACTTTTAAACTTTCACGTTTATAATATTAGTAGGATATCTTTATCATTAGGTTTTAGTTTTTATAATGTTGTTTGTTAATTAATTTTATTAGACAATTTTCTAGAGATATTGTTTTCCTTTGAAATAGTTAAGACACAAGTTTCGCTGTCAAAAACTCTAGACTCAAGAACTCGATAGTACTTTTAACCCCCGACGCAAAAAGAGGAGTGTTATAAGTTTGACGTGTCTATCTGTCTGTGGCACCGTAGCTCGCGAACGGAAAAGCAATTTCAATTTAGTTTTCTTGTATGAAAAGTGACCCCCGTAACATAGTTAAACACTCGCCCGGAACTATGTGTTTAGCTATGTTTAATGAAAAAAGTTTCGTTGTCAAGAACTATAACTAGAACTATGACTAGAATTCGATAGTATTTTTCTAGATAATCAGATATTTTTATTGAACTTGAAAAGAGGAAAGAATTTAAATTAAACAAAGCAAAACTACCAGCAGTACGAAAGCCCAAAAGCCAAACTACATAATAAGGATAAAAAGAATGAGTCAAAAATTAAAAATCGCTCGGCAATTACAATATGGAATTACCGGAATAAAAAAATTTAAGTAATCTATTAAAAACGGATGTTGTGGTTTTAACATTTGATAAACAAATCGTATGACCGGTGGCTTTGAAATTTGGCACACGTACAGTCAACGACAAAAGTCGCTGAAAAATCACACTTCTTTTTCTATTATCCTCATCTTCTTAGACACCAATTTTTGACCTCATCATCACCTAAAATCAGGTGTGTTATGTTGTGGTCAAAATGATACCATGTAAAATGTAAAAAAAAACAATAATAATTACTGATTTGAAACACATTTAGAAAATCGAGAACGATCAGCTACTTTTGTCGCTGACTGTACCACTGCCCTATAGCATTATTCCAGTCTATAAATATAAAATATAAAAAATATAAATATCGGGGACCATTGCACACAAATTGAGCTAGCCCCAAATTAAGCTCGAAACTTGTGTTATGGGTACTAGACAACGATATAATACTTATATAGAGAAATAAATACTTATATAGATAGAAATATCCAAAACTCAGGCTCAAATATTCATGCTCATCACACATATATTTTGCCCTTACCGGGATTCGAACCCGGGACCGCTAGCTTCGCAGGCAGGGACACTACCAACTCGGCTACCGCGTCGTCAAGTATAAATGTAAATATTATGCTATCGCCTTTTATCGCGGTACCTAATCACAATATTATGTGGTAGGTACAGCAAGTACATTAAATGGATGAGGTCATCTTTAGAGTTGTTTGGCGTTGCTCAATGATTTGTAACAAACGACTGCTAGTGGCAAACTGTTCTAGACTTTATAGCTTTGGTATAATGATGATTTTCCAATGGAACATGTTAAACTCTGTGCGACCTTGATGCGTAAACATTGCAGTTTACTCTTAGTTTCTGTGATTTGAGAAGATAACAATGTACCGGTTGCTTTAGGGTTCGTGAAATGTAGCGAACATATATAGATAGACCCAAATAGGGTAAGTATAGCAATGCAGGGGCCCAATTCTCGCGGCGTGATATATTATCACATTCGATAAATATCGCAATAACTGTCAAAATATGTATTGATTTTTGGAATAGAGTTAGCTTATGTCTCTATTGTATGGGAGCCCTCATTAAATATTTATGATAAAATGACCAGAATAGACAGGTACTGGGGCCCAATTCTCGCGGCGTGATATATTCAATTAAATATTAATTATTCAATAAAATTCAATACATATTTTGACAGTTATTGCGATATTTATCGAATGTGATAATATATCCAACTAACATTATAAATGCGAAAGTTTGTTAAAAACCGAACCGATTTCGATGAAATTTGGAATGTAGATAGCTTATACCCTCCCTGGATTAACACTAATTTTATATAAAGGCTTCTTTTATCGCGGGATAACGGGAAGACGCGGGTGAAACCGCGCGATTCGCAAATAGTTTATAATTTTAGTAGGATTAGTCGTATGGTGCGGAACCCTTCGCACGCGAGTCCGACTCGCACTTGGCCTTTTTTTTAATATTATTTTACCTTAAGAACAACGACTGAGTCGGCCATCTCCCCGGCTATCTCGTCGAGCTTGGGGCCGATCATCTTGCATGGCCCGCACCAGGTGGCCATGAAGTCGATCACCACGAGCTTGTCGCCCGCCTCCGTGAGCCGGGTCCTCAGGTCCTCGGAGTCTTTGATGTGGATCGACATTGTCTTCTGAGGGCAGAATGGTGGGTGTTAGACGCAAAATACTAATATTTATTGCAGTAAATGTGCTAGACTAGTCCACCGATTTAAAGTTGCTCAGCGAGCTATGGAAAGGTTTGGGGTTTCTCTGAGGGATCGAATCAGAAATGAGGTGATCCGACAGAGAACTAAAGTCACCGACATAGCCCACAGAATTAGCAAGCTGAAGTGGCAGTGGGCTGGTCATATAAGCTGCAGAACCGACAACCGATGGGGTAGACGCGTTCTTGAGTGGAGACCGCGACTTGGCAAACGTAGTGTAGGACGCCCTGCGACAAGGTGGAGCGACGACTTGCGCCGAGTGGCTGCCAGAAGTTAGATGAGAAGAGCCGAAGACCGGGCTCAGTGGCGTACCTTGGGAGAGGCCTATGTCTAGCCGTGGACTGATACGGGCTGATGATGATGATGATGAAATGTGCTACAAATACCACATTATCACTTAACATCAGGTGAGGTCAAGGTCAAAAAAAGAAGTAAAAACCAATAACAGGGTCAATGTGTACTTACTCCAAGTGAAATCAAAGAAGACTTGTCTATAGCAAAACTTCAAGTAAATACTCTGCAGTGCAATTCTAATTCACGCGAAAAGTCTTCCGACCACGGATTCCGAAAAATTTCCTTCAGATTTTTTCAATTTGGAAACTGATATTTAATTTGACAAACCAGCTGCACCTATTTGCTGTCGGAAAACGTTTCCGTGAAGCAAAAGTGACGTCGAATCCGACACGGAAACTTCCAGAGTGAATTTGAATCGTACTACAGATCAATATTAACAAGGGCCAAAAAAAGTTGTTTTAAAATTATTATTGACAACTTCCGTTTCGTAAATTTCTGAATATATTATGTAGTAGTAGCAAGTAGTAGTAGGCTAACTTTAACTGCGGATAGAATGAGGTCACGTCGGCGACTGACCATATCGATTTCTATAAAACCTTGGCGTCATTGTTCGCCATAACACTTATCTATGTACTTACAATATCTCATTGTCTGCCTGTAAGGTATTAATCATTTTATAATCACACTAATCCCTACTAATATTATAAATGCGAAAGCAACTCTGTCTGTCTCGCTTTCACGCCTAAACTTCTGAACCGATTTAAATGAAATTTGGTGCGGAGATAGTTTGAACCTTAAAGGAAGGACATAGGATACTTTTTACTAAACTGAAGCCCACGCGGGTGAAACTGCGGGGAACAGCTAGTCTCGCTAATAAATGCGAATCTATACTAATGTTATAAAGAGGAAAGATTTGATTGTTTGTTTGTTTGTTTGTTTGCATCGAATAGGCTCCGAAACTACTGAACCGATTTTAAAAATTATTTCACTGTTGAAAAGCTACACTATCTGTGACGGACATGGCTATATTATATTTCGAAAAAAATTAGGGATCTGTAAGGAAATTGCTATTTTGTAATACAAGGTGTGAAATTGAAAACCTATTTTTGCATGCGCTACTATAGCGCGTGTTATAGTGCAAAACTATAAAAGTATTGTAGGCAGAAAATATTAAACACTATCGACGCTAAATGAGTTTTCAAACACTCAATTTTGATAGTACACGTTGACAGTGCAATCATTAAGACCGTGATAAGATAATTTGACTTATACGTTTGTTGATTAAACTGTGATAAAACTTATCTTTACTTTGAAGATAGTATAGGAATAGCTACAGCGAATACAAATTTCTTTTCTGTTATCAACTATAGCTGCGCCGCGCTTTCACTCGCGAGGAGTTTTCCCACGCGGTTTTCAAAAAGATTAAACATGGCCTATGACACTCAGGGTCAGTATAGCTGTCGAACAGCGAAATAATTTTCAAAATCAGATCAGCAGTTCCATACCTACAGCCAAAAACACAAACTAAAAAAAAAATCTTTTTTAGGCAATCTCTGCGCGGGTGAAACCGCGGGAAGCCGCTAGTTTATCACGCTATAGCCACCTATTTATTACTCAGCGTTGTTTTTTACGTAGCCAAGCTTTTGTATAAAGTGGACAAAAACTTAATGAATTCAGATTCTGATGAAGACTTCGAAAAAATAACACGATTTGGTTCGTGATAATTTACAATGTTTGGTAGGCAAGGACGTCGCACCTATGACTTAATAAGTTACGTGTGGATTTGCCATCGCTCAAAACGGTGAAGGAAAACATCGTAAGGAAACCGGTATGTCCAAGAACCACAACATTCAAGGGCGTGCGACATCTACCAACCCGCACTAGGCCAGCGTGGTAGATTACGGCTCATACTCTCTCTGAGAGAAGGCCAGAGTCCCAACAGTGGGAATGTAATTGGCTGAAGATGATGATGATGAATTAAAAACACTTACCTATTTAAATAACGCAATACAACTTAAAAATAATATCACAGTGCAAGCACAGACACTAAATAAATGCCAATAAATTAATAAATTAAACACGTGCGCTTCGTTTGGCTTCCTGATTTATACTGGCCGATTCTAATAGTAATAGTAAAGATCTTACTGGTAACAAACAAAATGACTCATACGGTATATCGCCGTCTCTTTCTGTCGCCTAGAAAACTGTATAAGTGGAAAAGAATAGATCCACACGATACTAGACCCCGTAGTTCGGCAAATCACTTCTTTAAATAGTCACTTAGTAGTAATAGTGACGTCATAACATGACAACCTTGAGAATGCCGCGTTGTCATTCTGAGTATTACCGAATATAGAAATAAGAATATTACGAAGCAAATTAAAAATCTGGAAAATGCTACATCAATAATGTTTGTGACGTCACAGCCTGTACTGAGAAAAATTTAGTGTTATTTCCCCTCTGTGGTAAATACACTAACTTTTTATTGATACACCACAATACAGAAAAATTTCAAACTAGAACAACAATAAAACTTAATGGTAAGCGTCACAAGGCGCGGTCTTATCGCTCAAAACAATGTCTTCCAGACAACACAAAGGCAGAGTAATAGTGCAAAACTATAAGGACGATAAGCGAAGAGAGGAGAAGGAGAGAGAGAGAGAGAGAGAGAGAAAGAGAGACAGAGAGGGGGGAGAGAAAGACTTTATTTGGGAAAACGATTGAAACTGCACATAATAACAAGAGAAAGAAACGCACAAAAAAAAGTAACATCTAAATATATATATCTCAAAGGTGACTGACATAGTGATCTATGCACATCCCAAACCACTGGACGGATCGGGCTGAAATTTGGCATGCAGCTAGATGTTATGACGTAGGCATCCGCCAAGAAAGGATTTTGATTCATTCTACCCCCAAGGGGATAAAATAGGGGATGAAAGTTAGTATGAAACTTTGTCAATTTTAAACCGATCGGGCTGAGACTTTGTATGCATAAAGCTGTAGCCCACGCGGGTGAAACCGCGGGGAACAGCTAGTTATACATAAATATTATGTGATGGTGCGAACACTGCTGCTGTGTATGTACAGTAGTACCTCCCAAATAGGACTTGGCTCAGCATAATAGAATCCATAAATGTCCTTATGACGTTCCTCTTATGCGTCACAAAGGTGTGATCATTTGCTATTATATGCTGATGCTTAACTAATAAGACCACTTCACTGTGAAGTACAGTCAACGACAAAATTCGCTGAGCAATCACACTTTTTTCTATTATCCTCATCAACTGAGACACCAATTTTTGACTACATCATCTCCTAAAATCAGGTGTGTTATGCTGTGGTCAAAATGATACCATGTAAAATAAACACTAATAATTACTGATTTGAATCACATTTGGAGAATCGAGAACGATCAGCTACTTTTGTCGCTGACTGTACATTGTGCATTAAATACATGTGTTATTACAACACTTGTATATAAAGTGTCCTAAATACATCTTACTAATATTATAAACGTGAAACTTTGTAAGTATGAATGGATGGATGTTTGTTACTCTTTCACGCAAAAACTACTGATCGGATCTGAATTAAATTTGGAATGGAGATAGCTTATATCCTGGATTAACACATAGGCTACTTTTTATCCGGAAAAAGGTTCCTGCGGGATAACGGAGACGCGGGTGAAATCTCGGCGCGCAACTTGTAAAAATTAAATGCTTTTAAAATGTGACTTTTATTTTACCAAAAGGTAGGTGAAGTAAGCTAGCTAATAGTTAATTTATCAATAGGTAATTATAATTATTAACCTCTGTAGTCCTCCAATCAACATTGTAAGGGTCACTTTTGCAATAAAAGATATTACTTTGTTTACTTAATTTTTGTATTCTACAATTCAAGAATCAATACCAAACAACTATTTGACCAATAAAAGATATTGGCGTCGATTCGGTTTTGCATTCTCTAAACCTAAACTAAGTTTGACAGGTCTAAGAGTAATACTATCCTTTTTTACTTCAGTGGTTAGAAAAAGACAGCAATATTATTAGACCTGTCAAATTTAGTTTAGTTTTAGAGAATGCAAAACCGAATCGACACCAATACTTTGTTTACTTAATTTTTGTATTCTACAATTCAAGAATCAAGACCAAACAACGATTTGACAACTGTTGTGGCGCAATGGGTTAACAGTCGACTTTTAAGCGTGAAGTAACGTGTTCAATTCCCGCTACGGGACCAATATTTGTGCATTGTTAAAAGAAAGCGCAAGCATTTATTCGGTGTCTGGATTTTGTGGGTCTGTGTAGAATCTGATACCCTAGATTCAGGGAAACTTAGTTACGGGTCAGGGCCCAGTCTAATAGTAATGCTGTCCTTTTTTCACTTCAGTGGTTAGAAAAAGACAGCAATACTATTAGACCTGTCAAACTTAGTTTAGTTTTAGAGAATGCAAAACCGAATCGACACCATTATCACATTCGATAAATATCGCAATAACTGTCAAAATTCAATATGTATTTTGACAGTTATTGCGATATTTATCGAAAGTGATAATATATCACACCGCGAGAATTGGACCCCAGATAGCTAATATAACGTAATCAAATCCCGTTGAGGGCAAATATGTGTGATGACCATGAATATTTTTGTACCTGAGTCTTGGATATTTCTATCTATATAAGTATTTATTTCTCCATATAAGTATGTATATCGTTATCTAGTATGCATAACACAAATTTCGAGCTTATTTGGGGCTAGGTCAATTTGTGTCCCCAATATTCTATTATATAAAAATAAGTCGGGTTTTCCTTCCTGACGCTATAACTCCAGAACGCACGAACCGATTTCCACAGTTTTGCATTCGTTGGAAAGGTCTCGGGCTCCGTGAGGTTTATAGCAAAGAAAATTCAGGAAAAATTTCAACAGAAAAGCGGGAAAATCTTACATAAAACGAAGCCATCTGGTGGCGAAACGGAGTTCGCCGGGTTTGCTAGTTTATTTATATGATAGAAAAGAAAGGATTTTTTGATAATCATCCCCTAAGGGGTAGAGCTTCCACGCGGGCAAAGTCGGGGGGCGGCTCCCTCATCATTACTAATTTATAACGAGAAAATATTTGATTGTTTGTTTATTCCAGGTAAACTTAATATGTAACTATCTAACCGATCTGGATAAAATTTGATATTAGGGATTTAGATTGAAACTGGGAGAAGAACATAGGATACATTTTATTGCGACAATTGTAGTCCACGCGGGTGAAACCGCGGGGAACAGCTAGTATTGCAATAAAACACTTGGTAAACAATTACTCTTTCACATAAAATAAAAAAAACACAAAGAGAAAGTATTTCAATTGCATTGCGTGAATACTGAGAATGGTGAACCCGGTTAATTGCTCTTGGGAATATTACATTATACGCGTTAATTTAAATTATACATTAACCTTCATTAAATTTAATTAAGTTAACAAATGAAACAGATGGTGTTACTTTATCGTTTTAGTGAACATATTTATATGTAGTAGTTTGAACTATAATCTTTCATCATAATTCAAACTTATCCCTACTTTCTAACTAATATTATAAACTAGTTCCCCGCGGTCTCACCCGCATGGTCTTCTTCCCATTTTGACCCCTTAGGTCTAAGTCCTGACTGATTGATATCAACGCACCTAAATTGCTGGTCATAGAAACTTGACATTTGGAGGGTATATTTGTCTTGATTCGTAGAGGTGTACTATGAATGGATTTTTTGAAATTCAACCCCTAAGGGGGTAAAAATGGGAAACATCAACGCGGGTGAAAACGCGGGGAACAGCTATTGGGTAATATCACCTGGCTAGCTACCACCCTCTCGTTATGAATCTGTCGCCAAACACCTATCGGTGTGTTCCGGCAGCCTCACTTGAGAGCCAGTTCCCAGTCCAGGTGTAGCGTGACGCCATCTTCGGCCGCATCGTCACTTAACATCAGGCGACTTGTGGTCAAACGCTACTCTGTAAATAAATAAAAAAAAATATATGGGTGTTAAAATATGTTTAGAATATTTGCTGTGAATATACGCATCAAACATCAATGACCTACTTAAAATACATCCATCTACTTGTCAGGTAAACAGAATGCATAGAAACAATACCACAGAGTCTATGATCTCATCTCTATAAATACATACATATGTAGTAATTTAGTATTGAATTTCCTATGAAACCCAAGCCCCGGAAAAGGCTAGCAAATACCAATCAATCATAGTGCACTTTATTCCTGTAACGTTAAGATGCATTATTTCAACGACAAGTTTTACACTGGGTCTATGTTATTTCTAATTTTATCCTTATAACTAAAGGTAGATGGTTCTTTTTTGAGTGTTGTGTAAAGTACTGCTTTGCTGATGAATCATGCAGCCATACAATAGTCATACAATCTTTCATTAATAAAAATGTATATTGAAAATGACGGTTGAGGAATTAGATCAAAACACTTACGGAATAAAAAAATTAGATAAATAGGAGAATGTTTGTGTATTCAATGAATTGCCTATATTTTATCGTAGGTGTTGTGTGTGTGTGTGAATGTTTGTTACCATGTATCACCGTAACTACTAAACCGATTTTGATGAAATTTGGAATGGAGATATCTTATACCCTGGATTGACACATAGGCTACTTTCTATCCCCGAAAAAGGTTCCTGCGGGATAACGGGAAGATGCGGGTGAAGCCCTGGGGTGCAACAAGTTAAGATTGTTTATGGCTATGTTTGTTTTTTTTTTTATTAACTTGCATGCTAAAGCTGATCATGGTATATTCCTGTTTGTTACTTGAGACAAAAATTACCAGGGAATAATAAATAATTTGATTTGATGGTCAGAATAACCGATCTATCCACAGTTTGCCTTACTGCCCCTACTAGACATATAAATTTGACATTACTGGAGCTTGTGTCAAATGTACGATGCTGCAGCTCTTTCATCTAGCCTTATCAGATTAGCTAATGTATTCCGAAGTACTAACACATAACTTTTTTAAACACTTAACACTTTAGGACAGCGTTTCACCACAAATAACTTGATGTAAAGAGATGATGCGGTCGAAGATGCACTGCAACTTACTCATCAGTACCCCTAGTACAGGTTTGATAGTTTACAAAAACTATAAATGTTTTCGTTTCCATCCATTCATATATTTTTCAGCGAATCTTACCGAAACTTGGAGGAACTGAAATCGTTAATACGGGTTATTTCAAAATCGTTATAATCATATTCCAACAATGTTATTGAGTTACTTTTTGAATTTAGGCAGATCGAGTTGCCACTTTGACAAATCGGCGGTGGTAAATGTCGAAATTTACGAAAACTTTGATCGTTTTCAAAACTTGTACTACGAGTACTGAATTCTTAAAACTCGTCATTGGCAACCCTTGCTCTCTAAGCGAACATAGCTAAGATAATTGATAGGTAATTAGGTAGTTCCAAGAACACTGCCTAGTTGAACTACTGCTCCCGTAAATTCACTGTGGTAATGAGTTAGTAACACGGAACGTCATTAGTGACAATGATAAATTGTAATTCTCACGGAGTTATTCAAATTGGAACGTCTTGTTATTGTGGTCCCTAGTCCCTACTTCATTCAAAACAAGATTGGTAATCGCAAAGTTACAGCTCAAGTGCTATAAAAGTTATTCTGGCTAGTTTATCAAGATTATTTGTAGACTTAGAATGCACAGAAACAATAAAATAAACTTACTAGGAAAAAGAACATGAAAAAATCAATCGAAGGACCTAGATTTCATAGTGGCAAGGTCACTGAAATTTTCTGCCATTTTCCGCCACTAACTGTATTTATTATGATAAACGAAATTTTACTACGACACTTTAACATTAAATACAGGTAAATACTTACGGTTATTGAAGTTAAATAGTAAATATTCTGAACCGGCGAACACGCGGTGACAGCAACGCAAGGCACGTAACGTAAGACAAAAAAAAGTGAGTGAAGTTTCAAGTTAGTGAAGTGAAGTTATTGAACGAACTAGTGAAGTTAGAGTGATTGTGTGTATTTGAGTGAAGTGAACGTGAATATGGACTAGGGAAGTGAAGAGTAGGGTTGAAATCGATATTGACATTATTCAAAGATCGATATATTTAAAGGGTCGTTCGTTGTCAGTAGATGCTAGATATTAGACCTATTTAAATTATATTGTGTCGTACGCACTGCAAAAGTGATTTAGCTTAAGTGTTAAAGACACTTAAGCTACTTTCTTAATCATATATACTAGGAAACCCCTCGAAAAGGTTCCTGTGGGATTTAGAACGGGAAACACGTGGGTGTAACCGTGGGGTGCAGCTAGGAAATTTAAATAACAATTGACGCATTGACAATTGACATTACACGAAGAACAATGTGTAATAGTATTCGTTCGATTCGTTAGATGACTAAGTATTCGATCAATTCCGTTCGTGCACTAAACGGCTTCGGCACTACACTACAGACAGCAACTGACAAGTGACAAGAATCAAGATGACAATTGACTTTTTTGGCGGCAATCGAATTGTCAACGTGAAAATTTTATTTTTATTTCCAAAACTTGTGTTTCTTCGAGTGATAATGTGTAATATTGGTGGATTATTAACCATTATGTGTTCGTTAATGTGCACGAGTGTGGGAAATGGAAATAAAGTTGTGAAAGTGACTTTTCGAGTTGCTCCAAAAAAGTCCGTGTAAAGTTTAAGTAAAGCGCCATTACTTTACTTAAACACTATCCTCATCCCATCATCTCATCGTCGTCATCATCATCATCATCATTTAAACTTGATTCAACTCTCTGAGTTTGAAATATTTTATACTTGACACTGGCAAATACACTAATCGTGTGACGCCATAACAAAAAAAAAAAAAAAAAAAAAAAAAAAAGAATCAAGATGACAATTGACTTTTTTCATCTTGATTCTTTTTTTTTTTTTTTTTTTTTTTTTTTTTGACTTTTTTGGCGGCAATTGAGTTGTCAACGTGAAAATTTTGTTTTTATTTCCAAAACTTGTGTTTCTTCGAGTGATAATGTGTAATATTGGTGGATTATTAACCATTATGTGTTCGTTAATGTGTACGAGTGTGGGAAATTGAAATAAAGTTGTGAAAGTGACTTTTCAAGTTGCTCCAAAAAAGTCCGTGTAAAGTTTAAGTAAAGCGCCACTACTTTACTTAAACACTATCCTCATCCCATCATCTCATCATCATCATCATCACCATCATCATTTAAACTTGATTCAACTCTCTGAGTTTGAAATCTTTTATACTTGACACTGGCAAATACACTAATCGTGTGACGCCAAAACAAAACAAAAAAAAAAAAAAAAATTGACTTTTTTGGCGGCAATCGAATTGTCAACGTGAAAATTTTGTTTTTATTTCCAAAACTTGTGTTTCTTCGAATGATAATGTGTAATATTGGTGGATTATTAACCATTATGTGTTTGTTAATGTGTACGAGTGTGGGAAATTGAAATAAAGTTGTGAAAGTGACTTTTCTAGTTGCTCCAAAAAAGTCCGTGTAAAGTTTAAGTAAAGCGCCATTACTTTACTTAAACACTATCCTCATCCCATCATCTCATCGTCATCATCATCATCATCATCATTTAAACTTGATTCAACTCTCTGAGTTTGAAACATTTTATACTTGACACTGGCAAATACACTAAACGTGTGACGCCATAACAAAACAAAAAAAAAAAAAAAAAAAAAAAAGAATCAAGATGACAATTGACTTTTTTCATCTTGATTCTTTTTTTTTTTTTTTTTTTTTTTTTTTTTGACTTTTTTGGCGGCAATTGAGTTGTCAACGTGAAAATTTTGTTTTTATTTCCAAAACTTGTGTTTCTTCGAGTGATAATGTGTAATATTGGTGGATTATTAACCATTATGTGTTCGTTAATGTGTACGAGTGTGGGAAATTGAAATAAAGTTGTGAAAGTGACTTTTCAAGTTGCTCCAAAAAAGTCCGTGTAAAGTTTAAGTAAAGCGCCACTACTTTACTTAAACACTATCCTCATCCCATCATCTCATCATCATCATCATCACCATCATCATTTAAACTTGATTCAACTCTCTGAGTTTGAAACATTTTATACTTGACACTGGCAAATACACTAAACGTGTGACGCCATAACAAAACAAAAAAAAAAAGATGAAAATTGACAATTGCTTGACAAGATGACAGATGACAACTCAGTTCACTTATTATTATTTCACTCATCACTTCAGTTTAGACTTTGACTTGATAGATAGCGTCTTTTTGGTCAGCTGATTGAGTAAATAGTGTTGTTTTCGAATTCAATTCCATAAATAAACGCAAAAATGTCGACAGATATTACCCAAATAGGTGCACAAAAAGTAAAAAGCGTCTCAGATGGAAAGGTAAGGAATAAAATGTATAAATCCTAGATGCGGCGTTCGAGATTTTCCGATTCCGAAAAGATCGTACGATTTCTAAAAAATTCTTCACCTTCAAACTTTCTCAAATATTTTATATTTATTAGATGTAGTATAAATAATGGAACAGAAATGTTATCTATGCGAGTTAACACGTTAAGTACTTACGAGAAATGTGCTGCTCACAGTAAAAATTGCTGTAGTTCTGTACAGTTATAAAAAATTGAAACTTTTTTGTAGGTAGTAGAACTGAAGAGTCTATGGGAGAACCAGGATGTGGCCATCATCTTTTTCCGTCGCTGGGGGTGCATGCTGTGCAGACTCTGGGCCAAAGAGGTATTTATAACTTATCTATTAATTTCCCAATTATTTCCCTAAAGATGGCTTGTACTGACTAATAAGGACATTTAAAAAAAGAAAATTACTTACCAAAATCATTTCAGCCATTCATAAATGATGAGCTTTTTGTATTTTATTTTACATACATAGATTACAACTTCTTTATATCTTTGGAGTACAATAAAATTCTGTAGGAGAGAGTATGGACATAACTATGCTGGCCCAGTGCGGGTTGGTAGATGATGCATGCCCTTGAATATTGTGGTTTTAATATTCCAGTTACATAGTTCTGACATTTCAGTTACGTGGTTCTGACATTCTAGTTACCAAGGTCTGACACTCCAGATACATAAACTTCAAACTTCAAAAAAAATATAGTACTGATATTCTATGTAGTTACAAAGTTCTGACGTTTCAGTTACATACATGGTTCTGACATTCCAGTTACAAAGCTCTGACATTTCAGATACATAGTTTGACATTCTAGTTACAAAGTTCTGACATTTCAGTTACATGGTTCTGACATTCCAGTTACAAAGTTCTGACATTCCAGTTGGCGGAAATAGCTCCGGTCCTGCAGAAGAATAACGTGAAGCTGGTTGGCGTTGGTGTAGAGGAAGTCGGCTCCGAAGAGTTTGTCAAGAAGAAGTTCTTCGATGGAGGTGAATACATTCAAATACAAATATATTTATTCTGTAGGATACATGTTGTAATCACTTTAAAACTAACTACGACTGTTCCAACCTCCTTAATAATATGAATAGGCAAAAAACGCCCGGCAGGTAATTTTTTGGTTGCAAGGACCTTTACAATTTTATCTTTGGTATTGCAAGTTCTCTATAATCCCAGGCTTTTCTGTCACCTAAATAAATCAGCGGTGCGATTATAATTCACTCGGAAACACTTTCGACCATGGAAAAGTTCGGAAAAGATTCCGTGAGTTTTTTTTTGAAGCGATGTATTATTTTGAATTTGGAAACTGATATTTAATTTGACAAACCAGCTGTTCAATCACGGAAAAGTTTCCGCCACCTATATATGCGCTCGGAAAACGTTTCCGTGAAGCGAAAGTGGCGTCGATCTGTCACGGAAACTTTCCGAGTAAATTAAAATCGCACTGCAGATCTTTCATAAAAAGCTTTACTAATACGGATTTGTTTTATATGGACTTGAGATTTTGCTATTGACAAGTCTTGGATTTTACATTGGATTTTATTAAAAAAACATAGCTTGAGTTGCTGACTTTATGGAGCCTAGTAGTAGGTATATTTCGAATATCTTTTTAGAATGTAATTATTTGATGGGACAAGCAAGCCCCTGACCTGATACCCTTGCCCATTAGGTACAGTTCATTCAATGTCATCAAGAATTTCGAGGATGATTCAGAGTTTATGTTGATAATTGGGGCTAATTACAATCATTTTCTCTGTAATTATGATAGTGAAAAGTGTAAAAAGTATGTAATAATACTACACAATTGGGCATTTAAAAGAAAAAATACAAGAAAATATTAACATTTAAATACAAAAGTAACTTGTCTGTCTGTCACGCTTTCACGCCTAAACTACTGAACCGCTTTAAATAAAATTTGGTACAGAGATAGTCTAAGGCCTGAGAAAGGACATAGGCTACTTTTTATCGCGATAAACTGTAGCCCATGCAGGTTAAACTGCTGGGAACAGCAAGTTATTTATATACTGAAAATAAATTATGCAACATGCTCTCTTTTTTAAAGTTTTAAGCATTTTTCTCCAGATCTATAAATAACAAAGACTTGTTAGTACTACCAACTTATATTAAGAAATACAATATCCAGAGGACCTTTAGGCTATGTAAAAAAAATGCTGCGTTGATTATTTTGTGGGATTTTTTCAACGTTTTCTTAACAACCAGCGAGAGCGATGGTAGATAGAACGTTGTGTTTCTTGGTTACCTCACGATGTTTTCCTTCACAGTTTTGAGCGATGGTAAATCAACACGTAACTTATTGAGTCATAGATGCGGGGCCGAGAGGATTCGAACTCTGTGTAGGCGCACGCGTTACCCTTCGGCCACCATCGCTCAAAACTTTTTATCACACGATATATTATATCTTGTCGTATTTTGGACCAAGATTGTACTGTTGTATGTGTGTGATTTTCCGTTAACGTATGCTGATATCACCAAGATCGTTCGAAGAGATTAGCTTAGTAAATGTGGGTCCGCAACGGTAGGACAAAGATAATAAATAACATAAATCAAAATATAAAAGTAACACAATCACATAAAAATTAAATTATTGTTTTTTAATTTAATTATTAAAATTATGTGATACTAGCCGCACCCCACGGTTCCACCCGCGTCTGCCCGTTATCTCGCAGGAACCGTTTTCCGGGATATGTGTTAATCCAGGGCATAAGCTATCTCACACAAATCCTTTCATTCGTTTCTGCATGAAAGAGTAACAAACATCCATACTCACAAACTTTCACGTTTGTAATATTAGTAGGATTACATTTTATTCAATTTAAAAAGAACATAATATATACAATTGGATAAAAAATTAAACTAAATACTAGAGCTGAACTATCTATATAAAACTAAACATCTACAAATAAAAAACCTGATTTAGGTCGCTGTAGGATTACATTGATTGTAGTAGGATTTATAATGAATTATGTTTGAATTGAGTTCTAAGTAGTATTATTATTTATTTATTGTATTGTGTAGTGTTGGTAATGTAGATTATTATTTAGGTTTATTCCCAACGACCAGTAAAAATAAAGTTTTTGTTATAATATCCTACTTCCTATTAATATTATAAACGTGAAAGTTTGCGAGTATGGATGATGGCTGGCACATGCGTCAACTCGTGAACGGGTGCTGCTTGTGGGGTCTGGTCTGCTTTGGTTGTGATCCCGCAACTCATTAATATTCATGTTCCCATATCCCAATGTGTACAACCAAACAAGAGAAATCTTATTAGTAAAGCTAATTAAAAAATATCGGATCGAGATATGACAAAAAAAAGCTTGGGATTTTAGTGAACTTGCTCCAATTCAATCAATTAGTAATAAGAATAAAATTGTCAATGTGATCGCGCCAAAAAAATTACCTGCCGGGCGTGTCTTGCCTGTTCTTTTGCCGGCGTAAGGAGGTTGGAACAGGCGTAGCTAGTTTTAAGTTTGACGTTTTAAAGTGATCACAATGTATCCTATTGAATAAATAAATAAATTGAATTGAAATTTAATTGAATTGAATTGTTTGTTACTCTTTCACGCAAAAACGAATGAACGGATCTGAATGAAATTTGGAATGGAGATAGTTTATACCCAGGATTACCGCATGGGCTACTTTTTAACCCGGAAGAAGGTTCCTGCGGGATAACGGGAAGACGCGCGGCGCAACTAGTAGTTTTATATGACTTGTGGTCAATCGTTACCTTAAAAGAAGTAAAAAACATATATGTTTAGACCATTTGAATGCTGACGGAACCAATTAGTGGCACAAAAATATTGTTAGTGGCGTACTAATTGGCGATTTACCTTTGTATTGCTGTTGTTCACAGTTTCACAAGGTTGTTTTGTATACCACGGAATATCAGCATCAGAAAGTTAAAATATCATAGATAGATAGATAAAAACTCTTTATTGGCACACCACAATACAGAGAAATTAAATTAAAAACATGAACAACAAAGAACTTAACGATAAGTGTCACAAAGGGCGGTCTTATCGCTCAGAGCGATCTCTTCCAGACAACCCAAAAGCAGAGGAATAGTACGAAACTACTATATGGACGGTGGATGTACAGCAAAAATTAAATTATGATCCTACTAATATTATAAACGTGAATGTTTGTGAGTATGGATGGATGGATGGATGGATGTTTGTTTGTTACTCTTTCACGCAAAAACTACTGAACGGATCCGAATGAAATTTGGAATGGAGATAGCTTATACTCTGGATTAACACATAGGCTACTTATTTAGATAACGGGAAGACGCAGGTGAAACCGCGGGGTGCAACTAGTATTATTAATAAAGTAGGGATTGGAAAACACAAAACTCATTGTGAATTCTCTATAATATTCTATTAATTGCTGCATTTAAAGTCGATTACATACCTACCTATACCTAATAGTTTTCTAACTAATTATCCTGTACTTAGGTAATATTCCATACAAGGCAATTGTATAGGAGAACGTAATTAATTAACAGTGCTATGCAAGTACAAGTCGTTTGTGATGCTAGCTAGGTAAACAAAGGCCCTAGGGCGAAAATTAATTAGGGCTCCAACTAAACAATTTAAAATCGTTAGTTCTGTACCCCTAGTACAGGTTTTGATAGTTTACAAAAACTATAAAAGTTTTCGTTTCCATCCATATTTTTTTCAGCGAATCTTACCGTGACTTGGAGTAACTGAAATCGTTAATACGGGTTATTTTAAATCGTTATAATCATATTCCAACAATGTTATTGAGTTACTTTTTGAATTTAAGCAGATCGAGTTGCCACTTTGGCAAGTCGGCGGTGGTAAACGTGGACGTTTACCAAAACTTTTATCGTTTTCAAAACTTGTACTAGGGGTACTGTATTCGTCGTGTTCCGAATTCGACGTACGTACTCCAGATTTGTCGTAATACAGTCAACTCTGAGGGCCCCTGAGTTTGGGGGCCCCGGGACACTGCCCCGTCTAGCCCTCTGGTAGGTGGAATGGAGATAGCTTATACCCTGAATTAACACATAGGCTACTTTTCATCCCGGAAAAAGGTTCCTGCGGGATGACGAGCAGTCACTGCAGGGCGCGACTTACATCATGTATAGACAGTAGACACGATGATTGTATTGAATGCTAGATCTTCCCGATATTTATTTATGTATAAACATACTTTTTTTCTCAAATTCCAGATTTGTACTACGTAGAGAATATCGCCACTTACCACCAGCTTGGTTTCAAACGGTTCAACGTGGTCACCATTATCACGTCACTGTTTTGGAAGCAGTCAAGGGATGCGTTGTTCAAGGGCCGCGGGATGGGTACGTATACAAAGTAGCTAGCTGTAAGCGATGATGGCTCAGTGTGACGATGTGGTCGAAGATGGCGCTTCGCTACACCTGGACTGGGAACTGGCTCTCAAGTGAGGCTGCCGGAACACACCGATAGGTGCTTAGCGGCAGAGGTAGCTAGCCAGGCGAGCACTAGAAAATGCCCTACCACCAAGCTATGGTTTCACCACGATGTTTTCCTTCACCGAAAGCTCAAGCTCATTGTAGGATTCGAACCGTCGTTACTACCACTGAGCCATCATCGCTATGAGCTTGTGCTTTCGGTGATGTGAAACTCGTCGTGATGAAACCGTAGCTTGGTGGTAGAGCATTTAGTCTAGCTACACGGAGAAAAAAGACCTTCCGAAATACCGTTTTCCTTCAGAGTCAAAAGGGAGGGATTTGTTATTCAGAAGGAAATCTAAGGTAAATAAGGGAAGGAATCGGTCTTGGAAGGTAAGACTCAGAAGGAAACACCGAATTTTTTCTCAGTGTACCAGCGTCAAGTTAAGAATCTGTCGCCAAGCACCTATCGGTGTGTTCCGACAGTGTCTCTTGAGAACCAGTTCCCAATCCAGGTGTAGCGTGGCGCCGTCTAAAGCACATATCTTCTTCTTTATATATATAATTCTACTGTACGTGTGTATGTCACTGAACTCCTCCTTAACGGCTGGACCGATTTGAATGAATTTTTTTGTATGCGTTTGCGTGGCGCCCTAGATGGTTTAGATTCACAAATCAGGCCGGCAGATGGTATCTAGGTAGCAGGACAACGTCTGTCGGGTCCGCTAGTAATATTGATTAAATGTTAAGTTGAAGTTTAACTTTAGGAATAGAAATGGACACCCTTGGCGATGGATTACAAAATGGCGGCTTGGTCATAGTCAAAAATGGGAAACTGTATCTTCATTTTGTCCAAAATGGACCAGCTGATCGGTTATCGAATACCCAGATACTTGAGGTTAATATATGTATACAGTTTATTATATATAATATATGACACATATATAATTGTTTTATAAAGAGCCCGTAGGTGTTTATACCGATAAGATACCTGATGTTATTTTTAATTGATTCACATTAATAGCGTCATTTAGTTTAACTAGCTATAAATAGATTGAAGTAAAAGTAAATACAATCTAGGTACAGTCAGCAGTAAAGCTTATTTGCCGCTCCGAATTTTGTTCAAGCATTTTTGAATCCAATGTCTCTGAATGAAGTGACGAAGATCTCGTGCGCAAAATTGGTTCTGATCAGCAAGCTTTGTCGCTAACTGTACGATTAGTCTATTTTTTTGTTAAATTAGTTAGTAGTTACACTAAAATAGTTCAAAGTCAGGGTCCTCGCACACTATGTAGACTAAGACCGCAAATATCGATATCGGGGACCATTGGGGACAATTGCACACAAATTGACCTAGCACCAAATTAAGCTCGAAACTTGTGTCATGGGTACTAGACAACGATATACAATAATATACATACTTATAGATAGTAACGGTTCGTAACAAATAGTTTTTTACATGCAACATGGACACGTGTTGTTAATAATTTAATCATTTTGTAGCGATGATAGCTCAGTGGTAGTAAGAGAGCTTGAGCTTCGTAAAGAAACAATAGCTTGGCGTCCGTGCATTTTTCTAGTACTCGCGTGGCTGTATAGCTAGCGGTCCCGGGTTCGAATTCCGGTAAGGTGTAGCACGAATATTTGTACCCGAGTCTTGGATATTTCTATCTATATAAGTATTTATTTCTCTATATATATATAGTATTTAATTTGGGGCTAGGTCAATTTGTGTGCAATTGTCCCCGATATTTATTTATTTATCCTCAAATTATTTCTACGGATTTGAGAACAAAATAGTATGTACGGAGTAAAGCTAAACCAGTGACAGTTAGAGTGCCGTGCCGCATGCATTCTTCAGGCATGTTGAACTACGAGCTTGGACTATTAGTGCGTGTAGTGTGCGTGGACCCTTAGATAGGTACTAGTGTTGTGCTCAGACCAAAAATCAATAATGCACTTAAAAGAATAAAATCGATGTGACATCAATTAATGAATCAGTTCCGGCTTTCTAAATTCCAAATGTTAGACAACAGAAGTCAGCCGGTTCGATTAGCATTTATGTAAATATGAAGGAGTTCATGTTTATTTTTTATGCCGTTCTAAAAAAGGCATTTCCGATACTTTGTCACACGTCTAAAATTGGATTAAAAAACACAAGCCTTTACTTTCACTTTTACTTAAGGTCATAGTTCGTATAAAACAATATCGCTTTCCGCGCTGTTTGTCCGTATATCCGCTGATTCTTATTTAGATCAGTTACATAATTTTACACAAATGGTTTATAATATGTATATGCATAATAAAACCTAATTAATTTTTACGGGAGTAGAAAAAAAAATATCCAACCAAGTCGCCGCTCCTCGGTATCTACCCCGTCCCCCCTATCCCGTCGTGTCCCGTCGTCGTCCCTATCTTCTATTCTTCTTTTCCTGCTAATATGGCTATTATTCGTCATGACGAATCAAGTCTGTAAACATCATTTAGGGCTAGGTCAATTTGTGTGTAATGGCCCCCCGATAATTATTTTATTTATTTATTTATTTATCTTTCCTCTTCTTATCTCAGTTCTTTTTTTTCCCACTATGTCCAAAAATAAACCCATCATACAATTTTATACCTTATGTATTTGGTCTGAGCATCTGTTTTGTTGTAAACGTAGACCTAGGCGGGGACCTCAAGGGGGACTGGGTGCAAACCGGTGGCGCCATCTTGGTGAAAAAAGGCGGCAACTTGCTCCGCCATTTTGTGCAGAGCGGCCCCGGCGATCATCTGCCCAATATTGATATACTGAAGGTAATTTTGTTTATAATCTTTTATTTAGCGCTAAGTTTTCCAATCTAGGCGTAGTGCGGCGTCACCTTCGTCCACATCGTAACTGTACATCAGTAGTACCCCTAGTAAAATTTTTGAAAACTATAAAAGTTTTCGTAAACGTCAAAGTTTACTACCGCCAACTTGTCAAAGTGGCAACTCGTACTGCCTTAATTCAAAAAGTAACTCGAAAACTTTGTTGGAATACGAATGAAACGATTTAAAATAATCCGTAATAGCGATTTTAGCGCAAATCTTTGTTCCTTGTCTGGAATGTTTTTTCTGATAGCCTTAGATCCTCTGAGGTTCCCAAACTTATTTTGTCTACTGCCCACTTTGACAATAAATTATTTTTTGTCGCCCCATTAAGCTTCTACACAACGTCCCCATTAAGTTTCTACACAACGCCCCCATTTTTCTCTGGGGTCTGTTAACGCCCCCGTTTAGGCCTGCAGCGCCAACAAGGGGGCTTTATCGCCCACTTTGGGAAAGGCTGGCCTAGATACAGATCTTAGGATTCAGAGCTATGTATGTGAATGTGTGGGCATCAATTTTACACACCACCGATTTTGCTAATGTGTTTTTTTATTGTGTTTTCAGCATTTTGGCTTGGAGCACGAGTACAACCCTGAAATAATGGCGAACAAGAACCGCGAGGATGCTAAATGCACTGTACGTACGAACGTTCCTGTATTTATTTATACTAGCACGGCCAACGACAAATGTCGCTGAACAATAACAAATTTCCCGATTTTTTTATCATCTTAAACAGCAACCTTCAACCGCATCATCGCTTAACATCAGATGTGTTGTGCGGTGGTCAAACGCTACCTTGTAAGTTGTAAAAAAGAACAAACATTACTGATTTTATACGCATTTTGAAACTCGAGTATGATCAGTTACTATTGTCGCTGACTTTACTACCACTCTGGAGTTAGCTTAAGTGTTGCTGTAGTTTTTAGGGTTCCGTACCATTACTAAGACTCCGCTATCCGTCCGTCTGTCTGTCAGTCTGTCACCAGGCTGTATCTCACGAACCGTGATAGGCAGTTGAAATTTTCACAGATTTAGTATTTCTGTTGCCGCTATAACAACAAATACTAAAAAAAACAATAAAATAAATGTGGACAGCAAAAAGTGTCTTTTTTTGCAGTTTTTACAGACAATGGTACGTGCGGGTGTCCGACCCGCACTTGGCCGGTTTTTTTACAGTAGCTAGAACCAAACAAGCTTTCTAATCTCCATCATTTTTCCGTTTTCAGACAGAAACCAGTCCTTAACTGGCGGGATGCCGTTAAACGGCAAGCCATGGCGCCCATACAAGCTATCTGGATGGAGAGACTCTGTAAACGCACCTGGGTATAGTTGTAGTTTTCGATTTATTGATAGCAAATAGCATTTTATATTTCTGGGGTCCTCGCTCACTATACGCTTCGTCTAATAGTATTAGCTGACCTAGAAGCCGTCACAACTAAGCGCTATGGCATTTGAATAAGGTAAAGATTGAGCGATATCACTAACTACTTGTGTGCCAGTTCCCAGTCAAGGTAAAGCGTGGCTTGATCTTCCACCACATGTGCATTAAAAACAGGTGACTTGTGGTAAATGTGGTCAAAAAAAACTGTAAAAAACACACAAAAAAGGAGTTATTTGTGATAGAGGAGTGAAAGTACAACAACAGCAATTTGACAGCTATACTGTTAACATATTGTATTCTTTGATGAAGGTGACGATTCGAATGTGCATTTATAAAACTAAACTAAGTTTGACAGGTCTATAAATAGTACCATAATTTTCTTACTTCTATAGTGAGAATAGGACATCAATACTAGACCTAGATTATGGCGACCAAGCGATTGTCAAACTTAAAAAACATACTTTATAATTATGAAAGTGTTATACAAAGTTATACAGGAGGCGCAGGTTTTAGTGTTGATTCAAGTAGTGCGCGAGGACCCCGATAGTACTCAGTTTAGCCTAGAGTACCCTAGACTTAATTTGAGACTGAATGAAAAAGACAATGTGAAAAAGGAAGCGGCATCGAAACCCCTACTTATAGATTTTTTTTTTAAAGTGACTTGATTTGTTATCGATTAACGGTAGTAAAAAAACGGAATTGTAAAATCGATTGTAAAATTCATTGCATTTTCTAATACTCGCCAGCCTCAAGTTAAGAGTCTGTCGCCAAGCACCTATCGGTGTGTTCCGGCAGCCTCGCTTGAGACCCGGTTCCCAGTCCAGGTGTAGCGTGGCGCCAACTTCGACCACATCGTCACTTAACATCAGGTGACTTGTGGTCACACGCTACTGTGTAAGAGGTTAAAAAAGGTCCGTGCTTTTCATTTTAGCCAAATAAACTTATAGCTAGCCGCTTCCAATAGATTGAATGCTATAATTAATGCAGCTTTCTATATTAAATATGAATGCACTGATAAAAAAAAACTTTATATATCTTTAACTTGTAAGACTGGAATTAAAGAATGTTTAGTATATTCAGAAGAAAATATTGTTAAAAATTAACATATTTATAATGGTTGGTGATAAAGATTCTATTGATCATATGAAATGTATATTGTTAAAAATGTAAAATAATATTGCTTCAGACAATGTAAAAAGAACTGTCTTATTGCACCACAGATAATTTTTAACAAAAAAAAACTACTTTAGGTTCCCCTCGATTTATCTGGGATGCCATCATCAGATCCTGGTTTTCTTATCATGGTACCACACTAGGGATATCTCCTTACCAACAAAAAAGAATCATCAAAATCGGTTAATTAACGACGAAGTTATCCGCAAACACATAAAAAAATATACGATCGAGAAACCTCCTTTTTTGAAGTCAGTTAAAATAACCCATTAAACATTATCACTTAACATCGAGTGACATGTTGTCAAACCTTGTATAAGTAAAAAAACTTTATTTATGGTGTCTGTTCTGTAAGGATTTTCTTTGTTTAATAATTGAATTTTACCAAAGCTTTTCATTATTTGGCCTCCGATATCAAAAGACGCCACTTCGCTCTGTCCTGCGCCACCTCCCGCCAGTCCTCCACCTGAAGTGAGCGCAAGTCCTTCGTGACTTCGTCTTTCCAGCGATATCTGGGACGGCCGACCGGGCGTCGGCCACTCGGCCTTCCATTGTATGCTCGTTTGACCGCACGATCCTCCCCCATTCTTTCAAGGTGGCCGAGCCAGCGAAGTTTGTGCGTTTGTGTCACTTTGGGTCGTTGCGCCATCTCAGTTAGTTAGTTAGTTTTCATTATTTAAATTAATTAACGAGGCTGTAAAAAATATCAGATGAGGCTAGTTAATTAATTGGTTTATTGTTACATTCCATTATTACAACGATTGTATTGAAACTATTTGAAACGCCACCTTAAATTTAAAACATGACTTTTTTTATTGACAATGAAAACTTTTTTTAGAGAACCTTATATTCTATTTTTTTTATTTATATTATGTATGGTAGGATTTTATTATAATATCTAATTTTTGACAATGTTTTTTTTAAACTTTGTGTTTAGATATGTATTTTCGAGGTTTTGGTGAAAGGTATATTAAGTTACATACAGGTATGATTTAATATTTTATATCTTGTATGGGGTACTGTGGTCGTATGTAATGTGTTATTTTTAAAAAGTACCTACACTTCTTTTTTAAAAAAACATTGTTGTTGTGAAATAAAAAAATGTCTACCTTAACAAAACTAAAATAACATGTGCTTTTTGTTATTTTATGCACTTTGGTGTAAGTACTTATTATGCAATTTTTCAATAAACGTTTTTTTTAACTTAATAATTGAAGGCGTTTCATTTTTGCAAACTGAAAAGTTGGCACAAACCAATTTACCTAAGTTTAGTAATTATTGTATTCCTAACTTGTTACATACCGCGGCTCCGCCTATAGAATATCTGAGCGAGAACATGGAAGCTAAATAAAATTACTTCCATGCCTCTCAAGTTATAAATAAAGCTTTCTTGGAGGTTTTATAATGAGCTAATCTGAGGTTGAAGCTGCTTACTTATCTTCTATATATATCTCTTATATATAAAAATCAATTGCTGTTCGTTAGTCTTGCTAAAACTCGATAATGGCTGGACCGATTTGGATAATTTTGATCTTAAAATATTTGTGGAAGTTCAGGGAAGGTTTAAAAGGTGACTTATTAGCGATACAAAGTTCGCCGGCTCAGCTAGTCTTATATATAAAAATCAATTGCTGTTCGTTAGTCTCGCTAAAACTCGAAAATCGGCTGGATCGATGTGGATAATTTTGATCTGGATTTGAAATGGAAGTAGCTTAGGTAGATAGATACTCTGGAAAATTACATGGGATATTTTATTCATCTCGGAAAATGTTATAATAACGGGAAACCAGCGAGCTAGTGACAAAAATTCCGACACAAACAAAGATTCCTTGAAACAAATCAATTAAATAACATCTCGGTAACCTCTGCCCTGACTTCGTGGGCTATCGACTTAAGTAGGTAAGTACCTATTTATCTACTTATCTATATAAATGGAATTTAATGCTGTTTGTTGGTAAGCGCGGCACCTCAGAACGGCTGGACCGAAATGGTTATTTATTTATAAACTATAAACATAGTCTAAATATATATAACTCTAAGGTGACTGATGACTGACTGACATAATGATCTATCAACGAACAGCCCGAACCACTGGACGGATCGGGCTGAAATTTGGCATGCAGGTAGATGTTATGACGTAGGCATCCGCTAAGAAAGGATTTTACCCCCAAGGGGATAAAATAGGGGATGAAAGTTTGTATGAAACTTTGTCAATTTTAAACCGATCGGGTGAGACTTTGCATGCATAAAGCTGTAGCCCACGCGGGTGAAACCGCGTGGAACAGCTAGTAGTTAATATAAGGCATTTAAAAAAAATGCAGTTTCCCGGAAAATTGAAAAATACGGGAAAATTGGAAAGTTCATTTTTCTATGGGCTTTTTGTATGAACACCAACTTTTTCATTATAGTAAATGTTCGTAATTAGGTTTTGTGGGCAAGAAAAATACTAAGTTTCCCGGATATTTGAAAAATGCTGGATAATTAATCTGTGTGTGTTTTTTTTTTCAATGGGATCTTGGTATTCATTAACATATTAAATAATTATTTATATTTGACCCGTGTGAAGCCGGGGCGTTTCGCTAGTGCCTGCATATATATATATAACAAATAGAGATAATATTCTGTTGTTGTATTCATGGATATAAATTTGCACGAGTATTTTTACCAGTTGTTCTCTTTGTACGCTTTCTGTAACACATTCCTCGAATTTTTGTTTGGTTAGAAAGTTATTTTTTTAATTTATTGGTGTCGTTTTAAAAAAAAGTGTTTGTTAAAATTTGGTGTTTTTTTAGATCTAGTTATTGGTAGTGTATGGGTACGTTGAAAAGAGCAATGACTTTTTAATTGATAAGGTGATGACATTTTGCTTGTTTGCGTAAGTACCTACCTTTATATATATAACCTATTAATTACATCTCAGTGAAACTTAGGTACCTAGATAGGTAGGTACCTAATGAGTAAACTCACTTTTGTTTTAGATTTGATAAAAGGTTATTGAGTTTCTAAGTAGGTATGATTAATTAATAAGGTAAGTAAATGTAAAATTTTATCAATAAAGCAAACGCCCCGCGTTTTCGCATGGATAGGTAAGACCAACTTCGTTGTTTATATCAAATTCGCGCGTCACAAGCTGCGACCGGACCAAATTTTCTGAAATTTTCCCGCGTATTTTTTCGGAAAAAGCATCTAGTCATATTGAAGTATATATACCTCATGACTGACCATAGTCATCTAACCAAAAGTAACTTACAACAAAATCTGTACAGATGTTTTAGCGTAAAAAAAAAACAAACTATAAACAGATTCACTTTTATACTCGTACTCGTATTATGGGTAATTACTAGGGATAGGAATATTAGTAACTATGAGCTCACATAATCGATATCCAATTATTATAGGTATCGATTAAATATAAATTAAAGATATCATAGAAGTAATGAGCGAAAAAACTTCTTCTGTCTTATCGGAAGAATAAGTTACTACTTTAATTTTAAACAATAAAAGAAGACTGTTTCTACACCTACCCAATATAATGGACAGTTATATAAAAATTGTTATTTATTCATTTACAGAATGACAACACAACATCTCATTCTACTGGCTGCTATATCTGGCTTCGTGTCGTCCTCAAACGACTGCCATGCCTGCCTAGACGGAATATGCTATTCAAAAACTCCCATCTTGAACGGCTACCGATTCTCCGGACAATTAGCTGTCGACAGAACAGAAAACATCGTCTACTTCCATTATGAAGACGATCAAAAGATCGACCACACAGCGGCATACGACCTAGACGATATTCGATTTAAAATTATACCAAACATCGATTTCTCATTCGCTAGAGCGGTCGATCAAACGACTCGAGACGTCTATTTCGGAGGAGCCCGAGGCATCTACAAATACAACCCTAATTCGAATAACACAATAGAATACGGCCTCCCCGATAAAACTATCTGGCATATGCAGTACAAAAACAAAATTTACTACACGGTCTTACAAACAAAAGGACTATACACATTCGAAAATAAACAAGCGCGAAGTATAACTTCGTTATCGAATTACACAATCGATGATTTCATAATCGACAATCGAGAAGACATTTACTTTTTAAGTCAATCGAGTGTTTATCGACAGAGAAAAGGCGCGAATCAAGTGACAGTCGTTGCGAATGACATTTACTCGCTATCCATAGACAAAATGGAAAATGCTCATTTTGTTCACAGCGGCAAAAGAGGTTTGTACAAGTTGGACTCTAAGACTGGTGGTTTAATTGAAGTTGGTGCTTTTGGGAGTGGTCTACCGTTGAAGTCAGCGTTCGACAATAATAACAATATAATTTATCACGAGAATAATAGAAGGAAATTGTATTATTTGATGCCTAATTACGGCCGTTGTATGGTTTCGGTTTGGCCCCAAGGGAGAACAAGGAAGCCGAAAAAGAAATTGAGGGGACGCGGACGCGATGGTAATGGATCGGAATCCAAGTTGTTCATTCATCGTTTAATAGAAGATATTAATTATGTTCCCTTAGAAGAAACTGATTAGTTTGCGATTATTTTTGTTCATAAAAAGAAAAAAATACACAGTAAATCTAATTAAATAGTTTTTTTTAATTATTTAGATAATGTAAATATCTTTTTTTTTCTACACCTTCTTTAAAATATCGTTTGCATAATCTTAATAGGCAAATAATTACAATTTTTATCGTATATAAATCGTTTTCATACGACTCCGGGTCCGTTTTGGCCATTGTTCTTTATATATCTAGTAGAGCAAACCGTGGATAGAGAGGTTGTTGTTACCTACTACAAAGCAGATCGTGTCCTTTATCGCCAATTCTATTCGCCGACCTCGTATTCCTTCGTAACTATAGAAAAACCGGCCAAGTGCGATTTGGACTCGCGTACGAAGGGTTCCGTACCATCCTACCAATATTATAAATGCGAAAGTTTGTGTGTGTGTGAATGTTATCACGTATCACCGTAACTACTAAACCGATTTTGATTAGATTTGGAATGGAGATAGCTTATATCCTGGATTAACACATAGGTTACTTTTTATCCCGGAAAAAGCGGGATAACGAGAAGACGCGGGTAAAACGGCGGGGCGCAACTAGTCCCTTATCCCTTATATGCTTACCCCTTATCACCGACACCGATCCTGACCTTACTTATATATAAATGCGAAAGTAACTCTGTCTGTCTGTTACACTTTCACGCCTAAACTACTGAACTGATTTAAATGAAACTTGGTACGGAGATAGTTTGAATCCTGAGGAAGGAGATAGGATACTTTTTATCGCGATAAACTGTAGCCCACGCGGGTGAAACCGCGGGAAACAGCTAGTTATCTATAAAAACGGCAAAAAAATCATGTTTGTTGCGTGGGAGCCCCCTTAAGTATTTAATTTGTTTTAGTTTTTAGTACTTATTGTTATAATAACAGCAGACATCATCTATGAAAATTTCAACTGTCTAACCATCACGGTTCATGAGATACAGCCTGGTGACAGACGGACGGTCGGACAGCGGAGTCTTTGTAATAGGGTCCTGTTTTACCCTTTTGGTACAGAACCCTAAAAAAACACCAGTTTTCCGTTTTAACATACAGAACACGACTCGTTCTTGACCGCGGCTTCCCGCGTGAATTTCAAATGAAGTTGATGACGTGACCTCGGCAGGACCTATAAATTAAGAAGTACCAAGTAAGTACTTAGGTTTTTGATCGAAGGTACCTAGATTTAGGTCAGTATACTCTTGGTAGAGGTTTTGTTATAGATTGCTTGCTAGTAATCCACGGGCGTATTAGCAATCATCATCAAAACCATCATCAGCCCGTATCAGTCCACTGCTGGACATAGGCCTCTCCCAAGGTACGCCACTGAGCCCGGTCTTCGGCTCTTCTCATCCAACTACTGGCAGCCACTCGGCGCAAGTCATCGCTCCACCTAGTCGCAGGGCGTCCTACACTACGTCTGCTAAGTCGCGGTCTCCACTCAAGAACACGTCTACCTCAACGGTTGTCGGTTCTGCGGTTTATATGACCAGCCCACTGCCATTTCAGCTTGCTAATTCTGTGAGCAATAGTTTTCACTTATTGGTGTCAATTCTCTAGTGCATTTTCTAAAGCTAGATAGCTTGTACCCTGGATAACACATAGGCTACTTTTTTATCCTGGAAAAAGTTCCTGCAACTAGTATTCACATAAATTAGAGTAAGGTGTATTAATTTGTAAAAGCTTACAAACTTAAGTCCATTAATAAAACTCTTTTCAAACGCCGACTCGCAAACTTCTATACCTTTTTACCCTTTAACGGCCTTGCCTTTCTCAATTTACTTAACGTTGTTAAAATTAGGATTGTTTTCCTAATTTGGGTGCAAGAATGGCACATAATCTAAAATAATATATAACTCAAAGGTGACTGACTGACTGACTGACATAGTGATCTATCAACGCACAGCCCGAACCACTGGACGGATCGGGCTGAAATTTGGCATGCAGGTAGATGTTATGACGTAAGCATCCGTAATAAAAGGATTTTGATTAATTCTACCCCCAAGGGGATAAAATAGGGGATGAAACTTTGTCAATTGATTTAGACTTCTTAGGAGTGCTGTTAATATTAGTGGTTTCATCTTCATAGACTAACAGTTCATCAGCGTTGTCATTTGTCTTGGTGCCAGTCTGCCGAAGCTCAGCATTTGTGCTCTGCAATACTTTTATTAGCAAGTCATCTGACATCTCTTCGTCGATTGTCGCCAAAAAAGTCTAGTCAACTTTGATTACGTATGAAAAATTTTACGACTTTCCAAATTGCAACTTGGCTAGGCACCTGATAGTTACGTCGTCCAGCTTGATGAATAGTGACTTGCGCCAGTAACTCACCTGGGGACTGTCGTTCCACTCGTTGAGACTTTACTGTGCCTGTGGCAATGGCCCCAGGCGTTTATTCAGGAGGGGGGGGGGGGCTAGAAAGGCAATAGGTGGCCCCCCCTGACGCACAACCTAAGCACTTTTCTTTTTAAAAAATTTAGCTAGGTACATTTCGCGACAACAACTGAAATTCGGAAAATTAGTCTTAATCAGCAACTTTCTTCGCTGACCGTACCTGCTATTGCTGTCTATATCATTTAGAACAAAGTATCTGAACGATAAGTTATCGCACAAAAAATGAACGTGAAGGATTCCGGGATAACTGCCCCCTCCGAACGAAACCCTGAGTCCGCGCCTGTGTTGCCTCGAGGTTTCACCTTTTCACCTATTCTACCACCAAACAGTAGTGTGCAAATATTACCTGCTGTGTTCCGCATTGAAGGACAATGTTTCCTGTGAAGTTAGAGAGCTTGAAGAGATTTTACATTTAACATTAACCCTTCTTATTTATTATTTATTTATTTATAAAAACAAATAGTTGCTTACGGTTAAAATACCAACACGCTAACTATTTTAAATATGGCTTATATACATCATAAAAAACTTACAAACTATGCTAAGATTGTCAGCAAACAAGTCTATATATTGGCACTCCCGTGTGAACGCATTAAGGAGGGCCAGCGCCCGCAGCGTAGGTGCATTGTTGCAGTGGTGGGTCCGCGGCACCGGGCAAGCGAACAACTGATGCCGTCGACGCCCCGTTCGCAGATAATTGTCAGGGACATATAATTTTATACTAGCCAGGATAGTCGGGTTGTTAATTTGACTATTTATTAACTGGCAGTAATGAATCACAAGCAGTAATTTTCGTCTGGATTCCAATGTATCTAGCCCAATTATTCCTGATACAAATAGAGACGGGTAGAGGTAGGGATAGTAGCCATACATTCGCTTATAGATGTACCTAGCGAACTTCCGTTGTACTCTTTCTAACAAAACAGTGTATTTAGCCTCACGTGGATCCCAGACAATAATAAAATAATAATAATAATGTGCTTATAATCGTGGCTTAATTTTAACAACCACCATGAACCAGAAGACGCTCTGCAGGTAGGCCACCCACTAGGTGAACCGACGACATTGTAAGAGTCGCAGGGAGCCGATGGATGCAAATGGCTAATAGCCGTTCATGGTGGCGTTCAAAGGGGAAGGCCTATGTTCAGCAGTGGACTTATTTCGTCATTTCGTAAGAGTCCGAGATTAAGTCCCAATTAGACTAAAACAATCACTTTTCTATCTGTAATTATAACAGTGACAAAGCTAACAAAAAGGAAATAAGTATACCGTTTCCGTTTCATTTGCGGTACGGAATTCTAAAAAGCCATTTTTAGCTATGTTTTTAATAAATATTTAATACTTAAATTATTAAAAATAGAATAGCACAGGCAAAACTGCTCAGCATCAACTAGTTCAAGTCTAGTTGACTAAAGTACCTAATTATTTCAATTATTACCCAGAGGCAATTAATTGCTTCTAGCACTAAGTGAGTATTATGACAGAAGCTAATTTTCTAAATTTCAAACGGTAGAAGCAACTAGCTTTACAATTTGCCGTTGCTAAAAGGTTGCCCTTACCCACGCAATTTCAAGTTATTAACTGACAAGTAGCACCCTAGTTGCTAGGGTTGCCAACTAAGAATCTATTTGTGGGATTATCTACTTTGATATCTGGGACAAATAAAATTATCTACTTACTCTACGTTGTATGAAACAAAATCGCTTTCCGCGTCTGTCTATCTGTATATCTGCTGTCTTTAAAGGGGCTTAAAACACGCAATGGATTTTGATTTGGTTTTCGCCATCTAGAAGGTATTTTTCACGAAAGATTTATGTAATACATTCTAATAAACTTGTGGCGTATCTATCTTGTCTTCGTACCAGAACCTCTATTGTAAAGACTTGGCCCATTCACCTAAATTAGTTTAAAACGCTTCCTCTTGAGCGACTTGGGCCAGCCCCTTACAAAACAGGTTTTGGTACGGCGCGTAGTAAGTACGCGCTATTCTGTGCCCCGCTCGTCTCGTGACAGCTGAGGGCGGGGGTCAGTCCTCTCTCGACTGCGCGCGCGCTTGTGTGTTACATATTCCTTCGCCTGCCTTACCATTATTGTTTTCGTTATTTGTTTTTCTTTGTTCTTTGTAAAACTAAATTAAATCTAAAATTACATAGTTTCTTAAAATTCTATCATTCTATCATTTCTATCGTACTATCGTTCACCGGCCCACATCAACCTTCCGATCCGAAGTCAGTGTTACTGCGTAGTAGTGTGTGGTACAAGTTGCGAGCGGTGAGCGAAATTTTTTTTTTTGAAATGACTAACCGTGGTGTTGACGATCTGGCCCCAGAAGTGCTAAGAGTAGGCGTGAGGGTTCCGCCATTTTGGCCTGAAGAGCCAGGCTTGTGGTTTGCACAGGTCGAAAGTCAATTTATATTGTCGAAAATAACGACAGATGAGACCAGGTTTTGTTACGTAGTAGCGCAGCTAGACCACGTGTATGCCGCGGAGGTGAAGGATATCATCACCAATCCTCCTCCGACCGAGAAGTACACAAAACTAAAAACGGAACTAATAAAGCGACTTTCAGCGTCACAAGAAAAACGCGTGAAGCAGCTGTTGATGCACGAGGAGCTTGGCGATAGGAAACCATCGCAGTTCCTACGCCACCTTCAGAGCCTCGCCGGACCAGCTGTACCAGGAGATTTTCTGACCACCATTTGGTCAAGCCGCCTACCTGCTAATATTCAAACGGTGATTGCTTCGCAGGTAGATCTTCCCCTAGAAAAGCTAGCAGATTTAGCAGACAAAGTGCATGAGATAGCCCCTTCAACTCCTCAGGTGGCAAGCACATCTAGAGCTGCTACCGCTGCTCCTGCACCCTCAACACCGTTCGACGATCTCAGCAGGCAAGTCTGTGAACTCACTAGGCAAGTAGCGAAGCTAGCAGAGCAAGTGTCCAGCGGAGGACGTTCACGCTCACAGAACCGATGCAGACGGGATAATCGCTCTCGTTCACGCTCACGACCAAGGCAACCACCACCCAATCACCCACACTGTTTCTACCACTTCACCTACGGAACCAAGGCGCAGAAATGTAAGCAGCCGTGCAGTTTTAGCTCGGAAAACTTCCAGGGCGGTCGCAAGTAGCGGCCAACGACTGCCCTTCGTCAACAGGCCGTCTATTCGTCACCGATCGCGTATCGAAAATGCAGTTTCTCGTAGACACTGGTTCAGACTTGTGTGTTTTCCCGCGATCAGCTGTCAAGACGCCCTGCTCCAAGTCGAAGTTTGACCTATCAGCTGCAAATAACTCGGTTATTCATACCTACGGACTTACTCAGTTGCAGCTTGATTTAGGACTTCGACGTGCTTTTACCTGGAGTTTCACGATTGCTGATGTTTCTAGACCTATCATTGGAATAGACTTCCTCAGTTATTATGGATTGCTCGTGGACTGCAAAAACCAACGACTGATAGATGGAATCACCTCACTTTCAGTAAACGCTCTGTACACTGGTTCAGCTGACGACATCTCATCTATTAAAGCTGTCACAGGTGAATCGGACTTCCACCAACTTTTGCGTGAGTATCCAGAGATTACCAGACCTGCAGGTGTTCCTTCAACGCCTAAGCATAACACTCTGCATCACATCAGGACGACACCGGGTCCTCCTGTGTCTAGCAAACCTAGACGTCTTGACCCAGTCCGTTTGCAAGCAGCTAAGAAGGAGTTTGAAGATATGCTGGCAAGCGGCATAGCCAGGCGTTCTGAAAGCCCATGGTCGTCTGCACTACATCTGGTAAGGAAAAAGGACGACGGATGGAGACCGTGTGGTGACTACCGCGCACTTAACGCCAGGACTATACCAGACAGGTACCCCATCCGCCACATCCAGGACTTCTCTCACCAGCTTTCAGGATGTTCTGTATTCTCAACGGTTGACCTTGTCAAGGCATACAACCAGATCCGTGTAAATCCGGATGACATACCCAAAACAGCACTAACGACTCCCTTTGGACTGTTTGAATTTGAGTACATGACCTTTGGACTAAGGAATGCTGCTCAAACCTTCCAAAGATTCATTGACGAAGTTCTTCTTGGCCTTGATTTTTGTTACGGGTACATAGACGATATCCTGATCTTCTCTTCTTCGATAGAAGAGCACAAGAGACATTTACGTCAGCTGTTCGACCGTCTCAAGCAGTATGGAGTGCTGATCAACACTTCCAAGTGTATACTAGGCAAGTCGGAAGTAGATTTCTTGGGATACCACGTCTCAGCTGCTGGTACTCGACCGTTGGATTCTAAGGTCCAAGCTATTAAAGGTTACGCTGTTCCCAAGACCATAAAAGAACTCCGACGCTTCTTAGGTATGATGAATTTCTACCGCCGTTTCATCCCCAACGCAGCCCAGTTACACGCACCGTTGAACGCCATTTTATCTGGACCTAAAGTCAAGAGTTCTCACCCTGTAGAGATGACACCTGACCTCATGCGCGTTTTTGAAGAGTGCAAGACATCGTTGTCCCAGGCTACCTTACTCGCACATCCAGATAATTCAGCTGAATTGGCAATTGTCACCGACGCTTCTGACTTAGCCATCGGTGCCGTACTTCAACAGCGCAAAGGTACAGACTGGCAGCCATTAGCCTTTTACTCGCACAAACTCTCTAGTGCCCAGGCCAAGTACAGTCCCTATGATCGAGAACTGCTTGCTGTGTATGAGGCCATCAAGTACTTTAGGCATATGGTGGAAGCCAGGACCTTCGTAGTGTACACCGATCACAAGCCTCTAACCTTCGCTTTTTCTATGAGCAAAGAAAAGTGTTCCCCGAGACAATTTCGCCATTTGGATTTCATTGCTCAATTTACTACCGACCTTCGATATCTTCCCGGAAAGAAAAATATCGTCGCGGACGCTTTGTCTCGTGTGGAGGAGATCACTACAGCTATTGACTACCAAGCTCTTGCACGATTCCAGGATTCTGACCCAGAACTGCAAGACTTGCTACTCAACGGTTCCAGTTTGAAGCTCGAAAAGATGGAATCGGTCGACAGTAGAACACCAGTTTACTGCGACACTTCACTTGGACAGCCTCGTCCATACATCACTCCACAGCTTCGCAGACAGGTCTTCGACATGATACATGGGTTACATCACCCAGGAGGTTCAGCTACATTGCGACTGGTTACACAAAGATTTGTATGGCCAGGGATTCGTAGTGACTGTAGAGAGTGGGCTAGGCAGTGTTTGAAATGCCAACAGTCAAAAATTTCCCGCCACACCAAATCCACCCTTTCCTCCTTCCTTACCCCTTCCGCGAGGTTCTCTCACATACACCTCGACATCGTAGGACCGTTACCCTTGTCTTTTGATTACAGATACTGCCTCACCGTCATCGACAGGTTTACGCGATGGCCTGAGGCCATTCCACTCAAAGACATTACTGCGGAAACCTGCGCTGCTGCCTTAGTATCTGGTTGGATAGCCAGATTTGGATGTCCCGCTCGAGTGACGACTGACCGCGGTCGTCAATTTGAAAGCCATCTCTTCAAGTCTCTCGTTGCTCTTGTTGGTGCGCGACACTTTCGCACTACTGCTTACCACCCTGCAGCGAATGGCATCATCGAGCGTCTTCACCGGCAACTCAAGGCAGCCATCATGTGCCACAACACCTCGCAGTGGACCGAAGCTCTTCCACTGGTTCTACTTGGCATACGAAGCGCGTGGAAGGAAGACCTACAGACGTCAGCAGCCGAGTTGGTATACGGTGAGCCCCTACGCTTACCCGGACAGTTCATGTCACCGAAAGACGACTTCCACTCAGATGACATCACCCAGTACGCAACCCGACTCCGAGCCCATATCCAGAAGTTGACACCCAGACCAACGACGTGGCATACTTCGACGCCATTTTACTTTCCACGAGATCTGCATCACTCGTCGCACGTATTCCTGCGCCAAGATCACGTGCGTGGCTCACTAGAACCACCCTATGCAGGTCCCTACTTGGTCATCAAAAGACAGCCGAAGTTTTTCACACTTAACGTTAAAGGCAAGAATGTCACTGTCACCGTCGACCGCCTTAAACCAGCGTATATGGCTAGTGAAGCTCGAACTCAACTGGACACTGCTGCAAAAGAGAAACGTACACCTCCAGTACCACTACCACCCGTGGAAAGAAGGACCCGAAGCGGCAGAGTAGTTCGCTTCCCAGACATTTTTCGACCATAGTCATGGTCTGGCCGGGGGGAATATGTGGCGTATCTATCTTGTCTTCGTACCAGAACCTCTATTGTAAAGACTTGGCCCATTCACCTAAATTAGTTTAAAACGCTTCCTCTTGAGCGACTTGGGCCAGCCCCTTACAAAACAGGTTTTGGTACGGCGCGTAGTAAGTACGCGCTATTCTGTGCCCCGCTCGTCTCGTGACAGCTGAGGGCGGGGGTCAGTCCTCTCTCGACTGCGCGCGCGCTTGTGTGTTACATATTCCTTCGCCTGCCTTACCATTATTGTTTTCGTTATTTGTTTTTCTTTGTTCTTTGTAAAACTAAATTAAATCTAAAATTACATAGTTTCTTAAAATTCTATCATTCTATCATTTCTATCGTACTATCGTTCACCGGCCCACAAACTTTTTATGTTATTGGCGAAATACAATATTTTGCAAACAAGTCCCCCACAAATAAATTTATTTTTACATTTTTAGCTAGTAGTTCATATAAGTAGCATTATAGTCTCTAGAATGTACTTATTTAATTAAGTTTGTTACTTTTCCTACTACATGCAACTGAATGACGAGTCGAACAAGTTGCTCGCCTAATGGTGAGCGCCACTCTTGTCAATTACAGCGCCCTCGATCCTATCCTCTAGACTAGAGATATATGTTGTTAATTTACTAATACAAAACACAAAATAAAACATAGAAAATTTTAATGTATTTTAGAAACATCAATTTGAAATCCAATTATTTTAAAAATGAAATTAGTGATCACCTTCAAACCCAGTGATTTCCGGGACAATATGCGTTCCGCAAGGTCTATTCAATTTTGCCACCGCCACTAGTGGCAAAATGGCACTTAGCGGGACGTCCCGGAAAATCCGGGACAGTTGGCAACCCTAATTGGGATGCCAGAATCGCTCGGAATGGCGGTCCATGGCGGCAGAATGGCGGACTATGGCGTAGATATGGCGGAATGGCGCTAAAGTGGCACAATCGGTGTTTTCAGACGCAGTCGAGATTTCAAATGTCGAGAGTTAGATACCTACCACTAATTTTATCAAAATTGAATCTAAGCGAACTGTCTCTGGTAGTGAGGGGAAAAACTTTAAGTATCGATAGTTTTTTGAGAGGACGACTTTGAGATTATGCTGAAAATTGGGGCTAATAATTACAATCATTTTCTCTGTAGATATAATACTTATGTATTAAAAGATCTAATAAAAAATGGGGATAGGAATACAGAAGAAAAACGCGAATAATTTCTTCATCATCATCACCATCATCAGCCGGAAGAAGTCCACTGCTGAACATAGGCCTCCCCTTTGAACGCCACCATAAACGGCTATTAGCCATTGCATCCATCGGCTACCTGTGTCTCTTACAATGTCGTCGGCCCACCTAGTGGGACGCCTACCTACAGAGCGTCTTCCGGTTCGTGGTCGCCACTCGAGAACCTTTCTTCCCCATCGGTTACCTCCTATCGATAAAAGTCTAGCCTTTCTAAACTTTGGCACTAACATTTTTGGTTCTCGAATGTAAGTAGGTAAGTAGGTATACTCAACGACAAAGGTCGCTGAACAATCACACTTTTTTCTATAATCCTCATCTTCTTAGACACCAATTCTTGACCTCATCATCACCTAAAATCAGACGTGTTATGTTGTGGTCAAAATGATACCATGTCAAATGTAAAAAAAACAATAATAACTACTGATTTGAAACACATTTGGAAAATCGAGAACGATCAGCTACTTTTGTCGCTGACTGTACATACAAACCGATAACATCGCAAGCTGTCACTTCTACACGCAAGGGACGCTAATGGTATTCCATGTAACTAGGAATTGAAAACATGGCGTCACGCTACCTACACCTGGATTGGGAACTGGCTCTCAAGTGATGCTGCCGGAACACACATCAAGATGCATGGCGGACAGATTCTTAACTTGAAGCTGGTAGCTATCCAGGCGAACACTAGAACATGCTCTACCACTAAGCTATAGTTTCATCACGATGTTTCCCTTCACCGAAAGCTCAAGCTTATTGTAGGATTCGAACAAACACTACCATGTAAAAGTAAAAACAAAAAAGGTACCCAGGTAAATGTGTCCCAAAAAATCCTTTATTTCCTATTAGCTGCGCCCCGCACTTTCACCCGCCTCTTCCTGTTATCCCGTAGGAACATTTTTTCGGGATAAAAATCAGGCCATGTTTTAATCCAGGGTGTAAGCTATCTATGTTCCATATTTCATCCGGATAAGTTAAGTGGGTTTTGTGTGAAAGAGTAACAAACATCCATTCATCCATGCTTATGAAATTTCCGTTTATAATATTAGTAGGATTTATAAGTACATTCAATATATTTGAAGTAAATAACACTTCATTTGACTGTGTTAAGTGATGTATCACATCACATCACCGCAAAACCTTACTCCGAATTTGTCCCTAAGTATCGACAAAAATACAATTCCACTTGCCAAAACTTAACAGTGTCTCTAACTCAAGATCGTAAGGTTCAATTTCCAAGAGATTTCACTAAGCTAGGTGCAGGAAGAAATAATAGGGTTGTCGCTACGTTTTTTGATACTTCATTACACTTCTTTTAGATTTGATATTAGGAAACTTATCAATCTAATACACTCTGTTGGGTATGTCGGGTTCCTGTATAACAAACTAAATAAAATGAGGATAGAGCTTGGTGGTAATCTAACAAAATAGGTTTTTATTTTAACAGAAACAAATCTTTTAGAATAAAAAAAAAAACAATTAAATTCATTTACAATTTTTCATTAAATTTTGTTTTCTGTTCTATTTAAGTCTGTTTTTTTCCTTAAAATGAAAATTTTTGTTTTCAAAGGGTACTTCTTGATTTGTTTTCTCTGCTGTTAAAGTTCACATATCAGACACGATCATTGAAATACGTAAATATTGGCTCCGTCGTTTTTGTAATTGCTGAAATAAATGAAGTAAGTAGCCTGCGACCCTGACGCCAATATTTCCAGGAACTTTTTACCAAGCACATAGCGGTGAGTTCCAGCAACCTCACTTGAGAGTTTTCAATCCAGGTGTAGCGTGACGCCACCTTCGACCACATCGTCACATATCACTAAGTGACTTGTGGCCAAATAGTACAGTAAGTTGTAAAATTAAGCGAAACGGCTTTGAGGCGTGAAAAAAGTGGAAGAGTTGCCAGCATGCCCATTTAATTACCTTATTACAAATAAATGTTCTGTTGGGTTGCCAACACTCTCGGCTCATTTTTTGTAGGCAAAGAATTATTGCTTCGGATGTTTTTTTTTATGTAATAGATTAGCAAACAAGCAGACGGCCTGCCTGATGGAAAGCGGTCACCGTCGCCAATGGACATCTGCAACACCAGGGGAGTTGCCGATGCGTTGTCGACCTTTAAGAACTCTTTTATATTTAGGAAAAAATGCATACATAAATCCCTTCCATTTTAATCCTATCCTGTAATATTATCCTAATTCGTACCATAATAATCTAATTGTTAATTCGGCCTTTTTTAAATACTTGTTTTTTTTAACACATAGTAGCTTTTGACCACAAGTCACCTGATATTAAGTGACGATGTGGTCGAAGATGGCGTCATGCTACACCTGGATTGGGAACTGGCTCTCAAAAGCATTCCGGAACACACCTATAGGTGGTTGGCGACAGATTCTTCTTTGAAGTCCGAAAAAGGTGAAAAATTAAAATTGTCTACAAAACCACATAAATTCGAAAAAATACTGAAAGAGCTGTTTTCTATGAAATTTTTATAGGTTACGTCTTTTTAGAGCGAGGCGGCTCGTCAGCGATTCCAATCCAACAAATGCTAATCACATCTGCACTAAATGTGGACGAGCCTGCCGTTCTCGTATTGGTCTGTATAGCCACCAACAAAAGTGTTCTTCAAACCCCACTGACACGGTTTGAATCGTCTGTCATAGACGTCTAAGGCCATGTATGTATGTACGTCTTTTTAATACGATAAACTGCAGTTTGCGCGGGTGAAACCGCGGTGTACAGCTTTGTAATGTTAATCTTCTTCCGTACAGCGTTGCTAGTTATACGTACAGGTATGTGGTTATACAATAATTCTTGAACAGGCTATATTTACTAGGTACTACACTGTGGAACAGGTAATGAAAAAACTTGTCATACTGGACCTGACCGCAATATATTTTGTATATAAAAACTACGAATAGTCTATTGAAGTTATACCGGCCTATAACGAGTCGTACCGCGCTGTGCGCCCAGGCTCTTCGCAAGGCCATTCGCGCGTACCTGTCGTGCACGCAACGCGCCCACTGCGCGTGCGCGCATTATACTCGGTGATATGCTCGTTCAGCACCAGAACGTTGACATATTTTATGATAAGTTACCTATTTTTTTTAGGTATGCATATATCTACCTATGTAAATTTGACATATTAATGTGATAATTATTGAATAGAATTTGTTATTATTATTATTAATTTATCTGTCTGTGTGACATTGTGACAAGAAATGAAGATTTTATTTTATATTATTATTAATTACTATTCTGTTTGTCGTTATTATTTTGATTGAATTTTTATTGTTTATATATTTTTGTTTGACTTATTGTGTTTTGGCGTAAGCTGTTATAATAATGCATTTATTGAATAAATTGAATAAATTGAAATTGAATAACTGTTTTTGGTGTGTGAGATTTAGTCAGGTTCAGAAAAAGAAAAAGGAGTACAAACAAAAATAGTAGAATAGTATCGTAGCAAAAGTCAAAGTCAAAGTCAACTTTTCTTTATTCAATAGGATACATTGTGATCACTTTAAAACATCAAACTTAAAACTAGCTACGCCTGTTCCAACCTCCTTACGCCGGCAAAAGAACAGGCAAGAAACGACCAGCAGGTAATTTTTTTGGTGCGATCACGTTGACAGTTTCATTCTTATTACTAATTGATTGAATTGGAGCAAGTTTACTAAAATCCCAAGTTTTTTTTTGTCATCTAATGGTCCGATATTTTTTAATTAGCTTTACTAATAAGATTTCTCTTGTTTGGTTGTACACAATGGGATATGGGAACATGAATATAAGCAAACAAAGGTTAGGGTTAGGGTTACCTGATCTGAATCGATCTTCCAGAAGATCAATATCAGAAAAATCAATTTAACTTTTTCTAGACTCGCCTTGAAATATTGTTTGTATAATCTTATTAGGACTAAAATTACAATTTTTATCATACATAGCTCGTTTTCATACAAGCTCAGGTCCGTTTTGGCCATTGTGTGTTACTTAACTGAACGAGCATATAAAAACTCAACACATTGTCAAGTCAATCATGCTAAGTAGGAAAAAGTTGTTGAACATAATACGTGTTGGGAAAAAATATCGAATTATCGACATTACCGCATTCAATTATCGATTATCGATATTACATCGAGTGACCAGATGACGGATCGGGATGACGGTACACCTGGACTGGGAACTGGCTCCTCCCGAACATACCGATAAGTGCTAGGCGACAGATTGTAGAGGTGAGTACTAGAGATCTTCGCGATGAAACCATAGCTTGGTAGGGTACTACCAAGCTATGGTTTTATCGCGGAGTTTTCCTTCACTAAAAGCTTTAGCTCATGGTAGGATTTGAACCCGCGACCTACGGATCGTAAGCCGACGCCACTGAGCTGTCATCGCTTTTAAAAACTTTTCCTATAGGTTCATTCATTGCATGATTTTTAAAACACTTTTATTACACTAACTAACTATCAATGTAATTAGTTAGTTAGTTAGTTACTTACAAGTCAAGCTAATAAAAGTGTTTTAATAAAATCTTAGAAGTCAATTTAAACCGACTTCTAATTGTCTTATCGAGCTGAAACTTTTTTTTTCTATTTATGTTTTTGTCGTATGTATTTTTAATTAATTTAATGGTGATTTAAGCATTATTATATTGTAGCTAAGTAGGTACATAATACAAGTCGATTTAATTATTTTACATATTTTGTGCGTAATAAAAGTGTGTTTTTAAGTTTTTTGGACTATATATTTTTTTTCATGAGTCATAAGGGAAAAATGTAAGAAAATCTTGACCAAATTTATAATTCAATCAGCTGCCTCTGACACCCCTACCTCTGTCCTTAAGGTCGATAAATCGCGCGTCGCGCATGGTAATGCTCAACACTATTGTCTATAAAAGCATTGCGCGCGCTCAGAACATAAACGAAAGTCGACGAAAATGAAGGTGATTACACGTTTTTTTTAACTGTGATATTAGTTTTTTTTAATTGTTTAATTGTGATGTGAAAAATTTGTGTTTGTGTTAATTTACGGCTGTTCCCAATACCGATCTATCCACTTGTTGCCCTATTAACCGTAGAATATTGACTTATGCCCGAAATTAATAATCGATCCGATCCGTTATCCATACTTATTCTCTACCAAAACGGCTTGACCGATTTTAATGAAATTTGGTATGGAGACAGTTTAAATCATAGAAAAGGATATTCATTAACTTTTTTATTAAGAAAACACTCTCTCTCTCTTTTTTATTAAGAGCTTGTTATATAGTATGTGATTGGAATCCCTTAGTCAGCGTTTCTCGCGCGACTTTGTATGTACGCAAAAGTTGTTCAACTATCGATTCTGATCCCCCGTTCAGACCCTACCGTGTTATTTGTAAACCACCCTATATGCTAGCTACTAGCTGCGTCCCGCCGCCACACCCGCGGCTTCCTTTTATCCCTCAGGAACCATTTTCTGGTATAAAAAGTAGTCTATTTGATAATCCAGGATGTAAGCTATCTCCATTCCAATTTCATCGAATCGGTTAAGGCATTTAGGGGGAGAAGAATTATGAACACACGCACGCCAGAATCCACACACACACACATACTTGCACTTGCACATCTTGTTCAAGTTGAGCATGGAGATGGTGTGAACAATGGGGAAGGACATAGGATACCTTCTATCATGATAAATTGCAGTCCAAGCGAGTGAAATGAAAAATCATCAAGAACTATTTTTTTTTTGTTTTTTTTTTAATTATTTTTTTTATTATTATTTTTTTTTAAATTTTTTTTTTGTTATTATATAAAAATCTCATTTTTCCATAGGAACTGTTAGCTGTCATATCATTACTAGTGAGTGGAGCGGTGGCGGAGCCCCCGGCGCCCTACCCGCCTAGTGGGTGGAGGCCTAGTGGACCCACGTTTGACTTGCCGCAGAGGGGATCACAGCAGGTGAGTCTTAATACTCGTAATGTACAAGTTACAACTACAAGTCAAACGACAATCGTTGAAGTAGAAGTGTTCTTGAGTGGAGACCGCGACTTGACAAACGTAGTGTAGGACGCACTGTGACTAGGTGGAGCGACGACTTGCGCCGAGTGGCTGCCAGTAGTTGGATGAGAAGAGCCGAAGAACGCGCTCAGTGGCGTACTTTGGTGAGAGGCCTATGTCGACTGATGATGATTATGATGAGAAGTCAGATGTTAAGTGATTATTTGGTCGAAGGTGGCACCACGCTGAACTGTAATGGAAAAGCCCGACGCTTACCATCAAGTCAGCGACTAACGCCTGGATTGAGAAATAGCCTTCAAGTGAGGTTATTTGGCGACAGATTCCTAAAACTTGAGGATGGCAGCAAGCCAGGCGAGCATTACAAAAGACCCTACCACTAAGGTATTTTCGCTCTAAAATATTCAACACGAATTAGCAGAAGCACTCTTGAACATGACTGGGGATGTTTTAACTATCCAGGATTCCAAATTCTCACACACTGTAAAAAAATCATGCAACATAATTATACTAAGGCTCTATACTTCCACAGCCACCACAAAAACAACAGTACCTGCCACCAGTAGACCCTCGCAACCCGTTCCCTCCTACAACCTTCGGAAACCCTGAGGAAGACGTCTCCGTCCAGGGTCTTCCACCACCGCAGGAGCAGCAGCCGCTGTTCCAGTCCTCGCCGATCAGTGGTCAGCAGTACGCTGGTCCTGAGTTCAACACGGACTTGAGGAATCTGGACCAGAGTTACAAGCAGTCTCAGGTACTGGCCATCAGGATATTTTGATTATCATGACGGAACGCCTTCTATGTTGGAGAAACTTGTTCCCTTACATATTCAATAAATCAGTTATTGAAAATCCTTGCTTGAATATTCATTCATCCTGACTCATAATCATTGAAATCTAAATGTTTTTTTAAGTGTATTGCTGCTTCTGGAAGCCTCTTTTTGTTATACGCAGGTTTTTTTAGGTCTGATTAAATCAAAAACTACTTAATTGACTACTGTCTTCCATCAGATACCTAAGCTTTGAATAGTCAATTTCAAATGTACAGAATTTGAAGGTGCTCACTGCTCATGCTCAATTTCTTTGATTTCAGTACCAGCAACAGCAAGATAGATACCGCGAGTACCAAAGACAACTAGAAGCCGCCCAAAATGCACCGAACGGCAATCGAGTTCCAGTTCCTCAAACCCCACGCCAATTTGCTAGAACAACCTCCACCACGACTACTGAAGCTCCTACTACCCTTATAGCTTCCACCACAGAGTTTGATTTAAACCAAGGAGAAATTATCAATGCAGATGATAAAGAATCAGCCAAACTGAAGAATGGAAAGACTTCAGTAGAAGTAACAAAACAAAACGTACAAGAGTATCCCGGAGAATTCTTCCTCGGTTCTCTTGCTCAGATCCAGTTTCAGCCACAGTTTGTGCCTTTACAGCTATCAGGTGCTTACTTGCAGCCCCAGGGTGCTTCGCAAAAGCAAGTAGCAGGTTTTGATGCTGCTACTCACTTTTCAGCTTTTCCATCAGTGTTAGCTCAACAGCAAGTTCAAAACCTTCAGCCGCAATTGCAAAAACCAGCTTTGTTGGTTCAGAATGATCAACAAGGAATCTTAGTTCAACAGTCTTACCAGCCCAGTTACCAACCTCAAGTGCAGACGCAATTGCAACCTGAACCGGCAGTTTTGCAAGCACCAGCTCAATTCCAGCCTAATTTCTATGCGCAACCTAACCCTGATGCTGTAGCAGTCCAGCAGCCAATTCCTCAGTACCAGCCCTTCAATTCGTACCAACCTGCGTTGCAGCCGAATCCTGACGCAGTAGCGATTCAGCCGCAATACCAGCAACCTCAGGGGTTCACCCAAATCCAAGCGCAACCGGTAATCTACCAGCCTCAGCCGTCCCAGTTCGCTCAACCTGGCCAATACGCTCCTTCACAAGGAAATGAAAATGAAAGTACTAAAAACCGAGAACAAGACAGGGAAGAGCAAGAAGACCAAAGCAATCAGCAGCAATTTTACCAACAGCCTTTTGTTGTACAACCTCAGACGCAGTATCAACCTCAGCAATTTCCGGCACAGCTGATCCAAAACCAAGATCAATCACAATTCTATCAACCTCAAACTCAATATTTACAACCACAAACTCAGTACCTTCAACCTCAGGGTCAGTTTGCTCAGCCTCAGGGTCAGTTCGCTCAACCTCAGGGTCAGTTTGCTCAACCTCAGGGTCAGTTCGCTCAACCTCAAGGCCAGTTCATCCAACCTGAAGCCCAATTCGTCCAGGCTCAGTACCAGCCTCAAGCTCAGCCCCAAGCCCAATTCCAACCCCAAGGTCAATTCATCCAGCCACAAACTCAATTTCTCCAGCCTCAAGAGCAATATTTACAACCACAAGGTCAATTTGTCCAAGGTCAACTGTCTCAACAGCAATCCCAAGGTCCAGACTCTCTTCAAAGTGGTCTGGATATAAACCAGGAAGGTAACGACATAGACCAGAGTGAAGACAAAGAACCGGAGGGCGCCACTGCAGTGGCCACGGCTTTTGGAACAAGGTTAGTTAGTAGCATCTCTTTTGAATATGAAGTAAGTTTTAAAGTTAGGAAATTAGGTGATGATGAGAATATTGATTTCAATATGGAGGTATTTTCCTCGTTGCAAGAAGGTCATATTATGATAAACTTAACTTGTTGGGGATAACTCTTTATTTGTACTAGTTACCACTACGGATGTTTGGGCGAAAAACAATTCGTTCTGAAGACCACTAGTGGCGCCATTTTTAGGGGGGATCGTTTAGTAATAAATCCACCAAATTTTTTCTTGTCCTACACTCGCTGTGCCTTACAATTTACCCACATAGGCCTATCTATCCGAGGTTTGACCTGCTAAAGATATACCTAAATTTGACATTACTTCTGGATGGAGCTTATGTCAAGTTTATATCTCCAGTAGGGCAAAACGTGGATGGATCGGATATTGAAACCCACCGTTAGAGATTTCTACAGGAACCGAGAACTTTCCGGGATATGAAAATTGACACTTTCCAGTTCATTCACTATCCAAATCTCTATCCAAACAATCACGTTGTTCCGTTGATGCGTTACTGCGTAAAAGGACAGACAAACAAATATACTTTCACATTTGTATATATGTAAGGATAGGATAATATTTAAACAAGAATCCAAGATCGAGACCTACCTAGATAAGATTACATTGTTACCTAGTTTCCACAAGAATCTACTCCTAATCAAATAGCTGGTCGGGTTTGAAGACTCATTAACAAACTTATAGATCCACAATCTCTTGATGTGAAGATTTGGAATCTTTAATGGCTCGACTGCTATGACAAATCCGCAATTAACTTATTAAATAAGTCATTGTTCGGTACCAAACTGAGAGTGATGGTGGCCTTGCAAGGCACCGACAACGAGTTCGAATCCTCTGGGCCCACCTATGACTTAACAAGTTATGTGTGGACTAGTTGCGCCCCGCGGTTTCAACCGCATGTTTCCGCAGGAACCTTTTTACGGGATTAAAAATAGCCTATGTGTTAATCCAGGGTATAGGCTTTCTCCAATCCAAATTTCATTCAGATCCGTTCAGAAGCTTTTGCGTGAAAGAGTAACAAACATCCATCCATCCATCCATACTCACAAAATTTCAAGTCTATAACATTAGTAGGAAGTAGAATTGGCCATCTCTCAAAACGGCGAAGGAAAACATCGTGAGGAAACGTGCATGAGACATCTACCAACCTGCTCTAGGCCCACGTGGTAGATTACGGCCCATCTCTGAGAGAAGGCCAGAGTCCAAGCAGTGGGAACGTTACATGGGCATAAAGATGTGATTGGAAATTAGCAGCGGCGAGTTGAAAGAGTCTATTAATATATCTAAATAAGAACCCAAGCACCTATTCCAGGTTAAGGTCGCATCCACCATTGAATACCAATCGTTCTACGGTCTACCTTATTAGTAATGCAGTGCAGTATATGCAAATATAACAGACGTAACCGATGTAACAATAGAACATTGCCCTGGTTTGATGTTGAATTTTGATGCGTTATTTTGATGTATTCTGTATGAGTAGTGAGGTAGGGTTGCGAAATGAGTAACTGGGTGTATAATGCATTGTTTTTAGGGTTCCGTAAATCAAAAGGAAAAACGGAACCCTTATAGACCAAGACCATTTTTCTCAAGAATACGTTGAGGTATCAAGTTGATATTTATATCAAACTTGCTGCGCCCCGCGGTTTCACCCGCGTCTTCCCGTTATCTCGCAGGAACCTTTTTCCGGGATAAGAAGTAATCAAGAGTATAAGCTATCTCCATTCCAAATTTCGATCGAATCCGTTCAGTAGTTTTTGCGTGAAAGGGCAACAAACATACATACTCACAAACTTTCAAGATTATAATATTAGTAGGATATTCGGCTCTACGGTATCTTTCAGCTGTGAAAAAATCGAACTTGTAAGTCAACGCGATCAAAGATATGACCATTTATGTCGCATATTTTGCGATTTCACAAGGGAATCAAAACCTATTTGGATTTTGACTGTTTTTCCCGTTGACCTAGGATCATAAAATTTGGCATGAAGCACAAAGTCTTACAGCACATGTAAAGGAAACAGTCTGAAAACCGTAAAAATATGTAGTTTAATAACAAAAAGAAACAAGTTTGTACGGAACCTTCGGTGCGCAAGTCCAACTCGCACTTGGTCACTTTTTTAAAATTGTTTTTGCAAAAACTCTTATTGTGGTTATGGTAAATTCACAAATGCCGTAACAGACTTTTTTTATCCAGGACACAGCCCCGTATTTTGCCGCAGTATGGAGTCCCGTTCCCAGTACCAAAAGTGCAGGCCAGCCCTGCTACAACAGAATCAGCAGTGGAGGTAAGCCTACCAACAATGTCTAAGTAAGGTTTCATGAATCTGTCGCCTAAAAAAAAAATCTGTACAGCCGTTTTAAACTAAAATAAAAACTGATAACGATTTGATTTTCTCGTATTAGTTAGTAGAGATTTAAAAAAACTTTTATTACTTTAGGAAATAACTGAGGATGGTCCTGCCGTAGCGCAAGCAACTGGAGTCGCTAATGGAGAAAGGAGGAAGAGCGCTAAACTGAGGTAGGTCACATTGGTTATGACCTATGGTCACATAATGGTCATTGGTTAAAAATATAATAATAATAATACTAAGTACACACATGGATCAAGCTGGTTCCATAGAAAAAAAAATCATTTCATTTAAAGATTCAAAAATTCAAATAGCTTGGTGGTAGGGCATTTTCTAGTGCTCGCCTGGCTAGCTACCCTCATGTTAAGAATCTGTCGCCAAGCACCTATCGGTGTGTTCCGGCAGCCTCACTTGAGAGCCGGTTCCCAGTCCAGGTGTAGCGTGGCGCCATCTTCGACCACATCGTCACTTAACATCAGGTGACTTGTGGGCAATCGCTACCCTGTAAGTAATAAAAATAAAAAAGTGAAATTAAAACTAAAGCTACAAAAGTGTGCGTGTGTTTGAGCTAGTATGTGTGTGCGATTGTGGGACATCGGGACACACAACTCCAAAGCGGGACTGTCCCGCTCAAAACGAGACGTGTGGTCACGTTACAATCATCATGCCAAGTCCATTCCGAAGAGGAAGGAACGCCACTTTATCTTACATCTCTCAGCTTTGGCATTAATCCGCCCTACGCCAATCCCGCCCGCCCCACATAGCATTTAGGTCGGCCGCTCTAGAGGTGATTGATCTCATCTAACTGCCAAGCATAGATAATGTGAAACATTTGGCATAGACAGTTGGCATTTGACAATGGAGACGGCAATTCTGAATAGAGCTCACGAGGCCTGAAATACGGTGTTCACACCCGTTCAGGAGTCTATGGACTTATTCAAACACACTTGTTAATTGATGAAGGTTTGATTTGATTGATTTTCTATACGGATTTGAACCAGAATGTAAATTATTTATAAGGCTATTTACAAAATAGCTCTAGCTCTCAGACTACACTACAACTTATATCATAGACTAGCGTAGTGAGATGAAAACGTGTGATGTCATGGGGAGGGTCAAGGGTAGTGAAAAAAAACGATTGGCATCGTTGGTGGTTAAGTAGAGCACGACCAGCTTTGTAGGTTGTGAGGTAGAACATGGGTAGTGTCATGGGTAGTGAGATAGAACACATGTGGTGTCATGGGGAGTGAGGTAAAACACTATTAGTATCAAGGCTAGTGAAGAAGAGCCCAAGCGGTATCGGGGGTAGTGAGATAAAATATGAGTGGTGTCATGGGAAGTGGCGTTGAACACGTGTGGTTTCGTGGGGAGTGCGGTAAATCACGAGTAGTCTCAAGGGTAGTGAAGTGAAGCAAAGAGAACATTTCTAGGTTATCTAATGCTAAGTAGTATATAAATGTGTGTATGTTTATTTGCAGGGGTCGTCGCATCCGTCCAGTGTATGCTGTCGACAGATCCGGACGCTTGGTCTTCGCTGAAGCTCAATAAACCGCTAATTCCTTTAGGACCTGGCCAGGTTTAAACTAAACTTAAAATTGTGACGGTCGGATGGATTTTTGACCCAGTTTGTCCGATCTCATCGTATGTCGCCTGCTTAAGTCTGACCTATATGCTGGTGAAGGCAACTATTACAGTATCATTAAATTTTTGCTCTCGAAGTTATGCCTGAACTTAACACAGGGCTATTATTGACATTTGTTACAGATTAAATGATAATTTGGTAAAGGTAAACCAAATTTGGTGGATATATAGAAGTGATGCTGTCTTTTTCTACCTACCAAAGCATGAAAGAGACAGCATTGCCTTTAGACCTGTCAAATTTAGTTTATCTTTAAATATTTTACCTATAATGACACCATTGTTTACTTTGCAAAACAAGCTGTGAATGCTTGCACACTTGGGCATATGCCCAAATACCATCTGATGATCTGGCCAATCTTCTTTGAACTCTAATGCCATCTACTTAGAATTACATTTATCTCTTTAATAATAATAATATTGTAGATATTTATTTTATTAATTTATATTTTACAACCGACCGTCCAAGTGGCTTCCGCTGTTGTTTTGCAGTAATTTCATATTTTTCTCCGGGAAAAAGTAGTCACTGTGTGTCTGCATACTTCAACAAAATCGGTCCAGCAGCTATATAAGCGTGAAATTTAGATAACAAAAACAAAAAAGAACAGCCGATTCACTAATATACATTATAAATAGAAAGGGAGAAGGTTTTTTAGCCTTTTAGGACCTCAATTCAATTCACGGTTACGATAAAAAAAAATTAGAGCAAAACTTCGTAGTTTACAAGAAAATTATGCGTTACGAGATGCGACCGACCCAATTAATTGTATGCATAATATAAATTATACAGGTTGTGCATATAATTATTATTGTATTCATAATTAATTATGTCTTAATGTTTTGCAAAACTATTTTTAATTATATAATATTGTGAATTTTATTTCCGATATATCATGTTCCTCAGACTAACTATTACATTTTTAAAGATATTATACAATATTTATTATTTGACTAGAAACTCTGTCGAGTTTTATTTATGTGATATTAAATATAAATACTTATTTAATTTAGCTCTGGTTTTATTTATTTCATCACTAGGTGTCCCCTGCAGTTTTCAATGATTTTGACTCAAGTTCTGGATAATTTTATAGGTAGGTATGTTTACAAATCAGTTTACAAATCTGGGTCTGTTTATCCTACTAATATTATAAACGCGAAAGTTTGTGACTAGGCATGTTTGTATGTATGTTTGTTAATTGTTAAACTTAGCCCCGCGGTTTCACCCGCGTGGGCTAAGTTTATCGCGTTAAAAAGACGCCTGTGTCCTTTCTCAGGCTTTAGACTATCACTGTACCAAATTTCATTTAAATCGGTTCAGTAGTTTAGGCGTCAAAGCGACAGACAGACAGACGTGTTCCTTTCGTATTTATAATATTAGTAAAATGTTTCTTGGTATGTAGTTTCGCAACTTCCTTCCACCAAGCCTAGTTTTCCGGTCTCACGGCTAGACTTAAACGCAAACCGGTACGTTTGCCAAAGTTAATTTGGCAAGGCAACTCAAACTTTTGTTCCATGCGAAATGCGGGAACATTTCAACTTCTGAGAGACTTCGGATTTTGCTTCGTTAAATATTATTATTCGGCTTTCACAGGATAGCGTTTAACCACATGTCACCTTTTGTATCTTTTTCTAGTCACCTGATGTAAAGTGACGATGTGGAAGGAGAAGCCGCGTAGGTGCTCGGAGACAAATTCACATTTGAAGGCGGCAGCTAAATGGGTATTAGAAAATGCCCTATGCCTTTAAGCTATGGTTTCCCTTTTATTTTTAATCATACAGGGTAGCATTTGGCCACAAGTTACCAGATGTTAAGTGACGATGTGGTCGAAGATGGTGTCACGCTACACCTGGATTGGGGTCTAGCTCTCAAGTGAGGCTGCCGGAACACACCGTTAGGGGCTTGGCGACAGATTCTTAAGATGAGGGTGGTAGCTAGCCAGACGAGTAATAGAAAATACAATACCAAGCTATGGTTTCATCACGATGTTTTCTTTCACCGAAAGCTCAAGCTCATGGATTCGAACCCAAGTCCTACGGATCGCAAGCCGACGTCACTACCACTGGGATGCTTCTCAACTCAAGCTCATTGTAAGACCTATGGATGACAAGCTTTCTGTTCACAACCAAAGGGATCTAAACCAACGTCATTATACTATAAATAAAACAAAAATTACTCGCCAAGATTTACCACGGCTTCAATATCATCATAAGAAGACCGTAAACAACCAGAAGAACAACAAAAAACGCTGGCACACTACTTATAACTAACACATTCTCTCTGACAAAATTCAACGGAGCAAAAAACAGCATTCTCAAACGATGGAATCTGTAAAAACCTTCTGTGACAGTAGAGATCGTCATCGTGTCTACTTTCTCCGTCAAGACTTCCGGACTTACGACTGCAGGTGGCTTTATACCTTCGAAAGCATCTCTCGGCAGCATAGACTTCAATTTCTGCAACGATTTCACTGACCTTCCTGGATCAATGATTTTAGGTCCTTGATTGCTAAGTTTGAGCATTATTTGATCAATTACCTTGTTTTGAACCAAGTCGCACTGAAGACATTCATCAGCTTCTTGCTTGATACCATGTGCTGAGAATTCCTTAAGCTGTATAGCCGGTGAATCTTTTACTGCTATATTCCCCTTTTCTAAATCCTTAGTCAATCCTGATGGAGGTGGCACACGAGATTCTATAGAGGCCATATACTTTTTTAGCTCACTGACTATTCTTTCAGCAAGTGAGTCTTCTAGTCTTTTAAGAGCTACGTCTAGTAATAAAACAAGCATGTCCCACATCTCTGGAATATTCGTGGGATAGTGCCTGGCTTCTTCTGCACATTTCCTGGGCTGTATTACATAGTCTTCGAGCATTGCTTTAATCTGGGCTTCTTTTGGTAGATTAATATTTTTGTATGCAGATGAAACATTTCGTTCATTAAATTGTTTTTTTAAAACACTTGAATTTATGTTGGATTGGCTGCAGTTATCTCCTTTGTTTTTCACTGTTACTGGATAGCTTTGGTTAGCGTTTTTAGTAACTATAACGTTGTTCATACTGGTAAAAGTACCGGCTGAGCTAGTAGATGGAGTAACTTCTGTATAACATCCCAAATTAATAACCGTCTGCAGTAGATTTTCTTTTCTTATATTTGATTGTTCAATATCTTCTATTACATTATTTTTGACATCAATTACAGTTTCCAAGTCATTGTTAATGGAAAAAGTTAAATAGTTAGAAGATTCATTAAAATCAGAACTTGTTCGAGCCATATCAAACGAATCATCGTCACTGCATACATCAAAACTTTGTTTATTATTTACTAACGTGGCGTCACTATCTTGATTTGAAATTACTTCTTCGTTCGTTTTGGTTTTCAGAAAATCAGAAGGTATCTCAGGAATAAGATCAATGCTGTCCATTGTTGGCGTTTCAGCATTAGTGTTTTCTAATTGCAAGAGTTTTTCTTTATTAGGTATTAATGCGTCTGTAATGATGACCTTAGACTTCTTGTAAGTAACAGCCACAGCGACATTGATAACATCCGTTTTGTATGGAATAATGTTCTGTGGTGATATTTCGACAGTAGATTTTACAGTGCCGAAGCTATAAACATCTTCGTTCTTTGATGAAGTTGTACTAGATTTACGCGTTAAAGTGTTTCCACTTGAATCGCTGATAAAAGATTCATTCTTAGCAGTAGATGGATGAGATGACAATGACTCATCATCATGTTCCGTTAAATTTAAGATTGATATCAGATCAGTTTCTTCAAACAAATTTTCTTTGGCTAAAACTTTTTTCAAAACTCTTGTCCTAGAAACGACTGTTGATATGTTTGAAAACCCCTGCTGAATTTGTCCACAGTTAATGGAATTTCGTTTAGCTTTCTCATAATACTTTTCTAAACGGTTACTTATTGTAATCTTTGGCACCTTGCACTTAAATTTATTACATTTAGATTTGACGATTTTATGACCCTTGGATTTTCTTTGAATTAATTTGGTTTCTTTATTTCGTTGACCATAGTTAATTGCATTGAATATTATCTCTGGTTGATTTATTTCTTCGCCATTGTTTGGATATTCCTCAATAGATTTATCTAATGACATGTCGCTTCGATTGCAATTAATAAATTCTTTTTGTTTTGTATCTTCTATTTTCGTTTCAGAGTCATTGAATTCAGAATCATTCATTTGTCTATTTTTAATTACTTCATTTTCTTCTTCAACTTGACCTTCACCGGCATTTGAATATGGTCCTAATTTTACTACTTGTTCACTTTCGATCATTTTCAATGAGTTAGTAGGTGTTACAGAATTTGTACTTTCTTGGGAGCTTCGTTTATTACAAATCATTTGCTGAGCTGTGGTGAGACCATCGTAAGTTTCTTTTAAAGCAAAACCAACAACGTAGGTAGGTAACTTTTTAGGATAGCGCGTACCTGATTTTGGTCTTTTTCTAGTGACTTTTGAAAAAGATTCATCAGGTGCTCCATTTGGTTGCATATTGATTCACTTTACCTGAAACAAAGATGAAACTGGAATGGTTTGTGTCCATACACATACACGATTCTTTATCTTGTAAATGTATAAAAACTCAATTGAATTGATGTAAAGTATCACTATGAAAACAATTATGTGACAAAACAAAACTTTATTCAACAAATATTTAAAACCCTAAATCAGAGAGTTTGACAAAATAAACTGATCCATTACTTCGTACTGCTAACTTTCCGCTTCTACCTATCATTGGATCACGAGGATATACAAAATCTATTAGAAAGTAGTACGAGAATAAACAGAATAATATTATAACAGGAATCCATAGTAATAAACAATAAATAAAGCCTTCGCCAAATCCCATTCCTTTACGACCAGCCCTGTGACAAACAGTGCCCAACGCTTTTTCTTCGTCATCATTATCATCGTAACCCTCACCATCAATATCGCTGTCATTACAAATAATTACTGCTGATGCACCCGTTTCAACACATTGGCTACAGTTTTTTAGACTGTGATGGTAACTGTCATTTGAGTCCACATCCGGAGGCAGACTTGAAGGTTCGCTACGTCCTTTGTTATTTTTATTCCCTCTAGTCCATCGACAAGGACACTTAGTGCGAGTTGCAGGTAACGTGGAGCATTCTGAGGGTACACTGTAAAAAAAGTTATCTGGATTTTTGCAGTCATCGCAAAAGTATGTGAAGAATTTGCTTTTCTTATCAGTAGTCATATCAATCAAGGATTTTGATACGCGTTGCAGGTTTTCACAATTGGCCGCAGAACTCATGTCTGTCACTCTAATAATAGATTCGCTTTCTATGATATTGTATGAAGTACTTTTCCGCATAAGACGATTGTAGAATTCAGATGTATTTTTTCCTGGTACTTTTGATAGTTTGATACCAGAAATTAAAGGTTGTTTGCTTTGTTTATTTTTAATCTGGACTCCTTTTGATAAACTTTCAATATTGCAGGTTGTCTTTTTTGTGATGTCTCTCCCTCCTTTATCTTCATTTAATAAATGGCTTTTTGCAAAAGATTCAGCTGTTTTCGCTAAGTCTTGAATTATGGTTTTTAGTTCACTTATATCTTTTGTTATTCCATCATCAGTATTAGTGCTTTGGTCTATGGCAATTGCGTTGATTTCTTCAGATTTATGAACCGTTAAAGTGTTGTTACTCTTAAACATATATTTAGCTTGACTTGCTGCACCATCTAATAGGGGTATGATATCTTCGTTGTTCTTTAAAGAGTTTGACACTGCTTTTAAACATACTTCTTTAGAAGACACATCAAACATATTAAGATTGATTGGTTTTGTACGACACACAATTGTGCTGCTCTTACATACATCTGTATCAACACTCTGCTTGCTCATTACAACGGATTTATCTTCGTTTTTAATGTCATACGTCGGGATTATTTTGAGTTCAATATCAAGTTTTATATTCCCATGACTTTCATACTCAGCGAAATGCTTGAATAAATGTTGACAATAACGTATACATTTTTTGCCATTTGAATGTTTTTTGTTATACACTGTTTGATTCATGTATGCAAAATGCCTGTTACGTATTTTCTGCGATTTTCCTAGTGTGTAACGAGGTTTTGCTTTATTCCTTTTAATGTGCATTTTAGTATTCAAATTGATATCATGAATTGGTTCTGTCTCAAAACTCTTAAGGGAAGAAACTGTTTTTTCAGCAGGAAATTCAAGGTTTTCACTCATAAAGTCTATTGTTATCATAGGACTACTCTGATCTGCCTCATTCAGCGTATACTTATTTAGAGAACTCTGTTTATAGCCCAATATTTTATCTATTTTACTATCATCAGTATATTGAGTGTTGTTCATTTCTACTGAAGAATATTGTTTTACCGAAACGTTAAGATCAGTCATAGTAAAGTTGTCATTCATGAAATAATTCATAGTATTATGATCTGCAGCCACATTGATGGAGTCATCAGCGAATAAGGTTTTAACTAAACTGGGCAATGAATCTGTATTATTTTCTTTAGTTACAGTTTCATTATTAATCACATTTTCCATGTCCTCCTCTAAATCTATGGTAGATTCAGCAGCACATTTGTAAGATGCGTCAGGCAAGACCACTATTTGACGTCTTATCTTGTGTCGCTTTCTTCGGTTTGCCAAGTTGTATGCTGTACATAGTTTCGTAAAAGACTTTGTAGATATTGTTAGCAAATCGAAACTGGACATTTTAATTAATTTACTTGATTTATTAATTGATAACGTTAAATTCCTATTTCTCATACTCTTTGTTCCTCTTTCATGAACCGGATCTTTATGAAGATTTCTTGGAATGCTCAGGGTCGATATAATTCTACAATTTTTGTATGAACCTGGTGAGGAGTGACGCGATGACTCTTCGCATTTTCTTTTACTTACTTCATTCTTTTTTGAAGAATTATTTTTGCAAGTATGATCAAACATGGAAGTTGTTGCAACTTTCTTGTTTTTCACTTCTTGACTAAGACAATCTCTGTTCAAGACGTATGTGCATCTGGACGATGACGGATCAACTCTATCATTGTTAGCTCTATAAAATAACGAGTAAAGTGCTGTTTCCAATTCGGCTTTTGTATGTTGATTCTCCAGCAAATGTTTTTGTATCCAATTATTAACCAAGTCCTTTAAATTGTCTATCATAACTTGAGTGATATCAAGTTGTATATTGTTGACGTTGTCAGTTCCCTCGCTGTCACCACAAGCACTACTATCAGGTAAAAACTCTTCAATGGTTCCTATATCTGTATCCACAACTGTAGAGTATTTGGATTTACCTGAACTTTTCAATGAGAATCTGTTCATTTTTTTCTTGCAATGTCTTCTGAGTATACATATATCAGTTTCAATGCTTAGATCCCGTTTTACTATTTTTCCTTCCGTGTAAAAGTTGTGAGTTTGTGATAATTTCTTCTTAACCTTTAAGATTCCGCTTCTCGTGTAGAACTCTGATGCTCCCGAGCATGTTTTTGACTGAAGGATGGTGTGACTCGATTTTTTGTACAGAACTCTTGTGTCTCCTTCCTTTTCTTTGATGGAAGAACTTCGTTTACCCATCTTGTAGTGTCATTCAGTTGTCTTCTGTAAGCAACAATATTAGTATTCTGTTCATCTTTGTCTAGTAGTTATTATCTGGTGTCACACATTGACTAGATTTTCAAATTGAAGTTCACTACAAGAGTATAGCTGCATAGCTTTAAAAAATATTTATTTAAAGATCCGTTTATGAAAACTTGATAAAATTTCATAAAGACTTTAAATTTTTTAGAAGCGTAGATATTTTGATGTTTGGTCGCAATTAACGCTTCAGATTTAAACGCTATACTCGTTACAAGTTCTGAAGGTAAATACTTAACTGGGGTTAGTAAAACTATTTTTGTTTTAACATCTAATTTGTATCAATATTTTTGTATTCTTTCTCGGAAAAATAAAAACATTACGGGGTTTTACAATTTAGGCACGAAATAGGATCACCGTAAGGGTTTATGGACATAGGTCTATGATACCATTAAAATTGTCATTGACCATTGTATTTATCATACTAGCTAGCTCTGATCCAAGTACCTACTACGTTTTTAAGCCGTGGAAGGGTTATTCAAAGGTTAACTTGTACATATTATTTTCGAGTTTTAAAAAACTATTAATGATAATAATAATAATGCAATCAAATACATAGACATCCGACACCAAATAAGGTTCCCTGTATCTATGGATCAGGGATCCACATCACCCAGACACAGAAGAAATACTAACCCTTTTGGTTCAATTCTCAAATATTTGTACCGTAGCGGTGACTAACGTTTTTTTCTTATGCTAGCTAGCTTTTAACTTAAAAAACGGGCTAGGTCAGGTGTGTGCTATGGTCCCCCAATATTTATTTATTTACTAGTTGCGCCCCGCGGTTTTACTCGCGTCTTCCCGTTATCCCGCAGGAACCTTTTCCGGTATAAAAAGTAGCTTATGTGTTACTCCAGGGTATAAGCTATCTCCATTCCAAATTTCATTCGGATCCGTTTTGTAGTTTTTGCGTGAACGAGTAACAAACATCCATCCATCCATCCATCCATCCATACTCACAAACTTTCCCGTTTATAATATTAGTAGGGTTTATTTTCATTTTACCACAAGTCACTTGATATTAAGTGACAATGAAGTCGGAGGTGGCACCACGCTACACCTGGATTAGAAAGCTACACCTGGCTTTCATTTGAGGAGCAGAACACACCGATAGGTGCTTCGTAACCGGTTCTTAACTTGATGAAGAGAATGCCTTACCCAGCTATGGTTTCATCACGATATTTACTATACTATGCGCACTAAGGCGGCCAAGAGTGGCTAAGGGTGGCCAAGGGCGGCCAAGAGCCAAGACTTCTAGTCCACCTTTGAAAATGCGGTTCTAAAACAAGGCTTCCTCAATATCAATATAGCAAGCTTACCGTCTGTCTATAAAGATTCAAGTCATCGTCGAAATACTGGGATTTTGTCGGACTTGCAGTAAAGCTGTGTAAATAAATACAAAAAATGTATGGAAAAAAGTTACGCAGCGAATTTGTGAAACTTTGACATTATTTTGACAGCTGAGATTCTTCTTTGACTTCTTCTCTACTAGTAAGGAGTTCTAATTCTGGCACTACTTTTTTGGATTATTTTTTTCATCATCATCATAGCCTATTATGTTCCCACAGCTGGGACAGCACCAGTAACGCTATTTTGTCAATATCGCTCAGCCCAATACTACTACTGTGGTTAAGTTACAACCCAAACCTCAATCCATCAAATCTGTACAGACGTTCAAAGGAACATATATATGTACTCATATATACTTATAACTTCTCCAAACTTGAAACTTGTTTGTCCAATCAAAACTTTCCGTCTGGAGTGGGGTTTCCCCTAATAGGAGACAGTTTCCAAAAGGTTTTCATTTATTAGCCCATCTCCGTTTGGTTTTATTACAGTTGGGTGAAAGTAGAATATGGCGTGCGTATGTTACAATTTATCTTTGAGATTTTTGCTCGTTGGTTAAAATGAGAATTTATTCTGCAGTTTAAAAACCTCATTTGAAACAGTTAGAGGAAAATTGACAAAAAAAATTGTAAATAATTAAAAAAATAAATAAAAAATCAATTTATTGCCACTATATAACACAGACAGCATATTATATTCCAGTTACTTATTTAACTAATTAATTATAGGGCAATAAGGCAGCTTCAGCATGTGCTGCATTCACATAACAATAATTATGTGAGCGCAGCGCTGTTTCTTAAACTACCCTATGCCACATGCTATATTATGGCTATGTCTTCACTCTATGTATAAAAAATACATGACAAATATTGGTTTACAAATTTTGGGGTAGACGTGTTCTTGAGTCGAGACCGCGACTTGGCAGACGTAGTGTAGGACGCCCTGCGACAAGGTGGAGTGACGACTTGCGCCGAGTGGCTGGCGGTAGTTGGATGAGAAGAGCCGAAGACCGGGCTCAGTAGCGTACCTTGGGAGAGGCCTATGTCCAGCAGTGGACTGATAAAGGCTGATGATGATGATGATTGGTTTTCTAACTCTTGTAGTTTTTGAAATTTTGTTATTAACAGTCAGCGTGTTTTAATACTAGCTGTGCCCCAAGGTTTCGCCCGAACTATGTTTATCAAAATAAGAAGTATCCGATGTCGTTCCCCAAGGTCCAAATCCAAACTATCTTCAAACCAAATTTCATCAATATCGGTTAAACGGTTCAGGCGTGAAATGGTAACAAACAAATAGACAGACTGGCCGAGATGTTGTGGATCCGCAATCCTTGTAGTATCTGATACCCTAGATACAGGTATCCAAGTTAGGGATCAGAGCTATGTATGTATGTGATTATGTGGCTGTTATAATCTTCTGTAATATATAAAAATCTTACCTACATCATTGGCTTTTACCTAAAATCCGAGATACGTTTCGTAAAGCTATAACTTCAAAGTGCTGCCAAACCTACTTTCTAAAACATGGAAGACGTTTCAAATCCACCAAACTGTGTCTATATTTGAAATATGTAGCCGGAAGTACCTCGCCCACGTCTTTGGAGCATCGCTTCCGTTACACCGGAAGCGGAAATTCCGCTTCCATTTGACACTTTTGTGTTCAACATTGACATTTGCACGGTATTGCCAATCTTGCTCTTGGGAGAAAATGCTTTAGGTTTTCATTCCCTACTAATATTATAAATGCGAAAGTAACTCTGTCTGTCTGTCTGTTATGCTTTCACGCCTAAACTACTGAACCGATTTAAATGAAATAACAATGGTCAAAACGGACCCGAAGTCGTATGAAAACGATATAAATACGATAATTTTTTTAATTTTTTGGCTATAAAGATTATACAAATGATATTTTAAAGTAAGTGTAGAAAAAAAAGATATTGATTATTTAACTTCGGAGTGTCGTAGGACATTTTTTAACATACTCGATGCTTGGATGTTTTGAACGCACTCCGGATTTATTTTCATTCCGTTTCACGCTTTGTGAGTCGGCCCTACTTAAATTCTTCTTCTTGTGGTGCCATCTCCTACCGGAGGTCGGCTATCATTAGGGCTATCCTAATTTTGGATGCTGCTGCTCGGAACAGGGATCTTGTGCTCATTTTGAACCAAGTCCGGAGATTTTTGAGCCATGAGGTACGTCTTCTTCCAGGTTTTCTCCTTCCTTGGATTTTTCCCTGCATGATAAGCTGGAGCAGCTGGTACTTGTCGTTCCTCATAGTGTGACCAAGGTACTGCAGCTTTCGCATTTTGATTGTGTTTAAAATTTCTACCTTCTTGTTCAATTTTCGCAACACCTCTTCATTGGACACTCTATCCGTCCACGATATTTTCAATATTCTTCTGTATACCCACATTAACCTACTTAAATTAAGTCATTAAAATCAATGTTATTTACTAAATATGAACAAAAACTAATCTATTTAATCTGTGTACTAGCAAATTGATTGTCACTGTCAAGTGACATTGACAAAATATATTGCGTTCAGGTCCAGGGCAGTATGAAAAGTGGCCAATGTTCTTTGGTACAGAGATGGTCTGGAGCCTGAGAAAGGACATAAGCTACATTTTACACAACTGCAAAAGGAGTATGGTTATGTTTTTCGAGTGTATGTATGCAAGTAAGTATATTTCTTTGGCACGGCCTGTAGCCTAAATGGCTTGACGGATTTTAACATATGAGGTGTCATTAGATTCATCTTTTTTGTGAAAATGACATAGGTTACTTTATTTTGGGGCAGTCGGATTTTTAGTTCCTTTTGTAATGTATAATCTTGTTATTGCGATGAACTGTAGCCCACGCGGGTGAAACCACGGGGAACAGCTAGCTTAATATACTTTAAGGTCTACATTTGAGACTGAATTTCTTGGATTTTGGATTTAAAAGGGAAGGTAGGTAAATTTGCCTTCTAATTGCCGTTCTCAACGTTTTATTAACCCGTCGCATATATTAGGTGTCAATTACAAGATTTCCTGTGCAACTGAGTTCGCGCTGTCAGGAATATTTCATTTCCTCGGCACTGGATCTAACAAAGAAACAGACAGATTTTGTTCTCTGTGATCTTTATGAGCAAGTGGGGAGAGAAGCATTGCAGTAACTAATAATTTGTAAACTCAAAAGTGTAGGATAGGGAACGGGAACGGTCGGCAGTTGATTTATTGGGCGCGAGCACATTTACAACTTCTTTCTTACTATTAATTGATTGAATTGGAGCAAGTTCACTACAATCCTAAGCTTTTTTGTTACCTTAATAGTCCGATATCTATCTTATATGTATATATAACTCAAAGGTGACTGACTGATGGCTGACTGACATAGTGATCTATCAACGCACAGCCCAAACCACTGGACGGATCGGGCTGAAATTTGGCATGCAGGTAGATGTTATGACGTAGGCATCCGCTAAGGATTTCGCGATAAACTGTAGCCCTCGCGGGTGAAACCGCGGGGAACAGCTAGTTTTATAATAAGCTTTAGTACTAATATTTATCTTGGTTTGTTGTGTACATTGGGATATGGAAACATCATCATTCAACATCAGACTTGTGGTGAAACGATACTCTGTAGGAAATAAAATAAAAGACAAACGAATTTTAAGTATAAACTTAAGTATAAATAACTCAATACATAAATAAAGAATTGTTTGCTATTTTTTTTTATCAAAAATACAATACACAGTTATTTCTGTGAGCTCGTTCCACAAAATGGAATTATTCTCAGACCCTGAGTTCCGCGAAACCGGATGTGATCGCCGACGTGACGTCACGAGCCGGAAGTCGATAGCCACTGGAACGTAAAGAAGCGATAATGCTATTTCACCTGTTTACGAAAAGCGATGAAGGATTGTTTTGCAGATTTAATAGAGGTTTTGTCTCTTTTAAATGATATTTAAATATTAATATTTAGTAAAAGTTGTCTCACGTGTGGATAGGACTGGAATAAATAATTTAGTATTGAGACTGAGGCCACACGTGGTCGCGCCGCTGTTCACGCTAGTCGACGGAGGCACCATCTAGGGTGTAGGGCACGAACTGCTTAAAGTTAGTGCAATATGCGTACCCAAAAATGGTTGCACGCGTCGCGTCGCAAGCGGCGCTTGCGCTGCATCTACCGCTGCCGAGTACAAAGGCAGTGTCGCATCGAGAACCACGGCGAGTGCACGCTGCACCCGTCGATCCGCTATATTTTAACTGTCACCTACACCGGCTGCTGTTCACACCATAGGGAGGACGATTTGCCTACTTAACGGTGAGTGCCTTTACCCCTTTATTTTGTTTCCGTCCCAATTGGTGTGAACACGGCATTTCGCTTCACTTTTTTCGCAACCGCATCACCAACACGTTCAATGATAAACATTTGATGATCAATGCACTTTCCATAAATCGCCAAATGAAATGCGCGAAATCGTTTATTTCAGCAATGGCTGCTTACTTATCTGCAAACTATTTCTCTTTCAATTGCAGGAATTGTATTCCCAAGGGAAACGTTGTTGTTTTTAGTTTAAAATCTTTGAGAAATTGAATTTTCGCCTGATTCCCGTCGTATTCTTGGCACAGCAGCGGTGTAATGGCATGCTGATGTACGAAACTTGGAGAACGCTATTTCTTTGCAGGTATTTTGGGTACTTTTATTTTATTATCGCGCTTGTGGGTTACGTGTTCGGATTAAATGTTTGAAAGGAACTGTTTTACAGCGTTTCCACATATCTATTATTCTACTAATCCTACTAATATTATAAATGCGAAAGTTTGTGTGTGTGTGTGTGAATGTTTGTTATCACGTATCTCCGTAACTACTGCTCCGTAGCTTATACCCTGGACACATAGACTACTTTAATTTTGTCCCGGAAAAAGGTGCATGTGGGATAACGGGAAGACGCGGGAGAAACCACGGGGCGCATCTAGTTATTTTATGTAATAAAATTGTTAGAAAGCTAATATTTGTCTTTATCAGAGCAACAGCTTTTTTATAATTTTGGTCTGTCTGTATGTTTGTAAAAATATTAACAAATATTAACAACAGTAGAGATAAGAAGAGGAAAGATGTTTGGCCACTTGGTACGGCATGACGAATATATAAAAACCATATTAGAAGGAAAAGTAGAAGGGAAGAGAGGGAGAGGTAGACCGAGAAGAACATATATACGTAGATCAAGTTAAAGAAAGGATTGACGTCATGTCGTACCAAGAGGTCAAAAGGATGGCCGAAAACAGAACGGCATGGAAAATACTCCACCGACAAGAGCTTGGCTCTTAAATAGAAGAAGAAGAAGAAGAAGTATGTTTGTTCAAGCATCATGCAAAAGCTACTGCATGGAATGGAATGCAGTTTTCACGGATGTATCGTCAGAGTCACGGGGAGCGCATGGATGCAAAGGGCTAATAGCCGTTCATGGTGGCGGTAAATTAGAAGAAGCCTATGTTCAGCAGAGAACTGTTTCATGCTGATGATGATTGCTAGAGGTCCATATTTTTACCGGAGGAAATGATCTAATAAAATAACTTCCGGTTAGGTTCGATTAGGTTGCGATAACACCGCCCATTGTAACACTGGCTCTAAGATCTTTCCTTTTATTTTGTTCTATTTTTCTGTTCTTGTGGGAAAACAATAAAGCGTTATCAATCTTGATATAAATTACCACTCGATACCTCAACGCGTTTCTGAGAAAAAGGGTCATGCTTGACAGACAGATAGACAGACAACGAAGTGATCCTGTCAGATCCTTTTTCCTTATTAAGGTACAAAACTCTTAAAACGAGACAGCTGTTTCATCAGCTTACGCTCGCTGGCTAAACGGATCTATTACTAGTTATAATAGACCACACAAGCTTAACTTAATAACGCCTCTGGTCACGGAAGAAGAGTATTCCCACCAACTACAGTACACCAGCAATGACACTAAACTATCAACTTCACGCGTTAGCCGTGCCTCGCACTAATCACTAGTTCAGGGAAAGCAATCTTGCAGTCTTGAATATACACTGTACAAACTCTATTTAGCGAGACTTGCGAAACAGAAACAAAAGGACTGCTTATTTTATGGCATTATTGCCGCAGAACCGGTAACCGTTGGGGTATATAGACGTGTTCTTGAGTGGAGACCGTGACTTGGCAAACGTAGTGTAGGACGCTCTGCGACTAGGTGGAGCGACGGCTTGCGGCGAGTGGCTGCCAGTAGTTGGATGAGAAGAGCCGAAGACCGGGTTCAGTGGCGTACCTTGAGAGAGGCATTCTTAGAATCTTCGGTACGTATGATGCCGACAGTCGAGGTGAAAACAAGGACGAGGAAGGAAGTACTTGTATTTATTCCTTCATTATCATCAGCCTATTACGTAATTAAAGCTTAATAATGACGTATTATTGTCGTTGTTTAAGATTAGTTGTGCCGTGAGATGCTACGACATTGAGTGCATTATTGTATGAGCAACAGGAAAAATCAACCAAAGTCACGAAATTTCGACGTTTCCGGGAGTTTTTCGTTAAATCGAGTGTGGCTATATCGAGTTCACTATGTATATAATAAGCCCTTTTTGTGCAAAACCTTCGTCAATTGGGTATGTTCTGGCAACGACAGTAAACTACAACTTCGCGCAGCCATGACGCGCACTAATAACTTGTAATGGGAAAACAGTCTTACAGTCTTGAATCTTTAGGTCTTCCTATTGAATAACCTTTGTGTTATTCACTTAATTGTAACTTCACGCGTTAGCTGTGACTATTATTACCTTATGATGGAAAAACAGTCTTATTAGTCTTGAATTATTTTTTTTAACTCCTTTTTTGTGAACAACCTTTGTAGACAACAGTATGATTCCACAAAAGTTCCGTTTTTAAGTCACCACATGTTAAGTGACGATTTGACCGAAGGTGGCACCACGCTACACCTGAATTTGGAATCGTCTCTCAAATGGGGCTGCCGGAACATACCGATAGGTGCTTGGCGAAGATTTCTTATCTTAATGTCAGTGGCTAAGTACGAAAATGCCCTACCATCAATCTAAGGCTCCAATCCAATCAATTAGTAGTAAGATTAAAATGGTAAATGTGATCGCGCCCAAAAAATTACCTGCCGGGCGTTTCTTGCCGGCGCGGCGTATGGAGGTTGGAACAGGCGTAGCTAGTCTTAAGTTTGACATTTTAAAATCATCATATTATGTATCCTATTAAATAAAGTTTTTTTTTGAATTTTGAATTTTAGGTTAGGTTTTATTACGACGTTTTCCTAACCCACGACCTACGAATTGCAAGTCGAAGTCGCTACCTCTGAGCTACCATCGCTTCAAATTCAAGACTATTTTATATTTATTTTATTTTACTATTTTTTTTGTCAGTCTTGTTTTTACCAGTAACTGTCGCTGTCCCAGTTCTATGCGCTTCCACATATTAACGCATATTATCGAAAGTTAAAACAATTACTGTGCATTTTAACTCTACCGGCTAGGATAATGGCGCCTAAGTAGTTTTGTAGTTCGCAGGGGAACTTTCCGCCAGGAACTGCCAACGTACAGGTTAAATTAATAGTGAATCAGAGGGTTAAATGTAACTGCAACAATATTAACGTAGACTTGGTAACTGCCACGAGTGTCGCTTTACGCCCGAAATTAATAATCGATCCTGATCCGTTATGCGCGGTTTTGGATCGATATGTCATGTCATAATATGCCATTTTAGTACTAGAGCTTGACGTGTTACTACTTGAATGACATATTATGACATGACATATCGATCCAAAACCGCGGATAACGGATCAGGATCGATTATTTATTTCGGGCGTTAACCACTGAATCTTTATAGAACTTAGTGTGGAGGTAATTTGAACCCTAGGGAAGGACTTCGCATATTTTTTTCGCGATAAACTGCTGTCAAGTGAAACCGCGTCCAACAGTTAGTATTACTACATTTCCAAATGATTCTCTCCTTTTCTCATTACGTAACTGGTCCATAAGAGGGAGGCTGTAAAACTGCCTAGTGCCGTATATGGCGTAATATACGGCCACGTCACATGTCGGCCGAATGAAAGCCCATCGTAAAATATATACGGCAAATATGTAGTTTGACGCCTAGAAAAAAAACTGGGTAAGGTTTGTTTTTCTTTTTTTTTTGGGTTTTTCAGCCTACCAGCATAATTTTTGTCATCATCATCATCATCAAGAACCTATTACCATTATTATTCATTTACTACTTACAGGGTAACGTTAGACCACAAGTCACCTGATGTTAAATGACGATATGGTCGAAGTTGGCGTCACGCTACACCTGGACTGGGAACTGGCTCTCAAGTGAGGCTGCCGATAGGTGCTTGGCGACAGATTCGGATGGTAGCTAGCCAGACTAGCACTAGAAAAATACCCTACCATCAAGCTATGGTTTCATCACGATGTTTTCCTTCACCGAAAGCTCAAGCGTCCTACGGTTCGCAAGCCGACGTCAATACCACTGAGCCATCATCGCTATAAAATTACGTTAACACTGCTGGGACACTGCGTTTTTGATGACATTACTGGCATGAAGGTAATCTAAATATACTTATAACTCAAAGGTGACTGAGACAGTGATCTATCAACGCACAGCCCAAACCACTGGAGTTCACTGGACTCAAACTCAAACTCAAACTCAAAAATATGTTTATTCAATAGGATACATTGTGATCACTTTAAAACGTCAACTTAAAAATAGCTACGCCTGTTCCAACCTCCTTACGCCGGCAAAAGAACAGGCAAGAAACGCCCGGCAGGTAATTTTTTTGGCGCGATCACATTGACAATTTTATTCTTATTACTAATTGATTGAATTGGAGCAAGTTCACTAAAATCCCAAGCTTTTTTTTGTCATCTAATAGTCCGATATTTTTTATTTAGCTTTACTAATAAGAAGATTTCTCTTGTTTGGTTGTACACATTGGGATATGGGAACATGAATATTAACGAGTTGCGGGATTACAACCAAAGCAGACCAGACCCCACAAGCAGCACCCGTTCACGAGTTGACGCATGGACGGATCGGGCTGTGGCATGCTGGTAGATGTTATGACGTAGGCATCCGCTAAGAAAGGATTTTGATTAATTCTACCCCCAAGAGGCTAAAATATGAAAAATGAAAGTTTGTATGAAACTTTGTCAATTTTAAACCGATTGGGCTGAGACTTTGCATGCATAAAGCTGTAGCCCACGCGGGTGAAACCGCGGGGAACAGCTAGTTTCAAATAACTTAATATTAAAACTAACGCATTATAAACAGTCTTGTTTCACGGAACCTATGCCGTGGGAAGGAATTTTGGCAGTTCTGTTATTTTTAATTAACCTGGCTTATGCATAGGAAAGTTTATGTACGCGAGGGCAGGGAAAATCTGCGAAAGCGAAGTTAATTAAAACGTTATATAGAAAACGACTCGTTCAGTATATACTGTTTTGCTTATGCAATGGTGAAACGGTCTCTTATAACGAGTTTCATCAACTAGACAACAACACAGCTTATGATAAAATATCGGACTATTTAGACTGGCACTCTAGAATGACGCTCAAGTGATAATCACTGCTTACACACAAAGAACAATGGCCAAAACGGACCTGAGGTTAATCAAAAACTAATCTTTTTAATTTATACTAGACTTTTTTGGCGGCAATCGAATTGTCAACGTGAAAATTTTGTTTTTATTTCCAAAACTTGTGTTTCTTCGAGTGATAATGTGTAATATTGGTGGATTATTAACCATTATGTGTTCGTTAATGTGTACGAGTGTGGGAAATTGAAATAAAGTTGTGAAAGTGACTTTTCTAGTTGCTCCAAAAAAGTCCGTGTAAAGTTTAAGTAAAGCGCCACTACTTTACTTAAATACTATCCTCATCCCTTCATCTCATCATCATCATCATCATTTTAACATGATTCAACTCTCTGAGTTTGAAATATTTTATACTTGACACTGGCAAATACACTAATCGTGTGACGCCATAACGAAAAAAAAAAAAAAATTTATACTAGCAAATTGACTGTCACTGTCAAGTGACATTGACAGAAACGTGACATAGACCATTCTTAGGGATGCCCGATTTTTTGCATCGTATCGTATTCTAAGGTTTAGTTAGGTGTTTTTATTTTGTTTATGTATATCCCATTATTCGTTTATAAAATTAAATGATCTTCATTAGTAGTGAAGACCGTTTTCAACCAAATGACATTAATTAACAGCGCAATGATAACAAGAAAAAATGTTTTGCTTTGTTTTATGAATATCCAACAAAATCTGCGCCACATTTAGCTGTGCACGCCCAACCGTTTGTCAATTAGGACGGTGGATAACAACAAACAATATACAATGCTGTAAGCAGTAGGGACAGTAGAATCGTAGAGTATTGACTGGACCGCGACTCACCTAACAAAAACCCTTCGCACACGGCGTCGTAGCGTAAGCGGCGAGTAGTACGAGAGTAATACGAGCACTTACATCTTCAAACCAGGGCTGTTACGGATGCAAAAATTTAGACATCCGCGGATGCAGATGCGGATGCGGATGCCGATTTAATGATTAAAAAACACAATTATTTAAATTTTAAGTGCATAAATAACTGAAAATCAACTAACTTTTTATTTCAGTCAGTCATTATCAGCCTTTCACGTTCCCACTGCTGGGACTCTGGCCTTCTCTCAGAGAGAGAGTATGGGCTGTAATCTACCACGCTGGCCCAGTGCGGGTTGGTAGATGTCGCATGCCCTTGAATGTTGCAGTTCCTGGGCATGCCGGTTTCCTCACGATGTTTTCCTTCACCGTTTTGAGCGATGGCAAATCCGCACATAACTTATTAAGTCATAGGTGCAGGGCCGAGAGGATTCGAACTCGGTGTCGGCGTCTTGAAAGTCACACGCCTAACCGTTCGGCCACCATACTTTTTATTTATTTAATCATATTTCAGCAATTGCTGAATATAATAATTGATAAATTGATTGATTTTTAATAATTTACTTTTTATTTATTTCATTTAATTTTTTTTTTTTAATTAATTGATTTTTGATTTTGGTAATTACCAAAACAAAGGCGAAGAACCCCTAACTAGGACAACACCCAGACGAAAAACAAATACTTGTGCTTGGATTGGCCCGTTCCGCAACACCACGATTAAAAAAAACTTAGTGGTTGCGTATCTCCGTAATTTTCCCCATACTGCTTTGTCTCTATAATGAACAGCCGTAAAAGCTCGCTCGGTGTAATCCACGCGTAAATTTTTAATTTGTGAGTTACACACTTTGCTTGTTGGCCGTCGACCGCTACAGGAGTCGATACGTTGACGACGGTTTATTTACGGCAGGTATAGCGCTTCGTGGCGTTTTTGTAATGGTTGTACACCAGGGACGTACTTAGGGCATGACCGCCCAGGGCGAGTTTAACCTTGGCGCCCCAAAAACTAAAATCGTAGAAAGAGAATAGACAAATTGTTCTGACTGAGGCTGGTATCTAGAATGAATATTGTGTGAATATTGTATAACTGACTTGCCCAGAGTAACGACAAGTGTTATTATGAATCAATGAATAGAATTGAATTGAATGACGCTCAAGTGTTGATCAATACTTATGTAGCGATTGAGTGACATATTTGTATGAAATGACAGACTCAAATCTGTGCTTAAGTAGTGGTTATTGCTTAAGCATCTTTTTTGAATACCAGCCTAAGTAAGTCATCTTCTTCTTGCCCTGGTGTCATTTATTTAGAGTTGATGCAGTATGTATTTGCTTTGTTTTATTCATAATAAAAAGTAAATTGTAGCTAGTTGCTGCAATCAATAAACTATTGTTTTTTAGACCTGAATCTAGCGCCTTGCAGCGACACCAATTCTACATCTATAGTGCTATCGTAAGGTTAACTTGTCGTTGAATTTAATGCCCGTGGTCTACCGATCTACGAGTGCGCCCCCTTGAGTTTTGCGCCCCTTGCAACCGCCCCCACGCCTAGCTACGACTCTGTTGTTTAACACTTTTATTATGGCACTGGCCTTACGTTATTGAAAATTTATAGCTAGATGTTGTACAGCGTGAGGGGTGGTGGATGTGTGGTAACACGTGCGCATTACTTGGCGTGGATACAGTTCGAATCCCACCTCGGCCACTACAAAGCTCTGTGAACTTCAGTGCAATATCTTGTGATTGCAATAGTTTTTTTTTTGTTACATGCAGTCAAAGCTATATAATCAATTAAGCTCACCCACACACTATTGAGTCCTAGAAATCCCACACCACACGATTTACGCGCTCCTTTCTCCCGCTGAACGCGCCACTTACATTGGCACTTTTTATTATACCTACCCTCATCTTCCCTTATATTTTCGGCGACGACCTGTGTCGTCACATACGTACTTACAAGCAGCTGCTTGCCGCGACAAGTATATAGTCTGCGATCGACCCTCGTCCGTTGCGACTACCGCTCCGCTTTCAAATATCACTTCCGCGCCGCGCCGCAAATACAGTCCACTTACCATCCATATTGAAGCCCGCTCTGGTGAAGAGATAAACCTGAAGAGCCGTGAAGAAGCGCTCCAAGGCTGGAACTTCCTATTTGGAGACCGAGCCACCTACAAGGAGGAACCCCAACCCGAGGTGATTGTAGTCTGCCTTGTACAGTGCCAGTGGAAGACCAGGTTAGTCGTCATCATCCCTTATTTAACCAGCCATCCTTCCCCCCGCTATTTTGGAGACGCTCTCGGCTATAATACTTAGCTGCCGCGTTAACACCCGCATACTTGCAAAATGTGGAATGAGCTTCCCCCACAAGTCTTTCCGCTGTGCTACAGATTGCAATCCTTCAAGATGGGTGTGAAAAGAGTCCCTAAGGGTCAACTCCCCTGGTGTTGCAGATGTCCATAGGCGACGGTGACCGCTTTCCATCAGGCGGGCCGTCTGCTTGTTTGCTACTGCATTATCTAAAAAAAAACGAATTCGAACCACAGAACGGGCAGAGTCGAAAGCTACTGATTAATATGATTATGCATATAATAATATGTCTGTAAAACAGCTATATATGTTACCGGAAATATATGAAATCTAGGAATTGTATACAATACCTAGGAAATTTATACAATTCCGAAGCTATTTAGGAAATGTATAAAATATTGTTTCAAAAACTACAAAAATACATAAATGTCCTAGGAAATGTATAAATTCCCTAGGAAATGTGTCTAATACCATTTGTTTTACTCATTTTCGTGCGATTGTAGGAATTACATACATTTCCTAGGAATTGTATACAATGAAGGATTAAACAAATCAAAGATAACAGAGACATTAATCCCTAAAACGGTATGATATTTTGCAGGATTGTCTTTAGCCACTAAATCCCTGTCACAAACAGAGTATGCCGTTATTTATCGCTTTCAATACCGCATAGTCTGTCGCAAACGTAAACCAAATTGAGCTTGATGTCATAGAAGTAAATAGAAACTAAATAAAACCAATGAAAATATCGTACCTACATCATCATCACCATCATCATCCGGAAGAATTCCACTACTGAACATAGGCCTCCCCCTTTGAACGGCTATTAGCCATTTGCATCCATTGGCTCCCTGCGACTCTAACCCTTTCGTACCTACACCTAAGTCAAAAATATACTCGAGCTCGACATTTTGTAAAAACATTTGTAGTTCGCCAGTAGTACGAGATGTTGTAAACAAGAATATACGGAGCCTCGATACGTCAGCCTGTGTGTTTTCCGCTGGCTAAGAAATCTTCAAAATACAGTCCACTACCACAGTAAAGTAAGAACAGTAGGTTAGCTAAGGCCGCTCGACGAGTTAATTGCCTACTCTTGCGGTGATGCATAGGCGGCGCGTTCCGTACTGAGTGCATGGCCGCGGCCCCGTCCGCGGCCCCGTTCGTTTGTGATTGTGTGCGTGCGTACACGGAGCCGCTACTCTCGCACACATTCAAACCAGCGGCGGCCGATTTGTATGAAGCTGAACTACTACTCTTTACTATACCACTACAGCCCGGTCTCCCTAGACCCCAGGGATCACCTACACTATTTTTAAACTTCCATTTGTCCGCGCCGTTTCTAATTTGCGACAGTTGTTGAACGATATTTCTTTACAACGACCCGTTACTCTTCCCTATTGATTGTTAACATTCGATTTAGGTTTCTCTTTTTGCGAGAGGTGAAACTAATTGTTGCCTGTGTGAAAATTGTTCCGAGAATACCGTGCACCCGACTCATACACAAAGTGAAGCTTATCCTACTAATATTATAAACGTGAAAGTTTGTGAGTATGGATGGATGGATGGATGGATGGATGTTTGTTACTCTTTCATGCAAAAACTAGGTACTGAACGGATCGAATGAAATTTGGAATGGAGATAGCTTATACCCTGGATTAACACATAGGCTACTTTTTATCCCGGAAAAAGGTTCCTGCGGGATAACGCAAAGACGCGAGTGAAACCGCGGGGCGCAACTAGTAAGCAAAGCTAAGCTAAGCTAGCTTAAGCTATCCCCATTCCGAATTTCACCAAAATCGCTTTAGTAGTTATGGTGATCCGTGGTAACATACATACACACACGCACAAACTTTCTCATTTATAATATTAGTAAGAAGTAGGATAGGATGTGAAAGTCTGTGAGGATGGATGGATGTTTGTTACTTTTTAATATAATACTATTAAAAAGTCGTGGATATAATATGTACATATATTATATGGATATAATATGTACATATATTTTAATATATTATATTAAAAAGTAACAAACATCCATCCATCCTCACAGACTTTCACATCCTATCCTACACGATGCGGTAGCCGAGTTGGTAGTGTCCCTGCCTGCGAAGCTAGCGGTCCCGGGTTCGAATCCCGGTAAGGGCATATAATATATGTGTGATGAGCACGAATATTTGTACCTGAGTCTTGGATATTTCTATCTATATAAGTATTTATTTCTCTATATAAGTATGTATATCGTTGTCTAGTACCCATAACACAAGTTTCGAGCTTAATTTGGGGCTAGGTCAATTTGTGTGCAATTGTCCCCGATATTTATTTATTTATTTACATTAATTTCTCAAAGAAGCACAAGATTTGGAAATCAAAAATAAAAAAGTTATTGTTGATTGTTGAATTGTTCCCAAAAAGGCCTCTCTCACGGTGGTTTTTGGTTGTGAAAGTCTGTGAGGATGGATGGATGTTTGTTACTCTTTATTATATATGTATATTACATCCACATTAATTTCTCATAGAAACACAAGATTTGGAAATCAAAAATAACAAAGTTATGGTTGATTGTTGAATTGTTCCCAAAAAGGCCTCTCTCACGGTGGTTTTTACTCCCCACCATTAGCCAATCCTCTTTGTCAGAATAGACAAAGACAAACGGCTCCCGAGGCGACCACCACCCTTTAAATTATTCTTAGAATTTTGTCCAAAAAGCGAAATATTTCCCGAAATTATTTCAATTACAAGTTGCCCGTTTCCCTTGGCACTGCATTCGGAATATTCCAATTTGGTGGAGGAAAGCATTCGTCTAAGGAAAGTTGTTGTATACAGTGCTAGGCAGTATTTAATCTTTACACAAAATCAGATACACGAAGTCATAAATTTGAAGATAAAAATAACATAAACACTAGATCAAAATCTGCCCATTACGTTTTCACTGCTGGGGCTGAGACATAGACCTTATCTCAGAGAGAGAGAGGGGAAGAGAAAAAGAGACAGAGAGACAGAGATAAAGTATTGGTCATCATAATAACGAAATAAAAAAGTGTTTTAAAAATAATAATAACAAGAATATTAACAACAACAACAACATAATTATTAGCTGTGTCCCGCGGTTTAACCCGCGTCTTCCCGTTTCGCCAGAATGTAATAGTGAAATCTTTTTTTTTATGTAATATATTAGCAAACAAGCAGACGGCCCGCCCGATGGAAAGTGGTCACCGCCGCCTATGGACATTTGTAACACCAGGGGAGTTGCCGATGCGTTGCCGACCCCTAAGAACTCCTTTTACACCCATCTTGAAGGAATGCAATCTCACAGCGGAAGGACTTTATTTATTTACTTTTAGGAAGACCAACAGCTATACATATTTGAAAAATAACTATTAGGAAACAAAAAGCCTATTATAGGTCCTCACGGATAATATAAAGATATACATATAAAAAATAACAGTGAACAACATAGTGGTAAACCTTATACATAAATAAAGAGTTAATCTATCTATCTATCTCTGACTTGTAGGGGAGCTCAGTCCACATTTTGCAAGTATGCGGGAGAAAGGAGCGCATAAAACGCGAGGTGTGGGATTTCCAGTACTCTACTATGTGTTAATCCAGGGTATAAGCTATCTTCATTCCAAATTTCACTCTAATCCGTTCTGACACACAAACTTTCACTTTTATAATATTAGTAAGATGGAATCATTGTTAATTATTCAGTTCTAGTGTCGGTGTTTTCAGACCGCAAGAAGGCTTTCAAAATAGGCTTACTCTGCTAACCTAAGACAACAACCGCGACCGATGGACAGCTTAAAATTAACGTACTGTGGAAGTTTGGACACTGTTACTAAATACACTGTTGCTGTGGGGCAGCCTCTGAGATGGGGTCAATCCATAATTTAGGAACACAACATAATCAACTCTTAAGATTAGAAGTAATTTTGTACAAATATTCCCTTTGTCGGGGAAAATTCAGGATGGATTACTTACGCTAAGTTTGTTTTGTTGTCCTTGAAGTTACAGATGATAGATATCACAAGAAATTTTCTTAGTAAAACTTAAGGATTTCTATCTAATTTCACTTCATGAACGCGTTATGAAAACAATATTCTTTACATTCTGTAAAGTAGCTTTTGTTTCAGGGTGGCGCCATGCTACACCCACGACACACACAGACATTGTTAACGCTAAAATGCTCATTGTTTAGAGCGGGAGTGGTGAGGTGCATAATATGTTCTATCCTTATTCCTCACCTACAATATTCCGCTCCCCGTCCTTGTCTAACTCATCTGATGATAATGCAATATTGCAGTGACATTGACAAGTCGCGTCCTTGACACACATCGAAGTGCGTGAACTCCCGCGCTTATAAAAACGGACATTAATTGTTTTCGGCTATATCTCATTATAAACTGTTATTTGTTATTTGTGTGCTCTCATCGAGTGACAGTGTCTCCAGAATCTAATAGGATTACACGCGGGGCGCCCCCAAGCAGCTGTTTTCGAGGATTGTATGTGAGTACCTATCTATTCCATCCTTTCCTTGCATTTCGCCCCTGTGTACGCTTCTTGCATTAATATCTCTCAAAAACCTTCATACAGCGCGCATACACACATGTACACACACCTACCACACACAACACCATACACACGCTCATGGTACAGTCAACGACAAAAGTCACTGAACAGGAACATACTATACTTTCCGATTACGTTCATCATCTTAAACCCCAACTTTCGACCTCATCATCACTTAAAATGACGTGTGTTGTGTTGTAGTCAAACGGCGACCTTGTAAGTTGTAAAAAAAAACCAAACGTTACTTATCTAAAACACATTTGGAAAATCGAGTATGATCAGCTACTTTTGTCGCTGACTGTACATGCTACCTGTAGTGCCATTCTAACTCACTCGAAAAGTTTCCGTGTCGGATCCGACGTCACTTGTACTTCACGGAAACGTTTTCCGAGAGCAAATAGGTGGCGGAAACTTTTCCGCGATTGAGCAGCTGGTTTGTCAAATTAAATATCAGTTTCCAAATGCAGATTAGTAAATCGTATCTAAAAAAAAAACTGAAGGAAATTTTTCCGAGTCCGTGGTCGGAAGAGTTTCCGTGTGAATTAGAATCGCACTGCTGGAAGCCTACTCTAATTCAACGAACAACGAAATTTCGTTCGAAATTTCGCACATTTCCTACCACGGTTCCATTCGATTCGAAACTTCGTTGAAACTTCGTTGAAACGAAATTAGTTTGACGTTTAAATTCTCTAAGACTACTCTAATGCAATTTAGTTACGAACGAAAATTGAAGTTTGACAGATGATTGTTCGGAATTTTAACCTCAAATTGACGAAACCAAAAGTGTTACCTTTTCATTTTCGTTTGTTGTTCGTTTTGGTCAATTTTGTTAAAAATAAATTAAAATGGCTACGAGACAGCTTTTAATTGCGGCGGCTTTACGTGAAGAACGTTTAGAGCGTAGAAGGAACCGGCGCCGCCTGCGCAATCAATTAAATATATCTAATATTCCCGATCCAGAGTTTATAGGGAACTACAGACTCAGTCGGGAATTATTCGAGGAGTTGTGCAAGGAAATAGTGCCTTTATTGCCTCCAAAGGCAAGACGACATGGAATCGAGCCCACAATTAAAGTAAGTGTCAATTGTTAAAACACTCCCTTTATGAATTTATCCATTTTACTGGTTCTTAGGCCTCAACCGGTACTTGTATTTCAGATATTAACTGCTTTGAACTTTTACGCCCGGGGAAGTTACCAAGGGTCTGTGGGGCAAAATATGGATGGGCCCATGGCACAACAGACAGTGTCTCGTTGTTTGCAAGAGGTGACAAATGCAATTAATGCACCGCACATATTAAGAAAGTATATAAGATTCCCACAAAATAGGAATGAAAGGAATCTTATTAAGCGGAAGTAAGTAATTACCCCCTTAATTAGTATTGGCCGTTTGTGAAATACCTAGTAATTGAAATATTATTCTTTAATGTTAAATGAATTATTTACATTAAAAGTTATCCAAGTCATGCAAAAACAAATATGATTTTATTGCACAATATAGTATTGTGAATTAATATTGTATCCCTATTGTAGATTTTATGATAAATACGGGCTTCCCGGTGTGATTGGGGCCATTGACTGCACACATGTTGCCATAACAAGGCCCTCAGAGCATGAGGAACGATATTTTAATCAAAAACATTTTCATTCGATTAATACTCAAGTTGTAAGTTTACGAACAATATTTTAATGATTTTATTATGAAATTCAATAATACTACCTACGTTTAATCCTATGTTACATTGATTGACATTATTTTTCAGATATGTGACAGTGATTTATTAATAACCAATGTTGATGCTTCGTATGGTGGAGCAACTCATGATGCATATATTTGGAGGGAATGTGATATAAGAAACCAGTTGGAGGGTCTCCAGGATGAAACAGTTTATCTATTAGGCATGTATTTATTTATACTTTTGATTTTCATTAGATATAAGTAATGTGATAATGCAATTTACACTAATATTATATTTTTAAATTTTTTAGGTGATTCTGGTTATGCTCTAAGGGAGCATATGATGACACCTGTAGATAACGCTGTTGAGAACTCTCCAGAGGGCAGATACAATTACCTCCAAAAGCGTGCACGCTGCACCATAGAACGCACATTTGGTGTACTAAAAGGTCGATGGAGATGTCTTTTGGCAGCTAGGGAACTCCATTACTGCCCAGAAACAGTAGTACTGGACTGGGAACTGGTTACATATATCTTGTTAACGAGCAATAATTCTTATGTCAGAATATAACTATAAAAAACATGTAACAATTAGAATTCATAGTAACTTCATTATCTTACTTAAATATTGCCATTATACTCATTAATCCATTTAATTATCATTAATTATAATAATTATATCTGTGGCAGAATGTCTACGATTGCACACATTTTATGTGAATGGCAACTTTATATTCATTCTATCAATTTGGATGGGGTAGATTTTGGCGGGAAATATTAGTGACAGTCGATTGTATTGAGAGTTGGGGTAAGGAAAATATTTGGGTGGCTGTTTAGAGTGATTCATCGAGATCTGTGTGTGGTGATATGTATTGGCCTGGCTTGAATTACAATCTAGTAAGGCTGCCGGAACACGACGATAAGTGCTTGGTGACAGGATCAAATATATCTAACTTGATCTAATAATGTGCTCGGTGGATAAAGTATGGGAATACTCTCTCTCTGAGAGACCTGTTTCCCAGCATTTAAACTGATGATAACTGAAGTGGTGCAATGCATAAACAGCCGCTTGCGAAGCGTGATATAGCGGGTTCAATTTCCTCTACAGGCCAAATATTTGACAATTGAAAAAAAAAAAAACAGGTGGGTATTTGTTCCGTGTCTGCTCGTAGTGGATCCCCAATTGTGTGCGCTCAAAATGTTTACCATCACGTATGTTTTTGAGCGATGGCGGCTCGGTGTCAGCTATTTTATTCCTCACCAAACGAGCGGAACGTGAAGCGTTTTCAATATCTATGGCGTAGGGAGCGTGCAAAGCGAACAAAATATTTTTGCATTAAAAAAAATGCATAGGTATTTGTTTCGTGTCGTGGTTGTAGTGGATTCCTAATTGTGTGGACGAGAAATGTTCAATTGTTAAATGTTCGCGGTTTTACCGGCTTGGGCTACATTTATCGTGATAAAAAGTATCCTATGTCCTTCCTCAGGGTTCAAACCATCTCCGTTCAGTAGTTTAGGTGCGAAAGCCAGACAGACATTCAGACAGATAGACAGACAGATAGAGCTACTTTCGCATTTATAATAGTAGCGAAGGGATATCAATAACTATGGCGGAGGGAGCGAGCGAAGCGAGATATAATATTTTTTTGCAAGCGAAACTTTTCTATACGCGGTCGGATTGTAAATCAGAAATGAGGTGAGAGAGAACTAAGGTCACCAACATAGCCCACAGCATTAGACGTGTTCTCGAGTGGAGACCACGACCACGTCCTGTGACTAGGTGGAGCGACGACTTGCGCCGAGTGGCTGCCAGTAGTTGGATGAGAAGAGCTGAAGACGGGGCTCAGTGGCGTAGCTGCCTATGTGCAGCTTGTGAATAGCTAGGCCATTACCAAATCCGTGGACTTGTATCAAAAATACTATTGAAGACTTCATGATAGCAGTGCTTTTCTGAAAGAGACCAACGGTGGCAAGCAAAACGCTTTGATCTTTTAACTTTACCCGCTGTCTGTATGTTGAAGAGTTATACGGACGCTGCAGACATCCCACCGTCCCAGGAATAATAAGTGTCTACTGCAGTTTTTGGTGTTATATGGAACAGTTAGTTTTCAAGCGATTTTATAACTCAACTAGTTGCACCCCGCGGTTTCACCCGCGTCTTCCCGTTATCGCGCAGGAACCCCTTTCCGGGATAAAAAGTAGCCTATGTGTTAATCCAGGGTGTAAGCTATCTCCATTCCAATCTTCTTTTAGATCCGTTCAGCAGTTTTTGCGTGAAAGAGTCACAAACATACATCCATCCATCCATACTTTCAAACTTTCACGTTTATAATATTAGTAGGATCGTATGTAGTTTCAAAAACACTAACTCCCGAAATTAATAATCGATCCTGATCCATTATCTGCGGGACTTGGATCGATATGTCAAGCTTTACTACTAAAATTACATATTATGACATGACATATCAATCGAAAACCGCGGATAACGGATCAGGATCGATTTTATTATTAATTTCAGGCGTATGACAAGTAGACTTGGTGGTAGGGTATTTTCTAGTACTCGCCTGGCTAGCTACCACCCTCTTGTTAAGAATCTGTCGCCAAGCACCTATCGGTGTGTTCTGGCAGCCTCACTTGAGAGCCAGTTCCCAGTCCAGGTGTAACGTGGCGCCATCTTAGACCACATCGTCACTTAACATCAGGTGACTTGTGGTCAAACGCTACCCTGTAAAAAGTAAAAAAAAAAATACTCACAAACTTCACGTTTATAATATTAGTAGGAAGTAGGATAGGATGGTAGTGAAATAGTGACGTCAGCTTGCTACTTAAGGGGTACTTAGGGGGTTTCGAATTCTACAATAAGCTTAAGCTTTCACTGAGGAAAAACTTGACGATGCAAACTTAGCTTGGTGGTAAGGCAACCTCAAGTTAAGAATCTGTCACCAAACACCTATCTAAAAATCCAACAAATGATCAGCTTTTCTGTATTCTTGCTAGTGGGGCAAATTGGTACAGCATTTAAGCCATCTTCCGTTCCTATAATGACAAATACGTGTACGCATTGTACGTAAATGATATTTGTATCATCATCATCATCAGACGAAAGAAGTCCACTGTCAGCAAGTCAGCAGCCTCCAATGAACTGCTATTAGCCATTCGCATCCATCGGCTCCCTGCGACTCTTACAATGTCGTCGGTCCACCTAGTAGGGGGGGGCTACCTACAGAGCGTCTTCCGGTTTGTGGTCGCTACTCGAGAACCTTTCTTCCCCATCGGTTATCGGTTCGTCGAGCGACGTGGCTTGCCCATTGCCACTTAAACATAAAAATTCTGAAAGTCGGTGATTTTGGTTCTTCGGTGATTTCATCGTTTTGGATTTTATCACGCAAAGAAACTCCAAGCATTGCTCTCTCCATGGCTTGTTGTGATATTTGTATATTATGTAGGGCTCATATTTATAAGAGCTTTTAAATATTTTTTGGTAGAACCTTGTTTATAAATATGAAAACGTAATCATCATAATATATTTCAGTGATATACCGTCGCAATGGTTAGAAGTCACGACGGCAACGTTAAGCATAATCTTGGCTACCATTCTTGAGATTGTTTGCTGCATAAGTTGTAGACGACAAGCGAGTTAAACACTTTATTTAGTCATAAGCTAATCAACACTGTACTTCGTTACAATGGCTGATAAGAAAAAACACATACGTACTGAAAAGGATCTGTTTACCCTTTAATACATATAGGTTTGAATAATTTACAAAAACTATCAAAGTTCTCGTTTCCTTCCATACATTTTTCAGCGCGCCTTACCGAGACTAGGATGTACTAGAATCGCTAATACGGGTTCAAATCGTTGTATTCGACTTCCAAAAAAGTTTTCTACTGTTACTTTTAGAATTTACGCAGTAAGAGTTGCCACTTTCATTTACGATTTGTTTTATAGTTTTCACAACTATAGTACAGTCAGCGACAAAAGTATCTGATCATTCTTGATTTTTCAAATGCATTTTAGATCAGTAATGTTTGTTTTTTCTTACAACTTACATAGTAGCGCTTGACCACAAAACAACACATATGGTGTTAAGTGATGATGCGGCTGGTTGGTGTTTAAGATGATAAATAAATTTGGAAAATAGTACTGAAATCAAAAATCTAATCAAATTATGAGGTTAAAGTAAGGAATTTGTTTTCTCTGTGTACCCAGCGTCCTTATCCACGATGCATTCAATCGTTAACGCTAATAGAAAACAAATTTTTAATTAGTGTCACTATTATTATTATTTTTTAATTATTTTTTTTTTAGAAAGACGAAACGAAAATAATTGTCTTGCTTTCTATAAGAGAGAGAGAGAGATAGAGACAGACAGAGAAACACGCGCAAGGCGCACGGCTTACAACTATAGCAAAAAGTGTCGTTACAACTTTTGATCTTAACTTTTTCCGTCTAGCCCTTTCGTAACGTGCGATAAGGATCTTGTTTCCAAAATAAAATGGAAATTACATATTTCAACGTTAAGTCACGCGGTCAGAACAAACGTCTACAAAAGTCTACAATGACGATAGCTACATCCCATACATAATGGTAGCCAAGATGCATTAAGACAAGTTCAAACTAAACGTCATAAGACGTTAACGATTGTAGCAAAAGAAACGCGTGCATCTGAGCTAGGCCGCCAAATGAATTCACGCTAGTCTTCTGTACTTTAGACCTCAGTTGAATTTTCAAAGAAGGCCAAGTGTTTCGTTCTACGATGCTTTAATGTCAAGTCGGCACTCGTTCCGTCGTTTCATTCATCTACACGTATGTGGAATGTAGAGCTATATATCTTAGCTAGCTGTGGCACGCGGTTTTACCCCCGTGAAATTTAGTTTATCGCGATAAAAGGATACATGTCATTTCTCGTAGTTCAAACTTTAAAAGGTAAGGGCAAATATGTGTGATGAGCACGAATATTTGTTCCTGAGTCTTGGATATTTCTATCGTTATAAGTATATTTTTAATTATAGTAACAGAACGAACAATTTTATTAAGATGTAAATAACAAAATAAAAACACTTAACTAAACCTTAAAATGTAAAATAAAACTACCCGTCAAACTAAACAAATTACTTAATCTAATAAACCACTACCAGTTGGCAACGTTCCCAAAATGCTGGCCGCATTGCCGCGTTGAACGGCAATGCTTATTCGTTGCGCAAAATAACGGCCAGCATTTTGGTCACGGGTAGCATCGACCAGTCGCTTCGATATATCATTATACATCGATTTCGCTCCCGGTAAGTATAAGCTTATAAGCCGGCTTTATAAGTATTAATTTTAGATTTTTATATTACAAAGATTTAACCATGTTATCAATTTTAAAACATACCATTTCACTATAATCCAAACAAGTACCAACACGACATGCTTACAGTTTTAAGGCCTTTGTTTTACTTAGGCTCCGGACAATGATACTTATTTCATTTATGCTGGGGCCACACTAACAGGAAATGCCGTTAAATAGCGCGATGATTGACGTTTGCCATAAGTGTGGACACGACATTTGACAACGGCATTCACATTGGCGTTTGACGTTAGCCGATAACTCAAGTGCATTCACGTTGACCGTTCAAGTGTAGCCACTCACATAGTTGCGTTAATAACTAACGCAATATTCATCGTGATGATAGGCATTGACATTTCCCTTGACGTTGACCTTAGTGTGGCCCCAGCATTAGAAACTTGGATCCAATTTTGACAAGGTCATTGACTTCCCAGAGTTTTTCTTTCAACTCATTTCTGTTGACAAATGGATGGTGTTGGAGAAAAATCACAAAAGTCGTTATATCGATGCTTTCATTAATTTCTGACACGCCATTTCGCCTTGTTGTTGGTTGGCGAGAACTTTTTTAGACTTAGAGCTATGGGTAGAGTACCTTCACTGAATTCCTTAATTAATTATTTACTAACTCTATTATAGCTCTGGTTTCTGAGGCCTCATCATCACGCCGATTTGGAAGTAACGAAATCACTAAAAATAATTAAGGCACAAACACACAAAAAACAGATTAATTCAATTGTTATACCAAAACTAGTAGTTTCCCTCGGTTTCACCCGCATCTTCCAGTTATCCCGCAGAAACCTTTTTCCTAGATAAAATGTAGCCTATGTGTTAATCTAAGACACTCTATTCCAAACTTCATTCAGATCCTTTCTGTAGTTTTTGCGTGAAAGAGAACAAACATCCAATTTCACAAACTTTCAAGTTTATAATATTAGTAGGATAATTATAGTGTGATGGCCTGGCCTAAATATTATATTTTTTGATATGCTAACAAGTCTTTGTTATTTATAAATCTGGAGAAAAATGGCTGTAATCTGAAAAAAGCCACTTTGCACATTTTTTTCAATATATTATAAATGTTGTACATACATTTGCTTCATATAATGAAAAAAATGTTTATTTTTTTAAGAAAAAATATTTGTACAGAAATTCTATCTATATTTTTTTTGTATTTAACTTGTTTTGTCATCTACCCGCTCTTATACTACAATTCTTCCGGCATATTCTGAACGTAACAAATGATACTCATTCTTAAGATTTCCTCGTAAATGGACACTTACAAACCACGACTATTGTTGCTACATATTTTATACATTTGCTCAAATTACGGGGTCGTAGGGGAAGAAAGGAATCGGAAGAACGAGGGTGGTTTTATTTAATTTTGGATATCAAAAGACAGTTCCAGAGTATTTTGCTTTTTACTTCGAGTGAAATGAATATCATGAACATTCTAAGCTGCACCCTATGGATTACGGGTGAAACCGAGGGGAACAGCTAGTTTTAATATAATAAATGTGACATAGATGAAAGGGAAGAGGAAGACCAAAGAAACGATGGATGGATTGTGTGAGGGTTGATATGAATGAAAGGGGAGTGAATGAAGCGATGACGGGTGATAGGGGAGAGTGGAAGAAGAATACATGCTGCGCCGACCACAAATAGATGAGACCAGGGCAAGCAGAAGAAAAGAACTCTGTTTGTTTGCTTCTTACCTTTTCACGGCTTAACCGCTGAACCGATCGTGATGAAATTTTGGTGTGGAGATAGATTGATGAACTCTGGAAAAAATTATCCATTTGAATTCATCGGCTCCCTGCCACTCTAACAATTTATCTACCTAGTCTACAGAACGTCTTCCGGTTCGTGGTCGGCACTCGAGAATCGCTTATTTCAGCATATTTCACCATAACTGGTATACGAAAATTAAAGAAACTTAATTTTAAATCTTATTGTTGATTTTACCGTTGTGTTTAAAAGGTCCAACTCTTCGTTCTTAATTTTTAACCCCCGACGCAAAAAGGGGTGTATATAAGTTTGACGTGTCTGTGTGTCTGTCTGTCTGTCTGTGGCACCGTAGCTCCGGAACGGATAAAGCGATTTCAATTAAGTTTTTTTTTTGTATTAGAGTTGAGTTACGGGCGAGTGATTTTAGCTGTTTGATGAAAATCGATCCAAGATGTCGGGGGGTTTTTAAGTTTCAAATGTATAGTTGTCGTTATTACATTTGCACTTCTTTAGCTGATTGGGCAACACACATTTTTTTTACTAAAAAATTCAACAGCGTTACAAAATCACAAAATTTATAAAAATTCAATAGAATTTCACATTTATGACATCAAATCTCAAACGAAATGTATACTCAAAAAAAACCCGCACGCCCACATATCTAATAAAAAAACCAAAATCGTCCCACAGCCACGTAAATAAATATCCTAAAGGTGGGTACTGACCGGTGTTACGAAGCGTAATGTATCATTCGCAGCGAGCATGTTACGTTACGCGTGCTAAAATCCGTACGATCCACTCGTTGCTCGCTGCGAGTGCCTTATTTGCCTGTACTGACTGCACGAACGCTCGCTGTGTAATGACCGTGCTTGCATTTTCATGGTGGGGCCATACTAACGGGAAATTCCGTTAATTATCGCTACGATTGACGTTTGACATAAGTATTGCCACGACTTAACGCGATAATTTGACAACGGCATTCACATTGGCGTTTGACGTTAGCCGATAACTCATGTTTTGTTGCATTCACGTCAAGTGTAGCCACTCACATAATTGCGTTAATAATTACCGCAATATTTATTGCGTTGATAGGCATTGACATTTCCCTTGACGTTGATCTTAGTGGTGGCCCCAGCATCATAGATCAGACAGCACGGCAAAAGTCAAATACACCCTGCCCTGTGGCTCTCTGACGTTGTGCGTGCGCGTTTGATCGCTCCTAAGGTTCATTTTCCAACAAATCAAGCATCTGCAAACCAGATGACCATAATGTAACGTGTTACACCCAGGTCCCCGACCTACCGTGGGACCTGGGTGTAACACGTTACATTACGCCTCGTAAGTCAAAGTCTAAAAATATTTATTCAATAGGATACATTGTGATCACTTTAAAACGTCTTAAAACTAGCTACGCCTGTTCCAACCTCCTTACGCCGGCAAAAGAACAGGCAAGAAACGCCCGGCAGGTAATTTTTTTGGCGCGATCACATTGACAGTTTTATTCTTATTACTAATTGATTGAATTGGAGCAATTAACGCCAGTCAGTACCCACCTTAAAGCAGATCCAAACGCGCCGAAGAATTCCGAAGCCACATTCCGACATTACCATGTATAGAGGGGGAATCTAGATCGCCGTCGGAAATCCGCGAGGCGTTCGAAACAATATGCTCGAGAGTTACAAAAAGGTCGACTTCGGTATTGGCTTCCGTAACTTATATTGCGGTGCCTCGGGCGGTGGTGTGGGACGAGGGGTGAGCGGGGAGCGGGGAAATAAAAAAATAAATATCGGGGACAATTGCACACAAATTGACTTAGCCCCAAATCGAAACTTGTGTTATGGGTACTAAGCAACGATATACATTATCATTTAGAGAAATAAATACTTATATAGATAGAAATATCCAAGACTCAGGTACATATATTCGTGCTCATCACATATACATTTGCCCTTACCGGGATTCGAACCCGGTACCGCTAGCTTCGCAGGCAGAGATACTACCAACTGGGCTACCGCGTCGTCAAATGCTAAATGCCAAGCAAGTGGTGTTAGGCTCGATTTTTTGACCAGTAGTCAATATCTACACGAGCGTTGCATGCTGCATCTTCCATCACAAGTATTTTGTGCTTTGGCTCTTTAGTTTGAAGCAAAACAAAATTGGAAGTAGTAACAAAAAAAACGACGATTTTAACAACCTATCATTATTTTTTTACACAAAAGCTTCCTATGTGCTATGCGTTGATGTCGTTTTGATGCCATAGCGCGCTCGTAGAGGGACAAAGTGTATGTTTTTTGTTTTTGTTTCACGGGTTTGTTGCATTCAAGATGTTTTTGCTAGATGCCATAGTGAATCATGATCTCAAAAATCTCGGAATGAACAAGATGGCGACCGCGCCTAAATACTCAGACCTTTGAGAGGTACTCCTACTCTTATGACTATATGCATAAAAAAAAAGTAAAAAAAAATATAAGTAATAAGTTTGCAAATTCTAATACTGATAGAAAGCTATACCCGAGCCTAGTATTTATTGCAATAAAAAAATCCTGTAGAAATTTCACGTGGAATAAACTAATTAATTAAGTAATTGCCAGTAATTTTTGAAATATATTTATCTGACAATATTTCACCCGCTGTAAGCTTATGACTTAGACGACCACGTTTTAAACTTGATGAAAATATAGAATCAGTCTCTTCGCCTCTCGATCTGAAGCAGGAATGAGAATTGGTCACTTTAGGAACCAACTCGCTTGTCGCCCTAGATTTGGACAGGACTTGATTACAGCCTAGTTTTAGGCTGACTTTCGCCGGTGGCTTCGTGTCGGCTGGATATAGCTCAGCCGACAAACATCAGCTACACTTTCTGGACATTTATTATCACCATTTAGAGAGAATATTACTGTACTCTTTTTTTTGTTAATATTTTTCTAAAAGTAGATACTATTTTGACGCAGCGGCGGGCAGGAGGCGCCCGCATCTCACCTTAAAGGTGCCGAACCATCGGACCAACCTGCTCAGGTTTGCCCCCATGTCACGCACTTTGAAATTACTAAATGTTATCGCGGATGATACGGACATTTTTTGCTGTAGCCTGGCTAAGTTCACTGAAGCTGCGTACAGGACTTGTGAGCATTATTATACTTAACTTATCTTTATAATTTGTAATTCATTTCAGTACAGCGTTGTATTGGTATTGTGCTGTAAAGACGTTGTTACTTATAATTAAATAAATAAATAATATTTACTTTGGGTCCGAGCGAAACTAGTTTTTCATCCGAAACCGAAACCGTATTTTCGGTCAAGCTCTCAGTTTTGGCCGAAATAAATAAATATCGGGGATCACATACAAATTGATTTCTCTTGGAAAGGGTGACGAGCACCATACATTGCCGCGCAGAATTTTGGTTCTTTTGGTATTGAACTGTAATAAGCAAGCATGACGCTTACCGTCAGGTGTCATTAGTTACTTAAGAAGAAGAAACAAAATTATGTTCCTTAATAAAAACTCATCGCTTGTGCACTCTATATTTCAACGCGGCTGCTATTTATAAACTTTAACATTAAAGCAATAAAGTCGTTTATCATAAAATGTTAATAAAAAAATATATCTGAAACTCCTCAAATTACAGCGAGTCAATTTAAAGTTTCGCGTCGACGGCGGATCAAATAATATTTTTGCTATTAGAAGACATCTGGGATCAAAAAGTTTGTTTAATGTTGGAGTAGAGATGAGTACCTATAGGCTATTAGACACATCAACCGACTAGATCAGTGGTTCTTAACCTTTTATGCCCGAAATTAATAATCGATCCTGATGCGTTATCCGCGGTTATGGATCGATATATCATGTCATAATATGTCATTTTAGTAGTAACATTTATAAAGGGATATACATTACAAAATAAAAACACTTAACTAAACCTTAGAATCTCTATTATTAAGTATATATAACTCAAAGGCAGTGGTGGATTTTGCAGCAGGCTGAGTAGGCTGGAGCCTAGGGCGGCAGATTTTAGGGGCGGCAAATTTAGTGTCAATTTAAAAAAAAAATGTTTTAATGATATTAAAAGAGTCGTATATATATATTTAAATATTATTATGTGTACACAAACAATTAAACATTGTTCACCACTTGATTTTTCTTCAATTTTTGTATGATGCATAAAAAAATAACACATTTAAAAAGGAAAGGCAGAGGCCGTAGAGGTTATAGAGGTTGGTAGGGGCGGCAAAATTTGAATACTTAGCCTACTGGCGGCAAATGTGTAAATCCGCCACTGCTCAAAGGTGACTGATGACTGACTGACATAGACAATTTTCTAACATACACACACTCATTCTGTTGACGTCGGTGCTAAAATACATAAAAAAATAACACAGGCCGACTTTGTAATGAAACTCCAATATGTTTCAAGTATTCAGTTATAATAATACCCTCTTCCTCATACAAGCAGCTATTTCCAGTAATTATAATGTATTTTAATCTTTCCTTGCGCCTTGAAAACTCTCCCGCCATTACGCGTGACAAAATCTAGTGGGCCTCTTTCTTTTTTTTTAAAGTCTGGCCCAGTACGGCTTTTTGGACTATGGTTTGTTAAATTCTTAAAAAATTCCTAAATTTATGGTTACATCTTATAAAACCATGACAACTTGAAAACAGACTTTTTTGGCGGCAATCGAATTGCCAATGTGAAAATTTTGTTTTTATTTCCAAAACTTGTGTTTCTTCGAGTGTTAATGTGTAATATTGGTGGATTATTAACCATTATGTGTTCGTTAATGTGTACGAGTGTGGGAAATTGAAATAAAGTTGTGAAAGTGACTTTTCGAGTTGCTCAAAAAAAGTCCGTGTAAAGTTTAAGTAAAGCGCCACTACTTTACTTAAACACTATTCTCATCCCATCATCTCATCGTCATCATCATCATAATTTAAACTTGATTCAACTCTCTGAGTTTGAAATATTTTATACTTGACGCTGGCAAATACACTAATCGTGTGACGCCATCACAAAAAAAAAAACTTGAAAACCTCTTCTGCCTCCTTCCTCAGTTAAAAAGAAAAGATATGTTGCAATTTCTAGCTCAGTTACCGACTATGTAGGTATGTGATGATTACACCTCATTATTTCACGTTAGACTCTCTCCATACTTTTATGGCTCCATACATACTCATATATACCGCTTTATAAAGGCGCTACTACATCTGCGTTTTTTTTTTTTTTTTTTTTTTACTATTTACAGGTTAGCGTTTGACCACAAGTCACCTGATGTTAAGTGACGATGTGGCCGAAGATGGCACCACGCTACACCTGGACTGGGAACTGGCTCTCAAGTGAGGCTGCCGGAACACACCGAGAGGTGCTTGGCGACAGATTCTTAACAAGAGGGTGGTAGCTAGCCAGGCGAGTACTAGAAAATACCCCTGCGTATCCTACAGTTCACAATACGCGATTGAACTGATGCGTATCATAGAAAAAAATACTACTAGCCGTTCCCTGCGGTTTTACACGGAGAAAAATGACCTTCCGAAATACCGTTTTCCTTCTCAGTCAAAAGGGAAGGACTTGTGATTGAGAAGGAAAACTAAAGTAAAAAGAAGGAATCGGTCTTGGAAGGTAAGACTCAGAAGGAAAGTCAGAATTTTTTTTTCAGTGTACAGTTTATCGCGATAAAAAGTATCCTATGTCCTTCCTCAGGGTTGAAACTATCTCTGTACCAAATTTCATTTAAATCGGTTCTGTAATTTAGGCGTGAAAGCGAGACAGACAAACAGAGTTACTTACATTTATAATATTAGTAGGGATTGGATTTCGATTTGGAATAACTATTACATAGAAAACTTTATTTGAACAAAAAACATAGATTGTAAACAAATTCTCTTCGAAAAGAGATATAAATGATAATTTGGGGTCGAAAAATTCTCAAAAATGCCTTAGCGGTGTTTGATGAAAAGCGGTCAAAGATGTCGTGATTTTTTTTATATATTAATTTTTATCTTCTTGTGTCACGGAATGTTACAATAACGATACAAAGATACGCCTTCTACACCGTGTGTAGCCACCCTTTAACATAAAAAATGCGCGCCAGACGCATCCATGTTAATTTTTTAACGTTTAAATAACCATCAATCCTTTTTACTCGCCGCCGCGATATCATTACGCTGGGGTGACCATAAATTGAGATATTGAAAAATATTGTTGCCAAATTTGGCTAAAATTAAGGCATTGGCACGCAGCCAGCTTGCTGGTCGGTGGCAAGTGTACCTTGAAATTATTATAATAAAGTTCCGCTTAAAACTATTTTCGAACGTTAAATGATGAATTATGCATTTGACTACTACATGAGCGAAGCGCTCGTAGTGGAGCTTACTTCATCGATCTTACCCGATCTAGGTGAAGCAACGTGGTCTGCGGTTACTACTGGGATGGGTGACCACTATAGGTGTTTAAACATTATAAAATTTAAAAACCTCCTACTTCTTGGACCGATTTTCATCAAACATAGCTAAAAACACTCGCCCGGAACTCACCTTTTATAAAAAAATACTAAATTGAAATCGCTTACTCTGTTCGCGAGCTACAGTACCATAGACAGACAGACAGACACATCAAACTTATAACACCCCTCATTTTGCGTCGAGGGTTAAAAAAGGACAGCAATACATTTAGACCTGTCAAACGTAGTTATGTGATACCATCACCTTAACATACGAACCCAAAAAAGGTCTCCGTAGAAATCGGGGGAAAGTGGTATACCTAACAACAGGGAGGTTAGGTTTAGTCGGTAGGTCGCCTAGTCCCAAGACGGAGTCCGACATCACCCAAAGCCCGTGCCTGGGTATCCATGAGGATTCCCCCACCCTGTACCGGAAAAAAAACGTAGTTATGTTTTAGAAAATGAACATCAGAATTCCTCTCCATTATCCAACTTTACGGTCTTCAAAAAGCGATATTATGGTCACCGTACATTTAAGGGGCAGCGTTATTACCCCTCAATTCTCGCATCTTCCCGAGTAACACCAGTTTATTGATTTAAATTACCCACCGAGCCTGTTATGACAGCATCTCGTTGCTAACTCATTCTGCACGTTTTATTCTGCACTTATCATACACTAGCTGTTCCCCGCGGTTTCACCCGCGTGGGCTACAGTTTACGCGAAATCCTTTCTTAGCGGATGCCTACGTCATAACATCTACCTGCATGCCAAATTTCAGCCCGATCCGTCCAGTGGTTTGGGCTGTGCGTTGATAGATCACTATGTCAGTTAGTCATCAGTCAGTCACCTTTGAGTTTTAAATATATAGACTAGCTGATGCAGGCTAAATTTTTTCGAGATTATAATATTATACAGATAATGGTGCCGATTCTGTTGTGCATTTTCTAAAACTAAACTTAATTTGACAGGTCTATAAGTTTACTTTTAGACTTGTCAAACTTAGTATAGTTTTAGAAAATGTGTTGAGTATGACTGTAGAAAATGCTGGTAAGAATTTATACGAAGGACCTTTAATTAAATAAAAATGACTGTACCAATCTAAGTGAGTAGGTATAATTTGGAAAGGACTCTTTGCTCAAAATAAGATAGATAATCCAGTCTGTCACCTACCTCACACTCCCACACGTACGTTTCTTCAAGAGGGCTCAGCAAGGGAATCCTCTAGTCGGCACTGGAGGGTTGGCAGAGCAAATGTTCTAAAACACCATCTAAATTGGCACAGCACTGCGAGAACGTCTCACACAACAAATAGGTACTGCACGGCAGTGACATGAGTAAAAACACTGGTCTATTCACGGAATAGTTTCTCATGATGATTGAGGACGCGACCGAATGTAGTAGTCGCACCACCACCAAGTTTGAACTGGTCGATCCGCTCGCGCAGAGGGCGCGCGATGCGTCGCCCGTCAATTCAAAACGACGGTAGTCGTAGAAAAGCGGATGGCAAACATAAATTATCTACCCTTTAAAAATGAGCAAAGATCCAACAAAATGCACAACAGAATCGGCACTTATATGTATTTAATATTATGTCGTCTGATTTAATAATAGTCAACGTTACACCATTATTTATTTGTCAGTGTGTCAATTGTCACTCATTCAAGTTTGTATTCACTCGGACTTCTCTCCGGTCCCGTAATTTTTTGGGCGCAATTTCATCTACAATTTTATTCTTATTACTAATTGATTGAATTGGAGCAAGTTTACTAAAATCCCAAGCTTTTTTGTCATCTAAATAGTCAGATATTTTATAATGAGTTTTACTAGATTATAATTACTTACTACATTTTTCCGTATGTAAGCTTTATAAAAGTTACAAGTTATAGTTGGCTTCCAAAATTTAAATCAACATTAATTTCATAACGAAGACAATATAATAAAATGGATGATTCCATCAATACATTGAGAATGATAACGACCTAACAAAAGCTCATAATATATATTGTGTGCTTCAGAGGCAATCCTAAGCAAATATCGTATATCAGAGGCAAAGTATTTAATATAAGAGAAGAGAGCACCCGCTAAGCAGGGCCATGAGAAGATATTTATAGACGTCGTATAAATCCAGACAGTATCTAAACTTTAACTTTCTTTTTTCGTCACATAAAAACTAAAAAAAATATACTTGGCTGGGGAGTCAAAATGATCTACAATATTTTTGATCTGATTCAAAATTATGTACGGCTTTGGACTGTAAATGACACGTGACGCTTATCATCATGTCAGTCAAAATATACAACAAACTACTCGACAAATTTAAATCAGAAGAAAAAGATTATGTATGTATTTCTAAATCACTTGAAAACGTTTTTATCGGAAAATTCTACTACAGCATAAAATGACTTCCTTCCTCAATGACAACTTCACAAAATGACTAGAATGGATCGTTCCGCTACTACATTGCTATACCCTATTCGTGTCCATATTTTATGTTTGCTAATCTGATGTATACTAATTAGGATTGAAAATGCAATTGAAATGAAATTGCAATGGAATAAATTGAGTATTGAGCATCCGGCAAGAGTTCAATCGACATAATATTTTTATTTTAGAGTTAATTGTTTATTTTTATCGTAATAAATATTACACGTGCAAACCGCCGCGTGCGAATTGGTAGATATCGCATGCCCTTGAATGTTGTGGTTCTTGGACATGCCGGTTTCCTTACGATGTTTTACTTCAGCGTTTTGAGCGATGGCAAATCTACACATAACTTATTAAGTCATAGGTGCGTGCGGTTTTAAGCTCGTTTGGAACACGAAGCTTGTTCACTGACTTGCTCTACTATATTGTCCACGATCTGATGTGAATCAGACTAATAAAAGAATGCGATATAAAGCACTGTGAAGGGGTGTGAGAAATGATATTTGACCTAGATATCAGACATTAATTTCCTTACTAATACAGCCACCGATTCGACAGTAGGTACTTAATTATAGTATATCAAAATAAATTACAGAATTAGAGTTACTTCTTGTTCTAGAAAAGGATTCTCTGAAAATCTTTTTGTATTTTTCCTAAGTATTTATTTTATTCTGTTTTTCAATATTTATGGCATAGCGAGTGATATAGCGGCAACAGAAAAACATCATCTGTGAAAATTTCAACTTAATGGTTCATGAGATACATGAAAGACGGACAGACAGACAGACGGACGGACAGCGGGGTCTTAGTAATAGGGTCCCATTTTTCCCTTTGGGTACGGAACCCTAAAAAAGGAAAAACATTCTGTATAAATTACAAACAGACCAACTACTTTAACATATTTAGAAGATATATACTAAGTACATCTGACAGATAAGATTTAGGTTCTGAAACCGGTTGAGTGAACTTGAAAAGATGCCCTTTCAGACAAAATGATTTGCAAAGCTTTTAGCATCCTCTGTACCCAATAATACTGAATAATTTAGGTAAAGAAACAGCGAGCAAAATGTATGTACTATTTTATGTCTTACCTACATCCTATCCTATACTACTAATATTATGAATGCGAAAGTTAGTGTGTGTGCATGTTTGTGTGTGTGTGTTTGTGTGTATGTGTACGTGCGTGTGTGTGTGTGTGTGTATGTGTGTGAATGTTTGTTACCACGTATCACCGTAACTAACAATCCGATGTTGATGGAATGGAGATAGCTTAAACCCTGGATTAACACATAGGCTACTTTTAATCCCGGAAAAAGGTTCGTGGCGGGAAGACGCGGGTGAAACCCTGGGGCGCAACTAGTTTTCAATGTTTTCATAAAGTCCGCCATCAAATCACATTATTTATTTGTGATTCGTCCCGCGAGTGGCTGCCAGTAGTTGGGTGAGAAGAGCCGAAGACCGCGCTCAGTGGTGCACCTTGGGAGAGGCCTAAGTGCAGCAGTGGACTGATACAGGCTGATGATGATGATGAATTGTGATTAACATTTTAGTTTTTGGATTATAAAAGAAGGAAATACCGTGTTCAGGCATACAAGATTTAGTTAAAGATAAAGTATGTCGATAAATAATTTTAACAATTAGGCATTTCACTAACTAGTTAGCCCAAGAGCCCGCGACGATCTGACCTTCCTTATTGTATTTATTTTTGTGAAATCTTAGATACTACTTCATTTTTTTTCTTATTTTCTACTTCTTTTTTCTCATTTTTAGTATTTTAAGTAGGTATTCGTAGTACCTATAGATTTAAATTCTACCCTTTTCTTACTTCCGTCAGAAAAGGACAGCAAAACTTTGTTAGGGAATTTACTGATTAAAGGATAATTAGCAATGTTTTATTTTAGTAATTATTACAATTTATTATTATACGAATTAATCAAGTTTTAAATGTTATTAATATTGTTCAAAATTGTTAAAGTTGTTTCACGACGGTAGTGACTAGTTGGCTGAATAGCCGCCATTACGGTTGCCTCGAGAAAACGAAGTCAACCAACGTCACTGTGGTCGTAGTCTATTGCTGTAAAAATACGGTTGGTGGGAATTTAAAGTGTTGTGCTGCGGTGTTTTTGTGCTAAGGTTTGTTACGAATTCATATATTATTGTTAAGGCCCTACATTAAGAGTTCCTTTATTAATTGTTGTTAAAAATGGCATGCCGGTAATTCAAAATAATAAATCTTGTTGATGCATTAAATATCTTTTCATTTTTAAAGTAAACACCCTTTCAACTCAGAAGTGGGATAAACGGGTATTATATCGATAATCACTCGTTTATCCTGCCCACAAATATACCAGGTTAAGATGAGAAAAAAAAATTTTTTTTTGCTACTTTTTTGCTACCCACAAAAAAAGAGAGAAAATAAAGTTCCTCTTTACATGCGATTTAAAGTTCATGGTGGTTAATCTTCTAGGTAAATATTTGATGTAGAAACTATGGAACTCTTAATGTAGGGATACAGTATGCAGGGAGCGCCCTATATCAAGTCTAAGATTGAATAATCTGTGTTTTCTTTTCTTTCTTTCGCATCACTTTGATACATATTATGTGAAATGCGTTACCATCTGTTGCAAACGAAATGCTATACATTATGGTTTTGAGTATTGTTACTGCACAACTACCTACTGGACAAATATTAAAATCTTGTTTTAGCTAAAGGTTAAATAATTGTGAAGTTTTTGTTTCTTAATGTAGGGGACTAATGGCCTCTTAAAGTTGATATTTAGATGAAATAATTAGCCTCAACTTGAATTATACTAATGGTGAATGTGTTTGTAAGCCGCAGATAATGGATGGTTCCCGGCGCAGCGCCGAAGAGGAGTGCGAGATTCCTGACTGTGCCGATAATGTGAGCGGTGACGGTCAAGGGGGCCGTGGTCCACTTGCTGACACAGGTGAGGGCCAGATGGTTCGCACTGGCAGCGCAACGGATGGCGGTGAGTTTAATATTCAAATACATTCGCCGCGTCAATATTACCAAATGAGCGAGGGAGCGGAAGGGAGCCTGAGTGGTAGGCAAAGCCGCAAGCGCTCTGCACATCATACACATGATGCGGAAGGGAGTCTAGTTAGTAGGCAATGCCGCGACAGATCTTCATATGATGTTAACATCACGGCAGGGAGCCTGAGAAGTAGGCAAAGCCGCAGAGACTTGTTTTACGACTCTAGTCATGCGGAAGGGAGCCAGAGAGTTTGGCAAAGCCGCGATCACACATCATACAATGTAAATGAAACGGAAGGGAGCCAGAGAGGTAGGCAAAGCCGTAATTATACGTCGCGTCATATAAGTGAAGCGGAAGGGAGCCTTAGTGATAGGCAAAGCCGCGAACGTTCGTTCTGTGATACAACGGGTTCATCAAGGGGTTCAAGTGTAGACTTACCAAGAAAATATCGTAAAACAGTGGAGCATACTTCTCGTAACCTAAGTAGGATAACGGCTAGTGTACCTCGTCGCAGGCGTCACGGTCGTTCACGTAATAGATCTACGAAGCGACCATCCAGAGTTACTACGCGAGTAAAACGTAAGAAAGATGATTCAAGCAGTGCGGACGATCGGTTGTCTAGCGATAACCGACATAAATATTACCGTCGTCTAGAAAATAATACTATGGTACCTGATCACGGCGAATGTAGCCGTCGACGTCCGCGCTTCTTGAGTCCATCCATTAATAAAAATAGGCATGTTTCTACAGGGAGTAGAAAACGGCATTATAATCACAATTCGCGCAATAACCTTGAACAGTCAAGACCCGATTTCTACTCCCCGACGGAACAGCCGCAAAAATGTACTAAATTCAAGCAAACTAGTAGTAGTAACGCTAACGAAATTGACACTAATTCTGTACTAGATAAATTTTTACATATTTTAAGATCTGTGAAAGGTTCGTCGGCTTCCAAACTTTCACTATCTAATGTAGTCCCCGAGTTTGACCCGATGACTAAGGACCAGACCATCTTAACTTGGCTTACGAAAGTGGAGGAGTGTGCCGAGATCTATGGATGGGATGAAAGGGAGACGATACATTATGCGCTTCCAAAGCTCGCTGGTATAGCTAAATCTTGGTATCAGGCTCTCGACACAGTCCTCTACTCGTGGGGCGAATGGAAAAAGAAATTAATAGAATCATTTCCCTGTCGTGATGATTATGCTGAGCTATTGACCACCATGTTGGCAAAGAGGGTTCGTTATGGTGATTCACTTGAACACTACTTTTACGAAAAGATTAATTTATTAAATAGGTGTGATATTAAGGGTCGTAGGGCAGTTGACTGCATTCTTAACGGTATCGACGATCGAGCAATTCGCGTAGGAGCTCAAGCGGCTCGTTTTCGTGAACCAGAGGAAGTACTAAAATACCTAAAGACTGTCAAAATAGGTACAAATAGGGACGCGAACGATAGAAGGGACAAAGTGAAGCAGGATAGGAAACCATTTACGCCAGTTTCATTGGCAAATAGGAAAATAGTACCGTTTAGAAAGATTGTGTGCCATAACTGCAATGATGAGGGTCATAAAAGTTTTGAATGCAAGAGACCTCCAGTTAATTGTAGCGTTTGTAATCGGATCGGACATTTGAATACTTACTGTAGGTTTAGCAAAGATGTCAATCCAGATAAGACTATGAAAAGTCATACTAATAATTCGGAGGTAAAACAAGTTTCCGAACTTATAATGCCCGGTGATAGCAATAAGAAGTACGTATTTGATATCACTGTTAATGAAGTAAAGCTTTTATGTCACGTCGATTTAGGTAGTCAATGTACGCTTATAAAGGAGAGTGAAGCGAAGCGCTTAAATTTAAATGCTGACTATCAAGGGTTACCTTTAATGAGGGGGATAGGTGGCCATTGCGTAAAACCCATAGGAAGATGCCTGGCCAATGTTGTAGTGCAGGGTATTAGTGAGAACATTGAAATGTTCATTGTAGATGACGACGTTCTTAAATATCCGGTGTTACTTGGTCATTCGTTCACTGAAAAACCGTACATCACTATAACTAAGACACCCGACGAAATCGTATTTGAGAGAATTCATTGTAATAAGTTGTTTTTGCGCGTTCAGGACGCCGTCACTTTACTCCCAAATAAAATTACTGTAGTAGTAGTACACTCGCAAGTCACAGACTTTACTGGTCAAATCTACATTAATGGTTCAATCAGAGGTGATGCCAACCAGGAGTACTATCTGTTGCCAGGCGAATATCCAGTTAAGGCAGGTATCGGGAGAGTTTTAATGGTGAATATGAGCGAACAAAATATAACTCTTAAAAGTTCAATGCTCATTACACGTGCGGTCCCCGTTACAGCAACTGTCGACGTATCTTCAGTCTCGTTTGATGACGGTGACTTAGATGACACCATACAATGTGGCTTGCAAATTACGGAGGGACAAAAAGCACAACTAAAAGATCTTTTAGCGAAGTACAACGATTGCTTTTCATCAGGTCTGAAAGATTTAGGTGTAACTTCTGCAGGGGAGATGGTAATCCAACTCGAAAATACTGAACCAGTCGTGTATAGACCTTACCGAATGTCGCATATGGAACGGACTCTTGTGCGCGGTATGGTGGACGAGATGTTAGACGCCAAGATTATTCGGGAATCGTCGTCACCATATGCGAGTCCTATTGTGTTGGTCAGAAAGAAGACCGGCGAAAAGAGGCTTTGCGTGGACTATCGTGCTCTTAATAAACGTACGAAAAAGGACCATTATCCCCTCCCTCGAGTCGAGGACCAGCTTGACCGACTTGCTGGCAATAGCTTGTTCATCTCCCTTGATTTGGCATCCGGTTACTATCAGATACCTATCTCCCAGGAGTCGCAAAATAAAACGGCGTTCGTCACACCTGATGGACAGTATGAATATAACCGGATGCCATTTGGACTGGCCAACGCACCGTCTGTTTTTCAGAGAACGATGAACAAGATATTGATGGAAGCCAAAATAAAGTATGCATTGATATATATGGATGATATACTTATTCCCGCACGTACGTTCGAAGAGGGCTTAGGAAGACTAGAAGAAGTCTTAGGTCTCTTGAGATCAGGTGGGTTGACTTTAAAACTAGCGAAGTGCCATTTCTTTTTTGACAAGATCGATTTTTTAGGGTTCGAGGTTAGTTCTGAAGGAATTAAGCCTGGCGCGCGTAAGACCGATGCTGTTGCTAAGTTTCCGTTTCCAAAAAACCAGCATGAACTGCGGCAGTTTTTGGGATTGGCTAGCTTCTTTAGAAGATTCGTTCGCGGATTTGCTGTTATAGCCAAACCGCTAACGGATCTCTTATGCAAGAATGTTGAATGGAAGTGGGGGGCAGAGCAAAACAATGCTTTTAATGTACTCAAGCAGTCCTTAATTTGTAGACCTATACTTGCCCTCTATGACTCGAAACGGGAAACGCAAGTCCACACAGACGCTAGCAAATACGGTGTAGCCGGGATTTTGTTGCAGAAATGTGACGAAGGTAACTTAAAACCGGTCTCATACTTCAGCCGCAAAACTACGCCCGACGAACAAAAGTTACACTCGTATGACTTAGAAACACTTGCTGTGGTAGCATCACTAAGTAGATTCCGTACGTATTTGATTGGTATGCCATTTAAGGTATTCACCGACTGCAATGCTCTTAGGACAACAATGACGAAACGAGATCTGGTACCGCGTATTGCACGCTGGTGGATTCAACTGCAGGAATTCGACTGCGAGATTGAGTATCGTTCGGGAAGCCGTATGGCTCACGCAGATGCGCTGAGCAGGAATCCAGTCGATGCAGCGGTGGTGGAAGAGCACGTGTTAGATGTATTGTCACTTAGCGAGGAGGACTGGATTGCCACTGTGCAGTCCGGTGACGAGGAGATCTCACGAATAAAAAGTATTCTGGCTGATCCAGACAATGAGAATGTTGCAGAGGTCATAAAAAACTACAAGTTAAAGAACGGCAAAGTATATCGTTTGATAGGTGGGGAAGAGAAACTATTGCGATGGGTAGTACCTAAAGGAGTCCGGTGGCAAGTGGCAAAAATGAACCACGACGATATAGGCCACTTTGGGTTTGAAAAAACTCTTGCTCGCGTTCAGCAGTCCTTTTGGTTCCCAAAAATGAGACGTTTCTTGAAGAAATACGTTCAATCTTGTCTGGAATGTGCTCACCACAAAGGTACCACTGGTAAACAGCAAGGCGAACTCCATCCGATCCCTAGAGTCGAAATACCCTTTCATACCGTTCATGCGGATCATTTAGGTCCGTTTGTGCGGAGTGTCAGGGGCAATTGCTACATTTTGGCAATAATTGATGGGTTCACGAAATTCATAAATATAACTGCCGTTAAGAATACCAAAACCGCTACAACCCTGAGAGTTATTCGTGACCATATCAGCTACTTTGGCGCGCCAACGAGACTGATCACCGATCAGGGAACCTCATTCACCAGCAATAGTTTTCGTGAATGTATGAAGTCTCTAGGCATCAGGCATATTTTAAACGCCGTTGCTACGCCACGAGCGAATGGGCAGGTAGAGAGGTTCAATAGAACTATTCTCGATTCTCTATCTACTAAATGCCACGGAAAAGACGACAGAAAGTGGGACGAATTCGTGCCAGATGTCCAAATTGGACTCAACTCGACAGTACACAAAACCACGGGCAAAAGCCCATCTGAGATTCTTTTCGGTATTAGGCTCAAAGGTAGTTCTGAAAATATTCTTAGCGAAGTCATTGATGAGACGATAGATAAGACGACACCACAAGACCTAAACGATATTAGGTCCGAAGTGGGACAGCGGATCTGTGTCCAACAAGTTAAAGATAAAGAAACATTCGATGCTAAACGAAAAACCATCCAACCATTTGATGTTGGCGACTTGGTTAGCGTGAGGCGTGAAATTTCGGGTAACGATGGCAAATCAAAGAAGCTTATAATGAAGTTTCAGGGTCCTTACCGTGTAGTCAAGGTTCTGCCTAACGATCGCTACTTAATTGAAGATACTCCTCTTACGCGTAAGGGCGGAAAACGTTACGAAAATGTCGTAGCTGTAGACAAATTAAAACCATGGCTTAGTTTTAATAAAAATTTTGATAGTGGCAGCAGTAGCTCGGAATCAGAAAACCCGGAGAACGACAACCGGGTGAATTAATGTGTATATAGCACCAAACTCTGGTCAATAGTTCACATGATTCTTTCATAGTCTGATTATTAGAATAAATATTGAGTTTCTTTAATTCAGTAAGTAATAATTACGGCTTAAGTTTTCACATAATATGTCATCATCATTCATTATACTACATACTAAATCTAGATAATATTACAGTTGTGATCTAAATTATGAGTGGATATAATGAGGTAGTGTTTAAAATTAAACGTCTTGTTTCATTAGTTTTATTTATTTTCACTTAACAGAATACAAATTAGTGATTCACAGGTGACTATAGGTTATAAGAAACATAAATAGGAACATACCATGATCAGCTGTTAACATATAATTAATAGATAATAATAGATGAATAATGTCAATAAACAACTTTAGTAAATAAGTTAAATAATAAATTTCGAATCATACATTACTTACCATATACCAATTTTGTTCATTATTGTTTGTAAACTTATTTGTATTAATAAACACTTAACTATAATAAATGTACAATCACATAATTAACATTATACTAGTATAGCGATGGGACTCGCTCTAGCAGGATGGCCGAGCTGTTAGGGAATTTACTGATTAAAGGATAATTAGCAATGTTTTATTTTAGTAATTATTACAATTTATTATTATACGAATTAATCAAGTTTTAAATGTTATTAATATTGTTCAAAATTGTTAAAGTTGTTTCACGACGGTAGTGACTAGTTGGCTGAATAGCCGCCATTACGGTTGCCTCGAGAAAACGAAGTCAACCAACGTCACTGTGGTCGTAGTCTATTGCTGTAAAAATACGGTTGGTGGGAATTTAAAGTGTTGTGCTGCGGTGTTTTTGTGCTAAGGTTTGTTACGAATTCATATATTATTGTTAAGGCCCTACATTAAGAGTTCCTTTATTAATTGTTGTTAAAAATGGCATGCCGGTAATTCAAAATAATAAATCTTGTTGATGCATTAAATATCTTTTCATTTTTAAAGTAAACACCCTTTCAACTTATAGATATGTCAAACCTAGTGTAGTTTTGGAAAATGTACTACAGAATCGACAACAGTGACAGTAAAAAAAAAATACGAGTAATTTGCTGTGCATTTTAAATGCAGATATAATTATGTACTTACAAATAATAAAATGAATAAAAATTTTACGAAGTTTTTGAAAAAATAGTGACTCTATAGGTCAAAACACAAAATTATTATTTCCCAATATTTTTACTCCCATTCGCGTTTTTCCCCACTTGCTTTGTTTTCCATACGATACTGCGACCGATAGATATTTGTCTCACACAATTTAATTTTTACTCGTTCGTTTTTCTTTCTAAAAAAGGTGTCTAGCCTAACCCTAACCATAAAGCAGTGAACTGTACCGCCGAAACTCCTTTCCCTTTTTGCTCTAGCTTCTTTATTAAATAGGTTCAAAGACTTGGCAGATATGTAAAAAGGGTAGCAACCGTCTGGCCGTCGACTATTTATGCCTGTAGAATCAAGATTAGCTTAGCAAATGTTCTTCTTTAAACGCAAAGACAATGTTTCGGAAAATTTAGAGAGAAATTTAGATTGAATCTTGAAAGAATTAACGTACGCGCGCGCCTTTGCGCGTTGTTTTACATTTTATAATGCAAAAACACAGCTGGGTTTAGCCAAGATGCAATCGTTTCTTTTTTACAATCGTTAACGCCTTGCTTGCCTTTGGTTGTAATCCCATATCCCAATGTGCACAACCAACTAAGAGAAATCTTATAAGTAAAGCTTATTATTATATTATTATGTAGAGAGCGATGGTGGCCGAACGGTTTGGCGTGCGACTTACAAGACGCCGACACCGAGTTCGAATCCTCTCGGCCTCGTACCTATGACTTAATAAGTTATGTGCGGATTTGCCATCGCTCAAAACGGTGAAGGAAAACATCGTGAGGAAACTGGCATGCCCAAGAACTGCAACTTTTTCAAGGGCATGTGACATCTACCAACCCGCACTGGGCCAGCGTGGTAGATTATAGCCCATACTCTCTCTCTGAGAGAAGGCCAGAGTCCCAGCAGTGGGAACGTGGAAGGCTGATAATGATGATGAAAGCTTATTATAAAATATCGGACTATTTATATGACAAAAAAGGTTAGACTTGTTAAGAAAACAATTTTGAGTTTTGAGTTTTGCGACGTTTCGTTTGAGCTTATCTTAATGCATCTTGGCTACCATTTTGTACGGGATGTAGCTATCGACATTGTAGACGTTTGTTCTGACAACGGACTTAACGTTGAAATATGTCATTTCCATACATTTTTCTTTGTTTTCTTTAAGCGTTAACGATTGTAGAATGGTGACGTCGGCTTGCAATCTGTAGGTCGAAGGTTCAAATGCTACAACGAGCTTGAGCTTTCTGTGAAGGAAAACATCGTGATGAAACCAAAGCTTGGTGGTAGGCATTTTCTATAGCTTCTACGAGTAGCTAGCCACTCTTTAGTTAAGAATCTGTCGCCATGAACCTATCGGAGTGTTCCAGCAGCCTCACATGAGAGCCAGTTCCCAATCCAGATGCAGCGTGGCGCCGCCTTCGATCACATTCATTGTCACTTAGCATCTACACTATAAAGATAAACAGTAAATATATTGTGTGCTTTATAAATACCTTTGCGTAACCAAACACAGTGTAAAGATTAGCAGCATTTTTTCTAACAAAAATTGTTTTTTTCGCTTACATAGTGAAAAAGAGTGTTAATTTTACAAGTTGTATTGCTCTGGGTACGAATTTAAAGTTAAGGGGTGCGTTTACGACTTTTTAGTGTAGGAGCTAGAGAGAATTAAGACGACATCAAGATGTAGGACTTATACCATTTAATGTGCGGCGACACGACATCCGAACATAATTGATGTCTTCAGTTAGTTCAAGCGATCTGATAAAGGTACCGGTATAACCCAAACATTATTTTATAATTATATGCACCTAGGTAAATTAGTACTTATAAAAATACAGAGTACCGCTTTTGTTACCTAACCAAATTTCTTGACGAAAATCTGCCCTAGCCTATGTGTAATTTGAAAAACAGCGCTGCGCTCACATAGTATTTTTGTATTAATGCAGCACATGCTGTAGTTACTCCTGTTGTCTTTTAATTAAATAAATAGTTATGTACCTGTATTAAGACTATAATAATAGTGGCAATATTTTTTTCTTTAGTACATAATATTTATGAACCTATCTAGATAGATATTTTTCGTATACTTAGATTATTTTTAGATATTAGGATATATTGTTTAGATCAGACTAAACAAATTAACGTAATATCTATAAATGGTCTTTTTTTATTTCTTTTGTTGCTTAAGTTTCTTCAATATCGATAATTTACCCCCAGTATGGAAAAAAAACACAATTCTTATTATAAAAATGTGTATGTATCTGGCTCCTAGACTATTTCGCTTTCTCAGTTTCGCTTTCTTTTATCACCCTTATTATCTTATATTTATAACTCGAATTAGAATGGGGATTACTGCGTTTTCTTTATAACCCTTGTACGAACAAGCAGAAACCCTCATTTCGAGGGTGTTTTGATTCCATCTATTTGTAAGGGAGAAATTTTCGATGTATTTTTGAACTTTCATTTAATTTTTGGGGTTCCGTACTGGGTAAATAAAAATACACACAACCAAAAAGCGCTCCACAGTTTTTGAATTAACCATTATTACGTAACTAATACAAGTCAATTTAATTATTTTAAAATATGTTTTATATTTTTCAGTGCGTTTTTAAAGTGTTTTTTTTTTGATTTTTTAAACTATATGTTTCTTATGAACGCGCTGAGATATCAAGTTTAAACTTTTCTTTAAGCTGTGACAAAATCAAACCTGTGAACCATCGTGATTAAAAGATATGACCGTTTATTTTGCATACTTTCGTACATTATGTGATTTCACAAGGGAATTTAAATCTATAGGGTACTTCCCGGTGACCTAGAGTCATGAAATGTGGCATGAAGCAAGGTTTACAGCAAATGTAGCGGATTAGTTCTGATACAGGTAAACATGTAGATGAAAAATAAAGAAAAAACATTTTTGTTTTTATTTTATTTATTTATTAGACAACACCATTACAGCTAACGCCAAATCGATGTTATAAGACACAGACATACACACATATATATTATATTATCTAAACAATTCCATTATTCCAAATGAATTCATACTGATTTATTCGTCATAACTGAGCTAAATTGAAATAATTAACAATGAAATAAAAATAATAATAATAATAAACTAAAACCTAAACTAATAACTAAAATACATTATTAAAAGAAGTCCCTTTAGGCAAGGTACCGAAGATACTGGCAGCGTTCCCCCTTTGGATGGCTAGACTAATTCTTTGGCCGAGGTAGCTGCCAGCTCTTCGGTCTCCGGTGATGTCGACTAACCTTTTTGTTATTTCCTTAAAAAGGCTTAAAGCGCTAGGACCTAGACCTCTGTATTTGCATGCCTTCGCTTTTTCAGCCGCTTCACACGCCGCACCAGCTCTGATGTTGGTTCCATGTAGATGGGAAGGGGCTAGCGTGTCTGCACAGGTTGCATTATTCCAAATTAATTAACAATGTTTGAATTTCAATCCTATAACAAAGTAGTGTACGGAGCAACATGTACGGAGCCCTCCGTGTACAAGTTCAACTCGCATTTGACCGGCTTTTTTGGCATCAGTCCGATGGACGTGTTATATTATACTTGTCGTATCAGTGGGCTTTAAAGTTTAAAAGATGAGTTTTTATCCAATTTTTCTAGTTTTTTTTTGTAAGCCTCTAGGTTTAGCCCAACTCCTGGGAAATGGTATCTTTTCTTCCAACGGTAAAAGATAACTTCCTCAGTTAACTTTGAAAAGCACTTGTAACGTTGTTTGTGCCATGAAAACCACTTTTTTTATTCGTGATTACCTAAGGGAATAAAATCCAATTTATTGTTCAGTATTTTTCTTTTGCTATAATTGTAATGGCGTTCTAGAGAAAAAAAAGCTTTTTTCTATAGGATAGTAACGATAAATACTTATTAAGTTTTTTAGTAGTTTTATAGTGCGTCTGTTTTTGGGCTAACACGCGTCTATTTGGGCAAACGCGTGTCATTTGCGATCAGAGAAAAATGACAAATCAGAGAAAAACAAAAGACAAAAATATATTTCTATGCTTTTATGTTTTTGTGTGTCTGTCTGTTTGTTTCGGCTAATCTCCGAAACGTCAGAACGTATTTTGACAGGGCTTTCACTGGCAGATAGATGACGTTGCAAGCAGTAACTTATGCTACTTTAATTATAGAAAAAGAAACATAATATAGGATTCCACACCAAAGTCGTCGCTCCACCTAGTCGCAGGGCGTCCTACACTACGTTCGCCAAGTCGCGGTCTCCACTCAAGAACACGTCTACCCCAACGGTTGTCGGAAATACCGTTTCGTAGGAAAACTGTAGAACAAAGCTGCAGTAGATAATAAAATACAGTAATTTAATTGACAAAGCGGTTCTGTTTGTCCAAGTTGGGACATAAAACATGTATTATTGACCCACAGAAACAATGGCGCGGCGCAGATTAGAAACAACGTGACGAAATGTCGAGGACTTCACTATTATATTTTTTTATCAAGTTTATTTATAGTCAATAGTACTTTATTCAATAGGATAAATTGTTATCACTTTAAAACGTCAAACTTAAAATTAGCTACGCCTGTTCCAACCTCCTTACGCCGGCAAAAGAACAGGCAAGAAACGGCCGGCAGGTAATTTTTGTGGCGCGATCACATTGTCAATTTTATTCTTATTACTAATTGATTGAATTGGAGCAAGTTCACTAAAATCCCAAGCTTTTTTTGTCATTTAATGGTCCGTTATTTTTAATTAGCTTTACTAATAAGATTTCTTTTGTTTGGTTGTACACATTGGGATATGGGAACATGAATATTAATGAGTTGCGGGATCACAACCAAAGCAGACCAGACCCCAGATTTATTATTCGTTGCGCCCCGTGGCTTCAAACGCGTCTTCTCGTTTTCCCGCAGGAGCCTTTTCCGGGATAGCTTATCTGTTAATCCAGGCTATCTACATTCCAAATTTAATCAAAATCAGTTTAGTAGTTAAAGTCATACGTGGTAACAAACATTCACACACACAAACTTTCGCATTTATAATATTACCAGTTGCGCCCTGCGGTTTCACTCGCGTCTTCCCGATATCCCGCAGGAACCTTTTCCGGGATAAAAAAAAGTGTTAATTCAGCGTGTTAGCTATCTCCATTTCAAATTTCATCAAAATCGGTTTAGTAGCTACGGTGATACGTGGTAACAAACATTCTCACTCACACAAACACAAACTTTTCGCATTTATAATATTATTATATTAGGACTATTGAAGAGGCAGAGACGTTTTGGTGACGTCACGTTAAATGTGTGTCTCGTTCTATCATATAGCAGTAATAGATTGTCATTCGTTCTAATTAACCACAGATCAGTCCAAATCTGTGTAATCAACAATGTTTCATTTAGCTCAAAGTATGATGTTTCAGAGCCATGACAGTTTTATAAAAGCTGCCAGTGCCAGTTTACCTCCTGAAGTTTGGAAAGTAGCGTTGGAGCTGTCTGATATTGGTGACCATACATACATGCGTCAACTCATCGACGGTTTTCACAACAAATAGCCTGTGAATAAACTGAGTTAATCATTCACAGTACAAACACATTGTTGCTGTTTACAAATTCGCGTAGAATTTAAATGCGAATGGATCCTAACACTTGTATATAAATGCGATAGTATGTTTGTCATACTTTCACCCACAAACGGGGCATCGACGTTAAGATAGTTAAGGGCTGGAGAGTAACATAAATTCTACTTTTTATCCCGGAAATCGCGGAAAACGAGTCTGTCGTTTGCCCTTCTCTCACTCAGCAACAACAGTATGATAGTTTATAGACGGAGAGGCATAGGCTTCTTTTTTGCCCGGAAATGCCATAAATAATGTTCATAAATGCAAAAGTGTTTGTTAATTTGTCCTTCTGTCACAAAACAACGAAATTAAGATATTTTAAGAGGAGTGACATAATCCCGGAAATACCGAAATTCGTACCTAAGTGACACGAAAGTGTAGTGATTAGTTAGTCCTTCTTTCACACAGCCACGACGGTACGATTGTTTTTAGGCAGGAGGCTGTTTTTTTATCCCGGAAATCCCGGAAGCATACATATACGAAAGTGTGTTGATTGGTTGTTCTTTCTCGCAACAAAAGAACAACGTATTGACGCGATTTTTTGATAGATTTAGGGCCAGTTTTATAAACGTCCGAAAGTTAAATGTTTCGGTAAGTTTCATCTTATTGTCAAATTTTAGTACGGAATATTTGACAAAAAGTTCAAATTTACTGAAATTTGGTATGACGTTTAACTTATGGACGTTTATACAACCAGCGCTTAGATTTTGAGCCGGCAATGACAATGACACAGGCTACTTTTCATCCCGGAAAAACGAACGGCACAGTCAGCGACAAAAGTAGCTGGTCGTTTCCGATTTTCCAAATGTGTTTCAGATCAGTAATTATTATTGTTTTGTTTACATTTTACATGGTATCATTTTGACCACAATATAAAACACCTGATTTTAGGTGATGATGAGGTTAAAAATTGGTGTATAAGATGATGAGGATAATAGAAAAAAGTGTGATTGTTCAGCGACTTTTGTCGTTGACTGTGCTATCTTTATGCGAGTGGAACCAAAGGGCATTGTTAGTGAAGTCACAAACTCATGCATCCCTACGCAATCTCATTCGAAACTGCAATTGGTGTTGACTCTTGAATCTACATCTTCATACGTTTCACAGCTCAGTATCAAACGTGCACAATCGTAAACAACAAAAGGGAGGAGATTGGAGTACTCCATGTTCTAACTACTAGTGCTAAAGCGGGCTACACACCATCAGTTTTTACCGTCAATCATTTATTACTGAGGTCCCGGGTTCGAATCCCGGTAGGGGCAAACATATGTGTGATGAGCACAAATATTTATTTGTACCTGAGTCTTGGATATTTCTATCTATTTAAGTATTTATATCTCTACTAGCTGCGCCCCGCGGTTTCACCCGCGCGGACTGCAGTTTATCGCAACAAAACGATTTTTTTCTTTCATAAGAACCTTCTCCTCGCAATAACAGACACAATAAAAAAGAATAAGTGAAATCGGTCCAGCCGTTCACGGCATCACGCGTGACTAATGGAAATGAGGATTCATTTTTATAAATAAGTAAGATAAATTTCACGTTTTCATGACTCTGGCCTTCTCTCAGAGAGAGAGTATGGGCTGTAATCTACCATGCACGCTGGCCCAGTGCGGGTTGGTAGATGTCGCATGCAGGGGCATGTTGCGGCTCTTGGGCATGCCGGTTTCCTCACGATGTTTTCCTTCACCGTTTCGAGCGATGGCAAATCCGTACATAACTTATCGAGTTATAGGTGCGGGGCCGAGGGAATTCGAACTCGGTATCGGCGCCTTGTAAGTCGTACGCGTTACCGTACGGCCACCATCGCTATTATGTACTAAAATTGAATAGCACCAATCCCACGCCAGTTCTCAATTGCGTCAGCCGATAACAGGACTTAACTGAAAGCAGGTGTCCCCAACATTTCAGCTCAAACTAAGAGTTTAATCGTTATAAATTGTTGCTACAATTTATCTTAAAACAGTAGGGTTATTCGGCTAGCGGTTAAAACGCTCTGCAATTTAGCCTCGGGCTAAAGGTGAAATGGAAACTTTGGGTTAGTGTTGGGAACGATTGTTGTTTGGCCGGATAAAATGGCCGGAAAAAGTTGCTGGTTACTGTGGTAAAAGTGGTTATGTTCACAATGCAATGTTCCCTCTTGTTTCATACAAAAATACATAAGCACGGTCCTCTATCAATTTTTATAAATGGAATAATTCAAACATATTACACGCAAACACCCTTCAAAATGAAACTCATCCGTTTGCGAGCTACTTATGATGAAATAGACAACGTTAAGCTTTAAATACCCCTTTGTTTGCGTCAGAGTTTCAAAAGAAGTCATAGATGAGTATGCGTATAAATAAATAAAAAATGTGATTCAGTTTAAGACTTGATCTGTAACGTTCCACAAATTTCATAATTAAAGAAACAAAAACCATTCATAATTCTTGAAACGGTACATTTAAATGAGAGATACTGGTAGGCTGGCAAGTATTATTATAATATATAGCATCGCGATTATCGAAGGAAAGTGGCCGGATACGAAAGTTACAAATTGGATGTCTACCAACCCCATCTCTACTTTAGAGTTTAGAGTTAGACCATTGAAATGTTTCTCTGAACTTTGACATTACTCTGTTTTTAATGTCTTTTTCGTAATGGGTTCGGGAAGATGTAAAGGTGTTTCGCTCGGTCGAAGGGTTTTGAACTCCATTAAATAAATATACTGAATTAACTTGCGAGTAAACGGGAAGAGCGTTTTGTCCATATTATAAAGTTTAACTTAGGGGTTTTAACTTAGCTCTCAGAATTTACAAATTGATGCCGCAATGGGCGGGCCACATCGCTTCACGAACCGATAACCTATTGTTGTGAATCGTATTAATATTGTTAAATAAATCTAAGGTGTATTGTTTTAATTGTAAATTATATTATTAGAAAAGTATAAATCTAAGTGAAGTTAGTCTATTTAGTGATGTAAAAATAAATACGTTGTTAGTTTAATTCGTAAAATATGTTTAATTAGCGATTATTTTGTATCTATTAAAGTAAAATAACATTTTAGGATGATTTTAGTTCATGTAGATATTTGTATAATAAGAATAAATATTAATAAGTAAGTGCATTGTAAAATAAACATTAAATTAGTTAAACATAGCCATAATAAGTAAGTCAATTGATTGTAAAAATATCTTGAGTGTGCTCTCATTGGCTGAGGGCGTACTGAGAGGCGGAGTGGGGGAAAAAGAGCGATGAAAGAGTTTGGTCGATCGAGGAGCCTCATTCTGGTGTGCAGCTTGTAACTGGTTAGACATAAGACGAAGTGATTGTGAGAATTATACCTGAAAGTATCTAACTAGTGGTTTTTATTTTAAGTCAGAAGTGCTAAAGACCTGCGAGCCATATCGGCTAGAAAACGTGAGTATTTTTTATTTATTTTTTAATTAGCTTTGTGATTAATATAGTTAACAGTGGTGGTTCTCAAAGTGGCGTATAAAGCCTATAATTTAAAGAAATATAAATGTCTAGCCTTAACTAAATTTTCACTCGGCTGTTTCAAACATTGCATTGATACTACGCACTGGTAATTTTGGTCGGGGCAACTCTCCGACAATGTTGCCGATGCTAGAAGTGATTGTTCGTGTTGCGATACAATTTGATCGGGGCTACCCTCCGATAGTTAGATTGCAACTCGAACAGTCAAATTTCATTAGCATTTCCCATGTGACTCGAGTAGTATTTGGGGCAATGTAGGTGGTACTTTTGGTCGAGGCAACTCCTTGATATTGTTACTGTTGCATTGCCCTAAATCAATTTGAATAGTGCTATAAAATATGGTCGGGGCTACTCCCCGATAATCCGATAGTAATATAAACTGGAACAAATTGAGAACATGTGGAAATTCCAGCTGTTATTGAGTTAAGGCAGATAGTTGTAAGATTTGAAAAATGTTGTTGCTTGGGAACCACTTAATGCCTTAGAGGTGTTATTTTTCTGTTGTTGTGGTAAAACAATAAAGCGTCATCCGCATATCTATTAAACAACAGCTATGTAGGTGTAGGTGAGCTATAGCATAGAATTTTGAGATGCCAACTGAACAATAGCCAGATGGTGAGCTGTAGAAAATATTTTTTAGAAGTCAACCGTGCAACAGCCGTGTAGGTGTGCTGTAATCTATAATTTTAACAATGCAACAGCCATGTAGGTGTGCTATAGCATAGAAATTTGAAAAGTTAATTATACAACAGCCATGTAGGTGTGCTGTAGTTTATAATTTGCAAAAGTTAACGATACGACAGCCATGTAGGTGAGCTGTAGTGTATAATTTGAGAAACCAACTGTCCAGCAGCCATGTAGGTGAGCTGTAGCATAGAATTTTGAAAAGTTAATTATACAACAGCCATGTAGGTGTGCTGTAGTTTATAATTTGCAAAGTTAACGATACAACAGCCATGTAGGTGTGCTGTAGTGTAGAATTTGAGAAATCAACTGTCCAGCAGCCATGTAGGTGAGCTGTAGTGTATAATTTGAGAAACCAACTGTCCAGCAGCCATGTAGGTGAGCTGTAGCATAGAATTTTGAAAAGTTAATTATACATCAGCCATGTAGGTGTGCTGTAGTTTATAATTTGCAAAGTTAACGATACAACAGCCATGTAGGTGTGCTGTAGTGTAGAATTTGAGAAATTAACTGTCCAGCAGCCATGTAGGTGAGCTGTAGCATAGAATTTTAAAAAAAAATATTTATACAACAGCCGTGTAGGTGTGCTGTAGTTTAAAATTTGAAAAGTTAACAATGCAACAGCCATGTAGGTGTGCTGTAGCATAGAATTTTGAAAGGTTAATTATACAACAGCCATGTAGGTGTGCTGTAGGTTATAATTTGCAAAGTTAACGATACAACAGCCATGTAGGTGAGCTGTAGTGTATAATTTGAGAAACCAACTGTCCAGAAGCCATGTAGGTGAGCTGTAGCAAAGAATTTTTTAAAAAATATTTATGTATCAGCCGTGTAGATGTGCTGTAGATTATAATTTAAAAAATTAACAATGCAACAGCCATGTAGGTGTGCTGTAGTGTAGAATTTTCAAAAGGGCAACTATGCAACAGCTATGTAGGTGTGCTGTAGTATGGTATTATGAGTTTAACATACGGTGGTCATGTAGGCTATAATGTGAATTCTATGCATAATAAAAAAAAAAAACATCCAGGTTAGCTAGAAATAAATACAAAAGTACGAAACATAAATTTACTTTGCTCTTAATGCCAATCAAGGCCTTAACCACAACCATGTAGGTGGGTTTAGTGAAGATTGGTTTATTGAATTCCTTGACTTGATACATATTGTCCCAGTGTAGGCCCGATACATTTATAATGATTATCCAAGAAAGAACATTAACTGCAAACCATTTCAGGTGACGGTGATGGAAGCCATACACCGGAACTTCCTGATAGGAGACCTAGAAGGTCCAAATCTATCGAACCTGAGGAGGTGCCGAGCAAAAGAACGAGACCTTCGGGAGGCATGACATCGGACGATCTGCTGAAAATTGTAACCCTGCTGCAGGAAGCTTCAAGTAAGAATACACAAACGAATAATGTTGTACCAGAGAGTGGCAGACTAAATTTAAGAAAGCTTTTCCAAATGATGTTAATTATGGTATGATATTAGAGGAGATCTTAGGCCGAAAATCTCGCACTGATGAAACCCTAAGAGATCATTTCTATGACAAATTATCATTATTGAGCAGGTGTGAGATTGTTGGTCGTAAAGCAGTCTATTGTATTATATACGGTATCTCTGACAGTTCAGTTAGGAATGGGGCACAGGCTCTAAAGTGCGAGGAACCAGAGGATCTGTTAAATTATTTAGCGTCACAACAGCCCATGCAATCAAAAGATCATCGAGGGGTACCAATTAATTCGTTTAAGCGACGGGACTTCCGTCCAAATAATTTCAATAGGCCTACAACTTCCAGCAGAGACACTGAGTTTGTGTGCTTTAATTGTAACTAGCGGGGCCATACTTATCACACTTGCAGTAAACCCTTGACGAAGTGTGTAAAATGTGTTAGAGTAGGTCACAATTCTGATAGTTGCATTAGAAAGCCACTACAATCACATGAAGTCAGTGTTCAGAACGGTCAATCATCCGAGAAGAGGGTTTTAAGGGTTGTAGCCGGCGAACCTTTAGATAAGGATGTAGCTTGTACGATTAGTCATTTAAACGTAAGACTCTAAACTTGGCCATCACCTTGAGGACGAGATCTCTCATAATTCGAGTATCGCGGGGGTAAAATGATGCTAGCAATAATAAATATTATAAAGACGCGTGTGTTAATGGGAATATGCTGAAAGCATACATAGATTTCGGAAGTGAATGTAGTCTCATAAAGTATTCAGATGCAAAAACTCTTGGTCTCGCGGAACATAATACTTGTTGGCTTGTTGTTGATTGTTGGTACTTGTTGTTGTTGGTAACTCAGCAGTCATACCCAAGTTTCAATCCTTCATCCAAATCAAAATAGATGAAGTCGAAATCAATTTGGAAGTTTTGGCTGTTTACCGAAAATAGTTAGGATAGGGGAAATAGGGAGAATAGATAGAAAGATAGATAGATTAACTACAATACCAAGCTTGTTTGTCATCTAAATAGTCCGATATTTTATAATAAGCTTTACTAATAAGATTTCTCTTTATACGGACTTGAAATTTTGCCATCGATAGGTCTTGAATTTCACTTGGGATTTTGTTGAAAAAGCGTACACATTGACCTTTGAACGAGTTGCTAACTTCATGGAGCCTAGTAGTGAGTACAGCAATTTTATCTTTGTTTCTAGTATTACAATTGTGATAATCACTTCTCTTTTTGAAGCTATTTAAATTTTTCCTTATGTACATTAAATTTTCATAAATGTATTGACAAACAACTGTCATTATCTTAATTTCTTTAAACTTAGTCCTTAAAGATTCTCTGGGGCCCACCTTGTAAATCGCACGAACAGCTCTCTTCTGCAAAACAAATATGGTGTTAATATCAGCAGTGTTTCCCTACAGCAATATTCCATAGGACATAATGCTGTGAAAATAGCTGAAGTAGACTAGTCTGGCTGTATCAACATCAGTAAGGTGACGGATCTTCTTTACAACATATGCTGCAGAACTAACTCTGCTCGATAGACTGACAATATGTGGACCCCATTGCAATTTGTGATCTAAAGTTATACCTAGGAATACTGTAGTAGTCTCTACAAGGTCCAACTCTTCGTTCTTAATCTTTATTTGTTTGTACTTCTTTAACAGTGGGTAGCATAAATCTCGAACATTTGGTCTTTTCATTTAACATCAAATTGTTTGCATCAAACCAGTCTGTAACTTTGGAAGGAGCATTGTTCACGTCGTCAGAAATGTTATGTTGTCGCTTTAACTTAAATAAAAGCGACGTATCATTGGCAATCAATACCATCTCGTGATTGTCACTAACAAGGCTGGGCAAATCATTGACATAAACTAAAAACAGAAAAGGTCCGAGTATTGAACCCAGCGGAACTCCCATTGTGACTACTGACCCCGGGGATCGCTTCCCGTTAACGTCAACCTCTGTATCCTATCACTCAGGTATGAGGTTACAAGAGGAACACCTCGAATACCATAGTGCCGGAGCTTTCTGATCAGTCTCGTGGTGAACACAATCAAATGCCTTGGACAAGTCACAGAACACGCCTAGAGCGTCCCGTGGCTCCTTCCAGGCAGTTATTAACGCACATCATAGATGTGCGTTAATAACTCGACACCAGCATCAGTAGTAGAGTAACCCCGTGTAAAGCCAAACTGTTTTTGATTGAGTAAGTTAGTTGCAAGGAAATGTCTTTGCAATTGATTTAGGATAAGTTTTTCGAATATTTTACTAAATGTTGGTAATACTGATATTAGTCTAAAGTTAGTAGGGTCAGTCGTTGTACCCGATTTAAGCAAGGGTGTTGTCTTACTATGTTTCATCAGATCAGGAAACACGCCGTCGTCAATACATTTGTTAAATATTAGGGCTAATCCGGGTGCAATCATTTCAATTAATGGCTTAACAACGGTCACGGACATACCCCAGAGGTCAGTAGTTTTCTTGACATTAATCATATTAAAAGCTTTTACTACATCTTTGCAACTAACATAGTCAAATTGAAAAGGAATTTCGCACTCTGGTACATTTATTTTTAGAGTCTGCAATAGTGTGCGATGAGTTTAAGGACTTAGTAGTAGAGACTGGAATGTCAGTGGAAAAAGTTTCAAATGCTTTAGCTACTTCAATGTCAGTCTTGACATTGGTATCGCCAATATTTAGGTTGTAATCATTAGCTTGAGACCTGACCTTACCAGTCTCATTATTTATAATTTTCCAAGTTGTTTTAATTTTGTTATTACTATTTTTAAGTTGGGAACTTATATAACGAGGCTTTGCAATGTGACAGACGGTCTTGAAAGTTTTTGAGTAAATTTTTACAGTTTCTTTAAGTGCAATGGGGCATTAATAACACTATTAATGCGTCAACAAAAAAGAGTGCTTCCGAACTATTATTCGGGATTAAACTGAATGGTCCTAAAGATAACATGTTAACAACTGAAAACCTTGTAGTGAGAAGTGAGCCTGCTCTCACTGACATATTAGAAAACAGTAATTTAGTTGAGGGATCCCCAGTAACTATCGAAGCTGATGAGGTGACCAGTAACGGTGAATCCTCGTCAAATGGTTTATATTTTGCTGTAAGTAATGAAACGCACGATGATCAGTCTATAGTCAATTCTGCGACGACACCAACGGAAATTGAAAAGATTAGGCAAGAAGCGTCAGTAAATATTAAAAATAGCCAGGATCGTCATAAAAGGATTTATGATTCCAAAAGGCACCCCGCAACTGTATATTCGATAGGTGACTTGGTTAAGATTACAAAAGCTAACTTTAAAAATGAGGGTAAAAGCAAGAAGCTTCTACCTAAATTTAGTGGTCCTTATAAGGTGACAAAAGATCTGGGCAATGTCCGCTATAAAATCTCCGTGTACCCGGGTTTAACACAAAAAAGTATGAAGCGGTTATAGCCGCAGATAGAATGCGCCCTTGGATTAATATTCAGTCATTGGAAATTAACAGATCCTCCCGTTCTCCCTCACTTCCGTTAGGCCCAGATTCTAGTTCAGCTGAAGAGTAAAAAGGAATAAATAATTAATATTGTAGATAATATATGTAATTAAAAAAATTAAGTTTATTTTTGTATATTTCAATTGTTTTATATTGATTTTAAGCATAGTTATTGATGTATAGTTTACGAGAAATACTTTTTTTTACTAATGTTAAACAATGTATATATACTGTTTTAAACTACCATAGTCAAAAACATTCGAATTAGGTTACAAAAACAAATACATGGTAATTATCCCGTTATTAAACCTAATACTAATGTATATATAAAAAAAAAAAATATAGTCTAGCTACTTACCGAATGTTGTGAATTGTGCGTGCTTCGGAGTTAGCACGCCATCGGATGGCCGAATGTTGTGAATCGTATTAATATTGTTAAATAAATCTAAGGTGTATTGTTTTAATTGTAAATTATATTATTAGAAAAGTATAAATCTAAGTGAAGTTAGTCTATTTAGTGATGTAAAAATAAATACGTTGTTAGTTTAATTCGTAAAATATGTTTAATTAGCGATTATTTTGTATCTATTAAAGTAAAATAACATTTTAGGATGATTTTAGTTCATGTAGATATTTGTATAATAAGAATAAATATTAATAAGTAAGTGCATTGTAAAATAAACATTAAATTAGTTAAACATAGCCATAATAAGTAAGTCAATTGATTGTAAAAATATCTTGAGTGTGCTCTCATTGGCTGAGGGCGTACTGAGAGGCGGAGTGGGGGAAAAAGAGCGATGAAAGAGTTTGGTCGATCGAGGAGCCTCATTCTGGTGTGCAGCTTGTAACTGGTTAGACATAAGACGAAGTGATTGTGAGAATTATACCTGAAAGTATCTAACTAGTGGTTTTTATTTTACTATGGGGAAGTGTGCACAACTGCACAACCAACCAAGAGAAAGCTTATTAAAAAATATCGTTCTATTAGATGACAAAAAACTCTTGGGATTTAGTGAACTTGCTCCAATTCAATCGATTAGTAACAAGAATAAAATTGACAATGTGATCGGGCCAAAAAAATTACCTGCTGGACGTTTCTTGCCTGTTCTTTAGCCGGCGTAAGGAGGTTGGAACAGGCGTAGCTGGTTTTATGTTTGACGTTTTAAAGTGATCACAATGTATCCTATTAAACAAAAAACATTTGAATTTTGAAGAAAGGTTCGACCACGAACCGGACGACACTTTCTGTAGGTAGGTTACGGGGAGCCGATGGATGCAAATGGGTAATAGCCGTTCATGGCGGCGTTCAAAGAGGCCTGAACTCTGATTGACCTAACTCTGATGTACCTAACTTATTAAAATAAAAAAAATCGTATCATTTTAAATTTTTATCTGCGGCATCATCTAGGCATTTTTTTTTTATATATTATATTTGCAGGGTAGCGTTTGACCACAAGTCACCTGATGTTAAGTGACGATGTGGTCGAAGATGGCACCACGCTACACCTGGACTGGGATCTGGCTCTCAAGTGAGGCTGCCGGAACACACCGATAGGTGCTTGGCGACAGATTCTTAACAAGAGGGTGGTAGCTAGCCAGGCGAGTACTAGAAAATACCCTACCACCAAGCTATGGTTTCATCACGATGTTTTCCTTCACCGAAAGCTCAAGCTCATTGTAGGATTCGAACCCACGTCCTACGGATCGCAAGCCGATGTCACTACCACTGAGCCATCATCGCTATAAAACAAACGACATACACGCATTTACAAACGACAACTGTCTATTTAAATACAAAGAAACAAGAAACCTGAAAGCACTTTTTCATAACCTCAGAAAGGCAGAAGAACGCTCGAGTGACTCAAGGGAGTTGTTTACGAAAGAAAATACTGCTAATTTCATTTATAAAAGGTTTTATGTTTCCTGAAACTTTTACACAAACCTCCGTGAAAACTGTTTGTCGGGACACTGTCGACGAAATGCAAAGTGAAGACTGCCTGTTTGGTTATCTTTTCCTGTGTTTATTTTATTTTTTGTCGTTGGAATTGCTGCAATAGATTGTAGTTACAAACAGGGCTGCTTTAAGGCAAAACAGGGGCTGTTCAGCACTGAGTTTAGTAAGCAAAAATGTTCGGTGAATGTGAACTTTTTGACAAATTTTCCGTACTAAAATTTGAAAATAAGAACAAACTTACCGAAATTTGATATGACATTTAACTTACGGACGTTTATAAAAACGGCCCTTAAAATACCTTTCATTTTTTTTTTTTACTATTTACAGGTTAGCGTTTGACCACAAGTCACTTGATGATAAGTGACGATGTGGTCGAGGATGGCGCCACGCTACACCTGGACTGGACGTGGTAGTGACGATGTGGTCGAGGATGGCGCCACGCTACACCTGGACTGGAAACTGGCTCTCAAGTGAGGCTGCCGGAACACACCGATAGGTGCTTGGCGACAGATTCTTAACAAGAGGGTGGTAGCTAGCCAGACGAGTACTAGAAAATACCCTACCACCAAGCTACATACTGCAGCTTAGCGGCTAAATATTGCACAATACGGTGGTACCACCAAAGCGGGTATAACGGGTTCCAGCATAGTCCCCTCTTTGCCCCATTTCGGCCCCAAACAATGTTGTTTCATACCAAATCGTGTAAATAGCAAGTCGACCCTTGTGAATAGTTAAAATACAATTACCGGTAAGGCAGGTGCATTAAAATGTAAATAATTAAATTGACTTGTATTAGTTACGGTATAATGGTTAATTCAAAAAGTGTGGAGCGCTTTTTGGTTGTGTGTACTTTTATTTACCCAGTAAAAGAAGCGCTCCACACTTTTTGAATTAACCATTATATCGTAACTAATACAAGTCAATTTAATTATTTTATATTTTTGAGTGCGTTTTTAAAGTGTTTGTTTTAGTTTTTTAAACTATATATATTATTTTTTTACTTTTTAGTCTTTTGTTACCAAGTCCAATCTATCAGACTCATCAAAAGGAATCATATGAGCCCAAACTCGAGGGGTTTACTAGTAGCCACTGCAGAGATCCCCTGCCCACCTCTGGCTGCATCATCAGACCCTCGTCACCAAGTTCAATCTATTGGACTCATCAAGACGAATCATATGAGCCCAAACACGAGTGGTTTACTAGTAACCACTGCAGAGATCCTCTACCCACCTTCCGGTTGCATCATCACACCCTCGTCACCAAGTTCAATCTATTGGACTCATCAAGACGATTCATATGAGCCCAAACACGAGGGGTTTACTAGTAACCACTGCAGAGATCCCCTACCCACCTTCCGGTTGCATCATCAGACCCTCGTCACCAAGTCCAATCTATTGTACTCATCAAGACGATTCATATGAGCCCAAACACGAGGGGTTTACTAGTAGAAAGCGAAGAGATGCCCTACCCACCTTCCGGCTGCATCATCAGATCAGGTCGATGATACCAAATTATTGCATTGTCACCGAGATTACATACACATACAAAGTTTCAAGTCGATACGACAACTAGAAGTAGGTGAAAATTGACTTCTAAGATTTGATTACATTGTTAGTTAGTTAGTTAGTTAGTTAGTTAGTTAGTTAGTTAGTTAGTTAGTTAGTTAGTTAGTTAGTTAGTTACAAGTCAAGCTAATAAAAGTGTTTTAATATGGGTGTCTCCCTCAGTAGCTACCTGCTGCGGGGTCTGTGCTTACTGGCTTTAGCCCACGGCTCCCCCTTACTGATGCAAGCACTATGAAAAAATTACCTGCCGGGCGTTTCTAGACCGTTTTTTTGGCGGTGTAAGTAGGTTGGAACAGGTAATTTTTGACGACCGATGTGGCGCAGACGACCGATGTGACGCAATGGGCGGATAGCCGACTGTGAAGCGTGAGGTCGCGGGTTCGATTCCCGCTACAGGACAAATGTTTGTGCATTGAAAAAAAAAGCGCAAGTATTTGTTCTGTGTCTGGGTGTTGTGGATCCCCGATCCGCGTAGTTTCTAATACCCTAGATACAGGGAAACCTAGTTAGGGGTCAGAGCCTATGTATGTGATTGTGGGGGCATTATTCGTTTTTCTCGAGGTGGCGCGTGTAGATCGGCGCGTCCTAGTGAAGTCCAGGGTGAAATCACCCAGCTGAGGTGGGACCCATTGGAGGGTCATCGCCGTCGGGGCCGCGGAAGAATCCCTACGCGTGCCCGTAGCTCCGGCACAAGGCGTTTGGTAGTTTAAAAAAGGCTTAGTTTTAAGTTGACGTTTTAAGGTTATCACAATGTATCCTATTAAATAAAAAACACTGCTATATGGCAATAGCGTGCTAAAAACTATTTGCTAACCTATTTACCACGCTAATGTAGAAGCATCCCTAGCCAAAATGCAATTCTGCTAACGCTAACTAATAGAAAACAAAAAAATATGGGAATGACATATATAAATTCTAACGTTAGTAATTATACGTTGCCAAGCACCTATTGGTGTGTTCCGGCAGCCTCACTTGAAAGTCAATTTCTAATCCAGGTGTAGCGTGACGCCACCTTAGACCACATTGTCACTTAACATCAGGTGACTTATGGTCAAACGCTACCCTGTAAGATACATAAAAATAAAAGACACACCACCATGCTATTTATCGCACAGTACGCAAATGCAAGCGCGATGATTGACGTTTGACATAAGTGTGGCCACGACATTTCACAACGGCATTCACATTGACGTTTGACGTTAGCCGATAACTCAAGTGTATTCACGTTGACCGTCCAAGTGTAGCCACTCACATAATTGCGTTAATAAGACTACTGAACAAATTAAAAGTAAAAAATTCAATACACTGAGAAAAAAAATCTGACTTTCCTTCTGAGTCTTTACCTTCCAAGACCGTTTCCTTCCTTATTTTGTACTAGTTTTCCTTCCGAATCACAATTCCTTCCCTTTTGACTCAGAAGGATAACTGTATTTCGGAAGGTCTTTTTTCTCCGTGCAGACATACGTGCATTAATATCTTCGAAGGCACGAGTTTTTGAGATACATAAAAAAAAAAAAATTTTTTTTTTGAAAAATTAAATAAAAATTATACATTTCCCTTGACGTTGACCTTAGTGTGGCCCCAGCATTAGTGGATGTTATAAGCCGATGTAGATTTCGAATTACTTCCTAAATAAATTTTGAGAACGCAGTACGTTATTGACATTTTTGTGTACTGACACTGAGTTCTGTTACTGTATATCGTTTCTCTTTTTTTTTAATATAATTTGTTCCAAGAGTGTTGTTGTTGCAAATAAACATATATTCTTTCTTCTTTCTTTCTTTCTTTGTTGTGTTTGAATATTGCCACTTTTCAAGACGCCGCGCCGTATTTCTTCTGTATTTGCATCTACATACATTTTCCGGGATCATTTTATAATGGCGTTATTTACATAATGTACACGGTGTATTTGTCACTGTCACTGTCAACGTGTTGTGGTGATCCGATGATAGACGTAGTCTAGGAGCTGATGTTACTGTTATTACTAGAGACTGGGTTAATAGGTCTACCAAGCATGCATTACAGTTTATGGCAATAAAAATTCTGTCCCGAGAGTTTGAAATATCTCCATGTACAATAAACAATAAAAAGGCATGGCAGAATTTTAAGCATTTATTATAATTTTTAACTAATGTATGCGCGCTGTATAAAGGTTTTGAGAGAAATTAATCCAAGAAGATGTACACAGTGGCAAAATGCAAGGAACGGATGGAATAGATAGATATGTACCTACTCACATAAAATCCTCGAAAACAGCTGCTCACTGCAGGATTCTACCCAAGAATCAGAAGCTGACATCACTACCACTAGGCTATACTGCAATTTTTTTTTTGTTATGGCGTCACACCATGAGTGTATTTGCCACTGACAAGTATAAAACATTTCAAACTCAGAGAGTAGAATCAAATATAGATTATGATGAGATGATGGGATGAGGATAGTGTTTAAGTAAAGTAGTGGCGCTTTATTTAAACTTTACACGGACTTTTTTGGAGCAACTAGAAAAGTCACTTTCACAACTTTATTTCAATTTCCCACACTCGTACACATTAACGAACACATAATGGTTAATAATCCACCAATATTACACATTATCACTCGAAGAAACACAAGTTTTGGAAATAAAAACGTTGACAATTCGATTGCCGCCAAAAAAGTCAATATTATCTTTAAAATTGGTGTAACTAAATTAGGCAGTGTCTCCCTGCCTAAAGGTAATGTGACAAATGTGTGCTTGTTTAGTGACAGCGCGTTATTATAATAAGGGTAGTGTCACATAGGCCCTCGTAGTTACTGATGTGTCACACCTTTATTATGGAGAATCATTTTTGCGAGGTTTTTTTTTGTGTTAACATTGCTGGTAACAATTGTGTTTCTGATACCCGGGCCACAATAAGGTCAACGTCAAGGGAAATGTCAACGCCTATCTTCGCGATAAATATTGCGTTAATTATTAACGCTATTATGTGAGTGGTCAACGTGAATGCGCTTGAACGGTCAACGTGAATGCACTTGAGTTATCGGCTAACGTCAAACGCCAATGTGAATGCCGTTGTCCAATGTCGTAGCCACACTTATGTCAAACGTCAATCATCGCGCTATTGAACGGCATTTGCCGTTTGTTTGGCACTAGTATAAACAATAAAAGCTTTGATAAACATTACTGATTACGCACTTTTTAACCGACTTCAAAAAAGAGGTTTCTCAATTCAACCGTATATTTTTTTCATGTGTGTGGTCGCGGAAAACTTCGTCGTTTATGAACCGACTTTGATGACTATTTTAAATTAACTGAAAACACAATCGTCGAATTAAAATCCTAATGACTAGATTTGTGTAAGCAGTCAAAACGGTATTTATTGGCATACACGAAGAAAAAAGACCTTCCGAAATACATTCCTTAATATATTCCTTCTGAGTCAAAGGGGAAGGACTTGTGATTCAGAAGGATAACTAATACAAAATAAGGAAGGAATTGGTCTTGGAAGGTAAGCTCAGAAGGAAAGTCAGATTATTATTTTTCTCAATATATTTATCTTTTTTCATGCACTTAGAATGGGTTTTCTGGAACAATTGTACGTGAAAATTTTATTTCTGTTTCAAAAACTCTGTACTACAATTAAAACGAGCGACGAATGACGATCGAAATGGGAAGGCGGAATAACGAGTCAGTCATTACTCGTTTGGCGTTGCAAGTTCCTAGCAGCAGAGTGAATTCTACTCGAGTTTATTTATTTAAGTAACTAAATGACGAGCGACGTTGACCGAATGGTAACGCGTGCGCTCTGCAAGGCGCAAACACCGAGTTCGAATCCTCTCGGCCCTGCACCTATGACTCAATAAGTTAAGTGTGGATTAACCATCGCTCAAAACAAAACAAAATCTCATCATCATCTTTAATATTTTATACATCATTGAATACTTGACACTGGCCAGATATACAAAACCAGGTACACCCCCCGGGTATCCCTTATTACTTATTACAAATGCGGAAGTAAGTCTGTATGTCTGTCTGTTACTCTTTCACGCCTAAACTACTGAACCGATTTAAATGAAACTTGGTACGGAGATAGTTTGAATCCTGAGGAAGGACATAGATACTTTTTATCTCGATAAACTGTAGGCCACGCGGGTGAAACCGCGGGGAACAGCTAGTAAATAATAAACATTCATCCAGAGCTTTTCATTCAGAACAAACGCACAACAAGAAAAAGAGTACAGCAAAACTCAACCGTCCCTATATCTCACTGACCATTGTAAAGGCATGGCTCTATAAATTTCAATAGAGTTTTGTTCGGAGCGTTTCGGAAATTCAATAGGTAGTTACTTGTTACTCCAACTGACGTTTTAAAACTGTTTGGCAGACAAAGAAAGGTTCACTGGGAATCAAAAGATGGTACACCACTTGGAAATATAAAATTCAAGACTGAAAAAACATTTTTGGGATCGCTCTAAGCATAAAATAAATGTAAAACCATTCAGGGTTGACTAAGGGTCTACAAGGCGACGACACCGAGTTCGAATCCTCTCAGCCACACCGTTATGACTTAATAAGTTATTACTCTTTCACGCAAAAACTACTAAACGGATCTAAATGAAATTTGGAATGGAGATAGCTAATACCCAGGATTAACACATAGGCTACTTTTTATCCCGGAAAAAGGTTCCTGCGGGACAACGGGAAAACGCGGGTGAAACCGCGGCGCGCAACTAGTAACTCTCAAAGTCATAGGTGCGGTGCCGAGAGGATTCGAACTCGGTATCGGTGCCGTGTAAGCCGTGTTACCGTGCGGCCATCATCGCTTATTTTTTCGGCTCTCTTTTATAGATTCCTGACAATCAAGGTAAAAAACAAATTTGGAAGCGCCTCGCCTACACTTCGCTCTTTCGCTTCGCTCCGTGTTTGGGAATACCTTTAAGCTTCTGTTTCACTATAACGAAAACTCCGGCTTTTATTTCTTCGCTTTTTTGTTCGCATTGTCTATGGGCCAGTTTAAAATGTTCACGTAAACTTTCTGTAAATAATTTCCTGTGCAAACGTTTATTTTTAAAATGGGAAGTGATTTTAGCTGTTTTTTATTTAACGTGGCACTTTTAACGCAAACGTTAAAATACTTACTGAGAGGACAAATCTATTTTTTTAGTGAACTTGCTCCAATTCATTCAATTAGTTATGAGAATAAAATTGGCAATGTGATCGCGCCAAAAACATTACCTGCCGGGCGTTTCTTGCTTGTTCTTTTGCCGACGTTTTAAAGTGATCACAATGTATCCTAATGATTGATTTTTTGATATAGTAAGACTAGCTGCACCCCCCGGTTTCACTCGCGTAAACAAACTTTGTCGCGATAAAAATAGATTAGGAGAGGGCCACCCTTATAACCTAGGGGTATAAAAAAAAGAGCCTACGACCTATTCTCAGACCTACCAAATATACACAAAAAACATAAAAATCGGTCAAAACCGTTTCAAGGAAGTTCGATAACAAATGCGAGATTTTTAAATATTAGTAAAGTATCTATATATATTTAGTATTTAGTATATACACAGTATATAAAGAACAGTAGTTTAGCTAAGGCCGCTCGACGAGTTAATTGCCTACTCTTGCGGTGACGCATAGGCGGCGCGTTCCGTACTGAGTGCATGGCCGCGGCCCCGGCCGCCTCCTTTCGTTTATGTGATTGTGTGCGTGAAAAGTGCGTGCGTACACGGTGCCGCTACTCACGCACACATTCAAACCGGCGACGGCCGATTTATATGAAGCTGAACTACTACTCCTTTACTATGGTATATAGTTATCTACTAAATAAAAATAAGTCGGGTTTTCCTTCCTGACGCTATAACTTCAGAACGCACGAACCGATTTCCACGGTTTTGCATTCGTTGGAAAGGTCTCGGGCTCCGTGAGGTTTATAGCAAAGAAAATTCAGGAAAAATTACAACAGAAAGGCGGGAAAATCTTTTTTCACATACAGCGCCATCTCTGATACATAGCATGTACTACACCGTTTTCTTCAACAAATGATTGTTTGCAATTACAGATACAAGGACAAATTTATCATTTGTATGGTTCAAAAAAAAAATTCTTCTTCTTTTAATCACCAAACGAAATGTTACATAAAACGAAGCCATCTGGTGGCGAAACGGGGTTCGCCGGGTTTGCTAGTATTATATAAGAATTAAAGTCCTGGCGGACTGCTATCAACGCACAGCCTAAACCGCTGGTCGTAGAAACTTGAAATTTGGTGGGTATGTTTGTCTTGATGCATAGGGGTTTATCTACTAAGAAAGGTTTTTTTGAAATTCTACCCCTAAGGGCTAGCGCTTACATACAACTGTTGCATCGACTAAACTGTTTCGTCGAGTTGTGTACTTTTCGTGATTTCTACTCAACTGAACAGTTTAGTTGATGGAAGTGCGTATACAGTCGATTTTATATCTTCTCAAATCGACCAGTCTTTATTCAGCAACGCTCGAGTCAAGGTGTTTACAAACCATGTCAATTAACAACAAAGTTTTAGTTTGTGCTTTGCTTTATAGAAATTTTAAGAGAGATAAAAAAAGAAGATACTGTGTACATCCTGTACTTAGTGATAGATTATCTAGTGGAATATTTCATACGTTACATTCTAAGCTGAAACTGACTGTTTAGTCGATGGTCTGCGCACATCAATACAATGCAATACAAATTGAGCGCGTGATCGATAGTTGTCCAACTTTTAAATCAAAAGCAAATCGATATAGCTTTTTGACTTTTTTGTCGAACAACTATCGAGTTGACTGTATGTGCGCTTTAATATATTCTTTTAAACATATGATACACAACAAAATAGTTGTTCAACTAAAAGTTGTATGTAAGCGCTAGCCCTAAGGGAAAATGGGAAACTGTAGCCCACGAGGTGAAACCGAATGGAACAGCTACCATTATAAACATTTACCTCCATAGTTACGTAACAAATAATTAAAAATACAGAACGAGCATTCCCGCTTTGTATGTTAGCAATATGCTGCTTTGTAGTGTACAAACAAACAGCCAGTGCGACTAAATGTTACAAAATCGCTCTAGTAGAAAAAAACAAATCAAAATACAAAAGTAATTCAATCGGAGAACGGCCTGGCCTATTTTTAATTGATTTAAAAAAGAGGGCATATATGTCAGGTTTGAATCCTTAATGAGCTTCCTTATTGAGATGTATTGTATACTAGCTGCGACCGCGGTTTTACCCGCGTCTTCTCGTTATCCCGTAGGAACTCTTTCCGGGATAAAGTCTCCTGGATCTAAGCTTGTTACTCTCAGTTCAGCTTGGGATATCTCTCAGGATGAGGTTTTTTTTTTTTTTTTATGTAATAGATTAGCAAACAAGCTGACGGCCCGCCTGATGGAAAGCGGTCACCGTCGCCTATGGACATCTGCAACACCAGGGGAGTTGCCGACCTTTAAGAACTCTTTTTACACCCATCTTGAAGGATTGCAATCTGTAGCACAGCGGAAACACTTGTGGGGGAAGCTCATTCCACATTTTGCAAGTATGCGGGAGAAAGGAGCGCATAAATCGCGAGGTGTGGGATTTCCAAGACTCGATAATGTGTGGATGAGCTTTGTTCCGATGACGAGATGATCGGTGGTAGAACCGTGATACTGAAACCACTCTAATAAAAACAAAATTCTACGCATAAAAATTCACAAATTCAGCATCTAACTACATTGAAATAAAGTCTAAATTAGCCCCCAATCTGACAACCCAGTAACCTAATTCCCGCATAAAGGTTTATGCGCTATACGGTAACATTGCACAACACCGTTTGTAATTAGCGAGCGAATCCCGGGGCGATGTATAGTTTATAAATATGAAATTGTTAGTGCAGTCTCTGTTTTGTATTAAACCACAACAATATCGCGTTCATACTGAACAAGTCGATTATCCTACTTTCTATCATATCCTATCCTTCATATCCTACTAATATTATAAATGAGATAGTCTGTGTGTGTGCGTGCATGTGTGTGAATGTTTGTTACCACGTATCACGGTAACTACTACCGGAATAACACACTGCCCTGCCGTCATACAGTTATAAACTAGTTCGGAGGGTAGCTGTGGATTGTCTTTGACGAGTGTGACAAACATCACAATATAATAATATATCCTTTGGATTTGCCAATTCAATTCAACGAACATAGGAACTATCGAAGAATTTGTAAAAAATATTAGTGTATTAAAGATTTGGTACAAAAATAATATTTTAATCGATATTACACCAGTTTTTAATTAGGCGGCAGCGCTTTACGCTAAATACTTTTAATTTTCTTCGTTAAATTTAGACAGTAATTTGTCAAGTATTTATGTAATAACGTCATTATTGTTTATTTAAAAATATATTTGACAGTAAAGTAATAAAATAAAAACAAATAAACCTGAAAAAAAAACAAATAAACATAATTATGCACTTATGCACTTTTTATCTCGAAAAAGGTTCCTGCGGGAAAACGAAAAGACGCGGGTGAAACCGCGGGGTATTTATAGGTACTAGGCGTGATTCCGGGTCACGATCAAATTATCAGAAGTGTCCCTCAAATAAAGATTATTTATATAACATCAGTGTCAGGATGTAGGCGTGGAATTATCAGACGAGGAGAAGAAAAAAACCCTTCTCTCGTATGTTTTTTTTATATTTGTAAAATAAAATAAAAAAGGAAACTAAATTGTTTTATAAGGTAGCGTTTGACCACAAGGCACCTGTTGCTCCAATTCAATCAATTAGTAATAAGAATAAAATTGTCAATGTGATCACGCCAAAAAAATTACCTGCCGGGCGTTTCTTGCCTGTTCTTTTGCCGGCGTAAGGAGGTTGGAACAGGCGTAGCTAGTTTTAAGTTGACGTTTTAAAGTGATCACAATGTATCCTATTAAATAAAAAAGTTTTGAGTTTGAGTTTTTGTTGTTAAGTGACGATGTGGTCGAAGGTAGTGTCACGCTACACACGCTGGATTGGGAACTGGCTCTCAAGTGGGGCTGCCGGAACACACCGATAGGTGCTTGGCACTAGAAAATGCACTACCACCACACCATGCTATACTCTCATCACAATGTTTTCCTTCCACGAAACCTCAAGCTCATTGCAAAATTCGAACCTACGATCTACGGATCGCAAGCCGACGTTACTACCGCTGAGGCATCATAGTTTTATGCTCTCTCAGCACGCATGGGCTATTCCAAAAGCTTTTATTATCTCTCATCTCTTCATTTCAGCCCCGGGAGAGCAATAATCGCCCCAGCTTCCCAGTTTGCATTGTGGAATGTAAAAAATGAACTAGACTTAAAGAATCCTCGATTTCTATCAAAGAAGAAGATAATTTCTCATTGAATCCCTAAATACTGTTCTTATTAGGATCTAATTTCGAATGACAAAGGCGACAAGTATCCTGTGTTATCGGATTATCACGTAGGGATGGGAATGTGATCTTGGTCTTGTAAAATATTAGTCTTGTTTTTTTCAACGAAATTGTCTTTAGTTTATTTTTCCATTACCTGTAAGTTACATACCTTGTTTTATTAAGATAAAATAACTCATGAAGAACAAAAAGTGGTTGAGGCGTATATATTTTTTTATTTGTGACCATTCATATATTTTTATATAATCTTATTTCTATGATTTTTTTATGTACCAAATGATAAATTAATGTGCTATAAATAACCAATATTACCAAAACATTTTTTGATTTATTTATTTACCAATATTTTGGTTACTTATAGAAAAAATAATATATACGTACGTAGGTACAGTTATATTCTTATCCTGCCATAGGTTAGATTTTTAGTTGAAGCAATGGATCCCGATAAACCATAGTGAGGAATCTGTCGCCAAGCACCTATCAGTGTGAATACACACAATGCGTGTGTGGAATCGGCAGCTTCATTTCTGAGACCGTTAAAATAGTCCACTACACGTACCGTCTGAGACTGGAGTATATGTAGAGAAAAGCAGAGGCACCACGAGAAGGACTGGCAAGACAGACTGAAACGGCGTCTCTTATTATCCAAGACCAAGACTCACTTTGGTTCGTTGCACCATCTCAATTTTTAATCACTTTTTTCCCCACTTTCTCTTTAATTTTTACCCCATCCCTATCCATCTCTATCTCGACTGGATCGGCAGTCGATCCATCAATGTTTCTTATGCGACACTGAGCCCGGGCAATTTAAACTTTTTCCCCCACATTTTTAGGGGCCCATAGGGTCCTATAGGTTGTCGCGTTCGTGAACTTTTGGCATCCGGGCCTCTCACGCCTTACCCAAATGGAATTCAAGAGTTGATGGGTGAAAAGGAGGGATTATAGGCTGAATGTTAAATTCAAACACGGATCAAGACTATAGACAATATTTTCATTTGTAGCCAAAAACAATACATCAATACATCACTTACGCCATCAGAAATGCGATTCTAATTCACTCGGAAACTCTTCCGACCACGGATTCGGAAAAGTTCCTGCGAGAATGAATTTTTTAGATTCCATTCATTAATCTGAAATAGAAAAAATATATATAATTAGATTTAGAAAGGTTCTCGAGTGGCGACCACGAACCGGAAGACGTTCTGTGGGTAGGCCCCCACTAGATGGACCAACAACAACATTGTACGAGTCGCAGGGAGCCGATGGATGCAAATGGCTAATAGCCGTTCATGGTTGCGTTCAAAGGGGGACGCCTATGTTCAGCAGTGGACTTCTTCCGGTTGATGATGAATCTGAATTCGAAACTGACATTTAATTTGACAAACCAGCTGTTCAATCACGGAAAAGTTTCCGACACCTATTTGCTCTCGGAAAACGTTTCCGTGAAGCGAAAGTGACGTTGAATCCGACACGGAATCTTTCCGAGTGAATTAAAATCGCACTGCTGATCATCTTTTTCCTACAGTTTTTTAACCCCCGAAGCAAAATGAGGGGAGTTATAAGTTTGACGTCGATGTCTGTGTGTGTGTGTATCTGTCTCTGGCATCGTAGCTTTCAAACGGATGGACCGATTTCGATGCGGTCTTTTTCATTTGAAAGCCACTTTCCTTGCGCTTGTTCTTAGTTATGTTTGATGAAAATCGGTTCAAGAAGTCAGAGGGTTTTGTAAATTTAATTTAAATGTACAATTATTGTTACTTAAGGCTGAGCTAGCTACCTCAAGTTAAGAGTCGCGAAGCCCCTATTGCTGTATTCCAATCGTTCCACTTGAAAACCAGTTCCCAATGCAGGTGTAGCGTGGCGCCACCTTCGACCACATCGTCACTTAACATCAGTTGAGTTCTGGTCAAACGCTACCCTGGATGGATTGTTGTTACTCTTTCACGCCAAAACAACTGAACGGATCTGAATATAATTTGGAATGGAGATGGATTAACACATAGGCTACTTTTTATCCCGGAAAAGGGTTCCTGCGGGATAACGGGAAGACGCAGGTGAAACCGCGGGGCGCAACTAGTAACAAAATTAAAAACATCATGAATCATGATCTTTAATTATAATAATAAAGGATACTGATTAATATTCAATATAATTAGCACAGAAAGCATCTGACCTAGCTCTGATAATCAACTTTCAAACTACCCTCATTTTTTCAAGACTCAAACTTATTCAATGTTCAGCGAATATTTCTTTTCACAAGATCGGCTAGGCATCTTCCAAGATAATAAATATACAAAAAAGTTGAGTCAGCAACTCATCCAGAATGACTAATACATTAATTAATCTTGAAATTAATTAATTTAGTAGACATCCTAGTCTATCTAATTGATTTATTATTGAAACTAAGTTTGATAGAGGCATTCGTGTGTATGTACGTTCATATCTAATCTAATAAATACCTTAAAAACCACCTTTAAAAATCTTGCGTCACAGTATTTTTTATAGAACTCCTCACACCGATTTAATTTTTTTTTATTTTTATGATCGAAAACGTATGGACCGATTTTGATTTAGTGATTTTTATTTGAAATGTGGCTTGAACAAGAGTGTTTTTTTACTGCTTACAGGGTAGCGTTTGACCACAAGTCATCTGATGTTAAGTGACGACGTGGTCAGAGGCGTCACGCTACGCCTGGATTGGGAACTGGCTTTCAAGTGACTGCCGGAACACACCGATAGGTGCGACAGATTCTTAACTTCTTAACTTAAATCTTAGCTATATATAATTGTCGTTTTTGTTTCAATTTTGATTTTGGTTAGTTAATGAATACTTTTACAATATCAGTAAACTCGAAAATGTATCTTATACAGCTTAAATTGTTAAAGTTCGCTGAAACAGTATTAGTTGAGAAAAAGTTCCCTGTTATAAATATCATAGTGCCTAGGGTGGGTCCCGTAGCGCGCATTTTTCACTAAGAGAATGTAAAATTGCTTAAGCATAGCCGAGGCTGCATGTACACCGAAGCGTTGCCGCGTTTCTAGGAAAACGCCTACGTACTCGGCCACAAACCACGTCAATATTATATTTGCTACCATTGTGTTGTAGGCGTTCCTTTTTTAGTCATAATACTTTAAGGTAGTCAATTATATTACACTTCGTTTTCTTCAATCAATAGTTGAACATTCCAAAATTTGTACATCAAAACATTTAAAACTATAATATCAAGACGATTTCGAGTTTATTTTGAGTGTAAACTTACAACAAGTTCACTACGAAACACATGTGTTAAATATTAGAACGCATTCTTTTGTTTATCTGTGTTTTGACAAATAGAGACGCATATACATTTTAATAGAAATCAATAAAAAACTACCAAGACAGTATTTTTTTTTTCTTTTCTGCCTTGTGTAGTTTTTAATTATATTATGTAATTGAACCAAAAAAAAAACGACCTTTTTTTCTTCGATACTATAGTAATCGTCGTCAATGCGATGCTGTTTTAATTTACGCGATGTTGGATCCGTGTAGCGTATTATCTGATAACTTAGATAAATAGCCAAAATATAATGTTGATGTGATTTTGTTGCGATAAAATTATTAAACATTTGAGATATAGAAACTAGATTTATTTCTAAATGAATTAAAAAGTGGATTGGGAATGTGACTTTAGCGGTATCGGTAGCAAGAGAGATAGAGAGGAGGGGAAAAATGACAGCTGAGTGACAATGCTGACAATATTTTGACAGGCGCTTTTTGCGTCCTACATTTCAACAAAAAATGATCACCACGGTGTAAACGCAGCCTCTGCCAGAATGTATAAAGTTGTCCGCAAGTTATTGTCTCGGCGTCTTGTCACAGGATATATTAGCGGATATGGCGAGCGCTGAGGCAAACCTTTATGAAAATATATTATAACAAGAAGGAAATTAAAATAAAATTGGTAAAGAAAGTTAATGAAAATAGTTTGAAGGGGCTCAAGCCAATCTAGGAGTAACAAAAGCGTAAAAAATAACAGCGAATAATATATATTTTTTTAATATGGTATTCTGTCGCCAAGCACCTATCAGTGTATTCCGGCAGCCTGAATTGAGAGCCAGTTCCCAGTCCAGGTGTAGCGTGGCACCATCTTTGACCGCAGCGTCACTTAACATCAGATGACTTGTGGTCAAAAGCTGTGTAAGAAATAAAAAAAAACCGGCCAAGTGCGAGTTGGACGCACGCACGGAGGTTTCCGTACCATCTATAAAAACGGCAAAAAGCCACGTTTGTTGTATGGGAGCTCCATAAATATTTATTTTACTCTTTTTTTGTTATTTGCTGTTATAGCGGGAACAGAAATACCTACATCATCTGTGTAAATTTCAACCGTCTAACTATCACGGTTCACCAGATGGCAAAACGGCAAAAGAATCACGTTTTTTGTATGGGAGCCCCCTTTAATATTTATTTTATTCTGTTTTTTTAGTATTTGTTGTTATAGCGGTAACAGATAGAATTTTCATCATATAGGAAAATTTTAACTGTCTATCGCGGTTTATGAGATACAGCCTGGTGACAGACGGACGGACGGGCAGCGAATAGGGTCCCGTTTTGCCCTTTGGGTACGGAGCCCTAAAAAAATATCGAATTAGAATAATATTTTATTATTATTGTTTATTTTTATATCATACTATTTTAATTTTTTATTTGACTTGTAAATGAATGTTTATGCAATAAATGAATATGAATATGTATCACCGATATTATCGCCAAAAATATTTAGTCACATCTCTCAGTGCTGGAACAGAAGTGTCGTTTATGAGGCATAAGAAAATACGCCCTCACGTAATATATTAAGCTTTAGGGTTGCCATAAACTTGGTAGTATTTTTTATCGGGTCTTTATTCTAAGGTTACATACGTTGCAATCTTGTACTTTGCGTTTTTACGGCGCGGAAAAAGAAAATGAAACTTATGATTATATGGACGAGGAATGCTGAAGTTTTGTATTTCAGCAATGTAACAGAAATACATTATGGTCGCCGAACGGTAACGCGTGCGCCTTACATGGAACCGATACGAGTTCGAATCCTCTCGGCCCCGCACCTATGACTTTATTAAGTTACTATAGTAACTATAGTTGCGCCCCGCGGTTTCACCCGCGTCTCCCCGTTATCCCGCAGGTACCTTTTTCCGGGATAAAAAGTAGCCTATGTGTTAATTCAGGGTATAAGCTATCTCCTTTCCAAATTTCATTCAGATCCGTTCAGTAGTTTTTGCGTGAAAGAGTAACAAACATCCATCCATCCATCCATACATACTCACAAACTTTCACGTTTATAATATTAGTAGGATGTGTGGAGATAATGCAACGACTGGCGACATTTTAAGAGGCGCAGAAAGCTGATGGATGCAAATGGCTAATATCCGTTCAAAGGGGCAGTGGACTTCTGGCTGATGATCTTGAATGAGGTCTTGAAAATTCCTGGTAAGTTAACAGAAACATATTTTGGTATTGTTTATGGCCTTCCATCGTTTAGTTCAATAACTTTCTTTTGATAACCCTAACTTTATGATCGCTACAATACACTACAAGTGCCCTTTAAGCTTCCACGAAAACTAGTCAGAGAGCTATCGGTCATTTTTACTTACTTTGTTACTTACTGAGCCATCATCGCTTCAAAATTATCCTTACTCAATATAATAATTTCGAAACTAACTCTGTTTGTCTGTCTTTCACGCCTAAACTACTGAACTGATTTAAATGAAATTTGGCACGGAGATAGTTTGAACCCTGAGAGAGAACATAGAAAACTTTTTATTACGATATACTGTAGCCCTCGCGGGTGAAACCACAGGGAACAGCTAGTTGGAGATTTTTTTTATCTTACTATTTGCAGGGTAGCGTTTGACCACACATCACCTGTTATTAAGTGGCGATGTGGTCTGTGATGGTGCCACGCTACACCTGGACTGGGAACTGACTCTCAAGTGGGGCTCACGGTATAGGTGCTAAAAAAAATAATTAAATAAATAAATGCGATAAATGCGATTTTTCGCGTGCTAGTTTTGCTTTTACCATACCTTAGTCAAAACGACCGCGCTCTCCTCGACTAGTCTACAAAGAGAGCACTACTAAATTGAATTTTGACGTTCGAGCATTCTGCTGCTAAAAGCTCAGTTCACACTTAACTGCACTTCCCTTCCTTTAATGTGGCGCAGAGCTTTCAGAATCAGTTCTAGTTAACGAGTTTGCTAAATACAACTAACTGTCAAATGATAAAAGCCTTTTATTTAGAAGAATCTGTCGCCAAGCACCTGTCGGTGTTAAGTCAGTTCCACTTGAGAGCCAGTTTCCAATACAGGTGGTGTGGTGCTACTTTTGACTACGTCGTGACTAGAATAACGCTCAAGTGTTGATCAATGCTTGAGTACCAATGAAAGCCCGAAATTAATAATCGATCCTGATCCTTTTTTCGCGGTTTTGGATCGATATGTCAATTAATAAAACGCCCTTAAATCGGAAATTAAAAAGATGCATCGCTCTATATGAAGTTTTATAAATGTTTCCTTCGACACATACACCACTTACATACACGCACACACAGTCACACACACTCTCTCTCTCACACACACACACACACACACAAAACGCTCTTTTCGCGCATTTTTTATTACTTACCTACCCTTAATTTAGATTTTATTGTAATTTGTGTAATCCTATTTTGGCCTTAATGTATAACAAATGTTTGTCTACTTTCATAATTAAAACGCTGTTGGATTACCTAAATAAATAAAATAAAATAAAAATAAAATAATATGTCCAGCTTTACCCCTTATTAAAAAAAAATTGTTGTTTTTTTCTTATTAATCCAACACGTTTAGAACAATAGAAGTTTTGAAGAATATCGCGTGAGATTAGGGGAGGGGCGAGGGAGTTGAGGAAAATCTTACGATATCTCACCAAGGGGGGAGGGGGGTCGAAAAATTCTCAGAAATGCCTCACGTAATTAATGGACGCCCCCTTATATGTTACTTTCCCTTTTATAATAATAATATTCACTAAAATCTGGTTGTTTATTAGTCTGCGGTCACTACGTGGATGGGTGACCACTAGTGGTGTTTATAACTGAGCGCTTCCGTGCTTCAAATCAAATTGCGATTGTGTCCGTGACATCGATGTTATGATGTTTTACACAATGCAATATCGATGTTTTATCTTAAAAATCGATGATCATCGAGCATCCCTAACTACGACTAATGATTTCGCAAATGCGGTCCAGTTTTGCTTAAAAGAAATTGCAACTGCGCTTCTCTTGTTAGGTATTTCTTTTTCAATAAGAACGTTCTTATGTTCCTTTCAGCGGACTATTTATTAACAGTTTTTTTTCTTATTTTATTTGACACCCTTTACGGAGAACAATGGCGTGTTCCCAAGACATTGTGAGTGATTGTACTATATCAGAGGTTTGGGGGTACTACGGGAACTCGAACTCACTTCGTTGTGATTGAAACGAACTCGATTGTAAGGGCAAGTGAAACGACATATCGAGATAAATCGTATCGATAAAATTATCGAGTGAAAAGTCTCGATGTATCGTTATTGCTTGTGAAACAAAATGATAATTTTCTTATATGTAGTATTTAAAGTTCCGTTTCCGCATTCGCTTTACACTCTCCTTTCGCTAAAACACCTTTTACATCTGTTTCTGTTATTTTGACACTTCTGATGTATTACTATAGTAACATTATATTATACAAAACTAGAGTTGTTATAAAAAATGTATTAAAATTTAAACAAATTCGATACTCTTTAATAAACATATTGACGAAAAAAAATCAGTAATTTTTATGAAAAAACTTCGGTATATCGTTATTTTTTTTTGGGGTAGACGTGTTCTTGAGTGGAGACCGCGACTTGGCAAACGTAGTGTAGGACGCCCTGCGACTAGGTGGAGCGACGACTTGCGCCGAGTGGCTGCCAGTAGTTGGATGAGAAGAGCCGACGACCGTGCTCAGTGGCGTACCTTTGGAGAGGCCTATGTCCAGCAATGGACTGATACAGGCCATATCACTATGGATAGATAAGTGATGAAAGTGTTTTTTTATCTCTCTTTGAAATTCAATCGAGTTTCAATGGTATTCAATGTCTGTTAGTGGTCCATGTCAGCATAAAGGTCGCACTCTCTTGTTCGCAGACTTGTTTATTGACATTGCTTTTATTAAGTACAGAGTACAGTCAGCAACAGAAACATCAATGTTTTAATAACTTTTTAACAGAAATTCGATGAAAGTTTACCTCGTCGTATCGGCAGGCATCATCATCAGCCGGAAGAAGACCACTGCTAAACATAGGCCTCCCCCCTTGAACGCCACCATGAACGGCTATTAGCCATTCGCATCCATCGGCTCCCTGCGACTTACAATGTCGTCGGTCAACCTAGTTGGGGGTCTACCTACAGAACGTCTTCCGGTTCGTGGTCGCCACTCGAGAGCCTTTCTTCCCCATCGGTTATCGGTTCGTCGAGCGATGTGGCCTGCCCATTGCCACTTCAACTTGCAAATTCTGCTATGTCGGCGACCTTGGTTCTTCGGCGAATTTCCTCATTTCGGATTCTATCACGCAAAGAAACTTTAGAGTTTTGGTCCCAGCAGTGGGAACGTGAAAGGCTGATAATGACAATTTATGTAGCTCAGTGTACCAATTTATTCATTGTACCGAGATTTATTTATGGACGGTTGACAGTAATTTGACAAGGGATAAACGGAGAGTCTAGCACTGAGTTTACAAGGTTAGTAGTACCTTTAGCTAACGCTTCTTTATTATGATCCGCTACTTTTAACAAGTTTTTACTTTTAACTGATCATAATAGATTTTCCAAATGTGTGTTAGATCAGGAATGATTGGGTTTTTTTACGTTTTACAAGGAAGCGTTTCGACCACAACATAACACACCTGATTTTTTTAAGCAACTAGCTGACCCGGTGAACTTCGTATCGCCAATAAAACTCACCTTTTAAACCTTCCCTGAACTTCCACTAATATTTCAAGATCAAAATTATCCAAATCGGTCCAGCCATTCTCGAGTTTTAGCGAGACTAACGAACAGCAATTGATTTTTATTTATAAGAAAGAAGAAGAAGAAGAAGAAGATGATGTGTTCAAAGGTTGGTGTAAGATTAAAGGGGCGATCGGAGAATGTGTTATTGTTCAGCGATTTTTGTCGTTGACTGTACCTAAAAACTCAAATTAGAGTAAACCTATCTTTTACAAATAAAACATCTTCTTAGATTACTTCCATTGTTTATATTTTAGCTTGTTTACGGCCGTTCCCAATAACCGATCTATCCACGATTTGCTCTACTGCAGATAGAAATTTGACATAAGCTCCATAGAAGTAATGTCAAATTACTATCTCTAGTAGGGCAAACCGTGGATAGATAGGTTATTGGGAACGGCCGTTAGTCTTAGTTTTTAAAGTGATAATGGCTCAGTGGTAGTGACGTTAGCCTCCGATCCGCAAGTCGTGGGGTCAAATCCTAGCAAGAGCGTAGTCTTAGTAATAAGGCCTCCCCCCTTAAAAGCGCTAAACGTGACGTTTAGATCTGTCAACTGTCAATAAATTCTCCAATCACAGAAACGGATTGAATTAAAAATACCCGCTTCGCTGTGTAAACTGAGTCTTTATTAATGAACTAGCTGTTCCTCACCCGCGTGGGCTACAGCTTTATGCATGCAAAGTCTCAGCCCGATCGGTTTAAAATTGACAAAGTTTCATACAAAGTTTCATCCCCTATTTTATCCCCTTGGGGGTAGAATTAATCAAAATCTTTTCTTAGCGGATGCCTACGTCACAACATCTACCGGCATGCCAAATTTCAGCCCGATCCGTCCAGTGGTTTGAGCTGTGCGTCGATAGATCACTATGTTAGTCAGTCACCTTTGAGTTATATATAAATTTAGATACAGCAAAGTGGACCTTCTGAGCGCTGAAGCCGGCATCTGCTCGTTACACCAGTTACATGGGTCCCGTACAATTTCCTCGGTACAACTATGAACTCAAAGTAAACTAAATATAAGACAAACAACGAGAGAAACCGTCTCAGAGAGCTTGACGATGTTCCGCTGCGGAAGTTGAACTTAAGTTATAAGATAAACAAGGTCTAATGCCGGTTGTATGACTGTATACTACACAATTTCGAGACAACCCTAGATTTTCTCTTGGAGCGATGATGGTAACGCGTGCGACTTACAAGGCGCCAAACACCGAGTTCGAATCCTCTCGGCCCGCACCTATGACTTAAGAGCCTCCATAACGTCGTTGACCTTGCTTGATCAAGTGAAACTGCTCCGCGCACTCCGCGCATCCCCTCACCAAAATTACGCGATCTGCGGCCAACGCGCCCGAAGCGACGCTCTCGCCATGCGGCGCGGCGCGGTACCTCTACTAATCGAGCCCGCCGTATCTACATATATACACAGTAGCAACATCCTACTATAATATTATAAATGCGAAAGTTTGTGTGTGTGTGAATGTTTGTTACCACGTAACTACTGAACCGAATTTGACTGATGAAATTTAGAATGTAGACAGTTTAGGTATTGGACTAACACATAAGCTAATCTAATTTTGAAAAGTCAACTCTGAAAGGGGTTAAATAAGGTAGATAAGTTTGTATGAAAAATGTCATTCCTTGGTTCGATTGACTCAAAAATAGGTACAAATAAACCTTAAAGTAAATCATTGAAAACGCATTTTTTATTTTTTGATATGTATTACTTCTACGGGGTGTGCCATAGAGTTTTAAAGTTTGTATGGCTTTTTTTTATTCCTTATGTGGATTTTCTTAAAAGTAGGTACAAATAAACTATAAAGTAAATAATTAAATACGTATTTTTTATATTTAAGAAAACCCCTAGAGGTTGTGCAATGGCGTTCTAAAGTTTGTACAACACATCAATTCCCACGCGGGCGAAGCCGCGGGGCACGGCTAGTAGTCGCTGCCGCGCCATTTGAATGTGCGCGTGAGTGAGTAGCGAGCGCCGTGTACGCAGGGACCGGCCTGGGACTCAGTAGGGCTGTGCCACGCGTTTGATCGCGCGCATTTATGTACTACACTGCTCGCTCGCTCGGATTTGCTGCTCTCACTGACTATTTCATTTGTATAGTTTATAATAAATCGTATTTATTAATTTATAATTATTAAAATGTCTTTAATATGCAACCCATTTATGAATTGGTAAAACATTTTAATAAATTACATGATTAAACACCTTGCGCTGTCATAATACACAGATAATATAATCTATAAAAAAAGGCATGTTAGTTACAACACTTAGGTATAAGTCGATAACGGCTGGACCGATTTTTATAATCTTTGATTTTTTGCATTTGTCTTCGTCCGGAATAAGATAAAATATGATACTCATAAATAATAAAATTAATCATTCATTTGTTGTAAATGGTATACCAAAATGCAACTGACATGGTGTAACAAAACACAACTGACAGCTAAACGTAATGTTGTCTATGGTTGATATTGAAGTTGTGAATTGAAGATGTTTTTGTTTTATGCGAGTTTATTTATTACTAACGTTAATTAATTTTAAAATCCTAAATCTGCTCATTTATTGCCTCTTATGCGGAAAGAAGTTCGCCGGGTCAGCTAGTATTTAACTAAAAATAAAAGTGACAACCCTATGCATCACCGCAAGAGTAGGCAATTAACTCGCCGCGGCACTATGCACCTACCACTCATAGCCTATAGGTAGTTCATCGTACGATTTTGAGCTACAAAAATATGCGGAGAAAAGTGGCACAGGTCCGTTCAGCACGGCGGCTCGTCCCGCACTGACTTTATGGGCGAATGAGGGGTGTACGTGCCGATTTGCGAGTATGAAATACGTAAAAAATTCGCAAAAAATAATTAAAGCAGTATTTTCAAAAAATGGCCTGAAGATGTCCTGGGTATTATATTTTTTTATAAGCTGATGGTATTAACAAGTCTTTGTTACATATATAGTTTAGGAGTAAAGTAGTATTAAACTTTTAGGAAATGGGGACTTTGCACATTTGTTTTCAATATATAAATACATTTTTTGCATTTTTCGGCCTGAAGGTGTCCTGCTATATATCAAGTAGATCAACATATATTTTTATTAGATTTTTTTTAGACCAGAATTACACAGAAAGATAGCTTTAAATAACCCCATTTTTGGAAACTTGCGCCTTAATAAGTGATGTGCGGATTTGCCATCGCTCAAAACGGTGAAGGAAAACATCTTGAAGAAACCGGCATGTCCAAGAACTGCAACATTCAAGGGCATGCGACATCTACCAACCCGCACTGGGTGAGCGTGGTAGATTACGGCCCGTACTCTCTCTATGAGAGAAGGCCAGAGTCCCAGCTGTGGGAACGGGAAGGCTGATGATGATATCGATCCAAAACCGCCGATAACGGATCGGATCGATTATTAATTTCAAGCATAAATATTAACCTATCTTTCAAATTTCACAGTACCCCAAGCCCGGTTTACGCGTCCATCGTTTCGCCATTTCTCGCAGTGTTAAGTTCACCTTTTTTATTCTCAACTCGGTCCCATTTTTACTCTGATATTTTTTATTTATTTTCCCACTTTAATAAGATCTGAAAAACCTTGGTAATTTCTGGGAGAAGCTACAGTAATTTAACTTCTGATGGGAGTTTTGTTCTTGTGAGTGGTTTTTGTATGTTATTTCTTTACACTTGTTTACCCTTCATCACTGCCATTATCAGTCTATTGCGTTCCCACTGCTGGGACAAGCTGATTTAACAAGCTTTGTCTCAGAGAGAGAATGGGCCATAATCTATGTGGGCCCAGTGCGTGTTGGCGGATAGGCTTGCCCTGTTGTCGGAGTTTACATACCACTCGAATGCTATGTTATTTATAGATAGATCTAGAGAAAAATGGTCGATTAAAACAAAGGGGCATTTTACACATTTTTTAATGAGTATATAAATACATATTTTAGGCTTTTTCTTCTATTTCTTTTTCTATAAGTCTATCATGTAGACATATTTATTTACATCATATTTAATTTTCTAGCATTACAATCTTTTCTTTACACAGCATAAATTGAAGTCGCTTCCGCTGTCTGTGAGCTTAGATCTATTAAACTAGTCAACGGGTTTTAATGCAGTTTTAAGCAATAGATAGAGTGATTCAAGAGGAAGGTTTATATGTGTAATACATACATATCACAGTACAGAAGAGCCGAAAATTTCAAATATTAGTAAAATACTGCCCCATATATGAGTATCTTCATTGCACCCGTGCAAAGCGGGTTGATAGTTAGTTACAAATAAAAAAATGTGTTATAAATTGTTGTACTTAATTAACCCAAATTTTCAGCTTAACCTCACCGCGTCGTCCTTTCAAAAAGCCTTTGTCGTCCATTCTTTTCACGATTTATTTAATTAAGTACATCTCACTTAAAAGTCGCTACTAGATCCAGTTTCCCAAAAGCAATTCTTTACCCAGCTCTCCAAAAACAATTCAACGAAAAAACCGCAACTGAAATCATCAATTACACCGAGCTTAGATTTCAGGAACAAAAGCGAAATGCAGCTGCCACAGTACAGATTTGTGTAGTAGGATAACTTCGATCAACGAACTTGTGTTTTACCAGAAACACTCACCAGGACTCAAGTCATTTGGTACAGTCAATGACAAAAGTAACTGATCATACTGGATTTTCCAAATGCGTATTAGATCAGAAATGTTTGTTTTTTCCTTACAACTTACAAGGTAGCGTTTAAACACAACAAAACACACATTATGTTGTTAGGTGATGATTTATTCGAACGTTGGTGTTTAAGATGATAAAGAGAATCAGAAAAAATATTTTTGTTCAGCTACTTTTGTCGTTGACTGTACTACACTTCTATCTTGCATTGTTACGATGTTGATAATATATCTTTCTATAATATTTTAGTTTTTACACATAATGTTACATAATATACATTAATTTATCAAATAATCACGGCACGACTAGTCCACCGATTTAAAATTGCTTAGCGAGCTACGGAAAGACTTGGGGTTTCTCTGAGGGATCGAATCTGGAATGAGGAGACCCGAACTAAAGTCACCGACATAGCTCACAGAACTAGCAAGCTGAAGTGGTAGAGGGCTGGTCATATAAGCCACAAAACCGACAACCGTTCTTGAGTGGAGACCGCGACTTGACAAACGTAGTGTAGGACGCCCTGCGACTAGGTGGAGCGGCGACTTGCGCCGAGTGGCTGCCAGTAGTTGGATGAGAAGAGCCGAAGACCGGGCTCAGTGGCGTACCTTGGGAGAGGCCTATGTTCAGCAGTGGACTGATACAGGCTGATGATGATGATGATGTATAAAATAATTCGTTAATGAGAATTTATGAGCATGGTCAAACAGCTGACTGCGAAGCAGATTTGATTCTTGCTCCTGAAAAAATATTGGGGATTGAAACATAAATTTCTAGTAATATCTGTTCCGTGTGGATCCCCGACCCACGCATTTCATCGCCTTGAGGCCTACATACAGGGAATCCTTCAAAACTATGTATGTGTTTGTGTGGGCATTATCATTTTCACACACAACGCTCATCACATCTTGTAATTTAGTATAAATCATAGTTTTTTTTTATTACTTACCTACCTTAGTATAGATTTTATTGTAAATTGTGTAATCCTATTTTGGCCTTATTGTATTACAAATGTTTGTCTATTTTATAATTGGAACGCTGTTGGATTACTAAATAATAAAAACTACAAGGTAGCAAACGCAACTCAGTTTCATGTAGAACACAAATGTGCGAAGTTCCCCTACTGCTCTTCGCTGTTACTGTGCCATTATTTCGCATCTACCCGCACTGGGAATTATAAATAACAGTTGGATTATCTTATCTGCACCGGTGTTTGAATAGCCCATGTCTAGGGAGCGATTGTGCTATAATTTCATAGCGGAACTCGGGAATTACCGCTTTAAGCCTATTATTGGCAGTAATTTGTAAAAAAAAAAACGGGAATGACGACCGATGTGGCGCAATGGGCAAAGCGCGAGGTCGCGGGTTCGATTCCCGCTACAGGACAAATATTTGTGCAATAAAAAAAAAAAAAAACAGCGCAAGTATTTGTTCTGTGTCTGGGTGTTGTGGATCCCCGATGTTCGTAGTTTCTGATACCTTAGATACAGGGAGACCTAGTTAGGGGTCAGAGCCTATGTGATTATATGTGTATAGATGTATAATTATTAAAATAATTTATTATCTATGCACCTAATTTGTAACTAATTCCTTTATGCGAATTGTAACAATTTATTATTATATTTCATAATATTATTTTTTATTCTGACTTGTAAATTGACGTTTATGTAATAAATGAATATGAATATGTGATTGTGCGGGCATTATTTATTAATCGTGCAAGTCTGATTCGTGCACCGAGGGTTTCAGTAGACAATAGACAAAATATTTATTTGAGGCAAAAAACACAATACATACTTACATACATCAGATCATTAAATATAATTAAATACCGTGTGTGTGTATGTGTTTCGTGCAAACTTGTATGCATTTTTTTTGTGGTAGAACCCCTGCTGCAGCCCTTGCTTTTGATTTCAGTTCCTAATTCAAGTGCAGCGTGACGCCACCTTCGAGCACATTGTCACTTAAAACCAGGTGGCTTGTGGTCAAACGCTACACTGAAAGCCACAAATAAAAAAAATCTGGTAGGTAGGTACTAAGAATTATTCACACTAACAGTAAATTCTCTATAGGAAAGTCAAAGCTGCATTTTTTTTATTGCCTTTTATGAATCTAACGTAAAATTACTTAATGCTGTAGGCATTAAATTTGAACATAAAAAAATAAAAAAAAACAATTGAAAAATGTCTACAAAAAACGAAAGATGAGTCTCAAAAAAAATATATATATATAAAATCGCATTGTAATCTGCTCAAATTAGGCACTTCAAATTATTTGGTAATTTTCGTTAAGTGGTACCGTTTACGTACATACTGTCGATGCTTCACTTTTATGGCGATGATTTTCATAATTTGCTATCAAACGGATTTTTTTCGTGTTTAAACTTAACACCGAGAGTCGTAAATTCTGAGTAAATTGAGACAGAAATTGGATTGCTGGCTCAAGCTAATATGGTCGAGACACAATGAGAGATTTCTGGGAAGAAATCGGGATAATCTAGTACAGTTAGTTTCCAAAGTAGAATATTGGCTGGACCCAGAAAAAGGGGACGATAGATTGACCGACCGGGCCAATGGTCGGACGATCACTAAGAAACGGCAATCGCTAAAAATCAATGATAAACTACATACCAAAATAAAATGGAACATAATGTTATGACCAAAATAAAAAAAATATGAAACAAATGCATTATTCTCATTAAAAAATAGCTCTCCTTGTATTCAAATACCTCCTTGCATTTTGATGTTTTATTTAATAGTATTGGACCATAATTATCCTTGCGAAAAGTTTACTGAAAGCCAATCGTTACCACACCATTGAACAATTTCAAATTAAGTTAATTAAGTCACAAACAAAAAAGAAGTCTTTAGTCCTCAATCAACCGTTTATGATTAATTACATCGCAATGTCCGCGCATTTTTATTCAATTAAGGGGTGAAAGGACATGAAGACAGGACAAGATAAGTGGGACTCAAACATATTAAAAAACCCCCGTGAGTAGTCCTTCCATGCACCAACACGGCACAAAATGACTCTGACCCTTCCCCAGTGTGCCCCTGTCTTTAACTCCGAAACCCATTTGAAGGTTATAATAATATTGTTCAAGATATAAATTGAGTTATTTGCCAATAATAAGTTTTAAAACCTTCTCTTGAAATTGGATTATTGTCTATCTCTTGTTTCTTTTTCCACGATAATCGAAGATATTGGTGAAAATAAAGCCTTTTTACAAAGTCTGCCTTATTTTAATAACTGTGACGAGACTTGTAGGTTTTTTACTGATGGTAAGTGCTATGTGAGTCTATATCCTACTAATATTATAAACGCGAAAGTTTGTGAGTATGGATAGATGGATGTATGGATAGATGGATGGATGGATGGATGTTTGTTACTCTTTCACGCAAAAACTACTGAACGGATCTGAATGAAATTTGGATCGGAGAAGGCCCTGGGTTAACACTTAGGCTACCTTTTATCCTGGAAAAAGGTTCCTGCGGGAAGACGCGGGTGAAACCGCGGGGCGCAACTAGTACTTATAATAAATAAGGAGACAAGATTTGATTGGTTGTTTTTTCCGGACACTAAACTGATTTTGTTGAAATTTAGTATGAATATAGTTTAAACCCTGGGGAAGGACATGGGATAACTTATTATTGCTATAAGCTGTCCACGCAGGTGAAACCGCGGGGAACGGCTAGTCTATCTGTATATAAAAACATCGTGCGCGCATCTGACTTAAATAACTTTAACTTGACCTATCGAAAAACACGGTCTCTGAACCTTAGATTTACAAACCATTATGGCGACATGTCTGTATGTTTGTACGTTGAATTACTTGTCGTTCCCATAACACGTACAAATGTAAGACAAACAAGACGGATAACCTTTCTCACATATTATTTTTAGAGAAGACCTTTACTAGAATAAACTACAGTTAGATCCAACGGGTGCTTAAAAATGTATAGAACTAGTGACCAGCCTCGGCTTTGAACGGATAGGCAATTTATCGATAGATTCGATAGTCGACTATCGAATCGATAGTCTATCGATAACCAACCAATCGCAACACTATCGATAGCTTAAAACGAGGCAATACGAATCTGTACCCCTAGTACAAGTATTGAAAAGATAAAAGTTTTGGTAAGCTTCGATGTTTACCACCGCCGACTTTCAAAGTGGCAACTCGATCTGCTTAGATTCAAAAAGTAACTCAATATCTAGCATTGTTGGAGTATGATTATAACGATTTAAAATAACCCGTGTTAACGTTTGCAGTTCCTCCAAGTCTCGGTAAGATTCGCTGAAAAAAATATGTATGGATGGAACAAAACCTGTAAACTATAAATTATCGACAGTATCGATGGTATTGTTGCTTGTAAATAAAAAACTATTGATAGTATCGAATAATCGATACTATCTATAGGCCTATAGTTTTAATATCGATAGTTCAGCAACACTAGTAGGCATTTATTATAACCGGAAGTTGTCTCAAAACAGTTAAAAACCGGTTTAATATAAGAGCTAGATATTTAATGCCATGGACATTTTGGTAGACCTACTAAAAGTCTAAATTTCTTTCGTACATTACATTGACTCTAATCAAACCGTTTAGCCAGCTTAAGCTGATAGAGAAGACAGTTGAGTCATTTTTCTCCGACTTGTTTTACTAATATCGTGATTTCTTACGTTATTTAAATAAAACTTAGCTTTATTTCATTAAAAGAAGATACAAGATAAAAAAATATTAAAAATAAAATCAAAAATTAATTAAACACAGTATACACTAAAAATTTGGTAAGCCTCCAGAAGACGGTAAGGTGCCCTACATGCTGGCAGCATTGCCTCGTTGAATGGCAATGCTAATTTTTTGACCAAAATATGAGCCAGCATTTTGGTCACCCGTCGCGTCAAATAGAAGCTTTGCCAAGTCCCTAAATATTTCGTGACCATAAACTTAGCTTAATTCTCGGAATCGGATCAGTAATTTGAGAGATTATCCTCATCGTCATCAGCCTTTTACGTTCCCACTGCTGGGAGTCTAGTCTTCTCTCAAAGAGAGAGTATGGGCCGTAATCTACCATGCGGGCCCAGTGCGCCAGTGCGGGTTGGTAGATGTATTATCCTACAGGCTGTTTGTACCTAAAACATAATTTAACGCTTTCTAATTAATATTATCCTAATGGATAGAAATAATATTAGGATAGACATAGCGATGATGGCTCAGTGGTAGTGACGTCGGCTTACGATCCGTAGGACGTGGGTTCGAATCCTACAATGAGCTTGAGCTTTCGGTGAAGGAAAACATCGTGATGAAACCATAGCTTGGTGGTAGGGTATTTTCTAGTACTCGCCTGGCTAGCTACCACCCTCTTGTTAATAATCTGTCGCCAAGCACCTATCGGTGTGTTCCGGCAGCCTCACTTGAGAGCCAGTTCCCAGTCCAGGTGTAGCGTGGCGCCATCTTCGACCACATCGTCACTTAACATCAGGTGACTTGTGGTCAAAAGCTACCCTGTAAATAGTAAAAAAAAAAAGATATAGGTCATTCATTTTACAAGCTACAAATTAAACACAACAGTTCAAGTTAAAATCCACATTTATTATTTTAAAAATGAATTTCACATTGCGAAACAGAATGCTCGCGTAAAACGCGCCATTGTTATTACAAAACTAAAGAAAAAAAATCAAGCACGGTGTACAAAATCAGGAACAGTCGCTGACAAAATTGTTAAGAACGTTTTTTTAGTATCGCGAATCGCTGCGAGCGAATTTTTAACTGCATTTTTTCATGTCACAGAGAGCGTTCTGAGTTTGGTCCGCTGACATTGATTAAATTCATACCTGTACGCTATCTTTATTAAAAAGTTTCGCATGACGGTCGTGGCTGTTATGCGCAAAAAAGGTAAAATTCCGAATTCCGCAACCGTTACTGTCGACAGAGATAGGCGACGGAGAGGGGTGTCGCCTGGCGACAACGTAACTACCGTAGGCTGAGTGTGAGGTTTTTGCTACAAGTTTACGCGTTCATACAAATGGGTATATGCGGTCGTTATAGAACGCGTTAATTTGTAACAAAAATTAAAACTAGGTATACCAGTTTATATTATTTTGTATGTGAGCTAGTACGCAGATCGCGACAAATTTAATATCTCAAATCAGACACACATAGCGACACCTATTTTCATCGCCTATCTCTGTCGACTGTTACTTTTACTGTGTTCGGAATGTTACCATAGCGAATAATCTATGGTCCTCATATGATAATAAGTTATTAAGTAATTTTTTTATAGATAGCATTTCTTATAAAAGGTTGGGATTTTAGTGAACTTGTTCCAATTCAATCAATTAGTAATAAGAATAAAATTGTAAATGTGATCGCGTCAATAAAATTACCTGCCGGGCTCTTCTTGCCTGTTCTTTTGCCGGCGTAAGAAGCTTGGAACAGGCATAGCTAGTTTTAAGTTTGACGTTTTAAAGTGATCACAATGTATCCTATTGAATAAAGTACAATTGAATTTTGAATTTTTATGTGAATATAAATGTCCAATAATTTTAATGGAATGCAGATTAGGTTCGATATCAAACAGTTATATTACGCGATAAAACGCGATTTTTATTTTACGCAATAGTCGCTGCGATTCGCAAACTAACGTTCAGTATACAAAACACCGACAGTAGCAACTATTCGTCAATCTAAATTCTATCAAAATCTAAATAATCATTGTAGTTTCTTAATGCAAAACAAGAAATATTGTAAATCACTATTAATATTATCATTAATGTATCGCCTTTTGGTCTGATTAAACATAGCTAAAACGAAATTCTAAAACTAAACACACTTTCTGAGATAATGGCGTCGATTCAGTTTTGCATTTTCTAAAACTGAACAAGTTTGACAGGTCTGATAGTAATGCTGTCTTTTTCTAACCACTGAAGTAAAAAAGGACAGCATTACTTTTAGAAGTGTCGAACTCAGTTTAGTTTTTGAGAATGCAAAACCGAATCGACACCAATATCAATTTGATTTGTTCTCAATCTCATACATTACAGTTTATTTGAGAATAAAAAAAATCTAGTAAGTCTGTCTACATAGTCCAGAAATTAGATTATCGTAAACATGGAGTGTTATATTGCCAGTGGCGGATTTACACATTTGCCGCCAGTAGGCTAATTATTCAAATTTTGCCGCCCCTACCAACCTCTATAACCTCTACGGCCTCTGCCTTTCCTTTAAATGTGTCATTTTTTTATGCATCAGACAAAAATTTAAGAAAATTCAAGTGGTGAACAATGTTTCATTGTTTGTGTGCACATAATAATATTTAAATACATATATAGGTACGACTCTTTTAATATCGCTAAAAATTTTTTTTAAATTGACACTAAATTTGCCGCCCCTAAAATCTGCCGCCCTAGGCTCCAGCCTACTCAGCCTGCTGCTAAATCCACCACTGGTTATTGCTAAATTGAATAGCAAATGAATATTTCAAATCATACAGAAAACACTAATATTTTACAACATTTTATTTTATATCCATAATTTGGTGTGACTCTACACTATTATTTATGTACTTGTACAGTCGCGAACAAAATTGCAAAAAAATAATAACTAGGCCGTAAAATTGTTATTAAAAATTGAGAACCTTAATAATGAAATTGTTAAAAATGTATTTTATCACATACGCAACTTAATCATAAACTGTGTTATATTAAATTCTTACAGTTAATATAATTTACATTCAAACAACATTGCCTAAGATTTTAGCGTACTATCGAAAAAATACTTTTTTTAAATCTTAACTTAATAAAATCAATGAGGCTGTGCATTCACAATAAGGATATAATAGGTATATGTACACAGCAAATGTGATGTATCCACCTGACTTCTCTAACTTATATTTTTATCACTTTTAGAATTCGAAAATAAATACTATTATTCTACAGCACACTTTTTGTTAATTATTATTTTTCATGTTTACTGATTCTAAAAATAGTTAAAAGTTATTCACCTACAAAACCCATATTAGCTATTTCGATAGTGTGCCAAAATCTATATATCCATCATAAAGAAAGCTATATTCAAAAACATCTTATCATTTATCACCAATGGGTAACATTCCCTATACTTAGATTCAATATATTTTTTACACAAAATTCAATCGATGTCGTTCACTTTTTAAGTGATAACCTTTGACGTCATAGTGAGAAATTTCGAAAAAGTGAACATTATACAAAACGCAAATTGAATAACTTCTGCTTCTTAATTTTTTTAAGTTTACAGCTTTGTTTTCCACAAACAAGTTGGATATATCTTTATTATTTAAAAAATTTGCTAGATAAACCAAAAGTTATTCAATTTTTATTGTTTTGAGAAACAACTTCTGGCTAGGAACACTTTTACAAAATACCTCTACGTTACCAACCTTTTTTAAAATAATTTTAATTGTTTTGTTAAACAAAATAAATTATATACCCCAACGTTCAACACAAAGCTCGTCATTTTACAATAAAATTATTTTTGAAGATTGTTTTAAATCTTGTTGTATTCTAAAGTATGGCAACTTCGTATAACATACTAAAATGTATTTAATATGTACATTATTCACATTTACAACATTAAATTTAGTAATAGTCATAAAACTGTTTGTATGATTATTTTTATAAATAATACCAACCATTTAGTATTTAACCCAGAAAGCATTTTTTGATAGAATTAGTTCTTCTACCGGTATTAAAACTTAATTGTTGAAACATGTATTTAAACCTATTTTAAAAATAATCATACAACATACATGCGTCATACATAATAATATTATTTCCACGTCTCATATTATACAATCTCAGTCTTATACATCTTAGCAAAGATGTGCAGAACTAATGTTATTAAATTTGTAGCGTTAACTATATGAATATGTTTATTAAAAACCTATCGCGTACTTTTCATGCTCTAATTACTAAAATATTTAAAATGATACAGGAATAATGTAAATATATTCATATAATTAGCAGTACCATTCCTTCTAACAAATTGACATTTATCAAATACCACACCAACTTTTCTAACACGTTCCCTAAAAATGCGAGAATATTTATTTTATTATTTACCTATTTTGGCAGTGTTTTATGTACTAGCAAACGTTAATTAGAATATTTGAAGTAAAAATATAATTATATACAGACAAATTGAGAACCTCCTCCATTATTGGAGACAGTTGAAACTAAAAATGAAAGTCTTTAAGTGCCACAAAATTTAAAAAAAACAATCTGACAATTAATATTTTAGTATAGGTAACTTGAATATCGGTTTTGTGAAATAAAATGAAATAATCACGTAAAATTATATTAAAAGTATTTATACAAATGAAACTTCGACATCGGTACATAGAAAAGTAACCTTCTTTTTAAATGAATAAGAGTTTGTAGATATATAAAAACCACTCGGACGGTCCAATTTCGCTTTTATTTAAAACACACGCACTATTTTTACACTGTACACTATCTACGAGTGTCTTCTTACACTTTGTCTACAGTTTCGTTCATTCACAGTGGTTTTTATTAGTTTCTGTAGATTTGTTAGCACTCTGCTTTGTTTCACTCGGCATTTGAGTTTGGGAATTACCTGTAAAAAAAACATGATTAGAATCATTTCTTACTTAATACAATTAATCCTTGACATTGAGCTTTTAGTAAACTAAAAACCATAGTGTAGCGGCGTGATGTCTACACAACTATATATTATGTATTTACTGACTTTCCTACTTGTTTTGATAGATTGGGAATTTTATTAATTAAAAATGCAATGTTTGTCTTTAACGAAAATGGCGAATGTAATGCAAGTAATTAATACAGAGACAGAGGATAGCGGGGTATGGGAACATTAAATGGACCAATCAGCGCGCACTATCACGTCATCGGGTTGTGTCCTTATTGGCGGTTCATGACGCGATCGCTGAGGAGGCTTTCGATCTCCCTCTCCAACATGCCCGCGGCCTTGAAAGCATCAGCTTACAATAGCTTCATTCACTCATCTTCAACTAGTGGGCAAATTTTTGTGTATGCTCGTCTCACTATGCCTGATGATGTCTGGATGTCGGCGACTCTCGAGATTCCGTCTTTGCCAGGTATCGTCTTCACAATGCGCCCCAATTGCCATTTCAATGGCGGAAGGTTTATGTCCTTGATAATAACAAGCGTATCAGGTTTTAAATCAGTGGTGTTTACCTTCCATTTTGTTCTGGTCTGTAGTTCCGATATATATTCCTTAGACCATTGCAGCCAAAACTGTTGACGAAGCTGCTCCACTCTATTGTAGCGTGTCAAACGGTGTGCAGGCAAGTCTCGCAGGTCATCTTCACAGACTGGTGCCGTAAGGGGTCGGCCGATTAAAAAATGTCCAGGGCTGAGGGGAATGTAGTCTCGTGGATCCGAAGACATGGGTGCCAATGGCCGAGAGTTGAGTACAGCTTCGATTTGGGATAGCAGCGTCGCGTACTCCTCGAAGGTGAGATGCGCGTTTCCCACAACTCGGCGAAGATGGTACTTGCACGATTTGACCCCAGCCTCCCACAAGCCACCAAAATGAGGTGAATAAGGCGGAATGAATGCGAATTCGATAGTTTGATTTTTAGCGTATTCAATAATATCACTCTTACATTTCAATAAAAACTGAGCAAATTCATTATTTAAACCAATAAAATTACGGCCGTTGTCGGAATAAATTTTCAAAGGTTTACCGCGCCGTGAAATGAAGCGCTTTAGCGCGAGTAAGTACGCATCAGAAGAGAGGTCACTAACGAGTTCTAGATGAATAGCGCGTGTGTTAAAACATATAAACAAGCAAATGTAAGATTTAGTTAATCTCGCGCCCCTTCCTTTCCGATTGAGTATGAACACTGGTCCCGCATAGTCTACCCCTGAGACATAGAAAGGAAAACTAGCAGTTATCCGCTCTTCAGGGAGATTGCCCATAAGTGGGCTTAATGTCTTCCCTTTAACGCGTGTACAAACAACGCATTGACGAGTCACCTTCCTAGCTAGGTTCCTGCCTGACAGCGGCCACCAATCTTCGCGTAATTGGTACAACAATGCTTGTGGCCCACAGTGCATAGACTGGTTATGTATATGCCTAAACAGTAAAAGTGTAAAATGATGTTCTGAAGATAGAAGTATTGGGTGTTTTTTATTATAATTAAAATCGGGTGAATTCTTGATTCTACCACCTACTCGTAAAACATGTTCATTATCTATAAATAAATTTAAACTTGCAATTCGATTATTTGATTTAACATTCTTTCCATTTTTAAGTAAACTGTATTCATTTGTAAACGACTCCATTTGAGATAACTTAGCAAGTATATTAATAGCTCGTTTTAATTCAATAACAGTAATACTCCCTGTCAGCTGTTGTCCTTTGTTGCGTGTATTATAGATAAAGCGAAGTATGTATGCAGCGACATGACTCATGCGATTGAAATTCGAGTACCTACGAAATGGGAAGAAAGTTAAATCTGTTTTGTTATTATTTGTAATCAATGAATTTACGACGTTTGATTTGAGTTCCGGTAGCTCATTAGGTATAATTTCATTGAGTTGCGATACGGAACGTGAAATTGATTTGTCAAAATAAATTAAATCTTTTAGGAACGTGGGTCCTTCCCACCACAAAGTCGATGAAGACAAATCCTCAATATTTACACCACGGGACACCAGGTCAGCTGGATTTTCTTTGCTACCTACGTGACGCCAGGGACAGTCATTCGTCAGCTCATGAATCTCTGCAACACGATTTTGCACGAAAGTTTTTAATAAGTTTGGTGACATGCGTAGCCACCCCAAGACAATCGTGGAATCGGACCAAAACATTACGTCATCAAATTCACGAGTGAGTACACTACGAATCGTGTCGTAAAGTTTAGCGCCTAGAAGTGCACCGCACAATTCTAATCTAGGGATACTCACTGGTTTTATTGGAGCTACTTTACTCTTAGAAATTAACAACCTTACTATCACATGATTATTACACATAGTACGTACGTAAGCACAGGCGCCGTAGGCGATTTGGGAAGCGTCTGTGAATATGTGCAACTCGACTCGCGTAGCGTTACATTGAAAAGCATGGCGCGGAACTTTAATAGTGCGAAGATGAGACAGGCTGTTAACAAACCGGTTCCAAGTATGCGCAACGTCAGTAGGAAGCGGGTCGTCCCACCCTAATTTCAATAACCAAAGCCTTTGTAATAGGACTTTTCCTATTATAACGAGTGGACTCAACAATCCAAGCGGGTCGAATATTTGCGATATTGTTGACAATATTATGCGTTTAGTGACTGGAATTTTGGTGTCGGTTTCAATTTTCGTATTAAAATTAAACTCATCCGCGACATTACACCAACTCAAACCTAAGGTTCTACACTGATTATGATCACCTAAATTTAAATCTCGGAACGCGCTATTTAGTGACGTCAATGACTCACCGTCGAGTTCAAAGTTAAAGATCCACTTGCGCAGTGGAAAGCACCCAGACTTTAGTACTTCGACGGTGCTTTCGCAAATCTTTATTAATTTTGATTTGTCCTCATACGAGGTCAATAGGTCATCTACGTAAAAATCATTGCGTATAACTCTTTTTACCTCGGGGTCAGTACATTCATCGGCTAATTGTTTCAAACATCTGACACTGAGAAAAGAAGCCGAGGCATGGCCATATGTTACCGTATTCAGTCTATAAAACTCCAGCGGGCTAGCTGAATCATCGCGCCATATAATGAGCTGTAAATCGCGCTGAGACGGATCTACTAGTACTTGACGGTACATCTTTTCACAGTCTGCAATTGCCGTAAATTTAAACTGCCTAAATCGTAATAGGATTCCGAGCAAGTCTCCTTGAATAGGAGGCCCTACGAGCTGTATATCGTTGAAAGATTTCCCACTACTAGTTGTAGCACTGGCGTCAAACACAACACGAAGCTTCGTAGTTGTGCTGTGCTCGCGAAATACACCGTGGTGCGGCATGAAGTAGTGAGGGTCCGCGTAAGAACTAACCTTAGTCATATGACCTAGATCAATATATTCGCGTATGAAATCAGAATATAATTTTTTATAACTATCAGGTGCGCGTAATAATCGTTTTTCCAAAGATAAAAAACGACGCTCCGCCTGTAGAAGTGAGTTGCCAAGAACATCGGGCGATTCTTTGAGTGGGATGCGAACACAGAATCTACCATCACTTTCGCGCGTAGTAGTTGTGGTGAAAGACTCCTCGCAAGCCCGCTCTTCATTTGTGCGTATATCCCGTTGCTTGGGCATTTCCTCTAGCTCCCAGAACGAACGTAGCTGTCTGTCCATGGATTGTGTGAAGTTACATTGGACATGTCTATTATTGTGCGTAATATAATTGATGGGCCCTGAAACAATCCAACCTAACTTCGTATTTTGTAAGTGCGGACCGCTTGGTAAACGCATCTTGCCATCGATAAGCAAGTCCCAAAATAAGTCCGCGCCTATTAAAATATCGATATTTTGTGGTTTTAAAAATTGCGTATTTGCTAGCTGCATGTTAGTAGGTATGTTAAAACGTGCGCTTTGTACTTGCACAGCAGGCAGCGTAGCCGTTATCTCCGATAGAACGAAACATTTAACGCGCGTTGAGTAGGTATTTATGCGAGATTTAATGACGATTTCGCACGTTTGCGTTGAATGGGAAATTACGTTACCTACCCCTCGTATCTCATGAGTGGACTGTATAAGCGGAATATCTAGCGATTTACATAAGGAATGTGTAACAAAACAGCTTTGACTACCACTATCGAGTAATGCGCAAACGACATGATAATTGTTATATTTGTCGGGAATCTCGACCAAAGCGGTGGATAGTAAAACCGGTTTCATATCTAGGCATTGTGTGTTTGAGTACGTATCGGTATGAACATTGCTAACTTGAATGAACTGATTGTCACCGCTATCACAGGCTGTCCCCGCTGGCGGCGGCGACGGAGGAACGCTCGCCTCAATAACCGCAGCCGTCATCGTAGTGCGATTATTATTATGAATTAAAGAATTGTGTTTTAAATTACACTGCTTACAAGGCCCAAACAAACAGTTTTCAACAGCATGTCCGGAACGCAAACAATTCTCACATAAGTTGTGATCGCTAACAATTTTTAGTTTTGATTGTAAGTCCATATTAATGAATTTATAGCATGTATAAATTGGATGTTTTCCTTTGCACACTACGCATAGAAATTTGTTTGTTTGTTTACGGTCTGATGATGGCGGCGGCTTATTGGAGGAAACATTACATTGTGAACTGTTAACTAAGCTAGGTTTTTTACTTTGCGTGCTATTATTATTATTATCTTTACTGTGGGATAAAGATAGTGTTTCCAACAAATCGGCCCTGTCTTTGAGGAATTTAATTAGATCATTGACCTTCAAATTAGACTTGGAATCCGACAACAACGAACCTTTGTGCTCTTCCCACTCTCTTTCCGTTATTTTATCTAACTTGCAGGCAACAATATAGATTATCAGTGTATCCCAGGAGTCTGTAGGCTCACCAAGAGTTTTTAATGCGCGTAGATTATTGATAATCACATCTGTTAGTGTCCTAATTAGTGAAGGCGACTCTTTTGACAGTGGCCGTATTGAAAACAATGCCTTTACATGACTATGCACTATAAGTCTAGTATTGTTGTACCTATTTAGAAGAAGCTCCCATGCAACAGAATAATTATCTGATGATATTTCTATGGAATTTATCACTTGCTGTGCATTTCCCTTTAATGAAGACTTCAGGTAGTGCATTTTTTGAATGTTACTTATATCAGCGGAATTGTGTACTAAAGATAAATAAGTATCCCTATACTCGAGCCAGTGTTCATAAGCACCGTCAAATGTAGGCAGCGAGATTGTAGGTAATTTAACTGACACAGGTTTATTAGAATGATGACATGTAGAACCATTTGGTACCTCTCCACATTTGCCAAGAATAGATTCAGCTTGAGAAATAATGCTATAATAACTATCTTCGAACTGTTGACGCTGGTCTAACTGGTCTTCGATATCAGAGTCAGGTACAATTTCCTCAATTTTCGATTGAATTTCATTAAATTCGGAAAACAAAATCCCTGCCCCTTTAATGCGTAAATTTAAGTCTATTCTCAACTCACTGGTAATAGGTGTTTGACTATTTAAATGGTTAGCGAATCTAGTCAACCTGCCCTTAACTATTCCGCGTTTTCTAATTAAATCACGCACGATTTGCTCAGTTTTTTCGTCTTTGTAATGTCTATAAGGAGATCTATCGCGACTTTTACTGGTTCCCTCCCCATCTTTAGATGCTAACGACATCCTGGTGGCTTGTGAAAATAAGGGAACTCACGTGGCAAGTACTGACTGCGTGTGAAGACAGACTAATGTGCTGACAATGGCACAACCAGCTGAATTGTCGATCTGCTCCGTGAATAATCCACTCCTTAGCACACCATGTAGTCCGTTGTTTCACTTTGTAGAATATCCGAGTTCACGTAAACACGTAGCAAAATGGTCAGTCCAAGGGTCACTCCGTACGATGAAATTGGATGTGATTTTCCAAAAACCTCGCTAAATCCGGCGTCGAAAGGATCAATTATGTAGCGGCGTGATGTCTACACAACTATATATTATGTATTTACTGACTTTCCTACTTGTTTTGATAGATTGGGAATTTTATTAATTAAAAATGCAATGTTTGTCTTTAACGAAAATGGCGAATGTAATGCAAGTAATTAATACAGAGACAGAGGATAGCGGGGTATGGGAACATTAAATGGACCAATCAGCGCGCACTATCACGTCATCGGGTTGTGTCCTTATTGGCGGTTCATGACGCGATCGCTGAGGAGGCTTTCGATCTCCCTCTCCAACACATAGCTTAGGTAAAGAAATTTCTAGTATTTGACTGGTTCACTACATGTTAAGAATCTGTCATCAAGCACTTATCCAGCAAGCCAACTTAACAGCGTTTTAATCCAGGCGTAATTTGGCGCCACCTTCGACTACGTAGAGACTTAACATCACGTGAATTGTTATCAAATGATACCCTGTAAAAAGTAAAAAAACATTATAACACTTGTGAACCCGATTGTACTTTTACAGGCAGAGAGTATTCGGCATTGGAGGTCGCAAAACAAAACAAAAATTCAACTACACTTCTGTCCCAAGCAGTTCGTTTTGTATTCTGCAAAAATTGTCGGTGACATTTTTTTCTATTGCGGCAGATGAAATTGCAAATATTAAGATAAGTAATTATTGAGCTGCGCCGCAATATAAAGTACCATAACATATCCGATATTTTGGCGGCAATTGAACTGTCAACGGACTTTTTTGGCGGCAATCGAATTTTCGACGTGAAAATTTTGTTTTTATTTCCAAAACTTGTGTTTCTTCGAGTGATAATGTATATGGTGGATTATTAACCATTATGTATTCGTTAATGTGTACGAGTGTGGGAAATTGAAATAAAGTTGTGAAAGTTACTTTTCTAGTTGTTCCAAAAAAGTCCGTGTAAAGTTTATGTAAAGCGCCACTACTTTACTTAAACACTATCCTCATCCCTTCATCTCATCATCATCATCATCATTTATACTTGATTCAACTCTCTGAGTTTTAAATATTTTATAATTGACACTGGCAAATACACTATCCGTGTGACGCCATAACAAAACGAAAAAAAAACTGTCAACGTGAAAATTTTGTTTCATTTCCAAAACGTGTGTTTCTTCGAGTTATAATGTCAATATTGGAGAACTATTAACTACTAGCTAATCCGACGAACATCGTATCGCCAATAAACATCACCTCTTAAACCTTCCCTGAACTCTCACAAACATTTCAAGATCAAAATTAGCCAAACCGGTCTAGCATTCTCGAGTTTTAGCGAGACTAACGAACAGCAATTGGTTTTTAGATAAAAGAAGACGATTATATTGTATTCGTTAACGCGTGAAGGAAATCGAAATAGAGTTGTCCTAAGTGACTCTTCTAGATGCCTCATAAAGTCCGTGTAGATAAAGTTTAAATAAAGCGACACTAATTTACATAAACACATATATCATCATTAATCCCTTTAACATTATAAATGCAAAAGCAACTGTGTCTATCTGTCTCGCTTTCACGCCTAAACTACAGAACCGATTTAAATGAAATTTGGTACAGAGATAGTTTCAACCCTGAAAAAGGACATAGGATACTTATTATCGCGATAAACTGTAGCCCACGTGGGTGAAACCGCGGGGAACAGCAAGTATTTTATACATCTAATACTACTTGATACTGGCTAAATACACAAACCGTGTGGCGCCATAAAAAATTAAAACTGTCAGTTTGACTTCTTTGACATTTGACATTGACATAATGGTACGTTCCGTTTTTGGTAACTCACTAATGGACTTTTTTGGCGGCAATTGAGTTGCCAATGTGAAAATTTTGTTTTTATTTCCAAAACTTGTGTTTCTTCGAGTGATAATGTGTATTGGTGGTTTATTAACCATTATATTGTGTTCGTTAATGTGTATACGAGTGTGGGAAATTGAAAAAAAGTTGTGCAAGTGACTTTTCTAGTTGCTCCAAAAAAGTCCGTGTAAAGTTTAAGTAAAGCGCCACTACTTTACTTAAGCACTATCCTCATTCCATCATCTCATCATCATCATCACCATCATATAAACTTGATTCAACTCTCTGAGTTTGAAATATTTTATACTTGACACTGGCAAATACACTAATCGTGTGACGCCATAACAAAAAAAAACCTCACTACTGTTATAGCTACCCTGCCCGTAAAATGTTTATTTTTTTACCATTTATCCTCTTCAAATGTGGCAGCGTGTTGGTGGGTCTCTCCATCATGCTCTTACTGAAGTAGACAGTGTTGTCAGCGTTAAACCTCACTGGAGGAGAGTTGGAGCAACTCCTGGAATCCGGCATGGCCAGTCTTGGCTCTAGGTGGTACCTGGAATAATGTGCCTAATTATTGTTTACTCAACAAAGCTATCTCAGAGGATGTCCGAGTTTTTTTTTTCTTCCAATCATTTCATTTATTCCAATCATCATCATCAGCCTGTATCAGTCCATTGCTGGACAAAGGCCTCTCCAAAGGTACGCCACTGAGCACGGTCGTCGGCTCTTCTCATCCAACTACTGGCAGCCACTCGGCGCAAGTCGTCGCTCCACCTAGTCGCAGGACGTCCTACACTACGTTTGCCAAGTCGCGGTCACCATTCAAGAACACGTCTAACCCAACGGTTGTCGATTCTGCGGCATCGTCACCTACAGGTGACTTGTGGTCAAACTTAATGTTGTCTAGAGCCGATAGCTTTTTTTAAAGCGATGTTAGCGCAGTGGTAGAGACGACGACTTGCGATCCATAGGTCGCGGGTTTGACTCCTACCTTATTGTAGGATTTGGGCTATCGGTGAAGGAAAACATCGTGATGAAACCATAGTCGTTGGGCATTTTCTAGTACTTGCTTGGCTAGCTACCACCGTCATCTTAAGAATCTGTCGCCAAGCACCTCTCGGTGAGTTTCGGCTACCTCAACTGTGAGCCAGTTCCCAGTCCAGGTGTGGCCCCACCTTCGACCACATCGTCACTTAACATCAGGTGTCTTGTGGACTATGTAAAAAGTAAAAAAAAATGATACGTACCTATGTTCCAATTCCGGCATCTGCGCTAGGTTAAGCGGGTTACGATTGGGGTGGTTACTGTACAGAGACGGTGGTGGGGGGGTGGCGTACATCTCTGGCGGCATCAGCTGTTCTGCTGGGAGCTGGATAACAAAGGAATGGTAATCGTCATTAGAGGTACAGTTCTTTCTTACGTGTAGAGATTATTGAAACCATATATGGGCATTTTTTGGGCCGTGTGTATTTAAAAAAGTTATGCCCTCCTTTAAAGCACTCGTATAGCAGAGCTTGCCTAGTCGTTCTTTACCGTTCAACTTGGTTAAGCAACGTGCTCAGCGGTCACTACTTGGATGGGTGACCACTAGTGGTATTTACAAGAGCGCTCTTGTCCTTCGGAGGGCCATCGGTCCCGGTTGTTGTCTTAAGACAGCAGTCGTTAAACTATCAATCAATCAATCAATCAATCAAAGGCATTTATTGACACAGTAGTATGTACAAAGTAATTATGAATCCTCTGGTTCCCGAACTAGTGGAAACTGTGTTTCAGGAACCAGATTCTTCTCCCATTTTTGTGTGCAATTTACATGTCAATAAGTTAAACTTAAATACTTTCTAATAGCAGTACATAATAATAAAATAAAATGTGACATCATAGTGTACAAATTATAACAAAAATTTTAAAATTTAGAATTCTAAGTAGCATGCAGATTCCAAATAGAAATGCAAAGGTATGAATGTGAAAGTTTGTTTATGTGTGCATGTGTGAGTGAGTGAGTGTGAGGGTGCATGTGTGTAAGTGTGTGTGTACTATGTCGAAGTAGATTATAATTGTCTTTTACAGTATATTACTCTAATGAATACTTCGGAATATATCAAGGGCTAAAGCAACCGAAAACATAATAAAGTAATTCTATAATCAAAAGCAGTAATTTCACATTTTCACCTCTTTTTTCTAAATTCGCTAGTCTTTATCTTTACATAGTATAAAATTAGTTAGTTAGTTACAAGTCAAGCCAATAAAAGTGTTTTAATGAAGTCGCTTTCGCTGTCTGTTCGCTTATATCTCTCAAACTATTCAACGGATTTTAATGCAGTTTCCAGCAATAGATAGAGTAATTCAAGAGCAAGGTTTATATGTATAATACATACAAATAATAGTACAGAAAAGCCGAAAAATTCAAAGATTTGTAAAATACTGCCCCATATTAGTATCTACATTGCACCCGTGAGTTTTGATTAATTTTCAAACACTTACCAAACCGCTGGTGTTCAACGGTAATGCGTTCTTGTATTTCAACCAGTCTTCGTACACTTTATCGTACTGTCTATGGCAATCGTTGACCATGCTTGGCATATGCAGACTGCTCATAGGTCCCAGGCTTTGTATACTTGGACCTAGGACAAATATACGTTCGAAATTAGATTAAAAAAAACTATAAAAATAACCTTTTTAAGTCATCATCATCAACATCAGCTGGAAGAAGTCCACTGCTGAACAAAGCCCTCACCCTTTGAACGCCACCATGAACGGCTATTACCCATTTGCATCCATCGGCTCCCTGCGACTCTTACAATGTCGTCGGTCCACCTAGTGGGATGCCTACCTACAGAACGTGTTCCGGTTCGTGGTCGCTCGAGAACCTTTCTTCCCCATCGGTTATCGGTTCTTCGAGCAATGTGGCTTGCCCAAATTCCAAAATCGTACCACTATCGGAATAAAAAGGACATAGGGTACTTTTTATCGCGATGAACTGTAGCCCACGCGGGTGAAACCGCGGGGCAGAGCTAGTTTTATAATATATTAACATGCCGACCGAGGCTAGGTCATAAATTATGGTTCACTTTGGGAAATGAAAATTTTCCTGGAATATTTGGCCTATCGAGGTTTCGAATATTCACAATACTGCAAGCGCCATGTTCGGTAGCAATATATTTTACAGAGCGATTGTGGGGAATTCGGGTGCGGATATAATAATATAATCATGATAAATTTGCAGTAGGGATGGCGATTCTTCCACAGCAAAATCGATTTTTGAATCGAATCGAACAATCGACGTCTTCAAGATCGATTTCTACCGAATCGATCCTTCTCTCCAATCGTACAAAGGTTTATATCAATCACATATAACTACTGAACTGTCATCACAAAAAATTCAATAAAACATGTCATCATATATTGTTATTATGTGTTTGTCTATCAAAACATGCAATGTGTTTGGGTTGGTTTAAAAATCTCAAATAAATGGTTGTGTTCGTTTTGAATTCTATTTCTATTCGATTTTCGAGTGTCTGAGATCGACTCACGGGATCGACAGCTACATAACGGTAGGTACAGCCAACGACAAAAGTAGCTGATAACACTCGATTTTCCCATTGTGCTTTAGATCACTAATGTTTTAACTTATTCACAACTTGCAAGGTAGCATTGACCACAACACAAAACACTTAATGTTAAATGATGATGCTATCAAAGGTTCGGGTTTAAGATGATGAACGTAATTTGAAAGTTTGTTATTGTTCAGCGACTTTTGTCGTTGACCGTACATTGTTTATGATCGATTAAAGAAATCGATTTTCCCCTAAAAACCCGATTATTCGATCTCAGATTACGTAACCATCCCTAACGTCAGTGTTGTAATTCATAAAGATACAAATTCGTTATTCCTCCAACGAGTATAGACTCTTAAATGAAGAAGTAGTAGTAATTTGCATAACTAAGACTTACCTAGATTCGGTATAGGTCCCAAAGTCGGCGCATATGCCGGTCTCCTGTAATCCATCTGTCGGACTTGAATGTATTGGTTACACGGATCGATGTTATGATCGTAATACCGTTCACAGTTCGGTGGTATATCATATTTATCAGGCGTCTTCGATATCAATGGTCGAATGGAACTGTAGTCGGTGGTGGAAGATTTATTGGAACAGCTGTCGCTTATTTTCCCGTCCAGAGGAATAATATCGGGGTTTTTGTCTGCAATAAAATAAGTCGAGATTAGTATCCTATACTGTTCCACTGCTGCCCCCATATCTTCCAGATGTCACGATTCCCGCGACTTCAGACCACCGCTCCTCAAATGAGTCAAGGTCATCACGCCATCTTTATCGGGGCCTGCCTCGGCGACGCCCATCCTCAAGGTACCCACTGCGTGATGATCCTTGCCGAGCGATCCGGATGCAACCGGCTTACGTATCCCACCCAGTCCCACTTTAGTCTAGCAGTCTATCTTGTGCCCTACATCTGTATAAGTACCTAATATTAATAAACCTGTACCTAGTATTATGATAATAATATTATCGGCCTATTACATAATTATTATGTTGTAATAGGCTGATGGTGATCATGTTTTGATTGGTTTGTTTTGTTCGATCGACAGTGTTCTTAGCAATAATTTTACTATCGGAGGATTTTTATATATACCTACATAATCGTTTTTTTTTATTTATTCGTATAATTCGAACGCCAACGCGACTGCGATATATATTATCTTTAAAGAAAGGGATTATAGTCTGATTTTCATTTTAAATTTCTATCTATCAGTAAGAAACTAGGATTAAAAGATTATCTAAGATTAAGATGCTTGCTGAATAGGGTTAATTTTAATAAATAAGGATGTTTTTCATGGAATACTTTTTATCCCCCGTTTTGATAAAAATATCGATTTAGTTTTTGCAAAATGTCAATGTTTTTTTTTATATATTAAGTAATCGATTGTAAAAATATCAAATAAAAACACATAAAATTATTTAAAACTAGAGGTAAGTATTATCTGCGCCGGGACTTCTTGTACATTTTTGGGGCAATTTATCTTTTGATTTGACCGCTGACTCACCAAGACTATCAACACTTTCAGATTCCTTTGTTCCTGTCAAAGGTATATTTGACGTTTCATCTTGCTGCCTCTTGTCTTTTTCGTTTTTATCTGTAACAAAATATAAGCTATAGAGAACGCGTGTTCGTCAATTTTGCGTGACCGGAGCAGCACTATTTACTCGAGAAAACAATTGTAATATTACAAAAAACATTGGTCACTTTTCATGCTGCCCCGGACCTGAACGCAATATGTTTTGTATAAACATTTTCGTTTCTGTCAATGTCACTTGCCAGTGACAATCAATTTGCTAGTACATAGATTAAAAAGATTTGTTTTTGTTCATATATGGTAAATAATGTTGAATTTAATGACTTAATTTAAGTAGGGCCGACTTCCAAAGCGTGAAACTGAATGAAAAAGAAAATGCGGAGTGCGTTCAAAATATCCAAGCATCGTGTAAGTTAAAAAATGTCTTATGAAACTCCGAAGTTAAAAAATCAATACAGTGCAACCTCGATATAACAAATCGGAGGGGAACAAGAAAATATTCGTAATATCAAATAATTCGTTGAACTGAGGTTTGTTATGTTGAGGTTAGATTGGTCTAAAATTCGTTATAAAGAGGTAAAAGAATAGGTTTATTCACCTCAATATTACGTACTTATCTTGTTATAGCGAACAACTTCTACTAATAAATGATAACACATTTTTATCAAATTACTATATGTATTTGCTATGTATTTAAAAACAATTAGGTAGATAATAATTTTTTTTTCTTACATTAATACGTAATCAAAAACACTTAACAATGTGGTTATACAGTAGCTTAATCTCAATTTTGTTCATTGATTAGAAAAAAAGTCATTGATTACTGTACAAACAAAAGCGTGTCGAAACATGTCGAGACATGAATCACATTATAAGATTAAGAGTTATATTATTGGTGGAAACTTTATATAAAGGTTTTGGGTTGGCAAAATTCGTAAATTAGAGGTATGAATACTTTTTCTTGATAGTTGAAAATTCGTTTTAAAGAGGTTGTACGCAAAGAATGTTCGCAATGTAAAGGTATATTTTATATTGACTCTTATGGACAATGTAAGGGGATTACGAAGAATTTGTTAAATCGAGGAAGTCGTTATATTGAGGTACGTTATATTAAGGTTGCACTGTATCTTTTTTTTTTATACATTCTCTTTAAAATATCGTTTGTATAATCTTAACAGGCAAAAAATTTAAATTTTTACCGTATCTAAACCGTTTTCATACGACCTCGGGTCCGGTTTGGCCATTGTTCTTTACACTCAGGTACTTGTACTTATTTCGATGGTTGTCTTATTATTATTTTTCCTCATTATCTAAGTTAATAAAGATACTCACTATCTCTCTTATTGCAGTTCCTGCAGCAAAACACAGCGACGGTCACAGATGCCATAGCAGCTATTACACCGACAGCTCCTAGTACTATGATCAGTACTGTGGTCAACTCTACCTTGACTGGTACTTGTGCTGTGACAGAAAAAAACACCTAAGCGTAGGTACTAACAGATGTCCGAGTTTTCTTTTAACCGAAAGCAAAATCTTGTTTTTAGCAGGCTGTGCATGTTTGTATTTTTGACGTGACAACGTCTTATAAATTGGTTTGCCGGGTGACACTTCAAGAAACTGCGTTACGCTCCGCTCACGTTATGCGCTCACAATGAGAGCGAGTGAGAGGCACGCGTCCCTTCCACTCGGGCATGGTTAGCCCGCCTAAGAGCGAGAGAGACAGACATAAAAAGTGAAGGGCACGCGTCCAGATGAATATTCACATTAAAATTATTTTACCACTCAAAGTCGTTGTCACGTAAAACTTTCGCCCGTATACCGACTTTACAGGCAACCAATTTTTTACGTAGGTATTCATCCAATTTTGATGAATGAGGTGTCAATAAATCGTCTTGCGATTAAAATTTGAGTTAGATTTGCGAGATTTGTAAACTTTTTTACATCTAACTAAAACTCATGTAAAAATATAGAGTATAGTATTTTTTGCGCCGAGACTTTTTCTAGGGGCAATTTTTAATCAGTGTGCTTTCTTTTTTTTTTTTTTCTTTTTTTATTGCAGAGTGAATTTGGAATACCGCAAGATATTTTTGGAGTTCGAATTTTTAAGAATCTTTTATTCAAATTTTAAAAACCTAGTTTACCTGTGTGTCTCTGCGGGTACTTCAACAAATTAGAAGTGAGCGTCAGGGGCTCGCTGGCCCCCTTCCTGTTGAACGCTCTAACTGACACGCCGAGCGCGTTGCTGGCTGACAACCCTGACACTTCGAACTCGGGCTCCTCGTTTGAAATGTTTCGCAGTAGCAGCCCTGTTGTCATGTCGAATATCTGCATGGAAAAGAGGAGTAAAAAGTGTGCACATGACTACTAGATAAAAATTTGCGCTGACCGAAAATAGATATTCAGCCGAAAACGAAAAAGAAAAAACCGAAGCGGTTTTACTTTTACTTTCGGCCGAAAACGGAAATAATTTACACCTTATAATAAAATATTCATACTTTACTTGTACATTATAAGCTACAGTTAATTCTAATATTTAATTTTTTTTATTTGTATTTGTAGTAATTTGTATGGGGTTCCATCAAGTAAAAGGATTTTTTTTTTAATTTTTTTTTAGGTAGGTGGGATCTTAAATGGTTGGGAGTTGGTGCCGGTTTGTAGCAAAAAAAGCTGTAACTGTTTTAGTTCAATTAAGTGTATTAGTTTATGTTAATGATTTAAATTTGTGAAGTGTCTATACATGTTGTTTTTTTCCTACAAATAAATATATTGTCTATTGTCCTAGAGTAAACATAAAGTACAAATTTTAACTTTATCGCGAAAGTAATGGCTGATTTTTGTTCTAGATGCACTCACCTGTAACAAAAACGCTTGTCGTATGCCCCCGTCGTGTCCCGGAGTGCAGTTCAGCGTCAGGGAGTCGTACGTCACGTTTGTGATCTCGCATGATTTCACAGCTGATGGCTTATCTGTGCGACGGGGAAAAAAAGAGTTACATTTCAATAGAGGCTAGGTTTTGTTTACAGAAAAACAGCTGTTTTCATGATAAATTGAAATGACTGGTCCGGTGGACTGCACTACCGAAAAAAAATTTTACCTTGGTCCGGTCAACAGGACTATCATGACCGTACCACGGGCAAGAAGTGAACGATTGCACCGATTTTTATGACCTTTGATTTGTTGGATTCGTCTCCGCCCCGCGCTATAATTGTCAAGAAATTAATGATGTTTTTTTGGAAAACACAGCGAAAAGTTAAAAAAAACTGAAACTGCATTTTGTAATTAAATTTTTGTATGAACTCAAGACCAGCCTAATATTTCCCTACCCGTGCGAACCAGGGCGGGTCACGAAAAGTGGTCGCAACTTAAAAAAAGGGCACTTTACACATTTTTCACAATTTCTTCTGAATGCTATCATCATCTCAGCCTTTCACGTTCCCACTGCTGGGACTCTGGCCTTCTCTCAGAGAGAGAGAAAGTAAAGTCTAAAGGTCTAAAGGTTAATAAGCTATGTATTATGTAAACAAACATATTTTTTTTTAGAATTTCTACTATCATAATTACAAGGAAAAATGGTCGTAATTGGCCCCAATTATCAGCGGAGTCGTCCTCTTAATTACAACATACCAATCAAGAGCAGAACCGTACAATCAGCAATAACACGCGCAAGTCTTTAAACTTTACCGTTTTTTTTTATTTAACAGCATTGCAGTCATGTCCCAGTTATTCCCGTATATGTCCCAGTTTATTCTCTCAAGCGACAAGTCATTTTCTTGTCACATTCACATTTGACGTGCGAAACGTTTATTACGGTCCTAAATTTACTGTGAAAGCTGCATTTTTGTAAATAAAATGCGAGTTATGCTGAGTTTACACGACGCGACGATTTTTCTTTCCGTTAATTACATTTTATTATGTACTATCATCATCACTCTGTATCATTCCTTCCTATATCATTCATTTTTTGTTTCCGTATAAATATCCGCACGTCTCTCAATAGGGTCTTAGCTGAAAATCAGCGCTGATGATTCGTTCATAGCATATGCTAAGCCAAGTCCTTTTTGGGAGGTACTTACTGAACACAGCAGCAGTGCACCATCACATAATAGTGCTAATGGCTTATGTACAATGTTACTGATTTTTGTGCGTTTCTTTATTTTTTTGTTTTTGTTTCGTTATTTTGTGCAGTTTTCTCAAATAAAGTCTTTCTCTCTCTCTCTCTCTCATTCCACTGCTGGACATAGGCCTCTCCCAAGGTACGCCACTGAGCCTGTTCTTCGGATTTTCCATTATTGTTGCTGGTAACCGAGCTGGTTTTTTTATTGTATTATAAAATGTATTCATCAAAAATGTTTTCAATTTGTTTTGTAGTTCTTTTTTAACACGTTTTTACCCGACTTCGAAAGAAGGAAGGTTATGTTTTACGAGTGTATGTACCTATGTATGTATATATATTTCTTTGGCACGGCCTGTAGCCTAGATGGCTTGACGGATTTTAACATATGCGGTGTCATTAGATTCGCCTTTACTGTGGTATTGAGTATTGACAAAGGGTAGTTAATTTTGGTGCAGTTAGGTTTTTGTTCCTTTTGTGATGTATAAATCTTGTTATTATTTAGTATCTTTCTATACTCTTATACACTATTCTGTGTAAGTACATATTGTAAACAGACATTGTGACAACTGGGGCCAGTTTGAGCTAGACAAAAATAATAAAGCGTACATAAATATTTAACCAATTACTTTATCTCTTCTAATGAGTCATTGGTAATATTAAAACCAAAACCACAATAATTATGAACTCAAACAGATTTGACGAAAACAGTTGCCCAACAAAAAGTCGCACCGTGTGTACCATGCATTACTTTAGTACCGGGTGAATTTCAACTTCAAAATAAAGATCCGCCATCTCTTTAAACGAAACACTAAATCTAAATTGGATTCGTTTGTTAGTGCCAACTTATGAAGTACAGTAAAATAGGAAGTGAGGACAGATGAGTGACGTCGGCGGGCGACCTGAGTCGTGGTTTTGAATCTTGCAATGAGCTTGAGCGTTCGGTGAAAGAAAATATCGTTATGAAGCCCATAGCTTAGTGTTAGAGTACGGTTTTATGGCGTCTGCTTGCGACGTGAGCAGGTCGTGGCTTCGAATGCAATAAGCTTGAGCTTTCAGCGAAGGAAACCATAGCTTGGTGATAGAGCGTGGTTTAGTACTCGCTCAGCTAGCAACCACCTCTAGTTAAGAATATGTCGCCAAGCATCTATCGGTTTGTTCCGGCAGTCTCACTTAAGAGCCAGTTTTCTTCGACCACATCGCCACTGGCTTGGGGCTGCTGGAACACACCGATAGGCGACAGATTCTAACTTGAAGTTGGTAGCTAGCCAGGCCCGCCCTAAACCAAGCTAAGGTTTCATCACGAAGTTTTCTTTTATGGAAAACTCATTGTAGAAATCGACCTACGAATCGCAAACCGACGTCACTACCACTGAGTCATCATCGCTTCCAAACTTTAAATAAAGGCTCCCAAATTATCATCATCATCATCAGCCGGAAGAAGTCCACTGCTGAACGTAGGCCTCCCCCTTTGAACGCCACCATGAACAGTTATTAGCCATTTGCATCCATAGGCTCCCTGCGACTCTTATGTCGTCGGTCCATCTAGTGGGGGGCCTACCTACAGAGCGTCTTCCGGTTCGTGGTCGCCACTCGACAACCTGTTTTTCCCAGTTTGTCAGTTCCCAAATTATAGTTATCGTGAGAAAGTGACGCTAGCAGGGTGTTCCACTCCTTCGCCTTTCATATTATAAATGTAGAAGCGACGCGTTTTATGTGGATCAGGGGAATGACGAATGTCAGTATAGGTTGCTGCAACTACGTTTATTCTGTGGCAATAGCTTCCGGATGGTAACCGTAGTATACAAACAAAACGAGCAAGTTACATAAAAGTAGGGATGAGCGATATTGATATCGATAGTTCGATGTTATCGACTGCAAATATTGATGTTTTTAAATGCCAATATTTTTCAAGACTACCAATCTATCATCCCGTAATAAACTGTTGTGAAGCGGACGAATGAATTAATTTGCGGCAGAAAGGAGTGACTGATTGAGTGAAAATTAGTGACTAATTGTCATTTTAACTTTCAGTAACGATAAGAGGAAGGTATCTACTATCTATCTCATATATCCAGCGTTATATTTGACGTAGGTAAGTTAGCGTAAATTAATATTTTTGCAGATTGCTTAAAAATAGATTTTCTTGTATTTTAAAAAAGTCAACATCGATATTTTAGATAAAAATATTTCACTCATAGTCTTTCCGCAGTGCTACGAAATGCAGATGGGTTAGAAAAAAGTTCTTAACTGTCAGCAACTCTCATAGTGTTGCAAATGTCCATAGACAACAGTGACTGCTTACCATTAAGGTGGGCCGTGTGCTTGCTCGCCAAAAAATGTCGATAAACATCGCTCATCCCTACATAAAAGTTCGCAAAAACAGTTTGCCTTGAGGCGTACAGGGACGGTGGGCCTATAATAAAGAGAGAAACAGTTGACAAAACTAAACTAACTCGCTTTATATGACTACACGACAAAATAATCTCTTCGTAGAACTATTTTTTTAACACAACAGGATTGAGTTTCATAACAAAATATGCTGCAGAAGACGGTGGAGCGTGCTTGCTTAGAAGTCTATTTTTTATTAAAAAGGGTATATAGTAGTTGCTCAGCGAGCTATGGAAAGGGCTAAGCTTGGAGTTGCACTGAGGGATGGAATCAGAAGTGAAGTGATCCGTCAGAGAACTAAGGTCGCCGACATAGCTTACAGAATTAGCAAGCTGGCAGTGGGCTGGTCATATAAGCCTCAGAACCGACAACCGTTGGGGTAGACGTGTTCTTGAGTGGAGACCGCGACTTGGCAAACGTAGTTTAGCCCGCCCTGCGACTAGGTGGAGCGACGATTTGCGCCAAGTAGTACCTATTGCCGAACTATCTATAGTAAAACTATCGATAGTTTTCATCTGAACAAGCCATACTATCGATAGGCCTATTGATAGTATCGATTATTAGACTATCGATAGTTAACCAATTTACAACAGTACTTTTTCATATTGCAAATTTGCAGACTATTGTTAGTCTAAAATAATCGATACTATCGATAGTGTTGCGATTGATTGACTATCGATTAACAATGGATCAGCAACTCTAGTGCCAAGTTGCTGCCAGTAGTTGGATGAGAAGAGTCGGAGACCGGGCTCAGTGGCGTACCTTGGGAGAGGGCCCTATCTATATCTATGTAAGAATGTGTTGCAAGAATTAACAAGGAAACAGGTCTTACCAGCTGGTAGGATATGGAACAGACATGGCTTCGTCTGTCTTCCGACGGAGTTGGTACCCGAGCATTGAACCCAGCCGTAGTCAGCTGATGTGTTTACCATGTACAGAAATGTACCTGAAAATAACAACTGTCATGAGACACCTTTTTTCGTATGAGCTGGTCATCATCATCATTATCATCAGCCCGTTACTATTATTATTTAGATCTGTCCGAGCATAAGGGTTATTTGAAAACAGCGCTGCATTTGCATAAATTATTATGTGAATGCAGCACATGCTGAAGCTGCCCGCCCTATTGTCCTATAATTAACTTTATTTATATATAAATAACTAGAACCTTAGATAAGATTTTCTGTATACTGGCAATTTTATTTTGTTTGTTATTTATTACGTTATTTCCCACTACTGGAACACAGGCCTTCTCTCAGAGAGAGAGAGAGATAGTAGGAATCGACTGTGCAATTTTGTGTCAATGCTATGTAAAATTTGCAATATAAACCTCAAACATTATAATAAGTATGGATAATACGTTCTGAAAAATTGCGGAACCCCGAAATTTCCTCATGTTCCCTAATGTTTAAATTAATTCACATAGACATAATATGTAATATAGTTTGACAGAAATTCATGGATTTATACTGTAACTAGCTGCGCCCCGCGGTTTCACCTGCTTCTTCCCGTTATCCCGTAGGAACCTTTTCCGGGATAAAAAGTATCCTTTATCTGTCTCCTGGTTCTAAGCTACCACCCCACCAGTTTACAACCAAATCGGTTCGGCCGATCTTGAGTTATAAAAAGTGTAACTAACACGACTTTCTTTTATAGATTTGCTATTTAGGGATTCTGGGATTTCGCGACTTTCCGGAAAGTCTTATCCATACACGATAACGTTTGAGGTTTTGCACCATCGCGACGATTTCGATGTCTCACGCTCTCTCTCTCGCTCTCTCTCTCTCGCTCCCTCTCTCGCTCTCTCTCGCTCTCTCTCTCTCGCTCTCTCTCTCTCTGAAAACTGTGTCCCAGCATTGGGGACGTAATAGACTGATGATCATGAAGCCATAGCTTGGTGCTCATCTAAGTAGCTACGCCAAGTCCGCTATTGGTGTCTTCGGGCAGTCTCACTTAAAAGCCAGTTCCCATCCAGGTGTAGCGTTGCGACCTTCGACCTTCCAGGCGACTCGGTGTACTTACTCGGCATGTTCTGAGCGGCGGTAAGTGACGATGAAGTCGTCAGCTCGTGTTTACTGTGCGCTGAGCTATTGAACCACCAATGGTACAGCATGGTTTCCTGTGAACAAAACGTATATTTTACTTAGATGTAGGACTAGTCGGGCCCCGCGGTTTCAGCCGCGTCTTCCCGTTATCCCGCAGGAACCTTTTTCCGGGATAAAAAGCCAGTGTTAATCCAACTTATAAGCTATCTCCATTCCAAATGTCAATCAGATCTGTTGAGTAGTTTTTGCGTGAAAGAGTATTTACATCCAAGTTAATTTAAAAAAATCCCATGAATAATAATCCAGGCATAGCCGCGGTGTGCAGCTAGTCAGCTACAACAATGTACCTGAAGGCGTTATCAACAGCAAAATCACTTTCCATCAACTGAGATGGCGGTCAAAAGGCCCTTTGTATAGAAAAAGTACATTTACCGAAGTATCTTGCTACATTATGGGGCATTTTCATCCCCTATTTCCCGCAACCCCTGAAGACGCATGTATTTCATGAATAACATAATAACCCGGTTGATACTAAAAACAGTATGGGTAGTTCATGCAATGGGCGCTGTTAGCTTGCTTATTACATTTTAGTTGAAAAAAAATAAATATATATTCCTTTGGTAAGATTAAACATGTGATCACTTTAAAACGTCAAACTAAAAGCTCTTTTTTATTATATCTTATGCTGGGGCCACACTAAGGTCAACGTCAAGGGAAATGTCCTATCATCGCGATAAATATTGCATTATTTATTTATTTATTTGTTTATTGATCACCAGCATAATGTACACACTGTTGCAATTATAATATAGAAACAGTTCACACAAGTTCACACAGTCTCACTTTGGGTCGTTGCGCCATTTCAGTTAGTTAGTTAGGTTCATTTAACTCAACTGCAAACTAGTTATTTAAACAAACTTCATAATTAGTTACGGCAGCTAATTAATCATCATCATCAGCCTGTATCAATCCATTGCTGGACATATACAGACATATTTTAAACGGTGGATAATGCTGTGGGTGATGCAGTTATCTCGATTATGTATCTAATATTACTTATTATTACTGTAGTACTGTATTACTGTTTATTGTCCCTAATAAATAAAATAAAATAAAATAAAATATGCCTCTCCCAAGATACTTACGTGACTGAGCCCGGTCTTCGGCTCTTCTAATCTAACTACTGGCAGCCACTCGACGCAAGTCAAGTTAATAATACTGGTGAATAGACCGACATTAAAATTCGCTTGAATTGCGCTACTGCTTATACTGTTACGTATATACCCTGTTGTTACCCGCAGGGGTAAATGTTTGTACGATTTATTTGTTTTATTTTCATAAATATCACTGCGGCCGATAAATTACCTTTTTCCGGTTACATGAGTATTTTGTGTAGCTCTGTTTACTTCAGAGATTTTTGAACATTACGCGAAGGGATGGATGATTTAGGGTTCATATTTATATATCTACATTTAGATACAAATAAAATAAGTTTCTTTGTAAGCGCATCAATAAAGAACGGCTAAGCAAATTTGTCTAGTTATTTTGTTGTATTAGTCCAAAAAGGTTTTCAGGGAAAGAAAAACTGGAAGTCTCCCGAAAATTGGGAAATTAGAGAAAAACTAACATGTATGTGCTTTATTATTGAATTTTTATCTGAGCTAGAAAGTTTGTGTTACTGCGGGGCGCAGCCCGTCCTACTAATATTATAAACGTGAAAGTTTGTGTGTATGGATGTATGGATTTGTAGATGTATGGATGTTTGTTACTCTTTCACGCAAAAACTACAAAACGGATTTAAGTGAAATTTAAAATAGAGATAGCTTATACCCGGGATCAAAATATAGGTCTGCTTTGGTTGTGATCCCGCAACTCATTAATATTCATGTTCCCATATCCCAATGTGTACAACCAAACAAGAGAAATCTTATTAGTAAAGCTAATTAAAAAATATCGAACCATTAGATGACAAAAAAAAAGCTTGGGATTTTAGTGAACTTGCTCCAATTCAATCAATTAGTAATAAGAATAAAATTGTCAATGTGATCGCGCCAAAAAAATTACCTGCCGGGCGTTTCTTGCCTGTTCTTTTGCCGGCGTAAGGAGGTTGGAACAGGCGTAGCTAGTTTTGAGTTTGACGTTTTAAAGTGATCACAATGTATCCTATTGAATAAATAAAAATTGACTTTTGACTTTTGGCTACTTTTTATCCCGGAAAAGGTTCCTGCGAGATACAGAGAGTCGACGTTAACGGGAAGCGATCCCCGGGGTCAGTAGTCACAATGGGAGTTCCGCAGGGTTCAATACTCGGACCTTTTCTGTTTTTAGTTTATATCAATGATTTGCCCAGCCTTGTTAGTGACAATCACGAGATAGTATTGTTTGCCGATGATACGTCGCTTTTTTTTAAGTTAAAGCGACAACATAACATTTCTGACGACGTGAACAATGCTCTTTCCAAAGTTACAGACTGGTTTGATGCAAACAATTTGATGTTAAATGAAAAGAAGACCAAATGTTTGAGATTTGTGCTACCCAATGTTAAAGAAGTACAAACAAATTTAAAGATTAAGAACGAAAAATTGGACCTTGTAGAGACTACAGTATTCCTAGGTATAACTTTAGATCACAAATTGCAATGGGGTCCACATATTGTCAGTCTATCGAGCAGACTTAGTTCTGCAGCATATGCTGTAAAGAAGATCCGTCACCTTACTGATGTTGATACAGCCAGACTAGTCTACTTCAGCTATTTTCACAGCATTATGTCCTATGGAATATTGCTGTGGGGAAACGCTGCTGATATAAACACCATATTTGTTTTGCAGAAGAGAGCTGTTCGTGCGATTTACAAGGTGGGCCCCAGAGAATCTTTAAGGACTAAGTTCAAAGAAATTAAAATAATGACAGTTGTTTGTCAATACATTTATGAAAATTTAATGTACATAAGGAAAAATTTAAATAGCTTCAAAAAGAGAAGTGATTATCACAATTTTAATACTAGAAACAAAGATAAAATTGCTGTACCCACTACTAGGCTCCATAAAGTTAGCAACTCGTTCAAAGGTCAATGTGTACGCTTTTTCAACAAAATCCCAAGTGAAATTCAAGACTTATCGATAGCAAAATTTCAAGTCCGTATAAAGAGAAATCTTATTAGTAAAGCTTATTATAAAATATCGGACTATTTAGATGACAAACAAGCTTGGGATTGTAGTTAATCTATCTATCTTTCTTTCTATCTACCTATTCTCCCTATTTCCCCTATTCTAACCATTTCCGGTAAACAGCCAAAACAGTCATACTCACGAAAGTGACTTTGCCTGCGGCGGCGTCGTGTGTCAGGTCGCCCTCTTCCCTCTCATATGGTCGAGGAGAGCGATGGCTGGCACATGCGTCAACTCGTGAACGGGTGCTGCTTGTGGGGTCTGGTCTGCTTTGGTTGTGATCCCGCAACTCATTAATAACTCATTAATATTCATGTTCCCATATCCCAATGTGTACAACCAAACAAGAGAAATCTTATTAGTAAAGCTAATTAAAAAATATCGGACCATTAGATGACAAAAAAAGCTTGGGATTTTAGTGAACTTGCTCCAATTCAATCAATTAGTAATAAGAATAAAATTGTCAATGTGATCGCGCCAAAAAAAATTACCTGCCGGGCGTTTCTTGCCTGTTCTTTTGCCGGCGTAAGGAGGTTGGAACAGGCGTAGCTAGTTTTAAGTTTGACGTTTTAAAGTGATCACAATGTATCCTATTGAATAAATAAATAAATTGAAATTGAAATTGAAATTGAACGAGAAGACGCGGGTGAAACCGCGGGGTGTAACTAGTCTAATATAAAGGCTTGATAACAAGGCCAATTTTCCACGTGGACAAACCACGGGGTAGGTCATGGTATAACAGAGTCACATCCTACAAGTATGCAATTTTCGATTCATTTCCTACCTATTTGCCAACTCGATTCAGTAACAGAGTAATTACTGAGTTCAATCATTTGTTAATTTTTAATTAGAGAATGAAGTAGTGTGCAAACATCAGATACTGTGTTCCGGATGAAGGGAAATGTTTAGATGATAATATTTAACGAACGGATCTGATTGAAATTTGGAATGGAGATAGCTTATACCCTAGATTAACACAAGCTACTTTTTACCCCGAAAGACGGTTCCTGTAGGATAAATTTTAAAGTGATCACAATGTATCCTACTAAATAAAAAAGTTTTGAATTTTGAATTTAACGGGAAGACGCGAGGCGCAACTAGTCGTATATAAGTTAACTTCCTACATAGCACACTCATCGTTTTACAGCTCAATCTGACTTCGACAAAACGCTGTATCCACGCTAAGTTTCTAAAATTAACTACAATTAATTAGGTGACATCATTCTTCGTTACCATAGCTAAATTATGAATTTCATATTTAAGTTTATTACATAGTTGCTAGTAGCCTACTCCTGAATAGGTTAATAGCGCTTAGCGCCGTACAATAGCGTGCTAATTTACTCAACAAATCAAATCAAATTGAAACCAAAAGTTTTTATTTTAAAATCTATCTATGTATGATAAAACTTATTGTACACTACAACATATAACGCATGCACTTGGCTCTAAAAAATTGCGCTACTGATGTCGTTTATATACTGCGTCACGTCGAAATTCGCATACGAAGGCCCTTGTTGAGCTTAGCGTGGCAACGGACACGGATAGTCATAGCGTGCTTCTATCGGACGCGTCACTTCACGTTTGTGTATGAATAGCGCGCTAACTCAACTTACTTAGGTCGCACAAGTTTTACAGTCACCGCGGTTTTTACTGTTAGGCACCTACAATTACGCTATTAATAAAGTAGCGCGTAATTTTTTAGCACATAGTTTTTAGCGCGCTATTGCCATAATATAGCAGCTTTTAACTCTATTACTCCAGAATACCTGGTATGCACATTTCGTCATTGCGCGTTTTAATTGTCCGCCCATTACTCGCCATGCCAGCAAAAGGGGCGCACTTACAATAAGTAATTGAAGTCAGCAGTAACCAAGCTCTCGTGATTTTTGATTACAATGCAAAAGCCTGGATTTCGGTGTTTATATTTGTAATTTTAGTTCTTTTTAGATCTATTTATATAAAAAATTGCGACTAGCGACCCATAACGGCTCCGCAAGGGTAAACAAGTACAAGCTTGTGTGTTGCATTGAGTTCGTACAAAAGTGCCTTAGAAAGAAAGCTCTCTCAGTTTTTCCTGAATATTCCATTTTTCCAGGTGTGTTTTTCAGTTTTCCTTGCCTTAATAACCATATTTGGTCTATTACAAACACATTTAAATATGTTTCTCCCAAATCCATTCAGGAACGCCTGGTCAAGTAGAATAATATATGATATGTAGTTGCAACACACAACACAGGCTTAGGTTGAACACTTAAGGTACAAATTAATAAAATAAATCTAAACAATGTTGCAGTAGGTTTTGTACTTTTGTTTGTAGTGATGCGCTTACCAAAGAACACTAAATTTATTTTATTTATATCTATATAGATAGACAGATGTTAACACAGATGAAAGTGTGAGTACTCCGTCTCGCGCAACCTCAGTCACTGTTTTCCACGTCAATCTCATTAACGTCGGAAACGCCAGTTATTTTGGTAAAGACGCGCGTCAGTTATTGTATTGTTTGATTATTTCAATTTGGACTTAACGCGGCGCTCTGATGGGATTCTTTCGCGGAAACTGGCTGTGTCGGATTGCTTTCATGGAATACGGGTACTATTGATCGCGTCCGTGACGTCACTTCCGGCTGGTGTCCGCCGGGCTGACGGTGGAGGAATTGTAAATTGGGCTCGGATTTCAGCGGGGAAATTGGAGCAAGTGATGTTGGTTTAAATTCTAAAATGAAGACATTATTTATTTATTTATTTTATTTATCATTACATTATATTAGACGGCCAAAGCCAATTACCTATATAATTTCAAATATACAAATATACACACAAGAAATAATAAATTTGAAAAGAAAAAGAAAGATAAAATTAGATTAGAAAAATAAAAATTAACAATAATAAATATAGCTTAAGCAAAATACATTAAAATAAAAATAAAATTAGAATAGAAAAAAAAAAAAAAAAAAAAAAACAATGATAAACATAGGTCAAGTAAAATTAAATAATACACCAAATTCCAAAATATATACGAAACATGTCAAAGAATATATAAACAAAAACAATTAAATATAATCACAATCATACATCTCCCTTACACACTCTTCTCGCAAAAGCCCAAGCATTCTGACAAAATTGCCATCCATTCATCCGCAAACACATCTAACATTGTACTTGCTACCTATTTAAAGTGTAAACATTGTACTTGCTACACTTTGATGACGCATAAACCGAATAGTATCGTGCAGTAGCATAGTGGGAAAGTTTGTGAGTGACTTTTTTAACTTAAAGGCTGAGTTGAGGCCGGTTTGCAACAATACATTTTCTTTTTATTCTTCCTTATTTCTACATAATGTATTAGTCTTGTATAATTTGTTGCAAATAAATGATTCTTTTTTTTTTTTTTGTTATGGCGTCACACGATTAGTGTATTTGCCAGTGTCAAGTATTATACAATATAATATTTCAAACTCAAAGAGTTGAATCAAGTTTCAATGATGATGATGATGATGATGATGATGGTGACGAGATGATGGGATGAGGATAGTGTTTAAGTAAAGTAGTGGCGCTTTACTTAAACTTTACACGGACTTTTTTGGAGCAACTCGAAAAGTCACTTTCACAACTTTATTTCAATTTCCCACACTCGTACACATTAACGAACACATAATGGTTAATAATCCACCAATATTACACATTATCACTCGAAGAAACACAAGTTTAGGAAATAAAAACAAAATTTTCACGTTGACAATTCGATTTCCGCCAAAAAAGTCGACAGATCATGATTCTTATTATTATTATTTTATTATTTATGTCATGTAGTTTTTTTTTTTAATATCACAAATAAAAACTAGTTCCTAGATAACTTTTTCCCTTTTTTTCATTGTATAAATGTAGCTGTTTTGGCATGAAAGAAGGCTAAACAAACAAACAGACAATGATTCGCTTTTAGTTTATAGAGAATGGATATACATAGCCATTTTGTTTAAATCTTACTAATATTATATACGCAAAAGTTTGTGAGTATGTATGTATGTAAGTTTGAGCTCTTTCTCGCAAAAACTACTGAACGGATTTGAGTAAAATTTGGACCGGAGATAGCTTATACCCTGGATTAACACATAGGCTACTTTTTATCCCGGAAAAAGGTTCCTGCGGGATAGCGGGAAGACGCGGGGGAAACCGCGGGGCGCTGCTAGTTTCTGATAATCGCAGTGTATTGTTGATGGCCGACGGTATGCCGTGACAGGGCTGTAAATATTGATGCTTCTGCCATGACAGTGAGTGACGTGTTGACGTGATCTATTTTGGAAATAGCCTGATCGCTTGTTGAGTACCGCGTCAAAAATATCTTAAGATTTCAGTAAATAATACCCTTCCAGCGTCATTGTTTCGCGATGGGTATAATTTGGGAGTGAATAGGTATCATCTAGGTAAGCATGTTTCATGATCGACCACGTCTTCACTTGTTCTAGGTGAGACTGGTCAAATGTTTCATCATCAAAATCAGCAGCCTGTATCAGTTCACTGCTGGACATAGGCCTCTCCCAAGGTACGCCACTGAGCCCGATCTTCGGCTCTTCTCATCCAACTACCACCCTCTGGTTAAGAATCTGTCGCCAAGCACCTATCGGTGTGTTCCGGCAGCCTCACTTAAGAGCCAGTTCTCAGTCCAGGTGTAGTAGCGTGGGGCATTTTCGACCACATCGTCATTTAACATCAGGTGACTTGTGGTCAAACGCTATCCTGTAAATACTAAAAAAAACTACTACCAGCCAAAGGCTTGCCCTATTGTAAAAAGGGAAAACATATCGGTATGTTCCGACAGCTTGAGCTGCTCACTTGAGAGCCAATTTCCAATCTACGACTAGCGCTTTAAGCCTTTTTAAGGAAATAACAAAAAGGTTAGTCGACATCACAGGAGACCGAAGAGCTGGCAGCTACCTCGGACAAAGAATTAGTCTAGCCATCCAAAGGGGGAACGCTGCCAGTATCTTCGGAACCTTGCCTAAAGGGACTAATATATTGTAGTTAATAATAATTTAGGTTTTTTTAATTATATAGCTTGGTGCCTTCGACCACATCGGTACTTAACAACAGGTGACTTGCGGTCAAACACTACCTTGTTAAAAGTTAAAAAAGAGATAGAAGAACCAAAAAAACCACTGAGTCAATTAATTAGTTCCGAAGTTTATCAGAAGCGTAAAAAATGGCCTCCATTTTTGGTTTTTACATTAAAGCTCGCTAAGCAATCTCGCTGTTTGTACATCCTGGAAGTATTTAAAGTTTGATTAGACGACGCTTCGGCAGTTGCCGCGAGATTAGAAGTTTCGTAAAGAAAATCGATTTCAGTTCAAGGTTTATCTGAAGAAGATTTACCTAAAGATCGTTTGATATTATTGAGCAGATCACTTTGTCTTGATTTCGGTGATGAGAATTTAAAGACTGTATTTAGACTAGCATTGCCCCGCGGTTATACCTGCTTTCCCGTAGGAACCTTTATAAAAAATACTGTGCTGTAATTTGATTTAATTCTCCGGCCCATAAACTATCGGTATACAAAAATGTCGATCCATCGCCGATATTTTGAACCGTCTATAATGCTACTTTAAGCAACGACCTGATCTGATGATTGAGCCTGGAGGCCTTTGTTACCAAGCCCAATCTATTGACGAGTCCAATAGATTGGGCTTGGTAACAAAGGCCTGCTGATGAAGTTAGGAGGTGGATAGTGGAACTCTTCATTGGCTACTAGTAAACCCCTCAAGTTTGGGCTCACATGATTCGTTTTGACGAGTACAACAGATTTTTTTTACTTACCTTAGGGTTGGCATCCAAATCGCACTCGATCTCCACCATTTCGCCCCTCGCCGCCCTCATCACTAAGGGTTGCGATGATCTGCAGGTCGGTGTGACTGAAAGAAAATACTATATGTAAGCTGTGCCGTGGGTAATAGCTAGTTCAGCATATTCACATAAGAGATAATTAAAAAAAAAAAATATATATTTAACTATTTTAACCCCGCGTCTTCTCTTTATCCCGCAGGAACCTAAAAACCTTCCGGGATAAAACGTAGCCTATGTATTAATCCGGGGTATAAGTTATACATAGGTTAGCTGTGCCCTGCGGTTTCACCCACTTTATGGCAATAAAAAATAGCCTACCGAGTCTACACAAAAAAAAACATAAAAATCGGTTAAGCCGTTTAGGAGGAGTTCGATAACAAACACAGTGACACGAGATTTTTATCTATTAGAAGGTTAAATACATTAAAGATACTTCGTACTTACATTTGACATCCAGCACCAAAATGTCACTGGAACCTTCCCCCAGGCTGTTCCGAGCTGAGCACACGTAAGATCCAGCTGCCTTCCGAGACACTTTCTGGAGCACCAGGCTCTGGTTCGCCAGGAGAACACCTGGACCTGGCTTCACTACTATACCCTGTGGGTAAACAAGCGGGAACTGAAATTTTTAAAATAAAATATAAGATGAAAATTAAACATTTTTTGGTTGCACATAAAAACTTTGAAGCAATTGAACCCATAAAGATGGGTTGGTTTGGATATAGTTTGAACGTTGGGAGAGGACATAAGATACTATATCTACACTGAGGAAAAAATCCTGACTTTCCTACTGAGTCATACCTTCGAAGACCGATTTCTTGCAAAATGTAACCTTTTCCTTCCTTATTTAACCTTAGTTTTCTTTCTGACTCAAAAGGGAAGGAAATTCTTTCTGTGTTTCGGAGGCTCTTTTTTCTCCGTCTATACTAATAATATTTTTAGAGAAAAGATTTGTTTGTTTGTTCCAGATAAACCTAAAAACTATTAAAATCAGATGAAGTGTGGCCAAACAACTACCCTGTAAGTTTTGAAAGAAAGAAAAACTTTCCACTGATGAATATAGCATCATCCTGTCTTCTAATCTGGATTCTCTAGAGAGACTTCAAGTAAAAACCAACTTAAACTTCAGGACAATTGGGTACAATTTCGTACTTACATTATGAGTAAAATACACATGGTTATGCCACGGGTTTGCCTTGACTCTGCAGTCGAGGTAGACGTCTGAACCTTCCACCACCTTGCTTGCGTCCAGGTTGGCTCCAAGCTCCAGTTTTACCACGGGGAGGTCTGGTGAAGAACATAGATGTGAGAAGGGAGCAAGATACTATAAGAAAATAGGTTTATGCGGAATATTAAAAAAATCAAGGAACCCAAGGTGATATAATAATTTAGTAGACACAATTTTTTTTTTACTTCTTATATAACTTTACCCGACGATATTTTGATTATGACAATGAGGAGTGGTCACACCGCTAGAAATAAGGAAAACACTTACGCTGTATTTCCATCTTCCATCCATCCTCATGAGTGGAATGCGGTATGCTCGGCTGCCCAGCTCTGCAGGACATCACTCTCCCAGCGTCTTCTATAGCTGGTACGAAGGTCAGGATACTGTTGGTTACGTTCCCGTTTGTAGATTGCTGGAGAAAAACAAATAAATATTATGTAGCTACCTACGGATGACTAAAACGCAAAACGTTCCTTACACAAAGCGTTCCTTACGCAAAATGTTCCTTACGCAAAACGTTTCTTACGCAAAGCGTACAAAACGTTCCAAACAAATCGTTCCTTACGCAAAACGTTCCGTACGCAAAACGTTCCTTACGCAAAACGTTGCATACGCAAAGCGTACAAAACGCAAAACGTTCTTTACGCAAAGCGTACAAAACGCACAACGTTCCATACGCAAAACGTTTCTTACGCAAAGCGTACAAAACGCAAAACGCTCCGTACGCAAAAACTTTCCTTACAAAACGTAAAATCTACAACGTGCAAAACGTTCGACGATTGTAGAATGCATCTTGGCTAGGGCGCTGGTCTTAATAGCGTCATCCCGCAGGCAACAGAATAGGTAACTCATGGCAATCTGGGAGTAACAAAAACTTGAACAAAAATCGCTTAATGTAACCAAGGTAGTGTAGGAGTTTATACAAATATATTCGTACAAAGTTTACCTACGAATTTCTTTTACACGCGTAAAAGTAGAACCAAGTTATTTGGTAAAGCGTATCATCATTATCAGCCTTTCACGTTCCCACTGCTGGGACTCCGGCCTTCTCTCAGAGAGAGAGTATGAGCTGTAATCTACCACGCTGGCCCAGTGCGGATTGGTAGATGGTAGATGTCGCATGCCCTTGAATGTTGCAGTTCTTGGGCATGCCGGTTTCCTCACAATGTTTTCCTTCACCGTTTTGAGCGATGGCAAATCCGCACATAACTTATTGGTGCGGGGCCGCGAGAATTCGAACTCGGTGTCGGCGTCTTGTAAGTTGCACGCCTAACCGTTCGGCCACCATCGCTCCTAAAGCGTATTCCCTCTTCTAAATAAACGCTTGGATGCATACGACAGTACACCAACGATTTCCAAACTGCACCTCTCACGCTCTTCAAACATTTGTGTTGCCAGTTTGTACAACCGATTTTGTCGATATCATCGACAACATTCCAAAACTTAGGGCTGCCAAACGCTATTTTAGTATATGCAGATTTTTCTAGTTAAACCTTTCATGACCTGACTGACGATAATCGTTGGGGCAAACGTGTTCTTGAGTGGAGACCGCGGCTCGGCAAACGTAGTGTAGGACGCCCTCCGGCTAGGTGGAGCGACGACATACGCAAAATGGCTGGCAGCGGTTGGATGAGAGAAGCCGAAGATCGGGCTCGATGGCGTACTTTGGGAGAGGCCTATGTCCAGCAGTGGACTGAAACAGGCTGATTATGAGTGTGAGTGTGAGTGAGTGACCTGACTGCGAAAGAAGGAGGGTTATGTTTTTCGAGTGTATGTATGTATGTATGTATATTTCTTTGGCACGGCCTGTAGTCTAAATGGCTTGACGGATTTTGACATATGAGGTGTCATTAGATTCGTCTTTATTGTGGGAGTGACATGAGGTACTTTTTTTTGTCGCCGTCGGGGTTTTGTTCCTTTTGTAATGTATAATATTGTTTTTCTATGTAACTGATTGTCAAAAAAGCCTCATGGTAAGCGGTCATCGTTGCCTTATGGTTGCCATTGACCATAAGTCACTTGGGCAACAAGTCATATTCGCTATAGCACCTAAGCACGTAACGCGGGCGCGTTACGTTATCTGCGTGGAATGACCGCACGTTACGTGCAAGGAATCTTGATGGTCATAGGGAATAAGGCTCTTGATTTTAAGAGACAATATGGTAGTTTGCCGATGTGATGATGCACTCGCTAAAAACCTCAGCATGCGAAATTTTACACAAAAGTCTGGTAAAAAAATATTTCAAATTTTAAATGGCAGCCCTATTATCTAAACCCTATCGAGAATGCTTATTACTGATATCGATTCGACATCGACAAACCTTTCCATATGCGCTGCACCTAATGACAGGGGGCTATTGTATTGTCAGCAAGCCAACAGAATAAGTGGCAGTCACTAAGAGCGGTTTCAGACTAGCGTATTTTTTTGCGCGTATACTGTCGTTTCAGCATACGCGCTTATACGCGCGCTACATTACGCGCTTCTAAAAACCATACTCGCGTAAACGGGCATATTTCGGCGTGTTCGCTCGAACCGGTGGTGTCGTGTCAGTATCAACATGGATTCTGACGAAGAAACATTACTATTTGCGAGCTTAGAAGCGCGTCAACGCTCGTACGAGTCGAGCGTGTGACAAAAGGCGCGCCTATACGCGCCTACATGCGCTTCCAAAAACGAGCGCATACGCGCGTATAAAACGCCAGTCTGAATTGGCTCTAAGGCTGCGACTTTAAAGGACTAGATTAGGTAGCTTTAATGGATTCAAAAGGCTTCGTTTGTATGGAACGTAATTAGAGGTCGATGACATCAGTGACGCTGTGGATAGAAGACGTTAATCTAAAGTTGTGACGTCATGTAAATTGGTGGGTAAGCTTGAAAGTATGTAATTAAGATCTCTTTTCTTATATCAGAGACATCGTTATTTTGAGGAAAATAATGTAATAATACTACCCTACTAATATTATAAACGCGAAGTTTGTGACTGTCTAGTATGTTTGTCGCTCTTTCACGCAAAAACTACTGAACGGATTTGAATGAAATTTGGCGCAGAGATAGCCTGGAGCCTGATAAAGGACATAGGCTACTTTTTATCACGATAAACTGTGCCAATGCGGGTGAAACCGCGAGGAACAGCTAGTAAAATTATATGGTTTCAGAGGTAGGGTAGTGAAATTTGGAATGTACATAGCTTATACCCTGGATTAACGCATAGGCTAATTTTTATCCTGGAAAAATGTTCCTGCGGGTGTCGGAAAGACGCGGGTGAAACTGCGGGGAACTGTGGGTTTATATCCTGGATTAATATGTAGGCCACTGGGTTTTCGATAAGAATAAGAATAGGAATCATTTATTTTCAACAAAAAACATAAACAAACACATTAAACATGTAAAAAAAAGTGATATAAAAATAAAAATTATAGGTTATTATAAAAAAATGTATTAGAATGAGATCTTGAAGCGGGATAATTAAAGTAATGCCGAGTGGCCGTCGCCCTGTCGGCCGTCCCAGATATCGCTGGAATGACGAAGTCACGAAGGATTTGCGCTCACTCCAGGTGGAGGACTGGCAAGAGGTGGCGCAGGACAGAGCGAAGTGGCGTCTTTTGTTATCGGAGGCCAAGACTCACTTTGGGTCGTTGCGCCATCTCAGTTAGTTTAATTTTATGATACTCGATATCGAGGACAGTTAATGAAACTCGTAACAAAGGTCCTGCAGTCTTACATCTGTTTTGTAGCAAGCTTCTTGCCAGATGGTATAAAAACAACAAACTTTACAACAATGGCGGATCGTAATCTATATTTGGCTTGTGACTTGTGTGCTATCGAATTCGTTTTAGTACGGTGTCTGTTAAAGAAAGCACGACGACGAAAAAACAAACACAAATTTCCGAAACTAAAGAAATCAAATTCAAAAATTGCAAGGTCAAAAATCCTTACTTCTCTACTAATACTATAAATGCCAAAAGTAACTGTTCATCTGTTTGTTACGCTTTCACGCCTGAACTACTAAACCGATATAAATGAAATTTGGTACAGAAATAGTCTAGAGCCTGAGAAAGGACATAGGCTACTTTTTATCGCGATGAACTGAAGCCCACGCGGGTGAAACCGCAGGGAAAAGCTAGTTAAATTATATAGTTAGATAGTTTCAGAGATATGTACCTACATTCAGTGAAACATAGAACCTCTTCCTTCTTCGGAGTAAATTAAAAAAAGTCGACACATTACATTTTTATTTATTTATAACTAGCTGTTCCCCGCGGTTCCACCCGCATAGGCTACAGTTTATCGCGATAAAAAGTATCCTATGTCCTTCCTCAAGGTTCAAACTATCTCAGTACCAAATTTCATTTAAATCGGTTCAGTGGTTTAGTCATGAAAGCGTAACAGACAGACGAACAGACAGACACAGAGATACTTTCGCATTTATATAAAAGTAGTGATTTTTGACAATAATCTAAGGCCCTATTGAGTGCGACGCGGACCATCCGCACGCGGACTAGGTTTTGCGTCCGTCGCGGATGAATTAGTCGTTCAGTGCGATGCGGATCGTGATCGAGTCGTACTTCTTGTATAACCCTCTCGGTTTGCACATTTGACGCAGCCGCCATGACAACGACAGTACTTTACATCCGCTCCGCGCGACTGTCCGCCGAGCACTGAACAAATACATTAGGACCAAGCACCGTCCGCGCGCGGACATCCGCGGCGCGGAGGTGCGGCTCTGAACGCGCTGTAAGGTTTCATACATTTTACCGTCCGTCGCGGACGTCCGCGTAGGTCATCCGCGTCGCACTGAACAGGGCCTAATTCTTCACGACAGCCGTCGTTTCTTTAAACTAGTTGATAAATGACGATAATAATCCATGATGAAAATATTCCAAACAACAAGTGCTTTGTTCGAAAACAGTTCTGGAGCACATTAATAACTCTAACAACGAATGAATGAATGAATGAACGAATGAGTGAACGATATCGCTCCCGTTAATTACACCGGAGCTTTGTCTGAGTATTACTGGCAGAATCAATAAAGTTCCTACGCCGCACGGGTGGAAATAAAACATTAATATAATAAAACTAGCTTTTCCTAGCGGTTTCACCCGCGTTGATTACATTTTTTGGCAATCAAAAGTATTATATGTCCTTCCTCAACGTTTAAACATACAAAATTTAATAGGTAGGTACTGTTCGTTGGTAAGCGCGTTACTTGAGAAAGTTGTACCATTGGGACGGGAAAATCTTTTTTAAATTTTTGCTGAATTTCGAATAAGGTTTCTGTTTTGGGTAACTGTTTTCAGGGGAAAATTAAGAAGATTCACGGAAAATTCTGGAAAAAATGAAATTGTTTTTTTCTACGGTAATTATGGAAAACCATCACATTAATCATGTTAAAAAGTAAGTTAAGAGGTCAAGTTAAGAAACTGTCGTCAAGCACCTATCGGTGTGTTCCGGCAGCCTCACTTGAGAGCCAGTTCCCAGTCCAGATGTAGCGTGGCGCCATCTTCGACCACATCGTCACTTAACATCAGGGGACTTGTGGCCAAACGCTACACTGTAAGTACTTAAAATATAAAAGATTAATTCATTATCATCATCAAATAAGCCTATTACTTTCCCACTGCTGGGACTCTGGCCTTCTCTCAGAGAGTATGGGTTGTAACTAGTTAATTTTATATTTTCGTAAAATAAGCATCACGTGTCCCATTGTGATGTTTTTGATTACCGTATCTAGTACAAGATCACCTGACAGTTTTATTTACACGTCAAAAACAAAATTATCGAATCTCAATCTACAGCAAGCGTCATTATTGCCTCATTCAGGTCACTGGTCGGCTGTCATAATCTGCATAAGAGAGAGGGACCTCTCCCTTACTTCATTTTTCTTCATCATTTCGTAATCTTGATCAGAGCAATTTGAAAATATTTTTTTAATCGGTCGCGCTTTGCCCATCTTTATTGGCTTCTTTACCTGTACCCCTAGTACAAGTTTTGAAAACGATAAAAGTTTTCGTAAACGTCGACGTCAAAGTAGCAACTCGATCTGCTTAAATTCAAAAGTAACTCAATAACATTGTTGGAATATGGTTATAACGATCTAAAATAACCCGTATTAACGATTTCAGTTCCTCCAAGTCTCGGTAAGATTCGCTGAAAAAAAGATGGAAACGAAAACTTTTATAGTTTTTGTAAACTATCAAAACCTGTACTAGGGGTACTGAATATATAGAGATAGGAATGATAGTTTACTGTATTAATATATATTTTTTTTTTTGTAACAAGAAAAACACATTTCCACTGAACCCTCGTTGCACGAGGCCAACTCGCACTTGGCTGGTTTTTTTTTTATCAAGTTTATATTATCTTTGCGCCTTTACACCATCGACAAATCATCATGATTGTGGCAAAAATCAAATCACCTTATGTTAAATGACAAAGTAAAAGTCGAAGGTGGCGCCACATCATGCCTAGATTGGGAACTGTCTAAACACACGTTTGTCAATACATTTATGAAAATTTAATGTACATAAGGAAAAATTTAAATAGCTTCAAAAAGAGAAGTGATTATCACAATTTTAATACTAGAAACAAAGATAAAATTGCTGTACCCACTACTAGGCTCCATAAAGTTAGCAACTCGTTCAAAGGTCAATGTGTACGCTTTTTCAACAAAATCCCAAGTGAAATTCAAGACTTATCGATAGCAAAATTTCAAGTCCGTATAAAGAGAAATCTTATTAGTAAAGCTTATTATAAAATATCGGACTATTTAGATGACAAACAAGCTTGGGATTGTAGTTAATCTATCTATCTTTCTTTCTATCTACCTATTCTCCCTATTTCCCCTATTCTAACCATTTCCGGTAAACAGCCAAAACAGTCATACTCACGAAAGTGACTTTGCTTGCGGCGGCGTCGTGTGTCGGGTCGCCCTCTTCCCTCTCATATGGTCGAGGAGAGCGATGGCTGGCACATGCGTCAACTCGTGAACGGGTGCTGCTTGTGGGGTCTGGTCTGCTTTGGTTGTGATCCCGCAACTCATTAATATTCATGTTCCCATATCCCAATGTGTACAACCAAACAAGAGAAATCTTATTAGTAAAGCTAATTAAAAAATATCGGACCATTAGATGACAAAAAAGCTTGGGATTTTAGTGAACTTGCTCCAATTCAATCAATTAGTGATAAGAATAAAATTGTCAATGTGATCGCGCCAAAAAAAATTACCTGCCGGGCGTTTCTTGCCTGTTCTTTTGCCGGCGTAAGGAGGTTGGAACAGGCGTAGCTAGTTTTAAGTTTGACGTTTTAAAGTGATCACAATGTATCCTATTGAATAAATAAATAAATTGAAATTGAAATTGACACCGTTAAGTACTTGGTAACCAATTCCAGCAACTAATTAGTTTAAATAAATAAAACAAGTTGAGTAAACTTTGTTTGAGTTTTTGAAGATCACAAACTAAAATGTTTACAATATAAGGTAAATTTATAAGTAAACTAATTAGCCAGCAGCTCCTATAGTAAACATGTCAATTATCACGGTTCAGTTCCTTCGTAATTTGGGACATATGGAGGTCATTTGCGTATCCAATGGACATAAAGCATTGGGTCATTTGGTAACTATTTCCAAATTGATGGATTAATGAATGCCGAGGAACTTGGTATTAAAATGTCGAGTCTTTTGTTGTTTGTTGATGATATTTTTAACCTCCAAATTTCTTCTTCTTCTTCTTTTATTTAAGAGCGAAGCTCTTGTCGGTGGAGTATTTTCCATCCCGTTCTGTTCTCAGCCATCCTTTTGACCTCTTGGTACGACATGACGTCAATCCTTTCTTTAACTTGATCTATATATGTTCTTCTCGGTCTACCTCTCCCTCTCTTCCCTTCTACTTTTCCTTCTAATATGGTTTTTATATATTCGTCATGCCGTACCAAATGGCCAAACATCTTTCCTCTTCTTATCTCTACCGTTGTTAATATCTCTCTTTTTGCTCCTACTAAGTCCAATACTTCTTGGTTGGTTTTTTTCTTCTCTTTTCTTCTTCTTCTTTTTCTTCTCCAAATTTATAAGACCAAATTCGTTTCTGGTTTGAAATGGTATGTTGAGGTTAAGGTACCTACCGCACCTAGTCTCATAGTTGTCGCAGATTGTTTATAGCTAGCTTACCAAAAAGTGATAACAAAAAACACTAATCCAAAGAAAAACAACCAAATTTAAAAACTACAATGTGAAATACTACTAAGGTTTCGGACATATTCCGAACTAGTTGCGCCCCGCGGTTTCACCCGCGTCTTCGCGTTATCGCGCAAGAACTTTTTTCCGGGATAAAAAGTAGCATTTATGTATTAATCCAGGGTATAAGCTATCTCCATTCCAAATTTCATTCAGATCCGTTCAGTAGTTTTTGCGTGAAAGGGTAACAAACATCCATCCATCAATACTCACAAACTTTCACGTTTATAATATTAGTAGGATATCTTAAAGATGGATACCGGTTTGCAATGTGATTTTGTTGATTATTACTAATGAACAAGTAGCATTTTATATTTAAATCAGTTTATTTTCATTTCGATTTATTTTGATGATTGATTTATCATTGTAACCTAAAATATGTAGTTAATTTTTTCACCCGGATCGCTGGGCACGGATCATCACGCAGTGGGTACCTGAGGACGGGTGACGTCGCCGAGGCAGGCCCCGAAAAAGATGGCGTGATGACCTTGACTCATTCGAGGAGCGGTGGCCTGAGGTTGCGGGGAATAGAGATATCTGGAGGGAAGTGGGGGAGACCTTTGCCCAGCAGTGGGACAGTATAGGTTCAAACATTTTTTTTTCACAAAAATATTCAGTGTTTTATACCTAAAAACACATTGCTGAAAAACTCTTAGGAAAAAGAAATGTAAGAAGTATTTTAACTAACCAAGGACGTAAGTACGAAGTAGTAAGATATAGCAACTTACAGTTTCTCGGATAGTCTTCAGCCTGGTTCCTCCCTTCCACCAAGATATGGTCGGTTTGGGCCTGGCTCCCACCACTTGGCAGACCAGTTCGGTGCTCTGGCCGGCCACCAGAGGGCGCTTGCCTCCTTGCAGCCGCACCCAGAGAGGTCTCACTGTGGACAAATATAAAGAGTTAGGCTTATAATTAATCATCATCATCATCATCAGCCTGTATCAGTCCACTGCTGGGCTTAGGCCTCTCTCAAGGTACGCCACTGAGCCCGGTCTTCGGCTCTTCTCATCCACCTACTGCCAGCCACTCGGCGCAAGTTGTCGCTCCACCTAGTCGCAGGGCGTCCTACACTAGGTTTGTCAAGTCGCGGTCTCCGCTCAAGAACACGTCTACCTCAACAGTTGTAGGTTCTGCGGCTTATATGACCAGCCCACTGCCACTTCAGCTTGCTAATTCTGTGAGCTATGGCTGGGTTTATGATTACGTTTTCATTTCTAGTACTCGGAAGGTACGTTTGAACCTGATCTGAGGTATGAAAACAATACTTTTTGCAAAGTTACGCTCGTGCGCCAAACAATCTCGTGCCTAAATAGATAAGTTTCAACACTTGTGTAATAATCTACTATTTCAACACACTTGCTCGTAAAGCTACCTTTACTTTTTTTTACAATCTCCGCAAAGAGTTTTTATAATAATGTTGTGAAAATAATTGAACCAATAACAAAACGAAACTATGAAAAATCAATCGACAAAAATTTTCATCAAATGATTTAAAATATGTTTTACTACATAAAGTTAACCTTAATTTGCGTATTCAAAACACTATTTTGTGTTTATTATTTTTGACGAACACCTAGGTAAGTTCCAGTACGAGTGCTTCCGTACTATATGGGTGTATTTAATAAAATGACCCATATCGTAAATTAACTTCAAACATAATCCAATTTCAACGCAGTCATCCTCCATTAGTACAAATTAAACTCGACTTTACTATTCACATCAAACGTTAACCTATATGACGGTTTATTAATACACATGTATACAATGTTGAAATGGGTTTGATATAATAATTGTACTTGTTTGTTTTAGGATTCCCCATCGAGAGTGAAACTAACGGAACTACTGCTCAAAGCGATGAAGGCTCAGTGGGAGTGATGTCAGCTTGCGATCCGTGGGTCGTGGGTTTGCATTCTACAATGAGCTTGAGCTTTCGGTGAAGGAAAACATCGTGATGAAACCTTAGCTTGGTGGTAGGGCATTTTCTAGTGATCGCTGGCTAGCTAGCTACCATTTTTTTTCTTATTTGTTTCCTCCTTCGCCTTTTTGGAGCGGCGGGAGGGGGTCACTGTATCAGTCTACCCACACGCCCCGACGGAGAGGCCCAGAACTCCTACATTCCGGGCCCCGCAATACTAAGCACCAAGGGCGTCCAGCTTGGAGCGGCGCAAAAACTACTGAACGGATTTGAGTAAAATTTGGAATGGAGATAGCTTATACCCTGGTTAATCCAGGCTACTTTTTATCTCGGAAAAAGGTTCCTGTGGGATAACCGGAAGACGCGGGTGAAACCGCAGGGAGCAACAGGTAAGAAATAAATAAAACAAGTCGCCAGTTAAAATAAAAATAATCATCAAACATCTCCCCGAGTGAGCCGAGCCGAGTGGCCGTCGCCGTGTCGGCCGTCCCATCGCTGGAAAGACGAAGTCACGAAGGATTTGCGCGAGCTCCAGGTGGAGGACTGGCAGGAGGTGGCGCAGGACAGAGCGAAGTGGCGTCTTTTGTTATCGGAGGACAACACTCACTTTGGGTCGTTGCGCCATTTCAGTTAGTTATCAAAAATCTCTCCGCCATAACTTTCTGACTATTGCACTGGACATAAATGACTTTAAAGTTTAAATCCGAACACCTTTAGCGACTTGTTAAAACCATAAGTGTCCGTTACAGCTGCAAATCTAAGAAACACATTCACTGCTGAACAGGCTTCAAGTTCATTCAACATTTCACACCAAAAACTTAAGATAAAAATCACAGCGTCATTATTAAAATCTCTAAATAATCAACGTGAACCTTAACCAACCACTCCGCTTAAAAAATCACTCACGCACCTTTAGTAAAAAAAAACCGGTTAAGTGAGAGTTGGACTTGCTCACCTAGGATTCCGTTCAATCTTGTCAAACTACATGAATTCTTTTTTTATTTTTTCCTTTACATGTGCTGTAAGACCTTGCTTCGTGCTGAATTTCATGATTGTATGGCAACGAAAAGTGCCTTATAGGTTTTGATTCCCTTGTGAAATCGCAAAATATGCGACATAAACGGTCATATCTTTTGATAGCGTTGACTTAAAAGTTCGATCTTCGCACAGCTGAAATAAATCGTAAAGCCGAGTTTGTGAGTATATATGTATGTTGCTCTTTCCTGCAAAAACTACTGACTGGATTTTGATGAAATTTGGAATGGAGATAGCTTCTACCCTGGATTAACACATAGGCTACTTTTTATCCCGGAAAAAGGTTGCTGCGGGATAACGGGAACACGCGGGGTGCAGCTAGTTTGATATAATTTCAATTTGATACCTGAAAGCGTTCTTGAGAGACAAACAGACGAACAACAAAGTGATCCTATAAGGGTTCTGTTTTTCTTTTAATGTACGGAACCCTAAAAAAGCTGAACCCTTATTTACTTCACTTTGTGACCCATTAACTATGCCCTACTTGTTGCAAACAAAAGACCACGACAATTCAAAGGGCTTCCGAACCCCCTTTTTGTCTGCACACTTAAGACAATTAAACGGAGGTTTTTTTTTGTTTACAGTACCCTGTTTAGGATACCCTTTTTAGGGTACCGTCGACTTGGGATTGGAAGCGGAAATGAGAATTCGTGTTGTTTTAAGAAGTTTAAAACGGGAATTTCCACAAAGTTTTTGGGGTGCTTTTCGCTTTGTTTGATGTTTTTTTTTTTTTGGCCGGAATATCGTTGGATTACTAAGCTCTTTGTTTTTGGAATGAAATGATTTGTTGTAAGATCAAAGAGTCCTTGCCAACAGGTTGGTTGCTACGGTAAAATGTTATACCTACTTTGTTCTAATTTTGTTACGTAAGACATCTTTATCTGGGCCCTCAATATATTAGGTTTTCCAATAGGGACTTGACAATTTTGAATTTGGCCGAGTCATGGAAAATTGGGTCCAACGAATACAGAGATATATATATATAGCTGGGCCTTCGTGGCCGTGGATTGCTCGAATGTCCGGCGCGCACGCAGCGCGCTGGCGAGCGCGGGACGCAGACCCCTTCGGTGTGGCCCGCCCCGCATCCCGCGCAGCCTACGTCGATTCGGCTGCCTTATCGTCACGTACAGTGTGCGTGAACAATATTAGTATCGCTCATAACGTTGAAGGAAAACATCGTGAGGAAACCGGCATGTTAAAGAATCAATATTCAAGGGCTTGTAGGTTATAATATGGCCCACACTTTGAGAGAAGCCTTATGTCCCAACAGTGGGAATATAATATTATAGTCTGATAATGAGGATGTTGACGATTATAATAAGTATTTATTAACTTACTGTGCCCCACGGTTTTGCCCGCGTGGAACTACAGTTTGCCGCGGTAAAAAGTAGACTATATCCTACCCTAGGGTCCAAACTATCTCCGAATCAAATTTTATTAAAGTCTGTTCGACGGTTTGTGTGTGAAAATGCAACAAACCGACAGAGAGATTTACTTTCGCATTTATAATTTTTTTTTTTTTGTTTGATAAAGTTTTCCACTACAAGCTCGAAGCCCGTACTTTTGTCAACACATTTTCTTATAATATAATTAAGTTATTCCGCGTTTAAATATAATTATATTATACTAAGCTAATTTAAGACTAAGAGGTTGTGCACATTGGGATATGGAAACATGAACATTATACAGTTAAAACATGCAGAAAAAACATTTTAACAATTATTAGTTACGGGATAACAACTAAAACAGACCAGACCCCACAAGCAGCACCCGTTCACGAGTTGACGCATGTGCCAGCCATCGCTCTCCTCGACCATATTAGAGGGAAGAGGGCGACCCGACACACGACGCCGCTGCAAGCAAAGTCACTTTCGTGAGCATGACTGCTTTAGTTGTTTACAGAAGATGGTTAGAATAGAGAAGGAAAGGGAGAGCTAAAATATACACTTATAACGACTTATATACATTTTACAATTTATAATATTAAAAAGTATGAATTTAAGCGTAGAAGTCGTGTGGAAAATACCAGTATACAGCAATATATTATTTTAAAGTTTGTTAATAAATGCCCTGATTCCCAAACTAGATTAAACAGTGTTCCAACAGTCAATTCATTAAGTATTAATTTAAAACCTTTAGCGAAATTTCCTCACTGTTTAAAAACTTAATTGTTCGATATAATTAAATCGCGATATTGTCCGGAACCATGCCAATGAAAATTGGCTATCGGTTTTCTGAATTCAATTAACGAATTATATAAAAATAATCTTTACGTGTATTAACATACGGTCTCAAATGCCTTTTTGATGTTTAATATGAATTATAAAATTGAATTTTGAAATATCAGAAGCGGTTATAAGTGAGTGCTAAAAACTTTGCTTTTTTGTAAAGCGACTTTTTATTTATTTGGCGAGAAGTAATTAATAAGTGACTTTTGAAAACTTTAAATGGACAAGGTTTTTATTAAAATAGTGAATGGTACTTATTAAAATCGACATACAGTAGAAAGCTTTAACGTCTCGTGTCTCGTGCAAATCCCACAACTACAGGCTAATAACTTCTACTTTACTATTCTAGACATTAGATTCTATTTTTTTTATACAAAACAAGCAAAGCCACGGACAGCTGGCTGTGATCAATAAATGAAATATGGAACAAGTTGGGGAAGTTTCCAGACTTCGGAGATGAGAATAGTGATGGGAAAAGGGATTTATAATGAGCTGTCAATCTTGAAAAGGACTTTGTCGATGTGAGATTGAAATATGCCTACAACTCCTTTTGATTATATGTACTTTCTTTTGTATCAATATATATATCTGTTTTCTTTATTATTATTATTCTTTTTAGAGTTCAATTTATTATTGAATTTTATATGGTTTTAGTTTGTTAAAACAATTACAAGTGCACACACACACACATACACACACTTCACGTAGGCATTAATCTTGTCTGAGACATTTTTTCTAAAAAGTTATTGTCAACACAACAATAACAGAAGTTTTAAGATGAAGTGAATTTTAATCAAGAAGTCATCTCAAACACTATTAGCGCCAATTCTAAAAACATTGTGACAGGACTCAAGAATATGATATTCTACACAAATTGTTTTGTCCTTTTTTTTAAATTATATTATTATTACCTATTAATCTCCCAATTCAATTTATTTATTACATAGGTATGAGTGACAAAGACAACGCTCTATAAAGATTGTTCAACGTGTAAAATTCACTCCCGGGTACTTTAGGTCTAATCCTTTTTTCAAGACTGAGGCTTGAAGCGTAGGCGTATCATCCTTTCCCATCCCTAGTTTGAAGGGGAAGTTTGGTCGGACATGGATCATATTTCATGTTGTAAACGTTAACAAGTTTCAGATCTTCGGCCTGATTTAACCCAACGCTGAAATTGGATGGTTTTCAGCATTAAACTAATGCCTCGGAATAAACGAATTATGAGATTATTTAAGCATCTTAAATGCAACTTGAGAATGGTAAGTTAATAATCCATACAAAAAAGTACCTTATTTATAAGTAGGATTTAAGTTAATTATTTACGGCAGGTTTCACTAAACGATCTATCCACGTGTTGACATAAATTTGACAATACTTCTATAGAGCTCAATTATGTCAAATTCCATCTTCAGTAGGGAAAACCGTGGTGAGATCGGTTATTGAAACGCGGCATTAGTTTGGTAGGTAGTTTTCTATAAGTATTGTCGTTCAACGCGGCAATGCGGCCAGCATTTTGGGAACGTTGCCAACTGGTAGTGGTTTATTAGATTAAGTAGTTGTATTGTTTAGTTTGATATGTAGTTTTATTTTATATTTTAAGGTTTAGTTTAGTGTTTTTATTTTGTTATTTATATCCTACTAAATAAATATATTACATACATGCGAAAGTTTTCTATAACAAAACGTGAAAACAAAAGATTTGATTGTTTGTTGGTACTGGATGAACTTAAAAACTATCGAACCAATTTTGATGAAATTTGGCATAGAGATAGTTCGAACCCTGCGGAAGGACATAGGACTTTTTATCGCAATAAAGTATAGTACCTACGCGCGGGAAAAACCACGGGGCAAAGCTAGCATACGAGTAAGTAAGTTAAGGTAAACATAAAGTTCGTTTGTTCGTTTCAACCCTAATGATACCCATTTCTCAGAAACGCTCTTGATAATATCTGTCGTGAATTAATTAATTATTTTCTATCTCTTATGAATTCCATCATAAAGAAAATCTAAGCCATTTCCAAATTACCACATTTATATTCCTTTGAATACTAATTATAATCAACAAAAGATCAAAACATGTACGGATTTTAACAAGTTTCTTCCCATGTTTTTGGTATATTATATAATGTTATGGTACATTGCTCTCAGTAATTGAATATATTTATAAAATTAATTATTACATTTTGACAGGATGAAAGGAATATTACATAACTGAGTTGTTTATGACAAAACAGAAATGTCTCGATCCATAGTTAAGAATCAGTCATTTCTAAAATTCAAGATCATGCTGTTCAGACTTCAGGTCCAACGCAGTCCTTTTTTCAAGAAATAAATAAAAAAAATACTCTTTCGTAAATTAAATAACTAACTGAGATGGCGCAACGATCCAAAGTGAGTCTTGGCCTCCGATAACAAAAGACGCCACTTCGGTCTGTCCTGCGCCACCTCCTGCCAGTCCTCCACCTGGAGTGAGCGCAAGTCCTTCGTGACTTCGTCTTTCCAGCGATACCTGGGACGGCCGACCGGGCGACGGCCACTCGGCCGTCCACTGTATGCTCGTTTGACCGCACGATCCTCTACCATTCTTTAAAGGCGGCAGAGCCAGCAAAGTTTGTGTTTCGAAATTATTTGTAGCAAAAAATCCTTGGCGTTCGCTCTCTCAAAATGAACTCCCAAGAAAAAATATGTCGCGTCTATTCAAAAACCGCCGTAGATCTTCCCGAGTACAGGCCGCGGACAAAAGTATATCAAACTGTCAATTAGGAGACCTCTAGATTATCATCTGGCGGGTTATGTATGTGATGATTGTATCACAGATGCGGCTAGGGATGGGGTCAAATGTCTTGAAAACATCGATGTTTTCTTAAATAAGGTAAGGTGGGTTCGAATTTTCACCACTGAGCTATAATCGCTAGCCTCTTTACTTTCGACGTCCATCGTTGATAAGGACTAGAAAATTGTTGCTGTACATTTATTTTACTGTAAAACCTAAACTTTTAACAACATAGAAGAAAAACTGACTACAAAACCGTTAACAAATTCGAACGTTTACTTGTTGTTTACTAGCTTTGTGTGGGTTGTTTTTTTTAGCACATATTTTTTTAGCTGTCAGACATGCGTAACTTTATGGATGCTACTTTTTTTAGAGCACTGGATGTTTTGACAGAGAGCTGGTTGTGGTTCCGTTTACAAACACACTATTTTGGCACTTCCGCATGAAAATCATCCTCACATACACATATATGTATATAAATCAGGTGATCCCTGGTTTGATCTGCGTAGACTACAGTTTGTCGTGATAAAAAATATCCTTCATCAAGATCTTTTTAACCTCCGACGCAATAAGAAGGGAAGTTATAAGTTTGACGTGTCTGTCTGTCTGTATGTAGGACCGTAGCTCGCGAACGGATGAAGCGATTTCAATTTAGTTTTTTTTTTGTATGAAAAGTGAGTTACGGGCGAGTGTTTTTAGCTATGTTTGATGAAAACCGGCCCAAGATTTCGGGGGTTTTTAAATTATTTTATTGGCAATTTAGGCGTGAAATGGTAACGTTTCGCAAGCGTGAGCTGATATGACATCCAATCATCTCATTTTTCTCAGACTTATTTTACAAATAGGTATGATCGTTTGACGACGCGGTAGCCGAGTTGGTAGTGTCCCTGCCTGCGAAGCTAGCGGTCCCGGGTTCGAGTCCCGGTAAGGGCAAATATATGTGTGATGAGCATGAATATTTGTACCTGAGGCTTGGATATTTCTATCTATATAAGCATTTATTTCCTCTATATATGTAGGTATATCGTTGTCTAGTAGCTATAACACAAGTTTCGAGCTTAATTCGGGGCTAGGTCAATTTGTGTGCAATTGTCCCCGATATTTATTTATTTTATCGTGATTTCCCACTGGGCTGAAAATAAAATTTACACGGGATAAGAGAAGGTATTTTACCTAACTGTTTACCCCTCGTGAGATATTTTTATATTATTGATTGTACTAAGCTGACCTAGTTCAAGCCATCGTGAATACAATCTATGTGACATAGCGTAAATAGATTTCACTTAAAATATACATTTCTTCGACTGAAGAGAAATAAAGCATTTATTTTCCTCACATAGTATTGTTGAAATTAAGATGAAAATATTGGAAGTAATTATTTCTATTAACTATAGAAGTTATATTTTCACTCCCAGACAACGAGTAACCTTTGGAATTTAGATGTCAAAAGTGGTTTTCATTTCTTGGAAAGACTTGTGCTTGCCTTAATCATATTCTTCTAAAAACAGGAGCTATTTCTTAAAATAGATAATATAATTTATTTGCGCTGTAAAGAATCAAGGTTAGCAACGTTTCTGCTCGTCTAGATACGCGACACTCAATCTATTTAATTTTATCGATATCGGTAAAATGTTTCAAAGATTCTACCCCAACACTACGCAAGTTTTTCAGCGCACTTTAGAGATTTATGAACGCGTCCAATTTTGCGGTAATCTGTTGAAAGTCGGGCGCGTATACAGGGTGATGATATAAACAGGGGGCAATATGCAAACACAATGTCGTACGGATCTTGGCATTGCGTAGTGTCACCTTCGACCACATCGTCGCTTAACATTGTGTGACTTGTGGGCAATACAACCCTGTAAGAAGTAAAAAAACACTACAAATACTTTTAGACATTTTTTTAAGTTCTTCATGTGTGGCATTTCCCTCCTAAAACCCTTGTAAAATAGACGATAACTATATCAATAAATTAATAAAGTCATTGTTGTCATCCTTAAAAATCGTCTGTTTATGTCACCAGTCACCACCCTGTATATACCTACCTAGTAAGTATTACCTACCGACGGTTTTATTTCCTTGTTTTCGTGCAGATCCATAGCCAGGCACGGATACAGGTCGGGAGGGAAAGGTGGCAGGGGGGGAAGCAATGGGTGCAATTGTCAACCAGCCGAAGCGCTTTTATTTCACCAATCGCTCTTGACATTACACTCATATTTTTATTATTATCAGCCTTTCACGTTCCCACTGCTGGGACTCTGGCCTTCTCTAGAGAGAGAGAGAGAGAAGAATTTTGCAGTTCTTGGGAATGCCAGTTTCCTCACGATGTTTTACTTCACCGTTTGAGCGATGGCAAATCAGCACATAACTTATTACGTCATAGGTGCGGGGCCGAGAGGATTCGAACTCGGTGTCGGCGTCTTGTAAGTCGCATGCCTAACCGTTCGGCCACCATCGCTCGTTACACTCATATAATATGAACTAATACAATGGCGAGAGAAATAGATTCACGATTAGAATCTAAATAGCTTCTTTATATTGGCTAGGTTCAATAAGAACGCACTTTCTTTTAGCTCCTTCAAAATTTTACATGTATGTAAGAGCAATGAACGCACAAATCGAGTAGTGTGGAATTTCTAGGCAAGGAAGTCGGCAATGCTTCCGGTGTCAAATCTACTGAGAGGTAATTCTCATTTTTAAGGCGCCCAAAGACGTCATTAGCTTAGAAAAAACCTTGACAGAAATTTAAATTCACAAATAATTCAGAATTACTCGACAGCAAATGCACTATTTGTTTCTATATTTTTCAAATCATCTGCAAGTTGTCACAATAAAAGCTAATCCCCTCCCCCTGAACAAATTCCTGAGTCCGCCCCTGACCACGGGTTGATACTAACGAACCGTGCTTGTTCGTATGTAAGTGCTTTGTGGTAACTGGTAAATAGAGACGTCGAGAGGGAGAGGAAATTATATATTATTTTGGTTTGACAGTTGAAAGATTTGACAGTTCGATGTTATACATCAAATATACATGTTACGTAGTCTATATCTATTCTGTGATACAGCATTATTTCATGCGACCAAGCGGAGACTAGCGTGTGATTAGCCATCTTTTCGCATTTTAGCCCTCTTTTGGTTTGGATCTTTTTGAGCATAAACCCGACGTCTATTTCTTTCTACGTTAATGGTTTCAAACAACCAATATCCCTATTTACCCCAATTAAAATAAATGTTAATATTATAAATGCGAAAGTAACTCTGTTTGTCTGTCTCGCTTTCACGCCTAAACTACTGAACCGATTTCAATGATATTTGGTACGGAGATAGTTTGAACCCTGGGGAAGGACATAGAATACTTTTTATGGCGATAAACTGTAGCCTACGCGGGTGAAACCGCGGGGAACAGCTAGTACACCATAAATCATTTTACCAACAATTTCTCATACTTTCTACACACACACACACACGCACACAAATGACAAATGACACTACACCTACATGCATACCTCCATATCATTATAAACGATATCAAAATTCATCTAACATCGACACGATAATCCCATTAGAGAAGGAAAGATCGAGTTTTGGTAAAGTGTGACAGAGACGACCGATAATAACTGCAAGTCATGCACAAAATGTATTTATATCTCTAATAACGATACGTCACTCAAGAAATAAGGAAAGATATTTTTTTACAAAAAAGTTTATAAGTAAAAAGAAATAGCCAAGTTCGAGTCGAACTCACGTAGAGAGTGTCTCGTATATACCCAGTGATCTATATTGATACCTCAACGCGTCCTTGAGAAAAGGGGGCTTGCTTAGGGTTGCCAACTATACTGTTTTCAGCAGTATTATTCTACTGTTTTGCACTAAATTATATTTTTTACTGTTGAACAAAAATAAAGTACACAAAATACTATTTTCAGCTTGCAAACACATTATTATGTGTTATACTTAAACGCTCACACAAATTCGTTTTGCTTTTTCAGAGGGTATAAAATATGTATTTAAAACGATAAATAAATAAAAAAAATCTAAAATACTGTTTAATATTCTTCACAGACCTGAATATACTTTATTTCTTGTAAAAAGTTGGCAACCCTAGTCATGCTTGACAGACAGACAGACGGACGGGACTTTTTTGGCGGCAATCGAATTGTCAACGTGAAAATTTTGTTTTTATTTCCTAAACTTGTGTTATGTGTTCGTTAATGTGTACGAGTGTGGAAAATTGAAATAAAGTTGTGAAAGTGACTTTTCCAGATGCTCCAAAAAAGTCCGTGTAAAGTTTATGTAAAGCGCCACTACTTTACTTAAACACTATCCTCATACCTTCATCTCATCATCATCATCATCATCATTTAAACTTGATTCAACTCTCTGAGTTTGAAATATTTTATACTTGACACTGGCAAATACACTAATCGTGTGACGCCATAACAAAACGAAAAAAAAAAGACAGACGGACAGCTAAATGTGGACAACCCTTATAGGATACTAGCTGTTCCCCGCGGTTTCACCCGCGTGGGCTACAGTTTATCGCGATAAAAAGTAGCCTATGTCCTTTCTCAGGCTCTAGACTATCTAAATTTCTATTTAAATCGGTTCCGTAATTACGACGAGAAAGCTTTACAGACACACAGAGTTACATTTGCATTATTAATAGGGATTACGTAGGTATAAGAGTTCTGTTTTTCCTTTTGAAGTACGTATTCAGGCGTTGTTACTCCTTTAAATGTCGGGTAGGTCACAAGCTGAGATTCCAACGAACGAGAGCGGCGAATTACCGGAGAAACCGAGGGTAGTTGTTGACGACCTTCAGTGCACCTCGGACTTCAAGAGCGAACGGTTCTCAGCGGTGTATTTTTGGTACTTTGGGACAATTAAGTGTGCTGTTGTGCGACATTAGACTTTTCACCTGCACCCGGGTGTCCAGGACCATCGAAGCAACGGTTCCGGCCGGCTATACAGTCCACTTGGCGGCTCAACGGTTTCAAGGTGAGTGGCTTGCCTTGTATTTGGAAGAATAGCAACCCAGAACAACAGGACCCCTAATCAGTGAAAATCTAGAACTAGGTATCGGGAACGGTAGTTCAAGCGAATAGTACCCCTAGTACAGGTTTTGATAGTTTACAAAAACTATAAAAGTTTTCGTTTCCATCCATACATATTTTTTTCAGCGAATCTTACCGAGACTTGGATGAACTGAAATCGTTAATACGGGTTATTTTAAATCCTTATAATCATATTCCAACAATGTTATTGAGTTACTTTTTGAATTTAAGCAGATCGAGTTGCCACTTTGACAGTCGGCGGTGGTAAACGTCGACGTTTACGAAAACATTTATCGTTTTCAAAACTTGTAGTAGGGGTACAGTACGGAACCCGAAAAAAGAAGACTTTTGTGAACAATAAACTTTTAACTTACACTGACATCAGAAAGCAGAAGTCGCTATAATTAGGCCTTTAAATAAACGTTTCCGAAAGTCGACTTAACTAAGTTAACGTTCTGTTACATACAAAGACCGCTTTCACACTAGCCGATATGATACCGATACGATACCGACACGATATCGGCAGTCAAGTAATCGCATCCACACTACTATTGTATAAAAGACATGAGACTAATAATATAAAAAAGTGTTTTAAAATAGGGCTGGTGCGGCGACTGAATCTGCAGAGGGCCTCAAAAGGCGCAAATATAGTAATCTCGACAGTGGATACATATTTGAGCCTTTTGGGGGCGAAACGCTTGGACCGTGGGGACCGGGAGCGAAATCGATGTATAATGATATATCGAAGCGACTGGTCGATGCTACCCGTGACCAAAATACTGGCCGTTATGTTGCGCAACGAATAAGCATTCAACGCGGCAATGCGGCCAGCATTTTGGGAACGTTGCCAACTGGTAGTGGGTAGTTTGTTTAGTTTGATAGGAAGTTTTATTTTACATTTTAAGGTTTAGTTAAGTGTTTTTATTTTTTTATTTATATCCTACTTCTCTTTTCTCAATAAATATATATTACCAATAATATAAACGTGAAAGTTTGTGAGTATGAATGAGATAACTTGTTTGCCATCATCGGATCGGTATCGTTATCGGCTACTGTGAAAACGCTCATTCAGAATTGTCGTCGCTAAGACACCAGTACTTTATACAGTTACGACGCGAAACTTATTTAAAAAGGAAGAATGAAGATTTGTGTTAGCTTGATAAAGTAACAAAGTTAAGCCGGAGCTTATTTTAAGCACAAATAAAGAAGGAAATGAGAAAATATATCGTTCAAGCGTCGTGAAACGAAAGCGCTGCAGACGATTTTGCAATTCAAAGTGGTTGTGAACTAAGTTATGGGCTGCAGTGGCGATTACCATCACGTGAACGCAACCAGCTCACGTCTTGACGTATCACCATCATCAGCTTTATTTTTTTATTTTATTTCACTTTAAGGCTCCCAAATTATACTTATCGGGAAACAAAGATGCTGGCAAAGTGTAGCACTCTTTCACTCCTTCGCCGTTCGCGTTATAAAAGCGGAAGCGAAAATTTTGGAGCGGATTGGGGGAATTTCAACCATGTTAGGATGCCGTTTTTCCGTGCTGATTATGTGAAAGAAAAATAAAAAAAGAAAAAGAAAGAAAGAAAAAAAAAATGAAAAAGTTGCCGTTAAAGAGTTTGTGCCATAATTTACCATACTGGTCCAACGCGGTTTAGTAGGCGCAGTTTATGTTTGACGTTTTAAAGTGATGATTACATTTGTATACTATTTAAGATAAATACATACCTTTTAATTTTGATATTTTGTTTAGATGCCCTTGAATGTTTTGATTTTTAGACATGCTGGTTTCCAGACGATTTTTTCTCGGCGAATGCTACTTATTGTCTCGACACAGACACAAACGGTGAAATTGGATGTTTATTGAGTACGATAAAAAATCAAGGATACTTACAATTGACATCGATAGAGATGTTTTCAGCAATCGGTGCTATCGATGCGTCTGTGACAGCCTAAAAAACAATAAAACACTTGAATGAGGTGACTTGTGGTCAAACGCTACGGTAGGCACCTAAAAATAACCCCAAGTGACTTGAAAAACGATATGTTGCGGGAGCCGCTCAACTCACGGCTTCCTCTATCATCATCATCATCATCATCAGCCGGAAGAAGTCCACTGCTGGGCATTGACCCTCTGACCGCCACCATGAACCACTAGGTGGACCAACGGCATTGTAAGAGTCGCAGGAAGCCAATGGATGCATCCTACCTACTAAATATTATAAACGTGAAAGTTTGTAAGCATGGTGGATGGATGGATGGATGGATGGATGGATGGATGGATGGATGGATGGATGGATGGACGGATGGATGTTTGTTTGTTACTCTTTCACGCAAAAACTACTGAACGCATCTGAATGACATTTGGAAGGGAGATAGCTTATATACTATAACACATAGACTACTTTTTATCCCGGAAAAAGGTTCCTGCGGGATAACGGGAAGACGCGGGTGAAACCGCGGGGCGCAACTGGTAAGACTATATATCAGACTCCTAGCTTTGTAGTCTTACCTGACACATGACATCAGTTCCGTAGTCAGACCGCTGCAGCTTGAAGGAGACAGTGGCCCTCGCTTCGGAGTTCGCGAGGAGAGCGTGGGCCTTCCACCATGATACACGGGCAGGGGGACGTCCTAAAAACAGAAGAATACATATAATGGGGTTTCCTCACAGTTGGTTTTGGATGTAATTAAACAAAATTGCGTTTCTCTATATTTCAAAACGAAACAACATTTAAAGCCTATATGTAATCTATCTGTTTAAAAATCCAATCAAATAATATGACTTTTAAACAATTTGTAGCAAATTGTTTACCCTCAATAAAACCCGCAATCTTCTATGTCGATTATTGTCAATGTCACCACAACAGAGACAGCTGTCAGTCGTGAGTCGTGACATTATGATTTGCCGGTTACGCGGCAAATTCAAACTTGAAGGAAGGCATGGTTTCCTTTACATACATTTAATTTTTGTTGCGTTCTTATTTGAGACGACCGAGTGGCCATAGGCCGGTCGGACGCCCTAAATACCGCTGGTAGGACGCGGTGGATTCGGACCTACGCGAACTCCAGATTGAACTGGGCTGAAATCGCTCAGGATAGAGAAGAGTGGCGCTCTCTCGTTTCGGAGGCCAACACACACTTTGGGTCGCTGAGCCATCGGAGTTAGTTAAGTTATTGCCGGCTTTTCGGCGGCAATTAAAATGACAACATGAAAATTTTATTTTTATTTCTAAAACTTCTGCTTCTTCGAAAGATAATGTGTTGTTATTGGTGGACAAACCTATCCAATCAAATCCAGGTGCAGAGTGGCGCCATCTTCGGACACATCGTCACATAACATCAGGTAGCTTGTGGTCAAATGTTACCCTGTAAGTAGTAAAAGAAAATGTGTGTGTAAGTAGTAAAAGAAGTTGTAAAGAGTAATTGTTCCTTTTGGGCCAAAAAGCCCGTGTAAAGCTCCACTACTTTACTCAAATACAAAGAAGATCATCGTGCCCGGCTTGCAGCTGTTAACCATACTTGACTTTGGCTATTCCCCTATTCTAACCATTTTCGGTAAACAGCCAAAACAGTCATGCTCACGAAAGTGACTTTGCTTGCAGCGGCGTCATGTGTCGGGTCGCCCTCTTCCCTCTCATATGGTCGAGGAGAGCGATGGCTGGCACATGCGTCAACTCGTGAACGGGTGCTGCTTGTGGGGTCTGGTCTGCTTTGGTTGTGATCCCGCAACTCATTAATATTCATGTTCCCATATCCCAATGTGTACAACCAAACAAGAGAAATCTTATTAGTAAAGCTAATTAAAAAATATCGGACCATTAGATGACAAAAAAAAGCTTGGGATTTTAGTGAACTTGCTCCAATTCAATCAATTAGTAATAAGAATAAAACTGTCAATGTGATCGCGCCAAAAAAATTACCTGCCGGGCGTTTCTTGCCTGTTCTTTTGCCGGCGTAAGGAGGTTGGAACAGGCGTAGCTAGTTTTAAGTTGACGTTTTAAAGTGATCACAATGTATCCTATTAAATAAAAAAGTTTTGAGTTTGAGTTTGAGTTTGCTAAATGCACAAAATGTGCGGAAACATAAATGAAAGTCAGATGCCCTACGTAGCATAAGAATATTTTTATTTTCCAATAACCCTATTTATAAAATTGTAAAACTGAAATGAAAATAAAACGTCCCTTTTACAAATTTCAGGTATCAAAATACCCAAAACGAATGTTTACACAGTATAATAGAGAAAAACTGAAAGTGCTTTTAGTTTGCATCTGTCGCAATTGAGTATCGACACGGCTGATTTGGGAACTACTACACCTTTGCTAGTTATTCAACCGCCAAGCAGTAGTGTGGAAAACTTACCGTGATTTGTAATAGTTGAAGTAAAAATTTACTTCATTAAATATAACCGTTTTTTATGAAATTGTAATTAATATCCACTTATAATTCGTTTTTCTAATGACAAGTAAACAAAATTGTGACGTGACTAATCCAACCGGATCCGACCAGATTCGGTCGGAGCGGTAAGACTTCAGCCAGATCCAGTCGAATTGAAATTGATGCCGAATAGCAATCCCTACTTTCAGCCGAAGTCTTTAACTCTTCTCGTTATTTTATAACTAGTTTTATTCCATCAAAAACCAATAAAAATAACTTATTACGGCAATCCGAACTTTCGCAGCGCACTCCCGCCGTCGAAGTTGTTTCAGATTTTCAACAGAACTGTACCAAATAGAACAGTTATTTTCAAATATTGGCGGAACATTCCACTCGTGCATCGAATCTAAAAATAAAAAGCTACTAAAATTATTTTAGTTCCGCGAACTGCGATCATCGAAAACTACATTTGGATGGTAAAAACGTAGATTTTAAAACGTTTTTGTTGTTGTATTAACATTTTCACTGTTAAAGGAATTGATATATTGATTGCAGTTGCGGAAGATAAATAATCGGTTTTGCTTAATTCAACATCTTTTTTACTCAAACACTCAACACACTTTTTCTATTTCCCTAATAGCAAAAATGACCAATACGGTACACATTTTGTCAGTGGAAGACACATTTGAAGGCTATACAGACCAATTCTAGAAATATTAGGTTTGTGTGTTGTTTGCATTTGCTGGATCACTGTCGCTAGTCATCATCATCATCATTACCCTCAGCCTATCACGTTCGTTCGTTAAGCTTTCTGATGATGGGATTCGGTGGAGGAGTCGCATAAAGTAAGGTCGGAGGCTCCATGATAGAGTCTGGTTTGACAAGCTTGCTGAAGAAAGAGCGAGATGGCACGACCAAACAGTTAGTGCAGGTGACTAAGGCTCTTCTAGAATGACGCTCAAGTGTAGATCAATACCTGAGTAGCGATTGAATTACATATTTGTATGCTCGGAGTTTCTCTTAAGGATCGAATCAGGAATGAAGTGATCCGACAGAGAACGAAGGTAACCGACATAGCCTATAGGATCAGCAAGCTGAAGTGGCAATGGGCTGGACATATTAGCCGAAGAACCGATAACCGTTGGGGCAAACGTGTTCTTGAGTGGAGACCGCGGCTCGGCAAACGTAGTGTAGGTCGCCCTCCGGCTAGGTGGAGCGACGACATACGCAAAATGGCTGGCGGCGGTTGGATGAGAGAAGCCGATGATCGGGCTCGATGGCGTACTTTGGGAGAGGCCTATGTCCAGCAGTGGACTGAAACGGGCTGATTATGACGATGATGATGATGATGATGAAATGACAAACTCAAATCTGCGCTTATGTAGTGATTATCGCTTAAGCGTCATTCTGGAATACCGGCTTGTAAAAGTGGACGAGCCTGCCGTTCTCGTATTGGTCTGTCATAAACAAAAGAGTTCTCTTAAACCCTACTGACACGGTTTGAATCGTCTGTCACAGACGTCTAAGGCTATTTATGTATAATGTTCCCACTACACTGCTGGAATTCTAGCCATCTCTCAGAGAGAGATAGTTTGGACTGTTCTCTACCACGCTGGACAATAGTCACTAATAAAACTATGCTACAAATAAGCTCAACGGTAACATTGACCCAAACTCTGACTCTCCTCTTAGTCGCATTCTCTCAAATTAAAACCCCTTTTTCATCCCCCATGTTCCCGACGTGTGATTTCATTAAATCAGTTGTTTGCAAGCTGCGGGTAGTCGAACATTTAACCCCTATCATGCGGAGTTTCAACAGGGCTGATTCCTGTGGGGTGTTTAGCGAAAAATGCGAGATTCACGCTCATATTATGGTTGGTGTCAGTTACAAGTGGAAGCGGGTTGTATTCGACTACTCGCTACACCATTATCCAAGATCTGTCTACGACTACTCCATACATAGGTATATTGACTCAATGCTATATAAATCAATCAAGAGTTTTTTGACATTTAAAATTTTGGCATAGAATTTAAATTAATTGTGAACTTTTGTATGTTTTGTGCTCAAATTTATGGGCTTAATCCTAATAATATTATAAATGCGAAAGTTTGTGTGTGTCTGTGTGTGTGTGTGTATGTGAATGTTTGTTACCACGTATCACCGTAACTACTAAATCAATTATGATGAAATTTGGAATGGAGATAGCTTATACCCTAGATTAACACATACTTTTTATCCAGAAAAAGGTTTCTGCGCGATAACGGGCAGACGTGGGTGAAACCGCGGGCGCAACTAGTTTGACGTAATTGTGGGCAATGGACTATTGTGTTAGAAAAGGCAACAGTTTTTTAAAGTTCAGGAAAAGTGTAGGGTTCCCACTGAAATAGAGAGTCCCAAAAGTGGGATCTTAATATGTTAATGATATTGAAGTTTGTTTGTCTGAGTGTTGTGTATCCCCAATTCGCGTAGTTTCAGATGCCCAAGATACAGGAAATCACGTTATTTATTTATTCCATTTTAACCAGGTATATACTAATGTAACTGTAATAAATATATAATTAACGTTTTTATCGCTCTCGCTTCCGTTTGCGCCACGGCGGCAGTCCTCCGTGATAAAGGTCGTCCATCCCACGGGCACCCTTTGTTTTAACACGGTTTTTTTTGTTCCCATTCAGACCGTTGTGAGTATTTTATACCTATTCCCGTTGTTTTGCGGCCTAAAAACAATACTGCGATTCCTACCGGGTTTAACAAGCAGTGTTGTTTATACGGGCAGCTGTCGGGCTTTTAATGACTAATAACGTTTGTTTTTTATGTAATTGAGTGACGGGGCGGGCAAGTCGGTGACCTGATTGTGAGCGTTACGCTTCGGCATTTCACCAAAAGTCACTTGGCGTTAAGTGAGGAAGTGGTCAAAGTAAGTTATGTGCGGATTTGCCATCGCTCAAAACGGTGAAGGAAAACATCGTGAGGAAACCGGCATGCCCAAGAACTGCAACATTTTTAAGGGCATGTGACATCTACCAACCCGCACTGGGGCAGCATGGTAGATTATAACCCATACTCTCTCTCTCTGAGAGAAGGACAGAGTCCCAGCAGTGGGAACGTGGAAGGCTGATAATGATGAGGAAGTGGTCAAAGTGGCGCCACGCTACACCTGGACTGGGAGCTGGCTCTCAAGTGAGGCTGCCGGAATACACCGATAGGTGCTTGGCGACAAATTCTTAACTCGAGGGTGGTAGGGAACTGGCTCTCAAGCGTGCCTATTACAGTTAGTTCATCAGTTTAAAATTATGCTGCAATGCACTGCGCTCGTCACCCTGATAAAATTATATTAAAAGTTAAATCTCTTTACTGTATTTTCACTGGAAACATTGCCCTTCAATCTAGAACATAGTAATGCAGTACATTACCGCTGGAATTTGATCTGCTAAAGTTGTTTTAATTATATTCTGCACGACATACTCATGTAAAGGATAAGCGAGTTTAGGTGTCTGAATATAGTGGTTAGGATGCTATTTAGTACGCTTACCTCCAACAGCAATGCAGGTGAGGTTGACCTCTGATCCTTCGTCGTAAGGTCCGAGGACACCCCCAGTGACCTCTTTACCTTCATGGTTCAAGACAATCAGACGCTCCGGTGGAACTATAAGAAAAAAATAATTGCAGGGTTACACCAAGCTTCGAGTAGGTATAGATAGTCATAATAATATGAATCACTACCGTTTAGCGGTAAACCGTACCTCAATTTTCGAGTGTCTGAGATCGATTCACAGGATCGATCCATTGCTTAAGATCGATTTGAATAATCGATTTCTTGACCAATACAATCGATTCTTCGATTATTCGAGCTCACATCGCCATCCCTACTTGGAAACTAACTAACTAACATGTATAATGCTGTCCTTTTTTACTTCCGTAATCAGAAAAGTATAGCAATACTTTTAAACCCATCAAACTTAGTTTAGTTTTAGAAAATGCACAGCAGAATCGACACCACTAATTACTTAACTGTAGTAAGATAAATATTAATAACTTTTTCTGGTATATAAAATATCTTTCCATTTTTTTTCTAATACTTACTAAGAATAGTGAGATTGAGTCTAGTGTTCTTTGTAGGAGATTTAATGAAGTCCACTCTGCACCTGTATTGTCCACTGTCTTCAGGTCTGAAAAGAAGAAAATTTAATTAACTCATTTTGATAAATTTTATCTTTTTTCGATGTCGATTCATAGAACTTGATTTAAACAAAAAACTGTTTAAAAATCATATAGGTATTACAATCTGGCACCAATTTCCATCCGGCCGTATCCGGCCGAAATAATCTCGATCCGACCGGAATCCTATTGATCATATCAATTCAAATAAAAAAATAATATTAGTGACTTGTGATCACTTCAAAACGTAACAAACACAAAACAAATTTTTAGTAAATTTTTGGCGCGATCAAATTTAGTTTTCATTCTATTACTAATCGATTGAATTGGAGCATGTTCACTGCAATCCCAAGCTTTTTTCTCTCTACGACCATAGTCACACTTCCAATGAGTTCACACAAGAAGTTTTAAATGTACTCAGTAATTTAAACATACCGCAGATATTTGAGAAGACATGACAGTTACCCGTACCCTTTTACTTGCGTAGTTTCTACCCTTTTAGCCGGACTTTGTGAATAAAGTGTCCGCATTTGTCCCATGCCTAATCTAATAAAATAGATAAAAAACCGACCAACTCGACTCGACGAATTAACACAAAGGCTCGATCAATGGAGATCCGAGTGAACTTAGAGATTCAAGAACCTTTATTTTATATAAATAGACTGTGACGCAAACTTGGACCGACTTGGAGAACCTCAAAGGCTTTAAAGAAAAATTATTCTTCTGACACGATTTGTGTATTTAATCCCCACGCAAAAAGAGGGGTGTTATAAGTTTGACGTGTTTGTCTGTCTGTCTGTCCGCCTGTGGCATCGTAGCTCGCGAACGGATGCAGCGATTTCAATTTAGTTTTTTCTTGTATGAAAGGTGAGTTACGGGCGGGTGTTCTTAGCTATGTTTGATGAAAATCGGTCCAAGATATCGGGGGTTTTTTTAATTAGCCATTGTCGACGACTTGCGCCGAGTGGCTGCCAGTAGTTGGATGAGAAGAGCCGAAGACCGGGCTCAGTGGCGTACCTTGGGAGGGCCTGTGTCCAGCAGATACAAAAAGCTTCGTATTGTAGTGAACTTGCTCCAATTCAATCAATTAGTAGTAAGATTAAAATTGTAAATGTTATTGCGCAAAAAAAATTACCTGCCGGGCGTTTCTTGCCTTTTCTATTGCCGGCGCAAGGAGGTTGGAACAGGCGTAGCTAGTTTTAAGTTTGACGTTTTAAAGTGGTCATAATAAGTATCCTATTAAATAAAGAATTTGCAACTTTGAAGTACTTTGATGCTTGGTGACAGATTCTTAACTTTGACACCACGCCGGTTGTCGTTTGCGCCACTATATCAGTATTCTTAAAACTGTCTAAGAAAAAGGCGTTTCCCGTACAACTGTCTAAGGTTACGTTATTAACGACTGGCGGGGTGAGGTATTCGATATCTCAGCTGTAGATTACACCTTTCGGGGTGGAAAAAAAATGGATCAAGTGCGAGTCCGTATTTGAAATTAAGGGTTCTTACAAACATAAGGCTTTAAAAAAATTTTACCTGCATTTTTTAAAATTTGTTGTTCTCTCATTTTTGTTAGTATATAGTTTTCTATTCTTCTCTATTCTAATGTTTTCTCATTATAAGCAAATATTTAATTACATTCTACTAGTTGTGACCCGCTGTTTCACCCGCGTGGGCTAAAGTCTATCGCGATAAAACCTTTGCCTTTGTCCTTTCTCAGGCTCTAGACTATCTCTATACCAAATTTAATTTTCCTAAGCCACCGAACAATCCACAACGAAGTGTAATAAAATCGAAATCATTGCAATGTCATCAGGATTACATACACGGTGAAAAAAGACCATCCGAAATACCATTTTCCTTCTGAGTCAAAAGTGAAGGACTTGTCATTCAGAAGGACAACTAAGGCAAAAAAGGAAGGAATCGGTCTTGGAAGGTAAGACTCAAAAGGAAAGTCAGATTTTTTTTCTCAGTGTATACATACAAAGTTTCAAGTCGATACGACAATTAGAAGTAGGTTAAAATTGACTTCTAAGATTTGATTACATTACTAACAGTTAGTTAGTTACAAGTGAAGTTAGTAAAAGTGTTTTAAAAAGCGGAACTATAATGAACTCAAACTGAAATATTCCGTTTCAAAACCAAACTCTAATATCAAAAAAGGGTTCATTGACGAGGGACCCTAAAAAAGTGAATCCGATCTGTTCCATTCCCCTTATTTATTGCTCAGGAAATATTCATCGATTCCCGTAAAGGATATCTAAATATAATAAATCTTTTAATAAACAATGAAGGACATGTCTATTATTTTTAGATGAGAGAGATGAATGGGTAATATACGAAATGTATTGGATTATTTTCAGCGATGAATAGGTAGGAGTTTTTGTCGTCTTTTGTATTATGAATCCATTCTAATCCCATCCTTCGAATCCTACTTCCTACACGGAGAAAAAAGACCTTCCGAAATACCGTTTTCCTTCTGAGTCAAAAGGGAAAGATTTGTGATTCAGAAGGAAATCTAAGGTAATAAAAGGAAGCAATCGGTCTTGGAAGGTAAGACTCAGAAGGAAAGTCAGATTATTTTTCTCAGTGCATATAGTCTGGAACAGCACACAGGCTACTTATTATATCCGGGAAAAAGGTTCCTGCGGGATGACAACAAAACAGCGGGTGTAACCGCGAGGAGCAGCTAAGATTATAAATGGGATAGTAATTCAGCCCCCCTCCCCCTATAAGGCCGGGGGGGTGTTTATTCCGAGCAAATGAACACATTCACGTGTTATCATCATAATCATCATCATCATCAGCCTGTATCAGTCCACTGCTGGACATAGGCCTCTCCCAAGGTACGCCACTGAGCCTGGTCATCGGCTCTTCTTATCCAACAACTGGCAGCCACTCGGCGCAAGTCGTCGCTCCATCTAGTCCCAGGGCGTCCTACACTACGTTTGCCAAGTCGCGGTCTCGCATTTACGTGTGCAAAGGCTGAATACGTGAAAAGACTGAGTACTAAAAGGTTTAAAATAAGTCTGGTATTAGATAGCTTACGATTACGATCTTTCGAGCTTATCTTTCCTTTTAAGCCCCAAGCCCTAACTGCGTTACTACGAAATAACTTTAGGGTCCCCTAACTTTAGGGTCTTAAGATTGGAAGTACCCTTTAAATCCGCAGATCTTGAGTCCATACAAAATTTCTAGAGAAAAAAGAACTTCCTGTCTATCAAAATTCCAATTTACCGGCGGATTTCTCAAACAAATTCTTTCACAAAAACCTTGCCCGTGATAATCCTACTAATTTTATAAACGTGAAAGTTTTTGAGTATGGATTTTAGTTACTCTTTCACGCAAAAACTATTTAACCGATATGAGTGAAATTTTGGAATGGAGATAGCTTATACCCTGAATCAACACTTAGGCTACTTTTAGTCCCGGAACAATGGTTCCTGCGGGATAACGGGAAGACGCTGGTGAAACCGCGGGGTGCGGCTAATCCCTCTGCGAAAGTAACTCTGTCCGTCTGTCTGTCTCTCTTTCACGCCTAAACTACTAAACCGATTTAAATTAAATTTGGTACGGAGATAGTTCGAACCCTGAGGAAGGACATAGGATACTTTTTATCCCGATAAACTATAGCCCACGCGGGTGAAACCGCGGGGAACAGCTAATTAGTCATACTTACCTCAATTTATTAATCACCAGTACAGCCGGTCTGGTTTCGCTGCGGAAGGATGCCCTCAATCCCAGGGTAGCGGGGTCAGACCAGTGTGACGTCACGCCTTCCCGGGTATCCAATCTGGAGACAAAACAAACTAATGTTAGAAATGCGAAAGTTTGTGAATGAGTGTATGTTTGTAACTTCTTCACGCTGAAACGGCTGAACCGATTTCAATGAAATTTGAAACGGAGATAGCTTTTACCCTGGATTAAGACATAGGTTACTTTTAAAATGCGTGATGAAGCTAGTTTTCTATAGATTACAATGCCATCTATCTATTTTGGTTCATCATCATCATCATCATCAGCTCGTATCAGTTCACTGCTGGACATAGGCCTCTCCCAAGGTACGCCACTGAGCCCGGTCTTCGGCTCTTCTCATCCAACTACTGGCAGCCACTCGGCGCAAGTCGTCGCTCCACCTAGTCGCAGGGCGTCCTACACTACGTTTGCCAACCTGATGTTAAGTGACGATGTGGTCGAAGGTGGCAACACGGTACACCTGGACTGGGAACTGGCTCTCAAGTGAGGCTGCCGGAATACACCAATAGGTGCTTGGCGACAGATTCTTTACTTGAGGTTGGTGGCTAGCCAGGCGAGTACCAGACTCATTTAACGACCTCTTATCACCTCTTATATTAAAAAAACCCATCAAGCCTTTCAGAATGAAGAGCATTTTAAAGAAATGGTCATACACACATTTACATACAATCGAAAACATGACCCTCCTTTGAAGCAGTAGAGTAAAAATACACACAGAATTTCGTAATAAAAGTTGGATATCAAATTACAAAACGATTAACCTAAACAATTTATGACAAAGAATACATCTTTCTTTTGTCAAAGAATCCATTGACAATTTCGGTTATTGCTTTCCCCATTGTAGGTTAAAACTTAAAGTTCAAAGCGATGTCATCCATTGCGCGTTTAAAATCACAAAACTGAGTAAGAAGCTTGAGGCAATATTAATTTTATGACAATCGTAAATATGGCCATCCGTAAGCGATTTTACCTTTTGATCTATGACCCTGAGCGCTCTGTCCAGAACGTCGACCGACGCGGGCAAATCGGGAACTAAATTAATTTGTTGACGATATTTTTATGATTTACTTTTTAAGATTTAGCACCATACAAACTGCTAGTGTTTCTATGGCATAATATAATTTAATATAACGATAGACACACAAACATAAAAAAACAACTTTTTTATTCTATTTAACTCCGAACACTTACATGTCTAAAAATTTTACCTATCTTTCAATTTCTGTTCTGTTCTCTCGATTATTCTTATACAAAGTAAATATAAGTGTAAGATCTGAGGATTTCGGAATATAAATTAAATGCCCCCTCTTTCGCCCGCGTGGGAATTGTTTTTTCTTTTACAAACTTCAAAATTTTATTTAACCTCTAAAAGGGGGTAAATTTCTTCTAAACATGCATTCTTAATGCACGCAAACACTTATCAAAGAAAGCCTGAAAAGGACCAGCGGTGGAGGCTGTGCGTTGATATGTCAGTGACTGAAAGAACACACCTTTAAATACGTCTCATATTGGTGTTTTGTCCTTCATGCATTCATAAATCTGATTGCGATGAAACATTGGTATGTTTTGTCATAACATTTGCGCAAACCACAATGCTTCCTAAAAAATTAATCAAGTACAAAAAAATATTACATAATAATAATAAATAGAAGGGCATTACAACGTATGCCGGGCATAGCTAGTTAGGGCATAGAAATATGCATCTTGTGACTGGAGCGGAAATGCAACCGCAGCGCCTCTTCTTCGACGTCGGTCGCTATCGGACAGTCTACGAATATATTCTTGAATTTAAGCTTATTAGCTAAGTTGGGAACGTCGATAAATACTTTATTAGACAGTAAAATAAGCTTTTTAGCTTTACTTCGTGAGCATTATTTTGATATGTTGCTATAGGTGTTTATTGAATGGTTTATCTATCACCTACCATCTACTATACATTAGGTAACGAAATATAATAGACAAAAAAGTGGTCACGGTGAACAATTTTATTTTAGTTCTCACAGAGCTAGCTAGCTACCTTTGGCCTATTATAAGTCATTAGCGGATATCAAGCGAAGATCTGGTCGAAGATGGCGCCATACCTTGATTGGGAACTGGCTCTCAAATGAGGCTACCGTAACACATCGATAGGTGCATGGCGACAGATACTTATCTTGGTGGTAGTTAAACATCAATGTTATTTTTTGCTATGATAGCTAATATCTATGTAGATATGCTTGTAGTTTCTCTGAAAGATCGAATAAGAACAAGCTGAACCCACAGATAACTAAAGGTCACCGATATAGAATTAGCAAGCTGAAGTGGTAACCGTTGTGGTAGACGTGTTCTTGCGTGGAGACCGCGACTTGGCAAACGTAGTGTAGGACGCCTTGCGACTAGGTGGAGCGACGACTTGCACCGAGTGGCTGCCAGTAGTTGGATGAGAAGAGACGAGTATCGGGCTCAGGAGCCTGCTTTGCGAGAGGCCTTAGTGACACAATGATAGCTAGGTACTTCCCACTGCAAGTACATCAACACTGATCATTCCTCTACAGAAATCGATACCAAAACATCAGTAAAAAGCGTCAGAACAAATCTCTCCATCACGACACTCGGGACTAAGCTGTGATTAGACAAAAAAGGATTGAAAAAAACTTCTTGTACACTGACAGCCGACGCGACGGCAGGAAATGTAAGTTCGATTGACAGATTACTCAGATTAATCTGGTATTGCGATGGGAATGGACAGGGTTATGCCGCGGACGCATATTGGACTTTTGTAGTGGTAGGACTCTTTTGAAGAGTCCGCCTGGGGAAGTACTGCACCTTTGCCAGTTCAACAACTGGCAAACAGTAGCAAACATTAATGTGTTCCGGATTAAAGGGCGATGATTCCAGTCAAATTATAGGGTACAAAGATATTTGCTTGGTGGTAAGGCGTTTTGAAGTGCTCGCCTGATTAGCTACCCTCAAGTTAGGAACTTGTCGCCAAAACCCTGTCATTTTAGTTTATGAGTTGAATTTTTTTTGTATGGTATATACACATTCTTCAAAGAACCACAGGTTTAGTTCTATAAAATTAATGATAGTTTTCATTTTAAACGAAAAAAAACTTTTTGACGCATACGACCTCACGGTATTAGTCAGCTCGCTTGCGTTTTGGTATGGAGCTGATTTCAGATTCATTGTATATCACGGCGTCCTCTTAAAGCGATTTCTATCAGAGAATCTTTAGATCGACAGAAGTAGCATAAGATATTCAGAACGGTTCTGATTTGTGGTAGTGCTCATTATTGTTTTTTGTCAATGCAAGCTTTCTTTCGCATTCTCAAAAATGTAAATAAACAGCCGAAATGTTCCACCATTTCGCAGCCCCAGGTAAAATCCTAACTTTAAACTCGATAAAAATAAATAGCCCAAAACCGAGTCGAAGTTACATCCCGTTGCCTAAACATGCACAATAAAGTCTACTTGTTTTGTCTTTATGTATAAACTTTTTTATGCTCCCCATGTACAAGTTTTCAATTCCCTTTGTAGGCGAGGAGCTGGTGGCGCACATACTTGTCTTAACTAAAGGCCGCAACGCGGTTAACCGCGCGCGGTTTTGAACCGCATCATTTTGTACGAGCGAACACACTAGCGGTTTTTCTCGCGATACTTTTTTAGTTTTGCTAACTGCAGAAAACCGTAGTGCGGGCTTACATTTACGTCAAAATTGTCAAATGTTTCCATCCAAGCTTTAAAACCGCAATTTACCCCATTCGACTCCCACCGGTTTAACTAATGCGTTGTCTGTCAGCCATTTTTTACTTAAAAGCAAACAAACAGACGACCCGCCTGATGGAAAACGTTCACTGTAGCGTATGGGCATTTGCAACACTTGGGGCGTTGCAGACTCTTAGGAACTGTTTTCACGCCCATCTTGAACGACTTCATTTTTTTACATAACAAATAACTAGCAAAACAGAGAGCCAATTATAGGTCTTCACTGATAACTACGAACATTATCTATTTAAGAATAACCACGATGAAAGCACTCACAAATTCAACTGTATTTATTAAAGGACTGCATTTTGCGGTGCGTCCATTACATCGCACATACGAAGTATGCAAACCTCAAAACTGCAAACGACAGTGCAGAGAATCTCTCGGAGTTGCTAAATAACCGCTTTAAATTCCCACGTTGTTATCTCTTAGTCTATTGTATTTTTTACTGTTGAGTTTACGGCGTCATATAATCTTTGTGTTTTTTGGCGAAACTCTTTTATTGTGTAGTAGTATTATATTTTTGGGACGTAGGAAACGACATACACAAAGAATAGCTTAGTTTTAAAAATTGAAGCTGTAATTCTTGTTTGAGGTTTTTTGGTCTTGGTTATGCATGTTTTTTTTCGTTCTTACAAGGTAGTGTTTAACAAAAGTCACCTGATGTTATGTGACGACGTGGCCGTCACGCTACATCTGGATTGGGAACTGGCTCTGAAGTAGGGCTGCCGGAATACACCAATAGGTGCTTGGCGACAGATTCTTAACTTGAGTTATATTTTTTTTGTATAGACATAATCAAGTATGTCATCAAAGCTTATAAAAATGTAATAGCAACTACACACCGATCCATGAAATTCCTCATATCAAGTCAAAACTTACATATGCGGAAGAAATCAATCAAGGAAAAATTGTATCAAGTCCACAGATCAATCCTTGCTACCAACAACTAGCAACGCTAAAACAAACCTTATTCGTTTCCGTCATGGCTTGTTTTTGTTCGAAAACTGTTGACAGATGTTAAGAATGGGTACTTAAAATACGTCTTTGATCTGTATAAGCCCCCATCGACCTAATTTGAGCATCAAAAACACCGTCTGAGATGACGGTTCACGCTTGACGGTGCACTTAGTTGTTTTAATAAGGGGGTGTGTATCCATTATAACACGATAATCTATACAACGAGCGAGAGATGATGGCCGAACGGTAACTCGTGCGCCCGCAAGGCACCGATACCGAGTTCGAATCCTGTCGACCCAGCACCTTGTTTAATAGATTTGCCATCGCTCAATACGAAAGAACACAATCTATATATACGAGTATAAAAGAAAGTCGTGTTAATTACACTATTTATAACTCAAGAACGGCTGAACCGATTTGGCTGAAAATTGGTAGGGAGGTAGCTTGGGACCAGGAAACGGATATAGGATACTTTTTATCCCGGAAAAGGTTCCTACGGGATAACGGGAAGACGCTGGTGAAACCGCGGGGCACAGCTAGTAATAAATATAGTGAGGCTATCTAACGGCTAGCTTCAATAACCTATCTATCTAAGGTTACTACTTACTAGAGATAGAAATTTAAGAGATAGAACAGCTAGTATATATTAAAACATTGAAAACTCACCACTGCACCAAGCTTGTTAAAATTTTGTATGGAGATATTGTGAACAATGGAGAAGGACGAAGGACATTGATACTTTTTTATTGCGATGAAATGTAGTTTACGCAGGTGGAACCGCGGGCAACAGCTAGCAAGCGGATATTGACATACGGCCGGTTTCAATAGCCTATCTATCCACGGTTTGCCTTACTAAAGATATAAAGAACAATGGCCAAAACGGACCCGAGGTCGTATGAAAACGATTCATATGCGATAAAATTTTTAATTTTTTGCCTATTAAGATTATACAAACGATATTTTAAAGAAAGTGTAGAAAAAAAAACCGATTTTTTAACTTCGGAGTTTCATTAGGACATTTTTTAACTTACACAATGCTTGGATGTTTTGAACGCACTCCGCATTTTCTTTTTCATTCCGTTTCACGCTTTGGAAGTTAAATTAAGTCGTTAAAATCAACATCATTTACCAAATATGAACAAAAACTTAGTGACATTGACAGAAACGAAAATTTTCTTACAAAATATATTGCGTTCAGGTCCAGGCCAGTATGAAAAGTGGCCAATGTTCTTTGACACAAGCTCCATAGAAGTAATGTCAAATTTCTATCAATAGTAGGGCAAACTGTGGATAGATAAGTTATTGAAATGCATCCCATATTTGAGCCTAATCTTCTTATAGACGATTCTCCTAATCAAAAAAATGTACAATGGGAATAGACAAACAAAAATGTTTACGACCATCTTTCGTCTCAGCATTAACTACTCTTTAATATACTCCAAACGAAACAAAACTGTAATAGAAACTCTCAATTTTAATGGTCTACTTCTATTACCGAAATTAAGGCACGTTTTCACTAGAGCTGTACGAGACAGCTGAGCGGCGCTAGAAGGAGTAGCGGAGCTGTGAAAGTATTTTCACTTTAAAAAAGCTCTAGGTATAATAAAAAAATTGCGCGATGGTGGCCCAACGGTAGCGCATGCGACTTACAAGGCGCCGACACCTAGTTCGAATCCTCTCGGCCCCGCACCTTTGACTTGATAAGTTATGTGTGGATTTGCCATCGCACAAAACGGTGAAGGAAAACATCGTGAGGAAACCGACATGTCCAAGAATTGCAACATTCAAGGGCGTGCGACATCTACCAACCCGCATTGGGCCAGCGTGGTAGATTACGGCCCATACTCTCTCTGAGGCCAGAGTCCCAGCAGTGGGAACGTGAAAGGCTGGTGATGATGATAGTAAAAAAAATAAACCGCCGAAAAGTTTAAATGAAAAGCGAAAAGAAAAATCGGTGTGAGTAGTTTTGAGTTCTTTATAATGTATATGGGATCAAGTTCAAGATATATCCTATTCAATATGATTTCAGACAACGGGATAGGTGAATGTAAATATAAAAATGCTCATAAAATAAAAACTACTGGGCCTACCTGAATCAAATCTGTATGGGACCAATTCGAAACTATTCCGCATCAAACAAAAAAGAATCACGTAAATCGGTTCAGAAACCTCGGCGAAATCGGTGTTACATACATAAAAATATATACCGGCCGAAGGCGTGACGAAAGATTTTGAAATCCTCTTCCATAATGGCGGTACATACTTACTATTTACGGAAAAAACCTTTATTTCGGTAACAAACTTGAGTTTAACGAAGTTTGAAACCATTTTTAAAACACTTTTATATTAGTTCTATTTTTTCACTATGTCCAAAACTTATTTATTGATTTCCAGCACTAGCTAGCTCTGCTAATAAATATCATGCGTTTACCTAGAGGCATTCCCTAGTAATTATATTCCGAGTACGTCGCCGAATGTCGATCAAATTAATCGACATCAAACGTTCACTAAATTGGGACATTATATACACATGGCGTTTGACGAGACGCTGTCTCTAAATAATTACGCCGAAACATTATATCTATGAATAGTTTGGTACTAACAAGATGAGGGATCGAGTGAAATTACAGGGCATAAAGGCAGGGCCGGATTAACCCTGTCAGGGCCCTTAGGCGATGCAGTTCTCGGGGCCCCTTTACGTTACCCTTTTCTTAATTTTTAAATGTATTTTTTCATCACTATTCAATTACATTCATAGTGAAAACAAATGAAATAAAATTTTTGTTTGTTCCTAGTTTCTGGGTGCGTTGCAGTTGCCTAATTTGCCTAAAGGGCCCTGCTATCAACAACCCCATCCCGCAGGCGACAGAGGGGGTAGGTAGGAACCATATCCCATGAAAAAATTAAAAAAATCGCTAAAATAATCAAGGCAGTATTCCAAAATATAGCCTCAAGGTTCTCTGTGTATTGTTTTTCTTAATATTATTTGGTACTAAGAAGTCTTTGTAGATCTAGGTTGTAAATGTTGTGCTGTCTGGTCTGTGAAAAGGTGAGCCGTAGGAACCGTTCATAAGCGGTAACCAACGCCTATGCCTAAAACAACACACTATACTAGGTTGTAATTAAAATTAAACGTAATACCCAATTAGTAATTACATACCAAATATGTAAACTTGAAACTTTTAAGTACCTTAATGGTTATTTTAGAGAAATATATATGATCTCTTCATTCATAACATCGCCAATTAGTTTAAATAAAACGACATAAATTGGGACATTAACAGCATCTGCCGTTCACCACGCGTCCTAAATCCTTTCCCGAACACATCGGAATAAATATCCATAAAGGACAAATAAAATGTATCATCTACCATTGGTTTATGATAGACAAGCGACCTGCCCTGGTTTCACACGGGCATGCAAAATTAACCGGAAGCCTTCCCAAAACTGTTAAACACCCGTTAACAACAACGACAACAAGGTTTACTACTACCAACTTTTTCGTTACCTACTGAGACGACAATTTTATATAATGCTTTTATAATGCCCGCACAATCACATACATAGGCTCTGACCCCTAACTAGGACTCCCTGTATCTAGGGTATCAGAAACTACGAGGATCGGGGATCCACAACACTCAGACACAGAACAAATACTTGCGCTTTTTTTTATTGCACAAATATTTGTTTTGTAGCGGGAATCGAACCCGCGACCTCACGCTTCACAGTCGGCTATCCGCCCATTGCGCCACATCGGTCGTCAAATATAAATCAAATATATCAAAGCTAGATATTTAAGAGGACGCCGTGATAAACAATGAATCTGAAATCAGCTTCATACAAAAACGCAACCGAGCTGAATAGGTCGTAGCGTCAAAAAAAAAAGGTTTTTTTCATTTAAAATTAAAACTATCGTTAATTTTATAGATCCAACCCTGTAGTTCTTTGAAGAATGTATATATAGCATACAAAAGAAAAAAATCAACTCTTAAATCGGTTTTGTATGCCTGTAAAATGAAAATCTTTTTTTAGAGGGCAGTTTTCGATCATTGTTTCTCTGCCTTGAAAGTTAACCAATCGTGTTATCCTTCAGACAATTTGATGTCAAAAACATGATCTCTAATGTACATAAATATTAACTCTGTATGTTTTGTAATTGCTGAGAAAAAAGGAGATCCCTGCAGCCAATATTGCCAATTCCTCGCCTTAATGTCACAGACTTTTTTGTAGACCTACAAGCAGCCAACATTTCTTTCATACATTACGTGAACTCTAATCAAACCGTTTAGCCAGCGTAAACTAATAAAGCAGCTAGTTGTCTCATTTTTCTCCGACTTGTTTCACAAATATCGTGATTTCTAGCTGAAAAATCTGCTTCATCAGGATGAAATATAGTCTATGACAATCAGGGATAATGTAGCTTTCTGTTGGTAAAATCATTTTCAGAAACGGGTCAGTTGTTTAGGAGATTATCTCCTACATTCAAACAAACAAACATATGTTACCTATTTATAATTTTAGTATAGATATAATATATTATACTGAATGCTGAAGCTTTCGGCTTCCATATTTATCGCAAATGGAGGGTAAATTTTACGATGAGTTCTCCAATACGTAATAAGATTTGATATAGTATTTATGTCATTTTATATAAAGAGCAAGCTTTTGCGTTAGTATTGACGAGATATAGATACAAAAAAAACCCTACTTCCCTAATATATGTTATGTATATACATGCGAAAGTAACTCTGTCTATATATTTATATATTATAATATTATAAATGCGAAAACAACTCTGTCTGTCTCGTCTTCACGCTTAAACTAAATAAAACAATTTAAATGAAATTTGGTATCATTAAACCATGAATAAGGACATGGGATACATTTTATCGCGATAAACTGTAGCCCACGCGGATGAAACCGCGGGGAATAGCTGGTCGGAAATAAACATTTTATGATTTGTTTTAAAAAGATATGATAAAAATCAAAAATATGACATATCAATAGATATAAACAGAAGGTAAGGATGTGTTACTGGCCTTTCAAGCGTGGGCCGTTTACACTAGGCCACGATGCGTGTGTCCCGCCTTAAGACGATGTCAAAGTAAGATTTATAATTTTGTTATGCCCGAGCCACACTAAGGTCAACGTCAAGGGAAATATCAATGCCTATCATGGCGATAAACATTGCGTTAATTTATTAACGCAATTATGTAAGTGGCTACACTTGAACGGTCAACGTGAATGCACTTGAGTTATCGGCGAACGTCAAACGCCATGTGAATGCCGTTGATAAAAGGCGTGGCCACACTTATGTCAAACGTCAATCATCGCGCTATTTAACGGCATTTCCCGTTAGTGTGGCCCCAGCATAACAATAACTCAATTCATACTGGTGTGAATAATTCTGGTCGATTCTCCGTCTGAAACACCGATCATATTCTTAGTCTACGCAATCTCCAAAAAGGTTTATGAAACTACCATGAAACGGACACTGGCAGAATTGTGACAAAAGTCACAGAAGCCATAAATGAAGAAGTCAAGTCAAGTCAATCACTCAATGATAAAACGACGAACTTAAAAATAATATGCCGAGATAAAAAAATTAAGGAAAAGATAAGCAAATTAGTGGAGTAAAGATTAAAAACAGTGCATTAAATGCAAGATGGTGGCCGCAAACGGTAAGAACGGTAATTAAAGTTAACGATATGGCATTAAGTTAATATTTATATACACTGATAAAGTATGCACCGTGTTCTCTTAACGATATCAAGTTAAGAACAGAAGAGATATATTACAACGCAGAGCTACTTTAAAATTTAACGAACTCATTCGTCTTTTAAACTCTTAACTTATCAGCTTAATCCAAGCTAAGTAAATCTTACTAGTACTTATCAATCATCATCATTATCAGCCTTTCACGTTCCCACTGCTGGGACTCTGGCCTTCTCTCAGAGAGAGAGTATAGGCTGTAATCTACCACGCTGGCCCAGTGCGGGTTGGTAGATGTCGCATGCCCTTGAATGTTGCAGTTCTTGGACATGCCGGTTTCCTCACGATGTTTTCCTTCACCGTTTTGAGCGATGGCAAATCCGCACATAACTTATTAATTCATAGGACCGAGAGGATTCGAACTCGGTGTAGGCGTCTTGTAAGTCGCACGCCTAACTGTTCGGCCACCATCGCTCGCTCTTATCAATAAAACAAATAAATTTAACATTAAAAAAAACGCCGACCTTTTGGACCGATTTTCATCAAACATAGCTAAAAATGCCTTACATCATTTTGGAAAAGAGCTGATGATACTCTTACACTGCTGGACCGATATTTACCAAACATAGCTAAGAATCACCGCAAGGAAACTGACTTACAAATGAAAAAGCCGCATCTAAATCGGTCCATCCGTTTTAGAGCTACGATGGCACAGATACACACACAGACAGACAGACATCGACGCCGAACTTATAACACCCCTCTTTTTGCGTCAAGGGTTTAAAAGTGGCTCTGTTTACCTTAATTACAATGTTTTTGACTACGATTATAATTATAACTAATTAGGTTTGACAACAGATGAAATATCACACCTAAACATTATGTTAACTCGCGTAGGTATATTTCTCTCAAATGAGGTAGAAAGGAACCCTACACCAAACTCCTACCGCCCCCTACCTTGAAGGTGAATTGAATTAATTATCCTGACATGACAATATAAATTACAATTAACTGTCAGAAACAGAAACCTGGTAACATCCAAATTTACTTCCCTGTCTTGTACGTCAAAAACATGAGGCTACCATTATTTATGTATAGTTATATATTATACAGCTATTGTCTGAGGTTTCAAGTGTGTAAAGACTATAAATCCTACTAAAATTATAAACGTAAAAACGTCCATAATGTTTGTTACTATTTCACGCAAAAACTACTGAACGGATTTGAGTGCAATTTGGAATGGAGATAGCTTACACCCTGGATTAACACATAGGCTATTTTTAAAAACGGGAAGACGCGGGTGAAAGTGCGGGGTACAGCTAGTGAATAAAGCGATGGCTCTGTGGTAGTGACGTCGGTTTGCAATGCGTAAATCGTGGATCCTACAATGAACATGAACTTTCCATGCAACCATAGCTTGGTGGTAGGGCTTTTTCTAGTGCTCATTATGAACTAGCTGTTCCCCGTGGTTTCACCCGCGCGGGCTATAGTTTATCGCGATAAAAATTATCCTGTTCTTCCTCAGGTTTCAAACTATCTTCGCACCAAATTTAATTTAAATCGGTTCAGTAGTTTAGGCGTGAAAGTGCGACATACAGACAGACAGAGTTATTTTCGCATTTATGATATTAATTGGTATATACTATATATAGGCTAAACTCCGCGTTACCGTGGGGATCAACCAGTTTATGATTAGTTTGTTAAAACTATCGAAACCGCCTTGAAAAATTAATTGTTGCCAACGTGAGTAATATAAAATATAAGTTAATTTTATAATGGCCTTTTTTGCTCAGAAAGCTTATAACAAGAGAAAGTGGGAGGTAAGCTTCGCATCGCAAAGAGAGCTTATAATAACAAGAGAAAATAATAATTGGATACCAAGAATCTTTCGCTAGACTATTGGTAAGTACAGTCAGCGGCAAAAGTAGCTGATCGTTCTCGATTTTCAATATGTGTTTCAAATCAGTAATTATTATTGTTTTTTTTACATTTTACATGGTATCATTTTGACCACAACATAACACACCTAATTTCAGGTGATGATGAGGTCAAAAATTGGTGTCTAAGACGATGAGGACGATAAAAAAAGTGTGATTGTTCATCGACTTTTGTCGTTGATTGTACATACAATAATAGACAAAAGCCCTAGATTCCGCTAAAGCTTGAACCAACCACGCTTTTGCGGAATTCTAGACTATGCCCGGTTTACATTATTCCAGTCCAGTGATCGAATCCAGCGCTAGATTGCTTACTGGAAAAATGTAAACCGGCGCTAGAATTTACTGAATCCAGCTAGCTTTCCAGTCCAGGAACTGGATTGGCGTTCTACTTTTGAATCCATTGCGACCAATTCAGTGCAACTGGAATAATGTAGACGGCAAATCCAGTGGCATTTGCAACATTTTTCTTCTTGAAATCATTGGCACTGTAGTGTTCACACTTCAACGGCTTCTAAATAACTGGAATAATGTAGACGTTACAGATCCGGTCCAGCGCTGGACTCTCTCGCTGGATCAATGTCAACCGGGCATTAAGTAATTACAGAAAAACACGTTTTAAACTGTTTAATGTGCCTCCAAGCACCTATAGGTATGTTCCGACAGCCCTACTTGAGACCAAGCTCCCAATCCAGGCGTAGCGTGGTACCAAGTTCGACCACATCGTTACTTAACATCAGGTGATTTGTGGTCAAACGCTACCCTGCGAGACGTAAAAAAGAGGTAAACAAGCCTGATCTACTAAACCGATTTCAAACAATCTTTCACCATTAGAATGCTGCACTATCCGTGAGTAAGTCTAGGCATATTTTACTGTAAAAAAACAATATAATAATACCCGGGCGAAGCCGGGGCGGGCGGCTAGTATAGAATAAAGAAAAAGTACCAAAACGCTCTATATTGCAATACGAATCAACAGACAAAACGAAATTCGTTCACATATCTAATATCTTAGATGTCACGTCACGTCACAAACTAATGCCCGAGACAACTCGCATACAAATTATATTACTGTGACAGCTGATGGTGTTGCCATATGCGTAACTCAAAGTACCTTAAAACAGTTCAGATTAAAGGGATCGTCATCAACCGGAAGAAGTCCACTGCTGAACACAGGCTTAATAGGATAGGTATATCTTAAACTCTATCCCTTTTAAATGAGAGAGAACTAGCTGTGCCCCGCGTTTTCGTCCGCGTGAACTACACTTTATCGCCACAAAATGATATTATATCCTTCTCCAGAGCTCGAACTATCTCTGCACCAATTTTCATCAAGATTGATTCAGCGGTTTAATCGTGAAAAGGTAACAAATAATCAAAGAAACAACAGAGTTAATTTCGCATTTATAATGTTGAAGTATGGATTTATTTTTACTGTTTATTCCCTTTAGCTTCCCTTTTACCACTATCCTACCTGATGTTAAACGATGATGCGGTCGACGATGCAGCATCAATATCTTTCCCCAAACTCCCCATTTTCCGGGTCAATTTAAACCTGGCAACACTAACCGCCGAAAGATAATGGATATCAATTTCAACGCGGCAGATCAATAGGATTAATTAGAAGATACGTCATAAGTATGTATCGTCACCATTATCATAATATGTACCATATTATTTTGGATGGTAATTATGGGAACCGGAGAAAGGATGGCGTGAAACGATGTCTTATTTTATTAGGTTAGAATTTGGAATAAGGTTATTGGATAGTAATAGAATGTGACTTTTGTCACGGTTCTAATTTGGATGAAATGTGGAAATGGCTTTTAGATGGAGTAATTTGTAGTTTAAATTCCATGACGCATCTCATTAATAGGGTAGATACTTTATTAATAAGGCACTTAAGGTCCAGAGTAGAGTAACAAGGCCCAATAAAGTTGTCATGATAAAACTTGCCCTACAATTAATTAGATAAGTAAAACTGGAACCTAGGATAAGTCTCTGTGTAGTGGCAATAAATTGATTTTTTATTTATTTTATTTTATGATAAAACTACCTGATAATTTTAAGCGATTGTGATTGGGTGACGCTCGACTAATCAGGGAGCTCGATTTTAATGGAAAAATGTAGGTAGGTCACACGACTCCTGTAGATGGTTTTTCTGGACGAAGAGGTGTTTGTGAGTCACGAATAAATTGGAGTATTTTAAAAGCCACCCTGTTATTTCGCCATCTATCCACGGCAATGATTGGAAGTCTAATCATCATCATCATCAGCCTGTATCAGGCCACTGCTGGACATAGGCCTCTCCCAAGATACGCCACTGAGCCCGGTCTTCAGCTCTTCTCATCCAACTACTGGCACTCGACGCAAGTCGTCGCTCCACCTAGTCGCAGCGCGTCCTCCTCTATGTTTGCTAAGTCGCGGTCTCCACTCACGTCTACCCCAACGGTTATCAGTTCTGCGGCTTGTTTGACCAGCCTACTGCCACTTCAGCTTGCTAATTCTGTGATCTGTGTCGTAGACCTTAGTTCTCTGACGGATCACTTCATTTCTGATTCGATCCCCTACTGAAACTTTAAGCATAGCCCTTTCCATAGCTCGCTGAGCAACTTTAAATCGGTGGACTAGTCGTGCCGTGAGTGTCCATGATTCGGCTCCGTATGTCATGACTGGTAGGACGCACTGGTTGAATATATTTTCTTATGGTATAAAAGGCTAGCTGTATACTTACGAGTATATAGGCGTCTCATGGCCTTGCTTGTACCAGATGACCAGGCCCATTTCGTCGCCTTGCAACGCAGGTGTGACGTCACAAGGTAGCTCAACAGTGCCCCCTGTCGGAGCGTGCAGCGACTCGATCTGAGCTGTAAGGAAAGAAAAGATAATTTACTACGGGAATGAAGTTTTAAGTTACAGCTTAGTTGGTAAATGTTGGTATCTGTGATCTATATTATTTATTAGCGACCCGGCATTGCACGGGTATGCAAATAAAAAAAAGTTGATGTATCCATACAAAAAAAGTCATGGAAAAAAGACTTTCAGTTTTTCTCGAATTTTCCAAAATTTCGCATAAGTCTTCCAATTTATTTTTGGACAATAACGAACATTTGAGAACACGAACACCAACATTTTTTTATAAATATCCCTTTAACTAAAGTTATGGAAACATTTAACAAAATTGATCAAGCCGTTTTTAAATATGAAAGGACATCAAACAAGCAAACAAACTCAGCATTTAACTTGAAATATAAATGACTTCTACACCTACAATCTTCAACATCGCAGTAACTAATACTTATTCTGTAGCACCATAATAAGGAGGCGCAGCACGATAATTTAAATAAAATGCTCCCGCGCAAGCCTTATAATTTTAACTCCTATATCTTTTCTTTATACTGCCTTTCGGCTACTTGACTTTCTGTAGTTACCAGCTGCCGTAATTTGTAAGGCGCAGCGCAAACCAGGAGAGAAGATACAGACGGAAAATAATGGACACGTTTCAAAATGTTTGCAGTCTGGACCTCTTTGTACACTATAAACCAAATAAAACTTTTTGGGTCAGTCAAAACAAATCCGTATCATATTAATTAATAAAAAAAGCAAACAAACCATAATGACAGATATGACGGTAAGATGATATGAAATGAAATTGTTTATTTGGACTTTTTTTGGCGCAATCGAATTGTCAACGTGAAAATTTTGTTTTTATTTCCAAAACTTGTGTTCCTTCGAGTGATGTGTAATATTGGTGGACTATCATTATGTGTTCGTTATTGTGTACGAGTGTGGGAAATTGAAATAAAGTTGTGAAAGTGACTAAACTAAACTTTTCGAGTTGCTCCAAAAAAGTCCGTGTAAAGTTTAAGTAAAGCGCCACTACTTTACTTAAACACTATCCTCATCCCTTCATCTCATCATCATCATCGTCATCATCATTTAAACTTGATTCAACTCTCTGAGTTTGAAACATTTTATACTTGACACTGGCAAATACACTAATCGTGTGACGCCATAACAAAACAAAAAAAAATTGTTTATTCGTCCGAAACACGGATAAAATAAAATGAAAACGTGGCTCATTGTTCAGCGTGCTTCACCATTTTTTCTTTCGCCATGCTTTCTTAATGTCATTTTGATGTTTGTATGAATGAGATCTAAACAATATTCCCATTTCAAATTCAAATTACTTTTAGTCCCTAGGAATTAAAGAACTATTTCAGTCCCTGTTTACAAAGAATGAACTAGCTCTTTTCGAACTGTTTTTTTTTACCTAACAGGGTAGCGTTTGACCTTAAGTCACCTGATGTTAAGTGACGATGTGATCGATGTGGTGTAGTTGATGTGATAAAAAATCAGTTTTGCCTCAGTTTGTGTCGGTCCTTACTTTCTCCTCTTATATTTTTAGACGGCTCCAGGCAGATTCCTTTAGATAATCATTTCAATTGACCACTTCACACATGATTTAGGAGTTGATGATATCTTGAAAGGAGATTGGTTGATTGCCGCTGCTTTTGTTTTGCTGATGGATAAGAGGACTAATATTAAACTGAGTCATTTCAATCCGTACACTTATTGCAAACTAACTTTGCACCACGGTTTCATCCGCGTGGACTATAGTTTACCAGGTTTAAAGTATCCCATGTCTTCCCCCGGAGTCGAAACTATCTCTATACCAAATTTCATCTAGATTAATTCAGCGGTTGTCGCGTGAAAGGTTAAGAAATAAACAGAGTTGCTTTCGCATTTACAATATTTGTTTGGATGTGAATGTTACTCAGCCTGTCTGTTTGTCTGCTTGTTTGTTTGCTACATTTTTATGCCTACACCGATCTTGATGAATTTTGGTACGGAGATAGTATTAATCCTGGAGGCGGACGTAGGATATTTTTATCGGGATAAAAACGCGTGGTTACACGCGTGTGAAATCGCGGGGAACAGCTAATAGGTTTGTTTAGAGTTGATAATATAACATAAGAAAAATATTTTTGTAGGCATCCAGTAGGTCTACAATTCAATCTGCAGCATCAAGTAAACTTCCGGTTGTCAAAATCTTTCCCGGGTCGGATCGCTGGTAAGAGATAATTTCGAATCAAGGGTCTACAAGAAAACAGGCAGTTAATTCCGTAATATTATCACGGCAATTTATCCAAACAAGACGCGAATTTTATGGGTTTGATTAGCAATAACGACCTTTGTAAACGGCCTAAGATAGGCATGCAAGAATGAAAAGGTACTGTTTGTACCGATTACAGTTTAGATATTTGTAATTTAAAATTTGCTTTGTCTTGCTATGTTATAATAATAAATTCCATACGAAAAGTTTAAAACACCGCTCAGAGCAAACATTTCGTTTAATAATGTTCTCGCATCGTTTGTGAACTTGCTTGTATTCAAATAGCTGCAGTAAATATTCTTAAAAGAAATAACACGTCATTAATATGAGTACACTTGCAAACATGGCTAGTTAGGTAAAACCGCGAACCGAGAAAATCACAAAAAACTTGTTGCTATTTTGTGGTATTTGGCGTTGTGTGATTCTCATAGTTAGGTAGAATAGGAATTTTGTAGAAGGTTGGCAGTCATAAAAGGTTGATTTAGTTAACGTATCTTTAATTATTTAAGATTAAAAAGCCAAACTATCCAGTTATGCAAGTGAACATGCAAACTAGCTAGTTTTGCACGTGTAACAAATCAACATAGCAAATTTTGGAACATCTATCATCATATTTTCTACTTTATACAGTGTATCGTTTGACCACAAGTCACCTGATGTTAGTGACGATGAGGTCGAAGGTGACGTCACGTTACGCCTGGACGTGAAACTGGCTATCAAATGAGGCACAATTCCAATAAAAAGAAGGTATGATTCAAAAAGGTTTTTGTAACCTTATAAGGAAGCTGAAGAGCTTATAAGCGGCCCTATAAGCCGGAGAACTGACAACCGTTGCGGTAGACGTGTTCTTGAGTGGAGACCGCGACTTGGCAAACGTAGTGTAGGACGCCCTGCGACTAGGTGGAGCGACGACTTGCGCCGAGTGGCTGCCAGTAGTTGGATGAGAAGAGCCGGAGACCGGGCTCAGTGGCGTACCTTGGGAGAGGTCTACATCCAGTAGTGGACTTATACAGGCTGCTGATGATGATGGTGATTCGTAACAAAACCAACCAGCAGTCCCTATCAATGTCCAATTGAGTTGAATTCAAGCCTAAAGCCACAACGTTCATAAAAAAGTAGTGCAAACATGTACTCTATGTTCATAGAGCTAAGGCCAAAAGTAGTAGGTACACAGACTTCACCAATTTGCATCGCAATCGACCGGAATCATCTTGATTGCTGCCACAGTTGCAACGCACGTAGTAGTGTATCTAAAGAGATTTACACACGGGCTGATAGCGGCTCTGGAGATTTGGAACTGTGAGTGCCCTCTGTAGAGATTACTCATGCATATAGTGTAGTGAAACGATAACCTTTGACCACGATTTTGTAAGCGTTTCGTTTGGATAGCTGTGTGCGATCATTACCCCTTGTACAAGTTTCGAAACCTATAAAAGTTTTTGGAAACATCAAAGTTTACTACCGCCAACTGGTCAAAGTGGCAACTCGTACTACCTAAATTCAAAAAGTAAAACGAAAACTTTGTTAGAATACGAATAAAACTATTTAAAACAACCCGTGTTACCGATTTTAGAACCTCAAACTGTACGGCGTGCTTATAAAATGTTTGGAAGGAAACGAACGGAACGAAAAAACTTTTTTATAGCATTTGTAAATTGTAAACTATACTGAGGTATAGTTTACAATTTAAACTATACTGAGGTATAGTTTACAATTTACCTGACTATTTGGTACTAACACTGATTAATTAATTATTAAATTAGAAACTTACCAATTTTCATAGATAAGTTTTTGGAACATATGAGCTATGAGGTAAGCAGGGACCTAGCCAAGATGTATTCTACAGTGGCTAACGTTACTAATAGTAAATTAAAAAAAATGCGGGCATGTCATATTTCAACTTCAAGTCTCTTTTTTGGCGGCAATCGAATTGTCAACGTGAAAATTTTGTTTTTATTTCCAAAACTTGTGTTTCTTCACGTGATAATGTGTAATATTGGTGGATTATTAACCATTATGTGTTCGTTGATGTGTACGAGTGTGGGAAATTGAAATAAAGTTGTGAAAGTGACTTTTCGAGTTGCTCCAAAAAAGTCCGTGTAAAGTTTAAGTAAAGCGCCACTACTTTACTTAAACACTATCCTCATCCCATCATCTCATCATCATCATCATTTAAATGTGATTCAACTCTCTGAGTTTGAAATATTTTATACTTGACACTGGCAAATACACTAATCGTGTGACGCCATAAAAAAAACTTGTTATCGCTATTATTCTGACTTTGACGTTTAAGCATTTTGTTACTAACGCTCACTATAGACCAAAAGATGTTTTTTATTGTAGAATGAGCGTTTGATTTTTTTATGTTGATGAAAAAGAAGCGTTTGCATCTCGGCTAGACCCTTTGGTCTTTGGCCCGATGGCTAGCGCCGCGCTTGCGTACTAATCATGTCTCCGCAGACTTCTTTATTAAGTCAATAGCTCAAGATATACTGGTTACTTCTTCACGAAATAAGCACGTGACGCCCCGAGCAATAAATCCAAAACTGAGTTATTTCCGTTGTTTTCTTGATGTTTGCCTTCTGCTCCACGATAGCATTCCCTGTGGACCCGCTTACAACGTTTTCGTTTCCACTGATGCGAGATTAATGGCGTAATGACTGTGGTTATTGTATCCACAGATATCTTTACAGATGTAGGTATTATTAATGCGAAAGTTTGTGTGTGTGTGTGTGTGTGTGAATGTATCACCGTAACGACTAAACCGATTTCGATGAAATTTGGAATCGAGATACCCTGGATTAACACACACTTTTTATCCCAGAAAAGGGTTCCTGCGGATAACGGAAAGACGCGGGTGAAACCGCGAGGCGCAACTAGTGATATATAAATAGCCAGTAACGCACTAAAAGTCTATAAAATTTCAAACGAAGAAAGACCTTTAGTGATGATCGTAACGGAATCCAACGATTTTATCGATATCGATAATCGTAAACGCAGTCACTAATTGATCGTTAATCGCTTCATAGCAGCATAAAACGCAACGTCCACAGTTTGAATTTAAATTTACAGAAATGTCATAATTAAGTTACAAAAATTCCTGCACATAATTGGTTTATTGGTTTACCGATGCGTGGAAATTGTTAATATTCCTATTAAACAATTCAATTGGCCTGCTGTATGAATAAGAGATGTGGCCGATAGGGGTTTGGCCGGAATCGTTTGGTCGGAAGTCCGGAACTTGAGTTGAATCTGACTGATTTATGCTTCATTTCAAATTGTGGTGAGGATTTGTAGCTAGGTGGATATCGTACTGGCTACCTTAGATTAAGCTCGTACATATTCTACTAAATACGGTACAGAATATATACAGTTATGTTAGAAGTTTTAGTACGCAACATAAATTGAGACGGTTTTCCCATCATGTTGCAGTTAGTGAACGCGGTGAAAATGGAAACTAATCTTGATATATACGCAAGGAAGAAAAAAAGAATTATAAAGAGATTGTGTGAAGAAAATCAAATGCTATGTGAATTAAATACCTGATGTTGAATGTCTGATGCTTGGCTAAAACTTGTAAATATCCACGTGAGAATATACAACATTAATAATTACAATATTATAAAACAAGTAGGTAAACAATTTTCACATACAAAAACTAATTATTTTCCGGCTATTTAATTTATCCGGCATAAAATTGTGGAATGTATGGCCGGATATTGGAATTGTACGAAATAGCAGACGAGAAATATTTTTAATTGCCAGCTGAGGGTCAATTTGAATATACATAAACGTGGACATGTGGACTGATTAATGATTCGTTTATAAAATTAAATTTAGACCTCGAAAAAAATAAGCTTTCTTCCTATGTCCATACCAAATTTCATCAAGATCTGTTTAGTGTAATGATCGTAGTTAAACATTTACTAAGACCGATATAAAAATAACGTTTTTCCTCCTGAACGGATATTCTAAACGTCTCCAACAGTGAAATATTTTTACCAAAATATTAAACATAATATATTACTGGCAACTCATTTCACGCTCCTGGTCAAGCCTGTTAACTTCAACCATTACATGCCTAAAACCTTAACTAAAGATACAATAAATGTAAACGAGCAGTAACTCAATTTCATACAATTATTTACCCTGAAAACCCTTTTGTACACTTTATTTTCGGGCTCTTTAATTATAAAAAATACATAATTATAGACTTCTAAAAGACATTGACTCTGATTATGTTGTACATTTACTTAAAATAAATTAAATTTACAGATTTAGAAATAATGGTGTCCGTTTTTTACTTCCATGGTCAGAAAACAGTAATACATTTAAAATTTAGTTCAGTTTAGGTAGTTTTATTTGACATTTTAAGGTTTAATCAAGTGTTTTTTATTTTGTTGTTTATATCCTACTTCTCTTTTCTCAATAAATAATATATTGTGTTCAGTTTTAAAAATACACAACAGTATTGACTAAGAGTGCAGTTTGTGTGGTGGTTTTTATCACTATTTGATTTGTAGATTTTTAAATATTAATAACAATTACATATGAAAATAAACATTTTTATTAATAACAAATTTAATCTAATTATTGCAGAAATTCTGGTAATATTATTTTATTTTACTTTTTTTTGTAGCTCATCTCTGAAACTAATCCAATTTTGAAATTTTTCACGACAAATTAATAGAGTCTAAAAGTTACTTAAATGTAGCAAAGCATTTTAATACAGCACGTATCGCTGTGTGTGAATCCCATTTGTCCCAAGTTAACTTACTGCTTCTTTCAACTATTTAGCTTCCAAGAAAGGTTGTATTCATCACAGTTTTTTCCTTGTCCGACATTGGCACCAAACATCAATGTATTGTAATTCGCAACGCTTATGCAGAATAGAATTATTTTTACATGGTTAGCTATAATACTGCATCGTTTTTTTACACACCCACGTTGAATGGGGTCCTTTTTGTAAGGTTTTGGAATAAATGGAAACGCTTTTGGGCGTGATTTTGAATGGTAAGCGTGGTTTTTACAACAACTTTGTAAGAATCACTGTACGAAACAAACGCTACCCTGTAACTTAAAGGCTGTAAGTAGTAAAAAAAAAGTTTGCATAGAAAAAGTATACCATAGGGTAGTAAGGCATTTTCTAGTGCTCGTAGGGCTCAAGTTAAGAACCTGTCGTTACACTTGTTTGTGAGTTTCGGCAGCCTTACTGGTGAGCCAGTACATAATGCAGTCGTATCGTGGCGCCTCCTTCGACCGTAATATTATTAATCAATTTTCGATGGACGACATTATTATCGTCTATTGAAATAGGTAGTATTAAATTTTAAACATACGCACCCGAATTTGGAACAGGCGTAGCCACGTAGCTCGTCCTGACTTAGACGTTTTAAAATGGTCACATGTTAAATCTCACAAAATAAAGCCGTTTTTGAATTTTAGCGAGACTAACAAACAGCATTTTTGATTTTTATACGTAAGATAAAGATGAAGAGGAATGGCGAAGTTTGAACTTATAAGTAAGCCTTTGCTGAAACCTAAATAAAAAAAATTAGACTGATTGATTGAAAAGTTTTAATGACAGCGGAAATTGAAGATGAACAATCATCTTTTATTGCCAAGTTACCCTACAGCGGACTTAATGAACGTTCCCCGAGCGAAGGTAATCAAACCATCTCACTCGATTGCGTACGACGGAACTAAACGGCCCGTTATAAGGAGGCAGTCAAGTGTCACTGCAATCAATATTTTTTTAGATGGCCTAGTACTTGTAAGATAGTGGATAATTCTCGATGAGTTTTTTTTTTTTGTATTGGCGTCACACGATTAGTGTATTTGCCAGTGTCAAGTATTAAATATTTCAAACTCGGAGAGTTGAATCAATTTATAATGATCATGAAATGATGGGACCAAGCAACAAGCCGGGTCAAAAAGGATAGTGCTTAAGTAAAGTAGTGGAACTTTACTTAAACTTTACACAGGCTTTTTTGGAGCAAATAGAAAAGGCACTTTTACAACTTTATTTTAATTTCCCACACTCGTACACATTAACGAACACATAATGGTTAATAATCTACCAACATCCCACATTACCACTCGAAGAAACACAAGTTTTGGAAATAAAAACTAAATTTTCATGTTGACAGTTCAATTGCCGCCAAAAAGTCGCCTACAAAGTGAATTGTTGTCAAGAAAACATTTTTTCATTTTTTTATTTTTGCAGCAGCCTGGCGAAGTTCTCTGAAACAACGCACAGGATCTGCGAGAATTATAGTTAAAAATATTTTTATTATGGTAATAATAAAGAAAGAAAGAAGTTTTATGAAAACTTAATAATACTGCAACAGCAACACCCATACTGACTTTATATCCACGTTAACGTAGGTAAGTTAACGATTTGTGCATACGTGGTGCCTATTCAAGAATTAAGCACTCGTGAGGAATTCTTTTGTAGTAGTTTTTACGATCGGACGCCTTCTAGAGTAGGGTTGTGACTTACTAGGGCTGGATAACGATGCATTATATTTACTATCGATTTTCGACTATCGCTCAATAAAATCAAGACTTAAAGATTGTTTATCAATATTATCGTGAAAGTGATGTTTTTAATTTCGGTTTTATATGAAAGTAGGTATACAGTCAGCGTCAAAAGTAGCTGATCATACTCGATTTTTCAAATGTATACTAAACTACTAAATAAATAATGTTTAGTGCTTAAGTTAAAAAAGGGTAATTTTTCATTTTTCATTTTCGTCTACTTTTGTCGTTGACTGTACTTGTTAATATAAATATTGTCGATGGTAAGATAAAAATACCTATTAAAACAAGCTGCTCAATTAATACCATTTTTTTTAACAAATTACCTTCTTTTTGCCGAAGACTAATCGCAACAATTTAAAACAAACCTCAATCTGATATCGATACGCAACATTTGTACTAAATCACAAAAATATGCAAATTGATCGATAACGTTTTGCATATTTCATCGATACCTCAGCCCCGCACTAACTATCGCAAACAGTCGCCAGGTGTTCCCAATCTCCGATCCGGTGTTAACAAAAGCGACCCGCGTCTGGTAATCTATCTATCGTTCCCAGAACAGATAATCGACTCGATATTTTTTCTACCGATCATTATTTTTCGGAATAATAATGAGACGCCATTGACGCCTGCCGCTAGAAAAAAAGAAAAACAAAGATGGCGGGCGGCCTGTCAAAATGTCTAGTTTACGTGGATGGTTGTATCGTACAGTGGAATTTTTGAGTAGAAATGACTTGATTGTGTGTGAGTTATTGAAATGAGTTTATTAAGAAGCTTTTAAGATTGTTTGTCGCAAGCAACAAGCAGCGTAGGTAAGTAATAGGCAATAACGCTAACGAGTCACTAATCAAATGACGTATATACTACTAACTTTTGTGTTTTTGGCGGCTAATGAACTAAAGTCATAGACCACAGAATTAGCAAGCTGAAGTGGCGGCTAGTCATAAACGCTGCAGAACCGATAACCGTTGGGGTAGACGTGTTCTTGAGTGACTGCGACTTGGCAAACGTAGTGTATGACGCCCTGCGACTAGGTGGAGCGACGACTTGCGCTGAGTCGCTGCCAGTAGTTGGATGAGAAGAGCCGAAGACCGGGCTCAGTGGCGTACCTTGGGAGAGGCCTATGTCCAGCAGTGGACTGACACTGGCTGATGATGATGAACCAAAACAGATTACGTTGAAATCTGTAGAAAACTAGCAGCGCCCCGCATTTTTCTCGTTATCCCGCAAGAACTTTTTCCGGGATAAAAAGTAACTTATGTGTTTTCCAGCGTATTTATAAGCTAATTTTTATACAAATCCGCTCAACCGTTTCAGCGTGAAGAAGTAATAAACAAACACACTTATTTACATACTCATTTCATTAGTGTGATGTGATATTAATGTATGAGTGCCTACTTATTCAAATATGTATTTTGCTTTAGTTTATACTTTTTGCGCCCCGTGGTTTCACCCGCGTCTTTCCTTTATCCCGCAGGAACCTTTTCCTGGGATAAAAAGTAGCCTATGCGTTAATCCAGAGTATAAGCTATCTCCATCCAAATTTCATTCAGATCCGTTCAGTAGTTTTTGCGTGAAAGAGTAACAAACATCCATCCATCCATACATACAAATTTTCGCGTTTATAATATTTGTGGGATGGATAGCCAAGAGGTTAATAAAAGTCTCTCCAAGTTTTATTACAAATATTAGTCCTATAATTACTTTATAATTAAAGATGAAAATAGATAAAGAAAAGATCTTAATTTTCAACGAAAACTCGAAAGGGTTAATAATTTACGGAACCTTCTGGCGGAAAGATATTCTTGAAGGGTTATTTTTTTCTGAGGGTCCCTTTTAAAAACTTCCCTAGGTAGTAAGTAGTAACTTAGAATTATTTTTGAAGCCCTTTTTAATTGTAACTGAAAAAATTGTAATTAAAGGTCGACTGTCAAGAGCTCAGCTCGAGGTTTCAGTGAAGGAAATCATCGTGATGAAACCATAGCTTGGTGGTAGGGCATTTTCTAGTCCTCGCCTGGCTAGCTACCTCATCCCGCAGGCGACAGAGGGAGTAGCTCCTGTCAATCTAGGAGTAACGAAATTACTAAATAATCGCTGTTAATAATCAAGGCAAAATTGTTTTAAGGCTCTCTGGGTATTATTTTTCTTAATATGTTGTTGGTAATAACAAGCCTTTGTTAGATCTGGAAAAAAATGGAAAATAAAATGCATCAATTATCAGTTTAATCCCCGAATCATAATCTTACGCCCGAAATTAATAATCGATCCTGATCCGTTATCTGCGGTTTTGGATCGATATGTCATGTCATAATATGTCAGTTTAGTAATAACATGTCACGCCCTAGTACTAAAATGATATGATATGATATGATATGATATATATATTATGATATGACATATCGATCCAAAACTGCGAAAAACGGATCAGGGTCGATTATTAATTTCGGGCGTTAAACATCTGTCGCAAAGCACTTATCGGTGTGGTCCTGCATTCCAGGTTTAGCGTAGCGCCATCTTCGTTCACATCGTCACTTAACATCAGGTGACTTGAGGTCAAACACTCCCTAAAAGAAGCAAAAAAAGTCTGTCCCAAAATGTATAATGAGCCAGAAATTCACACGAATACCTGTGACGCTTTCCCAAAGGGCCGAAATGGTTAGAAAGATTCGCTTTATGGTCCCTGGAATAACGTATACGGTGCCCAAGGGACAGTCCTCCTCCATAAATTACAATAAAGAGAACCATTATTTAAGGAAATGTATATATGTATAGTTTGTGCGGAAAGGTACTTATTGGAGGCTAGATTAGAATATGTGCTTGTCTTAGGACCGTCTTCTAGAATTACGTTCAAGTGTTGATCTATGCTTTAGTAGCCTCCACTTGGCTCCCATGCTTATAATCCCATGGGATGGATTATAAGCATGGGAGCCAAGTGGATCATATGATATATTTTTATAACGGTTAAGTGACATATTTGTATGAACTGACAGCGTCAAAGTGCTCATGTATACTGATCATCGCTTGAGCGTCATTCTAGACAAACGGGCCTAAAAGATACTAAAAACGCAAACTTTATAGGATCACACTGTTTTCTGTCTACCAAGACGCTTTTTCTTAAGAACGTGTTGATCTAACAAGTTAAAATGTATACCAAATACTTGGCTGTGTGAGCTATCAAGTTAAAATTTATACCAAACTAGCTGTTCCCCGCGATTTCACCCGCGTGGGCTACAGCTTTATGCATGCAAAGTCTCAGCCCGATCGGTTTAAAATTGACAAAGTTTCATACAAACTTTCAGCTCCTGTTTTATCTGTTACATATATAAAATCCTTTCTTAGCGGATGCCTACGTCATAAAATCTACCTGCATGCCAAATTTCAGCCCGATCCGTCCAGTTTTTTGGGCTGTGCGTTAATAGATCACTATGTCACCTTTGAGTTATATATATTTATAGATATACTTACTTGGCTCTTCTCATTCAGCTGTAAAAAAAGCAAATTTGTAAGTCAATGCGATCAAAAGACATGAATAATCAGAATAATCAATTTATTGGTAATATAGTTTACAGGTCAAAAATAACCGTTTATGTCTCATTTTTCGCATATTTTGCGATTTCACAAGGGAATCAAACCTACCTATAAACCTAACCTTACTTTCCGTAGACCTAAAATCATGAAATTTGGCATGAAGCAAGGTCTTACAGCTCATGTAGAATAAAGGAAAAAGTCTAGCCAAAATGCATTAAGACAAGCTCAAACGAAACGTCACAAAGCGTTAACGATTGTAGAAAAGGAAACGTTTGCATGAACCCTTTGACCCTTGAGCTGTCATCGCTTCAAAAGCGATGATTACGAATTCATTGGCATACATGTCTTCGGGTTAGCACGATGGCAGACGCCTAATGGTACGCGTACACCAAAACCGATTTTGTCGGCCGATGACGGACAGAACTACTCGGACGAGTAACTCGGACGTTCAACTGAATACACTGTAGACGATAACGGCCGTTGTCGGTAGAACTTATGAAGTCTGAACTGTGCAACTACAGAGTACAGACGTGTTTTTAAAAATGGAGGATTTCGAAGAAATGTATATTTTAGAAAATTAATTTTTCAATATCCATTCTTGATCCAAATAACGACTCGATAGCAGAAAGAAGCCGGTAAAACTGACAAAAAATCCAAACACGTTCGGACTCGTCAGTTGATCTTCCGTTATCGGGCGTCAACGGACGACGTCGGTAGTAGCAGTGTATGCGCTCTCTTTCATTTACTTACGTTTGATTTGATCGGCCGAGTTCGGCCGATGACGGATTCGGTGTACGCAAGCCATAAGACGTTTGTATAATTCGGCCCTTAGTTATCATTCCATAGCAGCTCTAGGCTTAAGCGGACCTTATTCAAAGCCCACACTGGTTGTTTAAGTTATCTGTTGACGGGAAGTATCACGTGTTTGCGTAACCTACTTCCGGTGAGAGTTCCGGAATTACGGTGTTCCACGCTTTTGTAACCGGATTATAGTGCTGATGACTTGATGAAGCCTCGCTGGAGGATTACGGAGATTTACCTGTCTTTTTTATTTTGATGTTATTTTTTTTATATATAGAAAAGTAAGTAAGTTACCCTTTGACATAATAGGTAAAGTAAGCTAATAAAAAACATATATCTAATGTTGGTGAAATTAAGAGGGGATGCACAGTACCTATATTCTTCTTAAAATCATAGTCAAAAAAGCATCTCTAAAAGTCTCAACTAATGTCTCATCTCAGAACCTCAAGCAACAGCTCTTACAAGAGTTTTAAGTTAATTAGAGCCTAAAATAACAGCTCTTCTCAGAGCCTAAAGTAACAGGTCTACTCTTCTCAGAGTCTAAATCAATATCTCTTCTCAGAGCCTAAAGTAACAGATCTACTCTTCTCAGAGTCTAAATCAATAGCTCTTCTCAGAGCCTAAACTAGTAGCATATCTCAGATTCTCTCTAACGGCTACTCTAAGAATCTGAACCAACGACTATTCTCAGAACACAACGAAACTTTTTAGTGTAAAAAAGCAAGTCCAGTAGTATGTTGACAAAGAAATTCTTGATCAAGCCTTTCAAAAAACAGGAATGCCAGTATATTAATTTTAAGATTCCAAAGGAACATCTGCTCGGTTTTCAGCGTAAAAAAATCCAATTATCTTTATTAAACAAACCTCTAAAATGTCAAAGAGCCGCGGGCTCGTGTTTTCAGAAATTATAAAACATGGTAACACTCACACGCCCTGGGCGATGTTTCGAACAAGCCTTTAGAAAATTTCACCCTTGTATCCAAATTACCCTACTTTCTTTATTAAGACCATACATAGGGGTGTCTCACCCCCTTTCGTTGGCATTAAAATTTAATTACGCTCTATTAGGAACAAGAATTATGGATTTTACAGTCAGTTTAGTTGCTGTACTGTTACTAGGCAAGGCACTGGAACAAGCTTTGTCACTTTCATATAACAATAAAGAAAATCGTGCAAACGTCAACTTTGACCTTCCTTGACGTCAACCAACATAATAACAGAATTAACGTCAGTGTAAAATGAAGGATATTTGCATGAGATGAGAGGACTAACCTATGTAGTTCAAACGAGCGTTACCAAATTGAAATTAAAACTCAAAATATTATTTTAGCTGCAGAGATTTGCGGTTTTCCCGTTAATCCGCAAAAACTAAACATTTTTCCTGGATAAAAAGTATTGTATGTCCTAATCTAAAATTTGGAGTGTGGGCAGTCTTGTCTTCATATCCTATGGTCATAATATGCATAGCTAAATAGACTATAATAATATACGTCCTATTAAGGTTATGGTGTGGACGTGGCAGCCACAGATAATAATGTGCCTTATGTGACTGCGGCTGTCACGTCACTTGATAATGTCAGTTTTGTTGCTCGTTCCTTTGTGTATTTATTTGTTATCTGTGTTTTTTTATATTTTGTTTTAATTATCTTTTTTCTTTTCATTTGTATTTTTATTATTATTTTGTTTTTGTTTTCTCTTTTAATATGTATGTCTTGTTAATAAAAAAAATTGTCCGTGATGTCATGAAGTGGGTTCCGGCTGAAAATCAGTAACTGTGGCTGGTACAGCCTCAGTTGTATGCTGAGCCGGGACCTATTTCTGACATCGCGCAGTGTCGTACTTGTTCATGTGTAATTGTTACTGTTTGTTTTTGTTCTTGTGCGATGTCAGAAATAAATATATTTTCATTTCATTTCATTTCATTTTCATCTAGAACTTCAAGTAGTTATGTACCGAATTTCATGAAAATCCGTTCAGCCGTTAAGGAGCTGAGTGGTAACAAACAAACACATATACACGGATTATCGTATCATGTTCCGATCATCTTCGTCATCTTAAACACCAACCTTTGACCGCATCATCACTTAACATCAAACGCTACCTTGTAAGTTGTACAAAAAACCGGCCAAGTGCGAGTCGGGCTCGCGCACGAAGGGTTCTGTGTACATAAGCCTAAAACAAACATTTATGATATAAATCGCATTTTTCTATTCTATTCTATTCTATTCTAGAAAAATCGAGTATGATGAGCTACTATTATCGCTGACTGTACGGTCAACGACAAAAGTCACTGAACAAAAACTAATTTTCTTTTTCTCTTTATCATCTTAAACACTAACGTTCGACCGCATCATCACTTAACATCATGTGTGTTGTGTTATGGTCAAACACAACGCTGTCAGTTATAAGGAAAAAAACAAACATTACTGATCCAATACGCGTTTGGAAAATCGAGTTTGATGAGCTACTTTTATCGCTGACTGTACCACACTTAATTAAATATGTAATTAATTAATTGCAAATAGGTACTTGGAATTACGTTTGTGCGGAATCAATTCATATGTAAATATATTTATGGACTTGAAGTTTGAAGCTGGTTAAATTGTTCTAATTTATCGCCAACTTCGCTAGGGGTACGAATTACGATATGTATAATGTACAATATATAATTATGTTTATACAAATAACTCAAAGGTGACTGACTGACATAGTGATCTATCAACGCACAGCCCAAACCACTGGACGGATCGGGCTGAAATTTGGCATGCAGGTAGATGTTATGACGTAGGCATCCGCTAAGAAAGGATTTTGATTAATTCTACCCCCAAGGGGATAAAATAGGGTATGAAAGTTTGTATGAAACTTTGTCAATTTTAAACCGATCGGGCTGAGACATTGCATGCATCAAGCTGTAGCCCACGCGGGTGAAACCGCGGGGAACAGCTAGTCAAACATATAGAGTTACTTTCGTTTGTATAATACTAGCTGTTCCCCGCGGTTTCACCCGCGTGGGCTACAGTTTATCAAGATAAAAAGTAGAATAAAATGTCGTGGTTCTTGGACGCACCGGTTTCCTCGCGGTGTTTTTCTTCACCGTTTTGAGCGATGGCAAATCCAAACTTTTTAAGTCCTAGGCCGAGAGGATTCGATCTCGGTATCGAAGCCTTGTAAGACGCACGCGTTACTATTCAGCCAACGTCGCTCAACTGTCTTCCAGTAGGTGGAATTAAAACTGTGCTCATCTAAACATACCATGACGAGGCGGTAAACACGAAAGCGTGCATCTAATTATATTATTTATCGGAGGGAAAGCGTGTACTCTAATAAAATATCTAATTTAGTAACCTCTTTGTTTTATACGTGGAATACCTTCCCAAGCAACGTTAGTGGATTTATTTAGGCCTCACACACACAAACTTACATGCATAATGATGTAGGTAGCTAGGTATATTCAGCGACAAAAGTATCTGGTCATACTTGATTATCCAGTAATGTTTTATTTACAACTTACAAGGTAGCGTTCGATGCCATGTTAAGCGATGTTGCAGTCAAAGGTTAGTGTTCAACGGCCGAAATTAATAATCGATCCTGATCCGTTATCCGCGGTTTCGGATCGATAAGTCATGTTATAATATGTCATTTTAGTACTAGGGCTTGACGTATTACAATTAAAATGACATATCGATCCAAAACCGCGGATCACGGATCAGGATCGATTAATTATTTTGGGCGTTAGAGGATGAATGTTACATCACTGACGTCACTGGCATGAGAGTAAAGGTCGATGGACTAAATATTCAAAAGTTTTTTTTTACCTGAACATTAATTTTATTAGAGCGAGAGAAAGAATTTATTTAGGAAATCTGCACACAATAAATAACAAGAGACAAAAAATGCACATAAAAACAGTAACATAACATATATATACACACACATAAGTAATATTGATGAATTAAACGACCTTTTGTAATTGTTACTTGTTTATTTACGGGAAAAGGGAAAATAAAATTGTAATACGTATTCACGTTTTTAGGGCTATCGGTCAAGAGAGAGAAGACAGAGGGCGCTGTTGACAGTGTTGACATTTCTAGCTACGATACGTCAATGTCATGCACGGAATAATCCACAGAGTTACAACATACAAGATCTGTTATAAATAAGGCGCCAATATTTGAAATTCTAACACTCCTACCAAATTTAAGCCTTATTTTAACTCATTTTTCTATCATATAACTTTATACAATACAAAACAAAATTATCCTGTCTGCTCAAAATAAATATACTAAGACCTAGCCCTCTGATCTTTTTTCTTTATTATAACTATATACCTATTATGTAGGCCGGTATACAAAGCAACAGGTTAGTACCTACTTACACCTAGAATTAATCTATTTTTATATAATGGGTAAGTATACAAATTACACACTAGGAAATTACCTACCTACTACATCATATCACTTACTAAGTACATACTCAAATTGTTTTGCAAGATGAAACTTTAAGTACATTCAGAAAAGTTAGAATATTATAACAAATTAACAAAGTATTTTAAATTACAAAACCAACCAGAAAGTCATTTATGGTTTCTTAATTATGCCAAGTTTTTCTCTGAAATATGTGAATTTACTACTTGGCAGAGCTTTTGTCATAATATCTGCTATTTGTTCCTTACTACAAACATAACTCAAATCAATTAACTTTTCCTCATATTTTTCTTTGATAAAATTATACTTTACATCTATGTGCTTACATCTTTTATAATTATCTGAATTTTTGATTAAGCATATAGTACTTTGATTATCAATATTAATTACTATAGACTTTTGTTTGAATTCACCAATATCGTTCATTAGCTGACGCAGCCACAGGGTTTCCTTGGCAGCGTGGCAGGCAGCCATGAACTCTGCCTCGGTGGTGCTCAGCGCGACGGTCTGCTGGCGCTGACTGCTCCAGCTCACGGCGGCGCCATTCTTGATCATAGCGTAGCCTGTTGTCGAGCGTCTCGTAGAGGGATCACTGGCGAAGTCAGAGTCACTGAAACTGACCATGTTACTGTCGTGTTTTGACCTGAAACAAAGCCCATATGATTTTGTTTCTTTTAAATATTTGAAGATGCGTTTCACTGCATTCCAGTGTGTTTGACCGTAGCAGTTAAGGAACCGACTTGCTAGGCTTACAGCATACATAATGTCTGGTCTGCAGACTATAGCAGTGAACATGAGCGAGCCCACTGCTTCTCTGTATGGTATGCTGGTTTCCTTCGGAGCTTCCTGACCTTTTTCTAGCACAACATGAGGGTCGGCGGGCACACTGTTTGTGTTGGCATCTGTCATGTTAAATTTTTCTAATAATCCTTCAATATATTTAGTTTGATGGATGAAGATGTGATTTTCACATTGTTCGATCTGCATTCCAATGAAGTTTGACAAACTACATATTTTAACATCAAAGTTTCTCTTCAAGTCATCCAGAACTTCATTAATTATGGTACTGTCAGGTGAGATCAACAATCCATCGTCAACATATAGTAATAGATATACCTTAATTCCTCTGATGCAGCCCACGTAGACACATCTATCAGCATGACTGTTAGAGAAGCCATATTTCTTCAACACAGCGTCGAATTTAGAATTCCAGCATCTAGGTGCTTGCTTTAATCCATATAAAGACTTTTTGAGCTTACATACGGTGTTCTTCTCGACTGTGAGGCCCTCAGGCGGCGTCATGTAGATGTGTTCTCGTAGCTCACCATGCAGGAAAGCCGTTTTGATGTCAAACTGCATGATTTTAAAGTTTTTCTCAGCTGCAACAGACAATAATAAGCGTATAGAGTTATATCTCACCGTTGGTGAAAAGGTTTCTGTATAATCTATACCACTCCTCTGTGAATATCCCTTAGCACATAGTCTAGACTTGTATCTAGGTCCTGTTGGTTCATCCTTTACTCGGAATACCCATTTGCAACCAATGACCCTGGCCTCAGGTGGCTTCTGAACCAACTGCCATGTCTCATTGTCCTCATGTGCTTTTAACTCTTCTTGTATAGATTTTCTCCACTTATCAGAGTCCTGTGATGATAAAGCTTCTTCATATGTCTGTGGATCATTGTTAGTTGATAAAACATCATCATTACTAGAACAAAGATAACCTTTTGCTGGAGGTTTCTGATCTTTACGTGGTCTGAGAGTCATTCTTGGTATTTTAGGGGAGTCTACTGATTGTTTTGCAGTTACATTATACTCAGAGGTGTCTTCAGCACTTGAGTAATCACTCTTTTCAATTGCTGTGAGTGTTGATGTGTTACTATCATCAGAGTCGGACACATCATCATCATTAACTTGCTCTTTTTGTGGACTTAATAAAGAGATAGGGACTGTATCTCTTTTTATGGAGCTCTCTAGAAAAACAACATCTCTACTTTTCGTCACATTTCTTGTTTCGGGATTAAACAGTCTGTATCCCTTCGTGTTATCACAATAACCTAAGAAAATCATCTTACTTGATTTAGCATCCCATTTCTTAACCTTTTCTTTAGGTTGATGCATCATTACCTCGCAGCCGAAGACCCTCATGTGGCTGATGTTAGGTCTGGTTCCAGTCCACTTCTCTTCGGGTGTCTTATAGTCCAGAGCCTGCGCCGGTGAACGATTCTTGATGTAAGCTGCAGTTATTATTGCCTCAGCCCACAGGTGTTTCTGTAAATTAGCATTTAACAACATGCATCTCGCTTTTTCAACTAGAGTTCTGTTCATACGCTCGGCTAGACCGTTTTGCTGCGGAGTGTAAGGGTTAGATGTTTGGTGCTGTATTCCTGATGACTTTAGAAAGTCGGCAAAGGCTTTATTTATATATTCAGTTCCACAATCTGTGCGTAATACTTTTATTTTCGCATTTAACTGATTTTCTACCAGGTTTTTAAATTCTTTGAATTTATCAAAGCATTCTGACTTTGCTTTCAGTATGTACACAAAAACTTTTCTAGAATAATCATCAATAAATGTGAGAAAATACCTTGCTCCTCCAAGTGAGTTTACCTCCATAGGCCCTGCCACATCTGAGTGAATGAGATGAAGGTGACCACCAGCCCGAGTTCCCTCTTCTTTGAATGGTAACCTTGCCTGTTTGCCCTTGATGCAGGCAACGCAGATCACGTTGTTGTCGCTCGGAGATATTTTCACACCATCTGTTTGACTTTCCAATCTCTTTAAATCATTAAAGTTCATATGACCCATACGTTGATGCCAAAGATAGAAGTCACTATTGCAAGATTCAGACACGTATGCTTGAACAGAGCTAATGTTCAGCCGGTACATGTTATTTACCAGATTAGCTGTAGCTACTTCCTCATCATTTTTGCTAAAAATTTGGCACCCATTTTTATGAAACTTTACGTTACAGTCATTTTTTACAATTTGACTAACTGAGAGAAGGTTAGTGGAAAGTTCAGGTACATACAATACATTCTTTACCTGTACTATATTGCTGTTAGATCCATTTCCTTTTGTGAAAGTGATGTTCACTTTGCCGCATGCTTCTACTTTTAATTCCTTACCATTGGCTACTCGAATGCTTGCTATTGGCGGTGTTGTTTCATCATATAACCATTCTTTAGTCTTCGTAAGATGAAGTGATGCACCAGAATCCAAGTACCATGCAGAATCACTCTTGTCATTGACAGCGTTGCTTGCAGCTGAAAAGACTGCCACAAAGGAATCACCTTTCTTGTTTTTCTTATTTTTCGATTTACAATTTCTTGCTAAGTGGCCGTAATTATTACAGGAATAACATCTAGGTCCCTTGTTATCAGACTGTTTGTTTTTATTTTTATTTGTATAGAATGCCATGGAACTTTCTGAACTCTTAACTTCTTGCAGGAGTTTTGTTTTGATGAGGTCTGCGGTGATGTTGACACCTGAGCTTTCAATCGCCATTATCATTGGTTTATATTTTTCAGGCAAACCTGCTAGCAGCAGTGCCCCCAGGTATTCATCGTCAATCTTGAATCCTATGTTCCGGAGTTTGTGTGCGCAGCTCATCATTTTATTTATGTAAATTTCAACGTTCTGGCAGCTATCTAGTGTTGTTGTTATCAGCTCTCTCAAAAGCCCCACTCTCCTGGTTAGGCCTGAGTCGTCGAAAGCTTTACAGAGATTGTCCCACACCTCTTTTGCAGACTTTGCATCTTGTATGTGAATAAAGTTTATCGGATCCACTAGAAGGACAATCTTCGACTTTGCCTTTACATCCCTTTTCTTGTCAATCACCTCGGCACCGACCACGCAGTCCCAGAGCTCTTCGTGCTCCAGGTAAGTCTGCATGGCGAACTTCCAGCTCGCGAAATTGTCCCTGCCCGTCAACTTTTCGATCAGAGTTGTCGGAATATTGCCAGTGGAATTCATTTTCTTGTTTTCTTAAACCTGAGAAAAGAATTTTCTGCCACTCGGCACGCGGTACGAAGTGAGGTTATCTTGCCGGTGAGGGTGTTCGGAACTATCGCGGTAATTACAAAAGGATCGCTTATAATTTCAACTGGTAGGCGTTCTGGGCCCATAACCTGATGAATTAAACGACCTTTTGTAATTGTTACTTGTTTATTTACGGGAAAAGGGAAAATAAAATTGTAATACGTATTCACGTTTTTAGGGCTATCGGTCAAGAGAGAGAAGACAGAGGGCGCTGTTGACAGTGTTGACATTTCTAGCTACGATACGTCAATGTCATGCACGGAATAATCCACAGAGTTACAACATACAAGATCTGTTATAAATAAGGCGCCAATATTTGAAATTCTAACAAATATGAGTGAGCATTTACTTATATATTGATTTGAAATATTTAGCGTAAAGGGAGGAAATAGAATTAAAACTGCGAGTGTGTGCGTGTGTTTGAGAAGACATGTGTGCATGCTAGAGCAAATCGGAGAACCATCCGTGTTCAGTAACTTCTGTCGTTGACCTAACTAGTATGTACCCAGTCAGTTCAAATAAATAGAAACAACTTTGCCTTTTGCACAAACTTTACAGTACCGCAAACGTAACGGCAGCGCGCAATATTTAACAACACTACATTCCACACAATTTATGTTTTCACATTAAATTTTCCGGCACACACAAACACTCCAAAAATTGCGCGCAAAAACGTGAAAATGTCCACAAAAATGCGTCACGTAAACGGCTGCAATATGTCCGCGAAAAAGCAGCTGGCGGTTTCAATTAGTGCTGTAGATAGTGGACTATCGATAGTCTATCGAAAATTGAAAGGCGATCAAAACTCAATTGACAAAATACGTTTATTTGGCAGGATACATCATTATTGTGATCATTTTATAACGTCAAACGAAACTAGCTAAGCCTGTTCTAACCTCCTTACGCAGGCAAAAGAACAAGGCAAGTAATTTATGGACGCGATTACACTTACAACTTTATTCTTAGTAGGTATCCATCGATGGCAAGAACATCGATTTCATTGTTCTATCGATATGTTGTAACACTCGTAACATTCTTTTTGCATATAAAAATCAATTGCTGTTCATAAAACTCGCTAGAACTCAAACACGGCTTGACCAATTTGAATATATTTTTATTTGATCTATGCGTAATTGTCAGGACAAGGTTTGTCAGAAATAATTCATCGGAAAATTGTAAAATTCAGCAAAGACAAAGTGCTTTTTTCGATAGGGTTTTTGTATGAACTCCCGACCCGCCTTGTACATACATACCCTATATAAATGACAAAAAGCTTCGGATGGTAGAGAACTTGCTCAAATTCATTACGATTTTAATATCCAAAAAAAAATATATCTAAAACTATTTTGTATTAAAGAAACTATAAAAAAAAATAAGATACAATGACGACTGTTGACCATAATTTGTACTATCGATAGTTTTACCATCGACAGTGAGACAGCACTATTGCAAATGGTACCGTGTGGCTGCTTTATGGCACATCCTAATTTGTCTAGCTACAGGTACTGGCACGGCTGACGGGATATATGGCTAAAGTCAAGCTGTTCCACTGGCTGGCAGAGGGAATGTAAATTCGGGTTACGTGAGTACTTAGGTGATACCTACTACCTACGTACGTGGCGATAGTGCCTTTGATATCTAAATGCAGGAAGATTTTTAATACTTGGAAGCAAAATTGTACCAAATACTAAACTCCATAAGGTCAGCAACCAATGTAACAATAAATATATATCGGGGGGGACCAATGCACACAAAATGACCTAGCCCCAAATTAAGCTCGAAACTTGTGTTATGGGTACTAGACAACGCTCACATACTTAATTACTTATATGGAGAAATAAATACCTATAAAGATAGAAATATCCAAGACTCAGGTACAAATATTCGTGCTCATCACACATATCTTTGCCCTTACCGGGATTCGAACCCGGGACCGCTAGCTCCGCAGGCAGGGACACTACCAACTCGGCTACCGCGTCGTCACTCGGCTACGGTGTCGTCACTCGGCTACCACGTCGTCACTCGGCTACCGCGTCGTCACTCGGCTACCGCGTCGTCACTCGGCTACCGCGTCGTCAATGCACCTACGCTGCAGGCGCTGGCCCTACTTGATGCGTTCACAATGCCAACATAATTATTAACTGGTCCTACTAATAATATAAATGCGAAAGTTTGTGTGTGTGTGAATGTTTGTTACCACGTATCACCGTAACTACTAAACCAATTTTGATGAAATCGGAAATGGAGATAACTTATACCCTGGATACATAAGCTACTTTTTATCCCGGAAAAAGGTTTCTGCGCGATAACGGAAAAAGCGCGTGAAACCGCGGGGCGCAACTAGCACAAAAAAAAAACGCTGTATTTGCTACGACTCGACCTCAATAGAGCTTAGAGACCTTAACGAGACCTTTTTAAAGGATTTGTGGAAAGTTAGTTAAAAATCCTGACCAAGAAGCACCCTTACTTATTCGGAGCTTTGAATATCAAACAAGGGGTAGAAATAATAATGTAATTAGAGAAAAGTGACAGCCTAAATTAATAAGGTTTTTCAATTTCTTCAAAATATCAGTAAAATCTTCGTGTTTTGATTCTCATTCTCATCCTACTAAATTTAGGATTATTTTTTTTCTTCTCTACTGTCACCATTTACCTCCAAGGGATCGTAGTATATTTGACATAAATTTCAACTTGATACCTCTCTTCATCATGATTATCAGCCCGTATCAGTCCACTGCTGAACATAGGCCTCTCCCAAGGTACGCCACTAAGCCTGGTCTTCGGCTCTTCTCATCCAACTACTGGCAGCCACTCGGCGCAAGTCGTCGCTGCACCTAGTCGCAGGGCGTCCTACACTACGTTTGCCAAGTCGCGGTCTCCACTCAAGAACACGTCTACCCGAGCGGTTATCGGTTCTGCGGCTTATATGACCAGCCCACTGCCACTTCAGCTTGCTAATTCTGTGAGCTATGTCGGTAACCTTAGTTCTCGGACGGATTACCTCATTTCTGATTCGATCCCTCAGAGAAACTCCAAGCATAGCTCTTTATATAGCTTGCTGAGCAACTTTAAATACTAATTGATACCTCTACCCGTTCATAAGAAAAAGTGGTCTTTAGTCAAAACAGATGTTAGTGAAACGTCGACAACTACGTAATCCTATAAAGGTTTATTTACCGATTGAGGTACAGTCAGCGACAAAAGTCGCTGAACAATAACACATTTTTCGATTCTCTTAACCATAAAAAACACCAATCTTCGACCGGATCATCACTTTACATCACGTCTGTAATGTTATAGTCAAACGCTACCTTATAAGTTGTAAGAAAAAATAAGCATTGCTGATCCTATACGCATTTGGAACATCAAGTATGATCAGATACTTTTGTCGCTGACTGTACCAAACCCTAAAAACAATTTAGAAATAGTACAAAAAGAACAAAGTACTTTTCGAGTAGAATAAATACCTATCTCTTGAATGCCAAATGCCACGTCAAAGGTTTGTCCTTTTTTGAATACCTCAATCTAAAAGGTCACGTCCAATATCAAACATATACATATATAGGTCAGTATATGTATATGAAACCGAAGAATACTATTAAATGCTTCATTCGTACAGATAAAGAAGGAATATTCAAAAAGGTTTTTGTATATATGGATTTTTTATAGGACAAGGCTCAAGGAAAGGTTATTCGGAATCAAATCAACGGGGTATGTCGTTTTGGCGCAAAGTGGAAGCTTTTGTACATGTCAAATTTGTCACTGTCAATGTCTAATTCAAACTGTCAGAGTGTTATGTCAGTGTCAGTTCTCTATTACAACTCTACAAGTGGGCATTTTGGCGGCAATTAAATTATCAACATGATAATAACTTTTGACACGACTGTGTTTGTTAATATGGACGAGTGTAGTAAATTGAAACAAGTTGTTAGAAGCAACTTTTCTAGTTGCTCCAAAAAATCCGTGTAAAGATTAAGTAAAGTTGCACTACTTTACTTAAACACAAAGGGGACTATCCTCTTTGAGCCGGCTTGTGGCTGGGTCACATCATCTCATCATCATCATCACCATTAATGTTTGATACATCTAATATTTGACACTGGCTAAGTAAACGAAATATGTAAATAATAAATAAATAAATATCGGGGACAATTGCACACAAATTGACCTAGCCCCAAATTAAGCTCGAAACTTGTGTTATGGGTGCTAGACAACGATATACATACTTATATAGAGAAATAAATATTCATATAGCCAGAAATATCCAAGACTCAGGTACAAATATCTGTGCTCATCATACGTATATTTCCCCTTACCGGGATTCGTACCTGTGACCGCTAGCTTCGCAGGCAGGGACACTACCGACTCGGCTACCGCGTCGTCAAATCGTGTGGAGCCATAAAAATTAAGACGGAACGGAACGGAATTCAATCTTCCGCTTCTTTTCACAACTTGGCCCACAGCAACAACGTCACTGGCCATCTAAGCAATAAGGACCTAATCCCTACATCCTCATACGTTCTTTATTAAATAAACATACTGTGGATTACGAGTTCCGACAGAAGTAGGTTAAGTACATAGGTAGCGCAGCCTTAATTATGAGTTATCTTCACTGTTGTCCGTTTATCTTGGAGAATGTCCGGTTTGCGTAGATCGTTTGTCTTTTGTTAAGGCTGAGCCAGACGTAGCTGCTCAAATTCGCGTACTCTCGAAACTCTATCCCTTTCTGTCGCGCAGAAACATCGTCTTTAGAGCGAGAAAGATGCGTAGACATCATCATCATCATCATTTAAAAGCAATGATGGCTCAGTGGTAGTCAGCTTGCGATCCGTAGATCGTGAGTTCGAATCCTACGATGAGCTTGAGCTTTCGGTGAAGAAAAACATCTTGATGAAACCATAGCTTGATGGTAGGGCATTCGCCTGACTAACCATCCTGAAGTTAAGAATCTGTCGCCAAGAGCCTATCGGTGTGTTCCGACAGCCCCACTTGAGAGCCATTTCCCAATCCAGGTGTAGCGTGGCGCTATCTTCGACCATATCGTCACTTAACATCAGATGACTTGTGGTCAAACGCTACCCTGTAAGTTGTAAAAAACGCTTTGATGGGATTTTTACCACCATGAAAACTTATAGAACAACCAGACTTGGTACAACCAAAAATAATGATGACGTCATCAATATAAACTAGGGCATCATAAAAATGAAGTGTCAGTAAAAGTGTCCTTAAGTTTATGATAAAACTTAAATTAATTCGACACACACCGAACTGTTCGTAAGAACTAATTCACGTTGCCACAAATGTTTCCCGCTGAATTCGTTCTGCCACTAACCGCCATATGAAGTTTGTACAACACGCGCAGCCCGCATCAAGCATTATTATTGATGGTAATAATTTCTCATAACGCGCATATTTGCATATAAGAAGCATTTAGGTTGGAAGCGTCTTATTGGTTTTAAGGACGCTCACAGACGTAGCTGCAAGATATTTGTTTTTTATCCTTTTTACAGGGTAGCGTTTGACTACTGATGACTGATGTTAATTGACGATGTGGCTAAAAGTGGTGCCAGCTATACCTGGATTAGATATTGGCTTTCAAGTGGAGCTGCCGGAACACACCGGTTGGTGCTTGACGTCAGATACAATTACAAAAACAAATACATTTTTTTTTAATTTTGTCTGTTTAAATTTGTTTTCACTCAATCCACATCAGACCATACCGACGCCACATATAATGATATGATCTAAATAAAAAAGTGGAAGATATTCCTAGTCATTAATTTTGTGGTTCATTTAGCCACGTTTAACAATTAAAAGTTTGAAACTTGTTTTATTCAAATTACGATAATTCATTAATTAAACGCCGAGACTCACTTCGTAGGTTACTGAAACGGTACCTCATGACGTAATTACCGTAAACTAGTATTCACATATTTTTCGATTACGGTGATGAGAATTTTTTTTTGTAATTAGCCGCGACTTTTAGTTGGAACTTGTAATCTCCGCTTTACCATTAACGCGTTAAACCTTTTTTCATAAAAGTGGTAGTTGATGATAAAAACAAAACCTACCATGTCATTGTAGGCGGACTATTGTAATGGTATCAAATTATGATTCTTTCAAACAAGGCACTAACTTAAAATGCCGTTCAACAAGCAAACCATTTAGCAAAACACATTAAAGAACCAAGGGCAAAAAGCTAAAACGACATAATAATCCACTCTATTATAGTGATGACATTAATTTTGCCACTATTCTAATCAAGGTAACAACCTCATATATTAATCAATATCAACTACCTTCTACAAAAGACAAGACAACCAAGACTCACTTTGGGTCGTTGCGCCATCACAGTTAGTTATACAAAATTAAAGACTAGTGGCAGCCACTTTTTAGCTCAATCAAACTTTGCAGCGTCGTCTGTAAGCCGCTTAACAGCCATTAGGCGGCAAGCGTCGCAGTCGCAACTTCATGCTTTAATGAAATTTTTCATATTCGTATCCTTGCTATGTGTGTTTTGTATGTGTGTGTATGTGAAAGTATATAGCCTCGTAAGAAGATAATGGATTACGCAGATTGTATACAGATTTTAATGGAAGCGGAGTGGAAGGAAATACGATTTTAACGTTGGAATCGTTTTGCACGACACTGATTTTGCATTAAAGAAAATAATTGATGGCGGAAAAAACGACTGCAAAAAGGCCAACCGTGAAAATGTAGCTCGAAACATCCGACGGAAAGGAAAACTGTGGTCAAATGTTTACCTATTGATCACGAAAAAAACTACCGATTCAAATATCAAATATATTTATTTAGCAGGATACATGTGACCGCTTTAAAACGCCAAACTTTAAACTAGCAACGCCTGTTCCAACCTCCTTACGCCGGCATAAAAACAGGCAAGAAACGCCCAAGAAAGCAGGTATTTTTTTGGCCACGATCACATTCACAAATTTTATTCTTGTTACTAATTGATTTAATTGGAGCTAAATCTGACCCTGTGAACTATTTTACTGTTACAAAGCTACACTGTCCCTGAATGTCATAGGCTACATTTTACTGCTGTGCTATCTTGTGGCGAATCTCCACGCGAGTGAAACCGTGTGAAACAGCTAGTGAGCCAGAGTAAAGTCACTTTCTTTCTATACTGTTAGCAATGCTAAGTCGGCAAGGCGATTCGGTCCAGCCGGGATAGGGCCGCCGGGGGCCAGGCAGCGCGACCGCACCCCGCGCGAGAAACGTGTGTGCGCCAAGGAGCGCATTGATTTATTAAAATAGCAAATACCTAGTGGTCAAGTAATATATTAATCTATGATGAATATTAGTTTTCATTTATTCACCTAATACCCACAATTCCGATAGTGAAAATAGCGAATAATGACATGCTATAATAATTATCATGACATTCTCTTCGATTATTATGACATATTTATTTTTATTTTATTATTATTTCATTGTATTTCATTATTATTATTATTATTTTGCTAATTTTATTGTATAATATTATTTGTCATTAATTTTTCTGTGTAATTGGTGTATGTATATCGATTTAAAACTAAAATTTATATTTATTACTTCAAACTAAAAATAATATACCATGACAAAGATATATCGTTTATCGTTTTTATCACATTAAAAATAAATTTAATTTTTATTTAATTTTTAATACAATACAGTGCCAATTAGGTCGAATGGGGTATAAAGTTTGTAAATAACATAAATGAGTTGAATACGTAGCGAGGATAACATTGTGCGGTCAGAGTGGTCATTACATCGTAAATTGTAAGAAAATCGTAGCTTCAAGAGGTTTCTCTGTAGGCATGATTGTGCTAAGCACAAAATAGTACAATTTAATTTTCTTGAAAATTACTGACGTCGCTAGCATATACATATGGTAAACCACCAAGTCTCGACAGTAAATACATTTTGCCCTTGATTATCCTTTTTACCCGACTGCGAAAGAAGGGCTATGTTTTTCGAGTGTATGTATGTATGTATGTATGTATATTTTTTTGGCACGGCCTGTAGCCTAAATGGCTTGACGGACACACACACACACGCACGCACGCACGCACGCACACGCACACGCACACGCACACGCACACGCACACACACACACACACACACACACACGCACACGCACACGCACACGCACACACACACGCACACGCACACGCACACGCACACACATACACACACACACATAACGCTCATCACATCTTGTAATTTAGTATAAATCATTTTTTTTTTATTACTTTCCTACCCTTAATTTAGATTTTATTGTAATTTGTGTAATCCTATTTTGCCCTTATATGTTTGTCTATTATATGTATGGCTAAATGGTCACCTATCCAAGTGATAGCTATGCTGACTGTTACTTGACCTGGTTGATCTATTACGACCGACCAAACCAACTGTCACGATACAATCTATGATCAAACACGATCAAGTGCTAGATCTCCTTCAAACAATAATCCTATTGTACACAAGGTAACAATAACCTTTATGTATGTGTCTTATCACCTACCCAAAGCCTAAACGCTTATGGCTGAAGGGCAATATCGAATTTAAATGGAGTATAGTAATGCTCAGAGCATGAAATGATAGGTGACGTCACAGGAAATTAAACATGGCTGACGTTAGCCGCCATATTGTCTGACAAGATCAGAATACATAATTCTCTGGCATCCAGCAATTCGGCGGTCGATACGTACAGGAAACCAATATGTTGTCTCAGAACAGCTGCTGTCAGACATAGTATTTATGGAGGGTCTTTGTTTATAGATTTCTTTTTAGGACACCGTTACTGAGGTTTATCTGTCTGCTGTTTTTGAAGGTTTTATGTTTTAGGTTATAATCCTGCAAGGAGGTCGAGCTCTCGAAAAATTCAGAACTTTTTTATTGGTTACCTAGATACCGCTGGAAGGACGTGGTGGATGCGGACCAACACGAACTCCGGGCTGAAATCGCTCCAGAAAGAAAAGAGTGGCACTCTCTCGTTTCGGAGGCCAAGACACACTTTAGGTAGCTGAGCCATCGGAGTTAGTTAGTTTTTTTATTGGTTCAATCAGGTTTTGGCTCTTGATTTTCAATCAGCGTTCTGGATTTGCTTCTCTTTAAGACTAAAGCGAAAAGGTACCTCATGGGCCTGCGTGACCTATTTTCGACTGTAGGTATTGTCGTTTACCAGCAAGTGAGATGTGGTCAAACATCATCATCGTCTGCCGGATGGAGTCCACTGCTGAACATAAGCTATTAGCCGGTTCCTTGCGCTTCTCACAATGTAGTCGGTCAACCTAGTGGGAGACCTACCTACAAAACGAGTTCCGATCTGTGGTCGTCACTCGAGAACCTTCCCCATAAGACACAGAAACATATATAGAAAAGAATACCGTAAACTTATATTGTTATATATATAAATACTCTTCTGTAGCGACTACGAGAGGCGGTTTTAACATGACTGGGTAAAAACAAATAAATCTATATAATATAATCTCTCTACCTATATATCCCACTTCTGACCACAGCGGTACCGGGACAACATAATATTGGTTTCCTGTCCACATCGGTGGTCGTTTCCTTCTATATTAACTAGACGGATCCTTTACTGCTCACTGACTTTCACAGTACGGTGGGTACCATAGAAAAACAGTACGTCAAGTTCTATGAATTTCTATGAATTCGAATCCTATGATTTGATAAAAAATTCTGTGAAAAAGACATCTCGATGAAACGATAGCTTTGTGGTAGAGCATTTCCTACTAGGTAACATACTACGAGTAACATCTTCAAGTTAAAAATCTGTCGCCAAGATCTATCGATCGGTATGTTTCGAAAATCTCACTTGAGAGCCATATCAAGCTAACCCAATGAGGGTTGGTCGTTGTCGCATGTCCTTAAATGTTGTGGTTCTTGGAATTGGTTCCAGTAGCTGAGATAGCATAGTATTAGATCTAAGCAACTCAATGTATGTGTTTATTACTTGCTGGATAGCGTTTAACTGTTTAAACACATGTCCCTAATGTTAACTGACGATGGGATCAAAAGTGGCGCCACGCTACACCTGGATTGGGAATTGGCTCTCGGTGTGCAACCGATAAATGCTTGGCAGATTCTGAACTCGTATGGATATGCTAGACATTCCCTTCTGCTTTTTACATTTACTGTCCTTGTGGTTGTTCTTGCTTGATAAAATTAATCTCGATAGGTACTCGGACCTTCGGACTATTTTTTAGGGATAAGAGTATGGCTTATAAATAAATTAGTTCCCTCTGTTATTTGTACTGAAAATAAATAAGGTCAGCATGTATCACTAAATTGTGTTATTTTTGACCTTTTTAGGGCGCGCTTAGATTTGGGGTCACGAAGATATTGTAGACTGCTGTTAGTTCTATTTCAGAGATTTTGGGAGTACGCTTTACTGTTTCCTGAATGTATCGGAATGTAATTATCACAAGTATTTCAAGTCTTCAAGTCAAGGCATCAACATCACACCTTATATTAGAAATGCGAAAGTTTGTGAGTGGGTGTGTAAGTGTATTGAACTAGCTATGAACAAAGCGAAGAAAAACATATGCTTGGTCAAATACCAGACCAGCGCTGGTCAAACGAGCAGCATAACGATGAGTTGAGGCCGGTTTTCAACAATACATCTTTAGTAGTTATTTCTTATTGCATTTTGTTTTGTATAGAACCTCTTTCTTCCTCACAAAAGTATGTTGAAAACAAATCTAATTTGTGCCTTCCGAGCAACACACACCAAAATAGACCGACAAAACTGCGTATTTCCCGACAATTTGTATAACATACGGCGCATCGCATATATGCAGCTAAATAGGCTTCCGTAAGAACTGGCGTGGATAATAATTCACACTCGGTATGGAGGAAAACAGCCGGTTTGGAATTAATATAGAGAAGACCGTGCAGGGAGAGCTTCGGTATATGTTTTTTGCCATACTAAGAAAAGTGGATAAAGCGCCTCGTCGGTCTTGCTTCATAAATCTACAATGATAGTGGTACCAACTTTGTTGGGTTAGTATACCAAGTGGAAGCGTAGCATCTTTTGTTTTGGGGATTTGTCTAACCGAAGACAATTTGGTAGTATCCCTGCCTGCGAAGCTAGCGGTCCCGGGTTCGAATCCCGGTAGGGGCAAATATATGTGTGATGAGCACGAATATTTGTACCTGAGTCTTGGATATTTCTATCTTATCGCGTTTATCGCGAAATCTTGTTATTTATTATAAACTGCTATTGCCTGCGATTTCATGTGTGTAAAGACTATAATGATGACTAACGCCTGAAATTAATACTCGATCCTGATCCGTTATCCGCGGTTTTGGATCGATATGTCATGTCATAATATGTCAATTTAGTAGTAAAGCTTGACATTACTACATAATACTATTCAATTTTACTTATATTAATACTACCTGGCTACAGCTTTATGCATGCGAAGTCTCAGCCCGCTCGGTTTAAAATTGACAAAGTTTCATACAAACTTTCATCCTCTATTTTATCCCCTTGGGGGTAGAATTAAGCAAAATCCTTTCTTAGCGGATGCCTACGTCCAAACATCTACCTGCATGCCAAATTTCAGCCCGATCCGTCCAGTGGTTTGGGCTGTGCGTTGATAGATCACTATGTCAGTCAGTCATCACCTTTGAGTTATATATATAATATATATATAGAAACAGGGTATCAGTTTTGGCAGAACTGTTAAAACAAAATAATAAATTTCAATAAGCTAGCCACGTAATCCATTACGAAAGTCACTTAAACTCAATCGCCATAAATTACCGTCTAAATTTAAGCCGACCGTCAAATTGGCAGTCGCTATAGTAAATCATTGATGTCCACAATAATCCGGACACTTGGCCCCACACATGGGCGCACTATTTTAATGGGTCTGATCTAGGGCGGATCCAGAATTTATTTAAGGGGGCAAAAGGGGCAGACAAATAAGGAGTCTCTTTCAAATGTCTTTGGGATTTATAATTTACCAATAACTACAAAAAAGTACTTCAATGCATCGTTTTCAAGTCGAAATACAGTCAACGACAAAAGTCGCTCCACAATAACACAATTTCCGATTACCGGCATCATCTTAAACACCAACCTTCGGCCACATCATCACTTAAAATCAGGTGTGTTATGTTGTGGTCAGAGCACTACCTTGTAAAATGTTAAAAAAACCCACGCCATACTGATCTAAAACACATCTAAAATCTAGTATGATCAACAACTTTTGTTGCTGACTGCATGTACCAGAAACAGACATGACGTTCCACTCATGTTTTTTTCTATCAATGTTGTGTAATATTTTGATTGGGGATATGCTATATTATATACCCCTTCATATGTGCGCAAGTGATGAAATTAATGTTTTCAAAGAGGTTCTAATAAGTAGCTTTCAATCTTTTGCGAATCTCAACGCTTTAATTTATTTGAACCGTCTGGAATAGAGAGAGGGGGGATGCCCCCGTGCCCCCTCCCTGGATCCACTCATCGATCAGATCACTCGTCTGGGATATTAATAAATGGTCTTCGTTTTACGATAAAAGCGTTCAATTTATTGTAAAAATATGGTGAAATTAATTACAAAAATCTATCACAATTGTGAACCATCAGAGTAGAGTGTAGCTGGTTTTGTTTAGACTTTATCAAGTTTTAAGCCGTATACAAAAAATGGAACCTTTAATTTATCACTCTCGTGTTATACTGACTATAGTTTATTTTCCCCGATTCAACAAGAAATAATGAGATAATAATAATAATAGATAATAAGATAACTTACGAGGCCTATAATCTTTAGGAATAAGGGGCTCCTCATAGTCATGGTTTACAGTAAAATCTAATCGAAAGTTCTAAGTCTTAGATTTCTCAAGGAAAATAAAATAGTATGGAACCCTCTTCCAAGCAAGTTCGACTTCCACATGACCAGTATTTTGTACTCAATCCCTTATTATATTAATATTATGCGAAAGTAACTTTGTCTGTATATCTGTCACGCTTTCACGCCTAAACTACTGAGCCGATTTCAATGGAATTTGGTACAGAGACAGTCTAGAGTCTGAAAAAGGACATAGGCTACTTTTTACCGCGATAAACTGTAGCCCATGCGAGTGAAACCGCGGGGAACAGCTTGTTGGGTATGTGTATGTTGTGTGTGCTTGTGTATGTCTTCTCATAATTAACAGTAAAATCAAAACGAAAGTCTTAAAATCATCACGAAAAATAGAATGGTACGGAACCCTCTCCCAAGCAGGTTCGACTCGCACTTGGCTGGTTTTTTTCTCAATTTGTCATCCTAATGAGTTAAGACAACCAATCCAAACTCCATCACAAAAATAACCTCTGAACATACCATGAGAACACAATTTTTTTCTTTGATCATTTTTCTATCCTATTTCAAGCAACAATCGTCAGAAATTGGCCCTGATTGGCTAAAGGGCTACGACGTCATCGGCCGCCATTCATTACGATCGAGAGTTCCGTATCTCCTTTGATTCGTAGATTTGTTGTCAAGGAGCTGGGGCCCAATTCTTGCGTCGTGATATATTATCACTTTCGATAAATATTGCGATAACTGTCAAAATATGTATTGAATTTTGACAGTTATTGCGATATTTATCGAATTAGATAATATATCACGCCGCGAAAATTGGGCCCCTAAGCATGATCGGAGAAGGGCTCTTAATAATATAACTCTCGTTGCGTCACTTTTTTCTTTTGTTATGACGTCACACGATTAGTGTATTTGTCAGTGTCAAGTATTAAATATTTCCGACTCAAAGAGCTAAATTCGGTCAGAATTAGTGATGATGATGATGATGATGAGATGATGGGACCCAGCAACAAGCCGGGTCAAAGAGGATAGTGTTTAAGTTGAGCGATGGTGGCCGAACGGTTAGGTGTGCGATTTACAAGACGCCGACACCGAGTTCGAATCCTCTCGGCCCCGCACCTATGACTCCATAAGTTATGTGCGGATTTGCCATCGCTCAAAACGGTGAAGGAAAACATCGTGAGGAAACCGGCATGTCCAAGAACTGCAACATTCAAGGGCATGCGACATCTACCAACCCGCACTGGGCCAGCGTGGTAGATTACAGCCCATACTCTCTCTCTGAGAGAAGGCCGGAGTCCCAGCAGTGGGAATGTGAAAGGCTGATAATGAAAGTAGTGGCACTTTTCTTAACTTTACACGAACTTATTTTGGGCAACTAGAAAAGACTTTTCACAATTTTATTTCAATTTCCCACACTTGTACATTAACGAACACATTTTTTTTTTTACTTTTAGGTACTGTCCCACAGCTGGGCAAAGGACTCCTCCATATTTTTAATGGTTAATAATCCACCAATATCACACATTCTCACTCGAAGAAACACAAGTTTTGGAAATAAAAACAAACAGACAGACAGACAGACACGTCAAAACTTATAACACCCCTCTTTTTGCGTCGGGGGTTGATAATAAATACTTACCATAATGCCACAAAATACCCAACTTATAACTTAATTACGTCACAAATGTCACAACAAAATATTTATCCGCGATAAATTCTATCAGCAGTCGTGACAATTAATGCGCAAAAACGTGACACGTACCCGTTTTAATTACACGGCAGTGACACTAGTGACGTCACGGGAATAATTAAGTTCCACAATGGAGCGGAATTATTTCAGTAGGTACTTGTACAATAGTTTATTAATACGGAATACCAAATGTCGCTCCAATTTGTAGGAATTAGACCCATTTTATGTGCTGTGGTAATCTAAAACTAATATTTTATACGTGAAAGTTTGTGAGTATGGATGGATGGATGGATGGATGTTACTCTCTCACGCAAAAACTACTGAACGGATCTGAATGAAATTTGGAATGGAGATAGCTTATACCCCGGATTAACACATAGGCTACTTTTTATCTCGGAAAAGGTTCCTGCATAACGGGAAGACGTGGGTGGAACCTTGGGACGCAACTAGTACAGTAATATTCCGACTTACGCGAATTCAATGAGTCTTAAAGCTACAAAGCTTATTGCTCATTTTCTCTCTGAGAGAAGGCGTGAGTCCCAGCAGTGAGTACGTAATAGGCTGATGATATATGGTGCTCTAAAACATTAGAAACATCAGCTTTTATGTCTTGATGGCGCGACATAAACAACCCTAAGGGTGCTTAAGGCCTAGGCCTCAAACAGCAGGCGACAAAGGGGGTACCTTATACCGATCTAGAAATTGTTAAAAAGTGGCTTAACACAATCAAGGCAATAAACAGCTGAGAGGCTCTCTGGGTATTATAGTATTTTTATATACTGGTCGAATTGACTACTAACATTATAAACGTGAAAGTTTGTGAGTATGGATGGATGGATGGATGTTTGTTACTCTTTCACGCAAAAACTACTGAACGGATCTGAATGAAATTTGGAATGAAGATAGCTTATACTCTGGATTAACACATAGGCTACTTATTATCCCGGAAGAAAAAAATCTTGCAGGATACCGGGAAGACGCGGGTGAAATCGCGGGGCGCAACTAGTAGGAGAATAAAACTGTTGAGGTATATCAAATCTATCTCCTATGCATTTTTTTTCGTACACCTATTTTTGGTATTTTTGTAACCATTTCAAACGTGTTTACTTACTTTGTCTATGGCATCACAGCTCTCAAAAGGAAGGACCAATTTTGATTTAGTTTTTTTCCGTTTTATACGAACACGTGTCCCTATCAAGAAGCGTTTTTTTTCTATTATTACAATTACAGACAAAAAATCTTGCCTTTTCAAATGAAATCGTGAATACGCGATTTTTTTATATTTAATTCTTGTTAAAATATGTTTTAAGATTAAACTGAACCTTATATTAATGGCAAACACACTTTCTTCGCATTAAAATAACCAAGGCTTCTCCGCGTAGAAAATAATTCATTTAAAAATGTATACTAAGGAGGTTTTATTTACCACAAAAAATTTCTATGATAAGTTTGTGCAGTCAAATGTAAATGTTATGACGAGGTCGGAATGTGACGAATCAGGAATATGACGAGTTAGGAATATGACCAATTAGGAATATGACGAATCAGGAACAAATCCAATTTTCTGTTTTATTTAGCGACCACCACCTTAAGGCCTAGTTTGTCCTCGCATACCTCTCGTAAAAAGGCCACTTACAAATTCAAACAACCTAAGTGTTACAATGGCCATTAACGACTTTACTACTGGAAATTATCGCGATAAAATATTTTGCTACACAAGTTAAAGTAATTACCTTCCGAATTTGTTCGCGATAAGTTCAAAACTGCCTTGTTTTTAATATTTATAGCGCTTCGCTCCGTAAAAGAGGAATCATATCTTTTGTTCGTGGTGTAATTTGTTAGATGTTAGAAGGAAGGTGTTTATAAATTAAACGGGAAGGAGAATAAGGTAGGGTTTCCAACAATCGAAAATTTACGCGTTTGTTTTATTTCATTACTATCTACGCGCTCCGGTGACTCCCCTATTTCACTTTTCCGGGATAAAAACTTATGCCTATGTCCAGGGTATCAATAGACAACTCGTTAATATTCATGTTCCCATATCCCAATGTGTACAACCAAACAAGAGAAATCTTATTAGTAAAGCTAATTAAAAAATATCGGACTATTAGATGACAAAAAAAGCTTGGGATTTTAGTGAACTTGCTCCAATTCAATCAATTATTAATAAGAATAAAATTGTCAATGTGATCGCGCCAAAAAAATTACCTGCCGGGCGTTTCTTGCCTGTTATTTTGCCGGCGTAAGGAGGTTGGAACAGGCGTAGCTAGTTTTAAGTTGACGTGATCACAATGTATCCTATTAAATAAAAATGATTTGAATTTTGATTTTTTTTTCTTTGAACAATAGGCAATATATTTATTTGAGGCAAAAAAACACAATACATACACTTAAATCAGATCATTAAATATATCAATACTGTTACTGTTACCGCTGGTGCTGTTGTTTTGTTGTTGTTACTGTTCTGTATATTTTCGATTTTACACCTTGGGTTGCAAAATAGCAATTTTCTTACGGATCCCTAATTTTTTTGGAAATCAAATCTAGCCTATAGCCTTCCTCGATAAATGGACTATCCAACACTGAAAGAATTTTTCAAATCGGACCAGTAGTTCCTGAGATTAGCGCGTTCAAACAAACAAACAAACAAACTCTGCAGCTTTATAATATTAGTATAGATTTATTTCTCATCCTAGATTTGTTTTCTTTTTTACCCTGTTTTCTACTCTATTAATATTTCTATTATGTTGTATTTTAATTTGATTGTGACTTAGATAATTATTTGACCCCTATATTTATTTTATTTTGTTATGACATGTTATTATAATTAGTATAAGTGGTAAATCCGTTCTGATTAAATAAACAAATAAATAAGTAAATCTTAGCCATTTGCATCCATCGGCTCCCTGCGACTCTGACAATGTCGTTGGTCCACCTAGTAGGGGTCTACCTGCAGAACGTCTTCGGGTTCATGGTCGCTACTCGAGAACCTTTATTCCCCAGGGTATAAGCTGTCTATATTCCAAATTTCAACAAAATACGTTCAGCCGTTTGAGCGTGAAGGAGTGACAAACACACACTCAATCACAAACTTTCGAATTTATACTAAGTGATTAATGATTGTTATAATACAATACACAATATATATTGTAAACAAGTCGATAATTTTTATTAAAAAAACTGTATTTTTAAGAAATATTCAGTGACGTCAAAATTTTTATCAACTGTAAAAAAAGTCTGATAAAAGAAAACTCTTAGTTTAATAGGCATTGCGTGTAAAGAGGATATTATGCTATTGTTATTTTTGTACACCCAATAACGTTTTATTTCCGTTAGTTAATTAGAAAATGGACGTTAATAACTATTATTTTTATGGTTTACTATCTTTAGCGTCCAATTCATCATCATCATCAACAGCCGGAAGAAGTCCACTGCTGAACATAGGCCTCCCCCTTGAACGCCACCATGAACGGCTATTAGCCATTTGCATCCATCGGCTCCCTGCGACTCTTACAATGTCGTCGGTCCACCTAGTGGGGGGCCTACCTACAGAACGTCTTCCAGTTCGTGGTCGCCACTCCAGAACCTTTCTTCCCCATCGGTTATCGGTTCCAATTAAATAAACATTATTGATACAAATATGAGTATTTACTTCACTCAATGAAATAAATACCTCTAGAGGTGGGCTGGTATCGGAATTCGCAATACCGAAACTATGTATTAGTTTGTATACCGATAACGGGATTTGAAACTCTTTATGTATGTGTGATAACTTATATTGAGCTTTATTTCGATGTTTTTTAACTAGTCGCGTCCCGCGGTTATATGTCATGTCATAATATGTCATTTTATTAGTAAGGCTTGACATATTACTACTAAAATGCCATATGACATGACATATCGATCCAAAACTGCGGATAGCGGATCAGGATCGATTATTAATTTCGGCCGTAAAGCAAGGATCATAGCTTAATAATATATAGCTTAATGATATCCAATGATATCTGAACGCTTACATAGGCGCATATTCCGTTTATGCCCGTCGTAAATAAGTTAATTTATCTGCCACTTCTCCGTTAGTGCCCAGAACTATGGTAGGAGCAATAATAACACTATAAATTGGGTAACATTCCCTATCTGTAATTACAATGTACAGACAATGCCAGTACAGTAGATCTGCAGTAATGCATCTCGCACAGTTTCGTTATTTAGGTCTGTAAGACAATTTTTGTCTTGCATTCGAAGAGTTAAAGTCACATAAAACAGGACAATAAGGGTTTATGGCAGAAAATGCTTCTTCTATTTCTTAAAAATTTAAATAAAGCTTGGAGTTGGTGCGAAAATTGGGAGCAGAAATAGACACAGTAAAATTGCAAATTATAAATCAGAGAATTTGTAGATACTTAGATGTTGGCTAGTATATAAAAATAAAGACTTCTCATGTCGATTAAGATTTCAAAAATGTAAATAAGTATATTTTTAACATAGATTATTCCCTTTATACTATACGTTCCAAGCTATTAATAAGTTCTATCGTAGAATCACACACTAATACAAATCTAGAAGCTCACACCGACACAAGGCAGTCACACCATCAAATCATAGATGTCAGGTCTGTCAACGTCAATGTCAATGTCAAACTAAAAAGTCAAAGTTGACTTACTGCTCCTACCCCATACTCGTACGTCAACCATTTGTGACACTGGTATTTCATTATTACCAAAACGCAGCTTTCGGACACTTTGGAAATTTTGGGGTACTTTTATTGGTAAAACTGACCCTTCGACTGTGATGATATTGGCATTTTTGTGGCGGCAGGGCTTCGTAATTAAACAGGGACGTATTGTAGTAGCGACGCGGGTCACATTCTTTTGTTGAGTTGCTTGATGACATTTTGACCGTTTATATTTATTATCGATGACCGTTATCATTGTGAATGTCGATATATTTAATTTATGAAACCGCGGGGAACAGCTAGTATAATATAGTTTGCGCCTTAGGCGGGGACATAAAACACTTTTTATCGCGATAAACTGTAGTCCTTGCGTGTGAAACCACGGGGCACAGCTAGTAGCTTCTATGATAAAGACCTTGTGACAAGATCTACGCAGTTTCTCCCACTAGTACCTACTATCTGCTTAATAAGTTCATGAACCCTCTTAGACTTATTTTCTTAGAAATGTGTAGTATCTCGAGATTACTGCGATCAAGGACGCGCTTACTCACACATCGGCACGAAAATTAGGTACTCGTACCAATACTCGTACTCGTATCGTACTCGTACTCAGGTGAGATCGTGGTCAAACGCTAGCCTAGTTAGTTGTAAAAAAAAAAAAAAAATATAATATACACAACCTAATATATACTCGTACTAGTTGCGCCCCGCGGTTTCACCCGCATCTTTCCGTTATCCCGCAGGAACCTTTTCCGAGATAAAAAGTAGCATACGTTTTAATCCAGGGTATAAGCTATGTCCATTCCACACACACATCACAAACACACTCTTACGCACACACTTACTCACCATCAATAACACATATTTACACATCTCCACACTCATTTACACATAAATTTTAAATTTACCTACTTTTATATTTAGTCTTTCTGTTTTTTTTTTTTTTTTTTTTTCCTTTGTAACGCAGACCTACTTGGGGTCTTTCCACAAATTGTCTCAACTTATTAAATTAGCCTACTATACCTGGTCTCTGGTAAAGTTGCACTCGGGCCCCAAAATACAGGCCTCGTGCTTAGTTTGGGGTCCTTCGTTAAACTTTTACTAAGTAGAATATATTGTTTGATTAAGTGATTTTCTGTACCTGTTACTAGTAATTACTTTTGGTGAAATAAATTTATCTTTATCTTTATCTTTATTCCAAATTTCATTCAGATCCGTTCAGTAGTTTTTGCGTGAAAGAGTAACAAACATCCATCCATCCATCCATCCATACTCACAAACTTTCACGTTTATAAAATTAGTAGGAAGTAGGATATATACTAATATAATCAAGAAGTAACATTTGTTTGTTTGGATGGGAGGTGTAATCTCCTAAGCTAGAGGCCAACCACCAACTATTACAAAACCATCATGGCTCTGGAACATATTATTTTAACCTTAAAATAATTTTACTCAAAAAAGTCTAAAAAAATTGAGAAAATTGTCCCTTTGCCTGGGTAGGCATGGGTATGCGAATCTGGGGCGAGTCGCTAGTGATGTTTAAGTATGTATAAACAGTATCTAGTAACTAATTTCATAATCCGCGTAACCCTGAAAGGGAAGCAATCGATGCGTTACACAAACAAGCAAAAGCTATTATGATTATTTGTGTTGCTTATTCGATACGCCAATACCGATATCTTGATGAGCGTCTCTTTACTCTATCCGATACGATGCAGGAAAGAATCGATATTTTTTCACTTGTCTTCATTTGAGCATTATTGTAATCCTTCCAGATGGGTGTGAAAAGAGCTCTCAAGGGTCGGCAACGCTAACCCTACAACGACCCGTTGCCGCCGCAAAGCTACGCCTCCGCATGCCGCATGCATAGCGTGCGATGCGTTGCGCTGCGTAGGCTACGCATCCGAGCGCTACGTGTGTGTTGGGGCCGTCATCAAGCTACACATCCGTGCGTAGCGTGGCCGTGGATGATGTCCGCATATTATATTTTCATATAAAGCGAAGCTAGCGTGCGTAGCGTGCCCGATGCTATACAACATCATTATCATCAGCCTTTTCGTTCCCACTGCTGGGGGAGAGGGAGAGAGAGAGTATGGGCCGTTTTCTACCACGTTGGCCCAGTGCGAGTTAGTAGATGTTGCATGCCCTTGAATCTCGTGGTTCTTGGACATGCCGGTTTCCTCAGGATGTTTTCCTTCATCGTTTTCAGTGATGGTAAATCCGCACATAACTTAAGGTGCGAGGCCGTGAGGATTCGAACTCGGTGTTGGCGCGTTGTAAAGCGCACGCGGTTACCGTTCGGCCACCATCGCTGTAGGTGTGTTAGATGGAAACTGCATTACATCGGTCGTATAAACGTCGGATCGTAGCCTCTAAACGTCATATCCGGTTATTACACACAGCGCGGCTCGTATTCACCGTGAGTTGAATGTCAAGTGGGCAAATCTCAGACGGTTATTGTTGCCCGACCGATAATACCGGATTGGATTTATTTTTGTAAGAATACATCGCAGAAAAATAAAACTTTTCGAGTCTGCCGGTTTTGATGTGTTACGATGAAACCCTCTCCTACTTCCTGCTTTTATAATAAACTAGCGGTCTGCCCCATGGCTTTACCCGTTTGAGAGTTATTTTTTGAAGCTTCTTTAAAACTTCTTTAGCAGCTTTGGGATTTTTTTGGGATGGGTACAAAATGTTAAACTTGCGACAGGACACGTGACCTGATCGAAAATTCGTAAGACGGAGGGAGAGTAGACCCCTGTGCGGCGTAGGAGAGGAAGCAATATCTCCCTCTCTTTCTACCGCGCGACGAAAATGTATGCCTGCTCCTGCTGTTTCGTTTAAGCGGCGCAGGCGCTTGCAGTTTTCACTTCTGCCGGCACTCCCGGAGTGCATCCCTTTTTTGGCGGCATGCCCAAGAACTGCAACATTCAAGGGCATGCGACATCTACCAACCCGCACTGGGCCAGCATGGTAGATTACAGCCCATACTCTCTCTCTGAGAGACGGCCAGAGTCGCAGCAGTGGGAACCTGAAAGGCTGTTATTGAAACTGTAGCCCACGCGGGTGAAACCGCGGGACACAGGTATTTATATTACTAAAAATCTTTATTCAAAAACGAAGTACCGAAAAGCTTTGAAACAAATATAGTAGTAGTTAATTAATCATTAATCAATTCTGAGCACATGGCTTTAATTAAATGTCGAGGTGTCACAACAAACAATATGACGAGCAAATATAAAGTTCACAGACCGTTTATCACTTTTCAATCACAATATCGATTGCAAACAAATTATTGTATCGGTTTATTTGTATTTCATTTGTCTGTTTAGTAACAAAGAACAATGCCTGGTTTTTAAAACAGCACATCGCAGATAGCACGTCTGATTAGAAGAGTACGCGCGATTCGGCGTTAGAGCGCGACAGCAGCTTCGAAACTTCAAACTACAAAACATATGTATTGAGTAGGATACAGCATGAGATCACTTTTTTTTCTTTTTTTTTATGTAATATATTAGCAAACAAGCTGACGGCCCGCCTGATGGAAAGCGGTCACCGTCGCCTATGGACATCTGCAACACCAGGGGAGTTGCCGATGCGTTGCCGACCTTTAAGAACTCTTTTTACACCCATCTTGAAGGACTTTAAAACGTCAAACTTAAAATTAGCTATGACTGTTCCAACCTCCTTACGCCGGCAAAAGGACAGGCAAGAAAGGCGCAGGAAGTAAATTTCGGCGCGATCGCATTGACAATTTTATTATATTACTCTAGATCTATACCTAAGCAACAACGTCTTTTCAGGACATTATTTAGGAAATACAATACCTAGAGGTTTCTAGGTGTAGCGTGGCGCCAAAGGTGACTTATGGTCAAAGGTACCGTGTCAGAAGTAAAATAAGAAAAAGGGAATAAGGATATACACTATACGTGCACCATTTTTCGTCTCATATTTTTTGTTCCCGATGTGCCAATAGAACAGCTAGCTACTGTACAAACTTCTACAATTTACAAACTGCATTCGAGTTCAATCGATATCGAAATAATAATTGCGGAGTATCGGGTGTGTAGATGTACATTCATAGTATTAACGTTTTATGAACGGAAATCGAGAATCCTACTAATATTATAAACGTGAAACTTTGTAAGTATGGATGGATGGATTTTTGTTACTCTTTCACGCAAAAACTACTGAACGGATTTGAGTGAAATTTGGAATGGAGATAGCTTATACCCTGGATTAGCACATAGGCTACTTTTTATCCCAGAAAAAGATTCCCGTGGAATAACGACTAGACGCGGGTAAAAAGGTTCCCTCGAGATAACGGGAAGACGCAGGGCGCAACTAGTGTGGACATAAAACCTATTTTTTTTATATAATTGACAAGACGAGCATTTCGCTCGCTTGATGACGAGCATGTCGCTCGCTTGATGACGAGCATGTCGCTCGCTTGATGACGAGCATGTCGCTCACTTGATGACGAGCATGTCGCTCGCTTGATGACGAGCATGTCGCTCGCTTGATAACGAGCATGTTGCCCGTTTGATGGTTAACACGCTTGCCCAATACAGTTCAGTGCCACCCATAATTTTCAAATACATCGGTACCCTACCCTTATTAGTACAAGTTTTGACAAACTATCAAAATGTATACTAGGGGTACTGGTGTTAAATGACGACGTCGTCGAAGGTAGCGCCACGCTACACCTCGATTACTGCTTTGCTCTAAAATGAAGAAAAAGAAATAAATCGCTAACTTGGCAGCCCCACATGTAATCTACACCGCATTCCTTGTTGAATAAATCATTATTGACAACTTTTATAAAAGCGTGAATCAATACGGCGCACCGTAATTTGAATAAACACGTATTACGTTCATATAGGGCCTGTGTCAGACCTATCTCCAGATTGGCATATTCCCAAAACGGCCGGTTTCAATAGCCAATCTATCCACGATTTGCCCTACTGTGTGTAATTGTTGCTGTTTGTCTTTGTTCGTGTATTGTGCGATGTCAGAAATAAATACATTTTCATTTCATTTCATATTCATTTTATTTCATTTCATTTACTGGAGCAGGAAATTTGTCATAAGCCCCATAGAAGTAATGCCAAATTTTTGTCAAACCGTGGATAGATCGGTTATTGAAAAAATACATCAAATTGCTGTGATGAATTTATGGATGGCCCCTTAGCTACCATTTTGTATGGAATCTAATGGACGTCATTGTAGACGTTTCTTCTGATCACGTGACTTAACGGTTTAAAAATGCGTGAAACGAAAAGAACTAGTAGAAATTACATCGTGTGACAAAATTATCTATCGTTCGCAGTATCGTATGAAAAATAAAGCAAGTGGGGAAAAACGCGAATGGGACTAAAAATATTGCGGAAAAATAATGTTGGGTAATTGACCTATACAGTCTATTGCTTGGATTTTCTCTGAAACATCGAATCAGACAAGAGTTGATCAGGCAGATAATTAAGGTTACCGACACAGCTCGCAGAATTAGCAAGCTGAAATAGCAGTGGGTTGGTCATAATAGCCGCAGAACCGACAACCGTTGGGGTAGACGATGACGTGTCCTTGAGAGAAGACCGTGACTTGTCAAATGTAGTGTAGGACGCCCTGTGACTAGGTGGAGCGACGACTTGCGCCGAGTGGTGCCAGTAGTTGGATGAGAAGAGCCGAAGACCAGGTTCAGTGGCGTACCTTCATCATCACCATCATCAACCTGTATCAGTCCACTACTGGACATAGACCTCTCCCAAGGTACGCCACTGAGCCCGGTCTTCGGCTCTTCTCATCCAACTTTTGGCAGCCACCGGCGTATCTTGAGAGAGGTCTATGTCCAGCAGTGGACTGACACAGTAAAAAATTACCTTTCTCGCTCTAGTGAAGGAAGTATCTGAGGAATAAAAGAGAAGGATAGAGTTACAGGAAAATGCGACCGTTACTGATAGGTCTGGCTTATCCTTAGCTACATTATGTAGTGACACACTGACGGGGAAACCGACAAGCGAAATGATTGATAGCTTAATATGTCGATGTTTGACATAATAGACGTAAATACAAAACCAATGATGAAATACAAAAACATGTTTATCGATAGCAATCCTTTTTTCATTTCCTGTCTCGTTTATTTAAGGAGTAATGAATGAATGACTCGTTTTGAGGCACTTATTTACTTCGAGCACTTTATCAATATCGATAAATTCTGGCAGAGATTTGGAGGACTCAATTTTAATTTCGTCATATATGTAGGTACTCGTATGTACTAAAGTTTGATTAATACGTCAACGCTTTGATAGAAAAATCGTTTTTATGGGATGAAGAGCATCATCATCATTGTCCTGCTTCCATCTACAAGAGATGATATTAAAACGTTTAAACTATCTCCATACCAAATATCATCAAGATCGGCTCAATAGTCTTTGAGTTTATCCGAAACAAACAAACAGTCAAAAGTTTTCTCTTTAAATAATATTATAAGAAGCGAAGCGTTCATTATCAGCCTGTGTCAATCCACTGCTGGACATAGGCCTCTCCCAAGGTTCGTCACTGAGCCCGGTCTTCGGCTCTTCTCATCCAACTACTCGGCGCAAGTCGTCGCTCCACCTAGTCGCAGGGCGTCCTACACTACGTTTGCCAAGTCGCGGTCTCCACTCAAGAACACGTTTACCCCAACGGTTGTCAGTTCAAGCGTTTATTAAAGGTGTATTATATATAAGAAACCTATAAACTTTACAGTTTTACAAACTTTAAGATTTCTTAGAACTTGAACTTTGTAAAGAGTAAACCGATATTTTAGTATCTAGCCGATACAAGCGATGGTTCATCTTTACAACTGAGAGAGTTGCTGTTAAAAGTTTTATAACTATTACGTTAAGGTTTTTAACAAGCACCGCGTGCTGGTTAATTACTGAAAACTGTTTTGATAAAGTATTGGAAAAGTCTTTGTAGGTAGTCTAGGTGCAGGAGCACACTAATTTACACTACCTTTACTAATATATCAAGAGAAAAGATTAGATTTTTTTGTTTGTGCCGGATAAACTTAAAAACTATTGAACCAATTTTGATGAAATTTGGTATGGAGATAGTCAGAAGACTGGGGAAGGACATAGGATTTTTTTGCGATAAACTCTAAACTATGAAAACTCTACTATCATAGATTGAAAATTAGCATATGAGACACCCAGGGAGCTTCCCATTAGTGAAACAATTTCGGAATCGAATCAGTAGTTTGGTAGATTCGTTCATTCAATCACTCATTCATCGATTTATTCATTCATTCATCTTTCTTTGTCACCTGCGAGGTGAGTCTGTGGACACCAGGGCCTTAATATATATAAGTGGTTCAAGAATCTTCTCGACATTTACAATTCAAACTCTATTTCAACACAAGATGAACTATTTATAACCTATCTAAGTAGACCTACCTATAATTTTTATAGCACCACCAATCAACGCAACAATTTTTATGAAAACACTAAACCCAAATTTCAAATATGAACCAAACAAATTGCTTTTATGGCCCACATTGTATTACTGTGTGTTTTTATTGCACATAGCAATCGGGTAATACGTCAAAGTGGGGTTGCCACGCTTCATGTTTGGCCCGGACTCTGACAACTTCCGCGTGGATTTGCTTTCGCTTTCTCGCGCCCAAGTTATGCCTAATATATACATAATAAATAAATAACACAGTGATTTATTTGTTGTGCCTTTACCTTCACTATCTATCTGGTGTCCCCCACCTTCCCCTATAGGAAAATTTTGTGAGGAAATCGGTACATCGTAGAAGACACAAAGCAAGGTTGTGTCGGTTTCATTATTTTGTCTTTTTTTAGAAATACGTACATAATATGCTGATAATATATAACTGTCTCATATTTCTACAACAGAGTTCCCTGTTATCAGTCCCATCCAATTCAGACTAATAATATAATGCGTCTGCCTGGTTGTCTGTTACCTTTTTAAAACTTATCTTGTTAAAATTTGGTATGAAGAATTGGAGTTAAGTATTTTGAATCCTATGGAAGGACATAGGATACTTTTTATCGCGATACACTATGGGTCCACGCGAGCTAAATCACAGGAACAGCTAGTGAAATCTAATTTAACATTTTCTTGTCCCAATAAAAAACAATTCCACAAAGAAAAAAAATTGTAGCACGGCTACAAAACTCTCAATATATAATGTCCGGGAATTGGCTAACAAAATGCGGTAACCTTACTCCATAAGTACATCAGTGCGTATTACCCGCCCGTCGCTCATTTTATGGCCGCACACGGAATTGTGTACAGTCGCGCGTAAAATATTTACGCTAATAAAAGTCGGCTAAAACGTAATAGATGCCGCTGGATATGAGATATGCGTGAAAAATGGCCGTTTCGCCCTTTTTATGATTGATTTCGCGAATTTGCCGTTTTGTAAAAAATTACGCGTAATTTGTCGCATCGCACGCGTAGGTTTGAAATTGTTGAACCTAGCTCTTAAACTATAACGGTAATAAATTTTATTACTGACTGACTATCCATACTACTCGTATAATACTATAAATGTGAAAGTTACTCTGTCTATTTGATACCTTTTCACGCCTAAACCACTGAACTATTAACCAAACCAACCCACCACCAAACCATTTAACCAAACCAACCAAACCAAACCAAACTAACCAACCAACCAACCAACCAAACCAAACCATTTTATTGATTTTTCTGGTATTATTATACTGTCTATTGTCTTGTCTTGAACCGATCTTCATGAAATTTTGTATGGTGATAGTTTGACCCAGGATACTTTTATTGCGATAAACTGTAGTCCTTGCGGGTGAAACCGCGGGGAACAGCTAGTTCCATACATAAAAATGATTATGGTATATTAAAGAATCTAATTTTATTGTTTAGTAGGATAATGTCTGATGACTTTAAAACGTTCATGTTCCAATCTCCTTACACCGGCAAAATAACAGGCAAGAAACGCCCGACAGATAATCTTTCACATTAACAAATTGCTTCTTTGTTTAACAGGACCACAAAGCCGTCGACAAAAATGAAATTACAAAGTATGTCTCTACTTGGCTCCAATACTGGACAGAAAAAAGATAACGATGAAACCGAAGAAATTTAACGGTACCAGTATAAAAGCAGGATTAGCCGCGGGGTGATTGGGTTTAGATTTATTACAAAGTTTTTGAGGAAAAATCGGTATTATTCGATGTCCCACGGGATACGGAAGTTATTGAACAGAAAGAATTTCCGATATTCGGGGTCGGAATTAAAAAAGAGGTAAGAAGTATTGAAGTGTGTTGACAATCCTACAGATTTGTTTTGACGTTAGATTCTAAGGTGAACTGGCAACATTTTCTCTCTCTTGCTGGGGCCACACTAACGGGAAATGCCGTTCAATAACGCGATGATTGACGTTTGACATAAGTGTGGCCACGACATTTGACAACGGCATTCACATTGGCGTTTGACGTTAGCCGATAATTCAAGTGACTGGCAGAATTGTGACAATAAGTCACAGAAGCCATAAACCAAGAAGTCAAGTCAAGTCATTCACGTTGACCGTTCAAGTGTAGCCACTCACATAATAGCGTTAATAATTAACGCCATAGTTATAGCGAAGATAGGCATTGACATTTCCCTTGACGTTGACCTTAGTGTGGCCCGGGCATCTCAGGTTAGGCAGCGGACGATCGGTGTCTCATTTTGCTATTCATTCCACTAATCTAATTTTGTGAGGATGGATGGATAGACGTTCGTTACGCTTTCACTCATACATCACGTTCCCACTGCTGGGACTCGGGCCTTCTCCCATAGAGAGGTATAGAGGCCGTAATCTACCACGCTAGCCGCAATATCTTTGCCATTCCGTTTTACGCCTTGGAAGTCGGCTCTACTTAAATTAAGTCATTAAAGTCAACATTATTTACCAAATATGAACAAAAACTAATCTTTTTAATCTATGTACTAGCAAATTGATTGTCACTGTCAAAAGACATTCACAAAATATATTGCGTTCAGGTCCAGGGCAGTATGAAAAGTGGCCAATGTTCTTTTAAAGTACGAGTATACATAACCTTATTCCAATAGATAAATAACTCAAAATAATTAAATTGACATTGTTTTCATAACTCTAATCTATAGTAACTTTTATGCCCACGTTTATTTACACCACTAACATTAACCCCGCAATGGGTCGATCAGCATAAAGGTCGATATTTGTAACATTTTGTTTGTTTTACTAGCTATAAAGTTAATACGCAATACGCACATCATCGCGTTGTGTTTCATGTTGAGTTTTATGGCCACACGAATAAGCTCTCCGCACACTCGATGCTTTTAACAGTGGTAATCGGCGACTAAGGCCCGGTTTTTTGAGCCGTAGTAAAAAATGGTTACGACACCTTACGTTAGTACATACATTTAGGCAAAAATATGAGATAAATAACTTTTTTATAATAACGCTTACACAATCACATACGTAGTAGCTCTCATCCTTTACTAGGGTTTCCTGTATCTAGGGTATCAGATACTATTGAATACGCGGATCGGGGATCCTCAACACCCAGATAAAGAACAAATACTGGCGTTTTTTTTTTCAATGCAGAAATATTAGTCCTTTAGCGAGAATAGAACCCCTGACCTCACGCATCGCAGTTGGCTGTACACACAGTAAAAATCCGGCCACAGTTGCCTTTAAGGTTGATGGTCCAACCTAAGGCGTGATATTATAATTTTGAAGAGGTTAATTAGTTTTTGGAGGAAGAAAGGTTCTATTGTAACAGATCCATTCTTCACATTATCTAGTAAAGATATATATATTTTATATAACAACAAAGCACCTGATTTCATTTTGGTTCCTGACCTAATTGGTTGCAATTTAAGCCGTTTAGAACCGTATCAACCAATCAGCTACTTGCAAAGACGTTTTCTACTCAAAAGCGTCATCAAAGACTTCTCTTTGGTGAACAAAATGAGCGATGCAAGGTTAACTGTGATCAACATGCCACAAATTAAACAACAAATACACGTGCTAGCTATTTTATGCCTAGTAAATTTGAAATCGATTAGTCGCAAGAATCGCTCATAAAGTATGGAGTGTGCGGATGTAGTTAAGGCGACACAATAAAACAGGTAATTAAATATTGATGGACATACAATTTTGCTACATAAACAGACAAATATTTGTATAGGTATTTCAGTGAACAGCATTTGTTAGGTGAAACAATGTTTGCGGAAAATAACATTTTGTTGTTGCTTCTAAAGCGGAAAATGTGACTTAACAAACGGCTTTTGCGTTTACAAAATTAACTCTTCTACGATTCTAGCTACTATTTGAAAAGAAATGAGTAATAGAGACTACTAGAAAATACGGTTGCGTCGCTAAAAATAATCCCTTACAGGCTATTATGACCTTATTAGCAATGTCAGAACACAAAAATGTCAGTGTCGCAAATCGGCCCCAACTCAGCACAATGCTGATTAGTCAACCGCGCTGGTCTTAGGGTTGCCAACCATACTGTTTTTCACTAAATTATAATTTTTACTGTTGAACAAAAATAGGGTATACAAAATATTGTTTTCAGCATGCAAACACATTACTATGTGTTAAACTTAAACGCTCGAGCGAGAAGTTCCAAAAAAATATGTATTTAAAACAATAAATATATAAAATATGTTCATTTTTAAAATACTGTTCACGAAGCGATGATGGCTCAGTGGTAGTGACGTCGGCTTGCGATCCGTAGGACGTGGGTTCGAATCCTACAATGAGCTTGAGCTTTCGGTGAAGGAAAACATCGTGATGAAACCATAGCTTGGTAGTAGAGTATTTTCTAGTACTCGCCTGGCTAGCTACCACCCTCTTGTTAAGAATCTGTCGCCAAGCACCTATCGGTGTGTTCCGGCAGCCTCACTTGAGAGCCAGTTCCCAGTCCAGGTGTAGCGTGGCGCCATCTTCGACCACATCGTCACTTAACATCAGGTGACTTGTGGTCAAACGCTACCCCGTAAATAGTAAAAAAAAAAAAACTTCTAAAATACTGTTTAATATTCTTCACAGACTTACGACACGACGACGACGACTTGATACTTTATTTCTTGTAAAAAAAAGTTGGCAACCCTAGCTGGTCTTAAGGCGCGCTGAAATGTACTAGAGGTACAGGTAAAAAAGCTTAATTTCTCACGTCGTCGATCAGGCATACAGGTAGTTTAAATAACATAGCGTCGATTACGGGTAGTTCGAATAAAATGTCGTAATTTAAATAAGGGTAAGGAAGGAGATCGTAAATCCATGTCCGAATTTAATGGACTATCGTTACTACTGCTGTTTGTCATTACTACAGGTTCTCGATAGAAAGAACTAAAACTAATACATATATACTATTTATTTATTTATAAGCCTTATTTATTTCCTTTAACATTTATAAACTATACATGTCATCTTAATTAATCTTAATCTTAAATACATATGTCATCAACACTTATAATAATATAAATAATTATTACTGTCACACCTAAAGTTATTGTAAAACAAAATGAATAAATGTATAGAATAAGATAGTGAGTTGACTACCAGCAATGGATGGCACTAAAAAGGCAAGATGGCGACAGAAGGTCGATGGGTAATGGGGTGGTCGAGGTAAAACGAGTTGGCTATGGAAGAGCCACCCATTACTGGTCGTCAACTAATTACGTAATTGTGTAAAAATTAGAGTCAGAAAGTGAGTAAAGAAATATAGTGTTAAAAGTGAGTATATTTGATGTTATTATTTCTTAGCTAAATACCCTACAAATACTTCGTAAGTTATTAGAATTACAGCTACAATAGGCCTGAGTCTGACACATATAATATTAAGGTGGTTTAAAAAATAATTAATACATTTTTATTACGCACCAAAAAAATTAAATAATTAAAATGACTTGAATTAGTTACGATACTATAGGTAACTAGCTGTTCCCCGCGGTTTCCTGCGTGGGCTACAGCTTTATGCATGCAAAGTCTCAGCCCGATCGGTTTAAAATTGACAAAGTTTCATACAAACTTTTATCCCCTATTTTATCCCCTTGGGAGTAGAATTAATCAAAACCCTTTCTTAGCGGATGCCTACGTCATAACATTTACCTGCATGCCAAATTTCAGCCCGATCCGTCCAGTTGTTTGGGCTATGCGTTGATAGATCACTATGTCAGTCAGTCACCTTTGAGTTATATATATTTAGATTGTAGGATTGAAACCCACGACAGGTCGCAAGCCGACATCACTACGTCAATATATCAATACTAGCTATTCTCAGTGGTTTCACCCGCACCAGCTACAGTTTATCGTGATAAAAAGTATCCTTCCTGAGGGCACAAACTATCTCCGTACCAAATTTCATTTAAATCTGTTCAGTAGTTTAGTAGTTTAGGCGTGAAAACGATAAAAAAAGCATATAAAAAGCATCTTTTTTGCGTTTTAGTTTTTTTGGCGGTTAAATTTTTTTATTAAAAGTTTTTAAGATGCAGGATGCAAGTTCGTTCGAGAATCTTTCGAGTCCAATCGACCACAAACTTTACAAATCGCTATCGAGAACAAACAGTGTCGCCACTTACCACCATTACATTTTATGTTATAATTTCCCCATAAACTAGCGCAGACAGCCCCATCAAGGGTCTAACCATGGGGTCACATACTTAAGGGTTTTATTGGCCCTTTTGGGGCCTGATCCTCCAAGATGTTATGATCAGATAAACTTAAGATATTTGATTTTATGAGATACCTCTTATTGTTTGGCGTTTTGGACCCCGCGGGGTTGATTGTAATTATTTTTGTTTGTTTTATGATTTATTGTTAATTGTTAAGATTACCGTGTAGTTTTATTTTCAGAAATTGTTATAAATTGTGTGTGTAATAGTGATATGGAAAATGGTTTTGTTTTTGAGAAGATTATAGAACAAACTAGTTTTTTTTATCGAGTTTGTGTGTTTAATGCATTATTATTTAATCCTACTACTATTATAAATAAAGGCTAGGAGCCGAGGTCGCAAAGCAAGAAGATAGGAGGACGAATTAAAAATGACCCTAGGACCCCTTTGGATAAGAGTAGCGGCAGACAGAAAGCAATGGAAAGAGTTGGAGGAGGCCTTTGCCGTAAGCACACCGAAATCAGAGACATTTTATAATAGGTATAAGTCTAGATTGTAAATTTTATATTCTATTTTTATAACTTTTAAATTTTTATTTTTCATCTCTAAATTATTTGCAAAAATTGTTAAGTTGTTCGGGAAATAAAGGCTTTATTATTATTATTACTATTATAAATGCGAAAGTGTGTGTGTGTGAATGTTGGTTACTACGTATCACCGTAACTACTAAACCGATTTTGATGAAATTTAGAATGGAAATAGCTTATACACTGGATTAACACACAAGAAACTTATTAGCCCGGAAAAGGTTCCTGCGGGATAACGGGAAGACGCGGGTGAAACCGCGGGGCGCAGCTAGTATAAACTATCTCTATTCCATATTTCACTTAAATCTGATCAGCCGTTTTAACGTGAAAATGAAAACTTAATTTTATTTATTATTGTAATGCATGCTGTCCTCACCTGTCAATGCTGTGACATTTGGTTCTAAGCTTCTAAGAATGTATGAGTGTACACTGTGTTGGTGAGCTAATCTTATCTAGTATATAAAATTCTCGTGTCACAGTTTTCGTTGCCATACTCTGAAATTTTTTGTGCATATCGGGAAGGTCTGAGAATCGGCCAACATCTATTTTTTATATTAATTTTTATCGAGTTAAATGTAGTCCACGCGGGCGAAACCGCGGGGCGCAGCTAGTATCTATATATATCTTTAAATTGAAATTGAAATATATATCTGACTGACATAGTGATCTATCAACGCACAGCCCAAACCACTGGACGGATCGGGCTGAAATTTGGCATGCAGGTAGATGTTATGACGTAGGCATCCGCTAAGAAAGGATTTTGATTAATTCTTAACCTATACTGTCCCACTGCTGGGCAAAGGTATCCCCCATTTCCTTCCAGATATCTCTATCTGGGCGGGGCACGTAAGCCGGATGCACCCGGATCGCTGGGCAAGGATCATCATGCAGTGGGTACCTGAGGACGGGCGACGTCGCCGAGACAGGCCCCGACAAAGATGGCGTGATGACCTTTACTCAGAAGCGGCGGCCTGAGGTTGCGGGGGATAGAGATGTAGAGTTATATATATTTAGATCTTTCTTTTGAAAGATTATATCATTTACATAGACCACGGAGTCCAACATACTTTTCTCTGAGGAAAACACGAAATTTCCAGGGGAAAACGGATTTACATGGCCCTTTTATTTCAAATGTTTACAGGTTCCTCACTAAATTAAGCATAGTATGTAATTACGTACCTTTTCTGCCCCTTACACAAATTTATAAATCGCGTTAACCTGCCCGGAGCACACTAGTGGTAACATATTTATAAACAGTGACCGAACTTCGCACAAAATCAATTATTAGATGAAATAAAAAAAAAATTATTGTGTTAAAAACGATACATTTATACACAGGAAAATTAATAATAGACAATATTTTACATTCACAATTAAAATAAAATTGGAAAAGAGAAAACAGGTATAATTAAAATACAATAAAATAAGAAAAATGTTAGAAGAATCAAACAGAGCGTCATGATATTACAAAATGTCATAACACTTCAAACTAACTAAACTAACTGATATGATCAAATGACCCACAGTGAGTCTTGACCTCCGATTTTAGACTTAATAAGACCCAGATTGTACCTTTCAGGAATTGAAGCAGCAGGGAGCAGATTTTAATAAATAGAAGCCGTTAATTAAAAATTGTAATACACACAAGTCAATAATTTACATAAAAAACATACAAGTGGAACAGTTTTATGTCTCTCCTAAAAAAGTTGCAAAATTTGACTTGCGCGGTGTTGTTAGTTAGCCGACGATATGCAAAACGCGCGAGTTCAACAGCTGTCTCGTGAGTACACTGCAGACTCCGTCCTCTGGAAATTTAACTTTTATACTGGAAACTTTATAATTTGCCCGAATTACGGAGAGGTCGTCAACTTTCCCGCTAAATAAACAAGAGGGTATCCACTAGTGTGAGACCTTTACGTGAATTATGTTATTGGATATGTTTAGTTTCGGGTTTCGGTCACATTTCGAGGGCAAAAAATGTTATTGGATTTTAGTTCATAAAATGGTTTGCTTAACTTGTTGAATAAATAATTTAAGTTGACTTATTTCGCTGGAGAGACGAAGTCACGAAGGATTTGCGCTCACTCCAGGTGGAGGACTGGCAGGAGGTGGCGCAGGACAGACCGAAGTGGCGTCTTTTGTTATCGGAGGTCGAGACTCACTTTGGGTCGTTGCGCCATCTCAGTTAGTTTTATAGTTTATTTTTATACGTTGTTTGCAATATACCAAAAAGCTCTCAGACTGGCAGTTGTATCATACCTAAAATTAAAAAGAACAAAGTGTTTTTTTATGACCTTTTCAAAGTCCTTTTTTTTCGTTTGTCGCTTTACTGACAGTAAAAGAAATGCAGAAAACACTATAAGCTTTGACTTGAGAACCTCCTCCATGTTTCGTCGGTGAAAAGTAAAAAATGAATAATTTGCAGCCCCCACATTTAGATCCTTTTTCCGGAAAAATTATCTATCTCTTTTTTAAACTTCACTCAAATCCGTTCAGCCGTTTCAGCGTGAAGAAGTAACAAACATACTCACTCACAAACTTTCGTATACATAATTAACTATAGTATATACAATAAAATATGTGATTTAATTAAATACATTGCATTGTAGTAGTACCTACAAGTAATGTTATACACTGCACTAATAAAGTCCCTAGTAAGGGCATGGCTCCACCAGGTACGCTTGGTGGTAGGGTATTTTCTAGTACTCGCCTGGCTAGCTACCACCCTCTTGTTAAGAATCTGTCGCCAAACACCTATCGGTGTGTTCCGGCAGCCTCACTTGAGAGCCAGTTCCCAATCCAGGTGTAGCGTGACGCCATCTTCGACCGCATCGTCACTTAACATCAGGCGACTTGTGGTCAAACGCTACCCTGTAAATAGTAAAAAAAAAAAAAACAAAATACACTCTGTCAACCAACTAACTAAGACGCGTATCCCTAATATATCAGACTTTACATTTACCTAGTTGTGAAACTTAAAAAAAAAAGTTTTTTTTGTTATTTGTATTGCACATTATCAGCCTTCCACGTTCCCACTGCTGGGACTCTGGCCTTCTCTCAGAGAGAGAGAGTATGGGCTATAATCTACCACGCTGGCCCAGTGCGGGTTGGTAGATGTCACATGCCCTTGAAAATGTTGCAGTTCTTGGGCATGCCGGTTTCCTCACGATGTTTTCCTTCACCGTTTTGAGCTGGCAAATCCGCACTTAACTTATTAAGTCATAGGTACGAGGCCGAGAGAATTCGAACTCGGTGTCGGCGTCTTGTAAGGCGCACGCCAAACCGTTCGGCCACCATCGCTCGTTATTTGTATACTAGAACACAACTGAAAGGATTTGAATGCGGTGTTCGGGGTTTTACTATTTGTCTCAATTTGCTATAATCATGCCAACTATACATGTACGAGAGCATTCCGCGCCTTGTTAATGTTCTAAGATTAAATCTGTTGTTTAAAAAAATATTTGTTAACTCCAAATTAAATCTCTATTATTTTTTACATGCGAAAAAATAAATCAAATCAAAAGGTTTTTTTAATGTAATATGTAGATTAGCAAACAAGCAGACGGCCCGCCAGATGGAAAGCGGTCACCGTCGCCTATGGACATCTGCAACACCAGAGGAGTTGCCGATGCGTTGCCGACCTTTAAGAACTTTTTTCACACCCATCTTGAAGGATTGCAATCTGTAGCACAGCGGAAAGACTTTTGGGGGGAGCTCATTCCACATTTAGGTTAGTAGACTATAACGCGAGCAAACAAAACAAAATCTGAGTTGGCGCAGTGGGGGCACATCCTTAAAATTAATTCAAGTTTAGGTGTTCAGTTTCACTCGCTAAGTCTGTCGTCTAGATCCAATTACTAAATTACTACATTACCAAGATCCCGCCAATGCAATTTCAACTCCCCAGGCAATGTAAATACAGTATTTCAACTACAGCTATTTACTTTACACACACTCACACACGCATGACTCCAGTGAAGGCACGTAATTTAAATAAATAAGAATCTGACAACAAGATAAAGATAAATTTAATTTGTATAAAACATGAGTGGTTAGTACAGACAATTTATGTAGGTACAATGATCTTATAGTTTTAGAGAAGCGTCATGTTTTGCCGTTATTGGCGTACAAAATCAAGAGATGCTGAGATATTGGTGTCGATTCGGTTTTGCATTCTCTAAAACTAAACTAAGTTTGACAGGTCTAATAGTAATGCTGTCCTTTTTTTACTTCAGTGGTTAGAAAAAAACAGGAATACTATTAGACCTGTCAAACTTAGTTTAGTTTTAGAGAATGCAAAACCGAATAGACACCACTGTCACCATGAAATAAAATATGTAGCTTTATAAAAATTAAATACAATTAAACGAACATTAGATGTAAAAATTAGAAATAGAAAATACAAATAATAAAAAAGCACCTATGGGTGTGTCCGGGCAGTCTCAATTGAGAGCCAGTTCTCAGTCCAGTTAGCGTGGCGCCACCTTTGACCACATGTGACTTGTGGCCGCTGAGCCATCGGAGTTAATTAGTCAGTGATATCCAACACAATAATACTTATAGGCCTATTTTCAGTTGTTTGTTGACGTGCATGTATTTTGCGTGAATTCAGCTGTGTAATTTAAAATTGATACGACTTGAGCTACTGCCTGTATTGTTCTGTGTCCTCTAGGGGAGTGAAATACTCAGTATCTTTGACGCTAAGGCGACAGGTTAAGTAGACAATGCAAATGTGTTGTTGAAAATGCTTTCTAAAAGCAGTATCTGGCAGGTGTAAAAATCTCACTTCTTGCCCGTGGTACAGTCGCGATAGTCCGGTTGACCGGACCGTAGTGTGTAACTAAGAAAGGATTTTAACATAAGGGGGTAAAAATGGGAAACTAGGCACTGTAGCCTACGCTGGTGAAACCCCGGGGAACAGCTAATGAGCTATTTTAACTATTTTTATAAATAACTATTTTTATGTAAGTCAGAACAAACGAGCTGAAGAGTCGAAGACAAAGATATTCAACTGATGTATAGAATAGAATAGTTCCGTTTCTACGATGCCTATCGTTATATCCCATGGAACCGCAATTACGTCGCATCTAAAAATGATAATTTATGCACTTAGCATCTTAGAAAAAAACATTTAGCAGCTCAAAAACGTTAACTTTTACTCCGCGGTTTCACCCGCGTGCGGACTAGTTTATCGCGATAAAAAGTATCCTATGTCCTTCGTCAGGATCCAAACTATCTCTATACCAAATTTGATCAAGATCGATGTAGCGGTTCGGGCGTGAAAAGGTATCCAAAAGACTCTGGTTGCGACCTATCAACTCTTACAACAGAAAATACTGCCAACTGATTTTAAATGTGCATCACGTGAATCAATTCAAATTAACTTAATACCTCGATGCCCAACATTGGGCTTAACAAGGCTAAAGTTCAAATTATGATAGCTATTTAGGTAAGCCGAGTAGAATAGATTCCTGTATCTGACCGCCAAGCTCAACCCGCCATGTTAGATTTAATAAATCCAGACAGAAATTGTACCTTGTTTTGCTAGATCCAACAAAGCGAGCCGAGTCGACTCAGCTAGTGATGTGGTGGTTTGTCTATAGTTGTGTTAGTTTTGTCGATAATATTGTTGTGTCCTTTTGGCCTTTGAAATAAAAGAAGATGTTGCGCTTACGGAGTTGTAATTGAGAAGGAAGTGACACAGACATTACATACAGTTGACATATTTGACATTGACACAAATTGACATTGACATAGCTTGATGTATCCAACAAATATAATGAAGTTAAACTTAATGCTTTTATCACTTACACACTTAAATGTACAAGATAATATATCTACCCAACTTGTTTAAAATATTTGTTACCATAACGTATTATTATATCACATCAACATATTGGGTTAGTTCACATATCCCCAGTGACTTTCAATTGCGCTCATGACGTCGTCTGTTTAATTAACAAGTTATAAAGCTACATTATAATGTGACATGTGAATTTCAAAAATAAATATTGCGATAGAATCTAAGTAAAAAATTAACCGGAGATATTTATATCTCTTGAGTGTAATTAAATATAACTATTGCGCAATGTAATTAGGGAGCTAACTCGAAGACTTTTCCCTATATGCAGTCTTGCACTAAGCAGTTTAGAATGACATCGGCGGATCCACCTCGGCAGGAATAAACAGTGGTGCGTCAAAACATGAAAAGATTTATAGGAGGTGAGTATAAAATGTAGGCACACACCGTTATGCGAGCTGAATTGCACTTTATTGCGTCGTAGTAAGAGTCGCTATTTATTTGAATGTTAGCGAACTGATTGATTATTTTGATATAAAACTGTAGCATAGAACTTATAATCGTGTATCTATTGTTTATGGTCATTGTCACGAACAAATTATTTCCTACCTTTCTGTACTTGAACTATAAAAACATATTCAGTGCTATGGTTATTAAAAAATCTATCGATATATCAACTATCATTGCGCCCAGCCCTAGTTACGTATAACGAGGCATGTAGGTTACTACAACAGCTAAATTACAATGCTTAGGCCTTTGTGATTTAGGTTAAACCATGAATATGGTAATTTTAGGTATTTCGGACCTATGAATTTTAACACAGGCGTAAAAACGACTGTGGTTCGTCATCGTAAAGCTTTAGCGATCAGCATTTATGCGTTTTTAGATATGGCTTGTGCAAACCTATATATGTATAAGAGTAAATCCGTGGGACGTGGGTTCGAATCCTACAATGAGCTTGAGCTTTCAGTGAAGGAAAACATCGTGATGAAACCATAGCTTGGTGGTAGGGTATTTTCTAGTACTCGCTTGGCTAGCTACTATCCTCATGTTAAGAATTTGTCGCCAAGCACCTATCGGTGTGTTCCGGCAGCCTCACTTGAGAGCCAGTTTCATCTCGATGTTTTCCTTCACCGAAAGCTCAAGCTCATTGTAGGATTCGAACCCACGTCCTACGGATCGCAAGCCGACGTCACTACCACTTAGCCATCATCGCTATATATATTTGTTTTTATTAGGTCATACTGTATGTAGGTACTACATGAAACATGAAACTGCTGCTTGTTTTGGTCCACTTACTCTATTTAATGCTAACTGTATCTAATTTAAAGTTAGCAATATTCAGCGTGGTCACAGTATACTTGAACACAGTATCTCACTTCGTGCCATTTTGTCCGTTTTATATAGTAGGAATTGAACTCTTGAGTGCCGGTGAGCGATTGTGACCACGGCCAGACGGCAGACGATAATATAACTAACTACACGCATATACATACATAAATAACCCACATACACACACACATACGTAACACATACAAAGCACGCACGCGTTTCAGCAAACTATATATGAAGCTAAGGAGAGCTTTACCTTTCAGTAATCTTACTATAGTATCTATAAATGCAAAAGTATTTGCGTTTTTTTACGTATCACTAACCACATCTTGATGAAATTTGGAATGGAGATAGATTATACCCTGGATTAGCACATAGACTTTTTAACCCGGAAAAAGGTTCCTGCGGGAAAACGGGAAGACGCGGGTGAAACCGCGGAGCGCCACTAGTGTAGGTATAATATTATATTCTAGCTGCCATTTGTAACAGGGTGAGATATACTAATTGAATCATTCAATCTTCTATTATATAAAAATAAGTCGGGTTTTCCTTCCTGACGCTATAACTCCAGAACGCACGAACCGATTTCCACGGGTTTGCATTCGTTGGAAAGGTCTCGGGCTCCGTGAGGTTTATAGCAAAGAAAATTCAGGAAAAATTTCAACAGAAAAGCGGGAAAATCTTTTTTCACATACAGCGCCATCTCTGATACATAGCATGTACTACACCGTATTCTTCAACAAATGATTGTTTGCAATTACAGATACAAGGACAAATTTATCATTTGCATGCTACAAAAAAACAAAAACAAATTTTTTCTTCTTTTAATCACCAAACGAGATGTTACATAAAACGAAGCCATCTGGTGGCGAAACGGAGTTCGCCGGGTTTGCTAGTTATGAATATTTCTCTATCTTGATTTAGGTAATAATGTAGTTTTGAGAACGGTTTATTATTTTTGTTCCTGTCAGAAAGTCTGCCAATAGTCGAATGTATCTAGATTTCCTACTGCCGTTATATTGTGGTATCCCAAACGTATTTAACCCGTGGGTGTTCGTAAACACTCGAAGTTAACCGTCCGAAAGCAGTTTAGTTTTGCATTGTAGGTCCATTTTAACACTAGTTGTGCATCGGGAGCATCATTTATACAGTTTGCTGAAAATTATTGTAGAAAGTTCTGCGCATGTTTGTTGAAGATGTTGACGTTTGAAATGGTTGTGAAATTGTCAGCTGTTGGGTATGCCGTCAAGCAGTAGTGTGCAAATATTCTATGTTACTGACAACAATGGCCAAAACGGACCCGAGGTCGTATGAAAACGATTTTAGTACGATAAAAATTGTAATGTTTTGTGTATTAGGATTATACAAACGATATTTTATAGAAAGTGTAGAAAAAAAATATATTGATTATTTAACTTCGAAGTTTCTTAGGACATTTTTTAACTTACACGATGCTTGGATGTTTTGAACGCACTCCGCATTTTCTTTTTTACCAAATATGAACAAAAACTAATCTTTTTAATCTATGTACTAGCAAATTGATTGTCACTGTCAAGTGACATTGACAAAATATATTGCGTTCAGGTCCAGGGCAGTATAAAAAGTGGCCAATGTTCTTTACCCCTATTGCCGTATATTTATTTAAATTAGAGATAGCTGTTCCAAGCGGTTTCACCCGCGTGGACTACACTTTATAGCAATAAAAACTATCATATGTCCTTCCTTAGGGTTCAAACTATCTCCATACAAAATTTCATCATGATCGGTGTGATAGAGCCAGTTCCCAATCCAGGTGTACCGTGGCGCCACCTTCGACCATATCGTCACTTAACATCAGGCGTCATGTGGTCAAACGCTAGGCTGTAAGGAGAAATAATAATAATTGTTTTCTAGTTTAAAAGGAACAAACAAACAAACAATCCAATCTTGTCTCTTCACATTTTAGTATGCATATTGCATATTGCACCCTTGAGAAGCCTGGGCAGGACGTTAGTTTTCCATAAAAAGAAAAACCTGTACATGTGAACCTTATTTCACATGTATATGTAAGTGAAATTTTTCGATACATATTACGGGCACGTCGTGTCATTTGCATATTGCATCGTACTTCGCACAGATCCGGTGGGAAATATACTCGTGCACTGTAAAGGCACCATATATGCACATATCTAGCTATTTTCCAAACATTTTTAGGGTTCCGTACTCTTGAGGACAAAACGAAACCCTTGTCTCTCTCGTGTCTGATCGTCTGTCACAGCTTACTTTCTCCGAATTAACTAAATGAAAAATAAGCAAATTTAGAATTTACTTGTTTAGAGAGATTACTCAAGCACGGAAGCATAGCGTAACTATGAAAGTTTCGGTCCTGGGATAAAATTTTGGGAAGCAAATAATTCATTAAGTAAAAGAAGTATGTATGTACTCATCATTTTATTCAATAAACGGACCGCCTGATGGTTAGTTACAGTTGATGTAAGAAATATATACATATTTTATATATTTCTAACATCGACGCATATTGTAAGATAGCTTGACAATTATTTTAGAAAATGTACGACAGATAAGCACCCATAGATATCTCCCAAACTACCAAGCATAAGGTACATTAAGAAAATCATCTTCTTCTATTTAAGAGCGAAGCTCTTGTCGGTGGAGTATTTTCCATCCCGTTCTGTTCTCGGCCATCCTTTTGACCTCTTGGTACGACATGACGTCAATCCTTTCTTTAACTTGATCTATATATGTTCTTCTCGGTCTACCTCTCCCTCTCTTCCCTTCTACCTTTCCTTCTAATATGCTTTTTATATATTCGTCATGCTGTACCAAGTGGCCAAACATCTTTCCTCTTCTTAAGAAAATCATAAGGTATTTTTATTATATTTCCGGCTGCGTTTACAGGAAAACGTAAACAAAGAACTAAGTCTTCAAGTTTCCACGGCAAACGGAACAGAACCCTCTCTAAGCGAGGTCGGCTTGCGCTTGGCAAGTAATTCTGTTTAAATTTTACATTTTACTATCCACTTTTTTAACCACTATCTTTTTTCACTGGTGACTTGATCGAGAGTGTTCCATGATTATCGGAGGGTTTTAACTACTTTTTGTACATACTAGTTTCGCGCGAAACAAACGATTTTGATTCCCTTGTGAAATTGCAAAATGTGCGACATAAAAGGTCATATCATTTGATTGCGTTGACTTACAAGTTCGATTTTTTCACAGCAGAAAAGGGACCGTAGACCCGAGCATCCTACTTCCTACTAATTTTATAAATGCGAAAGTTCGATTCCCGCTACAGGACAAATATTTGTGCATTGAAAAAAAAAGCGCAAGTATTTGTTCTGTGTCTGGGTGTTATGGATCCCCGATCCTCGTAGTTTCTGATACCCTAGATACAGGGGAACCTAGTTAGGGGTCAGAGCCTATGTATGTGATTGTGCGGGCATTATTATTATTACTACTAACAAAGTATGATACCAGAAATACCACATACCACAAATCGATACTGCAATATGTAAAATTTTATATGCACTGCAACTGGCGATAACGATTCGTACGAATGCGAGACCTAGCTCAGACCAATATAGGTCTTAGCCTGCTGGATCTAGAGCTTAGTTTATGCGCTAAAACTTTATTCTATTGAATGGACTGTAGCGTGGGAATGAGTGTGCGCTACATTTCATAAGGATGGGTCATAGAGTCGTAGGTAGTCGATGTTTAATAGACAAGCTTTGCAATAGAGTAGATACATATACTTACAAATAGCGACCCGCCCCGGTTTCGGATGGGTGCGCAAAAATTTTGACAACCAAAAGTTTTGTCAAACCCAAGGGAGCCCAAGAGGGGATTTTGGGATTTACTCGAGCGCGTCAGATTAATATTAAGGGAGGATACCTTACATATTGATAAGCACCTCCAGCAATTATGAGCCCTTAACATTGGTGGGTACGCTCAGGGGAACCTTTTAGATTCGCTGAGAGCTGGTGTCACTTTCAAATCGTCAGTCTAAGAAATGGGAGCATCTTTGGAGTTCACTGAAGACCCCCACTCTGAAAATTTGAAGCGGCAGAGTAATTTTTTTTTATTTACCTCCTTGTGGTTAAGCCCCCCACACCACGCAAACCGGCTGTCTATTATATAACATATTTCATATCAGATAAATAAATAATAAATAAATAAATATCGGGGACAATTGCACACAAATTGACCTAGCCCCAAATTAAGCTCGAAACTTGTGTTATGGGTACTAGACAACGATATACATACTTATATAGAGAAATAAATACTTATATAGATAGAAATATCCAAGACTCAGGAACAAATATTTTTTTTTTTTTTTTTTTTTTTTTTTTTTTTACTATTTACAGGGTAGCGTTTGACCACAAGTCACCTGATGACCTGACCTGATATTCGTGCTCATCACACGTATATTTGTCTCTGATATATATATTATATATATTATATATATTATATATATCAGAGACATGCTGGAGCAGGAAATATATCAATATCTGACGCACTTGAGTCCATGTCATGTCATTGTTTATTTTTATAACCTTAAAAGTCTGTGGAAGCTTCCCCCACCGCTGAAAGTGGACACACTAGTTTCCGCGACGCTCGAGTAAATCCACATTATTAAAAAAGAAACTCAAAATATATCTATTTAGTAGAATACAACATGTGATCATTTTATAAAGTCTAACTTTAAATTAGCAACGTCTCTTCCCACCTCCTTACGCCGGCAAAAACAGGTTAGAAACGCCCGGCAGGTAATTTTTTGTCAATATTATTCTTAATACTAATTGATTGAGTTGGAGCAAGATCATGACTCAGATGTACTTACGCAAAAGTTTTCAATTAGTCTGAAGTTCAAGTTCAATTAATTGGGTTGTACAAGGCATTATTGAAATCGATGCGTCCATTCCACTTAAATATGAATGTGTTTGGAATTAATATCGTTTCCAGGCCTGCACTTCAGAATTAAATGCGATCCTGTAAGTACCTACCCGTTGCTAAGTTTCATACAAACGACACGTACCTACACACACAATAAAAACGAGCATGATAAACATGCGAGTTTGTCAGCGCAAAAAATAGGCAGCGATATTTTGAGTAGAGCAATAATAATAATAATAAACCATTACACACAAATTGATCTAGTCCCTAATTAAGCTCGAAACTTGTGTTAGGGAAACTAGACAACGATATACTTACTTAAATAGAGAAATAAATACTTATGTAGATAGAAATATCCAAGACTCAGGAACAAATATTCGTGCTTATCACACATATATTTGCACTTACCGGGATTCGAACCCGGGACCGCTAGCTTCGTAAGCAGGGTCACTACCAACTCGGCTACCGCGTCGGCAATGAAAATACAAAAAAGTAGAAAAGAAAACAAAGGAAAAAGGAGTGAGGTTTTTCGACTTGCAATGGTGAGTGCAAGCCGTTGAAAATTGTTAAATGCAATTAACAAAAATAGTTAAAATAGTCCAATAGATAGCGCTAAATAGTCTGATTAATTTTATTTATAATGCGCCTTTCTAATAAGATACTAACTAATCGCAATCCTACCACATGTATGATTCTACCAAAAGGTTTATTCTACCAAAACTCAAACTTTACCAAAACTTATTCTACGTAAAGTGACGGTCTTCATTCCATCATAGTAAAGAGTAGTAAGTAGTTCAGCTGCATACAAATCGGCCGCCGCCGATTTGACTTTCACGCACACAATTACAAACGAATGGGGCCGCGGACGGGGCCGCGGCCATGCACTCAGTACGGAACGCGCCGCCTATGCATCACCGCAAGAGTAGGCAATTAACGCGTCGAGCGGCCTTAGCTAACCTACTGTTCTTACTTTACTGTGATTCCATTTTGAAGTTAACCAGAGGGTAAGAGAATTGACCTAGGTACGCTAGACAAAAGGCTTATTAGAGTAAGAGGAAGCTCTTATTATTTTCTGAGTAAAACTTAATTGGACAAAGCTTCAACGTTAAGTGGAATAGGTAGAGAGATAAAATTAAAACAAAAACAACGAAGTATTTATTAGGAAGATAAGTTTCAAAATCGTCAGAGAACTAAAGTCACTGACGTAGCTCACGGAATTAGCAAGCTGAAGTGGCAGTGGGCTGGTCATAAGAGTCATATCAGCCGCAGAACCGATAACCGTTAGGGTAGACGTGTTCTTGAGTGGAGATCGCGACGTACTTATTGTAGGACGTCCTGCGACTGGGTGGAGCGACGACTTTCGCCTAGTGGCTGCCAGTAGTTGGATGAGAAGAGCCGAAAACCGGGCTCAGTAGCGTGCCTTGGGAGAGGCGTAAGTCGTCGCTCCACCTAGTCGCAGGACGTCCTACACTACGTTTGCCGAGTCGCGGTCTCCACTCAAGAACACGTTTACTTCGAAGTTTGTCGGTTAATTTAATAATGTAGCTAGTTACTGTTCCTTGCAAACCTATTGCATCACGCCTTCTTGCCTTTTTTGGCAGAAGTTGCAAGCATAAAACAGAGCTGCCATTTTGGTTTTCGACCAATCAGAACTTAAAACCCTTTTTGGAAACTTGCATTCGCCCAATCACAAGGTAGTTATGATTAATTTTAAGGCGCTTCGGAATTAATTACGGCTATTAAGTCATCCTGCTTGACAACGCCATTATTTTGCTTGAATTCAAGAATTTATTTATTTATGTCACCGTAAATTAAATTATATTAACAGTATGTATATGTGTGTGTTATTTATTTATTTATTTCCATAACACTGTCACACACTGCAGCTATAATAAAATAATAAACCATATCGCAAGACATAGTACCTTCTATATTTTGCGGTAAGAACCTGGAAGGGACACGGCAGGGTAGCATTTGAACGCAAGCTACATGTGGTCGAAGGTGGCGCCACGCTACGCCTGGACTGGGAACTGGCTCTTAAGTTCAGCTGCTGGAACACACTGATGGAGCTAGATTTATAATTTGAGAGTACGACTAGTCAATTTAGCCATTAGCCAAGATGGTGGCATTTCTTTTCGACGTCAACACCTCCCCCACAGATTCCTAAATTCAGATACGTCAATGAATCTATTTTTAGTGAAAGTTGAAAGGACTGGGACTGCACCCAACAGAGACCTCATTCCGGATTTGCTTAATGTACTCACACTCTCCAAGAAACTAGTTCATTAAAGTTCCCCTAAAACTAAAATTAACTAAGCATAACATGCGGGTTGACTATAGTTCATTTAAACTAAATTAATGCCAAGTTCGTGATCTATATTTCCCTACAAATGGTTGAAGTCCGAAAGCTTTTAACTTAAATGTTTAATTCATGGCATTAACCTACAATATTGAAGAAAAAAGTAAAACGAAATACTCGACGTCTCATTTCCTATCTGTCCCCTGTGTTGAGGACCTAATATCTTTGAAAAACCGGTATTTTATAAATTGAATATGAGTATGATGGAAAGTAGCTTAGTTTGACATGCCGTGTTTACTTTGAGAAGGCTTAAATAAGGTTCTAGAAAAACTCAGTACTATTTAACTCAACTCAGTTGAGTACAACAACATCAACAAAAAATCTTAGAACAGAAGCTTAACTTGTAAATTAGTGGTGGTATACAGTTTTTTTTAAATATTGCGTATAGGCCTGCAAGCCTTGGAGGAGGCCTTCAACGGAGAGGGTTCCTGATAGATAATACAATAAGTAATAATAGTTAGAATTAGTTGATATGAATAATTTATACAATAGAAACAAGAAATGAATAAGACTATAATAAATAAATAAATAATAGGACGTTTGACCACCATCCTTTCCGCTGCCTTAACCTAAAGTTATATTGGTGATCGATTAAAACCTATCCACCGTTATTTCAACAGCAAATGAATACCGTAAATTTTCCGTTTTCAGTCCCAGCCCCCTGTCTGTGCCCAGCGTCGTAAAATTTCAATTCTACCTAATGATTCAATAACGCCGCTTCTGTCTCCTTAATTTTAAATAAAACAGCCGAATTTGCATAAAGTTACATCCAGTTAGGTCGGTTATAGACGGACGACTATTTTACAATACACAAACGATATCAGTATGGATGGATGGTACATTGGGATTTAATACACTCATACACTCACACTAGTGCATGTGATGTTTGATATTGAACCCAAAATCTTTATACTTACGCATATCATCATCATCATCGTCATCAGCCGGAAGAAGTCCACAGCTGAACATAGGACTCCTCCCTTGAACGGCTATTAGCCATTTGCATCCATCGGCTCCCTGCGACTCTTACAATGTCGTCGATCAATTTGCAAGTTGAAGTGGCAATGGGCAGGCCACATCGCTCGACGAACCGATAACCGATGGAGAAGAAAGGTTCTCGAGTGGCGTCCACGAACCGGAACACGTTCTGTAGGTAGGCCCCCTACTAGGTGATATTTTCATATTGGTGGCATGATAAAAACACGCAAGCGTCACTCAGCTAAAAAAGAAGCATTCTAAATCGAAGTTAGGATACTGCTCACACAAAATACTGTAGCAATAGCTACATTAATAAATTTGACTTCGATTAAATTATCGCGTGCATAGTGATGTGCCTAATAGAATATTTTAATTATTCGATGCGTGATCTTTTAAATAGAGATGCGTGTTTGATGATTAAAAGCAATAAAATTAAGAGTGTATTTAAGTTACGTTTAGTTTGATTTACATTTAATAGGTAGAAGTTAATTTAATGTATTATGTTCTTTGATTTGTGACAGACAGACCGTGGAGTCGGAAGATTCCAAATTATACAGAACTAGTTGCGCCCCGCGGTTTCACCCGCGTCTTCCCGTTATCCCGCAGGAACCTTTTTTCCGGATTAAAAAGTAGCCTATGTGTTAATATCGGGTATAAGCTATCTCTATTCTAATTTTCATCAAAATCGGTCTAGTAGTTACGGTGAAACGTGGTAACAAACATTCACAACACACCCAAACTTTCGCATTTATAATATTACTAGCTGTTCCTACAGGCTACAGCTTTATGCAAGCAAAGTCTCAGCCCGATCGGTTTAAAATTGACAAAGTTTCATACAAACTTTCATCCCCTATTTATCCCCTTGGGGGTAGAATTAATCGAAATCCTTTCTTAGCGGATGCCTACGTCATAACATCTACCTGCATGCCAAATTTCAGCCCGATCCGTCCAGTGGTTTGGGCTGTGCGTCGATAGATCACTATGTCAGTCAGTCACCTTTGAGTTATATATATTTTGAAGATAGGACACTAAGATACGAAGTAGCATCTATTCTAAATTGTTGGCAAGCGTGTCTTATGGGCCTTTAAAGCCAAAAATAGAAATTGTCGCAGCTCTGTAACCGGCCTAATGCCGTAGGAGGCCTTAACCCGACTTTACGATCTGTTGTCTCAATAAAATGAGACGAAAACGTGGCCTTTGTGAATAAAATCATTATTTAAAAAGCTATAGCGTACCTCCGACAAAGCCGTGAGCGTACAGACTTCCTATGGAGAAAGGGTCTATTAAATGAAGTAGACGATATCTTTTGTAAGTAGTGATGGGAAAGGTAGGAGTTGACTCAATCCAACTAATCCAACTACATTATAAATGCGAAAGTTAGTGCGTGTGTGTATGTGAATGTTTGTTACCACGTATCACCGTAGCCAATAAACCGATTTTGATGAAATTCGGAATGCAGATAGCTTGGGGTTTTAGTGAACTTGCTCCAATTCAATCAATTGGTAATAAGAATAAAATTGACAATGTGATCGCGCCAAAAAAATTACCTGCCGGGCGTTTCTTGCCTGTTCTTTTGCCGGCGTAAGGAGGTTGGAACAGGCGTAGCTAGTTTTAAGTTTGACGTTTTAAAGTGATCACATGGTATCCCACATAACTATCACATCTTTTGATGTAAAACCCCGATACTTGAATTAATGTCGCTATTTATATTACTGAAATGTAATAGGAGCTGTATTGTTTTCGATTTGGCTTCGTATCACGGATTAACACCTAATATTTATTGATAGTGTTTCAATGCTAAGAAGTCCTTTGCTTTGGTATCGACAATGCCGACATCCCTACTGCTTTAAAGATGCGCTTGTGAGTTTGTCTAATATTTATTGATAGTGTTTCAATGCTAAGAAGTCCTTTGCTTTGGTATCGACAATGCCGACATCCCTACTGCTTTAAAGATGCGCTTGTGAGTTTGTCCCTGATTTACGCAGCAGCGGATCGACAAAAAAACTTTTTATCATAAAATGAAATCAACAAGTAATGAAACTGAAAAGCGAAAAATAAAATAAGCACGTACCTAATCAAATGGAAGTAAGGAACTATAAGTCGGTACCATACTGTATTGATTTATTTACATACTAGCTGTTCCCCGCGGTTTCACCCGCGTGGGCTACAGTGTATCGCGATAAAAAGTAGACAATGTCGTTTCTTTAAAATTATTGTCTATTGTCTATTCTTATGCTCTTGACAATTTCTGTACCAAATTTCATTTAAATCGGTTTAGTAGTTTAGTCATGAAAGCGTAACAGACGGACAGATAGACAGAGTTACTTTCGCATTGTTTGGCACCATAGTTAATATGGTAGTAGTCCAAGTGCAAGCAAGAAATGCCACAGTATATTGCTAGTAAAACATACCAAGAAGAAATACAAAAGTATAATGCAAATTTTACCACGTCGCAGACAGATAAAAGCTATTCTATTAGGTTTGGCCGACACTGTCCGATTTCAAATGGGATATTTATTAGCTAGCCAAGGCCCGCGGTTTCACCCGATCTCAAATATCCATAGATAGATAGATAACGCTTCAGTGTTTCACCACAACAACAGAAAAATAGAACAACATAAAAAGAAAGATCTTAGGGCTAAGTGTTACAATGGGCGGTCTTATAGCTTAGAGCGATTTCTACCAGACAACCTTTGAACTTTGTATCCATAGTGCATTTTCTCGGATTAAAAGTGGCATAAGTCACTGTCCGGAGAAATTCATACTGAATATTATAAATGCAAAAGTAACTGTTAGTTACCTTTTCACGACTAAACTGATGAACTGATCTTGATGAAATTTCGTGCGAAGATAGTTCGAACCCTAGAAAACGAAGATAGTAGGATGCTTTTTATTTCAATAAATTTTAGTCAAGCGGGTGAAACTGCAGGGAGGTTCCAGTGCATACTATCCATATTAATATTATAAATGCAAAAGTTACCTTTTGACGACTAAACTGCTGAACCGATAATGATGAAATTTGGTCTGAAGGTAGTTCTGACCCTAGCAAAGGACTTAGGATACTTTTTATCGCGATAACCTATTGTCTTTGCGGGTAAAACCGCGGCGAATAGCTAGTTATCAATAAGCAAAAAAATCCATTGGCTGAAAAGGGTGACATTCACGCCGATTCAACAAAATATTCTTCTGTATAGAATCATCATCATCATCAGCCTGTATCAGTCCACTGCTGGACATAGACCTCTCCCAAGGTACGCCACTGAGCCCGGTCTTCGGCTCTTCTCATCAAACTACTGGCAGCCACTCGGCGGAAGTCGTCGCTCCACCTTGTCGCTTGTCGCTGTATACAATACTAGTTGCACCCCGCGTCTTCCCGTTATCCCACAGGAACCTATTTCCGGGATAAAAGTAGCCTATGTGCTAATACCGGGTATAAGCTATCTTCATTCCAAATTTAATTCAGATCCGTTCAGTAGTTTTTGCGTGAAAGAGTAACAAACATCCATCCATCCATACATACTCACAAACTTTCACGTTTATAATGTTAGTAGGATTTAAACTATATTTTTCACATCACTATTCCCACGCTCAGTAGGTGCCTTCATTACTATTTGTCCAACAGATAATATTGTTCCCTTTGACATTCATTGTGAGTTTTATTATACTTTGCAATGTACCATGCAAACAGAATATATTAGTACCAACAAACGCTGTTGTATAATCAGTAACTCAACTCGACAACAAAAATAATTTTACCATCTTAGAATAGCAGAAAATCGCGCATATGACTTTCTTTTTGTATTGGCGTCACGCGATTAGTGTATTTGCCAGTGTCAAGTATTAAATATTTCAAACTCCGAGAGTAGAATCACAGTAAAGTAAGAACAGTAGGTTAGCTAAGGCCGCTCGACGAGTTAATTGCCTACTCTTGCGGTGATGCATAGGCGGCGCGTTCCGTATGAGTGCATGGCCGCGGCCCCGTCCGCGGCCCCGTTCGTTTGTGATTGTGTGCGTGAAAAGTGCGTGCGTACAAGGAGCCGCTACTCTCGCACACATTCAAACCGGTGGCGGCCGATTTGTATGAAGCTGAACTACTTCTCTTTACTATGATATGACCTTATTTTTTGTAATGGCGTCACACGATTAGTGTGTTTGCCAGTGTCAAGTATTAAATATTTCAAACTCAGAGAGTAGAATCAAGTATTAATGATGATGATGATTATGAGATGATGAGACCCAACTACAAGCCGGGTCAAAGAGGATAGTGTTCAAGTAGTGGCACTTTACTAGACTTTTTTAGAACAACTAGAAAAGTCACTTTCACAACTTTATTTCAATTTATCACACATTACACATTAACGAACATATAATGGTTAATAATCCACCAATATCACTCGAAGAAAGACAAGTTTAGAAATAATAAAAATAAAATTTACATGTTCACAGTACAATTGCCGCCAAAAAAAGTCCCGACCTTCTATCAGCCGTTCCGCACGTACGTGTATACATGAACCAATCAGCGCGCGCGCGGTTACCGGTCGCACACACAGAGACACCCAGCCTACCGTGCGGGCGACTGTGAACATTGAAGTGCTACTGCAATTTTGTCCTCTTACTGTACTTAATAGAACTCTTTTTTTGGCGATTGGTAGAAGAACCCTTACTGTATTCATTACTATACGACGCTACACAAGTCAGATAGCTTGAATTTGTTTTGTTAATAAAACGACTGAATTCTAGATATAAATTGGTATTTCTACGACTGACGAAAGCAATGTGTATTAGATTATTTGTACTGCGTAAATAAGCGTGGGAGATTATGAAACTCCAGGTTTATGTCTGAGTACCTAATTGCTATTCTGACATTTACATAGGTACTAGCTGTTCTCCGCGGTTTTACCCGCGTGGGCTACAGTTTAAAAAGTATCCTGTGTCAGGGTCCAAACTATCTCCATACCAAATTTAATTTAAATCGGTTTAGTAGTTTAGGCGTGAAAGCGAGACAGACAGAGTAACTTTTGCATTTATAGTAAGTATTAAGTAACTCACACTGCACGACACCGAGCAAAAAATCCTGACTTTCCTACTGAGTCTTTTTACCTTCCAAAATGTGACCTTTTTTCCTTCCTTATTTTACCTTAGTTTCCCTTCCGAGTCAAAAGGGAAGGAATTTCCTTCCGTATTTCGGAAGGTATTTTTTCTCCGTGTGGAGTCAGTGGCGTATCTTGGGACAGGGTATTAATGACGATGATATTTCACATGTACAATTAAATTGTCAGAGAAAAATTATGAATTCAAATGGTAATGATTTAAAAGTAGTAATAATTTCCTTGCCTCGTCGCCACTCCTGAGAAGCTCTAGGCATTTTCTGAAATTAACCAAGTAATTGGTCCAATTGAATTATAGGCTAAGAGCCGACACCTATTTTACAGAGCTAAGATAATTAAATGAAACTAGGCCGCATTCTTACTTCGGCGTAATTGTTTTTGTATTGCCTGAAGTAAAGTTATTTGATTTGATTAAGATAGCCATAAAATTGACGTTAAAAGGACCGGTAATTACTTTTCTTTTCTTTTATTACTGTAAGAAATTGTAGGTAGTCGTTATTAAAAGATACTTAGTATTGAAACTGAGCTCTTCCGCGCTATGGAGGGCAGGTTGAGACGTCGGTCCCGGTTGGCGTCTTAGGATAGCAGTCCTTAAACCACGGGCAGTCAGAAAACTTTGACACTGACGTTGGCCACTATAGCCTTTCCGTTAACCCTCACTGGGCCCGAGTGGTGGATTATGGCCTATTGCTCTCTTTCTCTGAGAGAAGGCCAGTGTCCTAGCATTGGAAACGTAATCTTCAATGATGCTCGCAACATCCCATACAAAATGGTAACCAAGAGGCATTATGTCAACCTCAAAAGAAACGTCACAAGGCGTTAGCGATTGTAGAAAAGGAAACGTTTGCATTTTGCCTAGGCCCGCTGATTACAGTTACAAAATATTGTGTTAAGTGGCTCCTAGCCTAAAATCAGAAACTACGAAAGTCAAAGTGCTTTTACACGCAAAATCTTCTCAATCTAATTAGTAACTAAGTAGAGTACTTCACTCGGAAATTGTCGGAGTAGGCGAATAGCTACTAGCTCTCAGACTATTTATTATTCCTTGAGTAATTCCACTTTAGTATGTAAGACCTTTTAATGTACGCAAATTCAATGTGCGTAGGCGTATTAGGAAATATACGTATTTCTATGTACAAAATGAGATGGGAAGGATCATTTATTTACCCAACTTCAAAAGTACAAGGTTGTACATAACATTAACGCCTACACTACCACTCGTACAGTCAACAACAAAAGTCGCTGAAAAATAACAGATTTTCAATTAAAAAAAAATTCGGATTCAAATTCAAAGATCTAAGATCAAAAAAATAAAATCTGAGGAAAAGAGCATTCAAAGATTCAGATTTTTCGGTTTGGTCATAATCATAAACACCAATCTTTGACCGCATCATTACTTAACATCAGGTGTGTTGTGTGTGGTCAAACGTTACCTTGTAAGTTGTAAAACAAACCCTAACATTAGTGACCTAAAACATATTTGGAAAATTGAGAATGACGGGCTACTTTTGTCGCTGACTGTACCACTATTGTATTAGGACTGTTTCTCAAGGATTTAGTCAACGAATAATTATGTTTAGGGTTCCATACCACAAACAGAAAAACCGATATTTTATTAATAGGATCCTTGTTGTATCTGTCTGTCTATGAAGACACTTTTTTAAACCTATACGCAAAATGAGGAGTGTTATAAGTTTGACGTCGATGTCTGTCTGCCTGTCTGTTAGTGTGTATGTGTGTGTGTTTGTCTGTGGCATCGTAGCTCTTAAGCGGATGGACCGTTTTCAATGCGGTTTCTTTCAATTGAAAACCAGTTTTCTTGCGGGGTGGTTCTTAGCTATGTTTGATGAAAATCGGTCCAAGATGTCGGGGGTTTTTTAAATTTTAACGCAAGAACGGTGTATAGTTAAAATTTATATCAAACTAGCTGTTCCCCGCAGTTTCACCCGCGTGGGCTACAGCTTTATACATGTATAGTCTCAGCCCGATCGGTTTAAAACTGACAAAGTTTCATACAAACTTTCATCCTCTATTTTATCCTCTTGGGGGTAGAATTAATCAAAATCCTTTCTTAGCGGATGCCTACGTCATAACATCTACCTGCATGCCAAATTTCAGTCCGATCCGGCCAGTGGTGGAGGTAGTTATTAAAATGTAATTAGTCCCAAACTAGGACACACAAAGTCATACATAAAAAAGGATTATTTAGTCCGTTAGTGTAAAAATCAATTTGTCTAATTAACCTTTGGAATGCTTAAGTTAATTACACTTCTATACGTTTCATTGTTTCTCAGCAGCGTACGTTACTTAATTACAGGGTGGGCTAAAAACAGCCCTTTTAATTTGTTTTTAATTTTATACGTGCCCTGTGAAATGAGTTTTCTTTTCGGGCAGTATTTTAATGCGCGAGCCGGGCAGACCCGGGCATAAGCCAGGCCGTGGGTGGGCCGGGGTCTTTGTTTTTATTTATTTACTCCCTAACTACACTTTATCGTGACAAAAAGTATCCTATGACCTTCCCTAGGGTTCAAATTTCTAAAATAAAAGTAGCCTAATTTACTCCTTATAACATTAGCTACCTGCGACTGAAAGTCCCGTCTAAATTGGTCCAGCCGTTTCAGAGATTAGTCGGAATAAGCAGACAGACAAAGATGATGAATTTTTTTTTTTTATGTTAGTACCATACATATTTTCAAGCCTTTTTAAGGAAATAACAAACGAAATTAAAAAATGCCAAACTAATCGAAAAATAAACCCGCCGTGCGCCGCATCGCAGCGCAGTGGGTGAGGGGGGCGGGAGAGGGAATCTATGAAATAGGTAAAGTGCGGTCGCGGACCAGAAAGACAACGCGGTGAGAGGGCACCGCAGTGCGGGAATAATTTTGGAGTATACAAACTCCTGAACCGATTTAAATGAAATTTGGTAAATAGATAGTTTGAGCCCTGGGGAAGGACATAGGATACTTTTTATCGCGATAAACTGTAGCCCACGCGGGTGAAACCGCGGGGAACAGCTAGTTAGCCATATTATACACTAGCTTTATGCATGCAGTCTCAGCCCGATCGGTTTAAAATTGACAAAGTTTCATACAAACTTTCATCCCCTATTTATCCCCTTGGGGGTAGAATTAATCAAAATCCTTTCTTAGCGGATGTCTACGTCATAACATCTACCTGCATGCCAAATTTCAGCCCGATCCGTCCAGTGGTTTGGGCTGTGCGTTGATAGATCACTATGTCAGTCAGTCACCTTTGAGTTATATATATTTAGATAGATAACAAACGTTCCAACTTCCATAATAGTAAAGAAACGAAATACTTAGTAACTCAACAATAAATCCTTGTTAGATTCAGCCATATTCCAATAATCGACCGAGATAGCCAACCTCCATTGTTATGCTAATGACGTGATCGTGTAGAGATACTTGTAATCATTAGTTATCCCACTGGGCCTGATCTGACGGTCTACTTGAAAAGAAATTGGATTAATTAATCATTTCTTTTCGAATGTAAAGGAAAGAAACTAAAAGTTACATTTACTCAAACCTACTACCATCGGAGCCGTATTCGTTTTTAACCCCCAACGCAAAAAGAGGGGTGTTTTAAGTTTGACGTGTCTGTCTGTTTGTCTGTCTGTCTGTGGCACCGTAGCTCGCGAACGGATGGAGCGATTTCAATTTAGTTTTTTTGTATGAAAGGTTGAAAGGTGTGTTACGGGCAAGATATTGGGGGTTTTTAATTTTAAAATAGTTATTTATGGAGTAGTGTTCGCCTACAAGTCACCTGATGGTAAGTGACGATGTGGTCAAAGATGGCACCACGCTACAACTGGACTGGGAACTGGCTCTCAAGTGAGGCTGCCGGAATACACCGATAAGTGCTTGGCGACAGATTTTTAACTTGAGGTGGTAGCAACGCGAACACTAGAATATCATTATCCCCTACCACCAAGCGAACTAAATTACATGTCCAACTCAACGCTATAACAGAAAAATATTCTGACTTTCCTTCTGAGTACCTTCCAAGACCGTTTCCTTCCTTATTTTGTATTAGTTTTCCTTCTGAATCACAAGTCCTTCACTTTTGACTCAGAAGGAAAACGGTATTTCGGAAGGTCTTTTTTCTCCGTGTATGACTAATTCACAACGCCATAACATCGTCATGAAACCATAGCCTTATCAGGCATTCTCTAGTGCTCGCCAGGCTACCACTTCCATGTTAATCTGTCGCCAAGCACCTATCGGTGTGATCCGTCAGGCCCACTTGAAAGACAGTTCCCAATCCACGTATAGCGTGGTGCCATCTTCGACCACATCGTCAGTTAATATCAAGTAATTTGTGGTCAAACGCTACTCAGCAAGTAGTAAAAGAAAATTAAAGAATATTATTGTTTCGTAGGCTAGGATTGTCTTTTAATTAAAAGTTTAGAACAGAATGCGATAATTTGCGAGTTAGTGTCATTAGTGACGATGAAGTCGAAGGTTGGAGAGCACGCTTCACCTGAATATGGAATGTATGTGATGTGTTTAAGCATTATATATTAACTATGGAAGCCAGGAAGACAAGTTTGTTTCCTTAACAGCTAACCCAAATATAAACTAATAGTTAGCCATGAATTATGTTATCAAAATACACAGATATATCCATCTCTAAACAGTATCTCAACTTCACGATATTCAAAATTCCTCATTCTTCCGAATAAAGTGCTAAGAGATTAAGAGAGAGAGGGAGAGAGAGAGAGAACGAGAGAGAGAGAGAGAGAGAAAGAGAGAGAAAGAGAGAGAGAGAAATAAAGATAGAGAGAGAGAAAGAGATAGAGAAATAAAGATAGAGAGAGAGATAGAGAGAAATTAACCCCAAATCCGTTGAGCCGAGCTAAACAAGTCACGTTTTAAATATTCAAATTGAGTTTTTAGTTGATCATCCAACTTTTAATGGCCTATGTATCAATCCTGAGTATATGCTATCTTTATAGATAGCTTTGATTTATGTCAAATTTCATTCAAATCCGTTTAGTAGTTTGAATGTGAAGATGTCACAAACATACACACACAAACACAAACTTTCGCATATATAATATTAGAGTGACATATTTTGCAAAATTTTCCGTGCATCAAGAATGCCTTTTTTGTTACTTACAGGGTAGCGTTTGACCACAAGTCACCTGATGTTAAGTGACGATGTGGTCGAAGGTGACATCACGCTACACCTGGATTGGAGACTGGCTCTCAAGTGAGGCTGCCGGAACACACCGATATGTGCTTGACTTAGCCTGTACTATTGAGATGAGTTACTGATTCAATTTGTACTGTGACCCGCATCCATACCCGAACTAAACAGATTACGGGACCACGTTGAGCATAAAATTAGGGTTCTTCCGGTCTCGATAGATTAACCAAACTGCGGGGGTCGATAAAACTATCAATAATAAATTTATTAGGATTAATGGTCGCCAACTTCCAGTTTATTGCCCTTCATTGGATTACTAGCGACCCGGGCAGCGATTTTGACAACCCTAAGTTTTATTATAACAATACTAGCTGACCCGGCGATCTTCGTATCGCCAATAAAAGTCACCTTTTAAACATTCCCTGAACTTCCACAATTATTTCAAGATCGAAATTATCCAAATCGGTCCAGTCGTTCTCGAGTTTTAGCGAGACTAACGAACAGCAATTGATTTTTATATATAAGATAAAGGCTAGATTTTTATGTCTAGGACTTTTTTGTAGACATAATCACAGAATACATTTCTTTAATCATCATCATCAGCCTATTACGTTCCCACTGCTGGGACTCTGGCCTTCTCTCAGAGAGAAGTATGGGCCGTAATCTACCACGCGGGCCCAGTGCGGGGTGGTAGATGTCAATTTCAATCATTTATTGCATTCATATTATGTTAGTATACATGAGATCATAGTGGTTAAGATTAGCGAACATTTATCGACCCGAATAGGGTATAGCAGTCTAGGAGCGGACCGATCCATTCTAGTCATTTCGAGAAGTCTTCATTGAGGAAGTCATAAGCTGTAGTAGTATTTGTCAATTAAAAACGTTTTCAAGTTATTTAGAAATAAATTATCTTGTTCTTCAGATTTCAATTTGTCGGGTAGTTTATTGTATATTTTGTCGCATGCCCTTGAATGTTGTGGTTCTTGGACATGTCTGTTTCCTCACGATGTTTTCCTTTACCGTTTTGAGAGATGGCATATAACATAGCCTATGGCTTTTAGGAATAATATAGCTATTCTATAAGTTTTAGAATTTTTGAAATCGGATCTTTAGTTTAGAGGATTATCGCCTACAAACAAATAAACGATGACTTTTTTGGCGGCAATTGAGTTGTCAACGTGAAAATTTTGTTTTTATTTCCAAAACTTGTGTTTCTTCAAGTGATAATGTGTAATATTGGTGGATTATTAACCATTATGTGTTCGTTAATGTGTACGAGTGTGGGAAATAGAAATAAAGTTGTGAAAGTGACTTTTCAAGTTGCACCAAAAAAGTCCGTGTAAAGTTTAAGTAAAGCACCACTACTTTACTTAAACACTATCCTCATCCCATCATCTCATCATCATCATCATCATCACCATCATCATTTAAACTTGATTCAACTCTCTGAGTTTGAAATCTTTTATACTTGACACTGGCAAATACACTAATCGTGTGACGCCATAACAAAACAAAAAAAAAACAAATAAACAACCAAAAGTCAAGTATAAGTCTAAATATATTTGTTAAGTGCAATAAAACATGACTGTGATCACTTTAAAACTAGCTACGCCTGTCCCAGCCTCCTTACGCCGGCAAAAGAAGAGGCAAAAAACGACAGGCATGCCTATTTGCAGTAAAAAAGGCATGTGATTTTTGGGCACAATCACATTTTACCTCTGAGCATTTTATAAGGTGTTTCTTACTACATACTTAATTGATTGAATTGAAGCAGCAAAACTAATTACATACATACATGGCCTTAGACGTCTATGACAGACGATTCAAACCGTGTCAGTGGGGTTTGAAGAACACTTTTGTTGGTGGCTATATAGACCAATACGAGAACGGCAGGCTCGTCCACATTTAGTGCAGATGTGATTAACATTTGTTGGATTGGAATCGCTGACGAGCCGCCTCGCTCTCTCTTCAGCAAGCTTGTCAAACCAGACTCTATCATGGAGCTTCTGACCTTTCCTAATCTGACTCCTCCACTGAATCCCATCATCAGCAAGCTTCTCCCATATGCTATGGTCAATGTTGAAGGAGACCAAATCTCGCCTAACACAGTCCTTAAACCTGAGTAAAGGCCGACCAACATTCCTCTTCGCGTCTGCTACTTCACCAAGCATGACCTGCCTCGGAAGTCGAGAAGCATCCATGCGATGCACATGCCCCAGCCACCGCAAACGCCGCTGTTTAAGCAGTGCAGTAAAACTGGGCAGCTGTGCTCTTTTAAGAACTGCTTCGTTCGTGATTCTGTCTTTCCATGTGAGGCCTAAAATGCTACGCACACTACGCATATGGAAAGAATTGAGTCGACGTTCTTGTTTTGCATACGAAGTCCAGGTCTCAGCTCCATACAAGAGTATGCTAAGAATACACGCTTGGTAGACCAACATCTTAGTTCGGACGGTAAGGTGGTTGTTGTCCCATACTCTTGATCGAAGCTTCCCAAACATGGTCGCCGCCTTTCCGATGCGCATGTCAATCTCCACATTAAGTGAAAGATTGCACGCCACGGTCGACCCTAAGTAGCAAAACTTGTCGACTATGTCCAGCGGTGTGCCATCCAGCAAAACTAATTATACCTTTTTGAAATATTAGTATATAGAATAGATGATGCCGCGTTTAATATCGCTTTTTAATTAGGGGTCGGATGGTAATTTTAAAGTTAGTTTAAAGTTAGGTTTAGTTAGCTAGGTACGGTGTTTGGTTAAGTTAATGTTATACGAAGTTACTTATATATATTGTTCAAGAGTTAAGTTTGCTTGAGATCTTCCTAAGGCAATCTATGTTACGTTATAGGAGACTTTTGGTAAGTACAGTCAGCGACAAAAGTAGCTGATCGTTCTCGATTTTCCAAATGTGTTTCAAATCAGTAATTATTATAGTTTTTTTTTTACATTTTACATGGTATCATTTTGACCACAACATAACACACCTGATTTTAGGTGTTGATGAGGTCAAAAATTAGTGTATAAGATGATGAGGATAATAGAAAAAAGTGTGATTGTTCAGCGACTTTTGTCGTTGACTGTACATCATTATCATTAGCTTTTACATTCCTACTGCTGGGACTCTTTCCTTCTCTCAGAGAGAGACTGTGGGCCGTTACCTACCACGCTAGCCTGCGGGATTAAAGATGTAGCCGGTTAGCGGGGCGCAGCAAAAGCTAAGAAATCAGTTATAAAAAAATGTAGGAAACGGCAAAATTTCGATTTTCAATTCAAAGGCTCGAGAAAAAAAGTTCAATAAACTTCCTCCTTTCATCTCCAAGTTATAATTAACTTAATAAAGGTCCAAGTTTAACTTAAAGCCTTTGTTTAACAAACTTAATTGACGCGTTAATATTAAAGAGAGCATTTCGGTTCTAATAACAAACGAATTATGTTTATGTTGGCGCATAATCCTTAAGTGCCATTGTGTGCCTTAAGTATACTGCCAGAAAGTAGTTGTGTTTTTCAAGAAATCAAGATATTCAGGGCTTCTAGGGTTTTTTTAGATAACATAGACTTGTACGGAAGTTCTAAATTACTCAGATTCCTATAATTTTTAGTATTACAAATAGAAATCCTACTAATATTATAAACGCGAAAGTTTGTGTGTGTGTGAATGTTTGTTACCACGTGTCACCGTAACTACTAAACCGATTTTGTTGAAATTTAGAATGGAGATAGCATGTACCCTGGATTAACGCATAGGCTACTTTTTATCCCGGAAAAAGTTCCTGCGGGATAAAGGGGAGACGCGGGTGAACCTCGGGCGCAAATAGTCGTAAAATAAATAAATGTGTACAATTTTGTTCCCTCCTTTATTTAAAAGTAACTCACTATTTTTTGCAAGTTTTTGAGATATATACTATTTTTCTTCAAATATAAGGGACAAGCCTGTTACGCTTGGGTCAGGCAAGGAGTATTATATATTTATAAAATATATATATATACATTATAATTATTTAGAGACATGAATTAAACCAGACAGTGCTCGGTTACACACAATGCTAAGTGCAATGTGTGTAACTTTGAATATAGTTTACAAATATTGAAGTCCTGTTCCACCATCTTTTGTTAAATGCTATGTGATGAATAAATTAGATGGTACTTGGAATTAGTTATAAAATTGATAAAAATACATAATATAAATTGGCCTTCATTATGAAATAATTAATATTGATAATGATGTGATTGCAAACGTCACAGAAAAAAGAGCATAGAACTAATTGGCGGTTTTAGAAAAAAAACTGAATAAAAACCCTTAACAATTACATATAAATAAGAACATTCTCGATAAAGTCACCTTTTAAACAAAAAAAAACTATATAGATAAAACAAAACTTGGCAATCATTAAGATTTTCAATCATTCATAAGTGAAGCAGACAAGTTTTTTTATTTTATACATTGTTTTACATGTCTCTGAGTTTCGAAAATTCATCTAAATCTCATGGCCTGTGATAACATCCCCTAATATATCTGTATAGAGGAAATAATGAAGCCTTCTCATAGCAAAGCACGTTCTCTCAAACTTTCCTGTTATATTAAAACAATGGAGTAAAGTTTTAGTATGAATGAAGATAATATGTAGATAGCTTACATTTATCCAGCAATGGTGAAACTCTTCCTAAACAAAACTTGGAAGGATTAATTGAGAACTTTGTAAGGTTAAGTTAAGGTTTGTACATGATTTAGCTTGAAAAGCACTTATAGGCCTTAAAGTAATGGACAAGTTTTCGCTTCAGGATGTCTGCCTCAAGTTTGTTTGTTAAGTACAAAATTTTGAGTTCACTCGTGATTGCTCACTTACTCATGTTTGAAATTCCCACGCATTTAGAGGGGAGAAACGCTTGTAGCTGAGCTTGCCTGGTCGTTCTTAACTGATCATCTTTTTTTTTACGTGGGGAAATCCTGATGGATACCATTCAGCCGATGGGGTCGGCCGAATGGTTATGTGGGACTTGCACCCTAACTAAAACCATCACGATGAGCAGTCTTGGCCGCTGCAGATGTTGAGAGGGACGGGTCCGGGTAGCGATTGCAGTCTACTTTCCCGCCCCCCAGCGGCAGGCCCTAGAGTGCTGGGCCGCAGACCTAGGAGGGGCTTCCTGGCTCATAGGAGGAATCCCCCTCTTTACTGATCAACGAGGTTAAGCAACGTTCTCTGCGGTCACTACTTGGATGGGTGACCACTAGTTGTTAACAACTGAGCGCTTCCGTATTTTGTGTTTTTCACTTTTTACAGGTAATTTTTTGACTTCGAGTCATAAGTGACGATGCGGTCTAAGTGACGATGCGGTCGAAGGTATCACGCTGGAGTGGGAACTGGCTCTCAAGTGCGGCCGTAACACCGATAGGTGCTTGGCAACAGATTCTTAACTTGAGGATGGAAGCTAACCAGGCGAGCACTAAAAATGACCTACCTATAGTAGCTATAGTTTTTTCCTTCACCGAAAGCTTAAGCTCATTGTAAGCTTCCAACCAGCGACCTACAGATCGCAAGCCAACATCAATATCACTGAGCCATTATCGCTTCAGACTTCAGCCAGCTGAGTGACGATGTGGTCGAAGGTAGCGCCACGCTACACCTGGACTGGGAACTGGCTCTCAAGTGGGGCTGCCGGAACACACCGATAGGTGTTTGGCGACAGATCCTTAACTTGGATGGTCGGAAAACTCCGACACTACTCGATAAGTTATTGAAACTACTTACAGTTTGTAACGCCCATCGCTAAAGCGCTATACAATTTAAATCGAAAATTTATTCACGTCTCTCAGACGTGTACAATGTATAAGCGTTCAAAAGCTGAGACGTGTCTGATTTCCATTACAGAATGCCATTCTCAAGCTGACGCCTACGATGCTCCTGTTGACACCAAGAATATTGTTTTGTGCACAAATATTTATACGGGCTGGATTTTTCAGTTAGAGTTGCATGACCAAGTCATGGTACAAAATATTCCAACAAAAGATGGCGATTTGACCTAAAAATACCGATTTTTGAATAGATTCGAATCAAAGTGTAAAGAATCGATTAAATAAATGTTTAAACCATGGTGTAAGAATTAATTTTTTCTAAAGAATTATTATAAAATCCACTTAGGTAAGTATATAGAAAATACAGTTAATATATTTTGGCTCATAAAGATTTTTTAACACCTCAATTTCTCGTTTAATCGATTTAATAGCGCCATCCCTAATTCCAACCAATCAACACGACGTACAGAATTCAAAAGGCGCTTGCGAATTCGCAAAACGTTGTTTTGAAAAGCACTCCGCGGGTAAGAAGTTTCAAAGACATCAATATCTCCTTTTATCTATAGAAATTCTACCTCGTCATTCCTTTAGAACACCTACCTACCTCTATATTGACAGCAAATCCAATTTGTTAATTCGATTCAACTTCCGGTATTGGGTCTTTACTTCCCTATATTCTGTCACTATTCCAGCATTCAGTAATAATGCCTGCATTTCACCAGTATCAATAGATCGTCTTTATACGAATAAACCCCGGCTATAGATAAAGCTATGAACCAATTTATGCAAGTTTCAAAGGCGTGTCTCCTTTATACATTTATGAAACAGTAGCGCAAGTTGGTTTGTTATTGTGAAGTCAAACATATGGAACACGACTTAAATACCACTTTTGGGTGATGCACTGCTCGGTTTAAGTGAGTCACGATGATAACAATAGGTCAGCAACTCTTTCAAATATCATTGTTTACGTTTTTTCAACAAAATCCCAAGTAAAATTCAAGATTTGCCGATCACAAAATTTCAAGTTCATCTAAAACAAAATCTTATTAGTAATGTATATTATAAAATATAGAACTATGTATTTAGATGACGAACAAGCTTGTGATTGTAATAAACTTGCTTAAATTCAATCAATAAGTAAAAGAAATGAAATTGTAAATTGAACCTGACTCTTTTTTTGGTCTCCGCCCCAAATAGCAGAATAAGTAGATATTAAAACATTTAAAAAAATCACGAAACAAAATCAGTTGATTGTGAAAGTTATTATTACCTTTTTGCGCCTAAACCGCTGAATAGATTAATCTTCATAAAATTTGATATAGACATAGTTTGAACCTTGGGGAAGGACACACACTTTTTATTGCGATAGCATTTGGTTAACGTAGGCGAAACACACAAGTTCAATCTTAGTTCGGGGACGGGGTTTGCCTCTGGTAGCGCGGCCGTGAGAGGGCGCGCGTTCCTGTGCCTTTTACAATTTGCAATTTATGTTATTTATATCCGTTGTTATACATGTCTACTCTTTTTGTTACCTATTTCTTGAATAAACATTTTTATTTTATTTATTATTAAAGAACTAGTTCGTTTTGCGGAAGACCCTTACTGCAGCGGTAGTGTATTTAATAAACTAATCTAATTCACTAGTTTGGTAGTCATTTGGTCCTATTCACGATACCTGCGTAGGTAAGTGAATAGCATATTAATGAGCTATTAGAATATACTGTTTACTTCATGTTCAGTCCAATTGATTTCACGCTGGTATGGTGGAGCAGGAAATTGTGTGCTTACCTGTAACAAGAGATATCAACATTATTATATTATATTTACAGCGATGATGGCTTAGTGGTAGAGACGTCGGCTTGCGATCCGTAGGACGTGGGTTCGAATCCTACAATGAGTTTGAGCTTTCGGTGAAGGAAAACATCGTGATGAAACCATAGCTTGGTGGTAGGGTATTTTCTAGTACTCGCCTGGCTAGCTACCACCCTCTTGTTAAGGATCTGTCGCCAAGCACCTATCGGTGTGTTCCGGCAGCCTCACTTGAGAGCCAGTTCCCAGTCCAGGTGTAGCGTGACGCCATCTTCGACCACATCGTCATTTAACATCAGGTGACTTGTGGTCAAACGCTACCTTGTAAATAGTAAAAATAAAAAAAAAATCTTATACTAGTTGCGCCCCGCGGTATCGCGTCTTCCCGTTGCCCCGCAGGAACCTTTTCCGGGATAAAAGTAGCCCATGTATTAATGCAGGGTAGCTATCTCTATTCCACCAAGAAGAGCTTCGCTCTAAAAGAAGAAGTAATAACTATGAAACTTAAAACGCAATTTAATTTTCAAATCTTTCAAGGTAATCCATTAACATTTAAAGTCCACCTCACAAAATTGACAATTGAGACCAAACTTAATTTTATTCCCTTTTTAGCCTACCTAGATTAAGTTAATTGAGTGAGCAGTTTGGTCCTAATTTCCCTAGGGAGTAGCTGAACTGGATTACCTGGGCAATGCAGTTATATTAGCACTTGGCAAATGCTAAATAGTGAAATACAGAGTTTAGGAAATGTATGAGTAAAAACAGTGAAGGAAAACATCGGGAGGAAACTGGCATGTCCAAGAACCACAATGTATGAAAGAAATGAAGGCTTCCAGTAGGTCTACAAAAAAGTCTATTGACATCAAGTTTTTACAAATAACTTTCAGTTGTCAAAATCTACTTCATATTCAATCAATATTCAAGAGGACGCCGTGATAAACAATGAATCTGAAATCAGCTCCATACAAAAACGCAAGCGAGCTGACTAATGACGTAAGGTCATATGCGTAAAAAAACCGGTTCATTTTTCGTTTCAAAAGAAAAATACACCTGTATGTAGTTCTTTGAAGAATGTGTATTTACCATACAAAAAAAAACAACTCCTTAATCGGTTTTGTATGCCTGTAAAATGAAAAAATTTTTTTAGAGGGCAGTTTTCGATCATTGTTTCTCTGCTATGAAAGTTAATCGTGTTATCCTTCCGACAATTTGATGTCAAAAACATGATCTTTAATGTACATAAATTAATTAGCTCTGTATGTTTTGTAATTGCTGAGAAAAAAGGAGATCTCTGCAGCCAATATTGCCAATTCTTTGTGAGGAATCTCCCAAGTCAAACAGCAGGGTTATTTATATTCCACTTATTTATTACACTTCTTCACTGTTTAATACACATTTACAATCAATATTCCGGACACCTCCGTCCAACTCCAACGATCACTCTCCAATGGTCCAATCTACTTTTTTTTTTTGATGGGACTAATGCTGTTGGTCAAGTAACCTTGACAACTCCACCGGGCTGCGGTCCAATCTACAGAAAATCCCTGCTTTTTATACCGATCTACCCCCAGCCCATCATCCTTTATTTTTTTAATTTGAAAACCGACCATCGACAAGTGACAACGTCAAACGAATTGTCATTCCCTTCACTTAAATTGTTGCCAGTATAAAAAATACGTAATTTAGACATATCAAAATCAATTAAATTTAAAAACTTGAGAAAAATACAAATTAAGGTGTAATTAATTAACGAAACCTTACATCTTCATATGTTTATATATGTAGCCAATAAACTGGCAGAATGCGTGTAGCATACACAAGCCTACCTCCCTCGAGCTAAATATGGCCACGACAAGCCGTTCAAAGTGACGTTGTAACTTTCCTCAGGGCTTGTAAAGTTACAAGCAAGGCAGTTAATAAAGTTAAATGCGTAAATAAAATAAACATTGAGTCAGTTCACTTTATTTTTAGGGTTCCGTAGCTAAAAGCAAAAACGGAACTCTTGTAGGATGTTCGTTTGTCTATCTATCTGTCAAAACATTTTTTTTCAAGAACGCGTTGAGGTATCAAGTTGAAATGTATATCAAATACTCGGTTTTACGGTCTCTTTTAGCTGTGAAAAAATCGAACTTGTAAATAAACGCGATCAGCAGAAATGATGACACTTTAAGAACCGGTTTCATAAAAGTCCGTAACTGGCGCTAAGTCGCATTATTTTCTTATATTTTGGGATTTCACAAGGGAATCATAACGTAGGATACTTGCTGTTGACCTAAAGTCTTGAAATTTGACATGAAACAAGGTCTTACAGCACATGTGAAGCGTAAATATGTAGTTTTATAAGAACAAAAAAAAACAAGTTTATAAATCAAATCAATCGTTTATATGATAGAATATATATTATTTTTACAATAGGTCTTGAAAATACACGTAGGACTAGGCAAATGTATTCAGCGTGCAAAGAGGCGTGCAAATATCGCAATTAATAAAAAAAACATAAAATTAGAAACACATAAAGTAAGTAAATAACAAAAAATACAAATCAACGTAACGCAAACAAAATTAAATATCCCAAAAATCATTTACAATTACAAACATTAAATAGATAGAAGGAACCCTCGGTGCGCCAGTACAACTTGCACTTTCCCAGTTTTTACTTTTGGTGCTAAATTATTTGACAACAAACCAAGGGCCGCCCTGTAATCATTTAATTGGCGAACCAATATATCTTGAGTAAACATTGTTACGAAAAAGATCGCGACCTTTTTCCCCGATAACGTAATAATGGTCAAAGTCCACTGAGTGCAATCCGTACTAATATTATAATCTATCTGCGCCCCGCGGTTACACTCGCAGGAACCTTTTTTATAGATGAGAAGTATCTAACTAAACTAACTAACTAACTGAGATGGCGCAACGACCCAAAGTGAGTCTTGGCCTCCGATAACAAAAGACGCCACTTCGCTCTGTCCTGCGCCACCTCCCGCCAGTCCTCCACCTGGAGTGAGCGCAAATCCTTCGTGACTTCGTCTTTCCAGCGATATCTGGGACGGCCGACCGGGCGACGGCCACTCGGCCGTCCACTGTATGCTCGTTTAAACGAGTGCGGTTAACCGCACGATCCTCCCCCATTCTTTCAAGGTGGCCGAGCCAGCGAAGTTTGTGCGCTTTCATCTCGCCGATGACATTCGGCTCGGCCATCAGTTCTTTGATTTCTCGGAAAAGTATCTAATCTGTACTAATATTATAAATGCGAAAGTACTGTAGGACGTAGTGTAGGACGCCCTGCGACTAGGTAGAGCGACGACTTGCGCCGAGTGGCTGGCGGTAGTTGGATGAGAAGAGCCGATGACCGGGCTCAGTGGCGTACCTTGGAAGAGGCCTATGTCCAGCAGTGGAATAATACGGGCTGATGATGATGATGATGATGAAAGTACTGTCTGTTTCGCTTTCACGCCTAAACTACTAAACCGATTTAAATTAAATTTGGTACAGAGACAGTCTAGGGCCTGAGGAAGGATATAAGCTATTTTTTATCGTGATAAACTGTACCGTAGCCCACTCGGGTGAAACCGCGGAGAATAGCTAGTGTGTTAATACATTACCAAGCTATGGTTTCATCACGATGTGTACCTTCACCGAAAGCTCAAGCTCATTGTAGAATTCGAACCCACGACCCACGGATCGCAAGCCGACATCGCTACCACTGAGCCTGCATCACTTTGCCGCTGGGACAGTGTCGGATAACGGCCAGTTTCAATAACCTATCTATCCGGGGTTTGTGCTACTACTGCAGATATAATATTGACATAAGCTCCATAGAAGTATAGTAGAACAAACCGTGGATAGATAGATTCTTGAAACCAGCCCTAAGCCCGAAATTAATAATCGATCCTGATCCGTTATCCGCGGTTTAGGATCGTTATATATAAGTATAATATGTCAAGCCCTAGAACTAAATTGACATAATAATATTATGACATGACATATCGATCCAAAACCGCGGATAGCGGATCTGGATCGATTATTAATTTCGGGCCTGAGTGTACCTTGATCGCACTGTCTCTCATTTCATTTTAACACTTGTTGCTTTTTCAAGTACAAAGATATTAAACTAATTGAAACTTGTAGGACCGCCATTAATAGTAAATTTACGATAGGGAAAAACTTATTTACTGCGTACTACTGCTATGGCGAATATTAATTATTGCTATAAAATAGTGATGGGGTAGTTAACGACAAAAGTCGCTGAACAATAAGAAATTTGTTTTTTTCTTAATAGATTAAATAAATAAATATAAATATCGAGGACAATTGCACACAAATTGACCTACACTGAGAAAAAAATTCTGACTTTCCTTCTGAGTCTTTACCTTCCAAGACCGTTTCCTTCCATAATTTGTATTAGTTTTCCTTCTGAATCACATGTGCTTCCCTTTTGACTCAGAAGGAAAACGGTATTTCGGAAGGTCTTTTTTCTCCGTGTAGCCCCAAATTAAGCTTGAAACTTGTGTTATGGGTACTAGACAACGATATGACATACTTTTATAGAGAAATAAATACTAGGCAGAAATATAGATAGATTTAAAAAGATTTCTTGACTTGACTTCTTGGTTTATGGCTTCTGTGACTTATTGTCACAATTCTGCCAGTGTCCGTTTCATGGTAGTTTCATAAACCTTTTTGGAGATTGCGTTGTAGACTAAGAATATGATCGGTGTTTCAGACGGAGAATCGACCAGAATTATTCACACCAGTATGATTATTATCTAAAACAAAAAAGACAACACAACTAAGTCTAAACCCGGATTAGTAATTTAGTATACGACATTTTAACTAGGTAACAATAATATTAGTTTATTACTTATTAATAAAGACAAAAAATGTACAAATATATACTTATATATTTACAGTTTAATATTATTAACATGTATATATTTACATAACAAATAATTTATTAAAGGAGAAAAGGTGAGGGTTAGGAGGCATTTGAAGGAAGTAGGACGAGGGATTTCAGGAGGGAGGATGTCATACAAAGAACGACGTAAATTAGAGCAGTCAAAGAATATGTGGTCCACGTTTCCTTCGTCTAGGCCACATTCACATATTGAATTATCCCTAATCCTGAGTTTGGCTAGGTGAACCGGAGTGCATGAATGGCCTAATCGTAGCCGACAAATTGTAGAGGTGGTGGTTTTATTAGCTAGGCGAAATTTGAAAAACCAAGGAATTCGAGGAATTTCCGGTTGGATATCACCATAGTGTTTACCCTTGAGCTTTTTAGAATTTTCCCAATATTTTGACCAAGATTCATCAAGATTAGTCCTAGGGACAAGGCACAAGTCATGGGAAAAAATCTTGTAATGTTCAAGAGAACCGTTTTGCGTAGCAGTTTTTGCACAGGAATCGGCTGTTTCGTTACCTGGAATTCCAGAGTGACCTGGTATCCAAGCAAGAGTAATATTAAGACCTAGGTTGTGGCATTCAAAGAGCAATTGCTTGATTTTGAGGATTAAAGGAAATCTGGATATAGAGCGGAAGGGGTTAGAAAGAATAGATTGAAGGCAGCTTTTTGAATCAGAAAAAATTATAGCTTTATTGAAGTTGTGAGATTTTGCAAAGAGGATAGCTTCTAAAAGAGCAAGAGCTTCACCGGTAAATACTGAAGTATAAGAGGGGCACTTAAAATTTAAAGAGATTCTAGTGGATGGTATCCAAACTGCTGCTCCAACATCACTGTTAGAAGAGAGCTTGGATGCATCGGTAAATAAAATACGCCAGCCTTTAAATTTTTCATATATTCGCTCATTGAATGTTCTGCGGGGGTTTACCGAGTCCTTATCAATGCCAAAGTTTAACAGAATATTGGGTTGAAAAATGAGAGCTTCGTATGGAGTTAAGTAGAGGGGGTTCGAATGATATTGGATAACAGGACATGGAAGTTTTGTAAATGTTATGAAGCTACGTAGCAGACATGGAATATTATCAGAGTCACGGGAATCAAATAGATCTAAGAGTATATTTAATTTTGCGAGTAGGGGATGACTAGAATTTTGAATAAGTTTGAATAAAAATCTATCCGAAAGGAATTGTCTACGTAAATTGAGGGGAGGTTCTCCGCACTCAACTTGCAGAGCGTTAATGGGAGAGGACTTCATAGCTCCAACAATAATTCTCAAACATTTTGATTGAATTTTATCTAATTTATTTAGTCCAGATTTATTGCATCGATTTAAAAGGAATGAACCATAATCGAGGTGGCTTCGAATTATGGAATTATACAATAATTTTTGGGAGTATGGATGGGAGCCCCACCAGACCCCAGAAAGTGAACGTAGTATATTAATATTTTTTTCACATTTTTGCACAATGTAATTAAAATGAGGGATACCTGTCATTCTATGATCCAGCTTTATGCCTAAAAATTTGGTTTCATTTACTTGGGGAATGACTTCATGACCGATATGTAATTCAACAGAAGGAATAATTCTTTTTTTCGTAAAGACTACCACAGAACTTTTGGAAGCAGAAAGAGATAGACCGTGATTATGCAACCAGTCACCAAGATATGATAGAGCTGAGTTTAATCTACTTGTTGCTTCCTCTACTGATATGACTTTCAGATAAAGAGCCAGGTCATCAGCATATTGAAGAACTTCGCAGAATGAATCTACAGCAGTTTCCATGTCGTATGTATAAAGGCTATAAAGTAATGGACTCAACACTGAGCCTTGGGGCAATCCATTCCAGATAGTTTTAGGTGGGAGAAAGGTCTGGTTAGATTTTATTATTACAGAACGCTCCATTAGCAAATTACAAATGTATCTAACAAGCTTCTCTGGGATACTCAGCTGAATGAGTTTACTCCTGAGTACCGGAAGCAGGACATTGTCATATGCTGCTGCCACATCAAGGAAAACCCCAACCAGCGATTTCTTTTCCATAAATGAGATATGGATGTCGGTAGTTAATATACTTAAACTGTCCATGGTACTTAAACCTTTTCTAAACCCAAACTGAGTCTTTGCAAGTATAGACTTGTTTTCAACGAACCATTCAAGTCGCCGTTTTATAAGGTGTTCCAATATCTTAGATAAAACTGAAGATAGGGCTATGGGTCTACGACTGCTTGGATCTGAGGGATCTTTTCCTGGTTTTAAAATTGGTATGATAATTTGAGTTTTCCATTGCTCGGGGACGATACCATACTCGAAAAAATAATTTATAAAATCTAAATAAACTTGTTTGGTTTTCTCAGAGGATTTGGTAATAAAAGAATAGGGAATTCCATCTACACCGGGAGAAGAGTCAGTCAGTCCGTCAAGTGCTAGAGACAATTCATTGAGAGAGAAGGGACAGTCAAAACAGTTATGAGATGGAAGAGGAACTGGGAGAGTTGGAAGAGAATCTAAAGAGGGAACAGAAGGAGGAGCCAGTTTATCAGAAAAAGCTTCTATCCATGATAAAGGGTCATTTGCCGAAATATTGCTGCAATTATAAGAACCTCTAAACCTTCTAATTTGTTTCCAGACTATGGATGATGGTGTTTTCGGCGACAAACTCTCACAATAACCTATCCAGCCAAGTTTTTTTTTTTTGGATGCTAATCTTTTAAGCTTTGCTGCTGCTTGTTGGTATTTCTGAAAATTCCTTGGAGTCATACAAGAGTTATAGTTTTCTTCCGCTACATTTCGTTCCAAGACAGCTGCCGTACACTCGGAATCCCACCAAGGGGTAGAGACTCTGAAATTTTTAGCCGGTTTTTTTAATGGAATATGCTGGGCAGCAGATGATATAATATTTTCAATAAATATATTATATGATGTAAGGGGATCAACATTTAAAGGGAAGATAGAAGAAGAATTTAGCTTGAGTTCAAGTGAGGCAGAATAAGAAGACCAATCAGCAGCAGAAAGTTTATATTTTAGAGACGGACAAGGATTACAAAATGGGGAGACTCTATTTGGGATTGAAAGGATAATAGGGTAATGGTCGCTACCATATGTTAAAGGGAGAATTTTCCAAGAAAGAAGGGAGGAGAGAGATGGCGAGCAAAGTGACAAATCAACGGCACTTTTTGGGTTTTGAGAGGGAAAGACTCTACGTGTGGGGGAACCGTCGTTTACCACACAGAGGTCTATTTCATTAAAGACATCCAAAAGGGAAAGGCTAAATAAATCTGTGCGGCTAGAGCCCCATAGAGGATGGTGGGCATTAAAATCACCCATGACAATGATAGGCGGAGGAACAGATGAAAGAAGGAGAAGTATGTCAGGGATAAGTGAAGAGTTAGGATGAGGAATATAGATAGAAATGAAGGAAATATCTAAAGATCTGATACCAACCATGTTGATATCAGGGGGATGGGAAGGGAGGGAAATTTGAGTAAAAGGCAGGGAGCGCTTTATTAACAAAGCACTTCCAGCATACCCGTCAGCCCTGTCGTCCCGAAGGCAGGAGTATCCTGAGACCCGGAAATGGGACCCAGGAACCAACCATGTCTCCGAGACGGCAATGACTGACGGGTGGAATTTGGAAATTAGGTGAACCAGTTCATGCTTCTTGCGTCGCATGCTCTGGGTGTTCCATTGCAGGATTATGGCTTGATCCATAATTATTGGATAATGAAATCAGTTGGGAAAGTTTAGAGGCAACGTTGGACGGTAGGGGCTGAGCATTCATTAAAATGATATTTATGATTAGAGTGATGAGAGTCTCTAACATATTGTCACTTTGCGGTATTGAGGCAGCAGATGGGTTGATGCCTAAAGCACACCCATTTGGCAATACTGATGCCGGGTTTGCTTATAATTAAAGCACACGGTACTTTTGACAAAAACATATTACATTATCTGTCCGACTGTTTGTTCCGGCTAATCTTCGAATTACCTGTACCGATTTTGACGAGACTTTCACTGTTAGCGATATGGGCCATAGCGGAGTAACTAACGCTACTTTGATTTTAGAAAAATGTTGTTATTTTAATTTCCACGCAGACTAAGTCGCGTTTTAGCATGTCAATAATAAAAACAAGACCATCAAAAGAAGACTGCTTCCCATCCCTACTTTCAAACCGCTAAATAAGGTAAAAGTCTGAATAATGGCCCCTGTGGGCAGAGAGTCTACTGCGAACGGTCATTTGTAAGTTTTGTAACCTCTAGTTGTAAACTGTACCAACAGACTTACACATTTTATTAACTAAGAAAACATCGAAAAACACAAAAAAAACAAAACAAAAACATCGGAAAACGTGATGAAACCATAGCTTGGTGGTAGGGTATTTTCTAGTACTCGCCTAGCTAGCTACCACCCTCTTGTTAAGAATCTGTCGCCAAGCACCTATCGGTGTGTTCCGGCAGCCTCACTTGAGAGCCAGTTCCCAGTCCAGGTGTAGCGTGGCGCCTTCTTCGACCACATCGTCACTTAACACCAGGTGACTTGTGGTCAAACGCTACCCTGTAAATAGTAAAAAAAAAAACTAAACTAAAATGTTCGGGTTGTAGGAAAATACACAATAGTCAATCTTCTAAACATATAAAACAACCAGTTGCACCCCGCGGTTTCACCCGCATCTTCCCGTTATCCCGCAGGAAACTTTGTCCGAGATAAAAAGTAGCCTATGTGTTAATCCAGGGTATAAGCTATCTCCATTCCAAATTTCATCAAAATCGGTTTAGTAGTCAACTAGTATAAATGAATATATAGTATAAATGAAGGAGTGAAGGATTCCAAAGTCCCCACCGTTGTAGTCACACCATCAACGTTTTAAATTTAATACCACTTTACCTACCGCATTCGATTGCAATCATAACCCAAAATGGCTGTACGATCACGATATAAATATTTTGCAATAAAAAAGGAAATGTACGTCATACAGGCGTGTATTTAGGATGTTTTTTGGTGCGGTGACAAGCTGGAAGAAGTCCATTGCTGAACATAGGCCTCCCCCCTTGAACGCCACCATGAACGTCTGTTAGCCATTTGCATCCATCGGCGCCCTGCGACTCTTACAATGTCGTCGGTCCACCTAGAAGGGGGGCCTACAAAGAGACTACAGAGAGTCTACAGAGTCTTCCAGCGGTGACTTATCTTGTGGGAAATTTGTTCTAGAAAATATAGTAAGGAAGCGTTGTCGCAGATAAGCGTAGGAGACATTCATTGTCATTACGATAGTCGTAGCGCACTGGCGTAAATAAGCAAGCGTAGAAAATACTGTCATTCAAGTTTGGATCAATGGCTGTGGTCAGAACGATACGTCGACGCTACGATTCGTGTGTATGACTCTGCAAGTGTCGTACTAGTTTTGTCTTTACGACACGCTTACGACTATGTGCTCCGGTTTACATTATTCCAGTCCAGCGATCGAATCCAGCGCTGGATTGCTTACTGGAAAAATGTAAACCCGCACGAGAATGCACTGATTCCAGTTAACATTCCAGTCCAAGACCTGGATTGGCGGTCTACTTTTGAATTTAGTGCGACCAATCCAGTGCAACTGGAATTATGTAGACGTTACGATCCTGTCTAACACGGGACTGTATTCTCGATGGATCACTGGACTGCAATAATGTTAACCAGTCATTACTGTGAAAAATGTGCTCCAGTCTAGCGGAGGGGCAATTACCCCCCCCCATTGGCATCCCACTGCATCCGCGCCTGACGTAATAGCGACAAAATATTTGCATTGCGTTTAGTAAAATGTCTGGTAAAATTTAATGCGCTAGTGAGTATTTTATGAAAGGAAACGCGCTGGGCGGTCGGATGCCATTCGACCTTTGTCATAATAATATGTCTAGTTTAGATGCAGTGGTGGAGTTATTTTACGAGGTGGTAGGCTGAGAGTTCGATTCGGTTACCGTATGGTATTTGATAGGAGGTATGTGTAAAAATATGGGATAGTGTAGAGGCCAACCATTGCTGTCCAATCTTCTATCTATAATATAAAAATGAATCGCAAAATATGTTGGTAAGCGCATAACTCAACAACGCCTGGACCAATTTTACCAATTCTTTTTTTTAAATGTTCGTTGAAGTCCAATAATGGTTTTTACGGTGAGAAAAATCGAATAATTGCCGGGAAAACACTAAAATTAGCCCTTTTCTTTTCCCCATACAAACGATTCGTAATAATACTTAAGTCAATTTGAACTTTAACACCATACCATAAAGTTCAAGTGTTAGTGGAGAGGTTCCGGGAAGGCAAAACAATTGAAAGACGTTAGTATTGTATAAATATTGATGTCTGTTTTCAATAAAATTAGGGATCCTTACTAAAACTCCAATAATGTGTGTATTATAATTTTTGCGTTTTTGCTAAATACCCGTGCGAAGCCGGGGCGGGCCGCTAGTATACATATACAAAAGAAAGTCGTGTTAGTTACACTACTTATAACTCAAGAACGGCTGAACCGATTTCGCTGAAAATTGGTGGGGAGGTAGCTTAGGACCAGAAAACGGACATAGGATACTTTTTATCCCAAAATGGGTTCCTACGGGATAACGGGAAGACGCGGGGCGCAGTTAGTATTATATGTATATAATATGTGAAAGTTTGTGAGAATGCATGGATGGATGTTAGTTACACTTTCACACAAAAACTACTGAGCGGATTTGAGTGAAATTTGGACTGGGGATAGCTTATAAAGTACCCAGGATAACCACATAGACAACGATTTATCTCGGAAAAAGGTTCCTACGTGATAACGGGGAAGACGCGGGTGAAACCGTAGGGCGCGGCTAGTATGATATCTGTGAAATTTTGTGAAGATGAATGTTACTCTTTCACGCAAAAACTACTGAGCGGAGTTTTATGTGAAATGGTGTGGAGATAGTTCGAATCCTGGTAAAGTTTATTGTATACTTTTTATTGCGAAATTCTTGTTCTTATTCTTACATAGGATACTTTTAATCGTGATAAAAATTATCTAATTTCCTACCCTAGGCTCTGACTATCTCCGTACAGAACTTCATTATCAATCAAGATCCAGATCTGTTCATTGCTTTATGTGAAAAAGTTACAAATAAACATACGTACAGACTTAAAAACAGCGAGTTACTTTCGTTATAACATCTTTAACTTGATGTTAATCATCATCATCATCAGCTTGCATCAGTCTCCTGCTAGATATGAGCATAGTAAAGAGTAGTAGTTCAGCTTTATACAAATCGGCCACCGCCGGTTTGAATGTGTGCGAGAGTAGCGGCGCCGTGTACGCACGCACTTTTCACGCACACAACACAAACGAACGGGGCCGCGGCCATGCACTCAGTACGGAACGCGCCGCCTATGCATCACCGCAAGAGTAGGCAATTAACTCGTCGAGCGGCCTGAGCTAACCTACTGTTCTTACTTTACTGTGATATGAGCCTCTGATGACAATACTAACGTTCAAACAAAATTAAATTACCAAAAGGAATACCTTTTACATTTCAAGCTTAACACCCGATTCATATTTACATCGTGTCACAGCGTAGATTAAAACCAGTGTGCCAGAACGGAAGTGTTCCGCGATCGGTCGGAACGGAACCGACCGGACTGGAATTACAATGTACTTGAATATCTGATGACCTGTTACAGTATAAACAGTAAGGGGGCTTCCATTAATTACGTGAGGTGTTCTAGGGGGGGAGGAGATCAAGCTAAATCATTACAAATATCACTTAGGGGGGGTCTTGACATATATCACGTAATTATTTTTCTCGCAGTAAACAGTGTGGAATTTTTTTATTATTATTTACAGGGTAGCGTTTGACCATAAGTCACCTGATGTTAAGTGACGATGTATGTGGTCGACGATGGCGCCACGCTACACCTGGACTGCAAACTGGCTCTCAAGTGAGGCTGCCGGAACACACCGATAGGTCCTTGGCGACAGATTCTTAACAAGAGGGTGGTAGCTAGCCAGGCGAGTACTAGAAAATACCCTACCACCAAGCGATGGTTTCATCACGATGTTTTCCTTCACCGAAAGCTCAAGCTCATTGTAGGATTCGAACCCACGTCCTACGGATCGCAAGCCGACGTCACTACCACTGAGCCATCATCGCAATAAAGAAATGAAATGAAAATGCGTGAAAAATTATTTCTAGAACAAAACATGGCCAAATCTGAGACAATAGTATTTGTCATATTCGTCCGTCACATGTACACATTATTACATACATTATTCAAAGTCTCCATCTGACTGCTTTCATTTAAAAGATCTGGTTTAATTATAATTCGTCAAAAAAAGCCCAAAAAAAACTGCCAGTGTGCTGAATATAATGAAAAATCACAGTACCGCATTTTCAACATCGTCCATACTGTTTTTACTACACACCCGAGTCCTGGAACCTAATTAAGGAGGGATTTAATTCGGATCTCGGAACAGATTTCGAGTCAATTTGACCCAATGATTAATTATTGCACTGTGACGCAAACAATATCTTACGTGTCAAGTTAATTGGAACGCGACTTAATTGTGCATTTTATTGTTATGATCGAATGTCGCCATTTTGATTATTAATTAACGCCCGAAATTAATAAACAATCGATCCTGATCCGTTATCCGCGGTTTGGGATCGATATGTCATGTCATAATATGTCATTTTAGTACTAGGGCTTGACGTATTATTACTACAACTCGCACTTGGCAGGTTTTTTTACCAGATGTTAGTAACTTTCAATTTGGACTTTTTTGGCGGTAATTGAACTGTCAACATGAATTACAATAAAAAATGGTTTTTTTTTTTTTTTGTTTTGTTATGGCGTCACACGATTAGTGTATTTGCCAGTGCCAAGTATAAAAGATTTCAAACTCAGAGAGTTGAATCAAGTTTAAATGATGATGGTGATGATGATGATGAGATGATGGGATGAGGATAGTGTTTAAGTAAAGTAGTGGTGCTTTACTTAAACTTTACACGGACTTTTTTGGAGCAACTTGAAAAGTCACTTTCACAACTTTATTTCAATTTCCCACACTCGTACACATTAACGAACACATAATGGTTAATAATCCACCAATATTACACATTATCACTCGAAGAAACACAAGTTTTGGAAATAAAAACAAAATTTTCACGTTGACAACTCAATTGCCGCCAAAAAACAAAAAAAAAAAAAAAAATGTTCAAAACTAAGACGTTATATATGTCATTTACAAAAAAGGTTGAAGTTGAGACGTCATTTGACACCAAAGTTAGAAAGACCGCGCACGTCAAAATTATGCCACATTTGAAATATGACAGAGGTAAGATAAAACATGTAAACGGCATAAATCAACACCTACGCGTACAATAAACCAGGTTTGCCCCAAAAAGGAGAGGGCCCACAGAATGCTTTCATTGTTCTATCGGGTCCATTTCTTTTTTAAAGATAAACCTGGCACATTAGGGCGAGGCACACATTTATTGGAGCGACCTCCCGCCGCGCACCTCCTTTGTACTCATATCGTGGTTAGGCAGAACGTTATAACTCCCATGGCCACAGAAAAAAACATATAAACTTTTTCTTGTTTTTTTTTGGCGAAGTATAAGGTTTACATCTGTTCTATTTTCGGATTCAATAGAGTTTAATTGCCGTTAAGGTTGACAGTTGAGATTAAATTAAAACGTTCTGGCGTTTTACGATTCGGGTTTTTTTTGTGTTGAAATTTGGGAATTTTGATCCTTAGTTGTTATGCTTTATGTTGTAATAGAAATAGTGAAATAGGGTAGAATTCCACGGGCCACACTAACGGGAAATGCCGTTAGATAGCGCGATGATTGACGTTTGACATAAGTGTCTTTCCAGATTTCATTCAGATCCGTTCTGTAGTTTTTGCGTGAAAGAGTAACAAAAATACATACATTCATCCATACTTACAAACTTTCACGTTTATAATATACTAGCTGTTCCCCGCGGTTTCACCCGCGTGGGCTACAGTTTATTGCGAAATCTTTTCTTAGCGTATGCCTACATCATAACTTAACATCTACCTGCATGCCACATTTCAGCCCGATCCGTCCAGTGGTTTGGGCTGTGCGTTGATAGATCACTATGTCAGTCAGTCACCTTTGTGATACATACATATATATAAAATAATATATAGATTAGTCGGATAGGATATCAGACTATTTAGATGTCAAAAAAGCTTGGGATTGTAGTAAACTTGCTCTAATTAAATTAATTTATACCTATAGATTTGATTGATTGTTTGTACCGAAAAACTAAAAAAACTATTAAACCTATCTTGATTAAATTTGACAACGGCAAATGTCGTAGCCACACTGACCGTTCAAGTGTAGCCACTCACATAATTGCGTTAGTAATAAACGCAATATTTATCGCTATGATAGGTATTGACGTTGACCTTAGTGTGGCCCGGCATTATGACTCCAACTTTAGCTTTGAATAAATAAGGCCGATGTATAGAAGTCAAAGTACCTTTTTTTTATTTATGTCTTCGTACGGTTGGTGCATTTGGCCAGCGTCAAGTATTAACATTATTATGTGTTTATTTGGTTTTTATTTAAGATCCAGCTTTAAAAGAGTTTAAACTATCTATATAACAAATTTAATCAAGATAGGTTTAATAGTTTTTTAGTTTTTCGGTACAAACAATCAATAAAATCTTTTCTCTAGATATTAGTTGGAGGGTAGGTATAAATTAATTGAATTGGAGCATGTTTACAACAATCCCAAGCTTTTTTGACATCTAAATAGTCTGATATCCTATCCGACTAATCTATATATAATTATATGTGTATATAACTCAAAGGTGACTGACTGATGACTGACTGACATAGTGACTGACGTAGTATATCAACGCACAGCCCAAACCACTGGACGGATCGGGCTGAAATTTGGCATGCAGGTAGATGTTATGACGTAGGCATCCGCTAAGAAAAGATTTCGCGATAAACTGTAGCCCACGCGGGTGAAACCGCGGGGAACAGCTAGTATATTATAAACGTGAACGTTTGTAAGTATGGATGAATGTATGTATTTTTGTTACTCTTTCACGCAAAAACTACAGAACGGATCTGAATGAAATCTAGAATGGAGATAGTTTATACCCTGCATTAACACATAGGCTCCTTTTTATCCCGGAAAAGGTTCCTGCGGGATAACGGGTAGACGCGGGTGAAAACGCGGCACGCAGCTAGTTACAAATAAGACTTCGTTCTAAATGGACTTTTTGCATGGCTTCGATAAGTCTTGAATATCACGTGGGGTGTAAAATCATTCACTGAGACTGGTGGCCGTAAAAATGGATCATCTAATGCATTAGTTGCTACCGGCGCAGATATAACATTGGAACACGAACCACTCGGGCCCTGAACGGCCACGAGATTAGCACTCATAATGTTATTAATATGACTTACCAGCTGTTGTGATAATGCATCAAACCTGTGGCTTATTTCTTGCATAGAATCACGTGAGCGACTGCGGTCGTCACGCTGGCGCCGCCTTTTTGGCAGCAGTTCGTCTTCGCTTTTCTTTGCCCCCCCCCCTTTTCTTTTTGTCATGCTCTTGAAAAAAAGCAATTGCGAAGTTAATAATTTTCTACAATTGTACCCGTAAAGAAATGCCTCTATCCCATTACGCAGAGGTCGCCATCAGTATAAACATCAGGGGTCCGCACATTTTTCACAATACTACTGCTTACAAGGGAACCCACTTGAGTGGAGACGGCTATGGGGTTCAGATGTCACTTTGGGGTACTTAGGGTTATCTGGACTGAGATTTAAGGGTTCCGCAAGAAAGGATTGGGGTTTTTATAACAAAAAAATAAACTAGAAAAACAAATGCATCTGAATCATCAAAATCGGTTCATAAACGACGAAGTTATCCGCGAACGAACATAAAAAAGCATATAAACGGTCGAATTGAGAAGCCTCCTCCCTTTTCGGTTAAAAATATATTCACTAACGTCACGTAAGGAGGTTATTTTTAATATTTATTTAAAAGTACTTTTGTATACAATTATTTCTGACATGTAAAATATTTTACCAATAAATTGATTATTCTGATTATTCTGGAACAGGCGTATTAGCTAGTTTTAAGTTTGACGTTTTATTGTGATCACAATGTATCCTATTGGATAAAAAACATTTGACTGTTGACTATTGATCACTCACACACACTCACTCACTCACTAAACTCACTCACTCACTCACTAAACTCACTTAATCGCTCTATCTATTGCTAGAAACTGCATTAAAATCCGTTAAATATATATCCGTTAAAAGATCCAAGCGAACAGACAGTAGAAATGACTTTAGGCCTACTAGAACCAAACAATAATATAATAATAGAAGTGACCTAAATATATAACCTCTTTTATGAACCCCCAAAGAAATAACTAATAACTCGCCCTTTCAGAGTTGAAGGGACAAAAAAGTTAAGCGAAATAAATCTGAAAACTCAACTCAAGTAGGGCAATTTTTCTAAGCTGTTATGTTTAACCTGCGACCTACTTCCACACCTTGTAGGAAGGAAAGAAAAATTTGAAAGCCCAACACAAACTCGATTTCCTTATTAATTTGCCCTGATACAATTACTTGAGGGTGATTGGGCAGTAGACTGGGGAACAGTACTGCATCTTAGAACCAAATAAACAATTCAATTTTCACTATATAGAAGACTAGCTGTTCACCGCGTCTTCCCGTTATCCCGCAGGAAGCAGCCTATGTGTTAATCCAGGGTATAAGCTATCTCCATTCCAAATTTCATTCAGATTCGTTCTTTGCGTGAAAGAGTATCAAACATCCATCCATCCATACTCACAAACTTTCACGTTGATAAAATTAGTAGGACTAGCTGTTCACCGCGGTTTCACCCGCGTGGGCTACAGTTTATCGCGATAAAAAGTATCCTATGTCCTTCATCAGTGTTCAAACTATTTTCGTACTAAATTTCGTTTAAATCGGTTCAGTAGTTTAGGCGTGAAAGCCAGACAGATTGACAGAATTACTTTCATCATCATCATCATTATCAGCCTTTCACGTTGCCACTGCTGGGACTCTGGCCTTCTCTCAGAGAGAGGTATGGGCTGTAATCTAGGTACCACGCGGGCCCAGTGCGGGTTGGATTACTTTCGCGTTTAGAATATTATTGTAGGGATAAATGAAGCTGGCCGGTCAAAAAAGGAGAAGAAAGATCTAGAACCTAGATTCTATGACTCTTGCATATAGATTTTTTGTGTGATAGAGTGGCAAACGAGCAGACGACATACCTGATGGTAAGCGGTCACTGTCGCCTATGGACATTTGCAACACTAGGGGCATTGCCTATTCGTTCCCGACCCTTAGAAAAGCTCTATTCATACCCGTCTTGACAAGCTAAATATCGCTACTAATATATGTTTCGCTTTCACGCCTTAACTACTGAACCAATTTAAATGAAATTTGGTACGGAGATAGTTTAAACCCTGAGGAAGTATAAAGGATACTTTATATCACGATAAACAGTAGCCTACACGGGTGAAACCACGGGAAACAGCTAGTTCTAGATAATTCTAGAACCTAGATGCAAAATCAAAAGAATTTTGTTCAGTGGGACCAAAATGTGTTAATAAGTTAGTGAGATCTAACCAAAATATAATCATTATATAATTTTAAAATATAAATATAAAATATAATCATAATATAATTCTTAAATTGAGTTCTTTTTTTAATACGTACATAAATTTACACCACCAACCGCATTTTATTTCTTACTATTTCTGTCCATCCAAACGTTGTCTGGTAGAAATCGCTCTAAGCGATAAGACCGCCCATTGTAACACTAGCTCTAAAACTTTTTTTTCCTTTATGTTGTTCTATTTTTCTGTTGTTGCGGTGAAACAATAAAGCGATAACTATCTATCTAATATAATCTATCCATCGATATAAACATAACGTTTTTTTCATACAAATTGACAATATCAGTATCAATACCAAAAGTCCAAGATTGGGTTTCCGATATCGGATTCAATTCCGCTTTTGACAATGGACCGATAAAGCACGCCCTAGTTGTGACTTGGCCGCGCCTTTTCCATCAATGAAATAAGGTCAGTTATAAAGTTGAGGACTGGCAAAAGGTGGCTCAGAACAGAGCCAAGTAGCGACTTTTATCATCGGAGGACAACACTTTGGGTCGTTGCGTCGTCTCACTTTGTTTATTTTATTATCTACTATATAAAAATAAGTCGGGTTTTCCTTCCTGACGCTCTAACTCCAGAACGCACGAACCGATTTCCACGGTTTTGCATTGGAAAGGTCTCGGGCTCCGTGAGGTTAAGTAGAAATGAATTCATTACTGTTGTGAAATGAAATAAAAATTTTCCTTTTCAAATATAAAACAAAAAAAAAAATTTCTTCTTCTTTTAATCACCAAAACGAAATGTTACATAAAACGAAGCCATCTGGTGGCGAAACGGAGTTCGCCGGGTTTGCTAGTATACAAAATAAATATGTAATTTTGTTATAAAATAAGGCCATAACTGGAATACACAATTATTACAACACTTGTGCACTATTTATGTATGTATACGAGTGTGTGTGTGTGCGTGTGTGTGGGTAAGTGAGCACGAGTGTATCATCATCATCAGCCGGAAGAAGTCCACTGCTGAACATAGGCCTCCCCCCTTGAACGCCACCATGAACGGCTATTAGCCATTTGCATCCATCAGCTCCCTGCGACTCTTACAATGTCGTCGGTCCACCTAGTGGGGGGCCTACCTACAGAACGTGTTCCGGTTCGTGGTCGCCACTCGAGAACCTTTCTTCCCCATCGGTTATCGGTTCATCGAGCGATGTGGCGACGAGTGTATAATCTTTTTTTTTTTTTTTTTTTTTTTTTTTTTTTTAATAAAGGTAAATAGAACGATGCATGTTTTTAATTCCCGATTGAAGGGCGTAATTATTAAATTTATCTTTTTAGTAATCTAATCTAATATCTTATCTAATTTATCTAATATCTAATCTAATTCTAATATTATAAATGCAAAAGTTTGTGTGTGTGTGTGAGTGAGAATGTTTGTTACCACGTATTACCGTAACTACTAAACCGATTTTGATGAAATTTGGAATGGAGATAGCTTATACCCTGGCTACTTTTTATCCCGAAAAAGGGTTGCGGGATAACGGGAAGACGCGGGTAAAGTCGCGGGGCGCAACTAGTAGCTTTTATAAAAATACTACAAAAAAAAAGTATAAGTGTATAGTATAGTTTTATTAAAGTTAAGCTACTGTATTTATGTACACTGCGGTTACTTAAAGGGTCTATGCGACGTAATTAATTGGGTGAAATGGATCTAACGCCCAGGGCTTGATGGATAGGCATCCATCTTCAAAGGGAACTCTTTTGATTGTCTCCCAGTTCCCTGTAATTGGCGTTCGGGATCGGGAAGCGTCGCTAATTTGGTACTTTCACTTTGCGTCTTTGTTAGAGTAAATATGGCGTGAAGGGTTTTAATGTCAACGTGCTTTTTTTAAAACACTTTTATTAGCTTGACTTGTAACTAACTAACTAACTAACTAACAATGTGATCAAATCTTAGAAGTCAATTTTCACCTACTTCTAATTGTCGTATCGACTTGAAACTTTGTATGTGTCTGTAATCTCGGTGACAATGCAATAATTTGGTATCATTTGTATTTGCGTCACAAGATAAGTGTATTTGCCAGTGTCAAGTATTAAAATTAAACATTTCAAGTAGTAGAATCAAGTATTAATGATGATGGTTAGGAGATGATGGGACCCAGCAACAAGCCGGGTCATAGAGAATAGTAATTAACGATCGAAATTAATAATCGATTCCGATCCGTTATCCGTGGTTTTGGATCGATATGTCATGACATAATATGTCACTTTAGTACTAGGGCTTGACATATCACTTCTAAAATGTCATTATTGACATATCGATCTAAAATAGCGGATAAAGATAAAGTTCCACTACTTTACTTTACTTTACACGGACTTTTTTGGAGCAACTAGAAAAGGCACTTTCACAACTTTGTTTTAATTTCCCACACTCGTACACATTAACGAACACATAATGGTTAATAATCCACCAATATCACACATTATCACTCGAAGAAACACAAGATTTGGAAATAAATATAAAATTTTCATGTTGACAATTCAATTGCCGCCACAAAAGTCGTTGCTTTTTTGTCGCATTGTTTGGTCTTGGACATAGTTAAAATTTCATGACTTATTTATTCTCAACTCTTCTTCTCTCCAACTCGCTGGACTGATCTCATCAAAAAGGTCACTGACGCATCCATGACCCAATGCTCTCGCGACGCCATTAATAGGCAAAAATGGCGTCACATTGCCATCAGAGGTGCCCAAGCCGAAGACAACGCATCACAGCAACCACGACCACTCTGACAAGAGTGTACGACTTAGATATAGACTTATATATTAATGTGACATGACTTTTTGATTTATGCCTTCTCCGACAATCATCACACAAATTCTGTCAATGTCTGTTCATGCTAATTTCACAAACCACGTGGAGAGGTCAGTAATTTATTACTTAATTGATTTTTGTATTTTGTTGTTTTTTTGACGTGACAACGTCTTATAATTCGATAGAGCCGGCTGCACGCACGAAAAAACATGACTCATGCGGCGTTAGCTCGCTCTGAGGCGTTCCATGTAAGGCTTGAAGTGCAAGCGAGAGCGCGGAACGAGCGACAAAGGAGCACAATCGGCCAATCGACGTTGTCACGTTCAACTATCGTCAGTCAAACCGACTTTACAGACAACCAATTTTACTGCATTTTAATGCATTGAGGAAAGACTTGTTGAGATCGTTCCGCATTTTGGGACTGTGCGAGAGAACGAAGCGCAAAAATTAAGGTGTGTAGGATTGTTAGATTCAATTGCGTGCTTTATTTCTATTTTAAGTACAGAAATCCCCACTTCCCTACTTATTACATTACAAATGCGAAAGTAACTTTCTCTGTCTGTCTGTCTTGCTTTCACGCCTGAACTACTGGACGAATATAAATGTAATTTGGTACGGAGATAGAACCCTGAGGAAGGCAATAGGATACTTTTATCGCGGTAACTTGTAGCCCACGCGGGTAAAACCGCGGGGAACAGCTGGTATTGTCTATAGTTCGTACGCAAGGTTGAACTATCCTAGCGCAAAATATTTATCGCCTAAACTTTTGATATCTATAGAACTGTTAGCCGCAGGAGTGCGCGAACTTTAGACTCTTTTTTTGTTTACTTATTTTGCGTAACCAACGCTTATTTTGTGTGCCAAATGTGGCCGCACAATTTTGTTAGCTTTGTGATATATTTCGCGAACACATATTTTTGTTCTTGATTTATTTATTCTTAGTGCTATAACTTTCGTAAAAGAGTGCCAGAACCAGTTTGTGTATCCATTCCTATTAAATAATAACAAAAATTAACTCAACACGCTGGCAACAAAATCAAGGACAAAGCTGGGGTTAGTTAAAACCATCGTTTCTGTTAATTCGGTGATGCAGAAGAACTAGCTATGCCCCGCGCTTTCACCCGCGTCTTCCCGTTATCCCGCAGGAACCTTTTCCGGGATAAAAAGTAACCTATGTGTTAATCCAGGGTATAAGCTATCTCCATTCCAAATTTTACTCAAATCCGTTCAGTAGTTTTTGCGTGAAAGAGTAACAAACATCCATACATCCGTACTCATAAACTTTCACGTCCTACTAATATTATAAACGTCAAAGTTTGTAAGTATGGATGGATCTTTGTTACTCTTTCACGCAAAAACTACAGAACGGATTTGAGTAAAATTTGGAATAGAGATAGCTTATACCCTGGATTAACACATAGGCTACTTTTTATCCCGGAAAAAGGTTCCTGCGGGATAACGGGAAGACGCGGAGTAAGCAGTAGGTTAGTTGGATTTTCTTTCACCACAAAAGCTCACAGTCATCGCTAATAATAGTATTTTGTATATTTGCTACGAATATATCAGACGAAAGTTAGTCAGCAAAGCAATTAAGATAAGGGTAGCGATATAAATATGAGTGACTCGTGCTACGAATAAAATTGTCATATTGAATTTGAAAGGCAATAAAATATTCAAATTCTAGAGCGTAATTACAGTTCGTGCAATGAATAGATAGCGGTAATTGTCGACAACCGATAACTGGAACGAGCTTTCTAAAAACATTATTTTTAGGGTTCCGTAGCCAGAGGGTAAAATCGGACCCTTTTACTAAGACTCCGCTGTCCATCCATCCGTCCGTCCGTCTGTCCGTCTGTCCGTCTGTCACCAGGAGCCCAATTTTCGCAGCGTGATATATTATCACATTCGATAAATATCGCAAAAACTGTCAAAATATGTATTGAATTTTGACAGTTCGCAATTGACAATCACGCTGCGAAGATTGAGCCCCAGGCTGTGTATCTCATGAATCGTGATAGACGGTTGAAATTTTCACAAACTATGTATTTCTGTTGCCACAACATTATACTAAAAAAAAAATACTCCCATACAACAAACGTGACTTTTTTTGCTTGTTTTCGATATTAATGGTAAGAGTTAGACGCTGTTTTTTGTCGTTCTTATAGATTGGTACGGAACCCTTCGAGCGCGAGTCCGACTCGCACTTGGCCGTTACTTGGTCATCGTCACCTAAGGATTTTCGCAACACATGTCGATGCGTACTGTGCGATCACTGTAGGATTCGAACCCGTAACCTACGGGTCGCAACCATTGCTTAAAAATAATGTCATTGACCTATCAAGTAGCCCACAAAATGTTACAGATTAAATACTACTTCCAAAGTCCCGATTGATACACTTGTCAGTTTTCGAAATATCCTTTATCTGTCTCGCTTGCACTCGGTGCCCAACTGGGCAGTAAGAAAGGGATGGATGCTGATATTAGGTGTGGGTGAGAAGTGAGATGTTTGTAATTCGATATCCGTGTACGTATTGCAATGGTTTACGACGATGGGATGTAGTGTTGGGCTTTAAAGTGTCGATATTTTTTTAGGTTTATCGATGTTGTTGAATGAATGATCAGATATTTTTTAACTACAATGGACAGATACATAAGTATTATTACATATATGCATCGTTAGTTTTGTGTATCGATTACAAATTGAAATCCCCGACCACTTTTTTTTTCATCTAAGACTCGTTTGCCCACATGTCACCTGGTGTTGATTGTTGATGTGATTATAGTTGGCCACATTTCTTGTTTTGGTAAGAATGCAACTATTATTCTTAATATTTAAAATGAATTGAATACACCTACACATGTCAAGGATTACATTTTTTTACTCAATGTATCTATATTATGCTTATGCTATCATAAAATTATTTTGTATCTGATCTTAAAATCATATATTCGAAAAGTAAAACGATTTTTGAGAAATTGATTTTCTATGCTTCGATTTTTTCTGAATCGATTTTTTGGACTTCGATTCGAATTGATATTTTTAGGAGCAATCGTCATCTCTACATTCAAGTATTTATCTCAAAAAATTAAAGCTACCTACATGAACCACAATACATAAAAAATTAAGCCTAATAATAACTACCGATGTAAAATGTCGATACCAAACACGTCCATCACTCACCCCGTCACAGCGATCTCTAATTCGGAACATCGACATCTCGTTCTAGAGCGACACTGCTTTTGACACTTGTTTACAGTAACAAGATACATATTTGTACCATATATGGCACGAAAGTAGCACACTTTAGCACCTTGTCACAGTAAGGAAAATCTAAAATCTCAGGGTTTCGAGCGCAATACATTGGATTTTTAACTGTTGAAAATGTGTTGATGTGTAAATTTCTGGGTGGCACTGAACTGTATGCAAACGTTTTATTTATTTTTATCCTTAAACTTTACACGGACTTTTTGGAGCAACTAGAAAAGTCACTTTCACAACTTTATTTCCACACTCGTACACATTAACGAACACATAATTGTTAATACATATTCATGTTCCCATATCCCAATGTGTACAACTAAACAAGAGAAATCTTATTGGTAAAGCTAATCAAAAAATATCGGACTATTAGATGACAAAAATAAGCTCGGGATTTTAGTGAACTTGCTCCAATTCAATCAATTAGTAATAAGAATAAAATTGTCAATGTGATCGCGCCAAAAAAATTACCTGCGGGGCGTTTCTTGCCTGTTCTTTTGCCGGCGTAAGGAGGTTGGAACAGGCGTAGCTAGTTTTAAGTTGACGTTTTAAAGTGTTCACAATGGTACATTGAAAATTAATGCTTTGAATTTTGAATTTGAATAATCCAACAATGTCACACATTAGGTATCACTCGAAAAAACGAAAACATAAACAAAATTTTTCATGTTGACAGTTCAATTGCCGCCAAAAAAGTCTCTTTGGTGTTATTGTGTTGGTATGACAAAGTTTTTATTAGTTAAGTGGACCGTGCCATATATGGCGCAAAAAAGTTACGTAGGGATTAGGCGGGACGTTTGATATTTGATAGTTTATCTTGTACTGTTGTGTTAAGAGACAGACATGTCTCTGTCAGATATTTAATTGAAATATGGTACAGCTCGCGTCTTTTGTTTTGTGTTGACTACATATAATATATTAAGTAATTTATCGCATAAGATTTGTTTACATTGTTAGTTAATTAGTTAGTTAGCTAGTTAGAAGTGAAGCTAATAAAAGTGTTTTAAAAAGTAGCCTTTGTGTTAATCCAGGGTATAATCTATCTCCATTACAAATTTCATCAAAATCCATTCAGTAGTTTTTGCGTGAAAGAGTAAACAACATACATACATACATACTCACAAACTTTCACGTTTATAATATTAACTAGCTGTTCCCCGCGATAAAAAGTATCCTATGTCCTTCCTCAGGATTCAAACTATCTCCGTACCAAGTTTCATTTAAATCGGTTCAGTAGTTTAGGCGTGAAAGAGTAACAGACAGACAGAGTTACTTTCGCTTTTATAATAAGTAAGGGATGGTATAGAATGATAACTGTAATATTCCAGTATTCCCACGCTACCGAAACGCTTTTTCTTTTTAAAACCAACAATGATACAACATTTCAATGGTACATCCTACCATTGTGAATAATTTAAAAAATAAATAAAATCAAACCAATACCATCCAATTCTTTAAAACAACATTATAACTTTAAACAAAGTTGCTTTTAACGCAACAAGATAAAGTCTATTTTCGGTTGACAAGATTTCGCCACGGTTGGCCGATTTCATGTATTGTCAACTTATTACAATAATATTTAACACTAGTTGCGCTCCGCGGTTTCACCCGCGCCTTCCTGTTATCCCGCAGGAACCTTTTCCGGGATAAAAAGTAGCCTATGTGTTAATCCAGGGTATAAGTTATCTCCATTCCAAATTTCATTCAGACCCGTTCAGTAGTTTTTGCGTGAAAGAGTAACAAACAAACATCCATCCATCCATCCATCCATCCATACTCACAAACTTTCACGTTTTTAATATTAGCAGGACTAGCTTAGCCCCGCAGGTTTACTTGCGTAGATAAAACCGCAGGCATCGCGCATTTTCCCGAAATAAACAGAAACCTAATCATTCATGTCTTTTATTTCAGATCACTTTAGAACGTCAAACTTAAAACTAGCTCCGCCTGTTTCTACCTCCTTACGCCGGCAAAAGAACAGGCAAAAAACACCCAGAAGGTAATTTTTTCGTTTGTTTCGTTGTTACTTAAAGGAAGCACAAACGGACAAACATGCTTTCTTCTTTATATATGTGGGGATGTATGTTTAAGTTTGATTGTGTTCAGATTTTCGTAGTGTGCCATATTTGGTACACCCGATCCATTGATGCGGCTCTCGCAAGAGGAATCCAATTTGGGTAAAACGTTTTTATATTTTTGGGTATTTGATGGATGGACTGATAAGACTACTTTTGGATTTAAAAACAGATGCCACATTTTTTTTATTTATAACATTTTTGTAACACAACCGACCGATGGTGGCCGAACGGTTAGGCGTGCGACTTACAAGGCGCCGACACCGAGTTCGAATCCTCTCGGCCCTGCACCTATGACTTAATAAGTTATGTGCGGATTTGCCATCGCTCAAAACGGTGAAGGAAAACATCGTGAGGAAACCGGCGGCATACCCAAGAACTGTAACATTCAAGGGCATGCGACATCTACCAACCCGCACTGGGCCAGCGTGGTAGATTACAGCCCATACTCTCTCTCTGAGAGAAGGCCAGAGCCAGCAGTGGGAACGTCAAAGGCTGATAATGATGATGATGATGATGATGAACACAACCGACTTAAAAATGTTGGCCACAGTAGTGACGACGACTTTCTAACGTAGACCGCGAGTTCGAATCCTACAACGAGCTTGAGCTTTCGGTGAAGGAGAACATCGTGATGGAACCCATGCTGGGACACTGGCCTTCTCCCTGAGAGGGGCCATAATTATATAGATAGAAATATCCAAGACTCAGGTACAAATATTCGTGCTCATCACACATACCTAAACAAGTTAATACAAGTTTCGAGCTTAATTTGGGGCTAAGTCAATTTGCGTGCAATTGTCCCCGATATTTATTAATATTATTTATTATTTAGTCAAGGAATAACTATTTTTAAGGTTCCGTACTTCAAAAGTAAAAACGGAACTCTTAAAGGATCACTTTGTTTTCGGTCTGTCTGTTTTTTTTGTTGTAAAAAGGCTTTGCGCAAATATATGTCCCAAAGAACGAATCGGACCAAGATTTTCCCTGCAGTAATATTTCAGTAGACCAACGCAACCCGTACTCCCTTGAGGGTAGGTGGACGCATGAAGAAACTCATTAGTTGTAATTACACAGCGCAAGTTTCACGGCCCCATGGGGCCATTTTCTCTCTAATCAGGTTTACGCCCAGTTACGCTTCAATGATAATTAAGTCGCTATGAATAACATTATGCCTAGTTTACATTATGCCAGTTGTCCACAGTTAAGTTTTATAGCCATGATGGCGCAGTGGTAGTGACATCGGCTTGCGATCCGTAGGACGTGGGTTCGAATCCTACAATGAGATTGAGCTTTCGGTGAAGGAAACATCGTGATGAAACCATAGCTTGGTGGTAGGGTATATTCTAGTACTCGCCTGGCTAGCTACCACCCTCTTGTTAAGAATCTGTCGCCAAGCACCTTTCGGTGTGGCTCTCAAGTGAGGCTGCCGGAACACACCGATAAGTGCTCGGCGACAGATTCTTAAAATGCCCTACCACCAAGCTATGGTTTCATCACGATGTTTTCCTTCACCGAAAGCTCAAGCTCCTTGTAGGATCGAACCCCCTTGTCTTACAGTCTCTTTCAGCTGTGAAAAAGTCAAACTTGTAAGTCAACGCGATCAAATGATATGTCGCATATTTTCACATACATATCACGTAATTTAGCACGCTGGCCCAGTGCGGGTTGGTAGATGCCATGCCCTTGAATGCTGCAGTTCTTGGACATGCCGGCTTCCTCACAATGTTTTCTTTCACCAGTTTGAGCGATGGCAAATCCACACATAACTTATTAAGTCATAGGTGCGGGGCCGAGAGGATTCGAGCTCGTTGTCAGCGCTTTGTAGCGCGCACGCGTTACCATAGCGATGATGGCTCAGTGGTAGTGACGTCGGCTTGCGATCCGTAAGACGTGGGTTCGAACCCTGCAATGAGCTTGAGCTTTCGGTGAAGGAAAACATCATGATGAAACCATAGCTTGGTGGTAGGGTATTTTCTAGTACTCGCCTGGCTAGCTACCCTCTCGTTAAGAATCTGTCGCCAAACACCTATCAGTGTGTTCCGGCAGCCTCACTTGAGAGCCAGTTCCCAGTCCAGGTGTAGCGTGGCGCCACCTTCGACCGCATAGTCACTTAACATCAGGCGACTTGTGGTCAAACGCTACCCTGTAAAAAGTAAAAAAAAAAAAAAAAAACCATTCGTTCGGCCACCATCGCTTAGCATTCCTTATTACACTTAACTATTTTTCTCACGTACAAAGTTAAATTTTCTACAGCTCGTACAGAAACTGTCACCAAGGTAGCGCGCTCGGCAAACAAACTAATTTAGAGCACGCCATCCCCTAATGCCTTAGGGACTTCTGAAATACCATGGAGGTTTGAAGGTAACTGACATATCAAAGGGCAGCGCTCGCAAAACAACGGCCCACCTTACTAATGCTAATATTGACTTGGGATGGTAGGTAACCCTTTACACTCATTCTGACTGAAGGCCATTGCGATTAATGGGAAGAATTGAAGCAATAAGCGGTACGGCCGTAACCTTGTCGAGTTTTATTACAATACTCTTCACAGGCTTGGGGATGTTCAAGTCGAGAGTGAAAAAAATATTTTTATTTTCAAATATTGTGTTTCTTCAAATAACAATGTGTGAGGACTGAGGACTTTTTTGGCAGCAATTGTACTGTCAACGTGAACAAAACTTCCAGTGATAATGCGTGACATTGGTGGATTATTAACCATTATGTGTTCGTCAATGTGTACGAGTATAGGAAATTGAAATAAAGTTGTGAAAGTGACTTTTCGAGTTGCTCCAAAAAAGTCCGTGTAAAGTTTAAGTAAAGCGCCACTACTTTACTTAAACACTATCTTCATCCCATCATCTCATCATCATCATTTAAACTTCATTCAACTCTGAGTTTGAAATATTTTATACTTGACACTGGCAAATACACTAATCGTGTGACGCCAAAACAAAACAAAAAAGTTGTTTCATCAATTATCAATGTGTGATATTGATGGATTATTATTAACCAGTATGTGTTTATTAACGTGTTAAGTTATTGAAAGGGACTTTTGTAGTTGTCCCTAAAAGTCCGTGTAAAGTGTAAGCAAAGTGCTATTTCATTACTTACCAACACTTTGTAACTTGAATTTTAGTAAAGGTCTTGTTTATTATCTGCCCTTTCATATTTGAAGGACTCTTCTCGATTAGTAGGTATAGGCAATTGATATCGATTTCAATCGAATACGAAAGGAACGAATAGAAGCCGGTTTCAATTATTCAAAGTGGAAGATGATATTCTTTGTCTGAATCTTTAGACCTTAAGGGCTTAATCCATTTAAACAACCAGGAGTTTTTAACTGAGAAAAAAACTATAAATACCCCAATATAGTACAGTCAACGACAAAATTCACAGAACAATAACAAATTTTCCGATTTTCTTTATTATCTCAAACATCAACCTTCGACCGAATCATCACTTAAAATCAGGCTTTAAAATCTTAAATTAAGGTGTGTTGTTTTTTAGTGTTTTTGTAAGTTTTGTGAAAAAAACAAACATTCATCTAATACGCATTGGGCAAATTGGGCATCAGCTACTTTTGTCGCTGACCGTACCCCTAGTACAGTCAACGACAAAAGTCGCTGAACAAAAACATATTCATCATTTTCAGATAACCGTCATCATCATCTTAAAAACCAACTATTGACCACATTATCACGTAAAATCAGATGAGTTTTGTTGTGATCAAACACTACCACGTAAGTTTGTATAAAATAATCAAACACTACTACTCGAATTCGCATTTGGAAAATCTAGTATGATCACCTACTTTTGTCGCTGACTGTACAAGTTTTGTTAACTTAAATTTTCGTAAACGTCATAGTTTACTACCGCTAACTTGTCAAAGTGACAACTCGTACTGCCTTAATGCAAACGTAACTCGAAAACTACCTGCTACCATTTCAATACACTGAGAAAAAAAATCTGACTTTCCTTCCGAGTCTTTACCTTCGTATGTATTGTACACGGAGAAAAAAAACCTTCCGAAATACTGTTTTCCTTCCGAGTCAAAAGGGAAGGAATTGTGATTCAGAAGGAAAACTAAGGTAAAAAAGGGAAGGAATCGGTCTTGGAAGGTAAGACTCAGAAGGAAAGGTCGAATTTTTTTCAGGGATGACGGATGGTGGCCGAACGGTAACGTAAAATACTTTTTATCCATTAACCAGCTCGGTGAAGGATCTTAGACCGAGTTATATGTGTGGATTTACCATCACTGAAAACGCTGAAGGAAAACGTCGTGAGGAAACTGGCATGTCCAAGAACCATAACATTCAAGGGCATGCGATATCTACCAACCCGCACTGGGCTCGCGTGGTAGATTACGGCCCATACTCTCTCTCTGAGAGAAGGCCAGAGTCCCAGCAGTGGGAACGTAATAGGCTGATTAGGAATGTAATACAACGATACAAAAAATACTTAATAAATTGAACGCTTTACGTACCTACACAAATAAAATAGATTATGTACGACAATATTGAAAAAGATTTTCCGCATCAAAAATTTGCTTTGTGCATTTTCGAGAATGACGGTGAATACCTTCACCAACAGAAGATATTACTGAAATGTAGAATTCATTTAGAAAAGCCTTTCATTGCGCTCTGTGCGAAGCGCCATTAATACGTGTTGGCAACTAGATGTTCCCAACGGTTTCACCCGCTTTGAATACATTTTATTGTAATAAAAAGTAAAGATGTGATAAACGGCTTAAAATTGACAACACGTTAAAACGCATTTTTGCTTATTTTTTTAACCGCTAAAAAAGCGGCTTGAACGCTTATTTTTGAGAGCGACGATTTTGAGTTGTATCTGTATTGGAATAAGGTTTGCATTTGTTTGGACTTTGGGAATAAGCCGTCAACGTTTAAACGGACGTTTAGGCGCTTATTTTTATAAGTGACGATTATGAGACTTTTTTAAACCGCTTTTCGTTTAAACGCCCACGTCTGATAAAAAGTGTCCTTAGTCCTTCCGCAAGTATCAAACTATCTTCCTACTTTCACATCCTACTTCCTACTAATATTATAAACGTGAAAGTTTGTGAGTATGCATGGATGAATGGATGGATGGATGGATGGATGTTTGTTACTCTTTCACGCCAAAACTACTGAACGGATCTGAATGAAATTTGGAATGGAGATAGCTTATACCCTGGATTAACACATAGGCTACTTTTTATCCCGGAAAAAGGTTCCTGCGGGATAACGTGGGTGAAACTGCGAGGCGCAACTAGTTCAACAATAAATGGTTTTCGTTGGTAGGCGAAAAGAGAAAGACTGGACCAATTTGGCAAAAACGAAATTGGCCAAGTAAGTACCTATTCTATGTCATTTACATTACAAAGTTAAACCAAAATTCGACTTAAAAATTTAAATTTCACCGCGCTCAAAGAAATCTCACTCGAAAAATGTGTTGAAAAGCAAACATTTTTTTATATTAAACTTAGATATCATCACATCACAAACACACTCTTACGCACACACTTACTCACCATCAATAACACATATTTACACATCTCCACACTCATTTACACATAAATTTTAAATCTACCTACTTTTATATTTAGTTCCATATTTAGTCTTTCTGTTTTTTTTCCCTTTGTAACGCAGACCCACTTGGGGTCTTTCCACAAATTGTCTCAACTTATTAAATTAGCCTACTATACCTGGTCTCTGGTAAAGTTGCACTCGGGCCCCAAAATACAGGCCTCGTGCTTAGTTTGGGGTCCATCGTTAAACTTTTACTAAGTAGTATAATATTGTTTGATTAAGTAATTTTCTGTACCTGTTACTAGTAATTACTTTTTGTGAAATAAATTTATCTTATCTTATCTTATCTTTATCATCCAAGCAGTTCCCAGAATGAGTCCCCCAAAATAAATAAAGCCGCAGCGACGCGGTCTGCGAATGGACAAAGGGCAAGCTCAAGTAAATCCCTACGTTTGCTGTTTCATTTGCCGTAAGCAGTTAGGTACCTACCGTCTTTTTACCCTGACCCTACGTAGAACTGTGGGTGGCATTTGTGAAACAATAGCCGTTTTCTTTCTCACTATCTGCGTTCCGCGGTTTCACCCGCATCTTCCCGTTATCCTGAACCTTTTTCGGGATAAAGATAGCCTATGTGTTAATCCAGGGTATAAGCTATCTCCATTCTAAATTTCACTCAAATCCGTTCAGTAGTTTTTGCATGAAAGCGTAACAAACATCCATCCATCCATCCATCCATACTCACAAACTTTCACGTTTATAATATTAAGTAGGATATGTTGACAATTTGCCGCCAAATTTAATCTACTAACTACTTGTAAACCGTCAGCTGTCATCTGTCAGATGACTAAACTCGCAACGCAACTGTACTTGTTGATGTCTAAATAGGTCTTAATAAAGAAAATCCCAAATAGAAACAGCGACGACGCATTTATTTATGAGATGTCATCTAATTACGCTGTTACTTATGGATAAAAGTGATCTCAAAATGCGACAGAAAACGAGAGCTTTTCGCCTTGTTTTTGGCGTTCCACGGTACCTGTCTCGTAACAAATCACGTTTGCTTCCTCCCGCTGTATAAACAGTATGGGTGATCGGTAGGATTGGTAAATGAGGAGCACACGCCATGCTGTTTTTGGATGACGCTCTGAGCGACTGTACCTTGTTTAAAACGTTATGTTAAGGTTATGGCTGTAGTTTGACAGATGTTATGTCAAACAAATCACGGTGCCGAAATAAATTAGAATAATACTGTAAAAAAAAAGTGGTACCAGACATAGGTTTAGTAAAACTCTCGTACAAGCAAGTTAAGTGACCATATGCATACCTACTACTAAATTTTTTTTTGTTTTAAATGACTGTAAAAAATGTGTTTTAAACCCCGATGCAAAAATAGGGGTGTTATAAGTTTGACTTTGATGTCTGTCTGTCTGTATGTGTACGTTAGTCTGTGGGATCGTAGCTATCAAACGGATGGACCGATTTTTATTGTTTTTTTGTTTGTTTGAAAGGTGAATTAGTCAGGAGTGTTCTTAGCTATGTTTGATGAAAATCGATCCAAGATGTCGGGGGTTTTTTAAATTTATTAAACTGACCATACTGTTTGTATGTTTGTAAGTTACGATCACGTAGCTTGAGGTTCCGCGTTGACGCAAATAAGCTGTCTCGCTTGATTCAGATGCAAACAAGTCGCGTAAGTATAAGTAACGTTTATTTATACACGAAATATGAACGCGTTTTTTGATGTACGATATAATATGTGAAATGGAAGGCATATTAGCTGAAATCACGGAAGAGGGAAGAAATTTGAAGTGATGCGAGCTCAGTGGCGGTGTGGCCGAACTGTAAGTGTGCCTTACAAGGCGCTGAAACTGAGTTCGAATCTTATCTCAGCCCAGGGAGTGCAATTTGGCGACCGATATGGTGCAATGGTCGAACGATTGGTGCTTTGCGACAGATTTGGTTGTGCTAGCCAGGCGAGTACTTAAAAATGCTCTACCACCAAGCTATGGTTTCATAATGATATTTTCCATGAAGGCTTATTGTAGGATTCAAAGCCATGACAAGCCAACGTGAGTCACTGAGCAATCACCGCTTCAGAAAACTTTGTATTAAGCTTTTCTAATAAGATTTCATTATGGAGTCTTTATCCTACGTCCTTCCTACTATAATATTATCAACGTGATAGTTTGTGAGTACGGATGGATGGATGTTTGTTACTCTTTCACGCAAAAAACTAATGAATGGATCTGAATGAAATTTGGAATGGAGATAGCTTATACCGTGGATTAACACATAGGCTACTTCTCATCGCGAAAAAGGTTCCTGCGAGATAACGGGAAGTCGCGGGTGAAATCGCGGGAGTAAATAACAATATTCGTGTGGGTTAATCCTTTGAAATCGAACGTCACGTTTGGTATCCTGTCTGTTGGGTAATTCAAAGAGTTGTTCCAGAAAGGGATGGCCCCTTAAGGGGTTGTCTAGGGACTAGGGACGTACCGTCAGAAGTTAAGTTAATATGATAACAGATAATAAAGTTAGTTTGATGTTAAGCTAAAGTAAGTTAAACTTGATCCAATTCAATCAGTTTGTATGTAATAGGGAAAAAATTGAAAATGAGATCGCGTCCAAAAAGCTACAGGGCGTTTCTTTCCCCTTTTTTGGCCGGTGTAATGAAGTTATGCTATGTATCGTTTGTGGTGGCCGAACGGTTAGGCGTGCAACTTACAAGACGCCGACACCGAGTTCGAATTCTCTCGGCCCCGCACCAATAAGTTATGTGCGGATTTGCCATCGCTCAAAACGGTGAAGGAAAACATCGTGAAGAAACCGGCATGCCCAAGAACTACAACATTCAAGGGCATGCGACATCCACCAACCCGCACTGGGCCAGCGTAGTAGATTACAGCCCATACTCTCTCTCTGAGAGAAGGCCAGAGTCCCAGCAGTGGGAACGTGAAAGGCTGATAATGATGAATAATGCAGAGAAATTTAACTAGAACTCCGATCCTTTTGGTGAAAATACTAACCAATACGAAAAATGGTTTACATCTTGTCTGCGCCATATATCAATAAAATCAAATCAAAACATATTTATTTAGTAGTAATACGACATGACTGTGATCACTATAAAACGTCAAACTTGAAACTAGCTACGCCTGTTCCAACCACCTCCTCCTCCGGCAAAAGAACAGGCAAAAACGTCCGGTGGGTCATTTAATGGCTTTACAACTACGTTTCTTTGTTAGAAAGCCTACCATCAAGTATCCGTGGAGCATTGAAAGATATCCTACTAAATATTATAAACGTGAAAGTTTGTATGTGTGTATGTATGTTTGTTGCTTTTTTGTACAAAAACTACTGAACGGATTTGAGTAAAATTTGGAATGGAGATAGCTTAACATACCTTGGCATTAAAACATAGGCTAATTTTAACCTGGAAAAAGGTTCTTGCGGGATAACGGGAAGACGCGTATTATATATAGGCACAGATACAGGTTTCTATCTAAGCTTTTGGCAGCCACTTCAACCTAGGTTTCAACACAAAAGCTGCAGATGTAATAATTCAAGCCGTCTTTGTCTTTGTCCAGCAGGGAACAATAAAAACAGATATATCCAAACAGGGCGACCGGAAAGCTGTATATTTGATTTATACCCTCTAAATTCGGGAGTGAAACCACAGTGCATACCGCATACGGTAGGAAAAGGTACGACATGATTATCCAAGCTACTTCATTCATTACTATTTATTTTTAAAATATCTTACAAGTTGCGCGGGCTGCAAGCATCCAGCTATCCATTGTTGCCATGTCTCAGTGTTAAAAAATCAATAAGTCAGTCATAGACAATATTATATTTATTTGTGGCAAAAAACAGCATACACTTTACAAAATAAAATTTGATAAGAAACATAAACAAAACAAACTTAATTTATAATACAAAGACAATCAATTATAGGTTTTTTGTAAAGTGGTTTTTTTTTTTTTATTGAGTCGGAAATTCGGTAGTAAGTGTAAATATATTTTTCACTTGAAAGGAAGCAGGTGTAGCGTGACGCCACCTTCGACCACATCGTCACTTAACATCAGGTGACTTGCGGTCAAACGCTACCCTGTAATTAGTAAAAAAAAAGCAGCGGTGATCCTGCTGCAATAATTCTGCGGGTAGTTTTTCTTTTGTTGCCATCTGACAGCGTTACAGAATCAGTGATTCGGTCACGAGTTTATATATTTAGGTTACTCGCGTAGTAATCGAGGAATATGTTTCTCACTCGCACTACGTTGTCTAAAATATGGTTTGAAAGAGAAAGCAATAAAATTTTAACTGTTAAAAATCTCGCCAATATGAAGCATGAAGCAAACATGGCTGAACCATTTGGCATTATTGCGTGTATCAAAAACCGCATTGAAATCGCACGACATATTTTACTGAAAGCTGAAAAATGTTATTGAAATATTCGAACACACGACAGGTCACAAGTCCATGTCACATCTCCAAAAACCTTTCCAATAGCACTTTGTCTTATTTGCATGTCTTGAGTTACAATGATAAAAGTAGTAGAGAATTCCTACTACATTTTTTATACTGTGGCAGTACAATATAAGACAGTAATTCATCTTAGGTTATGTGTGACCGTAAATCTTTGGAGAATTATAGATATACCTACTTACGTGTATAAATAGAGGTTGAAGAGACAGCTCAGTAGTTGAGACGACGGCTTGCGATCTGTGTGTCTTGGACTCAAATCCTGCAATGAGCTTCAGCGTTCAGTGAATGAAAACTACGTGGTAATATTACAGCTTGGTTGTAAAGTATTTTTTAATGGTCGGATTAGGTCAGTAATAGAAATATTGGGAGAACCAGTCCCAGTTTTTCTATCAATAGAAATTCAAAATAGAAATAGTAGTATTCATCCATAAGTATTACACCAAAGCGATGATGGCTCAGTGGTAGTGACGTCGACTTGCTATCCGTAGGACGTGGGTTCGAATTCTACAATGAGCTGGAGCTTTCGGTGAAGGAAAACATCGTGATGAAACCATAACTTGGTGGTAGGGCATTTTCTAGCGCTCGCCTGGATAGCTACCACCCTCTTGTTAAGAATCCGGTGTGTTCCGGTAGCCTCACTTGAGAGCCAGTTCACAGTCCAGGTGTAGCGTGGCACCGTCTTCGACCACATCGTCACTTAACATAAGGTGACTTGTGTCAAACGCTATCCTATAAATAAAAACAAGTCCTAACGAAAATGCATTACAGTCTATACCGAACTAAAAAGCCACTGCGGTCAGTGCTACCACCAGACCACCAACCACCAACAAAATGGTACAGCAAACTCGCTGCAACGAATTCGACAGTCTGCGTGCGGTCTCAGTTCAATTTGCAGTTAAAATGCGTTCAATTTGGTCACTTTAAAGTTAAATTGGGTCCAAGTCTGTCACCGAGAGCAGTGGCGAGTAGGAATGTGTATATGTGTTATATACTAGCTGCACCCCGTTTCATCCGCGTCTTCCCGTTGTCCCGCAGGAACCTTTTTCCGGGATAAAAAGTACGTATGTGGTAATCCGGGATATAAGCTATCTCCATTCCAAATTTCATCAAAATCGGTTCAGTAGTTACGGTGATAAGTGGTAACAAACATTCACACACACACACACAAACTTAGGCGTTTATAATATTATGTAGTATGATTCTACTACTACTTATCTTCTGTCTATTCTATACTATTAATATCTAAAAGAACAGAGCGTTTGACACAATCACAATACAGCCGAAACCGCTAAACGTATAAACTTGAAATTTCGAACCAATATTCCTCAAATGGTCTAGGCGAACAATAAGAAAGGATTTTTCTAAATTCCACCCCTAAGTGGATCAAACAGGGTGTATGGTTTTTTTTTTTTTTGCTGAATGTTATCGAAACTTTTAAGAAATTGTAAGTGGCATAGATCTACATTTTCATATTAAAATATTCTCGAGCTGACCTAAGCCTGTTTGTCGAGAACAAAACTACTAAGCAAGTTTTCACCAAACTTTATACTTTGCACAGACGCGGTGGCGGAGTACATTTTAAGTTGTGGACGTTGAATGCTAAATTTTGCGCTGCGGTCTAGAAGTAGAACAAAAGGCGACAGTACAGATGCACGACAGTATGAAAAAGTCACACAAATTGACTTTCGCAAACTTTGACTTCATATGAAATGTGCAGATAAAAAAATTCCGTTTAAGCCGTCACCACCACCACCGTACATCATCGCTCATAAAGGTAAAAGAAAACATCGCGGGGAAACCGGCATGTCCAAAAACCAAAATACTCTAGGGCATGCGACATCTACATTGAATCAGCATAGTAAATTATGGTCCACACGGAGAAAAAAGACCTTCCGAAATACCGTTTTCCTTCTGAGTCAAAAGGGAAGGAAATGTGATTCAGAAGGAAAACTAATACAAAACAAGGAAGGAAACGGTCTTGGAAGGTAAAGACTCAGAAGGAAAGTCAGAATTTTTTTCTCAGTGCATGCTCACTGTGAGAGAGTTTGGATTCTACGACCCTTAGAAAGGATGTAGGAAACTTTTTACTGCCGCTGGGAATAACAAAAGGCTTTAGACCGCCCGAAGGCCTCCGAGTTTTCCCACATAGCCTAACGACGACATCAACCGAGATCGACGGCTTAACGCACGGAAGCGCTCAGTTGTAAATACCACTAGTGGTCATCCATCCAAGTAGTGACCGCAGAGAACGTCGCTTAACCAAGTTGATCAATTAAGAACGACTAGGCAAGTTCCAAGGTCACCGACATAGCTCTCAGAATTTGCAAGTTGAAGTGGCAATGGGCAGGTCACATCGCTCGACGAACCGATAACCGATGGGGAAGAAAGGTTCTCGAGTGGCGACCACGAACCGGAAGACGTTCTGTAGGTAGGCGTCCCACTAGGTGGACCGACGACATTGTAAGAGACACAGGGAGCCGATGGATGCAAATGGCAATGGGGAGGTCTATGTTCAGCAGTGGACTTCTTCCGGGATGATGATGATGAGGCAAGCTCCGCTACGAGAGATTCCATACCGGAATCAGTCTGTATTGTAATTTACTGCATACCGTTGCAAGGTGTAGTTACAAAGTTTAAAACTGCGGTTATCCTGTGAGGGCAATAGAAAAGTTATGTGTAACATTGTGATTTATATTCCGAACTAGCTGTTCCACGCAGCGTCGCCTGTGGATTTTTCAATTCGGACTCGCCGGTTCAGGTTTGATCGACAATTCTATTGGTGGGTTTTGATTTGCGCGCATTTGCTTTTTTAGTAAGCGTAAGGAAGTAAGGAGGTTGGAAAGGCGTAGAGCATAGTTTTAAGTTTGACGTTTTAAAATGATCACATGGATCCTGCTAAATGAATATGTTTGGACTTTAAACTCATTTTTTTACGAGCCACGCCCCGCGATTTTTCTCGGGTAGACTGCTTTTTATCGCGTTAAAAATATCCTATGTCCTTTTTCAGGGTTCTAACTATACCCACACTAAATTTTATCAAGATCCGTTCAGTTGTTTTGCGTGAAAGAGTAACAAACATCCACACATCCATAATTTCATGCTCACAAACTTTAACGTTTATAATATTAGTAGGAAAGATAGTAGGACTTAGGACCCGCACCACACGCGTACGTAAAGATTTTAGTTTTTATTAACCTAAAACTGAACTAAAAACTGTAATTCAGTAAGTAAACAATTTTCCCTTCGGTTCAACATGGGCGATCTTCGGCAAACCGGATATTGCCGAACGTCATTACCCGGATGTGCTTCGGGAACTCGTGCGTAAAATTGTAATAGTGTACCGTGACGGGAGAGATGACGTCACGGATTTTTTAAAATAAGTGAGAAAGCGTAACGGAAATGTGTTACCGGTTCTCGAGGTTTTTATAGGTATATTTGAATTGAGATTAAGTTGAATTTAAGTATTGCACTATTTCTTCAACTAGGTTTATCTAGGTGAAACTTGGCACCAGCTTTAAACACATCGTCACATCTGGTTACTTATAGGTCAAGCGCAAATAAATACATGTAAGCAACAAAAAAAAAACAAATTTGAATATTTTGTGTATCACGTAACAAAGACTTATCAGATTACGATGAAATTTGTTGCAGCGATAGATTTTACATTTGATTAGGACTAGATACTTTTTATCCTGAAAATCCCTACGAAGAATACTGCAGGCGCTTTTTATCGCGGTAACATTTAGTCTTCGCGGGTGAAACCGCGGGGCGCAGTTCATCATCATCAGCCTTTCACGTTCCCACTGCTGGGACTCTGGCCTTCCTTCAAAGAGAGCATGAGCCGTAATCTACCACGCTGGCCCAGTGCGGGTTTGTAGATGTCACACGTCCTTGAATGTTGTGGTAATTGCACATGCCGGTTTCCTCGGACTGTTTTCCTTCACCGTCTTGAGCGATGGTAAATCCGTACATAACTTATTAAGTCATAGGTGCGGGCCGAGAGGGTTCGAACTCGGTGTTGGCGCTTTGTAAGGCGCTATCGTTCACCCACCATCACTCTAGCAGTGCAGCTAGTCACAATATAATCTCAAGTTGATCCCATGCTGCCTGGCATATACTCGTACAAGACGGGATTTCCAAATTTTCAAGTTTCAACGTGCCTGGACGCTTAACTTGTTGCGAAAGCAGTTTGATGTTTTAGTCCTTAATCCCGTTTGCAACTTTGAATATTGACGAGATTCATTTAAGGCTGCTGCTAGCGACTGAGGTACCTAAAAACTAACTGAGATGGCGCAACGACCCAAAGTGAGTCTCGACCTCCGATAACAAAAGACGCCACTTCGGTCTGTCCTACGCCACCTCCTGCCAGTCCTCCACGTGGAGTGAGCGCAAATCCTTCGTGACTTCGTCTATCCAGCGATACCTGGGATGGCCGACGGGGCGACGGCCATTCGGCCGCCCCATGTGTGCTCGTGTTTCTGAGTTTCTGAGTGTATGTATGTGTTCGTTACTTTTTCGCAGTGCAGAAACGGCTGAACGGCATCGTGTGTGATTTTCTATGTTTTATTTTTTTATTTTTGGGCAATTTACTGACAGAACTCTTTGTCCAGGGATTCCTGAGAGCTAGCAGCGCGCGCATTCTGCACTGCCACTGTCGCAGCACTAGCTACCGACGCATCACTAGCGGAGGGGTGTTCAGTAACAAAGGGTACTCACATGACTCCTCCATCAGCACCTCCTGCTGACTCTCCGCGCAGCACAGCAGCAGGAGGGCTAGCAGCGCGCCGCACAGCGCGCGCATCCTGCCCTGCCGCTGTCGCATCACTAGCTACCGGCGCATCACTAGTGGAGGGGTGTTCTGAAACAAAGATAAGTTTGGTTAAACTTTTTTGGTCTGATAGAGAATTAATTTCAAAAATTTTCAACAATAATTTGATTGTTATAGATAAAGTGAATCATCATCATCAGCATATAATGGTTCCCACTGCTGGGACTCTTACATTCTATCTATATATGTCGTAATCTACCACGCTGGTCCAGTGCGAGTTGGTAGATATCGCATGCCTCCGAGTGTTGCAGTTCTTGGACAAGGGGCATGCCGGTTTCCTCACAATGTTTTCCTTCACCGTTTTGAGCGATGGCAAATCTACACATTACTTGGTAAGTCATAGGTGCGGGGCCGAGAGGATTCGAACTCGGTGTCGGCGCCTTGAAAGGTGTTAGCTGTCAGTCACCACTGTTCTTCATATCCATAATCCATAACATAAACATTTATGCCACGATAAAGTAGAAGAAAATTGAGCCGACCATTTCCGCTGCGAATTCGAAAAAACAAACATAATACGCCGATTTGACGTGAATTTAATCAGGAACTGTCACGACAACTGATAAATTTTTAAACAGCCCGCGTGGTCGAATGTACCGAAGGTAATTACTGCGCCGACGTATTGACGGGTTAATCAGAGAGCGATTATTGGATGGCGATTGTGTTTCTGGACTTTTATTAATTACCAGCTGAATTTTACTACCTTTAATTGCAATAAAAAGTATCCTTCGTTCTTCCTCAGGGTTCAAACTGTCTCCGCACCAAATCTCATTAAGGTTCAGCGGTTTAGGTGTGAAAAGGTATCAAAGCGGACACCGTTGCCTGTGATCTTCTAGAATTCCATTTTGTAGCACTGCGAAAAACCTATGGTGATATTGTTTCACATTTTGCTAACGCATTGCTCTGTGGAGTGATGATTGTGGCTTGAAGCTTCATCATCAAGGCCTGCTTCAATCTACTAGAGATGATATCAAGTAGCGTCCGACAAACTCTGCGCTCATGGCAAAGTAAGACGATCTGGGAGGCACACATGCGGTCACACTTCCCACAAACACGCTGTTGCGACGAGAGTGGCAGCTAGTTGGTATCACGAAGGTGTCCTTTTGCGCGTTTGAGGACCATCACACCAAACCAGGCGTCGTCGTAAAAGGTTGTACCATACGCAGTTAACTTCCAAGCTTAGTTCCATATTTAACCTTTGTTTGATTACTACGTAAGGGTCAGGCTGAAATTGCGGCGTCGTCAATTCATTTAAATCATCATCATCGCCAACCTGTATTAGCCCACTGCTGAACGTAGGCCTCTCCCAAGGTACGCCACTGAGCCCGGTCTTCGGCTCTTCTCATCCAACTACTGGCAGCCACTCGGCGCAAGTCATCGCTCCACCTTTTCGCAAGGCGTCCTACACTACGTTTGCCAAGTCGCGGTCTCCACTCAAGAACACGTCTACCCCAACGGTTATCGGTTCTGCGGCTTGTATGACCAGCCCACTGCCACTTCAGCTTACTAATTCTGTGAGCTATGTGTTCATTTGAATGGTACATGTATATAGAATCAAATCACAGCCACTAACAAAGCAAACAGTCTCCTTGCAAGGTGTGGTAACCCCAAAATTCAACTAGCTTAGATAGCATCAAAGCTCAACGTCAATAAAGGTAACCGCATTCTAAAGCTCGAATGCGAGCTAAAATTTGAGCTTTCAGCTCAAAGGTATGTCGTCTCTACAATTGGAATACGTTGTGGTGACGAATGACGAAATGTGGCACCGTTTCCTTTCATCGCTTAATGAGTACCTGTGGGCTTATTACGTAACTTGGATGGTTATTTTTACACTAGCTGCACCCTGTGGTTTCACTTACGCGGACTACACGTTGTCACGATAAAAAGTATTTTATGTCCTTCATCAGGATTCGAACTACACTCAGAAAAATAATCTGACTTTCCTTCCGAGTCTTACCGTCCAAGACCGAGTCCTTCCTTATTGTACCTTAGTTTTCCTTCTAAATCACAAGTCCTTCCCTTTTGACTCAGAAGCAAAACGGTATTTCGGAAGGTTTTTTTCTCCGTGTATCTTGTTTCCATATTTCCTCAAACTCGGTTACTACTTACGGTAAGGCTAAGGTAGCGTTTGACCACAAGTCACCTGTTGCTATGTGACGATGCGGTCGAAGATGGCGTCACGCTACACCTGGACTGGGAACTGGCTCTCAAGCGAGGCTGCCGGGACACACCCATAGGTGCTTGGCGACAGATTCTTAACTTGAGGGTGATAGCGACGTGCGTGCGTGTGTGTGTGCGTGCGTGCGTGTGAGTGTGTGTGTTTCCAGTTGATGTATGATGTTGATGTTGACCTTAAGGTTTTTCATTTTAATCACTTTTAGCTTCAAATAACAAAAGAATTAGCAAGCTGAAGTGGCAGTGGGCTGGTCATATAAGCCGCAGAACCGACAACCGTTGGGGTAGACGTGTTCTTGAGTGAGGACCGCGACTTGGCAAACGTAGTGTAGGACGTCCTGCGACAAGGTGGAGCGACGACTTGCGCCGAGTGGCTGGCAGTAGTTGGATGAGAAAAGCCGAAGACCGGGCTCAGTGGCGTACCTTGGGAGAGGCCTATGTCCAGCAGTGGACTGACACAGGCTGATGATGATGATGATGATGATGAACAAAAGAATGGTGGTACTGGATATATATTCTGTTGTAATGGTCGATAGAGCTCAAATGTCAAAACAATGCGCAAGCCGTTCACCATCCAAGTTACCTAATAAGTCTGCATGTGCGAGCTAGATCTAAATCGTTCAATAGCTCAATTTAAATTGAAACGTTCAATGAATCAGTTGCTATTTGACGATGAATGGGAATGTTTTCGACAGCAAATGATTGCAGCAACTTCAGAGGTGGTATTAGAATTGACGATTTCAGCTATATAAAAAAATATGTCAAATAAACCATTATTATCAGCCTTTCACGTTCCCACTGCTGGGACTCTGGCCTTCTCTCAGAAAGAGAGAGTGTGGGCCGTAATCTACCACGCTGGCCCAGTGCGAGTTGGTAGATGTCGCATGCCCTTAATTGTTGCAGTTCTTGGACATGTCGGTTTCCTCACGATGTTTTCCTTCACCGTTTTGAGCGATGGCAAATCCGCATATAAATATAATCTATTTTTGCTATCGTAAAAAACGGAATCCAAAGATCACTTCGTTGTCCATCTGTCTCTCTGTCCAGACCCATTTTCTCAAGAACGCGTTGAGGTAGGTATCAAGTTGAAATTTATGTCAAATACTTAGGTTGACGGTTTCTTTCAACTGTGCTGTAAACTACTGAACCGATTTAAATTAAATTTGGTAGGAAGATAGTTTGAACCCTGAGGAAGGACATAGGCCACGCGGGTGAAATCGCGGGCAACAGCTAGTATTGTATAAAACAAAACTAAAAAACAAACGCCCCCCGGTATCACCCGCGTCTTCCGGTTGTTCTGCCGGAATCTTTTATCGGGATAATAAGCCTTTGTGTTAATCCAGGGTAAAAACTATCTCTACTCTAAATTTCATCAAAATCGGTTCAGTAGTTCCGGTGATACGCGGTAACAAACATTCACACACACACGCAAACTTTCGCATTTATAATATTAGTTGTAGGATATTGGTGTCGATTCGGTTTTGCATTCTCTAAAACTAAACTTAGTTTGACATGACTAATAGTATTGCTGTCTTTTTCTAACCACTGAAGTAAAAAAGGACGCATTACTTTTAGACCTGTCGAACTTAGTTTAGTTTGAGAGAATGCAAAACCGAATCGACACCATTCTCACTAAGACCCTTGCTAGAAGCCGTGCGCTGTCTGTCAGCCATATAACCATTACAATAAAATTATTGTAAAAGCAGACTTTTCTTAATTATTTTTTCCACCATTTTGTAATAGATATAATAGCAATATTTCCTGCTTTTAATTTCTCTAACGAGTCTCAAGGGTTGCCGTTAGAAGATTATTACGCGGAGAAGTGTCCGACTTGTCAGCTTATTTGCAATTTTAATATTTTCCTTGTTCCTTTTCAATCGTAATTAATTCGAGATTAAACTTGATACAAAGGTCTGAAGCGCTTTCATTTCAATATTTTAATTGTATTATATTTTCGAAGCGCCCGTTACTGACTTGCCTATGCCTAGTCTTTCTTAGCCGTGCCCTAAAGTCTATCTTTTTGTGCTGCTTGCGGTTTTACCCGCGTGGCTGTAGTCCACGCTTATGTAGTCCACGTTTATTGCAATAAAATGTATCCTATATCCTTCACAACAGTCAAAACTATCTCCATGCCAAATTTGAACAAGATCCATTCAGTGGTTTAGGCGTGAAAAGGTAACATACAAACAGACAGGGTTATTTCTTCATTTTTAATATTACGCGCCCTGAGTTTCACCCGCGTCTTCCCGTTATCCCGCAGGAACCTTTTCCGGGATAAAGAGTAGTATGTGTTAATTCAGGGTTAAGCTATCTCCATTCCAAATTTCACTCAAATCCGTTCAGTAGTTTTTGCGTGAAGGAGTAACAAACATCCATACTCGCAAACTTTTACGTTTATAATGTGCTAAAGTGCCTAACATCCTTATTGCAGGTTGTTATTGGAATATTCTTACTTATTTAAACAAGTTTTTATAATCGAAACCATTTCAATTTTTATTGCAAATGAGAACGTTTGACCAGATGAGGATAGCGTCCTCACCTGGGGTTAGGGGGCAATGCGGTCGACGGTGCAGGACGATTTTATACGAACGAAAAGATATTAGCGCAAAACGATGATGGTGCGGAGAGATAATTGTACGTCTACTTCTAAATCCCATAAACGAAATTCCAAATTTTTCTTGCAGGGTAGCGTTTGACAAGAAATCAATTGATGTTAAGTGACGATGTGGTCGAAAGTGGCGCCACGCTACACTTTTGATTGAGAACTGGTTCTCAGGTGGAGTTGCCTGAGCACACTGATAGGTGCTTAGCGACAGATTAATCCACACATAATCGAGCCCTGGAAATCCCACGCCAATCGATTTATGCGCTCCTTTCTTCTTTTTTCCGCAGTGCTACAGAATGCAGTCTTTCAAGATGGGTCTGAAAAGAGTTCTTCAAGGTCGGCAAAAGCCATATCGCAAACGTTCATAGGCGACGGTGACCGCTTACCATCGTCAAACTATAAAAGTTTTCGTAAACGTCAAAGTTTACTTACACTAACTTGTCAAAATGGCTAATCGTACTGCCAATGCGAAACGTAACTCAAAAACTTTCTTCGAATTCGAATACAACGATTTGATATAACTTGTACCTACTACCGCTTTTAGTTCCTCCAAGTTTCCGAAAGGGTATGACAGAAAAAATGTGTGGAAAGAAACGGATTAATAAAAGGATACAAATATTCAATTCGACCATAAGTCAAAAGTCAATTTTTCTTTATTCAATAGGATACATTGTGATCACTTTAAAACGTCAAACTTAAAACTAGCTACGCCTGTTCCAACCTCCTTACGCCGGCAAAAGAACAGGCAAGAAACGCCCGGCAGGTAATTTTTTTGGCGCGATCACATTGACAATTTTATTCTTATTACTAATTGATTGAATTGGAGCAAGTTCACTAAAATCCCAATTTGTTTTTTTGTCAATAGTCGCAGATTATCCGAATAATCGAATTCGCAGTCGTTAATCTTGACTAGGCCTTCAGGGCTGCCCCCTACATGAAGAATCCCGAACCAATAAGGGCAAATTTCTTCCCATTCTAACAAAAACTCCGAAGAGATATTATGCTAACACCCCGCGCCATATTTTGAAAAGTGCCAAAAATTCTAATATAATTTGTGTAACATCGCCAACTTTGCCTCTGAAAATTTCAGCAAATGCGAAAACTTTTCAGGAAATATTGGTATTAGTCGTATGCACAAACAATGTTCTACTTCCCAAGTTCCTGAATTACATTAGAGCGGGCTTAGAGATGTTTATAGTTCGTATTAAAACCAATGGTGGAAACTTTAAAATGGAAAAGATTGGTATTAAACAGAGCGTTAAGGGAAATGAAACTTCATAATATAGGATGGCATTTACTTCACTGTTTTCCCATTAATTTGACTGGTTTCGGATTGATGGGCAATAGAAAATTACAGGTTAAAGGATTTCACATTAATATCGCAGGGTGAAGTGGCAATGGGCAGGTCACATCGCTCGACGAAGCGATAACCGATGGGGAAGAAAGGTTCTCGAGTGGCGACCACGAACCGGAACACGTTCTGTAGGTGGACCGACGACATTGTAAGAGTCGCAGGGAGCCGATGGATGGCTAATAGCCGTTCATGGTGGCCTTCAAAGGGGGAGGCCTATCTTCTGGCTGATGATGACGATGATGATCTCAGGATGACGAGTGGAGTGCATTGGCACAAATGATTTTGAACTGTTGAAGTTCAAAATTCCAGGTGACATTGAACTGTGACGAGTAAACATGACGATAACCATCAAGTAACCAACTTGCTCGTCTCGTCACTTCTTACATTAAAAAAAGCAAATTATCAGCACATTTTCCCCATCATAACATTTTGATAAACATTAATTCCATGAACACCCTCCATCAGTCAATTGACTTCCTACCCGGAAATCACTGCACAAAAACATTCCCAAAAAGAGCTTTTATCATGCAAACTCAATGTACAAATAAGGGTGACAAATTCAGCAAATCATCGCATCCAAAAAGGCCTAAATAAAGGCCCTTTGGAAGGCCTGTTGATAATAAAATGGCGGGTCTATTGTTAAGCGGATAAATATATGTCACTTGAATGACTATTGGTAATAAGAAAGGATCATACGTCGTACTAGCATTGTGTACATAAAATTGGTCTATTAAGAAAAACGTGAATTTACATCTATTGAAAAGTCTAATTTAGTTTCACCAATATCAACTAACGACGATTTGGCTGCCAGTAGTTGGATGAGAAGAGCCGAAGACCGGGCTCAGTGGCGTACCTTGGGAGAGGCCTATCATCATCAGCCTTTCACGTTCCCACTGCTGGGACTCCGGCCTTCTCTCAGAGAGAGAGTATCTGCTCCATTCAAGGGCGTGTGACATCTACCAACCCGCACTGGGCCAGCATGGTTTACGGCCCATACTTTCTCTCTGAGAGAAGGCCAGAATGCCAACAGTGGGAATGTGAAATACATCCATACTCACAAACTTTCACGTTTAAAATATTAGGAGGAAGTGTTGTTTTATCTGAATAAACAAGCAATAGTTATTATTTATTGCATTGTATACATTTTAATATATTTTCAGTAGCCATGTTTAGCCAAGTTGCTTAATTTATATCTTAAGTTTTGATTTATCGGCTTAATTTTCCACCTTTAGCTTAACCTTAAGCCAAAAGTCAGCCTGGCTTTAGTTGAGCGTTTAATCTTCAATGCAGGCGAGTAGGGATGTCCATGGTAGAGTTTAATGCCGGAAATTAATAATCGATCCTGATCCGTTATCCGCGGTTTTGGATCGATATGCCATGTCATAATATATCATTTTAGTACTAAGGCTTGACATATTATATATATAATAATAATAAGCTTTATTTAATTCCATGCATAGTACATAAATTATATGATAACAATTGTTAACTTAAGATATTAACCTTTGATATTCATAATCAAATACATTTTTAATTCAATTTTGTTATTAGAGTTATTAACAGTTCATAGTTTAATAATATTTAGGAAAATATAATATTTAATGTATATATTTTGTAATTAGTATAATTTAGTATAATTTATTATTTCTCCTACTATCAAATTACTAATTTTATTTATGCATAGACCCCATTCGGGTAAAAGCCTCCCCCAAGGAATGCCATCTTTCTCTAAAAACCTACTCCATAATAATATAGTCCTTTTGTTTGGCCAATATAGTTGAAGATGTATTCGTCGTCTTCAATTATTTTTTCTCCTAGGTGGCGAACTTCGCTCAAACCTATTATGTCATGCTTAATATCTTCAAGTGCAGCTTTGAGCTCAATATATTTTTGATCGGAAGATAATGATTATTATCTTACGTTGAGTGTTCAAATGTAGGGTATTGTTCGTTCTGATAATTATTATTGTTCTTGGGGGGTTTTGGTCGAACTCTCCCGCGGTGACCGGCCGTATTGGGAGATTAAGGGTTGGAGAGGGACCGATTTTTATTGCTATGCTGTGTTGTGGTCTGATGTCTTCGATTGGCGTTGAGTTGATTCTGTCTGAGCGAGAATTAGTTTGGGCTTTTGTATTATATAGTTCTTCATGTCCCCTTTATTTTTCTTAGGTGGTTGTTTACTGCTCTGTTGAACATTCTGGTTCTCAGGGTGGGGCGTCTCCGGGGACTCTGATAGGTTTCTTTTGTTTGACTGTTTCTGTGGGGGTTTTTTATTGCTCAATATAATAATTTTGTCGTATTTTATAAAAGCGGTGTTTCCTGCATCTTTTTCTTTCTGTAGCTGGACTTGTAGCTCTTTGCGCTTCATTAAGACTTCGATTGGGTAGTCTTCTTTTAGGTAATAGGAAGTAATTTGAAGGTTATGTTTGTTTTTTTGTATTTTTAATTTAAAGCCTAAAGTGTTGAATGTTATTGCTATAGGTCGAACTTTTTCACCCTTTTTTCCCAACCTTCTAACAGCTTCTATATTGTAGGTATCGCATTTAATTTTTATGTATGTATTTATTATATTTATTACCATTTTTTCCAATTCATCGTACGACTTTTCTGTCTCTTTTACGCCAAAAAGGATCAGATTTCTGCGTTTACACTGTCTTTCTAGGTTGTTAATTTTATTTGATTGCTCTTCTAATTTTTTCTCCAAAAGTTCATTTTTCAGTGCTAGGTTATTGAACTTCTCGTTGAGGCTGTTGATTATTGTGCCTTTAATATCTTCCTTCATCTCTAGCATGTCTTGTTTTTGTTGCTTTATATCTTGCTGCATGCTAATTAACATATTTTTTATTTCATTCATATTTGTTTATAATTATGATACGCTTAGCGCCCTCTATGGAAACAGGTGAGTACTGGCTTAGTGGCGATCGAGTTGATTATGCGTAATAGGTGTTGAGATTAGATGGGTTAGAAAGTTCTGATAGATCATAATAGATGGCGCTGGTAGATACTTTAATCGATGATTTAGGAACGGAGATAATATTATTATGATTATTTAGCACTTTTGAGGTTATAGTTTCTGATGATTTTTATTTACGCACTGTTACAATGTAATTCGAGTTCCAATTTTGTCGTTCACATGTTACACTAATATTTTACACTTGAATACTAATATATGTTCTTGGTATCTTAACGAATTTCTAGTGAGACTTGATAGGGCGATTTTTTGCACTTTTTATTAAACTTTACTGTATATGCACTATGTTTTATATATTGTTCGAAGTAGTTTATGCACTGGTTCTATATTTTAATTGTGTCACTTTGTTTTGGAGCACTTAAATAATTTTAAAACTTTTTAATAGCGAGTACGATGTTGACAGTGTCGCAGTGGCGCCCTCTCAGGCTTGACATATTACTACTAAAATAGTTAGTTAGTTAGTTACAAGTCAAGCTAATAAAAGTGTTTTAATGACAAATTATAACATGACATATCGATCCAAAATCACAGATTACGGATCAGGATCGATTATTAATTTGATACTGACAGAGAAAATTTCTAGAGTACTTTATTACATTTAGAATAATTGTCTGCCTGTCTGTCTTTCACGCCTAAACTACTGAATAGGTTTAAATGAAATTTGGTACAGAGATATTCTAGACTCTAGACTTCTAGACGGTGTGGGTGAAATCGCAGGGAACAGCTGGTAGACTATATTTTATTGTCATAAAAACCTATGGGCGTCAACACGCAGGCAAAACCACTAGTTTAACATATAGAAAAACTTCGCGAAGTAATACCATAAATCACAATGAAAAACAGAATCAGACTTTTTTTTTTTTTTTTTTATAAGAGATAGGCAAGCATTTGACCCCAGTCTCACCTGATGGTGAGTGATGACGAGGCCGAAGATGGAGCATGCTTGCCTAGAAGATACTTATTCACTCTTGACTTGAAGGCTCCCAAGTTATACTTATCGGGAAACAAAGACGCTGGCAAGGTGTTCCACTCCTTCTCCTTCTTCTCACTTCAAAGGTTGACAGACAATGTAAAACAAAATAATGCAGTTTTGAGTTAGGTATCTCTACATTGGCTCTACAATCGCTTTAGCCGGATAGTGACCGGATAACTGCAACATCTCTAGTTTAAAACATCTAAGCAAACAATAGTTCCGTTGACTTTAAAGTCTTGACGTCACAAAGGAGTGCAACAGAGAGATTTCAACCGAGTTTGTTAAAAGATTTACTAAGCGACTTCTTCCCGCTTAGTTTAGTCGCGAAGCACTTATCAGTGTGTTCCGGCAGCCTCACTTGAGAGTAGGGTTACCATTTGACCGGGTTAATCCGGTCTTTACCGCATTTTAAGACCTCAGGCCGGACTCCATTTTTAAAAGCTCGGATTTTTGATGCGTTTACCAGCGTAATCGATTACGCTGGTATACGCAAGCGATTTCAGTTCATAAGTATAACCGACTAACATAAATCTTATTAGTAAAGCTTATAATAACATTTTGAAATACATAATTAGATGACAAAAAAAGCTTGGAATTTTAGTGAACTAGCTCCAATTCAATCAATTAGTAATAAGAATAAAATTATCAATGAGATCGCGCTAAAAAAATTACCTGCGAGGCGTTTCTTGCCTGTTCTTTTGCCGGCGTAAGGAGGTTGTAACAGGCGTAGCTAGTTTTAAAGTGATCACAATGTATCCTATTGAATAAAATACTACTGATTTTGATTTTGAAATTGCTGAAAATAAAACGGTACCTAAATAAAAATCAGAACCTTTTCCCAATACTAAAAATTCCAATGAAATTAAACTTTTGGTTCGACTAGACATAATGCACGCACAGATTCATTCAATATAGTAGATTATCATATAGAGCGTTTCAATCCGGGTCAGATTTGAGGAAACCTGACACAAACGTCCACGGCAAACGTATTTTTCTATCTCAAATATAGGTCGTCACGTTTCATATAGTTTTCGGCGAAAACTTGCAGTAAATCGTACTGTTTTCGTATATGACAGACAGTGCATGCACCGGGCCACAGGGATAGATAGTGCTTTCACATTGGCTCCAGAAATGCGAGGCAATTTAATTTATGCCTTTATCTCTACGCCATAGAAAACGCAGCTTTAAATGCTACTAAAATCCATCGAACATAGTTTAAAGTTTTTTATTTAATAGGATGTTGTTGATGTTTTTGATAATATTATCACTTTAAAACGTCAAACTAAAGACTAGCTACGCCTGTTCCAACTTCCTAACGTCGACAAAAGAACAGGCAAGAGACGCCCGGCAGGTAATTTTTTGGGCGCAATCCCATTTACTGTTTTATTCTTATTGTTAGTTAGTTGATTGAATTGGAGCAAGTTCACTACAATCCCTAGCTTATTTTTCATCTAAATAGTCCGATATTTTATAAATATTTTATCACACGCAGGTACGGTCAACGACAAAATTCACTGAACAGTAACAAATTTTCTGATAACCTTCATCATCTCAAACACGAACCTTTGACCGCATCATCGCTTAACTTCATGTGTATTGTGTTGTGGCCAAACGATACCTTGTATAGTGAAAAAAAAAAAAACATTGCTGATCTAAAACACATTTGGAAAATAGAGTTTTGCCAGCTATTTTTGTCGCTGAATGTACAAAGGTGCGAAACGATAACTACTCTAAGTACCTTTAAAATACTGCAAAATTACACGATTCAAAACAAATAAAAAAAAACAAATTGCATAAACCTAATACATACTCGTATTTCAACACTAGGGTAATACGGATACTTAAAAAATTGTTCTACACAATGCAATCACATTGCAAAAAAGATTCTTTACCTTGCCGCATTCGTCATTCCTTCACAATACGTGCTAAAACCATGTTACCCAAGATTATTTCTTTATTAAACTCAAAAGAATAGTTAATTCCGCACCCCCAAATTGACAAAAGTATTTTACCTATAAACTTTAGAGACAGTACATTAGGTTCATTAAATGACCTCTTGAATTTCTTTTACTACTGACAGGGTAGCATTTGATCACAAATCACCTGATGTTAAGTGACGATTTGGTCGAATCTGGCGCCACGCTAGCTGACGGAACACACCGATAGGTGCTTCGCGATAAATTCTTAACTTAAGGGTCCGCTCTGTATATTCTACCAAGTATAGAACGGGGAATGCTCGGAGGTGCTACTTTGAGACCTTTGAGTGACAATGGTAACTTCATCGTACACAAAAAACGTGACAGAAAGCGGGTAGATAGATAAGTCTGCCATAATCATGGCGCTTGCTGCTGCCGAAATATCGAGAACTCAATCGAAAACAAATGCATACAACAATTTCAAAACCTAATCCTAACGTAAAGATGTTTTTTGTTTCATTTATATTTGTCGCAATCTAGTGTACTGTCTTTGCGTAACTGTCCTCTGCGTTAAGGGTGAAAAAGTTACAAAAGTTATTTCAACTTTGAGCAGGGCTTATTAAAAATGGCGGGCGCGTTAATCCTAGTAGCCTTTGAGGGTAGGAAGCTAGGAAGGACACCTCGCCTTGCTAGAAGAAGTGGTGTGTTCCGGCAGCCTCACTTGAAAGCCAGTTTCCAATCCAGGTGTAGCGTGGCGCCATCTTCGACCACATCGACTTGTGGTCAATAATAAAATATTTATGAAGAGGTACTTCTATTTTCAAATCCTACTTCCTACTAATATTATACATGCGAAAGTTTGTGTGTGTGAATGTTTGTTACCACGTATCACCGTAACTACTAAACAGATTTCGATGAAATTTGGATTGGAGATAGCTTATAGTTTGGGTTAACATATAGGCTATTTTTTATCCCGGAAAAAGTTCCTGCGGGATAACGGGAAGACGCGGGTGAAACCGCGGGGAACAACTATAATAATAATAATATAATATAAGCCTTTATTCAGACATTTACAATAAGAATAATTAATTATAATTCACTAATATGTGGGCTCTAAGTTTTTTTTTATGTTGTTTTTTTGTTGTTGTAGTGAAACAATAAAGCGTTATCTATCTATCTATTTAGATTGCCGACATCGACGACTTGGTCTGTTTGCCCAACATTGGCAAAGGCCTCCACCATCTCTTTCCACTCCATCCTGTTTCGCGCTGTTCTGGTCCATGTTTTACCTGTTGCAGTCTTTATGTCAGCTTCCCACCTTCGAATCTGTCTTCCTCGTTTCCTTTTATTGTTCCTAGGATACCAAAATAAAATGCTTTTGTTCCATTTTTTCTATACCTCTTATAATGTGGCTCGTCCATGTCCATTTCAGTTTTCTTATCTTTAATGTAACATCGTCTATTTTTGTACGCTTCCTAATAATTTTGTTCCTTATCCTGTCTGATTTTCTTATATTAAGCATGCTCCTCTCCATTTAGGCTATTTTTTATCCCGGAAAAAGTTCCTGCGGGATAACGGGAAGACGCGGGTGAAACCGCGGGGAACAACTAGTTAATAATAATTATGTTAAGTAATAAATGTGGAATTCAATAAGAAAGTCTTTTCCCAGCACTAGGAAGCATGGCGGGAATTTAGTTAATTCTTGTACAAAATTGAATTTATTTTTTCCTGGCCTGCGAAAATTGTGTAAGGGAGGCCGTTTGATGACGTCATCGTCATTATGGGAGGAATATTGTAGAGGCGCGAAATTAGATTTCTGGGCAGAGCTGTAATTCCATTGTGAAGAGAACAGATACTAGACTAGCCTTTGCACATAGCTTCGCCCGTGCAGCGATTAGAATTTTATCTTCTTTATTCTTTATACTCGTATATGTAGACCGAAGATCTGGCAGCTACCTGGGCCAAAGAATTAGTCTAGCCATTCAAAGGGGGAACGCTGCCAGTATCTTCGGTACCTTGCCTAAAGGGACTTCTTTTAATAATGTATTTTAGTTATTAGTTTAGATTTATTTGTTTTTATTTCTTTGTTATTTTTAGTTTGATGTAATAAATAATTGCTATTTAATATAATTTTATCATTTAATATAATTTTATCGTATATGTAACAAATAATTGCTATTTAATATAATTGGATCGCATTTTCCCAAAACTATTCCTTTCCGTCGCTCAGGAATATCTTTAGAGCGATGATGATTATGTTTTTTAATATAATTTTATGTAAGAAATAACTGCTATTTAATATAATTTTATCTTCTTTATTCTTTATACTCGTATATATATGTAAGAAATAATTGCTGTTTGTTAAACTCTAAAACGGCTTGACCGATTTTTTTTACAACTTATAGTCAGTCAACTAGCGACCGGTCCCGGTTTCGTTTCGGAAGGCAAATATAAATGGTTGCTGTGCTGTATTGAGTTCATACCAAATTCCCATGGAAAAATGTAAGTAGGTACTTTTAGTTTGTATCGAGTTTTCTAATTTTACGAGTCATTTTTCAATTTTTTTACTATGGCCCTGCCATACGCCGTTGACCTTGCTTGATCAGGTGAAAGCATCCCGCACTGACTTTATGGGCGACTGAGGGGCCGATTTGCAAGTGGGAGATACGTAAAAAATTCGCAAAAAATAACTAAAGCAGTATTTTCCTTGACCTTTGTTTAAATGAATCGCAAAATATGTTGGTAAGCGCATAACTCAACAACGCCTGGACCAATTTTACCAATTCTTTTTTTTAAATGTTCGTTGAAGTCCAATAATGGTTTTTACGGCGAGAAAAATCGAATAATTGCCGGGAAAACACTAAAATTAGCCCTTTTCTTTTCCCCATACAAACGATTCGTAATAATACTTAAGTCAATTTGAACTTTAATACCATACCATAAAGTTCAAGTGTCAGTGGAGAGGTTCCGGGAAGGCAAAACAATTGAGTGACGTTAGTATTGTATAAATATTGATGTCTGTTTTCAATAAAATTAGGGATCCTTACTAAAACTCCAATAATGTGTGTATTATAATTTTTGCGTTTTTGCTAAATGCCCGTGCGAAGCCGGGGCGGGCCGCTAGTTGTTAATAGAAATGTTATGCATGATTCAATGCGCCCGAATGCACTGCTAATGCAATTTAGATAGCAAAAGAGCACTGACGGCCAAAGTACATGGCTGTCATGATAGTGTTGTGAAAGACTCGAGTTCTAGGGTAGGGTAAAAATATCGATATATCGATATTTCATCCCTATTTGAGACTATCAATGTCGATGTATTTTGGAATGCAAAAGCGTGTGTTTGGTTTCGTTTTTTTTATGTTACTAGTAGTGATGTAACAGATGTCACAATTATTTTTAGAGGAAGCAGAAACGCGAGTTCTATAAAAAATATTTAATTTTACTTAAAAATAAATAATTTAATCATACTGTAATCCTATCATAACCTATGGTCCCCGATATTTATTTATTTATATTTATTTTATTATTTATTCTCCAACTAATATTATAAATGCGAAAGTTTGTGTGTGTGAATTTTTGTTGTTACCACGTATCACCGTTAATACTTATCCGATTTTGATGAGATTTTGAATGGATTAACACAAAGGCTACTTTTTATCCCGGAAAAAGGTTGGTGCGGGTTAACGGGAAAACGCGGTTGAAACTGTGGGGCGAAACTAGTAATAACATAAAGCAAATAATAATTTTCAGAACTTGCGTTTCAAAAGATATTTCACTCGATAATTTTATCGATACTGTTAAAAAATATCGTTCCGATATCAATGTTTTTTTTCACTTGCCCATCTCTATCCTCGAGTCTTAATTATTAAGACTCGACTCGTTTGTGAGCTCAAAAGACTCAAAGTACCGAGTAAGGTCGAGCGCTTAATCTTGAAAAGAATTCTAGTCTTCAAAGTCAAAGACTAAAATATGTTTAATTAGTAGGATGCAACATGCGTTCACTTTAAGGGTGAAAACAAACGAGCGTAATTTTGTGAGTCGTGAGTCGCAGAATTTCGGTAGCATAAATTCTGCTGCATTCGGTTTCATACAAAAAGGCAGTTGGTGCCACACGGCGACGCAAAATGAGTTGAAAATTCAGTTGAACGTAAAATGAGCGACCGAAAATAGGCGACTCACGACTCACAAAATTATGCTCGTTTGGCTTCACCATAAAACGCCAACATGAAACTAACCTAACGCCTTTCCAACCTTACACCGGCAAAATAACAGGCAAGAAACGCAGTAATAAAGGTAATTTTTTACATTTACAATTTCTTTCTCAATTACTAAATGATTGAATTGGAGCAAGTTCACTACAATCCCAAGCTTTTTGTCACTTTGTGCACTCTCGATTGACACTGATTAATTGACCTGGATATTTCTTTCTATCCCGGATAAGGTTTTTGCGGGAAAACTGTGGGTATCGTAGAGTGCAGCTGTACTTTTTTTTTACTTCTTACAGAGTAGCGTTTGGCCACAAGTCACCTGATGTTAAGTGAAGATGTGGTCGAAGATGGCCTCACGCTACACCTGGACTGGGAACTGGCTCTCAAGTGAGGCTGCCGGAACACACCGATATTATACCAACTTGTTACTAAACACGTATAATTTTTATCAAAAACCAACCTCAGGTTCCCCTCGATTTCTCTAGGACGCCATCATCATATCCTGGTTTCCTCATCACGGTACCTCCCTTGGGATATCTGCTTTCCAATAAAAAAGAATCATAGAAATCGGTTCAGAAACGACAAAGTTATCCGCGAACACACATCCTTCTCTTACTAATATTATAAACGTGAAATTTTGTGAGTATGGACGGATGGGTGGATGGATCTTTTTTACTCTTTCACGCAAAATCTACAGAACGAATCTGAATGAAATTTGGAATGGTGATAGCTTATATCCTGGATTAACACATAGGCTACTTTTAATCCCGGAAAAAGGTGCCAGCGGGATAACGGAAAGACGCGGGTGAAACCGCGGGGCGCAGCTAGTTCGCACATAAAAAAGGTGACAGATTCATAAATTGGGAATTTTCAATTCAGGGTAGCAAGTATCTACAGACGGGTGGTGTCTACAGATTACAAATTGATCAATGATCGTGTGCCAACAGTCGCGACAACGTCCCACGAAATCGACTTAAGAATCTTAAGATTATTTATCCAATACAAAAGTGTAATCCAATTCTATTGCTTTCTCCTTTACCAACAGAAAAATGCTACTTTTTCAACATTTCGCCAGTATAATAGGGTTTTAGGGAATTGAGCCGTTTGGTTTAGCGGCGCAATTCTCAACGTTTGCCGGGAAAGATAAAAGACATGCTGATAATGTCGGTAATACTTGCCAACACGTTATCGAGTGAAAACTGGCAGCGCTATAAGCGACTTCAAGTCTTTTTTACCAATCGCTATAATTTGGGAATCTTGAACAGTGAATTAACTAACTGAGATGGCGCAACGACCCAAAGTGAGTCTTGACCTCCGATAACAAAAGACGTCACTTCGGTCTGTCCTGCGCCACCTCCTGCCAGTCCTCCACCTGGAGTGAGCGCAAATCCTTCGTAAGGCCGCCTCTAGACGATCAATCATATTACGCAATATTGCGAATTATGCAATATTATTGACCGTCTGGGGCTAATATTGAAGATTGCGCAATGATTGAACGAAAATTTGAGCGAGTTTAATTTTTATTGCACCATATTTTTTTATTGCAACGTGTAGGGTCAGTATTGCTCACAAATGGGATCAATACTATTCTCCGACTAAACACAAAAACATTGTGCAGTTCGTAATATTGTGCAATATAATTGATCGTTTGGATTCAAGCCCCTTTCAATCTTATTGTACAATAAAATATATTGTACAAAGTTATTGTAGGTCTAGGCGCCGCCTGACTTGAACAATGAACTTTTTTAATTTAGTGTTAGCGTTTGTCCACAAAGTCACCTGACGATGTGGTCGAAGTAGGCGCCACGCTATCTCTTGGATTAGGAACTGGTTGTCAACCTCTCAAGAGGGGCTTTCGGGAAACACCGATAGGTGCTTGGCGACAGATCAGGCTATCACTACAAAATGCCTTACCACCAAGCTATGGTTTCATCACGAGGTGTCCTTCACCATCACATAATATTAACGATTTATTTTTAATGTTACAGTTTATTGTGCGTTTCTTTCTCTTGCTATTGTGTGCAGTTTTCCCAAATAAAGTCTTTCTCTCTCTCTCTCTCACACACAGAAAGCTCAAGCTCATTGTCGAATCTACGACCTACGCATTGCAAGCCGACGTCACCACCACTGAGCCTTCATCACTTTTTAAAACACTTTTATTAGCTTGACTTGTAACTAACTAACTAACAATGTAATCAAATCTTAGAAGTCAATTTTCACCCACTTCTAATTGTCGTATCGACTTGAAACTTTGTATGTGTATGTAATCTTGGTGACAATGCAATAATTTGGTATCATTGACCTGATCTGACGATCCAGCCGGAAGGTGGGTAGGGGATCTCTGCAGTGGCTTCTAGTAAACCCCTCGTGTTTGGACTCATATGAATCGTCTTGATGAGTACAATAGATTGGACTTGGTGACGAGGGTCTGATGATGCAACCGGAAGGTGGGTAGGGGATCTCTGCAGTGGCTACCAGTAAACCCTTCGAGTTTGGGCTCATATGATTCGTCTTGATGAGTCTGATAAATTGGACTTGGTAACAAACGACTAAAAAGTAAAAAAATTATAATATATAGTTTAAAAAAACTAAAAAAACACTTTAAAAACGCACTGAAAAATATAAAATAATTAAATTGACTTGTATTAGTTACGATATAATGGTTAATTCAAAAAGTGTCTAGTATTCAGTGCGTTTATAAAGTGTTTTTTTTTTTTAGTTTTTTTAAACTATATATTATTTAATACTAAAGCTACTGCCACATAAATCTGCGCAAAGCCGAATGTGCCGAATCGATTAAAGAGACCAATCTTCCATTCCCAAGGCGTTTGATGTCAACGAGGCAACCACGATGGCAATTTATTACTTTTAATTAATGGAAAAACTTTGATGTTCACGATTATCAATGGATTATAAATTCTTGGTGTTTTTTTAATTGGGAAGACAAACGCTTTGTCGGTTTGATTGTGTAAACAAATGACTTCTTGGTGTGGTGTAAGTTTATAAGAATAGCGTTGAAACCTAATTGATTACTTATTTACTTGGTAGGGTATTTTCTAGTACTCGCCTGGCTAGCTACCACCCTCATGTTAAGAATCTGTTGGTGTGTTCCAAGTTAAATCGAGGCGCTCCAGACCAGACGACCTACTGTGGGACCGGGGTGTCCGTCATCCCTACTAATATTATAAATGCGAAAGTAACTCTGTCTGTCTTTCACGCCTAACCGATTTAAATGAATTTTGGTACAGAGATAGTCTAAAGCCTGAGAAAGGACATGGGCTACTTTTTACACTAAAAACTGTAGCCCACGCGGATGAAACCGCGGGAACAGCTAGTTGTCTATAAATGTATGTTTTGGTTTTTACGACCGACCGGATCGGCTAACAAATCCCTTTTTTATACAAGTCATTTTTTTTTACTATTTACAGGTTAACGTTTGACCACAAGTCACCTGATGTTAAGTGACGATGTGGTCGAAGATGGCGCCACGCTACACCTGGACTGGGAACTGGCTCTCAAGTGAGGCTGCCGAAACACACCGATAGGTGCTTGGCGGCAGATTCTTAACAAGAGGGTGGTAGCAAGCCAGGCGAGTACTAGAAAATACCCTACCATCAAGCTATGGTTTCATCATCGCGATGTTTTCCTTCACCGAAAGCTCAAGCTCATATACGAACCCACGTCCTACGGATCGCAAGCCGACGTCACTACCACTGCGCCATCATCGCTATCATATAGGATTTTATTTTTAAAATCGCTATCCTTTCATTCTGCTTCCTACAGAACATACGCCACGCTAGTTAGTAATCTATAAATAAATCACATTTGCATAATTCGATTCAATAGTAAACTTTTAGAAAACATGTGTTGAATTCTGTTGTTTGTAAAAGCGCCGCCTCCCACACTGTAACTAAAATGTTCGTTAAGGTGCGTTTTGGCTGAGAAAGTTTGAGAGCGAACATTGTAAATCATCATCATCATCATCAGCCCGTATCAGTCCACTGCTGGACATAGGCCTCTCCCAAGGTACGCCATTAACATTGTAAATGTATAAGTAAAACTCTTTTACAAATTGCGAATTACGAGTTGAGACAACTCAAACTACTCCGGGATTTCTTTTGGAGAATTCTTTTTGCGAAGCTTTTATTTTCATATAGGTACAGTCAGCGACAAAAGTCGCTAAGCAATAAAAGAATTTCCGATCCTCTTTATCATCTCAAACACCAACCTTGAAGCGCATCATCACTTAACGTCAGGTGTGTTGTGTTGTGGTCAAACGCTACCTTGTTAGTAGTAAGAAAAACCCAAACAAAACTGATGTAAAACAAATTTGAAAAATTTAGTACGACCAGCTACTTTTGTCGTTGACTGTACATAGAAAAATGTTCCTTATTTTTATTGCGAAGCTGCGGTGTAGCATGTATAGAAGGAATCTGTTCACTCTAGCCTTAAAGATTCCGGACCGGAATACAGACACTGGCAAGGAGTTCGATCGTCTCCATCAACATTTTTTATTCTTCTTAAATATAGCCTCCTTTTCTACAATTCTCAAATTGCCCAATCCTGTCTTAATGCTCGCATATGCCCGGGCCACACTAAGGTCAACGTCAAGGGAAAATTCAATGCCTATCTTCGCGATAAATATTGCGTTAATTATTAACTCAATTATGTGAGTGGCTACACTTGAACGGTCAACGTCAATGCACTTGAGTTATTGGCTAACGTTAAACGCCAATGTCAATGCCGTTGTCAAATTAGTGTGGCCCCAGCATTACGAACACGTTACGTTGGTACGTCCAATGTAATCACACCTTAACGCTACTGTAGAACTAATTTCCGTTCTAGTGCGACGTCGATAAGGTATCGTATCGATATGTCAAATCTATTCGAATTCCGTTATTAATGAGTTTCCTGTGATTTCGGATGCGATGTGGAATTTTCGATTAAATTGGAACAAAAATAAATTTCGAATTTCCGAGAAGCATTATGTTCCGCTGATCCGCGTGTTTTTAATACATCTTTTTATGTGAGTATGTAATTTTATTTATGTTCGTAAAATCGTGATCGTGGTATTCAAGTAAGTGAAAATTGGATCGTTTGAAATATCTTCAGACCGTATTACGTACTTGTAAATATCTTATGAAGCCAGACCCTGTTCTTGATATAAATGTTATTACATATATTTGTTTTACTATTTACAGGGTTTGACCACAAGACACCTGATGTTAAGTGACGATGCGGTCGAAAATAGCGCCACGCTACACCTGCACTGGGAACTGGCTCTCAAGTGAGGCTGCCGGAACACACCAATAGGTGCTTGGCGACAGATTCTTAACAAGAGGGTGGTAGCTAGCCAGGCGAGTACTAAAATATACCCTACCACCAAGCTATATGGTTTCATCACGATGTTTTCCTTCACCTAAAGCTTAAGCTCATTGTAGGATTCGAACCCACGTCCTATGGATCACTACTACTGAGCCATCATCGCTTTAAAATAATATATATAACTATATATATATATATAACTATGTATATATAAATGCGAAAGTTAGTAAAACGTCAAAATTAAAACTAGCTACGCCTGTTCCAACCTTCTTACGCCGGCAAAAGAACAGGCAAGAAACGCCCGGCAGGTAATTTTTTCGGTGCGATCATATTGACAATTTTATTCTTATTAAGTTCACTACGATCCCATGTTTTTGTCATGTAAATAGTCCGATTTTTTATAATAAGATTTATTGTGCACATTGGTAAATATTTTTTTTTTTTACATAATGATTCATATATTTTATTTTAGATCAAAATAAAAACACTTAACTAAACCTTAAAATGTAAAATAAAAAAACTAAAAAAACTACTTAATCTAATAAACCACTACCAGTTGGCAACGTTCCCAAAATGCTGGCCGCATTGCCGCGTTGAACGGCAATGCACAGTTTGGTTGTCAACATAATAATATGTGTACATTAATAGGGTGCCTCAAAAATACAATTCCTGATTTATGTAGCTCTAACGATATCAATCAACAGAATAATAAAATCATTTCATCACAATGGCGAGCTTATGAAATATGTAAAATCACCAGATTTCATACCCCATAATCAAATTCAAAATGGCGCCGCGGCGGTTCACCACTTGGCGTGAAAAATTAATTAAAATATAACTTTTCCCTTAATTTGGACGTCGAAGGTTGAACAGTGGTATTTCTGATTTATTTTACATTCAAATTATGTTTTCGGTTTGTTACATTTAATGTGCGTAGAATAAATTTAACGGGTGAAAAGTGCTGAAAAGTTTAATTTTGAGAGCAATTTGACACCTAAAAACGAGCGGGTGAGAATTCGGAGTAGGTTATTATAAAATATCAGACTATTTATAGATGACGAAAAAAGCTTCGGATTGTAGTGAACTTGCTACAAATTCAATCAATTAGTAATTAACTTCGATGGCTCAGTGACCCAAAGTGTCTTGGCCTCCGAAACGAGAGAGCGCCACTGCTCTCTATCCTGAGAGATTTCAGCCCAATTCAGAGTGTGGAGTTCGCCTTTGTACAGCGCGAGTCCCACACTCCCTCCGAGCCCCTCCCATTATGAGGGGGAGGGGGGGGGGGGGCATTGCATCGCGTAATTGCATTTCCCCGGGTCAAAAAAAAGGTCTACTTCCACCGCGTCCTTCCAGCGGTAGATAAAAAAAATGACAATGTGAGATCGCACCCAAAAAATAACCAGCCGGGCGTTTCTCGCCTATTCTTTTGCCGGCGTAAGGAGGTTGGAATAAGCGTGGCTAGTTTTAAGTTTGACGTTTTAAAGTGATCACATGTTGTTTCTTACTAAATAAAATCGATTGAAGTTTGAAGTTTAGCTGATTAGCTGTAGCATACATGCAACAGACTAACTAACTAACTAACTCCGATGGCTCAGCGACCCAAAGTGTGTCTTGGCCTCCGAAACGAGAGAGCGCCACTCTTCTCTATCTTGAGCGATTTCAGCCCAGTTGAGAGTCTGGAGCTCGCGCAGGTCTGCATCCACCGCGTCCTTCCAGCGGTATCTAGAGCGTCCGACCGGCCTACGGCCATTCGGTCGTCCCAAATAAGAACGCTTTGCCGCCCGATCCTCCCCCATGCGGACTACGTGGCCAAGCCAACGTAGTCGGTGCGATTTAATTTCACCGACCACGTTAGGCTCGCCCACTAGATCTTCGATCTCTTGGTTTTTCCGGGTCCTCCACGTACCATCTTGCCGGCGAGTTGGAACAGACTACCTCTCTATCAATTTAGTGTAGACAAACAGTTCATATATCAAGAAGGGCCATAAAAATTCCATCACGACAAGCCCAACCGCCCAGACACAATGGGGCTAAACTTCGAAGTTACGGTCGCCTCTAAACGTCTCGGCTATATCGTTATTAAATTTGGAATAACACAGGTTTGTAGGAAAAATGGCAGGAGAGAACCGAGGCGGTGTAGCTGGGTTCTGTAGGCGAAATTTTAGCGTAAAATCGCTTTTTAAGGGGATATGCACGGTCAAAACGCAAAAAACCGTTGGTTTAAGATATGAATATAAAAGAATCCTTTCACATATTTGTTTTTAAAAAATCGTACCTATGAAACATAGGTATTATGTTCAAGATGATTAAACGCCGTTTATCAAAAATCGTAAAAATCAGGTAGCGCCTGTAAAAAACAATTGTAATAAATTGACAAAAAAAGAATTTATGTATAAACTCAAGACCCGCCTAAGCTTATGAAAGATTGTCTACTCGTGCAAAGCCTGGGCGGTTCGCTGTTTACAACACAATAAAACCTATTATTACAAGAAACTTGTAGAGTATTTTTTTCTACGATACTTTTGAATACAGAATATCATCGTTAATGGAATGGATGGATGGATGTTTGTTACTCTTTCACGCAACAACTACTGAACGGATCTCAATGAAATTTGGAACGGAGATAGCTTATACCCTGGTTTAACACATATGCTACTTTTTATCCCTTTTTATCTTTTTTTCTTTTTATCCTTTTTATTTTATTTTTTTTTTCTTTACTTTTTTTTTTTTTTACTTTTTCGCGTGTGAAACCGCGGGGCGCAATGATTATACGATTATTACGATTTATACTCGTCAGCAAAAAGCTAATAGCCTGAGAACACGCAACTTCGCCAAAATAACACACAAGTGTTGCCCATTTTTTAGCCTAATAAAACTAATGAAATGTTACCACATATTTTACTGTCAAGAAAACTGTACCAATAAAAATAAATATGAGCCAACAAAAAGAGTTTACTCGAGCGTTTCCTAGCCTTACAGCGGATCTCTAAAAAGCCGCTCTATATCGTTAGATTAAGACATTCGATTTTATTTATGGTAACTTTCATATGGGATGTAGGCGAGAAATAACTATTTTGTGTACACCTACATGCGGATATGTTATGAGATTGGCTTATCTGTAACTACAATGTAAGATACGGTTAAATCGCTCGTAGCAGTACCCCTAGTACAGGTTTTGATAGTTTACAAAAACTATAAAAGTTTTCGTTTCCATCCATACATATTTTTTTTCAGCGAATCTTACCGAGACTGGGAGAAACTGAAATCTTTAATACGGGTTATTTTAAATCGTTATAATCATATTCCAACAATGTTATTGAATTAATTTTTGAATTTAAGCAGATCGAGTTGTCACTTTGACAAGTCGGCGGTGGTAAACGTCGACGTTTACCAAAACTTTTATCGTTTTCAAAAATTGTACTAGGGGTACAGAACGTTCATGTATGGAATACTGCGACCATCTCTGGGACGGCTCGGCTAAGTACCAGCTCGAAGCCTTGGACTCCATAGACAGTAGAGCAAAAAGGCTAATTGGGAATGATAAGTTGGTGAAGACGAGACTTCAGACCCTTGAGCATCTCCGTAAAGTTGCAAGCCTATCAGTCTTCTATAGGTTACATTTCGGAGAGTGTGCGTTAGAACTGCATAATCGTATTCCACCATCCCCTTTCCAACATCGGACAACAAGACGTACGGCGGCGCGGCATCCGCACAAAGCGTTTCGCTTCTTCCTTTATAAAGCGGACGGCAAAGAAGTGGAACGCCCTGCCAGCGTCATTGTTTCCCGATAAGTACAATGTGGGAGTCTTCAAGTCAAGAGTGAATAGATATCTTCTAGGCAAGCATGCTCCATCGTCGGTCACTTCTTCACTTACCATCAGGTGAAACTATGGTCAAAAGCTTACCTAGAAACAAAAAAAAGGGAATCAGCTTTGTGTGGGACAACCTCATGCTGGAAAATCAATGCTGGAAAGTGAGAGGTCGTGGGAGAAGGCGATCTCCTTCTGCGAACGTGTCTGTAGTGATCACTATCACGGTAACAATAACAACTAGAGGTAGATATTGATTCACTGGCTCACTACTACACCAGCTCCGAGCCAGGCGCACGTCCTCTCCCCCCAGGTACGGCGTCTAATGCCAGACTCTCGATGGCCACGGCTGGTGTACATGAGACAATGTATTGTATCTATATTGTATAGATACTTGTACAAATACTACATCCCTTCTTTATTAACAATTTTAATTAGGTATTAAAAATGTAATTAAATCAAATATCTTCTATACTAACAATCAAATCATATCCCTCCTTTATTAACAATTTTAATTAGGTATTAAAAATGTGATCAAATTAAATCTACGTTGATCCTAAGATAAGTGAATATTATTGTCCGTTCTCATTATCTGTTTCATTGATTCGTCTAGCCTTGTACTGATTCCCATTTTCCTTCTACACGCTTTAGGTGGATCACATTTCTTCATAGTATCTGTCCAGTTTCTTCATTCCTTATTGTAACATCACCTCCAACTGATTGTTCCACTGCATGCGGTGTAGGGTTGAACGGGGTTGAGAGCTTATTATTTTTCTCCATTTCCTTAACGTATACTTTCTCACCTTCTGGGCTTTCTGCTCTCCTTTTCCGGTCTCCATATTCCTTTCCCTTTTCCTTTTGTAACTTGTCTCGGTCTCTAACTTCAGTGTCGTTGTCTTTCTCGTTTGTCTTTTAACAAGGGAATTTTGTCTGAACATGGACTCTTCTTCTTGACTTCTTTTGAAAAAAAAAAGTTCTATCGTTGTTTTTTCCGTAACTGAATGTGAAGTGGAGTTGTATATCATTAGGTATTCGTATAGTGTGTCTCTCATATCTCGTTTTTCGCTAGCACTTATTTTGAGACGTTTCAACCATCAACTCAACGTCTTTATCTATTCTAGTCTACCAAACTTTAGAACGAAGGCGACTCTTCATGGCAACAATTCCTGTATGACCCTCATGGGCTGCTAGTAAAACCTGCTTTCTTAAATTCTGTGAAATAACTATTATATTTCCTCTCAAAAGGATGTTCTCATAAAAACATAGTTCATCAGACACTTTTTATATATTTTACAGATTCTTCCCACTGCTGACTATAAATTCCTTTTTTAACATTGGTGATTTCCTGATCGTTTTCTGATTCTTATCTTATTTGTTGCGTTGAGATTGCACAAGATCTCGCAAGTTCGACTATCTGATGGACATGATTCTCTTCTGATGAGTAAATTGACTGGTCCGAGTACTTACATAGCCGCGATAATGGGTCCGCAATATAGGTCTAACCCGGTTTATATACCTATTATGTTATAACGATACGCCTGAAGTCGCAAAACCCACCTTTCGACACGGGCGCACGGTTTGATTTTGGATTGAACAGGAATTCCAATGGTTTGTGATCCGTTATCAAGTCAAACTCTTTATCAAAAAGAAACGTATTAAAATGTTCAACAGCCCATACAAGCGCAAGAGCCTATTTCTCAGTTTGGCTATATTTTTTCGCATTGGCTGAGAGTTCGATTTCTATATGCAATAATTCTTGGTCCTTTGCTACCAATCTGCACTAAAACTGCCCCTAGTCCTACAGAGCTTGCGTCCATTATTACTTGCGTCTTGTTTTTAACATCGTAATAGCCTAATGTTTTTATTTTAGAAAGCATTTCTTTTAACTTTTCAAATGTTTTATTTTGATCGTATTTCCAATGTTCTTCTATGTTTGCTTGTTTTCTAATTTCTGTCTTAGTATTTCTTTTAAAGGTTCTGTAGTCATGGCCAAATTCGGAATCCATTTATTTAAGTAATTTACTAGACCTAAAAAGCTTTGCAACTCTTCTATTGTTTTTGGCACTCTAAATTGAGTTATACTCTTAGTGTATTTAGGCAGTGGTTTTACACCTTGCGGATTGAGGTCATGTCCCAAAAAGTGTACATACTGCCTGTACTTTGGTTTAATAAAACATTGTACTGCCATTACCTTGAGGATTGGCACCATAGATGACACCCATGGTGAAGGTTCATGAATCTCTCCTGTTATGTCCAAATCTAGTTATTCTTTTATCTTCTTATTTATCTTTTCTTCTATTGGAATTGGTATCCTCCGGTAGGGTTGCATAACTGGTTTAACTGACGAATCAATAGGAATCTCTAGGGTTTAATCGGTTCTTGTTCAACTTGATTCACGTTCACACCTAACTTCAGAACACCTAATTGCAATGCAGTGTCTTTACCAAGTAGGTTTCGTGATCCATCTTCTATAACGTAAATAGTGGCGCGTTCCATTTTTCCGTTTACTTTTATTTCAGCTTCAAAAGAACCTTTAATTTGTAGAGGCGTCTTACTTCCATATGCTAGTAATAATTTATTCGGCTCTTTTACTTGTTTGCTACAAATGATCTTGTTTCTCTTTAAATGTTCCCAAGTTTTATTAGATATTAAATTTAATTTGCATCCTGAATCAATCAACATTTCTAAATTTACCCCTCCTATTTCGCATTTGATTGTTGCATCGTCGTTTAAATTAAATATGTACTGTACTTCTTCATCTTCCAGAGAATTTACTGTAGTTTCCTTACGCTGTCGCTTGTAATAGTTTTGTTCTGTTTCTTGGTTCTTTATGAGTTGACGTTTTTGTTGAAATGATTTAGTATTGCAACATCTTTGATAATGACCTAATTTTCCACAGCCATTACATTTCTTATCTTTCGCTGGACAAGGAAGACTTTGCGAGGCATGTGCAAAATCTCCACATCTAGTACACTTAAGCGTTCTTTTCTCTTCATTAGACCCTTTTTCTTGTCTAGACCATCTTGAGTTATCTTTGTTTCTATTTTGTATTGCATTTATTTCATTTATCTTATTCTTCTCTAACTTTTCGTAACTGTTCAGTTGGTAGTTTACAATTTCTAATGTATTCGCTATAGTAATCACTTTGTCTAATGTAATTTCATCACCCATTGTTAACATCTTTTTTCTTAGCTCTGATGACAAAGATTTTTCTAATATTTGGTCAATTATGTGGTCATCAGGTTTCTCGAACTTACATTTCGCACCCTGATCTCTTAACTTAATAAGAAATTTTTCGAAACTTTCACCTTCATCTTGTTTAATAAGACGGAAAATGTGTCGCTCAAAGGTCTTGTTTTGTTTAGGGAGGAAGTATTCGTCTAATTTACTAATAGCTACTTCAAAAATATTCACATTCCCTTCCGGTTCCACGTCTGCTCCAGGCAAATTGTAAAATATCTCCTGTAGTGCACTTCCGCCTAGGACTAACAATGTAGCTCTCTTTTTTCCTGGCATTGTAATATCAGCGGCTTCAAGATAGATCCGCAGGGACCGTTTCCATTTTTCCCATCTTAAACCGACTGAAGCACTATCGCCCTCGATATCCAATTTCTCTGGTGGTGGTAGCTGATTTGCCATGATTGATCGTATTGGCGACCTGAAAATTACATCCAATTGAATGGACGTCAATATACCTCCAATTTAATGAAAGTCAATATACCTCCAATTTAATGAAAGTCAATATACCTCCAATTTAATGAAAGTCAATATACCTCCAATTTAATGAAAGTCAATATACCTCCAATTTAATGAAAGTCAATATACCTCCAATTTAATGAAAGTCAATATACCTCCAATTTAATGAAAGTCAATATACCTCCAATTTAATGAAAGTCAATATACCTCCAATTTAATGAAAGTCAATACTAAATCCAATTTAATGAATTTCGACTCAGTTGTTTTAAATTCAATTTAATGAACTTCTTTCAAAACATTTTAAATCCAATTTAATGAATTTCGACTGAGTTGTTTTAAATTCAATTTAATGAACTTCATTCAAATTATATTAAATCCAATTTAATGAATTTCGACTCAGTTGTTTTAAATTCAATTTAATGAACTTCTTTCAAAATATTTTAAATCCAATTTAATGAATTTCGACTCAGTTGTTTTAAATTCAATTTAATGAACTTCTTTCAAAACATTTTAAATCCAATTTAATGAATTTCGACTCAGTTGTTTTAAATTCAATTTAATGAACTTCATTCAAATTATATTAAATCCAATTTAATGAATATCTGCTTACAAATCTTACAATATATGTATATATATTTATACCTCTAAATAATAATTAAAATCTACCAGTTAGTACCTATGTTATCGTAGGTAACACATAGTAGGTATTTGAAATCTAAAGAAACCCTACATTTAATTAAGTACATAATATTATTATATATATTATATCTTGTTGTATTATTACTGTTTTATAGCTGTCGCAATTCCTGTTCCATTATGTTGTTAATGGTAAACAAGATCGTATAAAAACATAAAACCGACCTCCTTAAAAACATACAAGCAACCTCCTTAAAACATAAAACCGACCTCCTTTTACGTCAACAGAATGGAGAAGAAAAAGGTAAATAGGCAACTTAATAGTTAGTTTTGTTTTCATTATTTATATAGCAATTTCAACTAATTATCTTACTATTTTGTACTTTTACTCCAGAAAATCGAATTTAATACGAAATGATCGTAACTAGGAGTCGATAGCATAATAACCCAACTACCTACTTCCAACTGTCACTTACTTCCTTTCCTTTTTATTAATTGATTATATTATTGTATTTATTGTATTTACTGACCTTTTCACTCGTCGCCACTTGTAGTGATCACTATCACGGTAACAATAACAACTAGAGGTAGATATTGATTCACTGGCTCACTACTACACCAGCTCCGAGCCAGGCGCACGTCCTCTCCCCCCAGGTACGGCGTCTAATGCCAGACTCTCGATGGCCACGGCTGGTGTACATGAGACAATGTATTGTATCTATATTGTATAGATACTTGTACAAATACTACAGTGTCATTTCGCAGAAGGAGACCACGGAGAGGGAGAGGGAGAGGAATATTACTTCCACTCTCCCTATGAGCAGAAGGACGGGGCAGCGAAGAAGAGCATCCTTCTTCCACGTCCTCCATAACGGGGGCCTAGGAGACGGACCTGGGGGGTCCATCGCCGAAGATGTTTTAGGTCCCGAGGAGGCGCGCGCAGATCGGCGCGCCCTAGTAAAGTCTCGGTGGAATTCACCCAGCTGAGGTGAGCAACCCATTGGAGAGCCATCGCCGTCGGGGCCGCGATAGAGTTCTAACGCGTGCCCGTAGCGATTAGAGGTAAAAAATGTGGGTTTTAGCTGGTAGTTCGGGTTTCCCGGATGTCTAGCATATTTTACGCATACCGCCCGGGTATGCGTAACATTGGGTAAATGTTGTTTGTTTGCGTGACTTGAGAACACAGAAGAAGAATTTAAGTAACACTTTTTTTAATGGTTCGTAATAAGGTTTACAAGAAAAAGATAATTTGGAAAAGTTGGATATAACTAACAGGTCTTTTTCTATGGATTTATGGAACCGCAACATTTCATTTATGCCTACGCGTGCGAAGCCGGGGCTGTGAGCTAGTTAGTAATAAAATTAATTGTAAAACTAACCCACACTTCGCGTTACAAGTTACAACAATATTACGCGAAATTTACGACTCTTACCCAAAACTATTATATTCTGAAAGGGGATACTGTAATAATCATCATGAAACCATCCCCCATATAATTTTCAAGCGCTCTGAAAATTTATCTCTCAAGCTAGCTGTTTAATCAAGAAACAAATTAACTAAAATTCTGGTACATTTTTGACATAACAGCTTCTTGAAATATATACTACTACTATAAAAATTTAAAACATCATCGATCATTGTTTCTCTGCTATGAAAGTTAACCAATCGTGTTATCCTTCCGACAATTTGATATCAAAAACTTGATCTTTAATGTACATAAATATTAGCTCTGTATGTTTTGTAATAGCTGTGAAAAAAGGAGATCCCTGCAGCCAATGTTGCCAATTCTTCATCTTAAACAGCAAGTCAAATTCAAAGCTTTTCATACAAAAACAGCTTTAAAGCTACCACAACATGATATCTACATAACTCCCCTAAGTACTAAAACAAAGTGAGTGCAAGCTCCAAAAAATAACACCGGGAATGTATAATTCATACTAATTTAATATTAAACCGGTACAGTTAGCATTCAAACTCATTTGCAAGTACACTGCATTTGGTTACTTGGGTGAAAACATACGGGAGGGAAAGATGGACGTTAGCGTTCAAAGATTTTCTTAATGTACCTCGTGGTTAGGGTTAATCGTGATGAAAATTATCTCATGTCATTCCCCAGGGTTTAAACTATCTCCATACATCATTTCATTTTTTTTTATTATTTAATTTATTTATGGAACTTTTATAATTTACTAGCTGCGCCCCGCGGTTTCAGCCGCATCGTGCCGTTATCCCGTAGGAACCTTTTCCGGGATAAAAAGTACCCTATGTCCGTTTCCTGGTCCTAAGAAAACTGATGGGAAGGTATGCCCATCAATTTTCAGCCAAATCGGTTCAACCGTTCTTGGTTTATAAATAGTAACTAACACGACTTTCTTTTATATAGACTTTTAGACTAGCTGACCCGGAAAACTTCGTATCGCCAATAAAAGTCACCTTTTAAACCTTCCCTGAACAACCACAAATATTTCAAGATCAATATTATCCAGGGAGCCGATGGATGCAAATGAGTAATAGCCGTTCTTGGAGGCGTTCAAAGGGGGCTTTTTCCAGCTGATGGTGATGATGATTATCCAAATCGGTCCAGCCGTTCTCGAGTTTTAGCGAGACTAACGAACAGCAATTGCTTTTTATATATAAGAAGATTACATGTCAGTCCCATTGTAAAAAAAAGATCAGCACACAAGTAGGTCATTTTTGGTGACTCACAGCTGTGAACAGCGCTTTTGCTGCGTCAGACGTTGGGTCTGACAAAATTCTGTGGAACACTCCAACATCGTGTTTGTTCAAATTATACCAAATTTCATGAAGATCGTGTCAACGGTTTAAAAATGTCACACAGTAACTGTCATTTTCCGGCATAAAAACTAGCCAATGTCACACTTCGGCTCATTAACTATATCTATGCAAAATGTCACGTTGATTCGTTGTAGCGTGAAAATAGACAATGCAATGTATCAAATGAAATGATAGTGTACGTTTAACGTGAGCGTTTTTTTGCAAGATACCAAAGCAAAAAATAGCAAAGCAAAGCAATCTCACGCCCATTTTGATTTGTTTTATTGCCATTCCTGGGGCTTTTTTGACTTGTAAAGGGAGCGACATAGGTTGCTTTTTATACCGGAAAAATGGACGGTTTCTGTGGGATTTTCCACGCGGTTGAAACGGCGGAACACGGCTAGTAGAAAATGAAGTTGCAGTTAGCAACTTTCGTCCGTGAATTTTAGCTAGCAGTAAGTCTGTGACATCTGCGACTCTCGCTGTTATAGTTCAACAAACGCCAAGTGGTTACACTAGATATACCTTATCATATACCTTTAAATATGTATATCGTAGAGATGAGACGGGAGCTGGTTTAGGCGGATTGTAGATACCGGATATTTACAGTAGAGGTGGTACGAATATTCGGTTACTATTCGGCGTATCCGGCCTATAAGGCTATTTTGTTTTAAATTCAGTATTCGGCCGAATAATGCGAACTATTCAGGTTGATACCGATAGCCAAATTATGAATAAAACGTCACACATATTAGTCAAAATTAGTTTATACTACCAACAAAACATTATAATTAAAAATTATCAGAAGTAAACAATTACTTCAGGATTTGTTGATAGTAGCCGACTGCGAACAAGCCAAGTGGTTTATTAGATTAGGTTATTTTGTTTAGTCTGTTTAGTCTATTTAACATTTTAAGGTTTAGTTCAGTGTTTTAATTTGATATATACATAAGTTTCTTCAATTAAAATTGACACCTGTTTATGTTTGCAAATATAAAAAAAATGGCCGGACAAGACGGATACCAGAAAGTGACCGGATATCAACTTCATCTCTTAACATACGAGATGCATACATTACATATATAATATGTAAGTTTGAGAAATATATTCCAGCCAACCTCTGAGATGTGTCTCCAAGTCTCCACCATTTGGGTAAATACGGGGATGCCTAGTATAATACTATATATAGTTTTTGTTGGTTTTCATCTAGATTCAAGTATAATGTAAACAATGAATCATTATACAACTCTATACTTACTAAGTTATACATATTGTAAATACTAGCTGTTCCCCGCAGTTTCGCCCGCGTGGGCTCGCGATAAAAAGTAGTCATGCCCTTTCTCAGGCTCTAGACTATCTCGGTACCAAATATCATTTAAATCGCTTGATAGACCGCCAATCCAGTTTCTGGACTGGAATGCTAACTGGATACAGTGCATTTAAAAAAAAAAAAAATTATTGCCCCTACATAGAGACTTATCCTAGGTTCCAGTTACTTATCTAATAAATTATAGGGCAATAGGGCAGTTTCAGCATGTGCTGCATTCCCATAACAATTATTCATTCATTCATTATTTCATTTCAGTGCCAGTTTTCATTTTTCCAGTAAGCAATCCAGCGCTGGATTCGATCGCTGGACTGGAATAATGTAAAGGGGGCATAACGTAATATGAGTCAAGTCAAAGATAGACATATTTATTCCCTGATATCATTTTGCTAGACGGCTGACACTTACATATAGAATCAGGGCCAGAAACATATCATTATACAGAAAAAATAGCGAACAATAACCTCTAGGATGTAAACCCACCAAGGCTTGCAAAGTAACGCGCCATATCCTATGACCTATCTATCCTACTTCCTAATTTTTTTTCCTTATATTTTATAATGGCTCAGTGGTAGTGGTACAGTCAGCGACAAAAGTAGCTGATCGTTCTCGATTTTCCAAACGTGTTTCAAATCAGTAATTAGTATTGTTTTTTTTTTACATTCTACATGGAATCATTTTGACCATAACATAACACACCTGATGATGAGGTCAAAAGTTGGTGTCTAAGATGATGAGGATAATAGAAAAAAATGTGATTGTTCAGCGATATTTGTCGTTGACTGTACGTCGGCTTGCGATCCGTAGGACGTGGATTCAAATCATACAATGACCTTGAGCTTTCGGTGAAGGAAAACATCGTGATTAAACCATAGCTTGGTGGTAGGGCATTTTCTAGTGCTCGCCTGGCTAGCTACCACCATCATGATAAGAATCTGTCGCCAAGCACCTATCGGTGTGTTCCGGCAGCCTCACTTGAGAGCCAGTTCCCAGTCCAGGTGTAGCCTGACGCCATCTTCGACCAAATCGTCACTTAACATGAGGTGACTTGTGGTCAAAAGCTACCCTGTAAGTATATAAAAAAATGCGAAAGTTTGTGTGTGTGTGTGATTGTTTGTTACTAGTATCACAATAACTACTAAACCGATTTTGATGAAATTTGGAATGGAGATAGCTTATGCCCTGAATTAACAGACAGGCGTATTATCCCGGGAAAAGGCTCCTGCGGGATAACGGGAAGACGCGGATGAAACCGTGGGCGCAACTAGACGGATATAAAAAAGCCTCCCTTTCAAGGCAGTTCCAGCAGTGTGAACGTAAAGATGACTGGTGTGTTTCCACCCACATTTCCACGCTCATGTGATATGTTATTCAAAACTGCGAAAAAACGCAAATGCGACCTTATTTTTACGACACTCGGGGTTCACATTGCATCAATCAGAGAACATACCTATAAAACGTTAAGTTAATAGCACCATTTTCCACTTGTTTTCCCCTAGTGGTGTTATGTCATCCGCAGTACTACGGTACATTTGTATGTAAATGCCGGGACTGAGGCGTCCGTAAATTCTGCATAGGGATGCGTGTTTCTATCGATATTCATATTTATAAATTCATTTTTCCTGAATACTGTAAATGCGAAAGTAACTCTTTTTTTTAATTTATAAAAATTTTTGAGAGCCATGGTGGCTGAACGGTAACGAGTGCGACTTACAAGGCGTCGACACTGAGTTTGAATCCTCTCGGTCCCGCACCTATGACTTAATAAGTTACGTGTGGATTTGCCATCGCTCAAAACGGTGAAGGAAAACATAGTGAGAAACCGGCATGTCCAAGAACTGCAACATTCAAGGGCATGCGACATCTGGTAGATACACGCACTGGGCCAGCGTGGTAGGTTACGGCCCATACTCTCTCTCTGAGAGAAGGCCAGAGTCCCAGCAGTAAAATGCAAACGTGAAAGGCTGATGATGATAAAATTTGTCTATTTTCCTTCTGTCTCTTTGTCTGTAACTCTTTAACGCCTAAATCGCTGTAGAATGTTGATGAAATTTGGTATGAAGTAGAGAAACGGCGCCGTCAAAGATTTATGCTATTGTAAATGCGATAAAAAGTATCAATAGCAAAGTTGATGTAGAAAGCATGCCAAGCAATATTATTGAAAAAAATATGTGATTCTTAATACATTTTATGATAGTTTGAAAAAAATAACTTTGAACTGTCATATTTCCAAGATATTTCAGTTAAAATTCTTAACGTTACATTTGAAGATAATGACGTTTCATCATTATCTTCAGCCTGTATCAGTCCACTGCTGGACATAGGCCTCTCCCAAGGTACGCCACTGAGTCCGGTCTTCGGCTCTTCACAACCAACTACTGCCAGGCACTCGAAGCAAATCGTCGCTCCACCTAGTCGCAGAACGGATAATAACGTTTATTCTATTGGAAACCCTAGGTTTCCTTTCAGGACATATCGAAATTGACGTAGTTATCGATATTCTAACGCTCATCCCTAAAAACTTAGGACCAAATTACACTGCGTGAAGGCACTGTGGAGTTCAGCCAAACGTACTCGTAAAGAAGGATCGCATAAAGCGACTTCATATAGTTCAGGTGTAACTGTCATGTTTGATCACACGACATAAAAAAAATGCATTTTTTATAAATTAATAAAAAAAATCATTTATATAAAGAAACATTCTACTTTTTCTTCTTCTTGTCCTGGTCCAATCTATTTAGGGTCGAAGCAACATCTACTCTTCGTTCACTCTCCCCTGTCAGCAGTCATCGCTTTATTCACCTTCACAATATGCAAAGCAATTTAAAAGTTCAAGATAAACAACAAACTAATTTCTTTGACAAAACAAAAGGAAGCATTAAATAACAAAAAAATTGTGATGATTCAACAAAAACAAATAATAGGTGACGTTAGAATATTTTTTATATTCCTTGTTTTGAGATTATATTATTGTGTTCTAGTGACGGGAAATCAAATATGTTGGATATAATTAAAAAAAAATATTTATAAACTTCAAACATTTTATGCACGATAAAAAAGGAGCACCTTTTCTTCCAGTCTCTGTAATCAAACCGTCCAGTTTGCTCCCGCACTATAAATTCAGTCCAAATGTGCGAAGGTCGTAGTTGGCGCCATGGGGGTGTATGGAGCCGGACACCTTGCCAAGATTTTTATGTTGGTCGTAACCGATTCGTAAAAATCGTGGATGGGACTCCTAAATGGGCCCTGTTATGGAATAAAAACCAAAGGGTCCCGTTAGAGCCCTTAAATGGACAAAATGGGGGTCGAAAAAAACGTATGCATGTTTTTTTATCGTCACACTAACTGCCTGACCCGCGGCTTTGCTCACCTGGAAGTTGAAGTTTTTTCAGACACATGGAAACCTTATTTAGTGATTTACGAAAAAAGAATATTACAGTTTATCGCAATAAAAAGTATGTTATGGTCTTCTCCAAAGTTCAAACTATCTTCATACCAAATATCATCAAAAACTGTTTGGCGGTTTAGGCGTGAAATGGTTTCAAACAAACAGAGGGGGGCAGAAAAAAAAATATAGCTATTAGCTTTTAACATTTTATGTTCTTTTCCCGAATAAACAGTTGCCTACGTACTAACACAGGGTATAGCTATCTTCATTCCAAATTTCACTCCAACCTGATCAGCCGTTTTAGCGTGAAGAAGTTACAAACATGCTCACTCGCTCACAAACTAACATTCATATGATGGATTTAGTATCATCATCATCATCATCATCAGCCTGTATCAGTCCACTGCTGGACATAGGCCTCTCCCAAGGTACGGCACTGAGCCCGGTCTTCGGCTCTTCTCATCCAACCACTGCCAGCCACTCGTCGCAAGTCGTCGCTCCACCTAGTCGCAGGGCGTCCTACACTACGTTTGCCAAGTCGCGATGGATTTAGTATGACTTTACGAAAGACAAACAAAGAACGCTTCGTTTTCTTTTTCTAAAGATAATGTAATTACAATTCCCATCTAAGCTTTGCCCTGAAACGTCAAAATAATCAACACAGCTAAGAAAATCCCTAATTTCTCTCTCAATAAGACAGATACAATCATAATTGCATTGATATAAATCCTAATCTAAGACATTCTGGGGCCAAATTACACTTTTGAAAGGGTATATACCTTAATAAAGATTATCTTGACTAGATTAACCCGTGCCATTAAGTAGGAGCTCCGTTTTGATAAGAACCAATAGAATTGTAAAGACGATTCTGTGAATGAAGGGATCTAGTTACGTTGGTAATGCTGTTTCTGATGGTTAATGACTGGGGTAGCCGTTGACAGTCCATTTTCGATCATGATGCTTGGTTAATTGAGAAATATTGATTTTCGAAGGTTTGATCTTTCATGAGCCATGGTGGCCGAACGGTAACCGCGTGCGCTTACAACGCGACGACACCGAGTTCGAATCCTCTCAGCCCCGCACCTATGACTAAGTTATGCGCGGATTTACCATCGCTCAAAAAACGGTGAAGGAAAACATCGTGAGAAATCCGGCATGTCCAAGAACCACAACATTAAAGGGCATGCGTGGTAGATAACGGCCCATACTCTCTCTCTGAGAGAAGGCCAGAGTCCCAGCAGTGGGAACGTAAAGGCTCAGCAAAAAAAGATCTTTCACTGTTCGCTGATATAATATTATAAATGCGAAAATTTGTGCGTGTCAATGTTTGTGCGTTCTTATTTGGGACGACCGAATGGCCGTAGGCCGGTCGGACGCCCTAGATACCGCTGGAAGGACGCGGTGGATGCAGACCTGCGCGAGCTCCAGACTCTCAACTGGGCTGAAATCGCTCAAGATAGAGAAGAGTGGCGCTCTCTCGTTTCGGGGGCCAAGACACACTTTGGGTCGCTGAGCCATCGGAGTTAGTTAGTTAATGTTTGTTACCACGTGTCACCGTAACTACTAAACCAATTTTGATGAAATTTGGAATAGAGTTAGCGTATACCCTGGATTAACACATAGGCACATATAGGTAAAAGGTTCCTGCGGGATAACGGGAAGACACGGGTGAAAATGCGGGGCACAACTAAAATACTGTCGTAGCCCCCAAGATTTCTACAAGACAACTTTTGCAAGGACATAAAATACTGACCTGAACAAGTAAACAGACCACGAATTTAAAGTATTTCAACCCTCCTTGAAATAGTGTTGAACTGTATTTTATTCAAAGTGCCTCGCCGTTAGCTTAGGAGTGAAGTTACTCGATAGAGGCGATGGTATTCCGTTCCTTATTTAATGGACTTGGGGGCAAAGGGGTACAAATGCAATTTCTGTTAAATTCAAAGTAAAATGTTTTTTTTTTTTTTTACTTTTTACAGGGTAGCGTTTGACCACGTCACCTGATGTTAAGTGAAGATGTGGTCGAAGATGGCGCCACGCTACACCTGGACTGGGAACTAGCTCTCAAGTGAGGCTGCCGGAACACACCGATAGGTGCTTGGCGACAGATTCTTAACAAGAGGGTGGTAGCTAGCCAGGCGAGTACTAGAAAACACCCTACCACCAAGCAAATTTTTTATTTAATAGGATAAACACATTGTGGTCACTTTAAAACGTCAAACTTAGAACTAGCTACGCCTGTTACAACTTTCTTACGCCGGTAAAAGAACAGGCAAGAAACGCCCGGCAGATAGATAGATAGATAGATAGATTAACTCTTTATTGGTACACCACAATACAGAGAAATTTAATTTGAGACAAAGAACTTAATGGTAAGTGTCACAAAGGGCGGTCTTATCGCCAGAGCGATCTCTTCCAGACAACCCAAAAGCAGAGGAATAGTACGAAACTACTATATGGACGGCAGGTAATTTATTTGGCGCGATCACATTGAAATTTTTGTCTTACTGCTAATTGGTTGAATTGGAGCAAGTTCACTAAAATCCCAAGCTTTTTTCATCATCTAATAGTCAGATATTTTTTAAACTAATATATAAAATTCTCGTGTCACAGTTTTCGTTTCCATACTCCTCCGAAACGGCTTGACCGATTTTGATGAAATTTTTTGTGCATATCGGGAAGGTCTGAGAATCGGCCATCTATTTTTTATATTAATTTTTATCGAGTTAAATGTAGTCCACGCGGGTGAAACCGCGGGGCGCAGCTAGTAATCTATACTCATAAAATTTCTCTTGGTTGGTTGTGCACATTGGGATATAAAACATGAATATTAAGTTGATAAATATGTACTTAGTTTTTAGAGATTTTTCAAATTTTATCATTATCTTCAGCTATATTACGCTCTGCTGGGAGTCTGACCTTCTCACAGAGAGTATGGGCCGTAATCTGCCATGCTGGCCCAGCGCGTTTTGGTAGACGTCGGCGGTTTCTTCCCGATGTTTTCCATATTGTCGTGATTTTTCATATTGCCTGTATATTTTCAAACATGGCAACACCGGCTGGTAGCGGATTGGGTGAGCTCTGAGCCTATCGATGAAAGCCAATGAAATGGTTTCCCTCGCAATCCGCAGGCCAGCCGAGGTGTGCTTATGAGGAACGGTAGTTAAGCAGTCAGTTCGAGTCCAACCATCGACGAGTCGCCATAATATAGAAAGATAAGGAGTGATAATCTGTATCATAGTTCAATTACTTTGCCCAAAGAATATTTTATAATGTATAGTTGGAATAATTGGAATAATTAATGTTGGAATAAAAGTATTTAAAGTCTATCTATGAGTGGTTTACTTCATCTCAGAAGCGGGAAAGAACCAAGGTATGGAATTATTTTGGCTTATTACGCACTCATTAAATTGATGATATTTATATCGTTTGAATTCATGGAATCACTGAAAATTTTGTTAGTACAGACCGGTCGGGATTATAACGAGACTATCCGGTCTTGCGAACTTAATTGAATGTATTTATGTCGTTTTACAAAAATTGTTTGATCAGAGCTACTCTCTGATAGCAATTTTGTAACTACCGACATTGTACAAAAATTCTGATACAAATGATATAGCATGCAACCTTTGATATGATACTAAAATTATATGTATGACACTTGAAATTCTAATTCGTGTGATTATCATTTTATATATTTATATTATATTTTTGTATCATTTGAATTCATGGAATTACTGAATATTTTGTTAGCACTGGCCGGTCGGGACTATCCCGAGATTATCCGATCTTGCAAACTTAATTGAATGTGTTTTGTCGTTTTGCAAACTCGTTTGGTCAGAGCTACTCTCTGATAGCAACTTTGTGATACCGACATTGCACAAAATTCCGATACAAATGATATAGCAACCTTTGATTTGAGAATGAAATGAGCCTTTGATTTGAGAATGAAATTGTGTATGGTACTTGAGATTCTAACTCGTGTGATTATACTTTTTTATTTATATATTTGAGGGTCATTTGTATTTGCGGAATACCAAAGATTTTGTTAGTACGAGCCGGTCGGAACTATTCCGAGACTATCCGGTTGTGCTAGCTATAATCGGATGTACAGAGCCGATATTCTGATTCGTTTGATTGGGGCTACCCTCCAATAGCGGTTTTGGAATTGCCGTCTCTGTGCAAAATTTTCGTAATTGAAAATGATAGCTGAATATAGAAGTAAGAAGTATAAAGATTAGATTTGTGTTGAGCTTTTGAACCATACGGTTGGGGCTACCCTCCAATTGTGGTTTCGAGAACCAACACTCATTTATTTCTGGTGGCATTAATCTATCATCAGACCATTCAGTCGGATCAACGATTCTGATAAATGTTGCCAACTGGTGATGATTAATTCCTACAAAGTGATCACATACTTAAGACCATGAGGTCTCAAATGAGTGGGAATATCATGTTCTCGTATGCCATGTTAGTTAGGGGCCCAGTGTGCCATGTGATCCAGCGTGTTCACGTAGGGGCTATGTATGCCATGTGAGTTAGGGGCTATGTATGCCATGTGAGTTAGGGGCCCAGTGTGCCATGTGATCCAGCGTGTTCACGTAGGGGCTATGTATGCCATGTGAGTTAGGGGCTAAGTATGCCATGTGATCCAGCGTGTTCACGTAGGGGCTATGTATGCCATGTGAGTTAGGGGCTAAGTGTGCCATGTGATCCAGCGTGTTCACGTAGGGGCTATGTATGCCATGTGAGATAGGGGCTAAGTGTGCCATGTAATCCAACGCATTCACTAGACAGACTACATACCCAAATACATATGTCTTAATTCGATTAATAATAGTACCAGTTTCAGATTACTAGCAGAAAAAAATATGTAATATAGGAAAAAGAAATATTGCCATGTCTTGATTAACTTGAAACCTTTAAAATAAATGATAATAAGCGAAGCTAGCATAAAAATATGAATTACTAATTGATGTTGTTCATTTGAAATGTTTTATTCATACATTAAATTTTTTCCGAGGTGATATCGAATGACATGGACGACTCTGCTGACGTTCTGCATGGACGACTGCGTGCTCGTAAGAAAATCCACAATCGTTTCGAGTGGGGCGTGGAAAATATTGAAGACAAGAGTAAGAATGCAGTGGAAACCGATGAACCGTCTTCCCCTCCGCCACGCAGCCCAGAGAGAAAGAAACTGCACGAGTCTTTTCACAGCTGATGAGGTACTGGAATGAATATCTTCTTTGCACAAACAGACTAACAGAAACCTATTCGCTCAATTAGCAATCATTTAAATAACGTTATTCCCGAGTTTATACATAAGGATATAGATATTATAATTATTGTGGATTAATAATAGGTTAAAGATACTATAGGTTAAGAATGTGAAAGTGTGCAATCATTTTATGATTGGGATGAGAAGCAAGCCATTCATTTTGATTAACAAAAATTGACTCAATAAAAGTGTGGGCTGATTAACAGTCTAGGCTGCAGGAAACCTAAGCTTCTTAGTAAGTAAAATAATGGTCGGCTTCTCGAAGAAATGTTAGGGTAGTCGTGCAATAATTGATAATTTGCAAGATTAGGTACTTTTACAACCAGTTAACTTTGTTAAGCGGATGTGGAGTTATTAGCAAAAAAAATGCCACAGATTGTATCGTTTACGGTATATTGGATATTGGATCAATTAGAAATGGCGCACAGACTCGGAATTGTAAGGAACCAGTAGACTTATTAAAATTTTTTTTAACTCTCAACCAAAATACGTTATGATGACCAACCGACCAAATTCTAGTTGGACATACATTTAAAATGATATCTCGGTGACTTCTTTATTAGTTTTAATAAATCATATTTATTTCAAGTGTGCTAGGCTCATCATAAGGTGTCCAGCCCTGGAACATTGTAAGCTTAGCCCATTGACTTTAAAAACCGATACAACGTGTGCTCAAAACAATTACGACCAATTTTGCTAAGAAGCGGAGATTAGTGGCTAGAACTTGCTGCGTGTATTGATTTTGGATGTAACAGGCAGTCTTATACGAGAATCAGACGCGTTGTGCTTAGTTTGAAAATTGTTTCAAGGAATTTATAGTTGCCTTTACTGTTAGGACAAGATTTGACAGAACTTTCTGAGACGACCACCTTTGCACTACAGCAGTCTTACTCCGATTGTTTTGCTCTACGTTTAGCCGTGATAGGTTGCGTTAGTGGTACAGAAATGCAAATAGATTTGTTCAACAATAAACCAGTGATTTATCGCCCATATCACAGCTATCACATAGTAGTAAAGAACAAGTAAATTAACTTTTTTTTGAAAATGGGATCATACAAAAATCATGTTCCAAAAGCCAGCCCCGTTTAGTGGTCAAAAAAAAATGGGGAAAGAGTGAGCTGCGAATATGTATTGATTTTAAAGCCGTTAGTAATAAAAACAAAGAAAGGAATTTTCCTTAGTGGTATTACATTTTTGTTTCAATCTTGCATCTTCCATTTTATGTGACACTTATGTGGTAGCGGTATTCCAGAAAGTAGTCAAAACCATGCTGAGCTCGAAAAGATTTGAATCTGCATTGGATTGGCTAGACGACATCCTTAGGCAATCGGTAGATCTACAACAATGATTTGTTCGCTTAGAAAATGTTCTCAAGATACCCGGATACAATAATCTTACATTAAAATTGTCTATATGCCGTTTCATTTTGATAGTTCTGTAAATTATTTTGGGTATGAAATTTCAGCTAATAGAATATCAACCGAGGCCTCGTATGGCTCAAGTGTGCGCTCCAAGTCGATTCGACTTAACGATTGACGCAACTGACGATTCCACTGTTATTGTACATAATATCGAAAAGTAGAACTAGGTCTAAATTTGACAAATGACTGACCCTCACATGTCTCGAATAATGAAAATCCTGAAGCCTGACACTGGCGAAGAGGTTAAAGACGATCAACACTATGTGGTCAATAACCTTAAAGTTTATAAATAAAGTAGAAGAACAAAAGACTGTGCTTGGTAGTTCCTCGTAACGCAAAATTACACATATGTTTATATATACAACCACGATGACATAGGTCACCTTAGGGAAACAACTGATTAAAATACTGGTTTCCTAAAATACGTTGCTTTGTTCTTTCATACGGTACATATTGACCGTCTTGGTCCATCTGTAGAAGCAAAAGGGGCAACGGCAATGCCTATATCGTTACTGTCGTAGACGGGTTCGCGAGATATGTCTTCGCCAAGGCTGTGAATGATATAAAAACCAAAAAAACAGTCCTTCAAAATATATTTTACGATTTTGGCTTGCCAGTTTGAATAATATCAGACCATTGTACCTCCCTTAAAATAGCGGGGTTTTTTTTTTAATGTTTTTGTGACCGACACTGCGTTACACATGTGTAAAACACAGTGGCGTATCCCAGAGCTAAGTCAAGCTGAACGGTTTAATCCAACCATTTTAAATGCATTATTAACCAAACATATTTCTGGTAAAGATGAACGTGACTAGGACGCGTGGCTATTATTTATTTCAATAAGGCAACAATAATAGGTACCTACCGTAAATACACACAGAAATACGGAAAACGGCAGCTGAGGTTTTGCTTGATGTCTGATTGCGTCTTACCAATAAACAATTAGGCGCGTCCATGGCTTTACAGAAAGTGCGAGCCGAAGTGTCTGCAAATATAAGTGCGAAACAGTATAAACAAAAATTTAAGTATGACACCGTTCTACCGGTGTAGTTCTTACAGTATCTGTTTTCTTAGGGAAAAATCCAAATCTCCCATTTGGATTTGGCAAATTGTGCTATTACTAAAACAGTACAAAACTGTTTTATTGAACTCAGTATATAAGGCTGTAAGGATTAGTATAGGTGAAGATAGATATACAATTACTAATGTACCTGGGTCGAATAAAAGCAAACGCTCTTTTAAATCCGTTGTTGCAACTGACAGAATGAAATCATGAATTAACATAAATTCTCCAATGCTCGATGTAGGCAAAAATTTTTGATCATTCTTTTAATTCAGATAGTGACGATGATGCTAAGCTGTCAGTGCTACAGAAAAGTAAACAGAAAAAGCATTGAAAAAAAAAAAAATTTTTAGCCTTGAAATCAATTTTCTGACCGAATGTCGTGAGTCGTGGCGATCCATTTTTATTAGGATAAAGATACATTAAGTGTTAGGTAAAGTATGAAATTAATGTAATATTACCTATTCCTATAAGTTATTGTAAAATAATCATAGCAATAATTATATTTTAATAGTTTATTTACATAGTTGTTTTGGCGGTTATTTTTTGTGTAAACATTACATACTTATATGTTGTACCTTTTGTTATGTTATGTTTTATTGACAAATAAGATAATAATTGATTGCTGATATATTTTGTTATGTTATGTTTTATTGACAAATAAGATAAGACTTGATTGCTGATACATTTTGTTATGTTATGTTTCATTGATATTATATAAGATAAGACTTGATTGCTGATACATTTTGTTATGTTATGTTTCATTGATATTATATAAGATAAGACTTGATTGCTGATACATTTTGTTATGTTATGTTTCATTGATATTATATAAGGATAAGACTTGATTGCTGATATATTTTGCTATGTTATGTTTCATTGATATTATATAAGATAAGACTTGATTGCTAATACATTTTGCTATGTTATGTTTCATTGATATTATATAAGATAAGACTTGATTGCTGATACATTTTGTTGTGTTATGTTTCATTGATATTATATAAGATAAGACTTGATTGCTGATACATTTTGTTATGTTATGTTTCATTGATATTGTATAAGATAAGACTTGATTGCTGATATATTTTGCTATGTTATGTTTCGTTGATAAGATAAGAATTGACTGCTGTACGATCGTACGCCAGGAGGTCGCACGATGTCGGATGGCCGAATGTCGTGATTTTTCATATTGCCTGTATATTTTCAAACATGGCAACACCGGCTGGTAGCGGATTGGGTGAGCTCTGAGCCTATCGATGAAAGCCAATGAAATGGTTTCCCTCGCAATCCGCAGGCCAGCCGAGGTGTGCTTATGAGGAACGGTAGTTAAGTCAGTTCGAGTCCAACCATCGACGAGTCGCCATAATATAGAAAGATAAGGAGTGATAATCTGTATCATAGTTCAATTACTTTGCCCAAAGAATATTTTATAATGTATAGTTGGAATAATTGGAATAATTAATGTTGGAATAAAAGTATTTAAAGTCTATCTATGAGTGGTTTACTTCAATATATACTAGCAATTTTTATTTTCTTCATGAGGTCTTCATCCTGACTTATCCTGGACTGATAGTACGCAAATAGCGCGTGCCAGGGAATAACTGAGACCCTGAGGTGTTCTTGAACGTGCTTTATATTCATAAGTTGGGTTGGGAATTAATTTCAACACATTCATACATTTTCAGAATACATTTCAATTTATAACAGTACAATCCTAAAGACAGAAGCGCTCGTACCGGATCTTCGTTCTTAAATGATCAACTTGGTTAAGCAACGTTCTCTGCGGTCACTACTTGGATGGGTGACCAGACCACTAGTGGTATTTACAACTGAGCTCTTCCGTGCTTCGGAGTGCACGTTAAGCTGTTGGTCCCGGTTGTTTTCTTAGGCTGGCTTGCACAACACGTAACACCTTGTTTAAATATGAATTTATTTTTTTCATTAATTTTCAATTATTTTTTTTGACGGTGACTAGAGTTCCCGACATAGCTCACAGAATTAGCAAGCTGAAGCGGCAGTGGGCTGGTCATATAAGCCGCAGAACCGACAACCGTTGGGGTAGACGTGTTCTTGAGTGGAGACCGCGACTTGGCAAAAGTAGTGTAGGACGCCCTGCGACTAGGTGCAGCGAATGCCCTACCAAGCTAGGGTTCCATCACGATGATTTTCTTTATCGTTCAAGCTTTTCCTTATTGCCATAAACTTCTGCTACTTTAGTACCGTGTCTAAATAACTGTTTATGTTAACTCTCAACACCGATACAGAAAGTTGTATAACGACACGGCACTTGGATGTCTTGTTACTATTTACAAGTCCCATATAGTTTTATGTGAAACGTTCTGTCGTAGGTACTGTATAGATCTTGTATGCAGTAGGTGGCAAATTAATGGGCCGTCTATACTCTTAGAAACCTCTGAATACCACATTCGACTTGTGGTCAAATGCTACTCTGAAAGTAGTCATTTGGATGAAATTGGGCATGGAAATAGTTGGAATCTTGGGGTAGGCTATTTTTTTCAAGCACCTATCGGTGTGTTCCACCATTATTACCTCTTTAGAGCCAGTTAAAACTTTTTGCTCGTTATCAAACGATTAGCTGTTCCCGGTTTCACCCGTGTGGGCTACGGCTTTATGCATGCAAAGTCTCAGCCCGATCGGTTTTAAATTGACAAAGTTTCATACAAACTTTCATCCCCTATTTTATCCCCTTGCGGGTAGAATTAATCAAAATCCTTTCTTAACGGATGTCTACGTCATAACATCTACCTGCATGCCAAGTTTCAGCCCGATCCGTCCAGTGGTTTGGGCTGTGCGTTGATAGATCACTATGTCAGTCAGATAAAACGTAGGGACTTAGAACTTTTTCCTGATGTTCACTTATTTTGGCCCGCACTGCACGTTTGTTACTTGTAAATAAAGAAAGACAGTAGCCTCAAACTTTCTTGCCTCGAATTCAGCGTCCTTTTGTGAAGTCCTTCTTTCTAAGTTCAGTTTTCTTATCTCTTAATGACTTCCGGAATTCTTAGAATGTTAAAACAGAGTTAAAGTTGTATGGACATTAAACTCCTTGCACTGTTGATTAGAAAAGTCTATCCATCCAAAAAATATTGATATTTAAATCGATTTGAATCAAATTTTAATACATTGAAAAAATCGACTTGTGGAAGATAGATTTCTTGAAAAATCGATATTGCTTTCGACATCCCTACCAGTCAAAGTCAAATGTTTTTTATTCAATAGGATACACTGTGGTCACTTTAAAACGCCAAACTTAAAACTAGCTACGCCTGTTCCAACTTCCTTACGCCGGCAAAAGAACAGGCAAGAAACGCCCGGCAGGTAATTTTTTTGGCGAGTTCGCTTTGACATTTTCATTCTCATTACTAATTGATTGAATTGGAGCACGTTCACTAAAATCTCGATATTTTATAATAAGCTTTACTAATAAGATTTATCTTGGGTGGTTGTGCACATTGGGATATGGAAACATGAAAATAATATACTAAAGGTAGATAGACTAAAGGTGGTTTCTTTTAGCTGGTGTTTAACTCTGATCCGTTTACAAAGATAGCTGCAGTATTCCATACAAAAACGGACCTGTACTTAATATAAGTTCAGAAAGCTGCCCGATGTGATATACCACCTATCCTTCCTCAGGACTCCCAACTATTTCATATGTACTCGCAACTTTTCCATTTGCAAGTGGCCTCTGAGTACAGTTTGTTGATATAGTTTCTTCTTTTGTTTTTCTGGTTTATTTATTTGGTGGATTCCGGTTTCCCCAACTGAGATTCCAAATGGGATCACACATTATTCTTCACTTCCGTCATGATCCCACTTTTAATAGAGAATAATGGGATCTATACTTAAATTTAATATTTAATTACATTGCTACTAGCGACGTGCCCCGTTGCTTTTTGATATTTTTTCATACGTATACCTCATTTGACGTCAATAAAATTAAATTTACCAACAAAAAAATTCAAAGTACCAACAGAAACCAAAGTACCAAAGGAATCTGAGAATTTGATGCCTCTGCCTGAATGAAAAGCATCAAGGTATTTGAATATTATTATACATACAATTTCCGGTCTTATCCCACTGACTGTTATACACTATTTTTTCTAACCAACAATGGTATTAATGGGCCTCAGTAGAAGTAGAAGGGATCTATGGTCAGCAGTGGATGACGATGACTAGTAACAAATACAGTAGCTTAACTAAAGCTGGCACGGCACGTACAACACAATCACACATTTATCTGTCAATGCACACGCATCATGAATAGTCTCTTCGTCTCTCTCGCACGCGGTCAAGGTTATGAGCATGACAGAGACAGTTACTGTTTTGTTTTTACTACTGTATAATGAAATTGCTTTAGTGTGAGTGCTGTGAACGTGCCAGTTTTGGATACCGACCTTTTGTGTCAGATGCACATAAATGCATTCTCGTGGTTATTTTTGGAACTGATATTGGAAACATTGAATTTTGTTCCTATTTCTAGTGCCAACAAATTAACATTGTTTCCCTCAGAATTTCATTACTAATTAGACCTGAAGTTGTGGTGAGGCCACATGCAGCCTAGGATCTGTATGTTCAAAATAATATTTTGATTTATGAACCGAGGTTTGGCAGATTTTACAGGCGTAACTGGTCGGTGTATTACGATTTGTCTCTAGTTGTGAAATAGGAGTTCTATGACTTTATAAATAGGGTCCAGATTGCGAAGTACTGCTTGCTACTCAAATTAGAAGATGTGATCACTTTGAATCGTCAAACTTAAGACTAGCTAGTAGCAACGCCTGTTCTAACCTTATCATAAGAACAGGCAAGAAATTCCCGGTTTGTTTTATTTCGAATAGGATCTTTGATCGCAATCTCGCCTGATCTTATGCGATGATGCCTATTCATTTAAATATATAAAACCCATAGACTTTCATAGGCGCTTCCAAATATATTAAAATAAAAAAATATATTTATAGCGATGATGGCTCAGTGGTAGTGACGTCGGCTTGCGATCCGTAGGACGTGGGTTCGAATCCTACAATGAGCTTGAGCTTTCGGTGAAGGAAAACATCGTGATGAAACCATAGCTTGGTGGTAGGGTATTTTCTAGTACTCGCCTGGCTAGCTACCACCCTCAAGTTAAGAATCTGTCGCCAAGCACCTATCGGTGTGTTCCGGCAGCCTCACTTGAGAGCCAGTTCCCAGTCCAGGTGTAGCGTGGCGCCATCTTCGACCACATCGTCACTTATCATCAGGTGACTTGTAGTCAAAAGCTACCCTGTAAATAGTAAAAAAAAAAAAAAAAATATCAAACCGTCTTCATTTGTTTCTACAGTTGCTGAGACTAAGTAAGATCTTTAGTTCACTGTTACTTTCAAAAGTTGTAAAGTTCGTAAGACTGAGGTCTATTTTCAAGATCCATGACTGACAAACTGACAATGGCCAGCTGATGAATAAAGACTTTTGTGGAACTTCTGTTTCTAATTGAGTGTAAGCGAAAATATTGTTTGTGGCAAAGATTCTTCGCCGCCTTTGATTTTACCAAATAGGAGAGATTTTTTTACTTTCTTTTTTACTACCTGTTCCCCGCGGTTTTACCCGCGTGGTCTACAGTTTATCACGATAAAAAGTATCCTTTGCCCTTCCTCAGGGTTGAAACTATCTCCGTACAAAATTTTATTTAAATGGGTTCTGTATTTTAGGCGTGAAAGCGAGACAGACAGCGTTACTTTCGCATTTATAATATTAGTAGGGAATGTCAACTAGCTATTCCCCGCGGTTACACCCACTAAAAATACCTGCCGGGCGTATCTTGCCTGTTCTTCTGCCGGCGTAAGGAGGTTGGAACAGGCGTAGCAAGTCTTAGTCTTAAGTTTTAAAGTGACCACAAGTATGCTACCAAATCAAGAAACGTATTTGAATATGAGCAAATAAAACATGGTTCCATCAACGCCAGTCGGAACATGGCCTATTCAAGCCTAATATAACCGGTCCACAACCGACACGTCAGTAACTCATCATCCCCTTTTAGTTATATTTACGCAGTATTCACGCAGCTAAAAAATGGAGAGGATATTGAAAATTTATTATTATTTTTCTTGTTTTGCTTAATTGGGTTCGTGGTGAGTATACTTGCAGAGAAAGTGGTGGTATAGAGGCCTAAGCCTAGTGATGCTGCGTGTAGCCTTGTAGAAACGATATCATATCTTAATTTTCTTGATATATAGAAAGGGAGGAGGCAGCCAAATTTAATGAAATGCGTCTATTGAAGAGGAGGTTCTTATCTGTTTAAAAACATACGAAGACTTATTATATCAGAAAAAACAGCTGTGAAAACGTTCTTAAAGATAATCAGAAAGTGTAATCGAGTCATTGAAATGATACTAATATTATAAATGCGAAAGTTGGTGTGTATGTTTGTTACTCCTTCGCGCTCAAAAGGCTGAACTGATTTTGATGAAATTTGGAATATAGATAGCTCGTGAAAATTGAAAAGCTTCTTTACCTCAACATCAACATCATCAATCCGGATAATTCACATACATATGTTTCAAATTTAAAAGACGGTAATGGTTTATTATTAGTATTTATGCATCGGCACAGATGCGGCTAGCGAAAATAATGAGTAAAATATAAAACGTATGACAAAAATAGACTTTTGAGAATTTATAATACAGGTAAAACATAAGTGAATGATCCGGAATGGTTAAAAAAATGCATAGGTAAAAATACGTGTAGCGAAAAGAACGAGTAGAAATTAAATCGTGTGAGAAAATTATCTATCGGTCGCAGTATCGTATGGAAAATAAAGCAAATGAAAACTAAGAAATGAAAAAAAAGAAAAAATATTTCAGATTAAACTTAAAAATTTATTAATTCATAAATGTTATTATACAATTCAAGAATTCATTGACGATAAAAGTGTCACAATCTCACCACCTCTAAAATAATATTGTGTGTACCTACCTACTTAAGTATATAATTTCTTTATGTATGTGTTGTCCGTAACTAGATTTTTATGTCATTTCTATATGCTATACCCTAACAGGGTCATGTTGTGATTTTACAATTTGCATAAATAAATAAATAAATAAATAAATAACAAATGGGGAAAAACGCGAATGGGACTAAAAATATTGGAGAAAAATAATTTTGGGTATTTCACCTATACAGTCAATAAAGTGATCAGATGTTGTATCCTACTAAAAACGACACATTTTAGACTTTCGATTTTTACGATTTGGTACGAAATGCCATCCCGTATTGTCCCACACCAATCTGCGAAATGAGTCGGCGATTCTCCGATTAGACTTAGGTACTTCTCTACTTGACATAGAGAAAAGTTAGGCTGTTTCCAAAGTGAATACTGCCTTCTGTGATCTTCGCTACTTAGATATGTAATGGTTTGGAATTAAGGATCGTTTTATTATTTATTTGCTTATTTTGTTCGGAGGATGCTCGGAACTTTTCGCTACTCGTGTATAAAAAATCCTGCCTCGCGTTTCTTGCTTGTTCTTTTGCCGGCGTAAGGAAGTTGGAACAGGCGTAGCTAGTTTTAAGCTTGACGTTGTGGTCACATGTATGCATAAAAAACTTTTGATTTTTTATCATGTTTGGATGCTTTTCAAATGTATAGATGAAACTAGCTGTTCTCAGCGATTTCACCCGCGTGGATTAAATGTTATTGCGATAAAAAAGTGTCCTATGCTCTTCCCCAGGGTTCAAACTATCTCCATAACAAATTTCGTCAAGTTCGGTTTAGCCGTTTAGTCGTGAAAGGGTAACAAACAGACAGTGTTAGTTACTTTCGCCTCTATAAGTCATAGTTACAGGACAGCGTTTGACCATAAGACACCTGATGTTAAGTGAGGATGTGATGGTCACTTAACATAACAACACCTAAAATAGGGTAATTAGCAGAGAAAATACTAAGTCTTAGCTAAGCTTCTCTCTCAAAAAAGTCTAATACCACCCAAGCGAACTGCACACAAAAATTTCATTTCACATTTTCATGCAAGGGATGAAGATCAAACTCTGACATATCCAGCAATCAAATGCCGCGAAATCCATGCATGTGGTTCGTTTGAAAATGGTCGATAAGCTGGTTTAACAAGCTGAGTTTAGAATACAATGGACGTTTTAAACCGTAGCTTAGATTCCCACCATTGGTGGCTAAAGGCTTTTTTATCTCGCTTGCCATCACTGCACTGGTCGCGAAGATGGCGGTGACAACAGAAAATGTACAAATTATTTATAGGTGTTGAATAAAAAAAATCATTTGTGAACTCCAGACTCTGAACTGGGCTGAAATGTCTCAGGATAGAGAGAGTGGCACTCTGGTTTCGGAGGACAAGACACACTTTGGGTCGCTGAGCCATCGGAGTTTGTTTTTATTTTAGAACCAAAATTCTAAATTCTACGTGTAACCGCGGGGAACAGCTGGTATTCATATATAACATAGGTTTATCTCAGCTTTGTGTCACCGAGTTTTCTAGAATAACTAAATCCTAGATGGTGAGGGCAGAGCATAAAACAAATGCACAAAGCTGAGAGTTAATCTTGGTTGCAGTGATCTGGGCAGGATTTGGGCAGGGGCGTGACTAGAACTGTAAAGAATAATAATAAATATCGGGGACCAATGCACACAAACTGACCTAGCCCCAAATTAAGCTCGAAACTTGTGTTATGGATACTAGACAACCATAATATATGTACATAATATAGATATATAGATAGAAATATCCAAGACTCAGGCGAAAATATTCGTGTTCATAACACATATATAATATTTGGCTTTACCGGGATTCGAACCCGGAACCGCTAGTTTCGTAGGCAGGGTCACCACCAACTCGGCTACGTTTCGTCTAATAAGATGCCAGTAGACTTTAAAGATGCTAAACCAAAGAAATCGTCTAATTTTCCAATCCAGGGGTAGCGCGGCGCCACCATCGATGATATCGTCACATACCTTCGGCTTATGATCAACCAAGTGTAAGAAGAAAAAAAACCTGAATATTTATATTTTAAACAAAAAAGGTTCATAAATATTTCTGATATTTTTTGTCTTTTTTATCCGACTACGAAAGAAAGAGCCTGTGTGTGGCCTGTAGCCTGACTTGACGGATTTAGAGGTCTCAGCAAAAGATTCTAGTATGTACAGGGAAGACAAGGGGGGGAAGAGCCCCCTTTTCACCCTTCAATTCGGCCCATGCATCTAAAGCTCAACTTATGCTGGTCGAGCAAGCTCAGTGGATCAAGAGCTCACTTGACATGTCGTACTGAGGTCAGACGATAATCTTGCACTAGTTTTCAAGTTCCCACTATTTTATTTTATTTTTACTGGTCTCTTGAAGACGTTGGAAACTCTTCCGAGTGTATGACTCTAAGACTTACACCATTTTGATTTGGTGTTTCTTTTACACTATAAATAAAATAAATAAATATCGGAACCATTGCACACAAATTGACCTAGCCCCAAATTAAGCTTGAAACTTGTGTTATAGCTACTAGACAACGATATACATACTTATATAGAGAAATAAATACTTATATAGATAGAAATATCCAAGACTCAGGTACAAATATTCGTGCTCATCACACATATATTTGGCCTTTTACACTATTATTTGTGTTTTGTTTTTTTTTTGTTTTGTTAAGGCGTCACACGAATAGTGTATTTGCCAGAGTCAAGTATAAAATATTTCAAACTCAGAGAGTTGAATCAAGTTTAAATGATGATGAGATGATGGGATGAGGTTAGTGTTTAAGTAAAGCGCTTTACTTAAACTATACACGGACTTTTTTGGAGCAACTAGAAAAGTTACTTTCACATCTTTATTTCAATATCCCACACTCGTACACATTAACAAACACATAATGGTTAATAATCCACCAATATTACACAAGAAAAAACACAAGTTTTGGAAATAAAAACAAAATCTTCATGGTGACATTTCAATTGCCGCCAAAAAAGTCATTATTTTAAGACGAGGAATTGGCAATATTGGCTGCAGGGATTTCCTTTTTCCTCAGCAATTACAAAACATACAGAGCTAATATTTATGTGCATTAAAGATCATGTTTTTGATATCAAATTGTCGGAAGGATAACACGATTGGTTAACTTTCATAGCAGACAAACAATGATCGAAAACTGCCCTCTAAAAAAAAGATTTTCATTTTACAGGCATACAAACCCGATTTAAGAGTTGATTTTTGTTTTGTATGGTATATATACACATTCTTCAAAGAACTACAGATTTAGTGTTATAAAATTAACGATAGTTTTCATTTTAAACGAAAAAAACCCTTTTTTGGCGCATACGAACTTACGGCTTTAGTCAGCTCGCTTGCGTTTTTGTATGGAGCTGATTTCAAATTCATTGTTTATCACGGCGTCCTCTTAAGACATTAAAATTTCTTTTATTTTCTTTTCTGTAATGTTTGGTTATGTGTGCTATGTTATGTGTGTTGTGTGTAATATTATATTTTAATTTAGTAATGTTAATTTCCAATATAAAATTTATTTGTTATGGAATAAATGAAATGAAATGCTTGAGCTTCATTCTAGAATACCGGTCATCAAAAAACCGAGCATAAAAATCAGAGTCGTCATAAAGTTCAAAGAAATAGACCGACGATAAAATTTTAAAACTAACCAGAGAGCTCTTAAACTTATCCAATATCGGGAACCGATATGAGGCGGATCCATGCTAGACGGGTCTGATTTAAATATTACATCGCCAGTAAATTAATCCTTATTTTAAGGAGCTATTGGGCGCGAAACTTTCAATGGAGTCAGATTACTAATGGAAAGTAATGATTTTATTTTAAGGTAATTTGCGCCCGATAGTGGGGCCAAATTTTTAATAACATTTGGGCCCTCTACCTGCAGTGTTTAAGCACCGATCACCGATCACCGATCACCGACCTTTCGTTTCGTGGTCGCCACTCGAGAACCTTTCTTCCCCATCGGTTATCGGTTCGTCGATGTGGCCTGCCCATTGCAACTTGCAACTTCAACTTGCAAATTCTGAGAGCTAGATTAGTCAGGGCGTTTGTTGACATACCCTGTCGCATCGACGTCTCTCCGTTGTCGCATCGTTCTTTTATAGCAGCTAGCATTTAACCCCAGTCTCACCAGATGGTAAGTGTTGACGAGGTCGCTGATGGAGCATGCTTGCCTAGAAGATACCCATTCACTCTTGACTTGAATGCTCCCATATTATAGTACTTATCGGGAAACGAAGACGCTGGCAAGGTGTTGCTTCGCCGTTCGCATTATAATTAATGAAACGAAACGAATTATAATGAAAACTCAGCATGAACCAGTCTATTTGTAGGTTTTGCAAAATGTCGACGAACTCGCGTCACACGAGGCGATTTAAAACCACTGCGAAATGCTGGTGGGTGTAAGCCGGGCGTCAGCGGTTTACAAACAAACTGGGACGTAGGGATGTGAGAGTAGTACCTAGTTCACTTTTTGAACGGATAACTAGCTTCGCCCCGCTTTCGTACTCTCAGCGAATTGTAGATAGTTTTGCGTTACTTCAGCCCTCAAACGCTGATCACGACGTGTTCCTTTACGATAAATTACCAAGAATTTATGGTATAGTATAGTTTTGATCCAGTAAGTTATTGTTATTTTTTGTTTCTTTTTTTTGTTTTTGACTACGACTTAGGATGTCCATTATAATATTGTTTTTCTCTAACATCATCTTTAGTTTAAAAATGTAGTACCTACTTACTTGCAACATCTATAGCAATACGACCGCCCCTTATAAAATTAGCTCTAAGATCTTTTCTAATAAGTTGTTCTATTTTGTGTTTTTTTTTTTTGTGATGAAACAATAAAGCCTAAGAACCCGTCCGAAATCTGAGAGCGCCACAGAATCCTTCCTACTGATATTATAAACGTGAAAGTTTGTGAGTATGGATGGATGAATGGATGGATGGATGGATGGATGTTTGTTACTCCTTCACGCAAAAACTACAGAACGGATCCGAATGAAATTTGGAATGGAGATAGCTTATACCCTGGATTAACGCATAGGCTACTTTTTATCCCGGAAAAAGGTTCCTGCAAGATAACGGGAAGACGCGAGTGAAACCGCGGGGCGCAACAAGTACCGTTATAACTAAAGTCAACAAATAAATGAATACTCCATTTCCCTAACATATTCCAAACATCATATATATATATACTAGCTGTTCCCCGCGGTTTCACCCGCGTAGGCTACAGCTTTATGCATGCAGTCTCAGCCCGATCGGTTTAAAATTGAAAAAGTTTCATACAAACTTTCATCCCCTATTTTATCCCCTTGGGGGTGGAATTAATCAAAATCCTTTCTTAGCGGATGCCTACGTCATAACATCTACCTGCGTGCCAAATTTCAGCCCGATCCGTCCAGTGGTTTGGGCTGTGCGTTGATAGATCACTATGTCAGTCAGTCAGTCACCTTTGAGTTATATATAATTAGATACATATATACAAAGCCTTTGGTAGCCCAACCCTTATTTTTTCAGAACAATTGTGCCAATCTAGTAGTACTGTCAGCGGATCATAGATGGATTGCCTACAATATTTCATATGAACTGTACTAACTCGATTTTAGACTCTATTCAAATACAGCTAAGGGTGAAAATAAGCGGGGTCTATATAGGCTACAAATTTCATACGCGTTTTCAGGTCGGTTTTTTATGAAGTGTTTGTTTAGTATTTTGTGAACGCAAGCGGTTTGAGGTTGGTTTTGTAACGTTTTTTTCGTTTATTGTTCTCGTCATTAGTTTTTAATTTACTAGCTGTGCCCGACACGTTGTTTTGTCTTCGCTATGTAATTTTTTGCTTGGAATATTTTCGGGAATTCACAAAAAATTCATTAAATTTTGAATCGCTTTTGGTGGGTCTCTAATTTACAAAAACAATACATCTACGAGGTTTCATGATTAATCAAACAATCAGTCAGTTAGTTAGTAATTAGTATTTACTTAATTAGCATTTACGTATCCAATTATCCATACTACCGTTTTCCCGCTATCCCGTAGAAACCTTTTTCCGGGATAAAAAGTAGCCAATGTGCTAATCCATGGTATAAGCTACCTCCATTCCAAATTAAATCGAAAACGGTTTAGTAGTTACGGTGACACGTGGTAACAAACATTCACACACGCACACTCACGCACACGCACACACATGCAAAAACTTTCGCACTTTTATTAAGTAGGATATATTCGCTAAAAGGAATTTAAATTGAGGCAAGTTTCCTTTCAGCACCCTTAACGTTAAATAACGGGGTGATGTATGACGGGACAGTTCCATTGTGAATTTTTTAAAGGAGGGTTTTGTGTCTATTAGGGAACACTTTATTTGTCGCTTAATGGAGTCGTTTACTCTCCGGGAACAAATTCAGAATAGTTAGCAACAAAAAAAACCCGGTATATTTCGCACTCCTTTTTCTTGTTAAGAATCTGTCGCCAAGCACCTATCGGTGTATTCCGGCAGCCTCACTTGAGAGCCAGTTCCCAGTCCAGGTGTAGCGTGGTGCCATCTTCGACCACATCGTCACTTAACAAGAAAAAAAAAAAAAAAAAACACTAATATTATAAAAAAATGTGAAAGTTTATGATAGTTTGTTACTTTTTCACGCTGAAATGGCTTGACGAATTTGAGTGAAATTTGGACTAGTGATAGCTGATATCTTGGATAGGTACATAGGCTACTTTTTATCCCGGAAAAAAGGTGCGTGTTAAGGGGAAAACCGCGAGGCGTTTCTTGCCTGTTCTTTTGCCGGTATAAGGAGGTTGGAACAGGCGTTGACGTTTTAAAGTGAGCACAATGTACCCTATTGAATAAAATCAATTGAATTATTATAATTGAATAATTTTATAGATAACATACTAGTCTCCCATATTATCTATATTTTCTTTCTTATTACTAATTGATTAAATAACAACAAATCCACTACAATCGCAAGCTTTTTAAAACACTTTTATTATTTGTAACTCTGATATTTTATAACAATAAAATTTATTAATAACATTTCGTCCTGAAATTTGGTTATCGACAAGTCTTGAATTTCAGTTAAGATTTAGTTATGAAAGGCATTGTTCTGAGAGACTGATCGACTGACTGACACATAGACAACTTACAATGTAAACCACTGGACATCTCGACGTGGCATTTGAAGGCTATGTTTACTGACTAAACGCACAATACGAAAGGAGTCTGGAAAATTCTAATCCCTAGGGGTCAAAATTGATTTTCCCCCTACTATATAAAGTAACTCTGTCTGTCTGTCTTTCACACCTAAACTACTAAATTGATTTAAATGAAATTTGGTACAGAGGTAGTCTAGAGCCTGAGAAAGGACATAGGCTGCTTTTTATCGCGATAAACTAGGGTCCACGCGAGTTAAACCGCAGGAAACAGCTAGCTTTTTATATTTCTTTCGCACATTTCGAATAGAAACGCGAAAACGCTTTCACTATTCCATGTACGATTTACCATCCGACAGAACGGTAACAAATTATGCCGGAATCCATTTACATTCCTAATTTCGACCTACCTTTCACATTTTAAGTCAGTTTTTACATAATTACAACAACTTAGCGGTCTTAGAAGCATTATACAAAAAGCTTTTAACATGATAATCAAGTTACCTTTAAAAGGGTTAGTACCAAAGGGTTGTTCATTATTTTTAGGGTAATATTGGGAGGCTTTTGAATTCGTGTTACAATTTACTAGGAGACCCACTCCGATGCTGAAAATTGAGGGTAATTACAACCGTTTTCCCCTGTTACTATGATTGTTTTCAATCTACAAAAAATATAGCTACACGGAGAAAAAGACCTTCCGAAATACCGTTTTCCTTCTGAGTCAAAAAGGAAGAAATTGTGATTCAGAAGGAAAACTAATACAAAATAAGGAAGGAGACGGTCTTGGAAGGTAAAGACTCAGAAGGAAAGTCAGAAGTTTTTTCTCAGTGTATGTAAAGTAGTTGCGGCCCGTGGTTTTGCCCTTGTCTCCTCGTTATCCCGCAGGAACCATTGGGATGAAAAGTACCCTATGTGTTAATCCAAGGCATAAGCTATCTCCATTCCAAATTTCATTCAAATTCGTTCAGTAGTTTTTGCATGAAAGAGCATTTTTAACATTAGTAGGAACGAGGATAAGCATGCGCATATTTGTTAGGTTCAAAAGTATTCTTCAGGATCGGCAACGCATTGGCAATTGTGTAGGCATCTTAATTAAAAAATATATATATATTGTGTATGGTTTTTGGTTTCCATTTGATTTTTTTCTTGTTTTCTAGTTATGTTTTTGTCTTGTTTTAATAATCAAAATATGTATTTACCTTTGTTATTTTTGTGGTTGTTTTTTTGCTGTTTACTTTTTGTTTTTTCTTTTATTGTTGGATGTTTGGTACTGATGGTGCCTCTTCGCGACGTCGCGTCACCAAACGGTTCCAACGGAAGACCAGCGCTGGTTAACCATTTTGCTGAGTTGGGGCCGTTTTCCGTCACTGACATTCTTGTGTACCTTCAATTACCGTTATATTGTTTTATTTTTTTTCCATGTACCATGAGTGTTGTTGTTGCAAATAAACGTAAATTCTATTCTATTAATCTATTCTAATTAAAAATTTTAAATATTTGACAATAGACAGTCTTGGTTATTGGTTGCTTTTTATTGGTTATTGGTTCGGTTTAATTGGTTGCGTAAGTGTATTGTTTATGGCTGCTAATTAAAAAAAAAGAATGTCTAATGTATACTACCAATCTTTGACCGCATCATCAGTTAACATCAGTTGTGTTGTGTTGCGGTCAAACGCTACCTTTTAGTTGTAGAAAAAAACAAACATTACTGTTCTATTTTGAAACGTATTTTGAAAATCGCGTATGAGTATGACTACCTACTTTTGTCGCCCACAACGAAAGAACCTGCTTGAGCCCTCGGGTCCGTTCTCCTACCGCTGGATCTTGGGATTAATGCTTTTACCTGAAATAAAAAAATCCGTTTAATTTTATAAACAAATAATGAGATATACATAACAAAATAAAAACACTTAACTAAACCTTAGAATATGAAATAAAACTACCTATCAAACTAAACAAACTAGAGGTCTAGGGAAGATTTAAAAGGTGTTAGTTAATTAGAATAATTGCCGGGAAAACCTTAAAAACAGCGCTTTCCTTTTTCCCATATAAACGTTTTCTAAATAAGATTAGAGTCAATTTGAACTTTATTGCTATTTAATAAAGTTGATTGATTTTTTTGATTTTTCGTTTGAATTCTGCCGGGTCAGCTAGCAATATAAAAAAAACAAGCTTATACTAAGGAGGTTGGAACAGGCGCATTTTGACGTTTTAAAGTGATCACATGTAACTTAAAAACATAAAATGCAAATAAAACATATTTCGCCCAATATCACTCTCATTTGTAAAAGACTCAAGTCCTTTATAAAACTTCAAAGTTTCTCAAAGTAAATTAGTTAACAGCCAGCGAATAAATCTCGTCTTCAAATCTGTCCGAAAAGGGCATGCAAGTGACACTTTACAACTTTTTGCTTTCATCTAAGGACACAGTAAAAAGTATTGAGTAGGAAAACTTTTTGCTAATTAGCAAACGGGTATATTAGGTTTGCGCTCACTTCAGGTGGAGGACTGGCAGGAGGTGGCGCAGGACAGACCGAAGTGGCGTCTTTTGTTATCGCAGGCCAAGACTCACTTCGGGTCGTTGCGCCATCTCAGTAGTTAGTTTTTATATTAGTTTTGACTAAAGTCTCACCTAAAGATAAGCCTTTTTTGTGTCTTCACAATCTGTTTACGAAACACAACAATGGCCGTTCCCAATAACCGATCTATCCACGGTTTCTCCTACAGGAGATAGAAATTTGACATAAGCTCCATAAGAAGTAATGTCAAATTTCTATTTATATCGCTAGTGGGGGGGGGGGGGGGGCAACCCGTGGATAGTTTGGATATTGAGAACGGCCGTAAGCCAATCAAGTTCTAGCTGTCCCCGACTAACTTCTACTTTGCATGGAGAGAGATGCGTCCAATGATCTTTCATTCCGTGTCTGCAAATCTGTCCGCAGTATATTTGCTGTCACAAATAGTTCTTGTCTTAAGTTACCCTTCTGCCTTGAACGCCAAATACACTGCGGACACCACTCGAAGTTTCTCAACTCCGTTTTAACCCTTGAGTTTGGAACTTTCAAAGGAAATAGGGCGCTGGGTTTTAACCCACACTGCACATAATTGGGGGTGTCAGATTGTATTATCAAATAAGTGTTTCAAAGGAAGATGGACTTGAAAGGCCCTTGGTTTAAGAGGACGCCGTGATAAACAATGAATCTGAAATCAGCTCCATACCAAAACGCAAGCGAGCTGACTAATGCCGTAAGGTCGCATGCGTCAAAAAAAGTTTTTTTTCGTTTAAAATGAAGATTATTGTTAATTATATAGAACTAAACCTATAGTTCTTTGAAGAATGTGTAATTATCATACAAAAACAACAAAAAAAACAACTCTTAAATCGGGTTTGTATGCCTGTAAAATGAAACTCTTTTTTTTTCGAGGGCAGTTTTCGATCATTGTTTCTCTGCTATGAAAATTAACCAATCGTCTTCAAATTCAAACATGATCTTTAATGTACATAAATATTAGCTCTGTATGTTTTGTAATTGCTGAGGAAAAAGGAGATCCCTGCAGCCAATTCCTCGTCTTAAGGGAACAATAAAAGTTGATGGGTATCAAAGGCTTAAATGAACTACTGGCTGCTTGAAGTTTACGAAGAATCCTACTAATATTATAATTGTGAACGTTTGGATGGATGCATGTTGGTTACTCTTTCACGCAAAAGAGGGGAAGCGCTGCCATTTTAAGATCGTAACTCCTTCTGTCCGATTTGGATCAAATTTGGTACAGAGATAGTTTGAACCCTACTTTTTATCACGATAAAATGTAGCCCACGCGGGTGAAACCACGGGGAACAAATCAAATCAAATTGTTTATTTGCTAGAATACATAAATTATTAATACAATAGGTCTTAAAAATACACATAGGCCAATGTATTCAGACCGCGACTTGGCAAACGTAGAGTGGGACGCCCTGCGGCTAGGTGACGCGACGACTTGCGCCGAGTAGCTGCCAGTAGTTGGATGAGAAGAGCCGAAGACCGGGCTCAGTGGCGTACCTTGGGAGAAGCCTATGTCCAGCAGTGGACTGATACAGGTTGATAATGGGCAGGATTTACTAATTGCGACATCGTGTCTTAATAATTTGTGAAATAGTAAACATGCAGTATGCAAATTATATATAAGATTTCAACACTAAAAGATCACCCTTTTCAGCGAAGTAGCGCGCAATGTAAGCGCGCATAATTTTTGGGTCAACCTAATAGAACGCGAGCTACTAAACCAGTGTAAGACAGCGACTGAGCTCTGTACGGAAAGAAACGTCGCGGTGACGTGGAGCGAGCGTTCAGCTGTACCTTGCATCCATCCACGTGGAGACTACCATAGGAAACGTGCATTTTTCCGGGGTAAAAGTCATCTATGTCCCGGTCCGAACCATTAACTATCTCTACGCAAAAAATCAAGTTGATTCGTTGATCCAGTGCTGTCTGACAGAAGTAACAAAATACAAAATATATACAAAATACAACACTCTCATTGTCTCTTAGCAACATTAGTGTAAATTATTTAAAAACGCTATAGGTCAAATGGAAGTGTATAGGTAAACTCGGTTATCTAAAACTGGCACATCCACAGTACTCACACAAAAGCAATTTCATTACACAGTAGTAAAAACAAAACAATAACAATCTCTATCATGCTCATAACCTTAACCACGTGCGAAAGAGACAAAGAGAGTTTTCATGATGCGTATACAGTGCGACATCATGCCGTGCGCTCATTCATAGACAAATGTGTGAATGTATTTTACGTGCCAGCTTTACATAACCGACCTGTAAATGTTTCAACAAAAAACAGCGGGACATTAAATACTGCGCCGCAAACATCTGTAGCTTTTTACGGCATCGTCAGCAGCATAAAATATTAATGTACACTGAAAGCAAACAGTTTTTGACATTTACAAGCGTACTCTCTGTGAAATATGAATTATCGAGTTGTAAATAACGAATGTGAAAGCGTGGAATTGAGTAGATATTTCTTTACGTTGTCACTTCTGTATTGTGTTTTATGAATATTCTTTTAAACGCCGCGCGTAACTGATAACGGAATTTCATCGGAAAAAACTGGGACGTGTTTTTTTGTTTTACTTTGAGACGACGATAGCCCATTGACTATTGATAGTGAATAGTGACGTCATTGTGCGACCCGTAGGTCGTTAGTTCGAATACTGCAATAAGTTTGAGGTTTCGGTGTAGAACATTTTGATGAAACCATACTGTTTTTTTGCATCGTCTTTCTGCTGAATTACACGTGCAGGGCATTGCCGTGTAGGATATTGAACGTTGAAATTAAAAATTTTGGGTGGCAATGATTGTAATGGACAAACGTGAGGCTTACCATCTGTAAGCGACTTGCTCGTCTCGTCACCAAGTCGGAAAAAAAATCAAATGATTATCTGTCTAGCTACTATCCTCGAGTTAAGAATCTGCCAGCAAGGACCTTTATTGCTGTGTTCCGGCAGTCTATAGGTTTCCAATCTAAGCTTAATTTGACGATACCTTCAACCACACGGAGAAAATAACCTTCCAAAATACAGAAGGAAATCAGTAGGAATGTCAGGTTTTCTCAGTGCACATGACTTGCGTTCAAACGCTACTCTGTAATGAGTAACATAAAATACACACACGTATGTAAACGACACAAAGTTTACGCCTGACCCCTTGCATCTATCACAAATTCTGAACACAAGACAAATATTTGTCCAACTTCGGTCAACACGCCCAAATCTCGCTCAAACATTGAGTTATGCACCGCAACCCGCTTACTGCAAGACGTTGCTGGGAATAGAACGGGAGCTAATGTCAAGTTTAATTACTTGAGGAACCTTATGTTTTGTTAAAATGCGACATAAATACGTAGTCTAGGAAGCTACTCGTTTTGATATAGCTTCCTTTTTTAGGATAGTAGTATTCTATGCTTTTATTAGTGAATCACCTGAATGAATAAAAATTAAGTTTAGAACAGAGGTGGATTAATTACACTTTGGGTTATAAATACGAATGATTCTTGTAAGATTCAAAAAAATCTTTAGGTATTTCTTCACGAGATATTTTACTTCAATAGATGAGTAATCATTTACATACCTTTCTTATTCTCTCAGGGCAGTATTTTTTAAATAACGCTGAGGTTTATGTTTTAGTAACAATTACTTGGTTTGGCTTCATTTTTCTCGGGGCTGGGTAGGCACTCTTTGCGTTTCTCTATTCAGACTCTAAAATCTAAAGCACTATCCCTTTCATTGAGCCCTGTAACTTTACATCTTTATAATATTTGTATCACACTTTTTCTCACATACTTTTGTCGTTACCCTGAGAAATGGTTCTTGCGGGATAATGGGAAAAACTGCAAGGCAGCTAGAAGATTATTTCAAAGTTCGTCGCACATGTTGCACTAGTAATTAAAAACAGCAGCGGTTCGCCACCTACAGCGAAATTGCAAGTTCTGTAGCGGTGGGCTTACGAGGTGATTGTAAATGGGAATCTGGAAGATAAATCTAGGTTTCAGACGTAGTTTGATAGCTCTGTCTGAATGATGGTAGCGTACGGGACAGTATGTAACGGTCACGTCAGCAACTTGCTATATATAAACCATATAGTTATATGCATCATATATTTTCATGTGGCAACGAACAGGGACTGCCGTATTTGGTTCCTAATATATATATATATATATATATATATCTAAATAAATATTAAACTATACAATAGATTTTTTTAACTGTGGAAAATACAATAGATACACTAACACAATCAAATAATTATACATGTAGGTAATAATTATACCATAATTGTTTTTTTCTTTTTTTCTTTTTATTAGCTTAACACATTTACTAAAAAATCTTTAACTAGCAGCATGCCCCGCTGCTTTGCTCCTGTCAAAGTTGATATTCTTATCTATTAGATAATGCCTATATTAAACAAGGAACACGCCTTCCTTTCATGTCAGTGAAAGATTCAGGTCTGTAACATATAAAAAGAGTTGTACCGGTCGGTTATGTAATGCTGGCGCCTACAACACATTCACACTATTTCACACCTTTACACACAGCATGACGTCGCACTACAAAACGCATCATGAAAAGTATTTTTGTCTCTCTCGCACGCGGTCAAGTTTATGAGCATGAAAGAGACTGTTATTGTTTTGTTTTTACTACTGTATACTTAGATTGCATTGGTGTGAGTACTGTGAGCGTGCCAGTTTTAGATAATCGAGCTGTAGGACTGTGGAATAACTTGTAGACAAACTTGCATAAGTGTAGATATGTTACTTGTTGCAACATTATATACCACAAGACATTTTAGCAAGTGGCAGCCCAGTGAGTGGTCACAAATGGAATGTTCCACGCTCGGTTCGTGTTACGACGTCGTAAATTGATAGAGCACCCTCAATATTACATTTGCGGGGTGATAGGTAGTACCTACCATCGCGACCTAGAGTGGGCTATAAAATTTCTAGGCATGTAGTGGTTGGTAGTTTTAATTTTTAGGGTTCCGTACCTCAAAAAACAGAACCCTTACAGGATCACTTCGCTGTTTGTCTGTCAAGACCCGTTTTCCCAAGATCGCGTTGAGGTATCAAGTTGTAATTTAGTCCAAATGCTCAGCTCTACGGTTTCGTTCAGCTGTGAAAAAATTGAACTTGTAAGTCAACGCAATCGAAAGATATGACCGTTTATGTCGCATATTTTCACATTTATTGCCATTTCACATGGGAATCAAAACCTCGTACCTACTTGACCGGTTATTTTTTTATCATCATCATCATCATCATTATCAGCCGGCTGGTTAATCAACCCTTTGGTGATGCAACGTCGCAAAGGGCACCATCAGTATTTCATCATCATCATCAGCCAGAAGAAGTCCACTGCTGAACATAGGCCTCCCCCTTTGAACGCCACCATGAACGGCTATTAGCCATTTGCATCCACCGGCTCCCTGCGACTCTTACAATGTTGACGGTCCAACTAGTGGGGGGCCTACCTGCAGAACGTCTTCCGGTTCGTGGTCGCCACTCGAGAATCTTTCTTCCCCATCGGTTATCGGTTCGTCGAGCGATATGGCTTGCTCATTTTCACTTCAACTTCCGAATTCTGAGAGCTATGTGTGGTGACCTTGGTTCTTCGGCAAATTTCCTCATTTCGGATACTATCACGCAAAGAAACTCCAAGCATGACTCTCTCTATGGCTCGTTGTGTATTTTTTTATAATCGCACACAATCAAATCAAAATTAAGCGAATCTCAAAATTTTAAACTCTAGTAAACGTAGGTAAAACCGCGTAATAATTTGTTTTGTTTTAATTATCACATTAAAATTCTAACCGCGTATCGTAATTAGCTCCGACCCGCGCACCTAATCTAAAAGATTTTAAACCCAGAAAACATTATTCGTGATTGCACACTACAAGCTAAAAAAATAACGTAAAGAACAAACAGCGAGTTAATTTAAACCCACATTGTTACCGAGTTGTTACGTTACGTAAACGTAAAATTTCATTTGGGAGAGCGTAAAACGAGAAATCTTTGTTTTACATGAGTCGCAGTCAGATTGTCTAATTAAGCCTTTTGAACCAAGGCTTGTTTAATGTAGGAGGTGCTCTTTAGGCTAATCAAGAGGCTAAGGAACATGCGCACTTTTTAGCGTTCTGTACCCAAAAGGTAAAACGGGACCTTATTATTAAGACTCTGTCTGTCCGTCTGTCTGTCACCAGGCTGAACCGTGATAGTTAGACAGTTGAAAGTAGATAGTAGTTAGACAGTGTTTTTTGCCGTATTTAGAGATAATGGTACGGAACCTTTCTTGCCCTGCTGTTTCACTCGCGTCTTCCCGTTATCCCGCAGAAACCTTTTTCCGGGATATAAAGTAACCTATGTGTTAATTCAGGGTATAAGCTATCTCCGTTCCAAATTTCATCATAATCGGTTTAGTAGTTACGGTTATACGTGGTAACAAACATTCACACACACACAAATGTTCGCATTTATAATATTAGTAGGATACACAGACATGTGAATGAATTAAAAGAATTTTAAACAAAGAAATGCAGCGGAACTTTGCCGTTTAAAGTGTTTTTTCTAATAGCAAATAGGCTTGCATTTGCCGGCGATAGTGGACTCGTGTCGCCAATCGCCTATCGGCACGCAAACAGCTCGTATCGTTACCTTGTTACAAAACTTGCCACCCGAACTATATTATACAATACGCTACCACCAAGCTATGGTGTCATCACGATGTTTTCCTTCACCGAAAGCTCAAAGCTCATTGTAGAATTCGAACCCACGTCCTACGGATTGCAAGCCTACGTCGCTACTACAGAGCCATCGTCGCTGTAAAAACTCTTACGATTCAGACGAGAAACTGTGAGCCTGCCTCGTTTATAATGTACACCAACCAAATAGAAAAACGATTCGCTGAATAAGTAACGATATTTGCAAACATTGATAGCAAACATATTTGTTCAACACATCGCGTGGAGCATGTTCGAAGCGCAGAAATTTGTCTCAAAAACATTGGGCTTTATTTCTGAAAATTTTCTCGAGTTAAGATTTTGAAACGCAGTCAGCGGTCCTCAAAGATTTTAATGATGCTCCGTTCTCGAGGTTTCGCCGGGGCGTCGGGAATTTATTCAGGTGGGTTCGTTTTTGTGAGGTTTCGTTATTCAACGTTGACTTAGTTAGGATGTTTTAAATAATAATACTGTTGGTAAGAAATTTTGTCTTCCGTTTGTGAGAGAAAACTACGCTTGTACCTGTAGCAAAGTAGCAACTCCGAATTTTTTTCGACTATTTACAGGGTAGCGTTTGACCACAAGTCATCTGATGTTAAGCGACGATGTGGTCGAAGATGGCGCCACGCTACACCTGGACTGGGAACTGGCTCTCAAGTGAGGCGGCCGGAACACACCGAGAGGTGCTTGGCGACACATTATTACCAAGAGGGTGGTAGCTAGCCAGGCGAGTACTAGAAAATACCCTACCACCAAGCTATGGTTTCATTACGATGTTTTCCTTCACCGAAAGCTCAAGCTCATTGTAGTATTCGAACCCACGTCCTACGGATCGCAAGCCGACGTCACTACCACTGAGCCATCATCGCTATAAAAAGGTAACAAACAGACAAAGGGACAAAGAGTTACTCTCGCATGTACTACGTATATGCGTGAGGTATTCGTGTAAAATGTTTTCAGTTGAAAGGATTTTCAAAGAAGTCTTTGAGTACCAAACAAGGACGTTTAACAGTTCCAAGTAGCGACTTCTTGTCTCAATTCAGTGGATCCAGTTTCCCATCTACTGAAACCTTGAGAGCCACTGAGCCAAACATAACGTCCTCGGTTTTGCGCTTCAAAGTCCTACTTCGAGACACTTGGAGAGTACGAACACACTTTAAACTTCGCGTGTGTTTTGTCTCATTTTTAGGATTCCGTAACAATGATTTTGTCGGCGAAGATTTGTCCGAGCATAGGAGTAGCTTGAAACACAGCGAGAATAATTTATTTTAGTAGAGGAGACCGTGAAAATCGACCTTCACCGATCGGATAACCAGATGAGACATATTTCTTCATCATTATCATCATTATCAGCCTATTACGTTCCCACTGCTGGGACCCTGGCCTTCTCTCAGAGAGAGAGTATGGGCTGTAATCTACCACGCGGGCCCAGTGCGGGTTGGTAGATGTCGCATGCCCTTGAATGTTGAAGTTCTTGGACATGCCGGTTTCCTCATGATCCTTTACCGTTTTGAGCGATGGTAAATCCGCACATAACTTATTAAGTCATAGGTGCGGGGCCGAGAGGATTCGAACTCGGTGTCAGCGGCTTGTTAAGCGCACGCGTTACCGTTCGGCCACCATCGCTCAATATCAAATAAAATTTACAAACAAATATGTCTATGATCACTTGCCTATCAAAAAATGCTCATGGCTTTTTTTTATTTAATTAACTTTAATCGATTTTCTTTAAAAAACATGTCTCATCTGGTAATCAGATCGGTGAAGGTCGAGCTTCGACGGCTCTTAGACCATTTGCTTATAATGTCGGTTAGTAAAGATGAAATTATTACGTTACTAGTTGCGCCCTGCGGTTTCACTCGCGTCTTCCCGATATCCTGCAGGAACCCTTTTCCGGGATAAAAGTAGCCTATGTATTCAGGGTATAAACGATCTCCATTCCAAATTTCAATCAGATCCGTTCAGTAGTTTTTGCGTGAAAGAGTAACAAACAAACATCCATCCATCCATCCATCAATACACACTAACTTTCACGTTTATAATATTAGTAGGATTATGATGCTACATACATTTTGCTACACAATTAGCTACGAATGCCCGGCAGGTCATTTTTGCTTGTTCTTTTGCCGTAATATTCGCGGGTGAAACCGCGGGGGACAGCTAGTATATTGTTAAATTGCATTTACGCAGTCGAGTCAAACTTATGTTTGTCCCGGCTAGGATTTGAACCTGGGACACAAGCTCAGCGGACACGCCCAAACGTGCCATGCACGTTCCTTTCTTCACTTTGTACAAACATCAAGCGTAATTTATCGAGTTCCAGGAAAACTCTGTTGGAAATGAAAAGAAAATGCTTATTGAAGAAACCTTAAGAAATAAGATCGAAAATTGCCTATTAAAACTTTTTTCGGAAAGAAAACTTAGATCACCTTCTTCTTTCTTCTATCCTTTTTAAAACACTTTTATTAGCTTGACTTGTAACTAACTAACTAACTAACTAACTAACTAACTAACTAACTAACAATGTAATCAAATCTTAGAAGTCAATTTTCACCTACTTCTAATTGTCGTATCGACTTGAAACTTTGTATGTGTATGTAATCTCGGTGACAATGCAATAATTTGGTATCATCGACCTGATCTGAAGATGGAGCCGGAAGGTGGGTAGGGCATCTCTGCAGTAGCTACTAGTAAACCCCTCGTGTTTGGGCTCATATGAATCGTCTTGATGAGTACAATAGATTGGGCTTGGTGACGAGGGTCTGATGATGCAACCGGAAGGTGGGTAGGGGATCTCTGCAGTGGCTACTAGTAAACCCCTCGTGTGTGGGCTCATATGAATCGTCTTGATGAGTCCAATAGATTAAACTTGGTGACGAGGGTCTGATGATGCAGCCAGAACGTGGGTAGGGGATCTCTACAGTCATTGTTAGTAAACCCCTCGAGTTTGGGCTCATATGATTCCTTTTGAAGAGTCCGATAGATTGGACTTGGTAACAAAAGACTAAAAAGTAAAAAATAAAAATATAAAAACAAAATAAGTTTGTGTGTGTGTGAGAATGTTTGTTACCACGTGTCACCGTAACTCCTAAACCTATTTTGATGAAATTTGGAATGGCGATAGCTTTTACCCTGGATTAACACATAGGCTACTTTTTATCTCGGATAAAAGTTCCTGCGGGATAACGGGAAGACGCGGGTGAAACCAAAAAAATAAAACAGTTTAGACGTAACTTTTGTTGCAAGGCGTGTTGCATTGCATGTTACGTTACACCAGTTTGTACGCGGCATTGAAATGTTGCAAGTGTGGACCCGGCTTATAACCAATGGCTATTTACTTGTGTATACAGGACACACGCATCAATCGTAGTGCATTTATCATGTCAGAAGGCAAACTAACGATATTTTCGGACATAATCAACTTCCATTGTGATAGGTTTTCGCTTTTACATGTTTTGTTTTATGTTTACTTAAAAGTAGGGCGGAGTTTGTCCACTTTGTTGTTGATTCTGTGTTTTTAGGGTACTGTAACTGAAAAGGAAAACTGCCTGTCTGTCTGATTGTGCGATTTCACAAGGGAATCACAACTTATAGGGTACCTAATTATAATCAGTACTTAACATTGACCAAGAATCATGATATTTAAAAAAATGGAGTAAAACGCTTTTCATTTCTCGCTGAAATAGATTTTTCGACGTATTGATAAAATATTTTATCACTAATATTTTTTTTTATTTTAGCACCTATCGGTGTGTTCCGGCAGCCTCACTTGAGAGCAAGTTCCCAGTCCAGGTGTAGCGTGGCGCCATCTTCGACCACATCGTCACTTAACATCAGGTGACTTGTGGTCAAACGCTGCCCTGTATATAGTAAAAAAAAAAAAAACTAAAGATTTTTCTAACAAACAAAAAAAAAAGGCATTTCAAGGGAAAAATAAATACTGTACCTAATTAAAGGTCCGAAGATCAAGAACCTTCATCGATTTTGTTAATTTGATAGCTATGCTCCTTTCACAAATGTATCTAATTACTTTATGTTATATGAGCTTGAGAGAGTAATTGCTATGTACCTACATAATAACATTTTTTTTTTGTTATGGCGTCACACGATTAGTGTATTTGCCAGTGTCAAGTATAAAATATTTCAAACTCAGAGAGTTGAATCAAGTAATAATGATGATGATGATGAGATGATGGGATGAGGATAGTGTTTAAGTAAAGTAGTGGCGCTTTACTTAAACTATACACGGACTTTTTTGGAGCAACTCGAAAAGTCACTTTCACAACTTTATTTCAATTTCCCACACTCGTACACATTAACGAACACATAATGGTTAATAATCCACCAATATTACACATTATCACTCGAAGAAACACAAGTTTTGGAAATAAAAACAAAATTTTCACGTTGACAATTCGATTGCCGCCAAAAAGTCCACATAATAACATTATATTTTGTCTATAGGTAGGTACAGTCAGCGACAAAAATAGCTGATCATACTAGATTTTCAAAAAGTGTTTTAGATCTGTAATGATTGAGTTTTTTTTACATAGCGTTTTGAGCACAACACAACACATCTGATTTTAAGTGATGGTGGGGGTAAAAGGTTTTTTTTTTTTTCCGGTTACAGGGAGGGGGAATCCTCATGGATACCAGGCACGGGCCTGGTTATGTCGGACTCCGCCTGGGACTGGCGACCTACCGACTAAACCTACCTCCCTGTTTTCACCCTTCCCCTGCTCTAACTTAGCAGGGACCTTGCTAGGCTTGGTGGTTTTTATTTCAATTAACAAAAAATTTCAAAAAAAAAGCAGTTCTTTTATTCATTTGTCATTACTGCTTTTTAAAAATTATTTCCAGATTATAATTATCATCATTCATAATATCAAAGCGTCGGTCAAAGTCTGGTGTTAAAGATGATGAGAGTAATCGGAAAACGTGTTACTGTTCAGCGACTTTTGTCGTTGACTGTACCATACTATCAGCGCTCCACAGTTTTAACAGCGTGGACTATACTTGATCGCAATAAAAAAATATCCCTGGGCGGATAGCCGACTGTGAAACGTGAGGTCGCGGGTTCGATTCCCGCTACAGGACAAATATTTGTGCATTGAAAAAAAAAAGCGCAAGTATTTGTTCTGTGTCTGGGTGTTGTGGATCCCCGATCCTCGTAGTTTCTGATACCCTAGATACAGGGAAACCTAGTTAGGGGTCAGAGCCTATGTGTGATTGTGCGGGTATTATTATTATTATTCAAAAAAAAAAATAATTAGAAAATATAATGCAAATAATACTATCAAATTTAATAGTTTAATAGTTCTATCCCTTGTCCTTTTCAAAAATTCGAATTATCTTCAAAACAATATAAAAAGGTTACCTTACCAATTGTGAGCCAATTTCCTATGAGATCCAGATGTAGCATAATCTCTGCGTCCCAAAAAAATTGTTTGCCTCCTTCAAAGCAAAACTTCGTCCAAATAACTGATTGATATTCTATACCAAAACAGAAGGTTATTTATCCATTTCGGATCCCGAGTTCAAACTCTTCACACCCTTTCGCATTTTACACCGAATGGTACCAAAGCATTTCCGCTCCCTCCCGCAAAGCACTAAGCGTTCTCACTTCTATTCCAAGTAACTTAAAGTCCACTTTCCCTCGAAGATGCCTAAGTACCAAGTATTCGAGAATCCGACCGGGTGCACCCTCATCGTACCTGATAAACGCAGTATCGGGTATCGATACTAAACTGACACTTTATTAGATACTTTACCGATATTGGTACTAGAAGACCAGCTCGAGGGGTACAGTTTCGACCGTTGATAAGAGGGTGAAAGCGGTTTAAAATTTTATTGCTATCTGTGGGGGTTGGGGTAGTTTACCGCTGAGTAATGTCTAACTGATAATCCCTACTTTATATATGCATGCGAAAGTAACTCTATCTGTCTGTCTGTCTGTCTGTTACGCTTTCACGCCTAAACCACTGAAACGATTTAAATGAAATTTGGTACAGAGATAGTTTGAACCCTATCTAACTTTATGCAGAATGCTACTCGAGTCGACTCGTTATCCGTCCGAATCGAGTCACTCGAGTAAAATTACTCGCTCGTTCCATCGCTATCCTCGACCACATCGTCAGTTAACATTGGATGCATCTTCATCGTATGAGTAAGTGGTCTGCCCGAAAGCCTCTGCCATGCCAACGATAGGGTTACCACCTGCCCGGATTAAAACCGGTCTTGACCGGGTTTTGAGAGCTTAGCTGGGTTCCACTCGGATCTCATTACAGTCCGGGTTTTTGGATGCGCCGCTTGAAAACACATATGTAGGCGACAAGGTCTTAGTTCTCTTTAGTTTTCCCAGGGTAGCTTTTGAGCAAAAATCAGTTCATGTTGTGTGAGTGGTCAAAGATGGCGCCACGATATACCTGGATTGGAAACTGGCTCTTAAATAGGGCTGCCGGAACACACCGATAGGTGCTTGGCGTTAGATTCTACGCTGTTGGTGATATTTGTGAGATGCAGTCTGGATAGATAGAAAGATAGATAACGCTGTTTCACCACAACAACAGAAAAATAGAACAACACGAACGAAATTTAACGAAATTCACTTGTCAAATCGTACGGTTAAATTTTGTTAAATTCATATTAAAACAAGGTTTAACATGTTGTGCAATCCAGCCTTAAAGTTAGAATAAGTCATGCCTATATTTTTTTCAGTTTTCTATTATTTAGCGTTAACGATTCTCGAATGCATTTTGGGTAGGCAAGCGGTTAAACGCCATGCCTTGTTAGAAAGAAAATTCACTAGCGTGTCTTTTTGATTTCAGGTTCTGGTAACCCTACGCCGCTGCTCAAGATAATTAAGCTTACGAAGCTACCAGAGCTAAACGCAAACGATGTATGTACGGTCAACGACAAAACTCGCTGAACGATAACCAATTTTCAGATTTTCTTTATCATCTTATACACCAACCTCTGACCGAATCATCACTTAAAATCAGACGTGTTAAGTTATGGTCAAACGCTACCATGTAAGTTGTTAGAAAAAACAAACAGTGTTGATCTAAAACGCGTTTGGAAATGCGAGTATGATCAGCTACTTTTGTCGCTGACTGTACCACACAGCCTTCCTCCGAAGCAGACCACTAAGCCAATTCTGCAAATGTAATCTAGGGAGTAGGAAGCCAGGGCCTTTGAAACTCGTTCCCAACATAGAATCAGGTGGCCCGGAAAATTGACTCATTTGTTTGCTCTGTTACTGAATTTAAGCAAAAACAGTATTCCAAAATCATATATAACTGAAAGGTGACTGACTGACATAATTGCAACGGTTTACAATATGCTGTTGATCAATAAATAAATAGCATGTCGTTCACGAATGTTCACACCTAAACCATTGAACTGATCTTGGTAATGTTGGTACGTAGGAAAAGACAGATGACAGAAAAGCGTTTGACCACAAGTCACCTGGTGTTAAGTGACCATATGGTCGAAGGTGGTGCCATGCTACATCTGGATTGGATTCAGGCTGCCAGAACACACCGATAGGTGCTCTAGTTGTATATTGGTGACATTTCTAAGATGGAGACTAAACCCGAACTGAATTTTAATTACCTAATTTGTATTTTCAGTCATAAAATTAAATAATGCTCTCACAATAACAAGTTGCTATTAAAATGAGACTCAGCTCTCGAGAGCATTAATTAACTTGGACAAGTAATATATTTTTTGCTTCTTTTTTTAGTCTAATTTCATCGTCTGGGGATAGGCAGTGGATTTTTCACGGGCGTTGGATTCATAAATTTTGTTTAGTTAACTTGAAGTAGGACTTTTGTTGGAATTAAACAAGAAAATTATTTTCAAGTATTTTTTTAGAAGGGCTGGTTTTTTATCAGGTTACTTCTATATTAATTAAAGAGGCATACATATCGAACGCATCGGCGAGCTGATCTGATCATCATCATTGCGATCCTACTGCTAGGACACAGACCTTATCTCAGAGTGTTTTTTTTTTTTTTTTTTTTTAATCACAATAGGCAATCATTTGACCACAGTTTCACCTGATGGTAAGTGAAGACGTGGCCGACGATGGAGCATGCTTGCCTAGAAGATACCTATGTGTGTGAGTAAGCTTGGGATTGTATGTAGTGAACTTGCTCCAATTCAATCAATTAGTACTTAGTAGAATTAAAATTGAAAATGTGATCGCGTCCAAAAAATTACCTCCCAGGCGTTTCTTGCCTGTTCTTTTATCACAGGAGGTTGGAACAGGCGTCTTAATTTTGACCTTTTAAAGTGATCATAAAATAACTCCTATTAAAGAAAGAGTTTTGAAATTCAACTTATTGCCCAGTAAGGGTTGGTGGATAAGCTAGTGATGGAGTTTTCAGACCGCCTGAAGGCCTCCGACGACTGCTATCCTAAGACAACAATCGCTTAACATACTCCGAAGCAAGGAAGCACAGTAGTGGTAGCAGTTGTAGATACCACTAGTGGTCACCCATCCAAGTAGTGACCACAGAGCACGTTGCTTAACCAAGTTGATCGGTTAAAAACGACTAGGCAAGCATCGCTACGAGCGCTTTGGTGACCCCTTTACTTGACCTTTATCGTATTAGCTACAGTTCAGAAAGAAATCGCTCAAACACACTGATTACATGGATTCAGAAAGGAGAGAACGAATTCCTTTGCAAACACTCATTATCTTTAACAATCAGTCGTCTTACGTTTCGCAATAGGGTTGACAACATGTCTCGATTTCGAAAACAAAAAAATGAACAAAATTTTAAAAAGACAATACCACAGAGGTTACAAGTTATGATTAGCTTCGAGTTTTGGTCGCAAACACGCAAGATTATTTATTATGCTTTCAACTTTTCAAAGAGTACGAGCAGCCCTACATTTGTCCATATTACGAAATTCGGAATTGATTTAAGAAACGTGTTCAGACAAAAAGGTCTTTGAAACTGAAGGGAACTTCATTAGGGGCCGGCCGTCCCGAATTACAATGGGGCTTCTGTTTGAAGATCCTACTTTATTACTACACTAGGTTTTATCCGCGGCTCTGTTTGTTTAGCTATCAAAGCCCACTATTACCCTTGAGCGATGGTGGCCGAACGGTTAGGCGTGCAACTTACAAGACGCCGACACCGAGTTCGAATCCTCTCGGCCCCGCACCTATGACTTCATAAGTTATGTGCGGATTTGCCATCGCTCAAAACGGTGAAGGAAAACATCGTGAGGAAACCGGCATGTCCAAGAACCGCAACATTCAAGGGCATGCGACATCTACCAACCTGCACTGGGCCAGCGTGGTAGATTACAGTACAGCCAATACTCTCTCTCTGAGAGAAGGCCAGAGTCCCAGCAGTGGGAACGTGAAAGGCTGATAATGATGATGACCCTTGTGCGGCAAAATGTATCTGGCACTATCATGTACTAATTCCATCTTTACAAACCGACATTTTATGCGAATAAATAATTCTATTCTGTTATATTCTATTCTATTGAAGCGATGATGGCTCAGTAGAGGACGTCGTCTTGCGATCCCCAAGACGATTCTCCTACATTGTGTGGACTTAAACTCATTTTGTCAAAATTTCGATTAAAGCCGTTTTTACTATGAGTGCGATAAATAATATTTATGGACCACAAACTGACGTCACAACTACTAACCTATCATCACACTTAGGGCCGGTTTTATAAACGTCCGTAAAATGTCATACCAAATTTCGGTAAGTTTGTCAAATTTTAGTACGGAAAATTTGACAAAAAGTTCAAATTTACCGTTTACGTTTTACGTTCAAGTTACGGACGTTTATAAAGCGCTTAATGACCTAAACTTACTTAATGTAACAGGTAACCTTACTTTACAGAATCTTCTCTATTCAGCATCCATTGGCAATCTGTCTACCATCTACAGATCCATCCATCTCCATCTACGCGCACTATCTGTGACGTAACGGATTGATGACGTCATTTGTCGATACCGTTCAGGAAAGTAATGTAGTTCTGTTGTTCGAGAGTGCGGAGACGTGAAATAATGGCGATGCTGAGAATGTATTATAGTTCCTTGCGATTCTACATTTGCAGATGGTGTTCCTTTAGAATATAAAGTGTCAGGATTTCCGTTAAAGGACAAATACAAGCCTTGAACATTGACAGAAGGTTTTTTTCGCGGATTTCAATCCTACCATTTGCTTAGAGCTTTCGGTCAAGGAAAAACATCGTAATGAAACCAAAGCTTGATAATAGGGCATTTTCTATTGGTCGCCTGGCTAGATATCACCCTCGAGTTAAGAATCTGTCGCCAAGCACCTAACGGTGTGTTCCGGCAGCTTCACTTGAGAGCCGGTTCCCAATCCAAGTGCAGCATTGCGCCATCTTCGACCATATCGTCACTTAACATCCGAATGAAGAAATAAAAGCCGTATGTTGTTTTCTTTTTTACTTCATACAGGGTGACGTTTGACCATAAATCACAAGAAGTTAGGTGACTAGGTCAAAGGTGACGCCACGCTACACGTAGATTAGGAACTGGCTCTCAAGTGGGGCTGCCAGAACACACCGATAGGTGCCTTGAAGCAGATATCTAAATATGTGTATATAAAACTCAAAGGTGACTGAATGACATAGTGATCTATCAACGCACAGCCCAAACCACTGGACGGATCGGGCTTGAAATTTGGCATGCAGGTAGATGCTAAGGATTTTGATTAATTCTTCCCCCAAGGGGATAGGAGAATAGGGGAAATAGGGTATGAAAGTTTGTATGAAACTTTGTCAATTTTAAACCGATCGGGCTGAGACTTTGCATGCATAAAGCTGTAGCCCACGCGGTGAAACCGCGGGGAACAGCTGGTAAGATATAACAGCTAACCAGGCGAGCACTAAAAAAGGCCCTACCACCGTGCTATAGTTTCATCACAATGTTGTCCTTCATGCAAAACTGAAAACTCGACTAGTTTTCTAGGTCATACGATTCCAATACCATTTCATAAATAAAACCAATATCGGTCGCTAACGAAAATAACGATATCTGTATCGTTGCTTCGTAACGTCTACGGCGTAGATGCTCTACGTGGCTACGACTTTCACGCTACGCTACGCTCGAGAATTTCGGTCTAGATATTTCAGAGCAAGTACTCTGGTGGCTCCGTTTTGCTCTTTTAAATACAGGTCTAAGATTTCTTGTTCAAATGTAGAATAAATAAACCTTTTTTTTGTGTTGTTATTGCGTCACACGATTAGTGTATTTGCCAGTATCAAGTATAAAATATTTCAAACTCGGAGAGTTCAATCAAGTTTAGGTGATTATGATGATGAGATGATGGGATGAGGATAGTGTTTAAGTAAAGTAGTGGCGCTTTACTTAAACTTTACACGGACTTTTTTGGAGCAACTAGAAAAGTCACTTTCACAACTTTAATTTGGTTAATAATCCACCAATACTACACATTATCACTCGGAGAAACACAAGTTTTGGAAATAATAACAAAATTTTCACGTTGACAATTCGATTGCCGCCAAATATGTGAATAAACTTTTTAATAAATTATAATGTACAATAATTTTAAGACGAAGACACACCGCGACGGACGCGCCCAGGCGGACTTCCCACGGTGTGTCGTCCGGTCTGGCACGGATTGATTTGTTGGAAAACCTTAAGATCCAGGCGAGGGAGGACGTACAGGCAGCGACAAAAGTAGCTGATCATACTAGATTTTCCAAATGCGCTTTAGATCAATAATGTTTGTTATTTCCTTACAACCTACATGGCTGCGCTTGGCCATAACACAACAAACCTGATGTTAAGTGATGATTCATAGAGAAAATCAGAAAATTTGTTATTGTTCAGCTACTTTTGTCGTTGACTGTACAATGTCAGACAGCCACAAGCAAGGTATATCAACGGTGCGCTGTCCGTACAAGCGTGGTCTGATCTATTAGAATAACAGACCGTAGGACCTCAGCTTTATACTCATTTCTTTTACTTATTTAGAATTCATCACGCAGCGACCTAATTTCATCTTTGAAGCCTGAAAACGAATTTTATTTGCATATTTAAAGTTAAGCACTAATTGCTTTGCAGAAACATAATTTTATTATAAACTATTTAGTTTTTTAAATGAAGTACTAAGATGTTAATATTTAAAAGTTGCTACTAGCTACCTATTTAATATTTAATGCTAAAATGCGAAAGCAATTTATTAAAAACATGCCTACTGCGATTTTAATTATTTTGATATATTATATTCAGTATCAAAATTTTAATTTCAAACGATTTACTTCTCTTTGAATGCTAATTTAATAAATGGCATACCAACATGAAATTAATAACGCTAATGTTTTCAAATAATAATAATTATAACGCCCACACAATCACATAGATAGCTCTGACTCCTAACTAGGACACCCTGTATCTAGGGTATCAGATACTACGCGGGTCAGATCAAATCAATAGTATTTTGTTGAATAGGATACATTGTGATCACTTTAGAACGTCAAACTTAAAACTAGCTACGCCTGTTCCAACCTCCTTACGCCGGCAAAAGAACAGGCAAGAAACGCCCGGCAGGTATTTTGTTGGCGCGATCACATTGACAATGTTATTCTTGTTACTAATTGATTGAATTGGAGTAAGTTCACTACAATCCCAAGCTTTTTTGTCATATTAAGTAGTCCGATATTTTATAATAAGGTTTACTAATAATTTTTCTTGGTTGGTTGTGCACATTGGGATATGGATACATGATCCATCAGGGATCCACAACACCCAGACACAGAATAAAATTTAAAAATAACGTCCACGCAATCACATGCATACACGGAGAAAAAAGACCTTATACACCGTTTTCCTTCTGAGTCAAATGGGAAGGAATTGTGATTTAGAAGGAAAACTAAAGTAAAATAAGGAAGGAATCAGTCTTGGAAGGTAAGAAGACTCAGAAGGAAAGTCAGATTATTTTTCGCAGTGTAGGCTCGAACCCCTAAATAGGATTCCCTGTATATAGGGTACCAAATACAACGATAATCCGGGATCCAGCAGAACAAGTACTTGCGCTTTTTTCCCTCAATGCACATATACAACCAGGAATCGAACCACCAACTTACGCTGTGCAGTTAGCTGTTCGGCCACTGCTCCACCTAAGTTATTAAACATAATAATCTTCTTCTTAATCCCTACTATCCAACTAATATTATAACCGTGAAAGTTTGTGAGTATAGATAGATAGATGGATGGATGGATGGATGGATGCTTGTTGATTTTTCACACAAAAACTACTGATAGGATCTGAATGAAATTTGGAATGGATATAGCTTATGCTCTGGATTAACACATAGGCTACTTTTTATCCCGGAAAAAGGTTCCTGCGGGATAACGGAAAGCGAGTGGAACCGCGGTGGCAACTAGTAAATCATAAACATAAATCAAAGAAATTCCTTCAAATATTAAGGAGTTCTATCCACCAATCTGTCTACCAAATCCCCAAGCTGTTATTATTAAAGAAAATGTCCGTTCTGCATTAATTATTCCGTGTCCGAGACCGATGAAATATTGTCGAAGTTACATCTGAATAATTCACAAGAGCCAAATAATCTTATTAAATTGTGAGCCGTTTGAATAGTTATACGAATGCGGAATGGATGTGGAGGAGATGAGTAACAAAACTTGTTAACTTTTACGCCATTTAACTTTGTTGCTATCATTTAGGACTTTTTCTCTAGTATATATGTATTTTTTAAGACTCAGATTGTTTTTTTTTTATTTTGATGATATGAACCAGTCATCGGTTTTAAGACTATGGTCAACTTTGTTCATGGACAGTCTAGGTGTATGAAAAAAGGGAGATAAAATTTCCTACTTTTTCTACACACGCGGGTGCGGTGCGGCTGGTATGGCTAATTTCGGTTGTTTTTGAAAGACAATGGGAAGAGGACACGGAAAACACCTAAAGGCCTGATGAATGGTTCCCAATTGACACACAATAAATCTGATGCAAGTACATATTAATCTATCATCCATCCAGGCATCCAGGGATTGAATCCACAGTTCAACACAATAGCGTTCGAGTGCACTTCACAAGTTCACAATACAGTTCTCCAAAATATGCGGGGGTGCGGTGCGGGGTGAAAATATAACCAAAAAAATACAACTGACTCCTGCGCCGTTCGATCGATCACTAACTGGGGCGCGCGGACTTCCGTCCGGAAATCCATAGACGAGACATAGATTGACATGTTTACGTCTTGCACAGATTAAGCGCAACAAAAATGAACCACTAGGTGTTAAACTGTAAGACCCATGCAGCGGCTATGAGTTGGAAAGAGAGGCGCCATATATTTTTTGACTAATGAATAATAATAATAATAAAAATTTAGATGATGTAAAAAAAAATGGCTTAACGTTGAAATATGTTTTTCTCATTATTTGTAGTGTTACGAATATGAATAATTTCATCATCATCAGCCTATAACGTTCCCACTGCTGGAACTCTGGCCTTGGTCCAGAGAGAGAGAATATGGGCCGTAATCTACCACGCTGGCCCATTTCGGGTTGGTAGATATCACAAGTCCTTGTATGTTGCGGTAAATCCGCACATAACTTGCGGGGCAGAGAGGATTCGAACTCGGTGTCGGCGCTTTTTAAGGAGCACGCATTACCGTTCGCCACCGTCGCTTAGAATCATTTACAAATTATATTAAATGTATTCAATACAAGTGCTTAACATGTACGTACGTGGTGGTAACTATAAAAAATGGATTGCTGCAAACCGGTCTCAACCCAGCGTTTTCTATTAGCGCTAACGGTTGTGGAATCCATCATGGCTAAGCCCCAGGCATACTAGCACTCAAAACTATTTGTCTAAACATAAGTCACTGTTAATATTTCCATATCACGGTCAGGCCAGCGTCCACCTCGACTGTCCTCGGCTGACTAAGAGGTGTGGTGTCGTAAATTTCGACTTAATTACGTAATCTATAGCTCGAATAGTGGGGGGAGCGATTTGTAATTTGCGCCACGGCTTACGGAAATTCGTAGTTTCATAGCGGGGAAGAATGAATTAAACTTGGAAATGAATTTCGTGATTAACAATCGTAAAATATTAGTTGCTTCTGTTTTGATAGTAGATTTTAATTTGATTAAAGTTCTAGACACATCGCTCGACGAACCGATGGGGAAGAAAGGTTCTCGAGTGGCGACCACGAACCGGAAGACGCTCTGTAGGTAGGCCCCCCACTAGGTGGACCGACGACATTTTAAGAGTCGCAGGGAGCCGATGGATGCAAATGGCTAATAGCCGTTCATGGTGGCGTTCAAATAGGGAGGCATATGTTCAGCAGTGGACCTCTTCCGGCTGATGATGATGACGATAAAAGTTTATGATTTCCTTTATAAATTAAATAGCCAGACAATTGTTCTACAATAGTGTCAATGTGTACGTTTTTTCAACAAAATCCCAAATAAAATAACTTGACGATAAGAAAATTTCAAGTCCATTATGCAACAAAATTTTAGATATTACTTATTATGAAATATCAAACTATTTTTAAATGACAGAAAGCTTGGGATTGTAGTAAACTTGATCGAATTCAATCAATTAGTTATAAAAATAAATTAAATGGGATCGCGCCCAAATAGTTACACGCCGGGCGTATTTTGCCTGTTGTTTTGCCGGCGTGCTATGCAAAGTATCCTATGACTTATGACCTTCCCCAGGGTTCAAATTTCTAATATAAAAGTAGTCTAAGTTACTCCTTATAAAAATAGCTATCTGCGAGTGAAAGTCCCGTCAAAATCGATCCAGCCGTTTCGAAGACAGACAGACAAAACGACAAAAATTTTAGAAATTGATTTTTTGATGTATTTACCGTAAATACTTTCATTTATGCATTTAGTGATAAGCTGCAAATTTGAAATTAGAAACAGACATCAAAAGCACATCATAGCTCTCAACACAAATCTCGACAAACGACCAAACAGTTTATTGAATCGATCAAAACAATAACGAGTTGCTCTAACCATGCAATATTGCAAAGCGACCACCGCGCAGTGGGTTATTGGCAGTGCATTGTATTCGCGGGGCCTGATTGAGATATATTGCAGTGTTGCCAGTATCTAATAAACATACAGACATGTTGCTTTATTGTTTAGGGTGAAACTAAACGAGCGTAATTTTGTGAGTCGTGAGTCGCGCATTTTCGGTCGCTCATTTTACGTTCAACTGAATTTCTGTTGAGTTGCCAGATGAACTTAATTTATTAATTCAGTATTGAGCGTTGGTACGGGCTGTTCGTGTCGTCGAGCACGATGGATCCATAAAAAATATTGTGTATTTACGAAGAGGAGGCCAGAAAAAGAAGCTGGGTGAACCCACTCAATAGTCAGAAACTGATATGTGGACAGTTTCATACTTTATTTGCCCTTCCCTCACCACGACCGAAATTCGGTCGAGTTTACGCGCATTGAGTCGTCAGACAACTCATTTTGCGTCGTCGTGTGGCACCAACTGCCTTTTTGTATGAAACCGAATGCAGCCGAATTTATGCTACCGAAATTCTGCGACTCACGACTCACAAAATTACGCTCGTTTGGTTTCACCTTTAGTCTCTAAATGATAAAGCACTCAGTGAGTGCCAGTAGTTTAGGATTGCGTTTATCTATGACGTCATTACTTATCATGAAAGTGAGTGAGATAGTGGAAATACACTACACGCACACACACACACATAACACTACCACACTTTAATATTCATCATCACCTACTGGGACTCTGGCCTTCTCTCAGAAAGAGTATGGGACGTAATCTACCACGCGGGCCCAGTGCGGGTTGGTAGATGTCGCATGCCCTTGAGTGTTGTGGTTCATGGACATGCCCGTTTCCGCACGATGTTTTTCTTCACCGTTTTAGAGCTATGGCAAATCCGCACATAGCTTATTAAGTCATAGATGCGGGAAGAGAAGATTCGAACTCAGTATTGCCGTGTAAGTCGCACGCGTTGCCGTTCCGCTACCATCGCTCTGCTTTTATATTATAAATGTGAAAGTGAGTAAATGAGAGTGTGTACTGTTTATGTTTGTAACTTCTTCAAGCTGAAACTGTTCAACTAATTCGAGTGAAATTTGGAATAGAGATAGATTTTACCCTAGATTAACACAAAGACTATACTAATTCGGAAAAAAGATTAGGTACTGTAATTTATTTCCGTAATTACATATAACAAGCAATTCACAATTACAAATGGAACAAAAACCCGACAGCGCCAAAATAAAGTACCCTATGTCACTCCCACAATAAAGACGAATCTAATGACACCTCATATGTTAAAATCCGCCAAGCCATTTAGGCCATTTAGAACTAGAGTCACCGACATAGCTCACAGAATTAGCAAGCTGAAGTGGCAGTGGGCTGGTCATATAAGCCGCAGAACCGACAACCGTTGGGGTAGACGTGTTCTTGAGTGAGGACCGCGACTTGGCAAACGTAGTGTAGGACGTCCTGCGACAAGGTGGAGCGACGACTTGCGCCGAGTGGCTGGCAGTGGTTGGATGAGAAAAGCCGAAGACCGGGCTCAGTGGCGTATCATGGGAGAGGCCTATGTCCAGCAGTGGACTGATACAGGCTAATGATGATGATGATGATGATTTAGGCTATAGGCCGTGCCAAAGAAATATACATACATACCCTCGAAAAACATAACCCTGCTTCTTTCGCAGTAGGGTAAAAATAAAAGCGATTGTAACCAAAATTGGGTCGGAGTCCGGCCTAATCATTTATTTTCTGGCATAAGCAGTTTCCGTTTACAATAGTATTACCGGGGTATTTTAATATATTTTCTACCCCTTTCCGTCCCTGCACAGTGGTATTATCATAATATTATAATACACAAATGCTATCCATCGAGGCCCAACACCTGCGGTTCGGACCTTTCACGATGGCATAAACCCACGTGTGGTATAAAATTTACTAAAATTACGAGTGAACAAAAGCAATATTTACAGTACCTTTTTTATGTCATAGATTGGCAAACAAGGAGACGGCCCGCCGCCTATGAACATCTGCAACACCAGGGGAGTTGCCGATGCGTTGCCGACCTTTCAGAACTCTTTTCACACCCATCTTGAAGGATTGCAATTTGTAGCACAGCGGGAAGACTTGTGGACTTGTGTAAAAACGTACGAAGTGTCCACTGTTCTGCATATTCCGAAACACAGCGGGATTTCATCGTCCAACATCATGTTAATTATTACTTTTACCCCCTACATACAAATTATGTAAACACGAATTGAGCGTCAAAGCTGACTGCTGAATCTTTTAACAAGGCTGCGGAAGCACAATTTGAATTTCAAATTGGCAGTGACCATTAATCGTTGAATGCCGCGCCGTGGTCAATCGGTGCACATGAGTTAGGTAGCCCAGGGCAAGGACGGGCAAAGTGCTTTATGATGTGAGCGAATTCGGACAGAGCGAAGCGGAACGGGAAAAATTACGGTGCGAGCGAAATTGAAAGTGAATGATTTGTGTTCTAGTAAGATTGGTTTAGCAATCTATTACAATGCAGAATTTAAAGCACAAGTGGTCTGCAACGTGACTTTGTTGCTTTTCCTGGATTTATAATTCTATCATTAGCAATCAATATATAATATAACTTAGAGACTCGTGTTCAAACTGAGCGGAGCGAGCAAATTAATTAGTTTTGTGAGCTTAGTTTTCATTCGTTATTTTTTTCAGAAATTTAGGGCGGTTATATTGTAAACCGTAATTGATTTGCATAATTAGTTAATTTAGTACATAAAACACAATTAATCCTTAAAGTGACAAAGGAATCAATTTATTTTTCATATTTTCGTATTTTTTTTCTTTTGACGCTCATGTGAATGCGCCCACAGACTAAAACGAAAACGTCACCCCTTCCAATTAGCGAGGCCATGTACTAACTAGTCCACTTTGTAATCCTGACACCGAATCTCAAATAAAAGAAGCTGCATAGAGAGCACCACAGGAATTACTTCCGTGATCTGTACAAAAACAGGCAACGCAGCCGTCATACTCTTTGCAAGCTTTTCGCCATAGGTGGCGACATCGTAGCATGTTTTTAGGGTTCCGTACTCATAACGGGATCCTATTACTAAGACACCGCTGTTCGTCCGTATATCTGTCAGTCAGCAGGCTGAATCTCGTGAACCGTGATAGTTAGACAGTTGAAATTTTCACAGATGATGTATTTCTGTTGCCGCCATAATAACAACAAATACTAAAAAACAGAACAAAATAAATAATTACTACGTTTGCGTTTGAAACTTCTTCTTCTTGCCCTGGTCCCATCTATTTGTGGTCGGCGCAGCATGTACTCTTCTTCCACTCTCCCCTATCAGCCGTCATCGCTTCATTCACTCCTCTTTCATTCATATCAACCCTCACACAATCCATCCATCTTTTCTTTCAAAAATCAAAATCAAAAATATAATTATTCAATAGGATACATTGTGATCATTTTAAAACGTCAACTTATAACTAGCTACGCCTGTTCTAACCTCCTTACGCCGGCAAAAGAACAGGCAAGAAACGCCCGGCAGGTAATTTTTTTGGCGCGATCACATTGACACTTTTATTCTTATTATGAGCAAGTTCACTAAAATCCCAAGTTTTTTTTTGTCATCTAATAGTCCGATATTTTTTAATTAGCTTTACTAATAAGTTTTATCTTGTTTGGTTGTACACATTGGGATATGGGAACATGAATATTAACGAGTTGCGGGATCACAACCAAAGCAGACCAGACCCCACAAGCAGCACCCGTTCACGAGTTGACGCATGAGCCAGCCATCGCTCTCCTAGACCATATGAGAGGGAAGAGGGTCTTCTCTTTGGTCTTTCTCTTCCATTCCATCCATCAACATAAAACTAAACTTGAAACTAACTGTATTAAGTTAAAAACGCTGTGTTAACCAGATAAACAGGATTAGTTGTGACTTGCCTAACGCCTAATCGTGGATTAAAAGTCGTTGCTAACACGTAACGCTGTGACCTGCTTCGGTAAACCATTTAGGGTGGAGCACCGACGACACAACACAATAGAGGGTCTATTATATCTTACGCGGCACGTTCGAACACAACCCTCGTTACCTAACAACAGGTGAGATGTGGTGAATCACTATTTATTCCATTACACTTATTCATTCATCCATATTACATTACTACATCCCTGCTTCCCAACTACCTACAAATATCATACATGTGAACGTATAACTGTCTGTCTGTTACGCTTTCACGCGTAAATTAAGAATAAGAATCATTTATTTGCAACAAATTATACAAGACATATACATTATGTAGAATTACAAAAAAAAAACCTCAAAACACCTCCACGACATTATAGGTTGTAAAAAGAAATGCTTAAAATACAGGTGGCAGTGGGAATAGCAAAACAACATAAACTTCTACGAAATTTGCTGAAACGAAACGGTCTTGAAACTTTTAAAACCTCAGTTAACTAGCGCGCGTTATGAGCTAGTTTTAATGGCCACCGCCACGCTCAACAATGGAAATAGACCTACTAACGTATATAATTAGCACATAGCTCCGCCATTAGCAACTCCAATCACCGAGCCTAATTTCAGAATATCGTACCAATTAGTGCACCCCATGGCAATTCTAGTCACATCTCTCCTCTATTGGGCTGTTACATCGACGCACGAACTACAAAGTAAGTTTAATTCCCTTGTCGCGGCAAGTATTTTGACACTTCCGTTGTAGTTAAAGGAAACGTTAAGCTTTTGTCATTTTGACAGGGCGATAAAGTGTAGATAGAGTTGTTAGTCATTTCCTGATTGTGTGTATTTCCCTGTGTTTTTAAACGTGTGGGTTTTGTCAAATATCAATACTTTAATATGATAAATGTGAAAGTAACACTTTCTGTCGGTTAGTTTGTTCCTCTCAAGCTTAAACCACTGAACCGATCTTCTTGATACTTGATATGGAGATAGATTAGATTACTAAACGTTTATTTTATAGCGATGATGGCTCAGTGGTAGTGACGTCAGCTTGCAATCCGTAGGAGGTGGATTCTAATCAATGAGCTTGAGCTTTCGGTGAAGGAAAACAACGTGAAGAAACCATAGCTTGGTAGGGCATTTTCTAGTGCTCGCCTGGATACCACCACCCTCATATTAATAAAATCTGTCGCCAAGCACCTATCGGTGTGTTCCGGCATTCTCACTTGAGAGCCAGTTCCCAGTACAGGTGTAGCGTAGTGCCATTTTCGACCACATCGGCACTTATCATCAGGTGACTTGTGGTCAAACGCTTTGCTCCGTTTGGGGTTGAAACTTTTGGTTCGTGGGGTCCTGCCGCTCTTACTCTTAGAGCTCAGAAAGCGCCTCGTTGACGCCACGTGTGACCAAAGGGCTGGCGCTTACCTCGGTCAACGAATCAGCCTAGCCATTCAAAGAGGTAATGTCACCAGTCTTTTGGTCCTCTTACTGCAGGCGGCGATTTATATCAGGTTTTTTATTTGTAGATAAGATAAGATAACTTTATTTGCCCAAAACATGAGTAACATACAGTCGCATGCATGATTGTTGTTAATTTAATTTTTGGTGCGTCATGCTTTACCAATACTGGTGTGCAAATTAATCGAGGAATAGAGGATGCTTCACCTTAAAAATAAAATTAACAACAGAAAAATAATTCAAAAGTTAAAAATAAACACATTTACAATTTCATCACAATGGCAATTAAAAGCAAAATAGGTACGTAATTTAAAAATAAAATAATATGTCACTAATAAAATTGAATAAAATATGTCAAAAATCAATAATAAATAATTTGATTAAATAAAAAACGACAATACTTATTACATTACATTTTGATTTTACATTTATATCACAGCTACAATTTATCATTGAGAAAGTCATTAACATTGTAATAACACTTTTGAATCAAAATTTTTTTTAAATGTTTCTTAAACAAATTGGCATTAAGCTCTTTATAACATTTTGGAATTTTATTGTAGATGATAGGAGCCATACACACTACACTTTTTCTCACAAGAGCTGTTTTGGAAGGATGTAAACATGTTTAGTTTTATATAGTTAAGTTCTTAGTGTTTCGTTTAATTTTCTATCCCACTATATGTGTTTTGTTGTCCTGTTGTTATCATAATAAAAAAATAAAAATAAAAAAATCGGCAATATTAAAAAATATGTAATTTCGCTTAATATATTTTGAACTATTTGCGACCCGCGGTTTCACCCGCGTCTTCCCGTTATCCCGCAGGAACCTTTTTCCGCGATGAAAAGTAGCCTATATGTTAATCCAGGGTTTAGGTTATCTCCATTCCAAATTTCATTTAGATCCGTTGGGTAGTTTTCGCGTGAAAGAGTAACAAACATCCATCCATCCATACATACAAACTTTCGCGTTTACAATACATAGTAATAGGATTTGAATTTACTTACTCGCTAAGCCAACGCAACAATGCACGTGAGTATTCTACTCTGAAACCTAAGTAATCATTGCATCAAAGTTACCCAGACCGCGCAAACAAACAAAGTTTTCGCTTCCATATTCACCGCAGACTGTTTCCGCATTACATAAAAATTTATATTGATATCGGAGCCAAATCGTAGAATATAAAATGCTTTGTTGAAGTTAGAGGTAAATAACAAAGCAGTAAAGGAGCGAGTAAAGTAAATTTTTTAGTAACAAGTGAACTAATTCATGCCTACTATATCTTCGCTCTGATGATAATAATAAACGCTAGCAACGGAGCTTGCTAAGGATTTTTAGCCGATAGGTTAAGCATAGTATTGCCGATCGAGAGTCAACTATCGATGATTAATCGATAGCCTACCAATCGCAACACTATACGCTTATCGATAGTATCGATAGTTTATTTTTCACGAGCAAAACACTATCGATATTATCGATAGTATCGATAGTGTTGCACTCACTCGATAATATTGTCTCGTTTTGTGCTATCGATAGTACCGATACTATTGATCGTGTTGTGTTGCGGTTTTTTTTTTGTATGACAATATCATGTGTAATGATAATCTGATAATCTAGTATCAATAATTAATCTGTGTAATGTAAAAACCACAGTCGTACAAGAAAACAAAAATCGGTTCATGTGTAAACATAATCGATTTTTACGTTAATCGATTATTTTTTTATTTTAATCGATTATCTAAATATGAAAAAACGATTATTGATAAATCGATTTTTTTACCAACTCTCTTTTTTTAAGGTAATAAAAGATAAGATAATGTTTGTATTATTGGAGATTAAACCAATGTGTAGCAAAACTACACATTTCAATCGAATTTTGCAGAATTATAAGTTACTCTAAGTAATTTTATACCAATGTACAAAAAAATTCAACTTTTCGAATAGTTAGAAAAAAAATGTTTTCTAAAAAATCGATTATTTTCTATTTAAATAATCGATTTATTTTAAAGAGATAAAAATCTATTATTTACTAATCGATTTTATTCCCTCCAAGTCACATCCCTGACAAGAAGCAAACAAAGTTGTACGAAAGGAGTGTCTGTAGATTACTCATTTGATATATTACTCAGAGGGGATGTAGGTATAATACCTAAAGAGTTGCGGGTATAACGAGATGCTTTGTGGCAGAGTAACAAACAGAAACAATGTTGACCACAATAGTTAGCAGAGAGTTGGTTTATACTAAATACGACCGCTCGGCAGAGCTCTAGTCAGTCTGGCTTGAACTCTGCTGTGCCGAAACCCGACTTATTTTTATATAGTAGAAGATAGTAGTCTAGGTACTTAGACTACTATCTTCTACAATATAAAAATAAGTCGGGTTTTCCTTCCTGACGCTATAACTCCAGAACGCACAAACCGATTTCCACGGTTTTGCATTCGTTGGAAAGGTCTCGGGCTCCGTGAGGTTTATAGCAAAGAAAATTCGGGAAAAATGTCAACAGAAAAGCGGGAAAATCTATATATCATAAAACGAAGCCATGTGGTGGCGAAACGGAGTTCGCCGGGTTTGCTAGTTGCTTTATAAATAGTCTGAAAAACTGTCAACTTCGTTTTTCTGTAACCACCTATCATGCACCACCCTGATGATGATGATAGTGACGTCAGCAATGATGACGTCACTCTTTTTAAGAGAGAGCACTGTGCTCGGCCACCCGTCATACATATTTCGATTATTAAAACAAGACAAACAACCTGGGAGTCGCAGATGCGGTGACACTTCCCAAATAGCGTAGCTACGCCACTGATTACTAAGCTCTATTATCATACGTTCTGTACTTAAGTTGCCAGCTAGATAGCGTAATGATTAGCAATCGATATGCTCCAGATACCGTACAATATATCTGAATCACAAACCGCGGGATTCAATCCACTGCTAATAAACCATTCAGTGGTGAGAATACCGCTATAGCACTTCACTATATTGATTCACTTGCTTGGGTTACTTTGTTACTCATGGTTTACTACTTTGACTAAATTGTATCTTACTAATATTATAAATGCGAAAGTTTGTGTGTATGTTTGTTATTCCAAATTTCATCAAAACAGGTTCAGTAGTTACAGTGATACCTGTACCCCTAGTACAAGTTTTGAAAACGATAAAAGTTTTCGTAAACGTCGACGTTTCCACCGCCGACTTGTCAAAGTGGCAACTCGATCTGCTTAAATTCAAAAAGTAACTCAATAACATTGTTGGAATATGATTATAACGATTTAAAATAACCCGTATTAACGATTTCAGTTCCTCCAAGTCTCGGTAAGATTCGCTGAAATAAATATGTATGGATGGAAACGAAAACTTTTATAGTTTTTGTAAACTATCAAAACTTGGTACAGGTATCACCGTAACTACTGAGCCGGACAACTCAAAAGTAAATTATTTAAATTGTTAATTGACAAATGTTATTACTCAGTGCAAGAGTTTATGAATAATAGGTTAAATTGACTGTTTTTAATTTCTTTGATTACATATCGCTTCTGATTATGACATTAAATATGACTTAAATATAATTCTCAAGATGACCCTTTTTTCATACAACTCCTGACATTGACCCTTTCTATTATTATTATCTCATTGATTTCCTTTGACATTGCATGCTATTTCCTAAATCTATGAAATATAATATTTGTCACCGGAAACGGTAGAATATTTAAAACACTGTAATCACTACTATCATAAGCACAATATTCTGAACAAAAAAATAATTTTAATTATTAATTTCTTATACCCTGGATTAACACATAGGCTACTTTTTATCCCGGATGTTCGATCGGGATAACGAGGAGACGCGGGTGAAACCGCAGGGCGCAACTAGTATTGTTTATATATAACTAAGGGAAAATGATGTTCCTTCATGATCATCATCATCATCATCAGCCGGAAGAAGTCCACTGCTAAACATAGGCCTCCCACTTTGAACGCCACCATGAACGGCTATTAGCCATTTGCCTCCATCGGGGCCCAGCGACCTGTAGAATGTGTTCCAGTTCGTGGTCGTCACTTGAGAACCTTTCTCTTCCGCATTGGTGATCAGTTCGTCGAGCGATGTGAAATTTATTCTCAGTGTACTTTCACATTTATGATAGCTAGCTGAGCGGCAACACCCGTAGATTTCTCGTTATCCCGAAAGAATCTCAACCATAATGTAAACAAAGCCTGTAGTGTTCAAATTTAAATCCAGCACGAGGGGAAGTACTAATTCTAAAGGGGGGAGGGGGGAGGAAGAGCCTATTACCGAAGCGGACGGAAATAAACCACCACGGAAATTTCTAGCAAAAAGTTATAAAAAACGAAGTTAGTGTACGACCGAAACAGGTTTTTAGCCGAAACCGAAACCGAACTTTCGGTAATGCTCTCAGTTTCGGCCGCAACCGAAACTGAAACTTACATGTATACACACATTTAAAATTTCTACTTTAAGAAATCTGGTGTTTTTTTAAACATTTATTTGCATATACATACAGAAGTTATGGAGTGTTAAATACAATAAAAAGACAGTCGTTAGAGTACGTAACGTGTATATTTTTTATTCTTGTTATTTCAGCGATCAAGCACGTGTTAGCCGCGAAGTTTGGCCGAAAGACCACGATAATTCATAAGCACTCGAAGAAGTTTCTGCCATTTTCTAGCGGAAACCGAAACGAAGGCCGAAACTAGGTTACTTGGCCGAAAGTGGCCGAAACCGAACTTTCGGCCAGTCACTAAACGAAGTTAAAAAAACGCCCCCGCAGCTCGTGACAGTTATGGAGTAAGTTTTGGACGCGGAAAAATTACCAGTTGTTCATTTTCTTAAATTTGGGGTTCTCCCAATTAACATTTGGATCGAGATAAGGGTTCTGAATACCGTTCTACAAAAGGCGAAACGCAAAGGGAGCAGTAGTTTATTTTACTTTAAACATACACGCACACGTATAGTAATGCAGACTTCTTCAGGGTTCCGTAAATCAAAAGGAAAAACGGGATCCTTATAGGATGACTTTGTTTTACGTCCTTCTTTTTGTCTATCTGTCAAGACCATTTTTCTCAAGGAAGCGATGAGGTATCAAGTTGAAATTTATATCAAATACTCGACTTAACAGTCTCAGTAGTCAGCCAGTGTGCAAATAAACAAAATTGTAAGTCAACGCGATCAAAAAATATGACCGTTTACACGGAGAAAATAGACCTTACGAAATACCGTTTTCCTTCTGAGTCAAAAGGGAAGGACTTGTGATTCAGAAGGAAAACTAAAGTAAAATAAGGAAGGAAACGGTCTTAGAAGGTAAAGACTCAGAAGGAAAGTCAGATTTTTTCTCAGTGTATGTCGCATATTTTTCGATTTCACATGGAAACCAAAATCTGGGTAAAAATACTTCCCGTTGACCTCGAATCATGAAAACAGTCTTACAGTACACGTAAAGGACTAAGTCTCTAAAAACTGTAAATAATACAAGTCTGTACCGTCGACGCGCTCAATATAATTATTATGGTCCAATTTGACTAATAGACAACCAGTAGGTACCAGTAGTAGAGGTTAATTGTGTACCGTTCGCTTGTTCCGTCGTCATATTGTTATATAAAAAAAGTGTTAATCAAACTAATGACTCCGCATAAATGAAAAATATCGAAAAAGGGAATCGAGACCTGCAGAACCCTGCATTTCCTCGGTTCGACCGCAGCTTCTCTATTTTGCGCTCTCCCTTCGTTAGTTGAAATCTATTTATCGGTTTGCTACTCCTTTTTTCTAACCGCGGATTTTGCTTATGGTAGAACATCCGTTTTACTTTTAACCGATCAAATCAAATCAAATCAACTTGTGTATTTGCTAGAATACATAAAATTACAAAAGATCTTAAAAATAACTATCTTACTAATATTATAAATGTCAAAGTTTGTGTGTGTGTGAATGTTTGTTATCACGTATCCCTCTAACTACTAAGCCGATTTTGATAAAAAATGAAATAGTGATAGTTTATACCCTGTATTAACACATAGGTTCCTGCGTGATAACGGGAAGATGCGGGTGAAACCATAAGGCGCAACTAGTAATATTATAAATGCGAAAGTAACTCTGTCTGTCTGTCTGTCTCACTTTCTACTGAACCGATTTAAATGAATTTTGGTACGGAGATACTTTGAGGAAGGACATAGGATTTTTTTCGCGATAAACTGTAAAGGTGCGAAAAATGTAGAAGCGTTTGTGCGGATATAATTAAAATATTTTGTGCATATATGTATGCATTTTTGTGTGTATGCCAGCACACCTCTCAAAAGTCAATGCCACACTAAACAAAGTGCACATATTGCTGTACAGTTCAGTAGTTCGGTTGAAAAGAGCCAGGGTTCGCGAAATCCAGAACGAAGTAAGTACATATAAATGTCACTGGTAACGAACAAACATTTTTGTCCGTTCCATAGTGATGAAATTCTGTTCCAAGCACTTAACTTTGTCATTATTTTTTTGCAGCCAGCCAGAGTAGCTGATTGGCGATGAAACATTAAAAATGAAGATGGATTTGAAAGAAACGTTTCCTTTATTTTACTTTTTGTCTATTTCAACAACTTTTTGTTTATTTTTACACTGAGAAAAAAATTCTGACTTTCCTTCTGAGTCTTTACCTTCCAAGACCGTTTCCTTCCTTATTTTGTATTAGTTTTCCTTCTGAATCACAATTCCTTCCCTTTTGACTCAGAAGGAAAACGGTATTCCGGAAGGTCTTTTTTCTCCGTTCACAACGTCATCATCATCAGCCGGAAGTCCACTGCTGGACATAGGCCTCCCCCTTTGAACGGCACCATGAATGGTTATTAGCCATATGTATCCATCGTCTCCCTGCGACTCTTACAATGTCGTCGGTCAAAGTGATGAATATATGAATGTTGGTAGATGGTAGGGAAGAGGAAGACCAAAGAAAAGATGGATCGATTGTGTAAGGGTTGATATGAATGAAAGGGGAGTGAATGAAGCGATGACGGCTGATAGGGGAGAGTGGAAGAAGAGTACATGCTGCGCCGACCACAAATAGATGGGACCAGGGCAAGAAGAAGGTCAATTCTACTAGTATTACAAACGTGAAAGTTTGTGAGTATGGATGGATGCATGGATGTTTGTTACTCTTTCACGCAAAAATTACTGAACGGATCTGAATGAAATTTGGAATGGAGATAGCTTATACCCTGGATTAACACATAGGCTACTTTTTATACCGGAAAAGGGGGCCTGTGGGATAACAGCGGGGCACAACTAGTATGCAAATAAAACTTCATAAAATCGGTCAAGCCGTTTTAGAGCAGTATGGTAACATAGTGACACGAGAATTTTGTATTTATATAATTATATATACCTATAAGATAAGATAAAAGGATCGTGCGGTCAAACTCGTGAACGGGTGCTGCTTGTGGGGTCTGGTCTGCTTTGGTTGTGATCCCGCAACTCATTAATATTCATGTTCCCATATCCCAATGTGTACAACCAAACAAGAGAAATCTTATTAGTAAAGCTTATTAAAAAATATCGGACCATTAGATGACAAAAAAAGCTTGGGATTTTAGTGAACTTGCTCCAATTCAATCAATTAGTAATAAGAATAAAATTGTCAATGTGATCGCGCCAAAAAAATTACCTGCCGGGCGTTTCTTGCCTGTTCTTTTGCCGGCGTAAGGAGGTTGGAACAGGCGTAGCTAGTTTTAAGTTTGACGTTTTAAAGTGATCACTATGTATCCTATCGAATAAATAAATAAATTGACTTTTTTTTTAAACGAGCATACAGTGGAGGCCGAGTGGCCGTCGCCCGGTCGGCCGTCCCAGGTATCGCTGGAGAGACGAAGTCACGAAGGACTTGCGCTCACTCCAGGTGGAGGACTGGCAGGGGGTGGCGCAGGACAGACCGAAGTGGCGTCTTTTGTTATCGGAGGCCAAGACTGACTTTGGGTCGTTGCGTCATCTCAGTTAGTTAGTTAATACCTATAAGATAATATGTTATCCTAACAATTTTGCAATAATAGTCCTCTTATTATTATCTCCGTTTCCCTACTGCGTATGACAGCGAGAAACTTCGCCAAAGTTTGAGCAACTTTGGAACATTGTTGGGCGAGTTGGGCTCATTGTCTGCTCAAGCGTGACGTCACGTCAACAACATTTCGCCTCAAAAAAATACAACAAGTTGCGTCAAAAACACACTGGTCTTTAAGTTTTGTTTAGTTAGAACCGAAATAAGGCTAAAAATCACAATGTAAGTTTTCGTTGAAGACAATTTATTTTTAGCTAGCTGTTCTCTATGGTTTCACCCCCGTGGGCTACAGTTTAACGCGAAAAAAGTATTTTATGTACCTTCTTCTTTATGCTTAAACTATCTCCGTACGAAATTTCATTTAAATCGGTTCAGTAGCTTAGCGTGAAAGCGAGACAGACAGACAGAGTTAATTTCGCATTTAAAATATTAGTAGGGAAGTAGGGATATGGATTTTCCGAGGTTACCCACGCGATTAGCCCTCTCTTCGTGATTTAGACCTCTTTTCGTTTGGACGCTTTTGAGCGAAGGACCCGAAGTCCATTCCTTAGTATGTCAATGTTTCCACCGGATTTTTATCAAATCAAATCTTTTCATTGCTAGAAAACAAATTATTACAAAAGATCTCACAAAAATACACGTAGGCTAATGCACTACTTACATCCTACTTATATTATAAATGCGAAAGTTTGTGTGTGCATGTTTGTTACCACGTATCACCGTAATTACTAAACCGATTTTGACGAAATTTGGAATGGAGATAGCTTATACCTTGGATTAAAACAGGCTACTTTTTTCCCGGTTAAAGATTCCTGCAGGACAACGGGGAGATGCGGGTGAAACCGCGGTGCGCAACTAGTATCAAAACAAAAATCATTCATAATAACAAACATTAATAGGTCATTTAATTAATAATAATAATAATAATATCACTTTTGTAAAAACACGTGTCCAATAACCATTCATCATCATCTTCGACCACATCGTCACTTAACAACAGGTGACTTGTGGCCAAACGATACCCTGTTCAATGATTCTTCATTGAAAAACTTAGTAGATACTAGCTGACCCGGCGAACTTCGTATCGCCAATAAAAGTCACCTTTTAAACCTTCCCTGAACACCCACAAATATTTCAAGATCAAAATTATCCAAATCGGTCCAGCCGTTCTCGAGTTTTAGCGAGACTAACGAACCTTATCTTCTTATATATAAAATTCTCGTGTCACAATGTTCGTTTCCGTACTCCTCTGAAACGGCTGGACCGATTTTGATGAAATTTTTTGTGCTTATCCGGTATCTATGAGAATCGGCCAACATTTATTTTTCATCCCCCTAAATGTTACGGGTAGTCCACCCCTAAATTTTTTTTTTTATTTTTTAGACAAAATTTTTAATTTCTGTTTTGTTATGATACAACATACAAAAATACATACAATCCTCAATTTTCACCCTTCTACGATCAACCCTTATTTTTTAATAGCCATTTATTATATGGCAAAACAACGTTTGCCGGGTCAGCTAGTCTTTTATATATAAAATTCTCGTGTCACAATGTTCGTTTCCGTACTCCTCTGAAACGGCTGGACCGATTTGTATGACATTTTGTGTGCATATCGGGATGATCTGAGAATCGGCCAAAATCTATTTTTTATATTAATTTTTTATCGAGTTAAATGTAGTCCACGCGGGTGAAACCGCGGGGCGCAGCTAGTATATTATAAGAAAGAAGATAAATTCAATTACGAATGGTTGTTTGTCGTAGCAAAGTCGTAGCTAGTGGATATCGTAGCATGTACTACGAGTTATGACGTAGCTCGTAGCCGTTTGGTCACAGAATAGATAGAAGTAAGTAGAAGTTAGTTTTAGCTTCTTTTAATTTTTCTTTTTTTTTTATATTTACAGGTTAGCGTTTGACCACAAGTCACCTGATGTTAAGTGACGATGTGGTCGAAGATGGCGCCACGCTACACCTGGACTGGGAACTGGCTCTCAAGTGAGGCTGCCGGAACACACCGATAGGTGCTTAGCGACAGATTCTTAACAAGAGGGTGGTAGCTAGCCAGGCAAGTACTAGAAAATACCCTACCACCAAGCTATGGTTTCATCACGATGTTTTCCTTCACCGAAAGCTCAAGCTCATAGTAGGATTCGAACCCACGTCCTACGGATCGCAAGCCGACGTCACTACCACTGAGCCATCATCGCTATAAAAATATATTAATGATTCATTTAAAACTTAACGTAAAGAGTTAATAATAATCCTCTTTTTACACTTACGGGGTAGCTTTTGTGTAAGTCACTCATAAGACACCTGATGTTAAGTGACTCTGTGGTCGTTGACTCTGGGTTTTTTATAGGATAAGACTTTCCCATTTTTTTACGCAAAGTTTGGACTTTTTTGGGGAAAAGGTACTTAACCTATTTTGGTTTCTGTAGACATATACTACTGTATCAATCGATACCAATATCCTCAGACCAATATTCTTCCGGGCCAATATCCCTACTTAATATTATACTCGTAAATGTGAAAGCAACTTTATTTGTCTGTCTGTTACGCTTTCACGCCTAAACTACAAAACCGATTTTAATGAGATTTGGTACAGAGATAGTTTGAACCTTGAGGAAGGACATAGGATACTTTTTACTTTACTTTTAAGAAAGAACAGTGGACTGAAACGGGCTGATTATGATGAGGATTGTGCCTACTGTATTAGGCAGTATTGATTTGACCGTTCTAATAAACGCACGCGTCTCTGGAAATTGCATTTCAATACTCCACACCAACACAGACCCATATAAGCAAGCGCTCGGTAACGAGAGAGCGCACACTGGTGACCCCGACGTGACGTATTTTTGCGCACAGGATAAGGGTTTAATAAGTTTGAAAAATGTAAGTTAAACATATAAGTTTTTTCACTTTTATGTAAGGCAGACAACAGATTATTTTTTAAAAATATCTTCTTGTCAGTCCTCTCTCAGGCTCAACTAAAAACATGTGACGTTTTAATCAATCAAACGTCATGTAACAGAAGTGTTACACGTCAAGTTACACCTGCGCTATCAATCTCCTTCAGGAAACGGATATTCTGACATTTTGAAATATTCCCCCTATCCATATTTATCTAAACAGTTTAAAATAGCAAGTCCAGTGGTTTGGGCTGTGCGTTGATAGATCACTATGTCAGTCAGTCATCAGTCAGTCACCTTTGAGTTATATACAGTGCAACCTCGATATAACAAATCGGAGGGGAACAAGAAAATATTCGTAATATCAAGTAATTCGTTGAACTGAGGTTTGTTATGTTGAGGTTAGATTGGTCTAAAATTCGTTATAAAGAGGTAAAAGAATAGTTTTATTCACCTCAATATTACGTACTTATCTTGTTATAGCGAACAACTTCTACTAATAAATGATAACACATTTTTATCAAATTACTACATAGATGTATTTGCTATGTATTTAAAAACAATTAGGTAGATAATAAATTTAGATAATAGATTTTAATCTTTTACTGTTTACATTCTAACCACTTTCTTCTGAAAACTTATCTTTAAATTTTAAAATTGTAGCCAATGTACTTGCGGGAATCCCGAACTTATTAGCTATGTCTAATTTTTTCGTCATGGGATTTTGGTCAACATAATTAATGATGTTTCGCTTTTCTGCGACCGATAAGGAACACCTTTTACGTTTCTGAGCCATTTTAACTTAAATCTTTAACAATAGTGACGAGCAGAGGTGTTTACATTACTTTCCATCAAAACAACAATGATTACTGTACAAACAAAAGCGTGTCGAAACATGTCGAGACATGAATCACATTATAAAATTAAGAGTTATATTATCGGTGGAAACTTTATATAAAGGTTTTGGGTTGGCAAAATTCGTTAATTAGAGGTATGAATACTTTTTCTTGATAGTTGAAAATTCGTTATAAAGAGGTTGTACGCAAGGAATGTTCGCAATGTAAAGGTATATTTTATATTGACTCTTATGGACAATTCAAGGGGATTACGAAGAATTTGTTAAATCGAGGAAGTCGTTATATTGAGGTACGTTATATTAAGGTTGCACTGTATATTTAAAGTTTTTGGGGAAAGAAAAATTGGCAAATCTACCTGGAAAAACCGTGATTTCCTCCTTCATCATGAGGCTGTTCCCACTTCGACACAGGTTTTCTCTCAGAGATAGAGTGAGTATGAGCCATAATCAACCACGCGGGCCCCGTGCGTGTGCTAGCCCCTATCAGAGTTTCGTCAGTTAATAAGCCTTAACAACATTTCTCCAACAACATCTAAGGAGAAGTACGCTGCAAACTGCAATCTGTACAAAGAATAAAGTTTTATTGCCCTCGGGGTTGTTAATAAGTTTGCAATTGCGCAAAAAGGTGCTCGTAAAAAGTGCCCGGCGCAAAAATTGGGCCAGGTTTGTGAGATGCAATAAAAGAGATGGGGAAGGGTGGCGTTCGTTAGTTAAGGGATCCGGACATACTTTCTCTTAACACTGTACACACGGAGAAAAAACTTTTTTTTACTACTTACGGGGTAGCGTTTCACCATAAGTCACCGGATGTTAAGTGACGATGTGGTCGAAGCTGGCACCACGCTTCATCTGGACTGGGAACTGGCTCTCAAGTGAGGCTGCCAGAACACACCGATAGGTGCTTGGCGACAGATTCTTAACATGAGGGTGGTGGCTAGCCAGGCGAGTACTAGAAAATACCCTATCACCAAGTTATGGTTTCTTCACAATGTTTTCCTTCACCGAAAGCACCCTCCGAAATACAGAAGGAATTTCCTTCCCTTGAGACTCAGAAGAAAAACTAAGGTAAAATAAGGAAGGAAAAGGGTTACATTTGGAAGAAATCTGTTTTGGAAGGTAAGACTCAGTAGGAAAGTCAGGATTTATTTCTCAGTATTGAAAATTTGTTCTAGTGACACAATTGAGAATTTTATTTGTATGTGATAAATATACCAATTCAATAGTGGTATTTAAGACTTAGTGCTTCTGTATGTCCTTTCTCAGGATTCAAACTATCTTTATACCAAATTTCATCAAGATCGGTTCATTATTATTGTTTACGAGTATCCGGAACAAACAAACAATCAACCTTTTCTTTTTATATATGCAGAAAAATGCAAACAGTGCTTTCTGTTTGTTGTTCTTTAATTTTGTTTTTTACATCGTGTAAGAAGTACGTAGCTGATTTTGATGGCCACATTTTTTGTAACTGTCTAATATAAAATAAAAAAGGCTGCAAATATCAAAAATATACAATAAAATTCCCAAATATATTACAGAATCCAATAGCTATAACGAATTTAAACAAAAACTTTTCTTATACTTAATAGATCATTCATTTTATTCTTTGAAAGAGTTTCTGCAATTAAAATGAGCATGTAATTAAAAATATTTATAATATTTATTTTGGTTGTTAATATCGGATTGAATGCAATGAAATGAATATAATTATTACTTGACTATACTAATATAATGACTTCCTTCTGCTTTTTTTTTTGACAATAATTTGATATGTTTATAAGTTGTCTGTAATTGTTACTATTTAGAATGGATCGGTGCGCTCCTACATTGCTATACCCTATTCGGGTTCATATGTTCACTAATTATAACCACTAAGATCTCATGTATACTAACATATGAATGCAATAAATGATTGATTTTGATTTTGATTTTGAATATTACTAGACACAAATAGCATGTATCATTCTCGTGAGATAGTCTTCCACGGCTCCTTTTTTTTGCTTTCAAACCCTTTTGTTTCACCAAAGGTAGTGCAAAAAGATTAAATTTTTCAAGGACCGTAAAAACCAAAAAAACCTTTTGTTTATTCAAGTCACGTGATACTCAAGGAAATCGTTTCATTTTTTACGGTGCGGAACACTAAAGTCCGAAATTCGCTCGACATCTGTGGCGGTATCTGTGATCGATAGGTAAGTAGCAGGTGCGAAGAAGCACTTTCTTATGTACAGCAGAGACATTGAGTGCTAGAAGTGACATTATTTGTGGTTTGGATAAGGTATCCCTTTTAAAAGCGCGAGCGATGGTGGCCGAACGGTTAGGCGTGCGACTTACAAGATGCCGACACCGAGTTCGAATCCTATCGACCCCGCACCTATGACTTAATAAGTTACCGCTTTCCATCAGGCGGGCCGTCTGCTTGTTTGCTGATTTATTACATAAAAAAAAACATATCATCATCAGCCGGAAGAAGTCCACTGCTGAACATAGGCCTCCCCCTTTGAACGCCACCATGAACGGCTATTAGCCATTTACATCCATCGGCTCCCTGCGACTCTTACAATGTCGTCGGTCCACCTAGTGGGGGGCCTACCTACAGAACGTTTTCCGGTTCGTGGTCGCCGCTCGAGAACCTTTCTTCGGTTTGTCGTTCGAAACATATCTTTATCACACAAAAAGTGCCCCTCTTAACCAAGTTCTAGATCTGTGCCTGGCTCTAAACAATCGGTACACAACTCGATTTCAAAATACTTCGCCCAAGGAATGACAAATCTACGCCTTTGTAAGACGACACTGAGGATCAAGTTTTGCAATAGCGATCGGTGTTTAGAAATCTCTTACGGATTTTGAAGCTAGCTCCAAGATAAAAGCCAAGATGCATTTTACAATCACTACCGCAAATCGAAACAAAAAAAAATGGGACGAATATATATTAACGTGTCATCATCATCAGCCGGAAGAAGTCCACTGCTGATCATAGGCCTCCCCCTTTGATCGCCACCACGAACGGCTAATCGATGGGGAAGAAAGTTTCCCGAGTGGCAACCACGGACCGGAACACGCTCTGTAGGTAGGCCCCCCACTAGGTGAACCGACGACAGTGTAAGAGTCGCACGGGGCCGATGGATGCAAATGGCTATTTTAACGAGTGCGTGTTCTTTAATAGAGATCTTTTTTATGATTTCGTTATTCCCGATAGGCCAAAAGTCTCACTGCAAATACATTGCAGGGTAGCAATTACTAAAAATAATTTTACGTCAAAACTGTGTATTAGAAATGTTGGAAATGATTGATCAGGTAAGGGTTTAGGTTTCCAAGTAAAAAAACTCAAAGAAGAATTCATTGAAATCAACCCCTCGAGCTACAGAATTCGGGATTTATCTCTTGGTTTGTGAGATATTTTTATTGGTGTCCAAAGTATCAATGAGGCCGAAAGTTACGATTATGGGCCGAATTTCGGTCCACCGTAATCATTACCTGCGGCGTACAAGGGTACAATATCTACAGTTTTCTGGTTTCGAGGGACGAAATCGGTCATCGTTAATGCCGAAGGCACAATTCTCGTTTTCGCTTTCCTGCTTCCTATCCCGCTGGTATTTCGGTTAATTTATATTATTTTCTCTACGAAAGTTATAAATAGAACTTAGTTCAGTCAATTTATAGAAGCACTTTCTGTTTAATAATGAATTATGTATATTTAAAATGATTTAGCTATTTTTGAAATAATATTGTATTATTTAAGGTTTCACGTTTAACTTGCTGCAACTCGCGGTTTCATACGCGCAGCCCTTTTTAAAATAAGAAGTGTTCTATTGGTATAAGCTATCCAGATTTCAAACGTCATTCGGGTCCATTAAGCCGTTACAGCGTATGATTTACATGGTAATGTTACTGACTTCTCTACTCCGCAGAATCAGTAACAATTCGTTTGAAGTAAAATAACAAGTAATCATAAAAGAAATCTGAATAGGATCGCCAGATAAACCTAAATTGCCGAAACAAAGCCGAAAATTCGGCTTGCCTTTAATTCTATTGCCATCCTGTAAATTAATCTCCAAGGGATTTTTAAGGGAACGGCAATGGGGGATTATTGTTTGTCTTTGTTGAAGGGAAATTTAAATACGTGTCGGGAATAAAGCTGCTTTTATCGCTTTGTCAATCTTTCTCGAGCGCCCTTGCGTTTAGGGGTAGGTTTATTGAAAAATAAGAAGTGATTTTGTGGTGATATTGTGGTTATGGTGATTTTAATGTTGGCAGGTTTTGAACCTGCCTTGTGTAAGACCGTTTTAATCTTTGTCTTGCGTTGTTTATCGCAATGTTAGTATCTGTTGAAACAGATATGTCAATATTTATTTTATGAAACAAATATTTTTAAATAATCTAAGTCGTACACTCTTGTTAGAGTAGTCGTGGTTGCTGTGATGCGTTGTCTTCGGCTTGGGCACCTGGGGCGTCACGAGAGCATTGGGTCATGGATGCGTCAGTGGCCTTTTTGATGAGATCAGTCCAGCGAGTTGGAGAACGGCCTCGAGCTCTCTCTCTATTTTTAAATATCTATCTGTTATATTTTAATATGATAGATATTATGTATAATATACTTTGATTATATTAGTTGTGACTTACTGTTTGTACGACTTGCGCAGTATTGGTAGTATCATTATGTATAATACTATTTCCAGCTTTAAGACGTAAAAAGTACCTGTAAGAAGAAAAGGTTTTAATTAGCAAAAAAGCTAAATCCATCCAAAAATTCTGTAACGTCGCATGTCCTTGAATGTTCTGGTCCTTGGACATGCCGGTTCACCGTTTTTCAGCGATGGCAAATTGACACATAGCTTATTAAGACATAGGTGCGGGGCCGAGAGGATTCGAACTCGGTGTCGGCGCCTTGTAAGGCGCTCGCGTTACTGTTCGGCCACTATCGTTCTTAAACACATAGTACCCGAAAATAAAAGGGTACGAGAATCGACTTAAAAAGTTGACTAACCCAAGCTACAAGGCAATCTCAAATAAAGTAGAGCAAATATTTGCAGAAAGCGTACTACAGAATTAATTGATATTATTACGAGTTAAACAAAAGCTTGAGCAAGGCGGTGTTTGCCAAGTCAGTAGTAAGATTCGGGCTACATCAAAATTATTAAAAAAAAAGATGTGCTCATAAAAGAGGGCTAAATAGCCAGACTATGAACAAACGTACGTGAGTAAAGTCTACCAACACGCACTGGGCCCACACTTTCTTGCTCTCTAAGAGGTATATGTCCAACCAAGCAATGAAAGCGCAAAAGGCCGATAATGATGATAATTTATCAAGCAGAGAACTGCTCGCTTAATTATCATCATTGCGGTAGACGTGTTCTTGAGTGGAGACCGCGATTTGGAAAACGTAGTGTAGGACGCGCTGCGATTAGGTGGAGCGACGACTTGCGCCGAGTGGCTGCCAGTAGTTGGATGAGAAGAGCCAAAGACCGGGCTCAGTGTCGTACCTTGGGAGAAGCCTATGTCCAGCAGTGGACTGATACAGGCTGATGATGACGACGATGAAACAAGCAAAAAGAGGGCTAGATCTAGCCTCACAAGCGCTAAGCTAGCATCACGGATCGCGGGTGGAGAATCCTTAAATCAAGTCAAGTCGTTTCATTCAGAACAATCAGGGGCACATGTTCGTAGTGAATTTTTCACTGAGAACACGAGAACACGTTGTCGAAGTGAATTTTTCATACCGTTGTTGGTGGATTTATTGAATGTACGGTTCGTTTCACGTTTTTGTTAAAGAATAATGGATTGGTTTTGTGATCGGATTATTTGTTTACTACCGAATTATAATAATAACTAGCTTGTTCCCACACAGTTTTCCATTTTTACCCCCTTAAGGGTTGAATTACAAAAAATCCTTTCTTAGCAAAAACCCCTATGCATCAAAACAAACATACCAAATTCCAAATTTCCAGTTTCTACGACGGTTTAGGCTGTGCCTTGATATTAGTCAGTCAGGACTTTGATTTTTATATATACAGATTTAAACGATGATGACTCAGTGGTAAAGATATTCGAATCCTACAACGAGCTTGGTGACGTATTTGTAAATGACAGACTCAATTCTGTGCATCGCTTGTTCTAGAATAGTACCAGCTGTTAACGCGGCAGCTAAATATTATAGCCAAGCGCGTCTCCAACGGCAGTGGGAGGATGGCTGGTTAAATAAGGGATGAAGACGACTAACTTGGTCTTCCACTGGTACTGTACAAGGCACACTACATGCACCTCGGGTTGGGGTTCCTCCTTGTAGGTGGCTCGTTCTTCAAATAGGAAGGTCCAGCCTTGAAACGCTTCTTCACGGCTTCTTCAGCTTTATCTTTTCACCACAGCAGTCTTCAATGTGGATGGTAAGTGGACTGTATTTGCGGCGCGGCGCGAAAACGGTATTTGAAAGAGGAGCGGCAGTCGCAACGGACGATGGTCAATCGTGTGATGTGACGACACAGGTCGACGTCGAAAAATATAAGAAGAATATGAGGGTAGGTATAATAAAAAAGTGCCTATGTAAGAGGTTCTGGAGTGGCGACCACGAACCGGAAGACGCTCTGTAGGTAGGCGTCTCACTAGGTGGACCGACGACATTGTAAGAGTCGGAGGGAGCCGATGGATGCAAATGGCTAATGGCCGTTCATGGTGGCGTTCAAAGGGGGAGGTCTATGTTGAGCAGTGGACTTCTTTCGATGATGATGATGATGAATGTAAGTGCCGCGAACATCAGATTTAGTGCAAAAGTGCTTTGCATTACACGGAGAAACAAGACCTTCCGAGATACAGAAGGAATTTCCTTCCCTTTTGACTCAGAAGGAAAACTAAAAAATAAGGAAGGAAAAGGTTACGTTCTGGAAGGAATCGGTCTTGGAAGGCAAGACTCAGAAGGAAACTCAGGATTTTTTTCTTAGTGTAGTTGGATTGTAGTCTCTGACGTGGCGTCACGCTCGAAGGAGCAGGATATGACATTAAGTTACTTAATAAATGATTACACGAGATATCAGAGTGCTTCTGACAGCAATAAATGAAGTTCAATCGAACCTATATTGCGATTTAACCCGATCAATGGATCTTCGCTTTTTGTACAGAATCCATTGTCACATAACAAAGGGGCGATCGATGCTTCACAATATATGTCTACACAGTACGTAAGGTCGTGCGTTTTCGTACATTGTTAGTTGTTGAATTCAATATTGATATATAGAGATGGAGTTATTGATTGAATAAATAAGTATCGAAGGAGCATTGCACACAAATTGACCTAGCCCCAAATTAAGCTCGAAATTTGTGTTATGGGTACAACGATATACATTATACTGTTTTAAACTACCATGGTCAAAAACATTAGAATTAGGTTTTATAACGGGATAATTACCATGCATTTGTTTTTGTTTGAGTTCTCGATATTGAGAGAGTATTCTCGTGATCATGGCGCTTGCAACAGTGCCGAAATATCGAGAACTCAAACAAAAACAAATACATGCTAATTATTCCGTTATAAAACCTAATTCTAACGATATACATACTTATACGAGTATATAGAGAAATAAACACTTATAAATTTAGATCGAAATATCCAAGACTCAGGATCAAATTCGTACTCATACTACTTCCTGCTATCCTATCCGACTTCCTACTAATATTATAATATTTGTAATTATAGTACATAGGATAGACAGTTATAATTATAAACTCGAAAGTTTGTGAGTATGTATTTATCTATGTACATGTATTTTTCTTGTTCTTTCACGCAAAAACTACTGAACGGATTTGCGTAAAATTTGGAATGGTGATAGCTTATACCCTGGATTGACACATAGGCTACTTTTAGCTCGGAAAAGTTTTCTGCTGGATAACGGGGAGACGCGGGTGAAACCGCGGGGCGCAGGTTAGTATATTATATATATACATATGTATCATGTTTTGAATATCTACTCTGATGTTCTGTGGTTAATGAATCATGTATACATTTACTTCCCCGCAATTAAACACCAATAAAAACAACAAAACAAAATTCCCTTTTCAAAACAGAACGTTCCATTTCACGCGAAGCATTCCAATCCAGGCATCGTTAATTAAAAATTAGCGTAGAAATGAAAGTCAAACAGGTCATTAACTTTCACTTTTCATAAAAAGCATTGAAAAAAGGTTCTATAGAAATGTGCGGGCATTTTATACTGGCCGGTGAGTGCCAGGTCACCCTTTCCTTGGTTTCGTTAAACAAATAGAGTGAAATGGAACGTCGAGGGGAATATGACGGGCTATTTTTAAACACATGTTGTTGTCAAATGGTTCCTTATGAAAATATATTTATATGTATAAAACAATATTTATAGCGATGATGGATCAGTGGTAGTGACGTCGCGTCGGCTTGCGATCCGTAGGACGTGGTTTCGAATTCTACAATGAGCTTGAGCTTTCGGTGAAGGAAAACGTCTTGATCAAACCATAGCTTTTTGGTAGGGTATTTTTTAGTACTCGCCTGGCTAGCTACCACTCTTATGTTAAGAATTTGTCGCCAAGCACTTATCGGTGTGTTCCGGCAGCCTCACTTGAAAGCCAGTCCCCAATCCAGGTGTAGCGTGTTGCCATGCCACCCTCGACCAATTTCAATTTCAATTTATTTATTTATTCAATAGGATACATTGTGATCACTTTAAAACGTCAAACTTAAAACTAGCTACGCCGGTTCCAACCTCCTTACGCCGGCAAAAGAACAGGCAAGAAACGCCCGGCAGGTAATTTTTTTGGTGCGATCACATTGACAATTTTATTCTTATTACTAATTGATTGAATTGGAGCAAGTTCACTAAAATCCCAAGCTTTTTTTTGTCATCTAATGGTCACCACATCGTCACTTAACATCAGGGGACTTGTGGTCAAACGTTACCCAGTAGGAAGTGAAATAATGAAACCTTATTATATCATCACTAGGAGTAAAGAAATTGACTCAAAAATCACAGGAAAATAAAGCTTGTTCTAACTTTTCGTTTTCATCTTTTAGTGTAAAAAAGTGCCATGAAATCGTGAAACAAAAATTGTGTATAAAAAGAATGTCAAACAAAAGGAACCAAACTACGTTGCAAGATTCCGTAACACCGTAGTTTGGAATTCGGACGATCAGTCATTATTGATGACGTCATTTGTCGCGCTGACCTCCCGGCGCGCGACCTGCATGCACAGTTAGTATAATATGGTCAAAGTGATAAGAGCTGATAGGAAACGAAAAAGGCGCGTGGAAAAAACTTGAAAATATTTGAGGCCATATTTCAATATGTTTATGTATTGATCAGAAAAAAAAATAATTCTAACTATATGTATTCTGTTAGAAAAATAACTGAATTGCAGAGAGATATTGCATGAAAACATGAATAGTTTCATATGTCAACATTTCGTATTATTCTGTGATACTATTACTGTGATGTGATGGTAGCCTAACGATTAGGCGTGCGACTTACAAGACGCCGACACCGAATTCGAATCCTCTCGGCCCCGCACCTATGACTTAACAAGTTATGTGAGGATTTGCCATCGCTCAAAAACGGAAGTAGGTACTAAGAAAGGATTTATTGAAATTCATCCTTTAAGGGGTAAAATGGGAAACTGTAGTCCACGCGGGTGAAACAGCTAGTTTGACATAAATTTCAACTTGATACCTCGAAGCGTTCTTGTGGAAAAGCGTCTGGACAGACAGACAGATATCAAAGTGATCCTTTATGTTATGGGTTTATTTTTTACTTTTGACGTGACAACGTCTTATAATTCCTCGCTCTGAGGCGTTACCTCGCTCTGAGGCGTTCCATGTAAGGCTTGAAGTGCAAGCGAGAGCGCGGAACGAGCGACAAAGAAGCACAATCTGCCAATCGACGTTGTCAAGTTCAACTATCGTCAGTAAACCGACTTTACAGACAACCAATATTTTGATATACGTAGGTACCTAACCTTAAAAATGAATAAAGGTTTAAGCCCATACTCGCTTTTAACTTTTAACTTAGGCGTACACACAAAAATAACATCACGCTATCTATGTATATTTATAGAACAAGGGTGGCTCTCTTATTTTTTATCATTCCCTATAATTCTCCAATCGCTCCTTTGTTGTGAGAGTGAACAATTAATCAAAAAGATTCGGGATCTTCTTTCGCAAATATTTTTTAAGGAAACCCGTGCTAGGGATGTCCTTAATACGGCGTTTGATTTCATCGTATAGCAGTGGCGGATTTACCAGCAGGCTGAGTAGGCTGGAGCCTAGAGCGTCACATATTAGGGGCGGCAAACTTGGAGCAAACCATTCAACATGTACTTTTTTTTTTTTACTATTTACAGGGTAGCGTTTGACCACAAGTCACCTGATACTAAGTGACGATGTGGTCGAAGATGGCGCCACGCTACACCTGGACTGGGAACTGGCTCTCAAGTGAGACTGCCGGAACACACCGATAGGTGCTTGGCGACAGATTCTTAACAAGAGGGTGGTAGCTAGCCAGGCGAGTACAGAAAATACCCTACCACCAAGCTATGGTTTCATCACGATGTTTTCCTTCACTGAAAGCTCAAGCGCATTGTAGGATTCGAACCCACGTCCTACGGATCGCAAGCCGACGTCACTACCACTGAGCCATCATCGCTATATATCGCTATATATATATCGCTATCTTTCACCAAGGCATACGCTGCGTGGACTGCGTGGTGGCAGTTCAGTTCGAGAGAGATGTTATTAGAGCGACAGCTCGACAGGGGAAGTCTTATCCTAAATTGCTTTGAAAGAGAAAAGTTGTGTCAATTAACTAAGATATCGAATTACAGAGATTAGTAGGGGCGGCAAAATAATTTGAATAGCCTACGGGCGGCAAATGTGTAAATCCGCCACTGCGTATATTATATTTCCAAACAGCTGCGCCTCGCGGCTTATTTTCTTCAAACGATCCAATAATATATGCCTATCCATATGAACGTACTAGTTTCCGCGGTTTCAATGTGTTAATCCAGGGTATAAGCTATCACCATTCCTTCTTCTTCTTCTTCTTGCCCTGGTTCCATTTATTTGGGGTCGGCGCAGCATATTTTCTTATTCCACTCTCCCCTATCAGCCGTCATCCTTTCATTCATATCAACCCTCACACAATCCATCCATCTTTTCTTTGGTTTTCCTCTTCCCTTCCATCCATCATTCATATCCATCACTTTTTTTGTAATATGATTATCATCCCATTATCATCATAAGCTATCACCATTCCAAATTTCATTTTTTGTGTGTGTGTGTGAATGTTTATTACGACGTATCACCGTAACTACTAAGCCGATTTTGTTGAAATTTGGAATGGAGATAGCTTATAGATACCCTGGATTAACAACACATAGGGTATTTTAACCCCGGAAAAGGTTCCTGCGAGATAACGGGATTCTAATTCTAAAAGAGTATAAATACGCGTTTGTAGCAGAATACATCACTCTGCTTAGAGGTTACATCACTAGTTCGGAACGATTTCAAGCTCGGATTAACTGGGAGATAAAAAGATTTCCTCCTTCCAGTAAATTTTATGTTGCCGCAAAGTTTTATGTTATTCAAAGAATTCTAAACTAGTTATTGCCCGCAGTTTAACTCGCGCGGACTGCAGTTTATCGCGATAAAGAGTCTCCTATGATCTTTTTTATGATCATAATCATCTCCATCCCATTTATTGTCAAGATCTGTTCAGCAGTTTAGACTTGAAAAGGTAGTAAACAGACAGACAAAGTTACTTTTGCATTTATAGTTTATATAATAATAGTTAGATAGGTAGTTATATAGTTGCATCCCGCAGCTTGACCCGCGTCTTCCCGTTATCCCGCAGGAACCTTTTCCGGGATAAAAAGTAGCCTATGTGTTAATCCAAGGTATAGGCTATCTCTATTCCAAATTTCATTCAGATTTATGCGCTCCTTTCTCCCGCATACTTGCAAAATGTGGAATGAGCTTCCCCCAGAAGTGTTTCCGCTGTGCTACAGATTGCAATCCTTCAAGATGGGTGTAAGAAGAGTTCTTAAAGGTCGGCAACGCATCGGCAACTCCCCTGGTGTTGCAGATTTCCATAGGCAACGGTGACCGCTTTCCATCAGGCGGGCCGTCTGCTTGTTTGCTAATCTATTACATAAAAAAAAAGTCTGTTCAATAGTTTTTGCGTGAAAGAGTAACACAAACATACATCCATCCACACTCACAAACTTTCACGTTTATAATATACATAAATCGGATTAAGTAGGGATGTACTATGAGACCAGTAACTGGTTTAATATTGCGATTTCGTTTTCAATATTTCAAAGATTAATATAATTATTCGCCAGGAAGAAAGATATATATTTATTACATACTAGTGAAAAACTATTAAGTGGATCTGGCTTCATAATATACGTAGAACATAGAAACAGAATGCACGACATTGCAGAAAAGCAGCCAAAGGACTGTTTATGAAATAAAACTTGCTTTTGTTAAATAATGAATTTTAAAAGAAATACAAGTCGACTACAGAACTTCCTTTTTTATTTACCGTTGCTTTATAAAATAGCTCCAAAACGATAATATTCTTATAGTATTTCCGTTTCCGCAACCGCTTCCGTTGCCGCTATAAAAATATTTTTGAAATCTGTCTCTGCTTCTGAGACACTTTCGTAGCATCATTAATGTAATGTATATAATAAAGTAGCTGTCTGTTAAAACCAGTTTAAATTCTAACCTTATTTCAAATAAAATCTAGTTAAACTATTTCGATTAAACCCTACCGCCAAAGCTGAGATAATTGCGTTCGCATGGTGGCCTGAAAGTCAATTAAACTGATGTTAACATCTGAATAAGTTTTAAATGCAAAGGGGAAGCTTTCAAGCCAGTGTTGCAAGTCTGAAAATGAGCGTTGTGGTATGCGAAATTTAAGACCTTTTCTTTGTCAACGTGAAAATTTTGTTTTTATTTCCAAAACTTGTGTTTCTTCGAGTGATAATGTGTAATATTGGTGGATTATTAACCATTATGTGTTCGTTAATGTGTACGAGTGTGGGAAATTGAAATAAAGTTGTGAAAGTGACTTTTCCAGTTGCTCCAAAAAAGTCCGTGTAAAGTTTAAGTAAAGCGCCACTACTTTACTTAAACACTATCCTCATCCCTTCATCTCATCACCATCATCATCATCATCATAACTTGATTCAACTCTCTGAGTTTGAAATATTTTATACTTGACACTGGCAAATACACTAATCGTGTGACGCCATAACAAAACAAAAAAAAAAAAAAAAAAAAAGTCCTTTTCTGGCAGCACTTTTTAAAACAGCAAACTGTCACAGTGTAATGATATGTAAAACTTTTTGGTACCTATTTAAAAGACTAAACTTTTTGGTGCTATTTGAAATAAGCTAGTTTCTGGAACATTATCATAGATGGCGCTAAATAACGGATTTAAGTAACACTGAAAGTACACCCAAGACTTTTTTGGCGGCAATCGAATTGTCAAGGTGAAAATTTTGTTTTTATTTCCAAAACTTGTGTTTCTTCGAGTGATAATGTGTAATATTGGTGGATTATTAACCATTATGTGTTCGTTAATGTGTACGAGTGTGGGAAATTGAAATAAAGTTGTGAAAGTGACTTTTCAAGTTGCTCCAAAAAAGTCCGTGTAAAGTTTAAGTAAAGCTCCACTACTTTACTTAAACACTATCCTCATCCCATCATCTCATCATCATCACCACCATTCACCATCATCACTTAAACTTGATTCAACTCTCTGAGTTTGAAATCTTTTATACTTGACACTGGCAAATACACTAATCGTGTGACGCCATAACAAAACAAAAAAAAAAAAGACCTTTTCTGGCAGCACTTTTTAAAACAGCAAACTGTCACAGTGTAATGATATGTAAAACTTTTTGGTACCTATTTAAAAGACTAAACTTTTTGGTGCTATTTGAATTGAGCTAGTTTCTGGAACATTATCATAGATGGCGCTAAATAACGGATTTAAGTAACACTGAAAATACACCCTAAGAAAGTTTCTCTTTTTTCAATTTTTTTTATCTTCTCATTACGAGGCCTTTAATATAGATATGTCACGCGATGCATTTGCATCACAACAAATTTATTAGATTACCACCGTGGATTGGGTCTTTTAACTCTATACATGTGGAAATTGTCAACATTGTCGTACCGTAGATTCGGAAAAATAAGCTGTGACAGACGGACAGGCCGATCCTAAAAGGATTCCGTTTTTCCATCGGATACACTGAACCCTAATAAAATAGAACAGAGCTTAGTAAAGATTTTCGTAGAAAATCGGAAGCAAGCACAGAGTAGCCTTTGACCACAAGCCACCTGATGTTAAGTGACGTTGTGGTCAAAGCTACACCTGAATTGGAAACTGGCTCTCTATTGGGACTGGTAGGTGCTTGGCAATAGATTCTACACGGAGAAAAAAGACCTTCCGAAATACCGTTTTCCTTCTGAGTCAAAAGGGAACGAATTGTGATTCAGAAGGAAAACTAATACAAAATAAGGAGGGAAACAGTCTTGGAAGGAAGAGACTCAGAAGGAAAGTCAGAATTTTTTTCTTAGTGTAAACTTGAAGGTGGTAACTAATAATAATAAATATTAATATTATAGTCTAAACACTCACTGGTTCATTTTAATATTCCACTTGTTTTGCTAGAAAAGAATTAAATTGTACACTGAGAAAAAAATTCGGACTTTCCTTCTGAGTCCTACCTTCCAAGACCGATTCCTTCCTTTTTTACCTTACATTTCCTTCTGAATAACAAATCCTTCCCTTTTGACTCAGAAGGAAAACGGTATTTCGGAAGGTCTTTTTTCTCCGTGTTCTAAAACTAGCTGCGCCCGGTGGTTTCACCCGCGTCTTCCCGTTATCCCGCAGGAACCTTTTCCGGGATAAAAAGTAGCCTATGTGTTAATATCCTATCCAGAGTATAAGCTATCTCCATTCCAAATTTCGTCAAAATCGGTTTTGTATTAGTTACGGTGGTAACAAACATTCACACACACACAAACTTTCGCATTTATAATACTATAGTAGGATAGTCTAAACAACTTTCTAGTTCAATTTTATTATTTTGCAATAACTAGTTTAGACTATCCTACTATAGGATCCACTTGTTTTGCTAGAAATGAATTAAGTTTTACTAAAATGTATTAAAAGCCACTTGTAAGTTTGTTAAGGTTTCGTCTAGACAAAATGTTTCTGAAGGTAAAACATTTACATAAAATAGTATGAAATATCAGTTTTCAATAGGGCTCAGACACCATTAATTCAGCCCTTGAAACAGGATACGATCTTAAGCTTTGTTTTAGCACCGACTTCCGAAAACTTTGTCGTAATCCGTCCTGAGGGCTAGCCAAGATGTCTTTGATTATAATTATTATAATAAATGCGAAAATAACTCGTTTAATCCCTCTGTTACCTTTCATGTCTAAACTTGGGGGTTTTCAAATGAAAAAGTAACAGGGGGGCAAACGATCGTGGCGAAATTTGGTAATCTTATAGTTTTAACCCTAGGGATGGATATGAAATACTTTTTATCGCGATAAACTGTTGTCCACGCGGGAGGAACGGCGGGGCATAGCTAGTAATCCCAACTAATTATCCCTTACTTATTATAAATGCAAAAGTAACTCTGTCTGTCTGTTACGCTTTCACACCTAAACTACTGAACCGATTTAAATAAAATTTGGTACAGATATAGTCTGGAGCCCGAGAAAGGACATAGGCTACTTTTATCGCGATAAACTGTAGCCCGCGCGGGAGAAACCGCAGGGCACAGCTAGTAATAACTTTATAAATATGAAAATAACTCTGTATGTCTGTTACCTTGTCATGTCTAAACCGATTTTGATGAAATTTGGTATGGAGATAGTTTGAGCCCTGTGGAAGGACATGGGATACTTTTCAACTGTAGAAACCGCTTGAACATAATCTAAGACATATAATCCAGTATCTCGACTGTACCGTTTGTATGCAGTTAACTGATACGTTCCTTAGCTGGTAGTAGTTTGCAAACTTGCAATCGGGCTCAGTATTGCACAACTGCAATACCCAATACTGCCGACACATAATCCGTACTGAGGAAAATTGGATACACACGATATGAGTCCAGGTATTTCAATTTGTTCCTTACAAATGAATACTTGATATAATCTACTCTCATTTAGAGATAAATACCCAAATCTTTAATTTAATTTGAAACTAATTGTTCCCAGCGGTTTCACCCGCGTGGACTGCAGTTTATCGCAATAAAGTAAAATAACCTACAAAAATCCTATGGCCAAAATAACTTTCTAGTAGCCCGGTATACCGGTGTGTGTAGTAGTTTCTATCCAGTTACATAATACAATGTACTTAGGTAAATACCAGCTAAAAGCACCAAAAACAAAGAAAACTTATCGTAAAATTCTCAACTCACAAACCGGGTGTAAAAACTCTCAACTATTCCGTAGTACATGGAATAAACAGATGCAGACTTTAAAATGCAGAAAGCCCGCAGTGAGAGCTCTCTGCGAATTAAGAGTACGACTCTGAGATTCACAAAGATTTTTCTCTGTAATCATGATAAGAAAATCTAAAAAACTATACCTATGTAAATCGACATGGTACCTAGAAGGTGGCATGGACAAGAAAAAGTGAAAAAAAATGTGTTTACCACAGATTTGGAGTAGGCGTTTACCTATGAAAACAAAAGTGCAAAGTGATCCAGATCCATAAAAAAATAAAGACTTCATCAATATAATTATCAAGAAATGCAATACCTAAAAGGTAGTATAGTAGGTACTATATCTATTATGTGCTAATGGCTATTTATAAAATATATTATTTTGTGCCTTTGGATACATGACACATTACATATTTAATATACTGTTTTAAACTACCATGGTCAAAAACATTAGAATTAGGTTTTATAACGGGATAATTACCATGTATTTGTTTTTGTTTGAGTTCTCGATATTTCGGCACTGTTGCAAGCGCTATGATCACGAGAATACTAAAAGTTTCTGCGGGTAGGATTGTTGATGTTATAACGGGCCGACGTATCTATCTACCCGCTTCCTCGCACGTTTTTTGCTTACGATGACATTACCATTTTCACACAAAAACCTAATTCTAACATTACATATTTGTTTACATATCTAAATATACATGCATGCATGCATACATTTTATAAACATAAAAATACTTTGTGCTGTGATTAAATAAAATTACATTGTTGTTAGTTAGCTAGTTAGCTAGTTAGTTAGTTAATTAGTTAGTTCCAAGTCAAGCTAATAAAAGTGTTTAAATAAAAAAAATTGGATAGTAGATTTCAATTTAGTATGCATTTTCTATCTTTATTTCATTTATTTTTGTTGTACAATCAACAATTGTACAACAAAAATAATTAATATTATATATTTATTTTGTCGTTCTTATAGTTTTGTACTACTATTCTCTGATTTTGGGTTGTCTTGAAGATATGGCTTTGAACTGTAAGACCGCTCTTTGTAACACATACCATTAGTTTTATTGTTGTTGAAGTTTTAAATTTCTTGTGGTGTAAACATAAAGATTTAATCTATCTATCTATTTGTCTCTAAGCAAGAATCGACCCCACGACCTCTCGCTTCGCAGCCAGCCGTTCTTCCATTCCGCCACTTGGGTCGTCCAACCAATATAGTCAAACCTCCAAGGTAGACTTCCCTGCGCTTAGTGGAGCATCAAAATCTCATTACACCGGCATTACCGCCCAAGCTTTGAAATTGCAATGTACTTGAGGTGGTAACACGTTATGAGAATGTATATTCGCGTTATGACAATGTATTTTCAAGCTGGTGACAGTGTTATAAGGGTCACATTATGATCGACGTCACGTTATGAAACGCTTGAGAGGAATGGCCGCGTTGAAGGCTTCTTTTTAATGTTATTACTTCTTTTTGACAGACAAAAAAGGGGTTCTCAAGTCGCCGTGTTTTGAAAACTAGCTGCGCCCCTCGGTTTCACCCGCTTGGACTACTTACTATCTCAGAGGTAACCAAGCATTATCGCGATAAAAAGTAACCTAACTTTCTTCATACCAATTTTCGTAAGATCGGTTCAGCGGTTTAGTCGTGAAAAGGTAAGAGACAAACAAACAAAAAACACACTTATAAGTGTCAGTGTGTGTACATATTTTTTGCGTCATATATGACGCAAAAAAAAATTGACTTGCATTAGTTACAATGTAATGGTTAATTCAAAAAGTGGGGAGCGATTTTTGGGCGTATGTACCTACTTTTAATTAATTTAAAGAAGCATTGTTTTAATTATATTTTTAGTGCGTAATAAAAGTGTGTTTTTTTTAGTTTTTTTTGTACACTATATAATTATGTTTATTATCTTCAACTTCTTTGGTTGAACATATAACACCTTAACCAATTTTGATGGAGCATTAACACGAAGCCAATTATGGTTACAATCCACAGAGGCAATTTATCATAAAAGATATAATCCAGACCAATGGATTTTCCTCAATCCATTTCTTTACTGTCTCAATGTTCTGACAATTTAACTGTTAAGGTGAAACCAAACGAGCGCAATTTTGTGAGTCGTGAGTCGCAGAATATCGGTAGCATAAATTCTGCTGCATTCGGTTTCATACAAAAAGGCAGTTGGTGCCACACGACGACGCAAAATGAGTTGACAATTCAGTTGATCGTAAAATGAGCGACCGAAAATACGCGACTCACGACTCACAAAATTACGCTCGTTTAGTTTCACCCATAATACTACTAAAAGTTTAAGTTCTACCGTCTTTCGTTTATTCAAAGTTTTCACATAGTTGGATTTTCTATCAACGGGCAAAAAGTATTTAAATTTCCAAAAATTGTCTTTAATCAAGTGATAAAAAATCAAATAGAAACATAGTATACCTACAGGCGCTTTCAGAAACGACAGTAAGTGTTAAATTAGCATGGAATTTAGTTAAAATCCATACATAAATATGCTAAATAACAAACAATTAACGCCTCTATGTACGGTAGATGTTTTCTAGAATTTATTTCTTTCACATAACATACATGTACAATGTACATAGATAAAATAAATTTCATGGCAGCGTGAAAATCGTATTTCCTAATCACAGTGGAAGCCATGACAGGTGTAGCATAAGATAAGACCGAGACTTGGTGATTGAACGATAGCATGTTGGCGTGAAACAGGGATTGTCAAGCTTATGAATTGACGGCCTGCTTGGCTTTTTTAATGTCGCGGGTCGCAAGAACGCTATTCCAATTTTTGTGATGAAGAAGTCGACGCTGACAAGGTGTTCCACTCCTTCGCCGTTCGCATTATAAAATTAGAACCGAAGCGTTTTTGTTTAAAAACATTCTAGAGTTGTTTGATTTGTAATCCTAATTTGCGTTATTTAATTTAACAGCCTATAAAATCTTTGTATAGGAAGCTACGTGCCATTTCTGGCGTTCTTACTACTCAATAATGTTTACTAAAGATGTTATTTTTCTCAGCTGTATAACTAACTAACAATCAAATTTTTCCAAGATAAAACGTTGAACAGTAAAACTATTTCATTAGCTTGAAAGTTCTGCACAAAACTTTAAAACTACTGCTTAGCTTAGCGCCCACGATTTCATAACAAAAAAAAACACTTTAGAAAGTTATTTCATTTTCTGTGTTACAAAAATTCAATGAAAATGAAATAGTTTTCTTCAAAGGTAAAATTTGTTTAAGCACGAGAATTAAAGAAAATATTTCGGGTCCGCATAAAAAACCGCACTCCAGGTTGAGAATCTTTGAGCTCGAGGAATTCCGACACTAGTGATGCCATTTAAACCGTGATTTGGTTTTTAATTACGATTGTTTCGAAATGATAGCAGATTTCTTTCGTAGTGAAAAACTGGTAATAGACTGACAAGTAGAAATAGAAAGGTAATAAACAAAGTTAAATACGTATTTTGAAGTGAAAACTAGAAGTAACTTTAGCCGACATCTACATCTATTGAAAATGTAAATGCAAGATTCTCTCTGTGTCTGTTTGTATTAGTTTTAAACATTATTCTTACAAATACAAATGTACACGTTCACTTCAATTCAGTTCATATTATTCAATTATGTTTTACAGGTAAAAGATTATAATATGTCAAGGATTCAAACGGATTAGAATTTGCATATTCGTTGTCGGTGTCCGCCATTTAAATAACACGAGGTTCCGTCGCTGATTCGAGAGCAAGTGAGTGTCTCGATCGACGCTCTACTGACAGATACGAAATTGACACTGACAGCTTAGCTACAGATTCTTTTTTTTTATTTGTTATGGTGTCACACGGTTAGTGTATTTGCCAGTGTCAAGTATAAAATATTTCAAACTCGGAGAGTTGAATCAAGTATAAATGATGATAAGATGAAGGGATGAGGATAGTGTTTAAGTAAAGTAGTGGCGCTTTACTTGAACTTTACACGGACTTTTTGGAGCAAATAGAAAAGTCGCTTTCACAACTTTATTTAAATTTCCCACACTCGTACACATTAACGAACACATAACGGTTAATAATCCACCAATATCACAAATTTTCACGTTGACAATTCGATTGCCGCCAAAAAAGTCCACAGTCGCTATACATTCTGTTCAACAGATTAACACATAAGCTGTCTATGACGCTCGCGCGGTGTTGCTAACACACAGCAATCAGCTTTAAGCAAGCAAATGATAATAATTACTATTTATTAATCCAGTAGTTCTGAATATTTGCCGATTTCCTAGAATAGTAAAATCATTAACATAATACATTACTGAATTGTTATGATAGCAGTGTAAATATTATTTTAAGCCGTAAATGAAGTTATTTGAAATTCTGGCAGCAGTGAGCGACTATGAACGAATCTGTTAAAATTATTCGACTTCATTAATCATTCGAGTCATTCGCGCGAGTGACCGAAATTAGTTACTAATGGTACCAACTCGATTACCGATTGTGGCGGACTCAGCCCGAGTCATCAAGACAAAGCAATTCGTTACCGCGAGTAAAAATAACACCAAGGTGACCAATTAGTAATTACTGATTTATCTATTAGACTATTTGGATGACAAAAAGCTTTGAATTGTATTGAAGTTAGTAATAAGAAAAAGTTGTAAATGTGATCGCACCCAAAAAATTACCTGCCAGCGTTTCTCACCTGTCATTTTTCCGGTATAAGGCATAGCCAGTTTCAAGTTTGACTAAATAAAAATATTTTGTTTTGGTTTTAGTTATCATTCGACTCAGAACATTAGTAGTTGCTAACATTCAACTCGAATAAACTAATCAGTCTTAGTCGCACATTATTCGAATGAACAAATCATTCGCAGTCGCCCATTTATAATTTCTGGCAATCCTTTCACGTTTCAACATAAATATTTTACCGGCTGGTTTGGCCACGGGCTACGTAATACTAATAATACATTCTGGGAGGAAGCGCAGACTGTCCGTCTGACTATGTATTATTTTGTAACGAAACAGAATCACGTTGTTAAAATTAGAAGCGGTGCGAACCCCGATTTTGGTAGACGGTTGTTAACCAAAACAATATTGTGTTTCGATAAAGGCCGGGGAAAATCTTGGCTACACTAGCACACACTAGTGATGCCAATCAATAAGCTACTATCGATAAAATCGATAGAGTGCGAGCGAGTAAAGAAGTTATTTAAGGTTGGCAAAGCATTGAATGAATTCATTTATTTCCATGGAAATACAAAAGAGAAAACGTTGGAAAGCGTTTTTTTCAAATTATATCCCACTAGCTGTTCCCCGCGGTTCCACCCGCGTGGGCTACAGTTTGTCACGATAAAAAGTTTTCTATGTACTTCCTCACGGTTCAAACTATCTCTGTACCAAATTTCATTTCAGTAGTTTAGGCGTGAAAGTGTAACAGACAGACAGACTAACAGAGTAACTTTCGCATTTATAATATAAGTAAGCAGTAGCGATTATTTCTATTGCGGAAAAATAACCGCTAGTACCTAGTACCCGAAAGAAACAGTGTGTCTCCAAGGGTTCTGCCTCTCGCTAATTCTCATTGGTCATACCAAATAATTACCATTACCAAATAAGACAGTAGATTAGGTTAAGTATTTCTTTTTAATGTATGTTTTTTACAGTTCCGAGGACGATCCGAGGACGGATTAGATCAGCAATAGAAATAGTGGGAGAATCTGTTCCAGCTCGTTTACCACTTCTTTACATAAAAAGCTATCGATATTATCTGACATCAAACTGCAAAATGTTGCCATTAATTAATTTAACACGCGACTCCTGATATTCATTATGAAATTTAAACCGTTTTAATTTATGTTTTGTTAAGTACTGAAGTATTTAACTTTAAAAGCATGTACAATGTAAATTGACTGTAGGACGGACGCAAATTGCGTATTACTATATGAATAAAATTTATTCATTTTGGCAACATAGCCCAAGTGTTACTAGATCAATAAATTAACTTAGTAGTAAAGAGGAAATGTTTCATTAATTTTTTTACTTAGCGGGTACATTTTCTGTGGGACAGAGACACAGAGTCATCATCATCATCATCATCAGCCCGTATCAGTCCACTGCTGGACATAGGCCTCTCCCAAGGTACGCCACTGAGCCCGGTCTTCGGCTCTTCTCATCCAACTACTGGCAGCCACTCGGCGCAAGTCGTCGCTCCACCTAGTCGCAGGGCGTCCTGCACTACTGTACAAAACTACAAACACAGGATATTTTTTGGTTTTCTATTCTGTTCTTTCTTTTTATAGGGTCTAGTGTGTGGCGATAGATGAATTTGCCTTAGATCCCTAACTTCAAGTACTATTCTCTGCTAAGAATGGTAAGCATAGAATGTATATAGTCGTATTTTTAATTAGACAAAGCCAACTGACATTAGCTAATGTCACTTTGTAAAACAATGTTGCCAAATTTAAAGTAATAGTGATGCGTTCAGTTCTCGTTCAATCAGATGAACGAACAACGAGTGTGAATAGTTAATCATTTCAAACTACAAAAGAATATTAATGTTATTATTTATTCATTCAGGAGTTTTTTCAATCATTCACTTTATCACAACACTATTTATATTTCATCAAAAACTGACAACACAGTAAACGTCATTTGACTTCGTCTAATTAAGATTACGACTAGTGTATCATGCAAGACCTAACAATTCAATAAAGTAAAAAATTAATTAATTCATTTTCACTATAATCGTTTATTACAGCATTTCAATTGTAAGGAGCAATAGGGGTAACTTCACCAGAACTCATAATAACATTCGTAAGCCGAAATTCGGCATAATTTTCGGTCCGAACAACCCACATCCCAACGAGCTTGTTACACGAGAAATTTATAACGCAGCCGAATTAATAACCCGTGACATTTTTGTTTGTCTGTTATTCGGTTTCGGCTCTTTTGTTCGGTGAATTAAAAGGGTCGTCGGTTATCTTGATCTCAGGTTGGTACAACTTAATTACGGATTTGTTTACTTTCCCGCGTGTTATCATGTAAATTAGAAGGTTTAACGGGAACCGCTTATTTGAAGTTTGTTTGGGAAAGGAATAGAATTGAGGCTGGGAAGAGTTATGTTTTAGGTTCCGTGACACATTAGTCATGATGACGTCATGACAAATATATGAAATCCATCTTAGAAGGAAAGGTAGAAGGGAAGAGAGGGAGAGGTAGACCGAGAAGAACATACATAGACTACACCAAAGGTCAAAAAGATGGCCGAGGACAGAACAAGATGGAGAGTACTCCACCGACAAGAGCTCTGCTCTCCTAAGTTACGCCACTGAGCCCGGTCTTCGTCTCTTCTCATCCAACTACCGCCAGCCAACTACTCGGCGCAAGTCGTCGCTCCACCTAGTCGCAGGGCGTCCTATACTACGTCCGCCAAGTCGCGGTCTCCACTCAAGAACACGTCTACCACAACGGTTGTCGGTTCTGCGGCTAACATCACCAGCCCACTGCCACTTCAGCTTGCTAATTCTGTGAGCTATGTCGGTTTTCTTAAGGCTGCGCCTAATGCTGGAAAAAAAACAGACGGCCCCTGTGTTTAATATTTTATCTACGTTACTTTGTTTAGAGTTGAAAATCGCGTGACCGCGTACAGTTGACGATAATGATGGATTCGAGCTCCAAGCTATAATTTTATTTAATTATTCAAAATATAAGCATGAAATAAAAAAAACTAATCGATTACTCGAGTAGAATATTAATTTGGCTGTGTAATTCGTAAAAAATAATGTATGGTTGTCGTTGATAATTTAGAATATTTGAACTAAAACAGTTTATTTTTCGTACAAGTTTTGTATTTTTTTTTTAAAGACACCAGATTTTTTTTCAAAATTCTATTTGATTACTCGGCTTCTACGGATTCTACCCCTACCTATAGTATTTTTTTAATTTCAACATTTACATTCTTTACCATTAAACTATGTGTTTAAAAATACACTTCTTGGGGTTGATCGCCCCCTTAAATGCTCTACCGCCGAGCTATGTTTTAATTACAGAGTTTATGTAGTGCTATCTACAATCCAGCGCCTCAAAACAAGGAGCCCAGCGTGAAATACTATCCCCATTGTAACCACAAACCTGAACGCTCAGAAATTCAAATGCCTTTGACTAAGTTATCTCGCTGACAAATCTTAGGTTCCCCGTCCTAGGTATCAAAGTTTTAAATACGTCTGCAGTGTTTCAAAGGATTTCTAGACACTGTTTTTTACTTTGGAAAGTTATCTGTATCTACCTACGTTAATCTCGAGGTAGTCTTAATTTATATATATCTAGATAAATATAACTCAAAGTTGACGGACTGACATAGTGATCTATCAACGCACAGCCCAAACCACTGGACGGATCGGGCTGAAATTTGGCATGCAGGTAGTTTTTTTTTTTTTTTTTTTTATATATTTACAGGGTAGCGTTTGACCACAAGTCACCTGATGTTAAGTGACGATGTGGTCGAAGATGGCGCCACGCTACACCTGGACCGGGAACTGGCTCTCAAGTGAGGCTGCCGGAACACACCGATAGGTGCTTGGCGACAGATTCTTAACAAGAGGGTGGTAGCTAGCCAGGCGAGTACTAGAAAATACCCTACCACCAAGCTATGGTTTCATCACGATGTTTTCCTTCACCGAAAGCTCAAGCTCATTGTAGGATTCGAACCCACGTCCTACGGATCGCAAGCCGACGTCACTACCACTGAGCCATCATCGCTATAAAGGTAGATGTTATGACGTAGGCGTTCGCTAAGAAAGGATTTTGATTAATTCTACCCCTAAGGAAAACTGTAGCGCACGCGGGTGAAACCGCGGGGAACAGCGAGTTATATACAATATATGTAACTAGTCGCGTCCCGCGGTGTCACCCGCGTCTTCTCGTTATCTCGCAGGGACCCTTTTCCGGGATATAATAACTAACTAACTAACTGAGATGGCGCAACGACCCAAAGTGAGTCTTGGCCTCCGATAACAAAAGACGCCACTTCGGTCTGTCCTGCGCCACCTCCCGCCAGTCCTCCACCTGGAGGTCGCGCAAATCCTTCGTGACTTCGTCTTTCCAGCGATATCTGGGACGACCGACAGGGCGACGGCCACTCGGCCGTCCACTGTATGCTCGTTTGACCGCACGATCCTCCCCCATTCTTTCAACGTGGCCGAGCCAGCGAAGTTTGTTTGTTTGTTTTAGATCAGTATGGCGTGGGTTATTTTACATGTTAGAAGGTAGCGCTCTGACCACAACATAACACACCTGATTTTAAGTGATGATGTGGTCAAAGGTTGGTGTTTAAGAACATGCTGGTAATCGGAAATTATGTTATCGTTGAGCTACTTTTGTCGTTGACTGTACCAATGGGACCGCACTTTTACAATGTCGCCGGTCCATCATACTATTTACCTTTTTCATGCAATACAGTAGCAAATAAGCTGACGGCCCGCCTGATGGAAAGCGGTCACCGTCGCCTATGGACATCTGCAACACCAGGGGAGTTGCGATGCGTTGCCGACCTTTAAGAACTCTTTTTGCACCTATCTTGAAGGATTGCAATCTGCAAACAACCTACAAACAATGAAATGGCAACACAACGTTTTAAGAAAACCAATCGGAAACTGGTATTTTATTCAGAGCAACCCACGCATCGTCTTAGCATGGAATAGGCAATATTCCCAAACAGCGGCCATAAACGACCACTAACGGCGAACTCGAAAGCCGTCATCAAACGGACCGTTTAAGGCTTTTACATAAAAACCCTTATCGTAAACGGTCTTTACAAACTCCCAGGAACATTTGTGTAACTGGCTGCGTCACGTGGTTTCACCCGATATTCGCATCCTCCCGAAGGAACTGTATGTACTCTTTACTAAGATAAAAAGTAAACTGATTACAGTACCCCTAGTACAGGTTTTGATAGTTTACAAAAACTATAAAAGTTTTCGTTTCCATCCATACATATTTTTTTCAGCGAATCTTACAGAGACTTGGAGGAACTGAAATCGTTAATACGGGTTATTTTAAATCGTTATAATCATATTCCAACAATGTTATTGAGTTACTTTTTTAATTTAAGCAGATCGAGTTGCCAATTTGACAAGTCGGCGGTGGTAAACGTCGACGTTTACGAAAACTTTTATCGTTTTCAAAACTTGTACTAGGGGTGGGGTACAGGACTTGACGATTTAAATAATTCACAAAAAGCGTAAAAGGAAAGCGACGGTAGCCGAACGGTAACGCGTGCGACTTACAAGGCGCCGACACTGAGTTCGAATCCTCTCGGCCCCGCACCTATGACTTGATAAGTTATGTGCGGATTTGCCATCGCTCAAAACGGTGAAGGAAAACATCGTGAGGAAACCGGCATGTCCAAAAACCGCAAAGGCATGCGACATCTACCAAGCCGCACTGGGCACGCGTGATAGATTACGGCCCATACTCTCTCTGAGAACTGTAGTAAACCGATTCCAATTTTTTTATTAGGTCTAAGCGTTCCGGCTTTTAGCTACAATGCCACTTAATTAATTAATAATCGATCCTGAACCGTTATTCGCGGTTTTGGATCAATATGACATATGTCATTTTAGTATAGTATCAAAGTTCGCTTGCAATATATGTTTTTTTACTTTTCGTTTTTTTTACTTATTTTATACCGCTTTCATTAGTTTTGTCTTGAAATATCCTGCTTCAAAAGCCCCTTTACCTTTTTCAATTTGTACGTGTCCTCTTTTAAGTGGATGAAGTGAAAAAATTGCAAATTGCTCTCTCAACGGTTTTAATAAGTGAATTACGTCATGAAGATGATTTAAAATGATGACGTCGCGAACTTTTTAACTCGGCCTTTAGCCGAGAAAATAATTAAGGAAAAAAATATTTTAATTTTGTATAATATATATTGCGTAAAGGAACGCTTTTAAACCTCCAAAGTTGAAACTAGCTACACCTTTTTTGTTTTTTTTAGGGTTGATTACTTACTCTCGTATTTCCTGAAGGGGGTATGTAGGACTCCAACCCGCTAACAACCCCCCTCGAGCCTCGAGCTCTCGAGCCTGAGCTACGCCGAGGTAGGCCGGGTCGAGGACAAGATTAACGAAAAATCTCTAGCTACACCTATTTGCACTTTCTTACACCAGCAAGAAACGCAGGCTAGGTAATTATTGATTTTTAGAAGACCCAATAAATATGGCTCTAAACTTATACTATATTGAATTCTTAAATGCACATTCAACTTTTTATAGGTAATTTAAGTTTTTTTTTTCGCCTTGGGTGTTTGATATCAATGCATGATTGAAAAAACAACATTGTTAAAAAATCTTTTTAATCACTCAACTTGATACGATTCAACGTAATATTCGTACTCATTTTCGTAGTAACACTCCAGATAGAAGACAATTGCATGAAATTATTTACACAAATATTCCACGTAAATGTGAAATTATTAAATTTACAATGGGAAATGCGAATCGAGTACGAATAATAGCATCGAATTATAGCTTTAAAATCGATGTTGAAATTGTATATTTCGAACGGCTCACAATTACTGAACCAACGAAGTGAAATATCAGAAATTCCGATATCTGTCACTAACCGAGTAGAATTTATAATGGACATACTCCGAGAATATTTCTGTGACGTCTAGGATGTTACGCATGAAAGCGACCGGATTGGATTGTGCGATGCGGTTTGGTACAAGACTTAGGCAGTTTGGTATAAGACATAGGAAATTTGGTACAAGACGTAGGCAGTTTGGTACAAAATGTGGGATGTTTGGTACATGACGTAGGCAGTTTGGTACAAAATGTGGGATGTTTGGTACATGACGTAGGCAGTTTGGTAGAAGATGTGGGATGTTTGGTACATGACGTAGGCAGTTTGGTACAAAATGTGGGATGTTTGGTGCATGACACGTTGCCTAACCTAGTTGATCAGTTAAAAGCGACTAGGCAAGCTCCTCTTAGATTTTTCTAAAAATCTAGATCAAAAAATGATTTTGTACTGTTAGCTTAGTAAGAACGCCAACTCTTATCCTTTACATTTTGAAAACGTACCATTTTACTACGGCAAGCACTTGAGTGAGAACCCCATTGCGAGTTTAGAACTACATCCGATCCCCACTCGAAGTGAGGCTTTTAACACATAGTTAAAGAAAATGTACAGTTATTATCGGTCCTTTACTTAGCAAGGATCCTTTAGAGGAAATATAAGAATTCATTGCAGAATTTGGAGGGCTGATGGGTCTAAATGTGGTGAAAACTGCACATTAACTTAATATGCAATGGGTTGTTGAAGCGATGAAGGTTCAGAGGTAGTCTTGCGATCCGTAGGACGTGGGCTCCAATCCTACAATGAGCTAGAGCTTTCGGTGAAGGAAAACATCGTGATGAAACCATAGCCTGGTAGGGTATTTCTGTCGCCAAGCACTTATCGGTGTGTTCCGGCAGCCTCACTTGAGAGCCAGCTCCCAGGTGTAGCGTGACACCACCTTCGACCACATCGTTACTTAACATCAGGTGACTTGTGATCAATGGCTACACTGTAAGTAGTAAATATATAAATAAATCTGAAGAAAAAACATGTCCACTGTTCCAACGTCCTTTCACTACCGGCAAGAAACACCCGACAGGTAATTTTTTGGACGCAATCTTATTTATAATTTTTTTCTTACGATGCTACTATAGTGTTCCGTTTTTTTAAAGACGTGCAGGACCCTTAAAAACCCCATCTTTGTTCGCACCAAAACTTATTAATTTTTAAGTCCATTAAATTAAGAAAAATTCCCGCCCACCTAAATTTAAAATTACCTTTGATTTTAAGAAGGACGAAGTTTCTTCCAAAATACCTATTGTCGTCCTTAAGGGTACTTTAAACTCGCAATTCCGCCTCTAAAATGGCCGAAGAGGCTTTTCCTTCTATTCGTGCCCCATTTTCTCGTAAAAATGTGTATATACACACGTACAAGCCCAGTTTGGATGTTTTTTACGGAGCTGCGGACAGGATTTTTGCATTTTTACGTCACCACGGGGTTTTTAGAGTTCCGTACCTCAAAAACGGAACCCTTATTGGATCTGTCAGTCAAGACATTTTTTGTCAAGAACGCGTCGTGGAAGTTGAAACTTTTATCAAACACTTGGCTCTAAGGTCTCTTTCAGCTGTGAAAAAATCGGACTTATAAGTCAACGCGATCATAAGATATGACCGTTTATGTCGCATATTTTACGATTTCACATGGTAATTAAAACCTAAAAGGTACTTTCCGTTCATCTAGATTCTAGAGTCATGAAAAAGCATACAGCACATGTAAAGGAAAAAGTCTGAAAACCGAAAATTGTTAGTTAATCAACAACGTAAAAAACTAAATTGTACGGGACCCACGGAGCACGCGTCCTACTCGCACTTGGCCGGTTTTCCTATCGCCAAATGTATTCAGGTCTTGTTATCTCGGAAAAGCTGCAGCTACTGTTCTTTTCTTACAATATAACTGAAGAAGCTTGAAGAAATAGGGGATTTTTGTAGAACTATTCGGATTTTCGTGGGACAAGAAAACAGTGCTAGAAAATGTTAACCACTCGGTCACAATTTTAAATGTGCTCAAGTACTCTTTGTCTTACCATCTTTAGTGGTGTTTATCTTTTTTTACTTCTTACCGGGTATCGTTTGTACCATCTTTAGTGGTGTTTTTAATTTTTATCTTCTTTCTTTTAATGTTTGAGCACAAGTCAACTGGCGTTAAGTGACGATGTGGTGTTTAAAAATCATGTACCTAATAAGATAAAAATCTCGTGACACAGTGTTTGTTATCGAACACCTCCGGAAACGACTCGACCAATATTTGTCATTTTTTGTGTGTATTTGGTAGGTCTGACAATAGGTCAACATAAGCCTGTATTTTTTTATTTTTTTGTAAAAAAAACTACCAATCAAAAAACATCAAACAGTTACGACGCTGGAGGATATATAACGAATGCATTGCAGCCGGAATCGAAACAGCGAAGTTAACCTTTTTAATTAAAAAATGTAATCAGCATCACGCTTTCCAACTGTTACGTTATTTATTTTCAGAAATTAATTGGTTTCCGTAACGTTTTTTCTTTTGCCTTTTTATGAACACTAATGTTAAAAAACTGGTAATTTTATTTTAAATTTGCATTTATAAAGGGTTAAATTAATTCATTCATTGGTCTATTACGTTCCCACTGCGGAGACTCTGGCCTTCTCTCAGAGAATATGGGCTGTAATCTGACACGCTGGCCCAGTGCGGGTTGCTAGATGTCGCATGGCCTTGAATGTTGCAATTCTTGGACATGCCGGTTTCCTCACAATGTTTTCCTTCACCGTTTTGAGCGATGGCAAATCCGCACATAACTTATTAAGTCATAGGTGCGTGGCCAAGAGGATTCGAACTCGGTATCGGCGCCTTGTAAAGCGCACGCGTTACAGTTATAGGTGGCGTTGAACTGCAATGGGAAAGCCTGGCGCTCATATATTCATTAACATTCTTACACAATCACACACTACACAAGTACACACCACATAACACTTACACAATTACACACTACTCAAATACACACCACATAACACTTACACACTAACATCGCGAGATTTTGGCAAATAAACTTAAGTTAACATATCTACCTATACTTTATCACAATATTTACTTGAATTTTGTATTTACTCTTAGCTCAATATCTATTGTTTAGTCGGGGGAGCACAGATCCCTATAATACAAGCTTTTTGCTTAGCATAGGGGTTTGCGACTTTCAAGCACTCTGGAAACAGCATTACAAAACTTTTATTTGCTCATCGATAATGTGCTCTAAGTTTAGTCACAATTTATTGTTTATTTAATTATACTTATATTTAGGTGAAAGCTTACCATCATGCAACGACTTACTCAACTCGTCACTTTAAAACATTCCTCATATCATTAATAGCATTATTTTCTTTACATTTCCACCGAAAATAATTTGACTTATTTCCATTAAATACGCAACAGCGATTCAATCAACAAAATGCCTAACTCCTATTCTCTATTATTTTCAATTCAATATCCTCTTTTAGAAAAACAATAATAATTTTAATAAATGAAAAGAATTTCATTTGATCAGCTTCTATTTTGTCCTTGTTTCGATCATTTCATTTGAATTGATTCATCTCCTTCAATCCGATTTACAAAATTGGGTAATAGGGAAAAATTTAATGTAAAATGATTGGGAAAATAAATACACAGGAAAAATCAAGCATAGAAAAAATACTCTCATTCCGCTTCCGCTTTGACCTATATTTTTCTTCGCGTGTTGTTTGAAACCAAATTAAGTGATAGAGAAATAATTTGGAATACATATTTGCCAAAGAACCGATAACCGTTAGGGCAAGCGTGTTCTTGAGTGGAGACCGCGACTTGGCAAACGAAGTGTAGGACGCCCTGCGACTAGGTGGAGCGACGACTAATGCAAAGAGGCGGGCAGCGGTTGGATGAGAGGAACCAAAGATCGCGCTCAGTGGCGTACCTTGGGAGAGGCCTATGTCCAGCAGTGGACTGATACAGGCTGATGACGATGATGATGATGATGATTTATGATATGCTCGAACTAATTATATAAGAGCTTTCGTGGTCGAACGGTACAGAGTGCGCCTTACAAGGCACTGATACCGAGTTCGAATCATATCGGCCCCGCACCTAAGACTTATGAAGTTATGTGTGTATTTACCATCGTTCAAAACGGTGAAGGAAAACATCGTGAGGAAACCGGCATGTCCAAAAACCGCAACATTCAAGGGCACGCGACATCTACCAACCCGCACTGGGCTAGCGTGGTAGATTACAGCCCATACTCTCTCACAGAGAGAAGGCCAGAGTCCCAGCAGTGGGAACGTAATAGGCTGATAATGATGATAATATAATCTATACTAATTATTATTATGGTAGAAATAAATTAAAGAGCTTGTCCTATTTCTAGTTCTGTGATTATTCCTCAGTCTAGCTCGAGCAAAGAGATTGGATTTATTTCCTCGGCAAAGTGGGAAGAGATTGGATACCAACCTCCTTGCTCTAAATCTCTTTGGTACAGTGACACAGAGTATTTTCACTCAGTCAAATAAAAAGGAGGTTATAACTCCCATCTTTAAAGAAAATACCTACTTCACGTCCGAGTAAACATCAACGCCTAATTCAACGAGACAAAAAATGTTCTGTTATCACCACAGACGTAAATTTAACTGGATATCGCACGAGGGCTATTTGTTTATTAACAAAGGGGGCACATTTTTTGTACTTACTTTTTTAGTTTTTCTTACCTCACTTTTTTTACGTTCCGTAGCCAAAGGGTTAGACGGGGCCCAATTACTAAAATTCCGGTATCCGTCCATCCGTCTGTCCTTCTGTCCACCAGGCTGTATCTCATGAACCATGAGAGTGAGACAGTTGAAATTTTCACAGATAATGTATTTCTGTTGCCACTACAACAACAAATACTAAAAAACAGAATAAAATAAATATATAAGGGGCTACCAAGTTATTCTACGTCTCGTAACTTTGAAACCTACCGAACCTTGCTTCGCTTTCAAAGAGTTTTTTTTAGGTTTGCTATGGTACAATTAGGTATTCTATTGTATTTACATGTGACAAACTCATCATCATCAGCCTGTATCAGTCTACTGCTGGGCATAGGCCTCTCCTATGATACGCCACTGAGCCCGGTCTTCGGCTCTTCTCATCCAACTACTGGCAGCCACTCGGCGCAAGTCGTCGCTCCACCTTGGGCCTCTTACACTACGCCAAGTCACGGTCTCCACTCAAGAACGTTGTGGTTCTGCGGCGTATATGACCAACTAAAAACTAAAATACATATCTATATATTCTTATCTATATATTTATAAAAGAAAGTCGTGTTAGTTACACTACTTATAACTCAAGAACGGCTGAACCGATTTAGCTGAAAATTGGTGGGGAGGTAGCTTAGGACCAGGAAACGGACATAGGATGCGTTTTATCCCGGAAAAGGTTCCTACGGGATAACGGGAAGACTCGGTTGAAACCGAAGGGCGCAGCTAGTATTAAATAAAAGATGGAACTTTCCTCTAACTTACGAGACGAAAATTACAACGAAAATGTACGGAAATAGTTTTTTTTATTAATTTCAGTGGCCACTATTCTTTCCCCAACTAACCAACTTACCTTGAGCTGGACTGCTGGACTTTCGATAGTGCAGTTTAATTGTCGTCCCGTCTCTGCGTAATCTAGATACAACTATATCTGTGGTTTCAAAGGAAAAACTCGTACAAAAGCCTACATTGAATCTTGATGAGGTGTATATAGAAAAACGTGCTACGTATAGAGTGGGGTTACACCGTATACGTAACCATGTACGGTTAGTTACGAGAATACGTGCTCGCGATCTGGGTAAAACCGTTTTTTTTTTCATTTTAGGGTTCCCTACATAAATAAAAAGCTTGGGATTTTAGTGAACTTGATCCAATTCAATCAAATAAGAATAAAATTGTCAACGTGATCGCGCCACAAAAATTACCTGCCGGGCGTTTCTTGCCTGTTCTTTTGACGGCGTAAGGAGGTTGGAACAGGCGTAGCTAGTTTTAAGTTTGACGTTTTAAAGTGATCACAATCCTATTGAATAAATAAAAATTGACTTTGACTTTGAAAAGAAAAACCAGTTAAGTGATTAAGTGAATATAGAAAAACTCCGTGCCATTCATTTATCTATAAAAAACGCGTTATTAAGTCAAGTATAAAATTAATGTCATAACAAATAGGTAGGTACTCAACTCTACGGTCTCTTTCAGCTGTGAAAAAAACAAATAAATAAGAATAAGAATCATTTATTTGTAACAAATTATACAAGACAAAGACATTATGTAGATATTAGAAAAAAAAGAAAAAGAAAATGTATTGTTACAAACCGGCCTCAACTCAGCGTTGTGCTGCTCGTTTGATCAGCGCTGGTCTTCCGTTGAAGCCGCTTTTGATGACGTCAATGGCATGAAGGTAATTAATTTCAAATAGGTAAAAAAAATAAGCGCAAATCGCAAATCAAGATGAAAAGACCTGCCTGACCTACTGACCTGATTTGAGTGAAATTTAGAATGGAGATGGCTTATACCCTGGATTAGCACATAGGCTACATTTTATCCCTATAATAGGTTCCAGAGGGATGACGAGAACCCATGGAGGATAACGGGGAGACAACGGGTGAAACCGCGGGCGCAGCTAGTTTATATATGACAATCTGTTTTCGTTAGTTTGTATCTCTCTAAAAGCCTTAACCGATTTTGATGAATTTTGGTATGGAGATAGTTTTGATCTTGAGAAAAGACATGTACAGTCAACGACAAAAGTCGCTGAACAAAAACAAATTTTCCGATTCTCTTTATCACCGACTTTCGACCGATTTATCACTTAACATCATGTGTGTTGTGGTATGGTCAAACGCAAACTTGTAAGTTGTAAGAAAGAAAACAAACTATACTGACCTAATACGCATTTGAAAATCGAGTATGATCCGCTACTTTTGTCGCTGATTGTACCTACAATACTATTAATACCTATATCTCGAGAAATTGTATTCCACTCGGGTAAATGTACCAAATAACATTGAAAAATGGCAACAATACAACTTATATTCACAAAGACGTAAAAAAGAAGCAACGTAAAAGAAGTGAACTCGTTCAGTATTGCCATATTCGCTGCTTTATTTACCCCACAAATACGCGCATGGACATAACTTAATGAAAATTATTTATAGGCAGAGCTCATAAAAACGTTTATCCGTAAAAAAATATATACTTGCCTAAAAACAGAAACAAGAGCTTATATCTACGCTTTAATATCATTCGCGGCTAGGGTTGCCAACTGAGCAAAATATATAGAGCAAAAATTTTATTAAAAATCTCAGTTCTCTTTTTGTGACACAAATTCTTTTAAATTTTATTTTTTTCCATCTTGCTCTTGTATAGTGTTTGACCACAAGTCACCTGATGCTAATACAAGTGATATTAATTAGTAAGAATTAGTCAAATGTTTCTATTAGATACAAATAAAAATGAGTATCTATAATAATGAATAAATAATCAAATGTTCATACACAAGTAACAAAAATAGTAGAACTGTACGTGAACAAAAAAACATATTTTAAATATAAAACAACAATATAAAAACTCGTTTAATACTAGCTTTATCTATAAATAATGTAACGAGGCAGATTATACAAAGATTTTTTTTAAATTTACTGACTAACAATATCTTCTTTGACAACCCTACTCTTGACAAAATGTTTTTTGTACCGCGGAAAATATAATTAAATTGTTGACTTTGCGTTGTTTGTGCAATGTGTCGCTTTATGAAATTTTTATCGCGAAAGTGCTGCATGTAAATATGCTGAGTTTCGTGGTGGATTATTTTGATAAACTTTATCACAATAACAATCCAAGAACGAACTAACTAACTGAGATGGCAACGACTCAAAGTGAATCTTGGCCTCCGATAACAAAAGACGCTACTTCGCTCTGTCCTGCGCCACCTACTGCCAGTCCTCCACCTGGAGTGAGCTCAAAACATTCGTCACTTCGTCTTTCCAGCGATACCTGGGACGGCCGACCGGGCGACGACCACTCTGCCTGGCAGCCACTCGGCGCAAGTCGTCGCTCTACCTATTCGCAGCGCGTCCTACACTACGTTTGCCAAGTCGCGGTCTCCACTCAAGAACACGTCTACCTCAACGGTTGTCGGTTCTGCGGCTTATATGACCAGCCCACTGCCACTTCAGCTTGTTAATTCTCTGATGGATCACCTCATTTCTGATTCGATCCCTCAGAGAAACTCCAAGCATACCGTGGATTAAAACGTTTATGCAAGTTGTCACTCCACCTATTGGCTAGTCGGCCATTTTAGACGAGCCAATTTTGTTTCATAAAGAGAGAACAGGCTATTGTTAAATTTTCAGGACATTTTCCTAATCCGGTAGAATTTCCTTTTGTGATATTTCGAAGGTCTAGATTTTTATAAGTACTTACGTTCAGAGAGAAATCTGGCGCCACAGCTGTTTGGATTGATCGTATTCAGGCTGAGTGTTTCTATTCTATGTAGTTTATTTAAACAGAAGGATTGTATATCTTGGGTTCCGTACTTAATAAAACAAATATGGAACTTTGAGATAAATACGATAGACGTTCTGTAGGTAGGCCCACCACTGGGTGAACCGACGACAGCCGATGCCGATGGATGCGAATGGCTACTAGCCACTCATGGTGGCGTTCAAAGGGGGGGTCTATGTTCAGCAGTGAACTTCTTCTGGCTGGTGATGATGATGATGGAACTTTGTAAATAGTTCCGAGGTATATACATACCATTGTCTTTTCGTCCGTACCGTACCAGCTATTTCTTTTTCAGAAGTAATTTAATTTTGTAAATAAAGGACTAGAATTTCGAATATTACTCATTCTTTCCTAACCCTTACTCAAAATTTTTATGAACATGTTAGGGTACCCTAACTTTTGAACCGATTTTTTTCCATAATAACACAATTTATCGTCATATTTTTGGAATTCATTTGGTATATATATGAGTCATACCAAATTTTAGAGATAATTTTATACAGTACAATAATTCTAAGAGAGCAACTATATTTTTTTCCAAAGTCTACATAAGTACTGTTTTGTATTAAGGTTTTTAGGTAAGTGAGGAACCCTGGAACGAGAGATTAGACTACCACTTGACCTTTTTCTTATTTTGCTACGTTTTTGTATTGTACATAAGAATGTATGATGAAAGTAGTTCTATTTACCTACTTGTACATATACGTGTGTATATGCGATGAACATTAAAATAGGTTTCAAGGAATGTTAGTTGGTAACTAGTTACGTCTATGATGTTCATCAAATTCACATCAAAAATGAATTCTAGAGCTCTTTGCTCTCTATTACATTTTGTGAATGTTGTCTACATTAAAGAAATTAACCAGAAACATTTTGCAAAAACCGGTCAAGTGCGAGTTGGACTCGCACCGAAGGTTCCGTACAAACAAACAAATTTTTTTTTGTTTATTAAACTAGACATTTTTGGTTTTCACTTTTTCCTTTCCATGGGCTGTAAGAACTTGCTTTATGCCAAATTTCATGACTAGATCAACGGGTAGTACACTTAATTCCCTTGTGAAACCGCAAAATGTGTCACATAAACGGTCCATATCTTTTGATAGCGTCGACTTACAAGTTTGTTTTTTTTCACAGCTGAAAGAAATACTTAGAGCGAAGTATTTGATACAAATTTCAACTTGATACCTCAACGTGTTCTTGAGGAAATGGGTTTAGACAGACAGACAAACAGACGGATGGACAAAAAAGTGATCACAGGACCCTGATAGCAGGGTTCCGTTTTCCTTTTTGAGGTACGGGACCCTAAAAATCATAACTACAATATACATAAAGGAAATTTTGGGTGCCTTTTGGCATTGTTACAAAGCTTTCCTTCACAGATCCAGTCTGCAGACGTTATACTAACGAAGATGTATGGCGGTTTCGCGAAGACAGAAGCGTTTCCTAATGAAATCAGTAAGATAGTATTTTATCAGTTCTCTCTGAGATGATGATATTGTTTCGAGATAAAATGTATGAGTATCTTAACTTCGTCAAGACTAACTTAGTGAAAGTAATGGTTGATGTAGAGCACATGAAGGAGACACGCCCACCTAAACGTCTCCTGGAGGGAAAAACCAGACGGTCGCAGAAGCCGTGGTCCCCCTAAGTTAAGACGGATGGATGGGGTTGAGCAAGATTTAGAGACGATTGGCGTCACAAGCTGGGAACTGAAAGCTGAAAATAGATCGGTCTGGAGTTATATTCTTGGTCAGGCCAAGGCCCGTCCCGGGCTGTGGCGCCTCAGATGATCATGATATTAATTTCGGCCAAAGAATTGGTAGTATTCAACTATGTGGTAATGTCGCGAGCTTTTAGGCATTTTAACTGTAGAAGGCGGCCTAAATATCCCAAGTGAACTCCATGACTTGTCGATAACTGAAGTCAGGTCTATTTAATAATACAGAAAACTGATTTGATCTTCGCGCATGTGAACAGAATCATCAAAATCAGACTATTACTGTTTGAATAGCAACCAGCGAATAAGCAAATATTTTGACGACCACACGGAGAAAAAAGACCTTCCGAAATACCGTTTTCCTTCTGAGTCAAAAGGGAAGGAATTGTGATTTAGAAGGAAAACTAATACAAAATAAGGAAGGAATCGGTCTTGGAAGGTAAGACTCAGAAGGAAAGTCGGAATTTTTTTCTCAGTGCAGTTGTCTCATTCTCCTTTGTTTTTTTCACAAATATCGTGATTTTTTACTGAAAACTCTACTTTAACAGAATAAAGCTCTGCTTAAGACACTTAGGAATTTCGTAGCTTCCTATTAGTGCAAGAATTTTCGGAATCAGTTCAGTACCTAGTTCAGGAGAATACCTCCAACATCCAAAGAAATAAACAAACCAAATACCATTTCCCAGCCTTATTCCCCATATGTACCTAACCTAGCTACCGACTACCCAAGGTACTTTTATAAAAACATGACTTCCCTCTAAACCCTCATTTAAACCGGAAGAGAACGTGTCTTACAAATAAGAATTAGAAATGTAGGCACGTAAAATTAACCTCAGGTGATATGGAAGGGTGCCAGGATATCTTTGTACTTATTTTATTCTCGCTGGGTAAAAGTGCCATGTTCCCAATGTTGGGAACCGCTGGTAATTGGGACGGGGATAATCTTTCGGATACAAAAGTTGTTTTTTTTGCACCTTTCAGGGTAACCTTTGATCAGCAAGCGCTAGAAAATTGGAATATTTTGAAGCTGTTTAACGAATAACTTAGAAACAAATTTTCCTATATAACTGACAAACTTTCCCAACTAACAAACTTTCCTAACAAACTGCCAAACTTTCCTAACTAACTAACACACTTTCCTGACTAACTAACACTCTTTCCTAACAACTAAGACACTTTACTAACTAACTGACACGCTTTTTGTTAACATTTGTTTCAACAATCATCATCAGTCTATTACATTCCCACCGCTGGGAAAGAGTCCTTTTCACAGAGTGGGAGAGAGAAGTGCTGGTCACAACCCACCTCGCGGGTCCAGTGCGTGTTGGCGAATAGGTTAGTAGTGTCGAGTTTACAAACCGCCCGAAGGCCTCCGACATGGTCTAAGCTGCTATCTTACGACAACAACCAGGACTGGCGGTTTGACGAGCCCTCCGGAACACGGAAGCGCTCAACACCACTAGTAGTCACCCATCCAAGTAGTGACCGTAGAGCACGTTGCTAAACTTAGTTGATCGGTCAAGAACGACTACACTGAGAACAAAATCCTGACTTTCCTACTGAGTCTTTACCTTCCAAAACCGATGCCTTCCAAAATGTAACCTTTTCCTTCCTTATTTTACCATAGTTTTCCTTCTGCGTCAAATGGGAAGGAAATTCCTTCTGTATTTCGGAAGGTCTCTTTTCTCCGTGTAGGCAAGATTCGCTACGAGCGCTCCAAAGGTTCGTAGGTCAGAGATATCTATTGTCCCAAGAATTGCCCATAATTATCACCCTTCACCTAAATTTCGCCAAGCCCTTGCACGTAGTTACATAAATCCGCGAATTTCGGTTACGTGGCCGGAATAACTTATTTTAAAGACCATACAATCCGAGGATATGGCAACACAGAGTTCAGCTGGATGACTGAATGGGCTACCAGGTTGTAGCTGGGAAATTCAAGTTTTTTACGTTTCACCGAAGTCACCTGATGTTAGATGACGATGGGTGCTGCTTGTGGGGTCTGGTCTGCTTTGGTTGTGATCCCGCAACTCGTTAATATTCATATTCCCATATCCCAATGTGTACAACCAAACAAGAGAAATCTTATTAGTAAAGCTAATTAAAAAATATCGGACTGTAAGATGACAAAAAAAGTTTGGGATTTTAGTGAACTTGCTCACATTCAATCAATTAGTAATAAGAATAAAATTGTCAATGTGATCGCGCCAAAAAAATTACCTGCCGGGCGTTTCTTGCCTGTTCTTTTGCCGGCGTAAGAAGGTTGAAACAGGCGTAGCTAGTTTTAAGTTGACGTTTGAAAGTGATCATAATGAATCCCATTGAATTTTTTTTTTGAATTTTGAATTTTGATGCGGCAAAGGTGGCGCCTAGATACACCAAGATTGGGAACTGCCTCCTAAAAAGCGACAGGAACTCACCGATAAGTTGCTTAAAATAAGAAATCGTTTATTTACGACAAATTATAATATTGAAAACAAGTGCATTATGTAGATGTTTAGTTTTATATAGATAGTTTAGCTTTAGTATTTAGTTTAATTTTTTATCCAATTGTATATATTTGATTTGTTGTATATTTAAGTACATTAAATAATAACTGTAGTAAATACAAAAAGGAATTGTTGCAAACCGGCTTCAACTCAGCGTTGTGCTGGTCGTAGTATAGTCGTGCCTGGCAACAGATTTTTAACTGGATGGTAGCTTGCCAGACGAGCATCAGAAAATGCCCTTCCCAAGCTATAGTTTCATCACGATGTTTTCCTTCATCATCAGCCCGTATCAGTCTACAGTACATAGGCCTCTCCCAAGGTACGCCACCGAGCCCGGTCTTCGGCTCTTCTCATCCAACTACTGCCAGCCACTCGGCGCAAGTCGTCGCTCTACCTTGTCACAAGGCGTACTACACTACGTTTGCCAAGTCACCTGTCCACTCAAGAACACGTCTACCCCATCGGTTGTCGGTTCTGCGGTTTATATGACCAGCCCACCAGTGTTTTCCTTCACTGAAAGCTAAAGCTTATTGTAGGATTTGAACCCACGATCTAAGGATTGAAAGCCGATGTCACTAACACTGATTAGACAGGTTAATGCAATGGGCAGGAAGTATAATAGGTACGTAGTTCAGTGATTAGCTTAATATTACAATAATTGAATTCACCTTGCGTGAAAAACTAATTACATTTTCTAGGAACTATTAATTACAAGAGACAGGAATATTATAGCACGGTTATATTATACGTTAGGTAGAGTAGATGGTGACACAATTTCAGTAGGGGCGGGCATTCTCTACTTTGTCTTTATCGCCTCTATTTTAAACGTAAAAGTGAGGGAATGAGTGATAAGGACTGCGATATATTTAAATTACTAACAGTGTCTTATTTTGTAAATTTTTCCCTGCGACTCTTACAATGTCGTCGGTCCACCTAGTGGGGGGGCCTACCTACAGAACGTCTTCCGGTTCGTGGTCGTCACTCAAGAATATTTCTTCCCCATCGGCTATCAGTACTGTATTTTGTAGCGATGATGGCTCAGTGGTAGTGAGGTCGGCTTGCGATCCGTAGGACGTGGGTTCGAATCCTACAATGAGCTTGAGCTTTCGGTGAAGGAAAACATCGTGATGAAACCATAGCTTGGTGGTAGGGTATTTTCTAGTACTCGCCTGGCTAGCTACCACCCTCTTGTTAAGAATCTGTCGCCAAGCACCTATCGATGTATTCCGGCAGCCTCACTTGAGAGCCAGTTCCCAGTCCAGGTGTAGCGTGGCGCCATCTTCGACCACATCGTCACTTAACATCAGGTGACTTGTGGTCAAACACTTCCCTGTAATTAGTAAAAAAAAAAAAAAGTATCACTGACTGTACGTATCTATTTAAACTGGACCACATTCCTAGCCCTTCAGTCAACAAGCCACATTAAGGTAATAGTGATGAGGTAAGGAGCTGATTCGTGAATGATTGATCGACAGCCATTTATTTTCGATTACATCCGATGCGTGCCTTGATTTATGTAGAATGCGTTGTTGGGGTTGCCTACAATGGCTTTTACGGTTAAAAGCTGTTGGGGAATTCGAGAGTTCGTGAAAGAAAATGCTCGTAGCTTGTGATCTTGGTCGGAAGTAGCAGATTTGATTTATTATTTTCTAAGCAACTGAGAGAAGAGCTTCTCGTTTTACTTCTTACAGGGTAGCGTTTGACCACAAGGTGAATGTGGTTGAAGGTGGTGCCATGCTGCGCCTGAGGACTGGCTCTCAAGTGCCGGAACTCACCGATAGATGCTTGGCGACAGATTCTTGCCTTAAGAGAGGAGTACCTTAGAAGGATAAGATCCGAAGCTAGGTGATCCGACAGAGAACTGAAGTAATCGACTAGCTCATAGGATTAGTAAGCTGAAGTGGTAGTATGCTGGTTATATCTGCCGCAGAACCGATAACCGTAAGGCAAACGTGTTCTTGAGTGGAAAGACAATTCTGCGGACTCGGACCACAAAAATCAGCATAAATATCAGCTTTCGATGATGCCAATCACAAATATCAGTAAAAGCGTTAGCTGATATCAATCAGACAGGTTCAGTTCTTCTAGGCAAGCACGCTCCATTATCGACCACGTCAACACTTACCATCGGGTGAGACTGGGGTCAAATGCCTATCTCTAATATAAAAAAAACGGCATAGGCAATGAAGCATACATCAAAAAATGAACATAAGCATGCATCAGCTAATGTCAATTACAAAAAATCAGCATAAGCATCAGCTGATGCCATTCACAGAAATTCAACATAAGCGTCAGTATCAACTGATGTCAATCACAAAAAATCAGCATAAGTATGAGCTGATGTCAGTAGCCTGGTTCTATCGGTCAGTTGCGTTGTGGTCCAGATGGTCGCATAAGTGTATTCAGATAGCGTAAACCGATTAATGTAAAACCCTAAAAGCAAAATTGGATTTATTATCGCATAATCCTTTCATTACATCTGTGTTATATTATAATACACATTACTGTAGGAAATATGCGGTTTAAAATAGCGGAAAAACTGCGAACGCGGTTTCAAGTGGCTTTATTAAATTGAATTCGTGCGCTGGCTTTATTGTTCACTCCAGTTAAGAATTACTGCAGGTATTTGCAGATATCATTTTAACTGATGGCTTTCTAGTTATAATTTTTAGTTATAAAGCTTTCTAGTTATAATTTTGTGCAGAGAAATGCGGGATTTTATTAGAAAAATGAGGTAGGAGAGCTTGCTCCGTAATTGCTTTGCGGTCGAATATCAAATAACAAGTTTAGAATAAAATTGTCAATGTGATCGCGCCAAAAAGTTACCTGCCGGGCGTTTCTTGCCTGTTCTTTTGCCGGCGTAAGGAAGTTGGAACAGGCGTAGCTAGTTTTAAGTTAACGTTTTAAAGTGATCACAATGTATCCTATTAAATAAAAAAGTTTTGAATTTTGAATTTTTGAATTTTGAATTTTGTTCCGGTAGCCGTACTTGAGAGCCAGTTCCCAATCCACATCACTAAACATCAGCTGACTAACGATACCCAGTAAGAAGAAACAACCTTTTTAAGATATCTTCATCATCATCATCATCACCAGCCTATTGCGTTACCACTGCAGAGGCTTCTTAGTATAGGCCACAATATACGTGACGACAGTAGTTCTCCAGCCGAGCTCTAGAAAATTCTCTAACACCAAGCAGAACCAATCAGAAGCACTTATTACCTAAACTAGCAACCCTTCTCACCATTTTCCATCAGATCAGACGGCCATTGAATACAAAATGCTATAGAGTTCCTTATAAAACTTTATTCCGTACGTTATTCATGCAGGTTTTCTTATTACAGTTAAAACTAACGATCCCAGAACCCTTTCGGCCTTCCATTCATAAGCTTGTAACCTCATACTCACTCATAAAGAATATAATACAAAGTTGGTATAGGAGTCGCAAGGGACTTACAACTTTCAGAGTAAAACTTGTTTCAACCAAAGCTATGCGAGTAAATGGAATACCGATTCGCCTCTGACTCGTTTCGGTCACAATTATTGTAACCATTTCGAAAACTAAACATCGCAAATTTTGTGCCTTTTGAAAAATTTGTGCATGATTAGCTACTTTTGCCGCTGACTGTACCACCAATGGTAATGAATTGGCTTATTTTTTTAATAAATTTCTTTCACTCAGGAACAGAAATGCTTGGCGGTTGAATAAATGAACGCAACAATCAACTCGTCGATTGTTGAAATTGGGTTTTTACTAGATTGTTATCAGTGACAGCAAAAGAATCACAAATCGATTAGGCGATTCGATCATCACCTTCAGCTTAAGCCACTGCTGGACTTAGGCCTCTTCCAAGGTACGCCACTGAGCCCGGTCTTCGCCTCTTCTCATCCAACTACTGCCAGCCACTCGGCGCAAGTCGTCGCTCCACCTAGTCACAGGGCGTCCTACACTACGTTTGCCAATTCGCGGTCTCCACTCAACAACACGTCTACACCTACGGTTATCGGTTCTGCTGCTTACATGAACTAGCCGACTGCCACTTCAGCTTGCTAATTCTAGCGATTTGGTATTGAAACTAGTTAACAATGTAATGGTTATTTTTCTCGCATTTGCGCATCTCTCGCTTGCAGTTTTGGTGGAAAGCAAACCTGTCCCAGCCTCAAGGCTTGGGGTTACTAGTGCGAAATAACAAGATTCCCTTTCTGGGAGGCCGATTCGTAGCAGACTTTTGACTTTACGAGTGGTTTTTTTGGTGTAGATTTATTATTTAAGGTCTGTCACACCTGATAAAAGTCAGCGTCGTAGGATCTTTTTGTGACTCATGAAGTAATGATTGTCTTGTCAGGTAAACGAACATTTTGAGTATATATTTTAGTAGTTTCAAACATAATAAATAATAATATATTCAGAGCATTGCTATCCATACTAATGCCTTACTCGTAAACGCGAAGGTGACTCTGTTTTTGGTTATTTACATGTTTGTTTGTTTGTTACCTGTTCACGGCTAGATCGCTAAACCGATCTTGATGAAATTTATGTATGAAGATAGTGTGAATAACGTGGAACCCACTGCTGGGACTCTGGCCTTTCTTCAGAGAGAGAGAGCATGGGCCGTAATCAATGCCCTTGGAATGTTGTGGTTCTCAGACATGCCGGTTTCCTCACGATGTTTTCCTCGAGGTAAAATCCACACAACGATCTCGGTTTCGGCGCCTCGTAAGGTGCACGCGATACAGTTCGGCCACAGTCGCTCCCTACACACAATAAACGACATAAAATTCTTAATTAGAGCCCAAAAAACCTTCTATGTCCACTCAGAAACCAATTCGTATTCCTTTTTGGCACATTAAAACCCTGCGCCGACTGAAAGCACTTCTTTCAAAAGCCCACCTCTTTCAACCCGCCTGTTATTTACACTTGCCTTGCGAAATACAATGTCCGGAACCGGGTTCTCGTGACAAACAAAAGGCCCGTAGTCCTAAGGTCTGTTTACACGGCGATAGTTGCCGCGAGAGTTCTGAACGGTCGGCAACGCGTTGGCTACGCCCCTAGTGTAGCAAATGTCCAGGCAACGGTGACCGCTCACCATGAAGCAAGCAGTCTGCCACAATTAAATTTAAATAGTCATGTAATCAAGTGCAATAAAGGTACTATCATGGAATCGTAGTTGTACTTAGGTATGTTCACGGGCATGACCAAATAGAATCAGATATTGTACCACGCTTGTTTAAGGTTTTGTTACTAACATGAGTATGGATTTTATCCGAAATAAATGATTTTTATTTACTAGTGCTTGTCGGCTTCTTATGGGTTCTTGAGTTTGCACAATATTCCCATAGAAGAAATCACTTCCAGTTTCACCCGAAGTTTCCAATTTTACTATGGCTTCTCCAAAAAAATCTTTCATAGAAAAGGTTCGTAAGAAAGTTTTTTTCCTGGCAATTATTACGAATCCCATTTTTTTTATTGATACCTATCGCTATTGAGTTATTTCCAAAGAAAAGATTACACCACATTCATATATTTTAATTTTTCAAACCCTCTCAACTGACTGGACAGTCCACTGGAAAGTAAACTGGCGTAGTGTAAAAAAGTCCGTTTCCCCATAGTCTTAGAAACGGGTTATCCGATCCCAGTATCGAAAGGGTTCGCACACTCGAGCCCTTTTTATCCGAATCGCGGACTTACCCGGGTGTGGACCGGCTACCGGTTAAATGTACCTGAAATACACAAAAATAAAAGTCATTTTTATTTTTCTCGTGCGGTCTTAGTGGTTTCACTATTTCGGGGTCACAGGTTTTTGTGTGGCTTGCGAGATAAAAGAAAGGTCGGTACACGTAGTTAGCTGGTGACTACTAAGTAGAAGTAAATTTATAAACAAGTAGAACCTGAAATATACTTTTTTAAAGTGCCTTGGTCTTTAACCATAGAATTTAATTTTGAAACGGGGTGTACTATTTGTTTTAGTTCTCGATATTTCGGCACTGCTGCAAGTGCCATGATCATAAAAGTACTGAACTTTAACAAAAACAAATACATGTATGGTAAATATCCGGTTTCAAAACTAAATTCTAGAACATAAAAGTGTTTTAATCTCACAGCAATCCATCCTTGGCGATAAATTCTTAACTTAAGGCTAGTAGCAAGTCAGGCGAGCACTAAAAATGCCCTACCACCAAGCTATGGATTTATCACGATGTTTTTCTTCACCGAAAGCTCAAGCTAATTGTAGGAACTGCGGGTCTTAAGTAAACGTCATTACCACTAAGCCATCATTTTTTTTTTTTTTTTTTTTTTTTTTATATTTGGCAATTGTCTACTTTGGACATTTCTGCCAGTATCACGTCAATATTATTTTCCAAAAATAGCGGCAACGGTACAAATTTAGAAATAGGGCTGTCCAAGAAACCAGTAAAGCTGAAATAAAATTAGTATTATTGAATTAGTAACGTAGACAGAACACAACTACATATTTGTTAGATTTGTTAATATTTTGTATATAAAAAGAGGGTAAATATATAAGGATAAGACAATCTTATTATATTTTGAGGTTATTTTGTGAAAGGAAGTTAATGAGAATTTCATAAATTTTAAAATTATTGGAAGCTAAAAGTTCAGGCATATAGGTAGGAAAGTAAATGTCTGAGGATTTAAGCGATTGGAATAGAGAAGAGTGGTCGAGTAAAGGGCATGAAAAAAAGATATGGTTTAGATCGCCATCGTCCAGGCCACATTCACATATCGATGAATCTTTTATATGAATTTTTTTCAAGTGGGATGGAATACAACAGTGACCTAGTCTCATGCGTATAACCATAGACGTAAAGCGCTTGCTAAATTTAAAGCGAGCAAACCAGGGTTTGTGCGGAATGATTGGTTGGATTCTTGCAAAACCAGAACCCTTGGTTTTACTGGTGGTTCTCCAATATAATGACCAAGATTTGGAAAGCAAACATTTTGGAAGGGACACAAGATCGTGACAATAATTTTTGAAGGGAACTTTATCCCCGCATGACACTGCATCTTTAGCAACCTTGTCGACCCGTTCATTGCCATTGATACCTACGTGACCAGGAATCCACGCCAGTACAACTTCAAAGCCTTTGGAATAACATTCTGAAATTGAGTTTTTAATTTGTAATAAAATAGGATTGTGTGATTTAGGGCTAAAGGGGTTGGAGAGAAGAGATTGAAGAGAGCTACGAGAATCTGAGAAAATAATAGTTTTTTGTAATTTGAAAATAAGAACATATTTAACGGCTTCAAGTATAGCAATACATTCTCCAGTGAAAACAGATGATTCAGGTGGGCATTTAATCTTTTGAACTATATCGTATTGAGCATGGAAAACACCACATCCAACACAATCTTGCTGGGTTAGCTTGGATGCGTCTGTGTATATTGTATGCCATCCACGCCAGTCTCTGAGAAGGAGTTCTTCGAAATATTCATTTGCGTTTTGGTCGCCTTTACAAATGTCAAAGTTTAAAATTATTTTTGGTTGGGAAATAACAACACTATAGTCAAAGTTAAATAGTGGAAGAATGTGAGATCTATGTATTGGATCTCTAAGAGATTTAAAGATGGAGTAACTTTTGACGAGCGGTGGAAGCTGTTTACATCTCCAATAGCGAGAAGTGTAGGAATATTGAAGAAGGAGTTCAAGCTTTGATATGAGGGGGTGATCAGAGAATTGAACAGCCCGGAAGAAAAATCTAGTAGCCAAGAATTGGCGTCGGAGATGAAGAGGAGGGTCTACGCATTCGACTTGAAGTGCATTGATAGGGGAAGATTTCATAGCTCCAGCGATGATACGCAGAGACTTTGACTGAATTAGGTCAAGTTTTTTAAGGCTGGCTTTATTGGCAGGTTCAATTAAAAAGGATCCGTAATCTAAAACACTACGTATTATTGCGTTGTATAAAATTTTTAGACTGAAAGGATGGGCACCCCACCACACACCAGCTAAACATCTAAGAGCGTTCAAGTTTTTTTCACATCTATTTACAATGTAGTCACAGTGCATTCGCCCATTAAACTTACTGTCCAAAACTAAACCAAGGAATTTGACCGAATCCTTAACAGGGATTTTACAATTATCTATAATTATATTTATAGCTGGAGTGGATCTTTTACGAGAAAAAACAACGATGTTGCTTTTGGATGGAGAAAGTTCCAGACCGTTGTTGTGAAGCCAAATAGTCAAAAGATTAAGGGAGAAAGAAAGACAAGAGCCAGCTTTATCGATATCGCTATTAGAATTATAAATAAGAATATCATCAGCATATTGTAAAATGCGGCATGGACCGATAGATGATTCCAAGTCATGCGTATAAACGTTGTATAGAATAGGGCTTAGTACAGACCCTTGCGGAAGACCACGCCATATGACTCTACTGGATGAAATTGACGGATCATTACAGCGGAAGAAAATGAATCTCTCTGAGAGAAGGTTCATGATAAAATTACCCAACTTGACTGGCACTCTCAGCTGCTGAAGTTTGTTCCTGAGAAGAGGAAGTTGAACATTATCATAGGCTGCCGTAATGTCCAAGAAGGCACCGATTACCGATTCATTTCGAGTGAAAGAAAGTCTTACGTCCGTGGTGAGAATGCTCAGGCTGTCCATTGTACTTTTTCCTTTTCTGAAGCCATACTGTGATTTAGCAAGTAAACCTCTGCTTTCTAAAAACCATTCCAGCCGGTTTTTGATTAGATGTTCGGCAAGTTTGGTCAGGACTGAGGAAAGGGCAATAGGGCGGAAAGATTGAGGATCATTCGGATTTTTGTTAGGTTTAGGAATTGGGATTATATATTGGGATTTCCAAGAGTCAGGGACATAGCCAGAGTCAAAAATAGTATTAACAAGCCTTAAGTAGTATTTTAGGAGCGAATTATGAGCCTTTGAAAAGAAAGAATATGGGATACCGTCCATACCAGGTGCGGAATCCTTCACAGATTTTAAAATGTTGTGAAGCTCTATAATCGAAAAAGGTTTATCTAGAGGATCGTTTGAAGAGGAAGGGGAATTTGATAAAGATGGAAGTTCAGAAGGAAGTGGAGAATATTGGGGGGCAATTCTGTCCATGAAAGAATCAGCCCAAGACTGAGTTGCACAACAACCATGGCTTGGTGGCCTCTGAGAGCATCTAAACCTGTGAATTTTCTTCCAAATAAGCGAGAGCGGAGTATCAGGGCCTATGCTAGTACAGTATGATTTCCACCCATTCACTTTTTTAGTGCGAAGTAGGCGTTTAGATTTTGCAATGGTTTTGTTTAGTGCAATGAAATTCTCTTGAGTCATGGAGTTGCAGAAATCGGACTCTGAAGCCAAACGGGCTTTGATTGCATCGGAGCATTCTTTGTCCCACCACGGGGGGGAAGGTATTTTATTTTTGGGAGGCTTTTTGATAGGGAAGGAATTATTTGCACTGTCTAGAAGTGTTTTGACGAGATTATTTGAACAGCTGGTTATACTATAAGGACTAATAGACGGTAGGCTTGGAACTTTACTCCTAATGTGTTCATTATACTTATCCCAATCTGAAGTATTACTATTGAGGACATATTTGAGAAGTGGTTTATTAATGACTGGAGGGCGTGAAAATGTATGGGAAGAATTGAGAAGAATAGGAAAGTGATCACTCCCATGGGTGGAAGGTAAAACCCTCCAAGTAAAAAGGGAAGCCAGCTCGGGAGAACATATAGATAAATCAATCGCACTGCGAGATTCATCAGGCCGTGTTCTTCTTGTAGCGGATCCATCATTTAGAACACAAAGATTGAGCAAGTCCAAAGATTCCAATAAAAATTCTCCTAAACTATCCGAACCCCCACATCCCCAGACATGGTGGTGGCAGTTCAAATCACCAAGGATAAGAAGAGGTTTAGGAAGAGACTGGATTGTGGATATAAGGTTATGAATAATAGGCTTGGAAGGGTGAGGAATATATATAGATACTATGGTGATGTTACTAATTCGTGCAGCGACAACTTCTAAGTTATCGCTAGAAGGTGGAAGAGAAATAGTTGTGAAGGGAACATTATTTTGGATAAATAATGCAACACCACCGTGACCATCCTGTCGGTCTCTTCTAACACTGGCAAAGCCCGGAATCCTAAAATTGGACCCGGGGCTCAGCCATGTTTCGGAAACCGACAAGATGGTCGGGCTATGTTTATTTGACAAAAAGATAATTTCAGATTTCTTGGGAATGATACTTCGTGGGTTCCATTGAAGGATCCTGGCGACCGAATCCATTTTGAAGGAGGGAGAAAAGAGAGTTCAAGTTAAAGGCAGCGTTGGACGGTTGGTTGCTAAGGGGCGAGGACGAAGAAGGAAAATTATTCATAAGAGAGGATAATAAATTAAGCAGCCTAAGAAGTTCTCCAAGCACAGCTTGGATTGAAGGGTTATCACTATTATTCGCGTAGGGATTTTGGAGGGCACAGCCATTTGGAGCCGCTCCGGAAAAGTCTTCTCTTACTATACTCGAATGGGCCAAGCGGTCATAACCACTGTTGACGAATGTGGGAGCTTGAGGAGTTTTCATAACGGTTTTTTTATAATGTACCTTGCGAGGCTCTGCTGTAATATTTCTAGAAGGACGGGAAGGCAGGGTTGTACGGGAAGGAGCAGGAGAGTTCGACAGCATATCTGCATATGACTGTTTAGATTTGGTATACAGTTTAGATGCCTCTGCATATGAAATAGCCTGTTCTGACATGGAAGATTTAATATTTTTTTGTCTTTGCATCTCTGGGCAGGAGTGGCTTGTAGCGAAATGCTTGCCATCACACCAAATGCACTTGGCGTTGTCACTATCAATCTGGCATGTTTCACCTGTATGGTTTTCACCACATTTATAGCATGCCGGCTTCGATCGGCACTGACTTTTTGTATGGCCATATCTGCAGCACTGGAAACATTGTACTGTCGGGTAGGTATAGGTATCGACAACAAAAGAGTTATAGCACATGTAAACCCTATTTGGAAAAACTTGCCCATCAAAAGTCAAGACCACAGTCTGTGACGGTTTCCAAGTTACGGTCCCATCAATAGTGACTTTAAAATTAAGTCGGCGAACCTTGATTATGGGACCGCAGTCCTTCGGTACTTGCATTTCCTTTATTATTTCATCAGGTGACATATCCACAGGTATACCTCGTACAATTCCCATCCTAGTAATGTTAAAAGATGGAATAAAGGCTTTGAAGTTGTTGTTTGGAAGCGATGGGGATTGTAAAAATTTGTTAGCGGATGTATTAGAGTGGAAGTTTAGGGTAATCCTGTTGCGACCTATACTTTTAATAGAGCCTTCCACTATGCCCTGAAACTCTCTGGCGCGATTGAACAAGAACCGCCCAAAGGTCACTGGATGCAGAGTAGTACCGGCAGATGGGGATGATTCAACTCGCTGTACGTGAACAGTAAACGGACCTCGATCAGACGTTTCGTACTGTTGACGACCAATTGGGATTGGAGTCGGTCCTTGACTTGGGATCTGAGACGTCTGAGAGGGTTGACCTAAAGCAAGAGGTGTCGGAGTCATCTCAACATCAACAATTTTCGGGGTTGAGAAATTATTTGGAGGGGTACACATGCCATCTTGGGGAACCACAGCAGTACCTGGGCTACCAGCACTTTCCAATTTTTGCACTTTACGTTTACGGTTCATTACTACTTCAAAGTCATTTTCATTGATTGTAGTCTCAACCGAAGTAAAAGCCGCCGGGGATGGCGGCACGTCCATCCCCCCACCGGGATCGGGCGGGTCATTCATCCTCACGGAACACAAAAACTACTGACGAACACAAACACTTACCACCAATACACCCAAGAACTAAACTGGTCAATTAGATTAGCACTTATTTGATTAAAACAATAAGATCTTATTTTATAACCAAAAAACGCGTCCGGTCACGATTGACGTTCCACAGACAACCTAAGCCATCATTTGTAAGCTTGAATAATTAATCAAAGTTGCCATATATAATGAAATCCTGACCTACTCTCCAAAACAAGTAGCAGTTATTATCATTGCATTAATAATAAATAATGACCGACCGAAACTAGGTTTTCTGCCGAAAATGAATTCGAATTTCGGCTTATAACGTTTCGACCAAAACCTAAACCGAAACTTTCAATTGTCAATTCATTTAGTAAATACTTACCACTTTTAAGTGAAACTATTAAAAGCGTGTTTAGTTATTAAAAACAAATACACTTATATTATTATCTTTAATTATTCGCGTAACTTTGAGCCAGCTTTTATCTCGTGCAGATGTAGCGTGACGCCACCTTCAACCACTTCATCACTAAACATCGTATGGCTTGCACAAACTCTACCCAATAATATGCAAAATAAAACTTCACTACTCATAATGCCAGCGAATCCATCCTCACCCAAAACAATCCGAACGTGGTCTGAGAACACAAGAACGCAAGTTTCGGCACGGCCGAAGTTTCGGCTGCTTTTAGGCCGAAACTGGCCGAAACCAAACTTCGGTCGGTCACTAACTTATTAACACCAAAAGTGAAGACCATAATCTTTCTGCTCGTTAACTCATCAGCAAATGACAAGGAAGCGTCCAAAATACGCCCTCGGGCGAACATGCGCAAGCGCAAGTCGTTTCCGAGAAACAAAAGTAACTGCTACAGCTGACTGTACAATTATAGGGTGTTGTGTTGAGAGTCAACTGGGCTGGACGAGCGAGATGGAAGAAAACGGTCTTATTGGTTTTTTACCCAACTTGGTGCAGGAAATCGAAAAGGAAGGGTTACAATGTTCCTACTGATATTATAAATGCGAAAGTTTGTGTGTGTGTGTGTGTGTGTGTGTATGTGAATGTTTGTTACCGTATCACCGTAACTACTTAACCGATTTTGACGAGATAGCATATACCCTGGATTAACACATCATTCATTATCAGCCTATTACGTTCCAACTGCTGGGACTCTGGCCTTCTCTTAGAGAGAGAGTATGGGCTGTAATCTACCACGCTGGCCCAGTGCGGGTTGGTAGATGTCGCATGCCCTTGAATGTAGCAGTTCTTGGACATGCCGGTTTCCTTCACCGTTTTGAGCGATGGCAAATTCGCACATAACTTATTAAGTCATAGGTGCGGGGCCGAGAGGATTCGAACTCAGTGTCGGCATTTTGTAAGTCGCACGCCTAACCGTTCGGCCACCATCGCTATATCGCTTTCGCATTTATAATATTAGTAGGATATTAATATTACTGCCATATATAATGAATCTTATATCGATTAATTTACGGTTCTAGTTAATTTAACAGCAATAAAACGTCGTCTAACGCGATATTTACACGACCTGTGTCAGCTGAAAGTGTTATTGGCAATATAGTTTTATTAATTATAATTAAGCTTGTTAACAACAAACGTACAGTACAGAATTGGTCAGTAAATTAACTAACTAGATTGTGCTTTTATATAGTCTACAGTTCTACCACAGTAAAGTAAGAACAGTAGGTTAGCTAAGGCCGCTCGACGAGTTAATTGCCTACTCTTGCGGTGATGCATAGGCGGCGCGTTCCGTACTGAGTGCATGACCGCGGCCCCGGCCGCCTCCTTTCGTTTATGTGATTGTGTGCGTGAAAAGTGCGTGCGTACACGGTGCCGCTACTCACGCACACATTCAAACCGGCGACGGCCGATTTGTATGAAGCTGAACTACTACTCCTTTACTATGGTTCTACCTTTGTACCTTTGACTCTCAACTGGGCTGAAATCGCTCAGGATAGAGAAGAGTGGCGCTCTCTCGTTTCGGAGGCCAAGACACACTTTGGGTCGCTGAGCCATCGGAGTTAGTTAGTTCTGCCTTTGTATATTTTTATGGCTTTACACGGGCAGTGCATTTAGCCAGTGTCAAGTGTTACATGTATCAAATGTTAATAATGATGATGATGATGATGAATAGAATAGAATAGAATAGAATAGAATTTCGTTTATTTGCAACAATAACACTCAAGGTACATGAAAAAAAAAACATAAAAATAGAAAAAGAAAAAAAAATATTACAGTAATTGGTACACAAGAATGTCAGTGTCGCAAATCGGCCCCAACTCAGCAAAATGCTGGTTAGACAACCAGCGCTGGTCTTCCGTTGGAACCGTTTGGTGACGCGACGTCGCGAAGAGGCACCAACAGTACCAAATATTCAACAATGAAAGAAAAAAACAAAACATAAATAGTAAAAAAAACAGCCACAAAAATAACAAAAGTAAATACATATTTTGATTATTAAATCAAGACAAAACATAAAACATGATGATGATGATGAGATGATGTGACCCAAACACAAGCCGAGTCAAAGGGAACTTGACACGGACTTTTTGGAGCAACTATAAATTACACTTCTAACCACATTTATTCCAATTTCTTATACTCGTACACATTAAAAAATACATAATCCTTACTGTTATTACCCCTTTTCATATTATAAATGCAAAAGTGACAAACTCTGTCTGTCTGTCTCACTTTCACGCCTAAACTAGTGAACCGATTTAAATGAAATTTGGTAGATACGAAGATAGTTTGAACCCTTAAAAGGACATAGGATACCTTTTATCGCGATAAACTGTAGCCCACCCGGGCAAAACCGCGGCAATAGATGATACTTACTAGGAAGAATGTCAGAGCGAATACTTAATGATATTTAAAACTGAATAAACAGACAAAGTTGTGATTCTGTCAGTCTTCATACGTCCAATTATCCTGTATATAAAATTGTCTAGATAAAAGGATGCAGGAAAAATATTCCTAGAACTCTTTCCAGACCAAATAGATTAAGAGCCAGGTACTAGGTTTTTCCACTTTGCCCCACAAAGCTGCCTATCCACTTTGCCCCATTTTTTATTTCGGTTTCGCTTTCGGCTGACGATAACTTACCATTTAAAGTGAAATGCATAAAATTCTGCCTCAACTGAACATTAAAATGACGAAGAAAATTTAATGTAATAATATAATAAATACATACCTTACTAAGTACTGCATTTTAAATATTTCGAGAGTTTTGTTGAGAGCTGTGGTTATGGAAACAAGCTGAATATTTTTTGTACTTTTTGAATAAAACTAGCATTGTGTAGCATAACGCAACCCAACTGTAGACGACTTGTCGCGCAAGGGACTTTTATATTAATTTGCAGAATATCATAAAACCTTTATTACGTTGACGTTTAAACTATCAATATATTATACCAACAAAAATTTGCAATAAAAAAGTCAAATATCTTCGATTAAGTTTAATCCATCTACTCACCAATCTGGAATCTCACCGGCATCTAATAAAAGCACTCGATAACATAGTCAACATTTTCTATCCCTTCAAAAAAAATCATAGTATGTTTTCAAATATTGGACATCTAGCTCCTCGTCTATGTTTTCATCAATTTATAAGGAATCTTCATTTAATAAAGGGTTCTACATAACGACGGCTTAACAAGATGTTCGCGTGAACTATCATCGGGTCGACTCCTCGATTCTTTACTAAGTAATTGGCTGGAGCTGCGCAAACTTTGGAGTTGAGACAAAAACTGCTCAGATGAGTTGTTCAGTGTCTGGGTGTGGGATCCCCGATCCTCATTGTTTCTGATACCCTAGATTCAATAGCAATCCTATTTAGAGTGCCAGAGCTAATTAACTAATAGTGAGGACGTTATTATTTTAAAAAGTTTTTGTAGCGAACCTGTTTTATTTACGATCTTATTTCAAAGTCAGTATTAATTTACTTACCCATGTTGTTTTTTGTATGCAAAATATATTATGGAATAAATTTATATTATATATGTCAAATCGCCATTATTTTGATCAGATATTATGTGGGCAAACGGTGGGTAACCGTGCAGATGAGTGAAATACACTTTGTTTCACAACAGGAAAGTATTTCACAATTATCTTGTAGTAACACAATAATTATAACGCTTTAACACAGATGTAAGTAACGAACGAAACGGTAGAACAGTTCCAAGTCGCCTTTACTTCGTGGTTACCGAGTCGAGCTTGATACTCCGGTCACCCTGAGCACTGACACCAAGACTCTGTCAAAACGCACCATCGTGAAGTTTTCAGAGAGCTGCCAAACAAAGAAGGTGCGCATTCGTTTCGTTCCGAGACTATGGCCGGATGCGACATACTTATATTAATCTACATCTACCAATTTTTAAATTTAGATAAAGAAGGTAATTTCATAAAAAAAAACAACTTTACTGAAAGGCAGTTGTGTAGCAATTTGCAAGTACTATTTGTTCCATTTTCTTGTCAACAAATCAAAATAATTAATTTCGAAGCCCACTACTACAAACGCCCTGATCCCGGCATTGTAGGTATTTAAGACATAAAGGCAAACAATTTCGGGACCCTATTAGTAGAGGAGCCGGTAACGATTTTAATTACTCCAGATTTCATGGTAAGACGCTGACATCGCGCTCTTTCGGTTTCATAATATTTTTCATAGGCTATTCACACATAATGTGCGTAAAATTTATAAATAAATACAGTTTAGAGCTATATTTGCGTAGATAAAATGTCAAATGCTTTTTATACGTGCAGTTTATAATATTACACTCGTAACTTTGTATATTTTTTTCCTTCTTTTTGATTTTTCTCGGCGTTCCATTCGGCCGTCCCAGATATTGCTGGAAAGACGAAGTCACGAAGGACTTGCGCGAGTTCCAGTCCAGGAGGTGACGCAAGAAATAGCGTCGTTTATCATCGGACGCCAAGACTCTGGAACGTTGTGCCATCTCAGTTATTTCGTTCTTAGTTCAGTTCCGTGGCGTCCTCGAGTAAACTGATTCGACAACAGCTCCCGATCTAATATTACGCAAACATTCCAGCACGGTGACAATAGAGTGCTAATATTGCTCGTAATTATTTACGCAAGGCGGTAAACAGATACTTAGCCGTGTTTGGGGTATTAATATTAAGTTCCCGTACTTGAGACGAAGGCACTGTAAACAAGGCCTTTGGAAGGACCTCTTCGTAATTGCGTATGGAATCGCTTAAAGGTCGTTACGCCGCTCCGTTTGCTTTTTAGAACGCGAAGTTAATTTCTGTAGTACTAACTGTATTTAATTGTAATTATTTTTGCACAATCATTGTTTCGGTTTTAGGGCGACCAATTAAATTACAAGACTTGATGGAACCTAAAACGCTTTACAAACCTCGAGTGTTTTAATCGTAGATTAGAAGTGGACAAACATTGCCCTTTTTTATTAAAACAAACGTAAACCTAATGGTAATTATCCCGTTTCAAAACCTAGTTCTAAACTTAAACCCTAGTTGTATGCGTTATTGAGCATTAATTTTCTAACTTTTTTTGCCACGATTTGCGCTGTGTGGCTGCCAGGAGTTGGATGAGAAGAGCCGAAGACCGGGCTCAGTGGCGTACCTGTGGCGTCTATGTCCAGCAGTGTACTGATACAGGCTGATGATGACGATGATGAAGATCACTTTTTCTTTATTTCCCTTGCGTGAACAATAAAATTATATTAAAGTCAAAACTTTCAGTCATAATTATTCTGAAATTCGTTATTAATTCACTTTTGGGTATACTTCACGACTACTTCTATAACATCTTTTTTCACATTCAATTTTTTTTTAGGGAAATTATTTTCAAACGAAACGATTCGTTTTTACAAAAATGTGCTAACGTCACAATCGCAGTGGTAGCCCCGCAGCGAGCTCCTTATTTGTTTGATTACAGTTATTAGGATTCTCGCCAAGGGGCAGCTTTCGACACATTGCTGGGATGTAAGAGTTATCACTTCTGAAGTATATTATACAGTACCCTTAGCACAGGTTTTGATAGTTTACAAAAACTATAGAAGTAGACGTTTCCTTCTAAAAAATTTTACAGCGCGCCTCACCGAACCTTGGCGACGCAAAAAGAGGGGTGTGAGACAAACAAGACAGACAGTCAAGTCAAGTCACCTGATGTTAAGTGACGATGCGGTCGAAAGTGGCACCACGCTACACCTGGACTGGGAACAGGCTCTAAAGTGTGGCTACCGGAACACACCGATAGGTGCTTAGCGACAGATTCTTATCTTGGTACCTAGCCAGGCGAGCACTAGAAAATGCTCTACCAACAAGGGGGTTTTCCTTCAGCGGAAGCTCAAGCTCAGAATGTCTTATATCGATAATTTCTTGTGAATAAATGGATGTTATAACCGATATTTTCTCCCCAAACGTAATCTAAAGATAGCCATTCTTGTTATAGAGCCGGGAGGCGAGGCCCGAAGCCGATATTTCACTGTACTATATTTTGGTGGCTTCTTTACGAGTCTCTTGGTCAGATAAAAATCGTTGGGCAAAAATGAGCTAGAAGTTTACTATCAGAGAAACGGTCCTTTAGATAACACCTGACACTTTTGCCACCTTAGTATATAAGGTTTTCGGCCCAGATGAATCCCGAGCCCGTCTATGGAAATAAACAATCTACGTATACGAGTATATACATACATACAAACAAACATACATCAAGTGGTAAAACAAAACCGTTCCTTTTGGCTTTTTCGTAGTCGAGTAAAAAGGGCTAGATTCAATGTGTGTTTTTATTGGAGGATTAGCTGCGACCCGCGGTTTCACCCGCGTGGACTGCAGTTTATCGCAATAAAACGACTTTTTAAATTTTTTCTTTCATAAGAACCTTCTCCTGGCAATAACAAACAACAAAAAATGAGTTAGTGAAATCGGTTCAGCCGTTCACGCGCGATGTCGTGACCAAGGGAAATAGGGATTCATTTTTATATGTTAAGAACTTATCTTATATCTTCATAGAATGAGAATGAGGTGATCCGTCAGAGAACTAAAGTCACCGACATAGCTCACAGAATTAGCAAGCTGAAGTGGCAGTGGGCTGGTCATATAAGCCGCAGAACCGACAACCGTTGGGGTAGACGTGTTCTTGAGTGGAGACCGCGACTTGGCAAACGTAGTGTAGGACGTCCTGCGACAAGGTGGAGCGACGATTTGCGCCGAGTGGCTGGCAGTGGTTGGATGAGAAAAGCCGAAGACCGGGCTCAGTGGCGTATCATGGGAGAGGCCTATGTCCAGCAGTGGACTGATACAGGCTGATGATGATGATGATGATGATCTTCATAGAATAATATATGAAGATATAAGATAAGTTCTAACTGTCTCCCCACCTAATTTCAACCAAACCACATACACACACATACACACACACGCACACATACACATGCGCACGCATTGAAGCATTTTTTTTTTCGCTTATACTGTCCCACTGCTGGACAAAGGTCTCCCCCATTTCCTTCCAGATATCTCTATCCCCCGCAACCTCAGGCCACCGCTCCTCAAATGAGTCAAGGTCATCACGCCATCTTTTTCGGGGCCTGCCTCGGCGACGTCGCCCGTCCTCCGGTAACAACCTAAAATTAACAACTTAAAATTATATATTCTGTAGTTTCCAAATTACACTGTCGGAGTGTCAGCTATCTTTTGAGACCTCAAATCGCTTCCTTTTGGTACCTGCTTATTTACTTTTATTGCCAATACGATTTGTAAAACAGTATGGGCACTTGGAAGATTTTGTACACATAAAACTAACTGAGATGGCGCAACGACCCAAAGTGAGTCTTGGCCTCCGATAACAAAAGACGCCACTTCGCTCTGTCCTGCGCCACCCCCTGCCAGTCCTCCACCTGGAGTGAGCGCAAATCCTTCGTGACTTCGTCTTTCCAGCGATACCTGGGACGGCCGACAGGGCGACGGCCACTCGGCCATATTTTGTACACATTATTATTTTAATTTATTTACGCGTTACATCCACTTACAGGGGATCAGGGAATTTGAGTTAGAGGTAAGTAATTATATGGCTGTTATTAATGTAATAATAATAAATAAATTATTACAATTAACAAATTCTTCAATTTACTTAAACACTATCCTCATCCCTTCATCTCATCATCGTTATCAGTTTAACTTGATTCAACTCTCTGAGTTTGAAACATTTTATACTTGACACTGGCAAATACACTAATCGGGTGACGCCATAACAAAAAAAAAATGCTTTTGTTTTTGTTTCTTGTACTCAAAATTGTGACAATGTGACATTTCGTTTTGAAGCTGTTACTCTCCATACTGCTAAGCATCTGTATAACGTTTTCGGTACTCCTCTCACTTAATTAAATGAAAGGATACATTTTGTAGTAAACGACTTTGTTTATCAGAAGGATCTGAATTCTGGACTGGAATGACAAGATTTTAAATTGCAGTTTTGACTTGGTGATCCGTATTCTCACGATTAAATCTTGAGCACGCATTTAGTATTAAACAGCCAGTTGTAGCAAAATAATTAAGTCTTGAACGAGCAGGTCGATTTTTTTTTCTTACACACAAAATTTTGCATTTATAATATTAAAGTGACACTATTTTTTTTTAACTAAAAGGAAGCTATATCATCCCTGAGTGTCTAACGTCTGATTATGATCCGTTATCCGCGGTTTCGGATCGATATTATTTCATGTCATATGACATTTTAGTACAGTCAGCAACAAAAGTAGCTAATCATACTAGATTTCCTAAATGTGTTTTAGATCAGTATGGCGTGGGCTTTATTACATTTTACAAGGTAGTGCTCTGACCACAACATAACACACCTGATTTTAAGTGATGATATCCCAATGTGCACAACCAAACAAGAGAAATCTTATTAGTAAAGCTAATTAAAAAATATCGGACCATTAGATGACAAAAAAAGCTTGGGATTTTAGTGAACTTGCTCCAATTCAATCAATTAGTTATAAGAATAAAATTGTAAATGTGATCGCGCCAAAAAAATTACCTGCCGGGCGTTTCTTGCCTGTTCTTTTGCCGGCGTAAGGAGGTTGGAACAGGCGTAGCTAGTTTTAAGTTTGACGTTTTAAAGTGATCACAATGTATCCTATTGAATAAATAAAATTGACTATTGACTATTGATGTGGTCAAAGGTTTAAGAAGATGCCGGTAATCAGAAATTGTGTTATTGTTGAGCGACTTTTGTCGTTGACTGTACTAGTGCTTGACATATATAACTACTGAAATGACATATTTTTAGTACTAGGCTTGACATATTCTGACATGACATATCGATCCAAAACCGCGGATAACGGATCAGGATCGATTATTAATTTCAGGCGTAAGTTAAAAGAGTAGGTATTTTTTTTTCTTCTTAGATCTTACAACATTTTTCATTTGTTTTATAAGTACCTGCGCCCCGCGGTATCACTCGCGTCTCCCCGCTATCCCGCAGTAGGTAACAATTTTCCGGGATAATAAATCCAGGGTATAATATATAAGGTTCTCGAGTGGCGACCACGAACCGGAAGACGTTCTGTAGGTAGGCCCCCCACTAGGTGGACCGACGACATTGTAAGAGTCGCAGGGAGCCGATGGATGCAAATGGCTAACGGCCGTTCATGGTGGCGTTCAATGGGGGAGGCCTATGTTCAGCAGTGGACTTCTTCCGGCTGATAATGATAATATATTATAAGCTTTCCAAATTTCACTCCATTCGTTTCTTCCATACATCCATACTCACAAACTTTGACCTAAACGATTTCGAGAAAACGCCCGATTGTTAAAATAATTATTTACCCATGCAAAACCGGGGCGTGTCAAATAAAATTGTACACAATATTATATTTCTACCTGGTTCTGACTCCAGAAAACCGCAAAGAAATAAATAATGCATACCTGGCCTTTTCGCCGGACCATCCTGTTCCTTTGTTAATGACTAACTCAATAAATGGGACAGAATCGTAACACAATTCCTGAGATAATAGGAATGGAATTACAGGTGGGATAATTCGATAAGGAATAAAGGTTTCGCGTTATTATATTGCTCTTTGAAGGGATGATCAATTGAGGGTGTCAGGGTTAGTCTTGGAGTTGCCATTTGCCTTTTTAAAAATGGAAATGAAGTTGCGAGAATGTGAAAGGCAAGGAAATGAGATAGAAAAGGAAAAAGCCATATATGCACCTTTGATCACATCGTCTCACTTAACATCACATGATATGTGGTCAAGCATTAAACTGTAACAGCACAAAATTATACATCCATTGGCCTGCATTTTCCTGATCACAGTCGGTGATGTGAGATGTAAATCATCATCATCATCATCATCAGCCGGAAGATGTTCACAGCTGAACAAAGGCATCCCCCTATGAACGCCACAATGAACGGCTGTTAGCCATTTGCATCCATCTGCTCCCCGTTGTTGCGCTCCGGCTCGAAGGACCAGATGTGTTGTGGGAAGGTGGTTGGTAGCAGAAAAATAAGTAATGAACTCACTGCTTGTTTATTTGTTCACTTTGCTACACTGTTTTTCTCATTCAAACTATTTTTAATCAGACTTCTACGTAGGATCCAATTTAGCTAAGTTGGGAGCCGTTGACAGAAGAGAAATGACATAAAGAACATCGGTCACTTTTCATACAGCCTTGGACCCGCCCGCAATATGTTTTGTATAAAAACTGCTAAAAATTGCGAGCTCAATAAAGTTGTACGACCAATATTAAAAGTTTTTGGTGTGCGAGATTAGCGTTGTCTTCAGAAAAATGAAAAAGAAGTACAACAAAATTGGTAGAATATGTATCGTGCGATCAAAACATCCAAGCATCGTGTAAGTTAAAAAATGTCATTAAAAACTACGAAATTAAAAAAAACAATATCATTTTTTTTCTACAGTTTCCTTAAAATATTGTTTGTATAATCATAATAGGCAAAATTTTTTTTTTTTTATGTTTAGTTTGTTTTCATACAACTTCGGGTCCGTTTTGGCCATTGTTCTTTGGTACGTCAATGTCAATACCAAACAACCGGTCGGTCCACTCACGCCCAAAGTTAATAATCGATCTTGATCCGTTTTTTGCGGTTTTGGATAGATATGTCAATCAATATATCAAGCTTTACCTCTAAAATGACATAATGATGACATGACATATAAATCCAAAACCACGAAAAACGAATCAGGATTGATGTCTTCCAGTGCGTGATCGCTACTCCAGAACCGTTCTTCCCCATCGGCTATTATTATCGGTAAAAACGTAATACCATTTCTTAAAAGAGAAACAAGTCAGTCCAATCACAACACGATAAATTGAATCCAAACTAATTAATAGACAAAGCAACAAGGAAGCTTGCGGTTGACAATTAAGTCATTTCGGAGCACAATCAACAACCATCGCTGATTGGTTGCCAACAATTTGTCAATTTATTCGCAAGTGGCTGACAGCCGCTTCCGATTGTCGGCTTTGCAGTTGAGAAAACCGCTGAGAAGTTCAACAATTTAACTATTTGATTACAGAGATATTTCGAGGAAAACTGTAGTATAGCAAGCACCTATCGGTGTGTTCAGGTAAAATCCAGGCATATAGCTCGTCACTTACCATCAGGGATGTTATGGCACTCCGTAACCGTAACTATCGGATAGCCGAAATGAAAATCTATCCGTAAGGCCCTAGTCAGTGCGACGCGGACCATCCGCACGCGGACTAGGTTTTGCGTCCACCGCGGATGAATTTGTCGTTCAGTGCGATGCGGATCGTGATCGATTCGTACTTCTTGTATAACCCTCTCGGTTTGCACATTTGACGCAACCGCCATGACAACGACAGTACTTTACATCCGCTCCGCGCGACTGTCCGCCGAGCACTGAACAAATACATTAGAACCAAGCACCGTCCGCCCGCGGACGTCCGCGGCGCGGAGCGATTTCGACCGCGCGCGGATAGCTCTCCGCGATACGGTCAGCTCCGCGTCGCTCTGAACGCGCTGTAAGGTTTCATACATTTTACCGTCCGTCGCGGACGTCTGCGTAGGTCATCCGCGTCGCACTGAACAGGGCCTTATCGTAACGGAATCATATATAAAAAAAAAGTTGGAGAAAAGGTTCTCGAATGGCGACCACGAACCGGAAGACGTTCTGTAGGTAGGCCCCCCACAAGGTGGACCGACGACATTGTAATCTGAATTCTCTCCGCAAAAGTGTATAGTAACAGCTTCCTTTCTTCTCCCCGTCAAATATTAAAGAACAACTCGGCACTCTTGCGAAAATATCCCAACTAAAATATGGAGCAGCATTCAGCGGTTGCCAAACTTTTTCCGGCGCCTTCTTTACGAAGCGCAGCATATAACATGCCATTGATGGAACTTTTTCAATTTATTCGCCCCCTCGAGTTTTAATTGCGTCTTCCGGAGGGTCCAACGTTGTCAATCAAGAGGAAAGTGCTGATGTAGGGCCTTTTCCGCCCTTTGGGGAACAAACGTTCTTGATTTAATTGATGGCAGGATCTCGGAAGGACAAATTAGTGGTTTAATTTAAATTTAGGCGGACACTGTTTCCCAATTATCTATTGTTACTAATATTATAAATGCAAAAGTTTGTGTGTGTGAGAATGTTTGTTACCATCATAACTAGTACAGTCAGCGACAAAAGTAGCTGATCGTTCTCGATTTTCCAAATGTGTTTCAAATCAGTAATTATTTTTGTTTTTTTTTTATATTTTACATGGTATCATTTTGAGCACAACATAACACACCTGATTTTAGGTGATGATGAGGTCAAAAATTGGTGTCTAAGATGATGAGGATAATAGAAAAAAGTGTGATTGTTCAGCGAATTTTGTCGTTGACTGTACACCGATTTTGATGAAATTGGAATGGATATAGCTTATTACCTGAATTAACACAGGCTGTGAGATAACGGGAAGATGCGGGTGAAACCGAAGGGCGCAACTTGTTTAACCATATAAGTTTTAATTTTTTTTTCATAAAAAATCGCTTTATTTAACCTGACAAATAAGTTACTAGCTGTTCCCCGCGGTTTCACTCATGTAGACAGTATATCACGATGAAAAGTATCCTATGTCCTTCTTCAGAGTCTGAACTATAAAATTTCTATGCAATAGATAAATAATTATCCTTTTTTTTCATAAACAAAATGTTTTCAACAACAGTAATTAACGTCCATTATGTAGGTATATAATTATTTTTTAAACTATCTAAAAAAGTGGGGTTTAACCTTTTTAATTACGAAGGAAGTAAACATACGTGTTATTAAAATTCGATTTAACGTGATTAAATCCAGTACATATCCGAAACAAACACTCCCACACATTTAGTTTAGAACTTTTAATAATATAGTTAAAACACATAAAATATACTATTGTTTTAAATATTTAACCAGATAATCATACCTCCCAAAATCAATGTAGGTTAAAACTTCTTCCGTCAAGTGATATACTCACTCAGGCCATCATGCATATCGACACCCCTACGAAACAACATGGTAACTCCCTTTTTACTGATTTTCATTTTAACTCAAATTCAAGGAAAGATAAAAATTGCCGCTCTTACTGATGTATGTATTACAATATTCTATATTTTAAGAGTGATCTCTGCCCTTTATGTTACGGAAACAGAATTCGTAAAAAATTGTAACTGAGCATAATTTCGTATTTATAGAAGAAAAAAATAAGACATGTACAAAAAAAATATTTACGTTACTTTTTTTTTATCATCAGTATTTTTTTTATGTAATAGATTAGCAAACAAGCAGACGGCCCGCCTGATGGAAAGCGGTCACCGTCGCCTATGGACATTTGCAACACCACGAGAGTTGCCGATGCGTTGCCGACCTTTAAAAACTCTTTTTAGTATTTATTCTTCTTCTTCTTCTATTTAAGAGCCAAGCTCTTGTCGGTGGAGTATTTTCTATGCCGTTCTGTTTTCGGCCATCCTTTTGACCTTTATGTATTTATTCGTTTATGGAAAATAATCTACGGTAAATTTCAGAAACACCGCAATTTATAAAACATACAGGCTTTTCGATAGCTATATATACATATATATATATATATAATAATATGTATTACAAAATAAACGCTAATCGTTGACGCGTCGTCAAACGCTAATGTGGTCAGTTGCAAAAATGTAATATTTACATACATTTCCCGTGCATATATGACGCAATTTATGTTTGTTTAAAATGTATTCTCCACATTTTTTTATGATCTTAGACGCGGTCTCCCAGAAAAGGTTATAAAGTGAGTTACCATGATATTGCTTTTGTCCTGTCGGTATAACAAACCGTCCTCGATCAACTTTCATTAAACTCGCTTCTTTCTTCATTGTCAATTTGTACCAATAAATATTTAATACGGTTACCTTTTGTGTTCATTTTTACTTAGTCTTTTGATATAAGGTTTCCCTTTTCAGGATTTGCTAAATTGGCATACCAAGGTCACACAAAGACGAAGTTATGAGGCATTTGCTCCAAGTTTCAGTAGAACCATAGTAAAGGAGTAGTAGTTCAGCTTCATATAAATCGGCCGTCGCCGGTTTGAATGTGTGCGTGAGTAGCGGCACCGTGTACGCACGCACTTTTCGCGCACACAATCGCATAAACGAAAGGAGGCGGCCGGGGCCGCGGCCATGAACTCAGCACGGAACGCGCCGCCTATGCGTCACCGCAAGAGGAGGCAATTAACTCGTCGAGCGGCCTTAGCTAACCTACTGTTCTTTATATACTGTGGTAGAACGTTCTTTTGTGAGTAGGTACTTTAGTTGGTGTTTCTATAAATCGCAACCTCTTTTTTATACTTGAGATATTTGGCAAAGAATATATACATTTCTGATTGTTTATTTTCTCTAGTCGGGGTTTTGAATTTCTTAGAATCACAATAACAACGGGTACTGTTAGCGAATCTTATGTTTTTCTAAGAAAGTAAAATGAGACCGTTAACGTCAAAATACAAGGTTAATAATGTAAAATGTTGTTCTTTCTGCTTGTACAATACCAAACCAACTTATGAAACTACTAGTTACGCCTCGCGGTTTATACCGCAGGGACCTTTTTTCGGGATAAAAAGTATCTTATGTGTTAATCCAGGGTATAAGCTATCTCCATTTCGAATTTCATTCAGATCCGTTCAGTAGTTTTTGCGTGAAAGAGTAACAAACATCCATCCATCCATAATCACAAACTTTCACGTTTATAATATTAGTAGGATGATCAATAATTCATCATCATCATCATCATCATCCTATTACGTTCCCACTGCTGGGACATAGGCCTTCTCTCAGAGAGAGAGTATGGGCTGTAATCTACCACGCTAGCCCAGTGCGGGTCGGTAGATGTCGCATGCCCTTGAATGTTGCAGTTCTTGGGCATGCCGGTTTCCTCGCGATGTTTTCCTTCACCGTTTTGAGCGATGGCAAATCCGCACATAACTTATTAAGTTAGGCTAGGCTCCGAATATGATTTTGTCCCATTCGGTGTCGAGACCCTTGGTCCGTGGGGTCCTAGCGCTTTAAGCCTTTTTAAGGAAATAACAAAAAGGTTAGTCGACATCACCGGAGACCGAAGAGCTGGCAGCTACCTCGGACAAAGAATTAGTCTAGCCATTCAAAGGGGGAACGCTACCAGTATCTTCGGTACCTTGCCTAAAGGGACTTCTTTTAATAATGTATTTTAGTTATTAGTTTAGATTTATTTGTTTTTATTTCTTTGTTACAGACAGATTATAATAAATTTGTATCTATGTTTTGATTACTTATTAAGTCATAGGTGCGCGGTGACGTCGAATCCAACAGTCAATGTAAAGATATTTATATTTCTAAAGACTGCGACAGCTTAAGTTTATTTAGGTAAATGTTTTTAAGTTCCTGAAATTGCTTTTGAAGCGGCATTTCATACAAAAACTTTAATTACCTCGTGCCAACTTCTTGCAAGGTTCTTGGAACTATGCCGCAATGTAAGTTGTTAAAATACTTTCATTGCCGTTTCTGTGAAATTGAGAACTAATTTTCATGAAACAGTTAAAGTAATAAATGAGTGTTATGAGAAAATTGACACGGTGCCTTGTTTTATGACAATTTAAATCGGAAACGCCGTAAAAACAGCAAATAAAAAGATGACATCGCTCTAGTTAACTTTTATTAATATTATTATTTATATATTTCTTTTAACATAGGCCCCTGCACACTCACACACACACAAACACTCTCTCTCTCACACACACACACACACACTCACACAAACACACCCATACACACAAATACGTACTTGTGTATAAATCTATAAAGTGCATTTAAAGTGTTCATTATATTATTAACACCTACTCATAGAATGATTTTTTTTCTTATTGGTATAATTCTATTTTGGTCATTAGTATCTTCATCATCATCATCAGCCGGAAGTCCACTGCTGAACATAGGCCTCCCCCTTTGAACGCCACCATGAACGGCTATTAGCCATATGCATTCATCGGCTCCCTGCGACTCTTACAATGTCGTCGGTCCACCTAGTGGGGGGCCTACCTACAGAGCGCCTTCCGGTTCGTGGTCGCCACTCGAGAACCTTTCTTCCCCATCGGTTATCGGTTCGTCGAGTGATGTGGCCTGCCCATTGCCACTTCAACTTGCAAATTCTGAGAGCTATTTTATTTTATTTCACTAGCTGTTCCCCGCGGTTTCACCCGCGTGGGTTACAGTTTATCGCGTTAAAAAGTATCCTATGTCCTTCCCCAGGGCTCAAACTATCTATTTACTAAATTTCATTTAAATCGGTTCAGGAGTTTGTATTCTCCAAAATTATTCCCTCACTGCGGTGCCCTCTCACCGCGTTACCTGCTGTATCCATTATCCTATCTTAATTCTAAGTTAATTTTTTCGGACCGTGCGTTTGAACCGCGCAGCTAAAGGTCTCCCTGGTCCGCGACCGCACTTTACCTATTTCATAGATTCTCTCTCCCGCCCCCCTCACCTCACCGCGGTTCCCGCTGCGCTGCGATGCGGCGCAAGTCTACTGCGGCGCACGGCGGGTTTATTTTTCGATTAGTTTGGCATTTTTTAATTTCGTAATATCTTTTGAATGGAATGTCCGATTTCAACCATTCAAAAAGTAATCTACAGGTATTGAAACAATCTTAAAAACGAAATGATTTATTTGGATAAGGATTAATATAAAAGTATGGATAACACGGTCTGATTTTAGTCGGCATTTTTATCAACTTATAAAATGTAAAAAAGTAGTTATAGTATCGTATCCTTAAGAGATAGACATATGCCATGGCGGACATATGCCATCGGTGCAGTAGTTTTCGAGTTTATCGCGATCAGGCAGACAGACAGACAGACAGGCAGACAGACGCGGCGCGGGAACTTTGTTTTATAATAAGTAGTGATTATAAAATCCACTGCTCTTAAACTAACAACATTTAAAACTTATAACTATACATAAAGCCAAGAACGGATTTACATTTTATAAATATACTTATTATACTAAAAAAACAACAACGAGAATCACTAATCAAACTACAAATGCACTAAAAATATAATACATAGAATACTAGGTACATAAAAATAAAAAAATTAAATAAAAATAATATGGGCATTACTGTCGGTGCCCTTGGTTCTTCGGCTACTTAGTATCTTATATCTAGCTAAATTATTTGTCATTGTTTTGTAATGGAAACGCTGTTGGATTTTAAATAAATAAAATAATTAAAATATATAGTTTAAAAAACTAAAAAAAAAACACTTTAAAAACGCATTCAAAAATATAAAATAATTAAATCGACTTGTATTAGTTACGATATAATGGTTAATTCAAAAAGTGTGGAGCGCTTCTTTTACTGGATAAATAAAAGTACACACAATCAAAAAGCGCTCCACACTTTTTGAATTAACCATTATATCGTAACTAATACAAGTCAATTTAATTATTTTATATTTTTGAGTGCGTTTTTAAAGTGTTTTTTTTTTAGTTTTTTAAACTATATATTTTATTTTATTATTTTTTAGTCTTTTGTTACCAAGTCAAATCTATCGGACTCATCAAGACGATTCATATGAGCCCAAACACGAGGGGTTTACTAGTAGCCACTGCAGAGATGCCCTACCCACCTTCCGGCTGCATCATCAGATCAGGTCGATGATACCAAATTATTGCATTGTCACCGAGACTACATACACATACAAAGTTTCAAGTCGATACGACAATTAGAAGTAGGTGAAAATTGACTTCTAAGATTTGATTACATTGTTAGTTAGTTAGTTAGTTAGTTAGTTAGTTAGTTAGTTACAAGTCAAGCTAATAAAAGTGTTTTAAAAATGTTACGGTTTTGACAGTTATGTCAAGGGGACATGAGAGAGAAAATTTTTCGTTATCTGCGCAACTGTTTGAATTTCAAATGTTGAACAGAACAAACTAGAGTTGGGCGACGTCAGCCCGCAGGCCCGGAAGAACTTTGCATATTTCCGAGATAAAAACCTATGTTTTACAGCGAACTTTTTGTGAGGCGCAAAGTTTTCATAAAATTTCTAGCCACCTAAAACCAGACGGTAACAAATTTTATGCAAATAGTGGGTAGGTTGCAAACCAGCTTCAGCTGAGAATTACTCACTTTAGTATAATTTTACTGATGCATGAATATTATAACTTTAAAGGCAAAATCTAGAGTATCCCACTAATGTCATAAATGCGAGAGTTTGTGTACATGTGTGTGTGTGAATGATTGTTACCACGTATCACCGTAACTGCTGAAACGATTTTGATGAAATTTGGAATGAAGATAGCTTATTACCCTGAATTAACACACAGGCTTTTTATCCCAGTAAAAAGTTTCTGCTGGATAAAAGGAAGAGGCGGGTGAAACCGCGGGGCGCAACTAGTATAAAAATAAATTGCTATATGGACGGACGGATCAAAACAGCAAATTTTCAAATAATAACTTATACGGGATGGAACAATTAGAGAAAAACTGAAAGGTTTTCATACCGCCCCAAAGCTTCCGACATAGTAGGTATATTCTTAGACAACAACCAGGACCGACGGGTTAAGGTGCCTACTCCCAAGCATGGAAGCGCTCAGTTATACTAGTGGTCACCCATCATCAAAGTAGTGCCCGAAGAGAGGGTCTCATAGATTATATCGGCTAAGAACAACTAGACACGGTCCGCTTCAAGCGATTATTTATGATTTTGGACATTGGAAAACCGAAAACGTGCCATTAATTTCAAAGCAATGAAGTACATAAATTTATATATTTGGACATGAAGCAGCGCACATGTGAATAATGTCCAGACATTAGGGTAAGGGATTACGGCCCCCAACATAATAACTAATGCCTTAATAACAGCAGTTTAAAACTAACAGTGGGTTAGGGCGGTCAAATACATGTATGTATTACTATATTACTACGCATATTAATATCAGACTATTTAGATGACATATAAGGTTGGGATTGGAGTGAAACGGAGACCGCGACTAGGCAAACGTAGTGTAGGACCATAGTAAAGGAGTAGTAGTTAAGCTTCATATAAATCGGCCGTCGCCGGTTTGAATGTGTGCGTGAGTAGCGGCACCGTGTACGCACGCACTTTTCACGCACACAATCACATAAACGAAAGGAGGCGGCCGGGGCCGCGGCCATGCACTGAGTACGGAACGCGCCGCCTATGCGTCACCGCAAGAGTAGGCAATTAACTCGTCGAGCGGCCTTAGCTAAACTACTGTTCTTTATATACTGTGGTAGGACGCTCTCCGACTAGGTGGAGCGACGACTTGCGCCGAGTGGCTGCCAGTAGTTGGATGAAAAGAGCCGAGGACTGGGCTCAGTGGCGTTCAGTGGAAGAAGCCTATGGACTGTGGACAAATGCTGATCATGGTGATGAGCACCAATTCATCTTTTTTAATTCTTCAGTTTCTTTTTAACGAAACTTCCTGCCAACTGACGGATAGCGGTCGGTTTCAATAACCTATCTATCCAGGGTTTGCCTTACTAAAGATATAAATTTGACACAAGCTCCATAGAAGTAATGTCAAATTTCTATCTATAGTAGGGCAAACTGTGGATAGATAGATAATTGAAACCGGCCGTTGGTCGATATACGCAAAATGGCTGGCAGCGGCTGGATGACAAAAGCCGAAGATGGAACTCAGTGAAGTACTTTGGGAGAGGCCTATGTCCAGCAGTGGACTGAAACAGGCTGATTATGCTTATAATGATGATGATGACTGCCAACTGCTGCCGACAATATACCCTAAGGCTTTTCCAACAATGTTTATTCACATGTACTTCGCAATGTTTTCGTCCCAAGAACTGGGGCAAAACGCAACGGAAGTAGACAAGTCGAATAAATGTATTCCTCGCCATAAACATCAACGAACAAAGTCCGAATAAACAAATATCCGGCATTATGCAAGAGTGACAGTTCATTTGCTTAAGTAGGTATGCAAGATATCTCGGAAACTTCCATGAAGGAACGAGGAAAATACTTATTGATTTCTGAATTTCTGAGCGAGGGTCCATTACACGCAGGTTTCTTGGAGTACGTGATTTATTCGGTAGGCATTTAAATATCAATGGTTGGATGGTGAATCTGGTTACGGGGAGTGAAATAGCGATGAATTTCGGCTCTTTTACGCTGTAATATTATTCTCTGTGTACTATAAGAATGGGTACTGGAGGTCTTTTGAAACGTAAAAAAGCTATGATGAAATTCAGCTCTTTGTACGAGCATTGTTAGCTTTTTGTCAGAGAACAATGTAAATAAGTCAGTCTTTAAACATTCTAAAATCACACTTGTTTTAACTAAGACAAGATTCTCACGATAATCAGCCAGAAGACGTCCTCTGCTGAACAGATCCTTTGAACGCTACAATGCTCTACAATTTTAAAACAAGTCGGTGATTTTGGTTCCTCGGCGAATGTCCTCATTCTGGATTTTACTACACAAAGACACTTCAAGCATGTCTCTCTCCAAAGCTCGTTGTTTGACCTTTATGATATCATCATCATCATCATCAGCCTATGTCAGTCTACTGCTGGACATAGGTATCTTCCAAGGTGCGCCACTGAGCCGGATCTACGGCTCCTCTCATCCAGCACTGGCAGCCAATCAGCACAAATAGTCGCTTCACCTCTCCAAGTCGCAGGGCGTCCTAAACTACATTTGCCAAGTCGCGGTCTCCTCTCAAGAACACGTCTACCCCAACGGTTGTCGGTTCTGCCGCGTATAAGACCAGCCCGCTGCCACTTCAGCTTGCTAATTTGGTGAACGTGATTGTGTGGGCGTTATTGTCACTACATATGAGACTGCATATAAATATATATTCCTGATCCATAAATCCGTATTCAAAGGCTTTGCAATCCTGAAGGGTCGTTATCAAATGGACAAAAACACCATAAACAACTTCCCAGTAACTAAGAGAGCCCATTCAAGTGGTAACGCTGGCCGCCACCAAAATGGTTTGCCTTCGTGCTGTAAGATTTATCGCACAGTTTCAATAAAGACTCCATAAAAAGGGAAATAAATGCTTAAGAGCGTCTTTATCTTCGGGCTCTAAGATTTTGTGTTATTAAGTAATGGAAAGCCAGTAGCTGATCTGCATACAAACGGGCCAAAAGTTTAGCTTAGTGGTGGCGATGATAGCTTGGTGGTAAAGACGTCGACGGTCGTGAATTCGAATCCAGCAATAAGCTTCAGATTTCGGTTAAACTAAACTAAGTGGTGAAGCTATAGCTTGGTGTTAGGGCATATTTGAGTGCTTACCACTTGTCTAGTTAAAAATCTGTCGCCAAGAACCTATTGGTGTGTTCCGGCAATCTTAAATATTAACATTATCACACTAATATTATAAATGCGAAAGTTTTGAGTGAAGAAGTGTGTATGTTGGTTGCTTTTTTACGCTGAAACGGCTGAACGGATTTGACTAAAATTTTGAATGGAGATAGGTTATTTTCTGGGTTGACACATAGGTTTCTTTTTTATATAAGAAAACCGCGGATGAAAACGCGGGGTGCAGCGTGTCTGGAATGAAAAGTAGCCTACGTGATAATCCAGGGTATAAGCTAACTCCGTTTCAAAAAAGAATTCCGCTGAGACATGTCAGAGTGAAGAAATAACAGACATACACACTCACAAACTGATCTATAGGACTGAATTACTACTTTTAATTACGCCGAGAAAAGATGCATGAAATATGAATATGAAGTACTCAGTAAGTCAAAGCGAGTAAGCCACTGTCATTGCAAAACTCATCTCCGTCCAATCCCCGTTCCCCAACAATACCTAGATAGTAAATCGGTAGAAATATAGGGGTTAGTCTAAACATCTCCCTAGATTTACTTTAGACTTTTTTTTTGGTTTGTATTCGAGACTTTTTGTCCATCCCGAAATCCTCACGCTTAATACACGTACAGTCAGCGACAAAAGTAGCCGATCATACTTAATGTTTCAAATACGTATAGGATCAGTAATGTTTGTTTTTTTCTTATAAATTTATAAGGTAGCGTTTGACTATAACACTACACACCTGATGTTAAGTGATGATTCGGTCGAAGGATGATGTTTATGACGGATAAGAGAATCTAAAAATGTGTTATTGTTCAGCGACTTTTGTTGCTGACTGTACATGGGAAAGTTTGTACGTCCTTCTTTCGCGAAGGAACGATTCGACATTATTTTTTGATAGAGAAACGGGAGAATGTCTTTTTTTTGCTTCTTACAGGGTAGCTTTTGACCACAAGTCACCTGCCTGAGTTGCCGATGCGTTGCCGACGAAAGAACTCTTTTATAGAAGGAATACAATTTGTCGTAGGTACTGCGGAAAGACTTCTGGAGGGGGGGAGCTCGTTCCACATTTTACAAGTATGAGGGAGAAAGAAGCGCATAAATCGTGAGGTGTGGGATTTCAAGAACTCCATCATGTGTGGATGAGCTTGGAAATTATAAACAAGGGTGGTAAGTTGGAATCGGGTGAAACCGCGGGGCACAGTTTAGTAATAAAAGAACGTAACGAACTGTCTTTCATAAGAAGTGGGTATTTTGCCTCTCCAGGCTTAACTCTGGGAAGAGATTCCGTTTGTTGGCACTAATTCGGTCTCGGATATGGCATTAAGTAAATCTTATCTTATTTAAGTACTCTTTATAAACATTGCGTTGTCTCAGATAAGGTTTTATTCACTGGTTTTGGACTGAATTTTGTCCGATACAAGCAAACCGACCGACGGTTTCGCTTGCGGAAATGTTGTTTACTCTATTGTACATTATTTAGCGTTGAATTTAAAAAGTCCTGTCTTAGGTAGCAAATTGGTACCTAAGAAAAATGTGACAAGCAAATTACAGCTTCGTAAAGCTTAATAAAAATGTAATTAATTAATCAATCGAATAATATAAATGGCAACGTCTCGTTTGGTAAACCCAAATAAACCTGTTTGACTACGTAACAATAGATTGTCAACGAGGTAGTTTTGATTTTTGAGTCTACTGTCAGTACTTCAGTCCGTCAGCCCTTATTTAGTTTTTTGGAAAGACTATTTATTCAAGCTAAAAAGCATTTAAAATAATCTTTGATTAAAACTATCCAAGTTAATATCAATATGAAAAACGTCCTAGAAAGATTGTCCTAGGCCATCTTGAAAAAACTTCGGTTTTTCGTTTTCTTTTCTATTTACAATAGGCAAGGATTTAACCTATCACACCTGATGGTAAGTGATGACGAGGTCCATGATGGAGCACGCTTGACTAGAAGATACCTATTATTTATTAACTCTTGACTTGAAGACTCCTAAATTTTATTACTATGCTCAAATTGCTAATTTAAACAAATAAGACACGAAGCTCAAAAAGCAGGTCGTTTGACAAAGTTTAAGAATCAGTGACCGTTTCATTTTCTTAATTGGATAGGCTTTTAAGAAATGTTTTTAATTGATAAAACACGAGCCTATCCGTCCAGTAACTCAGTAAAAATTGCTCAAGCGTCTACAATTTCAGGAATGTTTTCCGTTCCATAATGACTTTAATGAGCATTCTCCGAATTTGCTAAGTCAATCAAAATAACTTTGCCTAGTCGTTTCCAGGTGGAGGACTGGCAGGAGGTGACGCAGGACAGAGCGAAGTGGCGTCTTTTGTTATCGGAGGACAACACTCACTTTGGGTCGTTGCGCCATCTCAGTTAGCTTTCTTTACTAATCAACTTGTAGATTAAGCAACGTTCTCTGCGGTCACTACTTGGATGGGTGACCAACTAGTGGTATTTGCAACTGAGCGCTTCCGTGCTTCGGAGGAGATCTGGTTGTTGTCTTAGCATAGTAGTCCTTGGACTATGTCGGAGGCCTTCAAGCAGTCTCAAGATTGGCACAAATTAACCTTTAAAGGATTGCTGACTTTATGGAGTTATATTTTTAGCGATTTTGTTATCATGACTTTAATTTTTGCAGCTATTAATATTTTTGTGTAAGTACAGTACGAGGACGAAATTGCAGTAGCACCTCAACGTTCATTCTCGCCAGCTCGGTATGTCGCGTACCTGTGTGTGTGAGTGCGACCGGTGCGTGGTCGCGCTCTTTCTGATTGGTTCACGTACGTGTAAAACGGCTTTTATAAACGAAGGCAATAATTATGCACGATTTTCTTTTATGCTCTTTGAGACTGCTACTGGAATTCTGACCCCTACCGTACATTAAATATTCATATATAAATATCAAAGACAAATAATTGGGGACTTTTTTGGCGGCAATTAAACTGTCAACATGAAGATTTTGTTTTTATTGCCAAAACTTTCCAAACATTCTTCCAGTGATAATGTGTAATATTGGTGGATTATTAACCATTATGTGTTCGTTAATGTGTACGAGTGTGGGAAATTGAAATAAAGTTGTGAAAGTCACTTTCCTAGTTACTCCACAAAAGTCCGTGTAAAGTTTAAGTAAAGTGCCACTACTTTACTTAAACACTATCCTCATCTCATCATTTATACTTGATTCAACTTTCTGAGTTTGAAATATTTTATACTTGACACTGGCAAATACACTAATCGTGTGACGCCATAACAAAACAAGAAAAAAAAAACCCACGCACTTAGCCAACGTGGTAGATTACGGCGCTAACTCTTTCCCCGAGAGAAGGTCCGTGTCCCAATAATAAGAACTTAATAGGCTGATGATGATTTTAACTTAATCATTATATATTCTCTAGGGTCATTTAGGTCCAAGATCGCACGAACAGCTCGTAAAAACTCAGGCTCTTAATACCTACTCTTAATCAATAACAAAATAATGCGACCCGTAGGGCTGAAAACCTGACAACGGAGTAAATTATGATGTTCGCGCCTCGAAACAAGACCCATTGTTTTCGTAGTTCACCAGTAATTACGTACCCGCCTCAAATTAGCAGAGCTGTACATACAACATATGAGCAGTATTTTATGTAGCCCTTTTTGCTTGGTGGTAGGGTATTTTCTAGTACTCGCCTGGCTAGCTACCACCCTCTTGTTAAGAATCTGTCGCCAAGCACCTACAGCACTGTACCGGCAGCCTTACTTGAGAGCCAGTTCCCAGTCCAGGTGTACCGTGGCGCCACCTTCGACCACATCGTCACTTAACATCAGGTGACTTGTGGTCAAACGCTACCCTGTATATAGTAAAAAAAACACTGATCTACTTTTGCGCACTCACACACACATCATTAACAACTAGAATAAGTCCACTTTTCAACATCATCATCATCATAATCAGCCCACTTCAGTCCACAAGCCACTCCCAAAGCACGCTACTGTTCCCGATCTTCGGCTCCTCTCATCCAACTACTGCCAGCCATTTTGCGTATGTCATCGCTCCACCTAGCCGGAGGGCGTCCTGCACTGTCAAGTCGCGGTCTCGACTCAAGAAAACGTCTACACCAACGGTTCTGCGGCTGCAGCGCTGTATGTATTGTTTATTTTGTGAAATAGGTTATAGCGACTGTACCAAGTTGAGTTACTGTTGTTTTTTATACTGTGGTATTGAACAGTAAAATTCATTTCGTTACTTTCGTGCTCTAATTAGAGGTATTTCAACAGAGATGGACACGCCGCTTTCTAGTTTCTATTAAAAGGTTTTTGTGTGTTTTAAGTGAATAAGGTTTTATTGATTGATTAAATAGATACGCTGTGATTTGATTGGATAGTAGGAAAAGGCATCATCATTTGTCATTTTTTGAATCTGTCGCCAAGCACCTATCGGTGTGTTCCGGCAGCCTCACAGTTCCCAATGCAGGTGTAGCGTGACGCCACCTTCGACCACATCGTCACTTAACATCAGGGGACTTGTGGTAAAACGCTACCTTAAAAAGTTTTTATATATTTTTCGATTTCACAAAGGAATCAAAACTAATCATGAAATTTGGCATGAAGCCAGGTCTTATGGTCAGCGCATGTAAAGCAAAAACTCTGAAAACCATCAATATAATATGTAGTTTAATAACAAAAAAGGACAAATTTGCACGGAAGCCTCGGTGCACAAGGCCAACTCTCACTTGGCCTGTTTTTTTCTCACTAAAACTAGTCAAAATCTACGTAAGCCTTTTGGAAACGTGGATGGATATCTATCATTTTCCGATCCTGCAACTTTCTCAACACAAATCCATCTACTCATTCGTTGAGCCAGTGGTTCTCAAAGTCTCTCTTGCATCGACTTTCATCATCGTAATCAGAGACGCGTGAAATGGCAGAGGTGACGCGAGCTCTTCATATTCTCATCCTTACCTATTTCTTATCCTCAAAAATTTCACGGTGGACTTGCTTTGGAAATTGCAGGAAAATACCTACTTCTACCTACGTAAGGAAAATTCCTGCCAATGCTTTTTAATTTATGTTTCCCTTGTAGAGCTTTGAGTATTCTTGGGGTTACACCATCTAACTCAATACCTTCCTACTAACATTGTAAACGTGAAAGTTTGTGAGTATGGATGGATGGATGTTTGTGACTCTTTCACGCAAAAACTACTGAACGGAACGGAATGAAATTTGGAAAGAAGATAGCTTATACCCTGGATTAAAACATAGGCTACTTTTTATCCCGGAAAAAGGTTCCTGCGGGATAAGGGGTAGACGCGGGTGTGAAACCGCGGGGCGCAACTAGTAATACTCTGCCGTGCTCAAGCTAAAAAGCGGCTAAGTGACGAAACTAAGTTTTGAGTTAGAGGCAAAAACGCGCTAAAACATTCAAATCGATGCCAGTCGATTTCTATAAATCTATAGTTGTGTGTTGTATCTATCTTATACCAAAAGAAAGATAATTTTTTCAGTTTTAACATAATTAATTTTAATTAATTAACTAATTTTGTTATTGCGGCCTAGCCGTTTTTAAGCGTAGTAAATTTTTATTTTTATGCACTTAGCTGCTTTTTAAAAAAAATATTTCCTAAACGGTAGAAGATAGAACAACCGTTCCTAGACTGATCGAAAGCGTTTTTTTTTCTTAGTGAGATGGTATTAAAAAGTCAAAATTGACCAAGTGTCACTTAACCGCCTTTTAGCTTGAGCACGGCAGTACTGTGAAAAAGTAATTTTATTTTTTGAAAGTAGACACTAATATCCTAAACTACTGATCTGATTCAAAAAGTTATTTCACAATCAGGAAGCGAAATTATCCCCAAATGTCAAAGGCTATGTTTAATTCCGACAAAGTAGAGTTTTCAGTAAGAAATCACGATTTTTGTAAAACAAGTTGAAGAAAACGTGGCTTCTTTATCGGCTAGCTAAACGGTTTGATAAGAGTTGATTAACGACCGTTTTCAATAACCTATCTATCCACGGTTAATCCTAACTAGAGATAGAAATTTGACATTTCCTCTATCTATGAAGTTATTGAAACTGGCAGGTAACGTATAGGTTTTTTTTTTTTTTTTGTTTTGTTATGGCGTCACACGATTAGTGTATTTGCCAGTGTCAAGTATAAAAGATTTCAAACTCAGAGAGTTGAATCAAGTTTAAATGATGATGGTGATGATGATGATGAGATGATGGGATGAGGATAGTGTTTAAGCAAAGTAGTGGAGCATTACTTAAACTTTACACGGACTTTTTTGAGCAACTAGAAAAGTCACTTGCACAACTTTATTTCAATTTCCCACACTCGTACACATTAACGAACACATAATGGTTAATAATCCACCAATATTACACATTATCACTCAAAGAAACACAAGTTTTGGAAAAAAAAAACAAAATTTTCACGTTGACAATTCGATTGCCGCCAAAAAAGTCAAACACGATTTTTGTAAAACAAGTTGAAGAAAACGTGGCTTCTTTATCGGCTAGCTAAACGGTTTGATAAGAGTTGATTAACGACCGTTTTCAATAACCTATCTATCCACGGTTAATCCTAACTAGAGATAGAAATTTGACATTTCCTCTATCTATGAAGTTATTGAAACAGGCATGTAACGTATGAAAGTCTAGGTTCTCGGTAAGTCTACGAAAAATTCTTCAAGATCAAATGTAGCTAATTATGTAACAGCTGTTGTTGAAGCCGCGCAATTCGAAATTTGAATTTTTAAATATTCGTAATATTTTTTTGATAGCATTTTTTTGTTGATTTCTGAACGCACATATTGACAGTTTACGTGGGTAGATTAAAAATTAGTTTTTGATATAGTTTTCTCAATTCAGTGAGGGTAGTTATATAGTCGTATTGCCGCTCACTGGTTCACATACCAGTCTCAACCGATCTCTCAAGTGAACTTGCAACCCACGTTTATTTTGTGAAATAATACATTCCAAGCACTGAAATCTCGTCTTCATCGCAGCCCCAAGTACTCTAGGGCTTCAACAGTGGTGTGCGGACAATCACTAGTTGCACCTGAACTGTGTGTAGTTCTAATTTGGTGGATTTAGGACGGCGCCGTCACACGAGGTCCTGAGCTGGACTATGGTGAGTAGGCTTACGATATATTACGATCTCTCACTGTGTTGCATCAGGGATATTTAATAGTGGTTCTAGCGCATTTGGGCATCCCCCCAAAATTAAAAACCCGCTCCTTCCAATCGCGGGGGAGCGCGACAACAGCTGTAGCATAGACAGCTTTTTAGTGGAAAAATCAGATTCCTCTCTGTATTTTCCTCTATTATCAATGTGTATGTTGTGTGTTTTGTATTTTTATCTATTATTTACCTTTACATCAATTATTAACTTCGACAAAGTGGTCGCCCGACGAATCCAACTCGGATGGGCAGCGTTCGGGAAATTATGCGACATCTTCTCGTCCAACATTCCTCAGAGCCTCAAGACGAAAGTCTTTCAACAGTGTGTGTTGCCAGTGATGACTTATGGTACTGAGACGTGGTCTTTGACTGTTGGCCTTTTGAATAAGCTCAGAGTCACACAACGAGCCATGGAGAGAGCTATGCTTGGAATTTCTTTGCGTGATAGAATCCGTAATGAGGAAATTCGCCGAAGAACCAAGGTCACCGACATAGCTCTCAGAATTTGCAAGTTGAAGTGGCAATGGGCAGGCCACATCGCTCGACGAACCGATAACCGATGGGGAAGAAAGGTTCTCGAGTGGCGACCACGAACCGGAAGACGTTCTGTAGGTAGGCCCCCCCACTAGGTGGACCGACGACATTGTAAGAGTCGCAGGCAGCCGATGGATGCAAATGGCTAATAGCCGTTCATGGTGGCGTTCAAGGGGGGAGGCCTATGTTCAGCAGTGGACTTCTTCCGGCTGATGATGATGATGATGACATCAATTATTTAGTCATTTACCATCAATTTTTATTTTTATGAATAGTCTACTTATTTGTGGATACTTCTACGGTATTACAATCTAGCCTATAATGGCTAATAAGTAATTTAAATAATATAACATAAGTTACTAGGTAGAGTATAACTAAGAATGTGTCCATTAGCACTTTTCTTATTGTCTCTATTAAGGGGAAGACACTTTGTTTTTGTGTTCTTTAGCACTTTTAGCACTCACTGAACTACGTATCCATCAAATTTGAAACAGCATAAGTAAACATGTTACTATTAAAAATAAACATCGAAATTAAGCGGGGTTTACGAAACCTTTTTTGGCATTAAACTTACTAATAAAAACTCGGCTACTGAATTTATGACTAAAGCCCACGCAGCTTAGATTGTAGAAAAAGCTGATAACTCGTAAGCCTGCCTACAACATTAGCAAGGCCGGTGCATGCAAAATAGAGATGGGCAGGTAACACGGTATGCGAAGTTGTCATACCGAAACTATATTATTGGCTTGAATACCGATAACGAGATTTGAAACTAGTTATTTTATGAACAAGATATTATATATAATAAGACAAGACTCACACACATATAATACACCTTTTTTTGAGATGTACCTAATATTGTGCTTGGTTCCGATTTATGTACCAATAGGTTTGCCTTACTATAGTAATAAATAGTAATTTGACACAAGCATAGAAGTAATGTCAAATTCCTATCATTAGGTGGGGCAAACAATGGATAGATATGTTATTGAAACCGGCCTTTGATGGATAACTAGAGTACCTACCGTCCGTATCGTTTGATGTGCATAATATTTTGATACAAAATTTTTGTTTAGTTTTCCGAGTAAGATGAATTGACTAAACATTCCTTCATATACTCAACGTCTGATTCTATTTGTTCTTTATCGAATCGTCGTTCCGACTATTATTTCTATGGAGCTTAATGTCAAATTTCTATCTTCAGTAGGGCGAACTGTGGATAGATCGGTTATCGGGAACGGCTGTACGTATCGCGCATCGGGTTAGTTCGGGTTTTCTGACGATAAATGGTTTTTCTCAATAACTAGTCATATATTGTGAAACCGAATACCGTATTTTGGGTAATACCTACTCCAAGTTATTGAAACTAATATATTTAAGGTTTGTAACGCCCATAGCTAATGCAAAATGTCAAGCGGGATTTACGCGACGCTAGAAAACGTTGCCTAGCTTTAATCTTTGTTTCAATTTTGTTAAAGTTCTAGAGATGCCACTGATACCTAAAGTAAAAATAAAAACTAAATAATCAAGACGGCGCAGTCACCTAAATGAGTTTTTTTTGTTTCATATTAGCGTTTTACTATAAATCGCTGACTAAAAAAAATGGGGAAAAAAAAAGGTTAAAACTATCATCGTTCGTTTTTTTCTGTAACTACCTAAGTCTGTCAAAATTCGAAATACAACTAATATCATAAATGCGAAAGTGTGTGTGTGTGAATGTTTGTTACCACGTATCGCCGTAACTACTAAACCGATTTTGATGAAATTAAGAATGTAGATAGCTTATACCCTGGATTACCGGAAAGACGCGGGTGAAACCGCGGGGCGTAACTAGTATTATATATCTGCACAAGATGACAAGACACATAGCGAAGGCCTTATGAAAAAAATACAAAAAAATGTTTTAGTAAGTAGTAGTAAGTAGTAGTTAGCACAAAAAATGCTTTGTGCAAAGTTTAGTTTACGTAAGATTCTGACACCCCCATGGATTCCTAGTGAGGAGACTGTGTTATCAAAACAAATCATCCCCCGCGTCGTTCCTGCTAAAAATCCAAGCTTCCACAACGCAGCTGTCTCTTTTAAAACATGCAAGAGATAACGGCAAATGTTTGACTAATCCATTGACGTTTGTCGCGACAGTGCCAACAAAAATGTTTGTGGTGCAGGTGCAAGATAAAATGCCACGACGATAACAGTAAAAAAAACAAATTCCGGTTTTTTAACTTTTTACCTTCACGGCCGGTTTCAAAAACCTATCTATCCACGGTTTGCCCTACTGGAGATAGAAATTCGACACAAGCTCCACACACGGAGAAAAAAGACCTTCCGAAATACCGTTTTCCTTCTGAGTCAAAAGGGAAGGACGTGTGATTTAGAAGAAAAACTAATATAAAATAAGGAAGGAATCGGTCTTGGAAAGTAAAGACTCAGGGAGGAAAGTCAGATTTTTTTTTCTCAGTTTAGGGCAAACCGTGACCTATAATCACCTGATGCTATGGGGGTGTAGCGACATGCAACGCAGCATTTTTATGCAATTGTAGAGCGACAGTGCGAGTGCCCCCCTCCACCGGCAGTCGTCTCCCAACCGTTGGCCCGAGCCATCAAGTGTGATAATAATAGTAATTTGACTGTCCAATTCTGTATCACCACATTCGGGTGTTGGTCAATTGACATAATTACACATTATGTTAGTTGATCAGCACACGGATGTGGTGCGAAAAGTTCAGAATTGGATTTTGTTACCTACACTGAGAAAAAAAATCTGACTTTCCTTCTGAGTCTTTACCTTCCCAGACCGCTTCCTTCCTTATTTTGTATTAGTTTTCTTTCTGAATCACAAATCCTTCCCTTTCGACTCGGAAGGATAACGGTATTTCGGAAGGTCTTTTTTCTCCGTGTATTTTAATTTATGTATGTAATGTATTGTATTTTATTTTATTTTTATTTTATTTACTTAATTGATGTTTTTGATTTTTAAATGTTTGATTAATGGATCTCCGTGTCTGATTGAATAAATGATATTATTATTATGAATAAATTTGCGATTCATAAAATACACGTTTTCACGTACAGTTTTCCCCTCTACAGTTAGTGCTTTAATATAAGAGACTAAATTAGGTAAAATAGCAGCATCAGTAGGAACGGTAGGAACAGGGGCATCCATTAATTACGTGAAGAGATTGTGTGAGATTTGATTCGACCCTCCCCCTCCCCCCCTAATCTCACATGAAATATGCCCTAATGTGTGTTTTTAGTATAAATACGTTAATCTGGAATTTATTGCTTTATTTTTTTAATTTTCGATTGGATTCATTTTTGCATTCTTAGGGTGAAACCAAACGAGCGTAATTTTGTGAGTCGTGAGTCGAGTATTTTCGGTCGCTCATTTTACGTTCTACTGAATTTTCAACTTATTATACGTCGTCGTGTGGCACCAACGGCCTTTTTGTATGAAACCGAATGCAGCAGAATTTATGCTACCGAAATTCTGCGACTCACGACTCATAAAATTACGATCGTTTGGTTTCACCCTTACTTAAAACAAAAACTGAATCTCGATTTGCGAGTGTCTGACATCGATTCACGGGATCGGTCCATTGATCAAAATCGATTTTCACGACCTATAAAATCGATTTTTCGTTCGACATATCCAAACAAAATCCCCGTCATAACAGACTCAAGTGGCAATCATGACTTGGTGCCTGCGATCTGTATTTCATTGAACAAAACGACGCTCGTACCAAAGCAGACTAATAAATCTTCATCAGCATAAATTTCTATTGTTTCACTACATCCTGCATAACCCCGTCCACAAAGCTTTGAGGCCGACGACGGTTGTATCAAATGAAGCGAGCTCACGCGAATTTAACATTCGACGATGGCGCTACTAATGCAAATTGGTATTATGGTGCTATACATAAGTATATAAATACATTATATTATGTATAATATTAATATGTAGATGTTTTTTAACCAAACCATACATTGACCACACATTGTATTGAGTGCAGGGTGGCCAAATGGCCGATCACCATCGGCCGGTACTATTACGCACTGAGAAAAAAGACCTCCCGAAATACGGAAGGAATTTTCTGCCCTTCGACTCAGAAGGAAAACTAAGATAAAATAAGGAAGGAAAAGGTTACATTTTGGAAGGAATCGGTTTTGGACTCAGTAGGAAAATCAGGATTTTTTTCTCAGTGCGGATGAAATCGTAGGGACCAGCTAGTTCCATTATAAAAATATAAAAATGTCTCTTACTGAACTACATTAAGGCGCTGGTTCCCAAGCTAAGCTGAAAACGGGTTAATTAAAACTATCTCTCTGTGTAATTTTGGTTTAAAAAAAATCTAATTAAAATATATGTCAATCTACTTGATATATAGCAGAACACCTTCAGGCCGAAAATGCAAAAAATACATTTATATATTGAAAAAAAAAATGTGCAAAGTGCCCCATTTTCTACAAGTTTAATACTACTTTACTCCTAAACTATATATGTATCAAAGACTTGTCCATACCATCAGCGTATTAAGAAATATAATACCCAGAGCACGTTCAGGCCACTTTTTGTAAATACTGCTTCAATTATTTTTTGCGAATTTTTATGTATTTCATACTCGCAAATCGGCACGTAAACCCCTCAGTCGCCCATAAAGTCAGTAAAGGACGATCAAGCAAGGTCAACGGCGTATGGCAGGGCCTTAAAATGTTAACCTTGAACACACGTACGAAATCGCGCGGAAAATATAGATATATAGGGGTTCTAATCGATGCGTGGTCGGATCTGCGTGTAAAGGTTAGTTATCCGTTTAGTATTAGGGCCCTTACACAACACTGCGGTGCGATGACGCATCGCAAAAACGTCGACGAAACGCAATGCGATGCGATGACGCAACGCAAAAATTTCGCCGCATCCGGTATCGTTCAAGGCGATAATTATTATCAGTCAGTTCAGTTTCTACTCTGCTATTGTTTAGTCCCAAACGGGATGTTACTGAATAGAGTAAATCAGGTAATCGATATCGTAATCCGTCATTCTCTTCCGGCTTCGCACCTAAGACTTTATTATGTTACTATCTGCGCCCCGCTGTTTCACCCATTTGGACTACACTTTTAAGCGATAAAAAGTGTCCCTATGTCTTTCTTCAGGGTTCTAACTATCATCAAATTTCATCAAGATCGGTTTAGTTATAAGAAGGTTACAAGCAAACAAACAAACATTTTATATAGATTTGCTGATTTCCCATCGCTTAATACGATAAAGGGAAAGAAACATCGTGAGAAAACCGGCATGTCCAAGAACTACAACATTCAAGGGCATGCCACATAGATCTACCAACTCGCACTGGGCCAAATTATGGCCTCTATTCTCTTTGAAAAAGGCTTATGTCCCAGCAAATGGAGCGTAATAGGCTTATGAAATGATTGATGATATATCCGTCATTTCGCAATAGAATCTGACTGTTCGACGTATAGACACCGACTGAAATAAGGTGCGTCGTCGTATCAAAGATTAGTACATAGCGGCAGCGCATCGGAAATTCCCACGATGTGCGTCTTCGTCCGTTTGCTACGATGCGTTGACGCACCGCAGTGTGTAAGAAGCCTTAGAGCTGACATTCGACAAACAAGGTCATCAAGACAATAGTTTTTTTCTATTTGCGCTACTTGCGTGGCTTGCGTCTTATCCAATATTCATCATACAAAAAGGTTTTCGCTTGTAGCGAGGTAGATTGGGCCAGTGATGCTAGACCTAGCGTCTGAATTCAGTGAAATAAAAATGATTACACCGTTACGAAACACGGAAACGCAGTGGAGGCATATTCCAGTTTTGCGTTATAGGATTTGTGACGCTGCCAAATAGCAAATGCCTAATTTGATATTCTAGAATGATGGAGTAAATGATTGGATAGTTTTTTTATAGGTAGGTAAAGACTTTTATATAAAAGGAGATAGACGTATCATCTCAAGTTACTACCGCATTGCAGTATCAGCAGTATCGTGGAGGGAGATTCAAAGAAGATTCAAAGAATTTATTGCATTCCATAATGTACAATAGTTAGTCATGACTACACACTTTGACTGACTGACATCTGACTTTGCATTTTATTTAAGATCGCTATATATACCAATCCCATTTTGTAATATTCCTGCCAAATGTAAATAAATTTTAAATACTCAAAGGGCTGATTTTTGGTGATGTTTTTTAATGATCTCGTTACGAGGTAGTACATTACAGATCGTTGGCCGAACCTACGGAAATACGTTTCATGGAGGAATGAAAAAATCTGTTAATCTATGGGCAATACCAATATGACGTTATAAACTACCATGGTCAATAACGTTAGAATTAGGTTTAGAAATTTGTTTGAGTTCCCGATATTTCGGCACTGTTACAAGCGCCATGATCACGAGAATACTAAAAGTTTCTGCGGGTAGGATTGTTGATATTATAACGGGCAGACATATCGATCCACCGGCTTCCTCTCACGTTTTTTCCTTACACGATGACATTATCATTTTCACACAAGTCACTCGCAACTCGATTTAAATCTCGACACACAAAACTCACGGTATCCCCTCGCGAGCTATGACAGGTGCTTTTTCTGCTGTCACACATCCGTACCACTGGATTCCAGGCACTCGACAGTTAAAACCCGTCCTCTCGATTAAAGTTCTTATAAATTATACATGCTAAAATGGTTTACATTTATTTTACCTAATATGATACAACCAATTTGAAGCTACCTTGCAACTTAAACTGTCATCTGTCATGATCACATGTCGTATATTGACATTCTTATATTAACGTTTGCCGACATCGCCCGCCCACTAGAGTTCTCCATCGCCAACACAATCCAATGAAGGAGAAATGTGCACAAATTAGTACAACAGCTATTCTGTAAACTATGAAGTTGACATCTTTAAGGTCCCAGATTGGGTCAAACGTCATGATTGTTTATTTTAAAATGAAATAAGTTATGTAGTGAGTACTTCTTACTTTAACGAAGGCAGTCTTTTTTACAAACTTTTTAAACATTTGTTGTATTTGTCAGTTTCCATGACCCATTAGATTCATTTATTTCCCAATATATATGGTTTCTGTAGGTCCTATCCTACTAATATTATAAACGTGAAAGTTTGTAAGTATAGATGGATGGATGGATTTTTGTTACTCTTTCACGCAAAAACTACTGAACGGATCTGAATGAAATTTGGAATGGAGATAGCTTATACCCTGGATTAACACATAGGCTACTTTATATCCCGGAAAAAGGTTTCTGCGGGATAACGGGAAGACGCGGGTGAAACCGCGGGGCGCAACTAGTTTAAAATATAACCGACGAAATAGGAGATGGTGTTCAAATCAACGTGTATGTATTATATTATTATTTCTTATGTACATGTATTAGTAACTCTCTCTATTGGTTACCTTTTCGTGAAAAGATGCTAAACCGCTCGACAATTAGTGAGATTTGGTATGGAAGTAAATTGATCCCTGGGGAAAAGACATAGGGTACGTTTTATCACAATAAACTGCAGTTTATGCGGATACCACGGGGCTCTATTAGTATATATGTGATGATTCACTGATTCGTGACAGAATTCGTTGTACCGATATAACTCCTCTACGGGCAATTTTTTTCGGCTTGTGATGGCGTTTGGAAGGGGTCCGATGATTGGAATGTAATTGGAGGGTGGGAAACCTTTAATTAATTTAGGAGATAGGTAAATTTGCATCCCCAAAAGCGTAGGAGTGCTAATGGATCTGTTTTGGGTTGTGAAGCCAATATGATAATATTGGTTGCAAAAATTAATATTTATCGAGTTTAATTCGCAAAATCATGTTAGCTCTCTCTCTCTCTCACTAGCAAAAAAATAGTTGACTAATCTTACGACAGTTTTATCATCGACAGAGAACTAACTCTCCCTAATAAACTACTAATTGAAGTAGATGAAAGCAATGTTTTTTACTCGAACACGTAATCAGTAATCACCTTGAAAACAATCTTTCTTCCTCCACCTACCATTCAGTGAATAGGTTCATTCAAAGAGTGCGGAACCATTCAATGGGTCGAATTAAGAGAACGTTACTTATAGCCTCTTTATAGTGGTCGTGCCCCGCTGAATACTAAGCAGTGTCTAATTTATTATCAGGAAGTGACCGCCCCCGATTTTTATATATATATATATATTATATTATATTATATTATAGGTAGGTCACCTATCGATAACATCATTTTACATTAGAACTCGGGGACAGCATAATCAAAGGAAATTAAACAAGTATAAAGTTGCACACATAAAGTTAAGATTGACGTCGTGAAGCTAGAACAAACGTTAAATTTTATCGCCGTGTTGTAGGCTTGGTTGCAGTCTCAGCGAGTAGCGGGCAGCGATTTAAATCGGGATAATTTAATGGAAAAAGTGTGGCGACCACGGAAATGAAATTTATTTGTCGACTAGCGGACCGCCCCGGCTTCGCACGGGTATTAACAAAAAGTTGAAAATCTCAAATTATAATACACGCATTATAAATACCACGGCACTTCATTTCTTGACATTGACTTCCCTCCCGTACAGACCGTACCCCAGTGACGCCTAGCTAGCCGAGAAGGGTAAGCGGCTGACTACCACGCAACTTTTTTCTAATGCGTAACGTTTTTAAACTCGTGATATCTTTCGAATGGAATGTCCGAATTGAATAACTCAAAAAGTTATACAAAGGTATTGAAGCAGTTTTGAATAAGAAGTAATTTATTTTGATAAGGATTTAGGCTGCCACCAATCAATTATTTCACAAACACAGGCCGTTTTTTCGCTAGCTGAAGCACCAAACCCTGAAGTGCTAAAAGCTATGTAACGCTTCTAGTTGTTTTTATGCAGTAGTTAGTGGAGTAAACTTGATGTTGGAAGTATAATTTTATGTCACTACGGAGTACTGCGAACGGAATGGAATAACTGTTACTGTTAACTTTAGAAATGTAAGGCGTCCTTTAAATATGTTTTTTTTTTGTTATGGCGTCACACGATTAGTGTATTTGCCAGTGTCAAGTATAAAATATTTCAAACTCAGAGAGTTGAATCAAGTTTAAATGATGATGAGATGATGGGATGAGGATAGTGTTTAAGTAATTTTTTGGAGCTTTACTTAAACTTTACACGGACTTTTTTGAAGCAACTAGAAAAGTCACTTGCACAACTTTATTTCAATTTCCCACACTCGCACACATTAACGAACACATAATGGTTAATAATCCACCAATATTACACATTATCACTCGAAGAAGAAGAGAGGTTTGGAAATATAAACAAAATTTGGAAATATAAACAAAATTTTCACGTTGACAATTCGATTGCCGCCAAAAAAGTCCAATATGTTATTTTATACACTGTGACATTTTTAGATGAACTGGTAGGTATAGTAAGCGGCAAGAGTAGTTGATAAATTTTCCGAATGCGTATTACATCAGTAATATTTGTTTTTTTTTACAAGTTGTACGCTTTAGGCTTTTACGCCTAAACTATTTAACCGATTTAAATGAAATTTGGTAAACACATTTAGGAAATCTAGTACGATTAGCTACTTTTGTTGCTGACTGTACATCACTAGTCATACAATTTTTGTTGCTGACTGTACATCATTAGTCATACAATTTTTGTTGCTGACTGTACATCACTAGTCATACAATTTTAAATACAAATTTATAAACAAGCTTTCGTCTATATTCCACAAGTGCCAGCTATGTTATCATGGACAGGTTCCTTATCAGTGCATCTGCCTGGATTTCCTGTCTTATCTAAAGAGATAACGACTTTGAGAACGAATATCCTTGTTGATCTATAAAATTTTAAGTAATAATATAAATATAGAACTATTCGTGGCTTTAAACGGTGTGAAGGAGCGAACAGGTTTTATAATATTATACTAGCTTCGCCCCGCGGTTTCACCCGCGTCATCCCGATCCCGATATCTTTGCTTCTTCATTGAATAAATTTTACTAATAAACAATATTATAAACGTGAAAGTTTGTGAGTATTGATGGATGTATGGATGTTTGTTACTCTTTCACGCAAAAACTACTGAACGGATTTGAGTAAAATTTGGAATGGAGATAGCTTATATCCTGGTTTAACAGATAGGTTTTTTATCGCGCAAAAAGGTTCCTGCGGGATAGCGGGGAGACGCGGGTGAAACAACTGGTCGCAACTAAGTACATAATAAAAATCTAACGTATCTTTACGTCTAGAAAATTCAATGTAGCATGATTAATTTAGTATTTTTTAGAGTAGCTAGACGCTCTAGCTACCCTTGGGAAATCGAAATATATATGTTGCCAGCTTCAAAAATAACTCGCATAAAACATGGACACCTAAACTAGATCTAGGTTCCATTTCAACTTTTAATTATGAACATGTCACTCTGACTGGGTCTGAAAATGTCCATAACAAAGGGATAGGTCTCCTAGGTAACCTACCTACCTAGGTAGGTATGGAGACATACCTACTTATTCTAGTCTAGATGTCTTTTCATATTTACTACTAACTGTGCCCCGCGGTGTCACCCGCGTGAACTACATTTTATCGTGATAAAAAGTTAAAAAAAGTATCCGAAAAAGTAAAAAAAAAAAGTAAAAGAAAAAAAATAATAAGTAAAAAAAAAGTATCCTATGATCTTCCCCACGGTTCAATTTTCTGAAATAAAAGAAGCCCATGTTACTCCTTATAACATTAGCTGAACGAGTGAAATTCCAGTCAAAATCGGTCCAGCCACTTCAAAGATTAGCCGGAACATATAGACAGACAATGAAAGTATAATAATATAACGGTACTTATACAAAAATCAATTTTCATTTATTTCATTTATATCTGTCTGTCTTTTTTGCATTTTAGTGAAAAGCTGTTATATTTTCATTTAGTAGAAAACATGTGATCAATACTTAAAACAAGCTACGCCAATTCCAATCTACTTACGCCGGCAAAAGAACAGGCAAGAAACGCCCATAATTTCTTGGGCGCGATCATATTTACAATTTTATTCTTATTACTAATTAAGAATGAAGAATGCCCGCACAATCACATACCTACATAGGCTCTGACCCCTAACTAGGTTTCCCTGTATATAGGGTGTCAGAATCTACGAGGATCGGGGATCCACAACACCCAGACTCAGACACAATTACTTGCGCTTTTTTTTTTCAATGCACAAATATTTGTCCTGTAGCGGGAATCGAACCTGCGACCTCACGCTTCACAGTCGGCTATGCGCCCATTGCGCCATATCGGTCGTCAATTGATTGAATTGGAGCAAGTTCACTACGATCCCAAGCTTTTTTGCCCATACAAAACAAATTTAAATAAAATCAGTAGGGTTCCGGATACCTAAGTATGTAGAGTAAAATCATACATTTTACTGTACTTAGGTATCCGGAACCCTACTAATAATATAAATGCGAAAGTTTGTGTGTGTATCTGTGAATGTTTGTTACCACGTATCACCGTAACTACAAAACCGATTTTGATGAAATTTGGAATGGGGTTAGCTTATACCCTGGATTGACACATAGGCTACTTTTTCTCGACGCGGGTGAAACCGCGGGTTGAACTAGTAAACAAAAAAATCTTTTCTCTTTATTATAATATCAGTATCTAATATCTATAGATAGGTATACGTAGCTAATCCAGTCTAAGCCAGGGGATGTCAGATTTTTTAAAACACTTTTATTAGCTTGACTTGTAACTAACTAACTAACTAACTAACTAACTAACTAACTAACTAACTAACTAACTAACTAACAATGTAATCAAATCTTAGAAGTCAATTTTCACCTACTTCTAATTGTCGTATCAACTTGAAACTTTGTATGTGTATGTAATCTCGGTGACAATGCAATAATTTGGTATCATCGACCTGATTTGATGATGCAGCCGGAAGGTGGGTAGGGCATCTCTGCGCTGGCTACTAGTAAACCCCTCGTGTTTGGGCTCATATGAATCGTCTTGATGAGTACAATAGATTGGACTTGGTGACGAGGGTCTGATGATGCAACCGGAAGGTGGGTAGAGGATCTCTGCAGTGCCTACTAGTAAACCCCTCGTGTTTGGGCTCATGTGATTCGTCTTGATGAGCCCAATAGATTGAACTTGGTGACGAGGGTCTGATGATGCAACCGGAAGGTGGGTAGAGGATCTCTGCAGTGGCTACTAGTAAACCCCTCGTGTTTGGGCTCATATGAATCGTCTTGATGAGTACAATAGATTGAACTTGGTGACGAGGGTCTGATGATGCAACCGGAAGGTGGGTAGAGGATCTCTGCAGTGGCTACTAGTAAACCCCTCGTGTTTGGGCTCATGTGATTCGTCTTGATGAGCCCAATAGATTGAACTTGGTGACGAGGGTCTGATGATGCAGCCAGAAGGTGGGTAGGCGATCTCTGCAGTGGCTACTAGTAAACCCCTCGAGTTTGGGCTCATATGATTCCTTTTGATGAGTCCGATAGATTGAACTTGGTAACAAAAGACTAAAAAGTAAAAAAATAAAAATATATAGTTTAAAAAACTAAAAAAAAACACTAAAAACGCACTCAAAAATATAAAATAATTAAATTGACTTGTATTAGTTACGATATAATGGTTAATTCAAAAAGTGTGGAGCGCTTCTTTTACTGGGTAAATAAAAGTTAACACAACCAAAAAGCGCTCCACACTTTTTGAATTAACCATTATATCGTAACTAATACAAGTCAATTTAATTATTTTATATTTTTGAGTGCGTTTTTAGTGTTTTTTTTTAGTTTTTTAAACTATATATTTTTTTTTTATCCCGAAACACACATCGTAAGGGATGAAAAATAACTTTGCGGGTCCGTGTTTTCACAGGACGAGGGGTCTTGTCGACACCTTTTGTTCTAAGGGTGACTTTTAGGGGATGAAAGTTGATTTGTGGTTTCGGCGACCCTTTCTTTTCGTTATTAGAATAAATCGTGGTTGAACAATGCTTAGGTATAGGAAGATAGGTATTATTCGGCCCACGGTTTTCCCGTGAATCCGTAAATACATCTTTTAACTAGGTACAGTCAAAAAAAGCTTGGGATTTTAGTGAACTTGCTCCAATTCAATCAATTAGTAATAATAAGAATAAAATTGTCAATGATTTCGCGCTAAAAAAATTACCTGCCGGGCGTTTCTTGCCTGTTCTTTTGCCGGCGTAAGGAGGTTGGAACAGGCGTAGCTAGTTTTAAGTTTGACGTTTTAAAGTCATCACAATGTATCCTATTGAATAAATAAAAAAATGAAATTGAAATTTGAAATCAACGACAAAAGTCACTGAACAAAAACAAATTTTCCGATTCTCCTTATCATCATCATCATAAACATCAAACTGCCGATGAATCATCACTTAACATCACGTGTGTTGTAATGTGGTCAAACGCTACCTTGTGCGTTGTTAGAAAAATACAAATATTGCTGATGTAATACGCATTTGGAAAATTAAGTAGGTATGTTCAGCTACTTATGTCGCTGACTGTACCTATCGCAATTCAAAATTTCATTCAAATCGGTTCAGGCATTAAGGCGTAAAGAACCAAACTCTCGCATTTATAATATTAGTGTGGACTGCAATCCCTACTTCCCCACTTTAATTATGATATTAAAGTAACAAAGTCTACTACTAAATGCGAAAATAAATCTGTCTCTGTCTGTCTCGCTATTACGCCTACAGGACCCGAATTAAATGAAATTTGGTACGGCGATAGTTTGAACCCTGAGGAAGGACGTAGGTTTTTTTTATCGCGATAATCTGTAGCCCACGCGGGTGAAACCGCGGGGAACAGCTAGAATATAAAAATGCTGCATCTAAAGGAACTTGTCTCTACATCTTAAGTTAACTCGACTAACAAACATCATAATTACGAAAAGAAAACCAACCTGTTTATTGAAGTTATCCCAGTCCTTCCCAGAACACCAACACACTATTTCCACTAACACTAAACACACTAAATTCAACCACTAAACACAACAACATCCGTTTCGTTGCGAAACTTTTGCATCGACACAGAAAAACTGTTGCAAATAAACTTCACTGTAATCCGAATTTCAATTTGTCAATCACTGCTCCGATCCGATCGCGATGTATACGAAAGCACGAGTCGAAAATCCCAGTAAGGACCACGCGTGCTATTCAAGCAAGCGACGGCGCGCGACTGAAGCGCGGCGTGCGACGGGAATCGGCTTGAATAGTGAATATTCCGCGAGGCGGGAAGAAAAGGGACGCAACGCACGCATCGGTCGAATCGTCAGAAAAACTAGAGCGGCCCCATCATTATCGATATTACAAATTCGATTTTATTTCATTATCGAATTTCGATTTGCGTTTCGTTTGCCTTTTGTTTTATGATTAAGATTTTATAAAGACTAGAGTGGTCGAAATTCCAGCGTAATCCCTAATTAATATTATAAATGCGAAAGTAACTCAATCTGTCTGTCTCGCTTCGACGCCTAAAGTACTGAACCGATTTCAATGAAATTTGTTACGGAGATAGTTTGAACCCTGAAGAAGGACATAGGATACTTTTTATCGCGATAAACTGAAGCCCACGCGGGTGAAACCGTGGGCAACATCTATCTATCTGTGTATGAATGCACACCTAACTTGTTAAGTCGCGGGGCCGAGAGGATTCGAGCTCGGTGTCGGCGTCTTGACAGGCACGCGTATTACCGTTCGGCCACCGTCGCTCATTCACGTATTAATTAAATTAATTTACCATAATTAAGTAGATTTATTTGTGTCCATAATCTTAAGTTTGCAATGCGCTGGGCAATTCAGACAGGTGTCAAGATCTCGGTCCTTTCCTGTTTGCCCGAGTCAATTAAAAAAGGAGTTTAAAAAGGGCGGGAATTTTACATTTATGCAATTAAAACCCCGAGTTCTCTGTTCGTAGTATTTTTTTAGGGTTTCGTACAGCAAAAGGAAAAACGGAACCCTTATAGGATCAGTTTGTTGTCCGGCTGTTTGTCGGTCTGTCATGACCCTTTTTCTCAAGAATGCGTTGAGGTATCAAGTTGAAATAATATCAAATACTTGGCCCTACGGTCTCTTACAGCTGTGATAAAATCAAACTTGTAAGTAAACGCCATCAAAAGATATGACCGTTTATGTCGCATATTGTACGATACACAAAACATTCTGACTTTCCTTCCGAGTCTTTACCTTCCAAGACCGATTCCTTCCTTATTTTACCTTAGTTTTCCTTCTGAATCACAAATTCTTCCCTTTTGACTCAGAAGAAAAACGGTATTTCGGAAGGTCTTTTTTCTACGTGTATCACAATGGAATCAAAACCTATAGGCTGCCTACCTACCTACTTCCCGTTGACCCAGAGGCATGAAATTTGGCATGGTCTTACAGCACATGTAAAAGAAAAATCTGAAAACCATAAATATGTAGTTTAATAACAAGAAAAACACAAGTTTGTACGGAACCCTCGATGCGCGAGTCCAACTCGCACTTAGCCGGTTTTTATGCGCGTAATGGCGTCTCGTTTGAAATCGTAAACTTGGTAACGTCTGCTTTTTTTCGTTTTGCGTTTGATTATTTTTATTGTTTGTCAGTAATAGTCTACTAGCGTAATTAAAGTCGAGATTTGTGAGTAAACTAGTGTCATTATAAATGAAGTCGGAATAGCAGCAAACGAGATCGTGAGCAAAGCCAGGCGTGTATTTCTAGTTATTTTCAACCTAACAGATGTCCGTTCTAGTTGATAAAAAGCGTAATTCGACTTTGAAAACGGAATGTAACGAAATTTTGTGAGTTTTATGAGGTTTTAATCGTTTTTGAAAGGTCTATGTTTGCATTGTACTTAAATGTATTTAAACTCAACATTCAAACGGATTTATAGTATGAAAAACGTTTATATATATATATTTTTAATAATTCCAGCACAATTACATACATAGGCTCTGACCCCTAACTAGGTCTCCCTGTATCTAGGTTATCAGAAACTACGAGGATCGGGGATCCACAACACCCAGACACAGAACAAATACTTGCGCTTTTATTTTCAACGCACAAATATTTGTCCTGTAGCGGGAATCGAACTCGCGACCTCACGCTTCACAGTCGGCTATCCGCCCATTGCGCCACATCAGTCGTCAAACTCGTCACCTCGTTTTATATGAGATAGGTAAGCATTTGACCCCAGTCTCACCTAATGGTAAGTGATGACGAAGCCGAAGAAATTACTAGTTGCGCCCCGCGGTTTTACCCGCGTCTTCCCGTTATCCCGCAGGAACCTTTTTCCGGGATAAAAAGTAGCCTATGTGTTAATCCAGGATATAAGCTATCTCCATTCCTAATTTCATTCAGATCCATTCAGTAGTTTATGCGTGAAAGAGTAACAAACATCCATCCATCCATTCACACTCACAAACTTTCACGTTTATAACATTAGTAGGATATGCACAAATAGAAATAGTCCGACTTCTAAGCACCCAATTTTTGAATACTATTTCTTAGCGATTCTTTTCTATATACCTACCTCGATCGGTAGGAGAAGTAAATATATTGAAATAACTGAGAGAAAGAGGATGGGTTGCAACTGTAGAGTGCTTGGAATCCAGTGTTACGGTTGTGTGACAGCAGAAAAAAGCACCTGTCATACATATCTCGCGAGGGGATACCATGAGTTTTGTGTGTCAAGATTTGAATCGAGTTGCGAGTGACTTGGGTAAATATGGTAATTTCTCTGCAAAAAACTTGAGAGGAAGCGGGTAGATATAATGTCAACAATCCTACCCGCAGAAACTTTTAGTATTCTCGTGATCATGGCGCTTGCAACAGTGCCGAAAAATCGAGAACTCAAACAAAAACAAATACATGCTAATTATCCCATTTCAAAACCTAATTCTAACCCAATTTTTATTACTGTTTCAAAGCAAGTACATACAGCATTAATATTAATATTTTTTACGTTCAAATAAACATTAGATTTTAATTTATCAACAAAGTAACGCCACATAAAAGGTTAAATTTAAGACAGTATTAATTTACCGCATCTCATTAAATACCTACAGCACTTTCTTACTATGGGAACTAGGAAGGCTAATTTTATGGCGAACATAAAATTAATTTTAATAACTTCCAATGCACTTAATAACGTATTTTAATTAGTTGGCGGTTGGTTGACAGAATAGCGTGAATGTTTAATTAGGTGTATTTTGTTAATTTGATAAAACACATTTAAAATCACCGCGGGTGTTATACAGCTGTTGCTATGAACGTAAAAATGCAATTCGTAAGAAAGTGTGAATCGTCATCATCAACAGCCTTTTACGTTCCCACTGCTGGGACTCTGTCCTTCTCTGAGAGAGAGAGAATGGGCCGGAATCTACAACGCTAGCCCGCCCAGTGCGGGTTGGTAGATGTCGCATGCCCTTGAATGTTGCGGTTCTTGGACATGCCGGTTTCCTCACTAAGTTTTTCTTCACCTTTTTTGAGAGATCGCCAATCCACACATAACTTATTAAGTCATAGGTGCGGGAAAATGATTCGAACTCGATATAGGCGGTATGGAAGGCGCGTGTGTTACCGATCGGCCACCATCGCTCGAATGTTGGCTTACTCATGTAAGTATACTAAACTAACTTATTATGACTGATCCCCTTAGGGGCTGTTTTCTTATAGCGCCTCTACACTACTCAATGGGACACACACTCACTTAACACCTAACATCAGGTGACTTGTGGTCAAACGCTACCCTGTAAGTAGTAAAAAAAAAGAAGCTACTCTACAAATTTAATATCTCTAGGACTAGCTGATGAAACTGTGTTTGATATAATCAGTCTTTGAATTTCAATTCCAATTTCTACAAATAATATCATAACGATAAACTTTTGTGACAGCTAATTAATCGATAAGCCTCCCAGTTACTTTTTCAATCAGATATTAGAGCTTATTTCAATCTAGACCAAATCCGTTAGTCTACATCAGGGGTTCTCAGTTTGGTGCGCGAACCCTTAGGGGTTCACTAGTTGCTCTTATGGAGTTTGCAACAGGACTTTAATAATAATAATAATAATAATAATAATGCCCGCACAATCACATACATAGGCTCTGACCCCTAACTAGGTCTCCCTGTATCTAGGGTATCAGAAACTACGAGGATCGGGGATCCACAACACCCAGACTTTAATTTAGTTAAGACAATCCTACTAATATTATAAAAGCGAAAGTTTGCGTGTGTGTGTGAATGTTTGTTACCATGTATCACCGTAACTACTAAACCGATTTTGATGAAATTTGGAATGGAGATAGCTTATACCCTGAATTAACACATAGGCTGGCCAGGCGATCACTTGAAAATGCCCTACCACCAAGCTATGGTTTCATCACGATGTTTTCCTTCACCGAAAGCTCTAGTATTCGAAACCACGTCCTACGGATCACAAGCCGACGTCACTGAGCCATCATCGCTATAAAATTTGATGTTTATTAATGTGAAATTCTTTAATTGGTCTTACAATGTTAAGTATTCTATAAGCAATATAATTGTATTACGCTGTTGAGTTTCTTAATAAATAAATAAATAAATAAAATAAATAAAATTAAGTGACGATGTGGTCGAAGATGTTGCCTGGACTGAGATTCTCTATGAATTCCGTTTTTTCATTGCATGTAAGGAACCCTAAAAGCCCATAATAGCATGGATTAGAACTGTGAGTCCTTTACCTTATTACTTACCAATACGTCCTGATTGGCAATCAGACTCGTGTATGTAATTGATTAGAGGATATAATTTGGTATTGATTTCATCGCTCGTGGCATAGCTATCATACTCAAAGGCCAAGAGCCTATTGGTGGGTTTTGGCAGCCTCACTTGAGAGCCAGTTCCCACTCTAGATGTAGCGTGGCAGTGACCCTCACAATAAGCACAGCCAGCGACAAAAGTAGCTGATCATCGTCGATTTTCCAAATGTGTTTTAGGACAGTATTGTTTGGTTTTTTTATAACTTACAAGGTAGCGTTTGACCACAACACAACACACCTAATGTAAGTGATGATGTGGTTTAAGGTTGGTTGGGGTTTAAGATGATAAACGTAATCGGAAAGTTTGACTTTTGTCGTTGACTGTTCCTATGTGCTTACTAATTTCAATTGACAACCCTCAATTTGAATCTTCACCCACACATAGACGCGTGTACAAAGCTGCAGTAGGTATTTCAGACGCGGCGATTGTATCATAGTAATGAGTAGTAGTTCAGCTTCATACAAATCGGCCGCCGCCGGTTTGAATGTGTGCGAGAGTAGCGGCGCCGTGTACGCACGCACTTTTCACGCACACAATCACAAACAAACGGGGCCGCGGCCATGCACTCAGTACGGAACGCGCCGCCTATGCATCACCGCAAGAGTAGGCAATTAACTCGTCGAGCGGCCTGAGCTAACCTACTGTTCTTACTTTACTGTGATTGTATTGAGTGCCTTGGATATCACGACAGTACAAGACGTAGGTTTGGTATACAGACTGGGTTGCCAACAGTATCCGTCTCGGCGTCGCCATATAACCAATAGCCAGTCCGGATCATCCGGATTACAATTGTTTACCCGAACGAACACCACCAACAATATCATGTGAAAGAGTGGAGGCGTGTTAGCTTAGACCGGGTGACCCTGGAGAATCTTATAACTTGTGGCGTTCAGATACCGAACTCCACGTGTTTGTCTATGACAACTATGAACGACACATTGACTCGACAGTTTTGACACCTTGAGAGACGAACAATTGAAGAGAGTTTGTCAATTCTCCACGCGCCCGGCATTGCCGCTGCAAGATATATTTTCTTTGCGTGCTCAGAACTAATATTGTTACCACCTAATTGTAACCAACGTGAATAAACGGAAGACCATTGTTATATACACCTACACCATCGTTTGATTGAAGAGAATCATATCATCCATCATCCAACCACCAGCGAAGCTCAACATATATAGTACCTGAATATATGGACAAATAGATATGTGGTGCTCACGCGCCATATACCTAAAAACTTATACAGGTACTTGATGTGATGTGTGTAGAGTTGCAATATTTGTTTTTTTTTGCAATAGAATGGCAAACAAGCAGACGGCCCGCCTGATGGAAAGCGGTCACCGTCGCCTATGGATATTTGCACCAGAGGAGTTGCTGATGCGTTGCCAACCCTTAAGAACTCTTTTCACACCCAGGATCAGGATCCTATCTGAGGATTTGCCCTGAGACTGCAGGAGTTTTAACTGCTGACTGCATTGCGGCCGGGTTATGGAAATCTCAGGATTTAGAGATTGTTTTCATTAGCAAGGTACAATCAACGTTAATAATAACATACTCTTTGTAACCCCAGTGCATAGAAACAATATAATAATTGATGCCGTATATTTTTCGCGCAGTTAAGTTAATTAAGTTTGTGACAAAATTTCTTAACATTTATTTAATGGAAATCAGATTTTTTTAATTTTCCATCTGGTTTTTCAGATGGAAAATGGAAAAGTTTATCTTGGTGTGATATAAGTACATAGTTTTTTTGTTTCTGATACTCTAGGGCCTGTAGCCTGGATGCTAGGCTACAGGGGCCTGGTTAAGATACGGGGATATGGCTAAGTGGTTATAAAAATGTACGTGGTTTTGAGGGCATTATTAATTTCTTACACTATTTCATTATATACTAAATAGTTGAACACTATATGTAATGTAAAGATATGTATAAATTAACATTGTGTACGAGGTTTCCGTGTCCGTAAAGCTTTGTCATAATTATAATATAATATTCAAATGTTTTTTTTTTAGGTCACGACTAGTAATGTAATCGACCAGGGTCTACAGACCTACTTTTCGTCTGTTCTTCGTTTATTTCTGCTAAAACAGGGATGCGTGAGTCATGGTTGATATTTGTTAGGTTTATGATACAAATTCTTGTTATTTTTATTTGCATAAGAATTTACGTACTTTGAATTTTATTTTGTTATAATTTAATAAGTATGGGAGCTCCCTTAAATATCTGTTTTTTAGTATTGATTGTTATAGTGGCAAAAGAAATACATCATCTGTGAAAATTTCAACTGTCTAACAGCCTGGTGACGGACGAACATACAGACGGACGAACGGACTGCGGAGTCTTCATCATCATCATCATCATAAGCTGGAAGAAGTCTACAGCTGAACATAGGCCTCCCCCTTTGAACGCCACCATGATCCGCTATTAGCCATTTGCATCCATCGGCTCCCTGCGACTCTTACAATGTCGTCGGTCCACCTAGTGGGACGCCTACCTACAGAGCGTCTCCCGGTTCGTGGTCGCCACTCGAGAACCTTTCCCTATCGGTTATCGGTTAGCCGAGCGATATGGCCTGCCTAACTAATAATACCCTGTAATGCTGGGGCCACACTAAGGTCAACGTCAAGGTAAATGTCAATGCCTATCATCGCAATAAATATTGCGTTAATTATTAGCGCAATTATGTGTGTGGATATACTTGAACGGTCAACGTGAATGCACTTGAGTTATCGGCTAACGTCAAACGCCAATGTGAATCATCATCATCATTATCAGCCTTTCACGTTCCCACTGCTGGGACTCTAGCCTTCTCTCAGAGAGTGAGGTATGGGCTGTATGTAATCTACCACGCTAGCCCAGTGCGGGTTGGTAGATGTCGCATGCCCTTGAATGTTGCAGTTCTTGGGCATGCCGGTTTCCTCACGATGTTTTCCTTCACCGTTTTGAGCGATGGCAAATCCGCACATAACTTATTGAGTCATAGGTGCGGGGCCGAGAGGATTCGAACTCGGTGTCGGCGTCTTGTAAGTCGCACGCCTAACCGTTCGGCCACCATCGCAATGTGAATGCCGTTGTCAAATGTCTTGGCCACACTTAATATAGGTCGAACGTCAATCATCGCGCTATTTAACGGCATTTCCCGTTAGTGTCGCCCCAGCATAAGAAGTAGAAGAAAAAATATTAAAAAAAAACTCGAAACGCGACAACAGTCTATTAATCTTCCAAACCCCAGCTTCTATATTTTCTGGCAGCTGACCCGTAAATAGGTTAAACATTGAAAGGACCTTGCCCGTAGGTGGTCACCATCACAATGCAACTTGACGCACCGTTGACTCTGAATGCCCACACGCTCTATTACCACAACCTATAAACAGTAAGGACGATACGTCGTGTGTTTTACATAGCTGAATTCAACGCACTGTTTGGCGAAATAGCGGGATCCGCGTTTTAAAAAATAACTTTTGTTAGTGTTAGTCTTATTAAGAGTTGCCATTGCATATAGCGTCTAACGCCCCAATTCACGAACGTGTATTTTTTTCGAATTTTTTCGCGAGGCGCCCTGTCACTTTTTTGAGTGGTTATGCAGTTATTTTTCAAATCAAATTTTAATTTATAGCTAGCCAGGTGGCCACTAGTAATCCCTATTTAGTTATGTTTATTTACTTACTATCACCGAGCTATTGTTTAAGATATTTTTCTGAAAAAAGATTGCATTTACTTAACCATTTTATTTGATTTCTTTACTTTAGTTTTATTTCACAACTAGCTGTTCCCCGCGGTTTCACCCGCGTGGGCTACAGCTTTATGCATGCAAAGTCTCAGCCCGATCGGTTTAAAATTGACAAAGTTTCATACAAACTTTCTTCCCTTATTTTATCCCCTTGGTGGTAGAATTAATCAAAATCCTGCGGATGCCTACGTCACAACATCTACCTGCATGCCAAATTTCAGCCCGATCCGTCCAGTGTTTGGGCTGTGCGTTGATAGATCACTATGTCAGTCAGTCAGTCACCTTTCAGTTAGTGTTTTATTTCAAAAGGCTTAAATAACACAGAAACAGAAGAAAGGTAAGCGAAACCTTAAAATTTAACATTAATCGAAATGTTGTGTTGTACTACTAGCTATGCCCCAAATAGACTAAATAGACTCCAGATAATATTCAAACAACTTCCTTATGTACCAAATTACATCAAGATCTGTTCAGCGACTTAGGCATGAAAGGTAATAAACAGACAGAGGGAAAGAGAGAGAGCTACTTTCGTCTTTACTCGTACAGTCAACGACAAAAGTCACCGAACAATCACACTTTTTTCTATTATCCTCATCATCTTAGCCACCAATTTTTGACCTCATTATCACCTTAAATCAGGTGTGTTATGTTGTGGTCAAAATGATTCCATGTAAAATGTAAAACAAACAATAATAATTACTGATTTGAAACACATTTGGAAAATCGAGAGCGATTAGCTACTTTTATCGCTGTCTGTACAATAGTAGTCAGGATTTTTGAAAGTTGAGTTACTGTCTATATTTATACAGTTCTATTATTATATGTAACTATGTAACTATTAATTAATCTTGACTATAAGGCTATCCTATGACATAGTTTGCTTACTGAAATCAACTACTCGTATACTCGTTAGAAATGTTACTAGGAGGGCGTTACTAGTTTTAAAGATAATTAATTACTTTTGTTCGATCTTCCAGACTTTTCAAAATCGATTCTTTGTAAGTACATCGATTGGAATCGATCCTTTTTAGGAACAGTCGGTATCTCTTATTATTATTCTATTTAGATAGATTGTTGCAACTAGTTGGGCCCGCGGTTTCACTCGCGTCTTCCCGTTATCCCGCAGGAACCCTTTTCCGGGATAAAAACTGTAGGAAAGTGTAAGTGCGTAGGATGTGTTTATCCAGGGCATAAGCTATCATCACCATTCTAAATATCATTCAGATCCGTTGTGTAGTTTTTGCGTGAAAGAGTAACAAACATCCATCCATAATCACAAACGTTCACGTTTATAATATTAGTAGCATGTAGTACAAGGCTAGATGACGTTTCAGATCAGGTCATGTATTCACGGTGGGGAACCTATCTAGTATGTCATCTGTATAGCTATAGAGGCTAAATTGAGTGTAATAGCCATCAGGCAGTTATATAGATAGTTTTTATAGCGATGATGGCTCAGTGGTAGTGACGTCGGCTTGCGATCCGTAGGACGTGGGTTCGAATCCTACAATAAGCTTGAGCTTTCGGTGAAGGAAAACATCGTGATGAAACCATAGCTTGTTAGTAGGGTATTTTCTAGTACTCGCCTGGCTAGCTCCAAAATCAAAATCAAAATCAAAAATATGTTTATTCAATAGGATACATTGTGATCACTTTAAAACGTCAACTTAAAACTAGCTACGCCTGTTCCAACCTCCTTACGCCGGCAAAAGAACAGGCAAGAAACGCCCGGCAGGTAATTTTTTTGGCGCGATCACATTGACAATTTTATTCTTATTACTAATTGATTGAATTGGAGCAAGTTCACTAAAATCCCAAGCTTTTTTTTTTTGTCATCTAATAGTCCGATATTTTTTATTTAGCTTTACTAATAATAAGATTTCTCTTGTTTGGTTGTACACATTGGGATATGGGAACATGAATATTAACGAGTTGCGGGATCACAACCAAAGCAGACCAGACCCCACAAGCAGCACCCGTTCACGAGTTGACGCATGTGCCAGCCATCGCTCTCCTCGACCATATGAGAGGGAAGAGGGCGACCCGACACATGACGCCGCTGCAAGCAAAGTCACTTTCGTGAGCATGACTGTTTTGGCTGTTTACCGAAAATGGTTAGAATAGGGGAAATAGGGAGAATAGATAGATAGAAAGAAAGATAGATAGATTAACTACAATCCCAAGCTTGTTTGTCATCTAGATAGTCCGATATTTTATAATAAGCTTTACTAATGAGATTTCTCTTTATACGAATTTGAAATTTTGTTATAGACAAGTCTTGAATTTCACTTGGGATTTTGTTGAAAAAGCGTACACATTGACCTTTGAACGAGTTGCTAACTTTATGGAGCCTAGTGGTGGGTACAGCAATTTTATCTTTGTTTCTAGTATTAAAATTGTGATAATCACTTCTCTTTTTGAAGCTATTTAAATTTTTCCGTATGTACATTACATTTTCATAAATATATTGACAAATAACTGTCATTATTTCACTCCCACCCTCTTATTAAGAATCTGTCGCCAAGCACCTATCGGTGTGTTCCGGCAGCCTCACTTGAGAGCCAGTTCCCAGTCCAGGTGTAGGGTGGCGCCATCTTCGACCACATCGTCACTTAACATCAGGTGACTTGTGGTCAAACGCTACCCTGTAAAGAGTAAAAAAATATATAGTTTAAAAAACTAAAAAAAACACTTTAAAAACGCACTCAAAAATATAAAATAATTAAATTGACTTGTATTAGTTACGATATAATGGTTAATTCAAAAAGTGTGGAACGCTTTTTGGTTGTTTGTACTTTTATTTACCCAGTAAAAGAAGCGCTCCACACTTTTTGAATTAACCATTATATCGTAACTAATACAAGTCAATTTAATTATTTTATATTTTTGAGTGCGTTTTTAAAGTGTTTTTTTTAGTTTTTTAAACTATATATTTTTATTTTTTTACTTTTTAGTCTTTTGTTACCAAGTCCAATCTATCGGACTCATCAAAAGGAATCATATGAGCCCAAACTCGAGAGGTTTACTAGTAGCCACTGCAGAGATCCCCTACCCACCTTCTGGCTGCATCATCAGACCCTCGTCACCAAGTTCAATCTATTGGACTCATCAAGACGAATCATATGAGCCCAAACACGAGGGGTTTACTAGTAACCACTGCAGAGATCCCCTACCCACCTTCCGGTTGCATCATCAGACCCTCGTCACCAAGTCCAATGTATTGTACTCATCAAGACGATTCATATGAGCCCAAACACGAGGGGTTTACTAGTAGCCAGCGAAGAGATGCCCTACCCACCTTCCGGCTGCATCATCAGATCTGGTCGATGATACCAAATTATTGCATTGTCACCAAGATTACATACACATACAAAGTTTCAAGTCGATACGACAATTAGAAGTGGGTGAAAATTGACATCTAAGATTTGATTACATTGTTAGTTAGTTAGTTAGTTAGTTAGTTAGTTAGTTAGTTAGTTAGTTACAAGTCAAGCTAATAAAAGTGTTTTAAAAAAAAAAGTTAGAACACCACAATGTAGAGAACAGACAAACAGACGGACAACAAAGTGATCCGTTTTCCCTTCGAGGTACGGAACTCTAAAAACGAAAAGGTTCAGTACCCCTAGTACAGGTTTTTGATAGTTTACAAAAACTATAAAAGTTTTCGTTTCCATCCATACATATTTTTTTCAGCGAATCTTACCGAGACTTGGAGGAACTGAAATCGTTAATACGGGTTATTTTAAATCGTTATAATCATATTCCAACAATGTTCTTGAGTTACTTTTTGAATTTAAGCAGATCGAGTTGCCACTTTGACAAGTCGGCGGTGGTAAACGTCGACGTTTACGAAAACTTTTATCGTTTTCAAAACTTGTGCTAGGGGTACTGAAGTTTACGCGTACCTATTTATTGTCATTTTTCTCTTTTTTTTTTTTTTTTTTTACTATTTACAGGGTAGCGTTTGACCACAAGTCACCTGATGTTAAGTGACGATGTGGTCGAGGATGGCGCCACGCTACACCTGGACTGGGTACTGGCTCTCAAGTGAGGCTGCCGGAACACACCGATAGGTGCTTGGCGACAGATTCTTAACAAGAGGGTGGTAGCTAGCCAGGCGAGCACTAGAAAATACCCTACCACCAAGCTATGGTTTCATCACGATGTTTTCCTTCACCGAAAGCTCAAGCTCATTGTAGGATTCGAACTCACGTCCTACGGATCGCAAGCCGACGTCATTACCACTGAGCCATCATCGCTCTTTGAGGTCTTATTCCAACATCCATATTACTCCTACGGCGTTTCCTTTCTTGTGGCTTGCACATCATTACCCTACAAAAGACGGCCATCTTAACACAAACAATGGTCTATTTATGGACAGTTATCCGCAACAAGTTACAAATATCCATTCGGGCTTGTGTCTAGGAAGTTGTCGGTTCAAATCACAGAAATTAGGGAGTACAACGCTTTGATTTGTAGTATCGATATTTTGTTAAATTATCGATGTGAAAATCTTCAACGCCTATTAAAATTAAGGGCAATTAATTAGGTGCTTACTCTTTTAACCAAAATTTAAGTCAGTATATATTACAGTACTTAAATTTTTTTACTCACTTTCATACTCTACCCTGTAAGATATAGAGAATATGTGATAATTGGGGCTAATTACTTAGGTACAACCAATTTTTCTCTGCAATTATCATAGTAAAAAATTGATAATCTACATAATACAAAGCAGGCATAGCCTTGAAAGAAAATATGCAATAAAAAATAATTCGTATCCATATTTAAAAAGTGTACAATTTTAACCGTTACAACCATTTTTCTCCAGATCTATAAACAACAAAGATTTCTTAGTACCACTTACACATTAAAAAAATCAATATCAAGAGTGCCTTCAGGCTACTTTTTTAAAATACTATCTTGATTATTTTAAGTGACTTTTTTAAACGTTTTATTACTTCCAGATCGACCGGAGTCCTTCCAGACCCCCTCTGTCGCTTGCGGGGTGTGGCTATTGATATCAAAGCCTTAGAAAGACCACACACGATGCCTACCTCATTACTAGGCCTTACAGATTCCAGGAATTAACTGCCCATATAAAATGAGTCACGATTCGTCAAGGATATATCGATAAATATGCGCACATTACTATAGGAGTTGCAGTGGCCACCGGAGCGCGGTCAGTTTATGCATCGAGAATCAAAATCAATGTCATAGATTAGACGTGATGACGTAGAGGCGGAAATGTAAAATTAGTGCGGCATATTCGGTGTAATTAGCAAGCTGTAGAGGTAAATAAGCCGCAGAACCGACAACCTTTGGGAACGTCGTGTTCTTGAGTGGAGACCGTGACTTGGCAAACGTAATGTAGGACGCCCTGCGATTAGGTGGAGCGACGACTTGCGCCGAGTGGCTGCCAGTAGTTGGATGAGAAGAGCCGAAGACCGGGCTCAGTGACGTATCTTGAGAGAGGCCTAGGTCCAGCAGTGGACTGACACGGGCTGATGATGATGATGATGATCAAAACCTGTACTAGGGGTACAGAATCGAAACCCTTGTGATCTAACCCCCTCTCCACTTTTCAGCCGGTTTCAATAACTTATCTATCCACGGTTTGCCCTACTAGAGTTATAAATTTGACATTACTTCTATGGAGCTTGTGTCAAAGAACAATGGCTGTTGAGGACGTTTATTGCAACTATCGACTAAGTAACAAAACAATAATTCGAACGTAGCAAAACAAAATATAAATTCAAAACATAAAGTATAAAAAAGGTTGTAAATGAATTGCGGTGCTGGCCGCCAACATGGCCCCCGACGGTGTGAAGCACCAGTTAAACTAGGCGACGACCAGCAACGCCACTTTGCGTGTAGGCCGACGCAACACACCCCCTTTAGTGTTGATGTCCATGACTCGTACGATACCATCTTGGCCAGGGTGTACCGCTACTACACGACCGCGTGGCCAACATGAACGTGGAAGTGTCCCGTCAGCAATAAACACCAAGTCGCCCACCTTTAGCGGCTTTGTTTCCGGCAGCTTCTTGCGTGGGACCAGCGTTGGAAGATACTCTTTCACAAATCTCTGCCAAAAGTGGTCGGCGAGTCTTTGCGCTTTCCTCCAATCCGCTCGTCTGTGAAGGTCCGCGTCGTCAAAAACTCTTATATCCGGCTCGCTGCTCGAGCTTCCAATTAGAAAAGTGAATGGCGTTATTGTCAATTCAGAATCAACGTCGACAGACACATGGGTGAGAGGTCTGGAGTTAACAACGCATTCAGCTTCAAGGAGTAGTGTGTGTAGGACTTCTTCTTTGGGCGTTCGTTCTTTTAAAGTCACAGATATCGCACTCTTTACTGACCGGACCAACCGCTCCCAGCAACCGCCCATGAATGGAGCAGACGGCGGTATAAAATGCCATACAATCCTCTTGTTGGCACAAAAATCGTAGAGCTCTGGTAACAATCTAGCTGCACCGACGAAGGAAGTTCCATTGTCAGAATAAATATGAGTTGGGCATCCCCTTCTTGCAATAAAGCGCCGAATAGCCATTATGGCTGAATCAGAAGAAAGGTTATCCACAATTTCAAGATGTACTGCTCTTACAGTCATACAGGTGAACAGAGCTATCCATCGCTTAGCGGTGCGTCTGAAAATGGTGACGTTTATAGGTCCAAAATAGTCTAGACCCACATGAGTAAAGGGGCGCTGGTGATGTGCCAGTCTGGCATCCGGTAGATCTCCAAACGGCGGCGTCTTGGGCTTGGCTTTTCGATTGCGGCAAAATTGACATTTCTGCGACTCTTTTCTAACAGCTAATCTCAGGCCCAGAACGTAGAACCTCTGACGCAGCTCATTCACTACCAACTCGTTGTTACCATGAGCAAATTTGATGTGGTAAGAGTAAATCAGCAATCTGGTGATCGGGTGTTTGCCATCTAACACGATCGGATGAGATTCCACGCCTTCGGCAGCAGCAGTACGACCAGCGAGGCGAAGCAGTTTATCCTCGCCGTACAGGAGCGTAATATGTTTCAACCTACTATTGTCGGAAACGGGGCGTGCTGCTTGGACGCGAATCAATTCGTCGGCGAAAGAATCTAATTGATTTTGAAATAAGTAGATCTCTGCAACGTTGAGATCTTTAGCGGTTAGCAAAATCAAACTACGACTATCCCGAGGAGAATCAGGAGAGAATTTTAGATTTTGTTGTAAAATTGACCGAAAAACTCTCACACACTGATGTGTTCGAGCTGTGGCGCGAAGTAAACGTAACCAACTACTAAAATGTTGGTGAACCGCTACTACCGGTGAAGGTAGTTGTTGCGGTGTGACTACTAACAATCCCACCGATTCCGACGCACGCTTCAGCTCCTCGGTAACCGGAGGGACGTTAACCGTTGGTTCACAGGGCCAATCCGATCGGGGAGATAAAAGAAATGGTGGACCGGTGAACCATCGTGATGCCGTCGAAAACTTGTGGCTACTCCGCGTAGCGTCGTCTGCAACATTTAAGGCTGTGGGAACATACCTCCAATTTTGAATATTTGTTGATTCAGCTATCTCTCCTACCCGAAACGAGACAAAAGCTTTAAACGTGCAGGCGTCGCTTCTAAGCCATTTCAAAACAGTTAATGAATCTGTCCAGTAGAAGATTTCAGTAGGCTTTCGTTTGTGCGCTTCAGTGATGTATACGCTAAAACGGGCGGCGATAAGAGCCGCTTGGAGTTCCAACCTTGGAATTGAAACTGGTTTTAAGGGTGCTAAACGCCCTTTTCCCCCAATTAAGGACAAGCTTACGCGCTCATCAGCAAACACAAAGCGCCAATAAGCTACGCACGCATACGCACGTTCACTTGCATCAGCAAAAAGATGAAGTTGAACGTCTTTAAGATTATCTTTACTGTTTATGTAGCATCGCGGAATAGTGCTATTTGATAGATTCCTAATTTCGAGAATCCAGCCGTTCCAGCTATCAACTAGTGTGGTAGGTAGGCTTTCATCCCAGTCGATGCCAATCTTCCATGTCTTTTGAAATAGTACGCGACCTATCATAATGACGGGAGTCAGGAAGCCTACGGGGTCATAAATTGACATTAGCAAAGATAAGACCGAACGTTTAGTGAACTTATGTGGTACCGTTGGCAGAGATTTCACAAAGTGAAGCCTATCCTCACGAACATTCCAGGTGAGGCCTAGTACTCGAATTTGCGAAGTTGGGCCCAACTTTACTTCAGTAACGTTAGTCGCGTGTAATTCAGTAGGAATCAAGTCTAAAGCTTCACTACAGTTAGATGCCCAGGATCGCATTTCGAAACAAGCCCCATTATGAATGGATAGTATTTCGGAGGCTCGTAGAGCAGCTTGATCGACATTGTCAAAACTTCCTAAAAAATCGTCCATATAATGGTCTTCAACAATAGATCTTACAGCATCTGGGTATCGCGATTGAAATTCCCTAGCATTGCTATTCTTTACCCATAACGCAGTACAAGGACTAGATGCTGCGCCAAATATCATGGAAGACATACGAAATTCTTGAAGTGGTAGGTCGGGCCTATCCCTCCATAAAAACCGTTGGGAGTCTCTATCCTCGGGTCTTATCTTGATTTGTGGGAACATCTCCCTAATGTCTCCTGTCATGGCAACTGAGCCTTCCCTAAAACGCATCACTATGCCTAAAAGAGGTTGAAGAAGGTCAGGACCACTAAGAAGCAGAGAATTGAGGCTAACTCCAGCACATTTCGCTGCCGCATCATGTACAACGCGCAGTTTCTTCTTCTGTGGGTGGATGACGCCGAAGTGAGGAAGATACCATGGAACCTTACCTGTTGGAGGCCCTGTGCATAGCTCAGCGTACCCCTTGCTAATCATCGCTTGAATGTTCCGTTTATAAGCGTCGGCATAAGAACTATCCCTGGCCAACTTCCGCTCCAGGCTGGTAAATCTAGCTAGTGCTAACTCGCGGCTTTCGGGGACGAAAGGGATATCCTCACGCCATAGTAGACCAGTTTCGTACCTGCCTGAACCTAAGCGTTTGGTGGTCCCCTCTAGAATTTTTAACGCGCGTTCTTCACTAGCGCTGCGGTGGTTGACCTTTACTATTCCTATAGAGTCTAAGTTAAAGTAGTCTTTAACAGCGTTGTCTAACGACAAATCGTGACGGTCGTCGCTGGCGGAAATATGATTAACCGATTCTATCTTTGACATATTATTATGTGGCATATAACCGAATAGAGCCCAACCTAATGCCGTGTGAACTGCGGCGGGCTGATTACGTGTGCCTTGGCGAACTACTTTAGGAATTATAACATGCCAGTTATCCACACCTATCAATAACATCGGTTTCGCGTCGTCGTAACACAAGACGTCTGCTAAATCTGACAAATAGTTGTACTGAGCAACATCATTTAAACGAGCAGACTGACTATTTATGCCTAAGTTAGAAATGGTTCGTGCGCTCATATCAAAAGTGTCTGCAGTATGTCGCCCCTTTACTTGTATGTCAACATAACTTACCTCGGTTTGTCTATTCAAACCGCCAATACAATCTATACTTAACTGACATTTAGGGCCCTTAGCTCCCACTTCGTCCGCCACCGACTGGTCCAAAAGCGTAGCGGAACTCCCATCATCAAGAAGGGCGTATGTGTCTACGCTTCCTAAGGGGCCGGTCACAGTAACAGCTATGACTTTGAGAAGTGGCTTCAGGCTGGATACACCTGCGGGATATGAGCTATGAGCTATGGTAGCGGATCGTTGGTCGTTAGATGTATTCGGTTCGAAAGTAGTAGAAGTTTCTACAGCTGACTGTACTTTGGTCACTGGGGAAATCGATGGCGCAGACTCTACCAAGACATGAGCCGTTGTTACAGAGCGATATTTGTGTAGAAGCCTATGATGTCGGTTGTCAGCTGTACAGCCTTGCACGTCACACCTTCCCTTACAGTTTCTATACTGATGCATACCTCTTTTTAGACATTTACGACAAACCTTATTGTCCAACGCCCATTTCCAGCGATCGTCCCAGGGAAGAGAAATAAATATTTTGCAGTCATCTACCTCATGTCCACTGGTCTGACAGTATTTACATACGTTAATACTTTTTGATTTAGTCACCGACTCAGAGGAGGTCGAAACTGCAAAAACCTTATCTTTTGTTTTGACAGACTGACTTTGATGACTTTTGACGTTTTGATACTCTGGGTTTATAAAACCGAACCGCGATTGTAAATTTGCCTCGTTTTCAAGGAATTCCGACAATAATTCTAATTTATATTTACCGAAACCGGTTCTAGCCGAAGCAAAATCGGCCCACCTAGACCTAAGAATAGGTGTTAACTTACCAATTATTGTATTGACAAGTTCAGGAGCCGCGAGATATTCCGGCTGATTGAGTAACCGAATGACTTCAATACTGTTACGGATACGGCAAGCGAAGATGTTGAGCTCACGTGGGGCCTCGCTCACCGCGAGCCTAGGGAGGTTGCGTACCAGAGCTAATTGACTGAGTACGATGCACTCTGGTTGGGCGAACCTGGTTTCAAGAGCTTTGATAATAAGTTCCGGGTCGTCGGCTGATACGAGGAGCATCGAGACCGCCTCTCGCGCTGGGCCATGAAGAGCTGCCGTAATTCTGGCTATATTTCCACTCGGCGTGAAGCTCGTTCTGGACTCCTCAAAAGAGCGCTTGAAGAGAAGCCAGTCTAAAGGACTACCATCGAACTTAGGAATATCACTTACCCTTAACTTATTCTTGCTTAGGTTCGCGATGGCGTTGGCGAGTGAAATAAAGTTGTCTTGTTGATCTATAGTTTTATTGTTAATTTTATTTGTCTGCAAATTACAATGTTCGTTAGGTTGCGGCTCAGCATATACCTCGGCAGCGCCGTGAGAGGAAGATACCAGCCACTCCTGACCTATCGTTTCATTGTTACAATTATTTGCCTGCAAGTTAAAAAGTTTGTTAGGTTGCGGCTTAGCACATGCCTCAGCAGCGCCGTGAGAGGAAGATACCAACCACTCCTCTACACGGTCTAAATTAGAGCTGCGTGAACTGGAGGCAATGGCCACAAGCTCGGCTTCCAGCTCTAGGTCTGCCAGGTTTTTTGCGGCGCGCCTTTTGGCGTTTTCGCCTTCTAAAATTACCTTACAGCGCTCCGCCTCGATTTTGGCTAAGCGTCGCGCGTGCTCGACCTTAGCGGCTAGCGCTTTTATTGAAGTGGTACTTACCGTCGTTGCAACGGATGTAGGAGCACCAGGCGCAGGAATATCTCCCGAATCTACATGCTCTAAAAGGTGAATTCTGCTGGACGATGCTGGTGCGAGGGCACCGGAAACGGGAGCACCGGCCTGAGCATTATCACGAGGCACGAGATTCGTAGGAGCACCAGGCGCAGGAATACCTCTCGAATCTTCATGCTCTAAAAGGTGAGTTCTGCTGGACGATGCTGGTGCGAGGGCACCGGGAAAGGGAGCACCGACCTGAGCATTATCACGAAGCACAAAATTTGTAGGAATCTTCCGTACTGGTTGGCTGCGAGCCCTGGTGATCATGGGCATTTTTATTTTATTTTATTTTTACTTCTGACACCAATGTTGAGGACGTTTATTGCAACTATCGACTAAGTAACAAAACAATAATTCGAACGTAGCAAAACAAAATATAAATTCAAAACATAAAGTATAAAAAAGGTTGTAAATGAATTGCGGTGCTGGCCGCCAACAATGGCCAAAACGGACCTGAGGTCGTATGAAAACGATCTTATACGATAAAAATTGTAATTTTTTGCCTATTAATATTATACAAACGATATTTTAAAGAAAGTGTAGAAAAAAAAGATATTAATTTTTTAACTTCGGAGTTTCTTAGGACATTTTTTCACTTACACAATGTTTAGATGTTTTGAATGCACTCTAAATTTTCTTTATCATTCCGTTTCACGCTTTGGAAGTCGTTCCTACTTTAATTAAGTCATTAAAATCAAGATTGTTTTCATGAACAAAAACTAATCTTTTTGATCTATGTACTAGCAAATTGATTGTCACTGTCAAGTGACATTGACAGAAACGAAAATTTTCATACAAAATATATTGCCGTCAGGTCCCGGGCAGTAAGAAAAGTGGCCAATGTTCTTTATATCTTTAGTAAGGCCAACCGTGGATAGCGATGGTGTTATTGAAACCGGCCGTTAATAAACTTTACGAAATCCTCAACCTAGATTACAAATCAGTAACAGTAAATACTAATTTATACCCTAAAGACATGAACTGACGCTTTAAAGCTAAATTTAGCCAAGCTTCACAAAGTCCGCCCTGAAATAACCATAGCTTTGTAGTTTACGATGTGTAAATCAACTGGTTAACTAGTTAAACTAACGATTCGGGTTTTAACCTCACGTGGAAATGTTTTGGTTAACTGACAGTTGATTGTAGTTTTCATTTATATATTTAATACACAAAACAAATTACAATCAATCTTAAACAAAATATAACATTGACAAAATCTGAACTGGATTGCAACTCAAAATATGTGTATACATAAAAACAAGGTAAAGTAGTATCGAGACGAGTGAGATGAAAGTACCCATCCACAGAGCATGGAACTTTGCAGATGGGCACCCCAACACGGAACTGCAACATTTTCAAGGGCACTGCTGAGACTCTGGCCTTCTCTCAGAGAGAGAGTATTGGCCGTAATCTACCACGCTGGCCCAGTGCGGGTTGGTAGATGTCGCATGCCCTTGAATGTTGCAGTTTTTGGACATGCCGGTTTCCTCACGATGATTTTCTTCACCGTTTTGAGCGATGGCATATCCGCACATAACTTATTACACGTGTGGCGTGTGTTAAGATAAACGTGAGAGCAACGATTTAGCGGACCAAATTGATGTGTCTATTAAGATTTACTCTGCCACTCGATACTCATCTTGAAGGGATGTGGAAACGAGTGGAAGCGCAGATAAAATGATTTACGTCTTCCTTACAGAAATTAGTTATTTTCCGATATCACAAGATCTTTTTTATCCGTTGATCCGTTGGAAAAACAGACCGTGGGACCCCAGCATTAGAGGGTAGCTTTTGACCATAAGTCTTATACCAGATGTTCAGTGACGAAGTGTTCCAAGGTGACGTCACGCTACTCCTACCGGAGAATTACCTCTTGAGTGAGGTACTAACTAACGAGTTACTTAACCAACTTACTGTTTATTTACAGAGTGGCGTTTGTCCACAAGTCACTGGATGTTAAGTGACGATGTGGTAGAAGCAGATGCTTCGCTACGCCTGGAGTGGGAACTGGCTCTCAAGTGGGGCTACCGGAACTCACCGATAGGTGCTTGGAGACTGACTCTTAGATTAAGGGTGGCAGCTAGATAAGAGCTAATGCTCGTTGCAAGTCTGGGAAGGACACGTTCTCCTGTGCCTCTCCCTCCTCCCCCTCTGGATCCGTCCTTGTATAGTCTTAAATATTGTACGCTAGTTGCACCTTGCGGTTTCACCCGCGTCTTCCTGTTATCCCAAACTTTTTCCGGGATAAAAAGTAGCCTATGCGTTAATCCAGGGTATAAGCTATCTCCAATCTAAAATTCATCAAAATCGGTTCTGTAGTTACGATGACACGTGGTAACAAACATTCACTCACACACAAACTTTCGCATTTATAATATCAATAGGATATTTATGTTACGTATTGATATAAATGCGAAAGTAACTCTGTCTGTCTGTCTGTTACGCTTTCACGCCTAAACTACTGCACCGATTTAAATGAAATTTGGTACGGAAATAGTTTGAACCCTGAGGACGGACATAGGATACTTTTTATCGCGATAAACTGTAGCCCACGCGGGTGAAACCGCGGGGAACAGCTAGTAAACAATAAAATGTTATTATGAATACAAAACACATTAATCACTACATGATGATAATAACCATGAATAATGATTTATAATGAGTTTCCGGTATCATATGAAGTGATTGCCGAAAAAACCATTATTTATTTAACCAATATCGCTAATTGACATAATAAATTTCATTACGCATTTTTGACTACGTACTATTTAATTATTGGCTGTGCGACGCAAATTGACGCAATTTTATTCTTTCAATCCGCTTTTTATCCTTGAAAAGGGTGTAGATCAGGATAAAAAGTAACCTATAATTATGTTAATCCAAGGTATAAGCTATTTCCATTCCAAATTTCGCTCAAATCGGTTCAGCCGTTGAAGAAGTATCAAACGTCAGAATTACTCACAAACTTTCGCATTTATAATAATTATCAATGTGACGAAGCGCGCATAGCTCTGTGGTAGTGACTTCAACTTGCAGGTAATTGGTTCGAATCCTACAATGAGTCAGCTTTCAGTGAAGGGAAAAATCGTGAACCATAGAGCATGGTGGTAATAGAGCATTTTCTAGTACAGTCAGCGACAAAAGTAGCTGATCATACTAGACTTTTCAAATGTGTTTTAAATCAGTAATGTTTGCGTTTTATATAAATCTAACAAGGTAGCGTTTAACCATAACACAACACTCCTGATATTAAGAGGTGATGCGGTCATAGGTTGGGGTTTAAAAATGAAGAACGTAAACTGAAAGTTTGTTATTGTTCAGCGACTTTTGTCGTTGACTGTACTCGCTTTGTAAGCTACTATTTTCACTTGATAGCCATTGTCCTATCCAAGTTCACCGTGGCCGCCAACTTCGAGCACTTCGTCACTTAACATCAGCTAACTTGTGATCAAACGAAATGTTGAAAAAAAAATGGATGTGGATTTCTTTCGTCGCACGAAAAGCTTTTGTATTAAACGCCTTATAAAAGTATTGGGTGGCGTAAACATGTAAATCCTGATTAATTTGATGTAATAAAATATATTTATCCAACACGCACTGGGTGGCGTAGATGGCTCTTTACACTTAGCAAAGAGGTTTTTGTAAAGAGCTTTGTATCAATTAGAAAATTGCACTGCAAGCGATCGCTCAAAAACGGTGAAGGAAAACAGCGTGAGGAAACCGGCATGTCGAAGCACCACGACATTCAAGGGCATGCGACATCTACCAACCCGCACTGGCTCAGCGTGGTGGATGACGGCCCATACTCTCTCTCTGAGAGAAGGTCAGAGTCCCAACATCAGTGGGAACGTAAAAGGCTGATAATGACTGCAAGCGAAGATGTTTAATGCCCGAAATTAATAATAATCGATCCTGATCCGTTATCCATGTTTTTTATTGATATGTCATGTCATCATAATATATGTCATTTTAGGGGTAAAGCTTGACATATTTGATTGGCATATTTTCATCCTAGAACTTTTTGAAGCGCCATCTATAATGTCTAAGCTCTAAATTGACAGTTGACAGTGACAACGCGGGTAACCTTATATGCTTGTGTTGCATTCTAAAATTTTTTTATTAATTGACAAGAAAAACTTCGTGATAAAATAATTCTAGACGGTCTTTCTAGCGGCAATTGAATTGTCAACAAGATTTTTTTTTTAAACTTGTGTGTTCTTCGCATTATAATGTATGATATAGGCATATAGGTAGATGATTAACCATTATGTGCTCGATGTTGTACATACTAGTTTAGGAAATAGAAATAAGTTTTGTTAAAATTGACTTTTCTAGTCGTTCCAAAAATCCGTAAGTATAAAGTTTATGTAAATTGATACTACTTTACTTAGATACAAAAGGGACTACCGTGCTTGGTCCTGCTTATACCTGGGTCACACATATCATTTCATCATCATCATCTACTTAAAAATTTAATACTTGACACTGTTTGAATACACAAATTGTGTAAAGCCATTTTTTTTTCAGGTTTTGTTTTGGTTCCACCTCAAACATGTATGTAAGCACCCTAACGCGTCCCGACTTGACTGATGTCACGCTGACAGCTCAGATCTGTAGGCTCCTTTATGTAAGCCCTCAGATTTATTCACACGAATTTGTTTCGAGTGTTTAGCTTAGTACAGTATGTGGGAGTAACTTGATATTAGTTGCTGCGATATATCGTGGAATGAAATTAGGTAGAGGAGACGTGAGTCGCGTTTGAATCTACATTTTCAAGGCCCTGACAGTCGCAAAGGCCTTGGTTTTAGTAGCCTCATCTAATAGAGATCCGCAAAAATACTCGAGTTCTCGATACTCGATATTATTAACATACTGAGTATAACTCGATACTTTTCCATTATAATCTATGTGCTATGGTCTGCCTAAACATGCTTCGTCTATGTCTTTGTTTAATTTTGGAGATATTTTAAACAAAACTTATGGAAAATGTGGCAGTGGCAGTTTAAGTTTGATTTAAGTATTATTTAAAATTTGATTATTTATTTACCTATATGTCATTATTCTATTAAAATAATGGCTTTAAATAATTTCTTAAATACTTAAAAATTACTCGATACATTTGTTCCGATGCCGATACTTCTGTCGATTGCTTTTGTTTCGATATCATATCCCTAGCCTCACCATGCAGGCAAGTAAGGCTGGCCTTACACGGACCGCTTGAAGCAGTCAGGAATCGACTGCTTCAAGCTGCGACTGCGTAGTGAACTACAGACTTCTACGTACGTATACACACAAGAGCCACTCGAGCGGATGCAGTAGTTCACACTGCAGTCGCAGCTTGAAGCAGTCGATCCAGACTGCTTCAAGCGGTCCGTGTATGCCCATCCTAAAGGCATCTCACACTGATCATAGCGATTCTGAGCTCTACGAATCCAATCCTTAGCTTTCATGACGATCAAATCAAACTCTATCGATTCCCAACTACTCACACCAAATAGAACCGGAAATGAATCGCAGCTCTCTTTCTTTCATTTGATTTTATTCCTTTGCTCTGTTATTCCGTTCTATTCGTGGTAGCTCTCCTACTCACAATTTACGATGTACTTGTTATCGACGCGTCGTAATATAAATTCTGCTATGCACTTGCACTAAAATATTGTTGAATACAATTGTTGTGGTGAGCTTGACAGCTCTTTGCCTAATGGTTCTGATTATATTATAGTTCCAATTTATAAATTGATAGTGAGGTCAAAAAGAGTCAAAAAGAGAAGTCGCTTCAAAAAGAGACTAAATTCGAATGTAAGTATATATTTTTATTTACAGAAACAATTACCACTACTGTGATTGAATAAAACAAGTGTTCAACATTGAATAAAAAAAAACAAAAAGGGCTAACAAAACAAAACGAGATTCACTAATTATACATTCAACGTAACCATGATTCACTGCCGCCCTGGGATAGTAAATAATTGAAACAGTCATTACGGCAAGCCTTTGAGGTGCAATAAACATATTTATTGCAATAACAAAATAATGCAATAAAACGAATAATAAGGCTATAAATTACGTCGCGGACTAGATTTAAAACGTTAAGCTTTCGCGCACACTCAACACTTTTTGTATTAGTTACCGACGATGTTGCTGCTACATTGATGACGCATTCACGCTTTACTACTCCCAGCTTTCTGTTGCTGACAAGATTACAATATTGATTGTTTTTAACATCTTGCAGGGTAGCGTTGGACCACAGATCACTTGTGGTCAATGGTAGCGCCACGCTACGCCTAGATTGGGAACTGGCTTTCAAGTGAGGATGCCAAAACACACTAATAGGTGTTTAGCGACTGATTCTAAACTTAACGTAAATCCATACAATGCCAAAGTAATTATCTCTGGTCTATAGTCTATTATCTGTTTGTTACCTTTATACGGCTAAACCGCAAAACAGATCTTGATGAAATTTGGTATGGAAATAGTATGATCCTTCAGGAACGTCATAGAGTACCTTTTACATCGGGCATAGCTTTAGCTTTATATTTAAACTAGCTGTTCCCCACGGTTTCACCCGCGTGGTCTACAGTTTATCGCGATAAAAAGTATCCTATGTCCTTTCTCAGGCTTTAGACTATCTCTGTACCAAATTTTATTTGAATCGGTTCAGTAGTTTAGCCGTGAAAGCGTAACAGACAGACAGACAGAGTTACTTTCGCATTTATAACATTAGTAGGGATTTTATTTTAATGGTGCCAAAAGTACCAAGTGTGCGCGGGACAAGGTCATATATAAAGTTATTGATAACGGCTAATTGAGAAACTTTATTTGTATCGATCGATTAAAGATATATTAGGCGAAATAAATTGTCAGAAGCAATTAATTTGCTAATAAATCTATTTGACATGATGACCAGAGGCTCAGTGTACCTCATACATAACGACATAACATATACTACGTTGTAAGTACAAACATGTGAATGGATTACAAAAATATAAAAAAAATGCTGCGGTATACCAACTGAATGAATAGAAATCATCATCATTATCATCAGCCTGCTGTGCCATTACTGGGAAAAACCTTCTCTCGCCACTGAGCTTACAAAGTCGGCTTCTCTTTTCCAACTTGCGTATGACGTCACTCCATCTAGCCTAAATGCATCCTACACCCACACGAGGTTTGCCGATTCGTAGTTTCCAAGTTTTTACTCTCCACTCAATGGATATAAAAACTTTGATCCTGGAGAAGATTTGTAAATTATTTTTACATACCTATCATATCACCTTTGTTTTATTCCTTCAATCCTCAATACCATAATGTTTGCACAACACTGCATGGCAGCCTAATAACTGTCAAAGGTATGGAACTTCCACTACAAAAAACTCTTGAATTAACTATCAACAACATCATCACCATGATCAACCTGTATCAGTCCACTGCTGGACATAGGCCTCTCTCAAGGTACGCCACTGAGCCCAGTCTCCGGCTCTTCTCATCCAACTACTGGCAGCCACTCGGCGCAAGTCGTCGCTCCACCTAGTCGCAGGGCGTCCTACACTACGTTTGCCAACTTGCCAAGTCGTCAATTGAATATTATCTTGTTAAAACGGTACCTCCTCTAGAAAAAAAACGTCTTAAGCGCCGATTACGCATTGAAGCCAATTTGAGTAGCAGAAAAACAACGAAAATTGAGTGCGTGAGTATACTTGAAACATTCTTGATATGTTGCTTCCGAATGACAAGGTTCTATCTCAGAATAAAGACATAACAACCTTTTATTTGCCACACAAGCCTACTTCTTGTTTTTGGGACGTAGAGTCGAAATTCCATTAGCAAAAGTAAGCCCATTGAGTATTTTTTTTCAATACCACCCATTTTCTCATCAATGAAATGGCGCCCGTAACCAGTTTGACTGGCGCAGCGAAGCGTATGTCCTTGTCTTTTTTAATTTTTTTAGGGTTCCGTAAGTAATAAAGTCGTTTTTTGCTCGTTTGTTTAATGATGATAACGAATCTTAGTGCGAAGCATTGTGTTATTATTATTTACCTAGTGTTGTTGTCGTGAATTATTATTTTTATATCCTCTGGGAGCAATCATGATAAAATGATTTTAACGATTTACGATATTAGCTTTGTATAAGTTTATACGTTGAAATAGCGAGCTGCCTGCGGCATTGCCCGTGTGAATGTTGATATTTTCCATACAAACTTTAATAGTAATTTTTTTTTGTGTGTTTCTACCCCAATTTAATATTTAATGATCTGGTGTAAGTGTCATCATCGTCAGCCTTTACGTTCCAACTGCTGGGACTCTGGCCTTCTCTCAGAGAGAGAGAGTATGGGCGTTATCTACGACGCTGGCCCAGTGCGGGTTGGTAGATGTCGCATGCCCTTGAATGTTGTGGTTCTTGGATATGCCGGTTTCCTCACGATGTTTTTGAATGTATTGTTTTTTGCTTCAAATAAAAATATTGTCTATTGTCTGTTTATAATCTCCTTACAGCGAGTCACCAACAAAAGCACTGGCAAGAAACTCCTGTCAGGTCATTCATTTAGCGCAAACAATTTTTTTTCTTTGCTACTGCTCTATATTCAATCAGTTTTAGTATTTATAAGAATAAAATTGTAAATGTGATTGCACCCTATAAATGACCTGCCTGGAGTTTCTCATCTGTTCATTTGCTGGCGTAAGGAGGTTGGAACAGGCGTAACTAGTTTTAAGTTTGACGTTTTAAAGTGATCACTTGTAGATATATTTTTGTTTTGTACTTCTTGATTGATACATACGGTACCCCAAAACCTTTTCAAACTCTCGCGCACCATAACGTACTCCATGTTTTATCCATGTCGGCTTTTCTTAAACCCTAATGGCGCTGGTTAATCAGACTCCAAGTGAAACGGCCGCATTAATATCTTACTAACGAGGTATTTAATTTGGATCCCGCTCCCCGTATGCGGGCGGCGTTTATAAATACATACTTCCTCTTTATATTTTTACACTTAGCTGAGATGGCGCAGCGACCCATATTCCTGTATGCATGTTTTCTTAATTCTTCTCATCCTAAACGGCTTGACCGTTTTTGATAAAATTTGCTATGGAGATAGTTTAAATAAATAAAAAATCATTTCATTGCCACTATAACACAGAGACTTATCCTAGGTTCCAGTTACTTACTTGTCTAGTTATTTATAGGGGGAGGGCAGCTTCAGCATGTGCTGCATTCACATAACAAGCATGGATGCATGGATGTATGGAAGTATGTTACTCTTTCACGCAAAAAATGCTGAATGGATTTAAGTTAAATTTGAAATGGAGATAGCTTATACCCTGGATTAACACATGTGCTACTTTTTATCCCGGAAAAGGTTCCTGCGGGATAACGGGGAGACGCGGGTGAAACCGCGTAGCTGGTGATAACATAAATGTGCTAACATCTTTGTAAAATGACATGTTAGAAATACCTTTATTGCATTAGCAATAACTAACTGAGATGGCGCAACGACCCAAAGTGAGTCTTGGCCTCTTGTAGTTTTAGTAAGGATCCCTAGTTTTTTTGAAAATACACACTTAGAAAAAAACCTGACTTTCCTTCTGAGTCTTTACCTTCCAAGACCAATTCCTTCCTTATTTTACCTTAGTTTTCCTTCTGAATCACAATTCCTTCCCTTTTGACTCAGAAGGAAAACGGTATTTCGGAAGGTCTTTTTTCTCCGTGCAATATTATAGCCTATGTCCGCCGGGACAGCGTAGATTTCCAACAGTGAAAGAATTTTTCAAATCGGTTCAGTAGTTTCGGAGCCTATTCAATGCAAACAAACAACAACAAAAAAAGTGTATGCGTGTAACCTTTACGCGCGATTGAAGTAAAACTTCTTTGGCGTTGACGGCATACATCACTTAAATGATTAAATATTAGCTTAAATAATAAATATCATATTATAATTAAATTATTTTCATTATTCATGTGCTTTACAAAGATTATTCCAATGTTGTATTAATATTAAATTATTTATCGAAACAGGTACTTGAATGGTGTCGATTCGGTTTTGCATTTTCTAAAACTAAACTAATTTTGACAGGTCTAATAGTAATGCCATCCTTTTTTTACTTCAGTGGTTAGAAAAAGACAGCAATACTATTAGACCTGTCAAATTTAGTTTAGTTTAGGAGAATGTAAAACCGAATCGACACCAATGTTATCATAATTTCTTACGTATCTGTGTAGTTTCCGCTATTTAAAAATAGCGGAAACTACACAGAAAGCGCGCGCAGCTAAGCGTTACTTCCGTCAGAAAAAAAATCTGAGTTACTCCCTAGTCGCGCCTAAAAAAGTTTTACTTCAAAAATCTTACCTCCTTATAATAATAAGAATAGATAGACTAGTAACCTAGGCCAGATTTTCCCGGGTGTGACCGCTGGGGCCACATGCCTAGTGCGGTGTGAAATCCTTTGTTCTAAATGCACATGATATTTTAGTCCATTTTCAATCAGATATTTTACAAGCCAAATATAAATGGATCTATATTTCTAGAGGTTTCAAACCACAAACGAACTCATACTGAATGTACCTCTTCAATAAACTAATTAACTATTTCTGGTACAGTCAGCAACAAAAGTAGCTGATTATACTAGATTTTCTAAATGTGTTTTAGATCAGTATGGGGTGGGGTTTTTCACATTTTACAAGGTAGCGCTCTGACCACAACATAACACACCTGATTTTAAGTGACGATGTGATCAAAGGTTGGTGTTTAAGATGATGCCGGTAATCGGAAATTATATTAATGTTGAGCTACTTTTGTCGTTGACTGTACAAAGAGCGTATAACCACAGAGTACTTATACGTAGATATTTGTACTAGTTGCGCCCTGCGGTTTCATTCGCGTCTTCTTGTTATCCCGCAGGGACCCTTTTCCGGGATAATAAGCCTATGTGTTAATCCAGGGTATAAGCTAACTCCTCTCCAAAATTCATCCAGATCCGTTCAGTAGTTTTTGGGTGAAAGAGCAACAAACATCCATCCATCCATACTCACAAACTTTCACGTTTATAATATTAAGTAGGATACTCTGTGGTCTAGAGCCTGAGAAAGGACATAGGCTACATTTTGTTAAGTAAAGTGCCACTACATTACTTAAACACAAAGTTCCGAGTACTCTCCAAGTTTTTTTTTTGTTTTGTTATGGCGTCACACGATTAGTGTATTTGCCAGTGTCAAGTATAAAATATTTTAAACTCAGAGAGTTGAATCAAGTTTAAATGATGATGATGATGATGATGATGACGATGAGATGATGGGATGAGGATAGTGTTTAAGTAAAGTAGTGGAGCTTTACTTAAACTTTACACGGACTTTTTTGGAGCAACTAGAAAAGTCACTTGCACAACTTTATTTCAATTTCCCACACTCGTACTCATTAACGAACATATAATGGTTAATAATCCACCAATATTACACATTATAACTCGAACAAACACAAGTTTTGGAAATAAAAACTAAATTTTCACGTTGACAATTCGATTGCCGCCAAAAAAGTCCCTCTCCAAGTTTAATCTATTTAATACTTGACACTGGCAAATACACTACACGTGTGACGCCATAATAAATAAAAAAAAATACCATCTAACCACTGAAACGTTGAGCGGCTAACAAAACGGTCAAACTAATAAGTGGAATTAAAAAAGGTTGATTCACAGGCAATCAAGAAAGAAAGGTTACATTGACACAATAATCTCTTCATTTATACCGGCCTCTTTAAGGACTCGATAACCTGTGAAGAGGTCGTCCAAAAATACTTATTCGGCTGTAAATCAATGAACAGGTGTCCTTTTTTACGATATTCAAACCGACTCTGGAGGTATCTTAACGAAGATCTGGATTCAAGGACCAGAAATAGTCAAGATTTAACGTTATGTAACTGGTCTGTAAAGCCGGTATTACCGCTTTACAATAACTTTCATTGGTATGTAGAAGTATCGTTAATTAATTTTGTTTGGATAAATTGCTAGTTTTTTCTTGGACGAAGATTGTATGTATTATATTATATTATGTAGTTTGTCTCAAGCGGTATTCCTGTGAGATTATTATGTAATAGAAAATATAAAAACATTTAACTTGGTTTTGAACTAATTTTTAAGTTAAGGCTTTAAGTTAATGACTGACAACATGTCGTAACTTTAAAAAAAAAATTTTTTTTTGTTAATATATATTTCTGAATGATTACTGGTTGTGATTGTGACACGCGGTAGTGTTGCGAAGGATTAACGACCAGTAGTATAGTGCTGCAGGTGTATTTAGAACAATAAAGTTCTCTTTAACACCACAGTAATTTACCTAAAAGTGTCGTAGGAGATAAAATTCACAATGGCAATACTGGTAGTACCAAACGAAAATGTCACGATGGAAAAACCGTTATTTAAACAAAACTAAATTAGGTTACACGGTCCGCTCAAGATATCTTAACGAAGATCGGGATCAGGAGTGAATTGTTAACGAGAGATACAAAAAAAAGATTGGTTTTAAGATTGGCTCCTTTTTAGAGTAATATTTTACGCTTTTTATAAAATATACAATATCAGGGATTGCTTCTGCTTATTTATGGATCTGATAAAGTGTGATAAATATTCATTTTTGAACTGGTTGGGCACCGCAGATCCAGTTGCGATTTTCAATGGAAATGTAGGAGTCAACACGAAGCAAGATTCGAACGCGCAATTGGAATACCATGACATCGCTTTACTAACTACGTTATCCTTAACACTGCAATGGAATACAGAATTGTTCCCTCTTTTATTGTACTACTAGCTGTTCCCCGCGATTTCACCCGCGTGGTCTACAGTTTATCGCGATAAAAAGTACTCTATGGCCTTTCTCAGGCTCTAGACTATCTCTGTACCAAAGAACATCGGCCACTTTTCATACTGCCTTGGACCTGACGGTAATATATTTTGTATAAGAATAACGAATAGTCTATTGAAGTTATACGACCGGCCTATAACTGTTTTTGGTGTGTGCGATTTAGTCAGGTTTAGAAAAAGAAAAAGGAGTACAAACAAAAATAGTAGAATAGTATCATAGTAAAGGAGTAGTAGTTCAGCTTCATATAAATCGGCCGTCGCCGGTTTGAATGTGTGCGTGAGTAGCGGCACCGTGTACGCACGCACTTTTCACGCACACAATCACATAAACGAAAGGAGGCGGCCGGGTCTGCGGCCATGCACTCAGTACGGAACGCGCCGCCTATGCGTCACCGCAAGAGTAGGCAATTAACTTGTCGAGCGGCCTTAGCTAACCTACTGTTCTTTATATACTGTGATAGTATCGTAGCAAAAGCAAATAATAAAGATTAGGGTTAGGGTTGGTGTGTGTGAAGTTAGCATCTCAACTGTTGGCATCTCAAAAAAAAATTGCATATAAAGTGGCATCCAGCATAGTTCTACAGTTCTAGATAGGTTTTAGCAATAGTTCCGTCATTTTTATAATTAAAATCGAATTTTTAAAAATGAGATGCTAACTTCGCAAATTAATCATAGCATCTCATCGAATTTCGATGATTGGACTACACTAGAGTAAAAATATCATAGTTCTATGTAGATAAAGTGCTATCCAACATAGTTCTACTGTTTTTGATAAGCAGTAATAATAATTAAGACGATTTTGATAAAAAAATAAAATTTTAAAAACTGAGATGCTAACATCTCAAATATTTCATAGCATCTCATCGAATTTCGCAAGTTTCATCTTGCCAGAGTGAAAACTAAGGAAGTTCTACACCATAAACCTATTCTATGAATAGTTCTACTAGTTTGGTTAAATTCAACTAACTAAAAAATATTAAACTAAATTTATATTAAAAATTAATGTTATTAGTTAGGAGGCGCAAATGACCGGAACTATGTCGGCGCTTGTATAACGAACCCCTACTGCTAATTTAAAAAATTCACGCGACCCGGAACTCATAGTTATAACCTAGCATCTCATTTCCCTACAGTACTTCGTATACAAGAAAAAAAATATTTTCTAGTTAGGAGGCGCAAATGACCGGAACTATGTCGGCGCTTGTGTAACGAACCAATACAAATCATTCAAAAACTTCACGCGACCCGGAACTCGCAGTTATAACGTAGCATCTCATTTCTCTACAGTACTTCGTATACAAGAAAAAAAATATTTTCTAGTTAGGAGGCGCAAATGACCGGAACTATGTCGGCCCTAGTGTAACGAACCCCTACTGCTAATTTAAAAAATTCACGCGACCCGGAACTCATAGTTATAACCTAGCATCTCACTTCAATACAGTACTAATAATACAAGAAAAAAAAAATTATTACTTAGGATGCGCAAATGACCGGAACTATGTCGGCGCTTGTGTAACGAACCACTATCAGTCATTTAAAAACTTCACGCGACCCGGAACTCGCAGTTATAACGTAGCATCTCATTTCCCTACAGTACTTCGTATACAAGAAAAAAAAAATATTTTAGTTAGGAGGCGCAAATGACCGGAACTATGTCGGCGCTTGTGTAACGAACCCCTACAAATCATTTAAAAAATTCACGCGACCCGGAACTCAAAGTTATAACCTAGCATCTCACTTCCCTACAGTACTTCGTATACAAGAAAAAAAAAAATTATTACTTAGGATGCGCAAATGACCGGAACTATGTCGGCGCTTGTGTAACGAACCACTATCAGTCATTTAAAAACTTCACGCGACCCGGAACTCGCAGTTATAACGTAGCATCTCATTTCCCTACAGTACTTCGTATACAAGAAAAAAAAAAAATTTTAGTTAGGAGGCGCAAATGACCGGAACTATGTCGGCGCTTGTGTAACGAACCCCTACAAATCATTTAAAAAATTCACGCGACCCGGAACTCAAAGTTATAACCTAGCATCTCACTTCCCTACAGTACTTCGTATACAAGAAAAAAAATATTTTCTAGTTTGGAGGCGCAAATGACCGGAACTATGTCGGCGCTTGTGTAACGAACCCCTACAAATCATTTAAAAACTTCACGCGACCCGGAACTCGCAGTTATAACGTAGCATCTCATTTCTCAACAGTACTTCGTATACAAGAAAAAAAATATTTACTAGTTAGGAGGCGCAAATGACCGGAACTATGTCGGCCCTAGTGTAACGAACCCCTACTGCTAATTTAAAAAATTCACGCGACCCGGAACTCATAGTTATAACCTAGCATCTCACTTCAATACAGTACTAAGTATACAAGAAAAAAAAATTTATAAGTTAGGATGCGCAAATGACCGGAACTATGTCGGCGCTTGTGTAACGAACCCCTACAAATCATTTAAAAACTTCACGCGACCCGGAACTCGCAGTTATAACGTAGCATCTCATTTCCCTACAGTACTTCGTATACAAGAAAAAAAAAATATTTTAGTTAGGAGGCGCAAATGACCGGAACTATGTCGGCGCTTGTGTAACGAACCCCTACAAATCATTTAAAAAATTCACGCGACCCGGAACTCAAAGTTATAACCTAGCATCTCACTTCCCTACAGTACTTCGTATACAAGAAAAAAAATATTTTCTAGTTAGGAGGCGCAAATGACCGGAACTATGTCGGCGCTTGTGTAACGAACCAATACAAATCATTTAAAAACTTCACGCGACCCGGAACTCACAGTTATAACCTAGCATCTCACTTCAATACAGTACTAAGTATACAAGAAAAAAATTTTTTATTAGTTAGGATGCGCAAATGACCGGAACTATGTCGGCCCTAGTGTAACGAACCCCTACTGCTAATTTAAAAAATTCACGCGGCATCCTAACTATTAAATTTTTTTTTTCTTGTATGCGAAGTACTGTATTGAAGTGAGATGCTAGGTTATAACTATGAGTTCCGGGTCGCGTGAAGTTTTTAAATGATTTGTATTGGTTCGTTACACAAGCGCCGACATAGTTCCGGTCATTTGCGCATCCTAAGTAATAAAAATTTTTTTTCTTGTATTATTAGTACTGTATTGAAGTGAGATGCTAGGTTATAACTATGAGTTCCGGGTCGCGTGAATTTTTTAAATTAGCAGTAGGGGTTCGTTACACTAGGGCCGACATAGTTCCGGTCATTTGCGCCTCCTAACTAGAAAATATTTTTTTTCTTGTATACGAAGTACTGTAGGGAAATGAGATGCTACGTTATAACTGCGAGTTCCGGGTCGCGTGAAGTTTTTAAATGACTGATAGTGGTTCGTTACACAAGCGCCGACATAGTTCCGGTCATTTGCGCCTCCTAACTAGTAAATATTTTTTTTGTTGTATACGAAGTACTGTAGAGAAATGAGATGCTACGTTATAACTGCGAGTTCCGGGTCGCGTGAAGTTTTTAAATGATTTGTAGGGGTTCGTTACACAAGCGCCGACATAGTTCCGGTCATTTGCGCCTCCTAACTAGAAAATATTTTTTTTCTTGTATACTTAGTACTGTAGGGAAATGAGATGCTACGTTATAACTGCGAGTTCCGGGTCGCGTGAAGTTTTTAAATGACTGATAGTGGTTCGTTACACAAGCGCCGACATAGTTCCGGTCATTTGCGCCTCCTAACTAGTAAATATTTTTTTTCTTGTATACGAAGTACTGTAGGGAAATGAGATGCTACGTTATAACTGCGAGTTCCGGGTCGCGTGAAGTTTTTAAATGATTTGTAGGGGTTCGTTACACAAGCGCCGACATAGTTCCGGTCATTTGCGCCTCCTAACTAAAATATATTTTTTTTCTTGTATACGAAGTACTGTAGGTGTAGGTAAATGAGATGCTACGTTATAACTGCGAGTTCCGGGTCGCGTGAAGTTTTTGAATGATTTGTAGGGGTTCGTTACACAAGCGCCGACATAGTTCCGGTCATTTGCGCCTCCTAACTAAAATATTTTTTTTTCTTGTATACGAAGTACTGTAGGGAAATGAGATGCTACGTTATAACTGCGAGTTCCGGGTCGCGTGAAGTTTTTAAATGACTGATAGTGGTTCGTTACACAAGCGCCGACATAGTTCCGGTCATTTGCGCATCCTAAGTAATAAATATTTTTTTTCTTGTATTATTAGTACTGTATTGAAGTGAGATGCTAGGTTATAACTATGAGTTCCGGGTCGCGTGAATTTTTTAAATTAGCAGTAGGGGTTCGTTACACTAGGGCCGACATAGTTCCGGTCATTTGCGCCTCCTAACTAGAAAATATTTTTTTTCTTGTATACTTAGTACTGTATTGAAGTGAGATGCTAGGTTATAACTATGAGTTCCGGGCCGCGTTAATTTTTTTAATTAGCAGTAGGGGTTCGTTACACTAGGACCGACATAGTTCCGGTGATTTGCGCATCCTAACTAATATTTTTTTTTTTCTTGTATACTTAGTACTGTAGAGAAATGAGATGCTACGTTATAACTGCGAGTTCCGGGTCGCGTGTAGTTTTTAAATGATTTGTAGGGGTTCGTTACACAAGCGCCGACATAGTTCCGGTCATTTGCGCCTCCTAACTAGAAAATATTTTTTTTCTTGTATACTTAGTACTGTATTGAAGTGAGATGCTACGTTATAACTGCGAGTTCCGGGTCGCGTGAAGTTTTTAAATGATTTGTAGGGGTTCGTTACACAAGCGCCGACATAGTTCCGGTCATTTGCGCCTCCTAACTAAAATATTTTTTTTTTCTTGTATACGAAGTACTGTAGGGAAATGAGATGCTACGTTATAACTGCGAGTTCCGGGTCGCGTGAAGTTTTTAAATGACTGATAGTGGTTCGTTACACAAGCGCCGACATAGTTCCGGTCATTTGCGCATCCTAAGTGATAATTTTTTTTTTTTTTTGTATTATTAGTACTGTATTGAAGTGAGATGCTAGGTTATAACTATGAGTTCCGGGTCGCGTGAATTTTTTAAATTAGCAGTAGGGGTTCGTTACACTAGGGCCGACATAGTTCCGGTCATTTGCGCCGCCTAACTAGAAAATATTTTTTTTCTTGTATACGAAGTACTGTAGAGAAATGAGATGCTACGTTATAACTGCGAGTTCCGGGTCGCGTGAAGTTTTTAAATGATTTGTAGGGGTTCGTTACACAAGCGCCGACATAGTTCCGGTCATTTGCGCCTCCTAACTAGAAAATATTTTTTTTCTTGTATACGAAGTACTGTAGGGAAATGAGATGCTAGGTTATAACTATGAGTTCCGGGTCGCGTGAATTTTTTAAATTAGCAGTAGGGGTTCGTTATACAAGCGCCGACATAGTTCCGGTCATTTGCGCCTCCTAACTAATAACATTAATTTTTAATATAAATTTAGTTTAATATTTTTTAGTTAGTTGAATTTAACCAAACTAGTAGAACTATTCATAGAATAGGTTTATGGTGTAGAACTTCCTTAGTTTTCACTCTGGCAAGATGAAACTTGCGAAATTCGATGAGATGCTATGAAATATTTGAGATGTTAGCATCTCAGTTTTTAAAATTTTATTTTTTTATCAAAATCGTCTTAATTATTATTACTGCTTATCAAAAACAGTAGAACTATGTTGGATAGCACTTTATCTACATAGAACTATGATATTTTTACTCTAGTGTAGTCCAATCATCGAAATTCGATGAGATGCTATGATTAATTTGCGAAGTTAGCATCTCATTTTTCAAAATTCGATTTAAATTATAAAAATGACGGAACTATTGCTAAAACCTATCTAGAACTGTAGAACTATGCTGGATGCCACTTTATATGCAATTTTTTTTTGAGATGCTAACAGTTGAGATGCTAACTTCACACACGTTTAGGGTTGCCTGATCTGAATCGATGTTCCAGAAAATCAATATCGAAAAAATCGATTTCATTTTTTCTGGACTCGCCTTGAAATATCGTTTGTATCATCTTATTAGGACTATAATTTTTTTTTTCATACATGGTCCATACAAGCTCAGGTCCGTTTTGGCTATTGTTCTTTGATTGAAATCGGTTTAGTAGTTTAGGCGTGAAAGACAGACAGACAGACAGAGGTACTTTCGCATTTATAATATTAAGTAAGTATAGTAGGCATTTAGGAATCACGGGTTCAAATACAAAGGTAGAGTATACAAAAAAGTTTCTGAAAACATTTCTTTAATGTATTCACCATTCACTCGACCTGCTCATTGATTAATCGCAACCAAAGGCTTAATTAACTTCGAATGGACGTTAAAGAAACTTCTTTCAACTAATTGAACTTACGCATGCCTCACAATCATTAGCTACAGCATTTTATTTTACCCAATAAGGTTTATTGTAGGCGATTTTAAACTCTATCGAGCAGGAGATAAGGGAGACCGGTTGGCGAATTTGCTTGATATTGTTAAACCTTATAAAGAAGACGGTAGTGTTTTCGATCGATAGTCTATCGATAGCCATGCAATCGAAACACTATCGAGGCAATACTATCGAGTCAGTGCAATACTATTGATAGTATCGAAAGTGTTGTTGCTCGCGTAGAATAAACTATCTACAGTATCGATACCATCGATAGAATTGATTATCTTAGACTATCGATAGTTTAATATAGCAAATTAGCAGACTATCGATAGTCTAAAATAATTTATACTATCGATAGTTTATTCCTCGCGAGCAACAACATAGTCGATATCATCTATCGATAGTACGTCTTTTTCAGATGAAAACTAGCGATTGTTTTTCTATGGATACTATCGATAGTTTTTCTGTAAATACTATCGATAGTTTGAAAACACTACAAGACGGCCCGCCTCCTAATTGACTCTCTAATATCAACACTGAAATATAAGAGAACGACACTGTGACTCAGTTGATTGCAGCCTTTTTAAGAGCATCCCGGCGAAGTTTGAAGTCCGGTAAAGTTCAAGACACTTGCCGGATGGTAAACAAGCAGACAGCCCGCTTGATGGTGAGCGGTCACCGTCGCCTATGGATATATTTGCAACAGGGGCGTTGCCGATGCGTTGCCGACCCTTTAGAACTCTTTTCACACCCATCTTGAAGGATTGCAATTTGTAGAACTGCGTAAAGATTTGTGGGGGGAGCTCGTTACACATTTTGCAAGTATGCGGGAGAAAGGAACGCGTAACTCGAGTGGTTTGGGATTTCTAGGGCTCGACGCATGCCCATTACTATTCAGAAAACTATACCCACACAGAACTTTGAAACCTTGATACTTGTTTTTTTTTTAAAAGACCTATATCCGGGGCCGTTTGGGTAGACGTGTTCTTGAGTAGAGACCGCTACTTGGCTAACGTAGTGTAGGACGCCCTGCGATTAGGTGGAGCGACGACTTGCGCCGAGTGGCTGTCAGTAGTTGGATGGGAAGAGCCGAAGACCGGTCTCTGTGGCGTACCTTTGGAGAGGCCTATGTCCAGCAGTGGATTGACACGGACTGATGATGGCCATGATAATCTGGGTCTAATGGAGTTTCTAAGTTTGCTTCGCAAGTTTATGTGGAGACATGGCAACACCCCTGTAGGTGAATCCGCAAGCGAGTTGCCAGTAAATCAAAAAAAATGTAAGCCCGTAGAAAAAATGTTTTACTAGTCCTGTGTACGGATTACGGAGCCTATAACTGGCGATATTCTGACCACCGGTAGTCATTCATTCGTTCATTCATGCGGTACACGTTCAAGGGTGGATCTAGGAGAGGGGTACAGGGCCACGGGCCCCTCCCAGTCTAGCAAAGAGCTGAGACTGACATTGACATCATTCATTTTTTTCATATACATTGACTGTTAACATTCCACGTATGTACATACGGATAGGTGCGCGTAGCAGATCTTTTAACGTGGGAATTATAAATCGATCGGTATTATAATGGTTTCATCACGATGTTTTCCTTCACCGAAAGCTCAAGCTCATTGTACGAATCGAACCCACGTCCTACGGATCGCAAGCTGACGTCACTACCACTGAACCACCATCGCTCCAAAACTTGCAAGAAAGCCTAAAATATTTTGGTGAAGACATTGTTCTTCTTTTCGTAATTTTCGCCCGCTCTTGCCCATTGGCTGGCGAAGCCCTAGCTTGGAGGGACTTCTTACTTGTCTGGCCGTTGTGCCCAAGAATTAAATCCTGGATTCGTCCTTGGACGCGTTCATTCACAGCAGGTGAAGTATTTTAACAAGCAAAAAGTTGGACACGCGACTGGCGCGCGTCTCGCGAATAGTGGCAGCTACTGGAATGATATTTCATTTATATTATGGCCATGCTCTCAGCTGACTTATTCCGCTGGTGAAAGAGGGGGTACTTTATTACCTATATCGAACTGGAAGTAACGAACTTGCTCAAAAAATCATTAAAAATAATCAAGGCTGTATTTTGAAAAAAAATACGGCCAAGTGCGAATTGGGCGCACGCATTGAGGGTTCCGTAAAAACTTATTTTTTCTATTAAAAAACATATTTTTACGGTTACGGTTTTCAGACTTTTTCTTTACATGTGATGTAAGACTTTCATCATCATCATCATCAGCCGTTACGTTCCCACTGCTGGGTCATTGGCCTTCTCTCAGAGAGAGAGTATGGGCCGTTATCTACCACGCTGGCCCAGTGCGGGTTGGTAGGTACCTAGATGTCGCATGCCCTAAAAAGTTGCGGTTCTTGGACATGCCGGTTTCCTCACGATGTTTTCCTTCACCGTTTTTGAGCGATGGCAAATCCGCACATAACTATTAAGTCATAGGTGCGGCCGAGAGGATTCGAACTCGGTGTCGGCGCCTTGTAAGGCGCACGCGTTACCGTTTGGCCACCATCGCTCTAAGACTTTCCTTCATACCAAATTTCATGACTAGGTCAACGGGTACCCTCTACTATTTATTTGTTCGATTTTTTTAACAGCTGATAGAGACCTTAAAGCCGAGTATATGATCCTCAACGCGTTCTTGAGATAAAGACTTGGCGGACAGACAGACAGACAGGACGCCTCTGTGCCCTGTCTTCTGCTCTTCTCACCCACCCAACTACTGGCAGCCACTCGGCGCATGTCGTCCCCCCACCTAGTCGCAGTGCGTCCTACACTACGTTTGCCAAGTCGCGGTCTCCACTCAAGAACACGACTACCAACGCTTGTCGGTTCTGCGGCTTATATGACCAGCCCACTGCCACTTCAGCTTGCTAATCCTGCGAGCTATGTCGGTGACTCTGGTTATTTTTTACTGTACACGTTTTTGTTTTTGATGCACTAATGGCGAAAGGTAATACCTAGTTGTAGGAAAGCTTTTACCAGTAAAATCTATATTACAGGTTCGGAGTTTTAATTATTGTAACCAATACTTGTACCTATTAGTATCTGACGCTAATAGCACAGTCAGGTATTTTTCGGAAACCCATGTTCTTTTATATATCTTGTTTAAATCATGAATTGCGGTAGTGATTTGAGAATCAGGAATAGGGATGTCCAATCTGACAAAAAATCGATATTGATGGATAGTGACCTTATATCGATATTACGATATTATCGACTGCAAAATATCGATGAATGAAAAATGGTTTTGTGTTTTGGTTTTGTGTTTATAAAGAAGTTCCAGTGAGTGATACGGCCGAAATTAATCTATAAACCTATCTATCCACAGTTTCCCCTACTAGGGATTGGAATTTGACATTACTTCTATGAGCTTGTGTATATGTTTGTTACTTCTTCATGCTGAAATGGCTCAACGAATTTGAGGAAAATTTAGAATGGAGATGGCTTAAACCAAGTATTAACACATAGGCTACATTTTATTTAAGAAAACCACGGGCGTAACCCCGAGTCGCAGTTAGTCATATCATAAACCAGCAAAGTTCTTAATTTCAATCCCATCCACAATCTTAACGTGTCCATTCCAATTTGAAAAGTTAAATTTAGGTAATTTAGCGCACTGAAATAAACTCTCCGAACGACTGTAATGAATTCACGAGTTCTGAATTGAATTGAATTGAATTGAATTGACTCTTTTCTGCTAGCCGACGGTCGGCAACGAAACGTTCGTGTAAAGATTGAGTGCTTTTGTGAAAGAAACGAATTTTAGAGTCTGAGGAGTAATAGGTACCTATTGTCTGATTGAAGAAGGCTGATTGTGGTTCAATTCAAACTGGCAAGCTACCTTTGAGTACTATTTAGGGTTCAGTGCCACAAAGGATAAACATGACCAAAAAGGACAGGGAGAGATTGTAGGCTTTTGGGATGTGGTGATGTGGTGTGTTGGTGACGTATAAAGAGAATCAAACAAACTAACCAAGAAGTTCTAGTCATAGTCGGAGAAAAAAGAACGTTACTAACAAAAATATAAATAAGAAGAGGAAAGACTTGGAGGAGGACTTGGTACGTCATGACGAATATAATATGAACACCATCTTAGAAGGTAAAGTAGAAGGGAAGAGAGGGAGAGGTAGACCGAGAAGAACATATATAGACCAAGTGAAAGAAAGGATTGACGTCAAGTCGTACCGAGAGGTCAAAAAGATGGCTGAGAAAAGAACGAGATGGAAAAGAAGGACCTCAAAAGGAACACGAACCCAGGATCACTTGTTTGACCATCAGTCTGTCAAAACCCTTTTCCTAAAAAACACGTTGAGGTATCAAGTAATTTATATCAAGTACTAATTGCGCCCCGCGTCTTCCCGTTATCCCACAGGAACCTTTTTTAGGTGTTAATCCAGGGTATAAGCTATCTCCATTCCAAATTTCAATCAGATCCGTTTAGTAGTTTTTGAGTGAAAGAGTAACAAACATCAGTCCATCCATCCATACTCACAAACTTTCACGTTTATAATTTTTGTAGGATTCAAACCCTACAGTCTCTTTCAGGTGTGAAAAAATCGAATTTGTAAGTCAACGCTACCAAAAGGTATGACCGTTTATGTCGCGTGTTTTGCGATTTCACAAGGGAATCAAAACCTATAGGGTACTTCCCTTTGACCTAGAGTCATGAAATTTGGCATGAAGATCAATGTCTTACAACACGCGTAAAGGAAAAAGTTGGGTTGGTAGATGTCGCATGCCCTTGAATGTTGTGGTTCTTGGTTTTTTGCAAAGCACAGGCGAGCATCCATGGACTGAGTTAGAGTAGATTTTCTTTTTTTAATCACAGTAGTTACGATTTAAGTATTCTATTGTTAAATTTTTATTACAATTATTAAACTCTCAGCAATATTGATTACTAGTCTTAACTAGTTGTAAATAAAAGCACAAAGCAATTTTTTTTTCTTTTTTCTATAACAATCCAACGCGTTTACGTAAGAAATCCACATTTTGAAAAATCTCACGTGAGATTGGGGGATGGGGGAGGGGGTTGAATAAAATCTCACGACATCTCACCAGGGAGTTACAGAAAATTAAAAAAAACACCTCACGTAATTTATGGACGCCCTTATGCCGGTTTCCTTACGCGACATCTTTACATGGTTATTTTGCTACTTACAGGGTAGCGTTTGACCACAAGTCACCTGATGTTAATTGACGATGTGGTCGAAGGTGACGTCACGCTACACCTGGATTGGGAACTGGTTCTCAAGTGAGGCTGTCGGAACACACTGCTAGGTGCTTGGCGGCAGATTCGTAACTTGAGCAAGCTAGCCAGGCGAGCTCTAGAAAATACCCTACTACCAAGCTATGGTTTCATCACTATGTTTTCCTTTACTGTTCAGGCTCATGGTAGGATTCGAACCCACGTCCTACGGGTAGCAAGCCGACGTCACTACCACTGAACCGTCATCGCTTTTAACTTTGATCGTGGTTGTTTTTTTAATCAGTGATGGTTTTTTGTTTTTTTATTTAAACGTCAGTCCCACAGCGAGCGGTTGAGTTCAGAGTTTAGAGTTCTGCGGTCTGCATTCGCTGTGAAGTTTGCAATCGCTTCGATGAATGCACATAACCACTCCAGTCAAAGAGAACGCGTGATCTGTAGAAAATGTATATTGTATAATTCTCGTTTTTTGTCGTAATGTTGGACAAAACCCATAAGTTATGAATCTGTTGTCTGCTTGAAAACATAATATGCATAATTAAAAGGGTGGCTGGGTGACAGAAAAATAAATATAGATTGAAGTATTTGCTCTATTTTACAAAAGTGTAGATAATATTTTGTTAATCATAAAAAATAAATAAAATGAGAAAACAAAATTGTAATCAGGTTATTTTTATTTTATTTTATTCATTTCGTTATTATTCAATCTTCGTCCTAAAAGCTAATCCATGCTAATATTATAATTCCGAAATTAACCCTGTCTGTCTTTATGTTTGTTACTTTTTCACGTCCAAACCGCTTAGTTTGAATCATGAGGATAGGATATTTATATCATGATGACTGTAGTTCACGCGGGTGAAACCACGGGAAACAGCTAGTATCTTATGATTTATTTTATGGTTTTTAGACTTGTCATGTTGTATGATTATTTTATCTTCTATAATATAAAAATGAATCGCAAAATGTGTTGGTAAGCGTATAACTCAACAACGCGTGGACCAATTTTGCCAATTCTTTTTTTAAAATGTTCGTTGAAGCCCAAGAATGGTTTTTACGGCGAGAAAAATCTGAATAATTGCCGGGAAAACCCCTAAAAACAGCCCTTTTCTTTTTCCCATACAAACGTTTTCTTCCTAAAATGTAGAGCCAATTTGAACTTTAATACCATACCATAAAGTTAGAGAGGTTCCGGAAAGGCAAAACAATTGAGTGACGTTAGTATCATATAAATATTGATGTCTAATTTCAATAAAAGTAGAGATTTTTACTAAATAAAACTCTAATAATGTGTGTAGTATAATTTTTAATGATTTTTTTTGTTAAAAACCCGTGCGAAGTCGGGGCGGGCCGCTAGTTTATTATACAAACTATGAAACACCACAGTTAAAAATTGTTTTTATGCGGTAAAGGTAGTGTATGTACTTTATTTTTTTACGTACAGGGTAATTAGGTAGGTACGTATTTTCAATGAGTCCCTTTGTACTCAGCCGGCAAGCAAAACTCATTAAAACAGTGTCCATAACAGTCACAAAGGGCCTAGTCATTAACTTTTTCAGGCAATCCATCGGCACAAAAATAATTGTGATTAATGACTTTTGGACGTAAAACAGTGGCGCAAATAAGAACCAACACCAGAAGCTGAGGGCGCTAAAAATGGTGTTCCTTACACTTTTACATCCCTTTTTGACGTGACAACGTCTTATAATTCGATAGAGCCGGCTGCACGCACGAAAAAACATGACTCGTGCGGCGTTACCTCGCTCTGAGGCGTTCCATGTAAGGCTTGAAGTGCAAGCGAGAGCGCGGAACGAGCGACAAAGAAGCACAATCGGCCAATCGACGTTGTCACGTTCAACTATCGTCAGTAAACCGACTTTACAGACAACCAATTTTTTCATCCAGCGTTTGACCACAAATCACCTGATGTTAAGTGACGATGTCGAAGGTGGCGCCACGGTACACCTGTAGTGCGATTGTAATTCACTCGGAAAGTTTCTGTGTCGAATTCGACGCCACTTTCGCTTCACGGAAACGTTTTCCAAGAACAAGTAGGCGCCTGAAACATTTCTTTAGGTTTTTTTCCGAATCCGTGGTCAGCAAAGTTTCCGAGTGAATTGGAATCGCACTGCTGGACTGGGAACTGGCTCTTAAGTGAGGCTGCCGGAACACACCAACTTCCGTGGTGTCTTTGAAGCGATGACGGCATCGTAGTGACGTTGGCTTGCGATCCGTCATGGGTCCAAATCCTTCAATAAGCTTGAGCATTCGGTGAAGGAAAACATCGTGATGAATCCATAGCTTGGATGCTAAGGTATTTTCTAGTGCTCACCTGGCAAGCAACCACCTTTAAGTTAAGAACCTGTCGCCAAGCACCTATCGGTGTGTTCCGGCAGCCTCACTTGAGAGCCAGTTCCCAATCCAGGTATAGCGTGACGCCATCTTCGAAGACATCGTCATTTAGCATCAGGTGACTTGTGGTCAAACGCTACCCTGACATAAGTACTAAAAGAAGAAATAATGAATAGTTGGTACCTACCATATTTAGTAAGTTTACTTCGCGATTTTGTCACGCAGGTTCTTTAGCGCGCACTTTGAGGATTGAAGATGGTTTTTAATTTTTTACTGGCACTTGACAGTGTTTAAAAAGGAATCGGGACCACACACGTTGAGTCTACCGGATTTGTTCGCTGTCTGAAAAAAGAGAACCTGAGAATCGGGCGATGATGAAACCCTTTCATCTATATAGGTCTTAGCTTTTTCTAATAAACAGAAACAAAATTAACTTCTGAATTAAACTCGAGAATGGCTGGACCGATTTGGCTAATTTTGATCTTGAAATGTTTGTGGGAGTTCAGGGAAGGTTTAAAATGTGACTTTTATTGGCGATACGAAGTTCGCCGGGTCAGCTAGTTTTTCAATAAAGAAATCTTACAAAAGCGAATTAAATCTTTCTAGCAAAGTTTAGTCTACACAGGAATTAGTTAGCCGCGCTTAATTCACACGTGCGAAAAAGAATAAAAGGACAAAGGAGAGTTGAGAGCAGGAAATTAAAAACTGCCGGGAATCGGTGCAGTAGAAACAATCTGAGCGCAGGAGAAACACCGCGTGAGGGACTTCAACCAATTAGTTTGGATTGTGCTGGTCCATTGTCCAATGACGTGGTGATGATAACTACAAATCACTACGAAAAGGACGATTCTGAAGTTAAGCCCAAAATTTGGGTAGTTATAACCATTTTACTCGGAAATAATGATACTATACAGTGTGAAATAAATGTATGTTAATCCACATATATTTTATCCATTCCTGATATGCAAAAAAGAAATAAAAAATATTTTGAAAAAAACACATGCTAAGTCTTTAAATTTTTCTCCAGATTGTATATATAACCTCTAACGTTGACGTGTTATTTTTGAACTACTATCAATCAACATAGTAAGAATATATTTTTTTTTAAATACTTTCTTGATTACTTTTAAAGATTTTTTTAGTTTTCGTTTCTCCCATTTCGGCGTGAAGTACCCCTCGTCAGCGGGGTAAGGTGTTTATAGCAACTAACTGGGCCTTTATTAAAAAAAAACATAATTAAAAAACGAAATGAAATATGTATGACGTATGTATATTTCGGACATACACAATATCGCACAATTAGAGAACAAACACACATAAACACTTTAGTAAATAAATATGTCGTATATTAGTAAAAATACTATACCAATGTATGTCGTCAAACGATTCGCTAGCCGTGTCGTGATGTGACGTGACGTCCTTCTTCAGACCGTGGAAACGCACCAATATCGATGTCTAGCGCTAATTAATGTCGTGGAAGCAAGTGGCTAATTCGGTCTTTCTGACCGTGTGGGCGAGACATTGTTTTTGCAATTAGCCAACCCGCAACCTTATTGGTGGTCGTTTACTACCATTTTAGGGTTAAGGAAAACAGGAGTGGTTGCCGTTATTGTGTTGTGGAGGGTCTACTGGCAAATCCTACTAATATTATAAACGTGAAAGTTTGTCAGTATGGATGGATGTATGGATGGATGGATGGATGGATGGATGGATGGATGGATGGATGGATGGATGGATGGATGGATGGATGGATGGATGGATGTATGGATGTATGGATGGATGGATGGATGGATGGTTGGATGCATGGATGGATGTATGGATGGAGTGATGGATGGATGGATGTTTGTTACTCTTTCACGCAAAAACTACTGAACGGATCTAAATGAAATTTGGAATGAAGAAAGCTTATATCTTGAATTAACACAAAGGCTACTTTTTGTCCAGGACAAAGGTTCCTGCGGGATAACAGGAAGATGCGGGTGAAACCGTGGGACGCAACTAGTGTTCTTAATATATCGTTCCTTATTTGTGTGTTTAATTATTATTATAGCACCATTGTTCTTTAGGGGTAGTTTGTAGCGTTATTTATACTAACACAGGCTACTTTTTATCCCGGTAAACGGTTCCCGGAAAACCAAGAGGCGCATGCATAGTTAGGTACACTCATTTTCTGTCAAATTTATAGGGAAACAGCTGTTCGCCGCGGTTCCACCCGAGTGGTCTACAGTTTATCGCGGTAAAAAGTATCATAATGTCCTTCCCCAGAGTTCAAACTATCTCTGTACCAAATTTCATTTAAATCGGTTCAGTAGTTAAGGTGTGAAAGACAGACAGACAGACCAAGTTTTTTTTGCATTTATAACATTAGTAAGGATCTCGCAGGAGCCTTTTTCCGGGATAAAAATTGGTTGTCTGTAAAGTCGGTTTACTGACCATAGTTGAACGTGACAACGTCGATTAGCCGATTGTGCTTCTTTGTCGCTCGTTCCGCGCTCTCGCTTGCACTTCAAGCCTTACACGGAACGCCTCAGAGCGAGGTAACGCCGCAGAGCGAGGTAACGCCGCATGAGTCATGTTTTTTCGTGCGTGCAGCCGGCTCTATCGAATTATAAGACGTTGTCACGTCAAAAAGGTGTATGTACGAGTCCATAAGCTTAACCATTCTAAATATCACTCAAATCTGTTAAACCGTTTCAGCCTGATGCAGTTACAAACACACTCATTCACAAACATTCACATATTTTTGATTAGAATGATGATTGTGATTTTCTCAAAAGTAATTTTGTGCTATTAAGCTCACGGCCCAAGCGGTCACCGTCGCTTATGAGATAAGCCTGATGTTATTGGTCATTTCATACCTAAGCTAATGGGGGATAATATTAGGTACTTAATTTAGAATTAAAGCCAATTAAAACATTCCTTTAACATTACTAACCCGGATGTATAAATGACCAATTCTAAGTACTAATCATTTCACCCAATTAGTCGCTTAGAAAGCTCCCGTACCCATATATTTACACTAACAGTAGACAATAAAACAGTATGGGAAACTTCACCTCAAGTTAAGAATCTGTCGCCAAGCACCTATTGGTGCGTTACGGCAGCCTCACTTAAGAGCCAGTTTAAAATCCAGATGTAGCGTGATGCCACCTTCGACCACATCGTCACTTAACATCAGGTGACTTGTGGTCAAACGCTACCCTGTATAGGTTAGCGTTTGTCCCAGAAGTCACCTGATGTTAAATGACGATGTAGTCTGTATGCAGGAGTCGTCCTCTTATTTAATAATGACATCATATTCTATTTCCTTGGCCTTTGGCTCGGCTTGTACCTGGGTCATATCATCTCATCAAAATATATATATCTCAAAGGTGACTCACTGACATAGTGATCTATCAACACACAGCCCAAACCAATGGACGGATCGGGCTGAAATTTGGCATGCAAGTAGATGTTATGACGTAGGCATCCGCTAAGAAAGGGTTTTGATTAATTCTACCCCCAAGGGGATAAAATAGGGGATGAAAGTTTGTATGAAACTTTGTCAATTTTAAACCGATCGGGCTGACATTTTGCATGCATAAAGCTGTTGCCCACGCGGGTGAAACAGCTAGTCATTATATCTAATTGATATTCGATATATTAAATACTTGACAATGGCTAAATAGACACACCTTATGCAACTATAAATAAAACTTAAAAATCTACCAGCAAAGTGCACCTGAGTTACTTTTTTTTTACAAACACATGGTAATTATCCCGTTATAAAACCTATGTCTAATGTTTTTGACCATAGTAGTTTAAAACAGTATACCTGAGTTACTGTTTATACGATACTCAGTTCTGCAAGTACCGCCATATATGTGGCTTATAATTGGCTCCATAACCTAGGTACCCTGATTCATTTCTAGGCAATTGACACAACTGTGCCTAGAAAATTATTACCTTTGTGTTTTTAGCCTTTGTTAAACTAAATGTGGGTAATTTGTTTAGAATGGTCGACAATGCGGGTTGGTATCAATTTAATTCAAGTAAGTAGTGTAATAAATATATTTGTCTACTAGCTATGCTCGCGGTTTCTCCCGCGCTGACAAGGTCCATAAATTACGTGAGGTGCTTTTTTTAATTTTCTGTCCCTCCCTTCCCTCCTGGTGAGATGTCGTGAGATTTTATTTAACCCCCTTCCCCAACCCCTAATCTCACGTGAGATTTTTCAAAATGTGGGTTTCTTACGTAAACGCGTTGGATTGTCATTGAAAAAAGAAAAAAAAATTGCTTCGTGCTTTTATTTACAACTAGTTAAGACTAGTAATCAATATTGCTGAGAGTTTAATAAGTGTAATAAAAATTTAACAATATAATACTTAAATCGTAACTACTGTGCTTAAAAAAGAAAATCTACTCTAATTCAGTCCATGGATGCTGTGCGCTGTGCTCTGCAAAAAAATTGCGTGATATTTGCCGAGACCTCCCCTCTCTCCAACGTAAGTTTAGATGAGATTTGACTCGACCCTCTCTCCCCCTTAAACATCTCACGTAATTTATGGACGCCCCCCAACAGTTAATTGCAAAAACAACTATAAATTAAAAAAAAACCCCCGACATACTGGACCGATTTTCATCAAACATAGCTTAAAACACTCGCCCGTAACTCACCCTTCATACAAAAAAATGAATAAATTGAAATTGCTTCATCCGTTTGCGAGCTACGGTGCCACAGGCAGACAGACAGACAGACACGTCAAACTCATAACACCCCTCTTTTTGCTTCGGGGGTTAACTATAGCTATGCCCGTTCCAACCTCCTAACACCGGCAAAATAACAAGCAAGAAATGCCTGGCAGGTAATTTTGTTTCTTGTTTTCGTTTTCACGACTAAATTGCTGAACCAATCTTGATGAAATTCGGTGTGGAGATAGTTCAAAGACTGGATCAGGACATAGGATACTTTTGATTCAATTTTGAAAAATCAAGTAAGTAAAGTAAAGTAAGCTATACTATCCCTAAGTATCATGCTATGTTTTACTCTGATAATAATCCCGTGAGAAAATCTACGCGAGTAAAACCGAGTGCCATAGTAACATAGTAAAGAGTAGTAGTTTAGCTTCATACAAATCGGCCGCCACCGTTTTGAATGTGTGCGAGACTAGCAGCGCCGTGTACGCACGCACTTTTCACGCACACAATCACAAACGAACGGGGCTGCGGACGGGGCCGCGGCTATGCACTCAGTACGGAACGCGCGGCCTATGCATCACCGCAAGAGTAGGCAATTAACTCGTCGAGCGGCCTTAGCTAACCTACTGTTCTTACTTTACTTTGATAGTAATTAATACAATTATTATTCAAGGCGTTCGCCGACAATCTATAATAGATAAAGACAAGTCATTTCTCATCAACATGCATCATTTCCAATCACATCGTGCATAAACGTTGTTTATTAGATAAAATACAAGTTTTGACCACACAAGCTGTTATTAAAAGAAACCGATTAGAGCACTGATTCTCAACAAGCGGCCTGCGGATGTTTTTGATGCGGGCCCTCTGAATTTTGGAACTCTACCTATTGCAAACACTTTGCTTCAGTATTCATCACACAAACATTAAAAAAGTGGAGAATTTGTAATTTTGATCCTTACTTATCTATACTTAATATTATAAATGCGATAGTAACTCTGTCTGTCTGTCTGTCTCGGTTTCACGCCTAAACTACTGATCCAATTTAAATAAAATTCGGTAAGGAGATAGTTTGAACCTTGAGGGAGGACATAGTATACTTTTTATCGCCGTAAACGTAAGTTGTACCTATTATAAGCCCACAAAATCACATACATAGCTCTGAACATTAAATTTTAATAGTGTCTAGGGTATCAGATACTACGCGGGTCGGGGACCACAGTTATCCGCTAAACATCACTATTAAAGATAGCATTTGATATTTAGTAAAATACTTGCCGTATATGAACTTAGTTTTAAATGATTTTGACCCGATTATCTAAAATTATTTGGTTACAATTATTTTATTAGTAAAAAAGTGTGCGGCCCGCAAATTCACAAAAATGTATTCATCATTATCAGCCTTTCACGTTCCCACTGCTGGGACTCCGGCCTTCTCTCAGAGAGAGAGTATGGGCTGTAATCTACCACGCTGGCCCAGTGCGGGTTGGTAGATGTCGCATGCCCTTGAATGTTGCAGTTCTTGGACATGCCGGTTTCCTCACGATGTTTTCCTTCACCGGTTTGAGCGATGACAAATAATTTATGAAGTCATAGGTACGGAGCCGAGAGGATTCGAACACGGTGTCGGCGTCTTGTAAGTCGCACGTAAACCGTTCGGCCACCATCGCTCGCATCGCTAAAAATGTATTACGTGCCCAGTAAACAGAAAGTTTGAGCATCCCTGTGTATGATTAAATTTTCATAATAAACAAGTCTTGCTGGTAAGGAGACAGGTTTGATGATGTCTTATTAGAGTTTTACAATTTATCGGCCCACCTAGAGGGTTACAAAGAAAGATAAAGGAAGTATACCTACATATATTTTTGTAATGTCCACACCATCTATATAATTATACCATACTTACAAATATATATAATTGAAGTATCTGTTTGTAGTTTCAAAATAACAGATTTTCACTAAATACATAATTTTATGAAAGTATATAAAAAACATATATATACATTAATAATAATCGATCCTGATCCGTTATCCGCGGTTTTGGATCGATATGTCATGTCATCATAACATGTCATTTTGGTAGTAATCTGTCAAGCCCTAGTACTAAAATGACATATTATGACATGACATATCGATCCAAACCCGCGGATAACGGATCAGGATCGATTAGTAATATCTGGCGTTAAAGGAGTATCAACTAGATAACATCTCTAATTGAGTTCCTAACAGCCAATTAATAATTCAGCGCCTGTAAAAAGTTTACTCGAACAACTTTCTAATAATTGATTTGACAAGTTCCCTTTGCAGGTAATTTAGTACAAGTATAAGAAAGTTACGAGAGTCTACAGGTATTAAAGTTGGTAAGTAGGTTAGATATATTCTGTCATCGATATCGTTTGCCTAAAAGGATGACTCCGTATTTAGCTGAAAATTTGGGCTAATTATGTATTGCTATATTTGAGATACAGAAGTCCAATTGAATGTTCGAGTTATGGAGGGAAAACATATCCCAATGTGTACAACCAAACAAGAGAAATCTTATTAGTAAAGCTAATTAAAAAATATCGGACCATTAGATGACAAAAAAAGCTTGGGATTTTAGTGAACTTGCTCCAATTCAATCAATTAGTAATAAGAATAAAATTGTCAATGTGATCGCGCCAAAAAAATTACCTGCCAGGCGTTTCTTGCATGTTCTTTTGCCGGCGTAAGGAGGTTGGAACAGGCGTAGCTAGTTTTAAGTTTGACGTTTTAAAGTGATCACAATGTATCCTATTGAATAAATAAAAAAAAAACAAATAAAATAAAATGAAATTGACTTTGAAATTGAATACAAAAAATTTATGTTCGGTTGAATTGAGAAAACCTCCGGTTTTTTCGTCGGCTTGACTCACTGATTATTTCGACAAATAGAGTGTAGTGACACGCCCACGCATTGTTTTCTATAGTAATTTTATGAAATTAGTTATATCAATAAATTTACTAAAGAGCACTTACTGCATAAACAATACATAATTATATTATTCCTAATTCCTAATATTACATTGATTTAGAGTTTGTCTAACCTACCTATCTTACCTATCTACCGGTTAAATAAATGTACACATTACATTTATTGATAAAACTAATTTCCAAAAATTACTATAGAAAACAATGCGTGGGCGTGTCAAGAGAATTGATATTTCGAGTAATGGAGGTTTTGGTGTTTGTAGGGAAGGGAACAAAACATTTTTCGAGAATTGGACGTTTTCAACTTATAGAGGTTTGACTTAGCGAGGTTCTGCTGTAATATTAATTAAAAAATTATGACAGGTCAAAATCTAGAAAGACTGTAATAATTTTATGTTCACAAAAATTAATGATACACAAAAGCATTGAGAAATTAAAATGCAAAAATATTATAGCGAAAAAAAGTGCATGTATGGATTTAATTAAGTTTGTGAGTGCGTTTTTGTTATGTGTGTACGCTGAAACGGCTTAACGGATTTACGTGAAATTTGTACTAGAGATGGCTTAAACGCTGTGTTACAACTTGGAATGATTTTTATCCCGGAATATGGGAATACTTTCGTGAATCATACATTTTCCAAACATGTACCAGATATTTGTTTTTGTCTCTGACCTTACTATCAAAACTACATAAAAAGGAAACAAGTTTATGATTTCACCTAAACTCATTATAAGTTACTTACATTTTCTAGGTTAAAGATCGAAAAGGAATCACATCAAAGGAATCTGAGCTCTAAAGAACAAGTATTATGATCTATATATACCGTAATATATTAACTTGGTGGGCCACAAAATGTCTATAAAAACCTTTGTAGTGGAGAGCTGACGGTTAGTCTAACAAGGTTTATATATATGTAACGAACGATTGCTACTGTATAATTGATTAAACGAACTTACCTGTACGTGAAGTTTTATCATAATTATACGAGGGCTTTGTCCGAAGAGATTTTATGTAAACTTTATTGCTAATCTCGAGGACAAAGCATTAGTATAATAGCAGTGCAGTGCCAGAAGCGTGAGCTCGATTTCATGTGAAACCAAACGAGCGTAATTTTGTGAGTCGTGAGTCGCTCATATTTTCACGTTCAACTGAAGCAGACAACTCATTTTGCGTCGCAGTGTGGCACCAACTGCCTTTTTGTATGAAACCGAATGCAACAGAATTTATGCTACCGAAATTCTGCGACTCACGACTCACAAAATTACGCTCGTTTGGTTTCACCAGTGACAAATATTTGTCAATTGGAAACAAGCGCAAGTATTTGTAACATGTCTGGGTGTTGTAGATCCCTGATTTGCATAGTTTTATTTTGATACTGTAAATACAAGGAATCCTAATTAGTAAATTGTCCGGAAAGTTTTGGTTAATCATCAGCCTACTACGTTCCCACTGCTGGGACTCTGGCCTTCTCTCAGAGAGACAGTATGGGCCGTAATCTGCCACGCTAGGGTTGGTTGGTAGATGTCGCATGCCTGCCTTGAAATAGTTCTTGGACATGCCGGTTTCCTCACGATGTTTTCCTTCACCGTTTTGAGCGATGGCAGATCCACACTTAACTTATTACGTCATAGATGCGGGACAAGCTTGGATGGAAATTTCATTCATTATTACAAGTGAAATGAAAGTGTTTTTTATGATATCAAAATAATTTACATATGCGCGTTGCTTCTATTGTATTGGCAGGCGTTCCCAAAAGTTAACAAACTTTGAAAGGGTTTTTGTGAAGAACATGTACTACGTTTTTTGACTATAGTTAAGTTTACATTTGCATTTATTTTTGTTTGCTGCAGTAAAGTAACAATAATTTTAAATTATGGACAGACACATATCACACACATTTATAAAACTAGCTGTTTTCCGCGGTTTCACCCACGTGAGCTACAGTTTAAAGCGAAAAAGTAACCTATGCACTGAGAAAAAAATTCGGACTTTCCTTCTGAGTCTTACCATCCAAGATCGATTCCTTCCATTTTTTACCTTAAATTTCCTTCTGAATATCAAATCCTGCCCTTTTGACTCAGAAGTAAAACGGTATTTCGGAAGGTCTTTTCTCTCCGTGTGTCCTTTCTCAGGCTCTAGACTATCTCTGTACCAAATATAATTTAAATCGGTTTAGTAGTTTAGGCGTGAAAGACGGATAGACATACAGACAGACACAGTCACTTTCACATTTATAATAATAGTAGGGACTAACTGTTCCCTGCGGTTTCACCCGCGTTTAGTTTTACCAGAGTAAGAAATAAATTGGTAAAGAACATTGGCCACTTTTCATACTTGGACCTGAAAGCAATATATTTTGTCAGTGTCACTTGACAGTGATGACAGTCAATTTGCTAGTACATAGATTAAAAATATTAGTTTTTGTTCATATTTGGTAAATAATGTTGATTTTAATGACTTAATTTAAGTAGAGCCGACTTCCAAGTTAGTTAAAAAAGTGTAAGTTAAAAAATATCTTAAGAAACTACGAAGTTAAAAAAATCAATATCTTTTTTTCTACACTTTCTTTAGAATATCGTTTGTATAATCTTAATGGGCAAAAAATTACAATTTTTATCGTATATAGATCGTTTTCATACGACCTCGGGTCCGTTTTGGCCATTGTTCTTTGCGAACCATCCTCACATAGACTGTCAGCTGTCTCATAGCCTATTACTGTTCGAGGATCGTAAAAACCATCACATTATATTTCTTTTGTTTAGTCGGTCTCGCGGTATTTTCGGTATTTTAGATGCGTAATCGATAAGGGTATGCGCTAAACGTAAAACAAAGTAATTTTCGGACCCTTTTTACGTTTTACGATAATAATAATGGCGTCTTTTACATAAATAGCCGAAGATATTACTTTTATGAGGCATCCGTAGATCAAAGAAATCGTTCATTGCGCACTTACATCTCTTCTTTATAATATAGTCTCTTACGTTCAGAATTCAGATCCTAATGTACTATAAACACAGGGAACGATGGATATCCAGCGGCCCGATCGCGCTAATTTTAAACAACTACGAACGTCTCAGGTCTAGCTGTAGTTACGGTGCGCATGGGGTTCAATTCCGTTCCAGCTAATATGGAATTCGGTATTGCGTTAATGTTTAAACGCCAACTTGAGATGCACCGTAACTGGACCGTAGCGCTTCAGCGATCGTTGTTAGAGATGAGACATATTAGCAAATATTTGTGCTATTAGACTGCTATAATCGACTAATTGCACAGAAAATTTGACTTTCACTACTCTAGTTTTGACAGATGCTGAGATGACAGCGCGACATTTCGTTGACTCATGTAAAATAATAATAGTTCGAGGAAAGTTTTTCCTACTTTTACAAGTATTTTAACTATTAAAAACCGAGTTATTGAACTTCCGCATCAAGTATTTGGTTGGTGCTGTGATGAAGTATATTTTTGTGCCGATACTGACCTATTTTATGCATAATAGGCACAGTATTTCACCTATTTGTGATTGTGAACACATTGGACTTTGGAAATGGAAGAGCGCTGCTGATGCATAGCTGCTACTGATAGAATTCCTGGGAAGCCACCGCCACCTTGCTCTGGGACGGGTACGGTCCAAAGAGGCTCTTGCAGTTGCGGCACGAATATGGCAAGCATGCGCCGAGGGCCATATCAATGCGGAAGGTCCTGCCAGAAGAGGGAAAGAATGGGCGAAGGTACTATTTACCTAGTTACTCAGAAGTAACAGCAACACAGTAACAGTAACTTGCATAGATGCAAAGAAAATATTGTTGCATATGTGGAAGACCATAAATGCAGAGCCAGGGAAAAATGATGAACGTAAATGCTAGCCCAGCTTGGACCCAGCAATATCCCTACTGTACTACTTAGATATTGGCCTTCTGCTTGATGTGAAACAGAATCAATTTACCTCAAATTATGATGTAAGTATATTTGTCATAGTAAAATTTTTATGTGTACATAATACTTTACTTTATTAAACCAATTCTCATAATGTAAATGTCATCCACAAAAACAGTCTGACATGGATGAGAAAGCCTAAGGATAGACAGACAGTACCTTGCACAACTACATTGTAAGGGTGATGATCCTCCGCAGTTATGAAATGCAGGCAGAAGCTGTATAAATAAATGTCCAAGCTGTCATATCTTTTTATATTACATAGTTTGACCGCAGCTCACGATTAATGATGGCCTAAATGGGCCTAACCTTTGAAAACAGAGGCTGGCGACTGATTTTTCTTTGAACTTGTAGGTGGTAGCTAACCCTAGCACTACGAACACAGCTCACACAGCTCTATGATGATGCTCAAATTTATTATTGTTTTAGTGTACAGTCAGCGACAAAAGTAGCTGATCGTTCTCGATTTTCCAAATGTGTTTCAAATCAGTAATTATTATTGTTTTTTTTTACATTTTATATGGTATCATTTTGACCACAACATAACACACCTGATTTAAGGTGATGATGAGGTCAAAAATTGGTGTCTAAGATGATGTGGATAATAGAAAAAAAGTGTGATTGTTCAGCAACTTTTGTTGTTGACTGTACCTACATAAATTATGTAGTAAAATAACCAGCAGTATCCTTCCTATCATAAAGCTGCCTTTCAAATATTGATACTCATGGAACTCACTATCTGTTATCTGTTGTTTCAGTACCTATTATTGTCAACCACCGCAAGGCCCACACAACCCCAAGTCATCCTGTGAAGTCGGAAGATGAAAAATAGTTATAACTATATTATATTATCTCAGAATAAAAACATGTTTTATGTAAAGTATTTTTTATTATACCTTAAGTATTTTATCTTGCTTCACTGAAATTCCTCTTCAAATATTCACACATTAGTCATAATATTAACTTAACACATAAAATTAAATTACAAGAAAAATGAAAGGGATAAACCTAGTAGTTAATCTAATGAAATGACACAATACTTTGCACTGCTATCAGTGAATAATGTAACATCATGTCTACCAACAAGCACCGGCAATGAAATACCTTTATTACAACACTTTTATTAATTTGAATATATAACCTAAAATTCATTTATTATTATATAAAGTGCTATGTTTTGTTTATTACACAATTAAATTATACCTGAAACAAGCTTTAAACACTTCAACAATGTTCAGCAACATTTCTAGTTTTCAAGTGTCTATCATCTATCTTGATAATGATAGCCCTCAGCCTGGATCTCAGACTGAGATAGGTGTCCTAATTGTGGGTCTCAACTCCTCAATGGATATCCTAAAATAACAAGAACATAAATAAATTAATCTCAAGAAAATACTAACACATCACATAGTTTTTTTTACAACAGAGGCTAGGCTAGCGTTTGACCATAATCTCACCCGATGGAAAGTGATGATGTGGTCAAAGGTGTAGCACGCTTGCCCAGTAAAGAACCAGTAAGAACATAAAATCTAGATTAGTTTGTACATACCCAAAATATACAAATCATCTGCAGTGACGGTGTGAAGCCGTTCAAGATAACCATTCATTGGATGGTTGGACCACACAACCCTGTCATGTGTAGACCCAGGGTAACATGCACTCATAATATATTTAAATTTGTGGCATATATCTGAAAGAAAAGGGTAGGAATTACAAGGGTTGTTCCCATAACATGACCAATAGGCAAGTGTAAAATATAATACACTAGGTACTTACTATCAGAATATTAAGGGAATGGAATCCTTTTTCTATTAAAATACCGTTCGATGTTCTTAGCAGAACACACACCCCATCGATACAATGCAGTAATCCAGGCGTTTTAAACATTCTAAAAAACAAAAAAGAAAATTGTTTTTTTGTTTCTGGCATTGTTCCTAGTAAATAATCACAACATTATAGCCTAGCCTAAGGTAGGTGATCTAGTGGACCACATAATTAGGCACATACCAATGAGTTTCTTTTAATAGTAAGAGGATTTATAGCCCGCATTACTTGGAACTACTTTGGTGGTTTGTGAATCAAAGCAATGTAATTTTATATTAGTAGGTATACCTACATGTTTATTATGTATTCTTTGTAATTATATTAGTTGATTTATGCACTTATTCTCATTTATCATGTTCCCTCTTACATTGTTTAAATGGGAAGGCTTTATTTATTACAATTGACTTGTATATTAATGTATATGGCTATTGTAACTTGCTGAATGGCTTTTGATACACAGCCTGTGACACACAATGCTCCTGACTATCTCCTACAATCATCTGCGGCCCGATCGCACTAATAAATTACAGCTGAACCGCTACTGAACCTCAGCCGTTTCTTGACTTTTTGAACATTTCGTATCGCGCTAATGATTTTATCGTAAGTTGAGCCGTAGCGTAATTAGAGTTGGATCGTTCACGCTGTCAAACGAACGGTTTTGCTAAAGTTAGTAAATTACAACTTTTTCACGATCGTTGTGCGGTGCTTTACCACTTTTAGACAAAATTATACAACAAAAACAGCAAAAACTTAGGTAAAATGTATGCGTACATGGATTAATTGGAAAGGGCACATGAATTAGATGTAGCGGCGGCTCGGAACCTTGCGAGGAAGAAAAATACAAGTGCAAAGACTTAGTGCTTTTTATATGAGTGATAGGCAGTTTATAAAATATTATAGACTGTTTAAGGAGTTAACTCGCCAAGTAATAACAGAGTTAACCCCTCATAAGCCACCCACGCTTCGTTCTGATGCTTTGTTTATTGAAACCAAGGTAAGGTTATGTTATGATAATTCCGCATTATAGCCCTCAAAATCTTACTTTGTCTTTCCCTAATGGTCTGTGAATAAGCGAAATATGGATAGGCTTTACATTATAGCGCTACCGATAGGCAAAACTTTACATTATGTTTGTACCTACATTGTTTTTTTCATGTTAACAAAATTAAGTTTCTTGACAATAAAATTGTTCTAGGTTTTCGGGCATTCTATGCCACTGGATCATATCAGATGATTGTAGGAGATAGTCAGGAGCATTGTGTGTCACAGGCTGTGTATCAAAAGCCATTCAGCAAGTTACAATAGCCATATACATTAATATACAAGTCAATTGTAATAAATAAAGCCTTCCCATTTAAACAATGTAAGAGGGAACATGATAAATGAGAATAAGTGCATAAATCAACTAATATAATTACAAAGAATACATAATAAACATGTAGGTATACCTACTAATATAAAATTACATTGCTTTGATTCACAAACCACCAAAGTAGTTCCAAGTAATGCGGGCTATAAATCCTCTTACTATTAAAAGAAACTCATTGGTATGTGCCTAATTATGTGGTCCACTAGATCACCTACCTTAGGCTAGGCTATAATGTTGTGATTATTTACTAGGAACAATGCCAGAAACAAAAAAACAATTTTCTTTTTTGTTTTTTAGAATGTTTAAAACGCCTGGATTACTGCATTGTATCGATGGGGTGTGTGTTCTGCTAAGAACATCGAACGGTATTTTAATAGAAAAAGGATTCCATTCCCTTAATATTCTGATAGTAAGTACCTAGTGTATTATATTTTACACTTGCCTATTGGTCATGTTATGGGAACAACCCTTGTAATTCCTACCCTTTTCTTTCAGATATATGCCACAAATTTAAATATATTATGAGTGCATGTTACCCTGGGTCTACACATGACAGGGTTGTGTGGTCCAACCATCCAATGAATGGTTATCTTGAACGGCTTCACACCGTCACTGCAGATGATTTGTATATTTTGGGTATGTACAAACTAATCTAGATTTTATGTTCTTACTGGTTCTTTACTGGGCAAGCGTGCTACACCTTTGACCACATCATCACTTTCCATCGGGTGAGATTATGGTCAAACGCTAGCCTAGCCTCTGTTGTAAAAAAAACTATGTGATGTGTTAGTATTTTCTTGAGATTAATTTATTTATGTTCTTGTTATTTTAGGATATCCATTGAGGAGTTGAGACCCACAATTAGGACACCTATCTCAGTCTGAGATCCAGGCTGAGGGCTATCATTATCAAGATAGATGATAGACACTTGAAAACTAGAAATGTTGCTGAACATTGTTGAAGTGTTTAAAGCTTGTTTCAGGTATAATTTAATTGTGTAATAAACAAAACATAGCACTTTATATAATAATAAATGAATTTTAGGTTATATATTCAAATTAATAAAAGTGTTGTAATAAAGGTATTTCATTGCCGGTGCTTGTTGGTAGACATGATGTTACATTATTCACTGATAGCAGTGCAAAGTATTGTGTCATTTCATTAGATTAACTACTAGGTTTATCCCTTTCATTTTTCTTGTAATTTAATTTTATGTGTTAAGTTAATATTATGACTAATGTGTGAATATTTGAAGAGGAATTTCAGTGAAGCAAGATAAAATACTTAAGGTATAATAAAAAATACTTTACATAAAACATGTTTTTATTCTGAGATAATATAATATAGTTATAACTATTTTTCATCTTCCGACTTCACAGGATGACTTGGGGTTGTGTGGGCCTTGCGGTGGTTGACAATAATAGGTACTGAAACAACAGATAACAGATAGTGAGTTCCATGAGTATCAATATTTGAAAGGCAGCTTTATGATAGGAAGGATACTGCTGGTTATTTTACTACATAATTTATGTAGGTACAGTCAACAACAAAAGTTGCTGAACAATCACACTTTTTTTCTATTATCCACATCATCTTAGACACCAATTTTTGACCTCATCATCACCTTAAATCAGGTGTGTTATGTTGTGGTCAAAATGATACCATATAAAATGTAAAAAAAAACAATAATAATTACTGATTTGAAACACATTTGGAAAATCGAGAACGATCAGCTACTTTTGTCGCTGACTGTACACTAAAACAATAATAAATTTGAGCATCATCATAGAGCTGTGTGAGCTGTGTTCGTAGTGCTAGGGTTAGCTACCACCTACAAGTTCAAAGAAAAATCAGTCGCCAGCCTCTGTTTTCAAAGGTTAGGCCCATTTAGGCCATCATTAATCGTGAGCTGCGGTCAAACTATGTAATATAAAAAGATATGACAGCTTGGACATTTATTTATACAGCTTCTGCCTGCATTTCATAACTGCGGAGGATCATCACCCTTACAATGTAGTTGTGCAAGGTACTGTCTGTCTATCCTTAGGCTTTCTCATCCATGTCAGACTGTTTTTGTGGATGACATTTACATTATGAGAATTGGTTTAATAAAGTAAAGTATTATGTACACATAAAAATTTTACTATGACAAATATACTTACATCATAATTTGAGGTAAATTGATTCTGTTTCACATCAAGCAGAAGGCCAATATCTAAGTAGTACAGTAGGGATATTGCTGGGTCCAAGCTGGGCTAGCATTTACGTTCATCATTTTTCCCTGGCTCTGCATTTATGGTCTTCCACATATGCAACAATATTTTCTTTGCATCTATGCAAGTTACTGTTACTGTGTTGCTGTTACTTCTGAGTAACTAGGTAAATAGTACCTTCGCCCATTCTTTCCCTCTTCTGGCAGGACCTTCCGCATTGATATGGCCCTCGGCGCATGCTTGCCATATTCGTGCCGCAACTGCAAGAGCCTCTTTGGACCGTACCCGTCCCAGAGCAAGGTGGCGGTGGCTTCCCAGGAATTCTATCAGTAGCAGCTATGCATCAGCAGCGCTCTTCCATTTCCAAAGTCCAATGTGTTCACAATCACAAATAGGTGAAATACTGTGCCTATTATGCATAAAATAGGTCAGTATCGGCACAAAAATATACTTCATCACAGCACCAACCAAATACTTGATGCGGAAGTTCAATAACTCGGTTTTTAATAGTTAAAATACTTGTAAAAGTAGGAAAAACTTTCCTCGAACTATTATTATTTTACATGAGTCAACGAAATGTCGCGCTGTCATCTCAGCATCTGTCAAAACTAGAGTAGTGAAAGTCAAATTTTCTGTGCAATTAGTCGATTATAGCAGTCTAATAGCACAAATATTTGCTAATATGTCTCATCTCTAACAACGATCGCTGAAGCGCTACGGTCCAGTTACGGTGCATCTCAAGTTGGCGTTTAAACATTAACGCAATACCGAATTCCATATTAGCTGGAACGGAATTGAACCCCATGCGCACCGTAACTACAGCTAGACCTGAGACGTTCGTAGTTGTTTAAAATTAGCGCGATCGGGCCGCTGATATGATCCAGTGGCATAGAATGCCCGAAAACCTAGAACAATTTTATTGTCAAGAAACTTAATTTTGTTAACATGAAAAAAACAATGTAGGTACAAACATAATGTAAAGTTTTGCCTATCGGTAGCGCTATAATGTAAAGCCTATCCATATTTCGCTTATTCACAGACCATTAGGGAAAGACAAAGTAAGATTTTGAGGGCTATAATGCGGAATTATCATAACATAACCTTACCTTGGTTTCAATAAACAAAGCATCAGAACGAAGCGTGGGTGGCTTATGAGGGGTTAACTCTGTTATTACTTGGCGAGTTAACTCCTTAAACAGTCTATAATATTTTATAAACTGCCTATCACTCATATAAAAAGCACTAAGTCTTTGCACTTGTATTTTTCTTCCTCGCAAGGTTCCGAGCCGCCGCTACATCTAATTCATGTGCCCTTTCCAATTAATCCATGTACGCATACATTTTACCTAAGTTTTTGCTGTTTTTGTTGTATAATTTTGTCTAAAAGTGGTAAAGCACCGCACAACGATCGTGAAAAAGTTGTAATTTACTAACTTTAGCAAAACCGTTCGTTTGACAGCGTGAACGATCCAACTCTAATTACGCTACGGCTCAACTTACGATAAAATCATTAGCGCGATACGAAATGTTCAAAAAGTCAAGAAACGGCTGAGGTTCAGTAGCGGTTCAGCTGTAATTTATTAGTGCGATCGGGCCGCAGTTTATCGTCGGCGTTCAAAACAAGATAATGGTCGAACTATCAAAGTTAAAGTTCAAAATCACTTCATTTTTGTAACCGAAATGAACTCATTACTGTTGTGAAATGAAATAAAATTTTTCCTTTTCAAATATAAAACAACAAAAAAAAAATTTCTTCTTCTTTTAATCACCAAACGAGATGTGATATATAAAACGAAGCCACCTGGTGGCGAAACGGAAACTCAAAAAACTCAAAACTCAAAAATATGTTTATTCAATAGGATACATTGTGATCACTTTAAAACGTCAACTTAAAACTAGCTACGCCTGTTCCAACCTCCTTACGCCGGCAAAAGAACAGGCAAGAAACGCCCGGCAGGTAATTTTTTTGGCGCGATCACATTGACAATTTTATTCTTATTACTAATTGATTGATCGGAGTTCGCCGGGTTTGCTAATGTAGGTACTATAAACATTGTAAATGCGAAACTTGATAAGTTTGTTTGTCCATAATATAACCCGCAACGGCCTAACGGACTTAACTGTATTTTTTTTATGTAAACAAATATTCGTTTGTACCTGAGTCTTGGATATTTCTATCTATACATATATATATATATATTTATTTCTATATGTAAGTATGTATATCGTTGTCCAGCACCCATAACACAAGTTTCGAGCTTAATTTGGAGCTAGGTCAATTTGTGTGCAATTGTCCCCGATATTTATTTAATTTCACATTTTCTTCATTCAGGAACACAGTAATGTTTCCACACTACTACTTTGATAAAGCACCAAAGAACCAAAGATAAAGATCAACACTTTGTTAAGGCATAATCTAGGCCAAGGCCAAAGTCCAAGGCTGATCAAAAACAAATTGCTAGTAAAATATATCCTGCAATTTTTGTAACGATCTCTATTTTAAAATAATTGCTCTGATAACTCCTACCGGACGTACTTGTATTGCTGGGGCCACACTAACGGGAAATGCCGTGATGATTGACGTTTGACATAAGTGTGGCCACGACATTGGACAACGGCATTCACATTGGTGTTTGAAGTTAGCCGATAACTCAAGTGCAGCCACTCGTTAATAATTAACGCAACATTTATCGCAAAGATAGGCATTGTCATTTCCCTTGACGTTGACCTTAGTGTGGCCCGGGCATAAGAAAGTTCTGTACCACTACAAACAAGTTTGCTCTCTTGCTATTAATATAATCTGTATATTGTTGCCATAAGCAACGCGAGATTAAAAACAACTAGATCATTTGCTTTAGATCTACTAGTAATAATGTTGTTGCTTTTTTAGATCTAGTATTTTTTGACGCCCGATGTGGCGCAGTGGGCAGATAGCCGACTGTGAAGCGTGAGGTCGCGGGTTCGATTCCCGCAACAGGACAAATATTTGTGCATTGAAAAAAAAAAGCGCAAGTATTTGTTCTGTGTCTGGGTGTTGGGGATCCCCGATCCTCGTAGTTTCTGATACCCTAGATACAGGGAAACCTAGTTAGGGGTCAGAGCCTATGTATGTGCGGGCATTATAAAAAGAAAAAAAAAAGTATTAATAGTGTTGTTGCTTTTTTAGATCTAGTAGTAGAAGTTATGCCGCAGTGTAGATAGTTTTCAACTGAAAAGCCCATACTATCGATAGTATTGCACTCAATCCATAGTATTGCCTCGTTTTGAGCTATCAATAGTGTGAATGTTTGTTACCACGTAACACGGTAATTACTTTACCGATTTTGATGAAATTTGGAATGGAGATAGCAAATATCCTGGATTAACAGTTTTCATCTCGGAAAAAGGTTCCTGCGGGATAACGGGAAGACGCGAGTGAAACCGCGGGGCGCTACTAGTTAATTTATAATATTAATGTCATATTTTATTAATTTATTTGATTTATTTTACACGGAGAGTGATGCTGTCATAATGGCTATTATTTCGTTTATCAGAATGCTTAATTTATATTAATTAAATTACAGCTAAACAATGAACAAAGAACCGAATGACAAAATTAACTGAATGTTACCTTTTATTTCAACATCCACCGTTTGAAATTCAGTTAATTAATTACTTTATAGAGACGCATTTAAACAAATGTCACATTTAAGCATGTTAAATAAGTACATGTTGTTAGTAATATGACAATACAAATAACATTACGTAATGTGATAATTTACATATTAATTTACTGTTGTAATTTCCAATAGGTATTTTCTGTGGCAGAATTTTCGTGAATGTAGCAATTAGCAGTGAAAATGTTGAAGTCACCGTCATCTAAAATAATGTGAATTTATATATTTTTTAACTAACTAACTCCGATGGCTCAGCGACCCAAAGTGTGTCTTGGCCTCCGAAACGAGAGAACGTCACCACTCCAAATCTGTGAACGTCACTCTGCTCTATCCTGAGCGATTTCAGCCCAGTTCAGAGTCTGGAGTTCGCGCAGGTCCGCATCCACGGCAAGTAGGTGGTTATTGGGCATTCTAACTCACTTTTTTCTTCACGTTCGCTTACTTACGTGCGCTCTTTTTGATCTTGGCCAGTTGAAAAAAGTGAATTAGAATGCCTATTAACAATGTCGCTCACGTTGTAAATAATGTTTTAGTATTCCTAATCATACTTTCAATGTTGCCAAAAAAAAAGCTTGGGATTTTAGTTAGATGACAAAAAAAAAGCTTGGGATTTTAGTGAACTTGCTCCAATTCAATCAATTAGTAATAAGAATAAAATTGTCAATGTGATCGCGCCAAAAAAATTACCTGCCGGGCGTTTCTTGTCTGTTCTTTTGCCGGCGTAAGGAGGTTGGAACAGGCGTAGCTAGTTTTAAGTTGACGTTTTAAAGTGATCACAATGTATCCTATTAAATAAAAAAGGTTTGAGTTTGAGTTTGAGTTTGAGTTTGAGTTTGAGTTTGCCAATTGGCTCGTTCATTCATTTCGTTATTTAAAAACCGACACAAATCTTTTCGCATTCCTAATCCTACTTAATTACTTTTTCTTACAGTGTAGAGTTTGACCACAATACACCTGATGTTATTTGACCATGCAGTAGAAGGTGGCGTCACGCTACACCTGAATGGGAACAAGATCTCAAGCGGGGCTGCCGGTACACATCGTTAGGTGTTATGCAAAACATATTTTTTCAACTTACCTGTGGTATATATATTATATTATCTGGGACAATTTCACACAAATTGACCTAGCCCCAAATTAAGCTCGAAACTTGTGTTATGGGTACTAGACAACGATATACATACTTATATAGAGAAATAAATACTTATATAGATAGAAATATCCAAGACTCAGGTACAAACATTAGTGCTCATCACACATACATTTGCCCTTACCAGGATTCGAACCCGGGACCGCTAGCTTCGCAGGCAGGGACACTACCAACTCGGCTACTGCGTCGTCTGCGCCTCGCGATTTCAATAAAAAGTTTCCTTTCCTTTCTTCAGGTTACTACATCTGAGGCAAGTTTCAACAAAATCCGTTCTGTAGTTTTTGCATGACAGAGTATCGAATATCCTCCATCCATCCATTCTTACAAAGTTTCACATTTTTAACACTTCTGCGCCCCGCGGTTTTACCCCAGTGGATTACACATTATCACGATTAAAAGTATTACTTGCCCTTATTCAGGTTTCTTACTATCTTCGTGCCAAATTTCGTTGAAAACGGTTTAGTAGTTTTTGCGTGAAAGTGTAACAAACATCCATCCATCCATCCATTCTAATAAACTTTCACATTTAGGAAATTGCACCAACTGCGCCCCGCAGTTTCACCCGCGTCTTCCCGTTATCCCGCAGGAACCTTTTTCCGGGGTAAAAAGTAGGCTATGTGTTAATCCAGGGATAAGCTATGTCCATTCCAAATTTCACTCATATCCGTTCAGTAGTTTTTGCGTGAAAGAGTAACAAACATCCATACATCAATCCAACAAACTTTCACATTTATAATATTCAAGTTAGATTGTTGTGGTAATAGAATTGGCAACCCTACCTACCACTAGTCCAGTTTTCAGATTCAGTTGTGGTTGTGAGTGAACAGCCCCATTGATAACCTGGCTAATACTAGTTCACAATGACAGATTAGCGGTCTGTAGCCTCCTTAGGAAAGGCAAAGTCCCGCAATAGGAGCATTAGTGTGGCAGCACAATAAAACGGAACGGTCTCATCTGTCCGTAGTTTGTACGTACTACACCGACTCACGAAACGTTGGCTGTGAAAAGAAAATGCACTCTGTTAAATGTAGGTACTGGTAACACAGTGGCGTTAAATCGAACGAGCTTGTTGGGCCAACTTAGGTATTTATTTTATTTGTAGCCTTTATTCAACAACTAGTGGCACCCCGCGGTTTCACCCGCGTCTTCCCGTTATCCTGCAGGAACCTTTTCTGGGATAAAAAGTAGCCCATGTAATCCAGGGTATAAGCTATCTCCATTCCAAATTTCGAATTGACGTGGGTTCGAATCCAACAATGAGCTGGAGCTCTCGGTGACGGAAAACATCGCGATGAAACCATAGCTTGGTGGTAGGGCATTTTCTAGTGCTCGCCTGGCTAGCTACCACCCTCAAATTAAGAATCTGTCGCCAAGCGCCTATCGGTGTGTTCCGGCAGCCTCAATTGAGAGTCAGTTCCCAATCCAGGTGTAGCGTGATGCTATCTTCGACCACATCGTCACTTAACATCAAGTGGCTTGTGTTCAAACGCTACCCTGTAAGTAGTAAAACAAAAAAAAAACTTTCACGCCTAAACTACTGAACCGATTCAAATGAAATTTGGTACAGAGATAGTCTAGAGCCTGAGAAAAGATATATAGGCTTCTTTTTATTGCGATAAACTGTAGCCCACGCGGGTGAAACCACGGAGAACAGATAAATCTTCATGCTCGTCCAAAGTACAAAATCTCGTATGTAAAAATTTGCTCGCTGGACTTACAAGCCGTGTGTCGCACTGTAATTCACTGCTATCTCTACACTTCGCTGCCGTTGAAAGAGGGTGCTGCAGTCACGAATTACTACAAGACGTTGTCGCGCCCTTTGTGCCGTGTTAATTCTTACGGAAATATATGTCGAGGTTTATTGCTGGGAACGTTCTAGATTTCCTAGTTCTTGGCCAGGCACGACGTTTGTGCTGTTTCAGTATTTGACCCCAATCTTGCTTAGCTGTTCCCAAATTTCACCTTGTTGTTCCCAAATTTTACCTTGTTGTTCCCAAATTGTACCTTGTTGTTCCCAAATTTTACCTTGTTGTTCCTATGTTTTACCTCGTTGTTCCCAAATAAAATGGGAAATTGGGAACAGCAAGGTGAGATGATGATAAGTAATTTACCACAAGTTACCTTGAAGAAGTGACGACCTGAAAAAAAAATCGCATTTAAATAAAATAACCTAAGGCTCTCTGGGTATTGTATTTTTTAATGTGTTGGTGAAACAAACAAATCTTTGTTACATAATAAATCAGGAGAGAAATGGTCATTACATAAGTGACGTTGTGGTCGAAAATGGCGCCACGCTACACCTGGATTGGGGACTGGCTCACAAGTGAGGCTGCTGGAACACACCGATAGGTGTTTGGCGACGTATTTATAACTTGAGGATGGTAGCTAGCCCTTGTAAATGACCTACCACCAAGCTTGGGTTTCATCTAGATGTTTCCTTACACCGAAATTGTAGGATTTATTTTATTTTCTTTATATTTACTACTTACAGGATAGCGTTTGACCACAAGTCGAATCCATGACGTCGCAAGCCGACGTCACTACCACTGAGCCATTTTCGCTTCAATCTCTCACCTATTAACACCTTCCAGAAATCTTGTAATACCCTAATTATGTATCTTATTAACTGACGACGCTGATAACAAAAAAATCAATACCTCATTCCGACTCCGACTGTTATGAAGGAGGCGACAAACAGAAAATTAAAGTAAATAATTTATCAAGGCTAAGAGAACAACTGGCTGACAAGTAATTGGAGACTAACTTGGCAAGCTTGTTTCTACTTTGTTCCTTAATTAGTACGCTCCGCCCATCGCATCCGGCAAACTCAGACTTTTAGACAAGTATTATATTTTTACCTACAGGGTAGCGTTTGACCACAAGTCACCTGATTTTAAGTGAAGTGATGTGGTTGAAGGTGGCGCCATGTTAGTAGTCGAAGGATTTGCGCGATCCCCAGGTGGAGGACTGAATGCAAAAACCCTCCTATGAATGCAACCATTTTGCTATCAAATGCCAGAGATCCTCAAGCTTCTCCAGACAATTAACATTGCATCGCATTAGTCGTTTTAGTTGACTAATTCAGTCTCAACTCATTTATTTAGTTTCATTTCAACTGAATTGAATGGTGCTCGATAAAATCAAGCTCGTTTACTTCCAACTCGATTAATTTAAGTAACCCATCCGAGCGGAAAATAAAGCAGATACAATTGCGAAAATTGGGTACTTTTTTCTGAAAAGGAAAAAGGTGTCAAATGAAACCGCCCCAACCATGGTGTGAGCTCGGAGCTAGGGGCTAAGTAACACGTAGAATTGGCCTTTTAATAAAGAAATTTACGGAAATTTTATACATACGCAAAAATATTAATTGTTCCAAATGAAAAGTGATTCATCCTATTACGTTCCCACTGCTGGGACATAGGCCTTCTCTCAGAGAGAAAATATGGGCCATAATCCACCACGCAAGCCCAGTGCGGGTTGGTAGATGTCACATGCCCCTGAATGTTGCGGTTCTTGGACATGCCGGTTTCCTCCTTTACCGTTTTGAGCGATGGTAAATCCAAGCGGGGCCGAGAGGATTCGAACTCGGTGTCGGCATCTTGTAAGGCGCACGCGTTACTGAACGGCCACCATCGCTCTCTAAAAAGAAAAGTGACTATCACAATTTAAATACTAGGAACAAATATTAATTAACATTGCGGTACCCACACTACTAGGCTCCATAAAGTAAGCAACTCCTTCAAAGGTCAAATGTATCTAGGTTTTTTTGGCAAAATCCCAAGTCAAGACTTGACGATAACTTAATTTCAAGACCATGTATATAAAACAAAATCTTATATTATATTTATATTCAGGACCTTTTTCTCCAACCGTTTTCCCTGTTTCCTCGGTGGCTTTATATACAACAAAATTTCTAAAATTAACGAGATAAAACATCTAAACTATTTTCATCTTAAAAAAACGATTACAAAAATATTGCAACAGTATTCATACCAACAAACTGAAAACCTAATAGCCGTGTTAAGATAATAATATTTTTATTTTTTTTATTTTATTTTATTTTATTTTTATTTTATTTTTATTTTATTTTATTTTTATTTTTTTATTACATTTATGTTAGTTAATTGGTTTTGAATACACTACACTATGACTCATATATTCATTAACATTCTTACACAATCACACACTACACAATAACACACCACATAACACTTACACAATTACACACTACTCAATACACACCACACAACACTTACACACTAACATCGCGAGATTTTGGCAAATAAACTTGAGTTAATATATGTACCTACACTTTATCACAATACTTACTTGAATTTTGAATTTACTCTTAGCACAATATCTATTGTTTAGTACAAATGTTTATTTATTTACAGTGTCATTAGTCGGGGGAGCACAGATCCCTATAATACAAGCTTTTTGCTTAGCATAGGGGTTTGCGACTTTCAATCATTCTGGAAACAGCATTGCAAAACTTTTTATTTGCTCATCGATAATGTGCTCTAAGTTAAGTCACAATTTATTGTTTATTTAATTATACTTAGGTTTTTCTTTCTATGTTTCACTCTGTTTTTGGATCAATAAATATTATTATTAAAAAAAAAAAAAAACTTATTAGATAATCAGACTATTTATATGCCAAAGAAGCTTGGGATTGTAGTGAACATGCTCCATTTTAATCAGTTAGTAATGGAAATAAATTTTTAAATGTATTCGCGCTCATTTGCCAAGCGTCGACGAAACAAGTTTTTTTGTTATGATTTAATTCTTTACCTTGCCTATCCCCAGAGCTAGGTACATACTGATTTTAGTCGAAGTTCTTAGATACTTACACCATATTTTTTTTAATTCAAGCAGTTCTACACCTTCATACTACCACCGGTATAAGATAAGAAGCATCCCCATCCCGCTCACATTGAGTAGGGTACAGTCCAGTACTTGATTAGCAATGTACGGGATGAGATATACGCAGCGGGGCCAAGGCGCTGGTGGGGCAAGTACCCCCCCCTGATACTTAGGAGTAACCGGCTCTGTAAAAATAAATGTTTCAGATAAATTAGAATCGTCTTCGTCAGAGAACTAAGGTCACCGACATAGCCCACAGAATTAGCAAGCTGAAGTGGCAGTGGGCTGGTCACGTAAGCCACAGAACCGATAACCGTTGGGGCAAACGCGTTCTTGAGTGGAGACCGCGACTTGGCAGACGTAGGACGCCCTGCGACAAGGTGGAGCAACGATAAAAGCAAAATGGCCGGCAGCGGTTGGATGAGATTTTGGAGCGACGTGATACATTTTACAGGGAAGAACCCCCCTTTGCGAAATCCTAGCTACGTCCGCGTCAGATATATATTACCTTTAGGAGCTTTGTTTTATTTTTGTCGCGAGGGATTACCGGAATGTAATTATGAACCCTTCTCTAATCTTGTGTTGGATTAGCGTTTTTATGGGACTTATTGGGCGAAGCAAACATTATGTACGGCGGTGACATGTTTTAGTACGGGTTTGGCGAACCTCCATTGATAATATAATATCGGGGACCATTGCACACAAATTGACCTAGCCCCAAATTAAGCTCGAAACTTGTGTTATGGGTACTTTACAACGATATACATACTTATATAGAGAAATAAATTCTTATATAGATATACATATCCAAGACTCAGGAACAAATACCTATCCTATAAAAAGCATTTATAAATGTTATAATAGTAGGAAACATTAATGTAAGGGGAGTCTAAGTGACGTTTTTGAAGTTTACAGTAGTTGTAGTTAATAATAATAATAATGCCCGCACAATCACATACATAGGCTCTGACCCCTAACTAGATTCCTGACCTATTCGTGCTCATCACACATATTATATTTGCCCTTACCGGGATTCGAACCCGGGACCGCTAGATTCGCAGATTGATCAACGTACTATTTTAATAAATCCTTATCCCTACTTCCCTACTTAATATTATAAATCCGAAAGTAATTATGTCTGTCTTTTTGTCTCGCTTTCACGCCTAAACTACTGAACCGATTTAAATGAAATTTGGTATGGAGATAGTTTGAACCCGGAGAAGGAGATAGGATACTTTTAACCGCGATAAACAGTAGCCCACGCGGGTGAAATCGCGGGAAACAGCTAGTTTAAAATAAAACGGCAATGTTCCCAAAATTCTGGCCGCATTACCTCCTAAAATATTATAAGAAATATAAATAACCTGAATAATTAAATATTATAATTAGTTATTATTTATCGTTGGGGAAAATAAACTAAATATAAATTCGATGCCAAATAACTTAGAGGTGCAAGGAGTCCTTGTAAGAAGTAAAAAAACAGTTATTGTACATTACATTTTCCGGTAATCTCTGTTTTTTTTTATAATTTCATTTACTTAACTTGAGTAAAGAGACGTAAAAAGTTTACTACCAACAGAAAAACTTTACAATTTACCAAAAGCAATGCAAGGGAATCGAATTCGCTCGAAGCGCTTTACCAGAGAACGGTAATGTAAAAAGTTTTATTAAGTTGGCACTCTCGGTAGCCCTTAGTCTTTGAACAAAACAACAATGCTTTTTGGATCCCTTGAAAATTGTAGTTATTAGAAAAGAAATACTTGGTAACAGCCAGGGACGTATTTACGCCAGGGCTAAAAGGGCCATAGCCCGGGGCGGCAATCTGCAAGAGGCGGCGCAAGCTGAACCACGCTTATCTTCTTGACTTTAGATGCCAGAAGATATGAAAAAAACCTACTTAATTAACAAAAACTATGAGTAACTCATTTGGCTGTAATTTTTTAGGTAAATGCTTGATTTATCATCATTATCAGCCTTTCACGTTCCCACTGCTGGGACTTCGGCCTTCTCTCAGAGAGGGAGTATGGGCTGTAATCTACCACGCTGGACCAGTGCGGACACCGAGTTCGAATCCTCTCGGCCCCGCACCTATGACTCAATAAGTTATGTGCGGATTTGCCATCGCTCAAAGCGGTGTAGGAAAACATCGTGAGGAAAACGGCATGTCCAAGAACTGCAACATTCAAGGGCATGCGACATCTACCAAACCGCTTGATACCATGATTAAAAATTTGCTTTTTTTTTTGTTAATATATGGGGCAGCAAACCTTAATACGCCACGGGTAACAACGAATTTCTTGACCTCGAAATGTTTTCTTTTACACTTTAAGAAAGGAGCTAGGATATTTTAGTGTAATCAGTATTTTGACGTTTTTCGCAGCTAATATAGTTAATTAATGTTTAAACATCATTTAAATTAAAAAGATATTAAAAATCCCCACTAAAAAGTTACAAATTGATAGAGTACCTAACACTATATGCACAAACTGTACATAATAACTCTGTTGGTTTGTTTGTTAAATTTTCACGACTAAACCGCTGAACATATTTTGATGAAATTTGATTTGGAGATAGTTCAAACCCTGATCCGTCAGAGAACTAAGGTCACCGACATAGCTCACAGAATCAGCAAGCTGAAGTGGCAGTGGAGTCACTTAAGCCGCCGAACCTATAACCGTTGGGGTAGACGTGTTCTTGAGTGGAGACCGCGACTTGGCAAACGTAGTGTAGGACGTCCCGCGACTAGGTGGAGCGACGACTTGCGCCGAGTGGCTGCCAGTAGTTGGGTGAGAAGAGCCGAAGACCGGGCTCAGTGGCGTACCTTGGGAGAGGCCTATGTCCAGCAGTGGACTGATACAGGTTGATGATGATGATGATGATGAAACCCTGGAGTAGGACATAAGATACTTTTAACGCGATGTAGTCCAGCCAGTACAAGCCGTACATAATTAATATAAATGCGAAAGTAACTAACTGTCTGTCTGTCTCGCTTTCACGCCTAAACTACTGAACCGATTTAAATGAAATTTGTTACGAAGATAGCTTGGACCTTGAGGAAGGACATAAAATACTTTTTATCGCGATAAACTGTATCCCACACGGATGAAACCGCGGGGAACAGCTAGTAATATAATAAATTTATCTTACGTTCAACATTCTCCATCAAGATGAAGATACGATCGTTGCGAAGTTGAGATAAAATTATCTTTTAATTTGCTTATCGCCGAGGGAATGTCAATTATTGGCATCTATTCGCTCACGCATCTTAACGAGTACAGTCATCCAAAAAGGTGCTACTTGTATTTTTTACTAAAAGTACTTCGCAGTTCTAAAAATTGCAATCTTTCAAGATGGGTGTTGAAAAGTCTACGCATCAGCAGCACTTCTAGTATTGCATTTGACCACAGGTGACGGTGGTCTGCTTATCCTACTAATATTATAAACGTGAAAGTTTGTGAGTATGGATGGATGGATGTTTGTTACTCTTTCACGTAAAAACTACAGAACGGATCTGAATGAAGTTTAGAGTGGAGATAGGTTATATACCCTGGATTAACACATAGGCTACTTTTTATCCCGGAAAAAGATTCCTGCGTGATAATGGGAAGACCCGGGTGGAACTGCAGGGTGCAACTAGTATCATAATTAGAAAGAAAAACTTCCTAATACCCAACATTACTTGAGTAAATTAGTGACTTACTACGTCACTTGAAAAACAAACGTCACTTGAGTAAATTAGTAACTTACTAATGTCATAACTAGAAATTAGTAAATTCAAATATTTTATTTAGACTCATATGCATTAACTAGTTGCGCAGGAACCTTTTTCCGGGATTAAAAATAGCCTATTTGTTTATTCCGGGTATAAGCTGTCTCCACTCCAAATTTCATTCAGATCCGTTCAGTAGTTTTTGCGTGAAAGAGTAACAAACATCCATCCATCCATCCATACTCACTAGTCATGATCCTACCGGTACTTATGAACGCGTATGTACTCAAGATGACAAACAAGTCTTAAAGTCTCAATTCACATTATCTGAAAATAAAACACTTAGGTATCTCAATGTCTGTACCATGTTAAGTGCACCAGAAGGTCCGTCAAGTTAAATATACATCCAGTCAGTCGCAGGAACAAACTGTAAGCACTTAGCGATAAGTTTAACTCTAAATAATATATTTATTAAGATATTTCAAACTATCATGCTTTCTTTCAGAGAAGGTATGGGCCGTAATCTACCATGCTGGGCATTTGCTGGTTGGTAGACGTTTTGAAGCGACGATGGCTCAGTGGTAGAGACGTCGGCTTGAGATCCGTAGTTCGTGGGTTCCAACCCTACAATGAGCTTGAGATTTCGGTAAAGGAAAACATCGTGATTAAACCATAGCTTGGTGGTAGGCTAGCTACCACCCTCTTGTTAAGAATCTGTCGCCAAGCACCTATCGGTGTGTTCCGGCAGCCCCACTTTGGAGCCAGTTCTTAATCCAGGTGTAACGTGGCGCCATCTTCGATCACATCGTCGCTTAACATCAGGTGACTTGTGGTTAAACGCTACACTGTAAATAGTAAAAAAAAATAATAATAATGTATTGATGGGCTGGCTTATAAGCCCAAACATGATACGAAATGGCTGTGACCTTCCAAACTATAATTCCGGGCATTATACTCCGAGGACCTCCAAAAGTACCATAACTTCCACATTAACATATATAGAGACAGTATATATGGACGTTACAGTAAACATGAGGCTTTGTTGGCGATTTTTTTCATTTATTGTTACGAAATGTTATTCGACTTATGTGATGATGTAGTTAGGTTCAACAGACCTATATTTGATACTAGTTGTTGACCGCAGTTTTACTTGCGTTGTCTAAATTTTATCGCGATAAAAATAATAATAATAATATTTATTGATCCAAAAACAGAGTGAAACATAGAAAGAAAAACCTAAGTATAATTAAATAAACAATAAATTGTGACTTAACTTAGAGCACATTATCGATGAGCAAATAAAAAGTTTTGTAATGCTGTTTCCAGAATGATTGAAAGTCGCAAACCCCTATGCTAAGCCAAAAGCTTGTATTATAGGGATCTGTGCTCCCCCGACTAATGACACTATAAATATAATATACATTTGTACTAAACAATAGATATTGTGCTAAGAGTAAATTCAAAATTCAAGTAAGTATTGTGATAAAGTGTAGGTACATATATTAACTCAAGTTTATTTGCCAAAATCTCGCGATGTTAGTGTGTAAGTGTTATGTGGTGTGTTCTTGTGTAGTGTGTGATTGTGTAAGAATGTTAATGAATATATGAGTCATAGTGTAGTGTATTCAAAACCAATTAACTAACATAAATATAATAAAAAATAAAAATATTATTATCTTAACACGGCTATTAGGTTTTCAGTTTGTTGGTATGAATACTGTTGCAATATTTTTGTAATCGTTTTTTTAAAGTAAAAAAAGTATCCTATGTCCTTCTCCAAGGTTCAAACTATCTCTAGATCAAATTTCATCAAGTTCTGTACAGCGGTTTAGGCGTGGAAAAGTAACAAAATGGCAGAGAGAGTTACTTTTGCATTCATAATATAACTAGCTGTGCCCTGCGGTTTCAGGTACTCGAACTACACTTTATCGTGATAAAAAGTATCCTATGTCCTTCCCCAGGATTCAAACTATCTTCATACCAAATTTCATCAACATCAGTTTAGCTGTTTTTACGCTTAAGCGTGAGATGTTAATAAAGAAACAGAGTTACACATTCAGCTGAATTTTTTAAACCGCTCTGCTACCATCGCTCATATATACACATTACACACATAGGTATGTAAATGTATATATAAATGTATATATATGTGGGAAAAAGATTGTGTAAGTCAGTCCTAAAACTTAAAATTGTATTGTATAACTCGGCCTTATTGTTTTAAGTCTGTGATTAGATTTAAGCTGTGGTTAAATTTTATGCTATGGTCGATGGTATTAAAAAAATAAATAAAAAGAAACGAAAAGATTGTGATTTTCTTCAAAACATTATTATTAGACCTGCAACCTCAATTTCCCACATATATAAAACTCAAAGGTGACTGACTGATGACTGACTGACATAGTGATCTATCAACGCACAGCCCAAACCACTGGACGGATCGGGCTGAAATTTGGCATGCAAGTAGATGTTATGACGTAGGCATCCGCTAAGAAAGGGTTTTGATTAGTTTTACCCCCAAGGGGATAAAATAGGGGATGAAAGTTTGTATGAAACTTTGTGACTTTTAAACCGATTGGGCTGAGACTTTGCATGCATATAGCTGTAGCCCACGATTAACAGCTAGTAATTATATAAATGCAAAAGTGTATTTGTTAGTTTGTTCTCATTTCACACAGCAATGGAGCAAGCGATCGACATGATTTTTTGCATAAAAATACGAGTATTTTATAGGACAAAGAGTGGCATAGTATAAATACCTTTTATCATATTTGGATATGAATCTGATCCCTATTTCTATATTTTACGTTACGGCTTACGTTGTTATCCTACGGTTTCATTGTTTTTAGGGTTCCATACGTCCGATAAAAAAACGGAACCCTCTAAGGATCACTTGAGTCTCTCTCGACTGTCACAGTTTTCTATATCAACTGAACAAAAAATTTTGAAATTTTCAACATTAGAGTTACATAGATGAATCACGGACGTGTAAGTTAAATAAACGAATGTTGATTATATTGGGGCTAACTTTGGGAAACTAGGTATACAGTTTTGAAAAATCAATTGCATCGCAGTAACACATTCCCCCTTTTTATCCGAAAATATCTCGAGAGAACGAATAGAGATTTATATATACCGTTGTCAGCTTGGCAGAAAGAAAACGAAATACTCCATGTCCCTTATGTAAAAAAGCAGCGGCTTTACTAGGATGCACCTATTATCAGATGCACATTTGTCTGTCTGTGTGTAGTGTCTAAACAGTAGAGTCTAAATCTACACAGGAATATGTTCACAGGAAAATCTAAACGAAAATCGTAAGTCTTAAAGTTCTCACAGAAAACTGAATGGTACAGAACCCTCTCCACGCGAGTTCGGCTCGCACCTGACTGCCTTTCTTATAATCGAACGAATATTTTAAACATATCGATAAAGTTTTATTGTTTGTTACAGGGACACGATTACGTGTTTCATTTGTTTGAGTTTAGCTCCAATGTATAAAAATAAACAAAATGTATCATAAAAATCGATTTCCGAAAGTTCGCTTTGGCAACATAACAGCATGACTTCTGTAAGTGTTACAATCAGGGTCCTATTTCACCAAGTTAAAATTGTCAATGACATATGTCTGTTGACAATCGACATTTGGCAAGTAATAATAGTCTTGTCCATACCTTAATTTATGGACAATTATGTTGTGAAACAATTTTTTTTAAGGCGACATATGTATTTGCAGATTTGTATAATTTAGACAATTGTCGCACTTGTCGAGCTTGGTGAAATAGGGTTCATAGATAATAATTTCAGTTTAGTTTCAAGATATGCTCATCAGAATGGATGGAATGGATATAGCAATAACTCAAACTTACTATTTTCACCAGGATAATAGAACGAGATGGCTTGCAGCGTTCTATTTGCTGATACCGTTGGTAGATCTTCAATTTGTGCCAATGTATATGCCGATGCAAATGCCGTTGGCGATACCAATGCCGGTACCAGTACCAGTGCAACCGGCACAACCAGCGCCACCTCAACTTCCAGTTATAAATCTCCCCCAAAATTTCCTGGACAGTTTCTCTTCCAATCCATCCACAACAACACCAGTGCCGTTTATAACAATACAGTTGCCAAAACTGATGGAACCTCAATTGATAACTTTCCCAGCACCTCCAGCATTAACACAGCCACAGCAAAACCAACAGCAAAACTGCTGTATTTGTCCAGCGCCAGAGAACAACGCAAAATTGTGCTGTCCGTGCCAACAGTGGCAGCAGACAACAGAAGATCCTTGCTGTAGATGCTCTAAAAAACGTAAACGGCGAAAACGTTGTCGTCCTAAAAACAAATGTTGATACAGATATGGTTAAAGAATCGGTAGCGACAAAAGTATGTCCTTTACACTTACTAGATAAAATCCCTGTCAAAGAAATGTAAGTACTTGAAACAATGAAATATGTAGATATATAAGTAGCTTTAATGTTTCACCGCAACTTTTCTTATACTTAATAGATAATTCATTTTATTCTTTGAAAGAGTTTCTGCAATTAAAATGAGCATGTAATTAACTTATTTATTTTGGTTGTCAATATCGGATTGAATGCAATGAAATGAATATAATTATTACTTGACTATACTAATATAATGACTTCCTTCTGTTTTTTTTGACAATAATTTAATATGTTTATAAGTTGTCTGCTATACCCTATTCGGGTTCATATGTTCACATATGAATGCAATAAATGAATGATTTGATTTGAACAACAGAAATAAGAACAACGTAAAAGAAAAGATCTTAGAGCTAGAAAACACAAGAACAGAATAACAGCAAGTCCTATCGATGTGTCCCGGCTGCACTTGAGAGCCTGTTTCTAATCCAGGAGCAGCGTGGCGCCATCTTCAACCACATCGCCACCTCACATCAAGTAACTTGTGGTCAAACGAAGTAAAAATAAGTAAAAAACTGTCAAAAGCCCATCTCTCGGCAAACTATGATTAATCTTAATTTAATCAATCTGTTGTAAAATGTATAAAAGAAAAAGAGCTTAAACATAAATATTATGTAGTCGGGAAAAGATTAAAAATAAACAAAAATTCAGCATTACATGCTCATCACAAATGTAATGGTGAATTCTTTATTTTATTTTTTTACCTTTTAGGTACACAAAATAGGACCTTATAGCACAGTAAAGTAAGAACAGTAGGTTAGCTAAGGCCGCTCGACGAGTTAATTGCCTACTCTTGCGGTGAGCGCATGGCCGCGGCCCCGGCCGCCTCCTTTCGTTTCTGTGATTGTGTGCGTGAAAAGTGCGTGCGTACACGGTGCCGCTACTCACGCACACATTCAAACCAGCGCGGCGGCGGCCGATTTGTATGAAGCTGAACTACTACTCTTTACTATCTTATAGTAAGAGATAGTACAAAGTTAAGCTAGGCAATTTCCCTACAAATGCATACACAACACAACATGAACCATTCACATACATTACAACTGTATGAAAGATAAACTAAATTTCTTCTTATCTATTTATACAATTGTTCGCTAACTAAATGCAACGACAAACTCAATTGGTAAAAATTGTAACAGTATTTCCCACACACGAATACTTCCGCAGTTTAGTTTAATCCCAAACTGAAGAAATTTCCTGAAAACAAACGGCTTTCAAACGAGCAACATTAAATTTCACGAGCAACTTTTTGTGGTGTTCTAAAATCAAGGATCGAGGAAATAGTTTTTATTAAGTTAGTAATTATCTATTCTGTGGTATCGGTCGGGTGCTTAAAAATCAATAACATTTTAGACAGATCTACATGATAAAAAAACTCAAGACTATACATGCGTGACCGTTTATAGAGGCTGTATAAACTTCAGGGCCACGACATCCGGTGAGATATATTTTATATGTATATATGTTATGTTATGTGACAATATGGTCGAAGGTGGCGCAATGCTATGCCATATGAGGCAAGTGGAATACCACTTTTGTAATCAAGAACTAAAACTATAGTGTTTAAAATGTATTTTTCAATTTACAGATTGCATTCTGTCTGAAATTAAAAAACCTCAAAATATGATACAAAGTTGTAGCATTAGATATGTATCCCATAACAAAAGTTTCGAGCTTGGTGCTTGGTCAATTTGTGTGTCCCCCGATATTTATTAATTTAATCAAGCCAAGAGAGAGAGAGTCGGCGACATCGCCACAAAAAGTTGCTCGTCCACAAACCCTTCATAAAACCAGGAAAACACAACGTAAGTGGCTTAACGATCAAGGTTACATAACGTAATCGTACTTGGGTACGTGTTTACGTTAAAACGAGATTTGACGTCAACGAGTTTGTTTACACTTTACAGCCGGTTGTTCTTAATTGCCAGTGTCGAATTTTGGTGGATATACTCGTAGGACAATTTGACGGTGATGTTTGAACTATTAAGCCGACAATCCCTACTTCCCTACTAATCTTTCATATTATGTATATAAAAATAGCTGCGCCCCGCGGTTTCACCTGCGTCTTCCCGTTGTCCTAGGAAACTTTTCCGGGATAAAAAGCGGCTGTCTCCTGGTTCTAAGCTACCTCCCCACCAATTTTCAGCCAAATCGGTTCAGCCGTTCTTGAGTTATAAATAGTGTAACTAACAAGACTTATTTTTATATTTATATATAGAGATGAATAGCCTAAATGTAGGTGTGTACATGAACGCGCATAACTTCAGAACGACTGTACCAATTTAGATAATTCTTTTTTCGTTGTATTCGTAATTGTCAGGAAAAGGTTTCTATGATTTTTTTTTGGGAAATGAACTGGAAAATCGAGAAATTGAGGGAAAACTGAAAGGTGGCTTTTGTCTATGGGATTTTTGTGTAGTTTCATTTAAAATACTTTTTAATTGCTATTAAACGCGGTAAAACTGCGGGGCACACCTAGTTTACAATGTTAGTGAGATTGAATAGTGGGAAGAAGTAACTAATTTACTTCTATGAAAAAAAAAAAAACTTCAAAAAAAAATTCAAAAAAATTTATTGTAAAATTATGAATAAAATGAATATCTGTCTATCTATCTATGACACTCTTAGAAGAAAATACTATGTAATGTAGTAATGTCCTTCCTTTTTTATGTCATCCGAAAATCCTTCTGCGGCATTAGGGCTAACCAAAAGTAAGTACCTACCTCCGTGAAAAATACATACAGGCGCCCTAACCTGACAGATTTATTATTATTAGAGTTTACATTCGCTGGAGCAGAAAATCGTAAATACCTATTTATTTATGTCCTGGCTAAACCTTTTAGTTTAATTAAATTGGATTTACATTGCTTTTAGGTAAATACAGAATTTTGTGTTGGAACTCTATAGGGGACTTTCCTTATCACGCGATGCAATTCGAGCGATATCGAGTCGATTGTCGATTCAAATAGACAATAGACAATATATTTATCTGTAGCAAAAAAAAAACAACAGGTCCTACATACACACATTCAGATACATTTCAGGTTATTAGATCAGAATATAAATAATCAGCATATTTAAGTGTTAGACAATTGACGTTTTTCGTCGTTTTGTTAAGAATCTGTCGCCAAACACCTATCGGTGTGTTCCGGCAGCCTCACTTGAGAGCCAGTTCCCAGTCCAGGTGTAGCGTGGCGCCATCCTCGACCACATCGTCACTTAACATCAGGTGATTTGTGGTCAAACGCTACCCTGTAAAGAGTAAAAAAAAATTTAAAAAAAAAACGCTACCCTGTATATATAATAAAAAAAATTAGACAGAATTTGAGTAATATTAATTAATAGATAAAAGTAATGGTTTAAGATTAGGTGAGTCAACAGCTTGTACAGTCAACGACAAAAGTTGCTAAACAACAACACATTTTCCGGGTACGTTGTGGTCCAAACGCTAATTTGTAAAATGTAAGAAAACCCAATCATTACTAATTTAAAACATATTTGGTAAATCTAGTATGATCAGCTACTTTTGCCGCTGACTGTACCATATCTCATCTTGCTGTAAAAAATAACCCTCTGGTATTTAAAGATTTTTAATTGGTATTTCCGAAACGGATACACATAATACCGATTATCTTGACTTAGACAAAGATCGTGAAAATGAAAATATATATAAGTTATAATCAGCTAAGTGTTCCGGTAAATCTTGGAGGCTCCAAGGCAGAATAAATACTGGTAAATTAGGAAGATTTATTGGTGGAAATAATTAGGTAAATTCTCCGCTGGGAAATTCAAGATTTGCGCACAAATATTGACCATTAAGGCCTGTCCGTTTTTACCTTTGCTGAAGCTGAGAATCCTACTAATATTATAAATGGGAAAGTTTGTAAGAATGGATGGATAGATAGATGTATGGGTGAATGGCCGGTTGTATGTTTGATAGAGTCAATTACGCCAGAATAGTTGAACGGATTTGAATGAAGTTTGGGTTAGAGATAGCTTTAGACTGGATTAACACATAGGCTACTTTTTATACCGGAAAAGGTTTTGGGCATAAATTGCCGGACATCAACTATCTAACTAACTAAATACACTACTATCTACTAGTCTTGGATATTTCTATCTATATAAGTATTTATTTCTCTATATAAGTATGTATATCGTTGTCTAGTACCCATAACACAAGTTTCGAGCTTAATTTGGGGCTAGGTCAATTTGTGTGCAATTGTCACCGATATATATTTATCTTGAACTACACTACTATCTTGAAGTATCTTTAGACAGTCTTTAGATCTGATAAAGGAATATATATACTCGTATATACATATGTCGCAGCGTCTGCACTATGCTGCTATCTATTGGAAACGTCAAGCAACCTGCTTGGCTCTCTTCGATGCCAGTGGTGACGTTTGGAAGTTTGAGTGACGTTGGACAATTCAAACGTTGGACAGTTGTTCTGGATTGACAAGGGGGAGCGAGCGGTCGTGCGAATAACACCATGTGGCATCGAACTCACCGCGTTTCTAATCTCGAGTCATCCGATTAATCCTAAAGTTTTTTTGAAGTCTGTTTACAGTATTGATTAAACGATCGATTGTACCAAGTGTTGTGAGCATTATTCTGGATCATCACTGTAGTATTTGTACAAGTATCTATACAACAGATGCAATACATTGTCTCATGTACACCAGCCGTGGCCGTCGAGAGTCTGGCATTAGACGCCGTACCTGGGGAGAGGACGTGCGCCTGGCTCGGAGCTGGGGTAGTAGTGAGCCAGTCAATATCTACCTCTAGTTATTATTGTTACCGTGATAGTGATTCTACAATCACCATGCCCGACCACTCTCATAACGAGTCTCCCGAGATACCTCCGTCATATATACATAGGTACGTTTAACGTACTTTTCGCATGGTATTTTTTTATTAGTTGTACATAGTTTAAATAAAAAAAAAAAAAAAAATAGAATGATTATGTAATAAGAACCATTATTTGAAAAATATTACAGTTTTAATCTAGTTATTATTTAGTTAATTTCTTTACATAAATTGTTTAGTTTGATAGGTAGTTTAATATTTTAAGTATTGATTTACGCCCGAAATTAATAATTAATCGATCCTGATCCGTTATTTGCGGTTTTGGATCGATATGTCATTATAGTATATAGTGTAAAATGTAAATTGTAATGTGTAAAATGACATATTCATCATCATCATCATCATTATCAGCCTTCCAAATTCCCACTGCTGGGACTCTGGCCTTCTCTCAGAGAGAGTATGGGCTATAATCTACCACGCTGCCCCAGTGCAGGTTGGTAGATGTCACATGCCCTTGAAAATGTTGCAGTTCTTTGGGCATGCCGGTTTCCTCACGATGTTTTCCTTCACCGTTTTGAGCGATGGCAAATCCGCACATAACTTATTAACATAACTTATTGACATATTATGACATGACATATCGATCCAAAACCGCGGATAACGGATCAGGCGTTAGTGGTTATATGTACCTATACTCTGTTATTAAAATCTCATAAAGTTATGAATAAATAGCTCAAACAAGCACATCGTTTATTGGGATAATAACTCCTTATATTACAATTACGTCTTTTCCGTAATGAAGTAGATACGCCTAATTACGAGACGAGTCATCGTATTCCTCGTACATAATATCAAAATTGCCGACTTAGGTACCTACATATATTACATATACGGAGGCAAAACATAATTAATTTGCCATGTTTCACGCTGACGAGAATTTACTTAATTCACGCATCCATACTTTCTATTAATATGTGTTAAAAACAAAAGATATTACGAAATTAAAATGTCAATCCAATGGAAAATAAAATCACCAGTAGCCGCAGTGCAGCGGGAAACGCGGCGGGCACCGAAGTGCGGGAATAATTTTGGAGTATACAGAATATAATTATACGCTTTCACGTCTAAACTACTGAACTGAATGAAATGAAATTTGGTACATAGATAGTTTGAACCCTGGGAAGGACATAGGATAATTTTTATTGCGATAAACTGTAGCCAACGCGGGTGAAACCGCGGGGAACAGCTAGTGTATTATAAATGCGAAAGTAACTCTGACTGTTTGTTACCTTTTCGTGCCTAAACCGCTGAACCAATCTTGATGAAATTTGGTATGGAAATAGTTTGGACCCTGTGGGGAAAGACTTATAAAATATTTTTTGTTCATTTACTTTTAGGGACTTTTTAACATGACGTTTATGGTAATGGTGGTGGTGTCGTGGGAAAAGGCTTAAAAAAAATTATAAACTAATGAACTGTATATTGTATTGTAGTAGTTATATATATAAAAAGATGAAACCGCGTGGCACTGCTAGTGTACATATAAATAAATACTTATATGAAATGTTCGTTTGTACAAAATCTTAAGACTAATAAGTTTTTGCACCGATTTTTTTCCAAGTTGACACAAATGTGTATTATTTTTAATTGCGAATGATTTATGCTATCATTGAGTATGTATTGATTATGAAAATTAGTCATGATCACACAAAGCTAAACAAAACAATTGTATCTAAGCAAAGTCTTCATGCTATGGCAAAAAAAAACAAAAATGAAAATTATTAAGTTACTAGTTTCAAAATCGATTATTAGTAATTAGTAAATGTCTCGATTGTAAAATTAGGTCATGATCACACACCGCTAACAAAAGTCTCAAGGCAATGGCAAAAAAAAAACAAAACAATGTAAACGGAAACAAAAGTCAACTTACTCAAGTAAGTATAAAAACAATGAAAATAACTTAAACATCCCCTCATTTTCGTTAAAGAGTATCACCGTTGAATTATTCATCGGTTGAATTTATTCGAGAATACATTCATACAAAAAATCTCATTGACTGTTCTGAACTGTGTTAGGTGGAGAGCAACGGCAGGCGCGGAGTCAGGATTACGTTAAGAGGGGGCGGGGGAAGCAGTTTTTGTGTGGGGGAAGCAATAAATTTAACTTTAAAATATGTGTTGTTTGTTGATAAGCAGCAGGGTTTGAGAACGGCTACACAAATTTGGCAGTTTCAAATGTCTGTAATAGTCTAAGGTTATTACGATGAAAACTTGGAAGAATGGATTTAACATATTGAAAAAATCACTTTCAATGGTTTTATCTATGGTATTTTTTAATAAATTGCAGAGCCGCTGCAGCACTTCAAATTAAAATGCATTTACCTAACTGTGCAAAGCCGGGGCAGGATGCTAGTAAGTAATAAAAAAAATTCACATATAATTTACGTTAGTGACTGAGTTTGTGCATTATTTTACTTAATCATGCCCATTATGCCTGCGTCTAAACATGATCCATCCATCCGTATTTTTCTATCCAACCTATGTCATGTATACTTCAAAAGTTTTGAATTGGTCAAAATAAAGTGCTGCGGTCGAGAGCCAAGGGGGGGGGGGGGCTACTGCACCAATTCCCCCTTAATCCGTAAGCTAGAGTGAGAATAATGCAAACGAGGCAGTTGCAATATTATATTAGGTATTTATAATAATATGGTAATATATAAGTAGTTGCTATTTAATATTTCTAAAAATGTTAAAAGTAGCTCATATTATTTATATCGCCGATTTCATCATCTCCTACCACGAAACTTATTTTCTACCACTCCCAATAGAGTTTGTGAATTGCGTTTTCGAAGTCGGATCGGATATGAACGCAAGAACTCGCTCCTTCGGATTCGGAAATGTATCTGTCAGCCCTAAAGTTAAAATTTTCTTGGCAAAACTACTAAAAACAAGTTTGCGATTTTGTAAACAATTTCTGTGTCATTAAAATTTAAATAATTTATTTTTTGTTTTTTACACGAGTAATAAGTATGTACTTCAATGATTGTATCGATACAGTATAGCGGTTTCATCGATAAGCAATCTTTTCCCAACAAAAATAGTAGCCGTGAGATCGTCTTTACACACATCGAAAATAATAACAAGAAAAACAACTGCAAAAGCACCGCCTATTGACGTTCGAATTCGTGTCGTCCATTTTTGTTTTGGCATAAAATCCTCTTCGGATCGGCCATCTTGTTTTTTACTTTTTAAAACTTGGAAGGCAGTAATTGACAGATGCGGTCCTCGATTTGCTGCTTACGTGTTTTTTATTCATATTTTGTTGTAAGTTACGATGCGTTTAATTTTTAAAGTAGCCGGAAAGAAGGCACATTATATGTTTATAACAGGATTAATCGACGAGTGTAAAATCCCTAATAAAACATTCAGGGAATGTGCTTTGTAACTCACCGCAACCAAATCCCATGTGAAATCCAAGACTTGTCGATAGCTAAATTTCAAGTCCATATACCTACATAAAACGAAATCTTATTAGAAGAGTTTAGTATAAAAAATATCAGACTAATTAGAAGACAAAAGACTTGGGATTTTAGTGACTTGTTCCAATTCAATCAGATATTAACAAATAAATTGTAATCATGCAGAAATAAGAACAAAATGGCTAACGACTCGCAAGGACTTTTTTGGCGGCAATTGAACTGTCAACGTGAAAATTTTGTTTTTATTTCCAAAACTTGTGTTTCTTCGAGTGATAATGTGTAATATTGGTGGATTATTAATCATTGTGATCGTTAATGTGTACGAGTGTGGGAAATTGAAATAAAGTTGTGAAAGTGACTTTTCTAGTTGGTCCAAAAAAGTCCGTGTAAAGTTTAAGTAAACTACTTTACATAAACACTTTTTTCTTTGACCATCATTAATACATGATTCTACTCTCTGAGTTAGGAATATTTAAACTTGACACTGGCAAATACACTAACACAGACAGACACCAATATAAAAGAAAATAAAAACAAAATGGCTAACGTCACTCTGTATTTCAGTTTGATTAAAATGTATGGATGCGTGGGCACGCGTTCGTACGCCATAATATGCAAAACGTGCAAGTTGGATTCACTTATATTCTACGACAAAAACATAGGAAAGCATCACACTCTATCGGGTTTTCACTATTCCAACAAAATTGATGGCATCGAAAACGATTTTCTTTTCACGCCGTGCATTCCCCAGAAAAGGGTCGGCGCACTACAATCTATCAAATATATTCGATTCCGCCAACCGAGTTATCTCCGATGTGTGTGTAGGTGCCTATAAATCGATGGGGCCCCCAGTTTATCAGGGCCTTACGGCAGAATTATGCAGTCTTGGACCCTAGCTTCGTGATCGCTCCAATTCCAGCTCTGTCAACCCTATTTTTCATGCTAGTGGAAAGTACTCAGTGGGTCAACTTTTATGTTTTTCTACTCATCTTAATGGGCTACCCATTGGCCACAAGTCACCTGAAGCTTTGCGATGATGTGGTCGAAGGTGATTCTCAAGTAAAGTTGCGATACACTGATGGTGGTCATCAGACGAACACTAGAAAATTACCTACCACCAAGCTATAACAATAAACCGATAGGCTAGCCGATAGATTTTATCACAATGTATTCTACACCTGAAGCTTATGTTTATTACAGGGTTCGGATTCGCTTACGGGCCGCAAGCCGACGTCACTACCACCGCTATAATCGCTGCAGTATCTTTTCCGAAGATTTACCTACTGTGTGTGTTTTTTAAAACACTTTTATTAGCTTGACTTGTAACTAATTTTATAATACTCTGTATAGAATTAGATATACACATTCACATACATCACTGATCCCTAAAAGGATTCCCATTAGTCAGGATATAAGAAACTACGCCAGTCAGGAAACTACAACGTCAAAACGCGAAACCAAAACAAAAAGCGTTTTTTGTTACACTAATGAGATGGGAACAAGTCTTTCAATCCAAATATTTTCCTAGAAAACATAATAACTATTGTATTTCCATATAATTCTGTATTACTTACCAAATAAATGTATATATGAGACATACGTATTACATTTTTTTTCGTACGCGAATAATTTGTCACGTGACAAAAGAACCTAAAAAAGCAAAATGTAGCGTACTGCGAGCGACCTTGTTACACTGCGGTGCGTCATAAAATAAGGGTTGTCAAAATCTTCACGAACGTTCACCAGGGATGTCAATACCTATGCAGTATTGTTCATGCTTTACAACTGACATAATTTCGATGCGCGATCAATGATATAGGTTTAATAAACCATTCTACACAGACCTCGTACTAGCACCGATTCTCCTAAATTTGCTCTTATGCGAGAGGTCAGATTCGATTGGTTTTTGAATTATTGGCTAATAATTGCCATGTTCGAATGTAGGCTCTGTTTGTAGCAATAAATTGGGTTTAGTTAGGTGTATTACGTTTTATGGTTGATTTTAATAGTGTTGCGGTGGAATAAGGAAATGAGGTTCAAAAGGCTTTCAAACTTGGTTATGCTGTATAATGGCGGGCTTTTTAAGACGTAAAATAATATGAAAGATGATTTTTGTTTTCTTTTTATAGCGGTTGGTAAATGGTAAAGAAAGGCTTTCCGCACACGAGTCGTAAGCGTAGTCGTAACCCAAACCTCACGGTAATCAATAAAAAATCAAAGCGAACCTCGCTCAAGTTAGTACTTACCTCCCAGTCATAACTTCATGTAATGACAGATAGCACTAAGCATACGTCATTTCCCGTCACTCACATGCGGCACCGTGCTTCCGGCGGCACCGGAAGTGGCGTGTCACCAGCCCAGCCGAGTTCCGGCGTAGAATATGGAAGAGTAACTTCCGGTCTGCTTTCAGGTCTGACGGAAGGATGTTCGTATGATATTGTTGGACTGCACGGAATTAATATTAGGGGTGTCAATATTGTATTTTATAGTGGTAGAGAATAGTGTTGCCGAACTATCGATCGTAAAACTATCGATAGTTTTCATCTGAAAAAGCAATACTATCGGATAAGTGCAATACTATCAATACTATGGATATAATCGTTAGTATTGCTGCTTGCGAATTAGAAACTATCGACAGTATCGAATATGTTCAGCTCATGTTCAGCAGTGGACTTCTTCCGGCTGATGATGATGATGATGAGCTAGCCATGCGAGCACTAGAGACTTCTCTACCACAATCAAGCAAAGCTCAGTGGTAGTGAAGTCAGCTTGCGATCCGGTCGTGGGTTCTAAACAATGAGCCTGAGCTTTCGGTGTAGGAAAACTGGAAAACATCGTGATGAAACCATAGGTTTGTAGCAAGGCATTTTCTACTGCCGGAATAAACCGATAGGTGCTTGTCGATAAGATCTAAGTTTGAGGATTATAACTAGTCAGATTGCATTAAAAAATGCCCTACCACCAAGCTAAGGTTTCCTGCCCCGAAGGCTCAAGATTATTGTATCCTACTATAATATTATACACGTGAAAGTTTGTGAGTATGGATGTATGAATGTTTGTTACTCTTCACGCAAAAACTACTGAATGGATTTGAGTGAAATTTGGATTGGAAATAGCTTTTATCCTTGATTAACACATAGGCTACTTTTATCCCGGAAAAGGTTCCTGTGGGGTAATGGAAGACGCAGATTACATCACGGGGCAGAACTAGTGTTCAATAAAATGTATATGTTCAATCTTACGCTCTTAACAAACACAAACAAACAGATAACGTGCCTATATAATGTAACAATAGAGATTACACCCAATAAAGTTGAGATGTAACTTCGCATAATGGAGTAACGTTACATCCCAACTCTCTCGAAACTGCCTCAGGACCGTAATCTCAAGTTTACATTGGAAGTTCCACAAATGACCTAAATCTTTTTCCAATAATCTTAAACAGGACAACGCTTCTTATATCTGCGCGCTCAGCGGAAAAGTGGCCCAAGCCCAGTATACTGTTTTGAAATAATTAGCAATTTATGATTAACTAGCTGTTCCCCGCGGTTTTACCCGCGTGGGCTGCATCTTTATGCATGCAAAGTCTCAGCCCGATCGGTTTAAAATTGACAAAGTTTCATACAAACTTTCATCCCCTATTTTATCCCCTTGGGGGTAGAATTAATCAAAATCCTTTCTTAGCGGATGCTTACGGTATAACATCTACCTGCATGCTAAATTTCAGCCCGATCCGTCCAGTGGTTTGAGCTGTGCGTTGATAGATCACTATGTCAGTCGGTCAGCCACCTTTGAGTTATATAAAATTATATTTAGACTAGCTGCGGTTTCAGGAACCTTTTTCCGGGAAAAATATTAATCTGTGGTTTTCACTCTATCTCACAGGAATATTTTTCCGTTCCGTTCCGTTCCGTTCGTTCCGTGCTCTAACTCGTCGTAGCATTCGAACCCACAATCTGCGGGTTACAAATCGACATCGTAGTAAGATATTATACATAATTATATCGTTGTGTGTTTGTTATTTTATTGTGCTAGTTCTTTCATTGTGCGAAATTATGTATGTCAGAAATGATTGTTCTTTTCTTATTCATTTCATTCTATCATCGTTTCAAAATTAATTTATGTTAGAAAAAACAAGAAACAAATATTGGCATAAAAACAAAAAAGTCCACTAGAAACAACTAGAAAGAATGTTTTGATGCTAGAAAGTCCTCGAACAAATGTCGTATGCTTGCGGCTAAAGGCTGGAGCACACGATGCGTTGCGGCGCCGCACCGCACCGCAAGGATTTCACCGCATCGGCGGCACACGGGCGGTGCGGTGACGCAACGTTATAATGTCGCAGCGACGTCACTGACGCCCCAGCAGCGTTGGAAAAAATATTATAAATACGAAAGTTTGTGTGTGAATGTTTTTTACCACGTATCACCGTAATTACTAACCGATTTTGATGAAATTTAGAATGTATATAGCCTATACCCAGGATTAACATAAAGGTTACTTTTTATCACGGCAAATGGTTCCTGTGGGATACCGGGAAGATGTGGGTGAAAGCACGGGGTACAGCTATTATTAAATAAAGTGCCCTTCCTTGTGACAGATAAACAACTGAGCGGTGCTACTCCGACGTCGCAGCGCATTCACTCCTCCCCGCTTCGTCTCAGTGGTTGCAAGTCCGGTGCGGCGTGGTAGCGCATTGTGTGACGTACCACAGATATTTGTATGTAAGACGACGCAGCGACACCGCTCCGGCGCCGCACGGCCGCCGCAACGCATCGTGTGTTCCAGCCCTAAGCGCCAAGGGCCTTGTTTCAAAACGTGCTACCCTTGTTCTCTTACAAATTAGTACGAAGCTTTCCAACATGTAACTCATGGACGACAACTCTTCAAACTTGGAGTAGCATCAGGACCTACTACGAGACTATTGATTGGGAATCGAGAAATAGAAATGGAAAATTATATATTCGTTACGTAAGCAATAGGCAATAGATCAACTGTTATGCTGGGACCACACTAAGGTCAACGTCAAGGAAAATCTTAATGCCTGTCATCACAATAAATATTGCGTTAATTATTTACGCAATTATGAGAGTGGGTACACTTAAACGGTCAACGTAAATGCACTTGAGTTATCGGCTAACGTCAAACGCCACTGTGAATGCCGTTGTCCAATGTCGTGGCCACACTTATGTCAAACGTCAATCATCGCGTCCTTGAACGGCATTTCCTGTTAGTGTAGCCCCAGCATTATAACACAGTAAAGTAAGAACAGTAGGTTAGCTAAGGCCGCTCGACGAGTTAATTGCCTACTCTTGTACCTACACAATAACTAATATTTAATAATCCACCAAAATTACAAATTATCATCCGTTGAAACACAAGGTCTGGAAATAAAAACCTTTTTTTTATGTTGACAGTTCAATTGCCGCCAAAAAAGCCAATTGGTCTACAACAACTCTTTGGAACTTTTTTGGCGGCAATCGAATTGTCAACGTGAAAATTTTGTTTTTATTTCCAAAACTTGTGTTGGTGGATTATTAACCATTATGTGTTCGTTAACGTGTACGAGTGTGGTAAATTGAAATAAAGTTGTGAAAGTGACTTTTCTAGTTGCTCCAAAAAAGTCCATGTAAAGTTTAAGTAAAGCTCCACTACTTAAGCACTATTCTCATCCCGTCATCTCAACATCATCATTTAAACTTGATTCAACTCACTGAGTTTGAAATATTTTATACTTGACCCTGGCAAATACACTAATCGTGTGACGCCATAACAAAACAAAAAAAAAACTCTTTGACAATGACAGCAACAGCTATAACTTGACACAACGTCTTAAGCAAGGTATAGTCGCTCAGAGAGTCATCTACCAACCGCTTTTGAACCCCATTTGAACTAATCCCTTGATCGTGAGTTCGTAAACAAATAGTATTGACAAATACGTGGTTAGTCTCCGTATTCGATCCTCAAAGTCGCGTAAGGGTCACTCCAGCCCTCGACCTCGTATGGATCATCTCATCCCTCAAGATGTTCGGGACTCGGGACGTCTTGCTATGGAATTATTGGACTTTAGAACAAAATAATGCTTGGTCAGTGTTGCCAACTCGGTTTCAAGTTTTGGGCTAAATCGAAAGAACTAGATATTTCCACAAATGGAATAAGGCCTTTATTATTTACTTGGTGTTACCTGCAGTTTCACCTGCGTTGGCTACATTTTATTGCAATAAAAGTCCATCCTCAGGGTTAAAACTATCTCCGCATCAATTATTATCAAGACCGGTTCAGCTGTATAATCGTGAAAAAGGATATGGCTTCGACAGATAATAATAATGTTAGTTAGATTTAAGGCTAAATCATTAATGAGGGGCTAAACAAACAGAAATTAGGCTAGATTCAGCCACTAAGGAGCTAAGCTGGCAACACTGTGCTTGACCCAGTTCACACAAGCAACGAGAACATGATCGGGGATTTGACATGTTTGTTTCTAGTGGGGTGTAAGAGCCTCTTTAGAGTCGTACGTGACTGTAAAGAGCCCTTAGAAAACAAAAAACAACCGGACAATTGCGATTCTGGCTCGCGCATCGAAGGTTCCGTACAAACTGTAATCATTCCTTTTCCTTCCTTCTCTTTACTTTTAGGTTGTGCTTTTTTTCTGTGGCTGTGGTGAAACAATAAAGCTTTATCTATCTATCTATCTATCTATAGATTGGTAGTTATAAATTAGGAGATGTTTGCGGGTGTCAAAATATACGGTAAAAATATAATATATCGATTTAAAAAAATTAAAAAACACACTTGAATAAAGCACTACAATATGTAAAATAACCAAAATGACCCCGCCTATGTGTTAATCCAGGGTTTAAGCTATCTCCACTCCAAACTTCATCATAATCGGTTAAGTAGTTACGGTGATACGTGGTAACAAACATTTCGGGCGTAGGTATCTAATTATATTGTACTTTTATTTAATTTAAAGAAGCGCTGCCCTGTTTGCTATAACATCATTTTTTATTTTTACATCCACAAAGTAAATAGAAAGCCGTTCAAAATATAACGTTTCATAACAAACACGAAAAGATATGTTCCGAGACGTTTCTATCCGCAGATATACATTTATATGTCCCTAATCTTAAGTGGCGAAACTCAATAAAACTGCCCCTCCGTCATATTTCTGTATATCGGGAACTGTCGAACGGAGAAAATATAATAAAAATATCAAGCGTAAACGTTGTGGGGAATGGCTGAAATCAAATAAAGCCAATTGTTTCTATTAAGGCCCTGCTATCAACAACCTCACCCCGCCCGCCGCGCCTGTGACGCGGGGGTAACTAAAACAGTAAAAAAGAACGCTAAATTACAACCATTTTCTCTGTAACCGTGAAAAAAAGAAATATGTTAAACTGCTTTTAAAATACGACAATTAGAAGTAGGTGAAAATTGACTTCTAAGATTTGATTACATTGTTAGTTAGTTAGTTAGTTAGTTAGTTAGTTACAAGTCAAGCTAATAAAAGTGTTTTTAAAAAAAAAGCAAGAAGTGTATTTTTATTTATTGAAAAAAAATTTACTACAGTGCTTCACCTTTTAAAAGTTATGACCATTTTACCCACATCTATAAGTATTAATAATAGTTAATAGTTTCATCAATTTTCTACACTATTGAATTCGGAAATGCCTTTAATAATAGCTGTATATATAATGCCCGCACAATCACATACATAGGCTCTGACCCCTAACCCTACCCCACCCTACCCTAGTATTAAAGACTGTTAGACTGGCTTGCACAACACGTTAGACCTTGTTTTAATCTGGGTTTAACTAAATTTTTCATACGATTTGACAAGTGAATTTCGTTAAATTGAGATTTAAATCGGTTGTGCAAGTGGGCCTTAATGTCTTCAGAATAATAGAAAAAGCAATACCCAGATAGCTTTTAGGGTATTTTTTGAAAATACTACCTTGATATAATATTATGATTTAGCGATTTTTAATGTTTTCTATATTCCTTACCCCCTCTCGCCGGCGGGGTGAGGTAATTGAAAGCATGGGCCTTAACGGATTTAACTAAACGAAACAAAATATCTACCAGAAATGTCTAACGCTCTTTAATTTTGTATTAATTACGTATTGTGACAAACCTTTTCTAAATCTGTTAATACCTGATGAAATATTTTAAAATATTTTGGTAGTCAACATCAAAAATTCCCCACGTCCCCGCTTGCGCCGCAACACTGTATAAACGTGGAGAAATAAAGAAAAACCGACGTCCTGCGAGCGAAGATAACGTCAATTAGGCAAGATGTATGGTCATTTCGGATACCGTCCGGACGAGAGCGAATTTAGAACGAATATGTTTATTAGGTTTAGTAGGTTCAAGGCAAAAAAGCTGTGTTAAACTTTTTAAACTGATGATAACTTAGTGAGTGACGTTGTAGGTCAAAAATCAAAATAAATTTGTTTAGTAGCATACAAGGAAGGACTTGCGCTCACTCCAGGTGGAGGACTGGCAGGAGGTGGCGCAGGACAGAGCGAAGTGGCGTCTTTTGTTATCGGAGGCCAAGACTCACTTCGGGTCGTTGCGCCATCTCAGTTAGTTTTTTTAGTAGCATACAACATGTGATCACTTTAAAACTAGCTACGTCTGTTCCAACCTCCTTACACCGGCAAAAAAACAGACAAGAAACGCCTGACAGGTCATTTTTAGACGCAACCATATTTTATTTACGATTTTAATTCTATTACTAACTGATTGAATTGGAGCAAGTTCCCAAGATTTTCTGTTATCTAAATAGTGTGATATCTAAATATATATAACTCAAAGGTGACTGACTGGCTGACATAGTGATCTATCAACGCACAGCCCAAACCACTGGAAGGATTGGGCTGAAATTTGGCATGCAGGTAGATGTTATGACATAGGCATCCGCTAAGAAAGGATTTTGATTAATTCTACCCCCAAAGGGATAAAATAGGGGATGAAAGTTTGTCAATTTTAAACCGATCAAGCTGAGACTTTGCATGCATAAAACGGCAGGCCAGACGGATGAAACCGCGGGGAGCAGCTAGTTTACTAATAAGCTTCAAATAAGATTTCGTTATGCACTTGAAATTTTGCTATCGACAAGTCTTGGATTTCACTTTTGATTATGTTGAAAAACTTACTTAGGTACACATTAACCTTTGAAGGAGGTACTGACTTTATGGAGCCTTGTACACAAGCAAGCAAGTATGGTTAAAGTAAGTTTGTCGAATAGAGAGTTCATACCCGCGCCCTGATCGTATTTGGTCGTCTAAATACGTGAGTAAACACACAACCTCGTTCTTTAGTAGTTTATCCTATAGATAAATCATAAATCTTATAGTTTGTCATACAAGTCGACATTTCCGACCTTTTTTCGGACCATTAGGCCCTCTCATTTTTTAAGCTACCTCGAGAAATCCATTTCCTGCTTGCTACGTAAAATATACTTACAGCGAAAAACAATAAAATAAGGGCCTTGGCAGACAGACAGCAAAACAACATAATTATTGTATACTCTAACTTTTAATTAGATTGAGTAACGGTCGTTCCTAATAACCGATCTATAGATAGATAGATGGATAAATAACGCTTTATTGCTTCACCACAACAACTGAAAAATAGAACAACATAAAAGGAAAGATTTTAGAGCAAGTGTTACAATGGGCGATCTTATCGCTTAGAGTGATTTCTACCAGACAACCTTTGGATGGACAGAAGTTGTATGAAATAAAATGCGGTTGGTGGTGGTAGTGGTGGTGGTAAGTACTTAAAAGAAATACAATGTGGAATAACAATAAATGAACTATAAGCTCAATAAAAAAAAACATATACATATTATTCACAATTACCTAGGTACTAGCCATATAGAAATTTGAAATTACTTCTAGGGAGCATGTCACATTTCTATCTTCAGTAGAGCAAACAATGGATAGATAGATCGGTTATTGGGAACGGCTTTAAACGTACAGAAGCAAAAGTTTCGTGAAATAATAAGCATCATCGTAAATCCTACTAATAATATAAATAAACGAGTATGGATGGATGGATGGATGTTTGTTACTCTTTCACGCAAAAAACTACTGAATGGATCAATTTGGAATGGAGATAGCTTATATCCTGGATTAACACATATGCTACTTTTTCTCCCGGAAAAATGTTCCTGTGGGATAACGGGAAGACGCGGTTGAAACCGCGGGGCGAAACTAGTAGATAGATATATTGGTACAGTCAACGACAAAAGTCGCTGAACAATCACACTTTTTTCTATTATCCTCATCATCTTAGACACCAATTTTTGACCTCAACATCACCTAAAATCAGGTGTGGTTATGTTGTGGTCAAAAAGATACCATGTAAAATGTGAAAACACCAATAATAATTACTGATTTGAAACACATTTGGAAAATTGAGAACGATCAGCTACTTTTGTCGCTGACTGTACACCTCACCTTTTGTCTCATAATGAAAGAATATGCTTAGATAGGTTATGCATTGTAGATTTTTGTAAAAACGGAGGAACTCACATTTTCCTGGTTTTTGCGTGAAAGAGTAACAAACATTCATCCATCCATCCATCCATCCATCATACTCACAAACTTTCACGTTTATAATGTAGGATGTATGGACTATGGAGTACAAACACAACATACTCATTACATACACACCTAAATCAAATTAGAACAGGCTTAAACTGAAATGTCAGCTTCAGATTCATCGATTAGGGAAATTTTATGACTTGAAAGTCGTTAATGACAGTGCCGTTAGAGAGTTATTAATTACAATTTTACGGCGCTCTGACAAACGCTGTCATAAATTAATGTTAGATTTAATGGCGGAGCCCGTTCCGGCATTATATAGCTTTGCCTGGTGAAGGATGATGTATAATTCGGATGCATAATTAAACATCAAACTCAAACTCAAACTCAAAAATATGTTTATTCAATAGGATAGATACATTGTGATCACTTTAAAACGTCAACTTAAAACTAGCTACGCCGGTTCCAACCTCCTTACGCCGGCAAAAGAACAGGCAAGAAACGCCCAGCAGGTAATTTTTTTGGCGCGATCACATTGACAATTTTATTCTTATTACTAATTGATTGAATTGGAGCAAGTTCACTAAAATCCCAAGCTTTTTTTTGTCATCTAATAGTACGATATTTTTTAATTAACTTTACTAATAAGATTTCCCTTGTTTGGTTGTACACATTGGGATATGGGAACATGAATATTAATGAGTGCCACAAGCAGCACCCGTTCACGAGTTGACGCATGTGCCAGCCATCGCTCTCCTCGACCATATGAGAGGGAAGAGGGCGACCCGACACATGACGCCGCTGCATCTTTCGCCTAATACCGCTTCGAGCCTCACTTGAGAGCCTGTTACAACTTTCCAAGTCTAGGCGAAACGTAGCGCTCTGCGCTACCCTTGGGTTTGTTTGGGATTGTTGTGTTTTACTCCAATTCTATCAATTAACAATAAGAAAAAAAGTTGTATATCCTACTAATCCTACTAATATTATAAACGCGAAGGTTTGTATGTATGTTATAATAGTATGTATGTATGTATGTATGTTTGTTGCTCGTTAACGCAAAAACTACTAAACTGATTTGAGTGAAATTTGGAATGATAGCTTATACCCTGGATTAACACATAGGCTACTTTTTATCCCGGAAAAAGGATCCTGCGGGATAACGGGAAGACGCGGGTGTAACCGCGGGGTGCAGCTACTATAGAATAATAATTTACTATTACATTTAAAAAACTTAGCGTGGTAGCTATCCAGGTGAGCACTACAAAATGCCCTGAAATACATTGACTCTACTAAGGATTGGCCATATCATACATTTGCGTTCAGTGTTCTCTGATTAGTCTTGCCACCCAGAAGTTGACATTACAACGTTTTCATCATAATCATCATCATCAGCTGGAGATAGGCCTCTCCCAAGGTACGCCACTGAGCCCTGCGTTCGACTCTTCTCATCCAACTACTGGCAGCCACTCGGCGCAACCTGTAAAGGACAGCCGCCGAAAAAAGTCGTCCTCGACTCCTAATTAAACGTTTAAATTTAGGTAAATAAATAGAAAAGAAGTGGAAACATTCAAAAGGCGGACTACCAAAATACCATAATCAGGTATGTAGGTAGCTGTTACCAGTTACCACTCTCGCCTTGGGCGTTTGCGAACGCTTTGGATAGCGGCCAAGAGATCTGTAGGGTCACCATTCTCACCACAGTGTTGCCAAGAACATCCTTGGGTGGTATAATTTTTTACAAAAAATAACCGACTTCTCTTTCCCCTCGATTTCTCTGGGGTACCATCATCAGATCCTGGTTTCCTTATCATGGTACCACCCTTGGGATATCTCCTTTCCAACAAAAAAAAAATCATCAAAATCGGTTCATAAACGACGAAGTTATCCGCGAACTTACATAAAAAAATTGACTTCTAAGATTTGATTACATTGTTAGTTACAAGTCAAGCTTATAAAAATGTTTTAAAAAGCATATATTGTATAAAAATTTAATCGGGGAATTGAGAAACCTCCTCCTTTTTGAAGTCGGTTAAAAATTCTTCGGCAAAAATACTTAAACCGTGGAAAATGGAAAGTGATCCAAAGTAAAAAAAGCAGCGATGCGTTGCGTTACAACGCATCGCTGCTTGCAACCGTACCATGTATTGTTCTCATAACTAAAATACGATATAAGGTTTCACGATGACTTGTTATTGAAAGTAACTTTTTATCGGCGGAGCGCGAAAACCGAGAATAACCGAGAAAGTCATCTTTCGCTTCATAAAGAAACTAGATGACTTTTTTGGCGGAAATCGAATTGTCAACGTGAAAATTTTGTTTGTATTTCCAAAACTTGTGTTTTTTTGAGTGATAATGTGTAACATTGGTGGATTATTAACCATTATGTGTTCGTTGATGAGTACGAGTGTGGGAAATGGAAATAAAGTTGTGAAAGTGACTTTTCTAGTTGCTCCAAAAAAGTCCGTGTAAAGTTTAAGTAAAGTGCCACTACCTACTTTACTTAAACACTATCCTCATCCCTTCATCTCATCATCATCATCATTATTTAAACTTGATTCAACTCTGAGTTTGAAATATTTTATACTTGACACAGGCAAATAAACAAATCGTGTGACGCCAATACAAAAAAAAAAATAAAAGAAACTAGATGTGACAATTCACCATCATCATCAGCCTATTACTACGTTCCCACAGCTGGGACACTGGCCTTCTCGGGCCATAATCTACCATGCTGGCCCAGTGCGGGTTGGTAGATGTCACATGCCCTTGAATGTTGTGGTTCTTGGACATGCCGGTTTCCTTACAATGTTTTCTTTCACCGTTTTGAGCGATGTCAAATCCACACATAACTTATTAAGTCATAACATAGTGCTGAGAGAATTTGAACTCGGTATCGGCGCACGGCAGTGTCGTCTATTATCCCAAAATCCTTTCATAATAAATGGTCACAGGAGCCGATAGCTTTGTTTCCGCCATCCAATAACGGTATGCAAATTAAGACGGTTTTAAAAAGGGAAGATGACTTGAAAATAAGGCCTCGAGATAGCTTGAATACAGGCGTTGAAATGTCAGGGCCGAGATAAAAGTGGCTTTAGCCCACTTTATATAGCCCGTTTTCTACGAAGGCCCAATATGAAACTGTCTGAATACCTCTAAAGGTTTTTCCAAGCGCAAACTTCTCCTTTTTTTTAACCGACGAGGATAAGGTTTGCAAGTTAAACCTTCTTTGTGTCGTTAAAAAAATAACGGCAACACAATCACATACGATGCTGGCCGAACGGTAACGTGTGCGCCTTACAAGTCGCCAACACCGAGTTCGAATCCTCTCGGCCCGCAACTATATGACTTAATAAGTTATGTGTAGACTTACCATCGCTCAAAAACGGTGAAGGAAAACGCTGTGAGGAAACCGGCATGTCCAAGAAACACAACATTTCAGGGCATATTATTTTTATTTTTTTTACTACTTACAGGGTAGCGTTTGACCACAAGTCACCTTTGCCTTATTTTATAAAAAATATTTTAATAGGTTGTACCTAACCTTAACTAATCTAATGCTTACGTTAACATGTAAAGAGTTTAAACTTGAGAATTGTAATATATAAAACATTTGCTTTTAATAATTCTTGTAATTCTTGTCATATAAAAAAAACGTAAGTATGCAATACATACTCCGTTTATGTCCTTATTTGTTTGCCGTCCCGAATACGAATTAATGCAAATGCGATAATTAAAACACAATTAAACCACCATTTAAATAATAAAATAGGAATAGAATACGACCTCATTTCACGTTACGACACCGCCATAGACAATTAAAAATAAATTAAAATGTGGCGGCAAAATTGACGTTTCGTTTCCAAAATGGTGGCATTATTGCTTTATTGCTTTTCCCTCGCTATTTTCCAATTTTATATGGTTTTTATGCGAGTGAATTTAATTAATGTTGTTGCTGTTGGCTTCTGTGGGTTTACGCTGGAGCTAATGGCGTAATAATTGAAATGGTTACAATCATACAACGTTTGTGTAGGTAGGCAGGCAACGAAGTTTATGTTTTACTAGAAGCGCAGGACGCAAGACGTACCTAACGCCCGAAATTAGTAATTGAACCTGATCCGTTTTTCGCTTTTTGGATCGATATTTCAATCCAAGCTTTACCCCTAACTTCCTTACACAAGCAAAAGAACAAGCAAGAAACGGCAGGTTGGGCACGATTCCTTTTACAATTTTATTTCTCTTTATTGAATGCAAGTCCTTGCTATCACATAATATTTACTACGCTTCTTTTTTTCATTCATTGTCCATAAGCTTTTTGTTTCCTAACTGTTTTTTTCCGTTCTCTGTTTTCCTCCATTATTATTTTTAAAACTCTTTGATCATTTGACTTCCTTGATAAGTATTAAATACATTCAAAAATCCCGTCTTAAACATTAAATACTGCTTGCGACTTTATAAATGACGCACATAAACGTTTATGTCTCAATAAATAAAGTCGGACAAGAAAATTGAGTTATTTAAAATAAACAGTTTTGTAACAAAAAATGCATTTAAATAAAATTACACACATTTTAATATTAAGCGTAGATTTATGATGGGTCAAGTTTTTTTGCTTCTTTCGCTGATTTGTTTTGCATACCGGTCTTTTGGCAGAGAAGTGGATGGGTTCAGGTATTACGGTGCCAAGAAACACTAACTAACTGAGATGGCGCTAATAAAATATTTTTGTTTGTTTGCTATCTAATTTTATAACTCACTTTAACTGTTATAATAATTCTGTGTATCAAAAACAAATTATTTTTGAAAATTTAATGTAAGTATTTATAGGGTACTAGTGGCGGCCCGCGGTTTCACCCGCGTCTTACCGTTATCCCGTAGGAACCTTTTTCCAGGATAAAAAGTAGTCTATATCCTAGTCCAGGGTATAACTACGAATAAATATATGTGATTGAGCAGCTGGTTGGTCAAATTAAATCTGTTTCCGAATTCAGATGTATGAATCGCGTCTAAAAAATTCAAGACTAAACTTTTCCGAATCCGTGATCGGAAGAGTTTCCGAGTGAATTAGAATCGCCCCGCTGGTCCCAAAATACTACTACCTCTCTACTTTACATTTCTAACAAGTCTAGTGCAGACCTAGCAGCTTTGCATTCACTCTCCGTGAGTTATGGGTTTGTTTGAAACGTCTGACACGGATGAACACGATTGAAAAAGGAAATCCAATTTTATTTTCAGTTCTGTAACTAGAAGAGTAAGCGATGAAAAATTGTCTGCAAACAAAAGAAGAAGGCTAAGGGCTCCCACACAAAACTGCGATGCGATGCGGCGCGATGCGAATAATACCCCTAGTAAGTCCCCCCCCCCCCCTAGTACCCCCCTCCCTCTAGTACTAGTGTTATATTGTCAAATCAGAAAATGATATCTATGAACATTTATCGGTTATTATTACTGTACTTGTACTTAAGTACATTGAAGAACAGATACATAATAATGAAAGTACTAGCTGTTCCTCATTTCATTCAAGTTTTCAAGTTTATTTGGAACAAACAAACAATCAAATCTTTTCTCTTTATATATATTAGTATAAATAGATGTTTGTTTATTTCTTCACGCTGAAATGGCTCGACGGATTTGAGTGAAATTTGAAATGAAGACAGCTTATACAGCCTTTAATAGCAAGGCTAATTTTTGGCATGAATAATAATTAATGATTAAACGAACTTACCTGAACTTACCCTTAAATCAAGATTGTTTCGTAAAGCTCATAGTATGATTAAGAGTAACATTATTATAAGGTTAAAACAATATTGCTCGGAACCATGATGGTTTTGTAAAAGTTGGTGGTTGGCCTCCTGTACGTGAAGTTCTATCATAATTATACGAGGGCTTTGTCCAAAGAGATTAGCAATAAAGTTTACTTGTATATAGTAGACATTATTTAATAACGAATTTTAAAGCCTATCCAAATTAATACGTTCTGCATAACACCATCCACTTAATGAGTAAATGACTACCTGTCGACTATAAGTTTATCGAATGAAATACCATCCCTATATTTTACCTATAATGGCGTTAAAAATATATACACTGTACTGATGATTTGCATACTACGTGATGTTTGAAATATATAACCGCCCTATATTTACGCCATGCTAAATCATTTGGTCTTCTGTATCATTTTTTTAATGCAAAATATATAGCATCCTGCGGGTAAATAGGTAAAGCAGTATTTCTAAAAACCCAGAGTATGTACCTACCGCTTTTGTAACCAAATTTTTCGACGAAAATCTGTCCGAGCATAGGGGTAGTTTGGAAAACAGCGCTGTAGCGCTCACATAAATTATTGTATGAATGCAGCACATGCTCAAGTTACCTTTTTTGCCCTGTAATTCAATAAATAATTATGTAGCTTCTGCTATATTACTCTCTTTAAATCGGAAATATTATTGATTTTTTACTTTTATTATCATTTTTAAGGCGACGACGTTTTTTTTCTAGGTTATTGTTGAAAGTAAAAAAAATAATTTCAAAATTCAATAATTTTTATTCAATAGGATACATTGTGATCACTTTAAAACGTCAACTTAAAACTAGCTACGCCTGTTCCAACCTCCTTACGCCGGCAAAAGAACACGCAAGAAACGCCCGGCAGGTAATTTTTTTGGCGCGATCACATTGGCAATTTTATTCTTATTACTAATTGATTGAATTGGAGCAAGTTCACTAAAATCCCAAGCTTTTTTTGTCATCTAATATTCCGATCTTTTTTAATTAGCTTTACTAATAAGTTTTCTCTTGTTTGGTTGTACACATTGGGATATGGGAAGTAGGTATGTAATGCCGTGATTATTATTGAGGATTCTTTCCTCTCTGAAAAGCATGAGGTACTTCTACAGCCTGCTGGGTGAGGTCACAGAGAGCAGGTAAAAATTGGACTAATTACATTTATTTTTCTGTCTAGGTGGGGCCATCCATAAATTACGTCACACCAATTTGATGATTCTTTTATCCCTCCCCGTCCTTGTCACAGCTGGTCACATTTGTGAGATACCCCCCCCCCCCTACCTAGTGTGATGTCACATATTTTGAAATTTCGTGTTGTAATAATGCCCGCATAATAATGCCCGCACAATCACATACATAGGCTCTGACCCCCTAACTAGGTTTCCCTGTATCTAGGGTATCAGAAACTACGAGGATCGGGGATCCACAACACCCAGACACAGAACAAATACTTGCGCTTTTTTTTTCAATGCACAAATATTTGTCCTGTAGCGGGAATCGAACCCGCGACCTCACGCTTCACAGTCGGCTATCCGCCCATTGCGCCATATCGGTCGTCAATGTAATATTTAATAATATATTTTGAAAAAAATGTGATGTCACAAAATTTGAGACCTTCCCCGCCCCTTGTCACACAATGTCACACTTCGTCGACCCCCTCCCTCCCCCTTAACGTCTGACGTAATTTATGGATGGTCCCTAGGTTAGGTAGGAACACAGAAAAATTGATGCAATTTTGTATATCACAGCTTTTTCTCTTGATCTTTATTCGACGGTCGAAAGTGTAGCAAATGCGTGCATTAATCTGATCTGTGCGTCTAGATGCACAACAAAAGTCGCAGCCAAAAGCTAGTTCCTAAACAAAGTAGGTATTATTGCGTCAGCGTACAAACGTTTCCCTCTATTTGCTAACTAAATTGGAACAGGTATTGTAACGGAATTATTAATTAAGAACTATTCGATAGTAATGGAATTTTGTATTCGTTTGTTCAGCTAAAATGGAATTATGATTGATTTGACCTGGATTTTGTTGCGTGCCGGTAGGACGTACATACATACATACTCATTTTGCTATTTCAATAACATTGTTGCCTTTGTGAAAGTTAACATTATTTTTCCCTACTGGTGTATTTCCCAATCCAGGTGCGTGGAGAACAAAGACCTTCCGAAATACAGAAGGAATTTCCTTCCCTTTTGACTCAGAAGGAAAATTAAGGTAAAATAAGGAAAAGGTTACATTTTGGAAAGAGTGCCTCTTTAAGTAGGAAAGTCAGGCATTTTTTCTCTTGGTACACTTTCGACCACATCGTCTTACATCACAAGACTTGTGGTCAAATGATAAAGCTGTAAAAATTTAAAAATATGTTTTATATAATATACATAGTAATCTATGTTTGTATGTATGTATGTATGTAGGTATGTACCGAAACGACAGGACCAATTTTTATAAAATTTTGGTTGTGATCTTATGCAGTTTGGTAGCGATCGAAAGAAACATGTGAAGCCGCGCCCGTCACTAGTAGGTATAGTACGCAATAAATATCAAAACTTTAGTTTCCGCCAATTAAAAGGAAATAATGCGGCCAGTATTAAATGTGAATTCCTAATGGAACACCCTTTATTTATATTACGTTTATAAACAAGGACGGATTCAGAGAGGGGAGCTCATGGGCAAAAGAAAAGTGGCTAGCGCCTGAAATTAATAATCGATCCTGATCCGTTATCTGCGGTTTTGGATCGATATCGATATTGTTGTATGTTTGTTGCTCTTTCACGCAAAATCTACAGAACGGATTTGAGTAAAATTTGGAAGGAGATAGCCTACATCCTGGATTAACATAGGCTACTTTTTATCTCGGAAAAATGTTCCTGCGGGATAACGGGAAGACGCGGGTGAAACCGCGGGGCACAACTAGTAATATCATAAATGCGAGACTCTTTATATCTGTGAGTCTGTTACGCTTTCTCGCCCAAACCACTGAACCAATTTAAATTAAATTTAGTACAGATATAGTCTAGAGCAGTGTTTCCCAATTAGTGGTACGCGTACCCCCAGGGGTACGTGAAGTTGCATCAAGGGGTACCTACGTGCGGCTATCAGTAATACAAGAACAATTGTAACGATTCGTTACATAGGAACTTCCCAGTGAAATGTAACGCAAAGTTCTAATGTGTACGAGTAGCCAATGAATGAGCGTAGCGTGTCGTATCGTGGTTCATGCGCGGTGCACTGACAGGGATCGGCTGACATCCCGTTGGCATTTGAACGCGAAAACCGATATAGCGGTCATCGTACTAATTATTGGAAAGCTGTAATTACAAATTCTAATCCCTACTTAATATTGCTAAACTGTGTTTTGTGTTACCCCGAAATTGGGTGAGTGTTACAAGTGTTTTCTTACTGTAAAGTGCATGTAGATTACGTGTATGACGTGAGTACGTTCGAATATGTTTGGCGTCGTATAACGGCCACCTCAATCCAACTATCTTGCTCATATTGTATTTTATAATTTGCCTACTACGCTTTTGATGGACTTATTAGAACCTACCTTATTTTTGTAACATATCTATGTACAAGCTTGACTGCCGCATCTTAGAAGCTATTCATAGCAAGACGTCACTCGCCTACGCGTTGCTAGTCTTACGAGAGCGGCAGTCAAACCCAAAAAGAGGATATTCTCTGAGGCAGCTTACAATTGGGTTTCCAGGGTTCACCCGCTCGCGTGTGGACTGGGCGGACTTCTCACCGCATACTACTAGCGCCACGTAGCGGTCCTACCCCGCAACGTGACATCTACTTCTCACCGCATACTACTAGCGCCACGTAGCGGACCTACCCCGCAACGTGACAACCGCTTCTGGGCCGCATTCTACCACTAGTGCCATCTACGAACGGGAACCTGCACCTTGAACACTGCTTGCCGATTCTGCGGATCGACTCGCGCGCTAAGGCCAGTGTCTCACCGGTGGACAAGCACTTCAGTCCGTGAATCGCAACCCCGACCTCGCTCTTCTTTTTCTACAATATATTTAGTCTGTTCCTTATTAAACTTTTAGAACGTAATAATTATCTTACTTACCTGTGGCTACCCCGGTAGGTAAGTACAATTATTTAAAACGTGACAATTGGCGCCCAACTACAGGTTTCACGGCTGAAGTGCATTGTTTTTCACGGTTGCTTTTGATTACTTTCTTTGGTGTTGGCAAAAAAAAAAATTAGTTTAAGGTTGATTTTTGTTAAAATACTAATTGTTATTGGAACACTCACCCAATAAATATGGCGTATAGTCTAAAATTCCTTTCACTGCAAAAGGCAGAATTAGAGTACGAGGTAGAACTTCGTGGTGGTTCTGCAGACAATGTGACCGAGTTAAGAAAAATAATATTAAAATTAGCACCTCAGCTTCCTTCGGAAGATATTTTAGAATCCCATCTCGAGCCTGCCGATGACTTAAAAGCTGTCAAAGAGTCCCTTATAAAATCACAGGGTAACCTAAATATCCTGAAGTCAAAATTTGATAAGAATTTATTTATGAGGGCTGAAAATCTACTTCACCATATCTACCATCGCGTGAATAGAATTTCATCCAGCCCCGAGACAGCGGACATTTATAAAGTATGCGTTTCTAACTTTAATACGCAATACAAAGAACTATCAGCTCTCAGACCTCACACAGCTGTATCTTTGGCTGGAACTACTTCAACTACTGTCGAAGCTACCCCAGACGCTGCAGCTCCTATAGCCGTAACTTGTGAACGCAGCTTAACTGCAGACATAACTAAATTGAGATTTTCCGGTAAGTCTTGCGTACGTGCATTCATTCAAAGGGTAGAAGAATTTGTGCAGTCAAGAGGAATCTCTTTTGAAAAAATTCTTTCCCTTGCCTACGAAATCTTTGTGGAAGATGCCTTGCACTGGTATAGATGTAATAAGGACAGAGTTCAGTCTTGGCAGGAATTATGCGTTTTACTAAAGGAAGATTTCAGCAGTAGTGACTACGACTACAGGCTTGCCACTGAAATCAGATCACGTACCCAAGGAGAAACCGAGAACATTACCATCTATCTCTCAATTATGCACGGTATGTTCACTCGCTTGAGCAAACCCTTTTCTGAGGAGGACAAACTTGAAATTCTACTTCATAATATACGACCTTGCTACGCTAATACATTGGCTGCCTCGCCTGGTATAAAAACCATTAATTCTCTAAAAGATTTATGTCGAAACTATGAAAATATTCAATCGCGTTTTGCTCAATTTCATGAACCGCCTAGAGTGACTGCTTCTACGCTAGCTCCCGAGTTCGCGTATAAGCTACCTGAAAACGCCTCAAGTAGTTCGTCATATAGTAAGTTTCGTCAGTATAATACTACTAATAAAAATACCTACGCCAAATCAGACTACACTAAAACTAATGCTAACGCTACCTACCAAAGCAGCAATTTTGAAACCAACCCGAATAAGAGCATCCCGGTTTCAGCTATTGCTAGTGGCTCTTCAGGTACTATGTATTGTCCTAGGTGTAGGTCAGATGACCATACGCTAAAAACTTGTAAAGAGGAGCGTTTCCTCATTTGCTTTAAATGTGGAAGGAAGGATGTTCGTTTCTCGGATTGTCCTAACTGCAATTCGCTTAGCACTGACAAGTCAAAAAACTAATAAGGCAGGATTACGAAAACGGTAAAACTAAACCATCTTCGAATAATTATACTGATACACAGGAGTGGAATGAATGGTTGAGTTTAGTTTCAAAGTTTTTCACCTTTAATGCTGTTTCGTTAATCCGTGATAAAGATAGTAACATTAGTAAATCACGCCTATATGTATCAGTAAACGTCAATGATATACCCTTCACTGGTCTTCTAGATACAGGTTCTTCTGCTACCATACTTGGTAAAGGTAGCCATGCGAGTTTATTAAATGCAGGATTCCAATTGGAAACCCTAGACACACCCCAGTTTGTGGCTGCTGGTGGTGAAAAACTGGATTCGATTGGAGTCATCTGCATTCCCATCACCTTCGAAGAAAAGACTAACATCCTCCGAGCGTATGTAGTCCCTAACGTAAAACACAACCTTATATTGGGAGTGGATTTTTGGCGAATTTTTGGCCTGCTTCCTAAAAATCTAGACCGCATCGCTTTCTTCAAGGAACCCGTGAAAATTACTACAACTGATTTAGAACACAAGGAACCTAAACTTGTATGTTCTTACGATTACCTATCCGGTGAGCAGAAATCTATAGCTGATCACATGATATCACAGTACCATGACATATCCTATGAAAAACGTGGCTTAAGTCGTACTACTTTGACTACACACGTAATTGACACTGGGGATGCTGCCCCCATTCGTCAACGTTATTACAGAATGTCACCGGAGAAACAAAGAATCCTCGTTGAACAACTAGACGAGATGTTGGAGGAAGACATTGTTGAGCCATGTGAGAGCCCGTGGTCATCTCCAGTTCTTCTGACTCCAAAGAAAAACGGAGAACTGAGGTTTTGTCTAGACAGCCGAAAGCTTAATGCAGTTACTAAAAAAGATGCATACAGTCTACCCTACATATCCGAAATTCTTGATAACCTACGTGACGCTAAGTATCTGTCCAGCATAGATCTTTCATAGAGTTTCTGGCAGATATTAATCAGAGAAGAGGATAGACAGAAGACCGCCTTCTATATACCTACCCGCGGAACTTTCCAGTTTAAGTCTATGCCCTTCGGATTAACTAACGCACCTGCGACTCAACAAAGATTAGTTGATGCCTTATTCTACGGGCCAGAATTTGAGCATAGGGTTTTTGTGTTCATAGATGATGTCATTATCGTATCAGACAACTATGACCAACACATTTCCTTACTAGCACGCGTCCTAGAAAAATTAACAACAGCCAACCTGACGATCAACTTCGGAAAATGTCAATTTTTTAGGCCACAGCTCAAATATCTTGGGTATATTGTAGACTGCAACGGCTTGCACCCTGATCCCGAGAAGGTGGAGTCTATTCTAAACTACCCGACTCCTACCAATCGGAAAGAGGTAAGACGATTTATAGGGACTGCCTCGTGGTATCGGCGATTCATCCCTAATTTCAGCAGTTTGTCATCTCCCTTGAACAAGCTGACGTCACAAGGTAAAAATGCTTCGCCCTTTCTATGGTCCAGTGAAGCTGATGAGTCCTTCAAGAAGCTAAAGAACTACCTGATATCTGCACCTATACTTTCCTGCCCCAATTATAATGAACCCTTCCAGGTGCACACTGACGCCAGTGACTACGGCGCAGGAGCAGTGCTCACTCAAATTCAAGATGGAAAGGAAAAAGTCATAGCGTATATGAGCAAATCTCTGTCACCACAAGAGCGCAACTATAGCGCTACGGAACGTGAGGCGTTAGCAGTTCTCTTAGCTATTGAGCACTGGCGCTGTTACTTAGAAAATGGTCTTAAGTTTACGGTTTACACAGACCACTCATCTCTCAAATGGTTCCTTAATATAAACAACCCGACTGGAAGATTAGCTCGATGGGGCGTACGTCTCTCTACCTATAACTTCGAGATCAAACACCGTAAAGGGACAGAAAATGTGGTCCCAGACAGCTTATCTCGCTCTGTTCCTATTACGGTCATAGACGCCGTAAAAGAAACACCTGTCCTAAACACAAATGAACCATGGTATCTCAAGATTTTCTATGGATGCCAAGATACACCAACTTCGTATTTAAACTACCGTGTCGAAAATGGCAAATTATTTCGCTATATGAAATCTTTAAACCCGCTCACTAGAGAATTTGATTGGAAGGAAGTTATACCATTAGAATTTCGGGATGATATTATCTATAAAAACCACTCGGAACCAACTTCTGGTCACTTTGGAATTTACAAAACGCATAAGCGTCTAACCTTAAAATATTTTTGGCCTAGCATGCACAAGGATGTCACGAGCTTCGTGACTAATTGTGATACATGTCTATCTTATAAGTACCCAAATCATGGTACCCTCGGAATCATGGGCAGACCTAAAGACTGCTGTCGTCCTTTTCAGATGATAAGTATGGATCTAGTAGGTCCTATGCCTGTAACCAGGAAGCAAAATACATTCTTGCTGGTAATTACCTGTTGTTTTTCGAAATATTGCCTGCTATTTCCGATCCGCCGAGCAACGGCTGATATCATCTCTAGGATTCTAGAGGAGAAGGTTTTCCTTATACACGGGGTTCCTAGCGTGATCCTGATGGATAATGGCAAACAGTTCACCAGCAATATTATGCGAAACCTATTTACTACATACAATGTACCTAACATCTACTACACTCCACTGTATACCCCACAGGTAAACACAGTGGAACGGTACAACAAAACTATCATTACAGCGGTTTCCACTTTTGTAGAAAACGATCACAGGGCTTGGGATAATAATATTCCTAAGATTCAATTTGCTTTAAACAGCTCCGTCAATGAGGTTACCGGGTTCACACCATCCTTTCTAGTATTCGGACGTGAACTGGTAAGTTGTGGTTCTCATTATATTGACTCTGATTTGGAGAACCAAATAGTGTTTGCTCCTCGTGACAGTTACGCCGAGAATCTGGGTGCATTACAAAAAATATTTGATAAGGTGCAACTTTCTCTAATTAAGGCTCACTCTCGAAATAGTACTAACTATAATTTGCGCCGAAAAAATGTTGAATTTAATGTAGGAGACACAGTTTGGAAAAGGACGTTCTACCTAAGCGACAAGGACAAACGATTTTCTAAAAAGCTAGCTCCTAAATTCATGAAATGTCGTATAATTGCTAAAAAGTCGAAATTAGTCTATGAGCTTGAGGACACGACGGGACGTAACATAGGAACGTGGCACGTCAAAGATTTTAAGCTCACTTAATGAGTGGGATTTCTTCCCAGAAAAAATCCTAATCTAAAAAGGGGGATATGTAACGATTCGTTACATAGGAACTTCCCAGTGAAATGAAACGCAAAGTTCTAATGTGTACGAGTAGCCAATGAATGAGCGTAGCGTGTCGTATCGTGGTTCATGCGCGGTGCACTGACAGGGATCGGCTGACATCCCGTTGGCATTTGAACGCGAAAACCGATATAGCGGTCATCGTACTAATTATTGGAAAGCTGTAATTACAAATTCTAATCCCTACTTAATATTGCTAAACTGTGTTTTGTGTTACCCCGAAATTGGGTGAGTGTTACAAGTGTTTTCTTACTGTAAAGTGCATGTAGATTACGTGTATGACGTGAGTACGTTCGAATATGTTTGGCGTCGTATAACGGCCACCTCAATCCAACTATCTTGCTCATATTGTATTTTATAATTTGCCTACTACGCTTTTGATGGACTTATTAGAACCTACCTTATTTTTGTAACATATCTATGTACAAGCTTGACTGCCGCATCTTAGAAGCTATTCATAGCAAGACGTCACTCGCCTACGCGTTGCTAGTCTTACGAGAGCGGCAGTCAAACCCAAAAAGAGGATATTCTCTGAGGCAGCTTACAATTGGGTTTCCAGGGTTCACCCGCTCGCGTGTGGACTGGGCGGACTTCTCACCGCATACTACTAGCGCCACGTAGCGGTCCTACCCCGCAACGTGACATCTACTTCTCACCGCATACTACTAGCGCCACGTAGCGGACCTACCCCGCAACGTGACAACCGCTTCTGGGCCGCATTCTACCACTAGTGCCATCTACGAACGGGAACCTGCACCTTGAACACTGCTTGCCGATTCTGCGGATCGACTCGCGCGCTAAGGCCAGTGTCTCACCGGTGGACAAGCACTTCAGTCCGTGAATCGCAACCCCGACCTCGCTCTTCTTTTTCTACAATATATTTAGTCTGTTCCTTATTAAACTTTTAGAACGTAATAATTATCTTACTTACCTGTGGCTACCCCGGTAGGTAAGTACAATTATTTAAAACGTGACACAATGTCCAAAATATTATTTTATTACGATCTTCATCGTAAAAGCACGGACCACCGAGCACTATGTATGACCGACCGTGCGCTATCCCACGCCGGTTTAAGTAGCCTATCTGTTAATCCAGGGTGTCAACTACCTGTATACCAAATTTCATCAAAATTGGTTCAGGCGTTTGAGCATGAAGAAGTAACAAACATACACATACACTCACAAACTTTCGCATTTATAATATTAGTGTGATTGCTACAATAAGGGGTACGCAGGTTTGAGGTCTTTTTTGAAGTGGTACGCAGCAAAAACTAATTGGGAACCACTGGTCTAGAGCCTGAAAAAGGACATAGACTTGTTTTTATTGGGATAAACTGTGGCCCACGCGGGTAAAACCGCGGGGAACAGCTAGTAAGTTCTTGATCCGCCCTTGTTTACAATTTGCATATTAATATGTATAGCTGTATAGATATAGGTTCCACGCAAAGTATTTAACATTCCAGAGACATTCTCCAATTTTAATATCAAGATGGTAGATAATATAATATGAGCATCTTATTACATCTCGTGGCCTCATCAGATGATTATGTGATGTTACGTGGAAAGTCTAAAACAGGAATTGATATCCTTACTCCTTACTTATATATTATAAATGCGAAAGTAACTCTGTCTGTCTGTCTGTTACGCTTTCACGCCTAAACTACTGAACCGATTTAAATGAAATCTGGTACAGAGATAGTCTAAAGCCTGATAAAGGACATAGGATACTTTTTATCGCGATAAATCCCACGCGGGTGAAACCGCGGGGAACAGCTAGTACATATCATCATCATTATCAGCTGGAAGAAGAATGACCGGTTTACATTATTCCAGTCCAGTGATCCAAGGAGAATCCAGTCCAGTGCTGGACTGGATCTGTAACGTCTACATTATTCCAGTTATTTAGAAGCCGTCGAAGTGTGAACACTACAGTGCCAATGATTTCAAGAAGAAACATGTTTCAAATGGCACTGGATTGGCCGTTACATTATTCCAGTCGCACTGGATTCAAAAGCAGACCGCCGATCCAGTTCCTGGACAAAAATGCTTGCTGGATTCAGTGCATTCCAGTGCCGGTTTACATTTTTCCAGTAAGCAATCCGTCTTTTTATATAACATAAGCCAGATTAAACCAAAGAAAGTATATTTCTACTGCATTTCAAACAATTTATTGACCGAGAATATTTACGAAATTATTGAATTTACATTTTAACACCAAAATATTTTCGTTTCATTATTTCGTGAAATATGGTACATAATACATATTAAACATAATACTGGCAACTGTTTAAATATGTTTCCTTATCATAAATCACAAGTGGATAAACTATGTCGATGACGTAAGAAAAATTATAACATAAAATGTTTTTGGTTTATTATTATTTTTTATGTTTGCTGTTAGTGGTAGGGACTCAGATTTTATTTAAATTAAACAAAGGACGTATCTATTTTATTACGTACAAGCTGCGCCCCGCGGATTAACTCGCGTCTTCCCGTTATCCCCTTTCCGGGATAAAAAATATCCTATGTCCGATTCCTGGTCCTAAGCTACCTCCCCACCAATTTTCAGCCAAATCGGCTCACCCGTTTTCGAGTTATAAGTAATGTAATAACACGACTTTCTTTCACTTATATAGATTGATGCAAATATATAGGTACAAAACGGGAGCGCAAAAAATCAAATAAACCAAAAATTACTTTTCACAAAAATAGTGCAAAAGTGCATCAAAATTTTTGATTTGTGTCGTTGACGTACCAAGAGAAGGACGTCGGGTTCTTCGCTTAAAGGCATCAAAACCAAAAGAGGTCTAATAAGGGAAAGAAGGCTAATCACACGCGAAACTCCGCTTGGTCGCGTGTGTGTGCCTGATGTCCATATTTTTGCTCTTCCTTCACATTGTATTTACTATAATTTTACTATAATGCATTAGGCTAGGCATTTTAGTGTAGTATCTAATAATATTGATGAACAAAGTTTAGGTCTGTAATGACTGTTTTTGTTCTAAAAAAATAGTACACATAAAATATACAAGTTGTGCCCCGCGATTTTTCCCACACGTGAACTATTTGGCACTAGTTTTTTCATTATTAGTTTTTTTTTTGTACTGGGCAGCACTGCGAACGTAAAAAACTACTCTCTGCCAGATTTGACCTTCTCTCTGAGAGAGAAAGGTCCGTATTCCACCACGCTAGCCCAGTGCGGGTTGGTAGATATCACATGCCTTTGAACGTTTTGATTCTTGGACATGCCCTATTCCTCACCCTATTTGAGCGATGGCAAATCGGGCATGCGACATCTACCAACCCGCACTGGGCCAGCGTAGTAGATTACAGCCCATACTCTCTCTCTGAGAGAAGCCCAGAGTCCCAGCAGTGGGAACGTGAAAGGCTGATAATGATGATGATGATAGCTTATACCCTGGATGAACACATTTTTATCCCGGAAAAGGGTTCCTGCGAGATAACGGGAAGACGCGGGTGAAACCGCGGGGTGCAACTACTCATTAATTAAAACAAAGACGTAATTACAAGCGAAATCGCAAAACAAAACTACTTATAGCATTAACGTCATGTCAAAAGATATATTAGTTTATACAGATGTGTGCCTGAAAGGAGTACAAAGGCGGTATTATAGCTCGAACCTCCTAATTCTGGCCACGAGTGTTGAATTGACCATCGTAAAGCGCAGTGTATTATTAACACCCTTGGATACGGCAGACCAGTCTGCTGAAATTAATGACCATGAAGGTCTCATTAGAGGTAAGTTTATCAACTCATTTTAATAAGTGCAATTATTTGTTCTGTGTCTGGCTGTTGTGGATGCCAGATGCTGCATTTTCTAATACACGGAGAAAAATGACTTTCCGAAATAAATTTTCCTTCTGGGTCTTTAGGGAAGGATTTTTAATTCAGAAGGAAAACTAGGGGAAGGAAGGAAAAGGTTACATTTTGGAAGGAATCGGTCTTGGAAGGACGCGATTTTATACAGAATAGATAACCGCAAGATTTTTCTGAAAATGTCATCGGGCTTTTAAAAGTTGGCAAATAATAATCAATTAATTATAATCATGATAAAATATTGTTATAAAATTTATACATTTACTATCTTTTTCACCGCGCCGCGCAAACGTTTCTTTATGGAGGTTCTAGAGCATTTGACGTCAGACCTATGTAAAAAACGTCATTCTACCACTACACTACTTCTGAACGTTTCATTTTCCTTGTCAAACGTGTCACGTCATAAGCTAAGATTTCTGTTTCGGAACAGATGATAAATATTCGAATTTATATATTTTATTCATAGATTTAAATATATGAGTCAATATTATTTTATTACAAATTACACTTGATTGATAATTTAAATTTTATGATAATTTTTGTTTCTCCGGTTGCATAATACGTCGATTGTCCGTATTGTTCGGATATCCTAATGTGTATGGACAATCGCAACTACTTTTGTCGCTGATTGTACAATGTATGGACAATCGCAATTGTTTCCTAACCAAATCGCACGTTCTGTTGATATCGCTCGCAGATCTGCTCGATATCGAATATCGTGTACGACTGTACGTCTTTATGGCCTGCGATATCGTTTTAAATATACGCAATACAGAACTCACAAATATACTCGTTATGATGTTAGTACAGATGGTCGAATAGGAACGCATGTTTGTGAAAAACTACATGTTTAGTTATAAAAATAAGTAAGGTCTAGTTAAAATAGGTCCAATTTTCTTGGCGAAAATTCAAGCTTCTAATACCTAGTCTTTTAGTAGTTTAAAAACTGCACAGCTTTCTCATAATAATTATGTTAACGCGGCACATGCTAAAATTACTAAAGAATTAGTTGCGCCCCGCGTCTTCCCGTTATCCCGAAGGAACCTTTTTCCGGGATAAAAAGTAGCCTATGCGTTACACACACCCACACACCCTCACACACACAAACACACACACACACTCACACACACACACTCCCACACACACACACACACACACACACATACACCCTTTTTCGATTTCAAATATATAAACGTATACGCGTATAAGTTATAGTATAATAGGTAATTGTATTATGTGTAAAAACCCGGAAAAGAACCACTTTTTTTGTAACGAATTTTGTCGGCGAAGGTCTGTCCGAGCATAGGGTAGTTTGAAAAACAGCGCTGCGCTCACATAATCATTGTTATGTGAATGCAGCACATGCTGAAGCTGCCCTATTGCCCTATGATTAATTAGTTAAATAAGTAACTGGAACATAATATGCTGTTAAATAGTGGCAATAAATTGTTTTTTTTAATTATTTTATTTTATTTAATTCAGGGTATAAGTTATCTCCATGCAAAATTTCATTCAGATCCGTTTAATAGTTTTTACGTGAAAGAGTAACAAACATCCATCCATCCATCCATCCATGAAAACTTTCACGTTGTAATTGGTACTGGAATAAAACTCTCTCTCTGTGTATGTGTGTGTGTAGTAGCAACAAAAACTAATATTTTTAAGGGTGTTTTGTTCATTCTATAGCTGTTACTGTAGATATTTTATTTTAAAAAAAGCATTTCTTTTCAGATCTCGCTTGTTTTGTCTACGTTGATAATCCTGGAGGCTGCTTCGTTACCTTACGTCTCTTACTATAAACCCTCACAAGGGGGAGGTTACCGTCACGATCAATGGAGCGCTCCGCCACCAGATTACACTGACCACGGCCAAGTAGGTCACTACCAGCAGCCAGCTCCAGAATGGGCACCAAGAACTTACCAGCACTATGGTCCAGGCCCTGCGTCTACCATGTACAGCCACCCGTCACTAGGGTACCCAATCTCAGCACCCCAGCCGCCTGTAAGTTCGTACAGTCCCGCAAGAGTACCAGCATTATCTGACCCATATTTACCACCGCAATATCCGAGTAGCGACTCTAATATATATAACATACCTATAAGCAACTCTGCATCTAAGACAATAAAACTACCACTGTCAAACGGATCGCGAAACGTAAGAATCCTAAATCTAAATAAAGAAGCAACACCAGATAATTTTGAAGAAAACAGTGATATTGCTAACATTGCATTGGAAACTCTGTCGAAAGCAGAATCAGATATCACTAGGATTCATTCAACTATCGATGAATATCAACAAAACCTACCTGGGTCTAACGCTGCAAGTGGCTCAGGAAATCAAGGCGGATCTTACATTGTTGGTGAACCCTACCCTGTAAATACGTATAATCGTCAGGGATATAGAAATCTAGGTGCTTATGGAATACCTAGTGCTACTAGTTCTGGAATTCTAAGTGGTAATCAAAACGGTAATGACTTTGTTCAAAATGTCGCAGAGAACGGTGGAGTCTATAACAGTGGCATCGACAGCAGTGGTCAGGGGTATAGAAATGGAGGATCAGTACTTACTCCATCAGAAACTTATTATAATGATGCTAAAAACAGAGCTCCTATTATTTTTGGAGCTCTAGGTGATGGTCCAAACTCGAATGACTATGTTCAAAACACCAGAGATAATGGTGGAGTATATAATGGTGGCAGTGACATTATTGGTCAGGGATATATTAATCAAGGAATAGTACCTACTCCATCAGAAACTTATTATAATGATGCTAAAAACAGCGCTCCTATTATTTCTGGAAATCTAGGTGATGGTCAAAACGCTAATGACTATGTTCAAAACAAAGGAGAGAATGGTGGAGTATATAACGGTGGCAATGACAACAATGGACAGGGATATATTAATCGAGGTATAATACCTACCAAACCAATAACTAGTTATAGTGATGGTTTACCCAGTACCCTTAGCAATTCAGGAAATTTAGGTGGTGATCAAATTGAACCTACAGGTTATGGTATAAATTACGGGAAAAGAGGTGGATTATATAATTATGGTATAAACCGTGGCCCGCGGTATAGAAATCCAGGTGCAGAAAGTACTCCAGCAGCAACAGCCAGTGCTTCTAGCAGTTTTGGAAATCTAGGTGGTGATCAAGCAGAACCTGCCAGTGACTATTTTAAAAATTATAGAAAGAATGGTGGAGTGTATTACGATGGCAACAGAAGGTATAGATATCGTGGTGCAGCACCTACTAAGTTAGGTACTATTTATAGTGATAATATACCCAGCAGTACTAGCAGTTTCGGAAATCTAGGTGGTGGGCAAAAAGAACCTGCTAATGTCAATGGTGCAATTGATGTAAATAATGGTGGAGTATATAATATTGGCAGCAACAACGGTGGCCAAGGATATACAAACCAAGGTGTAGTACCTAATCCACTAGATACTAGTTATAGTGGTGCTAAGTCCAGTGTTATTAGTAGTTCTGGATATCAAGGTGATGGTCAAAACGAACCTGCTATCTATGGTCAAAATGACGGAAATAATGTTGGAGCATATGTTGGTGGCAGCAACATAGGTGCTCAAGGGCTTACAAATCAAGGCGCAGTACCTGTTCAACCGGATACTGTTTATAGTGATGCTAAGTCCAGTGCTACTAGCAGTTCTGGCAATAGAGGTGGAGGTCTAAACGAACCTGCTAACTATGGTCAAAATGACGGAAATAATGGTGGAGTATATAATGGCGGAAGCAACAACGGCGGCCAAGGATATACACATCACGGTGCAGTACCTTCTCCAGTAGATACTAGTTATAGTGGTGCTAAGGCCAGTGCCACTAGCAGTTCTGGCAATAGAGGTGGAGGTCAAAACGAACCTTCTAACTATGGTCAAAATTACGGAAATAATGGTGGAGTACATAATGGTGGTAGCGACAATGGTGGCCAAGGGTATACACAACAAGGTACAGTACCTTTTCCAGTAGATAAAAGTTATGGTGGTGCTAAGGCCAGTGCCACTAGCACTTCTGGAAATCAAGGGGGTGGTCAAAACGAACCTGCTAACTATGGTCAAAATGACGGATATAATGGTGGAGTATATAATGGTGGAAGCAGCAACGGCGGCCAAGGATATACACATCAAGGTGCAGTACCTTCTCCACTAGATACTAGTTATAGTGCTGCTAAGGCCAGTGCCTCAAGTAGTTCTGGAAATATAAGTGGAGGTCAAAACGAACCTTCTAACTATGGTCAAAATTACGGAAATAATGGTGGAGTATATAATGGTGAAAGCAGCAACGGTGGCCAAGGGTATACACATCAAGGTGTAGTACCTTCTCCGCTAGATACTAGTTATAGTGGTGCTAAGGCCAGTGCCACTAGCAGTTCTGGAAATAGAGGTGAAGGTCAAAACGAGCCTGCTTCTTATAATCAATATGACGGAAACAATGGTGAAATATATAATGGTGGCAGCGACAACGGAGGCCAAGGTTATACAAACCAAGGCGTAGTACCTACTCCACTAGATACTAGTTATAGTGGTGCTAAGGCCAGTGCCACTAGCACTTCTGGAAATCAAGGTGGTGGTCAAAACGAACCTAATATCTATGGTCAAAATGACGTAAATAGTGGAGCAGTATATAATGGTGGAAGCGGCAACGGTGACCAGGGGAATATAAATCAAGAAGTAGCACCTACTCAAACAACAAAAAATGATGATAAAACCAGCACTACCAGTGGGCCTGAAAATCTGGATGGTGATGAAGCCGAGCCTACCAATGACGATAGTCAAGATGACGGAATAAAAGGTGGAGTATATAATAGTGATGATAAGAAAAATAGTCCCGTTGTACCGCATAAGGATAGTACACCTTATCCTATCAACGGCAGTAATGGACAAGAGTCATCCACTACATATGACCAGGATTTAGAAAATCAAGGCAATACCCCCGCTAGTGGTCTATCAACCCATAAACGCACACATTCGTCTACACAAAAACCGACCACTGTATCTCATAAAGTTTCTACAACACCACATTCACAATATCGTCGTCGTCCCTATAAACCTCGTACAAGACCGCATCACCCTCATCATTCCTCACTACATCGTAAAAGTTCTAACTCTCAGAAACCTATTCGGAAATTGTCAATTCATCAAGGCTCTTCAACAAAACATCCAAGATATCCTACAAATACACAGTCCGCAGAGTTGCCTTTGACCCCTGCCGAAGATCAATACGAGACAGATGCTAATATCCCGCTCGATTCTAAAGATGACGAACAAAGTGGTAAACCTCAACCTATTCCAACTGAAGATGGATTGAATGTTCCCGGCAAAGATTCATCTGATTCAAATGATAATGACGATGATACTTACCCAGCAAATATTAGTCATTCCAGAAGACATAAATCCAGAACTAAAGACTCACATCCTAGTCCTAATTCAAACCCTGGCAATGAAGAGAATATAGATCCTATAAATTACTCAACAGACTCTGAGCCAGGCAATAATCCTCAATATATTAAATCACATGACTATTTATATAATCATTCTTATCGCAAAAAACCAGACGGTACTGGCAAACCTCCCCTTGGTAATTCTGATGCATCAAGCACTCAGACTGGTGCCAATAAAACGGTATCTACTCCTTCCACTGAAAATCATCAAGACGGTGACAATTATTATGATGGATATTCTGATCTTTATGTTTATGATGATAATGATGATGATAGTCAACCTGAATCACAGCTACCTAACGGAGCTTCGTCTATTAGTTCTACCGACAATGCTGTGACAAATGACGCAACTCCCAAAGTAGCTACAACCTCAGCTACAAATACAAACCAAAAACCACGGCGCTTCTCCTCACTTTTTTCCTCGATGTTGTCAGGCAAACCTAAACAAAGACATCGTATTCCGGCCCAACCTTCTGGCCAAGAAACTGATTTTAATAGCGCAGGACCTGGATCCTACGATGAATACGATAATGGAGCTGATGACGATGCATCAGATGGATCAGGAGTTGGCACAGATAAAATAACTACAGGCAAAAAACAAACAGGTAAAAGACGAAAACATCCTGCTGGAAGCGGATACAATGTTAGCCAAAATGGCGGAGAGCAATCTACAAATGATGCCTCTCAAGATTCAACGTTAACTACGTATGGAATTAGAAATCCCTCGTGTTCCCGACGTGATTCTAGTAGTCCAGCAAATTTCGAATTAGGTGAGGACTCTGCCTCTAATAGCCCCGTTAGTTTACTTGTTAATATAATTTCGTCTCTTGAACAACTTCTCAACAAGTACGATACTGATACAGAAGTATCGTAATTATTTCGTCGCATAAGTTTTTCTTGATTGGCATTGCTTTACGTGTACCTCTTGCAATGCAATCACATATTTCAGGTTTCACTTCATTAATTAAGATAAATTCTGTGTGATCTGTTAATAAAATAAATTCGTAACAGAATTTTCTTTTATTTTTTAATTAAGATTAAACTTACCCTTATTGAAAATAGGTATTACAAAAATATAAGTAGATTTTTAAACTGGTTGCGTTTGACGAAGCTAGGCGCCTCGCACCGCCTGTTTTAGAAACTGAATCTTAAGTGAAGCTGCCGGAACACACCGACAGCGGTGCTTGGCGACAGATTCTTCTTAAAGGTGTATACTAAAAAAGTCTACTTAGATGTTTATTAAAAATTACCTTACCGCCAAGGTTAATAGTTTGTGAAAGGAGGTTGGAGCAATTATGTTCGACGTTACTTATATAATTTGATTTTCAACATTTGGTGCATATTCACCTCCTTGATAATTGTCATTGTTCATTTCGACATGCAGACGTGCAAATATATAAAATTAAATTATATTTACCTAATCAACGACTGACGTGACGCATTGGGTAAACTTTTGCCCGACTGGGGGCTTACCAGTGTATCTTATTGCAAAAAGAAACAACTATTCAATAAAAAATGTATGTAGTGAGATTTTCAAGTCACATGCACGTACATTTTTTGGTTATATTGCCACCAATACTTTTTTCATGACTGGTCCGATTTCGATGATCCTTCATGTTTTGAACAATTCGGTCTTAATTGAATTTTAATTGGTTTAGATGCTACGGTTTTAGCACGAATGTAAACACCTCACAGAAAATAAAACTACATTTCTCAGTATTTTGGTGTACTACTATTATTCTATTTATCTATATAAGCTAAAAATAAAAATAATCACTTGCCGTTTTTCCGATAGCTTCCATTTCTAATTTTCTTCCAATAAAGGCATGTACAGTAAGCCGCAAAAATTGCTGAACATCATGCCCATTTTTTCAATGTTCATAAGCATTTTGAACGCTAAACATTTATATATTTATTTGGTAATAAGCGAGCAGCCTGAGGCTGATGTGCCTATATCATGCTGTGTTGAATTATAGCAATGTCCAAAAGTGCAGAGAAAAGTCAATTCTGTAGCAAGGAAGCATTGTTCGTTCGCAACCACTTGTCCAGTCTGTTTTTAAAGGAATTCACTGAAGGTGCCACCACAACGTCTTCTGGTAGTCTGTTCCAGTTGTGCACCACTCTAGAAGCCGGGAAGTGGTGCGCAGTATTTGATTTAGATGGTGCGCGTATTATTTCCTCTTGAAGATTTCATGCTCTCCTTACGCACAACATGGAACATGGCTGATGGAGTACACAGCTACTCTAATCCATAGCTGTAGGTACATATTAAGTACTTAATTACTCTTTTGTTTGGACAAGTGTTTTGTGAATAATGATATTGTTTTATATCAACTTCCTTTATTCGTTCCAAGAATAAAATGTTGACATTCGCATTGTATTTCCGCCAGTTTTATTGCTCTGTATTTATTACTTATTTAGTTTTATAATTTGCATGGTTAAGTATACTTATATTAAAGTTATTTTTAATGCTATGATTATTTATTTTTTTCATGTTAGTTTGTATTATTAAGATATCGAAAAACATATTTTTGTATTTAAATATATCTTAATAATTTAAATAAAAATGATTTTAAATGCTATATTTATAATCTTTTTTGTATGCAAAAACCAAAAAGAGCGTCTTACGTCACTAACCACTCAGACGATTTGTGCTTCGATGGTTGCCCGCGCGTCGGTAGCCGCGTTTCGGCGTCGGGGGTCGGCGCGGTGGTATGGTTACGTCGGTAGCCGCGTGTCGGCGTCGGGGGTCGGCGCGATGGTATGGTTACGAATCGCGACCATCGTGTCTTTCGGTCAGTGACGTCATGTCAGTCACGTGACAGTTGTTAGTGTTTTGGCGGAAAAATTCTAATAATAATTACTCTAATTTTGTATATTTTCTCATCGAAAATACTAATAATTTTAAATAAAATATTTTATTTTATGGTAAATAAGAGTCAATCTTTAAAATAAAAGCAATTCCGAAAAATGGTTAACATACCTATTATGTTTAGGTAAAAAATACTGATGGCCATGGAGAGAGCTATGTTTGGAGTTTCTTTGCGTGATAAAATCCGAAATGAGCAAATTCGCCGAAGGACTAAAGTCACCGACATAGCTTTCAGAATTTGCAAGATGAAGTGGCAATGGGCAGGCCACATCGCTTGACAAACCGATAACCGATGGAGAAGAAAGATTCTCGAGTGGCCACCACGAACCGGAAGACGTTCTGTAGGTAGGCCCCCCACTAGGTGGACCGACGACATTTTAAGAGTCGCAGGGAGCCGATGGTTGCAAATGGCTAACAGCCGTTCATGGTGGCGTTCTAAGGGGGAGAGGCCTATGTTTAGCAGTGAACTTTTTCTGGCTGATGATGATGATGATGATGATGAAATACTGATGGTGCCCCTTCGCGGCGTTGCATAACCAAAGGGTTGATTAAACCAGCCACTTCTGTCCATCCAAAGGTTGTCTGGTAGAAATCGCTCTAAGCGATAAGACCGCCCATTGTAACACTAGCTGTAAGATCTTTCCTTTTACGTTGTTCGTTTTTCTGTTGTTGTAGTGAAACAATAAAGCGTTGTTTAGATTTAAAAAAAAACTTAAATATAAATAATAATAATAAATAAACAAGAACTTTAGAATGAAAAACTTTTACCCGTATGTAAATACTATTTACGTTATGATAAGAAATCGACAGTAACTCGTTTTGTGTATTAAACATTAATAAGATTCAAACAAAGCGTGTAAAAGTTTTTAACGTTTAGGTCAGATTAAAAATATATTTAAGATACCAAAACTCGGCAGTTATTGCCCCATGCAAAAACTTTGCTGTATTTATCGTAAACTTATTTTGGAATAGAAGTGAGGCATTGGGATTGGATTAGGTCCAGGTATTCAGTATTCTAAGAGCCGTGGTGGCCGTACGGTAACGCGTGTAACTTACAAGACGCCGACAGCGAGTACGGATCCTCTCAGCCCCGCACCTATGACTTAATAAGTTATGTGCGGATTTGCCATCGCTAATAACGGTGAAGTGAAATATCTTGAGGAAACCGGCATGTCCAAGAACCACAACATTCAAGGGCATGCGACATCTATTAACCCGCTCAGGACCAGCGTGATATATATAGATTACGTCGCATACTCTCTTTTTGAGAGAAAGTCAGGGTTCCAGCATGGTTAAAGGAAGAAGCTGATAATGATCATTCGATATATCGTGAAATTAGGCCGGACCAGGTTCATACAATATCAAATTATTGTCCCAAGCGTTCCACCTAATCACAACCCCTTACTGACTTTTCTTTTTTTTTCTTTTCTTTTGTTCAGCGACTTTTGTCGTTGACCGTACCTACTTTCTTGGATTAGGTGAGATGCAACGGATTAGGTATTCGGACTAGGTATTTGTAAGGATCAGCTTATGTGGAACGAGTCCTTTACAATCCCATCTCTACTCAGTAACTTTTTCAACAACTTTTTCAACTGTCCAAAGTTAAGAATGATGATGTACGGGAATATGTAAATAACAATAGTTTTATGACAGTTTCCGAAAGATACCATAATGTTTTGCATGATTTGGCTGATGTACAGGAAATCCCCAAACCATAAACCTACTAACAATGGGGAAAAAAGGAAAAAGAGAAGAAAAGCAATTATTTTATGCGGGGTGTAACATAAAATATATATACGTGTCGACTTGAAGACCTCCTTTTGTTTTCGTCGGTTAAAGAGTGGCTTGTCACGTTTGCTTTTTTGTTTGTTTGTTGACAGAAATTTTATGTAGAGCATGTCTTAGTTACGAAGTACGTACTCTACGAGTATTTATATCCATCCATTATCAGCCTTCCACGTTCCCACTGCTAGGACTCCGGCCTCCTCTCAAAGAGAGAGTATGGGCTGTAATCTACCACGCTGGCCCAGTGCGGATTGGTAGATGTCACATGCCCTTGAAAATGTTGCAGTTCTTGGGCATGCCGGTTTCCTCACGATGTTTTCCTTCACCGGCACCGTTTTGAGCGATGGCTAATCCGGACATAACTTATTAAGTCATAGGTGCGAGGCCGAGAGGATTCGAACTCGGTGTCGGCGTCTTGTAAGTCGCACGCCAAACCGTTCGGCCACCATCGCTCTTAATTTATATATATATATATATATATATATATATATATATATATGTATGTATAAATATATATATATATATATACATATATATAAATACCTAGTACCCAGTTACAATAATCTTCTTGTTATTCAGATTGCTATCTGCCCCGCGTCTAAGGTTTTTTTTCAAGATTTAGGTACAATTTTTCGTACAAATTCAACACCTCATTTGGTTCTTATAGGCCCGCCCTCTTGCCGAAGCCCGAGGTATGTTTTTTTCCATCTTTCAGTAAGAAAGGATGGAACTAGGATAAAAGCCTGGATTTACGGCAGGGACACTCGGGCGGTAAATTTCAGGGGCGTGAAAAATCGGGAGGTGCGGGAAGCATTTTTTTTTAAAACATCCCTAAATTACGAGAACTTTTCAGTAAATGTTTAAAATTTCAAACATTGCAGTTTATTCAACAAAACTATCCATTTCATGTAGAGAGCGGCATTTTTAGAGTGCCCAGAGGTGGTGGTAAGTTTAAATCCGACTCTGACAGAAGCAATAGATTTTTTCCGTAAATTCTGCTCCCATCCATTCACAGTGCCATTGCGGGAACGTACACCACAACACCTATTTTGGAATTTTGCTACTTACACCGCTTTCCATTCAACAGCCGTCGAGTAATCCCCACGTATGGGCCCAATAAAATCTTATTATAACCAGAAACAATTTCTGTACGGCTCCCTGAAAAAAGGACCGAAACTGTGTCGAATACCGGTTCTGTAGGTACCGGAATAAACAGTTGGGTAATATTTATCACAGAGCAACTATAAAATTACATTTAACGAGTATATATTTAAAATTTGTTATTAACTTTGCATGCTTCTACGTACTTATACTCGTCAAGTTTTAAACTTGTTCTGTTGAAATAATATCTTCACAATTTTTATTATATAGTATTGTTCCTTCAAAGATGTACAGTGTTTGAACCACACACGACTACACTGAGTGTAGGTTGACTGGGTATTTGTCACATGCCTTTGAATTTTCTCCCCTCTTTACTTTGACATAATTATTATAAAATTATTTATAAGCAATACCAGTATAAAGCTTCTCATTTTATTTTTTAAGTCACCTGATGTTAAGTAACAATGTGGTCTAAGGTACACCACACTACGCCTAGATTGGATCGCTACACCTTAATTAGGAACTGACTTTTAAGTGAGGCTGCCGGAACACATCGCCACTGGCTATGACACACACATTATTTCCGGTATCCCCGGTATTCAGGTCATTTGCGAAATACCGCAATTTCCGCAATATTCAAAGTTCAGTCCCCGTTTCAAAAGCATTTACGCAATGCGCGGCAGTAAATAAGTATTGTTATCATTATTTCGTCGGTTAGAGCGGCCTATTCTAGAGCTTATCTCGCTCTAGTGAAATCTTATACTGACTATTAACATTAAGTGTTATATGGGAATGAAGAAAATTGCGGGAATACGATGCGGTATGTTTAAATTCACTCAGCAAACTGTGGAAACTAGGAATATTTACTTAACATCCTACTAATATTATAAACATGAAAGATTGTAAGTATGAGAGAGAGACAGAGCGAGAAAGAATATATTCGGGAAAAAATGCACACAATAAAGAAACAACAAGTAAAGAAACGCACAAAAAACAGTAACATTGTAAATAAGCCATTATGGCGTTAGTATGGATGAATGGATGGATGTTTGTTACTCTTTCACGCAAAAACTACTGAACGGATCGGAATGAAATTTGGAATGGAGATAACTTATACACTGGATTAACACATAGGCTACTTTTTATCCCAGGAAAAGTTTCCTGCGGGATAACGGGAAGACGCCGGTGAAACCGCGGGGCGCAGCAGTTAAAGTGACTCATAAAATCAGATAGGTAGCAAGCAAACAAAAATATTTTATTAGTGATTCTTGGCAACGTTATACCTAAACAAAACAAATCAGGGCGGCGTAGGAGAGGAAGTAATATTCCTCTCTCTCTCTACCGCGCGGCAAAAAATGTATGCCTGCTCCTTAGGGCGTTTGCAGTTTTCACTTCTGCCGGCACTCCCGGAGTCCAACCCGTTTTCTTATTTATTCCAATTGCCACCTCTGTCCAACTCCTTTCTTCACACTTCCTTGAGTCTAAAGCAAATCGCTAAATGTAATGCCATTGGCTCTAAATCCTTCGAGTTCAAGTTTATTCAGTAAACTGAATTAACCCCGGGTTACAAAGTTTGTCATCGAACAGAGAGTAGTTTACTTAGCAGTGTTTGAATATTATAATTATCTATGTTTAAACGTTGATTGAGGCAATCTCTATATTAAGTTTTCAACTACAACTAGCTACTTGCTACGGTGTCACCTGCGTAGACTAGAATTCATCACGATAACAAGATTATATTACACTAGCTGTTCACCCGCGTGGGCTACAAGCTTTATGCATGCAAAGTCTCAGCCCGATCGGTTTAAAATTGACAAAGTTTCATACAAACTTTCATCCCCCTATTTATCCCCTTGGGGGTAGAACTAATCAAAATCCTTTCTTAGCGGATGCCTACGTCATAACATCTACCTGCATGCCAAATTTCAGCCCGATCCGTCCAGTGGTTTGGGCTGTGCGTTGATAGATCAGTATGTCAGCCAGTCACCTTTGAGTTATATATATATATATATATTTAGATTAAAATTTTAACAAAACAAAAACCTACCTCAGGTTCCCTTCAGTTTCTCTGGTCTGCCATCATCAAACCCTGATTTCCTTATCATGGGACCACCTTTGAACAATCTTCTTTCCGACAAAAAATAATTTTGCAAAACCGTCAATATTTACGGAGTTATGCCCGAACATACATAAAAAAATACAAACATCTGAATTGAGAACCTCCTCCTTTTTTGGTCGGTTAAAAAGGAACGACAAACCCGACTGCGCCAAAATAAAGCACCCTATGTCACTCCCACAATAAAGACGCATCCAATGACACCGCCGCCGCATATGTTTAAATCTGTCAAGCCATTTAGGCTACAGACCGTGTCAAGGAAATATACATACATACATACACTCGAAAAACATAACCCTCCTTCGTAGTCGGGTAAAAAGTATTGTATACCTTCCTTGGTCCAAACTAGCTCCATACCAAATTTTATCAATATTGGTTCAGCGGTTTATGCGTGAAAAGGTAATAAACAGTGCAGGAGAGAGAGAGTTACTGTACGTTTTGATATACTTACCAGTAACTAAGATTATTTTTGGAAAATGGCAATGAAATAAACGAGAAAAGGTGGAATTTTCTACAGGAATTATGATTAAACTCAAGAAAGATCCGCCTTATTAATTTGTTTATCACTTCTTCTCGCCGAAACGTATCAACGGATTTAAGCGAAATTTGGAATGGAGATAGCTCACATCCTGAATGATCACATAAGCTACTTTTTACCCCAGAAAAAGGTCTTTGCGAGTGTAACCGGGGGCGCAACTAGTGATAGATAACTCAGTAATATCATCTCTTGTGACTTCGTATGCTGTCCCAAGATAGCGGTCAAACGCGAACCCATTTCAGGAAAAAATAAGTGTTACGACCCTGCCCCTTATTCAACACATAAAAGGATACGAGTTTTTTTTTATGACTTGTTCAGTCTTTTATTACGTTTATGATAGTTTTATAACGGGCAGTTTTTCCTTGAAACTTTTCTTTTTCCGATATAAAAATTAGTCCATATCTGTTTGATTTATTATTTGGCTCACACTGGACCTTGAGCTAATGAAACCCATTCATCATCATCATCATCATTACCTGTTTCTGGACATAGGCCTCTCCCAAAGTACGCCATCAAGCCCGGTCTCCGTCTCTTCTCATCCAACTACTGTCAGCCACTCGGCGCAAGTCGTCGCTCCACCTTGTCGCAGGGCGTCCTACACTACGTTTGCCAAGTCGCGGTCTCCACTCAAGAACACGTTTACCCCAACGGCTATCGGTTCTGTGGCTAAAATGTCCAGCCGATTGCCTCTCAAGCCCATTATCTGATAACAATCTAATTAACTGTGGTACTCCGAAGTTTGTATGCTGAGCATCAAAACCCAACTGCGGATTTGAAAGCTACCAAAATGATCAAGGCAGTAGGTATATAGTTATTTCTTTTTCCTTCATGAATATGTTTAATGACCGTAGCTAACGTTTGAGGCAGTACTGTGTGATACCTTGACGAATAGATAAACGCGAGACTAACCAATTCATAGCACTAATCTCCTCTAAATCTCTGTATCAAATTACATCGTAATCCGTTCAGCAAATCAGCGTGACCGATATACCACGGCTCCCAATCGAATACCACGAACCCGATAAAACATAATAAAAATAATGATTTCTGTTTTAGGGGCCAATAACAATTAAAACAATAAAATTATAGGTCTTCCGCAAACTAAAGCTTTGGGCTATCACCTTCCAATCAGTTCTATTTGATCAGAAAATCAAACAATCGGTATGGTAAAGCCATGTACTTAGATACAGAAATAGGCATGAAAATTTTTACATTTAAATCATTGTCATTGGATAATATTGCTTTGTGCGATTTCACATTGAAAAATCACAAGAAAATTGTGAAGGATCTCGTTTGCACACTATTAGAGTCCATTCGCAAACAGAATGCTTACCTATTTTGGATTTATGGAGGCAATGGGCCATTATATTGCCGGACATCAAGTATCGTTTGAACTATCTTTAGTGTTAGTTCAAGTGATGTGATAAATGTATCTTTAAATATAATATATGTAGTAGGAATTAAATGAGTGCAAGCCATTGAAGCCTTTTTCATTAGTAACAATATAATTTGTTCCAGATAGTGATGTCGATTCGGTTTTGCATTCTCTACAACTAAACTAAGTTTAACAGGTCTAATAGTATAGCTGTCCTTTTTTTACTTCAGTGGTTAGAAAAAGACAGCAATTCAATTAGACCTGTCAAACTTAGTTTAGTTTTAGAGAATGCAAAACCGAATCGACACCAACAGCAATGTAATCAAGACTGTAGTTCGTTAAACTTAAGATTAATTTTAATGTTTTGGAATGACATAGCATGTCTGCTATATAATGTAGCAAGTGTGACAAATGATAGCTGTCAAATGATTTTTCACATAAAACGCGTGAAACGTCTCATGTCTAGTGACTTTAGAGAACTAAATATTACAGTGGGGATTTAATTGAAATGGCAGAACATAAATTATGGTGGACTGTTTATTTATAGGGGTGGTTTATAGGGCTTAGTGTTTATTTAATTGCTATGAGGTTTGTTGAACAGGTACTTTGAAATTACTAGGTAAAGCCTACGGACTATTACGTATTCTGTGGCCGTGGGAAATTTTTCTTAGGTACCGAATAAAATCCTACTAATATTATAAACGTGAATGTTTGTGAGTATGGATGGATGGATGTTTATTACTCTTTCATGCAAAAATTACTGTACAGATCTAAATGAAATTTGGAATGGAGATAGCTTATATACTGGATTAACAGTGTATAAGTTTTAAGTTGACGTTTTAAAGTGATCACAATGAATCCTATTGAATAAAAAAGATTTGAATTTTGAATTTTGAAACACATGCAATAGATCAATCAATCAATCATTTGCATCTCATTAGATCTTGTTCTATGAACTGATTTTTCAATTTTTATTACATGATCACAAGATTTTATGATCCCTATTCGAAAGAGAGCTTCTTCAGTTCACACGAAAAATGCTATAAATCAAGACGTGTCATTCCTGCTAATTTGAAGCCAAACCAAAAACAATTCGTTGCCATATGATTATCGCTATTTATTAAACTTTTTTTTGCCATCAGGTCCTGGTAGACCTATAGTTAGCGCTTAAATAGCACTTGTATCGTGCGTTAGTGTTTCTTGCTGATTTTGGTGAACATTAGGATACATTTTAAGCTTGTTCCTAAAACTTGTAATATATTGCAGGTTCCATATCGGCGCGGCGGTGGGATGTTATTCCAACACCTAGTTGCAGCGAAGCGGAAACTACCCCTAAAGACAGCTGAGCTATGCTTACGCATCGAGAGCTAAATAATATAATCAGTAAGTCTCTGTACAAAACTAGCATTACTAAGAACTAGGAAACATTTTAGCTACTCCGCTTTGTAGCTAGCTAAATCTAAAAAAAAGGAACTATAAGAGAGCTCGCATATTCACAGACAAGTAAAGGTTTCTTCTGAATACCCGCAGCGTGTGACGCTGCGTCAGTGTATGAGGGTACCGTGCAAACTAACCGGAGAGAGAATCGACAAAAGCACCAGCAAACAGGAATGTTTCCATAAACACGACTGTCTGTACGGGATGTGCGAAAAACTGGAATAGGCTGTCCTATTTTTTATTTTTATGTCTTCTAATAGCAGGCCAAATCAAGATGCATCACAAAGATAGGTACTCTTTCTTATTTTTTTGTTTAGTTTTTGGCGTCACTCGTTTAGTGTATTTGCCAGTATTAAAGATTTCAAACTCAGAGAGTAGATTCAAGTATAAATGATGATGATGATAAGATGATGGAATGAAAATAGTGTTTAAGTAAAGTAGTGGCACTTTACTTGAACTTTACACGGACTTTTTTGGGGCAGCTAAAAAAGTCACTTTCACAACTTAATTCCAATTTCCCACACTCGTACACATTAACGAACACATAATGAACGCTTCCACAGAGTATTCTGTTATCAAATTCTGAATGACACCAAAATACGAAAATTTTCTTTGTCACGTTCATTTTTAAGTTTCTGAATTCTGGCCCTCTGATATCTCCAATTAAATATTTTTCTTGTTTAATTTATAAAATCATGTGATTTTATGGTAGTTTTATTTCTTGATGACAATGTTTGCTAAAAACATTGATGTTGGCTAACATCGATGTTTTGTTCTCAATGAACATCGATTGTTGATGTTTAGCCATCGATGTCATTGTCGATGTCATCATCGACGTTTTTGCAACATCGCCCATCTCGACTTTTAATTTAGGATTTGAACCTTTCCTGTAAGGCCTAGATCTTCGTTAGGCGGGTTCATACGTCTCTAGGCATAAACTCGTCGCTTCGCACAATGCCTAGGCACTAACTCGCGTCGTCTACCGTCTCCGGCGCTTAATTACACCACGAGTAATGCCTTTTGTTGGCGCTTACAAAGCGTTTGTGGAAATACGGAGGAAATAGATTATAGTTTTGTTCATTTTGTTTTGTTTTGTCACTTCAAAGACAAGACATTATTATTTTTTAAATACCATTGTAGCCAGGCAATCCATTGCAAGTACAAAGTTTTTATCGCAACGTTGGCTGCATTGAACGTAGCGGATAGCGGCCAATAAGAGAACGGCTTGCGAATTTTGATCCTGCCTGATAGGCTATCGAATAACAGCCAATCATGCGGCGATAGTATTGGCGCCAAATGCGCTATAAGAAAAGAAAAGCTATCGCGTGGTTCCCGTCGAGTCAGTCCAACGTGTCTCGGTCCGTAAACGAAAGCATCAGCACAAATGCATCGGCCATATTGAACTTGAGATTCTCTCGCCGATTATCAGTTTGTCAGTTATTACATTTCTGCGGGCGGGAGGTCCGAACGGTATGCCCGTCGGCTATGCTATCGAATAGCATAACAAAATTATTCTTTATAATTAAACGCGTAGCTAAAATAGCACATTCATGAATCTAATGTACGACCAAGACTTATCAAGTTTGGAATACTTACACTGCGTCACTTTCGTAACGCTAGCTTTTCGAACTCGTTACTCAAAGGAGTGAGACCAAAGTGAGACGTTGTGACGTCACAATTTGTTATTGCCGCTTTACTAACATGAACAGACATACTCATTATAACGGGGAGATTCCTCTGAAACTTTAGCGCACAGAGTACTTAATTATATACCTACTCTAAATACAGTCCACGCCAAAAGACGAGTGTCTAAATTTAATGTCTCAAAATCAAGCAGACAAAAAAGGTCGCTCTAAAAAGTTTTTTTATATTGTATTAGCATCACCCGATTAGTGTATTTGCCCGTGTCAAGTATTAAATATTTCAAACTCGGAGAGTTGAATCAAGTATTATAATGACGACGATGATGATGTTAAGATGATGAGACCCAGCAACAAGCCGTCGTCAATTATACTTGATTTCTGCGCTCCTGTTACAAAATGCAGTCCATCAAGATTGGGTGTCAAGAGTTCTTCAGGGTCGGCAACGCATCCGGAGCGCCCCTAGTGTTGCAAATATCCATAGGCGACGGTGACCGCTCGCCATCAGGCGGGCCGTCTGCTTGTTTGCCACTCTATGACAGGAGAAACACTATGCCTGTACTATACAAGTAAGCTTATGTTTTTACGTCTGAGTTCACACACTTGACGTGTGAAAGTCTGAAAGTAACGAGGCGGGACGACACGGACGGCAGTGTTGCCAACTTATAAGGTGTTAGAACCCACACTAAACCTGTCTCCAAAAACTACTAAAGTAACTACTAAAGATTTTTTTTAATCTCCATCCAAAATACTCGGATACTACATTTATAATAGAAAAAATATTTGTATATTAATGTAATGTAATTATAACTGAAAAAATACTTGTTACAATAAAAATAAGTTTTATATGTGATCTGGCTCAAATAATCTTCCGGGCGGTTCATGACTGTTTTTTGCCGGAATAGGGAATTTGGAATAGGCGTAGCTAGTTCTAAGTTTGACGTTTTAGATTTGGATGGATTACAATGACGTGTTGTATCCGTATCTCACTAAGTAAATATATTTTGATGTGATAATTATCTTCTGAAGAATGGAAACTAACTTCTTAGGTGAATTGGTTTGTTTGTTTAGTTTCCGGTATAAAGAAAAACAAAGGGAAATTATGTCGGACTCTGCAACAAAATTCTCCAACAATAAAGTATTTAAACAGTACAATTTATATGAACATAAGTGAAAAAAGAGTCTTATTTTACGATGGCCACTGGAAACAACTAACCACTAGTCAAAACCATAGACATAGGGCGTTTTCTAGTGCTCACCTGGCTAGCTACCATCATCAAGCTAAGAATCTGTCGCCAAGCACCTATCGGTGTATTCCGGTGTTCCGGCTTGAGAGCCAGTTCCCAATCCAGGTGTAGCGTGGCGCCTTCTTCGACCACGTCGTCACTCAACATCAGGTGACTTGTAGTAAAAAGCAACCCTTGGAAGTAGTAAGAAAATGTAGTAATTTTACCCAGATCTAGTGGTAAATCTGCTGCACTGGCAACACTGTCCGACGGTACGGAAGCCACTTTTCCAAGTACTACACTTTACACTAGACCTTACACTTCAGTTGTCTGAAAAAGTGTACGTATACATTCGCAGCTGTATCATGTTTGTTTGTTTGTTGAACAATGGTGGCGGGGAGTGGGAAATGATGAAGTTGGAATGACTTGAGGGTACTAGGTATGGTCTCGTACGCTTGGATTTTTATACATATATGCCGTTACTATAGTTGTAACTATAATTAAGGCATAGACTGTCCGCAGTGCCCTCCGCACTGTCGCGTGAGCCAACTCATCGCTGCCGCGTACCCTCGCCGCGCTCATTGTCAACTATCCCGAGACTGATTTGTTTGTGGACGAATGGGTGGAATTACTGTCGGTGTGCCTGAAGTTTTGTGAGTGGGACGTATGAAAGGGTGTATTTTTGATTGGGAAGATTTGTTAATTATTATTGTTTATTGTTATTACTATTTTTATATTAACTAAGATTTTATTTTTATTGTATTGATATAATTCGTATTTAGTTTGGTTTATTAATGATGAATAGTGATGAATTAATGTAATTGGCTTAGCCGTATTATATAAATAAGCTGTAATTTTAACACGCTTTTATTAGCTTCATTTTTTTTTTTTTTTTTTTTTTCTGTCGCCACACGATTAGTGTTGCAAGTGTGTCAGTTGTAAGTATTAAATAGGACTTTTTTGGCGGCAATCGAATTGTCAACGTGAAAATTTTGTTTTTATTTCCAAAACTTGTGTTTCTTCGAGTGATAATGTGTAATATTGGTGGATTATTAACCATTATGTGTTCGTTAATATCTTTTTTTCTGTACAAATTTTTTTTTGCCAATTTTGCCGCCCTTAATTTCAGCTTTTTCAGCTTCTATGGTAAATCCGGCACTGAGTAACAAACACGTAAAAATAGCAATGGCGGCGTGTTTGCGCCGCGGACACAGGTACCTACTGTACTTACTGCTGCGTATCATAGGTAGATAGCACAAGACGCCGCAAGACGTAAGAAATCCTACTAATATTATAAATGCGAAAGTTTGTGTGTGTGTGTATGTGTGAATGTTTGTTACCACGTAGGTATGTTTCACGTTTTAACGGTTTACCGTTTCTGATGAAATTTGGAATGAAGATGGCTTATACCCTGGATTAACACATAGGCTACCTACTTTTTATCACGAAAAAAGGTTCCTGCGGGATAAAGGGGGCGCAATCCAGGGTATGAGCTATCTCCATTCCAAATTTCATCAAAATCGGTTTATTAGTTACGGAGATATGTGGTAACAAACATTCACACATACAAACTTTTGCATTTATAATATTACTATGATTTACAGGGAGCGGCAAATTCGGAAGGAGAAAAAATTTGCTTCTCGTTATCTAAAATGCTTTAAAAACTGTAATCGTGTTAAAACATCTTTAAATTACGATATCTCAAATATTTTCTTTCATTATCAAGAAGTGGCAATACATAGAAAAGTTTGAATATTCCTTAAAAGTCTAAACATAGCGTTCTGCAGCTAACGCCCGTAATTAATAATCGATCCTTATCCGTTTTTCGCGTTTTTAGATACATATTTCATGTCATCATATGTCATTTTAGGGGTAAAGCTTGAGTTATTTGATTGACATATCGATCCAAAATCGTGAAAAACGATTCATAATGGATTATTAATTTCAGGCGTAGGTAGGTAAACTTTTATCTCTTGGACCACGCGCTAAACCTCAGCTAGACGCGTCGTGTCGTACATGAACTATTCAGAATCCCGACATCAGCTAATGTGTTTCTTTATTTATGTTACCTACCTGCAAACGTACATTATATATCAACCAGGCACATAAATAAAACACGTGTACATGTAGTGTCTGTCACATCTTTTTGTGAAGTTTGTTTGGATTTTTCTTTCTTTGGGTGAAAAGTTTGATTAATGTGCTACTAGTTGCGCCCCGCGGTTTCACCCACGTTATCCCGCAGGATCCTTTTTTCGGGATAAAAAGTAGCCTATGTGTTAATCCAGGGTATAAGCTATCTCCATTCCAAATTTCATTCGGATCCATTCAGTAGTTTTTGCGTGAAAGAGTAGGTAACAAACATCCATCCATCCATCCATACACACAAACTTTCACGTTTATAATATTAAAGTAGGATATGCGAATATGTAGATATGTTCTTGAGTGGAGACCGCGACTCGACAAACGTAATGTAGGACGCCCTGCGACTAGGTGGAGCGACGACTTGCGCCGAGTGGCTGCCAGTAGTTGGATGAGAAGAGCCGGAGACCGGGCTCAGTGACGCACCTTGGGAGAGGCCTATGTCCAGCAGTGAACTGATACAGGCTGATGATGATGATGGTGATGCGAAATAATATATTTAATTTCGATACTTATAAAGAACATTTTGGCATTTCTTTATAAATATTTTTGTTTCAATCCGGTCTCCAATATCTCCAAAATCTGAAATTAAGGTAATTTTTGTACATTAAAGATGTTACAAAAAAAAACATGAGAGATCCACTACATTTAAGAAAGTACCTACCTACAGACTACAAAACAAGATCCATAGTTATCAGAAATTTTTCATCGATAGCCAAAACGCATTGGAACGCAAGGTTCACGGTTCAAGGCAAAAAAAGAAAATACCCTTCCATCAAGCAACCTGTCGTATCCAAGCGAAGAGTGACGCCACCTTCAACCACCTCGTCACTTAACATCAGGTGTTTTGAGGTCAAACATTAAACTGTACGTAATAATGTAAAAAAACCTTAACATATCCCTAAACCTAATATATTACATGAGATAAAAACCTGAATACCTCCGCTCACCACTTTTAGCCCCCACCTTTAGATATGTTCCTACTTCCCCGAATTCCGTACGTTAAGAGTTCCTGAAAGCGTTAAGTGTCATATACAACACTTATCCGCATATCAAACCTCAATCTAAAACCAGGCTCAAGTGCTTACAATCTCTGTATATCACCTATCGATCACCGCGGTACAAAATGTAGCAGTAGATCAACTCTAAACAAAATTTTGTTTGCACATACACACACACACATAAGGGTATCCTTATTTTGTTTCTTTTAAGGGTTCCGTACCTCAAATGGAAAAACTAAACCCTTATAATATGATCACTTTGTTGTACGTCTGTTTGTCTGTAAGTCAAAACCCTTTTCCTCAAGAACACGAAGAAGCAATTCCTACTAATATTATAAATGCGAAAGTAACTCTGTCTGTCTCTCTGTCTGTCTCGCTTTCATTCCTAACCTACTAACCCGATTTAAATGAAATTTGGTACGTAGATATTTTGAACCATGAGGAAGGACATAGGATACTTACTCTAATTGGTATGGTTTGTCAATTTGATATCACGGACCACTACCCGGTTATAATTGGTATGAGCCTAAATAGACCCAGACCTGATAAGCCAATGCGTCTAGTGTTAAAGAGAGATTTTGTAGCCATTAAAAGTAATCTCGCGAACATAGACTGGAATGTTGTTACCAGTACTGATGAGGTGAATAAAGCGAACGAAGTTTTCACTAAGATTTTCACTGAAATAGTAAGCAAACACACTCAAGAAGTTAAAATAAGTAGATCCAAGTATAATCTTAAACCCTGGATTACCCCGGGATTGATGCGCTGTATGCGGCATCGGGATAAATTGCATCTATGTTCTAGAAATGATCCAAAAAATAAGTTACTTAGAATAAGTTACACGCGTTACCAGAATTTCTTTATAAATTTATTAAGAAAATTGAAATTAGAATATGAAAACAATGAAATTAAACAACACAAAAGGGATCCAAAAAAGCTTTGGCGAACCATAAATAATATTTGTAACCTAAATAAGAGCAATAAAGAACCCACTGAGTTACTTAAGATAGAAGGTTGTTCAAGTACGCAAGAATCTATTGATTTTACAAATAACCACTTTTCCACGATTGGGCAAAAATTAGCAGATAAAATTCTTTCTAGTTCAACTAAAAGTGAAGCAGAACTTGCGAGAGCAGTTAAAGTCACCAATTCTCCAGCTAACTCCTTCTTCATCCATCCCACAGATTATGAAGAAGTCGAAAAACTTATTATGGGCTTACGAAACGACAAAGCACCTGGAATCGATGGTTTTAGCAACTCTCTTATCAAGCATGTTAAAAATGAAATAGTGGTACCTCTTACTTATATTCTAAACCTGAGCATCTCAAACGGAACTTTCCCACGTAACTGGAAAATTGCGTCGGTTTGTCCAATACATAAAAGTGGGCCAAAGAATTTAGTAGATAACTATCGACCTATATCATTGTTAGGGGCCTTTTCTAAACTCCTTGAAAAGCTTGTGAACAGACGCCTTGTGAACTACCTTGAGTCGCACAACTTAATTTCTTCAAACCAGTTTGGATTTCGTAGAGGGAAAAGCACGGAAGATGCCGTCACGTTGCTTACATCTGCAGTTTCATCATACCTTGACATTAACCAGTGTTGTGTTGGCATCTTCCTGGATCTGGCAAAGGCTTTTGACACTGTCTCCGTTCCTATACTCTTAAGAAAGTTAGAAGGGTTGGGCATCCGTGGTATAGCCGCAGATTGGTTTAAGAGCTACCTTACGGAGCGGAGACAGTGTGTTAAGATTGGTCAATCTTTGAGTGGCTCACAGCACGTTTGTTTTGGAGTCCCACAAGGCAGTATTCTCGGGCCGACATTGTTTCTCCTATACATTAATGATATCCACGACATAGATATTAAAAATGCTGATATTGTATGTTACGCTGATGACACTGCAGTAATTTTTCACGGACCTACGTGGCAAACTGTTCGCTCTTCTGCTGAGCGTGGTATATCATTGATTTCTAAATGGTTAGAACTAAATTTGCTAACGTTGAATACTAAAAAAACAATGTTTCTGTGTTTTCATAAAACTGCTGCATCTGCACCAGCTGCGGATGTGAATATTAAAATTCACAATGAAAACTGTAACATGATCCCAAACTGCTCATGTGAATCTTTGACGCGCACCAAAGTTCTAAAATATCTTGGCGTGAACATTGACGAGAACCTAACTTTTAAAATACACATCGGTGCACTCTCGGCCCGAATAAGAAAAGTAATAAGTATAATGAGAAGTTTACGAAATGCAGCACACATTGATACACTAACATCTGTTTACTACGCTCTATGCCAATCACTTATAGTGTACTGCATCACTTGCTGGGGCAGTGCTGCCAAAACTTTTCTCATTCAGGCAGAGAGAGCTCAGCGATCAGTTCTTAAGGTTATGCTCCGGAGGCCTTTTAGGTATCCTACTACTTCAGTTTATGAAGAATCTGGAGTTTTGAGTGTGCGTCAACTATTCATTCTCAAAACTTCCTTGTCGGTGCATAAAGAAACAATTACTTCCCCTGATTATATGTTAATTGCTAATCGTAGAGTTTACAGATTGCCTACACCGTCCGTTAAAACACGTTTTGCGCAGCGTTTTGGTGATTTTGTGAAGTTATATATCTATAACCGAGTCGCTAGATACTGCGACATTAGAAATAAAAAAAGTAGTGAAGTTAAAAATATTATTTGTAAATGGCTAAAGACGTTGTCATATGATAAAACAGAAGACATTTTAAATTTCAAATGTTAGAGTGATGTCCACCAATTAAATTCATTTTTATTTTTATTATTATACTCTTTTTTAACATTTAAACTCTTATTTATTATGTTACGCAAAAACTTAGGTAGATATAATATAGTTTATGATATCCAATATGTATTACACCTTAACAAAAATATATATTCTTGTAAATTTATGTAAGTTTTATAATTAGTTCCCTTTGTTTGCTTTGTTTTGATGTTTATTTAATTTATTATTTATTTATTTAATTAAAACGGTAAACACCAATTACATTAATTATAAATATGTTAATATCATTATAGTTATTATATTTTAATATGTAGTAAATTTCGTATTTTTAATGTATACTGAGGATGTTTTTTACGATTAAATCACCTTGATCTCGGGTTACCTCGATACAGGCTTGCCTAGTGAGGTAACCTTAAGACATTTAGTTTTAAGGAAAAGCATGCCCTACATAAGAATCATGTTCATGTTTTGATTAATGCCTACTTTATGTTTATGTTTGTATCTTTTGTAGCAAATAAATATTTTCATTTTTTCAAAATATTTTCACTTTTTATCGCGATAAACTGAAGCCCCCGCGGGTGAAACCGCGGGGAACAGCTATTTCAATATAATTTCTTTCTACTCATAAAGTTGTCACTTTAGAATATTATGAATCCTAACAGCCATCTATTAAAGCCTGCTAAATTTAATTCCTAAAATTTCGAATACTTTTTAATGCCTATAAAAACACAGATTTGATTTGAATTCGGTCGTAGTGCACGAGCGCTCTTACTGTATTGTTTCTCAAATGTGTCGATAGGGCTGCCCCCTTCAATCCCTGTTCCGTTTAATGCGACATTCGTCAACCCTACCCTCGTCATTGTTGACGGCCTATCATAACATATGGATCTCATGCAAATATTTTCATATAATTTATTTGAGGAGTTCTCGTTTGGACCCGAATACTAATCAAATTTTTGATGTTTGTGCATGTTTTTATTTTTAAAACTAGCTGCGAAAGTGGAGCCTTTTTTCGCCATTATCAAACAATGTGCATCTAGACTGAGCTAGAAATTAATAACCAATCTATCCACAGTTTTCCCTTCTAGAGATAGATTTCTTATGGCGCTTGTGTCAAATTTCTATCTCTAGTACTCTACTCTAGAGCAAACCGTGGAGGTATAGGTTATGAATAACGGCTGTAAGTCATTGAGACACAAAAAAAAGAAATAAATACATAGCAAGAAAAATAAATAGATGGCATCGTCAATATGTTTGTAAACGTAAATCAAAAAAGTTATATATAGCCAAATAACTAGATCCCTCAATTCATATAGCGCTAACAACCATATACGAGTATACAACGCACAGCGCGAAGAAGATCGTGCCTTTAGCAAAGCAAATACTTCTTTGATATTCGATCGTTAGTATCACGGAAAAGCGTTATAGTCTAAGAGCTAGTACGTGACAGTTGAAAGGACTGAAAAGATAAATATTATTTGAGTTTCAAATTATGCACTGACTGGAACAAGTGCCATAAGGTGTAAAGAGTATTTATATATTGTTTTTTGTGGGTAATTGTACTTATAGGTATACTTTATCTTTGACAGTTTATATATAACAACAAAACATCCATTTGGACAGAAAATTAAACTAAAAACTAAATTAAACATTTACAAATAAAAAACCTGATATAAGTCGCTGCCTGCAGGTAGAGTGCCCAAGAAACTGGCGAAATTACCTCTTTGAATGGTTAGGCTGATTCGTTGACCGAAGTAAGCGCCAGCCCTTTGGTCACTCGTGGCGTCAAAAATGCGTTTGGCGAGCTCTGTTTGAGAATTATGTTAAATTATTGTATATTTTGTGATTAGTTTGGTAGGTATAGCGTCGTCTTGGTTTTTACTGTTATGACGCTATTACTTACAGTTATTTAAATAAATAAAATATATATTAATATTGACCTTACGACAATGGTGTTTAGGCACCTCTGCGACTAGGCACTTGTTAAGGAAATACAGCCTTCACTATTTTTGAAGTTAGTATATCTCGGATATTGCCAAGCAAAAGGCGAATAAAAGTCGTTTCCTCGGTTTTTCTACTATCAAGTGACTTTGAGATATTGTATGTAGAATGTAGATGCAGGTCGTACTTATTTAGTTTGCCTTTGTAGCTTCCATATGCAAGAATGCAAAGTTGCATTTTATAGGTGGTTCCTGAAACACAGTTTCCACTAGTTCGGGAACCAGAGGATTCATAATTACTTTGTACATACTACTGTGTCAATAAATGCCTTTGATTGATTGATTGATTGATTGATAGGAACAAAACAATGCTGTTTTGAATTTTAGTCTTCATCCCAGAAAGAGAGTCCTGCGGGATAGGTAATGGGAAAACCAGCAAAGTCATTAAATATTTGCAGGTACATGATGAGTTGCGGCATCCATCATCCCAAATAACCTTATTTTTTCGCAAAACACCAAACGCCACGTTTGCAGGGCGTTTTTGTTTCTATTCGTTTTATTACCCCATGAATCAATCGGTGACAGTAAAGAATTTCACGTAACACCCGCTACCGTTGGTAAAAAGGGATAGGAATACGTTTTATTAGTTTTTTATCTCTCCGCTACTGCGGCTTGTGGGTAAAAACTTTTTACGTGATTAAGTTGCTTGGGCAGCACTAGTGTGAAGACAATGCTCTACACTCGTCATGGGTCGTTTTCCTATTAGTAAACATTTGCCCATTACAGTTTATTATATCACTAATACCCATTTATCATCATAGGATATTCTGAATATCACAACAACTGCACTGCGCTCGTCATTCTAACTTTATAATCGTAGCTTCGTAGCTCGATAAATTCTTACTATTGTATACTAAGCTGGTTTTATTTAAATTACCCACATTGTTTGAGTTAAGCACTGTACAAGGCTTGGTCCGGCAATGACTGTTTTGCTGGCCACACTATGATAGCTTCAAGCTTAGCTACGCTCTCGGCCTGCTTGGTCATCTTTGCAGACTGCTGTCCGCGCTATAAATTCCAGCTATCAAGGGCTGAATGCTGACCGCGCTGCGAAAGCTTCGACCTACGCTGTGTTAAGCTGCGCTTCACTATAAGCCACTCCACGCTGCGCTACGCCATGCCTCGCTCGCTACGCTACACTGCGCTACACCGCAATACGCTGCGCTACGCCACACTACGCTTTCGGCCATCATCATCGCTGCCAGCAACGCACTTATTACAGACCGCAACAGTAATGTTCTACATGCGCACGAGATAGGGCGTAGGTCGTGGGTTCGAATCCTACAATGAGCTTGACCTTTCAGTAAAGAAAAACATTGTAATAAAACCATAGCTTGGTGGTATATTTTCTAGTACTCGCCTGGCTTGTTACCACCCTCAAGTTACGAATCTGCCTTAGCACCACCTTAGACCACATCGTCACTTAACATCAGGTGACTTGTGGTCAAACACTACCCTGTAGGTATAAAAATGTGTACATGCATTCATTCTATTCTGCGAGCAAAGGAACGGAGGCAAATGAACGAAACGATAGTTCTACTCTTTGAATACCTACAAACGAACAGTAGTTTTACAAAAAATCTATTCTGTATAGGTACATACCTGTGTTTTTACTTTTACCACAGCAAAAACTAAAATCGACATGCATTTTCGCGTCATAACGAAGCCTTTGAAAAATTAACTGGAGCTATTTGAAATTTAAATGAACGTAGGAAAAACTTCCATTTGGGCGCTCTGCGGTTACTTGCGTTACGGAATATTGATGGAAAATGGTGAAGCTGTTGTTTCGTGATAGCAAACAAAACGCGTTTTTTGTGATTTTTTGATAATTTGGAAAGCTGGGGAAGAATGCCCCATACCTATAGAATCTAGGGCAACTTGTTTCATACTACCCAATACTAATTTAAGCTCATGCATACATAGCTAATATAGTTCAAAATATTCGTATGTAATTGTGATGATGATTAAATAGATCTGTTGTTTAGACTGATGTAAATATTTTTAGTCAATTTGTAGGTGTTTGCACATTTGCCATTTGGCCTTTTTAGTCGATTAGATAGATTAACAATAAAATACATTTTAATAACACGTATTTACTTGAGAACCGCCTAGTTTTTTTGGGGGTTGGATGGCGCCACGCTACACCGGGTTATAAATAACTAATCGTAATTAACATCAATTTTTAGCTCAATCTTGTAACCCTTCCGAACTCTTGAGGCTAAATGAAATGATATGACTTAAATGAAAGTTCAACTAGTTACTAAACAGCGTGGCTGTAGCTAGGCTGGAGCGGTGGGGCGTCTTCCCCCTTTCCTCTCTTCGAAAGGTACGGTAGGAGTAAAATAGTTGGGTAGGTACCAATATCTGAAGATGATGGACGTATTTTTTGCATGCGCCACTCAAAAGCCAGTTCGCGCTAGTCTATACTTAGTAAATGTGCGATATATATCTAACGCAATATATTCCTACCTACAGTTTTCAACATATAAATTTTGGAGAGTCTGTGTGTTCTGATGATCCCCAATCCTGGTGTAGCGGGGCGCTACCTTCGACCACATCGTCATTTATAGTCAGGAAAGCTGTAGTCTTACTATAAAAACAATAACAAAAACTGATAAAAAGTTTTTTTAATATGTAAAGTAATAACAAAAAATAGGGAAAAAAGTAAAAAATTAGTTAAAAAAAAAGTTTCCCCCTTTACGAAAATTCTGGCTACACTCTTGCTAGTTGTTGAAGTACGCTCAAATTTAGTAAATTGTTTCCAAAGTTAAGTTTTTAGTTCATCTTGTAATTGCGAAGTTAGAGCCATGTCAAAGTAAGTATCTACCTTCTCAGCGCTATAAGTTTGAGTAGGTACTTGCTTTGACAATCACCCTTACCCACTTTTCCAATAATTAGCTAACTTCAGGTGTTTTTAGACTAAACATTCTTTTTAAACACCTTTTTTTAGATTTCCTCAAATAAGCAACTAAAAATTTCATCAAATCTTAGAAGTAAATTTTCGCCTACTTCTAATATCTCGCCTGGCTAGCTACCACCCTCTTGTTAAGAATCTGTAGCCCCTATCGGTGTGTTCCGGCAGCCTCACTTGAGAGCCAGTTCCCAGTTTAGGTGTAGCGTGGCGCCATCCTCGACCACATCGTCACTTAACATCAGGTGACTTGTGGTCAAACGCTACCCTGTAAATAGTAAAAAAAAAAAAAAAAAAATATCATTGACCTGATCTGATGATGCAGCCAGAGGGTGGATATAGTTTAAAAAAAAGTTTTGTAATGCGTAATGAAAGTGTGTTTGTTTTTTTAAACTATACGTTTTCCCGGCGACTGAGAAACAGTTTGGAGCAATTTCTAAAAGTTATATCAATTTGATAAGGCAAAGAAGGAAATGTTCAGAAGATAAAACAAATCATTTTTAATGCTAGGGTACATAGAAACTTTTATTAAAATTTTAATAAAACATTTGAGAAAGTCAAACAATTTGTACAAAAAAAAATCACTATAACACCATCGAATCTAAAAAAAACTGCATATTCAATTTCAATGTTCGAAACAGCTAAAAATGTGTTTATTTAATCAAAATAAAAACACTTATCTTATCTCTCTCTTACACTTATCTCTTATCTTGTTCGGAACATATTTTATAAAATAACATAGAATCTAAACCAGAATCTATCTACTTATGCCCATATATAGGTAATATAGGTGTATATATAAAAGCGAAAGTTTGACTGTTTATAAAGGTTTTTAAGCTTACGTTGTTTTTGGGCGTATGTAGCTAGTTAAAATTAAAAAATAACACTAAAAACCAAAATAAATTTATAGGAAAACTTAGTGAGTATCACAATGGACACACACAAACACACACAACACACAAACTTTTATCTTAGGGAACAAATCAATAAGTACTTACATATTAAAATTATGCATTTACTTATGACCTATGTTACAAAGATAATAAATGTTTTATCGATAGATTTTGAACACATATCATGGCCATACTAATTTGGTATAATAATACCTATAAACAACAAAATTTTAAAAGAATCGAAACCACAATATTTTTTGCAATAATAAAATTATTCTAATATTATTAACTCAAAAAGCATAAAAATCTTGCGTTTTTTTTAAATTATGTCAAAACTAGTTGCGCCCCGCGGTTTCACCTGCGTCTTCCGGTTATCCCGCAGGAACCTTTTTCCGGGATAAAAAATAGCCTATGTGTTAATCCAGAGTATAAATAAGCTATCTCCATTCCAAATTTCATTCAGATACGTTCAGTAGTTTATGCGTGAAAGAGTAACAAACATCGATCCATACTCACAAACTTCACGTTTATAATATTCTATGTAGTAGGATTAATCAAAATAGCTTAAGCATCTGTGTCCTATGTTCCTTTCAAACTGTCTAAATACCAAATTTCATTAAGAGCAGTTTATGCGTTAAAAAAGTAACAAACAAACAGACAGACTAGGGTTACTTTTACATTAATAATATTACGCATGGAATATCTTGTTATGCTATACAGCATTTTGAGAAATACATTATGAAAATACTTAATTTATCTATTTACCAAAATATACGGGCGCTATTACAATTTAGACACGGTGTTATGCTTTAGATTGTGATTGTTCTAAAATGTATCATTTTAACAAACAGTTTTACATGTATTTTCAAGTTGCTTCTAATTGCTTTTATGGCATGCAAATATTTTATCTCCAGTGTGTGTTCTTGCATGTGTTTTTAAGTTACTTGCTTGCGTACTTGTATAATCGCATTTATCGCATGCATATGGTTTCTCTCCAGTGTGTGTTCTTGTATGTGTTTTTAAGTTACCTGATTTCGAACATGTGTACTCGCATTTATCGCATGCATATGGTTTCTCTCCAGTGTGTGACATTGTATGTGTTTTTAAGTTACCTGCTTGTGTACATGTATAATCGCATTTATCGCATGCATATGGTTTCTCTCCAGTGTGTGACATTGTATGTGTTTTTAAGTTACCTGCTTGTGTACATGTATAATCGCATTTATCGCATGCATATGGTTTCTCTCCAGTGTGTGTTCTTGTATGTTTTTTTAAGGTACCTGCTTGCGTACATGTATAATCGCATTTATCGCATGCATATGGTTTCGCTCCACTGTGTTTCCTTAGATGACTAATTAAATTAGACTTTTTTGGTGTAGTGAAATCACAAATATTATTACATTCATGAATTTTCAATCCACTTATTTTTATTCCGTGACGATTTAACTTGTGTAAATTTAATTGACTCCTTATAATAAATCTGTATGAACATGTTTCACACACAAACTTTCGGTTCTTGTCGTGGTAGTTTATGTGTTTTTCTAGACTATTTTTAGTAACGCCTTTAAATTGACAGTTATTACAACAGAAATACGCGTCTTTTATTTCAATGTAGTCTACGCTCTGTTTTTTGCTTAAAGCTTGCCAGTTTTTAGCTTGTTTTAGATTTGGAGATATATTTTCTTTTCCCGTAATATTTTTGTTTGACATAGCTTTTTCATTGACTGGGTTGACTTTTTTAGCGTTTGGATTTGAGACATTATCTGCAGATGTCGAATTCCATGCTAAATTGTTTTCCGCGTTATTTTCTTTGACAGCATGTTTCGTGGCTTTACCAAAAGTGGGTTTCGTTTTTGTATGACTTTTTTTACTTCTCGTTTTCTTTGCTACAGTGTTGCTTTCTACGACGTGTTGGTTAGTTATTTCCATTTGAGTGGTTTCGATATCCTTTGATTGAGATTTCTTGTCTGTTGCTTCAATTTTACGTTTCTTTGGTGCAGATGCTCCTGTGAAAAATGTTTTTAATATTCACTTGCATTTTAAATATTCACAATAAAAATAAAATAAAATTGCCCTTTCATACCTATCCGAGATTGAAGTTTGTTATCCTTGGAGTTTCTATTCGTTGATATTTCTTGAGGAACATCGCTTGGTGTCGAGGTTTGATTGTTGGTCGCTAATTTTTTTTCCTCATAAGGCTTTATAAACAATATCTGTTGTGATTTTTTGTGCACCACGCCGAATTTTGGTTTCTTAGGCGCAGGTGCTCCTGTCAATACAGAAATTATGTAATGTATGTTCTATTTTATTTTTGTTGTAGGTCCGTCCATTTAGATTCCTCTGCTTTTGGGTTGTCTGGAAGAGATCGCTTTGAGTGATAAGACCACCTCTTGTGACACTTCCCATTAGGTTATACTATTGTGTTTGTTTTAGATTTATTATGGTATAATAAATAAAAAAATAAATATTAAATTATATTTTATATTATACTTATATTTTTTGGTATCACAGTAAGAGGTTATCTAACATCTATACCTATATAAAATAACTTACCCAGGAAATAATTAGAATAGGTAGTTTTATTGTTAAGCTTAATAGGTAGTTTATTTTATATTTTAAGGTTTAGTTAAGTAAGTTTAGTAAAATAGAACGACTCGGACTATCAAAAGTTGAGAACCTCAAAATTTTTGTTCCATCGGTTGGCAAGGAAAATACCAATCACAGACTTACTTTAATAAATAAATAATCATACGAGATTTTGACGACACAATCAAATGATTCTAAAGAATATTGTGAAAAATAGTTGCCAATTACCATATTTCTGTGCAAAAGATCTCGGAGAGTTGTATCGGCCAAGGTCGATTTCAAGTATGTTCGCGTATTCACTGCCGTAGAACACCATCAGCTCAGTGAATCGAGGTATTATCTTGATCGTTCTGTAACCAAAATCACAAAAAAACAAACAATTACACATTATTCTATGTAATTTTTTTTATTACAGGCCTTTACTGGCCTATTTCAAGTCTAACTAGTTGCGCCCCGCGGTTTCACCCGCGTCTTCCCGTTATCCCACAGGAACCTTTTTCCGGGATAAAAAGTAGCCTATGTGTTAATCCAGGGTATAGATAAGAAATTTTGAATGGAGATATCCATTCAAAATTTCATCGAAATCGGTTTTTTAGTTACGGTGAAAAACAAACATTCACAAACGCACACAAACTTTCGCATTTATAATATTAGATAGATAGATAACGCTTTATTTTTTCACCACAACAACAGAAAAATAGAACAATATAAAAGGAAAGATAAATAAAAAAGATATAATTAGTAGGATTATTAGGATAGGATAGGATGTATACCGATCATCATCAGCTGCCCACTGCTGGGATTCTGGCCCCTCTCAGAGAGAGTTCGGGCCGTAATTTACCACGCTGCCAGAATTTTGAACCTTAACAGTACAAAGTAGCTCATCCTGGAATTTCACTGTAATCATTGTCCTTCAAGCCAGAACACAGAACTGTTGCGGATGCGGGTGAAACCGCGGGGTACAACTATGTAGTTGAAAATAAATAATTATTATATTCTCACCTATAGTAGAGTTGTCCTTGGTATTGGAACGCGACCAGGTTTTGTTCGCACCAGTGCCGAGAGCAGTTCACGTATCGCATCCAGTTGGACTTGTGTCCGTCGGAGGCGTCGACCACGTGGGACGGCTTGTTGTTACGGTCGTATATCTGAACGAATGAACAAAACGGAAACATATAAAAAAAATATGTATCTAAGTAATTAGTTCACTACAATCCCAAGCTTTTTTGACATTTAAATAGTCCGATATCCTATCCTAAAAATATTTTAAGCGTGAAAGTTTGTGAGTATGAAATGGATGTTTGTTACTCTTTCACGCAAAAACTTCTGAACGGATCTGAATGAAATTTGGAATGGAGATAGCTTATACCCTGGATTAACACATAGGTTACTGTTTATCCCGGAAAAGGGTTCCTGCGGGATAACGGGAAGACGCGGGTGAAACCGCGGGGCGTGGCTAGTATATTATATAGTTTGTCAAACAACTGTCAACTGTGTATTTTGGTTTCTTTTAAATTTAGTCCTTAAATATTCTATGGGGCCCATTTTATAAATCGCACGAACAACTCTCTTCTGTAATGGTCATGATATTAGGTAGGTTGAAATTGTAACTTGAAGTGTAACTGACCTGCCAGCTGTAGTCCGAGGTGACGTCGTGGCTCCGCTCCCCGCGGTAGGGCCCGAAGTGTAACTGACCTGCCAGCTGTAGTCCGAGGTGACGTCGTGGCTCCGCTCCCCGCGGTAGGGCCCGAAGTGTAACTGACCTGCCAGCTGTAGTCCGAGGTGACGTCGTGGCTCCGCTCCCCGCGGTAGGGCCCGAAGTGTAACTGACCTGCCAGCTGTAGTCCGAGGTGACGTCGTGGCTCCGCTCCCCGCGGTAGGGCCCGAAGGTAACTGACCTGCCAGCTGTAGTCCGAGGTGACGTCGTGGCTCCGCTCCCCGCGGTAGGGCCCGAAGTGTAACTGACCTGCCAGCTGTAGTCCGAGGTGACGTCGTGGCTCCGCTCCCCGCGGTAGGGCCCGAAGTGTAACTGACCTGCCAGCTGTAGTCCGAGGTGACGTCGTGGCTCCGCTCCCCGCGGTAGGGCCCGAAGGTAACTGACCTGCCAGCTGTAGTCCGAGGTGACGTCGTGGCTCCGCTCCCCGCGGTAGGGCCCGAAGCGCACGCCGCTCGGCAGCGTCAGCGTCGTGAACACGCCCACGCCTGCTCCTATACGTAACCAGTAAGTTTTAATATTTCATCATTCAATTCAATTCAATTGTACTTTTATTCAATTCAATTGTACTTTATTCAATAGGATACATTGTGATCACTTTAAAACGTCAAACTTAAAAATAGCTTTGGTTAGAATAGGGGAAATAGGGAGAATAGATAGATAGATAGAATGATACATAGATTAACAACATTCCCAAGCTTGTTTGTCATCTAAATAGTCCGATATTTTATAATAAGCTTTACTAATAAGATTTCTCTTTATACGGACTTGAAATTTTACTATAGACAAGTCTTGAATTTCTTTCTGTCACGCAAAAACTATTGAACGGATCTAAATGAAATTTGGAATGGAAATAACTTATACTCGTACCCTGGATTGAATTTTATGTTTCATACAAAAATATGGGAATCAAACCTGGTATCGAGGAATAGTTGAGGTGCAGGAAAACGTGGGGGATGGTGAGCGCGGCTCGCGGGACGAAGGACGGGAAATTGTGCTTGGTGGGAACCTAAACAAATCAATACGCATTAATGCTACTAATATTATAAATGCTAAAGTGTGCGTGTGAATGTTTGTTACCACGTGTAGTTTAATCCTAATTATAAACGTGAAAGTTTGTGAGTACGAATGGATGGATGGATGGATGTTTGTTACTCTTTCACGCAATAACTACGGAACGGATCTGAATGAAATTGGGAATGGAGATAGCTTATAACCTAGATTAACACATAGGCTACTTTTTATCCCGGAAAAAGTTCTTGCGGGATAACGGGCAGACGCGGGTGAAACCGCGGGGCCCAACTAGTATATATATAATATGTAATTATGTCTGTGTGTGTTTATGTAATTTTTTCTCTTGTTATTGTGTGCAGTTTTCCCAAATAAAGTCTCTCTCGTTTTCTCTAATACATATAACGTTGTAGAAGCAAGTTACCTTGTCGTCAGGAATGACCAGCAGAGGGCCGTGAATCGAGCAGTACTCATATACGTAGTCGGCGCACTTTTCGCAAACTGAAAATGAACAATTTACAACACCTGTGTTATTCTGTTTGCCTGGTACTTTTTAGCCGCTATTGCCCGAAATTAATAATCGATCAGATCCGTTATCCGCGGTTTTGGATCGATATGTCATGTCGTAATAAGTCATTTTTTGGGCTAGACAGTTTACTACTAAAATGACATATTATGACATGACATATCGATCCAAAACCGCGGATAACGGATTAGGATCGATTATTAATTTCGGCTGCTAACCTACATGTATATTTCTTTATAATATTAGTGAAACCAAATCGGTTAAGCCGTTACTGAGAATAGCGCACACAAACGCACAAACAAACCGACAAAAATTATAGCATACATTGCATTGGGTTCTATTGCATTGATAAAGGCCCCAATAATAGTTTTTCTAAAGATTTAACAACAGGAAGTTATATATCTCATAACGGTTAAAAACTTAAATTTCATCAAAATCGGTTCAGCATTTATAATATTCATACAGAGCTTGACTACTTACACACGTACTCGTCCAAACTAGGCTCCTCTGGTTCGAAGTAGCTGATCCGCGGCTGTCGCCGCAGCAATCGCTGTGACATCACTCTGCAAAAAAAATGCATTAGATACAGAACCCAGACTAAATAAAAAAATCCTGTTATAAATCCTGTAATTTAAATTCTACTAATAAGTATCATAAGCGTGAAAGTTTGTGAATATGGATGAATGGATGGATATTTATTACTCTTTCACGCAAAAACTACTGAACGGATCTGAATGAAATTTTGAATGGAGATAGCTTATCTATACCCTGGATTAACACATAGGCTACTTTTTATCCCGGAAAAAGGTTCCTGCGGGATAACGGGAAGACGCGGGTGAAACCGCGGGGCGCAACTAGTACGATTTCCGCCAGTGGCCAACTCCAGTTGGAGTTTTCAGACCGCCTGACGGCCACCGACATGGCTTTACGACTGATGTCATCATCATCAGCCTTTACGTTCCCACTGCTGGGACTCTAGCCTTCTCTCAGAGAGTATTACTACTGATATAGCCGGGACCAACAGCCCAAGCAGTGTAGCGCTCAGTTGACAGTAGTGACTGCTGAGTGGAGAAACCTAACCGTTTCATCACCGAAAAAGCAATAAGTAGTAAAACCAATCGCCTAAAGTTATTCTTAGTTAATAAGCACCTAGTTCTAATTGTAGGGGATTATGTTTTTATAAACGCCTAGATGCCTGCTACACTTCGACTATAATACTTTGTACCTAACCATAACACACAATATTTCTGTAGATAAATACAAACTAGCAAATTGTTTAATCAAAAATATTTGTAGAGAAAGAAATGAGTCTTCTAAATCTTAAAAATACTAAAAGCTCAGCTTTAGGACAATAACTTCTAATTAATTTATGGTATTTACCTGAATATTCTATTATTTCTCCGCCTTTTAATATTTTCTTAGCTCCCGTCACTTCACTTCATTCGCTCCATAACTTTTTCGGTTTCCCGCTCTTTTTGCCAGATTACCGCGATCGCTTTGCCAGTACTGCCACAAGTTATCGTGTAAATGTTTATTTAATTAAAAATAAACAATTCAAATAGATGCAACATATTTTATCATATTGATTATGATTATAAATTATAACAGTACTTTTTTAAAATATTTATAAATGATCGCTATAAATTTTTCTTTGTTCGCCATTAATTAGTAATGAAACGATATTTCTTATCAAGGACCAAGGCGGTTTGTTGTATAAATATGATTCTGAAGTGTCTGTCTGTATACCATGGTCTGACATTGGCACAGTTTAGAATTTTTCTCTGGTGATGATTTGCAACCTCTTTGGGTGTAGGAATTAGGATAATTTACTTTTTAAATCATAAGCCCGGCTATATGCTAAACCTTACATTCTCTTTGTATATGCTAGGACGAATGACGATGCGTGGTGTTTTATGAATAAAGAAATAAAAGCGAGAATAATAAATAGTAATATCCATGCGAAAACTATATGGTAATTTTTTGGCCAATTAAGTAGATACATTATAGTTTATTTTATAGTACCTAACTACAAAATGTTTGACATTATATACCTACAGCTGTGTAATGAAAGAATGAGGACAGTTCGTAGGCAGGGCTAGGTCATAGAATAAAACCAATTGAATAAAACACCCAACAAATGCAATAATTTAATGCACATTAACAATTGAAAAACAGACATAATAATTATCATTCACCTTTAAATAAAATAATTTCATAAAATTTTCCGTTTTAATCGTCTACAGTTACTTAAAAGCTTTAACACTCTACGTCATTTTCACCTGGGATTATTCCCAGGTGAAACTCCATAAAAAACCGAGCCACATAAATGCAAGCTCAATAAATAAGTACAACAAATGAATATGTATTTTTACAATAACACAACTCATCAATATACGTCAATACAGTCTTCTTCTTCCATAAAATGATCATAGATAACTTTTGTGCAATAATCTTGCGATATTTAGTACTATGTCTATTCAGATTTTGTACTTTGTTCGGAAGATTTTGAGATACTTATGTAGGTATATAGGTAGATACTGACAGTTCAATGAAATTTTTTAGTGCAAAGCGCTTATCTATGTTAATTTTGTGGAAGCTAACTCTGAAACTACATAGTTTATTGTTTTCTCAAAGAATTTAAATGCAAAAATAAACGAGGAGGTTTTAGGTTTTTCTTCTAGGAAGAGGCAGCCATTGCAAAACATTGCAAAGAAAAAAAGACCTTCCGAAAAACAGAAGGAATTTCCTGCCCTTTTGATTCAGAAGGAAAACTAATCTAACTAACATATTGTAAGGAATCGGTCTTGGAAGGTAAGACTCAGTTGGAAAGTCAGGAATCTTTTCTCAGTGGGTAACGACAAGTTTTCGCATATATTAGGATGCACTCCGCAAAAAACATGTACCTTAGTGTTTTATGGACTAGAACATCTTTATTGTATAGTGTTTTATACAGATAGTCTAGAAGAAAAAGGTTCTAAATGTTAAGTGCAAAATTTCTAAGGCTGGGCAACATAATCATGGTCAAAGTTATTGTTACAGTTAAAAATAAATGTAGCTTTACCTTTAATCGCGAATTGTAGAACGTGTTGTTGCATCATCAACGATTACTTGACAGCTTTTTTACAGAAGAGCTTTGGGCAGTTAGGGTTACCGGTAAATTTGACGTCATTTTAACCGTAGTTGGTGCAACAAGTTTTTATTTAACTGGAGATTTCACTAGATTACATTTGATTATAGTTAAAATCAACTACAGATGGTGAAACCCAGCCTTGGTTCGGAGATTTAATGCCAAATGAATTAAACGAGCTTGCCGTGCCATTTGCGCTCTTCAAAGCGCAGTTTTTTTGTCTCTTCACGAAAAGTAGCTGCGTTACGTTTTTATAAAGTTTTGTACGGCAGTTTGTCAAATTTTGAACGGCTCTCTGCATGCTCTCCATAACTATTAACTTCCAATCCTGTAATTACCACATTTGTCTTCTAAACTATCGATAATGTTTAGTAAATACAAGGTAAAGTTTATTTGCGATTGTGAGTTTCCGGAACCACTGATCTAGTTTTAAAATTATTTTTACAAACCTACCCCAAATGTTTTATTGTGCATATCTCAGGAGTCTCCACGCGGGTCAAACCGCGGGGCACACCTATTTTCTTACAATTATATCGAACCACTTACATAATTATAAACTAGGATGTAGACACATGATTTTTACTCCTTACATATTACAATAAAAAGGTCAATTCCAAAATTATATATGTAATCACAATACCAACAATACGCGTCCAGGAATGATCAATTAAATAAGATTATAAACATAAAATAGGTAAGGTATGTACCGCTGGGGTTAGAATTCCAGTAGCAGTCTCAAAAAGCAAGAAAGAAAATCGCTCGTCATATGACGTTATTCGTTAAAAATAAATATGTCACTTTATACAAATCTATTTAAATAAGAATTAAAGTCCTGACTGACTGATATCAACGCACAGCCTAACCGCTGGTCGTAAAAGCTTGAAATTTGGAGGGTATGTTTGTTTTGATGCATAGGGGTTTACTAAGAAAGGATTTTTTGAAATTTCACCCCTAAGGAGGTAAAAATGGGCGCGGGCGAAATCGCGGGGAACAGCTAGTTACAAATAAAACCGGAATTTGACACTCTTATAAATGACCTGTTGTACCTGTACCTAATTAAAAATATTACATAGTTTATTCTAACGGGTTTTTCTTTAAATCGGTCTACTGTAAACTTCAAAAATGTCGCTCGTTACAAATAGCTTTTCAACCCTCGATATTATTTAGTCTGAATAACAACCATACGATTAATAGTTAAATATTTAGTCGATAATAATATCAATTATTAATATGGGTAATTAAGTAATTATGTACATTTTACATTTTACAATGCACGTAATGTCAGATACCTTAAATGCTAGGATAAATAGCTAAGTATATAGCTAAGTATTTGTGATTGTGTGGGAAATATACAATCATGTTAAATAGCTATGTACTTAGTATGTATATGATTGTATGGAAAACAAACAATCATGTCAGCCAAGCCTTTTTCGAAATAGCTACACTTTTACTTTGGTCTATAGCTAAAATTTTAAAATTGCCAATTGATATTGTTAAATATCCTATAATATGGGATTTTTCGCACAAACAAAATTCACCACAGCCAAAAGTATAATAATTTGATTCAATTTGATCGTCACATTTGATTCTTATCAACTAGACTGGCGTGCATGAAGATATGGGCGACATTTTTTTTAAATGTAACTGTAACATATGTATGTACATCAATGTAACTGTAACATTGATATTCATCACAGTTCATTGCCACCCAGAGTTTTGAACTTCAGCAGTTCAAAATCCTGCGCGGCAATGCACCCCGAAATATTAAATGCAATATCTCTTAAACATTGCCGTTTAATCCGGAACACTGTACAATTTGCACACTACTGCTTGGTGATTGAATGACTGGCAAATATTAAATGAGGCGCTCAGCCAAGACTTATTATTGGTGTCTAAAAGTAGTGTCTGTCTTCCTTTTACTTCAGTGGTCTGAAAAATACAGCAATACTTTTAGACCTGAAAAACTTAGTTTAGTTTTTTCAGGTCTAAAAGAAAGAAACTAAATTAGACCTCTGGCTTTGAATGTTTAGAAAAACGATCAATATGCGAACAATTTGATTTTTACATTTTTGTGGATTAGCTTTTCTGCTGAGCGCCTCAAATATACTTAATGTAGGTATGAGATTTCAAAGGGCATTTTTTATTTACTTTCAAGACTGGCCTAACTTTTATGCACGCCAGAACATTAATTATTAAGTAAAATTTAACTTATCAACTATTTTTAAGCAGATTGGATACAACGAGCATTGTGAAGCTGCCCATCAGGTATAATGTAGCCGGGATCGATGCTAGCAGTCTATACCTTTCCTCTGAAAATAGAAGAAAATATTAAATTACTATGTTGGAATTCAACTTTGAGGCCGTCCATAATATACGTCACAGTCACATATAAAGAAAAAATCAGCGTGACAATGGTGTCGATTCGGTTTTGCCTTCTCTAAAACTAAACTAAGTTTGACAGGTCTAATAGTAATGCTGTCCTTTTTTTACTTCAATGGTTTGGTGTTGGCGACGTATGGAGAAAATCAGCTGGAAAGAAAAAAAAACCAACCAAGAAGTATTGGACTTAGTAGGAGAAAAAAGAGAGATATTAACAACAGTAGAGATAAGAAGAGGAAAGATGTTTGGCCACTTGGTACGGCATGACGAATATATAAAAACCATATTAGAAGGAAAAGTAGAAGGGAAGAGAGGGAGAGGTAGACCGAGAAGAACATATATAGATCAAGTTAAAGAAAGGATTGACGTCATGTCGTACCAAGAGGTCAAAAGGATGGCCGAGAACAGAACGGGATGTAAAATACTCCACCAACAAGAGCTTGGCTCTTAAATAGAAGAAGAAGGTTAGAAAAAGACAGCAATACTCTTAGACCTGTCAAACTTAGTTTAGTTTTAGAGAATGCAAAACCGAATCGACACCATTGTGCGGCGAGCCATAAGTTTCGTGACGTCACATGTTTGTATCATAAGTAATAGAAGGAACTAAGAAATAGATTTACCTAGTGATAATATTATTCTCATGGAAACCTGTCTTGCATTGCAAGGACTGGGTCTGCAGCAGACATACACTGCCTTTACCTTAAGTCGCCAGGGCTCTAGTTACTTTTACTATTTACAGGGTAGCTTTCGACCACAATTCACCTGATGTTATGTGGTCGAAGAATGCCCAACTAGGACGAGACATAAAAATAACAATACATAATAATTTTATGCATATTTTTTTTTGCAAAGGACCAAAAATCATGTCTTGTGACGCATTTTATGGATAGCCCCTTTGTAAAATTAAATCGTTGCTATACATACCTATTGAACTATAGTTAAAATCGCCTTCTAGTGTGTTATAAGTACCAAAGTTATACCAATTCTGTAATTTAAAATGACTGAATAGAAACGTTGAAATATAACTTTATGGACATGCGATCTTTTGCTGACGTAAATCGTTTTTACTTTCCAATGAATTTTTTAAACCCTATGTCCCTAAATGATGGCTAAGATAGATATAGTTTCTATCTCTTATATGATAAATGAAATTTTATTGACATGCGTGTTTACCAATGAAAATAATTAGTACAAAGGAAAATAATGGTTAACATTAAAAAAAAAAGTACTAAGAGTTGTTTTTCAAAAATGTGTAACAATTATTTCCTCTCAAAGCCACATATAAGTGTATCAATAGAAAAGAAAGAATGCAAAACCAATCATGCGTATAAAGTCAGAAAAATATAAAAAAAAGTTTATTGAAAAAATTCACATGCAAGGAGTTACGATAAAATTAAAGACCCAATGGACGATAAAATAACATTTTTATTCAATAATAATGTTAATTCCAGTCTTATTGTTATTGTTAGTAGATAACGTTTACATTGAATAAATAAAAAAAACAAACTACCTACAAAAAACATAACATGGGCTTTTATATAAAATATCGCACAAAATCATTAGCAGCTCAATAAAAAAATTCGCTCAACGACTTTTACATAGTTAATTTTTTTTCTAGGTACGAGATCCGCGAAATTTCCAAACTTCTCTTAACGATTTATGAATATTAGCTCAGAGTTTCTAAGGAGTCCTCCAAAACCATTTTAACTATCTGGCTTCGTACCGAAGCAATTTTCAGATCTATTTCTCTTTTTGCCTGTTTTTTTAAGATCTAGACAACCACAGACTCTAAAGAGACAATGTAAAAAAGCCTGTTGCCTAGTAGGAACGCGATGCTGACAATTAAATATATAATACTACATATTACATATAATACTCAAGTATTTAACGCGACTTTATCAGCAAAATTATTAAGACTCTTATATATATCTCAATAATGACATGCTTAAAGCCTGCACGCGTAGTCACTTAAATGTAAAAACACGTATTAAAAAAATACTGTACAAAATCATCAGCCAAAAAACCAGCTACGACCAGCCAACAAAAGTTAATCGAGATACCGTATTAAAACAACACTTAATCGAGTCAATTTCACGTCGAACTCGTTTCAGACAACTTACTGCAGATCGTTTTGAACAACGCCGGCAACTTTTCCAAATGTAAACGTTTACTAAAACTCCCTATCGGGCCCGAGTTCAGGATAACCGGTTCCTTAACCGGCTCTACTATGATAGGATTGTCGTCGCAATCGAAAATGATTTCCGGATCATTCTCGATTATTTCCTCGATAGACATCCAGTTGGTTTGCAACTTTTTCTCGACAGGGCAACATTTGCACATGCCGTAGTCGCATTCCTTCTTGTTCATAAAATACTCGGCGTCGTCGAGTATGGTGCGTTCGTTTTTGTTAATAGGGACGAATATAGAGAACTTCCTAGCGGAATATTTGAGTAAATCTTCTACATAAGTGTTGACTCCATCGTCTAAATTGTCTATGGGTAGCTCTATGTCTAAGTTGGGTATTTCGTATGAGTTTTTGCGACTATCCGGCGAGGAGGCAGAATCGAAGCTCTGTTGGTACATGCTATTCTTTCTTTTGGCCTGACCTGTCATCGTGATCGATTTTTTGGTGGTGGCCCAGCCTAGCGACCGTTGTACCGCCATTTTCCATTTGGTGTATCTCGCGTCGCGGTCTGAAACAATTGCATGGATTTTTTAGGATGATTTGGAGATTCTAATAGTTAGGATAATATGATATTGCCTAGCGTGGCGCCACTTTCGATCAGGTCACTTGTGGTCAAACGCTACACCGTAAGTAATTTTTATCTCTGTTTCGTGCTTTCTTGGATTATGCCATCTCTTTGTTTAGAATACCGCTAGCGTAAATGTCCCAAAAGGAAGCCCGGTAACTACACCTTAGCTAGATCCAGACCGACTTCGCCAGTCACCCATAGCGATCTTCACATATCTCATACTTGCATCCCACACGTGGGTAACACTCACCGTCATCAGTGGTAGTAGGAAGGAAAGTGTCAGCAACAGTAGCATGTCGCCTCCAGGATTCCATGCTCCACACTCCGACCGCGCCACCGGCCGCCACCGCCACCCCCAGCGCCGACATGTCCCACGACTGGGCACGCACTGTGGGCAAAACGTATTATTCGTTATCATCTATAGCCTATTACGTCCCCACTGCTGGGACTCTTGCCTTCTCTCAGAGAGAGAGAGTATGGGCTGTAATCTACCACGCGGCCCAGTGCGGGTTGGTAGATGTCGCATGCCCTTGAATGTTGCGGTTCTTGGGCATGCCGGTTTCCTCACGAAGTTTTCCTTCACTGTTTTGAGCGATGGCGAATCCAATAAAAGAAAAAATGTAAATCACAATCATAATAATTATTGTCACGCCCAAAAAAATACCTGCGAGCGTTTCTTGTCTGATCTTTTGCCAGTGTAAAGAGGTTGGAACGTAGCTAATTTGAACTTGAACGTTTCAAAGTGACCAAATTTTGTATCCTACAAAACAAATAATATTTTGATTTGTTTTGATATATTATCAAACATTGAAACTACTTACGAACTGGGATCCCAATCAAGTCCGCTTGCAGCTGCATCAGTAGATCGTTCGAGGACATCTTGCCGTCCACGTTTAGTTTAGTCAGCGGTATTCCGCAGTCTTTGTTCATCGCTTCTAAAATATCCCTGGAACATTAAAAATATGATTCAAAATTTGGGTACCTTTGCGATGATAGAAATAAATAACTATACATATATACTAGCTGCACCCCGCGGTTTCTCCCGCATCTTCCCGTTATTCCGTAGGACCCTTTTCCGGGATAAAAAGTATCCTATGTCCGTTTCCTGGTCCTAAGCTAACTCCCCACCAATTTTCAGCCAAATCGGTTCAGCCGTTCTTGAGTTATAAATAGTGTAACTAACACGACTTTCTTTTATATATATTATAGATCGGTTGTTGCGAACGGCTGTTAGTCGTAGGTTCAAATTCCACAATGAGCTTGAGCATTTTTTTTTTTTTACTGCAAACAGGTATGCATTTGACCGCAATCCCGCCTGTTGCCATGCGTAGATGCGGTCGACGGTGTAACACGCATACCTAGAAGGTACCTGTTCACTCTTGCCTTGAAGATCCCCAAATCGTAGCGATCGGGAAATACAGACTCCGGCAAGGAGTTCCACTCCTTAGCGGTACGCATTAAGAATGTAGAAGCGAAACGCTTCGTGCGTACAGGTGGAATATCCACCATATACCGATGGCGTCTCGCCGTTTGTCGTGACGTCCGATGATGGAATGGGGATGGAGGAATTAAGCTGTGCAACTCCTGGGCACACTCGCCGAAATGTATCCGATAAAATACCGATAAACTGGCAACTCTTCGCCGATGTTCATGGCTTTGAAGCCTTGACTCGACGAGGAGATTGTCGCCAATGAGCTTCTTGGCAAGTCTCTCAATCGACTCCAACGTCTCAAGCTGGTACTTGGCAGAACCGTCCCAAAGGTGAGAACAGACACAGGTGACTTGTGGTCAAACGCTACCCAATATGAAATAAAAAGAAATCAAATATAACGTATTTAATTCAGTTGGTCCCATGTATGTATATTTGGAAACAAAATCCACACCTAAGGGTACACATATGCTGCATATTATCCTAGAAAAATGCACTATTCCTGTGGAAACTACCACGCGAGCGAAACCAGAAATAAACAAACAGATATACTAACCTTGTTTGAAAGCAAACTGCCTCTAGAGCTGCTCTAATGATGTGATTTTTCGTTGTAAAAGCTGTCAGTCCGCAAATGATTCTGAAACAAAATTATTTATTGAACCAAAAAAAATGAACAATAACAATGTATTGCTTATCTTCTTATCGAGTCTTGGATATTTCTATCTATATAAGTATTTATTTCTCTATATAAGTATGTATATCGTTGTCTAGTACCCATAACACAAGTTTCGAGCTTAATTTGGGGCTAGGTCAATTTGTGTGCAATTGTCCCTGATATTAATTTATTTATTTATTTATTTATCTATTCAGTAAGTTGCAACCAGTTACTTATTTCTTTAGGTACAACTTTTTACAGAGAATTACTTCAGCAGTTGCAGTTGTTGTATTATATTTCTAGAGACATAAAACTCGAAATGTATGAAGAAAATAATGTTATAGTTTAAAGTGTGAGTAATAAATGAAATAGATATTAGGAACAATAAATTTAATAAATAAAAGATACTTGGTTTTAGGTAACGGAATATATGCCTTTCTTCTTATTATTCTATTGTTAAATCACAATTATTTCTATGAACTATGAACATTCCCCAGTTATTTTTACAAGTCTGTACACTAAACATTGCTCGCTGCTCACCCTTTGGTACCGTTCCTTCGGTAAGTCGCAAACAAATCGCTAGAAAAAAAAAGTATCTTTTTTTATTTTCGTCCTCAGCCTATTTATTAAGTTCCCACTGCTTGGGATACAGGCCTTCTCTCAGAGAGAGTATGGGCCATAATCCATCACGCGGTCCCAGTGCGGGTTGGCGGATAGGCTAGTCCTAGTGTCGGAGTTTGCAGACCACCCGAATGCCTCTGATATAGCCTTACGACTGCTATTCAAACGCTCGAAATTAATAATCGATCCTAATCCGTTATCCGTGGTTTTGGATTGATATGTCATGTCATAATATGTCAGTTTAGTAGTAATATGTCAAGCCCTAGTAGGTACTAAAATGACATAATATGACACCTGTGACATGACATATCGATCCAAAACCGCGGACAACGGATCAGGATCGATTATTAATTTCGGGCGTAAGACAGCAACCGGGACCGACGGCTTAAAGTGCCACCCAAAGCACGGAAGCAACAAACCTAATAATGTCATAATTTATATTACTGTAGAATTTTATGCGATGGAAAACTATTACATACCTGTGTCAATATATTTATGAAAATTGAATGTGCATACGCAAATATATTAATGGTTTTTAACAGAAAAGTGAGTTTCACAATTTTAATACTAGGAACGATGATAAATTTGCTGTATGCACTAATAGGCTCCATAAAGTCAGCAACTTTTTCAACAATATCCCAAGTGAAATCCAAGACTTGTCGATAACTAAATTTCGATAGAAGTAAAATTGTAAACGTGATAGCGCTCAAAAAAATAGCGGGAATATCTTGCTTGTTTCTTTGTCGGCGTAGCTACCTTTAATTTTGAAGTTTTAAAGTGATTACATGATCCTTCTTACTAACGGCCAGTCTCATTTCAATAAGTTACTATCCACGATTTGTCCTACAAGAGATAGAATATAAACGTAAGCTCCATAGAATTAAAGCTCCATGTAGCGATGGTGGTCGAACGGTTAGACGTGCGACTTACAAGACGCCGACACCGAGTTCGAATCCTCTCGGCCCCGCACCTATGACTTAATAAGTTATGTGCGGATTTGCCATCGCTCAAAACGGTGAAGGAAAACATCGTGAGGAAACCGGCATGTCCAAGTACTGCAACATTCAAGGGCATGCGACATCTAACAACCCGCACTGGGCCCGCGTGGTAGATTACAGCCCATACTCCCTCTCTGAGAGAAGGCCAGAGTCCCAGCAGTGGGAACGTGAAAGGCTGATAATGATAGAAGTAATGTCAATTTTGTATCTCTAGTAACCGTGGATAGATTGGTTATTGAAACTGGCCGTAAATAAATAATGTTTTAAGATTTTGTTTCCTACCCTCTAGCGTCTTTCCTCCAGTAAGGCGCGTACAGCCCGCTAAAGGCTGGCACAAAGTAAACGTCCCCTGTAGAAAACACTTGGCCTGCAATATGTTCAGTGTCGGTTGCTACGTCCTTTATCAGTTTCAAGTTGTCTCGAAGGAATTTCATTGCACCACCCGCGACGGCGATGGAACCTGAAGCGGAAAAAAACATAACAACATGTAAAATTTAACAAATCAAAACCGACTGCATTGTATTTCTCATGGACGCCAATGTGACCAAAATGGGACCACACAGGAAGCACGCTACAAATAAGAAAAAAATCATCAAAATTGGTTCACCCAGTCTAAAGTTCTGAAGTAACAAACATAATAATAACAGTGCAATTGCGAACCTCCTCCTTTTTTGAATTCGATTATAAGACAATATATTTTTCTTGTATAAACTTCTCTCAGGAGTAGTATTCACAAGTCATCTCATGTTATGTGACCATGTGGTCGATGGTGCCGTCTCGCTACACCTGGATTGGGAACTGGCTCTCAAGTGAGGCTGCCGGAACACACCGATAGGTGCACGGCGACAGATTCTTACCTTGAGGTTGGTAGCAGGTCAGGGTATTTTTACATTTTACAAGATAGCATACTGACCACAACATAACAGACCTGTTTTAAGTGATGATGTAGCTAAAGGTTGGTGTTTAAGATGATGAGAGCAACCCTAAAAATCCAGACCTCTTGGACCGATTTTCATCAAACATAGCTAAAAATGCCTTACATCATTTTGGAAAAGAGCTCATAATCATACACTGCTGCACCGATATTAACCAAACATAGCTAAGAACCATCGCAATGAAACTGGCTTTAAAATGAAAAAAAACCGCATCGAAATCGGTCCACCTTTTTGCGTCAGGAGTTAAAAAATGTGTTATTGTTCAGGGACTGTTGTCGTAGCTGTACTAGGGGTAGGTACTCAAACAGGTTGATGATGATGATGACTTGAAAGTTTACTTGAAGAATGACTTCTAAATTAGACAACATACCTTCAAGGGCATATACAGGTGGCGCGTCCGGTCCCATTTTGTATGCTAGGGTTGTCAACAGACCGTGTGTGGAGTGAACGCGGCGTTGTCCCGTATTGTATAGCAGAAAACAGCCACTTCTATAAGTGTTCTTTCCTTGCCCAGCCTGGAGACAACCCTGACCAACTAGGGCCGATTGCTGGTTACCTAAAATCTGTAGAGGATATAAAATAACATTGTATTTATATAACAGAGGGGTGTAATAAGTTTTACGTGTGTATGTGTGTATGTATGTGGCATCTTAGGGATAGCGGCGGAAGCGCTTTTTATAACAATAAATAATAAAATAATTATACAAATACGTGAAGCAAAAACTTTTTACCCCTTTCGAATTACGCGAACGGAGCAATAGTATGAAATTTGACACAGTTAAAGTTTATATGGAGAAGGAATGCAGAAAGCTAATATTTTTGTAATAAAATACATTAGAAATATGTACAACATACATTAAATTATTAAAAAACTAGCTGTTCCATGCGGTTTCACCCGCATGGGCTACAGTTTATCGCGATAAAAAGTATTTTATGTCCCTTCCCCGGGGCTCAAATTATCTCTATACCAAATTTCATTTAAGTCGGTTCAGTAGTTTAGGCGCGAAAGCGTATATATTCCGTATAATACTCCAAAATTATTCCCGCACTTCAATGCCCCCTCACCGCGTTACCTGCTGTAGGTACCCATTATCCTATTTTAATTCTAAGTTAATTTTTCTTGGACCGCACGTTTGAACCGCGCAGTTAAAGGTCTTCCTGGTCCGCGACCGCACTTCACCTATTTCATAGATTCTCCCGGTGCCGCCCTTACATCACCGCGTTTCCCGCTGCGCTGCGGTGCGGCGGTTTTATTTTTCTACTACTACTTACATTTTTAAACTCGTGATATCTTTTGAACGGAATGTCCAAATTGAATGATTCAAAAAGTTATATGAAGGCATTGAAGCAGTTTTGAATAAAAAGTAATTTATTTTGATAAGGATTAATACCAAGATACAAATAAAGAGCATTTTCTAGCAGCGGCATTAAAAAATATTTTTTTTTGATAAATGATCACTTATTGTGGCATAACTATAATAGTTAGACATATGCTCTCGCGGACTTTTTTGTAGATCTTAATGGGACCTACAAACCCGTAATATATTATTTTGTTCTAGTGTCAATAGTTTTTGCAGCGCACGCAAAAATAGGTTTTCGATTTCACACCTTGGGTTGCAAAATAGCAATTTTCTTACGGATCCCTAATTTTTTTGGAAATAAAATATAGCCTATAGCCTTCCTCGATAAATGGGCTATCTAACACTGAAAGAACTTTTTAAATCGGACCAGTAGTTCCTGAGATTAGCGCGTTCAAACAAACAAACTCTGCAGCTTTATAATATTAGTATAGATATTTCGGACACTACCATGCCATTGTGTCACCCACAGATATATTATTACGTATTATATACTCTTTTGTTTGTGGTCTGTGGTACAATATTATTTTTTGTCTATAGTCTTACGGAATGAATGTCAAACATGTCATTGTTTGTTTATGCTATAACTTTTCTACCATATATTTTTGCTTTACAGCTTGCTCAATATTTATACAAAATGGTCGAGTTTAGATATAAGTTATTTATTCAAAAACAAAAACCTAAAATTCATTTAGAGAAAAATCTTACCCCGGATATCCTAATTCCATCTAGAACGGACTTGTCTTTCACTTCGCCATATATTTCGGAGCTGCTTCTGATCTGAGGTAGACAGTCCCGGTGTATTCCGAATAATCTGCAATAGAATTCACACACAGTTTGTGAGTGAGTGAGTGAGACTGAATGAGTGTGTACGTTTGTTGCTACTTCGGAGTGAAACGGGTCAACGGATTCGGAAAGGAATCTAATCAAAAAATATTGATTTAGTAGGATAAAACATGAGATCAGTTTAAAACGTCAAACTAGCTACGCCAACCTCCTTACGCCGGCAAAAGAAAAGGCAAGAAACGCCCGGCAGGTTATTTTTTGGAGACAGCTTTTATCTTGGATAACACACAGGTTCGATTACATCCTGGTAAAAGGCTCCCACAGGGTAGTAGAAAAATTACGGGACTCCGCTAGTAAACATAATTGGACCTTAGGCAAACCCTCAATAATAAATCGAGATTTCACATTGTCTTTTCCGAGAGAATCTACAAGTCTTAAGTGAGCTGATATTTTTTGGAGCGATGATGGCGCAGAGGTAGTGACGTCGAATTGCGACCCATAGATCTTGGTTTCGAATCATGCAATGAGCTTAAGCTTTCGGTAAAGAAAACATCGTGTTGAAACCATAGCTTGGCTTGGTTATTTTGTTTCTCTGTTGTGGTGTGCATATAAAGAGTTAATCTATCTATTTATCTATATGGCAACCATGGTGTGAGGTTTTTTAAGTCATCCCTTGAGAGCCAGTCCAGGCGTAACGTGGCGCCACTTTCGACGACATCGTCGTCGTTAACATCAGGTGACCTGCAGCCAAAGCTACACTGTATAACAGAATAAAAAAAATTGTGAGGTACATATGATATTGTATTCTAAACCTTACCTACACAACATAGGGTCCCAATTTAAAGTATCCAAGTTCATCAGTAGCGTTCTAGAGGCGTTTGTGACGTCAGTAATGTGAATACCGCCCTGGGGACCGCCAGTTAAATTCTGAAATTCACATCATTGATATAAATAAAAATTTTTTTTACAACTTATGCAGAGTGACATTCGTTACCAAGCAATTTTGGCACCCAAATAGTCCGATACAAGCTATCATAGTTCGTTCAACCCGCGTGGGCTACAGTTCATTATCAGCCTTTCACGTTCCCGCGGCTGGGACTCTGGCCTTCTCTCAGAGAGAGAGAGTATGGGCTGTAATCTATCACGCTGGCCCAGTGCGGGTTGGTAGATGTCGCATGCCCTTGAATGTTGCAGTACTTGGACATGCCGGTTTCCTCACAATGTTTTCCTTCACCGTTTTGAGCGATGGCAAATCCGCACATAACTTATTAAGTCATAGATGCGGGGCCGAGAGGATTCGAATTCGGTGTCGGCGTCTTGTAAGTCACACGCCTAACCCTTCGGCCACCATCGCTCATAGTAACATTTCGTATTGTATAGACTTTTAATTTTATTATCGGTAAGTCTTGAATTTCCCTTGGGTTTTTTTTTTACACAATTGATCTTTGAAGCATTGAAAGAAACAGTTATTTACTATGAATAACTAAATAGTTATTATATGTAAATTTATAATTTATCAGATGACTAGGTGTAATCACTCAAGCTTTTGCTGGAGGCCAGACCCACTGTCCCTTGGGAGATTTTGCTACCAGGGGCTCCCATGCTTTCCAGTTGAGCATCTCCCGGGCTAGATTCAACTCATTTTCAACCCGGACAACCAGTACCTCGCATTGGCCATAGTTTATTTGAGGATTGAAGGAGCTGCTGACTTTATGGAGCCTAGTAGTGGGTACAGCAATTTTATCATTGTTGCTAGTATTAAAATTGTGACAATCACTTTTCTTTTTGAAGCTAGTGTCACTTGCGTATGTACATTAAATTGTCATAAATCGTTCGAGCCCCTACGGATACTGCTGACGTCACTACCGCTAAGACGTCTTACCCAAATGATCCAAGAGTCGACTGTGCCAAACAGTAACCTCTTCTCTCTACTCGCTCGACGCACAGATTTCACACTGTCTTTTAGCCATCGCATCTGAAACAACACAAGCATTCTATTAGCATAGAAGATTCTTTGAAAAAAAAAATAAACTTGAAGGTCGCTGCTGGCTAGGCAAGGACTACAAAATGCCCTATCAACACTATGCTATTTCATCCTTCAACGAAACATCAAGCTCATTGTACGAATCGAACCTTCAACTTCCAAGTTACAAGCCAGCGTTACTATCACTAAGCTACCATCACTTCACAATCGAAACCTAGTTAGGGGTCAGAGCCTATGTATGTGATTGTGCGGGCATTATTATTTATTATTATAGAAGTACTATTTGTATAAAATGTAACCATACTTGCCTATTAACCAGAGATACTTGCCTAACTTATCAAAGAATTGAATAAAGAATTATTATTATTAGTTTCTGATACCCTAGATACAGGGAAACCTAGTTAGGGGTCAGAGTCTATGTATGTGATTGTGCGGGCATTATTATTTATTATTATTATTTTATAGAAGTACTATCTGTATAAAATGTAACCATATTATGTACCTTATGTGTTTTTGTGGCAAATAAACATATTATATTATTATTATATAATCTATTAGAGTGAAGTATTTCTAAATATATTTAAAAAATTGGCTAATAGCCGTTCATGGTCGAAGGGGAAGGTCCATGTTCAGTAGACTTCTTCCGGCTGATGATGATAATGATAATAATTAATAAATAAACACTTGTGCAGCATAAAAATGTACATAAACATGTGCATGTGTGTTGTGTATGTATCATCATCATCAGCCTTTACGTTCCCACTGCTGGGACTCTGGCCTTCTCTCGGAGAGAGAGTATGGGCTGTAATTTACCACGCTGGCCCAGTGCGGGTTGGTAGATGTCGCATGCCCTTGAATGTTGCAGTTCTTGGACATGCCGGTTTCCTCGCGATGTTTTCCTTTACCGTTTTGAGCGATGGTAGATCCGCACATAACTTATTGAGTCATAGGTGCGGGGCCGAGAGGATTCGAACTCGGTGTCGGCGTCTTGTAAGTCGCTCGCCTAACCGTTCGGCCACCATCGCTACACCATCGCTGTGTATGTATGTGTGTGATTAACGCGTTACCTTCAATGCGCTGAAATAAGGAGAGATCGGCAGGCCGCAGATGTGCTTGAGATAGTTCTTGTTTCTATCGGGAACTTTCGCCAATAGAGCATCGACTGTGCTATCCGTGCGGATATCGTTCCACGCTGAAAAAGGGTTAAGACATTTTAGTATGGATTATACGGTCGGTTTCAATAACCGATCTATCCACGATTTGCCCTACTGGAGATGGAAATTTGACATAAGCTCCATAGAAGTAATGTCAAATTTATGTCAAACCGTGGATAGATCGGTTATTGAAACCGGCCGCTAACCCTTACTTAAACGACATTTTCATTTAAAATAAATCTATTCTGAACTATGTAGAGTAAGTATCTCTAACATAATAATTTGTATACATACTTACTTTCTTTACTATTTACAGGGTAGCGTTTGACCACAAGTCACCTGATGTTAAGTGACGATGTGGTCGAAGATGGCGCCACGCTACACCTGGACTGGGAACTGGCTCTCATGTGAGGCTGCCGGAATACACCGATAGGTGCTTGGCGACAGATTCTTAACAAGAGGGTGGTAGCTAGCCAGGCGAGTACTAGAAAATACCCTACCACCAAGCTATGGTTTCATCACGATGTTTTCCTTCACCGAAAGCTCAAGCTCATCGTAGGATTCGAACCCACATCCTACGGATCGCACGCCGACGTCACTACCACTGAGCCATCATTGCTATAAAATATATCTTCCTTTACTCTGAAACTGTCCAATGGATTTGGGTAAAATTTTGAACGGAGACTGATTATAGGGTACCTTTATGAAATAAATAATTTCCGGCGCGGTAGCAGGAAAACCGCGGGACGCACCTAGTGTTTTAACAAAAACGTAAACTACATAGTAATGTGTTTTAATCCAACAATATTACATCTGTAGACTAAACTGCACATGTTTTAAGAGCTATGCAATAGCGTTATTACCTCAGATTTATTACGGCGGGTTCAAAAGATTATCGTAATAAAGATTGCAGTTAAACATAAGTACAATTCCGCTCTATTGTTCCACTTGATCCGCTTATTAATTAATAAAAGAACTTTACAATCTTAAGCCAGCTTGCAAATGATTCCGGGTTAAATAAGTATCTTCTAGGTAAGCATGCTCCATCATCAACCATGTCTTTACTAATCAACATATGATACAAAAAAATATATATGCGCAAATGGCGGTCAAATGCTTGCATATTGTGAATAAACAAAAAAAAGTTTACTTAATAACTCAAGACTTAAAATTTCATTTTTCTTAGAGTAAAAAACACATAACTCGGGCTTCTGCAAGAGGTCTACATTCCTACTAATATTATATAGGTGAAAGTTTGTGAGTATGGATAGATGGATGGATGGATGTTTGTTACTCTTTTTCACGCAAAAACTACTGAACGGATCAGAATGAAATTTGGAATGGAGATAGCTTATACCCAGGATTAACACATAGGCTACTTTTTATCCCGGAAAAAGGTTCCTGCAGGACCGTTGTCCCGTTGGAAGAAGTGGGTGAAACCGCAGAGCGCAATAGTAGTAAGTAGTAATTTATAAAATTGCGCGCACAAAAACTGGTTCAAAAACAAAGTAAAGTAAACGAACTAGCAAAGCTGTTATCAAGAGTTAATGTTTGTTCAGTGGACACTCAGTACATCAATCGACAAGACTGTCGTTAAAACTGGTGACGCATCTTCACGTTTACAACTTTTGTATCTACTAGCAATTTCACCGGCATTGTCTATAAATATCCATAAATATCCTCACAACAATTATTTCATGGTGTTTGGAGCCCCTTTTAGTCATTATTTGGTTTCCGTACCCAAAGGGTAAAACGGGGCCCTATTACTAAGACTCCGCTGTCCGTCCGTCTGTCTGTCACCAGGTATATCTCATGAACCGTGATAGACAGTTCAAATTTTCACAGATGATGTATTTCTGTTGCCGCTTTAACAACAAATACTAAAACAGAATAAAAAACTAAATAAAAAAAAAGTGACATACCTACAGCAGATTTTTTTTTACCGTTTTTTAGATAATGGTACGAAATTCTTCGTATAATATACGCGAGTCCGACTCGCACTTGGCCGGTTTTTTACAAATGATCATATCTGGGGACGTCGAGATTCCCTCTCCCCTTGTTATAACAATGGCACACTTCTAAGACCCCGTAATTTAAAGATTTAATATTCTTCCCTCAATTTTTCCCCCCTTCATCACGTCATCATCAGCCTTTACGTTCCCACTGCTGGGACCCTGGCCTTCTCTCAGAGAGAGAGAGTATGGGCCGTTATCTACGACGCTGGCCCAGTGCGGGTTGGTAGATGTCGCATGCCCTTGAATGTTGCGGTTATTGGACATGCCGGTTTCCTCACGATGTTCTCCTTCATCGTTTTGAGCAATGGTAAATCCGCACTTAATTACCTAAATATTAAATTTATGAAAGTTTCCGTTTACCTATAGCTGGATGTAAAGGCTGTCCAGTGAACTTGTCCCATGCTATCGTGGTTTCCCTCTGATTCGTGATGCCCAAAGTCACTATATCTTCTTTGGAATATCCTGAAAAGCAAAAAAGGGTTTAAATGGTCCAGAGTAGGACTTTTTGGGGTTAGTCTTAAACCTCACCACGTATCACCAAGGGGGGGAGGGAGGGGTTAAAAAATGTTAAAAAAACATTACGTGATTAATGGACAGCCCCTTACCCAGTTCAGTGAGCTGATCGATCGCGTTCTCAGCACAAAGCCTGATGTGGTGCATTATCTCCAGGGGGTCCTGCTCGTACCACCCTTGCTGCGGCTGAACTTCCGTCTTGTCCATCTGGTAGGAGGCCAGCTCCTCAGAGCGTTCCGCCTCATAAATCTAAAAATGTAACATGAAACTGATTCAGTTTCTTTTTTGGTTTCAAACCATATTAGAAGGAAAAGTAGAAGGGAAGAGAGGGAGAGGTAGACCGAGAAGAACATATATAGATCAAGTTAAAGAAAGGATTGACGTCATGTCGTACCAAGAGGTCAAAAGGATGGCCGAGAACAGAACGGGATGGAAAGTACTCCACCGACAAGAGCTTCGCTCTTGAATAGAAGAAGAACTGATTCAGGAGTAAATTATAATCTACCCTCTAACTAAATTATTGCATTGTCACCGAGATTACATACAAAGTACAAACATTACAAAGTTTCAAGTCGATACGACAATTTAGAAGTGGGTGAAAATTGGCTTCTAAGATTTGATTACATTGTTAGTTACAAGTCAAGCTAATAAAAGTGTTTTAAAAAGCCCGGAAAAGTACCGCTTTTTTGTAACGAATTTTATCGGCGAAGATCTGTCCGAGCATAGGGTAGTTTGAAAAACAGCGCTGCGCTCACTTTTATGTGAATGCAGCACATGCTGAAGCTGCTCTATTGCCCTATAATTAATTAGATAGGTAAGTAACAGGAACCTAGGATAAGTCTCTGTGTTATAGTGGCAATAAATTGTTTATTTTTTTATACTAGAATTCGCGATTATCAGAATTTACGCGACTCGAGGATCCAAAACATCCAGGTACTGGCCCGTTTTTTGCACAAATATTTTTCGGACATCGCAGACGCTGATGGTGAGCGGTAGCCTCTGCCTACGATCTATATTTGCCCTTATTCGTTTTGTTTTGTCTTTGTTTGTTTGTTTTGCTTTTTTCCCCTCTAGATGTACAGATAGCAAAATTGTTTGAGCAAGCCTGAATTTGAATAAAAACACGATACTTCAAGAACACAACAACTGTGCGAAATGTCTATCTCTTCTTTGATGACGTATAGGACAACCCCCATCCTCGCACGAATACATTCTACCCCGAGGGTGACATTTTCTTTATCGACTACTATGGGAAGAAACAAGGTGTGGTACGAACTGAAAGGTCGAATCAATAAATACATACCTATACTTACTAGGTCACACATGGTTATACGTACGAAGCAAAAAACGTAGGAGGAATATGACCCAGACCTTGCCGGGAATTCATTCTACGACTTAAACGAGTTTTTGATGTGCAAGGAACATAATCCATCCATATTATAAATGTGAAAATGACTGTCTGTCCCTTTACAAAACCTATCTTGATGATATTTGGCATGGAGACAGGATATACTTACAACAAATCTAACAGTTTTGGTTCCATCATCTATGGAACCAATCAGGGGTTTCTTGGAGCCGTCCCGCACGGGCATGTTGCCGTCTGAAAATAAAGAAAAACGTTGTTTATTAATTATATTATGATTGACGAGAGATAGTGTGAACCCCGAGGAAGGACATTGCATACTTTATCGAGATAAACTGTAGTCCACCAAGGTAAAACTGTTTTTTACGAATAGAATCTTGACCTTGCGGTTTAGGCGTTATGTCGACATTAGTGATGCGTTTGTGTCGATTTCAGTGATGCGTTTGTGTCGACATCGGTGATGCGTTTGTGTCGACACTCGACATCAGTGATGCGTTTGTGTAATGAAGCTGGGTCGTCACTGAATTTTCACTTGACATTAAAAACCTTTTTTATGAGTTCGCTCTTCCAGTGACTCGCAAATCGCGGCTTAGGGTGAAACCAAACGAGCGTAATTTTGTGAGTCGTGAGTCGCGTATTTTCGGTCGCTCATTTTACGTTCAACTGAAGCAGACAACTCATTTTGCGTCGTCGTGTGGCACCAACTGCCTTTTTGCATGAAACATTGAAACCGAATGCAGCTGAATTTATGCTGCCGAAATTCTGCGACTCGACGACTCACAAAATTACGCTCGTTTGTTTTCACCCTTAATGTACTCAACTCAACATTAATCTTTTAGCATATCGCGTCGAAATGCGAAGCTCTGCAATGCGATGCAATTGCCGACATACGTTTACGACAGTAACATTTTCATATAGATTATGCAACGGCGTCTCACACGTCGCATATAACAGCGTTGTGCGAAAATATTAACAGACCTGACTCGCTAATTTGCCATAATTGTTATATTGTATATGTACGCGATACAAGTAGAGAAAGCTTCCCGCGCTGTCACTGTCAATGAATAAGTTAGACAAATTAGTGGCGCGTCAAAAAGTGCATCACTCTGGGATAAACGAGATGGACGAGATGTTGAGGGATTAAATAGAACCAAACATATTTTGAGTAATCTTCTGTCTGTAATCTCTATTTGAAACGTTGGTTTTTTTGGCACACTAAGTGCATTGTAATTTGTAATGTCTGGTATTTGTCTAGAGTACCTACTCTAAAGCATGTAAATGTATGTGAGAATAAATAAAAGCTGTAGGTATCTATTGCGAATATGCGTCGGTTTTTTTACATTTCTGATCGCTCAAAACGGTAAAACGTATCCTATTGAAACCGGTATCATAAAAACAAAGGCCTTCTTGACGTGAAACTATGCATTACCCGCCACTATCCGTAGTTACTCTCTTTGCAAAAAGGCGTGACTTCCAGCAATATCTGAAAACCGTTTTCCAAAGTCAAGATAAATCTCTCTACTACCTAGACGATTATTTCCAAACAAATTTTCTCGTCTTGGTTGTCTAAATCAGCTGAGTTCAGCTTTGCATTAAGGTCACAATAACAAACTATATCACCTCTTTCCTAGTTGATAAACTACTCGGACAATGCGGCGTAGTACCTACCTACTACCTACACGAAACAATTTAACGACTTGCATCACTAGGAAGCGTAGTGAAGGAAAACCCCCGGATCAGTTTAACAGGAAAATACGAGCGAAGCCCTATTAGTCCCCCTTTGATTAGTCCACACTGATTGAAGCAACCGGTATATTCTAGTTTGTCTGATATAGTCTTAAAATACACCGTCAAGCTAGATACAATTATTGTAAACCGGATGCACGACCACGAAAACCGAAATGACTGGACTTAGCACAAACTTGTGCATGCCTCATTTCATAATATACTAGCGAATACAATTGATGAGTGTATCAGAGGCTATTTTATCCTAAGCCTGATACCACCAGCTCACCCGTGGTACGAATGTCTGAAAATCTATATAGGTAAGTATATCGTCAAATAACTTGCGGAATATGTACCAGGCAATCATAAACATAGATATTGACGACTAAAAACATGCAATTACTTGAACTTTACGTACTAAAGATGTTATGAGCAAGAACAGTCTTTGCTTGTCTCGTCAATTAATTAGTACTTGATATTTTTATACAGTCTAATATCCCATTTGACTCGTATTGAAGGTTAATTCACAAAAATCCTTTCTTAGTGCACGCATATGCATTAATAAAGGAAGCTACTCAAAAAAATTCCGCGTTTCTATCACCTCCGGTTTTGCTTTTGGATTATGAATTTAATATAGATAAGTAGATAGATAAAAACAAAGACTGTCTGTTCCGAGTTACTAAGAACATTATCAATGCCCGATAATCGGTATTAGGTGTCCTGGTGAGTGGTGAGTTGGTGATAAAGCTGGTGTATAGTTGTACACCAGTTATGTGTTTTCAGTAAACAGTAGTCAAAGGAAATATTATGGCAAGACTTGCTCGACTTGATAGAGACGCTGCCGTAAATGATATATGTGAAGTAGAATACTGACAGATTTTAAGGCCAATAAGTTTTGTTTACAGAAGCACAATGATTCATTTATGTTCTTAACATAATGAAATATTAACATGGATCACTGTGGCTAAAAATAAACCTAGGTAAGCAGCTATCTGCGACAGTGATATACGAGCTCCCTGATACGAAAACGCATGCTCAGTTCCTGATTGTCCATATAGGTAAAGGCTTGAGAGCCCCAACCCAAAACTTGAATGCTATTTACCTAGAGAAGAGACCTCTACATAAGGAGAGGGGCACAGAGAGTCTAGACTAGTTTTGTTGAATAAGGGTTTATTACTAAGGGCGGTTGCACACATCAATTTTCACATCAATCTGCATGTTTTAAAATTTATTTCAGCTAAATGGACACTTCATGGCGGCTAAAATACACAAACAGATAGACAGCCTCCTATTTCAGAATCCTTTTCTAGAACTACAATTACTAGTCTTAGTTACTGTCCTGGTGATAAGTAGACTCTTATGACATTAAAATTGTTGATTATTCTTATCTCGTTTTAATGTCAAACTTTCAATTGGGGTTAAAGTCCGGGAATAAATGTAGGTACCCATTTAATGACCCAATTCGATAACTGTTTAGTTACTTAATGTTTAAAATCATTTCAGTGAGTTTAAACAATATTGTCTTTAGCAGATAATTAAGTTCTATATTGAAATCCTTTACATCTTTAAAACTCTCAACTTTTTCTGAAAAGTTACTCTCAAACATAACAGCCCCAACATCATGCTGGCTACGCTCGCGGATCGGCTGGATTGCCGTTACATCAATCACTGTTGTCAGCTGCACATTGTACACAGAGAATGAGACAATCTGGGCCGGTTTGAGCTTAGATATAATTTGTGTGATAATTTTATTATTTTTAATGTGACTGTATGTAACTAATTAATGAATGCTGATATGAGTCTTTGTTACTCAAAATAAATAAATGATTGATATAACAGATAATTATACCGGAATGACCAATTTCTGGAGGCCTTGAGTGCAAGGTTTTTTTCACCTATGTAATATCAAAAAAGTGTGGCAAAAAAGTAGACGGCCCGGTAAATGGTCACCGTCACCTATGGACATTTGCAACACTAGGGGCATTATGCGTTGCCGAAATGCCGACGCTTTTGAACTCTTTAAACCCCCTTTTTCGGTAAAAGAAAATCATCTTATCAAGTAAATCACTAATGTAGGCGTAAATAAGGGGGGCGTGTCGACCTATTTCAAACGCAATTGTGTAACAATATCTACTACAAAAGCAATTGTAGAAAACTTGTAGAAAAAACTTGGCACGACACTACGGAAAATGCTGAAAGTGACGATAGATTGGCTGTCTGCGAAACAGTTTTGCAATTTAAAAAAATTAATAGACTTCATTCGTGCTGATTTAAATAGTACAAATATGAAAGAAGTAGCAGGAGGTAGAAATAACAATGAGAAATGTTAGCAATAGTCTTGGCCCCAAGTAGGAACCCTGCGGTACTCTTAATAACTTTGGCAGATTCAAAGCGAAACATTTATTACAAATTAGGACCGATTCAGTCGCTTTAAAATATTAGTCAACTAATACTTTATGCCGTCGTTTATCCGTCAGTAACAAAGTCGGAGTGATTTAGCTTATCTCTAATTCTAAAGCATTATTATCTAGAACGTATTAAGTGATAGTAGTAAAGATTAACGGTACCTAACCTTATTAAGGATCTTGTGTGCTATCATAATCATTTTATTTCCATACAATTTTCCGTCGACGCGACGGTTTGTTGCTAACTTCGTCATCATCATTAAAAATTAATGACTTTTTAAGTATTTACAAAGATGTTACTACTTACTTTTGCTTCATGCAATAAATGATTTTGTGTGTTTCGTGTAGTGTCGTATCGTATAAATGTTATTATCTACAGAAAATGGCGTATTATTTAATTCTCTATCCAAGTCTATTACAGATTTTAACTCCAAGATCTGCTTTAGTAGACTCCTGACTATAACATCCACTAAGAGGATAGGGCATGCTTGGAAACCTGGGTCGAAGAGTTCGACAAAAAACGAAGTAAAATAACTAGGAGTTCCACTCTACAAACTATTTACAAATAGAAAAATTCACATTAAATCAATTAATAACTATAGTAAAATTGTATGTGAGCGCAAAAAATGACCTACCAAGCGTTTCTCGCCAGCTTTAGCCGGTGTAAGGAGGTTGGAACAGGCGTAACTAGTTTTAGATTTCATATTTTTAAATAAATATTATTCAATTTGAATTTGTTACAAAAGTTTATTAATAAAATTAGTGTAGTACTTTATGGTTCAGCAAGATTGGGGATATACTATAAGAAAAAGGGAAAAGCAACCGGTCACCTTGATAAACGATACATTCACTCGTTATGGGAAAGTAGGTCATCGAAGGGCCGACCAATAAGTATTTTACAAAAGGCTAGTAATTTAATTTCACTTAACACTTAAATAAAACTACAACTCTATACGTTGTGTAAGAAAAACATTAAGGAAACCGAAGTTCTCTAACAAAACATAGCAACGGAATATTATATACCTGCTTCCATTTTGAGTTAGTAAAAAATCCGGTCAAAATTAATTGCACGTCACAACACTGGCTGAATCAAAAGAAAAAACTTTTTGGCGGGGAAAATCTAAAATGGCACACGCGATGCGCGCGTTCCCGCGCAAACTGGCAGTTGTACTGGAGTGGAGGCCAACGGAGGCGCGGCAGTAAGTCACACCGACACACCACAACAGTCGACTCTTATCACTCGTGACGTAGTTATTTTTATATCATACTCGCGTAATTGCTATGTCGAACTGTTTATTATGTTACTAGCTGTTCCCTGCGGTTTCACCCGCGTGGGCTACAGTTTATCGCGATAAAAAGTATCCTATATCCTTCCCCAGGGCTCAAACTATCTCTACACCAGTTTTCATTTAAATCGGTTCAGTAGTTTAGGCGCGAAAGCTTATATATTCTGTATACTCCAAAATTATACCCGCACTTCGGTGCCCCTCACCGCGTTACCTGCTGTATCCATTATCCTATTTTAATTCTAATTTTTTTTGACCGCGCGTTTGAACCGCGCAGCTAAACGTCTTCCTGGTTCGCAAATTGCGACCGCAGTTTACCTATTTCATAGAATATTCTCCCGCCTTCGGTCCCCCCTCACCTCACCGCGTTTCCCGCGGCATTGCGGTGCAGCGGGTTTATTTTTCTACTACTGCTTACATTTTTAAACTCGTGATATCTTTCGAATGGAATGTCCGAATTGAATAATTCAAAAAGTTATATGAAGGGATTGAAGCACTTTTGAATGAGAAGTAATTTTTTTGATAAGGATTAATACCGAGATACAAATAAAGAGCCTTTTCTAGCAGCAGCATTAAAATTAAATTTTTAAAATAAAAAAAACACTTATTGTGGAATAACTATAATAGTTAGACATATGCTTTCGCGGACTTTTTTGTCGATCTTAATGGGACCTACAAACCCGTAATACATTGTTTCGTTCTATTGTCAATAGTTTTTGCAGCGCACGCAAAAATAGGTTTTCGATTTCATACCTTGGGTTAAAAAATAGCTATTTTCTTACGGACCCCTAATTTTTTTGGAAATAAAATATAGCCTATAGCCTTCTTTGATAAATGGATTATCCAACACTGAAAGAATTTTTCAAATCGGATCAGTAGTTCCTGAGATTAGCGCGTTCAAACAAACAAACAAACAAACTCTGCAGCTTTATAATATTAGTACAGATATATATTATATCTTCATTAGTAACAGATATAATCTGAAGATTTATTTGGCGGTGCGCTTTACCGAAATTTATTGATCGGGACTTTTTCCAGCAACTTTCCACATGGCTCAGTTAGAATAGTCGCGTGCATAATAATATTTTATCACTATTTTTCAATTAAATAACCTTTGTGAGTGGATATCATAAACGTAAGGCAATTAGCGATGGGTTCTTTCCCGAGTATTTATCCGCTGGACAGTAAATACTCATAAATACCCGTTTCTTCTCGAGTTTTTATCCAAACTGAGAGTAAATACTCTGACGTCATTTCAAAGGAATAATGCGAGTTGCAATGCAAAATTGACGTGTATTAATTATGTTAAAATTTCATTTTGTTGGTACGGTCGCCTGTAATAACAAGAATTAACTACGTTTTATAGTTTAAAATAATGTCATAGTATTAAATTTCTGAAAAATGTACTCTGCATAAACTTTAAATTTATGTAACCATATAACCCAGTCGGGTTAGACGAAGAATGGCCTCCACATTGCATTAATTCCTATCCCAACAATTATTGCATTAGCTTTTCGAAGGGTCAGTGGTCTAAATTCAAAATAGCGATCAACCTCGATCTCGACATTAGCCGCCATCTTGGTTTTTAGTTTTTCGTTTATAACTTGCCCCATGCTCACTTCTCGAGAAAAAATATATGTCTAAAGTTGTTCATTAATTAATTTCCTACATTTAATTCTCCATTTATTTTTTCGTATAACCGATAATTTTCTAATTAAGCGGGAAAAGACGGGGAAATGTAATTATTATAGTAAAATCTCATTTAACATTGACTAAGGAATAAGTGTAGATAAACGAAGTTGTTTGGAACAATAATTTTTCAATAATTTTTATCTGCTTTTTTTCTGAGGCTTAAAGGCGGCAATCGATCTGTCAACATGAAAATTTTGTTTTTATTTCCAAAAATTGTGTTTCTTCGAGTGATAATGTCTTGTGTGATATTGGATTATTAACCATTATGTGTTCGTTAATGTGTACGAGTGTGGGAAATTGAAATAAAAGTTGTGAAAGTGACTTTTCTAGTTGCTCCAAAAAAGTCCGTGTAAAGTTTATAAAGTTCCACTAGGTACCTACTTTACTATAACACTAGCAAAAAAATAAATGGGGCAGTTAATGTAGAAAATCAAATAATGAACAACTTAAGCCATAATATTTTTTCTCGAGAAGTGAAAAAGAGGCAAGTTATTAACGAAAAACTAAAAACCAAGATGGCGGCTAATGTCGAGGTCGAGGATGATCGCTGTTTTCAGTTTAGACTCCCACTGACCCTTCTAAAAGCTAATGCAATAATTGTCGGGATAGGAATTAATGCAATGTGGAGGCTATTTTTTGTCTAACCCGACTGGGTTACATGGTTACATAATTTTAAGTTTATACTGAGTACATTTTTTAGAAATTTAATACTTACTTAGATATTATTTGAAACTATAAAACGTAGTTATGACTTGTTATTACAGGCGACCGTACCAACAATATGAAATTTTGACATATAATTCATTACATTAGTCATTTTATAAAGTTATTCAATATATATCTTAATATATAAGTAAGTATATATATATATTTTTAATACTGATAAAACTGTCAAGTCAACCAACACCTAACCTACTTTAAGATCTGACATTTTTTTTAAATAATAGCAATTGTTATAGGTATCCAATAGAGCAAAGAAATAGAGTGTAATACTTGTTCATCATGTTATTTTGCTCCTATAAATACATATTTTGATTTTGCATAGAACTTGGCACTCATTTACATCTCCATTCTTTTAGGCGGTGAAGCCCACAGCCAAGCATAATTTTTGTATTGAATTTAGCTCTCCTTTTTTACATATATGTGGGATTAAATTTATTTTGATTACGAATAAAATCTATCATTGTTTATAGACTTAAGAAAAAAATAATATTCAAATTACAAAGAAAAGGTCTGAACTTTCGTAATTTTGATTGTTATTCAAATATATGATAATTTTTTTCAGGATTTTTAATCCTTACTTATATCTCACGATTATATCCCACTCTTTGTAGTCGTAAAGGCATAAATCACTATTGTAGAAGCAAAGATAGGTCCTAATCTATCATAACATAATCTAATAACACGAATTGGAGCTAAAACCAGCAATGATATGTTGCAATTTTCACGCAAAAATATTTACTCACGTATTTGGATAAATACTCAGTAAAAATGAGTAAAAACGGATAAATACCCATATTTTCCTTTCTTCTCAGTATTTACTTTTTGAGTATTTACCCAGTGCCCATCTCTAAAGGCAATGAAAACATCTCAGGTAATTTACAACATAAATTGGATAAGAGAATCATAAAAGTAGCATACCAAACCAAGTTACATTTACTACAAAAATATGCATAAAACGTAAACAAAACAACAAAAACAATAGCATATAAACACACAATGGAGGATAAAATGAATGAATGGATAAACAACATCGTGAAATCACAAGTCATTTTAATGCGGATATTGCAAGATCAAGCAGAAAATTGAGATTAATTACAACCATTATACTCTGTACTTAACTGTAATCAAAATGATTTATCACTTTAAAAAAAGACATTTAGGCAAATGGGGCAATTTTATTCTGCCGTTTTTCTCCTACTCTATAAATAATAAGGACTTGTAAATAAGATAGATAAATTAAAAAAGAACAATGAATCACAAGGCTTTCTAGCTACTTTTTTGCAAATATCGCCTTGATTATTTAATGCGATTATTTAAAAAGAATCATTATTCTTAGAGGTAATCCTTCATTTACCTGCGGCAAGAGTCTTAAAGAATAAACTATGTATAATCACAAATCTTACCAATCTGACTTCTACACTCCCTTTCCATTATTTCGCATTTGCTACCGAACACTTGGTAAATTATTTGTGAATATTATTTTATAATACACGATGCCCACACACAGGCCTGCACCGCAGTCAGTGAGTAATGGTGGATCATACCATCACAAGTATTACAATGACCAAATGGATGATTAAAATAGACGACAGTCGTATACTAGAGCCAAAAAATGTTAGTAAATAAATTATAGTCATGCGAGCGGACGTACATAAGTCAATGTACTGAACGCACAACGGACGCGAAAACAAATGTTTTAGTAAAGAGGCATTGTTAATTTGCATTATAAAGCGTCGTTGACCTAAAGTTGTAATCAACGATTTTGAAGGGCACGCTAAGGATGCTAATACATATTAAATTGTATGCATAAGTAGTGAAAGATATTAAAAAATAACAATATTAGCCTAATAATAATGCAAAGGCCGCACTATTGGACCGACGACATTGTAAGATTCGCTGAGAGCCGATAGATGCAAGGGCTAATTCATAGTGGCGTTCAAATGGGAAGGCCTATGTTCAGCAGTGGACTTCTTCCGGTTGATGATGATGATGATAAAAATGCAAACTTGTCTATTTTTTTACTAAGATTGTATTATTATGCCTTTATGGTGGCCATCAATTGTTCCACTATTTTTGGAACTGAGTAGGTACTGCCCAAAGGTACGATAGGATAGCAGATCCAAAATAAATTCTGCTGTGTAGGGGATACCAAGCATCTTCAAAACAAATCTAAATAACTAACTTTATTACTAACAGGTAAATGGTAAAAAATATGCTAATAATCAGAGTCAATATTCTTGCATAACCTAACTAAAAAGAAAAACACAATGTTCAATGTGACCTTGCAAACATACATTATACGTATAACATGAAAAACATCTTTACTTTAATACATTTGTAGCTGTATTTTGAAAATATTTCACAAAAACTGATTACAAGTGATACCTATCAGAAGTGTAACAGAATTCAATAACAATTAAAACGTTTTCTGTACTTCTGTTCTACCAAAACGACTCGTCAAACGTTCATGTTCTTTCCACAGGTGAATTGAGCTCAGCTCGTTTAGTACGGTTAATACCTCACTAAAAAAAGGTAGTGTGTTAATAATTAAGTTTTAGTAGTCAGCTCAGCTCAGTTCGTAGAAAAGTCAAGAGATGGTACCACATGATGATGGAAAATCCTACGCGAACGGAGTAACAGGTAGAGCTAGACTTGAAATAACAACATAGCTCAATTTGTTTTGTCTACAATGTCTAGCCGAGTAGGCACCTAATCTATCATTGTAGTACCTAATCAAAATATTATGGTACTTTAATCATAATTTAATTCAGCTCTACTGTTAGTAATCTATCTATTCTATTCTATTTTGTACATCAGGTATAGAAAACTTTTGACATCGATTGTACTATGTACTGTAAATTTTATTGAACAACATATTATCATTGTAAATGACGCAACTTTTATATTGTATAAGTGTTTAGTTGTTTACCTATGCAGTTTGATAAAACTGTCGAAATAACAATGTTTTTATTTTCATGATGAAGCAGTAATTTGAAACACCTGAAAGAATTTAAGTCACTATTCAAGTAGGTATCGATCTCATGTATTATGTTTAAAAATCGAGTCCCTACCTGACGAAGTTATAAGAAATCCGAAATTAAGCATATTTTTTAGCTAAGCGAAAAAAAATTGTGTCGACTTCTTTGATGCGTTTGTGTCGACGTCTGTGATGCGTTTGTGTCGACATCTACGACGCGTTTTTGTGATGCGTCTGTTTAATTTAGCCGATTCGCCGCTGAGCTTTCGCTTGTTAATATAGCGAAAGTCAGCCAAACCTTGTTTCCCTGGATTCGCTCTCCCGGCCGAATCGAATCTCAGATCGCAAATGAGACGTCATCGTCACCCACGTTTCTTACGCAACTATTTTCGCATTCGCAACTCCATTGGCATGTTTTTGTCACAAGACTCGTCCAAATGATGAAGGCAATTAAAATTGTTCGCACTTCACAAATATGAATGGACATTCTTTTAGCTCATAGATGGTGTACCTAGACAATATGTAGGTATGTAGTTATTATTATGTAGAGCATCGTATTTATCGAAACAGTAGACAAGTCTTACCAAATCATGTAGGTTTCGAAGATCGCATATTTTTTTACGATGCAGCATTTTATAGTCAAACAATGGTAAAAAAAAAATAACATACCTAGAGGTATCATCATTATCATTACCCTATTACGTTCCATCGGCTGGGACTAAGGTATTTTCTTAGAGTGAGAGAGTATGGGCCATAATCCACACCGCAGGCCCAGTGCGGGTTGGCAAATCTATATATACGCACACTAAAATATACTGGAAAAATCCCCCAAGGGGGGTCAAGTGGGATACTAAAATTTGTATGGAAAACTTTCAACTTCCACCAACTTGTTCAGTGGTGATTTTATCTATCCCTATATTATCTATCTATGATATATCAATCAAATACTATCCTACTAATATTATAAACGCGAAAGTTTGTGAGTATGTGTGTATGTTTGTTGCTCTTTCACGCAAAAACTACAGAACGGATTTGAGTGTAGTTTGGAAAGGAGATAGCTTATACCCTGGATTAACACATAGGCTACTTTTTATCTCGGTTCCTGCGGGTTTACGGGAAGGCGCGGGTGAAACCGCGGGGCAAAACTAGTTAGTAAAAAAAATTATTGTGAATGAGATCGCGCCCAAAAAATGCCGCTTGGAACAGGCGTAGCTAGTTTTAAGTTTGACGTTTAAAATAGATCACTTGTATCCTACTAAATAACGATATTTTAGTTTTGAGCTTTAATAAACATACCCCTTATATAATCTACTTTTTAGATGTAAGTATTTTGCACAGCAACTAATTATTGGTACAGTCAGCAACAAAAGTAGCTGATCATACAAGATTTCCTAAATGTGTTTTAGATCAATAATGCATGGTTTTCTTTACATTTTATAAGGTGGCGCTCTGACCACAACTTATCACATCTGATTTTAAGTGATGATGTGGTCAAAGGTTGGTGTTTAAGATGATGCCAGTAATCGGAAATTGTGTTATTGTCGAGCGACTTTTGTCGTTGACTGTACCACCTCTTTTGATAGCTCATCTGAGCAAATAAATTGTTGGCAACTGAGTGATTAATTAATTAAAGTGGATTTATTGGTGAGATATAATTAATTTGACATTTTTATGTATGTTTAAATTCGATCACTACATGCTGCGCAAGACATACCTACTTTTTATTGATTTTGCATAAATTTTGTACGCCAGCAATGGTGAAGCACGCTGAGCAATAATTAATATTAACACCTGATCATAACCGTGTTTCGGACAAATAAACAATTTCATTTCATTTCATTTCATTTCATTTCATTTCATTTCATTTCATTTGAGCAGTAATTAAATTATTATATTTGCCATTATTATATTATGTAAAGCAAAAAATGAGATGAGACTTTTTAGTCCATAATACTTCATACTAATATCCTATCCTACTAATATTAGAAATGCGAAAGTGTGTGTGTGTGAATGTTTGTTACCATGTATCACCGTAACTACTAAGCCGATTTTGACGAAGTTTCGAATGGAGATAGCTCATACCCTGGATTAACAAATAGGCTACTTTTTATCCCGGAAAATGTTCCTTCGGGATAAGGAGAAGACGCAGGTGAAACCGCGAGGCGCAACTCGTTTATAATATTGGTATGGATATTGTAATAAATTGTGGGGGATTAGTAAGGATTACTCGTAAATTAATCTCCCATTTTGATAAAAATTATTTACAAAAGCATTTACCAGTAAAAACTGATTAACTATATTACTTTGCACTTTGTTAAGTTATCTCAGACCGATGTAAAGGTCACCAAGCGTTCTACTATATTAGCTACGGCAATAGGGCAAAGTCTAACATACCAAGGTATATGCTATTAAACAAGTCTAAATACCTAATCTTATCCTTTCCCCTCCTAGTATTAATGTAACATACAAACAAACTAATTACACAAGGACGTTATGTTTAGTCCGTACAAAACAAAATCTTTTTTTTTTCTACATACAGGGTAGCGTTTGACCACAAGTCACCTGATGTTAAGTGATGATGCAGATGGCGCCACGCTTCACCTGGACTGGGAACTGGCTCTCAAGTGAGGCTGCCGGTACACACCGATAGGTGCTTGGTGACAGATTTTTAACATGACGGTGGTAGCTAGCCAGGCGAGTACTAGAAAATACCCTACTACCAAGCTATGGTTTCATCACGTTGTTTCCCTTCACCAAAAGCTCAAGCTCAATGTAGGTTTCAAACCCACGTCCTACGGATTGCAAGCCAACGTCACTACCACTGTCATCACTTCATAAGTATTAGTGAAATATGACAGAGCCTAATTAATAATCTTTTTCTAAGTCAGCATCCTAGATCAACGTCTTAAATTAATAATCAATTCTGATCCATTATCTGCGATTTTGGATCAATGTCATGTCATAATATGTCATTTTAGTAGTAATAGCTGTTCCCTGCGGTTTCACCCGCGTGGGCTACAGTTTATCGCGATAAAAAGTATCCTATGTCCTTCCCCGGGGCTCAAATTATCTCTATACCAAATTTCATTTAAATCGGTTCAGTAGTTTAGGCGCGAAAGCGTATACATTCCGTATACTCCAAAATTATTCCCGCACTTCGGTGCCCTTCACCGCGTTACCTGCTGTAGGTATCCATTATCCTATTTTAATTCTAGGTTAATTTTATTTCGGACCACGCGTTTGAATCGTGCTGTTAAAGGTCTTCCTGGTCCGCGACCGCACTACCTATTTCATAGATTCTCCCTCACCTCGCCGCGTTTCCCGCTGCGCTGGGGTGCGGCGGGTTTATTTTTCTACTACTACTTACATTTTTAAACTCGTGATATCTTTCGAATGGAATGTCCGAATTGAATGATTCAAAAAGTTTTATAAAGGCATTGAAGCAGTTTTGAATAATAAGTTATTTATTTTGATAAGGATTAATACCAAGATACAAATAAAGAGCCTTTTCTAGAGGCGGCATTAAAAAAGAAATTTTTTTAAATAAAATGTCACTTAGTATAGATATGTCAAGCCCTAGAACTAAAATGACATATTGATCCAAATCTCCAGATAACGGATCAGGATCGATTATGAATTTCAGGCATAAGACCAATAGACTCTTGCTGCAAAGGCCTACAGTTCTAGTACCTAATGAAAACATAGGCTGCTGATGAATATGTGCCATGATTTAACATTCTTAGGAAGCAGAACGGTAAATTAATTTAAGTAAAATAATTTGGTACAAGGATTCTGTTTAATACAATGTACTTTGAAATTTTACAGCATGAAGATCAAAATAAAGAACTTGTGTTTCTGACTCTTGATTACAGAAATTATCTCTATAAGAAAATCAATGAGAATGTTTGTGAAAACATACTCCATAAGTGAACATGGGCGTTGACCTACCAAGAAAAAAATAGACATTAAAATACCTGTTTACACATTATCCCTTTACACCCGAGATTATACAATTGTGAGTTTTGACTTTGAAAAATTCTACATCTTATCCGAATCAACTTTTGCGAACGCAACCGATGTTGATCGTTCGTGAGATTATCTAAGAGCGCGCCAAAATATACTTTATGGGCATAGAAGCAAGTTAGAACTCGTCAGTCATCAAAAGGACGCGGCAAGGATGGCTAAATTTTTTGACAACAGCGCGCGCTCACGTAAGTATTTGTTATTTAAATAAATTAGAGATATTTTAAAATACTTTTTCCTGTATATCGCTTGTTTATGAATTGTTCAAGAAGTTAACATATGTTTTTTGTATATTACGTTTATAGTTTGTCGAGAATAACTTTTGAAATTTAAACACGCATGATCGTAGCATATCGGCTGTAGTATGTGAACTTAATATTAAGTATTGTTGAGCATTTTATTTTGTTTTGTTGTTTTGTGGCTTACAAATGTATTTATTTTATCACTTTAGGGACGTTCGCTAACGGAAGGAATCATATGCGACCTCCTGGAAAATGGCAATATCTCCGAGATGGAAGATTTGGACGATTCGATCCGGGTGGCAAACATATGACGAAAATGTGGCTGAAGAGGAACAAGATGACGAATTTATTGACGAAGGACCATCTACGGCATCTACTTCAACTGTTCTATTGACACAATCACCTTCACTGCCGATCGAGTCATCATTCTTATCAACGTCAAGGGCAGCAACCCGAGAATCAAGACATTCTCGTCAGATTTCCCGTTCTACTTCTGTCTCGGAAGATAGATTGAGATCACCTATCAGTAATCATGGAAGAGACCCAATTTGTGAAAAAAGACCAGCCGTGAACTGAAATGTACGGGCGCTGAAATCGCTAAAGTTTTTGCAATGCACATAATTATGGGCTGCATTCCTTATCCGCGGGTACCAATGTATTGGAGAGCTGGTACAAAATTAGGCTTGATCTGTGACCTCATGACAAGAGACAGGTTTCTTACTCTTCGAAATGCGCTTCACGTTGTCGAATCTGACTCTCCAGCTGTAGGAGAAACTGATAACCCACTATGGAAAGTGCAGCCTATGATAGACAAAGTGAAACAAACCTGTAACAGTCTGGAAAGAGTTCCAGGCTTCTTTTCTGTAGACGAGCAGATGATACCTTTTTTAGGAAGCTGTAAATTACGCCAAGTCGTAAAAAATAAACCACAGCCTGTAGGTTTAAAAAACTTTGTCCTTACCACGTCTGAGGGATTGATGTTAGATTTTGACATATACAAAGGTGCCAAATCGAATTTCGGCGAGTCAAACCTCGACCTCGGCCTCGGTCCGTCTATTATCTTACACTTGATAAAAAGTATTCCACCTGGCAGCTGTGTTTACCACGACCGCTATTTCACCACCGTTGATTAGGTCTGCATTCAACGGGCACTATAATGCTGAACCGAATTCCTGATCGAGCGACCATCAAATTTAAGAAAGATATAGAGATGCAGCGTGGCGAGTCTCAGCAATGTGTTTGCTATCCTGTAGGATATTGCTGTAGCAATAGTTAAATGGAAGGACAATAAATCCGTATTGCTAGCGTCAAACTGTACCGCTGCCGATCAACTACTGTCGATCTCATTAAAGTTTAATTTAAAAATTATGTAAGCTAAGTATATTATCCCAAAAACTGATTAAAACATATAAGAAAGGTTGATTTTTATGTTCCCTTAATAAAAATAAAAAATATAATTGTAAAACATAGTTTGATTTCCATTATTTAATATAATATAACCTGATAATGATACACACTCACGATCGTGCGACTTACAATTATTTCCTGAAACTCACGATAGTGAGGGTCTGATTGCTGGAGACCAGTACCAGCAGGTTTTTTTTTAGTATTTTTTTCATATGGTCTGTACACTTATTGCCCCAAATAAGCACATTATATTAGTATTTGAAAGAATTTTATCTCTCGGGTGTAAAGGGTTATGTTACGACTATAACTCTAGATAATATGCTTACCAAGAACTTGCTGCAGCAATGCAACTACATCAATATCTCAAAAAAGAAATATTTTGACACCTCCAAGTCATACGGAAGATATAATTTCGGAGGGCTCAAAAGATGCTTCGAAGTATTCAACCAAGACTGGATCAAAGTACGCAACATTAACATAAGTTTAAAATAACTAAAAGGTTAGTTACCTGTATTTCCCCTAATTCAAATGAAGAACGCAAATATTTCCTATATTATCTTTCACACAAACACAATCCACTTATTATTTCTGATTTTTCTTCGATTCTAAAAAAACAAAAAAATTCAATAACCCAAATTCCGATCCGCGACCCCTGCGAAACTGGCCTCAGGCCTGCGGACCCGCGCGTGACGTGATTGACAGCTGAAGCTGATAGCCGACTGATTGGCTGCTCATGACAATCTGTCAGTCATGACATGCCGTGACTGACTGACAGTGATTAACGAAACTGACGTCACAGTTCATTTTTTCCAAGAACCACAATTAATGCATCCGTATAATATAACATTGTACTCGCTTTATCTCATCATCATCGTCATTATCACACTTGATTCAACTCTCTGAGTTTGAAATATTTTATACTTGACACTGGCAAATACACTAATCGTGTGACGCCATAACAAAAAAACACAAATTGTTAATTAGACAGAAATTGTTTCGGTTTGACATTTGACAGTTGACATTTTACAGCTAAAAGCACCGAAAACAGATGATCATGAGAGATCACAGCTTGGATCACCGAGTTATTATTTTCTAGATTTTAATAAGTTATAAAAATATGATCATTGTGCTATTTTAAAATACATATTTCCTCTTCCTAAACAACATATCTATCACGTAAAGCTATGTCATCACTCAGCACAATTTTAAACATTATTTTAAACACGAACAGTAACAATTTTTGTTGCCTTTGCTTCAATAGGGACCAAAATATTAATCTGCATGATGCGCTAAGTATTGAAATGAATGAGACTGGACAGAAAATACCTGTAACGGATATTCTACAATCAGTTTTCACAAAAGAGGCAAGTGTATTTCATGAAATGTATAAGGGTACCTACTGTGTTATAGTGTAAAAAGTATGTACATCTCCTATATATGTATAGCTCCTATAACTACATAAACAATATTATCTATTATGGATAACAACACTAACGCTTTTACGACAGGCACTATTACTTAATATTGCAATTTTAAAATTAACTTGAAACAACAGTTGTAGGTAGGAATATTATTATTTAATTTATTTTTTATAGGGTAGCATTTGATCACAAAGCATGTGGTGTTAAGTGATGATGTGCTGGTAGGTAAAAAATACTATTTTATATGAGCCAATCCGGTTCATATAAAATAGTATTTTTTGAAACCCAAGCTTTTGTGAAAATCGCATGAAGTTGTTATTTTTATACATTTCGACAGAAGTTAATGCTAATTAATCAGAATTAGCATTTTATTAAAAGTAAATTATACTATAGGTATAGTAGGGTATAGTAGGTTTGATATTATTCTACTAATTTCTAATTTTATATCATTCCAGATACAAGAATATGTGACAACATTTGAAAATATATGTGAAAATTGTCTTAAATCAATCATAAGTATTTACTCCTTCATCAAGACATGCAACTATAATGCAAGTTTACTTATGAAATCTCTAGATGGACTAAATACTAGCCTTGAATATACAAAAGATGAAAGTGAAAACAGCAAATCATTATTTGTGTCATTGAACCTAGAAAATTTCGAAAGCAAGCATCTCTATGACAGTGAAAAGTCTGATTCAAAAGAAGCAGCATTAAAAAGATTTGAATTACTTAACTTACCAAAGCCAAAGGAAGTTACAAAAGAAGCACCAGGTAAAAAGTCTAAAAAGAATCATTCCTTAAAAGTCAAACTATCAGAGATGTTGTTGGACCCTAACAACAGAGTTGTACGTAAGTGCAAGGTCTGTTTTAAATCTTTCTCATCAGTGTGGTCCTTAAAACAACATTTCGTAAAGGTTCATGCACCCAAAAACTATAAATGCCCCAAATGTACAAAAGCATTTGCACAACCCAATTTCGTGACCAATCACATCAATGAAGTTCACTGTGAAGTCATTTGCAGTGAATGTGGTAAAACATTTCAAAATAAAACTACATTAGTGAGACATGAACAGGCTCATCATCTAAAATTTGTTTGCCCCAACTGTGGACGGACATACAAAAGTACATTCTCATACAAGAAACACATTGAATTGAACATCTGCAAGCGAGTATCTAGGGCTGATCCAGCAAATGCAAAATATACCTGCGATCACTGTGGAAAAAAATACACTCAAAAGGTGTCATTACGAGTGCATATCCAACATGAGCATGGCAACTACAAAGCTCATGTTTGCAAATGGTGTAAGAAATCATTTTGGGCCAAAAGCAGACTAAAAGCTCACATCGTAAAACATACCAAAGAGAAAAAGTTCACATGCTCCGTATGTCAAGGAAAGTTTGTCACAAAAGAATCTTTACTGTATCATACGAGACTGCATACCGGAGAAAAGCCGTATAAATGTTTTGAATGTGGTTGCAGCTTCATATCAGCATCCCGCAGAGCGTATCATGTGAAAACATATCATCAATTGTCTATGGTAGAATGTGACATATGTCAGAGCAAATTTACTTCACAACTTTATTTAGACAAGCACAAGAAACGTCATAAACAACCAAAACAAGCTAAAAAAAAGAGTGGTGATGCTAAAAAGCCACCTAGTGAAAAAGATGATTCCAAAACAAAAGGACAGAAATCGGGGAAGAAAGAAGTAAAGCTGATTGAAAGAAAATCTTTGATAAATGCTGCTACCTTAGATGAAATTCAAATACCTAGTTTAGCGAATGAAGAACCGGATATCAATCAACATGGTGACCAGAGCATTTTTGAAGTACATCAAACAGATGGAGAAATAACATCTAAAAGCGGAAATGAATATATTTATTTGTGAAATGACAGAAATATATAATAGGCTTGGCTGCTGACCTACAAAATATAGGACACCATACTTGCTTGATGTAAAATTAGATTGTGTATTATGATTTATGAAATGCATATTGCAAACAATTGATAATGAACTTTCCTGCTATATTAATGAATACACGTTTGGTAAGAAAAAAACTGTACCTATATTCAATCCCTACCAAATGTCACAGGATCACCCGCTGGAGATTGCCTGAAAAATGTATCACTAGCATTTAATTTTATGTACTACCTACCAAATTATATTGGGACAAGTTAGCTGCCAGATAATCACATACCATAATAATTATGTACAAATTTGTCAGTAATGTAGGCATATTTGAATCAAGTTAATGTATGTTAAGTACAATGCATAGTCATATTATAGTGCTTACATTACAATAAAACTGTTTGTTTTTGCGAAAGCTTTAGGTTTAGTGCGTTAATGTCGTCTCTAAGATATAGGTCATAGCGCTTATTATTATTATACTCTTTGATACTGCCTGATTTTTAAAAGGGTAGGTTTTTTCATCGATGTTTTCAGACACAGGGGCACAGTTCTCGCGGGGTATTAACATATTCGAAAAATATCGCAATAACTGTCCAAATATTTGTATTGAATTTTGACAGATATTGCGATATTTATCGAATGTGTTAGTATAATTATCACGCCACGAGAATTGGGCCCCAGTTGACCTGAGGTCACAGAATAGTTATATTATAGATTCGTGTCGTACGCCGTACTCTGAAACGTGTAAATAAAAAGTCTAACAAAAAAATAATTGAATTTACCGCGTTTACTTTGTCGTTTTTTTAATCCCAATTATCAGTCATCTGTAGAGCGGGGAATATTATGTTCAACTTCAACTTTTTTTATATGGCTTCTGCAACTTTTTGTAAATTGCTTCTGTTAGAAAATAAGCGATGGAGATTGTATGGTGACTATAATTTAATATTATGGTCGGTAGCGAAGAAGACCATTTGCATTCATTGAGATAGAAAATTATAGGTCAATGTTTGCATCCGAGGAATATTAAGTTACTGGTTACAAATACAGACATGAGACATAAGTCATTACTAAAAATAATTATATCATAACAAAGAAATAAAAAACAAATAAACCTAAACTAATAAGTAAAAGAATAGTAAATAATACTAACTATTATAATAGTCATTACTTGACAATGTCAAGTTGACATTAGATATTTCGCATTTTTTTTATCTATGGTTTAAAAATCGCGGAGTGAATTCGCCGACTTTTTTTTGTATACAAAGCAAATTCGAATAATTCGAAATTTAGCGACCCAGTTTGTAATTTAATATCGGAAATTACGCTACCATGACTTTTCTAGAAGATACGTTAATAATTCTGATCTCCCAAGTAAGTAAACAATAATCAAGGTTATGCACTTTCGGAAATATTTTATTGCAACTTTTTATAATTACTTGTGATGTGCATAGGATAAAAGTTTCTTTACTACCTACAACGTGTACTGAATTCTGATCAATGTCGCCTTTGACCTATGCCAATTTTTACAGTCAGCTCTGCCAATTTTTCGAATAAATTACTAAAAGAAACCATCTGTTTTTCAGATAGTATTTTTTGTTGGAGGTTGGATTTTCTTCGTAAAACAGCTGTTTAAAGACTATGAGGTGCACCACTTGTTGGTGCAGCTAATATTCTCAGTCACTTTTGCTCTAAGCTGTACCATGTTTGAGCTGATCATATTTGAAATTATTGGATATTTGGATTCGAGGTAAGACAAAGATTTTAATTTTCTTTACTTATGGTACGGTTTTGTTATACAACTGACAAACCAGCATTTTATCACAATTTCAACCGATCGAAATTGATGAAACTGGTAGCATGTCTGTCTATCAAGTACCTACTCACTCTTGAAATGATTATAGAATAGAATAGAATTTACGTTTATTTGCAATAACAACACTCATGGTACATGGAAAAACATAAATAAAAACAATATAACAGTAATTGAAGGTACACAAGAATGTCACCGTCGCAAATCGGCCCCAACTCAGCAAAATGCTGGTTAGTTAACCAGCGCTGGTCTTCCGTTGGAACCGTTTGGTGACGTGACGTCGCGAAGAGGCACCATCAGTACCAAACATCCAACAATAAAAGAAAAAACAAAACATAAACAGCAAAAAAACAACCACTCAAATCCTGATCCGTTATCCGCAGTTTTGGATCGATATGTCATGTTTTAATATGTCATTTTAATACTAAGGCTTGACATATTATAAATTGACATTATGACATGACTTATCGATCCAAAACCACGGATAACAGATCAGGATTGATTATTAATTTCGGATGTAAATCAATCAAAAAGCCATGTCAAAGTCCGTCCGGCTGCCTCAAAATTCTAACAATAGAGATGAGATAGAAGAAGAACTATAAATATGATTGCATAGATTTGTAAGAGACAATACTCGAGTTAATTAATACATTTTCCAGCTCTAGATACTTCCATTGGAACATGGGCCTGTATTCCCTACTGTTCATGGTGATAGCGCTCATTCCGTTCTACATTGCATACTTTTGCATCAGCAATGTTCGATTTGGTAAGTTAAAAACTTTGTTTCTTTTACTTACAGGGTAGCCTTTGACTAAAAGTCACCCGATGTTAAGCGTCACGCTACACTTGTATTTGGAACTAGTTCTCAAGTGGGGCTACTGGAACACCAATAGGTGCTTGGCAACAGATTCTTAACTTGAAGGTGGTAGATAGTAGGTGTGTGTACAAATAGATGCACTATCAATATGTAGTTAAAACTGTATTTGATCAGCTATCCAATGTGATATTCTGTATCCAATTCAATCAATTAGTAATAAGAATAAAATTGTCAATGTGATCGTGCCAAAAAAATTACCTGCCGGGCATTTCTTGCCTGTTCTTTTGCCGGCGTAAGGAGGTTCGAACAGGCGTAGCTAGTTTTAAGTTTGACATTTTTAAAGTGATCACAATGTATCCTATTGAATAAAGTACTATTGACTATTCTGTTTCAGTATCTCAGAATGCAACAAGACCACTGACAATGTTTGTGTGGTTTATCTATCTGTATTTCTTCTGGAAGATCGGTGATCCCTTTCCTATATTGAGTCCAAAACAGGTGAGCAAAGTCATTACATATTAAACAAAGGTGTACAATACATGCTGGGCATTTTGTAATATGAACCCAGCATACTGAAAAATATTTAAACTAGTGACCCGCCCCAGCTTCGCATGGTTTTAAGGCATGTCTTGAGTTCATACAAAATTCCCATACAATAAAAATAACACTTTTCCCAAATTTTCCAAGTATTCAGTAGATTTTCCAAAAAAATCTTTCATACAAACAAACAGTAAAAATCAATTAGTCAACTCAAATCGGTTGAGATCTTTCATATAAGCATCAATTGAATTTTATTTATGAATGTAGATAATGATGTCCTCTGCTTTTCTATTTCAGGGCATATTCTCCATAGAACAGGGTGTATCAAGAATAGGTGTCATTGGAGTGACTGTTATGGCATTACTGTCAGGATTTGGGGCTGTCAACTATCCTTACACATCTATGGCTATATTTTTAAGGTAACCACTTTTAGTCAAGATTCAGCAACGGCCGGGCCTTAGATGTGCTAGTCATCATCAGCCTGTGTCAGTCCACTGCTGGACATAGGCCTCTCCCAAGTTACGCCACTGAGCCCGGTCTTCGGCTCTTCTCATCCAACTACTGGCAGCCACTCGGCGTAAGTCGTCGCTCCACTTAGTCGCAGGGCGTCCTACACTATGATTGCCAAGTCACAGTTTTCAATCAACAACACATCAAACTCAATGGTTATCGGTTCTGCAGCATGACTGCCATACTGCCACTTCACTGCCATTTCAGCTTGCTAATTCTGTGAGCTATGTCGGTAACCTTACTTCTCTGATTGATCCATTCATTTCTGATTTGATCCCTTTCAGAAACTCCAAGCATAGCCTATTCCTAGTTGGTTCTTCATTATTAGTTATGTTTCAGACCAGTAACCCAATCAGATGTGTTGTCAATTGAGAAGAAACTCCTCCAAACAATGGATATGATTCTAGTGAAGAAGAAAAGGATAGCGCTAGCCGAAGCGAACAGCGTTGGAGGGAGACAGCAGTACAACATGCTAGACCAGTCCAATGTGAAGAAAAGAGGCTTCTGGACAAATATTTGGTCCAGTGTTGGTAATTACGCCAACCCACTTGGACATGCCACTGAAAGTAAGTAGAAAAATATATTAACACTAGCTGTTCCCCGCGGTTTCACCCGCGTGTCAACGCGATCGGTTTAAAATTGACAAAGTTTCATACAAACTTTCATCCCCTATTTTATCCCCTTGGGGGTAGAATTAATCAAAATCCTTTCTTAGCGGATGCCTACGTCATAACACCTACCTGCATGCCAAATTTCAGCCCGATCCGTCCAGTGGTTTGGGCTGTGCGTTGATAGATCACTATGTCAGTCAGTCAGACCTTTGAGCTATATATATACATATATATTATATTTTAGAAGAAAGATTGTTTTAATTTTGTGTTCTGGATTGAAGGGTAATGTAATTCCAGAGAAGTCTTTTTTTTTTACTATGTACACTCGAAGGTCGAAGGTGGTCGAAGGTGGCCACGCTACACCTGGACTGGGAACTGGCTCTCAAGTGAGGCTGCCGGAACATACCGATAGGTGCTCGGCGACAGATTCTTAACTTTAGGGTGGTAGCTAGCCAGCCCCCTCAGTAGTAAAGAAAAAGGTTGTAATCCATTCCAGATATAGGACAGCTCCGCCAGGAGATATCAGGTCTGGAGGAGCTGAGCCGGCAGCTGTTCCTGGAGGCTCACGACGCGAGAAGCATGCGCGAGAGGATCGAGTGGTCGCGCACCTTCCAGGGGAAGTACTTCAACTTCCTCGGGTATTTCTTCTCCGTGTATTGCATTTGGAAGATATTTATTGTGAGTCGATGCTTTTTTTACACTTTTTAGGGTTCCGTACTGTGCTCATAATGGTGTCGATTCGGTTTTGCATTCTCTAAAACTTAGTTTAGTTTAGAGAATGCAAAACCAAATCAATTAACAATTATTATTATATTACTTTTTTAAAATTTTATTATTGATTATCAATTATCAATTTACTGACCGTTCCCATTTCCTTTCTTGCAGTCAACAATAAACATAGTGTTCGACCGCGTCGGCAAGAAGGATCCGGTGACGAAGGGTCTGGAGATCGTAGTCCACTGGCTGGGACTGAACATTGACGTGGCGTTCTGGTCTCAGCACGTCTCATTCATACTGGTCGGGTGCATCGTGCTCACCAGTATAAGGGGACTGCTGCTCACGCTTACTAAGGTAACGTGGTATTTATAAATATTTTTTTAGGATGTTTCGTACATACCTCAAAAGGACTCGTTCAAAGGTCAATGTGTACGCTTTTTCAACAAAATCCCAAGTGAAATTCAAGACTTGTCTATAACAAAATTTCAAGTCCGTATAAAGAGAAATCTCATTAGTAAAGCTTATTATCCAACTTCACAATCGCTTCCAGTGCCTAGCTGAATGCGAAACAGCGGGCGAGTTAAACAACGGGTTGGTGGAAACTGTCCAAGCGGTGGGGTCTCAGTTCATTAAAACCCCACGCCGAAATAAACCTCAAAAGCTCTCAGGCGAAACCATTAAGTTAATGGAAGACCGAGATGTGATGAGACTGCAATCTTCAGCTGATATGTCGGAATATGGCGAGCTCAATAGACGGATCTCGAAGTCAATGCGACACGACTTGCGTACCTATAATACGTCACGTATTAAGGTCGCAATCGAGCGGAACCAGGGCTCCAAAGTGTTCGCAAAGAATTCGTCTATAGGGCAAAGCCAAATGACGAAGCTGAAGATCGACAACGGCAGAATCATCACATCGAAACCGGAGATCCTGAAAGAGCTCGAGAGGTTTTATGGACAGTTATACACCTCAACGCGGAAACCCGTTGCAAGTGCGGCTCGGGACGCAAGAGCCAAACTAACCCGACACTATACTGAGGATATCCCGGACATCAGCCTGTATGAGATTAGAATGGCTCTCAAACAGCTTAAGAACAACAAGGCGCCTGGTGATGACGGAATCACGACAGAACTTCTGAGAGTGGGTGGAAAACCGGTACTTTTAGTCCTCCAGAAGTTATTTAATTCCGTCATACTTGAAGGAACTACGCCAGAAGCGTGGCACGGAAGTGTGGTGGTGCTGTTCTTCAAAAAAGGTGATAAAACTTTGTTGAAGAACTACAGGCCCATCTCACTTCTGAGCCACGTTTATAAGCTGTTTTCGAGAGTCATTACGAACCGTCTCGCACGTAGGTTTGATGATTTCCAGCCTCCCGAACAAGCCGGGTTCCGTAAAGGCTTTAGCACCATAGACCACATACATACGCTCCGGCAGATTATACAGAAGACTGAGGAGTATAATCGGCCATTATGTCTTGCGTTTGTGGACTATGAGAAAGCCTTCGATTCAGTCGAAACCTGGGCGGTGCTGCAGTCTCTTCAGCGATGCCAAATTGACTATAGGTATATCGAAGTGCTGAGGTGCTTGTATAAAAACGCCACTATGTCAATTCGTTTACAGGACCAGAGAACGAAACCAATCCAATTGCAGAGAGGCGTGAGACAGGGAGACGTTATCTCTCCGAAACTGTTCACGAACGCATTGGAGGACGTTTTCAAGCTCTTGGACTGGAACGGATCTGGCATCAACGTGAATGGCGAATACATCACTCACCTTCGTTTTGCCGATGATATAGTCATCATGGCAGAGTCGCTTGAAGAGCTCAGTACAATGCTCAGCGACCTCAGTAGAGTTTCCCAACAGGTGGGTCTTAAAATGAACATGGACAAGACAAAAGTCATGTCCAATGTCCATGTCGCACCCGTACCAGTAGTTGTGGGAGACGATACTATCGAAGTTGTTGACGATTATGTTTACCTTGGACAGACTGTCCAGTTAGGTAGGTCCAACTTCGACAAAGAGGTCGCCCGACGAATCCAACTCGGATGGGCAGCGTTCGGGAAATTACGCGACATCTTCTCGTCCAACATTCCTCAGAGCCTCAAGACGAAAGTCTTTCAGCAGTGTGTGTTGCCAGTGATGACTTATGGTACTGAGACGTGGTCTTTGACTGTTGGCCTTTTGAATAAGCTCAGAGTCACACAACGAGCCATGGAGAGAGCTATGCTTGGAGTTTCTTTGCGTGATAGAATCCGTAATGAGGAAATTCGCCGAAGAACCAAGGTCACCGACATAGCTCTCAGAATCTGCAAGTTGAAGTGGCAATGGGCAGGCCACATCGCTCGACGAACCGATAACCGATGGGGAAGAAAGGTTCTCGAGTGGCGACCACGAACCGGAAGACGTTCTGTAGGTAGGCCCCCCACTAGGTGGACCGACGACATTGTAAGAGTCGCAGGGAGCCGATGGATGCAAATGGCTAATAGCCGTTCATGGTGGCGTTCAAGGGGGGAGGCCTATGTTCAGCAGTGGACTTCTTCCGGCTGATGATGATGATGATGATGAAAGCTTATTATAAAATATCGGACTATCTAGATGACAAACAAGCTTGGGATTATAGTTAATCTATCTATCTTTCTTTCTATCTATCTATTCTCCCTATTTCCCCTATTCTAACCATTTTCGGTAAACAGCCAAAACAGTCATGCTCACGAAAGTGACTTTGCTTGCAGCGGCGTCATGTGTCGGGTCGCCCTCTTCCCTCTCATATGGTCGAGGAGAGCGATGGCTGGCACATGCGTCAACTCGTGAACGGGTGCTGCTTGTGGGGTCTGGTCTGCTTTGGTTGTGATCCCGCAACTCGTTAATATTCATGTTCCCATATCCCAATGTGTACCACCAAACAAGAGAAATCTTCTTATTAGTAAAGCTAAATAAAAAATATCGATTAGATGAAAAAAAAAAGCTTGGGATTTTAGTGAACTTGCTCCAATTCAATCAATTAGTAATAAGAATAAAATTGTCAATGTGATCGCGCCAAAAAAATTACCTGCCGGGCGTTTCTTGCCTGTTCTTTTGCCGGCGTAAGGAGGTTGGAACAGGCGTAGCTAGTTTTAAGTTGACGTTTTAAAGTGATCACAATGTATCCTATTAAATAAAAAAGTTTTGAGTTTTGAGTTTGAGTTTTGAGGAAAAACGGAATCGTTATAGGGTCACTTTGTTGTCCGTCTGTCTGTCTGTCAAGACCCTTTTTCTAAAGAACGCGTTCATCAAGTTGAAATTCGTATCAAATACTGGGCTCTACGGTTTCTTAGAGCTGTGAAAAAATCAAACTTGTAACAAGATCAAAAGATATGATATTTTATATCGCATATTTTGTGATTTCACAAGGGGGTTTTGATTCCCTTGTGAAATCTCTATACTCTATACTCTATACTCCCTTTGACCTAGAGTCATGAAATTTGGCATGTACAGAAATGATGAGATGATGATCTGATCTGATTTGATGTGTGTTTGTGTGTGTGTGTATGTGTGTGTCTCTTACAGCACATGAAAAAGAACGAAAGCATCTTGAGAACTGTAAATATATAGTTTAATAACAAAACAAAAAAATTGGTTGTCTGTAAAGTCGGTTTACTGACGATAGTTGAACGTGACAACGTCGATTGGCCGATTGTGCTTCTTTGTCGCTCGTTCCGCGCTCTCGCTTGCACTTCAAGCCTTACATGGAACGCCTCAGAGCGAGGTAACTCCGCATGAGTCATGTTTTTTCGTGCGTGCAGCCGGCTCTATTGAATTATAAGACGTTTGTCACGTCAAAACAAGTTTGTACTTGGCCGGTTTTTCAGATGTATTATGTGACCTTTGACCACATCGCCACTTAACTCTAAGACTTGTGGTAAAACACTACCCTGTAACATTTGCGCCGAGTGGCTGCCAGTAGTTGGATGAGAAGAGCCGAAGACCGGGCTCAGTGGTGTACCTTGGGAGAGGCCTATGTCCAGCAGTGGACTGACACGGGCTGATGATGATGCTGCTAGAAAGTAAGAAAATAAATGTGTCGCAGCATTGTGAATGCCTGATGACAATGATTCCTTCCTTTGCTTGCGGCGGCGTCGTGTGTCGGGTCGCCCTCTTCCCTCTCATATGGTCGAGGAGAGCGATGGCTGGCACATGCGTCTACTCGTGAACGGGTGCTGCTTGTGGGGTCTGGTCTGCTTTGGTTGTGATCCCGCAACTCATTAATATTCATGTTCCCATATCCCAATGTGTGCAACCAAACAAGAGAAATCTTATTAGTAAAGCTAATTAAAAAATATCGTACTATTAGATGACAAAAAAAACTTGGGATTTTAGTGAACTTGCTCCAATTCAATCAATTAGTAATAAGAATGAAATAGTCAATGTGATCGCGCCAAAAATATTACCTGCCGGGCGTTTCTTGCCTGTTCTTTTGCCGGCGTAAGGAGGTTGGAACAGGCGTAGCTAGTTTTAAGTAGACGTTTTGAAAGTGATCACAATGTATCCTATTGAATAAAACAAATTTTGACTTTGACATTGACTTTTATGTCATCTTGATGTTTTGTTTCCAGTTCTTCTACAAGATCTCTTCGTCCAAGTCCTCCAACATCATCGTGCTGATCCTCGCCCAGATCATGGGCATGTACTTCTGCTCGTCGGTACTCCTCATGCGGATGAACATGCCTCCCGAGTACCGCATCATCATCACCCAGGTTCTGGGAGATCTGCAGTTCAATTTCTACCACCGGTGGTTTGACGTCATATTCCTAGTTAGTGCACTGACTAGTATATTTACGCTGTACTTAGCTCATAAACAACCTTCGGTCAGTTAGTAGACAACGGCAAAAGTAGCTGAAAAAAAAATCGCCTAAGTGCGAGTCTAACTCGCGCACGAAGGGTTCCGTACCTATAAAAACGGCAAAAAAATCACGTTTGTTGTGCGGGAGCCCCCTTAAATATTTATTTCATTCTTTTTTTTAGTATTTCTTGTTATAGCGGCAATAGAAATACAACAACTGTGAAAGTTTCAACTGTCTAACTATCACGGTTCACGAGATACAGCCTGGAGACAGACGGGCGGACAGTGGAGTCTTAGTAATAGGGTCCCGTTTTACCCTTTGGGTATGGAACCCTAAAAACCGACTTGCAATAGTTTTTCTCACGGACACCATTGTCAGAACTAGACCTAGAAATGGGACCACACGGGAAGCACCAGCTTTCAAATAAAGAAGAATCATCAAAATCGGTTCACCCAGTTGAAAGTTCAGTGGAAACAAACATATAAAAATACAGACTAATCGAGGACCTCCTCCTTTTTTGAAGTCGGTTAAAATTATTTTTTTCAGATTCCCTTTATCATTTTAAACGCGTGGAACGTTTCGCTTACGAATATGACTAAAAACTTGTTTAAACATCAATTTTATATTGAGGCTAGGTTAATATATGTAAAGGTTATATTATGTATTAGATATATGTTAAGAATAAATAAAGAAAATAAAAGAATAAAATAAAGAAAAAAAAGAAAAGAATAAAGAAAAAAATTTTCAAGACTGATTTGTAAATATATGATAGCTTTTTTTTTTTTTGCTCTTTACAGGGTAGCGTTTGACCACAAGTCACCTGACGTTAAGTGACGATGTGGTCGAGGATGGCGCCACGCTACACCTGGACTGGGAACTGGCTCTCAAGTGAGGCTGCCGGAACACACCAATAGGTGCTTGGCGACAGATTCTTAACAAGAGGGTGGTAGCTAGCCAGGCGAGTACTAGAAAATACCCCACCCTACCACCAAGCTATGGTTTCATCACGATGTTTTCCTTCACCGAAAGCTCAAGCTCATTGTAGGATTTGAACTCACGTCACACGTCCTACGGATCGCAAGCCGACGTCACCACTGAGCTATCATCGCTATAAAATTTCATATAGACGGAATCATTGTAAATAAACCGTAGGGGTGGTTTGTCTACAAAAAAATACTGATATATGTATATTTATATTAAATGCGAAACTGTCTGTTTGTTACCTTTTTACGTTTAAACTGCTTAACAGATCTTAATGATCTTTCGTAATGAAGATTTGACAGGTTGGCAGATCAGCACTATGTAGACTGATGGGATCTTTATCGTATAAAATAAAACAAGGATATTTATTTAAGAATTTATTTAACAATCATTATATTATCTTAAATATACTAGGTATATCGAAATAGTTAAAAATAGAAAATGTTTGTTTGGAAAGGCCACCTTAATTAGTTGAAACTAATTAGAAGAGAATAGAAAGTATGAATATTTTAAATTTTCATTTTACCAGCTATTCGACTACAAGTTTAAATGTTTAGAATATTAGATATTTTTCAACAGATTAAGAGATATCTCATTTAATTTTTAAGTCCATTCTAAAAGAAGAAGACAATCGATTTACAAAAATATTTTTATGTAGCACATTTTTTTGGTATTCAAAATTTACAGGCGATTTTACGAACAACGGATAGAGAAATTTTAAATTTTACTAATTTATAATGTTAGTTATAAATATGTTATTATTTGGTGTTGTCATTTTGAGCATAATACATTTTAAGAACTGCTATTCTTCATTTCGAATTACTTATGTATTTCAACGTTTGTACTAGCCGATTTGACTGCTTTCTGACAAATTAATACCACAACTTGTTTTGTTTGACCATAAGTCACCTGTGACAAGATTGTAGAAAATGGCGCCACGCTACACCTGAATCTTTTCATAAATCACAATTTTACCTTACAATTTATTTTCCAATGTAGATCTCATTAATTCTATCCTATCATCAGAAAGCAGCAAACCCGATTATATTAGGTCAAAAATCACACAGCAAGTAAGCTTGGACGTTAGAGGTTGGCTTATCGCTTTGACGCTATATTTCCAGTAAACAATCACCAAATAATACGCCAGACAACGAAACTATTTGAAGGGTCCACTGCAATAATGACGAATGTCCATTTTTTTTAAATCTTAACGAGTAATACCATTCGGTCACATAATATTATATTTAGAAATCTTGTTAGCAAACTTAGCAATATCGCTTGTAGTCTCGTGTTAAATATGTTTTAAATATTTTGGCCACACGGCTAGAACGCTCAATGTCACAGGTGTTCACGACTATAATAACATATTATAATCTTCGGGTCTGAGTTTTTTTACACCGCTTATAAATTTAAAACCCAATTATCTCAAAACGAAAGTTAAAGGACATTCATCATTATTGCAGTGGACCCTTCAATTATTAACGTCGCGTCTGCGTATAAAAATGACAATGCCACTCAGTTTTCTTTACCGTACTTTAGATAAAGACCTCTAAGCGAACTTGCTGCGTGCTCTTAACCGTTGACTCTCTACAACTATTCTCCAGTAGGATCTTCAGATTGCTTCCTGAAGCAGTCTCCGACCGGGAAGAAGTCCCAGCATCTTTGCGTGTACATGTTCCACACGTACGTTTCTTGACCTAGAAGATAGATAAAGTTAGGGTATACCTTCGCCAGCCGCCAAGCAGTAGTGTGCAAACAGGTGTTCCAGGTTAAAGGGCAGTGATTTCACTAAGGCTGGCCATACACGGACCGCCTGAAGCAGTCAGGATCTGCGACTGCTTAGCGGACTACTGCAACTGCTCGAGCGGGTCGTGTATGTACGTTCGTAGAAGTCTGTAGTTCACTATGCAGCTTCGCAGCTAAAGCAGTCGATCCTGACTGCTTCAGGCTATCCGTGTATGGCCAGCCTAAAGTCATCATTTTCACTATCAGCCTTCCACGTTCCCACTGCTGGGACTCTGGCCTTCTCTCAGAGAGAGAGTATGGGCTATAATCTACCATGCTGGCCCAGTGCGGCAGCCTAAAGTGCCGACTTGTAACTACTGCTCAGCGGTAGTTGTCATTAACTTTTGTAAGAAAGTCTGTCCGACATTTCGTACCTGTATATTCCGTGTCCGGTTTATTAATGAGATGCATGAGGAAGAACATGTAGTTCGCTAAGTTATGTTCCCTCTGCACGTGCGTATCGAACCCGTGCGGAACCTGGGAAAAGATAATTAAAAATTAAATTCTAGCATATCAGGCATTTGTCGTCAAGCGCCCTCAGACAAAGTTGAAGTGGCAATGGGCAGGTCACATTGCTCGACGAACCGATAACCGATGGGGAAGAGTCCTCGAGTGGCGACCACGAACCGGAACGCTCAGTACCCCCCACTAGGTGGACCGACGACATTGTTAGAGTCGCAGGGAGCCGATGGATGATCATGGTGGCGTTCAAAGGGAGAGGGCTGTGTTCAGCAGTGGACTTCTTCTGGCTGGTGATGATGACTCTCAGACCAGGACGTACAGTCGTACATGTACGGACAATGATGGACAGCCGGGTCCCACAGCAGGTCGTCTGGTCTGGAGCGGCTTGATTTGTTGGAAAATTAACCTTAGGAACGATCAAACGCGCACGCACAACGTCAGACAGCCACAGGCAGGGCGTATTCGACGTTCGCCGTACTGTCTGGTTTGTGAAACGGCAAGCCGTAGGACCCGGCCATAACAGTGTTTTTCGGAAGCAGCTACTCACTTTATCAAAGTAGTCCTTGTTCATGCCGCATATGAAGCAGTTGGACTCCATGTCTTCCTTCACCGACTCGAGCTGGTCACGGAGCTCTCCGAACGCGTCGATGATCAAACCTGACGGGCGAGAGAATTGGTTTGACAACAGGTTGATCTTAATGTAGTCGAGGCTGTATACCTATTTTGTCTATATATTATAGAATAGGTTGATTTCAGTAACGGATGCATTTTTTTTAATGTTCCTTAGCAGATACGAAAATGTTATCTTCGACATCTTTACATGAGCTACTAAATTGTAAATATTATTTATATGGTTCTATTCTTACCGAAACAAAAAAATCTAATCTCTTGAGTGCCTGAGATAGATTAAAGATTTCGGCCCATTGGTTAAAAATCGATTTTTAGATTAATCGATCTTAGATAACCATCCCCGTTATTTGATAAGCCTTAGGGCACAAAACTGAAAATTCACATCGCATTGCAAATATCTGCGAGCTCGCACGAATGCATCACAAAAACTTCCGATCTGAAACGCATCGCATCACAGTTTTGTGGTATGGTCACCTGAACCAACCAACCAGCAATTTGCATCGCAAGTTCCTGCGATGCGGCGTCGCATCGCAGTTTTGTGGAGCCCTGCTTCACTTACCGCACTTTAGCCGGTTGATTACTGTGGCCCTAACTCTACATCGCTTCCTTATAGTTCCACCTCACTTCTAGAACATTCTAGCGCTTACCCTGAAGGATGGCGAGCAGGATGACGATGATGAAGAAGAAGAAGGATATGTCGAAGACGATCCTCCACACTTCGCTGTCGTCCCCGTCCGGGGGCTCCAGCTCGTCGCCGATGCCTCCGCCGGCGCGCACACCCTTGTACAGGTTGAATACGAAGCACTGGAACGAAACGAAAAAAAGCCACTTATTTTAAACAAATTATGTAAAAACTAGTTGCGCCCGGTGGTTTCACCCGCGTCTTCCCGTTATCCCGCAGGAACCTTTTTCCGGGATAAAAAGTAGCCTCCTATGTGTTAATCAAGGTATAAGCCATTTCCATTCCAAATTTCATTCTGTTCAGTAGTTTTTGCGTAAAAGAGTAACAAACATTCATCCATCCATACTCACAAACTGTCACGTTTATAGTATTAGTAGGATTACGTCCGATGATGGAATGGGGATGAAGAAATTAAATATACATTTTTTGATAATGGGTCGTGGGTTCGAATCCTACAACGAGCTTGAGCTTTCGGTGAAGGAAAACATCGTTATGAAACCATAGCTTGGTGTTAGGGCATTTTCTAATGCTCGTCTGGCTAGCTCCCACGCTGAAGTTAAGAATCTGTTGCCAAGCACCTATCGGTGTGTTCCGGCAGCCCCTCTTGAGAGCCAGTCCAAGTGTAGCGCGGCGCCATCTTCGACCACATCGTCACTTAACATCAGGTGACTTGTGGTCAAACGCTACCCTGTAAGTAGTAAAAAAAGTACAATTCCTGGGCTCACTCGCCGATAAAAAACCGATAAACTTGCAACTTCGTTTCGATGTTCCAGGCTCTAAGCCTTGACTCTCCAAGGAGATCGTTGCCTAAGAGCTTCTTGGCGCGTCACTTGACGCTACAACCCTGCACTCACCGTGAGCATGTCGTGACAGTTCTTGTTGACCGCATCGTCCTCCTCCTGCACGTAGAACTTGCGGAAGAAGTTGAACGCTATCACAGTGTATATGTACACGATGATCGTCAGCAACATCACTGTTAGGACCAGCTGGAACGAGGGAAATTCAATCAATCAATTAATCAAAGACATTATTTATTGATACAATAAAATTTAAGAAGTAATTATGAATTCTCTGGTTCCCGGACTAGTGGGAACCAGATTCTTCTCCCATTCATGTGCGTAGTTCACATGTCAATAAGTGATAATATTTCGTTATAGTAATAATGAAACAGTACAGTGTACAGATTTAAACAAAATTTAAGACTCAAGTCCTGAGTCCATCAATGCCTAGTTGTGGCCAAGGCTTGTATAGTACTTTTCTCAATAAATGCGCGGAAATTAAAACTAAGTAAGTAGTACCTGGGCAGAACTTTTCTCTTTCGAATTTGGCAGTAACAAATTTATATTACGGCTCTTGCCGCCTCTTGAATTTCAGGTGGCGTTAAAGTAAGATCACACTTCACTCAATCACACTTCACTCATTGTCTTCACTTGAACTCATTTTGTCAAATACAATTAGTTTTCAAAACCAATGACGAACAATTTTCAATTTAAATGCAATTTTCAGCAATAGACAAACAATAAAATACAAAAATACATTCAAGAGGAAGGTTTAAATGTATAACACATACGTATTATAGTACGAAAAAGCCGAAAAATTCAAAGATTTGTAAAATACTGCCCCATATCTGTCTACATTGCACCTGCTAGTTATTATTATTCGCTGGTCTAGTTACCTGCTTCCCGTTATGCGTTACAGACTGCAGGATGGTCCGGAGCGTCTTGAAGCCGACCGCGACGTCCAACAGATGTGCCGCGAAGAAGAAGTTATTGAAGTTGCCCATCACAGAGAATGAGAAGTACCAGAGGGAGTAGAGGAACGAATTGTCGGTGATGGTCACGCCTGCCTTCCACACTTGGTAGCGCCAGTCGATGTTAATGATGCTGTGGAACATGTAAATGGGTCAGTGGTAGTGACGTTGGACGTCGGTTTCTATAATGAGCTCGAGCTTTCGGTGTAGGAAAAACATCGCGTTGAAACCATTTGGTGGTAGTGTATTGTCTAGTACTCGTCTGGCTAACTACCACGCTCAAGTCAATTATCTGTCGCCAAGCACCTATCGGTGTGTTCCGGCAACCTTACACATGAAAGCTGGTACCCAGGTGTAGCGTGACGCCATCTTCGACCACATCATCACACAATATCAGGTGAAATGTAGACGAACGCTACCATGTGGGGTAGTAAAAAGTAATCATGATTTTGAGCGATGGTAAATCCACACATAACTTATTAAGTCATATGTGCATTACCGTTAGGCCACCACCGACTGCTACCGTACTTAGGGAGTGCTGTACACTGAGAAAAAAATCCTAACATCCTTCTGAGTCTTACCTTCCAAAACGTAACCTTTTCTTTCCTTATTTTACCTTAGTTTTCCTTCTGACTCAAAAGTACTTACTTCCCTTTTGACTCAGAAGGAAAATGTATTTCGGAAGGACGTTTTTCTCCGTGTTTTTTTACTTACTAATGCAACAGCCCCTTGCTCCCCTCGTCCTCTTGGGCTGAAAACGAAGTCTTCTCCATCCCCAACATGTTGGAGATGGAGTCAAAGTCGTACGTTTCGGAGTACTTCACGCGGACCTTCTTCTTGACGAACTTGTCCCAGTAGTTCACTGGGAACGATCTGAAAGTTGAACAAGTCAATTAAGTCTTCATCATCATCATCATCAGCCGGAACAAGTCCACTGCTGAACAAAGGCCTCCCCCTTTGAACGCCAACGGCTAGCCATTTGCATCCATCGACTCCCCATGACTCTTACAATGTCGCCGGTCAACCTGCCCATTGCTACTTCAACTTGCAAATTCTGAGAGCTATGTCGGTGACCTTGGTTCTTTAATTTAATTAATTTCCCCGTTTCGGATTTTATTACCCAAAGAAACCCCAAGCATGGTCAATGAAGTCCTACTTATAAACGTGAAAGTTTGCGAGTATGGATCTATGGATGTTTGTTACTCTTTCACGCAAAAACACACACACACACACAACATACAGAACACACACATACAGAACGGACATTTGAGTGAAATTTGGAATGGAGATAGCTTATACCCGGTATTAACACATAGGCTACTTTTTATCCCGGTAAAAGGGTACGCCATAGTAAAATAAACAATTGATCTCACTTGGCGGATATAACAAGCTTGTCCCAGTGGCTTTTGATATCGTCGTCTTCAGGCTGCTCTGCGATGTAGAGACCGTCAAACTCCAGCTTGCGGGCAATCTCCTTCTCCCGCTTGAAAATAGCTAGTGGCACCTGCAACGAACAAAGAGGTTTTTAACGAACAACAATATAACGTTATTAGACTGGCGCGAGCTCCAGGTGGAGGAGTGACAGGAGGTGGCGCAGGACAGACCGAAGTAGCGTCTTTATTATCGGAGGCCAAAACTCACTTTGGTTCATTGCGTCATCTCAGTTAGATTCAGTTAGTTACATTTTTAGATTTTTGGAATTGCAATAAGCGTAATAGGTAGGTACATAAAAAACATGTTTTCCTATCAATAATAATTAACCTTAGTTTTTACATCTTGTAAAGAGAGATCAATCTAACATAGAATCTGAGCAAAAACAAAAAGGGGGGGGGGGGGGTTCCCCAAGAGAAACATTGTAATAATCAACTGAGTGAAATTTTGTCAAACTAAAAATAACAAAGAAAATTGTGTTTGTTAAAATAAATCCAACGCAATCAAGCATAGATTGACACATTTACGAAAATCTCGTGGGATTTGGTGGGGGGGTCGATAGATCACCTCACGTTATTAATGGACTTCCTCTAACGTAACTGTGGGACTTAAGACTTTTGCCTTAAGACTCTTGACTTAAGACTCTTACCTTAAGATGATAGTAACCGATGAGTATAGCGAGTGAGACAATGGAATGCATTGCCGCCGCGATCTTGATCACGTGTTCCATGTAGAAATAGTCTTCGTCTATGTGCACCACTTCTATGACATCATCTTCTGCCTCGCCGCTCCCTGGAATAAGACGAGAATTTTCTTGAAAAAGTGAATTGGGTATAAAGAGAGAAAGACACGGAGTAGAGAGTAGAATTGACGTGAGAGGAAGCGGGTAGATAGATACGTCTGCCCGTTATAATATCATCAATACTACGCGCAGAAACTTTTAGTACTTTCGTGATCGTGGCGCTTGCAACAGTGACGAAATATCGAGAATTCAATCGCGTTCAAAACCTAATTCTGAGGCTGGCCATACACGGACCGCTTGAAGCAGTCAGGATCAACTGCTTCAAGCTACGACTGCATAGTGAACTACTGCAACTGCTCGAGCGGTTCGTGTATGTACGTACGTAGAAGTCTTTAGTTGATTATGCAGTCGCAGCTTGATGTAGTCGACAGTCAACAGCTTCAAGCTGTCCGTGTATGGACAGCCTTAGTTAGAAGAAAGGATACGTGATAAAGTACCTTACATATGAATCTCTGTAACTAAATAATTGGAGAGAATTGGAAATTGAGAGCGGAAGAGAAAAAAATATACTTAAAAAGAAAAAATAAGAAAGAGGAGAGTAAAAGGGGCGAAAGAGACAGGTAGAGAGAGAATATTATGACACGAGCGGAGAGAAAAAAAATGTATTGTTTTTGTGACCTAGTACTACAGGGTTGCCAGTTAAACTTACCATCTCCACTACCAGAGCCGGCTCCAGAGCCCGAGCCGGCGGAAATTATGTCACCGATACCAGACCCCTCGCCTTCACCATCATCCAACGTGGACACCTGTCAACATAATATTTTTGGAATCTGTATACCTATTTGAAAATATATGCCTGTTTCCCTTGGTCATAATTTGAGAACGACTTTACTGATTTTATTCATCTTTTCTTTTAAAGCTTTCTAAAGCTAGGTAGAAGGTTTTTGCAAAAAAAGAATCAAGAACGTTGCGCAGAAATTTAGAAAATTCAAGGAAACTTTATCTTCTTTTTATAGGGTAGCGTTTGATCTCAAGTCATGATGTTAAGTGACGATGTGGTCGAAGGTGGCGACACGGTACACCTGGACTGGGAACTGGCTGTCAATTGGGGCTGACGGAACACACCGATAGGTGCTTGGCGACAGTTTCTTAGCTTGAGGGTAGTAGCTACCCAGCCGAGCACTTGTTAATGCCCTACCACTAAGCAAAACAAAAACAATGTCGACCTAAGTTAACTTTTTTAATGTATCCCTAACGCGTTGGAATTGGAACTGATGTAACCAGTCAAAACTACTTTTAAACAGCTCCATTGGGCTATACTACACACTTTTGACTGCCTTTGCTAATTAAATGATTAGGAGTTTGACTGCAAGATGTCAAGAGCCTAATATCACATACCTTATAGAACAGAAGCACGAAATTGATGCAGAAAGCTAGAACCAACGCGACGTATTTCAGGTTGTAGAAGTTCCTGGCGAGGAAGGAGACCGCGCGCCGCGTGTAGTGAGACAGATCCACTTGGGACAGTGCGGATGGAGACGGGCCTTGGACCACCTGTCGGGAAATTATGGAATAATTAACATACAATATGTGTATAGTTCCTTGTGAAAGAGCTCGCTCGGGGAAGCCTTTAGAAGCAAATTGTGGTTTCCCAAAATGTGTAATTACTAATTTCCCAAAATTACTATCCCAAAATGACTTCATAAAAACCACCACTTTCCTAAAATTCCCACATAATTTTCCCAATAACGCCCACACAATCACATACCTACATATAGCTCTAACCCTAACTAAGTTTCCCTGTACCTAAGGTATCAGACACTACGCGGATCGGGAATCCACAAAACCAAATTCATTAGGTACTTTCCCAAAACGACCACTATCCTAAAACTAGGATAGGACTGAAGCAATCCTGCTTTGGCTATCTCTGCCGCTAAGTACACTGCTGGTCTTCTCTCAGAGAGATAGAGAGTATGGAGTCGTAATCTGCCCCGCTGGCCCAGTGCGGGTTGGTAGATGTCGCATGCCCTTGAATGTTGTGGTTCTTGGATACGCCGGTTTCTTCACGATGTTTTCCTTCAACGTTTTGAGCGATGGTAAAACCGCACTTATTTTGTTAAGTCATAGGTGCGGGGCCGAGAGGATTCGAACTCGGTGCTGGCGCCTTGCAAGGCGCACCATGGCTCAATCTATCGTCAAGTAACTAGGTAACATTTGATTTTGCCCTCTGACCTCCAAGCTTGGATCTGAACATGGAAGATGACACCGGATGATACATGAAACTTGTATATTAAAGAAGCTTATGACCACTTACCTTCTTTACTCGACTTGGTCTTTTCCAATATCCTCGCTGCGTAAAAGGTTAGCGATAGCAGAAAATGTGACTATGTGAGTAAGTACTGACTCGCGCACATTAGGGTGGGCCGCAAGCCATCTCTTTCTAACATTGAACGAAAGAGAGTGATGCAATAGGTATATTTGCGGCGCGGCCCGCCCGTAGTGTTCGCGAGGCTTAAGTAATGTAACTATAAATGTGAGCTCTGGTCCAAAATAGTACATTACTGCAACGGCCGTAAACGTAGGCATTATGGAAGAAGGTGTAAATGTGGGCCGAGGCAAAGCCGAGGCACACATACCTGAGTCCATCAATGCCTATTTGTGGCCAAGGCTTGTATAGTACTTTTCTCAATAAATGCGCGGAAATTAAAACTAAGTAAGTAGTACCTGGGCAGAACTTTTCTCTTTCGAATTTGGCAGTAACAAATTTATATTACGGCTCTTGCCGCCTCTTGAATTTCAGGTGGCGTTAAAGTAAGATCACACTTCACTCATCAAACTTTACTCATTGTCTTCACTTGAACTCATTTTGTCAAATACAATTAGTTTTCAAAACCAATGACGAACAACGAACAACAAAAAAATTTCCAGCATTCTATTGATCGTTTGTTTTTTTTTCAACAAACAGGTTTCTATGTGTAAGCCGGTTCGGAATTTAAATAAAACCTTTGATCAGTTACCTCCTTGGTTCCCATTTTCGGAGTAAAAATCGTTCCATTTTTAAAACACTTTTATTATTAAATAATACGAACGATATGAGTTTAATATGTAATTTATTTGGTCGCTAAATACGACATATATGAGTTTTTTATGTAATTTATTTGACCGCTAAACACGACAGATATGGTTTTTCATACAAATTTTGCCGGCCGCTGCTCGCATATATTTGGGCAGTGCAGCAAGTTTGATTTATCTCGAAGAAGGTTGTCAAAATAATACTCTTATTTCCAAGCATGTTTGAGAAAAGATTGTTGCTACTAAGATGTTAGGTATTTTATAATTATTCAAAACTATTACTATCAGGTACATAGGTATGGTTATGGATTATAGACACATAGGTAAGTAGGTATACTATAATATATTGTCCACAGTGTAAAAAGTTATTATGAAAGTCTACATTAAAAAGTCATGAGTCTAATGTTAGATATATGAAAATATTTAAATTAGGTACTTTCGGTTTTGTAACTTCGTTCGTGTGTTCTCCGATTTCGATATTATTTCATATCTAGTATCTTTTCCGGAAGATAAGTAGGTACAATTACTAATTAGTACCTATAGCACAAAATGTAACTGTACAAAATCGAAAGTACCCAATCACGGCAGCACTTATTTGTTGCAGATGTAGAAATAGCCGGGATTTTACTAGATTATAGTGCCTATTGATACTATATACTATTTTAAACTACCATAGTCATTGGTCATACACACACACACACACACACAGAATATGTGTCGAAAAGTCGAGAACAAATTTAATACAATACTTTATGGTAATTATCCCGTTTCAAAACCTAATGGTACTAATTTATGACGTCGACCATTGTGTTTAAAGCATATCGTACCTTCTTGCTTTCGGCTTCAATAGAAGCCATCGCAGCTTGTTGCGCCGCCTGGGCCTCCATCCTTTCTTGAGCTTGCTTCTTGGCTTGTTCACCGCTGAAAATTACAATACGTAAATAAGCATCATCATCATCATCATTATCAGCCTTTCACGTTCCCACTGCTGGGACTCTGGCCTTCTCTCAGAGAGAGAGTATGGGCTGTAACCTACCATGCTGGCCCAGTGCGGGTTGGTAATGTTGGGGGGTTGGTGATAATAAGCATAAAATGATCTAATTCACCGATAACCGATGGGGAAGAAAGGTTCTCGAGTGGCGACCACGAACCGGAAGACGTTGTGTAGGTAGGCCCCCCACTAGGTGAACCGACGACATTGTAAGAGTCGCAGGGAGCCGATGGATGCAAATGGCTAATAGCCGTTCATGGTGGCGTTCAAGGGGGGAGGCCTTTGTTCAGCAGTGGACTTCTTCCGGCTGATGATGATGATGATGATGATGATCTAATTCAAGCTTAGAAGTACCAAGTTCTTCATTGGCTTATCTCACATTTTTGGCGTGAAGAGGTAACGAGAGATAATTTTTGCATTTTTGCCCCGCGGTTTTAACTATGTAAACTTCAGTTTATCGCGATAAAAAGTATCCCATGTCCTTCTACAGGGTCCAAGATATCTCCATACCAAAATTACATTAAGATCTGTTCAGTATGTAGTTTTGACGTGAAAGAGTAACATCCATCCATTCCATCCTCACAAACTTTTACATTTAAAACATTTGTAGGATGTATAGCTTGTAACATACCCCAGTAGATCTATGAGAGACGGTGGTCGTGTTTCCTCTGGATGTTCCCCGGAATCATCAGGTGATGCTGCTTCTTCCTCGCCTGATGATGGAGACGACGTGCTGGGAGACTCGTGCGGTTTCACTTGTATCCTGATAAATGATCAAGAAAGGGTGTATATTGTTTTAAACTACCATGGTCATAACATTACAATTAGGTTTTGAAACGGGATAATTACCATACGTATTTGTTTTTAACTGCCTTCAAAAAAGGATGAGGTTCTCAATTAGACTATTTTTGTTACTTCAGAACTTTCGACTGAGTGAGGCAATTTTGATGATTCTTTTATATTTGAAAGCTGGTGCTTCCCGTGTGGTCCCTTTTGGTCCAGCTCTGACAATGGCATCCATGAGAAAACCTTTGAAGTCAAATTTTTTGCTAGCAAAGTAGCTTGTTGTTTGAGTTCTCGATATTTCGGCACTGTTGCAAGCGCCACGATCGCGAAAATAATAAAGTTTCTGGGAGTAAGATTGTTGATATTATAACGGGCATACGTATCTATCTACCCGCTTCTTCCCGCTTTCCGTACGGTGAAATTACCAATTATCCCGTTTCAAAACCTAATTTTATATGCATGGGTTTGATCATCAGCAGGCGAATGTCAACTGTTTAGCAAAAATAACAGGCCCTAAGACTCACTGTCCATTGTCTTCTTTAGTGATGTCCAGTCCAAAGGCCGAGACCTGCAGCTGTCCGGTGTCTTCCGCTGGCGGCAACGCTGGTAAGTGTCTAGATGGACCTGTGCAGAAAAATAACTTTAGAATAAGAAAAGGAATCATTTATTTGCATCAAAGTAGTAACTATAAAAGATGTATTGTTGCAGCGTTGTGCTGGTCGTTTGACCAGAGCTAGTCTTCTGTTGAAGCCGTTTTTAATGACGTCACTCAGATGGTGTTGTACGATTTGTCGGGTGGCCTACCACCTACGGTATCACTATATATGTAGAAGGTAGCTAAAGTACACCGATGAGCAATGGTGGTCGAACGGTAACGCGTCCGCGTTACAAGGCGCCGACACCGAGTTCGAATCCTCTCGGCTCCACACCTATGACTTAATAAGTGTGTGTGGATTTGCCTTCGCTCAAAACGGTGAAGGTAAACGTCGTGAGGAAACCTGCATGTCCAAGACCACTACATTCAAGGGTATGCGACAGCTAGTAATCTGCAATGGGCCAGCGTGGTAGCGTTTGACTAAAAGTCACTTGATGTTAAGTGACGACGTAGTCAAAGGTGGCGCTACGCTATATGGGTACCTACGTCTGGATTGGGAACTGGCTCTCAAGTGAGGCTGTCAGAACACACCAATAGGAGCTTACAGAATTTTAAGGGTAGTAGCTATCAAGGCGAGAATGCCCTACCAAGTTATGATTTCACCATGATGTTATCCATAACCGAAAGCTCAAGCTCAAATTAAATTATTAAATTAATAAAACATTGTAAGCAAACACGGAGTACCAAGAATGATAGACATAATATCATTGTAACGTACCCGTTAAACCCAAAAGCAGATTTTAATTTTGTTACCGTTAATATAAATTAATGCCAATGGAAATTAACGTTGATGTAATTTCGAAAACAAATTAATGTGTATGTACATTATGTAGGTATACATACAAGTTATTGAAAACGTTAAACCTGCGTTTGGCAATTTAGTGTGTTGTCATTTTGCGCTTGGTCACCTATGGTAGAACTACCTTTACTTTAATGATTAAATAATCACAATTTTACAGAGAATTATGAATTTTATAATCTGCATTATTGAAAACGGTCACTACTGTCTTCAGTTTCCTACCTCGAGCGAAGCGAGCGTAACAAAAAATTCATCTAACCTAATTAATATAACAAACTAGCTTATGCTACAACATAAGCTTTTAAATAAGTACCTACCAAGGTACATTTGCTTGGAAGAGCGAAACAATGGCGCAAAGTCTCAGAGTATCGCGGTTTCGCTTAGACTTTACAAGAACTGAAAAAAAAGAAAGAGAAGCGAAGAGAGTGCGAAAATTCAAAGCAGAACCAAAACGTTCTGAAAGTTTTCAGTTATTTTTGGATTTTAATGCAGCGCTCATCAAAATATTATATCTACACTAATATAACAACGTAAGATGTAATAAATATCTGTGTAAGTATGTTTGCAGGAGATAATAATGGTAAAACAATAAAGCTTTCTCTATCTATCTGTTACTAACGGCTCTTATTAATAACATATCTATCTACAGTTTGTCCTACAAGAGACAGAAATATTTTGACATAACTTCTATGAAGCTTATGTCAAATTTCCAACGTTAATCTGTGTTACTACTGTTGGTGACCAAACGCTAGCGTCGCAAGCGCCACGCGTGTACCTCGACCGGCGCCTTACTTGTGGCTGCGAGCAACCTGTGCTTCAACTGACCGATTTTCTCCTCCTCCGTGGGCTCCGGAGGGACCTCCTCGACCTGAGGGCCGCGCATCAGCCCCAGGAGCACGCCGAATATGTACCTGGCCGCATTACAAACATTATTACATATAAGTAGTAGAGAACAGATGGGGATTTGGGGAAAGAAAGTCCGCAAATCCCCATTTTCCCCGCGCAGGACTCTAAATTCTGGCTATCGTGAAGGTTAACATCACGTAAGCGACATGCTCGTCTCATCATCATCAGCATTTACGTTCACTGCTGCGACTCTGGCTTTCTCTCAGAGAGAGTATGGGCCGTTATCTACCACGCTGGCCCAGTGCAGGTTGGTAGATGTCGCATACCCTTGAATGTTGCTTTTCTTGGACATGCCGGTTTCTTCACGATGTTTTCCTTCACCGTTTTGAGTGATGGTAAATACATGCTCGACAGTTGCATTAAAAACCAGTAGAACGAGCTCATACATGGCCTTAGACGTCTACGACAGACGATTCAAGCTGTGTCAGTGGGATTTAAAGAACGCTTGGTGGCTATACAGACCCATACGAGAACGGCAGTGTCTCTATCTCAAGTTCATACAAACTACTATTATACACACATACACTTAATTCAGTCAAGCGCTTAGTGTTTAGTGCACTGTTCGTTAGTGTTTAGTGCAGTGTGTAGTGATTAGTAGGCAATAAACCACACTATTTATTACGGTTTTTAGCTCGTTACAAATTTACTTTTGTATCTTCTAAACAAGCACAAAGGCGAGGCTTTGCGTGACATCAACTAAACACTTTAAAGTCTTATCTAGCTGTTTGTTGCAAGTGAGGGGTGCAGGCAAGACGCGCGGGGAGCTACGCATAGATAAAATAGAACGCGTTACTAAACACTGTACTTCGCTACAAGCACTAAACACTTCAAACACTAAACGGGAACTGTCTGAACGTGTTTTTTTACTAAACAACCCGGTCGCACTAAACAGTAAACAAAAAGAAAATTAAGGGAGTGAGCGACTGGATTCTATACAGATATTAACAATAAGCAATAAGTACAGATTATAACAAAGATCATAGTAAATAAAAGTTGATTTCAAGGACTTTACTATACTTCTACACACGACGTAAACTAGCTATTTATATAGTAGGCAGAAAATTAGGGCTTGGTGCTTAGTTTATTGAAAAATAAATTTTGTGTTTAATTAAATAGAGAGGTATAACGATGCAATTACCAATGACTGTGCCACATTACCACAAAGGTGACGCGTGAAAAAGGACACAACACACGATCATTCACATATTCATTTCATAAAGTTCAAAAAACACAAGAAACAAGTCCGCAAATTCATAATAACCGAGATTACAGATCTAAAGCTGTCACGTTCACAGTACTCATACTAAAGCAATTTCATTGATAAAACAATAACAGTCTCTGTCACTCTCATAACCCTGACGTGCGAGAGAGACAAAGAGACTTCATGATGCGTATGCAGTGCCGCGTCATGCCGTGCGCTCATACACAGACAAATGTTTGAATGTGTTGTGCGTGTCAGCTTTAGAAACTGTAGTACGAATTTATATTGCTGTCTAAAAGTATCTACAAACGGCAGGATTTGTCTCTGGATCGGTAGGGTTGATTAGTGGGATCGGGATCGTACCAACTCTACTCACAAACATACTTTGGGTCCAATCGTCTACTCAACGTCAGTTCAGCTTGTGGCATTGAAGCGTCTATGTATACTTTGAAACGTAGACTTCCAATAGGGATTTGACAGATATGTGAGTATATCAAAATACTAAATTAGTCGAATCGCGCTCTTAACGCACCAATCAGTTAGGTCGAATTGTGAAGTTGTGTCTATTCAACCGCAAACAAATCGACACGACTAGTCATCTTACTGATTGATCGTTAGGGCTACCGATCGTGAACCAAATCGTGCTGTTGATGATTTTGTATCTAATTGAACTTCTTACAGCGTAGCTTTGGACAATGGACAAGTCTGATGTTAAGTGACGATGTGGTCAAAGATGGCGCCACGTGCCGGAACAAACCGATTGATTGCCAATTTCGAGAGTCCATTTTGTCATTATGAACTTGCAGACTAAGAACTTAGAAATTCTACCTTAAAACTACGGCAATACAGTTCAAACATACCTAACAACGACGACAACGCCATATCCTAAGTAATAGAAAAGATAGAAGAACATCTTGAAGAATCCCAGCGCCAGGTCTGCTGGCGGCATCTGCTGCATGTCTGCGATTTTAGCCTTTATGTTGGACGGTGATAGGGACGAGAATGCCGTGGAGATGCCGTCCTTGATGGACTGGAGGCCGCGGCGGAATGGGTCTTTGCCGGCTCTGGAAAATATTTAGAATTTCACATGAGAGGAGGGTTTACTATTAAAATTGACTCTTCAATGGAGATTTAATAGCTACGCTGCTACTCCCAGAACGTTTCACTCACTATTCGCCTTATAAGTTGTTGTAGGGTACGCAAAACCAGGCAAATATTGTTTTTGTGTTCCGTACATCTGATAAAAAAAAATGAAAATAGAGGCCCAAATAAGCATGGCATAGGCATGGTTAATACGAAAACTACTAACTATAACATTTATGCGATAAGACAGCCCATTGTAACACCAGATATAAGATTTTTTCTTTTATTTTGTTCTCTTTTTACTATTTATGCGGAAAACTAAATGTCGCAGAAACCTTACCACGGGAGTTCGACTCGCACTTGGCCAAGTTTTTTTTTGTCTGTTCGAGTTACATTTTTTTTCATATTTACCTTTCATCATCATCATCTCCCATATACATATAGCTAGCTTCTCTGTTCTTCGGTCCACCCGCCGACTCCTCCGAAGCGGCCATCAGACCGGAAGCGTGCGTCATTTCAAAGATGGCGTCTTCGCAGAAGTTCACGAACGCTTCTAGCTTCTCTTTGTCACCGCCCTCTGTTACTATGCTGTAGAAGAACGCGCGTTTGGATTCCTGGAAAAATATAGGGTTAGAATCAATGCAACATCATCATCATCAAAATGCCCTAACACCAAGCTATGTTTTTATCACGATGTAAAATTCCAACAGATTTCATCACACCGTTTTGGTATGAAAGAAGTAACAAACAATATTCAACTTTATCACTAGAAGAAACTAGGTCGAACCTTAATTTGCGGCTTCTCCCACTGCTCAATGTTGGACTCCTTGATTTCGAAATAGACCCGCTCGATACGCTTGGCACCGCCCATGATCTCAATGCGGCCGAGGAACAGCTCAAAATAGTTCAGGACAGATCCAGCCGTCTCCAGGAACCGGGCCAGTCTGAGGGTAGAAGATATATGTTTAGGGGAATAAACCATCCTGCATACATCCAACATATTTTTTTACTTCTCGCAGGGTAGTGTTTGACCACAAGTTACCTGATATTAAGTGACGATGTGGTCGAAGGATATCCGCAGATACGGATATCCGGCACATCATAAGTTGTAACTATACCTCGGCTCGTTAGGCATATGCTCTGACAGGTTGGTGAGCAGCACGGCGAGGTTGAACCCGATCTCCTTGGCGGGCTCGTGGAACCGGTCGCAGAAGCCGACGTAGTCCAGCTTGCCGTCGTGGTTGGTCTCACAGCACGCCAGCAGGAACTCGATCTCTTCACTGAACAAAATATAAAAGTTCCACAATCCATACGGGACTCAGTTTTTCAATATATTCGACTAGTAAAAACATATATTTGGGCAGGTCATATGATGAGGAGTGATACCTAAGGATACATGGGCTAAGGATGTAACCGAATGGTATCCACGACAAAATAAACAAAAGAAAGGGAGGTAACGTCTTAAATGGGAGGATGATATTCGAAGGGTTGCAGGGGTCACTTGGAAGAGGATGGCCCAGCATCGAAATGAGTGGCGGACTCTAGGGGAAGCCTTTGACAAGCTCACATTAGACACCAGTTCTAATTAATACTTATTTTATTAAAATAGTGACATTCAGATTACTTTATTTAATTAAGAGTTAATTTGTTAAGCACGTTTATAGGATTGTTAATTATACAAATAATAACATATATTATTAATTATTTATGCTCGCTTCGCTCACGCCGCCAACAAAAACTTACGGAGTATAACTTTTCTGCTGTTCCATTTTCTCCTTAAAGTCTTTAGGCAGCACCCATCCATCGTTGTTCGCGTCTATCTCCTGGAAGCTGGCGCTGGACGTCAGGTCTTTGAGCTTCAGGAACATGTCGAAGTATTTGAGGATCAGCTCTACGTTGGAAGCTGATTCTACGAGGGTGTCTACCATCTGCTTACCGATGGTTCCTGTGGAAACAGAAAATGTCTCTGTTTATCTCTAGATCCACTAGCTGTGTGGACTACAGTATATCACAATAAAAAGTTTCTTATGTCCTTCCCCAGTGTTCAAAATATCGGCATGCCAAATTTCATCAAGATTGGTTCTAAAGTTTTTAGGTTTACTTATCCTGAACGAACAAACAATAAAATCTTTTCTCATTATTTATTATAGAGAAGAACCTACAAATTTTAAGCACCAACGTATTGACAAAGCCCCTGAGCTGATTGCTGGGAAAATAGTAGTCAATGAAATTTAAGCTTCTTTGGAGAAACCACTTTTTTATTAAATAGAGCGATAAACAAACAAACCATCTGATCTGAAAAAATTATACCCAATCCTTAATCCACTACCATCACCTTATCCTTTATCCATTACTTCATATGTTTTAAGTATGAAGGCCTTCTAAAACAAATAGGTATGCTAGCTCAATTAGTGAAGTGATGCCTTCTCACCATTAACGACGTTTCCTTCCAGCATGGACAGCATCATGGTGATCATGTCCTTCTGCAGATTGAGAAGCTCCTTCAGGAGGTCCACCTGCGAGGAGTGCTTCGACAATTTGTCCTGCATATGAGAGAAAAGGAACAGGAAACCGCCCACTGCGTCCCATAACCTGGAAAGGGAAAACTAGTCAAAAAACTACTTCTTTTGAATGCAACTTTGTGATGAGACGAGACAGTTGCGAGCCTAATGGTAAGCATCAGTTCTGCCTAATACAGTTCAGTGCCACCCAGAATTTAGAACTTTAATAGTGCAAAATCCTGCACGGCAATGCATGGCGCTGATCATTTTGAGTCATTGTGACACTGGAAACATTGCCCATTAATCTGGAATACAGCAATGTTAGCACACTACTGCTTGATGGTTTAATTTACCAGAAGGACTCTGCACAAGGGTCCTACCACTACAAAAACCTCTATTTTCAAGCTGATGTTCATTAAAGTTCAACACCCATCAAGCGTAATAGTTGGTGGAGTGGTAAAGGTTTATACCTGGAATGCGCCAAAGCTTGCTGGTTCTGTGTACAGGGTCCCTGGATGACCTCAGTGAGTGTGTTAAACACTTGGGAGGCGACGCCGATGGCTTTGAAGAAGTTCGCTTTGCCAGCCGGATCGATGAGTTCCTATGAAAAAAGTATCGTTTATTGATTTTCAAAATACTTCATTTACTGCGATTAAAAGTATCCCATGTCCTTCTCCAGGGTTATAACTATCTCTAAAACCAATTAGATAAAGATCGGTTCCGCGGTTTACCCGTAAAATATACAATAATATGGAGTAAAAAAACTATAAGTTAACACTTTTATTACGCCCTAAAAAAATATAAAATAATTAAATTGACTTGCATTAGTAACGATATAAATAATTCAAAAAGTTTGACCACAATTCATCTGATGGTAAGTGGTTAGTATTCACTCTTGGCTTAGAGAGACGAAAATTGTAACTTTCAGTAAACAAAGCAGCAGGGAGCTAATTCCAGTACCTAGTGGACTGAACTGTAGGAAGAAACCCTCACCTTGCTGGAGTAGTGCCAGTAGAAGTCCATGATGGACTCCTGCAGCCGCAGCAGGTAGTCGACGGTGCAGATGACCACGTTCACAGTGGTTGTGTTGCCGGCCTGGGTACGCAGGTAGTTCTGCCACTCTGAACAACGAGGAGTTCTGTTTAGATTCTTCTACTGTCATAGACTGGTATTCTAGTATGACACTCAACCAAAACCACCGAAATAGCTCTCAGATTTTTCCAGTTGAAGTGACAATGGGCAAGCCACATCGCTCGACAAACCGATAACCGATGGGGAAGAAAACCAGAAGACATATGGCTAATAGCCGTTCATGGTGGCGTTCAAAAAGGGAAGCATACGAGTATGAAATGACAGACTCAAATCTGTCCTCAAGTAGTGATTATCGCTTGAGCGTCAATCTAGCATACCAACTATGACACACACTGATCCGGTGTGAGGTATTTGATATTTTATAGAATCTGTTGCCTGTTCTATTGCCGGCGTTTTTAGTTCTTACATGGTAACGTTTGACCACAAGCCACCTGATGTTAAGTAACGATGTAATCGAAGCTGGCGCCTAGTTTTACCTACAGTGGGAACTGAATCTTTTTCAGAAAGCTCAAGCTCATTGTTCGATTAGGAAACAGGATGACGTGATGTCACGCTTTGTCTGTATTAGGAAATGTCAACTCACCCAAGTTGTGTCCTTCGCAAGTCAGTTGTATGAACCTAAACAAGGCACACGTGAACTCAGCGTCGTGCATGTTCTTCTCACCCGCCGCGCCTTCTAGACCCACTCCCAAACCTGACAGCAAATAGAAAAAAAAAATGTGAAATAAGACGCCGCGTAAAAGTAAACAATTCTAAAACTAAACCTTCACTAGTCACGCCCGATCTTGCAACGTCGCATAATTTTTAGCTATTTTGTGACCGAACCTAGTACAAACTATAATTTCTTCTGTGACACTTCAACGTTGTCGTACGCCACCACTCGCTCACTGCACAAGGTCTACATCTAAATAGTTCATCGAAATTCAGATAGATGGCAGGTTAAAATCACCTAATTCAAGTCCGTCAACTTCAGTGCCACTCACGCACACATGTGTATAGAAATACAATTTTTCCGAAAGTTTTAAATGTAAAATTAGATGGAAAACATAATTTTTGTAAGAGAAACTGATAGTCCGCGAATGTGTTTGAACAATTTAAGAAAATTTTCAAACTTCATTAGAATAGTTTGCGTGATCTATATTGCTCTTCTTGAGTTTGTATGGGAAATTGCCTAAGCCCATTCACCTTAACTTGATAGGCCTAAAAACAATGCTATCCGCAAACCCGATAACTGTTGGGGGAAACGTGTTCTTGAGATAAGACCATGACTCGACCAAAATTAAATGTAGTATAGGACTATAGGACTCCCTCGGGGCAGGTAGAGTGACGATATATAATACAAGGTGGCTAATATCATTTGATAAAGAAATGACGAAGACTCGGTGGCGCATCTTGGGACATTTATGTCCAGCAGTGGGCTGACACGGGTTGATAATGAACTCTTTTTTCAGGTAGATAGAGATGTATTGCAGTTTCTCACCTTCAGCCTTAGTGTTCCTTTCGAAGGCATCCAAGTCGAGTACCGAACACGAGTTCATGAGACCAGCTATCGACGTAAAGAAACCGACGTCCTTTTTATCTTTTAGGTGGTTCAGCATACCCTGAAATAAGATATGGGATTGTATTCCGCAAAACGAAAAGGAGTTGAAAAATATTTTTTTTGTCATTAATTGTACACCGGCAAAAAATAATTCAGTGGTACAGTAACACTACAACAAAAAAAGACGTTTGACCAGCGCTGGTCTTTCGTTAATGCCGTTTCCGATGGCATCGCTGGCATGAAGGTAATTCCAAATAGCTAATTATTAAAAACAAATGTATTTCTTAACCTAAAATATATCATTTATAAGAATAAGAATAAGAAGAATAAGAATATACTTTGTCAGGCTGATGATGATGATGACAATGTAAATCCGGCTTCTTTTGAATTCTGTATGATGTCATAAATGAAGTTTAGTGAACTCACCATCTGTATCTCAATGTTGCCGCCTCTAAGTATAGATATGCCAAGCTGCAGGGTCTTCATCACCATTTCACTGGGCACACCCTTTGACGCGGATATGTGTAATAAAACCATCTCGGCCACGCCTCGGTCGGCTAGCCTCGCTTGGTGGAATAGCAACTTCTGCTTCTCCATTTCTTGCTCCTGAAATATTAGGGAAGGTATAGGGATATGTTTGTTGAAGCGGTGATAAGCATGAGTATTTTCGAATGAGTTTTAACAGGCTTTTATTAGCTTTGCTTGGAACTAACCAGCTAACTATGTAAGCAAGTCTTGGAGGTCGATAAGTTACGATATGCTTATTATTATATATTATGCTCGGATGCATATTATTTTGAATTTGACATAGTTCTTTTTACAGTGGCTGTGTGTTTCGAGTACGCAACTCTAGCAGAAAAACACTGCTCTTAAGGCAGTGTTTTTCTGCAGTGACTGTTATTTACCTTTACCTATGTACCCTTTGAGAATAATATGCCGAAAAATCTACATCACTGGCCAGCTTAAAAATATAAAGAAATATAGATAATTACACTAGAAAGAGGGATTTTTTATTTTGATTGAGATTAAGGTATTTTCAACTTCATTATGATTGTTGAATAAATTGGCAAGCAAACTTCCAGAATCATGCCTGGCAAGATAGCGTTTTTTGATTTGACATTTATTCCTCAAAATCAAACTCGATGAGAGCTTAAGTAGTGGTAGCTATCCCATCTCTATTGTAACTAGGTATAGCATGATGTATGGATATTTAAGCTGTTGTTTATAGAGTTTTATGATGACAAGGTATAAAATTCCGTACCTTTAGCATACATACCATGAAAGTCTCCATTGAATTCTGCATGCAACGAAATGCAGAACTTAACGTTAGAAGCGTTAGTAAAATGTCCTATCAAGACTATAGATTGAGATCAGACAAGTTACAAACTCTGTCGAGAATTAACAAAGGTGCCATTGTAATAGAATAAACTTAATTTAAAAACATTGTTTTGATAATTTTGTTGGTAGAGTAATTTAAGAAATTTTCACCAATACAACGCGCGAGGTCATTTTTACCCATTTAAAAAGGCTTAGCTAATTTTTAGTTTGACATTCTATATTTATCAAATGGTGTATCCTACAACTCAATAACTTGCTAAACTTCTTACAGGTTAGCGTTTGACCACAAGTCACCTGGTGTTAAGTGACGATGTGGTCGAAGGTGGGGCCCACGCTACATCTGGATTGAAAACTGGCTCTTAAGTGAAATTGCCGAAAAATTGCTTGGCGACAGATTCTTAACTAGTTTTATTTGAATTATACTTTAAAGCAGTTATTAGTATAAAAATAATTGAAAGCCTATCTCCACTCACGTGAATACTACTTTTGCCCTCTTCTTCCACCTCAGCTTCACCTCCCCCCTCTTCCTCCTCACCTCCTCCTTCTTCCTCCTCTTCCCCGCACGACTTGGCGATGATATGCGCGTACGACATGTAGAGCGGGTCCTCCTAGGGTTGTTTAAAAATACATTAGGAAAGCGTGTGTGAACTATTTTTTCTACAAACATGTAGTAACTAGCATATGATAGCACTTAGTTTACTTTTACTAGACGCAAGCGTTGCCAAAGCCGCCCGCGCACCCTGCTCCTTGCAGTTCCCCTCTTTTTTTCAATAACCTATTTTTTTTTTTTTATCTTTTAGGTGGACAAGGACGTTTAATTGAAGCATAACCAGATAGCACTCTCACAAAACTTAGTAAAATAGGAGGGTCACATTTCCCATTGCAGTGCTACCAAAACATTCCTTTTTATATCTAACAATCTAGCGCGACACCACGCTACACCTGTATTGGTAACTGGCTCTCAAGTGGGGCTGCCAGAACCAATAGGTGCTTGTGATTGTGATTTTTTTTGTTTACATATTCCATAAAAACAACAGTATCTGACCTGCAAAGCTCCAGACCGTTCAGTCATGGCCCCTCGACAGAAGGTTGTGACGAGCTGTGTCAGAGGGTCTGGCTTGCCCTCCTCCTCAACTACGTCACTCTTCTTCAACTCGGCATCTTCGAACGATTGCTGGAACATAATGACACTAATTATAGAATGCTCAAATAAACACTTGAATTATGATACGGTACTTGTCGTATACACGCGGCAGCGTGGCACGTCCGTCTCCGACGGTGGTCGCCGAGCGAAAGCCCGCACCACTATCTGCGTGTACACTACACTAATATTGTAAAAGTGACCGTGAGTGTGTGTGTGTGTATGTTAGTTACTTCTTCACTCTGAAACGGTTCAACAGATTTTAGTGAAATTTGGAATGGAACAGCTTATACATAGGCAACTTTTTATACTGGAAAAAGATTCCTGCGTACGAAAACGCTAATCAGCTGTTATCTTACCGTAAGGTCTTCTATCATGACTTCTTGTCCCATATTTTCTTCTTCCAACCACAACTCGTAGTATGTTCGAGAGAATATGTTGCAAGCTCGATGCCTGTAACATTGTAACATTTTTGTAAGTAACATCAAAGGTGTGTGTGTATCTTGGAGAATCAAGATGATCTATGTTGTTAATTAATATACAAAAACCTAAAATATCTAACCTGTTTTACACAGCGTAAAGCGTTAAAAACCCGGACAAGTGCTAGTGGCAAAGGTGAACTGAGGGTTCAGTGCAAACGCAACTTATTGTTACAGATTAAGATTTCTCGGATTTTTTCTTTACGTGTACTGCAAACGTAACCTAGTCTTGCTTTTTGCCAAATTTAATGGTTGTAGTAAAGGAAAAGCATCCAAATAATAGAGGTCACGTATTAGTATAGTATCAAATTTTGAGACTTAATTGCATTAAGTTACTTCTGACTACTGGACTTGACTACTGAAATCTACATATATATGTATTTATGAATCAAAGTTCCGACTGACTGATATATATCAACGCACAGCCTAAACCACTAGTCGTAGAAACTTGAGGGTATGTTTGTCTTGATGCGTAGGGGATTTAAAAAAAAATCCTTTCTTAGTACACACTAAAAAGGGTTTTTTGAAATTCAACCCCTAAGGGGGTAAAAATGTGAAACTATAGTCCACGCGGGTGAAATCGCAAGGAACAGCTAGTTTGACATAAGCTCCATAGAAGTAATGTCAAATTTATATCTCTCTCTAGTTGGGCAAACCGTGGATATATCGGTTATTGGGAACGGCCGTTAGAAGATAAAAAAAAACCCTAGATTTTTACTAACAGTATACTTACCGACTAAGTTTATAGAGATGTATAGACCGCAGGCACGCGATAGCGGCGCGTTTCCTCGCCGCGCACAACACGCGCTTCCAGTTGTTCGAGCGCTGTTTCGGCTTAGTAGCCTAGTTAGTCCAACGCAGCATGCGATCAAGGTTTTTAGTTAAAATACAAAGCTAGTGTAAATAAGTGACTTTTTTTTAGTAGAACGCTACCCGCGTTTGACCGCAAGTTAATGAATGAAGCGACGATGTGGTCTAAGGTGGCGCCACGCAACGTCTGGTTTGACAACTGGCTCTCAATTGAAGTGGATGGAATACACTGCGACAGGTGCATGGCGAGAGATTTAATTTGAGGGTGGTAACTAGTCAGGCGAGCACTAGAACCAACAAGCAACCATATCTGCTATAAAGATTAATAAATTCATTCACTGTTTGAAAGCTCCAACTATCCTGCAGTGTATTTTATTGTGATAAAGGATTTATGGGAATATCCAATCAAGTAAAATCATGAGAAACAGCTAGTAGACAATAAATTAGTTTAAAAAATAAACCATCGGATGGTTTTAATTATTTTACAATATATTATTGTTTATTTTTAAACTCTCGACAAGGTAATTTGCTCATTTTTCTTTTCTATAGTCGGGACTGCGATATTCAAAAAGTTAACAATAAAAACAACAAACAAACGAGTTAATTTCATAAAACAACATCAACTAACTGTAAAAACTGTAATCATCAGTTAGTCCGATTTATCGAACTTCTGATACTAGGCGAGTTTTGTTAAGTCTAGTTCACACAGACACACGAAAACTCTGTATAAACCTGGGCAGAGAATGCAGTGAGGTTTGTCTGAAACAGGCGATGACGGCGCGCTTCCGTTGTATGGACACCACCGAACGGTACACGTTCTTGCTCATTTGTTGCGGGTGGTCGATCTATGTATTTATATAATCACATAAATAATATATATAGTCTTGAAAAATACTACTAAATAGATAAAGATCTCGTGGGTACTGTAATAAGTTAGAGCTCATTTAATTTTGTCTGTCAATGTCATAGTGTAGTCATAAGTAAAGTCAAACTGTAGACATATAAGTAAGGTCAAAGTGTAATCCTAAGTAAAGTCAAAGAATAGTCTAATGTGATGGCAAATTTTAGTCTTATATAATGTCAAAGTGTAGTAAAATAAGATCAAAGTATAGTAATAAGTAAAGTCAAAGTGTGGTCAAACTGAAGTTAGTCTAAGTAAGGTGAAAGTGTAGTCTTATGTATTGGCAAAGTTTAGTCTCATCATCATCATCAGCCGGAAGAAGTCCACTGCTGAACATAGGCCTCCCCCCTTGAACGCCACCATGAACGGCTATTAGCCCTGCAACTTAGTCTTATGTAAAGTCAAAATATTGTCTTAAGTAATTTCAAAGCATTGTCTTAAGTAAAGTCAAAGTGTAGTCTTAATGCCAGATTTACTTTCGTGTGATGCCACAGCCAAGTCTCGTATAGTCAGTCCTAAGTCAAAATGTAGTCGCATGTAATGGCAAAATTTAGTCTCATATAATGTCAAAGTATCATCTTATATAAAGTCAAAGTGTAAACTACAGTCATGTCAACGTTAAATTGAACCCCAGTCTTAATTCAAAATAACACTTACCATATGCAATCCAAATAGCACTTTACTCATAGCTACGATCCTCTCCACAGTATCATCTATGATCTTCGCCTTATTCTCAGCGGTTTCTATCGTGATGTTGGTTTTACTCTTGGACCCCAGTTTGCTGTAGAGGTAGTGCTGCCACGACATCTCGTCCGCTGGATCGATCTTGTCCGGCAAAGTGAGCTGGGTCTTGGCAAACTCCGCCACGTCTTGTTCTGACATTTTCTATAGGAGATATAACAACAATCTTAAACGTTTGGGAATGGAGAAACGAAACTTTTGTTGTGAACTATGGACAATTGCAACACTAAGGGCCTTTCCGATGCATTGCGCACCCGTTAAGAAATCTTTTCACACCCATCTTGAAGGATTGCATTTTATAGCATTGCGGAATGCCTTGAGGGGAAAACTTATCCAGTTTCTCTTTTATTGACTGAAGTCTCTTGGAGAACTCTTTTGCAGAGTCCGCCTGCAGAAGTACCACCGTTGCCAGTTCAACCGCCAAGCAGTGGAGTGCAAACATTTCCAGATTAAAGAGCAATGTGGCCAGTAAATTATGATGTAAATCGGGTTAAAAGTCGGATATTCAAAAGCTTTTGCCCTTTTGCTTTGACTAGAAGACACCATGAATGTTTTTGTTACAAATACGTCCCCCGGACAGACTCTGCAATAGAGCTTTATCAACACAAAACAACATTAGACCATAGCTTAAAAATCTCTTACTTTCAGGAACCTATCCTTGCAATGCTGGACCAACTCCTGTTCTCTCCCAGCGAAGAGGTTTAGTCCCACAGGCAGTAACCGTTTCAGACAAGCCACCATGAGACTTGCTTGCACTTCTTTGTCCTTGTCTCGTTTTTTGTCGCGGTGTTTCTTCTTTTTCTGCAATACGACATCAAGCATGAGTTGTAAAGTAGGAGGTAGTATTTATCTCGTTGATCTCGCAATAGGGGAAGAAAGAACGTGTGCAAGATGCTTCAATCTGAAATTTTGCGATCGCAGTTTAGCTCACTACTTTGATGCCACCTCCATAAAAACAAATGTATATACAAATAGACTTGCAGGCCTCTTTCAGAGAGTGAGAGAGAGAAAGAGAGAGAGAGGGAGAGGTCTGCTAGGATACAGGCATTCTTTCAGAGAGAATATGGACCATCTGTCACGCTGACCCACTACGGGTTGGTAGATGTCGCGTGCCCTTGAATAGCGTGGTTCTTCTATAAAAGTCGAAGTCAAAAGTCAATTTTTCTTTATTCAATAGGATACATTGTGATCACTTTAAGACGTCAAACTTAAAACTAGCTACGCCTGTTCCAACCTCCTTACACCGGCAAAAGAACAGGCAAGAAACGCCCGGCAGGTAATTTTTTTGGCGCGATCACATTGACAATTTTATTCTTATTACTAATTGATTGAATTGGAGCAATATAAGTGCTAAAGTTTGTGAGTGCGTGAGTAGGTATGTATGTTTCTTACTTCATCAGGCTAAAACGGCTGATCGGATTAGAATGTAATTTGGAATGGTTACAGCTTATATTTTGTACTAACACATAGGCTAATTTTTATCCCGGTTCCTGTGGGATAACGGGTGTAACCGCAGGACGCAGCTAGTTGGGACATAAAAAGTGATAATGAAACTAGGTACATGATTTCTTACCTTGCCGCTTCCTTGCGGCGTGCCGTCGACGACCGCCGTCACACGCCTCGTCGCTGTAGGCATGATGAGCACCTAATATCGGACAGGACAACAAATTATCACAACACAATGAAATGGTATCATATTAGTCAGATATGAGACAGTTACATGTACGAACTAGCGATGCCCGAGTCGAATCGATCTTTAGTAATGCTATTGATTTTTTGAATGGATTCAGTTTAATGCAATCTTCGCGTAGATCGTATCGATACCTAGAAGATCGGTAGAACAATAATGAATGAAAGTTTATATTGCTATGTTTGATATTAGTTACAGCAAATGTAAAAAACTTCAGGACAAATATATTTTCAACTGTCTAACACGGTTCATGAGATACAGCTTAGTGACCGACGAACAGACAGACGGACAGTGGAATCTTAGTAATAGGGTCCCGTGTTATTAATTATTTTCATCTATTTTCAATTTAGTACATAGAAGGTAATACTTTGACAGTACCGTAACAGGTTACACCCCAAAGCTTATTAAAATTATTGTTCTTGAGAAGTTTAGATGTGGATCGTTGGCATTTGACTAATACTTTTTTTATCATATCAACATATATACAATCATTGTGAGATCAATTCAAACCAATGCAATGCAGATCGTGAATCGATTTAACGGTCTAAAAGATCGATTTAAATCGAAACATCGGGCATCCCTAGTACGACGCTAAATTCTAGTGCTTCGAAATGAAACAAGTAACAATTTAGACGTGGACAAATGTTTTTGTGTTTCGTTTGTGGCTTATTATAAAACAGTGTAGTCTACAAGTTATGCTATAGAGCCATCTTTGGTTCAATTAGTAAAAACATTTCACCTTCGTCGTTTTCAATTACTAAAATTACCGCTAGATGGCACTTAAAGCCACTTACCGATTATTTTAGGACTTTGAACAAACTTTGACATTTTGTTTCAACAAATATGTATGGGAAGGAACGGATACTGTCAAGTCATACGTATCTATGCACAGACGATACGTGATAATAATACGTGATAATCTAAACACTTTATTCTACAGTTTTTTTTTGTTTGGCAAATGTTCGCTTTGTCACAGATGGATCAGACATTATTTGAAGAACAACCATCTCAATCAGGAGGTGGTAAAATAGGGAAAGGGGGCTACCTCAGACTAGCCCTAGATGTTCTTTTTTATTCGTTATGTTATTCATTTATAGTCCGATATATATAATTCACGCATGATTCTATCTTGTCATAAACTTACACCTATGCATGTGCATGTTCAATGTGAACAGGATTCAAAATTGAAATATTCACAACAAACCTACTTTTCTATTACACGAAAGAAAATTATTAGGAACAGTGAATTTTCTACACAATCACAATGCGATGACCACGCGACTTAATGCAACGGAAATTTAATCACAGAATACAGTCCGCAGGTCGTGCACGTCTGTACAAGCTTTTATTCTTCGACAAATAGTTACTGCTAATCCTCAAGTTCAAATTATGTTGAATCGTTACCATATTGTCGATTTCGTTGGCAGATATAAAGTTCTGCTCCTCTTTCAAGAAGTACTGACTCTTCGACCAAATGTTGAATATCTCTGCCACGTGGTTGTACAGCTCTTCCGCTTCTGCAGAATAAGGATAAGGTATTAAAAGAAAGAAAGAGATAGAAGATATTTAATCAGAATAAACAATGTAACATTTTTACAAAATCACATATGGAAAAAAAATCTATCGCTAAGCACCTATTGGTGTGTTCCAGCAGCCTCATATAAGAGCAAGTTCTCTATCGAGGTGTAGCGTGGCGCCACACTCGATCACATCGTCACTTAACGTCAGGTGACTTGTGGTTAAACGCTACACTGCATAACAACAAAGCATAACACTTAACCACAAGTCACCCGATACACCTGCATTGGTAACTGGCTCTAAAGTGGTGCTGCCGGAACACGCCGACAGGTCCTTGGCGACAGACCATCTTAACTTGATGGTGGAGCATACCACCAGGCTATGGCTATATTTGACAGCAGATTCACAAACTTGAAGGTGTTAGAAACATCACAAACCTGGCACGTTGTTTCTCAGCCAGTGGTTCCTCTGCAAGTCGACGTACTTGATCAGCAGCGGGTAGAATGAGTAGATATCCCGGACGAGCAGCTGCCAGTCCTCTTGTATCTGGGACTCCACTTGGGAGGTGTCGTCCGTTGATGACTGGAAATAGACTCATCATCATCATCATCATCAGTCGGAAGAAGTTCACTGCTGAACATAGGCCTCCTCTTTGAACGGCTATTAGCCATTTGTATCCATCGGCTCCCTGCTAGCGTTGCCGATCGATAGTCGACTATCGATAGTCAACCAATCCGAAAAACTATCGATAGTTTAGCAATTTATAATAGTATTGTTTAATATTGCAATTTGGCAGACTGTCGATAGTACTAAAGTATCGAACTATCGATAGATCAACTACAGTTGCTGACTGTACTGCTGAGATAAAAAAATGTTATTTAGCCATAGAATTCTGGAGACAAGCGCTTGCTTTGACAATATTTTAATAGTCTAATGTGATACCTTGATAAATCCCCTCAAGCTCTCTTCCTTATGGAACATGTTATCAGTCCTTTTCCGAACCCTCTCAGCTAGCGGCAAGAACGATTCCCTCAGGAGTTCTTCCGAACTGTTGATGATAATCTGCTGCGTGTAGGTCGCAATGCGAGTCATCCAGGGCGCGCTCTCGTTTCCTATGTTCTTCTTGATGAGCTTGAGAACGTTCTTGAGCAGCTGGTTCATGTGTTCTGATGTCACCATTGTCACGTGGTTTCTGTGATGTAGAGTTTATAAGGTTTGTAAAGGGCCTTTTGTTGAGAAGCTACATACAATAGTCTCTCCGGATCTTTGTGGCTCTGAAGTTATGCATTTAGTGCGTGAGCCAGACGGGATGATGGGATATCGGTTAGCAAAACAGCAAGATATCCTTACAGTCTCTAATACCTTTAGCTTACTTTCAATCTGACCCAAAATTTACAACTTCAAAGCCACAGAGACTATTGCAAGTCGAAGTGTCAAGTCGGCTTACTTGCTACGTTCTATAGAGTTAAGTTAGAAAAGGGCCAATAAGATCGCTTTTATTTTCGAGCTACCTAAAACGGTTGAAATCCTTAATTGACATTACGCTTATCATTAATATCCTAACTTAATCATTTAATTAATAAGAGTATAAAGGATCTAGTTGACTGAAATAGTATGCAATCACATCACATCTCCTCTTTACATCAGGTAACTTGTGGTCAAACGCTACCCTATAAGTAAAAACAAGCAGTAGTTTTAATTTTTCCCGGATCAAGAGATAACTATCCTACCGACTGCGCCACGGCGTCGTGTAACCAAGTGCTTACCCAGCTGTGGGCGTGACGTTATCAGGCCCTTGAGCCCACCAGAACGGCAGGTAGGAGCACAGCAGTGGGAGCACCACATCGATGATGTGAGGAGCTTCGTTGTAAGTCTTTTCGGATTCCACGAATTGGTCCACTTCGCTCAGGATGGTCTCGAGAGTCGGCATGGACTGTTCCATTTTTGCCATTATATCTGAAAGGTGAAATGGTGATGATGATCTTGATCCCAATCCAGGTGTAGCATGGCATTATCTTTGACCACATCGTCCTTCAGAAGGTTTGTGGTCGATGTGAAAAGAAAACACAGCTTGTAGTACCTTGGGCTTCCAAAGAATGGTCAGCGATTCGGTTAAGGAGCGAGAACTGATTGTGCTTGTTCAGATGAGGCTCCAAGAACGCCACCGGGAATGTGGAGCTGAAGGCACCTAGACAAGAACCCTGCAACAGAGAAATAAAACAATCTAAGGCCCTTATTTATGAGAATGCTTTCTCTTGTTTTCGCTGATGGGAAATGTCATGTGCCAGAAGTAGACAAAACATATGTTTACTGAAATAGGTTAATCGAACTTTTCATACTTTTGTGAACAAATAACGCCCACGCGATCACATACATATTACATAGCTCTGACTCCCTCATTCCCTGTATTTAGAGTATCAGAAACTATGCGGATCGGGTATCCAACACCCTAGAGAAAAAATCCCTGCGCTTTTTTCAATGGACATAATTACATTTGTCCCATAGCTGGAATCGCACCCACAACCTCGCGTTTTGCAGTCATTGTACAAGTATCTTTTTATGTAATAGAGTGTCAAACAAGCGATACGTATGGTAGGTAAGTGATCACAGTCACCTATAGACATTTGCAACACTAGAGGCGTTGCCAATGCGTCGTTAACCCTAAAGAACTTATGTAGCCTTGCGCCAAAAATTATGGAGGAATCTAGTACCACATATCACACTTACCAAAGCTGGCTTGTTTCTGTCAATCTCTGTCTTCAGGTACTTTCTTTCGTGCGTCAGAGAAGCGTCCGTGCCGAGAGAGTATAGTGATCCCAGCATTTTGTATGACGCCACTTGGATTTCATCCACTGCAAGTAGAGAAGAGGTTGAGTGTTAGTATTTTTATTGCCATTGGCTTTATTCTACTGTTACGTCATCCGCTAACACAACGGGATGTTTTTCACAAAATTTTAAATTGTAGGCGCAACTATTTATCAATTAAAATGAAGCAATGATCGCTCAGTGCTAGTGACGTCGGATTACGACCCGTAGGGTTTTGAATCCTACTGTAAGATTGAGTTATGCTTTCGTATTTTTTAATTTTATGTTGTTTGCTGACCCCTCGATATAATTTTGGAGACCCCTGGGGGTCTGCGGACTCTAGATTCGAAAGCCCTCGTACACAAGATATCATCTTCAGATTACTTTTGGTACATGACGGAAGTGAAATAATGTTGTTATCTACATATTGTTCAATGTCATAAAAGCAATTTCATTGACGCACATAAAATTCTAGTCGACTTACTTTTATAGCTTTGTCCAGATATGAAAATTTCAAATGTGGTTTTACTTCTGTTTAAGCATAGTGATTGTAAACGTTATAAGTACAAATTTGGTATGTATAAGTTTTAAAAAAGGCTCGAACTTTAGTTATAACTACCAGCGCTTGAGAATGCAAGTACTTTGCATTGAATGCTTGTATTTTATAATTATACTCATTTCTCAGGTAAAAAATGATCCCAAAAATGTCAGCGATGTTAACAAAGAAACAGAAGCAATATTTGCTGGTGTCATCAAGAACATATCACGAGTAAACAACGTCTTGCAGGAACTAATAAGCAACTATGAACACCTGCAGAAAATTTATAAATCACAAGAGAACCTAGAAAGCGCTTCTTCTGATGATGAAATTGATGAAGTTTATAAGAATGTAAAACGGAAAAGGAGTAGAGCTGAATTGAACACAGACAAACCTGTAAGTAACTTTTATCCAGCTACACAAATGATATGGTCAGGAGACGATAAAAATGAAGACGCTAGTGAAAGTGACAGTAATGAAAGTAATGATTCGAAGACTATGGGAAAACCTAACAAAGCCAAAGGCAAATCAGATATAAATCTTTCTTTAGCTACATCAAAAGATGAAAGTTTAGAATCTGATGACACACAAACATCAGAATCAGGCGAAATACCAGAAGAAGAAAAACCTCAAGCACCTAAGATTTTAAACCGAGAACTTATCAAACCAAAGAAGTCTGAAATATTTTTTGTTGATACACATAAAATAAATCATATCGAAGAAAAAAACGTAGATAATGGAGCGCCAGAGTCGTATACAGATGAAAATTCGAATAATTATAAAACCCGTTACAGTAAAGTATCACATAGCCTGCAAGATACGAAAAACATACATAAACGTAAAAACGTATCAAAAGATGAGAAAAATGAGGCAGCAAATAGTAATGACTCAAAAACATACGCACCTGGAGACGATAAAGACAATATAAGAAAAGTAGAGAAAACACTACATTCAGAAACGTTTTCACCCAAAAATATTTGGGATGATATTATAAGGAATAAACCTATAAAGTTAGAAGCTCATAACGAGATCACTTTCGAAAAAATGCGCAAGGATAACCGTGATACAACTTCGAAGCCAGCGTTGAGGCTAATAAATGAAAAGAAAACGAAAACTGCTATAGTTATTGTTAGAAACAAAAAACATAATAATAAGGTGAGCATTGGAATCGATTTTGATATCATTCTTCGATTTTGATAGCATTATCTAAAAGTAAACTAAACTTGAAGTAAGAAAAGGACAGCATTATAATCAGACCTGTCAAATTTAGTAGTAGTAGTAATTTAATTTTAATTCGTATCAGAATCGACATAATAATATCATCGCTAAACGGTATGAAATAAGCTAAAGCTCAGTGTGGAATTTGAAACCCATCGTCCCTAGTCCCTACTACGGATCTGTTTAGCCAAGATCGCTTTGAATCCGCTATCTAATTCTGATTGCAGACAAGCGACATAAAATTAGAACCAAGCGACATTTCGGAGAACGACGAAGGGAGTGGTAAGGATGAGTTCCAAGCCAGCGTCTTGAGGGAAGCTTACGGAGATGCCTGTTTGAAGCTGGTTGTGAGGAAATGCTTTAAGGTAAGCAGAACGCTTTAGATACGAGGAAAGTGTTCTCAGGAAACAAATCTATACATGAAGACAAAAGACTAAAATTTTTAGACTTTTTAGGCATCCCGTAGTCAAGAGTAACTTTTGCCAAAAACATTAGTTTGAACGTTATTAAAGTATCTTTCTTGGCCTAACTTTTATCACAACTAATCGGGGCTGGCTCAGTAGCTTTATTTGTGGAGTCTCGGTCCAGTTCAGAAGATCTAGTTCGCCTGAGGAGTCACATAGAGTGTAAATGGGTATTTCCTAATAGATTGACTAGATCCTGTCAAGACTTCTTCTCCACTATAATTCTAGAGAGTCGGGAGAGATTTTCCTGACATGATACGTATTATGATTCAAATAGAAAATTGACTCCATATAACTAAATAACTCTGATGTCTCAGCAACCAAAGTGTGTTTTGGCCTCCGAAACGAGAGAGAGTCACTCTTCTCTATCTTTTGTGTGTCCGCGTCCTTCCAGCGGTATCTAGCGCGGCCGACCTGCCTACGGCCATTCGACTCCATCTAAACCCTATTTTTCTAAAAATAAAGGCTATGTACACAACGAATAACGTTTTATTTTGCTCACCACGAGCACTGCGGGATGACGAAACTTGGGCTTATTATCGTATTTAACTCGAATTTTGCAGGTTAAGTAATGTATAAAAAAATCTTTTTAAGGCCTGTAAAGCGGCAGGAAAATCAGTTTGCGAGAGGTTCAAATGTAAATCTACCTACAAGGAGCGATTCAACGAAGGTTCAAAAACGGCTTGCATTAAGCAATTCAACAGAGGGAAAGAAACGAGTAGTAATGAAAGTGATAATGAGACAACCGAAAGTTCAATGCCCAAGGTGATTGGCAGACGATCGAATTCGCAATACCTAAAACAATGTAAGTTGGAATGCCGACTACTTATTCATCACCATCATCATCATTATCATAATCAGCCTATTATATTCCCACTGCTGGGACACTGGCCTTCTCTCAGAGAGAGAGTATGGGCCGCTAATCTATCACGCTGGCCCAGTGCGGGTTGGTAGATGTCGCATGTCTTTGAGTGTTGTTGTTCTTGGACATGCCGGTTTCATCACGATGTTTTCATTCACTGTTTTGAGCGATGGCAAATGACTACTTATTACTATAACCTGTTTTGTATCTAGGCTTTCATCATTATTATCATAAGCCTGTTATATTCCCACTGCTGGGTCACAGGCCTTTTAGCAGAAAGAATATGGCCCATAATCCACCACACTGGCAGTGCATTTCGGCAGTGCGGGTTGATCTAAGTTTTATGGTCGCCCTTTAAAAATTAACAGGATACTTTATCTACCCCATCTATATCTATAATTATAAGGAGAAAAGACTTGTTTGTTTGTTTCTGGATAAACTTAAAAAGGATTGAATCGATCGTGATGAAAGGCATGGAGATAGTTTGAACCAGGGGGAATGGCATAGAATACTTTTTTACTTATTGCAATAAACTGTTGTTACGTTTTCTTTCATCGTTGTGTTCTAGCACACAATTCGGGACTCTCTGATTTGACAAGAGAAGGCTATTTCGAAACTTGTTTGCCGCATATTCAGGAGACCTACAGGAGAGGTATGGCGATGAAGGTAAATTCAATCTACTACTAATCTATAGTCTGCACTAACATAGGAAGAGAAAATATTTGATTTTTTATTTGCTCTGGATAAACTTAAAAACGATTGAAACTATTTTGATGAAATTTGATATTGATATAGTGTATGCGCGCTGTATGAAGGGTTTTAGAGAAATTGATGCAAAAATACGTACACAGTGGCGAAATACAAGGAAAGGATGGAATAGATAGGTACTCACATACAATCCTCGAAAACAGCTGCTTGGGGGCGCCCCGCGTGTAATCCTATTAGATTCTGGAGACACTGTCACTCAATGAGAGCACACAAATAACAAAATAACAGTTTATATTGTGATATAGCCGAAAACAATTAATGTCCGTTTTATAAGCGCGGGAGTTCACGCAGTTCGATGTGTGTCAAGGACGCGACTGCCTTGTCAATGTCACTGCAGTATTGCACTATCCTCAGGTGAGTTAGACAAGGACGGGGAGCGGAATATTGTAGGTGAGGAACAAGGATGGGACATATGCACCTCGCCACTCCCACTCTAAACACTGAGCATTTTCGCGTTAACATATAGCTTGAGCCCTAGGGAAGGACATAAGATAAAGCTTGGGATTATATAAGACTTGCTCAAATTCAATCAATCTCTTATATCTTCTTATATATAAAAATCAATTGCTGTTCGTTAGTCTCGCTAAAACTCGAGAATGGCTGGACCGATTTGGCTAATTTTGATCTTGAAATGTTTGTGGGAGTTCAGGGAAGGTTTAAAAGGTGACTTTTAGTGGCGATACGAAGTTCGCCGGGTCAGCTAGTCTTATATATAAAAATCAATTGCTGTTCGTTAGTCTCGCTAAAACTCGAGAATGGCTGGACCGATTTGGATAACTTTGATCTTGAAATAATTGTGGAAGTTCAGGGAAGGTTTAAAAGGTGACTTTTATTGGCGATACGAAGTTCGCCGGGTCAGCTAGTAATTTTTAATTTTCTTTTATATACCCGTGCGAAGCCTAGGCGGCAAGTTAGTAATAAGAATAAAATTGACAAAGTGATTGCGCCAAAAAAATTACCTGCCGTGCGTTTCTTGGCTTGGTTGGAACAGGCATAGCTTTAAGTTTGATGTTTTAAAGTGATCACACGTTGTATCCTCCACAATATATATTATGAAGTTTGAATGCTTTCAGGCGATTTCAGTAAAAAACACAACACCTTCCGAACCACCCCAACCTGCTGCGTCCTTCGAAAGCTTGAACATACTCCGTGACAAATACGAACGCGCCTGCAAGAAAGCTTCCTACCGCAAATGCAACATTGCCTGCAAGGACGCGTACCAATCGCTATGCGAGTCCTTTACTTGCAACAGTGCTAGGAAGAAGTCTTACAAGAAGTCCTGCACTAGAGAATGCAAGAAGGCGTACAAATTGAAATATGATAGCAGCAGCAGCAGCAGTAGTAGTGGAAGCAGTAGTGATAGTCATAGTAGCAGTAGCCACAGTACATCCAGCAGTGAATAAAGTTTTTGAAATTGATAGTGTTTAATGTGTTTTTGCTTTATTTTGGTATGGCAAATTATACTGGAATAAAATTGACATGCTCCATCAATTACCACTAATATGGCCATATTGATCGCACATTTTTCAATTTTTCCGAGAACCCTTGTTACCGATTACGTATCTTTCATATATGCAATTATCGATTTAAGCAAGAAGTTACCAGAATTAAGTAAGACTAGTTGCGCCCCGCGGTTTCTTTTTCCTTTTTCGAGGATATAAAGTAGCCTATACGTTAATCCAGAGTATAAGCTATCTCCATTCCAAATTTCATTCAGATCCTTTCAGGGCTTTTTGCGTGAAAGAGTAACAAACATCTATCTATCCATCCATCCATCCATACTCACAAACTTCACGTTTATAATAATTAGGAAGGATGGGATTCACAAAATATTACACTAGTTTTAGCGCATGCGCTATAGCGCTTCACGCATGCGTCAGACGACCACGCAAGATGAACATGTAAGCTGGTATGTATGTAAACTGGTATGTCCTTTAGACGAGCGAATACTTACAAAGCAAGTCGGCGCCATACTCGCAGTTGGCCAAATGGTCGAACATCGATGTCAGGATCGGCAGCAGTACCCCGTTGATATACCCGAGCGAGGTCGACGTTTTCAGATGAGTGCCTCGGAGATGGGCGTATTTACCCTGAACAAAGAGATGTTGGAATTAGTCTTAACCTACGGCAATTGTTTTTCTTTAGATTGGGTAGCGCTTGACCAATTGACCATGATAAGTGACGATACCTGGATCCGGGACAGATCGGTCCACTCCTACATTGCTGTACCCTAACATGTTGTGTTCACTAAAATTTAAACATTAATATCTCCTGTATACGAACATTTGTGACCGCAATATATAATTGACTATTGAGCCATCATGAACAGCCTATTATGGTCCCACCGCTGGGACACAGTCCTCTCAGAGAGGGAGTCGTGAACTACTAGACGTCGCATGCCCTTAAATGTTGTGGTTCTTGGACTTCACGGTTTCCTCACAATGTTTTCCTTCACCGTTTCGAGTGATGGCAAATCCGCACAATCTGAGTATTGAGAACTAGCTGTTTCACCCGCGTGGGCTACAGTTTATCGCGATAAAATTAGCCTACGTCCTTTCTCAGGCTCTAGACTATCTCTGTATCAAATTTCATTTAAATCGGTTCAGTAGTTTAGGCGTGAAAGCGAGATAGGCAGACAATCAGACAGAGCTACTTTAGCATTTATAATATTAAGTAGGGAAGGAAGGAAAGTTCTTAGTTCAGACATACCTCTTGTAGATTAAGTATGGTATGCCCCAGATCATCGGCGACGTTGTTGAAGAAAGTCAACATGGATGTGCGGATGAACTCGGGGCAGTTCTTGACGAGGGATTTCGCATCGATGCCCTTCACCAGCACCTGGAGGCACCGGACCGTAATGCGGACGTCGGGACCAAACGCTGCCAGTCTAGAAGGGTTCAATACAATCAGGAAATTGTCTTATACCTATGTGTTTACGCAAGGCTGGATGGATTTTCATGGGTTCTTTTAAACAAAGTCCTAAGTGAAATCCAAGACTTTATTATCATCATTATCATCAGCCCGTGTCAGTCCACTGCTGGACACAAAAAAACCATAAACCCGAGTGTTTGATCAGCTGTGAAAAAATCAAACTTGTAAATCAATGTGATCAGAAGATATGATGCGGTCGAAGGGTGGCGTCACGCTACACCTGGATTGGGAACTGGCTCTCAAGTGAGGCTGCCGGAACAGATTCTGAACATGATGGCGGTAGCTAGCCAGGCGAGTACTAGAAAATACCCTACCACCAAGCTATGATTTCGTCGCGATGTTTTCCTTCACCGAAAGCTCAAGCTCATTGTAGGATTCGAACCCAAGTCCTGCGGATCGTAAGCTAACGTCACTACCACTGAGCTATCATTGCTAGATTCTTATCACTATAGCGGTAGCTAGCCAAGTGAGCATTAGCAATCAAGTGATCACACTCCTGTATTCTTACCTAGACCTCAGCAAGCTGGCCAGCTTACAGAACAGAGACGCGACCATCTCTTTTTCCTTCAGACTGGCGGCACCGACGTTGTTTGTCGCCGTCGCTACAGCTATGAAGTAGTTGCGGTGGGTAGAGAAATACTTCTCCATCAGAGGTAGGACCACCTGTACGGGAAAATCTAGTTTAGTGGTTGGGATATAAGGATTGTTTTAGTTTGACTTTGGGATATGATTCTTTTGATGGAGGAAGCATTTACATGTTGCTGATTGAACCTGTGAGGACACAACATGGTCGATATATATTTTACCTTTAAATTATGTAGAGCCTTTAATGACATCATGGCAGTTGAACAATAGCTACTACCTCAGTTTGTTATGTATGCTGGTGTTATAAGCTTAGCTTTTCAATAGTGTAAGCAAGCGAAGACTGAATTTACGTCTAAATATCTTTCATTAATTCTTCCTTCGTAGCTAAAATAGTACGACGTGAATAGGGTAATTCGGTGAATGCTTCACTAAGTCCGGAACAAATTCGTTAGACATAACAGCATATATAATTATAGAGTATAGCAGTTAAGGTAATATCAGACAGAAAGCGGAGAGAGCACCACTGAATGCTAGGCGGATTGGCCAGGACTTCAGGATTATCTACACCAGATTAGGTCAGACAAACCTGGTCTCTTCAACCCGGTTCGATCTATCTCATCGTGGGTGGGGGAGCCTTAGACTTCTAAACACCGATCACAACATAATCAACATAATTATAGTTAGTTATTTAGCGGTACCTTCTTGAAATACTTCAACTCCGATTTGTGTTGCTTGTAATATAATAAAGATCACATACAATAAATAGATTAGAAGTGCTGTAGAACAACTAGAAATTGTGCTAAGTACAATAAAAATAGAAATTTACTGAAGGGAAATTGTTTGTCTAAAGAATTCAGTCAGCGAAAAAATCGCTGAACATGCTCACAGTTACAAAACACCCTGTTAGACGTTAAAAAAAAATAAAAAAACATTTTGTAACAGTGGACATGTTCTGTGACTTTTGTAGCTGACTCTACACAACATTTCCATAATCAAAATCAAAATCAAAATCAAAATCAAAAATATGTTTATTCAATAGGATACATTGTGATCACTTTAAAACGTCAACTTAAAACTAGCTACGCCTGTTCCAACCTCCTTACGCCGGCAAAAGAACAGGCAAGAAACGCCCGGCAGGTAATTTTTTTGGCGCGATCACATTGACAATTTTATTCTTATTACTAATTGATTGAATTGGAGCAAGTTCACTAAAATCCCAAGCTTTTTTTTTTGTCATCTAATAGTCCGATATTTTTTATTTAGCTTTACTAATAATAAGATTTCTCTTGTTTGGTTGTACACATTGGGATATGGGAACATGAATATTAACGAGTTGCGGGATCACAACCAAAGCAGACCAGACCCCACAAGCAGCACCCGTTCACGAGTTGACGCATGTGCCAGCCATCGCTCTCCTCGACCATATGAGAGGGAAGAGGGCGACCCGACACATGACGCCGCTGCAAGCAAAGTCACTTTCGTGAGCATGACTGTTTTGGCTGTTTACCGAAAATGGTTAGAATAGGGGAAATAGGGAGAATAGATAGATAGAAAGAAAGATAGATAGATTAACTACAATCCCAAGCTTGTTTGTCATCTAGATAGTCCGATATTTTATAATAAGCTTTACTAATGAGATTTCTCTTTATACGAATTTGAAATTTTGTTATAGACAAGTCTTGAATAATGAGAAACATTGGAAGTTAGTCTGTCAAATTCATTAACGATATGTCTGCAGTATGTACTTGAGTTACCGCGTCTCGTCCTTGCAAAGGCGAATCGCCAACGAATTTGACGGAAAGATATACTAGACAATAACAGTTAGATTCGCAAGTATTGCACATAACAATAATTACTTATTTATTACTATTAATTACTATTTACATAAACAAATTGCATAGAGTACATAGCAATTACAAAAATTAGTCATTAGAGTGAAGATTGGAAACGAGTTAAGTATGGCCAAATCCAAAACAATAAGAAAAGATATCGAACTAACAGACCAAGAAGTTTACTTGAAGAAAGCTCCATTAAATCGAATAACAACTTCATTAGAGCAAAGAAAAAAAACTCACCTTAGAAAAGAACTTAATATCCCTCGTGCTAGTTTTAAAGCTAGGCCTTCGGCTAAACGTCGTCGAGGGCTTCAAAAGCTTCATATTTATAGTTGCTCTGTCGATATACTGAATCAACTTTTCCAGTAGCGAGTACGCAAATCTCAACTCTATTACAACGCCCGTAGTGGTCTGTTCCGTGTCGATCTGAGACACTTTGCTGGGCCGGTGGAGCTTGTAGCCCTGGTACTGGAGGTATTTGAGGAACTCCTGAGAACGTTCGCGGTCCTTCTTCTTTTCTTTGTCGGTAAGAAGGTCGTAGGGCACCAGTTGCGGATGGATTCCACCTTTGAAATTATAAAAAAATATATGTATAAGACAAAGAACCGGTAAGAACCGGGTTGAAATAAAACTTCTTAAAACTAATTAAGAATTACTTAAAAGTAGATATTATAAACGAACAATATCCACCATCTGACTGAACTGATTCGTTACTTATCCATTGACATCGTCTTCTTTTTCTTGCCCTGGTCTCATCTATTTGGGGTCGGCGCAGCATGTACTCTTCTTCCACTCTCCCCTATCAGCCGTCATCGCTACATTCACTCCCCTTTCATTCATATCGATCCTTACACAATCCATCCATCTTTTCTTTAGTCTTCCTCTTCCCGTCCATCCATTCATTCTGACATTGTACCTACATTCTTTTCTTTTTCTTCACTTACCTCCATTAGTGACCAGCTCCTCCTTTTTCTTCTTCGCCCAGATGTCGTGTGCGTTGTCAGCCAACCTCTCAGCCATGTTCTGCATCTCTCTTGACAGCGTGAGGTTCGTCATGTCCACGGGGTGAGGATTGTAGTTGAACGGGGTGGCTGAGTCGGTCTGTTGGAGTAGGGATATCATTGTAGTTTTTAGGTTACGTTCCGATTTCTTCTTACAATTTTGTTTTGACGATCGATGGCGCAATAGGCGAACCGCCGACTACAAAGCGTGAGTTTGCGGGTTCACGCTTTGAAGCTTTGAACACAAGATCAAATTATATGCAGGCTTCAAGACACAAGCCTGTTGCTAACACGGCTTACCTTCATTCTAATGTCTACAAAATGGTAATAGAATCGGTTATCTCTAAATACGACAACATTTCTAACATCAACACGAAGAAAAAAACAAGTACCGGTCTATTCGGTTTTTGAGACAGATATAGTTTTGAGAACAGACTTTTATTACTTTTAGATTGTGAAACTTTAGAACTACATTTTACGACGGAGAGTGAGAGAGAGAGAGAGAATGAGAGAGATAACTAGAGAAAAGAAGAGAAATAAAAAATATATTTGTTAAATAAAGTTTCTAACGCTCAGACAGTAATTCTAATAGTACGATGAGAATAAATAGTTCGTCAAGATTTAAAGATATGGAATAAAAGAAAGAGATTCGGCCAAGATCCGGTTTTGCTGAACTTTTTTTCTATTTTCGCCTTTTTCTAACATGCATCTCCTTCATTACAAATCAATGCTAGACTAAGAGAGCAATATACAAAACCGAATCTCTTTTGTCTAAAGAGAAGTAAACAAGTATACACAGATACATACATAGAACATAAAGCGTGCACAATCAACTGATCACAGGTGCATGCATCCTTACCATTAGCTCCGGTCCACGCTGTGAACGGAACGGGGCGTGCAGAGGATATGAAAATAATTTACACACGTTACCACATTGAGTTGCAAACTGATTATTGCACACATGCAAAGGTCAATAATAATATAATCCGCCTGAATATCTCGAATCAGAAACAAAAGAGGAACAACATATTCGGCCAAGTTTAAACCTCTATCAAACTATGGTTCAAATGACGATATTATGAAGACCACGGTTTTTTGTAAGTTTCGTAATACGGACAAATTTAGACCATGGTTCTGCAGATAAGCCTGGCTTTGTTAGGCCAGGTTTAAACCAAGGTTTATTTAGTTTTTTGTAATAATATGAATTATGTTTCTCGTACAGGTCGGTTATCTAAAGCTGGCACGTGCAACACATTCACACATTTGTCTATGAATGAGCGCACGGCATGACATCGCACTGCATACGCATCATGGAAAGTGTCTTTGTCTCTCTCGCACGCGGTCAACGTTATGCGCATGACAGAGATTGCTATATATTTGTTCTTACTACTTTTAATGAAATTGCTTTAATGTAAGAACTGTGACCGTGCCAGTTTTAGATAACAGACCATTACTGTAGATACCTAGTAAGTAGCCAAAGCTACTTTTCCTAGAGTCAAGCCTATTACGTTTCCTTTGCTAGGACAGGCCTTCTCTCAGAGAAAGTATGGAGATTGGTATATGTCGCATGCCTTTAAGTAGGTATATGTTTTACAAGTTTGGTGTTTAATTTGGGTGCAATTGTTCCCGATGTTTATATTTACTCGTATTTATTTATGTTCTTGGACATGCCGGTTTCCTTCCGATGTTTTCCTTCGTTGTTTTGAGCGATGGTAAATCCGCTCACAACTTCTTACGTCATAGCCCGAGATAGGATTTGTTCGGCCTTCGTTGCTATTTTAAGAGGGTCTTAAAATCCTAAAGTTTAGTGTTAGTAAGCTCATTCAATAGGACTTTATTATTAGGGACATAGATTTATCTGAACAACTCCTTCAACAATGTTACCCAATGTATTCAAAAGTAACACAACACAGTAGAACTACTTACGCCTCCCGACTTGGACTGCCTTCGCATTGAACTGCGGTTGGTGCTAGGGATGTCGACCTCGGAATGCTCCACCGACCAGCCCATAGCCAAGAGGGCTTTTAGGGACTCGCGAACTGGCTCCTTGTAGCGCTCTTTTTCCTGGAATTCGGGATGATACATTATATTTTATACTAATGCATTGGAAAAACGGCGCAATTAGTTGTTCTGTGTCTGGGTGTTGTGTATATCCGAAAGATCCCCGAAATTCTCAAAGCTTTTGTACAAACATATACGGCCGTTCCCAGTAACCGATCTATCCACGGTTTGCCTTACTATAGATAGACATTTGACATTACTTTTATGGCGCTTATGTCAAATTTCTATCTCCATTAGGGAAAACTGTGGATTGATAGGTTATTGGAAACGGCCATTAAAATACAAACGATTAACGCCCGAAATTAATAATCGATCCTGATCCGATATCCACGGTTTTGAATCGATATGTCATGTCATAACATTTTATTTTAGTACTAGGGCTTGACATATTACTACTAAAAAGACATTATGACATGATATTTCGATCCAAGCCCGCAACTGCTAATTCAGCTTAGTAATTTTAATGTATCAATTATTATTTTTTTGTTTTGAATTTGTTTTACCTTTTGTACCTACCCTAAGAATTTAATACTTTTGCAGTGGTTGGCCACCCGCAACTGTCTAAAATTATTACGTAGGTAGATCTAGAGCAGTGATAGAAGAATACTTACGTAGTCATTGAGCATGTTGTAAGGCTTGAGTCGCGGGTGAGCCTTCTGGCTGTCGGACCACGAGTCGCCATACACCCAACCGTTCTCGATTTTCCTAAGAACCATAAGTAATTATAATTACACCAACTACGACTTATCATCATCATCAGCTGGAAAAAGTCCACGGCTGAACATAGACCTCCCCCTTTGAACGCCACCATGAACGGTTATTAGCCGTTTGCATCCATCGGCTCCCCGCGACTTTTTTATTTTTATGTTTATTCTATTTACAGGGTAGCGTTTGACCACAAGTCGCCTCATGTTAAGTGACGATGCGGTCGAAGATGGCGCCACGCTACACCTGGACTGGGAACTGGCTCTCAAGTGAGGCTGCCGGAACACACCGATAGGTGTTTGGCGACAGATTCTTAACGAGAGGGTGGTAGCTAGCCAGGCGAGTACTAGAAAATACCCTACCACCAAGCTATGGTTTCATCACGATGTTTTCCTTCACCGAAAGCTCAAGCTCATTGCAGGATTCGAACCCACGTCCTACGGATCGCAAGCCGACGTCACTACCACTGAGCCATCATCGCTATAAAGTCTTACAATGTCGTCGGTCCACCTAGTGGGGGCCTGCCTACAGAAGGTCTTACGGTTCGTGGTCGCCACTCGAGAACCTTTCTTCCCCATCGGTTATCGGTTCGTCGAGCGATGTGGCCTGCCCATTGCCACTTCAAGGTGCAAATTCTGAGAGCTATGTCGGTGAGTTTGGTTAAATCTTTTTACGCCCTGCAATTTCACTGGAAACATTGCCTTTTAATCCGGGACAATGTAAAGTTTGTAGTTACCTTGAAGCCCAAGCGTCGTGGTAGTGCTCGGAGAATTTCTGCACGATTGTATTGAGATCGTTGTTCAGGGCCACGGAAGACGTGTTGATGGGTTGCGGGTCGTATTGCGGGTTGTCCGATACTAAGAAAAGTACATTTATATTAGAGGACAACGTTGCAGTAAGCCTGGGATAAGAACTGGCTCAAAAGCGAATCTACTGATACACTACGATGGTACATCCATTTACCTGTCGTCTGCTCCTTTCCGTAGAACTCGTCGTCATAGTTCTTCGATAGAGAGTAGTCGGGAGGCAGGGCACAACCTGGAGCAAAATACATCGATATTATATAGGTACAGTCAGCGACAAAACTGTACTGTAGCTGAACGTTCTCGATTTTCCAAATGTGTTTCAAATCAGTAATTATTATTGTTTTTTTTTTACATTTTACATGGTATCATTTTGACCACAAGATAACACACCTGATTATAGGTGATGATGAGGTCAAAAATTGGTGTCTAAGATGATGAGGATAATAGAAAAAAGTGTGATTGTTCAGCGATTTTTGTAATTGACTGTACTAGAATCAGTAAGGGAAAGTTTGTGAATTATTTTGAGCAAATAACTTCTTAATCCATAATCAGTATATTTATCTTCTTTCTCATATATAAAAACCAATTGACGTTTGTAAATCTCACAAAAACTTGATAACGGCTGGACCGATTTAGCTAGTTTTGGTTTTTAGAAGTCCAAGGAAGGTTTAAAAGGTGAGAAAATATAAATAAATTAACTGTTTTTGTTTTAAGAATATAATTTAGGTACGTTCAGATACTCAATTATTTTGGCGATACGAAGTTCTTCGGGTCAGCTAGTTAGTTATAAAAATAAAATTCTAAATGTGATCGCGCCCAGGAAAGGACCTGCCGGGCGTAAGGAGGTTGTAATAGGCCTTACTAGTTACAAGTTTGACGTTTTACATGTTGTACTAAATACATGTATTTAAGTTTTGAGTTGACTTTATGTGTAAAAGAGGTAAAGTATCATATGAATAGATTCATACCAATAGCAATCAGACACGGCAGCGCTTTGCCGAACAGTTCAGGCTCGTAGTCCATCTTGCTGAGAGAGTCGAAGATGTTAGAGAACAGCATCATCGTGAGACGCTTCTCCTCATCAGAGGATGCGCCGTAGATGCCCTGCCCGCCTGTACTGCCGTAGTATTTGGCGCAGCGCTCGTAGTGGAGGGTCAAAAGCTGTGGGAGTATAATTAATTGAGACAATTCTCTACTCTACCCTATAAAGTCTGATATGTGCATCCGTCTAAGGTAACTTGCTTACATATGGGCATAGAATATTTCGTTTTCTTTCTTCCAAGCTGACAACATTTAATTGGTACATGTGATGTTTTGACATTTTTAGCATAGCATATAAAGTTTTCTTTTCTATTCTCGTTCTCTACCATTTTTATTATCACTCTCCTGACAAGTCGGATTTAACACCGCAAAATCAAATTTTTGACACTAGAGTCGAGGGTGCAAGAAGCTTATAACCTGTTTTAAGATATACACTTTTATCTTGGGAAAAAGTAACCGGGTACAGTTAGGGATCCAAATTGTAAAGTCCATACCCTCAAAGCGACGGTGGTGTATTCGGACAGTCTCGATACATCAACGGTGAGTTTCCTCAGCAGTTTCAACAACATGGAGGGCTGCATCGCCGACGTGAGGGCCACTAGGAAGTCGGACACCGCTTCACGCTGCCCCTTGGTCAGCATACGGTTCTTGGAGAGCCTGGAAAATATTACACAGATATATAAAAAATAAAAATAAGTGGGTGCCTTGGTGATTTATTGAGTGGCAAAAAACGTCTCCGGCTGTCAGGCTGTCTTCTGATTCAAGGTGGTTTGTCTGCTCCATTGAGTGGAGCTACCAAGACGCTTTGTTCATCATCATTATCAGCCGGAAGTCCATTGCTGAATATCGGCCTCCCTGTTGGAACGCCACCATGAACGGCTGTTAGCCATTTGCATCCATCGGCTCCCTGCGACTCTAACAATGTCATCGGTTTACCTAGTGGGGGGCCTACCTACAACAGAATGTCCTTCGGTTCATGGTCGCCATTCGAGAACCTCTCTTCCCCATCGATTATCGGTTCGTCGAGCGATGTGGCGCCCACTGCGACTTCAACTTTCAAATTCTGTTACCTGTACACGGTGTGTAAAGTGGCATCCAGCAGAGACGCGTAGTTTTCAGCCTCGTTGTAGAAGTTGGCGTGCTTGATCAGCAGCGGCAGGATCGAGTTGCCGATGTAACGGTTCATGGAGAGAGCCATGTCTGATTCGCAGCCGTCGTTCTGAAACATCATCATCATCATCAGCCTATTACGTTCCCACTGCTGGGTCTCTGGCCTTCTCAAAATGATGTAGAGATGCGGGAGGCCTTAATGTGTGCGATTGACTAAATTTTTGATGTCCACAATGAAAATACGTTTTGAAAATTGGTTTTGTTTTAGTGAATTGTGTAAAAGCAGCGTATGTATGTAGCCGTTTCAATAGCATTAACATTGTAATACATGATGTTGTTCTAAACAGTAATATTATATGCAAGCGAGTTACTGAACAACTCACCACTTGGTATTTTCCACATTTTGAGAGAACTGTCTAAAGCATAAATTTTTTAATATCGAATTAATTATTTGCGATGAAAACGTCTCTGATTGGATAGAAACTGTAGAAAGATTATGTGTATATTATTATCTCAACACTTTGTCATAATTAATTTTTCATCTATGTCTTCAAATCTATAGTAAAATTATACACAAGTAAAGAGTGAATGATCTAGAAAAATCTAATTCTAAAAGGAACACGAAAAAAAACATGAACAATTGACTCAAGATCGAACTAAATTTAGGTTACCCTTGTTGCTACCCCTCTTATCACTCCTCCCATAGCTCCCATTCACCATATCCAGCATAGCAGCGGCCCTCAGGTCCGACAAGAAATATCATGGCAGGTATATATCGAGAGAAACCTAATTCTAAAAGCAATTTTGAAAAATAAACACGAATAATTGACTCAAGATCGAATAGCTACCCCTCTTTTCACACCTCCCATCGATCATAACTCCCACTTACCCTATCCAGCATGGTGGCAGCCCTCAGGTCTGGCAAGAAAGCCTCTTCCAGCAGGCGGTAGAACAGCTCCTGGGTCTCAATTCCGTACACACGCTCCAGGAATAGGCCCACGCTCTGCTTGTGGCCGGGTATTAAACCGGATGGCATGTCTGTCGGACAAAATATAATAGAACTAGTTGCACCCGCGGTTTCACCCGCGTCTTCCCGTTATCCCGCAGGAACCTTTTTCCGGGATAAAAAGTATCCTATGTAGTAATCTAGGGTATAAGCTATCTCCATTCCAAATTACATTCAGATCCGTTCAGTAGTTTTTGCGTGAAAGAGTAACAAACAAACATCCATCCATCCATCCATTCATACTCACAAACTTTCACGTTTATAATATTAGTAGGATTGACGGCTTTCACTTATCTCCCTTTCTCTCTCTCTCTATCTCTTTCTTCCTGTCTCTCCGAAGATGTTGAGTCCACTACGACGTCCTATGCCGCAGAGTCAACTAATACCGTCCATAACATCTCAAAGACCAAAAAGGCCGATATGTTAAATTACATAATATTTAGAAAAATAGACCAGATCAGCTACTTTTATCGCTGACCAAACAAACAAATGGTATTCCTCTCCAAGTGTTTTTCTACTGAAACTTCCTAGCCAAGTCACTACTGCGGAGGGTGGGTAGCTCACCGGACTTGGGCCGCTCCTCCCCCGCGGCGGGGTTGTTGAGCGTGAAGCGCAGGCTCAGCACCCCCTGCAGGTCCTCCAGAGGCACCAGCGAGCGGAGGATGGCGCGGGCTCGCAGGGACTCGTTCTTACCCTGGAAACCAACCATCATCATCAGCCCATTACGTCCCCACTGCTGGAGAACTGGGCCAACGACTTTGACGTTTGGTATTTCGTTCAAAAGCGTCCGAACCAAAAGAGGTCAAAACTTTAGTAGATAATAGCGACTCGCTCTTGCTGGAGAACAGGCCCTACGACGTTGACGTTTGGTCATTCGCTCCAAAGCGTCCAAACCAAAAGAGGTCTAAACTTTTATCGACAAATGATTTCTATCATAATGCAGATAAGGCGATGGCCAAGTTGAATATTGCATTTATAACTTAGTTGACTAGTTGAAGACATGGTCTTGTATAAGACAATGAACTCTATTACATTGAAGATAAGACTAAACTTACTGAGGCTATGGCCGTGATGAATACTGCATAACCTGCTTAAAGACATGGTCCTTTATGGAAAAATGAACTCTATCACATTGCAGGTGAGACTCTAAACTTACTAAGGTGATTACCGTATTGAGTATCGTATAACCTGCTTGAACACATGATCTTTAAAGAAAAATAAACTCTATCCAGTTGTAAATAAGTTTAAACTTACTAAAGCGATAACCCCTGCGTCCGGTGCACACCGACCGAGCAAGTCTACTAGCGTACAATAAAAGTTGAGAATTGCTGCACCGGTATCGATGTAGTCCTCATCCTCATCAGACTCGGGGAGTGGGTGGCTGAACTGCAAAGTAAACATAACCTATGAAACCCTAGTACAAGTTTTGAATTGAAAACTATAAAAGTTCATGTAAACGTCAAAGTCACTACTGCTAACTTGTCAAAGTGACAACTCGTACTGCCTAAATGAAAAACGTAACTCGTAAACTTTGTTCGAATTCGAATATAACGATTGAATTGCTTTTAGTTCCCTCAAGTTTCCGTAAGGGAAAAAAAAAGTATGGAAGGAAAGACTTTTATAGTTTTCGTAAGCTACCAAATTTTTTACTAGGGGAACAGGTATAGTACATCAGTATGCGGAAGAAAAGGTGGCTAAAATGTACTCTATGGACGAAAAACCCCATTCACTCACGGTAACATCCCCGTCCTGCTCCATTTCCCTCAGCTTCCTCCTGTCTGCGATCCTCTCGCTCATCTTGTTTGCGTCCACAATGGCCTTGAGCAGGCCTTCGCCCTCGCCTCTCAGTGCGGGCCCGAGACACTCCGGCCGCCGGATCAGCAGACGAATCACTAGGTTGGCGTTCTCTTCTACGCTTTCACCGTTTACCTGAGTTAATTAGAATGTATGTGTGTAAGGTGGTACACTGTTTTAAACCTAATGACCATGGTCATTAACATTAGGAAGAGGTTTTGAAACGGGATATTTACATGTATTTGTTTTTGTTTCAGTTCTTGATATTTCAGCACTGTTGCAAGCGCCATGATTGCGAGAATACTGAGTATTCCAAATTCTAATGTAATGTAATTCTAATTTATATGGTGTAAATAGAATAACGTCTTGACAATGTTACGTAGGATAAGCCACTCAAGCGCGTCGGTGACTGTAGTCACCGAGAATGACAGTTCGGCAACACGTCCATATACAGTCACCAAACGACATCGTTTTCAGAACTGGTTCCAAGGCTTTCAAATTAATTGTATAGAACTGGTTCCGATCGTGGCTCTAATGTGCTTGTATAGAACTGCTGGAACTAGTAAAGCTATATCCATTCCTAATTTCACTCAAATCCGTTCTGCAGCCGTTTTGGCATAATTGAGTGACAAACCATCCATCCTCACAAATTGTCACATTTATAATATTAGTAGGATTTTGTAGGATAGAAATTTTGGGGGATCTACTTACCCAAACACAGAACCGCAAGAAGTCTAGGTACCTCTCTCCTTCCACCGGATCCCATCCCAAGTCAGGGTACCCCTTCTCCACCAGTTCCGAGTTGCTCTGCAGACCGCAACGAGACAGGTACACTGCGATCTTTTCTAGGTAGTGCTCTCTGAAATATATGTGAGAATATCTTTTAAGCTATCATGGAACACACATTAGATTTAGGTTTTGGTTTTAGCTTATGTAACAGCAGAAAAAGCACTAGTCGCTCAGATTAATACGAAGTATTGTTTGTGGGTTTGGCGGTGTATATGAGTGTGCCATCGCTCAAAATGGTGAAGGAAAACATCGTGAGGAAACCGGCATGTCCAAGAATGGACCAGCGTGGCAGAATACGGCTGCCACAGGCTGGCGATGATGATGATGTGTGTATAAAAGGAGGTCATCCAAAATAATATTACCAATTTAATCGTGCCGGACTGGATAAACCCAATTCAATCAATCAGTAAAATGAATAAAATTGCAATGTGATCGCGCCGGAAAAATTACCTGACTGGCGTTTTTTACCTATTCTTTTGCCGGCGTAAGGAGGTTAGAACTGGCATTTTTTTGCCTTGTGTGAGAGTGTATATACTGTATATACTCACTCATATATGTTACTCACGTAAGGGATGTATATGTGTGGGTAGGGGATTGTGTCGTTTCGCAACGTTACCTTAATGCCAGAGCCAGCTCCGTGTTTTCCATGAGGCTGGAGTAGGCGACGTCGAGAGGGGTGGAGCCGCGCAGAGAGGGCCGCGACAGCAGGATGTTGCTGTTCTCCAGCAGGAAGTCGAAGTGGTCGAACATCGCCTTTTGATTCTGTCTTCCGGTGCGGCAGAAGTAGCAGAGGAAGCGGCAGCAAGCGACCACCATTTCGTGGGATGTGTCCTGAGATGCAAGGGAGCACAACTATATATTAAACTACCAGAAAAAATTAACGACTTATGATCTTTACAACAAAATAAAAAAACTTTAAAAAATCCACATTTCGAGTAACCAAAAAAGTTCTTTACTGTCCGCTCCTGGGGGACGAAAAGAATTATTTATTTTAATTTTGGCGCGAACAGGAATGGTTTAAAATAGGTTGTGCAACTGTTTCCCACAATGCAAACTACTATAAAAAATGTGTCACTGTTCAGTGGGGGACAAGCATAGACATCGGGAATGTATCATTACTCCTGTAGTCTTCAAAATTTTTATTTTTTACTTCTTACAGGGTAGCGTTTGACCACACGTCACCTGATGTAAAGTGACGAAGTGGTCGAAGATGACGTCACGCTATACTTTGATTGGAAACTGGCTCTCAAGTGAGACTGCGGGAACACACCGATAGGTGCTTGGCGACAAATTCTTAACAGAGCCAGACTTGCGTTTGCCACATCAGCTTGCTGACCCTATGGGCAACGTCGGTCACCTTGGTGCTCTTAAAATGTGTTAACCCAGAACAGTACCTTCTCCTTATTATCCTCGGTGGCTTGCTGCTGCTGCGGAGATGTTGGCGGCGCGTCGGACTGCGCCTGCGCACGCCGCCCCAGCGTGTTCATCATCACTGCCATCACGTTCTCGTGGACGCGGAGTACTCTATATCACAGAAATAGAAGCATAGATACTAAATATTAAGAACTAGCTGTTCCCCGCGGTTTCAGCCGTGTGGGCTACAGTTTATCGCGATAAAAAGTATCCTATGTCCTTCCTCAGGGTTCAAACTATTTCCGTACCAAATTTCATTTAAATCGGTACAGTAGTTTCGCAACCGATCCGTAGTCACACCAATTTATCACACTGGTTTATACGTGAAAGCCAGACAGACTGACAGAGTTATTTTCGCATTTAATTGGTAGGGATTAATAAGGCGCCGACTGCGAGTTCGAATCCTCTCGGCCCCGCAGCTATGACTTAGTAAGTTGTGCGGATTTACCATGGGTCAAAACGGTGAAGCAAAACATCGTGAGGAAACCGGCGTGTCCAAAAACTGCAACATTCAAGTGCATGCGACATCTGCCAACCCGCACTGGGCCAGCGTGGTAGATACGGCCCATACTCTCTATCTTAGTGAAGGCCAGAGTCCCAGTAATGGAAACGTAATAGGCTGTTATGATGAGGATTATCTGCAAATCTTACCTGATCAAGTCAGGGTGCTGGAAGAAGGTGTGGTTGTTTACAAGTTTCCTGAAAAAAAAATGTAACAGTGCAATAAATAGAGCTATCATTTCAAAATTAAGAAAAATATTACAAGAGGTTCAGGGACAGGGATAATGCAAGAAGCTTGTTATTTATCTTAGACATCAGATAATTAATTAACTGTCAAATTGGCTGATATATCGCTTATTATGAGCTTAACGTTACTAAACCCTAAGCACACGTCCTGTAGATTTTGTCCTGCAGACTTGCTCTTAATCACTTACCATAATCTCTTCCTCATCAGCTCTTCTTCCTCCTGACTCATCTGCACAGGCAGCAATGCTCTGATCTGACTGAGGCCGACCCACATCTCGGCCACATCCAGTTTGGTCTTCGCATTGATGACGTAGGTCTTCTCCAGAGCGCGGATCAGCTCGCCTATAGCGTCGTATTGGCGGACGAGTAGACTGGAATACAAAATATAAATTTCCAGTGTCTTTTCTTGTATTTTCACTAACTACTGGGTAGCGTTTGACCACAAGTCACCAGATGTTAAGTGGCGATGTGGTCCAAGATGGCGTCACCTGGGTTAGGAACTGGCTCTCAAGTGGGGCTGCTGGAACACACCGATAGGTGCTTGGCGACAGATTCTTATCTACAGGATGGTAGCTACTAGCCAGGAGGGCACTAAAACGGCCTACCACCAGGCTAAGGTTTCATCACGATGACTTCCTTCACCGAAAGCTCAAAATATAAAAATAAGAGTAAAAATAAGAGCATAAAGAGATTAAACATCTGCTGGGGCATACCGATAGGTGCTTGGTGACTTACCTAAACATCTCCCTCACAAGTTTCGGCGTTTCAATTTGCGATTCCTCTGCCCAAGTGACGATGGTTCCGATTAAGACCTTGCGGAACTTCTCTTCTGGCGTCTTCTTTGGTGGTTCTTCTATAGCCTGTACAGAAGAAAGCATTGAAAAAAACTGAGGTTTGATATATGAACCGAAGACCTGATGAAGCTGTCATTACTAAATTGTACCTCATTCACATTCAGATAAACGTTAACCTTTAATTAATTGACCACAAGTCACCTGCAGTTGATGTGTTATCGGGAACTGGCTCTCAAGTGGGGCTTCCAGAACACACCGATAGGTGCTTGGCGACAGATTCTCAACTTGAGGGTAGATAGCCAGGAATGTAGTAGAGAATGGTAGGGCATCTGTAGGAACTGTCACTAACCTTAGCTTCCTCCTCCAACTCCTTCACAGTATTTATGAGGCTGTACAGCTTGCCGAAAGCGCCTGGCTTCGTTTCAGGTTCGTTGGATTCCTTTAGAAAAAAACGGAACACCAGGCACGTTAGGTCATGTCACGCCACGTCACACGAAGGGGCGTTTGTAACTTCATAAAATAGCTTCAAATGTGGAAACAAGAAAGTTACGCGCTAGAGCACGTGTCACGTTACTTGAGTTACGGTTTATTCAATTTTATTTTTATAGAGTTGCAAACAAGCTGACGTCCCGCCTGTTGGGCAGTGGTCATTGTCACCTATGGGCATTTGCAATACTAGGAGTGATGCCTACCCTAAAGAACTCTTTTCACACCCATCTTGAAGGACGCCGATGGCCGTCATTTAGTTCCCGCTATAGTATAGCGTCGAATGACGTCACTGAAACTTTCTCTATACTAATGAGACGAATCTGTTTCCTAAACTTAGTTTCATGCCATTTGCATGACAGCTGTCGTATTGTTCCTACGCTATGAACAAGGTCGCCTTACGAAAAGTAAAGATAAATAATAGGTGGATAAGGAAAAGTGGCAAACGTAGTGTAGGACGCCCTGCGACTAGGTGGAGCGACGACTTGCGCCGAGTGGCTGCCAGTAGTTGGATGAGAAGATACGGAGACCGGGCTCAGTGGTATACTTTGGGAGAGGCCTATGTCCAGCAGGGGACTGATACAGGCTGATGATGGTGCCATGTATCCTACTATATAAATACGGTTTGACGTTGACTTTAATAAAGAAACACATTACATCGCCATCGGGTTCTTGAAGAGCGTTCAGCGAGACGTGCGTCATCAGCCTCTCGTGGAACTCGTTCATCCTGGCTATGAGGTCCTCTCCGCACGGGCAGTTCTCCTTGTCCTCCTCCTGGTCCATGTGTTTGAAACCTGGGGGATACCGAATGACACATGTCATCATAATCATCATCATTGGCCTATTACGTTCCCACTGCTGGGACTCTGGACGTGAAACATGTATCTATCTTTATATAAAAATCGATGTGTGTATTTTTTTACTTCTTACGGGGTAGAATTTCACTATAAGTAACATTCATATGGTATTTTTCTGATTTTAAGTGACGGTGAAGGTGGCGCCTGGGTTGGAATTTGGGTCCGTATGGACTTCCAATACTGTTGAACTGATTTTAATGAAATTTTCAGGCAATCTTTAGATTAGTCCAACGGATTCTGTGAAGAACGGTAGCGATGGAATCAACAGTTCTTGTCAAACTTGGCGATTTTTTTTGTCCACAAGTCACTTGATGTTAAGTGGCGATGTGATCGAAAGTGGCACCACACTACGCTTGAATTGGAAACTAGCTGAAGCTATCAGAACACACCAGTAGATGTTTGGCAGCAAGTAACTCGGGCGCGTTACGTTAGCAGCGTAGAATGACCACTAATATACGTAATGACGTCACACGTTATTGGCAAGGAATCTTGATGTTCATAGCGAATAAGGGCCCTGTACTTGACTTACTTAGAATAGCGTTCATCTGCTCTCTGGGCGGACAACGGAACTCCCTCGTCTTCTTCGCAGCCACAGCACTGGGCAGGTCTGACTGCTTGATCTCTGTGTAACGCCTGCGAATGTACATACAAAATGTAAGCTAAACCAGTTATTGTAATATTATGGCACGAAACGATGTTGATGATAGAGCGAGAGGAGGGAGAAGGATAGAGAAAGAAAGAGATATATAAAAATATGAATACACATATACAAATAAAATTGTAAATGTGTTCACACACAAAAAATAACCAGTGACCGTTCTTGCCTGTTCTTTAGCCGGCGGCGTAAGGATGTGGAAGTGTCGAAGTTGTTCGCCACTATGTGTACCTAGGGCAGACGCTCCAACTAGGGAAAAACAACTTTGAGAGAGAAGCCAACAGAAGAATACAGCTGGGCTGGGCAGCATTTGGGAAGCTTCGTCGAGTCTTTTCGTCGCCTATACCGCAAAGCCTGAAAACGAAAGTTTTCAACCAGTGCGTCCTACCTGTCATGACATACGGAGCCGAGACGTGGACACTCACGGTACGTCTAGTCCACAAATTTAAAGTCGCTCAGCGGGCTATGGAAAGGGCTATGCTTGGAGTTTCTCTCAAGGATCGTATCAGGAATGAAGTGATCCGACAGAGAACCAAGGTAACCGACATAGCCTATAGGATCAGCAAGCTGAAGTGGCAATGGGCTGGACATATTAGCCGAAGAACCGACAACCGTTGGGGAAAACGTGTTCTCGAGTGGAGACCGCGTCTCGGCAAGCGTAGTGTGGGACGCCCTCCGGCTAGGTGGAGCGATGACATACGCAAAATGGCTGGCAGCAGTTGGATGAGAGAAGCCGAAGATCGGGCTCAGTGGCGTGCTTTGGGAGAGGCCTATGTCCAGCAGTGGACTGAAGTGGGCTGATTATGATGATGATGATGATGTAAGGATGTGGAACAGGCGTAGCTAATTTCAAGTTTGATGTTCTAAAACGATCACATGTTTTATCCTACTTATATAAATATTTTTTAGTTTGAGATTTCGATATATAGGCAGAATTAGTTTGTTAGTTTGTTACAAGTCAAGCTAATAAAAGTGTTTTAAAAATAATGAATGGCGGAAGAAACAAAACAATTAACAACAACAACTATGAACAATTTAGGCAAGCATAGATAGAATATATAGAGAAAAATAGAGATTGAAAGAGAAAGAGCGAGACCAATTTATAGAGTTATAGAGAAAGACACGTGCGGCGACTATAAACATTGAGGTGCTACTGCAATATTGTCCTCGCAATGTACATACCTCAACTGATCAGTCTGCAAATCACCAACGAAGTCATGTGCAAAAGCGATGATTGCCTCCACTCTGTGCCTCAACTGTATGTCGTTCAAATGCTGTAGGAGATAGCACATTTGGAGCTTGGCTCCTTCCGCCATTTTCATGTGCAGAAGGCCTTTGCGGTGCTCGTCTTTGCCTTCTGTAAATTAAAAAAAACCAAAGTAACCACATTGCCAGAAAGATCAACATTCCTAAATTATCCCTTTCCAATAATGATCACTTTTCCAGAATGACCACTTTCGCAGCTGTATCCGTTACGTTAAGCTCACCTACGCCTTATGTGTCTGTACCTTCACTGGCAGTCATAATCATAACACAGCAATACTGTTTAGTTTCCATTACTAACCTTTGTCAAAAGTGGGATCCCAAGTCTCAGGGTTGGTCATGATGAGGAGCTTCTCGACGTCTTCATCGCGCATCATACCGACTAACAGCAAACGATCTACCAGTTTGATGAGCGGTCTGAAACGAACGACCAGATATTGTAAAGAAGAGGTTGACAGACTTTTTAGATCTTGTTTATGGGCCAGAGGGTGATACAGACTACTTTTTAGTTTGTGAAAAGGCACGGTTCTCTGATTCTCTCAAGAAAAACTCAAGCTGTCGAAATCTTTGCTTAACCTTAAAAATCATATCGGGTCGCTTTCATCCATACTCATTCTACTAATATTAAAAGATGTGAAAGTTTGTGAAGATGTTTGTTACTCTATCACGGAAACACTACAAAACAGATTTTGATGAAATTTGGTGTGAAGATAGTTCAATTCAAACCCTGGAGTAGGACATAAGATACTTTTTATCGCGATAAACTGTAGCCCACGTGGGTTAATCCAAGTGGCGCAGCTAACATCATAAATTCGAATGTAACTCTGTTAGTTTTTTACCTTTTCACGACTAAACGGCTAGGCGGATCATAATGAAACTTGGCAACGAGATAGATTATATCCTGGGGAAGGTCTTCATTTTATATATTTTATATTTCGAATACCGCTAAGGTCTAAAAGGTATACTTACAAGAACAAGTTCTCATTGGTCCCTCCAACTGGATCTCTGTTGTGGACCTGGTTGGTTTCCACCGCGTCAGCAAGCGCCTGCATCACAAACTCTCGGACTACCTCGAGTGGGAAGTATGGGGAGTACAGATTGCTGATATCTGTGATGCTTTCCCTGGATAGAGATACATTAGTTTTAGGTGATTTTAGTCAAAACAACTTATCTACGAAACTGAAAAGGAGGCAATCTATGTAATCGAGCTGTGACATCAGAGTGCTAAACTCTTTAAATTGTACTTTTTTTACTTATTGCAACGTAGTGTTCGACCAAAAGTCACCAGTTTATTTAATTTATTTATTTTATTACCTCTCAATGCTCTCGTGACGCCATTAATAGGCAAAAATGGCGTCACATTGCCATCAGAGGTGTCCAAGCCGAAGACAACGCATCACAGCAACCACGACCACTCTGACAAGAGTGTACGACTTAGATATATATTTTATTACCTACGCCTACGGGTAGCTTTTGACTACAAGTTACCTGATGCTAAGTGACGATGTGGTCGAAGGTGGCATCACGCTACACCTGGACTGGGAACTGGCTCTCAAGTGAGGCTGCCGGAACACACCGATAGGTGCTTGGTGACAGATTCTTAACATGAGGGTGGTAGCTAGCCAGGCGAGTACTAGAAAATACCCTACCACCAAGCTACGGTGTCATCACAATGTTTTCCTTCACCGAAAGCTCAAGCTCATTGTAGGATTCGAACCCACGTCCTACGGATCGTAAGCCAACGTCACTCCCACTGAGCCATCATCGCTATAAATGTGCTGATAGGTCTTCGTTTGACCACGTTTCACCTGATGGACGATGTAGTCGAGGGTGGATCACGGTGGCCCATATTCACTCTTATAGAGACCCAAATTTTACTTTTCAGGAAACAAAGCAGCATTGAGGAAGTTCCAGTCCAGTGTCAAGTGACGATGTCGTCTACGCGGGTGAAACCGCGGGCACAGCTAGTATCTTATTTACCTTATTATCGGCAGAAGTAACATCGTCTTGCGCTCACTTCAGGTGGAGGACTGGCAGGAGGTGATGCAGGAAAGATCGAAGTTGCGTCTTTTATTATTGGAGGCCAAGAATCACCTTGGGTCGTTGCGCCATCTCAGTTAGTTTTTTTGTAACATCGTCTAAACAACTTACGCTATATCAGTCATCTTCATCTGCGGACGGACGCTCTCAGTCTGCAGGGAGCGCAAACTGTGCCCCATCTCAGGATCTTCGTACAGTGACTTGAGTTCAGGACCAAGTGGGATCACGAACTCGTTCTTACACGTTTCCCTAGAACACAGCAATAAGTTTTCTTACATTTTCCAGAGAGTAAGTCACAAATCTTGTCGAAGTCTTGGAAACGGCTCCAAAGAATTTCATGAAATTTACTATGCAGGGGGTTTCGGGGGCGAAATCGATCTGATGAGACGACGAGACGTGAGACGTATTCTCGAGTGGAGACCGCGACTTGGCAAACGTAGTGTGGGACGTCCTGCGACTAGGTGGAGTGAGGACTTGCACTGAATAGCTGTCAGTAGTTGGATGAGAAGAGCCGAAGACCGGGCTCAGTGGCGTACCCTGGGAGACGCCTATGTCCAGCAGTGGAATGATACAGGCTGCTGATGATGATGATGATGATGATGAAATCGATCTAGCTAGGTTTCATTTTTAGAAAACGTCGTGATTATATCGATAATCAACTTAAACATAAACTGCAAAATTATGACTTTTGCTGACATCTATCGGCGAGTAGAAATACTGTTTAATTTGCTGCTTGACAATAGATGGCATTGTTCAGCAACACTAGCCCAATTAAAAAAAAAAAACGATTTACTAAAGAAAAAAACCGAGCAAAGCGGTCATTCAGATATTATTATACTTACATAGTTGTAGCGTGGGACTCCAAATGCAACGCGATCAGTAGATCATAGAAGCCCTGTCGCAGTGGTCCGGACATGTACTGGGACTGTATGGCGTATAGAAGCTGCTTCTGATCCACGTGTGTGCAGAGTGCGTGGGCGGCCCTGAGAATGAAATTATACGTAACTAGCTGTTCCTCGCGGTTTCACCCGCCACAGTTTATCGCGATAAGAAGTATCCTATATCCTTACTCAGGGTTCAAACAAAAATCCGGAAAAAGGTCTAAAAAAAAAACTAGATCTCTTTCTCACCTGTAATTGCTTTGATAGCATAACGCCGCGTACAGCGTAAGAGTGTGGGAATGGAAGCTGAGAAGTTTGTCCATCTCGATCAACTCCAGGATGTCGATGCAGCGGTCTTCCTCTGGAACAAAACATTATGATTGGATTCATCAGGAAAACGTTTCAGAAAGCAAGAAAAAAAAATAGATTGAAATATAAAAAAACCAAACGAAAATGATTTACAAAAGTCGTCAATTTACTATGATAAAAAGTCCAATAAAAATTACATACTAACGGAATTTACAATTACAATATTATGCGAAAGTTTGTCAGTGAGTGAGCGTGTACATACATTTATTACTTTTACACTTAACGAGTATAACAGCTTTACGCGGATTTGAGTAAAATTTTGAGTGGGATAGCCGGTTATAATTTTGTTTAAAAAATAAGTTGACTAGCATTGTTAGTTCTATGTAGAGAGTTGGCTCACCTGGTATGTGAAGAGCCAGCATAGACACGGCGTCTTCACACAGCATCGACCAACCACGGATGTCGGATAGCTTCAGGGCGTGCACTTGCAGGGATTGATTGGGTACCTGGATATTTATACAGTCGATTGAGCGTTAGAGGTGACCAGAGAATAACAAGAATAAGAATAACAATGCCACTTGAAAGTTTGCATAGAAAAGTTCTGTGATCAACCCTCCAGGATGATTCTCTTATAGTGCCACTTTTTTTTATTGCCGTTGAAAAGCGATGATGCGGTCGACTGTGTAGTACGAATACCTTGAAGGAACCTCTTCACTCTTGCATAGAAGATCTCCGAATTGTAGCTATCGGGAAACATACTCAGGCAAGGACTTCAATTTTGAAACATTAGATTAGCTACAATCCTCATGTTAAGAACTTGTCGCCAAGCACCTATCAGCTTGTTCCGGCAGCCTAGCTTGAAAGCAGTTACCAATCCAGGTATAGCGTCGACCGCATTGTTACTTAACATCACGTGATTTGTGGTGTAAAAGCTACCCTGCAAGAAGTAAAAAAAAGAGGTAGTATGTAACAGAATGCTCACCCTAGCCCACTGGTGCGGCTTCAAGCACTGCACCTTCAACCTCGGCGGGAACTGAGGGTTGACGTGCTTGTCGCTAGTGGGCAGCACGGCGGCGCTGAGGGGCAGGCTGGTGGCAGACCGGCCGAGCTCGATCTGCAGGATCTCTCGGGAGGTTGCTTCTACGAAGATGGCTGGGAACAGCTTCGTTTCTGGTTCCATCTGGTGGGGAAGTCAGTGTTTAATGCGCTTTCTGTGTTCGATGTGTTGCTTTGTTACCTGTGAGGAGCTTATGTTTGGCTCCCTGTTTTTATTACTAACCCCTACTGCGCCAAAATAGAGTACCCTATGTCACTCCCACAATAAAGACGAATCTAATGACACCTCATATGTTAAAATCCGTCAAGCCATTTAGTTACACTCAAAAAACATAATCCTTCTTTCGCGGTCGGGTAAAACATATCTAGAACTTCAAGTGGGGCTCCCAGAATACACAGACCATCGGCATGGCAAAGGTGACAAGGTTTCTCTTTATGTTTCGACTCACTCTAAAAGTGAAGCTGGTCTCCTTCCCCTCGCAGGTGAAGGCCACAGTCCCGGTGGACGTGTCCACGGAGCACCCGACGAACATGCCCTGCGAGGCCCCCTTGGCCCCCGCCGCCTCCGCCATCACCTCGTTGTACAGCTCGTCCGCTCGGACCATGTAGCAGGATTGCCGGTTCACACTGGGAACGGCGAAGATCAAAAATTCAGAAGAGTTTCAGGCCACCCAAAGGCCTTCGACATAGCCTTAACGTGCCCTTCGGAGCAAGTAAGCACGCAGTTGTAAATACTCGTACCACAAGTGGTTACCCCAGTATAGAATAACACATCGCTCGACGAACGGATAACCGATGGAAACGAAAGGTTCTCGAGTGGCGACCACGAACCGGAAGACGTTCTGTAGGTAGGCGTCTCACTAGGTGGACCGACGACATTGTAAGAGTCGCAGGGAGCCGATGGATGCAAATGGCTGATAGCTGTTCACGGTGGCATCCAAAGGGGGAGAGCTATATTCAGCAGTGACGCGGAAGAGCTATTGATCTTATCCTATGGTCACGTCACCGAATGCCATAAAATTACACTAAAAATACTCCGAGGTATCTTTTACACCTGTTAAAAGGAATCATGAGCTCACCTTTCTATGACTCGATCGTATTCGTCAGTGATGATGACAGATGACTTCGTCACTTTGTTTTGGTTGAAGTCCTTAGAGTGCAGGTGGTACTGAGTGGTCACCCAGCCAATGTACACGTGAGTTGGATCCTGACCGGGGAATATTCTGGAAACATTTTTTTTTATTAGGTTTAACGAGCCCTGTAACATCTCCAGACCTCCAGAAGGGGGTCAAAAATTGTAAGAACGTAATTTGGGTATGGTCCATCTTGTACCTACGGATGCTCACTGACCTGACTCCATAGAAGTACTCGTTGATTAGTTTCAGGCATTCACTATCAAATATCTCGTTGCCAACGGTCTCGGTCGTCGCAGCCGCCAGGTTGGTCGTTGTCATCTGCTTGCGATCTTGCGTCGGTGTCGTCATCTAGTAGATAATGATAATTAAATTTTCATTTCAGTCATAGAGATAAAAAAAATTACGATCAATGCTCGTCATATTTATTTCATTTCTTTGTAGAAAATGTAATTTTAATTATTATAAAAACCTTCTATCAGCCTATCGAAAAGCCATACAGGTTTTGCCTAGAGTTAAAGCGTTACTACTTTTATAAAAAGAACAAGAAGTTTTTATAACTAAATCTACGAAATTATCTCGTTTTAGAGTCTGTGTTAGTAAACAAACCCACTCATTAGTAAGGCAGTATTCACACTCGTCCTACAACTTACGTTTATACCAGTCTGACTTCCGAACACGTTGGGTCTACTAGACCTCGCTTGCATACCATTAGCGTATCTTTGATTCGCCTTCGTGAAAAACAAAATTTAATGTAACACAAATGATGATTCAATCGAATTAACACTGAAGACAATATGACTTGAAATGATTTGGAAACAGTCAAAACAATATCAGAAGTGGGATTTAAGTGAAAATGTTTGAAGACATATGTGTTCGTTCGAAGGGTTCGAAGTGTACGAAATGGTGCATGTATGTACAGAGTGAATATGTTAGATTAATGTGTAACGTAGTGTATGTACCACGTTTAAGGTTTTTTACTAGATATTCACGTTTAGCGATAAAAGTAGCTAATTACGTGAGGTTTTTCAAATGTGTAAAAGATCAGCCTACTATTTTATATTATAAGGTAGCATTTTACCACAGGATGTAGTCAAAAGTGGCGTCACGCTACATCTTGATTGGGTACTGGCTCTTTAATGGGCCGGAACACACCGATAGGTGCTAGGCGACAGATTTTTTACTTGAGGATGGTAGCCAGGCAAACACTAGAAAATGCTCTTGCTTCAAGCTACAATACTTTAGTGTGTAGATGCATAATTTTTTTTTAATAATTAAGCGTAATAAGCTAGTTTTGTCGCTGAACGTAAGCACATAGTGAAACTGGGCAAATGAAATCAAATAAGGAAACAAAAATAATCAATCGAAAAGCAATAGGTGGCATAATCCAAAATGATTTTGGTTTGAGAATGATAATACAACTTTCACTTTGTCTCAGTCTAGTTTCAACAATTTGTGAAAGAGGAGTCAACATTATCAAACAACTCTTCCTGCGAAACAAAACACTTTGACAAAATCACGATTTTTCGAGTGAACTTACCGAAGACACCTTGATTTGAGGGTTAGGTCTTCTCATGGTCCCTCTTTCAGGAGACACCTCAGTGTCGCTGAAAGGATCTGGCGTTTTAGACTTCCGACTCTTTCCGCGTTCACCGCTCTCACCGCGCTTGCTTCGGAAGAACCTGGTATATACAATTTTTAGTTGAATTTAGAGCACGGATCGAGTTTTTCGACTTTAGATAACCAATCTATACACTTACTTGAAAGGCGACCGTCCGCGCTTGTCCTTCTTGTCATCAGGACTAAGAGTTTGAGCACCCAGATCGTACTTCGCCATTTCTGCTTCACTGGTGGAGCGGTGCATACCGTTCACTTGACTCGTACCTTTAAACGTTAATACACCTTAGCACAAGATGCTAGAGTTTAGTTTTGCTTGGTGAAAAGCGTTAGTGTTATAGCATTAAATTCGATGTTGTTTTTTCCACCAATGAACGGGCCAGATTCTCAACTTTACATCAAAGTTTATTGTTCAATTTTACACGCTCTTCCAATGAAAGCTCCGAAACAAAACTGCAAAGTCAGTTTTGTTCAAACGTACCAGCGAAACAAAATGTCCGAGAAGCGAGAGGTATTTTCGTCTTTGTTTTACCCGACTGCGAAAAAAGGAGGGTTATGTTTTTCGAGTGTATGTATGTACTTATATTTCTTTGGCATGGCCTGTACCCTGTAGTCTTGACAGATTTTAACATATGAGGCGTCAATAGATTCGTCTTTATTGTGGGGGTAACATAGGGTACTTTATTTTGGCGCAGTCGGGTTTTTGTTCCTTTTGTAATCTTGTTTTATTGTAATAAGGTGGCTAACAATCAGACGATCCGCCTGGTGGTAAGCAATCTAGACATTTTCAACACTAGAGGCGTTACCAATACGTTAGCGCCTTGAAGAAGCCTTCTTAGAACCCAACCAGAACACCAAATAATAAGCGAAACAACACACAGAAGCAGTTGTAAAGCAGTAACCTGGTTGCAAGCCATAGCCTTGCGTCCCTCTAGGTATGGAACCCTTTCTAGGCGGCCTGGAGGGAAGTCTTTTCATCTTCGAATTCGGTAACTCTTCCTGATTTTCGTTGTAGTGAAGACCTTAGGGGTAGGGGCAAACAAAACGGGATCAGTAAGCTAGTTGGGTGCGGTTTGAGCATATATACACTAACCGGGAGATTCCCTACCATTAAGCTAAGGAACAGCTGTTGTTGGATACAAGCAAAACATAAACGGACAGAACAAACTAATTACAGAACTGTTATTAAAATTAGGGGGTAAAATTTAACTAAATTAGTGACAATGACGTTATTGACCTTTTTAAATATCGATTTTTTCGATTACAATTATACAGAAAGATACTTGTATAATTATCATATCGATTTCCCAATCTCCGCGTTAAATGAATGAATATCTAATCTACCTTTGATATCATTCATTGTGAACCCACTCCTCATAATCTGGTCGATGTGCGCCGGCATCTGCGCTTCCACCGCTTCCTTCATCAGGATCTGTTGCCTTTCTTTTATCTCCACCCAGCGCCTGGCTTTCTCTTGTTCACTGCGATAAAATAAATATGTTAATAACGCCCGCCAATCTGTGCCATGTTTCTCCCTAAGCGGAGAGTTACTAATGAACGCCCTCGGTGGCGAAACAACATTCGCCGATTTGGCAAGGAACTTCGTAGTAAAATAGATAGGCAGAGAAAAGATGCTTGGCCTCTTGGTACGTCACAAGTAGAAGAGAAAAGAGGGAGAGGTAGACCGAGAGCATACATAAACTAAGTCAAAGAAAGGGTTGACGTCATGTCATAGCAAGAGATCAAAAAGATGGCCGAAGACCGAACAAGATGGAACAAACAATCTTCACCGAAAGAGCTCTGCTATTAAGTGAAGAAGAAGAAGTGGAACATTACTTATTATCACTAAACAAGTACACAACACACTAAACAGTTTATCAAATACTAACAACTAACTAACAACTTGAAGAAACGGGTATCCTTACTAGGCATTTATACTTACCCTATGAATTCGCCTTGACAAATGACAGGTAGTGATAATCGCAGGAACTCCCAGTTCGCTTTCTCCATGGTCTCGAATGTATTATGCGATATCTTCATGCAAGGTGGCGTATCTAAAACGAAAAGTAATTGTCATTATTTAATTTAGCATCGTGAGGAAACCGGGTCCTAGAACCACAACAATCAAGGGCATACGACATCTAACAACCCTCAGTGGGCCCACGTGGTAGATTACGGCTCATATACTCTCTCTCCGAGAGAAGGCCAGAGGCCCAGTGGTGGGAACGGCGGCGGCGTTCTAATCGGAAGGCCTATTTTCAGCAGTAGACCTCTTCCGGCTGATGATGATGACGAGTTCATATTATAGATACGTACCAGAGCCAGCGGGTATCCTGGTGACGTCGATCCTGGTATCCGGCATCTCGTCGGTGTTCTCGAATATCGGCTGGTCTTTCGTGTACCAGTGCGTGACGTCACGGTTCATGTTGCTGTGGAATCAGGCATTTTGAAATTAACATAAAAGTATCCTAAGAAGTAAGGAATGGAGATGAGTTGAAGAGATGGATTAATAGGTTCAAATGTAGGGTCATGTAATTTAGGTGCTTCCCCCTTTCTTAATCGCCATTTTCATATATAGTCGATTTTGCAGCCATTGTTTATGCGTCGATTGAACTTAGGTATAGTTCCGAGACGTTTTAGGAGTTTTTTCTGGTATTTAACTGTTTTTGTTAATTTTGATTTTAATACGATTTGGACAGTAGACGCACAATCAGCAAAATAAAATGGCGGACAAATAGGGGCCTTAAGATATAATTTAATTAAGTAAAACTTACACGCAGAAAGGCTCGTAGCCCTCCTGAAGACCGCAAGTGGTGAAGTACTTCAGCGTGTTCACATCTTGTCCGTAAGTGAGCCTGGCCTTCTGACCCACTCCCAGTGTGCATGCGGGCACGAAGTTGTCGCCTTGAACGTCGGCGAAAGTCGTTTCCCCACCGAGGGCATCCATTAGTAACTCTCCGTTTAAAGAGAAACCTGGCACAGATGGGTAAGTTCAGAAGTGGGACGGTGCAAGACGTGTGTGTCAAGAAGTGAAGCAAGCAATTTTTTTGATTATTTCAAACAAGGGTTTGTTTACTTTAATGTCAGAGTATGTGGGTAAATATTTGTGTTATACTTTGAATGGAATAATTTTTATCTTGGCTTGGCATCGTTGCTCTCAAACGGTACAACCAATTTTGATTAGTTTTTGTTTTAAAGATGACTTGATCGAAAGCGTCCTTACGTCGGGGGTTTTTAAATTTGTTTTATTCGAAATGGGATTCTTGTAAAAGACTTGGGAAGAACTGTTTTATCAAATCTTTATAAGTCTAGTGATTAAACAAACACCATTTTGGTCCAATCATGAATAATATTTTAGAGTGTGTAGGGTCTCCTTGTACAAAATGTTATGATTATGACGAGTTGATGCAAAAACACAAAAACAAACAGTGATTTTTTTGAATACACTGAACATTTATACATGATACGTATTAGAAACATGTTATTTACAAATAAGTTAATAAGCTAGAAGAATGTTAGTATACAATCTGCAACTTTTTGTGAACTCGAAACTTATTCACTAGAATTTTTAGAATGTTTCGTTTTGATTAGAATTTATTAAAATTTAGAATGTAAAGTCTGAACTATTTTTTTAAGAACTAAAATATAATTATTTATTATTTTTAAGGTTTACTTAAAGACCATAAAAATAATAAAACAAACATTGTGACACAGGGCTAAAGAATTAAAGGACTATGCCTATTTCTATAATAGTACCTGCTAGGGTTTTTGGGACTGTCTGTAGTATTAAACGGTACAGATAGTATATCTAGATATACTTATAGCTAACTTGATTCTAATTCCAGGCAATTGGATCTCTATGTAAGTCATCTATCAAGTCAATATAGAGGCTAAAAGGACCATGCCGATTGTGAACTGGTGAACCACTTTTGCAGTTGAACAAAAACATATTAATAATTGAAGTATGACGAACATTCCATTAACTACTAAAAGGTATCTGTGAATGATCGGAATACGAGTAGCATCTCAATGCTATTTTCAAAATTTAACTAAGTACATCTTTCATGATGTTCTTTTTCCCTAAAAACTATCCATGAAGTGCGATTCTATCACAAAGTAGCAAGCATAAAGCGATGCGATGCGGTGTTTCTGTCGTTAAGGTTTCTCAAGCATATTCGAAGCATGTTTCAAGGCCGTGATACTTAAATTTTGACGTTCAGTGGCAGGAACATTTTTGTCTATAAAAATTACTTTTTAAAAAATAAAATTTTAGTTTTTTATGATTTTTTTAACATAAATACTGTTAAATTGTGTTTGTACATTAAGTTTAGATATATTTTTAGTTTAACGATTTATGTATGATTAACATTATATTATACTAATAAGTTATAAAAAAAAACTTCTTCATTTCAACGCAGCTGAAAAAAAAATTGTTGCTTTCATCCATACAAACAATAAATATTTACATTTAGCATGTCTGAAAAGATTGATAGGTAGCCAAGCTTATAAAAATGTTAAAGTAAAGCTAAGAAACAAAATTAGATCAACATAAGTTAAGCTTTCCATAAAACTTTAAAAAGCCTTATCATTTTAGGTCTACTGAAGACGATCAATATAGCTCGCGGAAGCTGGTAGCAGAGGTGCTTTTTTTTGTTTTGAACAAAGCACGCCCGCCGACTTTGCCCATCTGATTTCGGTCGCAAGGCGTTAGTGCATAAAAGTGTTGCCAAAACGAAAAATGTTTCTGCCACAGACTAAAAAAGCCAACTATGTATCAAATTGAAAACTGCCAAACTGCCAACAGGTTTGCATGGTATTTACTTATCGTCTTATCGATCAAATCGAGAAAGACCCCGACAACGTCACCGACTGCCCATTGCTTGCCGAACGATTCTGTGCTACCGCTGAACACTTTTTCCTCCTTGAAATTAGAAAAGCTATTGTAGATTTTATTTTAATACCTTTAGGACCCTAAATTCTGTGACGGCGATGACCAAAAAGGGTTATTTAGACAGATAGAAGGGCGTATTTTAACCATTTAGGAAGGTACTAATAATATGTATTGAGATCGGAAAACAAATTTTGGGTTGACTATTATGGACACTAGCGTTTTGTATTTGGTTTCCAGTCAAGTAATTTATTTACCGATCTCAATATATATCTGTTAGGTACTCTAACAAGGGGAAATACATGTTTTATAGATAGATTTGCTATTGTTTTTACAAAGGTACTTTTTCTAGCCTATGATACACATTTTTAAGGGAAAAACAGACCACAAATGAGAGAAGTTTAGGTTCATTTGGCAGAAAATTATTACAGTTTGTTACCAATTTGTTAAACACAAAGTTACATGTAGATATACCTATACATAGTGTTGCTCTGATAAAACTATAGTCAATCTTTACTATTGCAATGTGAAGGTGTGTTAGGGCCAAAAATGAGATACGAGTTGGCTACTTTTTTGCCCCACGGTCCAATGAACGGTTCCTGAATGAATTTCGACGCGGGTCAAACCGCGGGGAACAGCTAGACTTCTTTTTCTCTTATATATATAAATAACCAATTGCTGTTTTTCAGTCTCGCTAAAAGTAAAACGGCTTGATTTGATTCAATTTTAAGTCGTAATTATTGGGATTATTTTATTAATTATCAGAATATAATGAATGGTTAACATTAAAGATTTTTTGGAAAATTCACCGGTAAATTCGGGAAGAACTGAGAGTGCTTTGAGAATTTTGTACGAACTCAAAAACAACATTTGCCTTCGCGTGCAAAGCCGGGGCGGTCCACAGTTAAAAAATACATAAATAAATTACAAGGTCATAGGATTTTTTGCAGCATGTCATGTGTACGCGTATGTGGGCGTAAGTTTTGTGCGTGTGCGTGTGAAACAAAACAATATTCTTCGGCTTCAGTAATCAGATTAGCTTTTCAAATGATAATGAACTCCCACAGTTTATCAGAGCAACACGTAGCTTGGTAGCTCAGCTGTTCCACCACTCACTGATGGTCTGGTCCACTACATCCAGGAAGCAGCCGACGATATCGCCTATCTTCAACTGCAGCCCAAACGTGTCGGTCGCGGCCGCGTGCACTTTGATCGACTATATTGCATTCAGATTATTGCAGACTTCTCTTCTCTTTTTACTACTTACAGGGTAGCGTTTGACCAAAAGTCACCTGATGTTAAGTGAAAGCGCCACGCTACACCTGGATCGGGAACTGGCTCTCAAGTGGGGCTGCCGGAACACACCGATAGGTGCTTGGCGACAGATTCTTAACTTGAGTGTGGTAGCTAGCCAGATGAGAACTAGAAAATGCCCTACCACCAAGCTGTGGTTTCAACACGATGTTTTCCTTCACAGAAAGCTCAAACACATTGTAGAACCCGCGACCTATGGATCGCAAGCCGACGTCACTACCAATGAGCCATCATCGCTTCATTGTCAGTACGAGGACAAAATTGCAGTAGCACCTCAATGTTCACAGTCCGCACGGTAGGCATGCCGCGTGTCTCTCTGTGTTTGTGTGACACGTGACCGCGCTCGCGCTGATTGATTCATGAACACACGTACGTGACGGCTTATAGAAGAAGGCCATATGGGCCAATTTCTTTCATGCTATTGCTTTCTGAACCTGCTACTGGAATTCTGACCCCAACCGATCTTAGTCTATGGTAGACTGATTCGTATTGAGACACAGAATATTTAATAGTGCAGATATAGAAGGGCCACTCGGTCATGATATTGAAATACAAAGCGACTCTTTTGATATCGGAATAGAGTGCAATTCAGGTCGCGCAACGCTGTGTACCTAAAATTATCTTTTGACGAAAGACCATCCACTGATCGGGTCCCGCTAATTGTAATTGAAGTTTAGCACTTAAACTTTTCACTCTGTGCCTAAAGTGCGGAGCGCGTCAGGCCCGATTCAGATCGTGGACTCTACTTGCTATATATTACGGGCCTTTTAATGAGGGATACATGTCAGATTTCGCTAATCTTCTTTCATATTTAAGGTTTCCTGAAATTGTTATACTTATGATGTTTTTAAAACACTAGAGAACGGTTGCAAAATTCAGCATGGTTCTAATTTGAGGCCGTGCGATTTATGTTTAATAAGGAAAAATTTATTATCAACCTCACATCATAACAATTTTTCACGAATAAGACACAATTTCACATAGTATGTACGACTTTTTGAAGTCATCACTCTAAATTAAAATATTGGATTTTGATGATGATTTCTCAATTAGACAAACATTAGCCTTATCGGATAACAAAACCACAGATAAAATGCTTGTTTGGGCCATCTTGTTCTTTCTATAATATGTCTATCCAATAAATCGCACGACCTCACTACCCAATAATCTTGACCTGCAGCATGTAACACAAGGTTATAACTTACATTATAACCGTCGAAGGCCCAGGAGTTCTCGTCTTGACCCAACATCATCCCGGGAGCCATGTCGGCGTGCGCCCACCCCACCTGCAAGAAGTGTTAATTTAATAGCACACTCTCTGAGAGAAGGTATGTCCCAGCAGTGGGAACGTGTTAGTGTTTTTCTTCTTACAATGAAACGTTTGTTCACAAGTTACTTGATGTTAAGTGACGATGTGATCGAAGGTGGGAACTGATTCTCAAGTGGGGCTGCCAGAGCACACCGATAGGTGCTCAGCAACAGATCAGTAATGGCCATAACACCAAGATATGGATGCTCTTCCCTACTAATATTACAAATGCAAAAGTAACTCTGTATGCCTGTCTGCCTTTCACGCCTAAACTACTGAACCGATTTAAATGAAATTTGGTACGGAGATAGTCTAAAGCCTGAGAAAGGACATAGGCTTCTTTTTATTGCGAAAAACTGTAGCCGACGCGGATGAAACCGCGGGGAACAGCTAGTAGTACTAAAAAAACTGATTTGATTTTGAAAATTTACTCACTGCGTCACACGCTATGTTTTGTTATGATATGTGTGGGAAAGTGGGAAACTGTGGGATTATCAATTAAAATGTGAATGAGGCTTACCCTCATGGGCCCGGCTGTCAAAATTTCGAACTCGAAGTACCACTTGCCAGAACTAACTGCATAGTTCTTTTCCGCTCTGTACGTTCTAAAGTCAGCTTGCTTCTGTTTCGACGCTTCTGCTAGCAACGCTGTAAGATACGAAATAAATAATAAAATATAATAATTATAAACTAAGAACATAATTTAAACGAGGAGGAAACTGGCATGTCCAAGAACCGAGGGCGACCACACTGGGCCAGCGTGCGAGATTACGGTACATACTCTCTCTCTTTGAGAGAAGGCTAGATTCCTAGCAGTGGGCAGTGATGATGTTGAATATAATTCACTTCAATTTAATTCACTTATTCTAAGTGGGTTCGACAAGACCAATACTGCTCTGTGGCCAACCATGAAATGAAATGCAACTCGTGAACGGGTGCTGCTTGTGGGGTCTGGTCTGCTTTGGTTGTGATCCCGCAACTCATTAATATTCATGTTCCCATATCCCAATGTGTACAACCAAACAAGAGAAATCTTATTAGTAAAGCTAATTAAAAAATATCGGACCATTAGATGACATAAAAAAGCTTGGGATTTTAGTGAACTTGCTCCAATTCAATCAATTAGTAATAAGAATAAAATTGTCAATGTGATCGCGCCAAAAAAATTACCTGCCGGGCGTTTCTTGCCTGTTCTTTCGCCGGCGTAAGGAGGTTGGAACAGGCGTAGCTAGTTTTAAGTTTGACGTTTTAAAGTGATCACAATGTATCCTATTGAATAAATAAATAAATTGAAATTGAAATAATTCCGAATTCCGATTCCGACTACTGAACCGATAAAAATGAATTTGGTACAGATATAGTCTAGAGCCGTTCATGGTGGCGTTCAAGAGGAGGCCTATGTTCAGCAGTGAACTTCTTCCGGCTGATGATGATGATAATGATGATAATGATGATGATAATGATGATGATGATGATGATGATAGAATAGAGCCTGTAGCTGTTACGGAAGCCCATGCGGGCGAAACCACAGGGAACAGCTAATCGACTATAAATCAAATAGGCGATTAAGACAGCTGGTCTTTAGAAGTTGTTAACAGTATACCTTCGTGTTGTTCCCCAGTTGGTGGCTCCAGGTTGTATCCATACACCAGGAGTGTTCTGACCGTTTCGGATGCGGTATCGCGGTTCGCCTTCTTGATGGCTTCATCCACTTTGGGGTAGGGGACTAAGTGGGGGGAGCGGTGCATGTCGGGGTCCTGCAATAGTGGTATTGGCTCTTTATGTCCTAACTAGCTGTTCTACAGCTTTATGCATGCAGTCTTGGCCCGATCGGTTTAAAATTGACAAAGTTTCATAAAACTTTCAACCTCTATTTTATCCCTTGGGGGTGTAATTAATCAAAATCCTTTCTTAGCGGATGCCTACGTCATAACATCTACCAGCATGCCAAATTTCAGCCCGATCCGTCCAGTGGTTTGGGCTGTGCGTTGATAGATCTCTATGCCCGTCAGTCAGTCACCTTTGAGTTATATATATTTAGATAGTATAAAATACAGAGACTTATCCGCAGTGGCGCGTTTTAAGATTCAGCGCCGTGGGCCTGTAGGATTTACCGCCCCATAAATTAACGAAAACAGACTAAAAATGTTAATTATAAAAAAATATCCAGGCGTGCGACTTGATCAAACTTACAACCAAATGAGTAATAGATTTTGTTGGGTAGGCATTTTTATATTTCTTCTGTTAAAAATATTGTCTATTGACTTATAAGTACTAAAAAATTATATATATTTAGTAAGACGAATTGATAGTTCTATAATAACAAAAACAAATGAATAAAAATGTACAAATCCATAATAATTATACCAGCAATAATATTTAATAGATGACAATGGTAAAAATATCTATATATTAGATACATAAAAAAAACAATATATTAAACACAAACTAAATTAAAATAAAAGAGCTTTAAAAACAAATCCGCAACGAATAATATAGATGATGAAAATGGAATCCATAAGAGCAACATCTTCAAGTGCCGATGTGTGCGGGTAACACGTCACGCTGTGACCCTCACACCTAACAGTTAGTCATACCAAGTGTGAGGGTCACAGTCGACGGGTCCCGCAGGGGTGCTGATAGGTGAACCTTCTGTGCTGGATACTAAATACATATATATGAAACAATACATAATCTATATATAGCAATAAAACAAAGTCGTATTAGTTACAGCACTAAAAACTCGAGAACGGCTGAACCTATGTTTATGACTTTGGTTTTTTTGAATTGTCTTCTTCCGGAATAGGATAATATGTATTAATATAAGAAAATCAACAATAAAAAAAATTGCCGTTCATTTGTCATAAATGGTATAACAAAATGCAACTGACATGGTGTAACAAAACACAACTGACAGCTAAACGTAAAGTTGTCTATGGTTGAAATGAAAGTTGAGCAGTTGATGTGTTTGTTTTATGCGAATTTATTTATTATTATCTTATATTAATTTTAAATTCTTAAATCTTCTCATTTATTGCCTCTGACGCGAAACGAAGTTCGCCGGGTCAGCTAATTATACAAGATGGTGACGAGAATAGGGACAATTTTTAACTATCTTTTGCTTTAGTAGAGATTTACCACATGTCACCTGATGTTAAATGACGATGTGGTCGAAGGTGGCGCCACGACACACCTTGATTGGGAACAGGCTCTCAAGTGAACACACTGCTAGGTGCTTGGCGATATACGAGCACTTTAAAACTTCCTACCATTCAAATGTATCAAAGATTAATGATGAGACGATGCGAACGAGCTACAAGGCGGGTCAACACGATACTCCCCTTTGTTTTTAAGTAAAGTAGTGGCACTTTACACGGACTTTTTGGTGAAACGAGAAAAGTCACTTTTTGCAACTTAATTTCAATTGCCTACACTCGTTAACGTTAACAAACACATAATGGTTAGAATCCACCAATATCACACATTATTATCACTCTAAAAACACAGTTCGTGGAAATAAAAATAAAATGATCATGTTGACAATTCAATAGCTGCCAAAAAGCCCCAAAAGCTAGTTGTTATTAAAAGAGTGTTAGTGTGTGTGTATCTTTGTGTGTGCTTAACCTCGTCCATCTTAGTATGTGTGCGTGTGGGAGAGAGTGTTTAACCTCGTAAAGTTCATAACTGAGTGAGTGAGAGTGTTTAACCTCGTAAAGTTCATAAGTGTGTGGAGTGTGAGCGAGTGTTTCACCTCGTTAAGTCCATAAGTCCACCCCTGCTGTATCCTCTCCCTCGCCCACAGGTTGTGCGTGTTCTCCGCCAGCTGATCCACCAGCTCGTCCATCTTCGGTGTCAGGGTGACAGCACTCAGGTCTAGGGGTGCTGGCTTGTAGCCGTTCGACTGGAATTGAGGAAGGTGACATTGACGTTTTGACATTTACATTGACATCAAAGTTTGGGAGCGAGTGTGATCAAAGTTCGTGACCGTGTTTCTTTCTTCTTCAATATGTCAAGGTGACGAGCGCTGTGCATTGCCACGCAGGATTTTAGAATGTCAAAAATTCAGTATCGCACTGAACTGTTACACTTACCGTCAAGGGAGTCACCTACTCGTCTCATCACTAAGATGCATACAAAAGAAACTAATTCGTGGAAGTCAATTTCGACGCTACAGGGTTTAATTTTCTATTAATAAATGTGAATTATTCATATTGTTTATTGCTGTTAAAAACTAATTTATTTCAATAAGTTGTAACGGAACAACATTTTTCAACCATTTCTGTTTTTTTCCTGTGATTTCCATGAGGAGTAGTCAAGTGAAGACCTCACCTGCATAAATGGCTCGTTTGGCAGGCGCACGTTGCGGATACGCGCTGGCGGCTTGTCTAGAGCAATATAGTACCCCAAAGCGAGAATAGTCCTGGAAATTTCAATGTACAATCAAAAACATATAAAACTGCTACAATATCATTGAACACTATGGTTAATTTCGCCACCATCTACAAGGTTATAATAGCTCAGGTGGGGAATTGGGCGGTTCCGAAACCAGAAGACTCCAGCCCGAGTCCAGATGATTATTATTTATTACTAGTTGCGCCTTGCGGCGTCTTCCCGTCATTCTGTAGTAGGAACGTTTTTCCAGGATAAAAAGAGGTCTATCTTTTAATCCAGGGTGTAAACTATCTATGTTCCAATTTTCATCCAGATCCGTTGAGTAGTTTTCGCGTAAAGAGTCACAACACAAACATCCAAACCGGCATACATGCTTACTAACTTTCACGTTTATAATATTAGTAGGATTATTCTTATTTTTCGTATCTAAATATAATTCCCAAAACACGATTTACAAAAAAAAAAAACATCATCCAGGTTCTATCAATAAATGAACGTTTGAATTGGAATCTAGTTCCAATAACCAGTAGGTGCTTACTTGAGCGTCTGCACGGCAAGTTGTATGTCATAACGTTTCTCAGCCGGCGGTAGTCTCTCAAAGGGCACCAAGCACGGGTGGACCTTGTGGAGGTCCTCGCGTTGGTCACCGTACATCCAACCAGCTTCGATCTGTGATAATCAAGATATTAAGCTGCACAAAATGACTTTGGAATCGATTGGTCTGCTCCTACATTGGCAATGGGTAGGCCATATTCCTCGACGAAGCGATAACCGATGGGGAAGAAAGGTTCTCGAGTGGCGACCACGAACCGGAAGACGTTCTGTAGGTAGGCCCCCCACTAGTGGACCGACGACATTGTAAGAGTCGCAGAGAGCCGATGGATGCATATGGCTAACAGCCGTTCATGGTGGCGTTCAAAAGGGGAAGCGAACATATAGATCATAGGATCTATATGTTCACCTCGTCATCAACAGCCTATTACGCTCCCACTGCTGGGACTCTGGCCTTCTCTCAGAGAGACCGTGAGGCGTTACCGTTCGGCCACCATTGTTATGTTTCCATAATTTTAATCATTGAGATCTCATGTATGTATACTAACATTATTATGAATAATCGAATATAAATAATCAAGTAGGTATATTATAATACCACAGAGTTGGTTCCTGAGGCGGTACAGTGTGCGGCCTACCTTATTCATCGCCCACATCTCGTGTATGTTTTCAGCAAGTTTGTCTCTGATCTGTTCGATGTACGACGGCAGTGTGATCTGAAAACAAAGATATTAAACAATTGTTAATTTCAATGTATCCCCCCCCCCCCGCCTTCCCCCATATTAAGTTCCCACTGACTATAGACGTTAGCATCAAATCCAAAATGTAGTCTCCTTAGAGATCGACCTGCAAACCTTCCTTCGCTCGAAGCTGTCTTATCGCTCGCGTGAGGAGAACGTCAGCTCTCAGATGGCGGTATGACAGCCAGAGCCATGTCTTGCTACTCGAAAAAAAAACCACTAAAGCGCCGTTATGTATATATTTGAAATTGCTTTGGTGTGAGTATTATTGTATACAATTATCTTACATACAAAAATCAATTGCTGTTCGTTAGTCTCGCTAAAACTTGAGAATGGCTGGACCGATTTGGCTAATTTTGATCTTGAAATATTTTTGGATGTTCAGAGACGGTTTGAAAGGTGAGAAAATGTTTCAAAAGAAATTTCCTTCAGACAACTTTATTGGCGATACGAAGTTCACCGTGTCAGCTAGTATTGCATATAATTTAAATTCGTTATTGGCTTTAAGCATAGATAAGTTTCAAACATTATTATTTATGTCAACTTTAGATACCGCTAGTAGCCAAGTATACATACCGCGACGGTATCGACCGGTGTGGGCACGAAGGCGGTGTCATCCTGCACGAGCGGCGGGCCGGCCAGCGCGCGCTTGCTGAGGTTGCCGAAGTAGAAGCAGGGCTCCAGGCTCAGCACCTGCTGCGGCAGCAGGGACTCCACCAGCGGGGAGTAGCCCTCGGGCGCCGCGTACCGGAGCCGCCCGTGCTCCCCGCCCAGGAGGAAACGGCAGCTGGTGAGGGGGGCAAACATGACTCAACATCTAAATATAAATAACACAAAGGCTGACATAGTGATCTATCAACGAACAGCCCAAACCACTGGACGGATCGGGCTGAAATTTGGCATGAAGGTAGATGTTATGACGTAGGCATCCGCTATGAAAGGATTTTGATTATTTCTACCCCCAAGGTAATAAAATAGGGGATGAAAGTTTGTATGGAACTTTGTCAACTTTAAACCGATCGGGCTGAGACTTTGCATGCATAAAGCTGTAGCCCACGCGGGTGAAACGCCGGGGAACGGGTAGTTTTCAATAATTCCGACTTTAAGAACTAAGAAAACGACAGATTCTTAATTTGAAGGTGGTCGCTAGCCAGGCAAGTACTAGAAAATAAATACCCTATCACCCAGCTATGGTTTCATCACGATGTTTTCCTTCACCGGAAGCTCAAACTCATCGTCGCTTGAAACGGTTTGCGTTGGGAGTTAAAATAACAAAATTAAAGCTTCAAAAATAATGCACAAATGGTTTCCTATGTTTTATGTCAAAATGAATTTTTGTTTTATTTATTTTTTGTAGCGATATCCTGATTATTTATTGTACAGAAGTATTTTCTTTCTTTCACTTTTTGAACGTGGTTATCACAACTAACCTGAGCTTACTGGAACAGCTGATGACCGGGAAGAACATGCCTTCCAGGTTGAAGTTGGTGAAGGAGCCGGTGACCCGCACTCCGTTGAACATGAAGTTTATGATCGGCACCGTCAGGTCGAGGGCACAGCCGATCACGTCACCTGAAAAAAATGATGACTTCATTACCATTCATTCTTGTTAATAATCTTTTTATGAATATATTTTTTTACTACTTACAGGGTAGCGTTTGACCACAAGTCACCTGATGTTAAGTGACGATGTGGTCGGAGAAGGCGTCACGCTACACCTGGATTGGGAACTGGCTCTCAAGTGAGGCTGCCGGAACACACCGATAGGTGCTTGGCGACAGATTCTTAGTAATTATTTATTCCTGTAAATGATACCGCAACAGCAAAAATATTTTAACATAAAAACGGCAAGACTGATTTGTTTTGCTTTGTTTACTCTATTAAAGGTCTAATAAAGGGAAAATCTAAAGGAATTTTTAATGCAATTATCAGGTGGTACGGTCAACAACAAAAGTTGCTAAAAAATATCAAATTTTACCATGACCTTCGTCATCTTAAACATCAGGTGCGTTGTGTTGTGGTCAAACACTATCTTCATCACGTTTGTACAAACGTGTATGATCAGCTACTTTTGTCGCTGACTGTACGAAGTTCACCGCGTCATCTAGTATATGTATCAAAGTAAAGGAATGTTCCCACCTTTCCTGATGTAGGGTTCCTCAGTATGAGCCCGGTGCACGGCGGTGCGGCGACCGCCAGACCATAGGAAGGCGCCGTCGAACCCGTAAGACGAGAGGTCATCCCCTACACCATTTCCGCCCCACTTCTCTCCGCCGCCAGGATACGGGACGTACCTGATAATACATTATCCCCGTCGGTACACTAATACAGTAGTAAACAGACTATACATTACAAAAGGAACAAAAAATCCGACTGCGCCAAAATAAAGTACCCTATGTCACTCCCGCAATAAAGACGAATCTAATGACACCTCAGAAGTTAAAATCCATCAAGCTATTTAGGCTACAGGCCGTGACAAAGAAATATACATACACATACTCGAAAAACCTAACCCTCTTTCTTCGCAGTCGCGTAAAAATAAAACAACAACGATCTCTTACACTAAAGACACTAAACTGAACCTGGACTAAAAGTAAAGAATAAAGGTTCAAAATGTTCCCAACTCACCCGGTAGTATTGGCCCACCCGATGCGTAAATGGGGCATCATATGCGTGGTCTTTTCAATATGGTCCATGGTCACTTCGAAATACCACTTTCGGTACACAGCGGACCCCTCCACGCGGCCCACGAAGATGTTGGGACGCACGCTGAAAGAAATTTTCACAGTGATCATAAAGAAAATTTAGTACACAAAATCATCAATAGATGGCGCTTAAACATAAGTTAAACTTCATTTTTGATTCACGTGTTTGTAATGAACAAAAAACTAGTTTTTACTTTCTACTTCTTACTGGGTAGTTCTTTTGCAATGTGATATTAACTTTATCCCTAAGGACCTAAGGTCTACGTTTACCTGGACACATGATCGACTAGAGCAGTCTGAAGCAGCAAGTTCTTGCCGGGTAGAAGGTAGTCGCAGATGTTGTTCTGCGAAGACCGCACGGCCACTCCGTTACCGACGCAAAGTGAGCAGAGTACGTCGAGGACTTTTGGATCGCGACCGTGCTTTTCCAATAGCGATATGATTACTTTGATGTGTTCATCCTGGGAATAGAAAAAAAATTAGTTAATATGTAGGTAGCATATATAATATGGTGGTTCTGGAATGGCGAACACGAAATGGAAGACGTTCTGGAAGTCCTCCACTAGGTGGACCAACGACATTGTAAGAGTCGCAGGGAGCGGATGGATGCTAATGGCCTAATGATGATGATGATGATGATTACCATTAACGCTTACCATTAAGTTTATTGTTGTTCTAGTTTTAAATTTCTGGGACTCTGGTCTTCTCTCAGAGAGAGAGAGTACGGGCCGTAATCTACCACGCGAGCCCAGTGCGGGTTGGTAGATGTCGCATGCCCTTGAATGTCGTGGTCGGACATGTCGGTTTCCTCACGATGTTTTCCTTTACCGTTTTGAGCGACGGTACATCCACACATAAGTTATTAAGTCATATGTGCGGGGCCGAGAGCCGTTCGGCCGCCATCGCTTCAGTATCCATTACTCACTCTCATCATGTTCAAAGCCTCAGGCGAGTCGATCAGCACGCAATGCAACACGTCCAGCATGCCGGTGCCCTCCCCCGAAGCCTGCGAGCCGAGCCGAGAGAACAGCCAGTTGAGACGGTTGGAGTTGGCAAACTGCGCGCAGTTGGTGTGGTTGCCTTTGATAATGGCGGCTGGGGAGAGGGGAATGAGTTTCATAGTTTGTTATACGTAAGTTTTTCGATCAGGTATCATTTTATCCAACACCAGAACCTATTCCTTTGCACAGCGCCAAAATTTCTCGGGGACGCAATAGGAACCCACGACCTACGGGTCACTACCGCTGGGCCATAATCGCTTTAAAATCAGCGTCCTTTTTATCCTTTGACCACATCGTCACGTAACATCAGTTGACTTTTAGTCAAACGCTACTAATATGTAAAGAAAAAAAATATAGGTATTTGTGTCCCCCCGACATCTTGGGTCGATTTTCATCAAACATAGCTAATAAAACTTTAGACTTATTCACATTTAACACAAAAAAATAACAAATTCAAAATCGGTTCATAGCTTCGAAGCCACATACATACACACGTCAAATTTATAACACCCCTTGTTAGCGTCGGGGGTTAAAAAAACGTTTACTATATTATGTTCATAACTTACCAAGTAGCTGGTACAGGTACCCCGAGATCATCTCCCAGCTCTGCCCGGACTCGTCTCCCGCTAGGAAGCCGGCCAGGAAGCCTTGAGAGGTGATCACGTTGATCTTGTCTATGGCCTCGAGGATCAGGTTCAGGATGCCCTCCTCTTGGAACAAGTCCTGGCGGTTGCGGAGCGCTCGGAACTTGTTCTGTTTTTCTTCGTGTTCTGTGGAAGACAATGTTATGTAGGTTTTTTTGGGTGTCATACATCTGATGAAAGAACGGAAGCTTTACAAAACCGCTCCCGTGTCTGTTTGTTCATCTATCACAGCTTATTTTTTCAGAATCGTTGGTTGAATATTTTTTAAATATATAGTGTAAGATGACCCAAACACAGTTGTAGGTCTAGTGTAAATAAACGAATTCCAATTTTATTGGTAGTACATACAGAGGGTAGAATTTTGTACATCAACAGTTCAAAATCCCGTGTGGTAGAGTACAGCGCTCACTCTTTGATATATGTACTCGTATTTAATCCACTTAGTTTCATTTAGAAAAGTATATCTCTCAGCAATGGTTGGAACAAACTCAAAATTTGCATCTACTCATATCAAGAAATTCGACCCTTTTCCGCTAGGGCAACGCACACCTTTAGCGTCACTTTCACCTAAGTTGGTAAAGTCCCTGTCATCAGGCTACACCTGTCTTCATCGACTGTCTCTGTCAATTATGGCAGTTGCTGTATTGGGAATGTTACTTTTAAATATCAATGACTACACTTACCCATATCCTCATCAGGTTGTGCGAAGTAGTTGATCAGATCTTCTAGACACATCACCATCTCTCCGAGGTTCACCGAGGCGAAGAACATCGAGTGACGCCGGTTCTCTTGTAAGGTTTCCAAGCCGCTGTGGATTAACATTTAGTTTGCTTTTGCTAGAAATAGTTTCATTGTAGTAGAAGGCCTTCCGTTGGAGGAAAATTGTTCTCCAGTGGAGACTATGATTCGGGAAACCTAGTGAGGACGCCTCAGTCCAGTTGGAGTGGTGATATTTTATGGCTGGTAGTAGTTACGGTTTTAGAATTTTATTTCTCAAAAGTATTACAGAAATACAATAATGTGGCGCAGTGGGCGAATAGTCGACTGAGAAGCGTGAGGTCGCGGGTTCCATTTCCGCTACAGCACAAATATTTGTTCATTAAAAGTCTTTGTCCTGTATCTGGGTGTAATCTCCAATCCACGTAGTATCTGGTTAGGGGGTCAGAGCTATAAATATGATCGTGTGTAAAAACCATATTTACTAGAAATATCTATAGTTAAATTTTTGTTTTGGGTAAGATCCGAAGACCGGGTTAAGTGGCGTAACTTGAGACATGCCTATGTCTAGCAGTAGACTGACACAGGCTGATGATGAGTAAACCTTCACTCACTTGATAAACTTGGTGAACAGCGAAGAGCACTTCCTGATGACCCTGGCAGTCCTAGACTCTTCCTCCTGGGACCTGGAGAAGTCAAGTCCATCGTCCATCTTGCCTTCCTCGTGCAGGATGGCTTGCTTCTCTTCCACTTTACCGACGCCTTTCTTCTTAGTTTCATATGACTGGGGAAGAATATGAATACATTGACAACAGGAACATACACACATTTTTCTGTTTTTAGGGTGCCGTAGTCTCATCATCCCATAGACTACATTTCGGTTATCAATTATTTCAGAATAATAACCCGGACAACCTTTAGCATTATTACAATAGAGCACTTCAGCCTTCCTTCCCTGCACCATAGTTTTTGTTTGTCTTAATTCATGGCCTCTTAGCGTTGGTTAAGGCTCCGCTAAGAGGGAAAAAAAGACAGTGATAATTTACAAAACACCGGCAAAAGGGGTAAAATTCAGCTTGTGCTGTATTTACATATGCATGTGTGTGAGGAACAGAAACTCTTCTTCTAACCTTATAGGACAGCCAGAGGTTAGTCTCGGAATGCTGCACAATGACGGTGGAGTCACCGTACTTGATGATGGGCGCTCCGATCACCTCCAGGTCCTTGTCTTCCAGCACTTGTTTCTGGTCATCCTTCTCTTGGCGCAGACAGAAGGCACAGGATGCTGTTGTGGCTTCCTCCCTAATGAGGGTAGTTTGGGGTTTTATAAGCATTTTATTTATAAAAGTTTTTTAACTCGGATGCGATGGTGGCTGAATGGTAAAGCATGTGCCTTACAAGGCACCGATACAGAGTTTGAATGCTCTTAGCCCCGCACTTAATAATTTTCTTTTTACTTCTTACAGGGTAGCGTTTGACCACAAATCACCTGGCACCACGCTACACTAAGATAGGGAACTGACTCTCAAGTGAGGCTGCCAGAACATACCAAAAGGTGCTCAGCGACAGATTCTCAGGCGAGCATTTGATTATGTCCGACCACCAAGCAAATAAGTTACGTGTGGATTTGCCATTCCTCAAAACTGTGAAGGAAACATCGTGAGGAAACCGGCATGTCCAAGAACCAGGGCATGCGACATCTAACAACCCACGCTGGGCCCAAGTGAAAGATTACGGCCCATATTCTCTCTCTGGGAGAAGAACACAGTCCCAGCAGTAGGAACGTAGTAGACTGATGACAATGAACTGGGGAGCAAGAACCTTTCAGCACAACTCACCTGCTGATCAAGTACAGTTCGTTCTGGTCGTTGACCCCGAGGTAGCGGCCGGTAGTGATGTGCCGGATGCGCATAGGGTGTAGCCAGTTGATGAACCCGCCAGCCCACTTAGTGCGGGCCAGCTCTAGCCGCCACAGCGAGCGGGCTTGGGACATCACTGAGCCGCCTTCGTATACCACGATACTGGAAGAAAAAAAATATATAGTTTAAAAAACTAAAAAAAACACTTTAAAAACGCACTCAAAAATATAAAATAATTAAATTGACTTGTATTAGTTACGATATAATGGTTAATTCAAATAGTGTGGAGCGCTTTTTGGTTGTGTGTACTTTTATTTACCCAGTAAAAGAAGCGCTCCACACTTTTTGAATTAACCATTATATCGTAACTAATACAAGTCAATTTAATTATTTTATACTGCAGAGATCCTCTACCCACCTTCCGGTTGCATCATCAGACCCTCGTCACCAAGTTCAATCTATTGAACTCATCAAGACGAATCATATGAGCCCAAACACGAGGAGTTTACTAGCAGCCACTGCAGAGATCCCCTACCCACCTTCCGGTTGCATCATCAGACCCTCGTCACCAAGTTCAATGTATTGGGCTCATAAAGACGAATCATATGAGCCCAAACACGAGGGGTTTACTAGTAGCCACTGCAGAGATGCCCTACCCACCTTCCGGCTGCATCATCAGATCAGGTCGATGATACCAAATTATTGCATTGTCACCGAGATAACATACACATACAAAGTTTCAAGTCGATACGACAATTAGAAGTGGGTGAAAATTGACTTCTAAGATTTGATTACATTGTTAGTTAGTTAGTTATTTAGTTAGTTACAAGTCAAGCTAATAAAAGTGTTTTAAAAATGATGGTGAGAATCGACCCCGTTCATTTCAAAAGTGTATGAAAATATATGATGCGTTTCCCCAGCGGATGGCTCAGCGATGACTGTCTACGAGGCTCTATTGCATTGGTTCCAATGGAAGACCAGTGCTGGTTGATCAACTAACATTATGCTGAGTATTTTTGTGTAGGTACTCATGTGATTACTATAATATTGTTTTTATTTATTTTATTAATTTGTACCATATATGTTATATTGTTGCAAATCCTACTAATATTATAAACGTGAAAGTTTCTGAGTATGGATGGATAGATGTTTGTTACTCTTTCGGATCTGAATGAAATTTGGAATGGAGATAGCTTATATCCTGGATCTGGAAAAAGGTTCTTGCGGGATAATGGGAAGACGCGGGTGAAACCGCGGGGCGGACATATATTCTATGTAGTACATACTATGTAAGCTACATCATTGTGCGTAAACGCGGGGTGGTTTGCCTGTTCGACTGGCCCAGCTGTCTAGTAGAACGAAGCGCCAATGCCGTGGCATGGCCAAAAGTCGATATCTTCAAAGCATATTTAACTCACTTCTGCCCCCCGTCCTTGGTCCAAGTGCTGGGTATGGTGAGGCACTCGTCGCCCCCGTGGAAGAACCTCAGCACGTCCCCCCCGAACACGTAGCCCACGTACTTCATGCGCGATATACCCGTACCGTACGGCTGCACGGACCAGTGGGTCACGTGGAACGACGCGTTTACTATAGACACCTCGTTCTCTTTTGTCGTGTGCTGGGGACATTGATTATATTACAAAATATACAGTTTTTAATATCTAAAAATCACTTAAATAAATCTAAAATTTAAAAATCATTGACATCTTGGACCGATTTACATCAAACATAGCTAAAAATCGTTTTGGAAAAGAGCTGATACTCTAACACTGCTGCACCGATAGTAACCAAACATAACTGCAAAGAGGGTTTCAAATGAAAAAAACCGCATCGAAATCGGTCCATCCGTTTGAGAGCTACTATGCCACAGACACACACATACACACAGACCCCTCATTTGGCGTCGGGAGTAAAAAATCCGGCCAAGTGCGAGTCGGTCACTTTTTCTTTCTTACACAGACTGATAGGCGCTTGACGAAAGTTTTTTACAATAGAGTAATTTCTGACATAAGAATAGAAAAGACAAACACTTACCAAGTACCTCTCGGTGGCTACAGACACAAGAATCAGATCGTCACCCACGCGAACTTTCTCACCCTCAGATCTGTAAATAAAAGAAAATGTACACACTCACACGTCTGCACTGGCACAATCACATGGGAAGGGTTGCTGGAAAGCATTGTACCAGAACTGCTAGGAATAGGCAAAACTGGAAGCAATTGGAGTAGGCTTTTACCACTACGGGCGGTCCTTACACCAAAAACGAATGATATGAACATTAACATAACTAAACTAACTGCGATAGCTCAGCGACCCAAAGTGTGTCTTGGCTTCTATTTGAAAAGTATAGCTATGTTCCTCTAAGCAGCTAAAAAAATATAAATTTGAATTGACTTATTCATTAATTACTTAAAAACTACCCTCACTATGCTCGTGATTCAATTCTAGAAATCTTCGCTTCGCTCTTGATTCAAAATAGCGCCCTCGCCTTAAAAATATTATTTTGTTCCCTTGTCATACAAACCACTATTTCCTCCCCATTAGAACCATACCTACCTCTGTTTGCTGGCAGGATGCAGGGTCCACCAGCAAGCTTCTCCCTGCGAGTGCTCCTGCAGACCCACGTCGAAGGCCAGCTTGTCTTGAGAGGACGAGGTAGATAGGCACGCCAGATACTGAAAAGAAAAGGATGCTCACTGGGCTGTAGTCAACATTAAGTTACATAAGGAAAAATAAATGAAAACCGTGACCATGGTTATTTAAAACAGTATAACGGCCGCGCCCGGTTTCAATAACCGATCGACCTATCCACGGTTTGATATAAATTTGACATTACTTCTATGTAGCTTGTATCAAAGAACAATGGCCAAAACGGACCCGAAGTCGTATGAAAACGATTTATATACGATACAATTTTTATTTTTTTGCTTATTAAGATTATGCAAACGATGTTTTAAAGAAGGTGTAGAAAAAAATGATATGTTTTGAACGCACTTCGCATTTTCTTTTTCATTCTGTTTCATGCTTTGGAAGTCGGTACTACTTAAATTAAGTCATAAAAATCAACACTATTTACCAAATGTGAACAAAAACTAATATTTTTAATCTACGTACTAGCAAATTTACTGTCACTGTCAAGTGACATTGACAGAAACGAAAATTTTTATACAAAATATATTGCGCTCCGGTCCAGGGCAGTATGAAAAGTGACCAATGTTCTTTCCATCTCCAGTAAATCGTGGATAGATCGGTTATTGAAAACGGTCGTTAACATGATAAGGAGACATGTTATAAGGAGAGATGCAAGTCATATCCTACTAATCCTACTTCCTATTATAATATTATAAACGTGAAAGTTTGCGAGTATGGATGTATGGATGTTTGTTACTCTTTCACGCAAAAACTACACAACAGATTGGAGTGAAACTCGGAATGGAGATAGCTTATATCCTGGATTAACACATAGGCTACTTTTCATCCCTTTTTATTTTTTTTTAACGGAAAGACTCGGGCGAAACCGCGGGGCGCAGCTAGTATCATTATAAATGTGAAAGTTTGTGAGGATGGATGTTTGTTACTCTTTCACGCAAAAACTACACAACGGATTTTGAAGAAATTTGGTGTGAAGATAGTTCTAACTATGGAGAAGGACATCGGACATCGACGTAGGATATCGCGATAAAGTGTAGTCCGAGCACCGGCTGATACTGTAGCTCTCTAAGAAGAAAAATTACTGTTACTTTTTATGCAATATCCATACTCATATTATAAACGAAAAAGTAACTCGCTCTGACGTTGTCTGTGTGTTACCTTTTCACGCCCAAACCGCTGAACAGAATGGAGATACACTTTCGGTTGTATCTGTGTAAATAACCCTAAACTTTTTTCATTACCATTCAACGTGGCAATGCCGCTACTATTTGCGTAACATTTCAAACTGGCGCGTTAAATTAATTAAGTTTGTACAGTTTAGTTTCTAGCTATCTGCGCCCCGCGGTTATCTCTCTGTTCCACAGGAACAATATGTAGGTACTCTGCATTTACTCGTTCACAAAACTTCCACATATTTTATTCCGCAGGAACCTTTTTCCGGGATAAAAAGTAGCCTATGTTTCACAATCACGCTGTCTTCCAGCGTGATTGTGAAACCCTTAATCTTAACTTTAACACTAATATTATGTTCAAAAAGATCACAAATTAGTACTTACCATATCACTGTTCAGATGTCGCAAAAGTATAGCATTTCCGTATAGCAAAGTCCTGTGCCCAGAACCCGTCCCTTTGCCCTGAAATCAAATACGATTGTGCTTATAAATATATACGGTGGTGCTTGCTATCATAAAACTCATGTCTGCATAACTTTTCAGACTTCAGGCAATGTAAGGTTTTACGATAATATTACAAAAAAACTTGTTCAAAATGTTTATAGAACGTGCATATCGTTTTCTATCACAATCTGAATGCTATTAAAAAAAATACAAAATCTTAGCCTGGCTTTATAGCAGTTGTTTCTACAGGAATTAAAGGAATTTTGTGTACAAATATTTATTCGTAAATATGTAAGAAATGCACCAATGACATACAACATTAATTGCACATTTGCACGCAGATTGAAAACGGTGTCTGCATAAAATCTTTATTTAGATATTGTATTTCAAATAGGTTTGATTTTTGATTCAACAATAACATTTTTAGATCCGATACGCGATATGAGAGATATTTTAAAAGGGTCGCTATTTTATAGAGCCATAAAATAAATACAAGCAATTTGTATAAAGCATAAAGTCATTTTATTTAACATAGATCGTTGAAAAGCAAGATTACTTGAAAAAGGGCAGTAAAAATACTGATAAACTTTTGAAAATATTTTGTTAGGCATTGGTAAATAATGTTAATAAGATTTCTTCCATATTTTATGAATTCGTTTTGTTAATATATTATGCCAAATACCATTCATATCTACGCTCTAATCTATAGAAAGCACCACGCTTCAAATCTACGATGGAAAAATGTTTGATGGAATTGAAGGCGATTTATTTGTGAAGTGAAGAAAAAAAAACATTAGTAAAAAAAAAATTGCCTAGCCGAGATTCAGCCAGTGTTTTAGGCATTTTGGAGACCAAATTGAACAAAGATGATCTAGTATACACTTGTAAAAAGTGTACAACTACTTTTGTCGTTGACTGTACTACTATGAAAAATGAAGTTGATAGAATATGTTGATGTATTGGTAAATTATTTGTCTATTAATTTGTTCTGAATTAATAAGCATATTTTCCTATATAAAACAAACCAAAAAAATATTGACGATTTCAATCCCAGAAATGAGCTTTTTTAATGATGATCGAAACTCTTCTATGTAGATTAATGAATAATACTTATGGATAGTGATAATGATAGAGGTAATAAATAATGGTGTCGATTCGGTTTTGCATTTTCTAAAACTAAACTAAGTTTGACAGGTCTAAGAGTAATGCTGTCCTTTTTTTACTTCAGTGGTTAGAAAAAGACAGCAATATTATTAGACCTGTCAAACTTAGTTTAGTTTTAGAGAATGCGATACCGAATCGACACCACTATGTATCTAAATAGATACAGTAAGTGAAACATTAGTACAAAAATCAGATACAATACGTATAATAAATACATAAGATCTATCACAGAGATGAAAAGTGTTTTAATACAATTATGACGTATTAGTGATAGTAGAGTCAAAAATTTAGAATTTAGATCCAAACCAAAATATCCACCAATTAAATAAATCGTGAGGAACGAAACATGCGTTATTACCGGCGTCAGATAATACTCACTAAATTGTTTGTCCCCTGGAACATTCAAACACGAGCCAAATTTGTAAAAAAAAATTATTCACAATTTTGAATTTCACATGTTAAAACACATACACTATTGCCAGGTGAACGTGACCCGATACAAATAAGGTTGAAAATAAAAGCGTAGTTCAAATGTCAATGTTTTTGCATAACATTGTATTTATAACCTATGGTTCATACATCATTTATGCAGTTGAAAGAGTAGCAACGAAAATGTTACATTTGCACATACATAGACATACATATATTTTTGTTGTTTTGTTCGAATCTTCGCGGTTTTAATCTTTGAAAGAAATCAAAACACAATATCATCACTAAATATCATTTTTATCTCTTTCAAAGATCATCAAAAAAGATAAACATAATAACGCCCACACAATCGCATATATAGCTCTGACCCGAAACTAGGATTCGATCTACGGCCATTATGAATACCCTATCTATCCACGATTTGTCCAACTAGAGATAGAAATTTGACACAAACAGCATAGAAGTAATGTCAAAAATCTATCTCAAGTAGGGCAAACTGTGGATAGATAGATTATTAATTACCAGCGTTAGGGTACCAAAATCTATGTGTACCAGGAACCCATAAAACCCAGACACGGAAAAAATACTGGTGCTTTTTTTCAGTGCACAAACATTTGTCCCGTAGTAATAAAGTCTGGCAGGAGCGTAGACAGAGAATGGTTTATCTATTAAGCCTGAAGTCTACATTTGGCAAAGGTCCAACCAGCGGGCTTAAATTTATGCCGTCTTATTCTGAGGGCAGGAGGGGTCATTCTTTTGAATCGCATATATTTTCGCGATGAACTCTTGGATTAACCTTTTGTAGATGATAGATCCCAGACACGACTTAACAATATGTCTTTTAAAAATAACTCTCTAATTCTCGGCGAAGATCTGTCCGAGGTATTTTGAAAAACAGCGCTGCACTCACATACATATATTGTTATGTGAATGCAGCACATACTGAACTGAAGCTGTCCTCATCATCAGCCTTTCACGTTCCCACTGCTGGGACTCTGGCCTTCTCTTAGAGAGAGTATGGGCCGTAATCTATCACGTCCCAGTGCGGGTTGGTAGATGTCGCATGCCTTTGAATGTTGCAGTTCTTAGAAATGCCGGCTTCCCCACGATGTATTTCTTCACCGTTTTGAGCGATGGCAAATCCGCACATAACTTATTAAGTCATAGGTGCGGCCGAGAAGATTCGAACTCTGTGTCGGCGCCTTGTAAGAGTTGTAAGTCACACGCGTTACCGTTCGGCCACCAAGCAAGCTGCCCTATTGCCCTATAATTAATATTTATGTAAGTAACTGGAACCTATTCTAGGTCCTAAGTCTCTCTGGTGATATTTTAAACCCTGGGGAAGGACATAGGATACTTTTTATCGCGATAAACTGTAGTTATAAAACAACGCCGGTCACGTTCGCGTGGCAGTAGTAGGTACACAATGTAAACAAAGCATTCAACAGATTTGCCATTTAAAATCTTTGTGGGAACCAACATTAAAACATATAACGATTTTAAGTGTGATTTAGTCAAAATAATATAAATATTGAAAATTATTCAAAGGGTGAAACAGATACTCGAGGAAAGGTTAATTTTACAGGTTTCGTATTGTGAATCAAATAAAATATACATTTATATAAGGTTTGGTTTTGTTGTACAGTAAATACTTACAGTTTCAGATCCGGCGGCTGTGACCAATTCTTGGAGAGCCCTCACTGACAGAGCCTGTGAATAAATAGAAGATAACGTTATATTAACATAGGTACATACTAAAGGTAATAAAATATACTAACCCAACCCTTACCCTCCGTTTCTTTAGTCATTTTACGTTAAATATAACTATACTTTACTGTAGTTTTTGATAGGACAATATCGCTTCACTAGAGAGAGACAGAGATAGAGAAGAAGAGAGAGAGAGAGAGAGAGACGACAGAGACACGAAGATAAACTTATTTGCACAATAACAAATATTAATATTCTCAACTTTTTGACCACAAGTCGCCTAATTTTAAGTGACGATGCGTTTGAAGGTTGCGTCCAATTACTCTTGGATTAGAAACTGGCTCCTAAGAGAGGCTCATCAGAACGGACTGATAGGTGTTCGGCGACTGATTCTTAAGTTGAGGCTGGTAGCAAGTCAGGCGAGCACTAGAAAATGCCCTAGCACCAAGCAATGGTTCCTATATTAAGATACTATACCTAAATTAGATAAAAAATGTGTATCACAGTAATAAAAAAAGAAATAAATTTGGGGGGGCCATTGCACACAAATTGACCTAGCCCCAAATTAAGCTCGAAACTTGTGTTATGGGTACTAGACAACGATATACATAGGTATTTATCATCATCATCAGCCGGAAGAAGTCCACTGCTGAACATAGGCCTCCCCCCTTGAACGCCACCATGAACGGCTATTAGCCATTTGCATCCATCGGCTCCCTGCGACTCTTACAATGTCGTCGGTCCACCTAGTGGTTGGGCTACCTACAGAACGTCTTTCGGTTCGTGGTCGCCACTCGATAACCTTTCTTGGTATTTATATAGAGAAATAAATACTCAGGAACAAAACATATTCGTGGTCATTAGCCATTGATTTTTTACTGAGCAAATCAGCTTCAGCATTCTATCCATCATTGTCTATCAAAGACTAATAAAGTGGGACAAAAACTAGGCGTCCCAGAAAGGAAAACGGGCCAGCATGTCCCAGTTCCAAGACATTCAATCAAGTGCCAAGTGGAACTTGCGTCGACTGTTAATGGGAATTTCTCGTATAACAGTTTCTTACACACATGCTATAATATATCATTATATGCCATTTGCCGAGGTCTTGACGGGGCGCACAAAGGTCGGTCACTTAACGCCTGAAGCAGTCGACACTCCCCGATCCGCACAAAACGCTTTACTTAAACTTTACACGGACTTCTAGAAAAGTCACTATTAACAACTTTGATAAACTAAATCACTCGTAGCACATTAGCGAACACATAATCCTACTAATATAATAAATCAGTTGCACCTCGCGATTTCACCCGCGTCATCCCGTTATCCCGAATGTTTGTTACCACGTATCACCGTAGATACTAAGCCGATTATGATGAAATTTGGAATGGAGATAGCTTTTACCCTGGATTAACACATAGGCTTTTTTCCCGGATAAAGGTTCCTGCGGGATAACGGGAAGAAGCGGATGAACCGCGGGGTGCAACTAGTGGTTGAAAAGTCCACTGATATCACGCATTATCTATCACCTAGAGAAACATAAATATGTTTTACATACCTGTTCGATGACAAACACGCACTGTGACAGATCAGGAGGCTCGTTCTTATCAGCGATGTTCTCCAGGAAACAATGTCTGTTACCGAACCCTTCAGCTGCCAGGCAGACGCGCTCGCCTGTCGCTGTGCACGACAGGCAGACCATGTCTTCCTGTAAACAAAAGACAAGAGTTAGAACTATTCGTGAACAGGGGAAAAATTTGCAAGTTAAAGTGTCAATGGGCAGGCCACATCGCTCGACGAACCGATAACCGATGGGGAAGAAAGGTTCTCGAGTGGCGACCACGAACCGAAAGACGTTCTGTAGGTAGGCACATCACCTGGTGGACCGAAGACATTGTAAGCGTCGCATGGAGCCGATGGATGCCAAGGCCGGTTTCAATAACCTACCTATCCACGGTTTGCCCTACTAGAGATATAAATTTAGACTTTTTTTTTTTCAGTGGACTTCTTCCGGCTGATGATGATGGTGATGAACAGGGGGCCTAGCCAAACGTTCTTTTTTCTACAATCGTTAACGCCTTGTAACAGTTTCGTTTGAGCTTGTCATATATTGTGCAAAACAGGGATGAGAACAAAGATTAATCAATGGTGTCGATTCGGTTTTGCATTCTCTAAAACTAAACTAAGTTAGACAGGTCTAATAGTACCTATTGCTGTCTTTATCTAACCACAGAAGTAAAAAAGGACAGCATTAATTTTAGACCTGTCGAACTTAGTTTAGTTTTAGAGAATGCAAAACCGAATCGACACCAATGTCTTCGACTAGTATCATTCTATTTTCCTTTGTTTGACTTGAACCTCCGTTTCAACATAGATTTATACGATGCATTTCCGAAGCTCTCTGTCCACGATAATGACTCCCTTAGGGTTGTCAACATTTAGGTTACAGTCTTTTTTTAATAATCGTATATTTTTTTACCTGCCTTGGCTTGGATAATTGGCAAATTATTAATAGAAACGTGTAGATCAGTATGAGTGGCTACTGGCTATTGACGTCATCCTAGCATATAACGTCATAATCTAGCTCTGTAGCTATTTATTTACCCAGTCACTATAATTATAAGTGCAGACATTGCTTACTCATCACCAGTGTTAGAAGACCTTGGTCTTTGTACATGAGTAAAGTCAGTGTCAAAAACTAGGTTTGTACATTTTGTCATCATTATCAGCCTCTCAATCCACTGCTGGACATAGGCCTCTCTCAAGATACGCTACTGAGCCCAGTCTTGAGCTCCTCTTTTCCAGCTGCTAGCAGCCTCCTTGCGTATATACCGTCAATCGACCTAGCTTGAGGTGTCTTAAACTAAACTAACTGCGATGGCGCAACGACCCAAAGTGAGTCTTGGCCTCCGATAACAAAAGACGCCACTTCGTTCTGTCTTGCGCCACCTCCTGCCAGTCCTCCACCTGGAGCTCGCGCAAATCCTTCGTGACTTCGTCAGTGTGTCTTACGCATACATATTTGTCGAGTTCTAGTCTCAAATCAAGAACAAGTTTTCCCCAACGGTAATCAGTTTTGCGGCAGATATGACCAGCCCATTGTGTCTGTGTAATTGAATTTTGAACTTCAACAGTTCTAAATCCTGCGCGACAATGTACTGTGCTCGTCACCTTGAGATATTAGGTGTGAAATATCTTTACGTGCCCTGTAATTTCGCATGGAACATTGACCCTTAATCCGGAACACAGTAATTTGGTGTTGAGGAAAACCGGCGGTGGAAAAAAGACATCAGCGAGTTTACCGTCTACAAAAATACTCCTTGGTGGTATTCAACCAAAGAGGTAGCAGAATTAACAAATAGTAATCAAATAAATAACGTGGGACAGCAACCATTACCGCCCTATTAAACCCTAATGAGCTATTGTATCGGACCCTTTTCAGGTAGATTAAATAGTCATTATGCGAAAGGTAAAAGTGCCTACGTGAGCTGCGAATGCACGCTTTACTTCCTTGAATGATGTTTTATTCAGGTACTAAGCGAAATTGCCGCTTTTGGTTATCGGAGGCCAAGACTCACTTTGGGTCGTTGCGACGTCTCAGTTAGTTAGTTTTTTTTAGATATAGAATCCTAGTTATGTGGTCGGAGCGAGTTTTCGTGAAAATAACCACGTGGTGCAGCTTGTAATCGATATAGGAGAGACAAAACGCACTGGTGTTGTATGTAGGTCAATGCAGACAAACGATCCGTGAAGCAGTTAACACCATTTTGGGAACCTTGGCTATGTTGCTCTAGAGCACTGGTACTTCAAGAAAACATTCGGTTGGAACGTAAATTACCCTGTAAGATTAAAAACCAGCCAAGAACGGACCCTCGAATCAAGGGTTTCGTACAAACTAGTTTTTTTTGTTATTAAACCACCCATTTACGGTTTTCAGACTTTTCTTTTACATATGCTGTAAAACTTTACTTCATGCCAAATTTCACGACTCTAGATCAACGGGATTTAGGTACCCTATTACCCGGGTACCCGGGTTTTGATTGTCTTGTGAAATCGTAAAATATGTGACATAAACGGTCACCGACACAACAAAGCTCTTCTATAAGGGTTTTCCTTTTGAGGTACCTCTAAAAACACTTTGTTCAGTGGCTAGGCGATGTGGATTCTCGATGCACATCGTTTTTGATACAGGAAATTCTAGTTAGGGGTCTGAGCTATGTATGTGATTATATTGGAGTTATTAATTTATGTTTGTTGGGACAAATGTGTTCTTGAGTGTAGACTTGTCGTAGTGTAGGACGTCCTCCAGCTAGGCAACGATATATGCAAAATGGCTGGCAGCGGTTGGCTGAGAGAAGCCGAAGATCGGGCTCAGTGACGTTCTTTGGGAGAGGCCTATGTCCAGCAGTGGACTGAAACTTGACTATGATGATGACGATGATGAAGAATATATGTTTTTTCACAACAATTGCTAACCATCAAGTGACCAAATGGCTTGTCTACTCGCTTATTTGTACGGAAAAATAATAGATCATCGACACCCCTACAGATTCCATTCACACTGGTGACCAATTACCGGCTCCATTCATGTGGAAAGCTCTTTCAATTCCAATGCCTTTTTGTTCACAAACTCGCCATTCTCGAAAACTTATTATACAGCTATCGTTTAGGACCCCTTTTGTTGAATGTGGTGATTTTCATTGATGACCTTCTGGGCATTAAGACGCTCCACAAAGAGCGAAAAAACGAAGAGCATTTCGGTTTTTATTAAAAATAGTTTACTGTCAGCATTTGAACACACTCTCACATTGATGATGGATCATCAGCCTATTACTTTCCTACTGCTAGGACTCTGGCCTTCTCTCAGAGAGAGAGTATGTGCCGTAATCTACAACGCGGGCCCAGTGCGGGTTGGTAGATGTCGCATGTTCTTGAATGTTGTGGTTCTTAGACATGCCGTTTTCCTCATGCTGTTTTTCTTCACTTATTTAGTCATAGGTGCGGGGCCGACAGGATACGAACTAATTCGGCCCTCAGCGCTTGCATGTATTCGATTACTCTATGATTGTACGAGTACTAGACATAGAAGTAAATAGTTTGGTATCTCCGGATGCTGTGGTGCTATAAATATCCCTGTGATAGCGGCCGATGTCACAGAAGACGTGTTATAGTGCTAATGTAGAAAGCAACGTCTACCGTGCCAATGGCGTGCGTGAATCATTGAGCCAGATATTTGAACAAAGATAAAACTATTCTTGTATCGTCTCTCCCGAAAATGTCGAAGCATCCGAGAGGTTTTTGAACCACTATCTAGTGTCCGTGATATGGATTTTTTATGCAAATGAGTGACGAGACGAGCAAAGGGTCAGAGGCTTCATGATAGAGTCTGCACGGAGAAAAAAGACCTTCTGAAATACCGTTTTCCTTCTGAGTCAAAAGGGAAGGAATTGTGATTCAGAAGGAAAACTAATACAAAATAAGGAAGGAAACGGTCTTGGAAGGTAAAGACTCAGAAGGCAAGTCAGAATTTTTTTCTCCTTGTGGTTTGATAGGCATGCTGAAGAAAGAGTGAGACAACACGTCAGCGATTCCAATCACGGTTTCACATAAATTTGACATTACTTCTATGGAGCTTATGTCAAATTTCCATCTCCAGTAGGGCAAATCGTGGATAGATCGGTTATTGAAAACCGGCCTATGTGTGGACAAGCCTGCCGTTCTCGTATTGGTCTGTATAGCCACCAACAAAAGTGTTCTTACAACTCTTATGACTGAGTTTAAATCGTCGGCCACAGACGTTTTAGGCCATGTATATTTGTATGTATGTATGTATGTATATGTACCTAGATATGTAAGTGTAGCTAGTTTTAAGTTACTGATCACATGTGTCCTACTAAATAAATATTATATATGAGTTTTAAGTTTTACCGCTGGCGCTTCATTGTTTGTCTCAACGTCTGATGATGCAATAGGGATACAGGAATTAAATTATGCAATTCCCGAGCGCACTTGCCGAAATGTATGTGATAAAAGATTAAATCTCATTTCATGTCAGCGGTGTCAACGTTTAATGGACGGTCATCCCGCGAGTAGGTACTAATCTCTCCCACATTGTTCTAACCCAGTTATTTTCAGCTATTCGGGTCTCGGATTAATGTCACCTTGTAATTATAATCAAGGCCTTCTATGATACTGCTCTATACTTATACTATAGCGACATTTAGAGCAGATTTTTTAGAGGAATATGTCACACAGTGGGCAGATAATTATAGACTGAACTAGCTGTTCCCCACGGTTTCACCCGCATGGTCTACACTTTATTGCGATAATAAGTATTCTATGTCCTTCACCAGGGCTTGAACTATTCCTGTACCAAATTTCATATAAATCGGTTCAGTAATTTAGGGGTGAAAGCGTAACAGACAGACAGTAGGGTAGGGATAGGGATAGTCAGTAAAATCTGAACAGTGAAAGACAACATTTCTCACTGGGGAGACATTTAAAAACAAAAGACTGGAGACTAAGCTTTTTAATAATGAAATGGTACAGCCGAAGGCCGAAAATTCCAAGGGTTTTCGCCCCGGTTTAAGCTTATTACCACGAAGGGTCGAAAGGGAATTTTAATAAGTACGTCGTGAACTTTACCGAATAAACTTCAGGAGTAAGGGCATAAATCAATTTAAAGTTTTGTTCCGATTAGATTTTCCTTTTGAGATCTGAATCATTTTATTTCAATGCCAGTTTAAATTAATGCGCTAATCATCTCTTTTAAGACAGTGTTTTGTGTTTTGACTAAATGAGTTTTGGATACAGAAAGATTTAATACTTCTCGTAAGACAGATAGTAACCACTTTCAACTCTATTCTTCAGTTGTAGCCATACTCACGCGTCTCGTTGTGGTAGAGCCCTTATTTTTAAGTCTACAAGGATTTTCATCATCATCATCCGGAAGAAGTCCACTGCTGAACATAGGCCTCCCTCTTTGAACGGAATTTGCATCCATCGGCTCCCCACGAGTTACAATGTCGTCGGTCCACCTAGTAGGGGCCTACCTACAGAGCGTCTTCCGGTTCGTGGTCGCCACTCGAGAACCTTTCTTCCCCATCGGTTCGTCGAGCGATGTGCCCTACCCATTGCCACTTCAACTTTCAAACTCTGAGAGCTTTGTCAGTGGTTTTGGTTCTTTGGCGAATTTTCTCTTTTTCGGATTTTAATTCCACAGAAAAGGATATGTTTCAGTAGAAATTGAAATGCAGATTGCTTATACCCTAGGTTCTGTTTGTTTTATAAAAAAAAGTATTAATATTACTCACCGTACGCAGGAATGAAACATCATCTTGCTCGCTCGCACCTCCCTCCGCTTCCGCCATCTTGGTTTTTGTATCTCACTCTACTGCTCAGTTTTGTTTATGCTCGCTTCCATTCCACGGGAAATGCATAACTGAAAAGAGACAAAAGATTTTTAAGTTTTGCTATAGGTAGGTACTATTATGTGGTATATACATTTTAACTCGGATGAGAATTTGATTTGAGAGTTTCGAGAGACGAAACTTTTTAGTTGATTCAGGTAGCCGAATTTGTTTCGTAATAAACTAAATTCTTAGACAATGATTTCTGAGACGAATTTTTCGTCTACACGCCGAATTGTGAAATTTCTCAAAATGTTTAAAACGCAAAACGTTTAATTTCGCAGATAGAAACCTACTATTATAATAGCTTTATATTACAACGATAAGGATGAAATGCCATCGCTCAAAACGGTGAAGGAAAACATCGTGAGGAAACCGGCATGTCCAAGAACTGCAACATTCAAGGGCATGCGATATCTACCAACCCGCACTGGGCCGCGTGGTAGATTACAGCCCATACTCTAGAGAAGGCCGGAGTCCCGGCAGTGGGAACGTGAAAGGCTGATAATGATGAAGGATGTAAATACAAATGACCTAGATAGTATATATTTAAGGGTAGCGCACACATGAGGAACGTTTAGCTACACCGTATCATTAGTCTGTTAAAAAAATATTTAAGAATGTCTACGCGGGTAAAACTACGTGGAACAGCAAGTAGGTAATTCATAGTTTTTATAGCCAGACGCGGCACGTACAGTCAACATGTAAAAAAAACAATCATTACTGATCTCAAACACATGTCTAGTACGATAAGCTATTCTTGTCGCTGACTGTACCATCGACAATCTTAAAATATCTTATACACTCACTCACTTTTCTCCATAAGAGGATCATTCCTAAAGATATCCGCATACTTGCGTCCCATCCAGTCCCTCAGCTAACCTCAGGCTCGATTCATCACCCAGGGGTATATACATGTAAAATGTATGGAACAATCTTTCTGTACGACACAACTTGGCGTGTTATAAATGACAGGAAACGCTCGGACGTGGGGAATATACCATACATGTAGAGAACGGTAGAAAATCTAAATACGAGGATTTAAAACACACACACACCTGCACCCAGTGTGTGAACTTCACACATACACGTCACCAAACTTATTATATAACAGCCTCAGATTTCCTTCTGTTCATTTAATGCATTGTGTCCTCTACGCTCTGGTGTTATGAATTTTGAACAATACTTCGACAATCACATTCGTACTTTTTACTATAACCAGTGTAATTTATCATATAGTGTCTCTTAATAACAATGCTATAAGGTCCAAAACACGAATGCGGTAGTTTCTTTTCTAAGGTTCCATATACCCAAAGGGCAACGACGTTTACCAAAACTTTTATAATTTTCAAAACTTGTACTTGGGTACTGTACTGCTGACTTGCGGTCAAACTCTACAGAGCCACGTAATATCTAAACGTTAACAAAACAGGTCCCAAGTCTTCGGGACCCTAAATCATAACTAACCTCGGTTAACACTGGTAGGTGAGGTCGCAGGGATAAATGTATTACACACCCTTATTTATTACAAGTCCTTTGTACACTGTGATGTGAAAAGGTGCTCCGTAAATCAAATGCCCGACCTGTTCCCTTTGAAATTGTGAACCTTATCGTGTAAGGAATAAGCGCTACTATATGAGACGGGTGTGATATTTTAGTTTACTCACACGAGCCCAGTCCAAGCGTGGTGCCCCTAAGGTCACATCGTTTGGTGAAACGCTACCCTATATATATATATATAAAAACCGACCAACATATGAAAACGGCAAAATAATCACGTTTGTTGTATGGGAGCCCCATTAAATCTTTATTTTATTCTGCTTTATAATATACTAGCTGCGCCACGCGGTTTCACCCGCGTCTTTCCGTTATCCCCTAGGAACCTTTTCGAGGATATAAAGTATCCTATGTCCGTTTCCTGGTCCTAAGCTACCTCCCCACCAATTTTCAGCCAAATCGGTTCAGCCGTTCTTGAGTTATAAATAGTGTAACTAACACGAATTTCTTTTATATATATAGATGAGAGCCAGTTCTCAATCCAGGTGTAGCGTGACGCCACCTTCGACCACATCGTCACTTAACATCAGGTGACTTGCGGTCAAACGTGCCATGTCAAAAAAAAGTTGTTATAGCGGTAACAGAAATACATCATCTGTGAAAATTTCAACTGTCTAACTATCGCGGTTCATGAGATACAGCCTGGTGACAGACAGACGGACAGCGGAGTCTTAGTAATAGGGTCCCGTTTATCCTTTGGGTACGGAATCTAAAAAGGAAAATGTGCCCTTCATTTTCCGAAAGAAAGCAGACTATAAAGTCGTAAATTCAGCCAGCATGCACGATCGAAAGAAGCATTTGCATGTTTATCCTGTCAACGACATTGTCAATGAACCCGACGACCTTTCATGCTGGGGCCACACTAAAGTCAACGTCAAGAGAAATGTCAATGCCTATCATCGCGATAAATATTGCGTTAATTCTTAACGCTATTATGTGAGTGGCTACAATTGAACGGTCAACGTGAATGCAACGAAACTTCAATCGTAAACTTTCTTCTCTCATTCTTCAATATGTAGTGTGGCCGCTTCAGCACTTAATTCTCGCGTTAATCCCTTTTATGTACCGCCACTTGAGTTAACGGCTAACGTCAAACGCCAATGTGAATGCCGCTGTCAAATTATCGCGTTAAGTCGTGGCCACACTTATGTCAAAGGTCATCGCGATAATTAACGGCATTTCCCGTTAGTGTGGCCCCAGCATTAGAAAGGAGCAATTCGCCAAATGTCTTGCGGAGGAAAATGTCTGGAATTTGGAATATATTTGACGGAGCTGTATGTAGTGCCATAGTAAAGGAGTAGTAGTTCAGCTTCATATAAATCGGCCGTCGCCGGTTTGAATGTGTGCGTGAGTAGCGGCACCGTGTACGCACGCACTTTTCACGCACACAATCACAAACGAACGGGGCCGCGGACGGGGCCGCGGCCATGCACTCAGTACGGAACGCGCCGCCTATGCGTCACCGCAAGAGTAGGCAATTAACTCGTCGAGCGGCCTTAGCTAACCTACTGTTCTTTATATACTGTGGTAGTGCAGTCACGTGAAACAACTTTGTAGCTACGGAGCTACGAATCAGCTACGAAATCGTAGCACGTAGCGCTTAAATTACATTTCTTGTAGTTGTTATAATTATTATTTTTTTATCTATGACTAGGTGACCCGGCAGACTTCGTACTGCCTCAATCAAAAAATCAATCAACTTTATTGAATAGCAATAAAGTTCAAATTGACTCTACATTTTATTTAGAAAACGTTTATAAGGAGAAAAGCGCTGTTTTTAGGGTTTTACCGGCGATTATTCTAATTTTTCTCCCCTTTTAAGCTTTTGGCTTTTTAGTTTTCATTACCTATGTTATAATATTGCGTTTTAGTAGCTGTTTGTTTTCCGTCTAAAAAATAATAAAAAATTAAATAATAAACCTTCCCTAGACCTCCACGAACATTTCAAGACCAAAATTAACCAAATCGGTCCAGCCGTTCTCGAGTTTTAGCGAGACTAACAAATCGCAATTGATTTTTATGCATATACTAGTTGACCCGGCGCACTTCGTATCGCCAATAAAAGTTCTTCTTACCTTTTACACCTTCCCTGAACTTCTACGAATATTTCTAAACCAAAATTAGCCAAATCGGTTCAGCCATTCTCGAGTTTTAGCGAGACTAACGAACAGCATTTGATTTTTATATATAAGAAGAAGATAATATATAGATGTTTAGCTGTTAATTTTAAATATCCTTCTCATATGTAGCCTTCCTACTAATATTATAAATGCGAAAGTGTGTGCGTGTGTGTGAATGTTTGTTACCACGTATCACTGTAACTACTAAACCGATTTTGATGAAATTTGGAATGGAGATAGCTTATACTCTGGATTAACACATAGGCTACATTTACCCTGTTCCTGTGGGATAACGGGAAGACGCGGGTGACACCACAGGGCGGTACTAGTTTGAAATATATTCTGGAAAAATCCACTTTTACACATGCAAAGCCGGCACAGGGCAATGATCTTTAAACAACTATTTAAGGCTTTGTATAGACAACAAACTTCACTTTACCGTCCTCAAACAAAAACCCACGTGTTTACGTTTAGAATTACCACCACAAAACCTGCAAAGGTAACTTTGCTACCTTTCGCGTTTCAGCAAAAGTTATGAAAGGAAACCTTGTGGTGTTAGTTTATTTCGGTTTGTCGATAAAAGGAAAGAAATTTGTATGCTGTTGCGAAACAATTTTAATAATAACATAGTTTAGGTACGAGCAATGTATGAAATTACACAGTGATATGACGAAAGATATACATAACTTAGAAAGGTTGACATTTTTCTTAAACATAATCCATCCATACCGTTGAATCCATACTTAATACTAGGAATACGAAACACACTTATAAGAAAGTTCATAACCCTATTTGTTTGTGTGTTACGTAGTTTATTTCTTTTTCACGACTATAGTACTGAACCGATCTTGATGAAAATTGGTGTTGAGTTAGTTCGAACACTACAGAAGGACATGGGATACTTTTTCCGCGATAAAATGTAGTCATCGCGGGTGAAATCACGGGGAACAGCTAGTATAATTATACAACGAAAGCTGAGATGGCGCTACGACCCAAAGTCTTGGCCTCCGATAACAAAAGACGCCACTTCGCTCTGTCCTGCGCTACCTCCTGCCAGTCCTCCACCTGGAGTGAGCGCGAGTCCTTCGTGACTTCGTCTTTAAAGCGAGGGGTTTACCCTAGCTCCGGCTGAAAATCAGTAACTGAGGCTGGTGTACAGCCTCAGTTGTATGCTGAACCGGGACCTATTTCTGACATCGCGCAATGTCGCACCTGTATATTTTACGTGTCGCTCGCGCCCCTCGAGCTACCGTCCGGGGGCAGTGTGCGGGACATACTGTTCTTCACCACCAATACTGTTTGAAATATACTGTTTGATTGTTACTTTTTGTACTTGTCCCTAATTTGTGCGATATTGTGTGTGTCAGTAATAAATGTATTTTCATAGCTACGGCAGCTAGCTTTGCCTTCTAAAGAATGGAAAAGGATCTTTATAATTATTAATGTAGCAAAGATGAAAATATAAGAACGATGAAACGACATTGTTAGACATGATAACGACAACAGAACTTTCTACAAAGCAGTAAAGCGTCTTTATCTAAAGTGGTAAAAAGGATCTAAAACCCTCGGGATCTGAAGAAAGTTTTGATTCAGAATATCCAAATTAGGTTATTGAAGATCGCTCTTGCTTATTCCACTTGAAATTCACGTCACCAAGTTCTATAGATAGAAATAGAAAGATGTTTATTTGCAACAAAAACACAAAGGTACAATATTGCAGTAATGTTTTAACTATTTACAGGGTAGCGTTTCACCACAAGTCACCTGATATTAATCGATGTGGTCGCACGTGGTGCCACGTTGCACCTGGACTGGAAACTGGCTCTCAAGTGAGACTGCCGGAACGCACCGATAGGAGCTTGGCCACAGATTCTTAACAAGAGGCTGGTAGCTAGCCAGGCTAGCACTAGAAAGTCTAGAAAGTGTCGCATCACCCAGCTATGGTTTCATGATTTATCGTGACGTTTTCCTCAACCGAAAGGTCAAGCTCATTGCAGATTTCAAACCAACGACCTACAGATTGATTGCAAGCCAACGTCACTACCACTGAGCCATAATCGCTGCAACTTATGTAGCCCAATTATGTTTTCATGAGCACTCGTTAATAAAGTTTGCTCCTGATTCGCGAAATAACTTCCAAGAATAAAATACTTGTCATGAAAAGATAGTCATGTTTGTATTAAGATTTCCATAAATGGTCAATATATTTTATTCGTCGAAAACACATCCATCTTGTAAACACTTATACATACAATTCAACACAGACAAATATAAAACAATTCAGTCCATCGACACGGGACGAACGTTCCTAAGTAGAAAGGTCAGATTTACATGAAATTTCACATATCTTTCTGACTAAAACAAAGTTGAAACCTTAAACACTAAACTGTAGAATCCAAAATCGTGTAGCAATGTGTATAGTGTACCGAGCTATTTTCTTGGTTTCTCTACTTCTAACCTTGTGACACGAGAATTTCATACGAATTGGGCGAAGGAAATTTTGTCTCCTTTAGGGATGTCCGTAACATATCTGCACTGGAGATTTTGAATAAATAAATATACTATTGTACATACATGTTATTACTTGGATGACTTCAAGGTGCTACTGCAAAGAAGTAATTTTATAGCATAAATCGTGCAACACGTAAATAGAAATATCTGGATGACCGAGCTTAGCCCGGTTTTTTTAAAACACTTTTTATTTAGTACTAGCTGTTCCCCGCGGTTTCAGCCGCGTGGACTACAGTTTATCGCGATAAAAAGTATCCTATGTCCTTCCCCAGGGCTCAAACTATCTCTATACCAAATTTCATTTAAATCGGTTCAGTAGTTTAGGCGCGAAAGCGTATATATTCCGTATACTCCAAAATTATTCCCGCACTTCGGTGCCCCCTCACCGCGTTATCTGCTGTATCCATTATCCTATTTTATTTTTTTCGGTCATCTCCAACAAATATCGTTATATTTTAGCCAACGTATACAAAAACTTAACAAATTATATCCTAAAACCTTCCTCGAGAACCACTCTATCTATTGGTGAAAACAGCATGAAAATCGGTGCAGTAGTTTTTGAGTTTATCGCGAACAGACAGACAGACAGACAGACAGACGCGGCGCGGGGACTTTGTTTTATAATAAGTAGTGAAATCGTGTTTTTAGAAAATTGGTTTAGTGTTGCTGAACAAAGCCATTTATTGTCAGGTAGCAAAAAAAAAATGGTATTACTACTCGCCAATAGATGTCAAGAACAGTCAACATTTTTCAGTTTATGTTTAAATTGATTGCGGCGTTTTCTAATAATGAATCCTAGCTAGATCGATCGTCCCCGAAACCCCCTGCATACTAAATTTTATGAAAATCGTTAGAGCCGTTTCCGAGTTTCAGAATAGATATGATTATACTAGAATTGTTCGTTTACAATTTTTTGATAAGCAGTTTTCAGGTAAGTACCTACTTTGAAACTACTTTACTTTTTTTTTTGAAAAATGTTAAAGACTGCTCAAAAATTTTTTATTAAAACAAGTCCTTTGTTCGCAAGTAAAGCCGTGAACAATGAATACAAAATCTTAGAACAAAAGAATGGAAATTCATGTCTATATATATTATATATAATTATATAACTCAAAAGTAACTGACTGATGACTGACTGACATAGTGATCTATCAACGCACAGCCCAAACCACTGGACGACACGGGCTGAAATTTGGCATGTAGGTAGATGTTATGACGTAGGCATCCGCTAAGAAAGGATTTCGCGATGAACTGTAGCCCACGCGGGTGAAACCGGGGGGAACAGCTAGTTTATATAATAAGAATCAAAGTCCTGACTGACTGATATCAATGCACAGCCTAAAACGCTAGTCGTAGAAATTTTAAATTAGGAGGGAATGTTTGTGTTGATGCTTAAGGGTGTAAAAAGAAAGGATCTTTTGAACTTCAACCCCTAAGGGCTATCTAATAACGAAAATCCCAATTTTTCGCGGCCCATATTGAAAAAAGATACAAATAATACTTACCTACTTACTACGCAGAAATCGATATAATATACCTACCTACCTAAATACGTATTTTTGCCGAGTTTTCCTCGACTATTTTCCCCAATGGTTACCAAACCTTGCGCAGTAGACCTAATAGTAGATTGTATTACATTACAAGGGAGCGAAATTACATTTTTACGGCAAGGGTGCTATTTTGGATCATGAGAGGTCGAATACTGATCGTAGGGAAGGATTCAATATTATGTCGCCCTAGAAAAATACATTTGCCGAGTGATACACTCCACATTTCATTTCCTCTATGAGAGTAAGAAATAAACCAGCCAGTGATAGTTGCGCCCCGCGTTTTCCCGTTATCCCGCAGGAACCTTTTCCGGGATAAAAAGTAGCTTATGTGTTAATGCAGAGTATAAGCTCCATCTCCATTCCAAATTTCATCAATATCGGTGTAGTAGTTACGGTGATACGTGTTAACGAATATTCACATACACACACACACAAACTTTCGCATTTTATAATATTAGTAGGATTTTTGTTTGATTTCTTTGGTCACGTCATTTTCCATAAAACTTATAACTGCCTTCATTGAAAATCATAGAAGAAAAAACCTGCCCCGATGAAAAAAAGAGGGGTGTTATATAGGTTTGTTGTGTGTATTTGTCTGTGGCATCGTATATAGCTCCTAAACGGATAAACCGATTTTGATTTAGTTTTTCATTTTATTTTAAAGGTGAATTGATAGAGTGTTGTTACCTATGATTGTCGTTTTTATATAAATCTAACGATAAACTTAAGGAGCAGTTTTTAAAGTCTACGCGTATATATTTAAGTTCGCACTTATCAATTATCTTTCGAATAGAAAGCTCAAAAAGTATCCTTTATTCTCCGCTTTGTAAATAAAAAGTAAGTTTTCACAAATATATAAAATGTTGGTATTTTACGGCGCTCCAGGGAATATTGCGTACAACTCGCGACGGTCAATTGCCTTTCCGCAATGCGTTCACGGCAAGCTTATCACGTTTTCTGGAATATTATTTAAATACTGAGCTAGCGAACTGTTACTTCATACTTTTTCCTTACAAACTTTAACACCCCATCCTACCCTTCCTACTAATATTATAAATACGAAAGTTTTTGTGTGTGTGAATCTTTGTTACCACGTACCGTAACTTATACCCTGGATTAACACATAGGCTACTTTTTATCTTACTTTAACAGATTTGTACGATTATAATCGATGCATAGGTGCGGGCCGAGAGGATTCGAACTCGGTGTCGGCGTCTTGTGAGTCGCACGCCTAACCGCCGGATTTGCCATCGCTCAAAACGGTGAAGGAAAACATCGTGAGGAAACCGGCTTGTCCAAGAGCTGCAACATTCAAGGGCATGCGACATTTACCAACCCGCACTGGGCCCGCGTGGTAGATTACAGCCCATACTCTCTCTCTGAGAGAAGGCGAGGGTCCCAGCAGTGGGAACGTGAAAGGCTGATAATGATGAATCGTATGCATATAATGGCATGGTCCAGTGGTAGTGACGTCGAATCCTACAATGAGCTTGAGCTTTCGGCGAAGGGAAACATCGTGATAAAACCTTAGCTTGGTGGTAGGGCATTTTCTCGGCTAGCTACCAGCCTCAATTAAGAATCTGTGGCCAAGCATCTTTTGGTGTTCCGGCAGCCCCACTTGAGAGCCAGGTGTAGCGTGGCACCTTCGACCACATTGTCAGTTAATATCAGGTGACTTGTAGTCAAACGCTACCTTGCAAGAGTAAAAGCAAGCGGATGATGAGAGACAGTCAATGTTACCACGCCACACCAATTTTCAATCAAAAGCCAAAATACCGAGGCGTTACTGTGAGCAGTGGCTACTTCTAAATAAATAAACAAACAATACCCTTAAAATGTATTTTACGATACAAAATAACCGTACAAAAGTGATTAGAATTGATTTACGGCGAAACGCCAGATGAAATATTTAATATCAGCCGTTTTAATCTGGGTTTGTGTGCGGTGCAAGCGTAAAGCGAAGCTGGAGTGAAATAAGTACATAGACAGAAGTAAATCCCACAGTAGATATGTATATAAAATGGCGGATTTGATTTTTTAAACGTTTGTAACGAGACTTTTAAGGAAAGAACCAGGAAAATCATGCTCGGAAAATTGGTAAATTTTAGAAAAAAATGAACGTGTTTTTTCTATTGGATTTTTGTAGGTAACTTTTTATTGCAATAAAATATACTTACTCCACAAGGGTGAAACTTCAGGACACAGCTAGTACTATGATATAACATATCAAGACACCGTCGTACAAATGGTTGCGATCACCATCTATGACACGGACGTTTTATTTTGATATTAGTTTTTTTTTTTGTTCAATTTCCAGCTTTTTATCAGTATTTCATAGTCACGAGTGTAATAACAAATCGCTTCGTTGTACCACCCCCTACCTACTGTGCTGCTAAAGTCAACATAAACGCGTGTCGTGATGAACCATCGTTATAGATCTCGACACGAACATTGTCCTACGATGTTGGTTGGAACAGTAGCCAGACAAAAATCGTCTGGCACCGCGGGTTCGTAAACTACAGCGATACACAGTATACAAGGTTTTGAAAACGGACGATAAAAATTAAGCTACAACGTTGAACTAAGTATGAGAGACACGCAACAAACTTCGCTCGTATATCCTACTAATATTACAAACGTGAAAGTTTGTGAATATTGATGGATGGATGTTTGTTACTCTTTCACGCAAAAACCAATAAACGGATCTGAATGAAATTTGGAATGGAGATAGCTTATACCCTGGACTACCGCATGGGTAACTTTTTATCTCGGAAAAAGGTTTCTGTATTTATATATCATTAGTTGCGCCCCGCGGTATCACCCGCGTCTTCTCGTTATCCCACAGGAACCTTTTTCGGGGAAAAAGTAGCCTCTGTGTTAATCCAGAGTATAAGCTATCTCCATTCCAAATTTCATTCGGATTCGTTCAGTAGTTTTAGCCTGAAAGAGTAACAAATATCCATCCATCCATCCATCCACACTCAAAAACTTTCACGTTTAGTTAGATTAAAATAAATACATTTTTAACCTGAAATATATCAGTGTGTCTAAGATAGAGTACTGTTTCACACTGCAGTTTTGGGAGGGGTGACACCCGAATAAAAATATACTGATAGACAAGGCTAGTTCGCTAAATTAAATAGAGCAGATAAAATAGGTCAATGTTCGTGCGATGTCATCTCATCAACCGTGACAGTGGGTTCAGGGTTTTAGACATCTATCTCTGTATTACATTATACCATAGACGAATAAAATTAAAGTCGTATATGATTATACGTATCTATACAAAGAAATACAATTGTAGTGTCTGTTTGTAATTTCAAGTTAACAGCTTTTCACTAAATGCATAATTATGAAAGTTGTATATATATACAGAACTTACATTTGAACAACATTTTTGAAAATCTTTGTCTGTTCGTCTGTCGGTTTGTTCCGGCTAATCTCTGAAACGGCTGGACCGATTTTGACGGGACTTTCACTCGCAGATAGCTAATGTTATATATGGAGTAACTTAAGCTACTTTTTATACATGTAGGTATGCATATTCTACTGCAGCATGGCCAGATTTTCATTAAACAGTATACATAATACGTGGTAGGTATAATTATACAATAATATATATAAATATAATATTATTATACAATTACATATCATTAAATGAAAAATGCGATGGTGGCCGAACGGTAACGCGTGCGCTTTACAAGCCGCTGACACCGAGTTCGAATCCTCTCGGCCCCGCACCTATGACTTAATAAGTTATGTGCGGATTTGCCATCGCTCAAAACGGTGAAGGAAAACATCGTGAGGAAACCGGCGTGCCCAAGAACAGCAACATTCAAGGGCATGCGACATCTACCAACCCGCACTGGGCCGCGTGGTAGATTACAGCCCATACTCTCTCTCTGAGAGAAGGCCAGAGTCCCAGCAGTGGGAACGTGAAAGGCTGATGAAAGGCTGATAATGATGATGATGAAATGAAAAAAAATTAGATTTGAATTATCTAAAAAATGTATAGTGAAAAATAATTATTTATATCAAAAATTGATTGATTGGTTGAAAAATTTAATGATTCAATGATACTAGAAATAATAATATGTATAGATACAATGATTTAATAAATAATATACATGAATGTAATAATTTAAATTTAGAATCTAAAAGAGGAATAAATAAAGGCTATTTTATTTTATTTTATTTATATATATAAAACAGAGAAAGCGATATTGATGTAATAGCCGACACCTCCTAAGATCCCCAAATAAAGAATTCCTCTACCCAATACCCGAACGTGATAGACATACAAATATTTAATACGATATTGGAAGTTCACCTCACCTAGTGCCGGATTGAAGATTTCAGGTAACCAGCAAAAACAAAGGAACTGAAAGCAATTTCGCACAAAATTTCGCAACCTACATCCTACATCATACTATGTAGTTAGTGAGTATGGATGTTTGTTACTCTTTCACGCAAAAACTACTAAACTGATTTGAGTATAATTTGGAATGGCAATAGCTTATACCCTCGATTAACACATAGGCTACTTTTTATCCTGGAATAGATTCCTGCGGGAAGACGCGAGTGAAACCGCGGGGCGCAGCTGGTTCATTTATAAATTTAAAACTTTGTGAGGATGAATGGATTTTCGGTACTCTTTCACGCAAAAACTACTGAACGGATTTTAATGAAATTTGCTGTGGAGGTGGTTCAAGCCCTGGAGAAGAAATTAGGACACTTTTTATCGCGATAAACTGTAGCCCACGCGAGTGAAACCGCGGGACGCACCTTGTTTCTTTCATAAATCTATTCGCTAAATTTTCTTCACAACTTTACTATTGGCAGTCCTGTACAATACAACACTTTACGATGACACACATGTACTGTGACAAGGTTGTATGGTGCATGATTAGCATCACGTTCGCATACCCGCGGCGACATTGTCACAATAATGATTGAGTTATAGTCGCTGGGTACGATTATGTCATTCGTTTAATTAACAGATTGTGGTCTTCGAAGCTTGATGGAGATATAAAGCTTGGTTAGCGAGGAATATTTATGTCAATGTGCCTCGAGCCCCGACCTTCGACCCAAACTAGGGATGCCCGTTACGATACGATATATCGGAATATCGATACAGCACTATACGATATAGCGATATTTGATGCGATATTTTGACCATACGATACGCTTCGATATATCGCATTCTTATAAAAATATCGCATTACCGTATCGTATCAAACTATGCCGGTGATTAATTTGTATAATTTTAAAGTTCCTATTACATCATCACTAAACGACAATAGACAGTACCGTTGAATATAAAATTGTTATTAGTAATAAGATAATGATAACATCGACAAAATTGTTTATGGAACAAGAACAGCCGGCTTTTGTATAGACTTGGAAGTAGATTTAAATAAATCTTTGGACTTTGTTTTTTAAAAATAACAGAATCTAGTAAAACTACTAAAAAGATAACCCTTTGCACGATATATACTTATTATATCGCATATTAATTGAAAGGCATGCGAATTGCGATACGGTTACGATACGATATATCGATACAAAGGAAATCGATAATATCGCGTATCGATACAACCAAGTTCGATACAGTTACGATGCGATATATCGATACAATACACTTTTTTGGACATCCCTAACCCAAACTAACTCAAACCAAACTTTCATTTTCGGTTCTATTTTTGCTAGCAATTTATCTACTTTTGCTCTCCTTGATAATGATAAGGTAATTAATCCTACTAATATTATATACGCGAAAGTTTGTCAGTATGGATAGATAGATGGATGTTTGTTACTCTTTCACGCAAAAACTACAGAACGGATCTGTATGAAATTTGGAATGGAGATAGCTTATACCCTGTATTAACACATAGGCTACATTTATCCCGAAAAATGGTTCCTGCACGATAACGGGAAGACGCGGGTGAAACCGCGGGACGCAACTAGTAGCTCTATATTTTTTACTCAAACTTAGCATGTTATCGAAATGCCAAAAATCGTATTGAATTTAATTTAAATTAACAATTTTCGTATCTTACAGGGTAGTTAGTGTTAGACGAAGCGTGTTGAATCTTGAGTGATGTCTAGATTTGCTAGATTAGATTATTCATGTTCCCATATCCCAATGTGTACAACAAAACAACCAAACAAGAGAAATCTTATTAGTAAAGCTAATCAAAAAATATCGGATCATTAGATGACAAAAAAAGCTTGGGATTTTAGTGAACTTGCTCCAATTCAATCAATTAGTAATAAGAATAAAATTGTCAATGTGATCGCGCCAAAAAAATTACCTGCCGGGCGTTTCTTGCCTGTTCTTTTGCCGGCGTAAGGAGGTTGGAACAGGCGTAGCTAGTTTTAAGTTTGACGTTTTAAAGTGATCACAATGTATCCTATTGAATAAATAAAAATTGACTTTTGACTTTTTGCAATCGCTCAAAAACGGTGAAGGAAAACATCGTGAGGAAACCGGCATGTCCAAGAACTGCAGCATTGAAGGTCATGCGACATCTACCAACCCGCACTGGGCCAGCTTGATGGATTATGACCCATGCTCTATGTGCGGTCAGAAAAAAGGTGATACTGATGATGAATGTTTGACCACAAGTCACCTAGATAATATTATGTCGTAAATGCCATTTAAGGCTTACCTACTTTACATTCAAAATGTTTTATGCTAAAACCGCTCGTTCCATTTAGTGCTGCGGTAAGTAAGCACAAGGATATTGCAGCATGCACACATTGCTCAAGGTCGTGTAAAGGTCGCACCTGAGCTTTGTTGGGGGTCAAATGTTTACTAAGTACTAGCACCCCTCCACCCCGAGGGGTTCACCGCTGTTTCAACCGCGTGGACTACAGTTCATCACAATACAAGATTATACATTACAAATAGTCAGTAGTATTTTATTCAATACGATACATTGTGATCATTTTAAAACGTCAAACTTAAACCTAGCTACGCCTGTTCCAACCTCCTTATGCCGGGAAAAGAACAGGCAAGAAACGCCCGGCAGGTAAATTTTTTGACGCGATCACATTGACAATTTAATCTTATTACTATACTAATTGATTGAATTGGAGCAAGTTCACTAGAAATGTTATACCCGGCTGCACTATGCGCTGACAACGGTGCTAACATTATCGGAGCTTCGACTTAGTTCTGTTCCGTAGCAGAGATTCGACGAACTTTCTCAAAATATAGATGTAATACGTAATGCTCACACAATCTCATGCATAGCTAAGATCCCCGAAGATTCCATACACTGCGGATCCTGGATCCAGAACGCCCAGCCACGAAAAACATAACTAACTAACTAACTGAGATGGCGCATCGATCCAAAGTGAGTCTTGGCCTCCGATAACAAAAGACGCCACTTCGGTCTGTCCTGCGCCACCTCCTGCCAGTCCTACACCTGGAGCTCGCGCAAATCCTTCGTGACTTCGTCTTTCCAGCGATATCTGGGACGGCCGACAGGGCGACGGCCACTCGGCCGTCCACTGAAAAACATACGAAAACATACGCTTTTTTTATTTTTTTCCTGTACCGGAATCGAACCCTCACGCTTCGTATCAGCCGGCTGTTCATCCACCACGCCATATCGGTCATCACGTAACCATTTACGTTTTCAAATCACTTAAGCCTAAGCAATAATCGATATCCTAATTCACCCCGTGGGACAAACAAAGTTATGGCGGTACAAATATATCCCTCCACCGCAGTCTCTGAGGGACCGAATTGAAATATAGCTGACTTCGGAATCTTGCCTACGCCTAACATAAGTTTACCTTTTATTTATTTTTATATTTTGATTTGATTTTGAACATAAAAGAATTGACGTTTGTTAGTCTAACAAAAAACTCGATTTTAAAACCATCCAAAACCAAACCACATCTTATTTTTAAATTTAGAAGTTTCTTAGAATACTAAGATCTTTTTAATATCTAGCATAGATCTTAGCGCTCTATTAATATTTTGATTCTTAATTGCAAGGGTTCCCAAACTTATTTTGTCTACTGCCCACTTAAAGAATAAAATATTTTTTAGAACATTTAAAACATTTTTTCTGGGTCCCTTTAGGCCTGCAGCGCCCACAAGGGGCGTTATCGCCCACTTTGAGAAAGGCTGGTCTAGTGGAATCTAGCGCTTATTAGCTATACAATGGCTAACACCGTTCAATACTGGAATACAATATGGTAGCCCTAGCGACATTAGCCCCCGGTGGGCGATGGTAAAGGCTATTATGGGATCGTCAGTCTGTAACAAACATAATAAAATAGGGGCGGGATATCCGAAAAACGATAAACTTGTTTATTTCTACGACTTAAATCTAGGTCACGCGAACTTAGACGTAGACTAACGGCAGTTCCCAATAACCGATCTATCCACGGTTTGCCCTACTAGAGATAAAAATTTGACATTACCTCTACAATAAATTTCACGTCGCCATTTTTGTAAAATGGCGGTATCTCCTTTCCAAAATGGCGGCGCGAGCGGCAAAGACTCGAGGAAATGTGGAAAGAGCACGTGCATGGAAATCTATAGTCACCAATTTTCTAAACTCCCGGAAAACTTTCCAACTTTATTTGAACACAAATGACTGTACCTATACTTCATCATCATCATCATCGTCAGCCTACGCGCACACGTGCTACGTGCTTGTACTCTGGCCTTCTCTCAGCGAAAGAGAGAGTATGGGCCGTAATCTGTCACGCGGGCCCAGTGCGGGTTGGTAGATGTCGCATGCCCTTGAATGTTGCGGTTCTTGGACGTGCCGTTGTTAATACTACGCCAACTATTTAGAAAGAAGATTTTGTTCAAACACAATGACATTTTTCCTTTCTAACCTCTGACGAGGTCACCCTTTATCTTATGTAACCAGAAACTACGTGGATCGGGATTCCACAACACCCAGACACAAAACAAATACGTGCAATTTTTTTCCTTGAAGCGCATTTATTTTCCTTAGCGGGAATTGAATTCGCGACTTCACACTTGTTAACAACTTGATTTAGGTAACTTAATTGAGATTAGCACGCAGCTCGCACTAATACTGGAAACGCAATAAATCAACGCCTAAACGAAAAGGGCGCGAACCGGAAGTCGGCTCACATTTCTTACCTCAAAGAAGTGGTTTCTTTCAATGTATTAGAAACACGGTTTAAGATCTAAACTCACCAAGGATAAAAAAATATTTTTTGGAAATTTATCTAGTTTAGTTTGTTACATACAATTTTATCGTAAAATTAGTGGAAAAGGAGATATTGTTAAAAAACTGTATAAGCGCCATTTTTCCAAAATGGCGGCGCGAGCGGCAAAGCGAGATGACAAAGTAGAAATTCGGAAAAACTCCCGGAAAACTTTCCAGTGAACCTATTATTTGAGCACAAAATGACTGTACCTAGACTTCATCATCATCAGCCTGTTACGTTCTTCCTGCTGGGACAATGGCCTTCTCTCAGAGAGAGTATAGGCCGTAATCTACCACGCTGGCCCAGTGCGGGTTGGTAGATATCGCATTACCTTGAATGTTTTGATTCTTGGATATGCCTGTTTCCTCGGCTTCTCGGTTTCGGTACTATCTTCATCATCATCAGCCGGAATAATTCCACAGCTGATCTTAGGTTTCCTCTCTTTGAACGCCCATTACCCATTTGCATCCATCGGCTCTTATAATGACTTCGGTTCACCTAGCGGGGGGGCCTATCTATATAACGTTCTTCACTCGAGAACCTTTCTTCCCATAGGTTAATGGTTCGTCGACTATATTTCTTATCCTGGAAAAAGGTTACCGGGAGCAGCCCAAAACATTTTTTTTTTCTTACCGGGCAACGTTTGACCACAAGTCACTTGATGTTAAGTAACGATGCGGTCGAAGGTGGCGTCACGCTACCAGGTGTAGCACTGGGACCGCTACCAGGTGTAGGACTGGGAAAGTGGGAACTGCCTCTCAAGTGAGGCTGCCGGAACACAAAACCAAACCAATCTTGTAGATTAAAAAGATTTGTGACCATGTTGAGTTTGAATCTTTAAACAGCTATTTACCTTTAACGTTGTTAAGGAAGGAACCATTAAAGGGCACGTTTCATTAGACGTTAGGGTTGAGTAAGAGTTACGTTATGACTTGTAACTTTGTTTAAGTTTAATGAAACGACGTAAATAAGCTCGTTAGACTTGCTCCGTGAAACGGTGTAAAGTCTTTATGGAGCTTTGACTAAGTATTTGCTGTAGGGGAGTGGTTTGTGCTTTCTGTAAGCTTTGTCTAGTAAAAAAAAACAATAGACTGACAAAACAGATAGGTAATTCTGATGTCGATTCTGATCTACATCCCTAGACCCAACTAATGTAACAAAAGCGAAAGTAACTCTATCTATCTGTCCGTCTGTCTTTCACGATTAAACTACAGAACCGATTTAAATGAAATTTGGTATAGAGATAGTCTAGAGCCTGAGAAAGGACATAGGCTGCTTTTTATCTTGATAAACTGTAGCCCACGCAGGTGAAACCGCGGGGAACAACTAGTTTTCTATATACCCACCGTCCATATTGTTATGTTTTGTTTTATTTTTGTTTGATATGCAAGGATCATCACGCAGTGGGTACCTGAGGACGGGCGACGTCGCCGAGGCAGGCCCCGAAAAAGATGGCGTGATGACCCTGACTCATTTGAGGAGCGGTGGCCTGAGGTTGCGGGGGATAGAGATATCTGGAAGGAAATGGGGGAGACCTTTGCCCAGCAGTAGGACAGTATAGGTTTAAAAAAATGCTTTTAGGTTGTCTGGAAGAGATCGCTCTGGGCGATAAGTTTAGTAGATGATGGATAGTTTTAAATGTATCTGTATTGCGGTGTACGATTAAAGAGTTTATCGAAGTATCCTAAATAAAATTAATGACTCTGATGGTCTTATAAAATATGAATTATCGTATCGCGGTTAACACGAAGTCACGAAACCTTCTATAATTTATTGCCCTTATTGTTAAAAGTTTACGGTAATAGGTCCGGAAGTAATCCTGAAAACTTCCAAAGTTTCGGTAACTTTCCTACGCTTTCACCACGACTCATAAGTCTTTGCTGGTATCACAAACATTTTCCGGAACCGATACTTCCGAGTTTACAACTTCTAATGTAGGCTGTGACCGCGAGATAAGAAGTTCCGACAGTTCACAATCAATAGCTCTGCGGGTAAACACGGGGATTTTATCCGCTTCATCTTCAACGGCAAAGGTTTTAGAGGTTTGACGCGATTTTGATGACGCAAGAATTTTCTTGCTTTTCTTTTTTAACTACAACTCTACAACAAATTGGAGTTTGTGAAGAAGTTGATTATGAATAGTCGAATTTATTCATTTTTGGGGTTCCGTACATATTAATAAAAACGGAACCATTTTCACTTCCTCCGTAACTCTGATGCCGTAACTCTTTAATATTTATGTTTCCATATCCCAATGTGCACAACCAACTAAGAGAAATCTTATTAGTAAAGCTTATTAAAAATATCGGACTATTAGATAACAAAAAAGCTTGGGATTTAGTGAACTTGCTCCAATTCAATCAATTAGTAATAAGAATAAAATTGTCAATGTGAACGCGCCAAAAATATTACCTGCCGGGCGTTTCTTGCCTGATCTTTTGTCGGCGTAAGGAGGTTGGAACAAGCGTAGCTAGTTTTAAGTTTGACCTTTAAAGTGATCACAATGTATCCTATTAAATAAAAAAACATTTGAATTTGAATCGCTCTCGTGCCTGTTTGACATCACATGGCTCTAATCATAACTTTCCCAGTAAACTATGAGTGGAGCCATGTGAATAGAAACGGAATGGTACAGAACTCTTTCCACTCAAGGACAACTTGCACGAGATAAGTTTCTTTTTAAACAAATGATCACTAGCTGTGACCAGCGTTTTTGCCCGCTCTTGTTCAAGGACAAAACAAACTAAATGAACACAACAAATTTCTCTTCTCATTGTTGAATTAACCTCTTGAACTGGTAGCTCAATTTCATTACTTAGCGAAGCGCGGGGGCAGATCAAGGAAGGGGGGAGGGCACATAGGCCTCTCAGCCTTGCAAGGAGCTGAGAATGAGAGAATGAGATTTCATTAACGACGAATTTATCCGCGAACACACATAAAAAAACAACAACAACGCAATACAATTATGTCATTGATAAATATTTAATCCGAAGTACATACATAGAGTAAATACTCAATACTCAATTATTAATTTCAGTCAAAGGTACACGCGATCTCAGTGGTTAAAGTTAGCGAACATACGAACCCGAATAGGGTATATAAAAAAACAACAACAACACAATACAATTACGTCATTGATAAATAATCACTACTCAGTTATTAATTGCAGTCATAGGTAGGATACATGCGAATAGCGAACTTACGACCCGAATAGGGTCTAGGAATGTATGAGCGGACCGATCCATTCTAGTAATTTTGAGAAGTTGTCATTGAGGAAATAATTTATGCTGTAGTAGCATTTGTCCACCAAAAAAGGTCTTTCAATATCATGGGGAAACTTCTGACTTTCCGGCCGTTGTGCCCCCAGAAATAAAGCCTAAATCCGCCCTTGGCGCTGCGCGTCGCTTCGTATCCCTCATGAATATTCATAGGGTATGCATAGACAGACAAATACCTTCTAATTACGTAGGTAGGTATATGACACATGCTTTGTATAAATATTATAGTTACCTATTGTAATTCGGTAAGTGTAGTGTCTCTATATCATGATGACACTATATTAGCTGCGCCCGGCGGTTTCTCCCGCGTCTCTCCACTATCCCGTAGGGACCTTTTTCCGGCATAAAATTAGCCTGTTTTAATCCAGGGTATAAGCTATTTCCATTCCAAATTACATCAAAATCGGTTTAGTAGTTACGGTGATACATGGTAAAAAATATTCACATACACATACAAATTTTCGCATTTATAGATAATATTAGTAGAATATACTACACAGGAGAAGCAGAGCTAACATAATTAGTAGAAATAAATAGATGCTCCTTTCATGAATACAAATTATGAGACGCCATCAAAAGCGTTACTATGTTATTAATTCCATTGAACGCGACAAATTGAATTTCTAACTACGACACTTTTTACCTACTTTACTAAATTTATCTGGCACTTCGCCAATAGTACTCAGACACTCGGCAATTAGGCTCTACAATCTATTAAAAAAATTAAATGTTGGACCGGTTTTCATCAAACATAGCTAAGACCCACCGCAAGGAACTGGCTTTCAAATGAAAAAACCGCATCGAAATCGGTCCTCGGAAAATTGCTCTCAAATATAGGTAGGTACACTAAAATTACCTACTTTCAAATATATACTAAGCTAGTTGTTCCCCACGTGGGCTACAGTTTATCGCGATAAAAAGTATCCTATGTCCTTCCTCTGGGTTCAAACCATCTCCGTACCAAATTTCATTTAAATCGGTTCAGTAGTTTAGGCGTGAAAGCGAGACAGAGTTACTTTCTCATTTAGAATGTGAGTAGGGATTTGCTAAACCAAAAGCGATACAAAGAGCATAAAACAAAGAACACTTCAAAGTTAACTCCAATCGTAATATTAGACAGACTGGGTTTGACAAAGCCTTATTAGAGTAAGCACGGAAAAGTACGATTAACACAGTCTAGTTTAAAACAATAAATCATACATGTCAAACGTACCTTATCATTTTTAAAAGTGTAATATCCTTCATGCACAGAAACTTAAACATTTTTCACTTAAGGCCCTGGTCTCACAAGCCTCGCAGGCGACAGAGGAAACGAAAACTTTAAAAAACCTCTTAAAAAAAAAACAAAGCAACTTTTGCAATTTTATTTGTTCGAAGACCTTATAGAAGTAAGTATGTAGTATATTTATTTATTTACTGTCCTTGTTATTTAAATCGAATAAGACAAAAATGTTTGTAACTTTCAAAAAAGGAGCAATTTGCGTGCTTTTTTTTAATGACAGTTACAAAAAAAAAATGTTCCAAAAAACTCCAATTTTCAACTTGCTCTTATAATCTCCGCCTTAACACTGACACTGGCCACAAATGAAAATAAAAATGTTACTTTTGTTTATTTATCTCACTTTATGGAATAAGCACAAATAAACGCGATCCGTCTGAACGCGGGGAAATGCCGCAGGCTACTGAAGCGCTAGAGCTAAAAAAGTAAAAGCTTTCACTGAAAATGAGTGTTGCAAGCTAAGCCAAATTCCCTAGACGCGGGAAATTTTGTGAAGAAACAAATTATTTCTATTTGGTAGATTTTGTAGAGGTTTTTATTCGTGGCTTCGTATCTTTTTAACGACATCAAAATAGGCGGAGGTTATCAATTCGACTGTAATTATTTAATTATTTTTTTTATTACCTACCTCAGAACTTGCGCCTGGGTGAACTGATTTTGATGATTCTTTTTTTTTTAAAACACTTTTATTAGCTTGTTATTTGAAAGTTGGTGCTTCCCGTGTGGTCCCATTTCAACTTGGTCCTGTTCTGACAATGGCGACCATGAGAAAACCTTTACAGTCAGTTTTTTTTTGATAAAACTTTTGGTTCAAGAAAGTTGCAGGTTATAGAGAGATATCTATGTCTATCCCTGAAAAACCAAATAAAGACATTGAACAAAACCTTATAACAGTTTTGTAGAGTAGGTATATTAATCTAATAGATAAAAATCTCGTGTCACAGTGTTTGTTATCGAACTCCTCCGAAACGGCTTGACCGATAGGTATAGGTATAAGTATACGATTTTTTCGGTGTAGGTATGTATTTGGTAGGTCTGAGAATAGCTAGCTATTGATTATGGTGTCCTAGGAATAATTTACATGGCAAAGCAACGTTTGCCAGGGCAGATAGTGTAAGAATATTAGTTTTCTGTGCCAAAAGGTTTAAAGTGTTAAATGTCTGCATTATAGAATTTAACGCAGAGGTTAAGGCTCAACTCACACTGGCGCAGAGTCGAAGCGACGCGACGCGTCATGTTTTGCACCGCGGCGGCGACGCGATTTACACAGCACAGATTTGTACTTAAATAATAGAACATTAGAGATGAACATGCTTTAGGCGGAAAAATATAACGCTTCGCGTCGATCGACTCTGCGCCAGTGTGAGTTGAGCCTAACAGTGCTAATTATCTCTTGCAAATCATTTACAACTCTATAACAGAACGAAATAAGAATGATATTAAGGTTAACCATGGTACAATGCTTTTCTAATGTGTAACTACACTACCCACCTAGTATCTACTGACCCACTGTTTGAAGCGATGATGGCTCAGTGGTAGTGACATCGTCTTGCGATCCGTATGTGGTGGGTTCGAATCCTATAATGAGCTTGAGCTTTAGGTTAAGGAAAACATCGTGATGAAACCATAGCTTGGTGGTAGGGCTTATCTATTGCTCGCCTGGCTAGTTACCACCCTCAAGTTAGAATCCGTCGCCGAGTACCTATCGGTGTGTTCTGGCAACCACACTTGAGAATCAGTTCCCACCTTCGACCACATCGTCACTTAACATCAGGTGACTTGTGGTCAAACGCTCCCTGTAAGTAGTACCTAAATGAAAATCTCATTGTTTGGTTTGGTCTTTATGGGAGGTCTATAATATTATGGCCAAGGGTTAATTAATCATACTAATATTATAAATAATTATATGACTCGATAACCTGGAAATTCAGAAACAAATTACCTATTTCGATTATATATTTCCATTTTTCGGGTGTTCGAGTTTTCCTAACTTTATGCACCCAATGAGGCATGCAAAATAAAATTAAAATACATGCGTGCTAGAATTGCTCGACCGATTTGAATGCCGATTTGATTTTTTCTTAGATGAAAAGGTTTGCGAGTGAGTAAATGTGTAAGTTTGTAAGTTTGTTCTTCTATACGCTGAAAGGCTCAACAGATTTGAGATTGATCCTCATACCCTGCGTTAACATATATTATAGGCACTTAAGGAAAAGAATATTTCAGCGATTTAGCGAAGTGTGACCGAAAGACGCAATTATATGAAGTGTTATTTTCATTAACCCCCTACGCAAAAAGAGGGGTAGTTAAAAAAGAGGATAAGTTTGACGTTAATGTCTGTCCATCTGTGTGTGTTTCTGTGGCATCGTACCTCTCAAACGGATGGACCAATTTCGATGCGGTTTTTTCATTTGAAAGCTAGTTTCCTTTCGGTGGTTCTTAGCTATATTTGATGCAAATCGGTCTAAGAAGTCGTAGATTTTTTTCATTTAAATTTTATAGTTATTTCATGGTAGGTAATTTACTAATTTAGTTTAGGTATACCATGACGCTTTTTGCCGTGCGGCGAAAAACGCGTAGTGCGCGTCTAACCTTATACGAAATACTATAAAAAAAGAAACCAAGTCACTAACAAAGAATTATTGGCATATCAACGATGCGTCAATGAATGATTGTGAACTTGAGTCAATTAGTACTTATATAGACATTGGCATGACCCACAAAATAGTAAATGAAACGGCGCAATGCCAAAACTATAATAAATCCCATCGCCTTGGTAGCAAACAATAATTTCAGTTATGTAACCCTAAATCCTGATTAATACACAAAAATTAATTTCAATTTTACGACTTAACAATTAAAGTTGAAAATGGTATAGCACTCACCACATGCGTCAATGGAACGCGTTCGAAAATCCGTGTTTTTCAATCAACGCTGAATACACTGGTCACACATATTTCACGCACTGGTCACTAACACGAAAAAGTTAAAGTTCTTAATTTAAATTTGACCGGTGGCCTTTCCAGTCGATATCGAAAAAAAAAGAGAAAAAATCGAATTTTAAAATGCGTCCGGGCTGCTCAAGCGCCGGACTATTTGAATATAGAACGAACGGGAACGCGCATGCGTACCGGCTGTGCTATTTATATTTTCGCTGGGCGACTTACTCACCAATACATTCTGAACCCTACCTCCGTCATCACTAGCCAATGCCAGGGCTCAACTTGTATTGGACGCTAGTATTTTGACGGGGAAATAAAATACAATATTGAACCCGGCCGAACTACCTGGTATTTTACTGTGAAAGTGAAAAGTCATTGCCCTAAAATGCAAGACCAAAAATGTATAAAATATCTGGAAACTAATGAACAAAAATAGATATTTAGACATGAATTTTCTATTTTACAAGGGGACAAGGTGTATAAAGTTTCATTACCGTTTTTCGAGTGGATTGATTAAATATTACGCAAGGTTGCCAGAATGTCCATTTTTATCGCTCTAGTCTCTATATAGATTCTGGTTATACCTCAGTAGAGCTTTGCCTTCATGTCAAATAATTAGTTGATATAATATAAATTACAATAAATAGCACCGATTATTCTATCCATACCTGTGAAAGAAGTTTTTTTTTACTACTTACAGGGTAGCGTTAAACTAAGTCATCTGATGTTAAGTGACGATGTGGTCGAAGATAGCGTCACGCTACACCTGGGCTGGGAACTGGCTCTCAAGCGAGGCTGCCGGAACACACCGATAGGTGCTTGGCGACAGATTCTTAACAAGAGGGTGGTGATAGCTAACCAGGCAAGCACTAGGCAATGCCCTACCACCAAGCTCATTTCAGGATTTGAACCCACAACCTACGGATCGCAAGCCGACGTTACTACCACTGACCATCATCGCTTCGAGACAGATTTTTCTTACTCTTTCCCTCAAAAACTAGTAAACGGATTTTAACGAAATTCTGTGGCGAGATAGTTCAAAAAACGCAGACTTCATTAACGCCCGAAATTAATAATCGATCCAGATCCGTTAACCGCGGTTTTGGATCGATATGTCATGTCACAATATGTCATTTTAGTACTAGGACTTCACACATTACTACTAAAATGATATATTATGACATGATATTTCGATCCAAAACCGGGATCGATTATTATTAATTTCGGCGCATGTAAGTCAACAAAAAAAGTCTTATATTTAACGGTTTTGAAAAACAGTTATCAAAATCAGAAAAAAACCCGATCTAAGTAAATAAAATATACTGTTTTAAACTACCATGGTCAAAAACATTAGAATTAGGTTTTATAACGGGATAATTACCATGTTGCGAGTGACTTGTGTGAAAATGGTAATGTCATCGTAAGCAAAAAACGTGCGAGGAAGCGGGTAGATAGATACGTCTGCCCGTTATAACATCAACAATCCTACCCGCAGAAACTTTTAATATTCTCGTGATCATGGCGCTTGCAACAGTGCCGAAATATCGAGAACTCAAACAAAAACAAATACATGGTAATTATCCCGTTATAAAACCTAATTCTAAGTAAATAAAAGTCAGTTTATGATGTATTCAAATAAATAATAATTATATTTATTAATCGTAGGTAAAACAGCCAACCATGTATTCTAAAATACATATACAGGTAAGTTATCATACGCTACATTATTTACAACTTTACATAGGTACATTACATAGGTGAGTTACGAGGCACAAATTTATCAATTTATTATTAAATAGTTAATAATAATGTATTGCTATTTTGGATACCAGTATTTCAATTCTTAAGTTACCTACAAGCTTATATAAAACTGTGAAAGCCGCAAGGAAAAAACAACACTAAGGGACTTATTCATAAAACAATTAAACCTTCGATAAACCCATTTTTTTAAACTACCATCACGCCCCGATTTGCACGGGTAGTCAAATATAAGACGAGTTGAAGCACTTGAATTATATTTCGTCGCTTCATTCTTCAGATATAATAAACAACATGTAGTACTTTTATCCTACTGGCAACTCCGCACGTCAATAAAAAGTAATTCAATTTACTTTTGCAATCTATGGGCAGGCGCTGTGGCAGCTCGTCATTCTTTTTTCGTGCGCGGCAACTAGCACACCTTTCCTCAGTTTCTATCCAGTAACTACCTTCAAAGAAAATATAAAAATGCCTAAGCGAAGCGCTGAGGAAAAAATAAAATATTATAATGCTAAAATTAAGAAGTTAAAAAATAAAAGTGATAAAAAACCTCGACGAGTAATTGTGTATACATCATCGGATTCCGAGGAAAATGGCGGTAAGTCGTAAATAATTTTACGTTCAAGTACTAAAGTGATAAAGGTGTTGTATGTTTTAAATCATGCGTCTAACGTCTATAAGCTTTCCTGGAGGTTAACTGCGGGTTAACACGATGGTTTAGCATGACGTTTAAAATTCGCCTGGAGGTTGACTGTAGGTCAACACGAAGGCATCAATCTGAATAACAAAACAATTAAAATATTTATAAAAAAAAAAAAAAAAAAAAAAACAAACGCTTTTGTTTTTTATAAGTACCTTTGTACCCTACAAATACCTAATAAAATGTTTTCTCTGACTAGAAAACGGAACACAACACAATGACGCACCGCTGTCGGCGCCGCCGTCACCCCTGGTGGCACCGCTGCAAACAACGTCACCACCGCCACCGGCCTCACCATCGCCTCTCGTACCACCTGATGAGATTTTACCAACGTCACATGACGCAAACAACGAGCCCATGCCTGAACTTGATTCAGAGTTATTACAAGCATTAGGGGAGGCTTGCGATGATGTCCCAATTTACGGTCCCGACATTCACGATAAGCTGGCCCAACGCTGGCTGCCTATTCTCAAAAAAGGTTTACAACTTGATGCCAAAGAAAAGCTATTAAAACAATACAATGTCCCCGAAAATTGTAAGCTGTTAAAAGCTCCGACTTTAAACCCAGAAATATCCTCGGCTGTCGCAGATATAGCCAGAGCTCGAGATAAGAAAATTCTCGCGAAACAAGACCAATTGGGCCTCGGTATAACTGCCGTCAATAGAGCAATGACATTACTGCTGACCGGAGAGGACAAAGTGCAAGCCATAAAAATCTTGTCTGATGGCTGCCGTATTCTTACTGATCTCCATTTCATTGAAACCCAAGTGAGAACGAAACTCCTTACTCCAGGACTAGAAAAGTCCTTTCTTACTCTAATACAGGACCAAACCAGAGATGAGACTCTATTTGGAAGTACGTTGGGGGAAAAAATCAAGGCCTCTAAGGCGATTGAAAGACAAGGGCAACAAATAAAAAAGCCGATGCCGAAGCCAACGACATCAAGCGCCTCCTCATCGACCACTCGCCCTCGCCCACAGGGAAACTGGGGGGGCCCTCCTCGCTACCAGTCGTCGTACAGGGGGGGGCGGACAACACCGTACAGGACCCCGTATCGCCGCGCTCCGCCGGCAACGCTGCCGCCGTCGACGCGCCCATCAACCTCGACTTCAACGACCAGCAACAAGCGTGCCCCAACTCGGCAGTAACGCAGGTACATGCTGGTAGATTGCACCATCATTATGACTGCTGGCTTAATGTTACCAAAAATTCGGTTGTTTTGGACTGGATTCGTAACGGCTATTGCATACCTTTTTCTCATAAAGTTGTACAGGACTTTCCACCTCACAATAATTTTTCTATGAAAGAAAAGCAGGATATGGCAAAGGCCATAAGCAAATTATTAGAATTAGGTGCCGTTAAAGAATGTAAGCCCCAAAGTGATCAATTTGGTTTCTAACATCTTTTTAGCGCCAAAATCTAATGGCGGTCACAGATTTATACTTAACCTCAAACAGTTTAATAAATTCGTGTCTAGTTCCCATTTCAAAATGGAAGACCATAGGACTGCATCAAAAATGGTACCAAAAAACGGTTTTATGGCAACCATAGATCTCAAAGAATCTTATTTACTTGTCCCTATAACTATTTCCCATCGCAAATATCTTCGATTTCAGTTTCAAGACCTAAATTCTCAAATTAAGACTTATGAATTTAACGCCATGCCCTACGGGCTGTCATCTGCACCCCGAACATTTACAAAAATAATGAAGGAAGTAGTGAGTCATTTAAGATACCGTGGTTTTAAATCCGTTATATATCTAGATGATATATTATGTATTGGCGATAGCTATGACGAGTGCCTTAGAAATGTTACGGAAACTCTTCGGTTACTGATTTGCTTAGGTTTCGTCGTTAACAAGGACAAAAGTTGTTTATTCCCACAACAACACTGTAAATTTTTGGGTTTTATATACAACTCGATAGACATGACAATATCGCTTCCCTCAGACAAGCGCAACAATATATTACACCTTGTACAAAAGTTTTCCCACCTGCCGATATGTACTATTCGAGATTTCGCACATCTGTAGCTACGCTACTACAGTCCTTTCCCACGATATTTCGTTCCCATAACACCAGAAGATAAACAAATATAAAATGCAGTTTTAACAACAATACAATTTTACTACGCACAGCAATAAAAGGAATATTTCACCGTTGCATCGTCTACGTTTCCCACCATTGAAACAAAAGAATAAATACGCCGAAAAGAACAATTGCAGTTTACGACTCAATAGCTCAAAGACCAGCCGAACTTTCCCAGCGCAATAAACAAACAGGACTCTCCGATCCTAAACACCACGTGCGACGCGCCGCCTGCCGAAGCGACCCGAGTTCCTGCCGAAGTCAAACGAAGATTAGGCTAGTTGTGTATATATAACGGAACTTTTAGTAATAAATATCATTCGCTGTGAACACGCAGTACGAATCACACCACCGGCGTTTCAATAATCACACAAAAATCTCCATAACCACCACAGTACGAAGGATCCCTAAAGTGGTGACCCCTACATAAGAACAGCAACAAGCGCAAAATGCAGAATCAAGCAGAGGAAAATACGACCACGAGACAGTTTCAGCAAGAAATCGCCGGTATCACCTTGCCATTGCGAATCCCATCTTTTTGGCGCGACAAGGTTCGACTATGGTTTCTCACCTTTGAAGCCGCAACAAGCGATTTAAACCGTAGCCAAGCCCAGCTAGCCCAGATGGTGATTGCTCAGCTCGACAAGATGGACATCGAACAGATTAGCGACCTCTTATACAGCCCTCCAGAAGCGGATATGTACACAGCATTAAAAGAACGACTCATCACCGTCTATGAAGAATCAGACAATCGTCAGTTGCAGAAGTTGCTGTCCGACACGGAACTCGGCGATCAGAAGCCGTCCCAGCTACTTCGACGCATGAAAAGTCTAGCACGCGATAAAGTTCCCGATTCCACGTTACGTCTCATGTGGTCTAACCATTTACCAGCGCATATCCGATCCGTTCTCACCATCAGTGAAACATTCAAAACTCAGACTGCACTCGATGAGCTTGCTCTACTTGCCGACAAGATGATCGAAGATACAATTACGCAAGTTTCGGCCGTATCGACATCATCAGCATCCACGTCTCGCGGCCAAATAGATATTCAGTTCCTGGCAGAAGAATTACGAAAATTGTCTCTTGAGTTTGCCGCTTTTAAGTCGTCACAAAGACAAAATCCGCAATACAACGAGCACTACAACCATCAACAACAATACCAACACGTCCGTCGCAACCGTTCTACGAGTCGTGATAATAACAGATCACGCAGTCAATCACCGTCACCATACTGCTATTACCACAGTCGTTTTGGTGATGAAGCAAGACGTTGCACCATGCCGTGTTCATACAAACCACGAAACAATCAGTCGGAAAACTAGAGCCTGCGCTGGCTGAGGCGGAACCCAGCGTAGTATCTGAAAACTCATACCGCCTATTCGTTACCGATAAAACGTCAAAACTAACGTTTTTAATCGACACCGGCGCAAACGTATCCGTCCTACCTCGGAACAAAGGAGAATCGTCAAAACCACTCAAATTTCAACTCTACGCTGCAAACAATACTGTCATTCCAACATTCGGCGAAAAAACATTGACACTCGACTTAAATCTTCGCCGTCCGTTCAAGTGGAAGTTCGTCGTTGCGGAAGTCAGCAAACCTATCATCGGGGCTGATTTTCTCAAACACCACCAACTCATCGTTGACATCAAAAACCGAAGACTGATCGACGGCATAACAAAATTATCAACAACTTCATACGTCCGAGCAAGCAACGTACCAACAATTCGTAGTATCGACGTACAGCAATCTTATCACGACATACTAGCGGAATTTCCCGGAACTACACGTCTTACAGCAATGGAACTTAATACAAAGCACAGCGTCGAACACTACATTGAAACGACTGGACCGCCTATTCATTGCCGCGCTCGACCAGTCGCACCGCACCGTTACGAAGCCGTAAAAAAAGAATTCGAAAACATGATCGAACAAGGCCTTTGCCGTCCAAGCAAAAGTCCTTGGTCATCGCCTCTGCACATCGTACCGAAAAAGAACGGGGACCTTCGCGTTTGTGGAGATTATAGGAGATTGAACGCCGTCACAACGCCTGATCGCTATCCGATTCCAAGAATAAAAGATTTCACGTTCCAGTTGTCTAATAAGACAATATTCAGTACCATTGATCTCAACCGAGCCTATCAACAAATCAAGGTCAAAGAAGAAGACATAGAAAAGACTGCCATCATAACGCCAATGGGATTATTTGAATTTCCGAGAATGTGTCCCGGTTTAACAAATGCCGGACAGACTTTCCAACGATTTATCCACGAAGTACTCCATGGACTCGATTTCGTCTATGCATTCATTGACGATCTCATTATTGCGTCCTGTGATGAATCCAGCCATAAGGAGCATCTCCGGATAGTACTAAGAAAACTAGAAGAAAATGGCATCACAATCAATCCAGCCAAATGCATCTTCGGCCAACCGGAAGTGCAGTTTCTTGGTTTCTCTGTGAGCAAAGAAGGAATCAAACCACCAACTGAAAAGGTCACAGCAATCTGCAATTACGAAAAACCAAAAACGATTGAAGAATTAAGACGTTTCCTCGGCATGATCAATTTCTATCGCGATCACTTGCCGAAAGCCGCAGAAATGCAAGCACCGCTCCATGCCTACTTACACAACGTCAAGAAAAGAGACAAAACAAACATTGAATGGACCGACGAAGCGACAACAGCGTTTGGAGCTTGCAAAGTTGCAATCCAAAACGCCGCTTTGCTCGCTCACCCATCGCACAAGGCTGCCCTGGCAATTTTCAGCGACGCGTCTGATAAATGTGCAGGAGCTGTCCTACAACAACACATCGACGGAAAATGGCAACCGCTCGGCTATTTTTCAAAGAAATTTTCCGATGCACAATGTAACTACAGCACATTCGACCGCGAGCTACTTGCAATATACATGGCGGTCAAGCATTTCCGAAAAATGTTCGAAGGACGCGATCTCATCATATTCACCGACCACAAGCCGTTGACCTTCGTGCTCCAAAAGCCACCGTCAGCGTCTGAAACACCGCGTCGAGCCAGACAATTGATCTTCATTAGCGAGTTTACTACGGACATTCGACACATCATCGGAGCAGAAAACACTGTCGCTGACTTTCTGAGTCGTCTACCTGTCGACAGCATCATTTGCCCATCACTAATTGACTATGACAAAGTCGCCCATGCTCAAGAAAAAGACAGCGCAACAATCAAGAAACTCTCACAACAAGCCAACTTAACAATGAAGCGAGTCACTATGCCCGAATCTCAATCACCTATTTACTGCGAAACATCAACGTCATACATTCGACCATACATGCCGGAAGAATTTCGACGACTTGCATTTGACACCGTACACAACATAAGCCACCCTGGCATTCGCACGACACGCAAACTTATGTCCCAGAAGTTTTTCTGGCCATCGATGATGGTAGAAATCGGAGTCTGGTGCAAAAATTGCTTACAATGTCAAAGATCCAAAATCCAGAGACACACAACGAGCAGCATTTCAAAGTTTCCAGTGACTACTGAGAGATTTCAACACATCCACGTAGATATCGTCGGACCGCTACCCACCTCACCGCAAGGCCATCGATACCTCGTTACAATGATCGACAGAGTAACGAAATGGCCAGAAGCAATTCCCACAGAAGATATATCTGCGGAATCCGTGGCGAAGATAATCTATGAGCACTGGATTACTCGCTACGGGCTTGCGTCAGTCATCACGAGCGACAGAGGAGGACAATTCACAGGTCACCTTTTCGCCAGGCTCATGAACGCAATGGGGATCAAAATAACACACACTACGCCCTACCATCCTCAGTCAAATGGAATGATAGAACGCTGGCATCGATCACTCAAAGCTGCACTAAAGACTCGCCTGTCTCAACATTCAACGTGGATAGACGAGCTTCCTACAGTCCTCATGGGATTACGTGCCGCCCCGCGCACAGACACAGGCGTCAGCGCCGCTGAACTCACCTACGGACAAACGCTACGCCTACCTAGTGATTTCTTCGTCACACCACCATCAAACGAACAAGACATGAACTACGACTACGTAACTCGACTACGAGCTACCATAAACGCAATCAAGCCATCTCATCCGACCGAATCACATGGCAACAAGCGACCAATCTTCGTGCATCAAGATTTGCAAACATGTTCGCATGTGTTTGTAAGAAATGACGCAGTTAAGAAGCCGCTGCAACCACCCTATGACGGACCATTCAAGGTCATAGATCGAAACAGCAAAACATTCATATTACAGTTACCAGAGAGAAGCTCAACTATTTCAATCGACCGACTCAAGCCTGCTTACATTTTAAACGAAAACATTTCGGACCAGCCAACTCAAGACCACGTCATCATCATACCAACGAAACAAGACATCGTACCCCCACCGCAATTATCATCGGAACCGGCCAATAATAACGTATTGATAGCAGATCAAGATACACCAGCATCACCGCAACCAATAATACGAACAACACGACTCGGCCGCCAAATCAAACTGCCGGTACGCTTTCGCTAGGGAGGGAGTCATGTAGCTACGCTACTACAGTCCTTTCCCACGATATTTCGTTCCCATAACACCAGAAGATAAACAAATATAAAATGCAGTTTTAACAACAATACAATTTTACTACGCACAGCAATAAAAGGAATATTTCACCGTTGCATCGTCTACGTTTCCCACCATTGAAACAAAAGAATAAATACGCCGAAAAGAACAATTGCAGTTTACGACTCAATAGCTCAAAGACCAGCCGAACTTTCCCAGCGCAATAAACAAACAGGACTCTCCGATCCTAAACACCACGTGCGACGCGCCGCCTGCCGAAGCGACCCGAGTTCCTGCCGAAGTCAAACGAAGATTAGGCTAGTTGTGTATATATAACGGAACTTTTAGTAATAAATATCATTCGCTGTGAACACGCAGTACGAATCACACCACCGGCGTTTCAATAATCACTACTTACCTCAGCATGCCCAGCTGTCAAATATGGTTGGATGTATACAAAGAAACTTGAGAGACAAAAGTATCTTGCTCTTAATACCTATCAAAGATATGACGCAAAGTTTAAGCCATCTGTTGATATCTTACCAGACTTAGAATGGTGGACGAACAACATTATTTCCACATCAAACGTTCTAACTGTCCCAAATTTCGATGTTGAAATTTTTACAGACGCGTCTGGAACAGGCTGGGGTGCTTATTGCAATAACAATCGCGCACACGGTGGGTGGAAAGACAATGAGCGTAATTTTCATATAAATTATTTAGAATTACTCGCCGTGTTTCTCGGTTTAAAGTCATTTGCACGCGAGAAGTCACATTGTAATATATTGTTACGAGTGGATAACACCACAGCTATCAGCTATATTAATCGGATGGGAGGAATTCAATTCCCCCATTTAAATGACATGACTAGATCCATTTGGCAGTGGTGCGAGAAGAGAAATATTTGGATATATGCGTCGTATATCAACACTAAAGATAATGTTGAAGCTGACCACGAATCTCGACGAGAAAATCCCGACATAGAATGGCAATTATCTGATTCAGAATACCAGAGAGTAGTAGATACATTTGGTAAGCCAGTGATTGATCTTTTCGCTTCTCGCACAAATGCTAAATGCGAAACTTATGTTTCGTGGAGACAAGACCCGGATGCCCTGACTATAGATGCTTTTACTCAGAATTGGAATTCAACGTTTTTCTACGCATTCCCACCATTCACAATGATTTTAAAATGCATACGGAAAATTATTAATGACAAAGCAGAGGGTATTTTAATTTTTCCTAATTGACCATCTCAGCCGTGGTTTCCACTGCTGAAAAGCATACTCCATTCTGACATTTTATACTTTACACCCAGTTTTAACGTTTCTTCGTCCTCTTCCAGGACTCGCCAACACCACCTGAAGCAGTTTACCCTGGGTGCAGCAGTGCTCTCAGGACGGCATTCGCAGCTAGAGGAACGCCAAACCCAGCTCTAGACTTAATGATGGCATCCTTATCCAAAAATACTTTACTGCAATATAACAGTACCTATAAATTGTGGTGGCAATTCTGCGTCACGAATAGTCTTAACCCATACGAATGTACACTCTCGTCTATAATGCTGTTTTTAACCGAACAATTTGATAAAGGCGCCGCTTACGGCTCTTTGAATAGTCATCGATCCGCGTTGTCTTTACTAGTAGGTAGCGACTTAACTACTGACGATCATGTAAAACGGCTACTTAAAGGAGCCTACAAGTTGAGGCCTGCAATGCCAAAGTATTCGTTTACCTGGGATCCACAGATTGTTTTAAATTACATTTCAAACTGGATGCCCAATAGAGACCTCTCAATTGAGAAAATCACCAAAAAATTAGTGATTTTACTGGCTTTGTGCACGGCACACCGAATGCAAACGTTGTCCCTAATCAAAATTGAAAACATTAGTATAAGTTCCTCCGGCATTAAAATAGGCATTACGGATGCAATTAAAACATCCGCACCTGGACGAGAACAACCGGTTCTACTCCTACAATATTTTGAAGAAAATAGAGCGATCTGTCCCGCAACAGTTCTTGAAGACTACTTATTCATGACGAAAAATATTAGACCTGTGACAACCAGTAATCTGATACTAACATTCAAACGACCACATAACCCAGCCACCTCTCAAACCATCAGCAGATGGATCAAACAGGTACTGGGTGCGAGTGGTATAGATGTGTCGACGTTCAGCGCTCACAGCACTCGGCACGCCGCTACATCTGCGGCTCGCGCCTCAGGGCTCTCACTAGATACCATTAGAAAAACGGCTGGTTGGACCAGTAGATCACAGTCCTTTGCTAGGTTTTACCATCGTCAAATATTGGATGTAGATACCTTTGCCAGGTCAGTGTTATCACCGAATGAAACTCAATGATCGCTTTGAGTCTAGAATTATAGAAACATAAATAAATAAGATAAATGGCCGATTGGTGATTATATGTACTATGATAATAATTATATTAAAGAAGTTAAATATAATTTAAAAAATAATTTTTGTAATTAAAGTTTTGATAATTTCTGTAAACTTTTGTTTAATTAGTACCTATCACAAAATTTTCCTCTAAACATCTACATGTTGTTTATTATATCTGAAGAATGAAGCGACGAAATATAATATAAGATCAAACGAACTTACTAAGTGAAGTTCGATCGATATTATATGAGTACGCTTCATTCGAAGATATACAGTCCCTCCCACCCAAACCCCAATTAAAAAATTTTGTTCATTTCTTCTCCTCTAAAAGAATGACGAGCTGCCACAGCGCCTGCCCATAGATTGCAAAAGTAAATTGAATTACTTTTTATTGACGTGCGGAGTTGCCAGTAGGATAAAAGTACTACATGTTGTTTATTATATCTTCGAATGAAGCGTACTCATATAATATCGATCGAACTTCACTTAGTAAGTTCGTTTGATCTTATATTATCTTCAAAATTATTCATTTCTAGGTGGTTTTATAAAAAAAAATCTTTATATAAAAACCAAGGGCTGACAATTAGGCGCACAGCAAAAAAAAAGAAATGAAATCAAGCAATTTTCAAACTCTCAAGACTCCAAACTCAAAAATGCATTGACCGATTTCAATTTTTTTTCGGTATGTTGTTCGCCTCAAAACTAGGGCGGTGTAGGAAAAACCCAAAGCAAAGAATAGGCCATAGTCATTTTTTTTTTTTGCTTGCGAATTGCTAGGTGGTTCACCTAGCTTTAACTAAATTGGGTTTATCGAACTCTCTATCTTTTTATTAACAAGGAGTAAGAGTTGAAAATGTTTAAATTGTAAATTTAAAAGTGAACGTTTGACAACATTTTTTTCAACTTAAAAGGAACTAATAGTTTAGTAAAGTTTGAGCCGTAATAATTTCTCATACATCATCATCATCAGCCCGTATCAGTCCACTGCTGGACATAGGCCTCTCCCAAGGTACGCCACTGAGCCCGGTCTTCGGCTCTTCTCATCCAACTACTGGCAGCCACTCGGCGCAAGTCGTCGCTCCACCTAGTCGCAGGGCGTCCTACACTACGTTTGCCAAGTCGCGGTCTCCACTCAACAACACGTCTACCCCAACGGTTCTGCGGCTTATATGACCAGCCCACTGCCACTTCAGCTTGCTAATTCTGTGTGTAATTTCTCATACATTAGCAGATAATTATAAATATTTCAAATGAAACACATAATACGCTTTTATATCATTAACAACCTAAACCTATTCAAATCGTAAGTTAATCTAATGAAAATCACAGACGCATATGAAATGAAATAACAAATTATATTAATAATTCTATAAAGGATTTTTTTACTACTTACAGGGTAGCGTTTGACCACAAGTCACCTGATGTTAAGTGACGATGTGGTCGAAGATGGCGCCACGCTACACCTGGACTGGGAACTGGCTCTCAAGTGAGGCTGCCGGAACACACCGATAGGTGCTTGGCGACAGATTCTTAACATGAGGGTGGTAGCTAGCCAGGCGAGTACTAGAAAATACCCTACCACCAAGCTATGGTTTCATCCCGATGTTTTCCTTCACCGAAAGCTCAAGCTCATTGTAGCATTCGAACCCACGTCCTACGGAGCCATCATCGCTATATATATATATAAATTGGATTAAGTAGGAATCAAGCAGACTCTAGTCTAAGGGGTCGATTAATTAATTTGTTCTAGCTTATATTATTTAACAGTCGCTTGTCGATGTTGAGATTTCTCTATACTTATTCACTTTACTCAGGTGATTATTTTTAGTGTTATCAAGGTTTTGGTACTAAAAATCACCTATAAGAAAGAAAAAATCACCTAAGAGAAAGTTGGGCAAGATATCAAAGTTTGTATTGAAAAATATCAAATCCACGGGTCAGGTCGCTAAAAATTTAACTAACTACATTTCTTCTTCTTGTCCTGGTCCCATTTGTTTGGGGTCGGCGTAGCAGCTTCTTCCACTCTCCCCTATCAGCCGTCATCGCTTCATTCACTCCCCTTTCATTCACATAGATCTTTACACAATCCATCCATCTTTTGTTTGGTCTTGCTCGTCCCTATATTTGTCTGCCAAATATTTTAAAAATAATACCAAATTAACACCAACCTGACCGAGGATGAAACTTTTCACTCCCACTCGCTTGCATTTTGGCGTCCCTTGCCACTTGGCGCTTAGGGCGACCGCCCCTTACAATCCACCATAGGGCATCTAAAAAACTTCAGAAATTAATATTACATCAAAACTTAGCTCTTTACATAAAGAGCATAAATAAATAATCATCTAGCTGTTGCTATGTGACATTAAGAAAATACAAAACTATTCTCAACCGCAACAAACGACCGTATCAAAACTATACATCGCCGCCATCTTGTTTCTGTCCCGTATCCAAAATGGCTTCCGCGCTCGGTATGACAATGACATCCGTCACATTTTTGACACAGTCCAACGGACAATCGCCGTCCCTTTCACTCTCACAGTTAACGCACTGCTCAGCTTCTATTACGCTCACGCTTTCTCGCTTTATCTCCATATACCTAGCGACGTCAAAACCTTCGTGTATCTGCGACTCTTTAGTGCCGAAATCTAGTGAACCTTTCGTGCAGAAATCTGTTATTTCCGTGCATATTCTTTTGACGTTATCGTCTAGGCACGTCGAGCAGGCGACCTCGTCTTCGTTGTTGGTTGAAATGCGGACCAATTTCGACTCTATATCGTTGAGAGTAGGGTCTTCTCCAAGTGTGAAAATGACTTTTTGCTTTGAGCTCTCGTCGCTATGCCGGTTTATTTGCGAGTCGGATATTTGTTTCTTCAAGTTGGGTGGCGATTCCTTAGGGTTTTTCTGGGAGAGCTTCCTGTTGTAGATGTTCGATTCACTGCCCATTATTGAAGTGGTAGAAGCGTCTAGTGTTGGCAACTCCTGTGAAATACAATCATTGGTATTAGAAGATTGGAAAGTAGGTACCATTTGGATTTAATCTTCCATTCAGAAAAAGAGGTCCGCTTGAGAGTCAGTTCCTAATCCAGGTGTAGCGTGGCGCCACCTTCAACCAGATCGTCACTTAACATCAGGGGACATGTCGTCAACCAATCCTTTTTTTTTCTATCTTACAGGGTAGCGTATAACCGAAATTCATGTGATATTAAGTGACGATGTGGTCGAAGGTGGCGCTACGCAACGTCTGAACTGAGAACAAAGCTGGCGGGCTAGCCAATATTTCATAAGATTCTAGTTATTAAATTAATTTTCTGAATGGAAGAAAAAGCTGTTGTCCTGACTACGGTGTGTTTACCTACATCTATCTACATTGTAACTACAAAAAATAAAAAAATGCACTTACACGACAAAAATGAAAAACAAAAAAAAGATTGATAGGTATATTAAATGTTCCAAAATGAGTGGAACATATCGGAAATGGATAGTAAGGAAAGGAAAGGGTGGGGTAAGGGAGATCTTGCCACACGAATTTGGTCACTAATTGTAAAATGATATGTATGATTTTTTCAGTCCTTAAGCAATTAAAGTATCTTTTTTCTTTTAATCAAGCATAAACAATACATTGATATAAAATTTTAGACAACATTCATGAAGAAAACAACGTAGATTTTTAGAATCTACTATTTATATAACAAAAGAGCTTGGGATTGTAGTGAACTTGTTCCAATTCAATCAGTTAGTAATAAGGAAAGAATTGCAAATGTGATCGCGCCAAAAAAAAATACCTGGCGTTTCTTGCCTGTTCTTTTGCCGGTGTAAGGAGGTTGGCACAGGCGTAACTAGTTTTTTGACGTTCAAAGTGATCATGTTGTATCTTATTTAAATAAATATATTTTGATTTTTAAGCAATAGACAAATATAGTCTATTTCTCCAAAATAATATAATAAAGATTCATAAACGCGTCGAATCGAGAATGTCCTTTTATTTTTCGCCTGATTAATTTGAAGCTTTAAATTTTGCTAATAATAATACAATTAGAAAACGATGTCTTTATGGCATGAACAATGTCAACTCTGCATTGATGTTTTTAAAATTGTCTTAGTTTTGATCTAGTTATGCGAATATATTACATTACCTGATCATCGTGATAACTGCCGACGCTTCTCGAGTGCCTGTGCCTTTTCACCATGGCGGACTGTGGCGACTGTCCGTCCACCGCGTCCTGTGGGAACACCAAACGCTTTGAGTTTACCACAGACCAAAGAACATAATGTGTGTGTTACCACAGACCAAATAACATTACTGCCTGTTCCGGACTGAATGGCAATGTTTCCCGGTGAAAAAAGGCGCTTCCCATCAGACAAGCTACTTGCTCGTACAAAATATTAACATACTAAGCTACAGTATGGACCGTTAACATTGGCATGTGTACCTACTGGTTTTCAATTAACCCCTTTTTGTCACCCGGCTTGGTTCCGGCTCGAAGGACCAGATATTATACTAGTTATGTTTGAAGGAGCAAAACATTTAATTTACTAATTTGAGCGCAGGCCAACATCGAATGTTGGCGGCCGTTGTTAAAAGAGACGAAGACTACATTTGTTATGTCAGTGTCAAATACAAAACAAAAGAGGAAGTAAGATATTCCGCTAATCTATAGGCGGAGCTCATTTAAGTGAGGATCTCAGAACTCAGAGATCTCACTAGAACTTCCACAGTGGCTGTCATAGATGCATACTCCTAGGCTCCTGAGTAACCCCTGTGCTGAGGCAGTTCTTCGCCGAGAGAGCGGATATAGTTACGACTAACCTTAAACCTATTGAACTGTCTATATTTCCCTCTCTCGGAAGCGACCAGGCTGCGTAAAGACTGGGTCCACGACGGGCAATGTGTGTCGGCGAGCCAACGGAGCCCGTACTGTTTCGACGAGTCCGACCTGTGGGAACGAGACAGAAAGCAACGCATGAGACATGTATAGCCACAACCACATGGCAATACAAACAAAAAGATATATACATTACAAAAGGAACAAAAAAAACGACTACGCCAAAATAAGGTACCCAACGTCACGCCCACAATAAAGACGAAACCAATGACACCTCATATGTTAAAATCCGTCAAGCCATTTAGGCTAAAGGCCGTGCCAAAGAAATATACATGCATAGATAGACATACACTCGAAAAACATAACCCTCCTTCTTTCACAGACGGGGTTCAAGAATGGTGGTCGAAGCCAAGTCCGGAGTTCAAATGTCAAAATAAAGCGTAAGCTGATCCCAATCCAAGTTACGTAACAAGCAGTGATCGACGGTGCAATTCCCGAAGATTTCACGAAGTCACATTACCATGGATATGCCTTACAATCCCGTTAATTACGAATTCACTATGTACTGATTCTACAAAAATTGTAGGTAATATTGTTAGTCAAAATCACATCGTTTGTGCACCTATGATATAGCACACAGGGTGGTTTTGTTATTTATCTTGTTTAGCGGCGCTTACCCGGCGCTTACCAGAAAGGGCCTGTTGATCGACACGGTACACACAGATGCTCATGTATTTCTGACTAACTATATAACATAGTTATGTCTATTTGAATTAATTTAAACATTAAGAATCATACGTATTTCTTATGAATTCCGGGATTCCGCGATTTTCCAGAACGTCTTATCCACACTAATGATAATGTTTGAGGTCGTTGACCCTAAATTGCACCGTCGATTCTGATCACTGGTAAGAAACCCGCTGTACAGAATCTCTTTAGTAACACTTACACATGGCGGTGCGATGTCAGCAACCGTTGCAGGTTGTACAACGTGGGCCTAATGTCCGCGATGGGGAGACCTCTGCCGGCGCAAAGTTGTCCAATGCACTTGTTGAGCAGGAACATGGCGTAACGGAACAGTGTGACGTCACCGCCTCGTGCGTACAGCGGTATGCTGCAAGAGAAGTTTGACATTATATTATACACTGTCATTATAAATAGAGATGCCACGAATATTGATTTTGCCGAATACAGAATATTCCGCGCGACAAAACGTTACGATCTGTCTCATTGTAGTACAGTCAGCGACAAAAGTAGCTGATCGTTCTCGTTTTCCCAAATGTGTTTCAAATCAGTAATTATTATTGTTTTTTTACATTTTACATGGTGTAGGGGCTGCTACCACACCGAATTGATAACTGCTGTTATTTATGGATGAATTTTTATATTTTGACACGAATGCTTATGTTAATGACATGGATGTTGATGAGTCGCGGCGTAAATGCGAACTGACGCGCTCGGTTGAGTAATCGATGCAACAAGGTAATAATGCTGCATCGACACTCTGTACGGTGCGGTGCTACGGACCGTACATGTTCCGGGCGCGAGAAGAGATGAATGAGATGAGAATGATTGTGTTAGTCGGTGAAGTCGATACAAGGTGATTGAACAATTTTGTGTGGTTAGTATGACATATGAAGACCGACAATCATTCTTGATTAAAACTAATTTTTAATAATGTGGGCGAAGTGCCCCTTGTGGTGCGTTTAACATCCTGTTCCCTACACTGATCACTTTCACTGGTCACATTATATTGTTCACAAACACTGACACTGAGTGGTGCACCCGTGGAGGGCGCCGCCGTTGCAGTGCTCACCGGCGGAGCGAGCTGATCGCCCGCCGCGGTGAGCGCCGGCGGCACACGCGTCAGGTACGCGGCCGACCTCGTGCGCTCGTTGAAGGATGCAGAAGCTGAGCGGCGTGTTCGCCACCAGATGAACACAGCGCATGCCAACGCTAGCGCTGCCACAGCATAAACGGCGATGTACTGATGGATGTCATGTGACGACATCACATCTTCCCGTTCCAATTGATCTCCCGCTGATTTCATCTGCTCGATCCGTTTGTCTATTGCGACGAAAGACTCCTTGAAGTTGCTCTCATTCAAGGAAGAAAGCGGTATCGTCAGATTGATGATTTTGTTGACGGGAGCAATCTCGGCTAATACTATGTCTGGCTCTACATTCAGTTTGTTGGTGTGTTGGTTGTGTGACGTGATAGTGAGGGATTCGTCCTTGATGACACATTCGCTCCCGAGTGCAACTATGTTTACACCTGTTAATCGTTCTGTGGTAATCTGATCCCCACATATGATTCTTAAGTAGCATTGATCGCAACAGGTGAACATGAATTTGTTTACTTTATGAAGTACCGTCCATGATACTTGACACGAGCTCTTGCTTGTTTTACAATTACCCGTCTGCTGGTCTCTGACACAAAAACTATTATCAGTTTTTCTATGATAAACTGGCTTCTGCCACTCACATAAATACAAAGTTTCGTGAAGCTCTGTGCATTTCTGTAACTCAATCTCTGAAACAGGTAGGTACGTATCCAGTTGTAGGTTCATCGCCAAATAATCTGCTATTGGTGCGATGCTGACGATAGAACTTCCCACTTGCCGAGGAACTGGATACAGCCTATAAAGGTCGAAGCTGTTTCTGCTAACCAATGGAATTGTGATCTCGAAGATGAAGTACTGTGTGGTCATGCGAGCTCTAACTTTTAAAATTTTGTAAATGTTTGGTAGGTCTGTTTGTATATTATCAATGGGCAATGAAATGTCCTTTGACAATTGACCCGATATGATGCTGAGTTCGTCGCGAAGCTGTTCTGGTGCCAGGAGGTGAATGTTAAATTGTTGGACATTAGTGATGGTGTCCAATAGAGTGTCTTGAATGCTTTTTAAATGGACGAGAACATTGTTTGCAATGATGCTTGAAAGCATGAACTCATTGACGATCTCTATCTGTTCAATTTCGTCTTTTATGTCGTTAGTAGCCTTTTCCAAAATGTTCAAATGTGCCTTGAAAATCTTGTACTGTGCTTCCATAGATGTCTCGACTCGACGTAATAAATTATTTTCTGCTTCAATGACTGAAGTCTGGTTTTTCCAAAGTGAAAGTAAATGTTGTTGGTTGCTTCTAACTGTAGTTATGTCCTTTTCATACTGCTCTGAAAAGCGTTCATCCAAGACGCCAAAGAGACTATTTGCGATATAGCCTACACCATTAATAAGGCCTCGTCGTGTGCGCGTGCGCTTATCAAACTGCTGACTCCGTAACATGCGGTCGTAGTACTCCAGTTCTGAGAAGCGGTGACGTAGCTGGAGTGTGATTATGTCACAGTGGGATCTCTGATGTAATTTAGAACATAAGCCATCTATGTGTTTGTAATAGGCGTTTAGTAATTTTGTTCCCTTCCAGTAAGGCTCCATGTTGTAGTAAACTATGAGTTTCCAGTTGTCTTGGACGATTCGTATGTGGGATAACTTGTCGAAGTAAATACTGTTGTTGTTGTTGTTACCTTGCAATGCTGATATGTCATAAGCGCCTTGCACTGTTGTCGTTGCACATAACATACACAGCAAGAATATTGTCATCATAAAATTGATGAAAGAAGACTTTATGGTTGCTTCTTTAGCTGGTGCTTCTTTTTTACATTTTGAGCTAGATTTTGCTAAGTCTAGCGATTTTTGATTTGAATGTTGACTGTTGTCAATGTTCACAGGAAGAGTTGAAACCTTCTTTGGTGTCGTTAATGTAGCATCGCATATCTCATCTGCTGTTAGAAATGCTTGCTTGTGTTGTTTTTGTTTTATCGCGCGCTTATTCCATGCAAGGACGCGCGATGCACGTGTGAAACTGCTGTTTTTGTTTATTAATTGTTCGACAATGTTGGTGTCGGATTTCTTCCACAGTGTGGTGGTATCAGTTTGTATTAATTTTCTTGTTTCTAATTCTATGTTGGAAACTTTGATCTCTCCTGGATCTTGAAATGAGATGCTGTTGTCCATGAGTAATGAGAATGGTTTCTCAATATCAGCCGTGAATGCATACGGGTATTGAGTCCACTTTAGGATGAGAGATGAAAGATCTTGTTGCACAATTGGACCTCGATGCAGGAGGTCATTGACGCTCCATCCGCTTGATGACGGTGGTGTCGCGTTGTAAACAACTCGCAGAGGTGTAGTTGATGATTCAGCGCGGTGCACTTGCACACAGTGATGACGATGAGGCATGTAGTGACCGGGTGTCTTGTTACCGGCGGCCGTCGTTGCTAAGTGCAGGTGACCTAATTGCTGGTGTTCATGTTTAAACGATTTATAGTCTTTAAATAAATTATTTTGTTTTTTGACTTTTCTTTCTAATTGAGCCAATGCTTTTGGCTTTGACTGGCTTAGCTGTTTGTCTACCTCTGGATGCAATGGTAGACGTACGACGTCCCAGCCAACTGCGCGGCTTGTGGTAGTCGATTGATACAGCTGTAAGCACTGTTGATCTTTTGATGACATGACGTCATTGTCTGCGATATCTTCGATCGATGAAAATTTGTAAAGGTTCTCTTCATCAATCAAAGTCACGTTGCAGTGGTATGATTTGGTGACATTTGCGCTGCCACATAGAATCCAGCCAAGTCGCGTCTGCTGAGCTATCGGCATGGAATCGTTTTCTTTGATGATACCGTTCAGTATTATTTTTGAAAAGACGTCAGCTCCCATAAGAATGTCGACCTGGCGGCCTTTATAAAATTCAGGGTCAGCTAACTGAATGTTCTCTATATGACTCCACGTTGGCTTTTGGAATGACCTGTTTGGTAGGTTGTTGACCAGATTTCTAGTGATGAAGGCTTTGAGATCGAGTGTAAAATCACTATGCAGAGAAGATATTGTGATGGAAAGAATACCCTTGCATTTGTTCTCTTTCGACCCAACTCCATAGATTACGGCTTTGCATCCCTTCTGTTTGAGACCTAAAAGTTCAGCTGCTTGACCAGTAATCAAGAATGTCTGTGAACCCTGATCCACCAGAACACGCATGATTTGTTGTGATCCATCTGCCCTGGTCACCTTCACTAACGCGGTAGAGAGCAGAACTTCCCCCTCCTCCCCTTGCAGTACATTACTTTTCAATTGATGATTTTGCATGTCGTACTGTGAAGAAGTTTGAACTTGGCTCGTGGTCGCTTCGGCGTCATGTAACAAAGTATTGTGTTCTTTGTCACACTCGCGGCATTTTTTTCTTGAGTAGCATTTTTTGTATCGGTGGAATTGAAGACAGTTGTTGCATAGTGACAATTTCTTCACGATGTTTTGTCTCTCTCGTGGATGCATTTCGAGAAACGTTTCGCAACTATAAATTCCATGATTGTCCTCATTGCAAAATGCACATGTAACGACTGTTTTGTTTGATATATTTGATGTTGATTCATTTTGATGGCTGGCCAATGATTTAAAGAAATGCGTCTTTTTAAAGTTATTCGTTGGTTCCTGTTGCTGTTGAACTTTTGCAGCTTCAGGCTTGCGACGAGTTGCTTCTAAAGACATAAATTTGTTCTCGAGAAAAACTAGAAGGTCATCTAAAGTAGGTAATTCCCTCGGGTTCTTTAGTGACTCGATATAATGGATGTGTGTGTCTGCATCTAGTTTATTTGCAATAATGTGAACGATAAGAGGATCCCACGTACTTGTGTCGACTCCGAGAGCCTTGATGGCGTTGAGGCACTCGTTGGTGGTATCCAATATCTTTTTGATGGAGGCTGCCGATTGCTGCTGCATAGACGGCAAGCTCATGAGATGGGTTGCATGGCTGTTGAATATAAGCTTTGTGTTGTTGTACCTACGACAAAGTATATTCCAGCTAACTTCATAGTTCTCGGAACTGATAGGTAGATGGAGCACCAGTTTTTCTGCTTCTCCGCGAAGCTTTCCCTTGAGGAACTGCAGTTTTTGAGCGTTCGATAGAGATCGGTTGTTGTGTATCGCCTCCACGAATAAATCCTTGAAGGACACCCACTGCTGATAATTCCCGGTGAAAGTAGGTATCTCCATTTGCGGCGTTGACTGTTCGCGATAATTTTGAGACCACATTTTGCTGTAGATGGCCTTTTTGATGTCATTGAACTGACGTTCATAACTACTGAAAGCTTGCTCGTACTCAGTGTTGTCTTCATAGAGCTCGCTATCGATGTCCCAATGAAGGGAGTCTATAACAGACCATCGGTTCTGTATAGACTTCATGATGTCCTCGAATTCCCATTTGTCGGAAATATTGTCGAGGTTAATGTTGTTGATCGTCCTGGAGAATGCCCTGAAGTTGCTCTTCTGTTTGCGAAGCATCTCCTCCAGTTTGCTACTGGTCCCCTTACTGTCGCTGCTGCGCAGTACCTGAGGATCGAACGACGGTGTCTGCTGCCCTACTCCCGACGACTCGGCGCGAGGTGTTCCTCGGCCCTCCGCTAGAGGAGTGGCTGGACGCAGAAGTTGCTTTCCCTCCTGATTTGTGTCAGAGGGTAAGTATGTTTGCATGTGAGCTCGTGTCTCCATATAAAAATCGGATGTTCTTTTGTAAGCGTTGGTACTGAAATATTGGTGCGATTGATCATCATACTCGCACAGTTTGATATGGTTGCATTTGAACTCTTGCCAGTAACTTTCTAACATGCTCAAACGCTTTTTGATGTATGCCGACGTTTTGCGATCTGAGCCGTCTTTCTTGAAATTGCTGTACAGAGAGCCCATCGCCTCCATAACCTGGTTCTGTGTTCTCTTCCATCGTGCTCGCTTGGTAAATGAAATGTAAGTTGACTCACCGAAGGCTGACTTTACACTTACGTGTCCCCACGTGGCAATCCAAAGATGTAAGTTTTAAACTACACACGCGAAGCTGGCCTGCCTTCGGAGGCTCGAAGGACCATTGATGTAGGGGCTGCTACCACACCGAATTGATAACTGCTGTTATTTATGGATGAATTTTTATATTTTGACACGAATGCTTATGTTAATGACATGGATGTTGATGAGTCGCGGCGTAAATGCGAACTGACGCGCTCGGTTGAGTAATCGATGCAACAAGGTAATAATGCTGCATCGACACTCTGTACGGTGCGGTGCTACGGACCGTACACATGGTATCATTTTGACCACAACATAACACACCTGATTTTAGGTGATGATGAGGTCAAAAATTGGTGTATAAGATGATGAGGATAATAGAAAAAAGTGTGATTGTTCAGCGACTTTTGTGGTTGACTGTACTAGCTATGAGTGGCAGCGCAAACAGTGAGGCGCCCGGTATATTTTATGAGGAAAAACGCAGTCGGTTGCTATTAACAAATGCTGAAAAAGTTGTTTCCAATCATTACAACTTTTTTATTCATGATTTGGTGTTCTGCAATATTCGGCCGAATACCGATTATATTAAACAAAATGGCCGAATAGTAATCGAATATTCGTGGCATCTCTAATACCTACTAATCTATACTAATATCTATCTGTCTGTCTGTCCGGCTTTCACGTCTAAACTACAGGACCGATTAAAATGAAATTTGCTACAGATATAGTCTAGAGCCTGAGAAAGTACATGGGATACTTTTCATCGCGATAAACTGTAGGCTACGCAGGCGAAACCCCGGGGAACAGCTAGTTTTATTATAAACGACTCATTCCTCCCAGCATTACACTTTTTTCATCCAGTTCGAACAGATTTACAACCCAACCGCTCAAGAAGTTCCACCTCAAATAGTATAGTAACGTAACAAAAAAAACTCACTTAGGATCGGGCAGGTCCGGCGTTATATCCAGTATCTTGCTCGCAGAACCCAGTAGCGTGATCTTGTACCGGAGAGGCTGGTTCAGCACAGCGGCGGCGAGGCAAGTGGCTTGAGCGGCAAAACCGGCGGCAACGGAGTCGGACATTGGACTCGACCGCGGGTAGTCGTCGCCGCAGATAGGGAACGGAACGCCACATACTGTCCACGTTATCGAGTCAATCTGTTTAGAAATTGGACCTTATTTTTGGGGGAGTAAAGCACAGTTTAACTAGGAGGCAACTAGGTAATCCCTCAAGTTACTAGGAAACCCCTCGAGTTTGGGCTGATCTGATTCGTTTTGTCAAGTCCAGCAGATTGGGCTTGCTTACAAACAAATATATAAAGAGTAAAAAATAAAAATATATGGTATAAAAATACTGAAAAGCACACTATTATAACGCACAAAAAAGTATAAAATAATTAAATTGACTTGTATTGGTCACGATATAGTGGTAAAATCAAGAAGTTTGAAGCGCTTTCTTAACTAAGTAATTAAAACTGCATACAATCAAAAAGCGCTCTACACTTTTTGAATTAACCATTATAATTTAGTGCGTTATAGTTTTTTAAACTATATATTTTTACACAAATATTCTAACCTGTTGTATATAAAATATTTGATGCAACTGGTCCAGCAGCTCGTATCTGTGACTGACGAGCGCCGCGTGAGATCTATCCGCCAAATCCCGCATTGCCGCGCACGACTGTCGCAACTCCCTCATGGCGTCCGACCGACGGGACAACGCGTGGTAACCCTGCATCAATTCTGTGCCTGTAAGAGATAGTATCTTTAATTTTACCTTATGATAAAGAGTTTACTCACCGAATGGGGAGGATAACTTTCTTTTTATCACGCTAGGTGGCGCATAATCGACTGTATTTAAGATTATTTATGCACCTTGATTTGACAGAACATCTGCCAACCATAACTCTACAGTGGAAAGGAAATTATAGAGCGAAAAAGTGGGTGAAAGAGACAAACAAACAGAGCCTATTTCACTTCATCAATTAGTTAACAACTTGATTCTATTCAGGCTTTTTAGCATGTCTCTCTTTTCGTCTCCATTTATTAGATAGCTTGCTATCTCGCTCTTTCGATAGTATGATATTTTGTTACATAATTGGTATAGTAAAACGACCCTTACCAACATCTTGATTCTCTTCAGACAATTTGGCATGCCTCTCTTTCAGTCTCCGTATATTGGCTAGCTTGCTATCTCGCTCGTCGGATAGTATGATACGCTTGAACCGTAGTATCTCCAGCTGTTTGGTCAGTCTGATGTGCTCTGCTCGTTGGAATGGGGAGGGTTTCGCCTAGAAATTGGTAGAACAGAAATTAATATATACAAAAAACATTAAATTTAATTTTAGATACTTTTTTCTTAACAAAACGTTTACCACATCAAACAAAAGCTAGGCGAGAACTAGCAAATATTCTAACACCAAGCTATGGTTTTGAGTCAAAACTTTTGACACAATATTTTCTTCAGTAATTATGATGCAATCAGCGTTAGTTTTGGAGGAAATGAGTTGCAGGGAGGCAAAAGCGGCGGACGTCTTTCAACTGATGATGATGGTGATGATGATAATAGTGATAGGAGTATAGATTGGTGAAAATTCTTACCTTAAAAGAGAGCAGATCGTTCAACTTCAACGCAAGCCTGGGCCCGTTAGAAACTGGCCTATTGTCATTAACTCTACCATTATGCGCTCGCCAATCATTCAGCAAAGACGACTTATCCTCACTCAGGCCTTCACAATCTTCCGAAGAAAACAAACTCTTCTGTGACCTGCATTTATAGTTCAATTTCGCCCCATCATCGGTCTGCGACCAGCGTTCGTTTAGAGCGGAATTTTTGTATATACGTTCCTTTATCATAAGAACAGCTTCCTGCCTCTTCTTTATCGAATACTGGAGCAAGTGCAGCTTTTGCAACTTGGTAGCGTTGTAACTCGGCCTTATCTCCGACTTCAGAAAGTTTAACGCTAAATATCTATACTTGGGTACTCCGTCGAACTCGTTTCTTAAATCATAATTCTCAGCGGTCTCACTCAAATCTATCTTACTTGCAGACAGCTCCTCTTCCGACGCGTTTTTAGACATATTATCACAGCTTTGTTCACTCGAAGTGAACTCTTTAACGTCTAAATTGTCAGGAGAGTATTCGTATATATTGCTAGGGTCAGTTTTCCCTTCTTCGTTTCTTCTGTAGTCTCTTTGGGTTATGTTAAGGCTAGTTGAGTTTTTTATCGTTGGAAAGTTTTGCTGGAAACCCCTTTCCACTGGGCTGTGACTTTTCGAGTACTCCTTTTCGACTGATTTAGCATATTTACTCGGCGATACCGATCGGGATTCTTTGAGTTTATGATTCAGTATCATTCTAGATTCTAGTTTGATTTTTGACAGGTTTGTTCGTCCTGAGGAGTCGCTCGATAACGAGCCCTGTTCCAGTTCGTTTTCTGGTGGTATAATATCTAGTTTAAGGCTTTTGTATGAGCAGAAGTATCCGCCTAGCATTTGAAAGACTAAGGTATTGATTTTGAAGCAGTCCGAGTTAAAGTTAGAAGCTAGGTTAGCGCCGATGTACCGGAGTCCACTGAGGTAGACCCCCCATGTTTGTATGACTGTGTCTTGGGGAGGAGTTCCCTCGTCAGGATGCGTGATGTGGCTCCATACCCTGATAACCAAATTGGTCGATGACATTCGCTGGGTGATTTCTGTGGAAAAACAGTCGAGTATTCATTATTAATTACGTACTACTACGTACGATCCTCACAGTCATTTCCGATTATAACAAATGACGCATTATGATGTCAGAAGCACATTTTATCAGCCATATTATGATAACACTTTCCCAACCTCTCCCATTTTTCGTATTATACAATGCGTTTTCCGATTGAGTCATTTCTATCAGTCAATGACTCAGGAACCCAATTCCTTCCTCCTATTTTTACAGTTACGGCCATTTTTCTCCTGATCTACTAATAATAAAGGCTTGTTAATGCCATCAGCACAATTAAGAAATACAATACCAAGAGGGTCTTAACCCCATGTCCAGACTTTTTCGGACATTCCATTCAAAAGATATTTCGAAATTAAAATGTCAATCTAATGGAAAATAAAATCACCGCGCCGCCCGCGCCTCGCCCCGCCATCCATGGCCATGCAGTAGCCGCAGCGCAGCGGGTAACGCGGCGGGCACCGAAGTGCGGGAATAATTTTGGAGTATACAGAATATATACGCTTTCACGCCTATACTACTGAACTGATTGAAATGAAATTTGGTACATAGATAGTTTTAACCCTGGGGAAGGACATAGAATACTTTTTATCGCGATAAACTGTAGCTCACGCGGGTGAAACCGCGGGGAACAGCTAGTTAGTAATAAGACTAAGATGGAAAATGTGATCGCAACCAAAAAATTACCTGCCGGGCGTTTCTTGTCTGTTTGAAGTTTGACATTTTAAAGTGATCACAAATGTATCCTACTAAATGAATATCTTTTGATTTTGGACTTTTTTAAGTTAATTCTCGTGGCGACTGAACCTCTCGTATGGCAGAGACCTTACATCGTAATCAGCTCATTCTGTACCGTCCAGCCCGCCACATTACACCCGGTCTAGCGATATGTGGGTCAACTGGTATCATTTATGCTAATAAGCGTCTATTTAGAGTCATTTGGACGCGTCTGGCATAATTTATATCGAACGGGTTTGTGATACACCACTTTTGCTTAGAGTGTCATAATAATTATGTTATCAAACGCCCGGCCCGCAGCAACTTTTGTCCCGGCCCGCGGAACATTTCAAACCCGTTGAAAAATGCGAAAATCAAATAAATCTGAAGTCCGATAGGATTTTTACCCGACTGCGAAAAAAGAAGGGTTTTGTTTTTCGAGTGTATGTTTGTTTGTATGTGTGTATATTTCTTTGGCACGGCCTGTAGCCTAAATGGCTTGACGGATTTTGGTGCAGTCGGGTTTTATGTTCCGTTTGTAATTTGAAGTGAGACTTCTTTAGGCGCGGTAGGGCTGTAAATCTGTTCGATCCGGACGAAACAAGAGTAACAATGGTAAGGGACGCCTTTCCCCGACTCCAAAGGGGAGTGGGAGATTCGTTCTTACTCTTTCTGTCAAGGCATCATATATATACATACTTAATTTGCACGCATGCGCAGTGTCTATACGTTTCGTCAACAAATACAAATGAGAGTTGCTTACAAATGAGTTTAGTGATAACTAGAATAATGCGACAATATTCCATCATTTGTTGTACCCTACGGCCCGAAAATTAATAAATGTGACAAATTTTAGCCCGCAAAATACCACATACTTGCTCATACTTGCTCTAAGCGATATGACCATCCATTCTAAAACAAGTTCTAAAATTGGTGAAACAATAAATGATGATTTGATGTTAGCTATCAAAGAAAAATGATTTATTTATTTAATAATAGGTGAGCAGCCTGAGGCTGATGTGCCTATACCATGCTGTGTTGAATTATAGCAATGTCCAAAAGAGCAGAGAAAATACAAGTCTTGTCCAGTCTGTTTTTAAAGGAATTCACTGAAGGTGCCGACTGTCGGCACAACGTCTTCTGTTAGTCTGATATAAGTAGAAACTTTCTTCAGCAAGTCTGTCATACTAAGCTCTACCATGGAGTCTCTGACCTTTCTTAATGCCACTCCTCCACCAAATCCCATTATGTTCCCATCTCTTTTTTTTAATCTATTTACAGAGTAGCATTTGACTACAAGTCATCTGATGTTAAGTGGCGATTTGGTCGAAGGTGACGCCACGCCACACTGCCGGAACACACCAATAGGTGCTTGGCGACAGATTTTTAACATGAGGATGGTAGCTTGCCAGTCGGGTACTAGAAAATACCCTACCACGCTATGGTTTCATCACAATGTTTACCTTCACCGAAAGGATTTGAACCCACGTCCTACTGATCGCAAGCTGACGTCCTCCACTGAGCCATCATTGCTATTAATCTCATTTTAATTTATCCCTACGACGTACCTGAATCAATTTCTTTCCATTTCGGATGAGGCGAGCATACCCTCTCGCTGGTATAAAAAGGTGCTGACATGGTTGTGTGGTGCATTGTGAGGTAGAAACTGCAAGGGTACGTGCACCACTCAGGAGGCCTTATGTTATAGCCCACTATCTGAAAGGAAATAAATGAACTTAGTTTATTTATCTAAAAATCTCACTTAAAAGTTTGTGAGTATGGATGGATGGATGGATGGATGTTTGTTACTCTTTCACCCAAAACTCTATACTCTGGATTAACACATAGGCTACTTTTTGACGTGACAAGACGTTGTCACGTCAAATAATTCGATAGAGCACGAAAAAACATGACTCATGCGGCGTTACCTCGCTCTGAGGCGTTCCATGTAAGGCTTGAAGTGCAAGCGAGAGCGCGGAACGAGCGACAAAGAAGCACAATCGGCCAATCGACGTTGTCACGTTCAACTATCGTCAGTAAACCGACTTTACAGACAACCAATTTTTATCCCGGAAATAGGTTCCTGCGGGGTAACGGGAAGACGCGGGTGAAACCGCGGGGTGCAGCTAGTTACATAATAAAATTAAATAAATCAGTGTGAATTATGTAATTATTAAAGTGAAAGGCATGTGACACCAATTCATACCATCTACTCTCACATTATTTAACTTTTTATGGTCCATTCCATAAACGTACATCTATCATGAGAAGCCTTTACGTTCCCACTGCTGGGACTCTGGCCTTCTCTCAGAGAGAGAGTAGGGGGCCGCTATCTACCGCGCTGGCCCAGTGCGGGATGGTAGATGCCCTTGAATGTTGTGGTTCTTGAACATGCCACACACAACTTAATGAGTCATAGGCGCAAGAGCATTTGAACTCAGTGCTGACGCGTTGTAAAGAGCATGCGGTTACCGTTCGGCCACCATGGTCGAGGTTTCAGGTATAAGAATTAACTCCAATGGATCAGTAACCCAAAGTGTATCTTGGCCTCTGAAACGAGAGAGCGCCCCTTTTCTATCTTGAGCGATTTCAGGTATAAGATTATAATTTATTTATTTTTTTATCATCACATTGTGATTAGAACACCAAATTTTTTTAAATTTGGTGTTCTAATTGTGATTTATATTCAAGTGTTTTATTTTTTCATGTTTGACTAAAACAGCTTTATCGTGTGGTCACAAATAATAAAAATATGTGGTTTGTCAAGACTAATACTTACTTATATACCTAAGTACCTATTTAAATGCTAAAACCTGTATTTTGAATTGGGTTGTACTAAATGACATTTTATTTTTAAAGCAAAGTAGTTTAAAAATAACATCAGTGGCCTCATTAAATTAATACTTTATTGTTTTATAATTTCAAATTGATAACTATCTCGTTTACGATAGGTACCTACTCATTGGCCATAGCCCACTGGAAATCAGAGTGAATGGTAAAGAATTCTCGTTAATGAACTACTGTTGTTACTGGTTGTATATACGCTGTGTTTGAGTTCCGTTGATCTTATTTGATGTCGGTTAGACCCTAATTCTCAGAAGGCGTCTGTAGGCGTAGGCGTTTGTTAGTAAACGTAGTCAAACAAAAGAAACCTTAGTTACTCACGTAAGGATCGAAGTTTACCTGGATAAGACTCCTCAATCGAAGCTGCTGAGTCGCCAGAGGCGTCCACTCTCTACACCGAGGCCTTCCAAACATTTTCAACAACAAACAAAGGTTCACTTCAACAACTATAAAAATTCACGTGTGCAACTCGCACTTTTCACTTGGTTCTCTCATTCTTGGTGAAAATAAACTATTAGCTGAGCTTATTTCGGATCAGACCTCAGACTCAGACAGAATTTGATATGAATAGTTTTTGATATTTTTTCACATATAGAGTAAAATCACATAAACGTCAAACACATCAAAATCAAACAGCAAAGCAATTTGCAATTAGAGATCTGCAAAAATACGTTCGATACTTTTTACTAATACCGAGTTTATTTGTACTTGATAAAATATTTACTATACCGAGTTTGACTCGATACTCTTAGAACGTTGTTTTTTGGAATTTTAACTATACGAAAATCAAAATCAATAAAGTGTCAGTAATTCAACTAAAAAATATTTGATACCTGAGTAATTCGATACATAATATGCTCCGATGACTTTATCAATGATTTTGTATCGATAATTATGTACAGTATCGTACATAATTATCGATACAAAATACTTCGTTTTGATAGCGTAACCATTATCCCTATTGGCAATGCACTTGTCTGCCACTTGCAACGAATGAGACAGTGACAGTACTCATTTGACATAACAACAATTCAAGAATGTGACGTAAACTTCACTGACAGGCTTTAAGTTAGGGACTGGTTTACACAATGACGTCGCATAAGTTGGTTTACACCATTTATAAGATTTAGTCGAAATAAAATAAGCGTCGGCGAATAGATTAGATTCTTCAGAACTCAGAAGTGAGGTTGAGGGGTAGTTAACGGTAAGGGGCCATTTAAAATTGAAGAGAAAAACATATCAATGGTGTAGTGTAAAATGTTATTGTTTTTAGTGCGTTTCTTATTTTTGTTTTTGTTTCGTTATTGTATGCCGTTTTCCCAAATAAAGTCAACCTCTCTCTCTCTGGCTAAAATGTAAGGTAGAAAGCGTTAGATGTAGTACCTACTACTACGTTAGGTAGTGGCATTGATTTAATTTGACTTGTAACTTTTATTGCAAAAATAAATCGATTTTGCAAATTAAAACAATCATGTTGTTCTGATGAATCACTAGGTAGGTGCGTATACCGGTATAGATTTACCACTATGAACAAGACTTACTCCTTTTCATCATGAAAGTCCACCTATCGTTGTTGATATTTATTTCCAATTTAATATACGGGGTAAATATGGCATATTTTTTAAATTACTCTGTATAAATATGACCTAACAAGTTAGGTAGGTACTCTCTAGCATAGCTACCTGCTTATTTCTTAACCTATTCATGGTGCAATCTGATTATTAGGTACCTATATACCTACAATTTGTTGTTACAATCTGCTGTGAGCCAACTGATCGCAATTCGCAACGTAAGTTGTGGTTGAACTTATGAACTTTTGATGGCTCAAATACCTACTAACAACGGATTGTAACAATGAATTGCTAGTCAGATTGGACTGTGAGTGAGTGAGTCCTTTAAGTTTAAAAGAGACCATCTCTCACTCAGATTATATTTCTAGAACACAAGCGAAGAATACCTCGACGAAGGTCAGCCAGAAGTATACCCATCAGCCAGGAAATCAGCAGATGCTGCGCTAGAACTAAATCAAGACGCTTTCGCTGCTAAGAAATTTCCAGAACAGGTATTTGCGTCAGACATTGCCGAGGAACCACCAAAAAAACAACTGCAGTTAGTAGAGGTAGCTCCCGAGGAACATGAAATTGGCCAGCTGATCGGCAAAGATTACTTCAGGGTTGATAGCGGGGATTATGAAATGGATAATAGAGCATCATCTGTTTTTGAGAAGATTGGGGTAAGTGTCTTCTTGTCACTGCAATATTTTCAGCTCATCCTCAGCAGCAGCTCCAGCATAATTGAGCCTTGGAAGTCTCACACCAGTCGATTTAAGCTCCTTTCTCCTGCCTACTTGGAAAATGTGAATCGAGCTCTCTTCATAAGTTTTTCCGCAGTACTACAAAATGAAGCTCTTCATTCAAGATGGGACATATTCAGGGTCAGCAAAGCATTGGCAACGCCCTTAGTGTTGCAAATGTCCTCAAGACATAGTGACTGCTTACCATCAGGACGGCTGCTTGTTTGTCAATCCATTGCAAAATGAGTATAAGTAGGTAGGTGTAGAACGACTTTTATCTACTTATCTAAATATATAAAACTATCGCATCAATTCAATTGACAGCCTATAAGGCTTATAGTATAAGCAATCGGTGACGTTATAAATAAAGCTATAAGTCTGTAGATGTAATTATAATAAAAAAACCTTTTCCCATGTTTCACAGAACAACCTGAATCCTAGCGAACTAAAGCAGTTCAAGGCTGAAATAGCAGCAGGTGACATGACCCAGCTGTTCGGAACAAATCCTCATTATCACCAACCGGACAAATACCGCGACTTCAGCCGACGATTTGTGCCACAGTATCCTTATAGAGAAGTCAGTACTCTTAGTAAAACTGTTGAATTACAAAAATAAACTTTGTACTGATAATAATAATTGTAAAAGGCGGCAAAAGTCTGAGAACCTAACGAGTAAAGGTATACAGCTACCTGGAATATCCATCGCGGATTCAAGAGTAATTTACCTAGTCATAGTCCACAAAAAACTTCAAATGAATATCTCAAGATGATAGAAAGGCAATGCAGTGTTGCATAGTACGGTTAACGACAAATGTAGCTGAAAACATACCACCACTTTTCAATTTTCCTAAACATTTGATCTGATCGGTGCACATTTGGGAAATAGATTGTGATCAGCATCTTTAGCCGCTTGCAGTACCTACCTATCCTGCGATTAAAAATGTAGTATGCTGTGCAGCACAGTGGCACTTAGAATCTGTCGAACGTCCTTGCTTACTAATCTTACAAATGTATCTAAAAAAGTATTTTGATGCGTTACATTAGCTCTACTACATCAACGAATATTTTACAGGTTAAAGAAGAAGACGAGATCAATCAGGACGCTGAAGAAAACAGTTTGACTCCAAAAAAAGTAAGTAATTTTATTACCAAAGTCTGAAAAAGCTGATAATAAAGTAGCCTACTGACAGAGCAAGCTGAGTACCTACAATCGTCTATGAGCTAACAAACTCCAACATAAGTAAGCGTGTTTTGTGTGACTCAACTTACGTTGCAATTTGCTGGCTCACAAATACTCACAACAGATTGGAACAACAAATTGGTTGTGGAATTGCACTGTGAGTTGGCTACTTTAATAAAGGAAGTTTCTCTACAGAGCGGCTCGTTTTCTTTCAGGCACCACCAGAACTGGTATTGGCAGTTGCTAAAGAGTCAGCGTTACTCGATGCTGCGACACCTGTAAATCCTACTGAAGAGCTCATACGGAAGGATATCCTCAGATCTGGGGTAGGTGACGTCACACAATAATACGGTAGGTAACGAAGTGATGGTGGCCGAACGGTAACGCGTGCGACTTACAAGGCGCCTACACTGAGTTCGAATCCTCTCGGCCCCCCACCTATGATAAGTTATGTGTGGATTTATCATCGCTCAAAAACGGCGAAGGAAAACATCGTAAGGAAAATGGCATGTCCAAGACCCACAACATTCAAGCGCATGCGACATCTACCAACCCGCACTGGGCCCGCGTGGATTTCGGCCCATACTCTCTCTCTCTAAGAGAATGCCAGAGTCCCAGCAGTGGGAACGTAAAAGGCCGATGATGATGATGATGACGTCACACAGAAGATTCTCGAGGGTGCAAACATGTAACTTCTTAGAATAACTCTGTTATTCATATCGATAAACCCATTTAGTTAATCGATACTTCGAAACCAGCAATGAGCTTGAGCTTCCGGTGAAGGAAATCATCGTGATGAAACCATAGCTTGTTGGTAGGGCTCGCCTGTTTAGCTTTCTCCCCCAAGTTAACAATTTGTCGCCAAGCACCGCTATCGAGGCTTTACCTCAAAGTCAGTTCCTAGTCTAATCGTAGCTTTGGGACAACTGACCATAACGACATTTAACATCAAGTGAGTTGTGGTCATACGCTACCGAGTAAAAAGTAAAATTAGAAACCAAAACAAGCTTTTATACCCGTGGCAGGGTCTCAAATAGCTATTGCCATACCACTAATAAATAATTTGGATTACAGGAATATTGGAATTCATTTTGGAAAGAAGATGTAAACCCGAAGGAAATTCTGAGATCGAAGAAACGAAACAAAATGGTAACAAAATATTTAACAAAACCTAACATTTTGTCCAGCGATAGTGACCGCTTACATCAATCTGTCTTGCTTGTTTTTTGTCTCTCGCCTACCTTGCTTTGTAAGTATGCATTTCTAAAACAGAGGAACTCGACTTTTGCTGTGTAAAAAAAAACGCAAAGTGACTGTCGTCCACCTAAAGAGAGAGAAAGTCTTCACTGACGGTAATAAATACTAATAATCTATTGAACTTTTAACATTTCAGCAAAAGATAAGTGCCAAATTACCGCCTGGGACAGAAATCTACGACATAGTTTCAAAGTTAAAACAATTGTATCCCAAACTAATTTACGTCGTCAATAAAAATAGTGAATATTGATGATACAATTTTATTATCAACCTCTAATTGATGAATCCATAATTGTAGGGATCTTTATAGGTATTTATAACTAAATTATTTGGAACGTACTTCTTCCAAGCATCAACTGGTGGGCTGTCAACGAGTCTCTTTTCTTTAAAGCAATTCATTACGGACTCTTTCAATTTCTCCATGCCTGGTCTTTCGAGATATTCAACCATGTATCTCAAATCATTCATAGGCTTGTCACCTTTTAGGATCCTTTTCATTTCATCGTAAAAGTAATTAGTAGACATCCTATGATCTTGCATGAAATTCAGAATCTCTTTCACTTTACGATCGTGCTGATCCTCTTTTTGTTTCTGCGGTTTAGTTCTTCTATTTATCGACCTCAAAATTTGTATTCCTACTTTCTTTAGCCAATTCGGGACATCTGAATCTTTTACTGCGTCTTTTTTAACGAAAGCGGGATCATGGTCGTAATCGGTGAAATCGTTATCGACGAATGGTTTACCTTCGTCGTCGACAGTAGTAACCTCTTCGTTTTCCCGTTTTTTAATGAAGGTAGCTATTGCTTCTTGTAGTAACCTGCGTCCTACTGAGGCATCATTGCCTGGCCAACGTTCTCTTATATTGTCATTGAACGTGACGTCCGGAAGTTTATTCACCATTTCGCCTGTCCCCTTCAGCCAAATTTTCTCTAAAATCTTTTTAAAATCCGTTCCCGGTCCAGCTACTTTCACACCATTTACGATATTCTCGGTTAATATAGTCTAAAACAATATATATAATATTTCAAAGCGTAGCAAAACAATGTATGTTGCTAGAGACAAAAAAAACTAACGTTCCTTCTTTATGAATATATATGTGGTACCCTACATTGATATACTTACTGCAAAAAATATATGCAAAAGAACAAAGTTTTTCATCATGAACTCCAATGTTTTGAATACTACTTAGACCAATCAAGTAGATACTGAACTAAGCGTTTCCCAAATTAGTAAGTCATAATTACGTTGATTTGATAGAAGCTAATTAGTACGTTGTAAATGATTAATTCATAAAGTACTTACCTACCTAGATTAAAACGAAATTTTATAGTTAGTTTCCATTAATAAGGTTTTTAACATTTTAATAAAAAGACGGTCAGTATCAGTAAAAATATCTACTACCTATATTTTGCGAGTAAGTTTCAAAGCACCATCACTTTTGAATAAATAGTTTTTGCTACATTAAGGCGATATTTTGCATTTTGTTATCGAGCAGTTTCATAGGATCTACAGACTGACAAGATGATGGCAGAGAGCAGCCAGCACAGCTGCAGCAGCTACATATTTTTGGAAGATTTATGTGGTACTAGTTGCGCCCCGCGGTTTCACTCGCGTCTTCCCGTTATCCCGCAAGAGCTTTTTTCCGGGATAAAAAGTAGCCTATGTGTTAATCCAGTGTATAAGCTATCTCCATTCCAAATGTCATTCAGATCCGTTTTTGCGTGAAAGAGTAACAAACATACATCCACTCACAAACTTTCACGTTTATAATATACATATTTGTAGGATAAACAGGTCTGTTAGCTCAATATTCCCTTGCTAGGCCTTAGTCCCAGCAGTATCATGATGGTGATATAAGATCTATTTAGTTTAGTATTTTAGAGCAATTGCGTATGCGTTTAGTCATAAAACAATATTGCAATAAAAATATGAAGTACTTATGTAAACAATTTGATTGAAGTCGAAGCCGTAAAGTTCTACCGATAAGAGAATACAAAGGAATTTGAATGTTTTTCTGTATTATGTTGGTTCTCATGATTTTGTATCAGGTAACTTGTTTTAGTTTTTAATGTTTTAGGTTGGTTGGTAATAATTAATTTGAAGCCAGTTCTAAAAGTTAAATTAAGCAGAGGGTGCGGGGTCCGCGGGATGTATGCATCACTTTCACTTTCATCGTTTCCATCTGACAGCTTTACAGAATAAGGGAGTTTGTTAGTCAATAAGCGAGTCTGTGACGAGTGTAAATATATATTCAGACTACTTGTTCCCCGTGGTTTCACCCGCGTGGGCTACAGTTTATTGCGATAAAAAGTAGCCTATGTACTTTCTCTGGGTCTAGACTATCTCTGTACCAAATTTCATTTAAATCGGTACAGTAGTTTAGGCGTTAAAGCGTAACAGACAGATAGACAGAGTTTTTTCGCATTTATGATATTAAGTAGGGAAGGGATAGGTCTAAGTCTAGTTTTTTTTAATTTTCAGACAGAGTCACTGAACTACGAAGTGTCACCGGAATTTCGATTTATCAACTATTTCCCTATGATATATGACTTGCCAAAGGGTATGCAATTAGATCAATTAAGAATGGCGCAGTCATCATTGTTTACAACCAAGAAATTAGGGTGGACAAGAAAACTATGACATCAATCTCATTAAAAAAAAATTAATAGCAAACAGATGTATTTTGAAATTTGTGGGCTTTTCCTGTACAAGTAATTTACTACAGGGCTGGGGGTGTAAGGGGTCTAAAGTGGCGCCACACTATGCCTAGACCTAGGTACTAACTGCCTCATAAGTGATGCTTCAAGAACACATTGATAGATGCTTATATGCTTAACGCCTAGTGCCTAACTGCCTACTGAACTATTTGGTGTACTTGCGAGGCGAGGACTATAATTGAATGATCTACCACCGACCACCAAGCTATGGCTTTAGCATGATGTTTTCTTTAACTGAAAGCCAAGCTCGTTGTAGGATTCTAACCCACAACCTACGACTCGCTATTTAATGTCACTTGAAATTAATAATCGATCCTGATTTGTTATCAGCGGTTTTGGATCAATATGTCATGTCATAATATGTCATTTTAGTAGTATGACATATTACTAGCCCTAGTACTAAAATGACATGTTATGACATGACATATCGACCCAAAACCGCTGATAACGGATTAGGATCGATTATTAATTCATTGCTTCAAAGACGACGCGGTAGCCGAGTTGGTAGTGTCCCTGCCTGCGAAGCTAGCGGTCCCGGGTTCGAATCCCGGTAAGTCTACCTGAGTCTTGGATATTTCCATCTATAAATATATAAGTATTTATTTCTCTATATATTAGTATGCATATCGTTGTCTAGTACCCATAACACAAGTTTCGAGCTTAATTTGGGGCTAGGTCAATTTGTGTGCAACTGTAAAAAAAAAAAATGCCACCTATCCAGGTAATGACCATACTGAGCTGATTTTTGCATAACTGTTAATAGTTAATCTGTAATGAATTATGACCACCCGGACAGTCTGTTTTGTTAATGACTTAGGTATTTTAAGTTTAAAAATTATAAGGTACCTTCCCTGATAAAACCTGTATTTATGATACAAATAGCTATTTAATTTCCTCAAAATAGATCAGTCTTAAATAAAAAGTAATTCTTAACTCAATTTACTTTACTTACATATAACATTTTCATCCCCATGTGCTAAAACAGGCATTATCAAAGTCCTCAACGTTGATACGTCTTATGCTGGGTGGTAGACCATCACTGTTATCTTGCAACGCATTGTAGGTCCACGGCAACATGTGCGTTACGCCATTCCTGTCTAAGAGTACTGTGTGACCGTCTTCACTAGGTACGGACTTCTCCGTTTGAAACTTGTTGTATATATCTTGGAAGCATGGTTGTGTCACTATTGTGTTTGCAAGTTGTCTTGTGGCCACTGAAATTGAGGAAAAGTTGTTTATTAGAGACTGCAGACCATATCCTCCTGGAGAGAAAGCCTGCGTCCCAGCAGTGGGAACAGAGTAAGTTGAGGAAGATTGGTAACATCACATCACACTAATATTATATACGTAGGTATTGTATATGCGAAAGTTTGTAAGCGAGTATGTTTCTTAGTTTTTCATGCAAAAACGGCTCAACGGATTCGTGTGAATTTTTTTATCCTGGAGAAGATTTCTGAGTGTAACTATGGGCCACAGCCAGTATCATAATAAAGGCAAATCTGACATTGTTTTCTGTTTTAAAACACTTATTTTATCTCATCAAGACCAACACGGAACATAGCATTTTAAACCGTTCTGGCTAATGTGTTGTGGAAGAAATAATATGATTTTTTGATCCTTAAGAAGTACAATATAATATTTAAGTACTACTACTATATTGGGTTATATAGTGATCCTTACCGTAGTTTTGCAGGAATTGAATCTCCTCAGGAGAATAATGGGAGAATCTGCAGATACTACCGAAAAGGCATTTGCCAATCGGAAAACGATCACAAGGCCTCTTCTTTGTTTCTTCTGCTAGGATAGTTTCTGGCTCTGTAATATTAAGAATAATACTTTTTTCTTACATAGCAGCGTTTGACCACAAGTCTTGTCATGTTAAATGATGATGTGGCTGAAAATGGCGCCACTCTACACTTGGATTGGGAACAGGCTCTCAAGTGGGGCTCACGGAACACATTAATAGGTGCTTGGCTATAGATTCTTGATATGAAAATGACTTTGTTAATTTATGCTGCATTTTATAGGTATTGAACTTGGCACCCTGAATCACAGAGTGTTAATTATTATTACAGAGATGGCATAATTAACAAAATACTTTCTTCATATATCAAATTTATCTTTGTTATTGTAATGGAATGTGTCCAAAACCAATATAAGAGAATTAGGTACTAAGGGAGAACTAGGGGCACTAGGGCGGTGTATTTAATGATAAAACTGCGGATGCGGAATGAACTAGAAAAAAAAATAATTATAGTTACATAAACTTACAGTAGAAGGGAAGAAGGGAGAGGTAGACCGAGAAGAACATAAAGACCAAGTCGAAGAAAGGATTGAAAGGATAGTCGCACCAAGAGGTCCAAAGGACGGAAGGACAGGACGAGATAGAAAGTACTCCACTGACAAGCGCTCCGCTCTTAGATGAAAGATGAAACTTACAAATAGAGTCAGAGGAAAGACTAAGAACTGACCTTTGAATTTCTGGAAGTGTTCTTGTTTCTTCGTCTGATGTAAAAGGCCGTTGTTGTGTGTTCTTATGATAGACGGTGTGCAAAACATAGTTTTATCGCAGTAATCACAGTGGTATCTCTTACCCATTTTGCTGTTTTAGAAATTATAGGTACTTATTCAAAAGAAATTATATTTAAACCCGATGAAATTACTTTCTTGATTATATAGATGTAAACAAAAACAAACAATTTACAGTTTATGAGTTTTTTTTTTTTGTTTTGTTATGGCGTCACACGATTAGTGTATTTGCCAGTGTCAAGTATAAAAGATTTCAAACTCAGAGAGTTGAATCAAGTTTAAATGATGATGGTGATGACGATGATGAGATGATGGGATGAGGATAGTGTTTAAGTAAAGTAGTGGTGCTTTACTTAAACTTTACACGGACTTTTTTGGAGCAACTTGAAAAGTCACTTTCACAACTTTATTTCAATTTCCCACACTCGTACACATTAACGAACACATAATGGTTAATAATCCACCAATATTACACATTATCACTCGAAGAAACACAAGTTTTGGAAATAAAAACAAAATTTTCACGTTGACAATTCGATTGCCGCCAAAAAAGTCCATCGTTTATGAGTTTACAGGTTATTGTTAGACTGTAGGGATGTCCGATTTGAATCGTAAGCATTCGAATTCGAACTTTTAGAATCGATGCACTAATGAGATCTTTGCGCAAATCAAATGGAATGCTAGAGGAATGGATGATAAAAATGGTTATTATTGTTCGCATCACTTACTCGTAGGTATATCATAAAATATGAATTAAATGTGACATGTCTTTTTACTTTTGCCATCCTAGCTATGAAACATTCAATTTCATTATACCTATTTTGAATTATTGCTAACTTACTTATTTACATTAAGATCGTCTGGACATGAAACCTTTACTTGTAATTGTAAGCAATCTTTTAAACCTGATTGTGATAGTCTCTTTATTGACAAATTTAATACAAAGGTAGATGGTAGATGGGCAAGGTTGGACGTTGTAGGTATGTGATTGTGAACATAATTATAAACTCATCGAGATCTTGGATCCATTCAACAGTTTACGATGTACGATCTGTTGTGAATTGAGATCCAAAAGATTGATTCAAATCGAATCATCGATCATCCCTAGATTGCTGAGCTGACATTGACGTCTGACACACAAACTGTTAGACTTTTTTGGCGGCAATCGAATTGTCAACGTGAAAATTTTGTTTTTATTTCCAAAACTTGTGTTTCTTCGAGTGATAATGTGTAATATTGGTGGATTATTAACCATTACGTGTTTGTTAATGTGTACGAGTGTGGGAAATTGAAATAAAGTTGTGAAAGTGACTTTTCTAGTTGCTCCAAAAAAGTCCGTGTAAAGTTTAAGTAAAGCGCCACTACTTTACTTAAACACTATCCTCATCCCATCATCTCATGATCATCAACACCATCATCATTTAAACTTGATTCAACTCTCTGAGTTTGAAACATTTTATACGGTCTGTGGAACGTCAATCGTGACCGGACGCGTTTTTTGGTTATAAAATAAGATCTTATTGTTTTAATCAAATAAGTGCTAATCTAATTGACCAGTTTAGTTTTTGGGTGTATTGGTGGTAAGTGTTTGTGTTCGTCAGTAGTTTTTGTGTTCCGTGAGGATGAATGACCCGCCCGATCCCGGTGGGGGGATGGACGTGCCGCCATCCCCGGCGGCCTTTACTTCGGTTGAGACTACAATCAATGAAAATGACTTTGAAGTAGTAATGAACCGTAAACGTAAAGTGCAAAAATTGGAAAGTGCTGGTAGCCCAGGTACTGCTGTGGTTCCCCAAGATGGCATGTGTACCCCTCCAAATAATTTCTCAACCCCGAAAATTGTTGATGTTGAGATGACTCCGACACCTCTTGCTTTAGGTCAACCCTCTCAGACGTCTCAGATCCCAAGTCAAGGACCGACTCCAATCCCAATTGGTCGTCAACAGTACGAAACGTCTGATCGAGGTCCGTTTACTGTTCACGTACAGCGAGTTGAATCATCCCCATCTGCCGGTACTACTCTGCATCCAGTGACCTTTGGGCGGTTCTTGTTCAATCGCGCCAGAGAGTTTCAGGGCATAGTGGAAGGCTCTATTAAAAGTATAGGTCGCAACAGGATTACCCTAAACTTCCACTCTAATACATCCGCTAACAAATTTTTACAATCCCCATCGCTTCCAAACAACAACTTCAAAGCCTTTATTCCATCTTTTAACATTACTAGGATGGGAATTGTACGAGGTATACCTGTGGATATGTCACCTGATGAAATAATAAAGGAAATGCAAGTACCGAAGGACTGCGGTCCCATAATCAAGGTTCGCCGACTTAATTTTAAAGTCACTATTGATGGGTCCGTAACTTGGAAACCGTCACAGACTGTGGTCTTGACTTTTGATGGGCAAGTTTTTCCAAATAGGGTTTATATGTGCTATAACTCTTTTGTTGTCGATACCTATACCTACCCGACAGTACAATGTTTCCAGTGCTGCAGATATGGCCATACGAAGAGTCAGTGCCGATCGAAGCCGGCATGCTATAAATGTGGTGAAAACCATACAGGTGAAACATGCCAGATTGATAGTGACAACGCCAAGTGCATTTGGTGTGATGGCAAGCATTTCGCTACAAGCCACTCCTGCCCAGAGATGCAGAGACAAAAAAATATTAAATCTTCCATGTCAGAACAGGCTATTTCATATGCAGAGGCACCTAAACTGTATACCAAATCTAAACAGTCATATGCAGATATGCTATCGAACTCTCCTGCTCCTTCCCGTACAACCCTGCCTTCCCGTCCTTCTAGAAATATTACAGCAGAGCCTCGCAAGGTACATTATAAAAAAACCGTTATGAAAACTCCTCAAGCTCCCACATTCGTCAACAGTGGTTATGACCGCTTGGCCCATTCGAGTATAGTAAGAGAAGACTTTTCCGGAGCGGCTCCAAATGGCTGTGCCCTCCAAAATCCCTACGCGAATAATAGTGATAACCCTTCAATCCAAGCTGTGCTTGGAGAACTTCTTAGGCTGCTTAATTTATTATCCTCTCTTATGAATAATTTTCCTTCTTCGTCCTCGCCCCTTAGCAACCAACCGTCCAACGCTGCCTTTAACTTGAACTCTCTTTTCTCCCTCCTTCAAAATGGATTCGGTCGCCAGGATCCTTCAATGGAACCCACGAAGTATCATTCCCAAGAAATCTGAAATTATCTTTTTGTCAAATAAACATAGCCCGACCATCTTGTCGGTTTCCGAAACATGGCTGAGCCCCGGGTCCAATTTTAGGATTCCGGGCTTTGCCAGTGTTAGAAGAGACCGACAGGATGGTCACGGTGGTGTTGCATTATTTATTCAAAATAATGTTCCCTTCACAACTATTTCTCTTCCACCTTCTAGCGATAACTTAGAAGTTGTCGCTGCGCGAATTAGTAACATCACCATAGTATCTATATATATTCCTCACCCTTCCAAGCCTATTATTCATAACCTTATATCCACAATCCAGTCTCTTCCTAAACCTCTTCTTATCCTTGGTGATTTGAACTGCCACCACCATGTCTGGGGATGTGGGGGTTCGGATAGTTTAGGAGAATTTTTATTGGAGTCTTTGGACTTGCTCAATCTTTGTGTTCTAAATGATGGATCCGCTACAAGAAGAACACGGCCTGATGAATCTCGCAGTGCGATTGATTTATCTATATGTTCTCCCGAGCTGGCTTCCCTTTTTACTTGGAGGGTTTTACCTTCCACCCATGGGAGTGATCATTTTCCTATTCTTCTCAATTCTTCCCATACATTTTCACGCCCTCCAGTCATTAATAAACCACTTCTTAAATATGTCCTCAATAGTAATACTTCAGATTGGGATAAGTATAATGAACACATTAGGAGTAAAGTTCCAAGCCTACCGTCTATTAGTCCTTATAGTATAACCAGCTGCTCAAATAATCTCGTCAAAACACTTCTAGACAGTGCAAATAAGTCCTTCCCTATCAAAAAGCCTCCCAAAAATAAAATACCTTCCCCCCCGTGGTGGGACAAAGAATGCTCCGATGCAATCAAAGCCCGTTTGGCTTCAGAGTCCGATTTCTGCAACTCCATGACTCAAGAGAATTTCATTGCACTAAACAAAACCATTGCAAAATCTAAACGCCTACTTCGCAGTAAAAAAGTGAATGGGTGGAAATCATACTGTACTAGCATAGGCCCTGATACTCCGCTCTCGCTTATTTGGAAGAAAATTCACAGGTTTAGATGCTCTCAGAGGCCACCAAGCCATGGTTGTTGCGCAACTCAGTCTTGGGCTGATTCTTTCATGGACAGAATTGCCCCCCAATATTCTCCACTTCCTTCTGAACTTCCATCTTTATCAAATTCCCCTTCCTCTTCAAACGATCCTCTAGATCAACCTTTTTCGATTATAGAGCTTCACAACATTTTAAAATCTGTGAAGGATTCCGCACCTGGTATGGACGGTATCCCATATTCTTTCTTTTCAAAGGCTCATAATTCGCTTCTAATATACTACTTAAGTCTTGTTAATACTATTTTTGACTCTGGCTATGTCCCTGACTCTTGGAAATCCCAATATATAATCCCAATTCCTAAACCTAACAAAAATCCGAATGAACCTCAATCTTTCCGCCCTATTGCCCTTTCCTCAGTCCTGACCAAACTTGCCGAACATCTAATCAAAAACCGCCTGGAATGGTTTTTGGAAAGCAGAGGTTTACTTGCTAAATCACAGTATGGCTTCAGAAAAGGAAAAAGTACAATGGACAGCCTGAGCATTCTCACCACGGACGTAAGACTTTCTTTCACTCGAAATGAATCGGTAATCGGTGCCTTCTTGGACATTACGGCAGCCTATGATAATGTTCAACTTCCACTTCTCAGGAACAAACTTCAGCAGCTGAGAGTGCCAGTCAAGTTGGGTAATTTTATCATGAATCTTCTCTCAGAGAGATTCATTTTCTTCCGCTGTAATGATCCGTCAATTTCATCCAGTAGAGTCATATGGCGTGGTCTTCCGCAAGGGTCTGTACTAAGCCCTATTCTATACAACGTTTATACGCATGACTTGGAATCATCTATCGGTCCATGTCGCATTTTACAATATGCCGATGATATTCTTATTTATAATTCTAATAGCGATATCGATAAAGCTGGCTCTTGTCTTTCTTTCTCCCTTAATCTTTTGACTATTTGGCTTCACAACAACGGTCTGGAACTTTCTCCATCCAAAAGCAACATCGTCGTTTTTTCTCGTAAAAGATCCACTCCAGCTATAAATATAATTATAGATAATTGTAAAATCCCTGTTAAGGATTCGGTCAAATTCCTTGGTTTAGTTTTGGACAGTAAGTTTAATGGGCGAATGCACTGTGACTACATTGTAAATAGATGTGAAAAAAACTTGAACGCTCTTAGATGTTTAGCTGGTGTGTGGTGGGGTGCCCATCCTTTCAGTCTAAAAATTTTATACAACGCAATAATACGTAGTGTTTTAGATTACGGATCCTTTTTAATTGAACCTGCCAATAAAGCCAGCCTTAAAAAACTTGACCTAATTCAGTCAAAGTCTCTGCGTATCATCGCTGGAGCTATGAAATCTTCCCCTATCAATGCACTTCAAGTCGAATGCGTAGACCCTCCTCTTCATCTCCGACGCCAATTCTTGGCTACTAGATTTTTCTTCCGGGCTGTTCAATTCTCTGATCACCCCCTCATATCAAAGCTTGAACTCCTTCTTCAAGATTCCTACACTTCTCGCTATTGGAGATGTAAACAGCTTCCACCGCTCGTCAAAAGTTACTCCATCTTTAAATCTCTTAGAGATCCAATACATAGATCTCACATTCTTCCACTATTTAACTTTGACTATAGTGTTGTTATTTCCCAACCAAAAATAATTTTAAACTTTGACATTTGTAAAGGCGACCAAAACGCAAATGAATATTTCGAAGAACTCCTTCTCAGAGACTGGCGTGGATGGCATACAATTTACACAGACGCATCCAAGCTAACCCAGCAAGATTGTGTTGGATGTGGTGTTTTCCATGCTCAATACGATATAGTTCAAAAGATTAAATGCCCACCTGAATCATCTGTTTTCACTGGAGAATGTATTGCTATACTTGAAGCCGTTAAATATGTTCTTATTTTCAAATTACAAAAAACTATTATTTTCTCAGATTCTCGTAGCTCTCTTCAATCTCTTCTCTCCAACCCCTTTAGCCCTAAATCACACAATCCTATTTTATTACAAATTAAAAACTCAATTTCAGAATGTTATTCCAAAGGCTTTGAAGTTGTACTGGCGTGGATTCCTGGTCACGTAGGTATCAATGGCAATGAACGGGTCGACAAGGTTGCTAAAGATGCAGTGTCATGCGGGGATAAAGTTCCCTTCAAAAATTATTGTCACGATCTTGTGTCCCTTCCAAAATGTTTGCTTTCCAAATCTTGGTCATTATATTGGAGAACCACCAGTAAAACCAAGGGTTCTGGTTTTGCAAGAATCCAACCAATCATTCCGCACAAACCCTGGTTTGCTCGCTTTAAATTTAGCAAACGCTTTACGTCTATGGTTATACGCATGAGACTAGGTCACTGTTGTATTCCATCCCACTTGAAAAAAATTCATATAAAAGATTCATCGATATGTGAATGTGGCCTGGACGATGGCGATCTAAACCATATCTTTTTTTCATGCCCTTTACTCGACCACTCTTCTCTATTCCAATCGCTTAAATCCTCAGACATTTACTTTCCTACCTATATGCCTGAACTTTTAGCTTCCAATAATTTTAAAATTTATGAAATTCTCATTAACTTCCTTTCACAAAATAACCTCAAAATATAATTAGATTGTCTTATCCTTATATATTTACCCTCTTTTTATATACAAAATATTAACAAATCTAACAAATATGTAGTTGTGTTCTGTCTACGTTACTAATTCAATAATACTAATTTTATTTCAGCTTTACTGGTTTCTTGGACAGCCCTATTTCTAAATTTGTACCGTTGCCGCTATTTTTGGAAAATAATATTGACGTGATACTGGCAGAAATGTCCAAAGTAGACAATTGCCAAATATAAAAAAAAAAAAAAAAAAAAAAAAAACATTTTATACTTGACACTGGCAAATACACTAATCGTGTGACGCCATAACAAAACAAAAAAAAAACTGTTAGAGTTCTGACATTGACACTGACTTTTAAACCATCTATCAAAAACATGTTTTTTTTTTCATTTTTATATAAGGCTTCACACGATTTTTGTATTCCTGAGTCAAGTATTAAAACTATATCAAATATTAATTATTATGATGAGATGATGTGACCCAGCTATAAGCCAGGCCAAACCGGACAGTCTCATTTGTGTTTAAGTAATGTCACTTAACATAAAAATAAACGTGCTTTGCGACAGGATGTTAATTTTAGGTTATTAGCCAGTTAACTAGCCATCTAGATGTAGGTAGTGTGGCACTACCTTTGACCGCATCGTCACCTATCATCAGATGAATTGAGTCATCAGTCTAACGTTAAACTGTAATTATAAAAGACTAGCAAACCCGGCGAACTCCGTTTCGCCACCAGATGGCTTCGTTTTATGTAACATTTCGTTTGGTGATTAAAAGATTTTTTTTTTGAACCATGCAAATGATAAATTTGTCCTTGTATCTGTAATTGCAAATAATCATTTGTTGAAGAATACGGTGTAGTACATGTACCTATCAGAGATGGCGCTGTATGTGAAAAAAGATTTTCCCGCTTTTCTGTTGAAATTTTTCCTAAATTTTCTTTGCTATAAACCTCACGGAGCCCGAGACCTTTCCAACGAATGCAAAACCGTGGAAATCGGTTCGTGCGTTCTGGAGTTAGAGCGTCAGGAAGGAAAACCCGACTTATTTTTATATAGTAGAATATAATAATATTTACTAGTGTAATAAATAGGTAGATAGACAGTTAGGTTTTTAGTAAAAATCTATTTATGTAGGTAGATCGTTAACTTTATTGCAAAATAATTTAATCACGCCTACCAAAAACGTTATAATCTATCCAGCAAGCCTTTGGACCCCAAACTTTCGATTTAGCAAAATCGGGTTGGTTTTTGCAAAGAAAGGGGGGTATGAAACTACAATCTTAGAGATGGGTTCCTCAGGTTGCAAACTATGTTTTCGTGGAATGACTCCTTGTGGAGCGTGAACTTCATGTGACGCAGCGCCAAACACTTCTTGTGTTATAGCGCCCTGGTTACGTAAAACGGCTTCGGACTTCTTGTCTTCGACAGGAACGAATGGGTAAGCATTGGATCCTGAAGGATCAAATTCTAATGACCTGCCGTTTGCTGTTTGATACGTATTAGAATCTAATTCTGCCGATCTTCTGTAGGTACGTTCTTGAGATAACGCTCTGTTATTTTGGCACGACGGACATCTTTCATGAACTCTTGGACTGAATACTTGGTTATTATGAAGGTTGAAGCCAAAGTAGGTTGGTCTTCCAGTATTGTCCAGTTGGGGGATGCTATGTCCCCAAGAAATCTCATGACTGTTCGGATTTGGGTAGGCTATTTCTTTACTATTATAGGCGTTGAAGACAAAAGGTGAGAATCCTGGTAGAGGATTTGGCTGGTTGTTGTTGTGTTTAATTCCTAGTTTGGCGTTCGTCAGATGGTAGAGTTGTGACACCAGATCACTGTACGCGGTGTTTGGACCTGAGAAAAATAAAACACGGAATTGAAGAGTATATAAAAATATATAGTTTAAAAAACTAAAAAAAACACTGTAAAAACGCACTCAAAAATATAAAATAATTAAATTGACTTGTATTAGTTACGATATAATGGTTAATTCAAAAAGTGTGGAGCACTTTTTGGTTGTGTGTACTTTTATTTACCCAGTAAAAGAAGCGCTCCACACTTTTTGAATTAACCATTATATCGTAACTAATACAAGTCAATTTAATTATTTTATATTTTTGAGTGCGTTTTTAGTGTTTTTTTTTTAGTTTTTTAAACTATTTATTTTTATTTTTTTACTTTTTAGTCTTTTGTTACCAAATCCAATCTATCGAACTCATCATAAGGAATCATATGAACCCAAACTCGAGGGGTTTACTAGTAGCCACTGCAGAGATCCCCTACCCACCTTCTGGCTGCATCATCAGACCCTCGTCACCAAGTTCAATCTATTGGACTCATCAAGACGAATCATATGAGCCCAAACACGAGGGGTTTACTAGTAGCCACTGCAGAGATCCTCTACCCACCTTCCGGTTGCATCATCAGACCCTCGTCACCAAGTTCAATCTATTGGACTCATCAAGACGATTCATATGAGCCCAAACACGAGGGGTTTACTAGTAGCCACTGCAGAGATCCCCTACCCACCTTCCGGTTGCATCATCAGACCCTCGTCACCAACTCCAATCTATTGTACTCATCAAGACGATTCTTATGAGCCCAAACACGAGGGGTTTACTAGTAGCCAGCGCAGAGATGCCCTACCCACCTTCCGGCTGCATCATCAGATCAGGTCGATGATACCAAACTATTGCATTGTCACCGAGATTACATACACATACAAAGTTTCAAGTCGATACGACAATTAGAAGTAGGTGAAAATTGACTTCTAAGATTTGATTACATTGTTAGTTAGTTAGTTAGTTAGTTAGTTAGTTAGTTAGTTAGTTACAAGTCAAGCTAATAAAAGTGTTTTAAAAAGTGGCTAAACGGTTGAAATGATAAATCATTCACAAATATTATTATTATAGACGTGCATGTTGGTCTTAATTTTAATTTTGGTAATTCTATTTTGCCACCTGGGCATCTGAGTAGGTACCTAATTAAATGACAAAAAAAGTTAATAATGTATATAGTAAGTACTTAGTATACGCATAATACCAAAGTATACGATACGAGTAATAGGAGTTATTGTTAGTTATAGATATTAGAAGTGTAACAGAAATACTAAACACAAGGTACTTACGATTATAATGGTTAACGTCAACAACTGGTGCAGGATATGATGGCTTCGAAACATCATCAATGTAGTTAGGCGGAATGAATCCTGTTCTCATATTATGCATTGGAAAACCATCTATCTTTGATATATTGTCTTCAGGGCGATTATCTCGGTCTGAAGACAGGCCTTTTTCTTCAGATCCATGCCCTGTCCTGGCTTTCAGATCTAATACAACATCTTGACTTATAATATTTTTATTTGGAGCATATGTGAGAAATTCTCCAGATTTAGTACTAAGGTCAACGTCTTCTACTGAGCCTATATCTCTATCAAATTCAGGGTTTTGTTCATCAGATTCGCTATTTTCATCTGTATTTAACCTTCTTCTTGTACCACCCTCAAAAATTGTACTTGGATTATTATCTTCGGCATTTGGAATATTTTCTTCTGCAACTGCATTATCAGGTGTGCCTTTTTCAGTAAGGCCAGGTTCCTCAGGAATGTGTTCTTCCTTTTCTTGCTCATTAATGTTACTTAAAAATACTTTCGTTATTCCTTTATTTGATTCTAATTCATCGTTAGTAGTTATTTTAGGTGTAGCTTCGTCTTGTTTTAATATTGTTTTGTTTTTACGATGGTGCTTAGAAGCTTTGGTCTCTTTGACATTCAAGAGTTCATCTTTAATCTAAAAGCAAAGTGGATGTTCAGTATTAGTAGATTTTTAATATATTACTTAGAGGAAAATAATAAATTCCGAAAGCGTAATGAAAAGCCTATCGGATCAGCAAGCTTAAGTGGCAATAAGCTGAATATATTAGCCAAAGAACCGATAACCTTCGGGGCAAACGTGTTCTTGAGTGGTGACAGCATTTCGGGAAAGGTAGTGATGTAGGATGTCTTCCGGCTAGGTGGAGAAATGATATACGCAAAATGACTAACAGCGCTTGGATGTGAGAAGCCGAAGATCGGGCAGAGTGGTATGCTTTGGGAGAGGCCTATGTCCAGCAGTGGACTGAAATAGGCTGATTGATAGATTGATGATGATTAATGAAGAGTAATGAAGGATACAGCAGGAGCTGGGAGCGCTTAACGTGCCCTCTGAAGCATGGTAACAAATGAGTATTTGAAAATGCCACTAACGGCCCCCAAGTGATGGCCGTGCTGAATATAACCTGGATGATACGATCTGCTAGACCAGCTATGGCACGAGCACTAGTAATAGACTAATACATAGTATTTATACTTACACCACTAGATTTAACTACAGTCACAATAAATAACGATATATATACGACGTTAAATATCTTAAACAACATCATATCTATTTGTATTTCCGTCTCAAATGAACGATTTCGTTCCTCTAAAGTACTTAAGTTACACTTGTTTTCGCTCCATAAACTATGAAGAATCAATTTGTCAGACTAATTGTCACAGTTGCAATTCTTGTTTCATTTTCTTTTAGTGCTGATTAGCGGTCATGGCATTTACAAGATGGTTATCGCGGTAATGCTGTGATAACACGTGGCCAGGGATGGATGGAGCTTGATGTTATAGGGATTTTCTCTTTGTCAACCGATGTTAAGTGACGATGGCGCCACGCTACATCTGGACTGGGAATTGGCTCTCAAGTCAAGTGGCACTGCCGGTACACACTGATAAAAGTACTCGGTGACAGATTCTTAACTTGAGGGTAGGTGACAATATTATACTGATAATGTATGGTAGCATCCCTGCATCTTTACCTTACCCTGTCTCTGTTAACAGTTCTACTATTATACTCTAATCATATAGGTATTGGGTACGTATGAGATATTGGATTCTCCTCAGATATCTTTGACGTAGGTAAAGTTTTAAGTGGAATTCCAGGCATCTTATAAGTTGGTATTCAATGAAATTCAATCAAAAATAAACGCGTCGTCTATTTCTTGTGCAATGAGTCCTGTAAATATGACGAAGGACAAAAATGAAAAGGTACCTACTTATTTCCTACATATGTATGCTGCAGAATTTAGTAGGTAGGTATAATCCTTGGGGGTTAGGGGTGATTTAGGGTAGAGTACCAACTCTAGATACAGGAAATCCTAGTTAGGGGTGAGAGCTATAGGTACACGTGTGATGTGATTGAATTGGAGTTAAGTATTATTACATTCATGTTTCTGTTCTTAACTAAAATTACTTACTGGTCCCTAGACTTACTAAGTAGGACCTAAATAGACTGTAGAGAGTTTGTTGTGTGATTAAATTGATTACGCCAACATATTGTTTAGTGGCTAATTTGTCACGTCGGTATAAGAAAATCAGGGCGAAACATTTCCTACGTACAGAAATGACTCCGCTAAGTTATTTACCGCGCAATCACTAAAAAGAAGAAAGACTTAGAGTAGATTCTTCTTCCAACAATACTAACCTCCCACCAACATTTATTTTTACATTTAAAAAGTATAATATTTTAAATAAGATGATGTTGTCGTTCTGTGACATTCTTCAGTAGTGACACAGAACTGCCTGTTCTTTTTTCCTGCTTATTTTAGATAAATATATATTTTTTATTGAATTGTGAATTTGAGACGATGGCGTCATTTTTTGGATCGGTGAGAATTTTGCAGTATAGCGTTACAATGCTGATTAGGTTGGACTGTACGAAATGACCATCTGACCGATGATAGAGAAATGTTTCTTTTACTATGCACCCAGTGAACCAAAATCACCGACTTAGCTCCCAGAATTTGCAAGTTGAAGTGACAATCGGCAGGTCACATCGCTTGACGCACCGATAACCGGAAGAAAGGTTCTCGAGTGGCGACCACGAACCGGAACACGTTCTGTAGGTAGGCCCCCCACTTGCATCCAACCACGAAATCGAACGGAACTTTCCCCTTCCACTTCACTTTTGGCTCAACTTGTTTGCCGGATACTGTACCAGTGACGATGTTTTGATGAAGAAGGGTCCACCTACTGCGGTCGTTAGGTGCGTCCTCTACTTTATTTACCTTTATTTTTTAAAGGTTGGACCATCAAACCAAGGCCCTGGGAACTGGAAGATACTAGCGAACACTCAGGCAGAGGAGGACGCTTTTGACTATGTGAAGTTTCGCCAAGTTCCCAAACCATCTGGGTAACATAATCATCTTTTTATCAACTTCTTCTTTCATTTTGGGGATGACGTCATCCCTGCTGCTTCAAGCTGCGATTGCATAGTGACATTATATAGACTTCTACGTACGTACATACACGAACCGCTCGAGCAGTTGCAGTACTTCACTATGCAGTCGCAGTCGATCCCGACTGCTTCAAGCTGTCCGTGTATGGTCAGTCTCTGAGTAAGAGACGATGACTCAGTGGTAGTAACATCGGCTTGCGATCCGCAGGTCGTGGGTTCGAATCCTACAATAAACTTGAGCTATCGGTGAAGAAAAAAAAAACAGCTGTTTTTTCGTGTTTCTTTACGAGGCAAACTGCGAGTTCCTCTGCTTTTTAACCGAATTCAAAAAAGGTAGGTTCTTTTTCGACCGTAGATTTTAATTTTATGTGTATTCGCGGATAACTTCGTCATTTATGAACCGATTTTGATGATTCTTTTTTTCGTTGGAAAGCAGATATCCCAAGGGTGGTACCATGATCGACGACGCGGTAGTCGAGTTGGTAGTGTCCCTGCTTGCGAAGCTAGCGGTCCCGGGTTCGAATCCCGGTAAGGGCAAATATATGTGTGATGAGCACGAATATTTGTACCTGCATCTTGGATATTTCTATCTATATAAGTATTTATTTCTCTATATAAGTATGTATATCGTTAAAAAAATAAAAAATCGTTGTCTAGTATCCATAACACAAGTTTCGAGCTTAATTTGGGGCTAGCTCAATTTGTATGCAATTGTCCCTGATATTTATTATTATTATTATTATGATAAGGAAACTAGGATCTAAAGATGGCATCCCAGAGAAATCAAAGGAAACCAGGTATTTTTTGTTTAAAAATTACATTTGTATACCATGTAAGGATTTTATTTCCAGGGTTACCGGCTCAGTCGCTCACATGGTAAAAGGCGCTTTGGGAGCTGGAATTCTCAGTGGGCACGTCGCCTATATGAAAGCTGGTGTAATGGTCGCAGTACCTCTAAATTTTCTGTGTGGATTGTACATGTTTTATTGCTTATACGTAAGTAATAGGGCCAATTTCATCAAAGTAATATGTCTTGTTTTTCGGCCCTGCACCTATGACTAAGTTATGTGCGGATTTACCATCGGTCAAAACGATGAAGGAAAACATCGTGTGGAAACCGGCCTGTCCAAGAACTGCAACATTCAAGGGCATGCGACATCTACCAACCCGCACTGGGCCAGCGTGGTAGTTAACGGCCCATACTCTCTCTCTAAGAGAAGGCCTGAGTCCCAGCAGTGGGAACGTAAAAAGGCTGATGATGATGATGAATATGTCTTGTTTCAAGTACCTATTGAACTATTATTTAAGTACTCTCAGATACCGATATTTTCATTTCATCAACTACTTAGCCGGAGACTAAAAAAGTTATAGAAGAGTAACTTTTCCCACCAATTTTGTAGGATTATCAGGCTTATTCTTTACTAGTTGCGCCCCGCGGTTCTAGCCGCGTCTTCCCGTTATCCCGCAGGAACCTTTTTCCGGGATAAAAGTAGCCTGTATGTCATTCAACGTATAAGCTATCACTATTCCAAATTTCATCCAAATCGGTTTAGTAGTTACGGTGATACGTGGTAACAAACATTCATAAACACACACACACACACAAACTTTCACATTTTTAATATTAGTAAAATAGGATATAAAATCAAAATGGCGTCTTATTTTCATATCAGTTGATCAACCATTGGTACCTAGTTGAATTGAAATTGTGTTGAGAGTTGAGACTAAGTTTATTTGTTTTGTTTATTTTTATTATCAAATTTTATCAATCTAATCTTGAATTTTTTTTAAAATTTTTTTTATCTATAAAATTTATCAATTTATTATCAAAGAGAGCGATGGTGGCCTAACGGTTTGGCGTGCGACTTACAAGATGCTGACACCGAGTTCGAATCCTTTCGGCCTCGTACCTATGACTTAATAAGTTATGTGCGGATTTGCCATCGCTCAAAACGGTGAAGGAAAACAACGTGAGGAAACTGGCATGCCCAAGAACTGCAACATTTTCAAGGGCATGTGACATCTACCAACCCGCACTGGGCCAGTGTGGTAGATTATAGCCCATACTCTCTCTCTGAGAGAAGGCCAGAGTCCCAGCAGTGGGAACGTGGAAGGCTGATAATGATGATGATGATTATCAAATTTAATTGTGTGAAGTCTATGCTGTTTTTTGCCACAAATAAATATATTGTCTATTGTCTATTTAAGTTCGCGAGCCGTGACAAAGTTTTTGATTTAATTCTCTTTCAGATACTGGTGTATTCGGCTCAAATAATGTACAAAAGAACAAGAGTCACTACTATGACGTACGCAGACCTAGGAGAAGCAGCAATGGCTTGTTGCCCAAGCCCTGGACTAGCCAAATACGCTAAATGTTTCAGGTATGTCAAGTTACACCAAGTGGTAATGGGCAGGCCATATCGTTCGACGAACCGATAACCGATGGGGAAGAAAGGTTCTCGAGTGGCGACCACGAACCGGAAGACGTTCTGTAGGTAGACCCCCCACTAGGTGGACCGACGACATTGTAAGAGTCGCAGGGAGCCGATGGATGCAAATTGCTAATAGCTATGGTGGCATTCAAAGACACCGATAGGTGGTCGGTGACAGATTCTTAACTTGATGTTGGTTGGTAGGTTAGACGAGCACTACAAATGCCTTACCACCGAGCTATGGTTTCATCACGATGTTTTTCATCACCAAAAGCTCGAGCGCATTGTAGGATTTGAACCCACGACCATGAATATGTTAAAGTTATGAAAGAACTGCTGCCAAAGTGAAATTACTCCGCTTGTTTGCACTACTTATTAGGTTTCCCACTGCTGGGACTGTGGCCTTCTCTCAGAGAGATAGAGAGAGATTATGGGTCTACCGCGCTGGCCCAGTGCGGGTTGGTAGATGTCGCATGCCTTTGAATGTTGTAGTTCTTGGACGTGACGGTTTCCTCACCGTTCTGAGCGGTGGTAAATTCACATACCTAATACTTATTAAGTCATAGGTGCGGGGCCAAGAGGATTCGAACTTGGTGTCGGCGTCTTGTAAGGCGTTACCGTTAGGCCACAAGAAATCACTATAGAAATACATTTTTTTTATAAAAAAGTTCAACATTTTTTTTTCAAGGGTCGCAATCGACATAGTGATATCAATAGATCTGTTCGGCTCCTGTGCATGTTACCAGATCATTATATCAAAATCGGTCAAGCAGCTTGTGGAGAATAAGTTGGACACTACTATTGAAGCATTCGGTAATTTATTTTGTCTTTTTATTTTAAAGTGCTTTTGTGACAGAACACGTCTAATTACTAATTAGCATTAAATTGTCTACTTTATGTGTTCAATTACGATTTAACAGGACTGTTGTTTATAAGAGGAAACGAGTTATTCAAAATGTATACAAAAATGATCATGGTTGTATAAAATTAGTAACGGTTGTTTAACTATATCCAGTGGTGTAGCTAGGTAACCAAAGGCCCTGGGCAAAAAATAATCTAGGGCCCCTAACTAAACTATTTAAAATCGTTTGTTCCGTATTCGTCGTGTTCCGAAATTAATGGTAATTGTGGGACAAAAGTTCCCACTAGTACCATTAATGGTAGGTATCCACTAATCAATGGTGGGAAAGAGGGAATTCGACGCACTCAGGATTTGTCGTACCTACTCCTGCGCCCGTAGCCAAGATGCATTCTGCAATCGTTGACGCTAATAGAAAACAAAAAAAAAGTATAGGTTTGACATATTTCTGACCACGTGACTTAGCGTTGAAATATGTCAAACCAATACATTTTTCTTGTTTTCTATTAGCGTCAACGATTGCAGAATGCATCTTGGCTAGGGGCCTAGATTCGTCATAATGATGCTGAGCTTGGGGGGCCCCGGCCACCGGCCCGTCTAGCCCTATACTAGTTACTCCACTGCCTTTAGCATACATTTTTGATTTAAATTAACTTCTGCAATTTGAATAAGCATGAGAAACATATATGTACGAAGTATATCGTTCTCGCAATTGTTCAGATTTCCATTGTTTTTTTGTAGGTAAATCGCCCAATTTGAGAGTTTACTTGGCGGCCTTCATTATACCCATTGTATTGATTTGCTTGATCAGGCATTTGAAATACCTTACGCCATTTTCTATTGTTGCAAACTTTATCATTGGTGAGTAATATCTGTACGTACCTATAACTCGAGAATAAATAATATTGAGTGACAAAATTGCAATTTTTCTGTTACTAGTTGCGTCCCGCGGTTTCACCCGCGACTTCCCGTTATCCCGCAGGAACCTTTTTCCGGGATAAACAGTAGCCTATGTGTTAATACAGGGTATAAGCTATCTCCATTCTAAATTTCATTCAGATCCGTTCAGTAGTTTTTGCGTGAAAGAGTAACAAAATCCATCCATCCATACTCACAAACTTTCACGTTTATAATATTAGTAGGAAGTAGTTTTAATCTCAATAATATGTTTTAATCTTAATTGTATATATTTGTAAGTACTTACCTAAAAAAATACGTTAAGAAAAGTTTAGTGACCGTGCGGTCTGCTTGCTGCGCTATCCGAAACGACTCCATTCGCGAGTTCATTGAACTTACCGATCTGCCTATGCAATGTCCCTGTTCTGTGAATGTCACCATGTTCAGATTTTTCTAAAATAATCTTTTTAGTCTTTAGTCTTTACTTTTTAAATATAAGTATAGATAGATTAAGACTCCCCTAACACACATTGTGGACTAGAAACAAAATAACTCTCCGCGCTCAGGCGTCTTCTACTTATATTACATTTTGAGGTAGGTCACGGATGTCTGCATAAGCGATAGTTGGGCCATCAGCTTTTCGCGTCACCTCATTGATAAAAAAAAGATACTTTCTTGAAAATAGTCTTATTAATATTACCTTACATTTCCAGTGCTCTGCCTCGGCCTAACAATTCACTTTGCGTTTGAGAGAAATCCCAGTTTTACTGGCTATGAGAATTATACTACAGCCTACAAATTCTTGGAATTCATAGGAATGTCGGTGTTCAGTATGTCATGTTCCGGTGTCGTAATCCCACTTGAGAACAACATGAAGGAACCGCACAAGTTTCCCTTGGCATTGGCTATTGGTAATGTACTCTATAACCATAGACTAGAGATAGATTTTCTGATTATAGATATCTTTGGAGGCATTTGAATCGTCTTCAAACTAACTAACTGAGATGGCGCAACAACCCAAATTGAGTCCTGGCCTCTAATAACAAAAGACGCCACTTCGGTCTGTTATGCACCACCTTCCACCACCTCTCACCACCATCATTGTCATCAGGGAAATTATAATTTAAATTTTCTAAACTTGTGTTTCTTCGAGTGATAATGTGTGAAGAAGAAAATCCAGCCAGTTCCCAATCCAGGTGTAGAGTGACACCACCTTCGACCACATCGTCACTTAAGATCAGGTGACTTGTAGTCAAACGCTACTCTGTAAAAAGTAAAAAAAAAGATTTAATATTATGTCAATCGGCCACATTGGCGCCCAACGTAGGGCCAACGAGCATGAGGTTTAGTTATAGACCTCTTATACAGGTAATTTAGATACCTTACTCTTATTTCTTAACATTGTTTTCTGTTTCAGGAATGTCGTTTGTTGTATTTTTCACATTTCTCATTTCTTTCTTCGGCTATACTGCGTACTTAAGCAAATGTGAATCTCCCATAACCGTCAACTTTCCTATGACGACGTAAGTATCCCAAGCTGATTCTAAATTGTTGGCTATACAAACTACATTTGCTACTTTTAATTTGAGCTTGTTTACGCCCTGTCGGAACTGCTGACTAGGCATCAGCCACTCGACTATCCCATTATTCTTATTTAAACGCATGATCTTCTCGCATTGTTTGGAGATGTCTGAGCCAGCGAACGTTGTGTGCTTCTATTATCTCACCAAATCTTTAATTGCTCTGTTTTCTCTTCTTTTAAATACAACTTCATTCACAGACTGTACCGGACCTTTCTTAGCTCCCTAAAGAAGGAATTGTTGTACATGTAACTAATTACCTTTGCTTTTTCTATTAGGATTCCAAAAATTCTCAAAGTCGGAATTGCTATGATGATCTACGTAACCCACGCCTTAAATTTCTGGGTACCGTTTAACATCGTTTTCTTCTACATAAAGAAGCGCCTTACCACCAACTTGGTCATGTGGGAGATGATCTACCGGGCCATCTGTGTGATCTGTATTTCACTTGTTGCCATCGCCTTTCCAAACATCGATAATTTGATAGGATTCGTAAGTATAATAATACTTTTCCTTTTATTACACGAAAGTGGGTCCGTCATTTCATTTGAGTCTTTGTTTCAGAGTACTTAGTATAAAAATACCAAATGACGTCAGATTTACTATGATATCTTAATCTCATGTTTATTGCATTTTTAGAATTTGTTTTTTTTTTCGGTGTTCTCGATATTTCAGCACTGTTGAAAACGCCATGATCTCAAAGGTACAAAAAGTTTCAGAGGGTAGATGATATTAAATAAAAACACCCTATCACATACATAGGTTCCGACTCCTAACTAGGTTTCCCTGTATCTAGGGTATCTAATACATCTTTATTGATTTCACAAAGCTTTTTCATTTCACTACTACAACTTTTGATAAGAATTAAACCCTTAGCTAGCCTAAACATATTATTGTTTCGCAGATCGGCACCTTCTGCCTTTCCAACATGGCGTTCATCTGGCCCAACTTGATCTACACTCTTGTGATTTGGCAACGCCCAGGGCTGGGCACCTATAATTGGAGACTGTGGAGACATGTGGCACTCATTATAATCGGTGTTTTCATTCTCATTTGTGGGTCCATCGTGAACGGCATTTCTCTCATTCAAGGGGTATTCTGGAGTGATGCAGGTGATTCTGTCACTCCAGAGCCTGCACCTTAAGACACATTTATGAAAGCTTATGTGTCTCTAAATTTTATCATCACCAAAAATTGTACTGATTTTTATTCTATTTTGTACCTGACTGGCATGTACCATTTTTTTATTATTATTATTATGGAATTGATCATTTACATAATATTTTTGACAAAAGTTACCTACTTCTTACAAGTCTAGAGTTATATTGTATCATCTGGCTTCATCCAGAGTCATTAATATCTGTGAACATTATGCTACATATAATTTGAAATATAGTTTGGTGAATGTGCCTTTATAAACAATAGCATGCCTTATTTATCAAAGGTTTCTAACTATTTATACATAGTAGATAAAATCTCAAGCAAGCATTTTAAAATGCTTGTAATTGAAATGCTTCTGATGTATATTAAAACACTTTTTTTAGGTACAATGTGAAGCTAAAGGGTTACTATGATTAGATAGACTTAATTTTCTCTGAGATTTGTTTGATATTGTAATGGAGCTAAATTGTTTTAAATATAATGAATCTCATTATATACGCTGCGAAACAAACTAGCTTATCTAGGGTGAGCTTCTTTATACAAGCCGTATTTTACGAAAATATGGGCAAATATTAAAAAAAACCAAAGCTCCCCTTGAGTTGACTAAACTTTTAAATTTTACTATTGTGATATTTTTAATCTTTTTTTTAAATATTATGTAGTGTTTTTTTGATATAATATTAAAAATGTTATCTGTTATATATATTATCATCGTTTCATTGAAGGATTAATGTTCCGTATTTTTAAAGATCTATTTTATTAGTCTTTGAAAGAGTATATGCTATATGTTTTGGGAATTTTTGAATAGGGCAATTTCAGGGTTAAGGTTAAGGTTAACCCTCTGTGCAGACGCACATGCATAACTTTCTCTTTATCCCATTTTCGCTTGCCAGTAGGTTCGATGATCTGCTTATTCCTTTTTTCCTAGCTGTAATTCGGTTATATTAGCTGTAATTGCCGTTAATCTTGCCTCCTTAGCAGTGTTCCAGCAGCCTCACTTGAGAGCCAGTTCCCAATCCAGGTGTAGCGTGACTTTACTTTCGACCTCGTCACATCATGTGATTTGTGGTCATACGCAAAAAATGCCATAGAATAAAACAATGAAAATATTTATAAAATGATTGTAATTTAATAAAGCTATTAACTACATAGTAAAACATTTAACTATTCAAGTGTGCAGCAACAATCCTCTGACATTACTAAATGTACCAGATGTCAGAATCACCAGCCCAGAAAAGATCATGAGGATGTTCTTCCATAGCCTCCACCTGAGCGGCCCCAGGCCTGGCTCCTCCCAGAAGACCAGGGTCTCGACGATGGCAGGGAATATGAAGGCCATGTTGGAGATGCAGAAGGATCCAAGCTGAAAGAAGTGAGGCTTCAGATTGCTTTGAAAGCTAGAATAGTGAATCAACCCGGCTTCACACGGGTAAACAAATATAATCTGTCCTAACCACCACTAGTGGTGTTAGTTTAAGTGGTTGTCTTTGGGATTATTAATTTCAGGCGTTATAAATAGCTGCTAGAGTAAAACAGACAGAAAAATCTTAGGACATTCTTGTAAAAAGACCTAAATGGAAGTTTCTGTTTTGATGTGACAAAAACGTATATTGTTCGCTAGTCGTTAGCCATGCTTGGTTTGGGTATGGAAGCGGCGGATAGCAAAGCAACGTTCATTACTCTAGACAGTAACACCATGTCACACGGTCTCCGAATCCTACCACTTGCATGACTAAAGCGTAGCCAATGAGAAGCCTGTATATTATTGTCTTACCAGTCCCATCAGATTTCCTATATTTGGAAATATAATAGCAACAATTGTGATGCCCAAAATGCAGACTGCTCTGTAGACCCTCTCCCAAATCCAGTGGGAACTCTCAGCATGACGTTTGGCCAGGTAGTACCAGAGCAAGTTGAATGGAGCCCAGAAATTGAGAGCGAAAGTGACGTAAATCATTATAGCCATCAGATATTTGAGGATTATGGGGAACCTGAAAAAATGCAGTAACATGAATGAACGATGTAGTGTGTATGTGTTTGTTAATAGCTGTGCTCAGCGGTTTCAAACCCTCCAATGAGGGCCCCATACTCTCTCTGAGAGAAGTCCTGTATCCCAGCAATAGGAACGAAATAGGCCGATGATGATAATGATGATGATCAAAAGATATACACTTACGTTGCAAAAGGAAAGTTAAGAGTGAACGGTGCTTTTGCATTTTCTCCAAAACCCCAATAACCGAAAAAACCGACTAGTGATACAAAGGAGACCACTACAGACATTCCTGAAAAGAATAAAAGCTATGTAGTAGGTACTTACTACGTCTACATTATTTCTATACCGGCGCTAAATGATGGCCAACGCTAACCTAGAAGACCCAAGCTTTAGCATCTTCATCATCATCATCATCATCCGGAAGAAGTCCACTGCTAAACATAGGTGTCCCCCTTTGAACGCTACCATGAACGGCTATTAGCCATCTTCGGCTCCCCGTGACTATCACAATGTCGTCGGTCCATCTAGTGGCATTTTTACAGAACATCTTCCGGACTTATCATGCAAGATGAAAAAAAATCATTATACTCACCGAAAATTATGACCATATAAACTTTTGAGGGACATTTCATATTATTCTCAATCGGCAGTACAACTCCGAACCCTTCCATACTGAAGATCACAACTCCGCAGAATTCGAAGTAACCCAAAGCGCTCTTCCAAGCCGGGACCGTGGATATATGCGGGGCTTTCTCTAGGGCGTAGTAAATTGTTGCTGCCACGCAGATTACTGGAAATCAAATAATCGTAATATGACTCATCCTCAGAATACTGGACCGATGATTGTTTAGTTATAAATGCGGGGACGTTAGCTTCCGTCATGATTTCTAATCTTGCTTTAAGAGATTATGCTTTCGATAAAGAAAATCATCGTGATAAAGCCGTAGCTTGCTGGAAGGGCACTTAAATTCAGGTGACATACTTCACCCAGTAATAAGTAAAAGGGCATTTTCTGATTCTCGCACGGCTAATTCTTACCCTGAAGCTAAGGACGTTGCGCCACTTTTGACCAAATAATAACATTTAACATCAAGTTCGCATTAGGTGGGACTAAGGAAAATATGAATGACAAAGTTGTCCCAACAGACAGCTATATCAGATGCAATAGGAGAACTTGACTAAAGAATTTGATCTTGGACCCGTTAGCAATCAATACAACTCACCAATAAACACGTTAGCAACAAACGAAAACGGTGCCAAAAACTTCAACGACCTGATCATACACAGCAGCATTACTGGCGCCATAATAGCTAAGATGTACAGCCTCAATAACTTAAGTTCAGGAGTCAAGTTCCCAGCTTGGTCCTTCTCTACGAGCTGATTGATCGTCTTCGCTATGATGACCATGTAGACGCAACAGGAGCCAAAAAGGTCAATGCAAATTACCACGTCAACTATGTATCTAGGATCAGAACAAAACAATGAGCATATTAATCATTGAAATAATATGAAACGCCCAAAGCGGTGCTTGCCTAGTTTAGTCTTTCTTAACTAATCATCGTTCTCTGCGGCCATTACTCGAATGGACGGTATAATAGTGGTATTTTCAACTCAGCGTTACCGTGCTCCTGAGGCAGTGTTTTCTAACGACCACCTTGAATATCCCATCGTGGGGGCCGTCAGAAATGAAGCTCACTGACGGCCACCTACATTGAGGGCACGTTAAGCCGTGTCGGTTTTGGTTGTATTCATTGTAAAGACTTGTTGGACGCATTCGGGTAACTTGGAAACTCTCAACAGAGTTGGCTACTTTCTTATACGAGGGAAGAAGAATAGGTTTATGGTGATGCTCGACATACGATGACCAACTTTGGACAGTCCTAGTAATATTATAGTGGAAAGACGTTGACTCTCAGTACTACAATATCATTTATTACACTACTAAGGTACTCTACGTACCTTGAAAACCTGCTAAACTTTCGGAATTTTTGGAAGGGTCCGACTGCCACCGCCGCCTCAACTAAATCGGGATATGACAATGTCGACAAGTGTAGCCTATTGTATAATATTTGAGCTGATTGTACTATAACCTGAAAAGCCCAAATCAGCTTAATAATCTCAAATGGTTTCTACTGTCGAGGAACTCAACACGGGTACACCAGTTACGGGATTGGTGTGTTCCAATTCGAAGAGCCTCTCGTGAGCCAGTTCTCATTTTAGGTGTAGTGACATCACCTTCAACCACATGTCACTTAACATCAGGTGAATAATGATCAATCAAACACTAACCTGTAAGAAATTGATGTCGCCCTTTTCCGGGGGGTTTATAATAATACTCTAAATGTATGGTATAGAATTATGGCGTTTACAAGCAATTTTACGTCTCTTATTGAATTGAATGTGAATACCAGAAGCGTAGTGATCCTAAAATACACTGGTTAAATGTTAACATCCACCAAGCTAGGTAAGCTAGCTGGTGAATATCCATTATAGCCTACAATTTGATGCACCATGATGACTTCTAGAATCTTCATGAATAATAAAGGCTAACAGCCGTTCATGGTAGAGTTCAAAGCGAGAGGCCTAAGTTCAGCAGTGGACTTCTTATGGCTGATGAAGATGATGATGAAGATGATGATGAATAAAGAGGCTACAAGAGATGATGAAAGGGAACAAGCTAGGGCAGAGAAGTAAAGATACGACGAAGCAAGTGCTAGATACGACGAATCAAGTGCTAGATACGACGAAGCAAGTGCTAGATACGACGAATCAAGTGCTAGATACGACGAAGCAAGTGCTAGATACGACGAATCAAGTGCTCTAGATACGACGAATTAAGTGCTCTAGATACGATGAAGCAAATGCTCTAGATTCGACGAAGCAAGTGCTAGATACGACGAATCAAGTGCTCTAGATACGACGAAGCAAGTGCTAGATACGACGAATCAAGTGCTCTAGATACGACGAAGCAAGTGCTAGATACGACGAAGCAAGCTTTCAATGGAGTACTTACATGTAGACAATAAGATAAATACATCCCCGCCAAAATGTTAGTAATTAATGCCGTCCAAAGCCCAGCTTTCGCGTAAGCTTCGTGGATACCCATTATCCCTCCACCCAGACATCCTTTAACAAGATGGATTGTAGATTCTATTACACTGAAAAATAAAACCACTGCCTCAGTAGGTAATGAGAATAAAATTGCAGATGTAATCGCGCTCTAAAAATAACCTGTCGGGCGTTTTTTTTTAATTTTGTATAGGGTAGCGTTTGACCTCAAGTCACCCGATGTTAAGTGACAATATGGTCGAAGGTGGCGCCACGCTACACCTGGATTGGGAACTGGCTCTTACGTGAGGCTACCGGAACACGCAAACTACTAAACCAATATGGACGAAATTCGAAAAAAAGATAGCTTATATCCTGGATTAACACATAGGCTAATTTTTATCCCGGAAAAAGGTTCCTGCGGGATAACGAGAAGATGCAGGTGAAACCGCGGGGCACAACAAGTTAAAAATATGTAAAACCAATTCAGAAAAAAACATTAGGTACTAAGCGTGTGTTAGATGATGGTAGAATTATTTCTAAATATTTTCGCCATCGCTCAAAACGGTGAAGGAAAACATCGTGAGGAAACCGGCATGTCCAAGAACTGCAACACTCAGGGGCATGCGACATCTACCAACTCGCACTGGGCCAGCGTGGTAGATTACAGCCCATACTCTCTCTCTCTGAGAGAAGGCCGGAGTCCCAGCAGTGGGAACGTGAAAGGCTGATAATGATTTTCGTGTTTGTCTGTCATACATATTACTATTTCTACATACGTGGTGGGTTTGGACACATTTCTCATTTTCGTGAAGTCATATTGGCCTGGTTGTAAAACAAATCTGTCACTTGGAGCAGACTGGCTAGCTGCTGCTCGTGGTGAGCTTGGACGGTTCTGGCTTTTCTGGTGCAAATAAATTATTATACGCAACATTTATCAAAATCTAACTAAATAAAGTTGTAAGAGGTATATCGCCAGTCTCTTAGGCTGGTTTGCACAACAAGTGCAAGCTAAAAGACTACATTATCCATACATCCAACTAAATTACAAAATTTTCCAACTAAAATACGACACACGATATTATTATATTGACGTTGTGTCAGCTCCTTCAGACAAACTGGACAAGTGGTTGCGAACGAACAATGCTTCCTTGCTACAGAATTGACTTTTCTCTGCACTTTTGGACATTGCTATAATTTGACAAACATTGTTATATATTCAACGCAGCATGATATTATAGGCACAACAGCCTCTGGGCTGCTCGCCTATTACCAGAATAAAATAAATAAATTTTCCATACGACTTGAAATGTGAATTTCCTTAAAATTGTTATATATTCAACGCAGCATGATATTATAGGCACAACAGCCTCTGGGCTGCTCGCCTATTACCAGAATAAAATAAATAAATTTTCCATACGACTTGAAATGTGAATTTCCTTAAATCGGTGGTGCAAGTGGGCCTTAGGCGCTATTCGCTATTCGCTATTCCTGGAGGCTGCGACATAAATCGGGTTTTTATTTTTAGGTTAGGTACTTATTATGTTTAGTTAGTTAGACGACGCGGTAGCCGAGTTGGTAGTGTCCTGCGATCCCGGTAAGGGCAAATATATGTGTGATGAACACGAATATTTGTACCTGAGTCTTGGATATTTCTATCTATATAAGTATTTATTTCTCTATAAAAGTATGTATATCGTTGTCTAGTACCCATAACAAAAGTTTCGAGCTTAATTTGGGGCTAGATCAATTTGTGTGCAATTGTCCTCCGATTTTAATTTATTATTTACTAGCTGCGACCCGCGGTTTCACTCGCGTGAACTACACTCTCAGAGATAACTAAATCTTAACGCGATAAAAAGTATCCTAGTATGTCCTTCTCCATGCAGAGTTTTATCTATCTTCATTCCTCCTATGATGTATTGATGGATTATAAGTATATGAACTGGATTGTGTTGTAGTATGGATTGGTAGTGACGTCGGTCGGTTTGCAACGCTTAGGTCGTGGGTTCATATCCTAACGAACTTCGAACGGCGCCCGTTTTCTTGCCGATTTCATACCAAGTTTTATCATGATCGGTTTACTTCATCTTTAAATTTAGGCGTGAAAGGGTAATAAACAGGAAAACCCCCAAAGAGGGCAATCAACACCGTTGCACCGTTTTATCTAGCATTAAAACTATTTCCCAAAAAAAAACAGATCTATGCAAACTCTTTGCTTCCCACGTGTCCAAATCTTAAGGCTAAGCGTATACTGAGACGCAATCGATGCAGTGCGGGGCAGCGCTGATTTGTTGTAATGTCTAAGCTTAGGAAAAGATGAGCATACGATGTTTTATTTTCATTTTGCGGCAACCATGAATTTAAAAAAAAATTAAGTTAGTGCGTATTAATCATGTGCCACTTATATTTTATTTACCTATAGTCCAGTACCCGTACAAATAATCACTCCCTAAAATAATATTGGGGGACCCTTTTTTTTAAATCATTTATTTTTTATACAGGGTTTTGTTTAACAAAACATGCCAGTTTGGGGGACCCTAATGAGACTATAATGAGACTTACGTTTGAATCATCTGCCATTGTAGAGTTATTTCTCTCTTCTCTATGAGTAAATATATCTACTGTAGCATTAAATATTTATGCGTATTTGGAGTACAACATTTTACAATGCATTTTGTATCAACTTCTTTGAAAGTTTAATTTATTTTAGAAGCCGTCACTACTGTCATTGACAGATATGTAAAGCCCGCTAGTTTAGTTTCCGTTTTCATGAAACAATTGTGAAAAAGGAGGAATAATTGAATGAGTATTTAATTTTTATTGAAAGTTATTTATATTACTAGCTGCGCCCCGCGGTTTCACCCGCGTGGACTACATTTAACTCGATAAAAAATTAATATAATAAATAGATGTTGGCCGATTCTCAGACCTTCCCGATATGCACACAAAATTTCATCAAAATCGGTCAAGCCGTTTCGGAGGAGTATGGCAACGAAAACTGTGACACGAGAATTTTATATATTAGATGAAATGCTCAGATGATATGCAGTGCTTAGAGCACAAACGCAATGCAATGCTGACATCTTATGAACTGAATATTTGTTACTGTGTTTGTCTAAAGATGATTACTTAGAATTTTTCTATTTAAATGAAAGGCAGAGAAATAAAACAATTTAAATAGGTACAAAAATAAATATTAAGACAAATTTAATAGCTTAAAACATACATATCAACAAGTAAAACGGCTAGTAACAAAGACAATATTTAACTATTTAGTAACTAAAGAACTAACTGAGACTGAGAGAACCGCAACGACCCAAAGTCAGTATTGGCCTCCGAATAAGAGACGCCACTTCGGTCTGTCCTGCACCACCTCCTGCCAGTCCTCCACCTGGAGCTCGCGCAAATCCTTCATGATTTCGTTTTCCCAGCGATACCACTACATACTCGTTTGACCGTGCGATCCTCGCCCGTTCTTTCAATCTATTAATTCAGTAATAATCCTCTAACGTTACTATACGTACCAGATACGAGGAGTAACAGACCAGAAAAAATGATGAAGAGGTTCTTCCAGAGTCTCCACTTATACTTCCCCAGGCCAGGGTCCTCCCAGCAGACCAGGAGGTCAATGATGGCGGGGAATATGAAACCCATGGCGGAGAGGCAGAATGATCCAAGCTGGAAGGAAAGTTATGCTTCAATAAATATTGCGGGACCATTGCACACAAATTGACCTAGCCCCAAATTAAGCTCGAAACTTGTGTTATGGGTACTAGACAACAATATACATACATACTTACATTATAGACATATCTAAAAAAAAATGTGTGAAAATGTGTGTGTGTGTGTGTGTGTGTGTGTGTGTGTGTGTGTGTGTGTTGTGTGTATGTGAGAATGTGTGTGAATGAAAACCTATGTCTTAATAAATTACGTGTGAGTTTATCATCGCTCAAAACGGCGAAGCTTAACATCGTGAGGAAACCGGCACGTCCAAGAACCACAACATTCAAGGGCATGTGACATCTACCAACCCGCACTGGGCCCACGTGGTAGATTACGTCTCATACTCTCTATCTGAGAAGGCCAGAGTCCCAGCAGTGGGAACATAAGTAACCCAATGATGTAGACACGACGACCTGCTGTTCACATGCCCAAAAGGCGGCTAAGGAAATACATAATTTATCTTACCAAACCCATCAGATTTCCTATGTTCGGAAATATAACAGCTATGATTGTGATGGCTGCAATGATGATGGCTCTGTAAACCCTCTCCCAGAGCCAGTGGGCACTCGGATTGTAACGGCCGGACAGGTAGTACCAGACCAGGTTGAATGGAGCCCAGAAGTTGAGAGCGAAGGTGATGAATATCATTAGAGCCATCAGATATTTGAGAATGATGGGGAATCTGAAAAAAAAATAGATCAAATATCTTACTATATCCTACTAATATTATAAACGTAAAAGTTTGTGAGTATGGATGGATGAATGGATGGATGGATGGATGGATGGATGGATGGATGGATGGATGGATGTTTGTAACTCTTTCACGCAAAAACTACTGAACGGATGTGAATGAAATTTGGAATGGAGATAGCTTATACTTTGGATTAACACATAGGCTACTTTTTATCCCGGAAAAAGGTTCCTGCGGGATAACAGGAAGACGCGGGTGAAACCGCGGGGCGCAACTAGTTACAAAATACAAATGATGTACGATGTGACTAATAAACGGCCGTTCCTAATATTCAATCTATCCACGGTTTGCTCTACTGGAGATAGAAATTTGACACAAGCCCCATAAAAGTAATGTCAAATTTCTAGTAGGGCAAACTGTGTGGATCACAGATCAGCCAAATCTGTGGTGTGGATAGATGATTATGATGATTTTTTATCTGATAGCTGGTACTTTTCGTGTTTTCCCACTGCAATTTGGTCTAGTTCCGATAATGCCACACATGAGAAAACCGTTTTTGTTAAAAAAAAATATCCACGTCACTCCATACATAGTAGGTAAAACAGTATTAACAAAAAACTTACGTTGCAAAAGGGAAGTTAAGAGTGACAGGTGCTTTTGATTCGTCTCCGAATCCCCAATACCCGAAAAAGCCCACTAGGGCCACAAAGAGAATCACTATGGACATTCCTGGAAAAGAAAATAATTTTATATATTATTTACTTACCTACCTTACTTTTTAACACGCTTTTATCAGCTTTGCTTTTACATGATAAGCAAATCTTGAAGTCAGTTTTTACTTATGTACTTCTCAAATCAAATCAAATCTTCTAATTGGTTAAAAACTTTGAAAGTTATCTTATTATTTCTCTAATATAGGTCAAAAGACAATTGCAAATTGTTGGCCTGGCACAAATTCAAAAACGTCTGGACCGATTTGTTTAGGAAAGCCAAGGAACAGCCCAAGAATCGAAAGATGTAAAAAAATCTCTTTTCGTATCGATACTCACCAGATATCACAACCAAATAAAACTTTGTGGGGTTCTTCATATTATTCTCAATGGGCAGCGCCACTCCAACCCCCTCCATACTGAAGATCACAACTCCGCAGAATTCAAAGTACCCCAAAGTGCTCTTCCAAGCTGGGACCGTGGATATGCTAGGGGCACTCCGCAGGCCATAATAAATTGTTGCTATCACACATATCACTGGAAATTAAAGAATAGTATATGAAGTAATTACGAGCATACATGGGACGGCCGAGTGGCCGCCGCCCGGTCGGCCGTCCAAGGTATCGCTGGAAAGACGAAGAAGTCACGAAGGATTTGCGCGAGCTCCAGGTGGAGGACAGGCAGGAGGTGGCGCAGGACAGAAGGAGGTGGTGTCTTTTGTTATCGGAGGCCAACACTCACTATGGGTCCCTGTGCAATCTCAGTTAGTTAGTTAGTTTTTATATGGAGTAAGTAGGTAGTATAATTTGAGAGTATTCAAGTTACGAGTGAATACCTATTCATCTCTTCTAAGTAAACATGCTCCAACATAATCCAAGTCATCACTAACCATCAGGTGAGACTGTGTTCAAATGGTTACGAATCCAGTGGTAGGATACTTTTTAGTGCTTGCACTTTTTAGTGGTTAGGAATCGCCCAAAATTGCTATATGATGATGTGGTCGGTGGTGTCACGCTTCACTTGGATTAGGACAGTTCCTAGTTCCCGTTTCCTAGTTCAGAGCCAGTGCTCTCATGCAGGGCTGCCAAAACACACTGATAGGTGCTTAACTTGAGCGTGGTAGCTAGCCAGGGTAGCACTAGAAAAATGCCCTACCGCCAAGCGTCATCACTATGTTTTCCTTCACCGAAAGCTCAGATAGTATGATGACTCATCGTCAGAATACTAAACTAATAACAGTTTCAAATACTGACGTGGACGTCGGATAGCGACATGTAGGTCAAAGGTTCAAATCCATTGGTAAGATTCTGTCACCAAGCACTTAGTGGTGTGTTCTGGCCGCCTCACTTGAGAGCCAAGACAAGTTTAGCTTGGTGCCCTTTTCAGCTATGACAAAGGTCAGTTCATTCACCTTAAAGACCCCTTCTCTGAAAGTCATCTGCTTGATGCAATTGCTGCGTAAACAAATCAATGCAACTCACCAATAAACACATCAGCTACTAGCGAGAACGGTGCCAAATACTTTAGCGAAGTGATCATGCACAACAATAGTACTGGCACCATCACAGCTAAAATGTACAGCCTCAGTGAAAGAATGTTAGGTGCCATCCCTTCTTGATCGTTCTCTACGAGCTGATTGATCGTCTGAGCTATAATGATCATGTAGACGCAACATGAGCCGAATAAATCTATACATATCACCACGTCAACTGAATGTCTAGGATCAAAAGAGAACATTATATGTTAATAATCAGAATAATCATCATCATCATCAGCCAGAAGAAATCCACTACTGAACACAGGCCTCCTCCTTTGAACGCCACGAAGAACGGCTATTATCCATAATTGTGCATCTATACCATAGCGTGACGCCACCTTAGATCGCATCGTCATTTAACATCAGTTAACTTTCGTCAAACATTACCTTGTAAGAAGTAGAAATAAATAAATGATGCATAATCAGGAAAACTTTAACAAAAGCATGGCATAACATATCATACTAGTCATAATAATCAACCCGTTTCAGTCCAATGCTGAACATAGGCCTCTCCCAAAGTACTCCATCGAGCCCAATCTGTCTACTTTCCGAAACCAGTTATAGAAATTAAATAAGTTTGCTTAAAATTAAGTAAAAACGACAAAACGATACCGCGGTATTTTGCGGTTGGTAATGTGTTCGTCCGCGCAGCGCTTTATAAGTCGGTAAGGCAAGTGACGGCAGCGCCTGAGTGGGGGTACAATCAACAGGCGCTGCTACTAGAGGCACAGAATATAGAGGAGTCTATAGTTCTTAATAGCTAGAAGGAACGTACCTGCATAACTTGCTAAATTTACGTAATTTTGGAAAAGGCCCAACCTCCACTGCCGCCTCAAATACGTCAGGGTAAGACATTGAGGGTAGGTGTAGCCTATTGTACAGTATTTGCGCTGACCTTACTACAAGCTGAAAAACAAAAACAATTTTTTATCTGAAAGTCTTTTCCGTCGAATAACTACAATAATAGCCTCACCAGATCCTTTAGCTTTGGAATTGTCAGGAAGTGACTTGCAGTGAGGTCAAATAGGAGGAAAGTGGAGGGTGGAGAGGTTTTTTAAGGATATCTCACTCTTTTGCTTACAGATGTCGAATAATCCTGTCTCGCTCGCGCTCTATATACATTAGGCTGAAAAACTATAGACCGGTAGACTCATTCGTGTTTCAGCAGAACAGAACCTAAGTTCACAGCTACAGAGATCGGCTGGGTACTTCCAACGCTGTGTCCTATATAATTTTCAGTGCCATTTTCTTCCAGATGATATAATACATTTGAAATACGAACCCAGAAGAGATCTGAGATCAGTAGCAAAAACATAAAATCATCATCATCACGTTCCCATTTCTGGGACATGGGCCTTCTCTCAGAGAGAGAGTATGAGCCTTGTTACAGCGTGCCCAGTGCGGGTTGGCGAACAGGCTAGCGGTCAGCTCGTGTCAGTTTTCAGACCAACTGAAGACCTCCGACATAGCCTAACGACTGCTATTTTTAGACAACAACCGGAGGGCGAAACACGGAACATATTACACGGAAGTTAATTTATCCACTTCTGTAGTATTGCCTCCACATGATTGCGTCACATTTGTCCTCAATACGGATTAATTGGGGCCAATTGAAAATCATACCAGTACTAACGTCACGAGACGTAAGAAACGATGATATATGACAGTTAAATATTTCCATAGTGTACTTACATTTAGGCAATATGATAAATACACTCCATATACAATTGTAGAAATTAGTGACGTCCAAAGTCCAGCTTTCGAGTAAGCTTCGTGGATGCCCATTATGCCACCACCGAGGCATCCCTTAACTAGATGGACAGTTGACTCCATATAACTGAAAAGTAAAAGAAATAGGCACATCATCATCATTATCAGCCTTTCACGTTCCCACTGCTGGGACTACGACCTTCTCTCAGCGAGAGAGTATGGGCTGTAATCTACCACGCTGGCCTAGTGCGGGTTGGTAGATGTCGCATGCCCTTGAATGTTGCAGTTCTTGGACATGCCGGTTTTCTCAAGATGTTTTCCTTCACCGTTTTGAGCTATGACAAATCCGCACATAACCTAATAAGGCACATATATATAATTATTTAACTTATTATAACTGTTATACGGTTGCGACACTAAGTGATCAATGTTTGCAAAGTACATATAATCCAAAAGTCCACTGCTGAACATAAGCCTCTTTGAACGCCACTAAGAACGGTTATTAGCCACCTGCTTCCATTGGCTCCCAATTTCGTCGGTCCATCTAGCAAAAGGCCTACAGAACGTATTCCAGTTCGTGGTCGCCACTCGTGAACCTTTCTTCCTCATCGGTTATCAGTTTAATGAGTTATGTGGCCTGCCCCTTGCCAATTCAACTCAGAAATTCTGTGAGTTATACCGGTGATTTTGGTTCCTTGGCGAATTTACTCGTTTCGGAATTTATGATGCAAAGAAACTCCAAGCATATACCTCGGTATATGTAATTCTGAGCATTATTCAAAAGCCTACATTCAATGATCACTTCTCAGTGCTAGTCAGTACCAAAAGAAGAGGTGTTTATATACCTGGTGGGTTTCTCCACATGTCTCATTTTCGTGTAGTCATAAGGCCCTGACTGCAATACGAATCTTGAAGCTCCTTTAGTAGGAGTAGTATCCGTAGGTGAGGAGGCATTTTTGGGAGAAGTGCCGCTAGAGGGTGAAGTGCCTCTAGAGGGAGGAACGCTTCTAGGGGGAGGAACGCTTCTAGGGGGAAGAACGCTTCTAGGGGGAAGCACGCTTCTAGGCAGGGGAGCGCTTCTTGGTAGGGTAGCGCTTCTTCGAAAAGTTGAGGTCCGGTCAGCTGGCTGACCTGGCTGGTTCAGGTTATTCTGGGGAAGAAAAAGTGTTCACTTTTAATAAAGGAAATACATTAAAACTAGTTTTTGCCCCGTTTCCTCAGGGATAACTAGAAAATCGGGAGTGTAACCGCGGGGCGCAGCTATCAGTAATCACTAACTAGTTATAATCATTTTTTTGCGACAGCTCCATTTGAGAGCCAGTTCCCGATGTAGGGTGACGCCACCTTTGGTCACACTTGTGGTCTTAGAAAGAATAAAATAAAAAAAGTTCGCTAGTAAGTATCTAAAATGAACGACCCAAATAAAGGTCTTCGACCCCGCAAGGATACACACATAATTATTTAAAACAATAAAAACATTGTAAATAAAAAAAATGCCATTATCGGAATAATTATATATACAAACTTCTTTGTTAAGATGCTGACTCCAAGATAAAGCTAATGATTGGGGCTTATTTCAATCGTTTATCTCAGTAACTACCATAATGATAAATCTTTAAAAAATATGTTATTCTACTTAATACATGTAGAAAAAAACATTTAATAGTGCAAAAAAAAGCAAGTGTTTCCTAAAATTACGCCTATTCTTCTTGATACTCAAAGGCTTTTTAATACCACCAGCATATTAACCAATAAGCATATTGCATATAAAGCATATTAAGCATATTGACTTATGTATAGCATATTAAGCATATTGACTTATGTATAGCATATTAAGCATATTGACTCAGAAGGACTAACTTCTGAACATAGAATTTAATTCTATGCTTCTGAATATACTACCTCGATTTTCCTTATTGTTTTACGGCCGGTTTCAATAACCCGTCTATCCACGGTTAGAAAGTTAGTTAGTTACTGGCGATAGAAATCTATACTATAATATTATTGTGAAACTCTTTAATTGGCCTTACAATGTTAAGTATTCTATAAGCAATATAATTGTATTACGCTGTTAAGTTTCTTAATAAATAAATAAATAAATAAATAAATAAAGCTGCAGAGTTTGTTTGTTTGTTGTTTGTTTGTTTGTTTGTTTGATCGCGCTAATCTCAGGAACTAAAAGTCCGATTTGAAAAATTCTTTCAGTGTTGGATAGTCCATTTATCGAGAAAAGCTATAGGCAATATTTTATTTCCAAAAAATTAGGGATCCGTAAGAAAATTGCTATTTTGTAACCCAAGGTGGAAAATCGAAAACATATTTTTGCGTGCGCTGCAAAAACTATTGACAACAGAACAAAATAATGTATTACGGGTTTGTAGGTCCCATTTTAATTTGACATTTAAGGTTCGAGCTACTCAATGTAATAAAATTTCTTAAATTCTCAAAATAGGTACATTAATGAAAATCGAGTAGTATATTCAGAAGTTAGTCCTTCTGGGTCAATATGCTTTTGGTTAATATGCTGGTGGTGTTAAAAAACCTATGAGTATCAAGAAGAGAAACAGGCGTAATTTTAGGAAACCCTGCCTTTTTTACAATAAAAAATGTTTTTTTTTCTACATGTATTATGTGGAATAAGATATTTTTTAAAGATTTATCTTTATAAAACCGGCCATTAGTTACTCCCAGATCGGCATAAGGTACCCCTTTGTCGCCTACGGAGCTTGTTTTTTTGTTTATTTATTGTTTACGACTGCTTCACCTTAAGCGTAACATATAAACAACTTAAGTACCTATGGTGTGAGATGTTCGTTACCTTAAGAACAGGTTGGTTAAGGATAAACGCTATCATGAACCGTGCTTAAATAAAATGTTTAAATAAAGTTATACTAATGTTATAAACGTGAACGTTTGTGAGTATGGATGGATGAATGGATGGATGGATGGATGGATGAATGGATGAATGGATGGATGGATGTTTGTTACTCTTTCACGCAAAAACTACGGAACGGATCTGAATGAAATTTGGAATGGAGATAGCTTATACCCTGAATTAACACATAGGCTACTTATTATCCCGGAAAAAGGTTCCTGCGGGATAACGCGAAGTCGCGGGTGAAGCCGCGGGGTGCAACTCTACCTATAAAATGTTTAATTAAGGGTTTTAAAATATATACATTACGAATGCCTTGTTTATATGTAAAAAATAATAATAAAGAAACGCATGATGGCCCAGTCGTAGTAAAGTCAGGTGACTTGTGGTCAAACGCTATCCTAAAGTAGAAAAAAAACCTTTCTTCAGTGGGGTGCATGAGTTCATTTCGACCACTGCCCAATGCCACAAAATTTAAAATATCGTACTGATAACTAAAACCAGCCGTTTTCCTTATAACATAAGTACATTTTAAGATTTTGCAGCATGTTGATAATTATGTTCTACTCAAGATTGTAAAATAAAATACCTGAATGTTTTTGTACTTTATGTCATCGTGGCACGAATCACGATCACGAATTCAAGACTCCAGTTTAAAGTATTAAAATAATTACAGTTGTTTACGTACATAGGTACGCAAAAATATTAAAAGAAAGAAAACCGCATACTATCGCATTTATAGAACTAGGAACATGGATAAAAAATTCTGAAGGTAGTACCGAGTTACCGACTACTAAGCTCCATAATGTCGACAATTGCTACAAAAAGCAACGTGTAGGTACATTTAAAAAAGACAAGTATAATTCAAGACTTGAAGATAATTCAATATTATCAAGTTCATATTACAGAGAAATCGGACTATTCCAAGATGACAAAAAAGCAAAAAAAATCATGCGCCCAACAAATAATCTGCCCGGTGTTTTTTGTCTTTTCATTTGCCTTTATAAGGAGTTTGGAAGACGGCTAATACAATATGACTTTCGATCTAAGCTAATCGCAAATTTTGCCGCAGCATTGCTTTATTTGCTCATTACAAACGTCAATTACTTACATGATAAGATTCCAACTCCATATTACACAAATTACACCACACAACCTCTCATCTTGTCAATACAAAACAATCTGAAGTGTTACTGAGGTGATTCTGCGACCTTGTAATATAAAAAATGTACCTTTAGGTACAGATTGGACTTTACGTCTAACAGGTAAATGGACGGATAACTGACATAGCAAATTCAAAGTTTCCTTTTGTAAATACAACAAAACAAAACACCTTCTGCATGTGTCTACCTTCTACCAACACTTTCTGATTTCTGCATGTATTCGCAAAGGCCAGGCGCGGATTCAAGATTTCATTCAATGAGGGAGAGACGAGGGGTATTGACATACTTTGTGATTTCGCTCAAGACCGTGTAATTTTTGTGATTTTTTTTTCAGGTGTTCATTTTGTGATGTTGGCTGAACGGTAACGCGCCTTTCAAATCAAGTTCGAATTCTCTCAGCCGCACCTATGACTTAATAAGTTATGTGTGGATTTACCATCGATCAAAACGGTGAAGGAAAACATCGTGAGGAAACCGAAACATTCAAGTACAGTCAAAGGCGAGGCGACAACGATTGCAGACAAAGAAACGTTTCCAGGTTTGCAGCTTGGCTAGGTGTCGATGTGTAGATTGTGTAGTTTTCGACGATGTCACAATGATGTTACAATTTTTGATAAAATTTACCTCGATACGACGATGTAACGAATTCACGGCAACAATATCTCTCATTCGTTCCAAAATAATTGGGTCTACACGGAGAAAAAAGACCTTCAGAAATACCGTTTTCCTTCTGAGTCAAAAAGGAAGGATTTGTTATTCAGAAGGAAAACTGAAGTAAAATAAGGAAGCAATCGATCTTGGTGGGTATGACTCAGAAGGAAAGTCAGATTTTTTTTCTCAGTGTATCTCTCAAGATCCATTCATTAGATCCATTATGGATTTACTGAGATTTTATTGTCCCACTACTACTTGTCTTTGTTATCTTCTTAAACCGTGGATCTAATGAGATGTTATTTATCATTTGATACCTACAGCATTACTTCTACTTAGTCTGGGTCGCGGATAATAATTCAATTCAATTTCAAAGTATCTTTATTAGCTTAATAATTATTACTTATGTACAGTTCTAGTGTAAGTTTAATCCTAGAATTGTCAAAAATAAGTTAAATAGTGCGTTTTATAAGCTAGTAGCACTTTTATAAAACTTACTAGCTGCGCCCCGCGGTTTCACCCGCGTCTTCCCGTTATCCCGTTGGAACTTTTTCCGGGATAAAAAGTATCCTATGTCCGTTTCCTAGTATTAAGCTACCTCCCCACCAATTTTCAGCCAAATCAGTTCAGCCGTTCTTGAGTTATAAATAGTGTAACTATCACGACTTTCTTTTATATACCTATATAGATAAGAAGATAGATTATGGTAAACTTGATAATAGGAAAAATAGGAGTGCAAAGCCGCAGGTAGCAGCTAGTATACAAACTACATAATTTCCTAAGAAACAATTTGTTTAGTAACACTATTGTTTCAATACAATAAAATATGATAAGAGTTATCTTTCGCCTTGAGACATTTTATGGTTCATAATTTGTCATGTTAAAAGAAATGAGGCTGTGTAGGTAAGCCAAGTCAAACTGCCACTTTTACATTCCTACCACGTATCTACCTACCTATGTAATCATGTAAATTCATAATAATCCCTACTTCCCTACTTAATCTATATCTATAAGAATCAAAGTTCTAACTGACTTATATCAACGCACAGCCTAAACCGCTGGTCGTAGAAACTTGTGGACATATTTGTTTTGATGCGAAGGGGACGCATCAAAATAAATATACTCTCCAATGTCCTAAGATAGAGTTTTTTGAAATTGAACCCCTAAGGGGGTAAAATTGGGAAACTGTAGCCCAAGAACCCAAACATTCAGGGCATGCGACATGTTCCACCCCTTACTGGGCCCGCGTGGTAGATTACAAGCCACACTCTCTTTCTGAGAGAAGGCCAGAGTCTCAGCATTGAGAGCGTAAAAGGCTGTAACATAATCGGAAAGTTTGTTGAGGAAATAATACTTGTGTTTCTGAAACAGCGCCATCTAGGGCGTCTAGAATGAACTATTGAACCGTAGAGGTAAGTAAATAATATTGTTGTTCGCAAGGCTTTAACACCAGCTTGTTATTTCTAGTTCACCGTGTTGAAGACAGAGGTCACTTTACTTATGTTATGTTATGTTATGTTTTCTTATTTCAAATCAAATCAAAAGTGTTTATTTGCATAACAAAGTGTAGCGACATGCAACGCAGCATTTTTATGTAATAGGGATGTTAACACTAATTACAAAATAATGTTTAATCTTACTTTTATGTTAGTTTGTATTATTAGGATATAGAAAAACATATTTTTGTATATAAATAAAACTTAATAATTTAAATAAAAATGATTTTAAATGCTATATATTTTATAATCTTTTGTCACGTGACTGCAAACACCAAAAAGAGCTTCTTACGTCACTAAAAATCGCGACCATCGTGTTTAACTAGAGCATTTTGTAAAGCATTGGAAATTTGAAATTGAAATTTTACTCTCAGAGTATTTAGTACCTATCTGCTTTCAATTCGCTTATATAATATATATTTTGATCCAAAGCTTCGTCTTCGCCTCTTATTAAAATATACTCATGTACTCTTTGCTTTGTCCAACCGTTACCTTTTCCTAGGATTGTCACAAACTTGACTGCCATCTGTTTTATGGACGACCTTTCTACGGTCAATTTCAATAAACCTTATCCACAGTTTGCCGTACTAGAGGTAGGCATTACTTCTAGGGAGCGTGTGTCAAATTGTTATCTCTAGTAGGGCAAACCGTGGATAGATTATTGAAACCGGCCTTTAGTCACGTGTTGTAAAACATAACATTATAATATAACATCTATCTATCTAAAGCTTTGATTAATACTTTATGCAGCATAAAAAAAATGTTAGTGTATAATTATGTTACCGGATATGTATGTAATCCGTCATTGTATTATACAATTCCGTAGTGATGGTGGCCGAACGGTTAGGCGTGCGACTTACAAGACGCCGACACCGAGTTCGAATCCTCTCGGCCCCGCACCTATGACTTAATAAGTTATGTGCGGATTTGCCATCGCTCAAAACGGTGAAGGAAAACATCGTGAGGAAACCGGCATGCCCAAGAACTTCAACATTCAAGGGCATGCGACATCTACCAACCCGCACTGGGCCAGCGTGGTAGATTACTGCCCATACTCTCTCTCTGAGAGAAGGCCGGAGTCCCAGCAGTGGGAACGTGAAAGGCTGATAATGATATGATGATATACAATTCCTAGGAAATGTATGTCATTCCTAAAATGTCACGGAAATGTGTAAAAAATTATATTAGACACATTTCCTAGGAAATTATACATTTCCTAAAATTAGCAATCGGAAATGTAATACCACAGATAAAAATAAAAATATTGGCGGCCGCCGCACCCTAACCTATATAATGTTACACTTTTATTTACCTAATACATACTATCAATAAAATAAAAGAGTTAGCAATGTCAAGTGTTTTATTACAGCAAGCATTATTTTTATACATTTCCTAATCCGATATTGGAATTATATACAATACCATTCCTAGGAATTTTACACATTTCCTAGTATTCCTATTTATGTATTAAATAGTTTTTGAAACAATATTTTATACATTTCCTAAGTAGCTTCGGAATTGTATATTACATTTCCTAGGATTTGAATACAATTCCTAGATTTCATACATTTCCGGTAACATACTTATATATTTTTGGCGGCATTCATTTGTCAACCATGATACTTGACACTGACCAAATACACTAATCGCGTGAAGCCATAGAAAAGAAGTATAATCCAGAATGAGCGTCGCATGAAAATATGTCTGCAGTATAATTTATAGTCCTACTAATATTATAAGCGTGAAAGTTTGTGTGTATGGATGTTTGTTACTTTTTCATGCAAAAAAAACTGAACGGATTCGATATGGAGATAGCTTATACCCTGGATTAACACATAGGCTACTTTTTATCCCGGAAAAAGTTCCTGCGGGAAGACGCTGGTGAAACAGCTGATCGCAGTCAGTAATAAAATACATACAAAAGTGCCATAGGTAGCACGAAGATAAGCTTTATGTGGGCGTTTTCATCGTCCATGTAGAAAAATCAAAACGAAAATATCAACTTAAATGTTTAATTAACCCCATCTGTTTGATTTTTTGACATCCTCATATTTTTCTCCCCGTGTACTGGGGTTTCCATCGCTGCCATCGCTGCCATTGCAGTCATCGCTATCTAGACCACACCCATCGTCATCATCAACTTCACATTCACCTTTTTCTTCATCGCATTCATCGTCTTTCTTGGAAACTGTATCATCACAGTCAAATTTAGTTTCACATATGATTTCACATTCATCTTTTCTCTTTCCGTTGGAATAGTTATCGCATTTATCATTGCATTCGTCCTGGGCTTCGCAGTTGAGCTCGTTTGAGATTCGGAGCAGATTTTTGATGACGGATGTTCGTAAAGCGCGGTCTTCTTTCGCGTCTTTTACTTTGTTGCGTCTATCGCGGTCTTCGCGTCTATCACGGTCTTCTCTATCGTTTCTGTAAACTCTGTCTCTGTCTAATTGGGACCTTATACGATGTCGATTGCGGTTTCTGTTGCGAAGCCTCGGATTGGTAAGTGTTTCGTGGACTTCAGACTTGCTGGATTGATCCCGATTTAGGGATTTATGCTGAAAATATATTATCATACAGTGATATTATAATTGTGAAAGTGTATGAGACGGAATGCTCCTGCGGAATAACGAGACTTTATACTCATGGTACCAACTGTAAACTCATTTTCTTTATCTAGGATATCAAAAACTACGGAGATCGAGAATCCACAACACCTGAAGATGGACAAAACGCTTTCGCCAAATTGGTCATCACATTTACATTTACTACATATCTATTCTTATAAGAATTAAACTTACTTGACTCAAATGTTGAAGCAGTAAAAACGGCAAAGAATTTTTATTTCCACTTCTGTCTCTATAATTATTGTCTACTAGATCACTGGTCTTCTTCGGAGAGTAGTCGAAATCTTCGTTTTTAACATTTATGTAATAATCCAGGTCCTTGGATTTACTATTCAGGGAATCTAGATCTCTGGATTTACCAATCAAGGAATTGCCATTGGGAGAGTTGTCCAGGACAAGAATTAGCGGTCGATTCTCTTGAACAGCTTTCTTGTAGAGGTTGGAAAAGATTCCTGAGTGAAGACCTGATGCTGCATAGTCGATGGCCTAAAACATTAAATACAGTTTGTATTTGACTTCAAAATTCTCGCTTACCACAGAATCTACAGTCATGCTTTTTGAGATACCCAAATCCAAAATATCTTTCAAATTTTAAATACACCCGTTTGTTATGTTATGTCATGTTACAGTGTCACATTGATGGCAGAAACAGGACCCAAGCTCCGGCCTTCCACGGATCTTACTATTTCTAAGGCTCTATTTGTTTTGGTTTTTATTTCCAGTAGTAAGTTGACACAGGCTGCTGCTGATGATGATGGTTGTGGTTAGGCGTAATCGATGCGGTTCTTTACGACCGTCGCTAAACGATCAGATCTGAACCGGCAAGGACAAGGAGAATTCAAATTGCGATGGTGACACAATGTGATGCTACTCATTGCCCTGAATTGAAACGTAAAGAAAGTTAATCAAGCGCCAATTTTTACTATCAACTACATCATTATCATAGTGCGTTTGGTACATTCGGCTAGAGCTCGTGGCGGATCTTGATCCTTATTATCATTAGCAGTAGGTGCTATATTAAAAGAAACCAAATTAGTAAAAATCTACTTACAAATAGTAGCATGAACCCGATGGCTTTCAGCATAGACATCTTCAAGGTCGTCATTCTTCGACAAGCACCTCACAAATAGCTACTTTCCAACTTTGATAAAACAGCTCACTCCAAATTTTTTAATCAGTTGATAGTATTAATTGGTTATAGTTTAGATTTTGTGAATTGTTTTGATTTGTTGGAACGTTGTTTAGATTTGATTGTTCTGGCATGCAATTCCTGATTTAACTAGGTATGTAAAAAGGTGTACTTGCATAGATAGGTGATAGTATATTTTTTGAGGACTCACGGCAGGAGACAAAGCGTTCACTGCGATGAAGGTGAAGCATAAGGACGTTGTTTTATTTTTCGTATTTGTTATTGAGGTAAAAAAACATTTGTTTATGACCTAGCGATTGACCATGATTTCATGATCAGCCTACTACGTACCCACTGCTGTGGGAAACAGTCCTTCTCTTAGAGAGACAGAGAGAGAGAGAGAGACAGAGAACATGGGACAAGCGGGCTCAATGCGGGTTGCCAAATAGGGTAGCAGACAGCCATAGTTGTACTTATCAGATTAGATAGCCTAACGACTGTTATCCTAAGACAGCAATCGGGATCGATGGCTTAAGGTGCCCTTCGAAGCATGAAAATCCCAGTCCAGTCGTGGCGCCATCTTCAACCACATCGTCATTTGATCAAAGGCTACCCTGTAAACAGTAAAAATTGAAGCGCTCAGTTGTAAAAATAATAGTTAGGTATCTCATAATTTCAAAGGCCAGACAGGTTAATATTATAAAGAGCTAAGTATATTAGATGGTAGATTACGACCCACACTCTCTCTCTCTCTGAGAGAAGACCAGAGTCCTAGCAGTGGGAACGGAATAGGCTAATATTGATGATGGAGTACAAAAACATATTTCGTACTTTCAGAAAATCACAGAAAGTCAAGCAGCCTTTCTAGATGCTTCGGAACTCCTAGGACACATCGGTTCTACCCATAACAACCCTTTGATCGTCTTTGTGAACACTGCAAACAAGCAATTGCTGATGGGAAAGGAATCAGTCTTTGATGATCTTGTCCTTACTAGTGATGATGGAGATGTTCACGATGACAGTGTTTATAAGACAGAAGCTAAGGAACAGGCGAAATATTTGTTTTATGATTACTTGCTAAGGGTAAGAATAAAACTCCATTTAGACGTAAGTTCAAGTAGACTTTTTTCATCATCACCATCAGCCCGTATCAGTCCACTGCTGGACATAGGCCTTCTTTCCCAAGGTACGTCACTGAGCCCGGTCTTCGGCTCTTCTCATCCAACTACTTTTTACGACAATCTAAATACTACTCTACTTATTTTTTTACTTTTGGGGGCCTACCTACAGAGCGTCTTTCAGTTCGTGGTCGCCACTCGAGAACCTTTCTTCACCATCGGTTATCGGTTCGTCGAGCGATGTGACCTGCCCATTGCCACTTCAACTTGCAAATTCTGAGAGCTATGTCGGATACTTTCGTTCTTCGGCGAATTTCCTCGTTTTGTATTTTAAACGTAACTTTAACAAGAAAAACCTTCACTTCAGACATCCCCAGAAGACAGTCAAGACAGCAGCGCAGAAGATACGAAGTCAGCTCTTCGCCAGGCCCTTCGAAAACGTTGTGAAGCAGTCGTCAAGTGCACCAAGAAGTGTCGTCGGAAAGAAAATAAATACTGCCCAGTGAACTGTAAGGCTGTGTTTGACAAACTGAATTTGTGCGAGCCATTAAAAAAGAAGAATAAGAAGAAGAAGAAGAATGAGTGTGAATCAGAATCTGACGAGTGTGGCGGTGGCAAGAGAGGAAGAACCATGCCCCCTAAGTGGTTGATATAAAATCTAAACTAATATATAGAGAGAAAAGATTTCATTGCTTACATATTCCATTTATTTAGTCATAGGTGCGGGGCCGAGAGGATTCAAACTCGGTGTCGGCGTCTTGTAGGTCGCACGCTTAACCGTTAGGCCACCATCGCTATAGTTATGTGCGCTTAAAACGGTGAAGGAAAACATCGTCAGGAAACCGGCATGCCCAAGAACTGCAATATTCAAGAGCATGCGACATCTACCAACCCGCACTGGGCCAGCGTGGTAGATAACAGCCCATACTCTCTCTCTGAGAGAAGGTCAGAGTCCCAGCAGTGGGAACGTGAAAGGCTGATAATGATGATATTCCATTTAAGCGATCATGGCTCAGTGGTAGTGACGTCGGCTTGCGATCCGTAGGTCGAGGGTTCAAATTCTACGCCGTAGCTGGTGGTAGGGCATTTTCTAGTGCTTGCCTGGCTAGCTACCACCCTCCAGTTAAGAATCTGTCGCCAAGCACCTATCGGTTTGTTACGGCAGCCTCATTTGAGAGCCAGTTCGCAGTCCAGGTGTAGCGTGGCCACCTTCGACCACATCGTCACTTAACATCAGGTGAATTGTGGTTAAACGCTACCCTGTAAAAAGTTAATAAAAATATATTAACTTAAATACTGTCGAACCGATCTTGATGTAGTCGAAGTTGGCGCCACGCTATCCTAGATTGGAAACTGCCATCATAGAAAAGCTGCCGGAATACAATAATAGCATGTGCTTAGTGACTGACACTTGACTAATCATTGAAGGCTAGTCAGGCGAGTACTAGAAAATGTCACCAGGCTCAGATAAACAAAACAAATCAGGTAGTTCAATAAAACCCAGAATTACATAACAGTTAAGGTAATCTTAGGTTACAGAAGAATTTGAACAGTATACTCTGTTACGACAGTACCTAAACTGAATAAGAATATAATTTACCAAGAGGCAAAAATGCGACCGTTATTCATGTGTTAATTAATTAAATATCACACGATTAACGGCCAGTTTCAATAACCTCTATAAGTCTATATCCACGGTTTGCCATAAAAGAGATAGAAATTTCACTTTACTGTGATCGCGGCAAAAAAATTACCTGCCAGGCATTTCTTGCCTATTCTTTTGCCGACGTAAGGAACAGGCGTAGCTAGTTTTAAGTTGACGTTTTAAAGTGATCACAATGTATCCTATTGAATTTTTTTTTTTTGAATTTTGAATTTTTTGAATTTTTACTTTTTTTTGAGCTTGTGTCAAATTTCTGTCTCTGGTAGACCAAACCGTAAATAGATAGATTATTGAAACCGCCCATCATTATCAGCCTTCCACGTTCCCACTGCTGGGACTCTGGCCTTCTCTCAGAGAGAGAGTATGGGCTATAATCTACCACGCTGGCCCAGTGCGGGTTGGTAGATGTCACATGCCCTTGAAAACATTGCAGTTCTTGGGCATGCCGGTTTCCTTACGATGTTTTCCTTCACCGTTTTGAGCGATGGCAAATCCGCACATAACTTATTAAGTCATAGGTACGAGGCCGAGAGGATTCGAACTCGGTGTCGGCGTCTTGTAAGTCGCACGCCAAACCGTTCGGCCACCATCGCTCTCGCTCTGAAACCGCCCATAAGTGAACAAATGTTTGTTCTTGTCTAACCACGAAAGTAAAAAAGGGACCTGTCAAAATAAAGTTTAGAAATTGCACAACAGAATCGACACCATTGCGGTGGTTCTGACCACTTGCTCAGCCCTAAGTCAAAAAGTTGATGTAGAGGACATTCCCTACTAGTTATACGCGTACACTGTGTCCCAGCCAAGTTCTTGCCAATTGGCATGGCGCCCAAGTCTTGCACCTAATGAAATATAAACATTAAAAATTATATCCCAATGTTAGGGGAATTGAAGAAATTCCCTGTGCGATGCACTTTTACCTAGACACCTTTTTATTTACTCCTTATAGGGTAGCGTTTGATAAGCTCATAAAGCTGCTTGTGGGGTCTGGTCTGCTTTGGTTGTGATCCCGCAACTCATTAATGTTCATTCATGTTCCCATATCCCAATGTGTACAACCAAACAAGAGAAATCTTATTAGTAAAGCTAATTAAAAAATATCGGGCCATTAATTAGATGACAAAAAAAGAGATTTTAGTGAACTTGCTCCAATTCAATCAATTAGTAATAAGAATAAAATTGCGCCAAAAAAATTACCTGCCGGGCGTTTCTTGCCTGTTCTTTTGCCGGCGTAAGGTGGTTGGAACAGGCGTAGCTAGTTTTAAGTTTGACGTTTTAAAGTGATCACAATGTATCCTATTGAATAAATAACTATTGAATTTTGACTTTAATAACAAACTTTCCGATTACGTTCTTCATCAACTTTCATACTTTCCAACTTTTGACTGCAACATCACTTAGCATTAGGTGGGTTGTGTTACGGTAAAACGGTACCTTGTAATTTGTAAATAAAACAACAAGAATTACTTATCTAAAACATATTTGTATAATCGATTATGATCAGCAACTTTTGTCGCTGACTGTACACGCCTCGAAAACTACCAAAACCTTCCCAATTTTTCCCTCCTGACCTATAGTGACGTCACAAAAATACCCAAAATATAAAAAAAGCGTCCGCGTTATTCATGGCGATCTGTTCCGAGGGTCCCGTAGATGTTTATCGAGTTTTATTTATTTAGGCCGCGGAACCCCATGCTTGTTTATGTATGGACTTGAGCTTTGAAGATCCAACGGATCTCGGGGATATAAAATATGGGGAAATCTCGGCTCGAGATAAGGAGACGATAAATAAAAACTTGTGGTCTTTTCTGAGTATTTTTGTGGAAAGTAGTACGTATATATTATATAGGTATTTTTGAAGCAATGATGGCTGATGGCTCAGTGGTACTGACGTCGGCTTGCGATCCATAAGATGTGGGTTCGAATCATACAACGAGCTTGAGCTTTCGGTGAAGGAAAACATCGTGATGAAACCATAGCTTGGTGGTAGGTTATTTTCTAGTGCTCGTCTGGCTAGCTATCACCCTCATGTTAAGAATCTGTCGCCAATCACCTATCGGTGTGTTTCAGCAGCCTCACTTGAGAGCCGGTTCCCAATCCAGGTGTAGCGTGGCGCCATCTCCAACCAAGCAAGCTCCAGCTCATTGTACAATTCGAACCCACGTCCTACGGATCGCAAGTCGTCGTCACTGCCACTGAGCCATCATCGCTTTAAAACTAGTGGTCTCCCATCCAAGTAGTGGCCGCAGAGAACGTTGTTCGTTTAGAGCAACTAAGCAAGCCTCGGTACCAGTTCTTCCTATTTATGATAGGTACACGTCACGTTTCGGCCTCCACTCTCAATCTCCATACATCCGCGTTTATTACCAGCGAGATATGTCCAATGTTTCATGCGCTCCGTAACTCACGGGCAAGGGTGAGTAATGATGTAGTCCGCAGCATGCACTAGGTAACCTAAACCTATCTTTTGTATTAGTATACTCCGTGAACAATAGTGACAGCTTCGATGAATCGATGGACGGTCTAGAATCGATAGTGGTCGTGCGGCTTTGAGGGCAGGAAAATACATCGCAGTGGAGAGTTTGAGAGGGGCTTTCTGAAACATTATATAAAATTGACACTTTTATTTCATAATTTCAAAATGAAATTGGCAATGTGATGTGCAGTATAAGTGGATCAATATAGTAAATCCAAATTAAGTTACTAAATGTTTTGCGTCTGCAATATAAATTGTTCACAATTATGTATAATAGCCGAGGATAGACAAGATACCAGTTTTTGTATTAATTCAAATGTTATACATGATTTATGGAAAGCTTATTGCAAGTAGGTAATAGTATTTTTTGTTTAGTTATGTTACTAATAGTTATATATACATTTAATTAATTTTATGTATTAGTTAGACTTTCATGAGGCTGGCATAGACATAAAATGTATTTAATTTTGTTTACATAGGCCCCTAAAAATAAAATGAAATAAATTAATATGAATCAAGTAGTTACGATTTTTTATAAAACTTGTTTATATGACAAGACAAATTCTTGGAATATGATGAATTAGTTGCGACCCACAGTTTCACCCACGTCTTCCCGTTATCCCGCAGGAACCTTTTTCTGGGATAAAAAGTATGCGTGTTAATCCAGGGTATAAGCTATCTCCATTCCAAATGTCAAAGTCAGTTTAGTAGTTACGGTGATAAGTGTTAACAAACATTCACACACACACAAACTTTCGCATTTATAATATTAGTAGGATCATTTTATTTTATTTTTTATTTTATTTTATTTATTAATTTTAGAAACTAACAGCTAGGATAACAAATAAAAAAGTAGAATATATATAGAAGGCCAATTAAAAGTTTCCACAAATAGAAAACAAACAATATAGAAGCAACAAGACGGACGCACACTTATCAAAACTTAAACATAAATATATAAAACAAAATAACATTCCCTAACAAATAACAATAACAATAACTAATCGCTAAAGAACAAGTTGCCCATCAGCCTCTTCAGCTGACAGGCAGACGTTATCATATTTTCATCCTCACGTGGGCGAAATCCCAAAGCTAACTATAGCATTATAAAAAGCTTAAAAAAAATACGATACAGTCTGAGTAGGCTTATTCCGTGAACTATCCCTTCGGCAATACCTAACCTTTTCAGAATTTTCATTAGATCGTTCGTAAGAATTATCACTTCATACCAAAGTTTCCAAACTACAATAATCCCGCTAAGGGCCGGCGCACACCTGTCGAGCACGACTATAGGACCGTTATCACAAGCGATTTTGTACTGAGACAGACAGTGATGAAAGTTCGAGCAATCACGATTTGGACAATTTTTTTAAAAGAAGAAAGGCGATGGTTATCACCTACAACATCATAAAAGTAATCAACTTTATCTGTAATTAAAGCAATCATGGTTCAGTGGTATTGACGTCGGCTGGCGATTCGTAGGATTGGGATCGAATTCTACAAGAAGCTTGAGCTTTTAAAGAAGAAAAACATCGTGATAAAACCATAGTTTGGTGGAAGGGTATATTCTAGTACTCGCCTCGCTAGCTACGACATGTTAAGAATCTATCGCTTAGCACCAATCGGTGTGTTCCGGCAGCCTCACTTGAGAGCCAGTTCCCAGTCCAGGTATAGCGTGACATCACCTTCGTCCACATCGTCACTTAGCATCAGGTGTCTTGTGGTCAAACGATACCCTGTAAGCAGTAAAAAAACAAAAAAAAACCATTTGATAAGTGAATCTTATGTACTGCCTAATTATTTTTGGTAAATGACGTACGACTAAACGCCGAACGCATCTGGTCCAGTAATTTGCTAGCAAACGTCTTATGAGAGTTTCAAACTATACTTGTAATTAGTACAACGGTAATTATAGTTGACAAAGTATGCGGGTTACAGGGTGCGGCTAGAATGTGTGAAGTAAAACGTTGATACAGCGTGATTTTTATTGTTATTAAAATACATAATTACGGTTTTCAGACTTTTTCCTAAGCTGTAGGCCTTGCTTCGTACCAAACTTTATGAGTACCCTATAGGTTTTGATTCGCTTGTGAAATCGCAAAATATGTGAAATAAACGGTCATATCTTTTTTTTATTTATTTTTATTTTTTATATCTTTTGATCACGTTGACTTACAAGTTTGATTATCGCAGCTGAAACAGACTGTACACTGAGAAAAATAATCTGACTTTCCCTCTGAGTATTTACCTTCCAAGACCTATTCCTTCCTTATTTTACCTTAGTTTTCCTTCTAAATCACAATTCCATCCCTTTTGACTCGGAAAAACGGTATTTCGGAAGGTCTTTCTTCTCCGTGTAGAATACTCGGCAGTATTTAATATAGTAGATTTCAATTTGATACCTCTACGCGTTACTAAGAAAAAGGGTCTCTTGATAAACAGACAGACGAACAACAAATAACAATAATTTTTGTCGATTATGATAATTATTATTAATTCTTTGGTCACGACTAACTGACACGGCGACCTTCGTATCGCCAATAAAAGTCAACTTTTAGACCTTCCCTGAACTTCCACAAATATTTCAAGATCAAAATTATCCAAATTGGTCCAGCCATTCTTGAGTTTAGCGAGACTAACGAACAGCAATTGATTTTTATATATAAAGGGAAAGATAGCATCGTTAGCATAATTATATCCGCTGACACAGCGCCTGCACCTCATATCACATATTCTAAAGGACCCGGCAAAGTTTGTTTTGAAACGATTTATTATGTGTATGTATCTTTATTAGGCCCTCACTCAAAACCGGAACAGGGTACAAGATTGTTTGATCATTAGCTAAGTTTTCCTTCCTTTGAAGGCCGAGTCTCAGTATTCCATAGGTGATTGAAGAGGCTTATTACGTTACCACTGCTGGGACTCTGGCCTTCTCTCAAGGAAAGTCTGGGCCGTAATCTACCACGCGGGCCCAGTGATGTGGGTTAGTAGATGTCGCCCTTGAATGTTGTGGTTCTTGGACATGCCGGTTTCCTCGTGATGTTTTCCTTCACCGTTTTTGAGTGATGGTAAATCCAAACACAACTTATTAAGTCACAGGTGCGGGGCCGAGAGGATTCAAATTCGGCGCCTTGTTTTTTTAAAACACTTTTATTAGCTTCACTTGTAACTAACAATGTAATCAAATCTAAGAACTCAATTTTAACCTACTTCTAATTAATGTTTACGCCCAGCCCACGCCTTTCCAGGGATATCTCCTACAAACTTGATTGACCCGTTTATATCAAAAGCCACAACTCAAACGTAAAAAGTCTCCCCTAAAATCAGCCCCAGCTCCCAGCGCAGAAGTCTTTGAAAAACTCGAATTTTTAGATCAAAATACCTCGATTTTCAGCCACATCCGACTGAAATTAGTACGGGAATATTAGGTAAGTAAACCCGAAACTACCTACGTACTTGAAACTAACGAACTAGTTGATGAAAAAGTATAAAAAAACGCGTGCACGGGAAATACCGATACAGTATCGTATTGCAACGTGCAAACCAGTGGAGTTGGCTAGAGATGCGGGAGCTAGACTTGTTTTAAAAAGGAAAATAAATACCAGGCCAGGTTTAGCATGACGCCATCTTTGACCACGCCGTCATTTAACATCAGGTGACTTGTGGTCAAACGCTACACTGTGCGTAGCAAAAAAAAAAACAACCTACATACTAAAATTACATTTAGATAATTATATTTTTAATGACTAACAGCCCGACCCAGATTAGCTTTTCAGTTTTTTCGGTGGTTGAATTTTTTTGTTAAAAAGTTACAATTTTTGTGGCTTCTACTAATTACTACATGCTTATTTTAAACACAACTCTGTATAAAAAACTCTGAGTTTAATCACCATTATTATTATTAGGTTTTCGTCACGTAGTAAATATCTATAGGAAAATATCGTGCTGTTTCGTGTAGTGTAGAGCTGCATTCAAATATTATTATGGCGCGCAGCGTTTAATTAGAAAAACTTTAAATTACGGATGGTCAACGACGAGGGGAAGCGAGGTATAAATTGAAAAAATGGGTCTAGTATGGGTGCGTTCCATTAGTGTTGTTCGGCAAGAGTGTCTCCTGCACACTAATTTCAATAAATAAATATTTAATTTGATTTGCAAACGCCGCGTATTGCTGCTATGTTTAGATAGTAGATACACCTTTAGACGTTCGACGAGTTTCCATCAAAAAGTCCCGACGTCCCGCTGTCCCATCTCTAGATAGATATAGGTAGATGCTCCCCAACTAGATACAGGTCCAGTCAGGCGCAGTATCGCAAACAGAATCGTAACAAAACAAACACGAGGCGAACAGTAAATAGAGGGTTGTGCCACTTGCGTCCAGGGACACACTGCTCGCTCTCACGTAATATGACAATTGAAATTAACCATCAATAATTGATGATGAAATAAACGGTAAAGAAAAACATCGTAAGGAAACCGGCATGTCCAAGAACTGCAACATTCAAGAGCATGCGACATCTAGCAAGTTGCCAACCTGCACTGGACTAGCGTGGTAGATTAGTACAGCCCATACTTTCTCTCTCTCTCTCTCTCTGAGAGAAGGCCAGAGACCCAGCAGTGGGAACGTAAATGGCTGATGACAAATTGATGATGATAATAATTATCTACATCATTCAGTAGTTCTCCGAATATTGGGTGGGCCCTGAAAAATAAGAAGACAGATCGACCGACCGGGCAAACGGGCGGGCGACGACTGACAAATGAGAAACAAAATAAATGCAGGATGCATCCTTTATTTGTTTTTATTATCTCATAAAAAATTGCACTCTTTGTTTCGAAACTGCAAAAGTTATTTTTTCTTGTTTGTAGTCTTTTTCCTTGCTCTCAGAATTTGCAAGTTAGGGTGGCAACATCGCTAACCGATTGGAAAGAAAGGTTCTCGAGTGAAGACCACGAAACGGAACACGTTCTGTATGTAGGCCCCCCACTAGATGGACCGACGACATTGTAAGAGTCGCAGGGAGCCGATGGATGCAAATGGCTAATAGCTGTTCATGGTGGCGTTCAGAGGGGTAGGCCTTTGTTCAGCAGTGGACTTCTAAGGGTGATGATAATAATGATGATAACGATATGTCTGCAGAAGGTAACTAGTTCCTAAGTAGTTAATTCTAGTTCCAACTGGATCACACCGTATGGCAGAATCGAACATATATTTTGTGTAAATTCATGGAGTACGTTACGTGTGTCAATGAAAGTGGGTCAGCAGGCTTCAACATTTTAACTTTCATTAAAAACTTTGAGAATACCTGCATAAATACCCTTTCCATTTTTGGAAGTAAGATAAGGTGTTGATAAAGTAGTGGCTCTTGACATGGACTTTTTGGGGCAAGTATAACAGTCACCTTCTTCTTTTATAAGTGCGGAGCTCTTATCGGTGGAGTACTTTCCATCCCGTTCTGTTCTCCGCTATCCTTTTAACCCCTTGGTACGACATGACGTCAATCATTTCTTTGACTTGTTCTACGTATGTCCTTATCGGTCTACCTCTCCCTCTTTTTCCTTCTACTTTTCCTTCTAAGATGGTTTTCATATATTCGTCATGACGTAGGTACCAAGTGGCCAAACATCTTTCTTCTTCATCTCTACTGTTGTTAATATCGTTCCTTTTTATTCGACTAAGTCTAATACTTCCTGGTTGTTTTTTTTTCTTTCCAGCTGATTCTCTCCATACGTCGCCAACAATACATCTCAAATGCCTCCAACCTTTCCCTGTCCCAGTCACCTTTAACAACTTTATTTTTAATTCCTGCACTCGCACGCATTAACGAACACGTAATAGCTTATAATCCACCAATATGACACATATCACCTGAACAAAAAACACAAGTTTTAGAAATATGTTTTTCCCGTATACTCGTATAGGCAGTTAAATTGTTTTTTTTATTAACTACTGCGTAAATTTTAACACCTGCTTAAAATACCTGTAAACCAACAAGTTTAGTTATGTATTCGTAAGTGCCGTGACCCTCTTGCCCCGGGAATATTTGGAATTCAAACGGATGAATTTCCGTTGAATTTCAGGTTGGTATCTAATCAAAGGTTCGGAATTGGAATTTTAAATGGGCAAAACCGCATCCTACCTCAGCCATTCCTTTGGCATGTACACGGAGCCACTACTACGCGTTCCGTTTTCATTAACTTCTCACATTTTTATCGAAATGTTGACTCTTGTTTTTGTTGCGACGTTTTTTTAGGGTTCCGTACTGGTGTAACCACAAAGCTTCAAATACTTTATGTTGCCAACAAGAAAAAATATAAGGGACACGGAGAAAAAAAAACCTTCCGAAATAAAGAAGAAATTTCCTTTACTTTTTGTCTCAGAAAGACAATTACGGTAATATAAGGAAGGAAAAGGTTACATTTTGGAAGGAATCGGTCTTGTAAGGCAAGATTCAGAAAGAAGGTCAGGAATTTTTTCCCAGTGTATAGGATCCCTTGATCAAGACCCTTTTAGTCAAGAACGCGTTGTGCTATCAAATGTAAACTTATGACAAATACCTGGGTTTACGGTATTTTTCAGCTGTGAAAAAATCAAACTTATAAGTGATCCAACCGAGTTCAGGTTCCCCTCGATTTCTCTGGGATGCCATCATTAGATCCAGGTTTCCTTATCATACCACTCTTGAGATATCTCTTTTCCAACAAAACAATAAACATCAAAATTGGTTTATAAACGACGAAGTTTTTTTTTGTTTTGTTATGGCATCACACGATTCGTGTATTTGCCAGTGTCAAGTATAAAATATTTTTCAAACTCAGAGAGTTGAATCAAATTTAAATGATGATGATGATGATGAGATGAAGGGATGAGGATAGTGTTTAGTGAGTGACGTAAGAAACTCTTTTTGGTGTTTGCAGTCACGTGACTTTTTATTTAAATTATTAAGTTATATTTAAATACAAAAATATGTTTTTCGATATCCTAATAATACAAACTAACATAAAAGTAAGATTAAACATTATTTCGTAATTAGTGTTAACATCCCTATTGAGAAACTTCCTCCCTTTTTTGTATTTGGTTTACAAAACTCCAACCTCCTTCCAGTAGTAGTGTGGACGCCCGTTAATATCCATTTCGCCAACAGAAGGGTCGAGGCCCTACGTCGGGTCGCATAGGGCTGCAAAATTTACGATTTCACTAGATTTACAGCTGTCATAAAGTATTCAGTGACACAGCGCTTCGCTTTTCAAGTCGCTTCTATGTTTTGAGTAAACTTCATACGCGTGTTGAGTGACGCAGAAAAGAAGCTACATATATTTGTCAAAATGCCAAAAAAAAGTATTTAACTTTTATGTTTTTAGCGTTTATCCAAAGGGCAAGATGGGACCCTATTACTAAGACTCCGCTGTCTATCCGTCTGTCGCTAGGCTGCATCTCATGAACCGTAATAGTTAGACAGTTGAAATTTTCACAGTTGATGTATGCCTGTTGCCGCTATAACAACAATAAGTACTAATAAACAGAAAAAAATAACTATTTCAGAGGTCTCCCATACAACAAACGTGTTTTTTTGCTCGTTTTTATAGATAACAAGCTGCGCCCCGCGGTTTCACCCGCGTGGACTACATTTAACTCGATAAAAAATTGATATAAAAAATAGATGTTGGCCCATTCTCAGACCTTCCGGATATGCACACAAAATTTCATCAAAATCGGTCAAGCCGTTTCGGAGGAGTATGGCAACGAAAACTGTGACACGAGAATTTTATATATTAGATGGTACGGGACCCTTCGTCCGCACCCGACTCGCACTTGTTCTTTGTGTTTCATGTGCAAAAATAAACAAATATCAATCTAGTAAGTCTATTAAATAACATTTATTTAGTAGATACTTAAAACTAGCTACGCCTTTTCCAACCTCCTTACGCCGGCAAAAGAGCAGGCAAGAAAGGCCTGGCTGGTAAATTTTATGGGCGCGATCACATTTTTACTAATTTTATTCCTATTACTAATTGATTAAGTTGGAGCAAGCTCAAATATTTATGAGAAGCTTTACGTAAATTTCGTTTTAAATTATTTATTTTTCTTACTCCTTACAGGGTAGCCTCTGACCACAAGTCACCTGATGCTAAGTGACTATGTGGTCAAAGATGGCGTCACGCTATACACCTGGATTGGGAACTGGTTCTCAAGTGTGGCTGCCGGAGCACACCGATCGGTAGTTTAATAGATCTTAACATGAAGCAGCGAGCACTAAATTCATCAAGATTTCTTTCCCTTGGGATTTGGCTTAGTTCACAAAACAGCCGCGTGGTTTCCCTTCTGCGATAGACTTGACGTTTCTTCGTTTATTATGCGAACGGTAAGGCTTTCTGTATTTTGGGCCGGGTACAAATTGTTTGTTTTAAAGTGGGAAGAATTGTTTTCTTTGTATATAACTACTTACTTTGGTCTTAACCACGACCTAAAATTGATAGCAAGTTTATTGTACCCAATTTTGGTGGCGTATAATAAAGTTTTGGTCATTTTCAACTTGAGGCTTTAGCGCTATTTTATGTTTACTAAGAGCGATGGTGGCCGAACGGTAACGCGTGCGCCTTACAAGGCACAGATACCGAGTTCGAATCCTCTCGGCCCCGCACCTAACTCTGACTTAATGTTTTTAGCGGTCTTGCATGACAGTCTGTCGGTAAATTTAAAATTAGTTATTTTTTTATTAGGTAATTATTATAAAATACTACATTGACAGATTTTTGCATAGTGTTACGTATGAGTGCTTTAACTGCCGCTAAAGATCCAGAAAAACATATTTGGGTTCACGACTTAGGAGTCACTCTGTACTAGTGTTATACCTAACCAAGGACGTACCAAGGTCATATTATAACACTAGTGTGGTAATTATAATGAAAAAGCACGAGTGGCGTAATAATCTGAATAATGAACCTGTAATTATGGAAGGCCATAAAGGTCAACTTTACGAGCGTGCGTGTTGAAAAGATTACTGACGTTCTCAAAAACAACCAGCTCGGTTCTACTTCAGAGATGAACTCTGTTAAAATTGGCTTGTTGCGCCTAAAATGTAACAATGAAGCTCAATTTTTACAGCACCAAAACGCGAACAAAATAAAATGCGAGAAATATCAACAAAAAGCGCGAGCGAAATATGGACAAAGAGGCGTTTTAACAGGACAGTGTTTCGCAGAACACTTTTGCCACTTTAGATTTTTGTTGCAAATTTTTTTAGCAAACTTGCTTTTTTCCACGGTTACTCACGCGCTTTCACCGGCCCACCGTAGGTTCCATCAACTAGTTGCATAAAAAATACCAATCGAATTGAGAACCTCCTCCTTTTAAATTCGGTTAATAAGACACACTCGTTAAATCGATGCGAGCTTGTTAAAATTTAAAGCGACATTTGTACTTCAAAGTTAACAAATAGAGAAAACAAAGTTGTCAAGTTGTAAAAGTGCGCGTAGACGTTGCTCAACTCATATAAGTACGTTAGCGGTTTAAACTTCTTAACCAATTATGTTTAGACTGGGAGCTAGGTTCTGAACTTATACACTGACCTGAATTTTTTTTTCAACAAAAAAGTATTAATTTGTTAATAAGAGGTATAAGCTATCTATATTCTAAATTTGATTCAGTTCCGTTCAGTAGTTTTTGCGTGAAAGAGCAACAAACAAACATACATACTTTCATCCATACATACTCACAAACTTTCGTGTTTTTAATTTAAGTAGGATAGACTATGACACTAACGCACAAAAAAGTCAGAATTAACATTAAACATTAATAAAACCAATTAAAACTTTCCATTGCCGACTCTCGGTCTAAAAGTGGAGCCTTACCGCCAACTCAATTACTCAAAATTTATCTGTAAGTTTACGGAACTCCAAGCCGATAACGGGATCTGATGAATGGCAAACTTGAAGCGATGTGACTTTGAAGAGAATGGGTTCACTGGCACGGCATATTAATGGTAGCTAGGTACCTCTAATGTATCAGAAATGAGGTGATCCATCAGCAATTCTCTTCTCTGTTCTGTCAACGACATAGCTCACAGAATTAGCAAGCTGGAGTGGCAGTGGGCTGGTCATGTAAGCCGCAGAACCGATAACCGTTGGGGTAGACGTGTTCGCGACGCGCAAACGTAGTGTAGGGCGCCCTGTGAGTGGAGCGACGACTTGCGCCGAGTGGCTGCCAGTAGTTGGATGAGAAGAGCCGAAGACTGGGCTCAGTGGCGTCCCTCGGGAGAGGCCGGTGTCCAGCAGTGGACTGATACAGGCTCAGTACTTTTCATGATGGAAGGAGTACTCCTTACATTATGATATATTAGTACTTACACTTAGAAGCTTGTGCATAAATAGTGCGATAAACTTGTCAATAGGCCATGCATATAAAGAAATCAAATTATGTATGCTGAATATTTTTTTTTTATGTAATAGATTAGCAAACAAGCAGACGGCCCGGCCCGCCTGATGAAAAGCGGTCACCGTCGCCTATGGACATCTGCAACACCAGGGGAGTTGCCGATGCGTTGCCGACCTTTAAGAACTCTTTTCACACCCATCTCGAAGGATTGCAATCTGTAGCACAGCGGAAAGACTTGTGGGGGAAGCTCATTCCACATTTACCAGACAAATACCAGACTTAGAGATGACAAAAAGACTTGGGATTATAGTGAACTTGTTTCAATTCAATTAAGTAAGTAGTAAGGAAACAATTGTAAATCATGTGAAAGCACCAAAAATTTTACCTTTAGGGCGTTTCGTGCCTTTTTTTCGGAGATTGGAATAGTCGTGTTGTACTAAGTTAAAATATTTTTGACTTCGATTTTGAAGCAAGCTTGCTACACCGTCCACCGCTGACCTATTCGAAATAAAATAAAAATAAATGTATACAAGCTCTTTAAAGTTAGGAATAACTTGGCTAAACTTGTGCTTGAGAAGTCAGGGCAGGTTAACTTGAATTTATGTAAGTTAGTAAGTGGATTGGACATATACCTATATGTAAGTAGGGTACTCAGGTGCCAGGCCAAGCCCTGGACTGTGCCGTAATGATTGAAATCTCAAAAAAGTTTTCTTGGTGGGCCATAATAATTGATCCTATCACAAAACGCCATAGACAACACATTGCAAATGGCGTCAAATGTCAATATGGTTTTGACATTTGTAAAAAAAAACAACAATAAGGAAAACTTTTTTGCGGCAATCCATTTAGCAACGTAAAAATTTTGTTTTTATTTCCTAAACTTGTGTTTCTTCGAGTGATAATGTATAATATTGGTGGATTATTAACCATTATGTGTTCTTTAATGTGTACAAGTGCGGAAAATTGAAATAAAGTTGTGAAAATGACTTTTCTAGTTGCTCCAAAAAAATCCGTGTAAAGTTTAAATAAAGCACCACTACTGTACTTAAACACTATTCTCATCCCATCATCTCATCATCATCATCATTTAAACTTGATTCAACTCTCTGAGTTTGAAATATTTTATACTTGACACTGGCAAATAAACTAACCGTCTGACGACATAACAAAAAAAAACTAACGAAAAATGAAAGTAGTTCCAGTGACAGAAAAGATGAACGCTGACTGTATGTTCAAGGAAAGAGTATGACGTATTGTCATACTCTTTCCTTGAAAGTTTTGAAGCGACTGCGTCAAGTTGGTCCAATTTTACGTCAAGCTCACAACAATATTCTTTCTAAGAACATAATAGAATTAAATTATCTCACGTTATTACAAAGAATGTCACTCCAAGCCATAACTTTGCATCATATTAAGCAAACCCAACGACACGGCTTTCCTTTAAACTTAACATAATAAGTATAAAACTCCGCTGCGACATACCTGAGCGAGCACGACTGCGAAGTGGACATGAGAGGACCAATGAGAGGACTCGTTGCAAAATTACTTATAGACCAATCATAGCTGTAGAACTTGACTATGAAAACACATTTTGAACATCAGCCAATCAGACAACGAATAATTTATTTCCTGACAGCAATCTACATTTAGCTCTGCGTTGAATCTCCTGTAATAAAAGTCAGTGGTGACGATTCTGTTGTGTTTTTTCTAAAAAAAAAAGTTTCTAAAAGTGTTGCTGTCGTTTTCTGACCAGAGAAGTACAAAAAGGATAGCAATACTTATAAATCTGTCAAATTTAGTTTAGTTTTAGAAAATACACAACAGCAATACCTTATTTTTCATCAACGTTTTAGGTGCATTTACGATTTTTTTAATGTAACTAAGTGTAAGTTAATGTAAGTAAGTGACAAGACGAGCACCTCACACGCCTGATGGTAAATGTCATACTTGCCCATTACAGTTTAGTGCAGAATTAGTGTTGGCGAAATATCGACAGTTTTACCATCGATAGTTTTCATCTTAAAAAGCCATACTATCGATAGGCTTAAAACAAGGCCATACTATCGAATAAGTGCAATACTAAATATGGTATTGTTGCTCGCGAATAATAAACTAGATAATATCGATAGGCCTATCGATAGTGTTGCAATTGGTTGACTACCGATAGACTATCGATCGGCAACACCACTTAGAATATGGTGCAACCCAGCTTTTGGGGAGTTAATTTATCAAGCTTGAACGGTCGTATTTATATTATAGCTTAACAGTCATTTCTATCGCAGCGCTCATGTATGTCCGGAGCTACTAAGTAAAATTGGTATAAAGCTTTTTTACGCTTACAAAGCTTTCGGCAGCGTGTGTAGAGAGGCCATGCTTTTAAAAATAACTGAGATTATAACGCGGAGTGGGTACTCTTCGTGAAATAAGGATATGGTTGGCTACAAATAAAATTGGAAATGTGATCGTGCCCAAAAATGGCCTGCCGGACGATTCTTGTGCCAGCTTAAGGAGGTTGGAAAAGGCGTAGCTACTATTAAGTTCGACGTTTTAAAGTGATCACAAGGCATGTTGTATTCTACTAAATAAAACGTTGGTGCCACATAGACTTGCCAAATCGGACAGGCTTACCTGTATCCTAGGTCCAGCTGTCTACAACCGCCTACCGGGGCATATAACAGGAGCAGTTTCATGTCATTTAAATTAAAATTAAAATCATGGCTCGTGGAGAAGGCGTTCTACGATTTAAATGAATATTTACCCAAAAATTGTGTGACTTTCTTATTATTTCGTAATGAATGTGTTATCGTTAGAATGTATTATTATTATTCAATTATTTATACAATTATTTTTAAAACTTTGTTTAAACATACTTTTGTATACAGCTAATTTCTGACATGTAAAATATTTTTTACCAATAAATTGATTATTTCTGATTATTTCTAAATACTTTTGAGTCTTTATAGAACCGAGTGATGATAATAATAATTATACACAATATGCTGTTTAATTTATGGTGAGCGCTATGCTTGCTCAAAGCAATTGACGTGCTAGAACATTGCATTGCAAAATCTTGCGCGGCTATGACTTGCATTTGTATCCCTATATCAGTTTTTAGGGTCAAGATTACAAGATCAAGCTGAAATTGGATTAATTTAGAATAGTTTCTGGCTATAAAGAAAATTAAGAATCATATCTGCCTATTTATATTGATGTCACATCACTTTACTTATCACCTAGCAACTTATGTAATACTAGCTGTTTCCTGCGGTTTAACCCGCGTGGGTTACAGCTTTATGCATGCAAAGTCTCAGCCCGATCGGTTTAAAATTGACAAAGTTTCATACAAACTTTCATCCCCTATTTTATCCCTTTGGGGGTAGAATTTATCAAAATCCTTTCGTAGCGGATGCTTACGTTATAACATCTACCTGCATGCCAAATTTCAGCCCGATCCGGCCAGTGGTTTGGGCGGTGCGTTGATAGATCACTATGTCAGTCAGTCAGTCACCTTTGAGTAATATATATTTAGATTTAAATCACTTATTAGCCTTTATAAGCTAGATTGTAATACCTTATATGTATCCACAAATAAGTAGAAACTTAATTTAAATAAAAACCACTTCACTTTACTTCATTTTACTTGACTTCAGGTTTATACTTAGGTATCTCATTAATGGGAAGTGTGAATAATAAAGAGTAATAACCAAAGTATAATTAGCAGCGAAAGTTATCGCAGGACTTGTATTACGGAATTAACTGACTTTATTATGGGGGCGGAAAACGTCGTGTAAGGTTGAAATATGGAGGATAAGGATGTACCATCGACGAGCTATCGATAAAATAGAGTCTTTGGTCAGTTTTGTCTCATATTCAATCGTTTATTGCATTCATATGTTAGTATACAAGAGATCTTAGTGGTTAAGATTAGCGAACATATGGACCCGAATAGGGTATAGCAATGTAGGAGCGGACCGATCCATTCAGTCTCAACACTACTCATCCAGTGTTTACACTTCTATAATTGACGAGCATTTGTTACTAAATCAGTCCTTCCTTATAAGAAAATAAAAAACTTGGTAGCGTCGCTTGTTAGCCAATTAAATGCAATCAATAATTAATTGATTTTGACAAACATTCATACCTACAAAAAACAATGTAATAGTAAATTCAGTGTCTTGTCTTAGTTCTAAAGTGCCTCGTTTGATGAGGCTGCACTATCACCTTACCTTGCAATGTCAGTATTAAGTCTCTAACTTCCATGAAATAGTTTCTTCATTCTGAATCAAGTTGTGTACCTATAAGAGTACATAAAATAAAATACACGTCGACTTCCGTAGTCTTCTTCCTTCTTCTATTTAAAATTAGTGTCATTTTTGGTTATTGTTTATCGATATCGATAAAGCGACTGCGCCACACTACGCACCGCAGTTAGTTCATTGTACCTAATTAAATTAGCCCCTCCCTACGGATTGGAGTACGCAGGTAACGCAGTTAACGTTACTGTAATTTAGTTATTGTACTCAGCTTTATCATTTTAATAGAGTGTACGAGCTTTTAGGTAAACCGGCCGATGGAGTGGGTTCCGAACCTGTCGATTTTCTAAGAGAAGTTTTACACTTACGATTTTGTTTAGTCTATGAATGAGGTCTCACCCTTGTAAGGGCAGCTCGTCGAAAGGCGGAATCTGACATAATGTTAAATGCATTTGGAAACTGGCATTTGATTTGACAAACCAAGCTGTTCAGTCACGGAAAAGTTTCCGACACCTAGTTGCTCTCGGAAAACGTTTCCGTGAAGCGAAAGTGATGTCGAATCCGACACGGAATCTTTCCGAGTGAATTAGAATCGCACTGGAGATTTGGATCGTTGAATCAGTATTAGCTTTATAATAAACAGCATTTTTTCCATGTATAACAATTTCCTACGTTGGTACGGTCAACGACAAAAGTCGCTGAACAATAACAAATTTTCTGATTACATTCATTATAGTCTTAAACACCAACCTTTACCCTTATCATCACATAACATCAGGTGTATTGCGTTGTGGTCAAACGTTACCGTGTAAGTTGTACCTAAAGAAAAACCCAAACATTACTGATGTAAAACACATTTGGAAAATCGAGTATGATCAACTACTTTTGTCGCTGACTGTACCATCGTCGTAACCACACGGCCATTACTGCGGGTCCCTCGTCTAAGCCGGGCACGACGCCTGAAAACCGCAGTGTAAAGTCTGAGAACCTTAAAAGCTGGGACAAAGCACGTCTAGTTTCTGTTGTTGGTTTATATCAAAGGACTCAGCCATTTTGGTAATCCCGTATCGGTGCAGACTACCCTTACTATAATACAATTTATAGTAGCGTACAGTCAGGGACAAAAGTGGCTAGCTGATACGAATTTTCCAAATGTGTTTTAGATGAATTGTAGTTCACGTGGGTGAAACCGCAGGGAACAGCAAGTATTTTTATAAAGACATAACTTAAAAGACTTCGTGTGAAAATGTCGCAAAATTAACTGTCAATCCAGCGGCCAGCTTTAACGATGTAATACACTTTTTGTGCTGTTATTTTAATGTTTCAAAATCACCCCGCAAATGAATATTGAATTATGAAAACAAATTAAGTTCATTAAATTCTGTTTTCTGAACGTGAAACAATGTTAAAAGCATAAAAAACGAAATATCTGGTCCTTTTTTAGGGTACTTTAAACGCGCTTTGTGTAGTTAGCCAATGGTGTCGATTCGGTTTGGCATTCTTTAAAACTAAACTAAGTTGGACAGGTCTAGTATTAGTATGGTGGTAGTATTGCTGTCTTTTTCTAACCACTGAAGTAAAAAAAAGACAGCAATACTGTTTGACCTGTCAAACTTAGTTTACTTTTAGAGAATGCAAAACCAAAGTAAAATATTATAATTAAAGGAATTGATGTGATGTGACATGTGACTCAGCAATACACCAAGCACGATAGTCTCCTTTGTCTTTAAGTGGCACTTTACTACTCTTTATTTCGATTTCCTACACTCGTACGCGTTAACTAACACTCAGTAGTTAATCAATAAAAATAAATACCAATATCACACATTATTACTTAAACAAACACAAGTTTTCGGTATGAAACTAAATATTTCTCGTTGCCGCTAAAAATACATACCTATTTACATTTTTTATTCAAAGTCAAGGTAATTTTTTTTTATTCATTAGGATACATTGTGATCACTTTAAAACGTCAAACTTAAAACTAGCTACGCCTGTTCCAACCTCCTTACGCCCGCAAAAGAACAGGCAAGAAACGCCCGGCAGGTATTTTTTTATTTTTTTTTTTATTTTCACATTGACAATTTTATTCTTGTTACTAATTGTCTGAATTGCAGCAAGTTCACTAAAATCCCAAGCTTTTTAAAACACTTTTATTTTATCTAAAAATTATTATCAATGAAAATTGGATTAATACGGAACCCGTCCAAGCGCGCGGCTGACACGCACTTGAAAAGCTTTATTTGAATTGCGATGAATGTGATCCGATAATCTTTTGTTCATTTTGTAATCCAAATAGAAGCCATTGTTCAGATTTCAAATCTTTTCACGTCGAATTTCCGTCAGAGTTTTTTCAACTGTTTCAAATTCCTCCGGTTTTGTATGTTTTTTTTAATCCTCGCTTCGCATATCGGTAACATAGTACTTACTCTATGTGTGAGAAATTCTAAAAACATAATAATATTGAGATAGCGTAGGCAAAAATCAGCCGGAAATCGATAGTTTTAGTATTTAAAATAGCAAAGTAAATTTTAAAATTGAATTCAAAAGTTTCAGCTCTTTTAATCTGTTTGAAAACACCATTGACACCATTTAAGTAGCAGTCGCCATGTTATTACGTCATACGGATAGTAATCATAAGAAGTGTCATCTGTACAACTATCAGCGTACCTTTTTTTACATATCCGAGTGACGTCATGACCACAGAGCAATATGGCATCAACTGCGACTAGAGTTTACGCGCGAAATTCGAACGACTGACGTCATGACCACAGATCACAGAGCAATATGGCATCAACTGCGACTAGAGTTTACGCACGAAATTCGAACGACTGACGTCATGACCACAGATCACAGAGCAATATGGCATCAACTGCGACTAGAGTTTACGCGCGAAATTCGAACGACTGACGTCATGACCACAGATCACAGAGCCATATGGCATCAACTGCGACTAGAGTTTACGCACGAAATTCGAAAATGCAAAATTTAAATGCATTTTTATGGCACATCATGATTAGGTAAAAAAAATTGTTAATTTTTCAGTGGTTTACTAGTACTATAAAATCTAAATGAGACACTTTTTTAAAAATTGACGTAATATCCTATTATATCTGTGCATCGATAGTATGCTTACGCAAGAAATTAAAAACGTATCTATATCCACAGTTTGTCCAAATAGAAAGAGATTTTAAAAATATTGTCTTTTTTCTATTTTTTACATTGCTTCCATGGAGCTTGTGTCAAATTTCTATCGCCAGTGGGTCAAAACGTTGGTAGATAGGATACTAAAAAGTGTTTTAAAAACACAACAATTACATTTATTAGTATCGATACTATCGATTGTTTATACTTCGCGAACAGCAATACTCTCGATAGTATCGTATTCCACTTATTCGATAGTATTGCCTCGTTTTAAGCTATCGATATTATGGCCTTTTCAGATGAAAACTATCGATTGTTTTACTATAGATAGTTCGGCAACACTAATGACGGGTCACTAGATTAAAATGACATACGTCAGTCAGTGGATTCTATTGTTGAAACGCCATTTTGGATTTGGCCAGTACTATTGAAACTGAGCTCTTTAGTACGTGGGAACGGAATAGGCTATCCTAATGAAAAGGCCTTGGTTAGGTTCTAATTAAGGACGGGATTGATGGCATATCTTCGGAAATTAGTTCTATGTCTGAGCTATACTCAAGCTAGCGTAGCGAGGCGAGTAGTTTTGCTTGAGTAACTCGAGTCAGAGATAGCTTGAGTAAAATTACTCGACTCGTAATATCTTGTCTCTTGTTATCAATTATGTACTAGGTTAGCGGTTTAGTCGTGAAAAGGTAACGAACAAACAAACATACTTTACCCGCTCCGGCTTCGCAAGTGTAGGCGAGTATATAGGCGAGACTTGAGTTCATATAAAAAAATCCCATTAAAAAAAAGCACTCTTGGTTTTGCCCAAATTTCTCAAACTCTTGGTGGATTTTCCAAAAAATCTTGCATACAAACCTTGTCCTAACAAATATGAATACAGTAAAAAAAAATGAATTGTCCAATTTAGTGCAGTAATTCTGAAGTTACGCGCGCAAATACATTTTGGAGCTTCATTTTTATTTCTATAGATAGAAGATAGATTTTCTTACTAACAGTCCGACATGACGCATGACCTTAGGTGTAACCGCAGAGCGTAGCTAGTAGGTACAGTCAGCGACAAAAGTAGCTGATCATATTCGATTTTTCAAATGTGGTTTAAATCAGTAATGTTTAATTGGTGAATAATATTATCCTACTAATATTATATAGGTGAAAGTTTGTGAGTATGGATGGATGGATGGATGGGTGTTTGTTACACTTTCACGCAAAAACTACAGAATGTAAACTGCATGCCATTAAATTTGATACTAACATTACTAACATTTTTTGCTACGCCCTTATCGGGTATAATGTACTCTGCATTTTGACATCATTAAGACCTGTTCTCCGATGTATATTAAAGCAAAAATAAATGAATATGAATAAATCTGAATGAAATTTGGGATGGAGATAGCTTATACCCTGGGTTAACACATAGGCTACTTTTTATCCCGGAAAAAGGTTCCTGCGGGATAACGGGAAGACGCGGGTGAAACCGCGGGGTGCAATTAGTTTGCTAATAAATATGTAAAACAAATAGAAAAACGGTTCTTATTCAGAGACTCTTATAAACTCCACTTTAAAAAATCACCATGATGGGTTTAAATTGAACTTTAATCGATCCATCGAATCAGATATTCACGAGCGGGATTGGTCATGCATTTTGTATGGTAAAGCCTAAGGCTAAATTGTACTACAGGCGGTTAATTTGGACGTAGTGTCAGTTAAAGACAGTAGCTCAACTTACGCCCAGTTTCAATAATCTATCTAGCCACAGTTTTTCCTACTAGATATACACTGAGAAAAAAGTTCTGACTTTCCTTCTGAGTCTTACCTTCCAATACCGATTCCTTCCTTTTTTTACTATATTTTTCCTTCTGAATCACAAGTTCTTCCCTTTTGACTTAGAAGGAAAACGGTATTTCGGAAGGTCTCTTTTCTCTGTGTACGTCCGAAATTAATAATCGAGTCTGATCCGTTTTTCGCGGTATTGGATTGATGTCATGTGTGATTTTCATCATATGTGATTTTAGGGGTAAGCTTGACATATTGGATTGACATATCGATCCAAAACCACGAAAAACGGTTCAGGATCGATTATTAATTTCGGGCGATAGAAATTTGACTTATAATATAACTACTATGGAGCTTACGTCAATATTCTATCTCTAGTACATAGAAAAAATTGCAAATGTGATCGCACCCAAAAAAATACATGCCGGATATGCTTGCTTGTTCTTTTGCTGGCATAGGGAGGTTGGAACGCGTTTTTAAATAATCACACCTACTGAATAAATATTTTTTAAGTTTGAGATATTGAGTAAAATCAATGAAGTTGAAATTGATATCCATAGAATTTATTTGATAAAACATTATTTAACATTTGTCTCAACCTCGTTTACTGTTTACCTTCGTATAATGCGGAATAGGTGCGCGAAAGTTGCGGCGAAGGCAGCTTTAACTTGGCTAATTTTGCGGACGTACATAAGTAAGACATAGTAGAAATTAAGTTGTACATCTGCGTAACTTGGTAAGTATATAGCTTTGCTACGATCGACAAAATGCCCACACAAACTCGCTTTACGCCGTGAAGTAAACGCTAAAAACGTTCTAGGTACAAACTATTTTACCCTATATTATTTTATACAGAAGTTAAACTTGTTTATTGATGTTGCTACTTCTTACGACTGGGTCCGATGGCTTGCTCAACAGATTTGTACCCTTAGTACTACAGGTTTTGATATATCTAAGTTGTCCACTCTTGTCAGAGTGACTCGGAAGTCCTGGCTGAAAGTCCATGAAAAATGGCTTCGCAGCCAGCCTATTAGGCAAAATTCCGATACCGGAAATGTACCCAATTTCCAATTCGGCTAAGTCGCGTTTCCCAACCCCCAATAAATTTAGTTTACACCACTCAAACCCCTGGTAGTGCCAAACACACGCACATAAAATTTCTACTCCACAAGGTGCGGGACCTTAAAAACAAAATGCCAATAAAAAAGGGCGAAACGTGTCACTAAAATGTACTATCAGAGCGTTATGTAGTTATCTAGACAGTACCTGAAGTACCACTATTTGAACACATCACATTAATCAGGGGGCACGGCAGTGCCCCCGCCAATTATATTATCACACAATATTACATTTTATATAAATGAGTATTATATCTCTCTGAGTGAAGGCCAGAGTCCCAGCAGTAGGAACGTAAAGGCTGATGATATGATGATTACATTTATATACTATACTAGGTATTCCTCGCGGTTTCATTTGCGTGATCTAGGTACAGTTTGTCGCTATAAAAAGTATCCTATAACCTTCCCCAGGGTTCAAATTTCAAATATTAAAGAAGCTTAAGTTACTCCTTATAAAATTAGTTATCTGCGAATGAAAGTCTCCTCAAAAGGGGTCCAGCCGTTTCAGAGATTAGCCGGAACAAACAGACAGGTAGACAGTCAAACAAATTTTTATTAAATTGATTTGATGGAAGTATATAATCGTTTATAATTATATAATATACTTTCATATGCATTTAGTGGAAAGCTGTTAATTTCAAATAACAAACAGACACATTAGAAGTAACTGAGGCTGCTTTTACTTTAGAAATTTATGGTCTGGGGAAAGTAATTTTTTATAGCGATAAACTGTAGTTCACGAGGATGAAACTGCGGGGAACAGCTAGTAATATAATAAGTGACTGCGGCGTTGTTTTTATAACTGGTTACAAAAAGCGGTATTTTGGGTTTTTAATAAATACCTACATTACCTACAACATATTAAAATTAAAATAAATCAATAATCTTACGTACTGACTTCACAGTAACTAGCGGCTTACTATTGACTACGTCAGAGGGTCTGGTCTGCGAATGCGAGGGTCGGACCGGGTTCCCTCATAAACGCCCAGTGTGGATGGCGCAAAAACTATCATAATTCAAAGTAGCAACGCTGTGATTTGCCTCCCAAATCCGCAGAGCGAAGAATAAATAGACACGTCGGCTACGCTAAACCAGTAGCCATGACAAAATAGACAAAAAAAAGTGGTTTAGTTTACAACTATTCCCAACAAGCTGAATAACAAGTAGCCAATGTGTTAATAAGCTATCTCCATTCCAAATTTCATCAAAATCGGTTTTGTAGTTACGGTGATACGTGGTAACAAACATTCACGCACACACACACACAAACTTTCGTATTTATAATATTAGTAGGATTCATTATCAGCCTTCCACGTTCCCACTGCTGGGACTCTGGCCTTCTCTCAGAGAGAGAGTATGGGCTATAATCTACCACGCTGGCCCAGTGCGGGTTGGTAGATGTCACATGCCCTTGAAAATGTTGCAGTTCTTGGGCATGCCGGTTTCCTCACGATGTTTTCCTTCACCGTTTTGAGCGATAGCAAATCCGCACATAACTTATTAAGTCATAGGTACGAGGCCGAGAGGATTCGAACTCGGTGTCGGCGTCTTGTAAGTCGCACGCCAAACCGTTCGGCCACCATCGCTCATTAGTAGGATTATGTATTTTGAAATCTCTGTAACCATTTTTGTAATTGTGACTCAGCGGGACAGTCAACCACTAGGTCAACCGACATTGTAAGAGTCGCAGGTAGCCGATGGAGCCAAATGGCTAATAGCCGTTCATGATGGCGTTCAAAGGGGGAGGCCTATGTTTAGCAGTGGACTTCTTTAGTCTGATGATGATGATGATGATGAGACAGTCAAATTTGCCAACTAACAAATTTTAAAAGTATTTTAAGCAGCCGTGTCTGCACCATTACTAGGTCTGTTATCATAAAAGCGGTTACAGTTGTTGAACAAAGGAGTGGAGAAGGTAAGTTTTCGTCAGTTTTTCACTTGATTTACATCCGCGGATTTTATGGCCCAACTTAGTGACAATATGAGATATATGGGGATTTATTTCTTACTTGTATGAATTATATGGGTTAGGGTCGAATAGTCTGGAGGAAAAACGTCTGTGCAAAAATAAAAATAAAATTGCAGAATGACTGTGTAGGCAAAACGTCTGAAAACGAAGGTATAAAATAAAATAAAGCTTGTTGTTCTTAAGTATGAATACATTAGGTGTTTACTTACGTAAGTTATCTGTCGCCAAGCACCTATCGGTATGTTCCGGCAGCTTCACTTGAGAGCCAGTTCCCAATCCTACCTACAGAACGTCTTCCGGTTCGTGGTCGCCACTCGAGAACCTTTCTTTCCCATCGGTTATCGGTTCGTCGAGCGATATGGCCTGCCCATTGCCACTTCAACTTGCAAATTCTGAAAGTTCTGAAAGACCTTAGTTTTTCGGTGAATTTCCTCGTTTCGGATTTAATATTCGTGCTCACAACACATATTACTCCAATTTATTCTGTGGCTACAATAAAGCCTTCGCCATTGTTCCGGCGGCTAACTAATAAGTGTACAATACAGGGTGTTGTATAGTTAGTTATATGGAAAGGTCTGGCGGGTGTCAAGTGACATTTTGCAAGGGTGACGCGCCGTGGCAAGTCACCGGGATAGTGAAAAATTTGTTGGACTTTAGAAGACTAGCTGTTCCCCGCGGTTTCACCCGCGTGTGCTACAGTTTATCGCGATAAAAAGTATCCTATGTGCTTCCTCAGGGTTCAAAATATCTCCGTACCAAATTTCATTGAAATCGATTCAGTAGTTTAGGCGTGAAGGCGACACAGACAGACAGAGTTACTTTCGCATTAAGACTTATTATTAGGGATAATAAGTTGGGTAAGTATGGACAAGTAGGGATTAACTCTTGATTAGTACACCACAAGACTGATAAATTTAAACTTGTTCTTCTTTTATTTAAGAGCAGAGCTCTTATCGATGGAGAATTTTCCATCTTGTTCTATCCTCAGGCATCATTTTAACCTCATGGTACGATATGACGTCAATCCTTTCTTTGACTTGGTCTATGTATGTTCTTCTAGGTCCCTCTCTTCCCTTCTGCTTGTGTGTATTCAATCATTTAATAAAGGTGAGGCCAGACGCGCATAATTTTGCGCAGGCAAGTTGTGAGCTACATTTTTTGCGCCATAAATATTCGTTTACATCATTCGGTTTCACACATTATTGTGGTTTGGCCAAACTTCGACGCAAAATGTGTCTTTTGCACCAGCGTAATTACCTACTATCGAATTTTGACCGAAGCCGGCGTAATTTCAGTCGAACTTAAATTGCGCGACTGAATTCGAGGAACGTATCACATTACGCATGTCTGCCCTCAGTCTTTTGAAAAATGTCTTCAATAATGATCTACCTTAGAAACTCCAACATATTTTTTCTGTAGAAAACTTTTCAACCCGTCAGTATTTGAAATGATGAATTAAAGTTGTATATCGGAAAATTCTAGGGTATCTATAAAATGATGGACATGTTGTCGGTAAAGTCATAGTAAAGGAGTAGTAGTTCAGCTTCATTATCTTATAAATTTAGCTTATAAATCGGACATCGCCGGTTTGAATGTGTGCGTGAGTAGCGGCACCGTGTACGCACGCACTTTTCACGCACACAATCACATAAACGAAAGGAGGCGGCCGGGGCCGCGGCCATGCACTCGTACGGAACGCGTCGCCTATGCGTCACCACAAGAGTAGGCAATTAACTCGTCGAGCGGCCTTAGCTAACCTACTGTGGTAAAGTGGTATTTTGATCACAATGGGATGTTTTCTGACAGGCAACCAATAAAATATAGTTCAACATTCTTTCGATATATGGTATTAGCGATACATATAGCAATATAATCTTACTAATATCCTACTAATATTATAAACATGACAGTTTGTGAGTATGGATGGATGGATGTTTGTTACTCATTCACGCAAAAACTACTGAACGGATCTGAATTAAATTTGGAATAGAGATAGGTTATACCCTGGATTAACACATAGGCTACTCTTTATCCCGGTAAAGATTTCTGCGGGATAACGTGATACCGCGGGGCGCAACTTGTTCATAATAAAAGCAATAGACAGTAGGTATTATAAGAAAATTTCCAGTTGTCGAGAATCAAATGATATCAATATCTAGCTATTTATAGATGACTGAGGACTGCGATGAAGCCTTTCACAATGGCATATGACACAAAGCTTTGCATTGTCTTTGCCCTTCTGAAGACTTGATCAAAGCTGACAATGACAAAGGTCTAAGACTCAAGCTGGCATTTATCTTTTAAGGAAGATTTAATCTAAGTTCAGAGAGATCAGTGGTGCTAGTGGTAGAGTGGCTGGGTTCCAACACTTTTCGGTAAAGCATGATAAAATAATAAAAGGATTTCCCCTGTATTTAAGGTATCCTACTTAATATTTAGTGAACTTGCTCCAACTCAATCAATTAGCAATAAGAATAAAATTGTCAATGTGATCGCGCCAAAAAAATTACCTGCCGGGCGTTTCTTGTCTGTTCTTTTGCCTGCGTAAGGAGGCGTAGCTATTTTTTTTTTAAAACTATTGAATGTATTATAAATGCAAATGTGTGTGTGTGTGTGTGTGTGTGTGTGTGTGAATGTTTGTTACCACGTATCGCCGTAACTACTAAATCGATTTTGATGAAATTGAAATGGACTGGATACAGTTTATACCCTGAAATAACACATGGCTACTTTTTTATCCCGGAAAAAATACCCCCGGACTGTACCTACTTTATTGGGATAAAAAGTATTCTATGTCCTTCCCCAGGATTTAAACTATCTTTATACCAAATTCGACCAAGATCTGTTCAGAGGTTTAGTCGTGAAAAGGTAACAAACAAACAGACATACATAAAGAGTTACTTTCGCATTTAATATTAGGTATGTATGGATGCGAAAGTTTGTAAATCTGTATACAAATTAAAAAAGATCAACAGATTTGAGTGAAATTTTGAATGGAGATACATTGGATACTAGGCTTTTTTTAATCTCAGAATAAGATTTAAACGATTTTGAACCCTCGGAAAGGAAATGAAATACTTTTTTTTACGATAAACAGTTAAACCACGGGGCTCACCTAGTCGATGGATAATTCCTATTTCCCTACTTTTTATTATTTATTTAATATAAGTAACTTTCTGTCTGTCTCGCTTTCACGCCTAAACTACTAAACCGATTTAAATAAAATTTGGTACGGATATAGTTTGAACCCTGAGGAAGGACATAGGCAACTTTTTATCGCGATAAAATGTAGCCCACGCGGGGAATAGCGAGTGAAATTATAAACTCCTGATTTCACACTTTTACAGCTACACTCGGCTGTTGAGTCGACCCTTCACAACGCTAGCCCTTTTTAATTCATAGCGGCTATTACAAGTGTAGCTGCAGGGAACGGGGAGGGGACGGGAAGGGCTATTTTTAAGTTTAACGTCGGATATAAACTTTGAGGGGGAAATGCCAGACAACTGTTTCAAGTTGAAATAATGCTTTTTCAGTGCATTGTTTCAGTGGTGTCTGGGATTTGGCGTTCAATTGTTTCGGATTTAAAATTGGGTCTTTTTACTGCTAAAGAAGGAGGGTTTTTCCCGTGTATGATGTATTATTTCTTTATCACGGCTTGTAGCCTAACGCCTGAAATTAATAATCGATCCTGATCCGTTATCCGAATATGATTTTGTCCCATTCGGTGTCGAGACCCTTGGTCCGTGGGGTCCTAGCGCTTTAAGCCTTTTTAAGGAAATAACAAAAAGTCGACATCACCGGAGACCGAAGAGCTGGCAGCTACCTCGGACAAAGAATTAGTCTAGCCATCCAAAGGGGGAACGCTGCCAGTATCTTCGGAACCTTGCCTAAAGGGACTTCTTTTAATAATGTATTTTAGTTATTAGTTTAGGTTTATTTGTTATTATTTCTTTGTTATGGTATATTATATGTTATGTCATAATATGTAATTTTAGTACTAGGGCTTGACAAATTACCTACTACTAAAATGAAAAAAAAAAAAAAAAAAAACTAAAATGACATATCGATCCAAAACCGCGGATAACGGATCAGGACCGATTATTAATTTCTGGCGTAAAATGACATAAAAAAAAACTTCGTACAGTGGTTGCAATAAAATATGAATATGATGACTTAACTTTAACCAATCCAAAAGCAAAAAAGCTAAAAAAGCTAAAAAAAAAAAAACCAAAAAAAAAGCTAAAAAAAAACCAAAAAAAAGCTTGAAAAAAAAAGCTTAACTTAAAGCTTAGCTTAGCTTAGCTTAGCTTAAAGCTTTGACTTTTATCAATCCAAAAGCGCGAACAACTGTTTTGATTATGGCTTCACTATAATATGTAAAGGCTACCCTATAGGTTTACATAATTCATTATTACAAGGCAAGTAATCTAATAATCCACATTCATCGGATAATGATACTCGAAAAAAACCTTTGAAAGCGTCTTCTCAAGACATAAGAGAAAAATTTCTTTCGGGTAGCGTATAATTAATGATTCTTAATGAGATTTCTGTGTAGACCGTCTCGTTTTAAGGAAATTAGATAATATAATGTAAGCAACGATTCTTAGAATCGTTTTTTGTAAATTTTGACGACCGATGTGGCGCAATGGGCGGATAGCCGACTGTGAAGCGTGAGGTCGCGGGTTCGATTCCCGCTAAGGGCAAATATTTGTTTTGTATTGATCAGTAGTTTTGTAGAACTCCTCATCCCACGCCGCGTCCCGCGGGCACCTGGCCCGCCGGTGCGCTCGCGCTGACGTAATCAGCATATCGAAGGGACGGTCGGTCGCCACATTGTGGATCCCCGATCCTCGTAGTTTCTGATACTCTAGATACAGGGAAACCTAGTTAGGGGTCAGAGCCTATGTATGTGATTGTGCGGGCATTATTATTATTATTCTTAATGAGATTTCTGTGTAGACCGTCTCGTTTAAGGAAATTAGATAATATAATGTAAGCAACGATTCTTATAATCGTTTTTTGTGAATTTCATTAATGTATTTTCATGGCTTTCTGCAATAAGTGTAAATGCTTAACTATAGGTACATATCTTAGTTGATTTAGGTATTGATTAAGTAATTAGATTGTAACAAAATAAAAGAAAATTGTAAGAAGGTACTATTTCTAGTAAGTCGTTGTATACAATCCTTGATGTTCGACAACGTTTCCAAAATACTGACCTCACTGAGTCCTTTGTAAAGTGTTATATAATATGTAATATATTAAACCACAACGTTATTTGTAAGTCGCTAAGATTTACAAGCTTAATATATGTCACCTTTTATCATTCTTCGTCATTTACAATGTAAATGACTGTCGTATCTGACTTATTAATCTTTGCCAGGGCAGGAAAACGTTTTCATCCCGACAGTACACCGCTGGGCTCCACGCCTGACGGTCGTTTCGCGCTCTATTTTGTATTTCGAACGCAAAATACCGCGAAACTCGTGTTTGTTTTTTTTTGTAACTGACCAGTGACAATATAAACGTCAAGATACTTTTTTAAGTGGCCAGTGACGCAGTGTTGGAACTTTTTTGTTTATACGCGGACTGGGCAGTGTTTGTTAGGATTACCTACTTTTGTGTTTTGTTTTAATTGTCTGCATGTATTTTAGTGTTGATTGGATTTTATTGTTCCGTGTAAATGGTAAGTAGAGTTGGTGATGAATATTTAACAGGGGCTGTTATATTGAAACTGTATAAATGCCGTGTTTTCAGGCTACGCTAAATATTGCAGGTTTATTTCACGGCGTTTGAATTTAATAGAATGGCTGTGTAAATTTAATGCTTACATTAAAATATTACAGCATAGTAATACATATAGTAGTCTATTCATTTACGTCTTGGTTTAAAATGTAATTTACAAGACGTTTTTAATTAGTTTCTTTTTATTCAATGAATATAAATTAATGACTCAATTTATTCTAGTGGTGATTTGTGTTGTTAAGCTAGCAGTTCCCCTGGTTTTACCCGCGTGATAAAAGTTATCCTATGTCCTTCCACAGGGTTCAAACTGTCTCTATCAATTTTTTTCAATGGCATTTTTTTACTATTTTCTGGGTAGCGTTTGACCGAAGTTCAGTCGTATGTACGTGAAAAGGTAACAAACAAACCGACCGATACACATACTTTATTAGCTTTTATATATAACATTAGTAAATTAAAATAACTATTACCTAGAATAAGGCATCTAAAAGCAATCTTTTCTAGACCACCTTATTTGGTTTTTTGATGATTTGATTCAATTATTTTCTTTGTGAGATTAGCTTATACTTATTTATTTAAAATACCTAGGTATGAGACAGAAAAAAATGCTATAACTGTAAATAAATTGATACATAACTATTAAACACAACATTTATATTAAACTGAAACATTTAAAGATATAAATAAAATTACAACATGTTCTATGCAGAACCCTCCTACATTAATAAACAATAACAATATACAATGTGTCTTACTTTAAGCCTATAAGTAAAGCATTTTGTCACAAATCGTCAAGCTTGTACAAGTAAACTAAAAAAAAAAAATAGGAAATAAAATTTCTATAGACTAGCAAATAAAATTTACGATACTACTCATAAAAATGCAGAAACAATACGCAAACAATTTGAAAACAACAATATTTATATACAAAGTCTACATAATTCGTCACATTTCATCAGAATTCGTCACATTTTCGTCGAGTACCAATTTCGTCACACGGCCCGATTCCGTCCCGAATAACCTTCTTAAAAACCTTTTTAAGTTGGGGAAGCATGAAATTAATTTAAGTCAGCGGTTCTGTATTGTATTTATCGGCTATTTTTTGTGTGAATTATTGTTGACATTTCAAATTAGTAGGCTATTTCCATTCCGAATTTTACTGATATCTTTTAAACTGTTTTAGCATGAAGAAGTAACAAACATACACTGACAATTCAATTACTCAATTTTATTGAATAAGTCAATCCACTTGAACTGAAATGGACTTCTGTAGACATCAGGTGACTTGTAGTCGAATGCTATCCCGTAAGAAATATATAATAGTAATTATTAATCAAACAACTTAAAATTGCCTCTTAGCGTTGGTTACGTCTCCGTTAATGCCAAACAAAAGTCAAAGCAAATACCCGAGAAAAAAAAACGTATTCAAAAATAATGGTAAATATAAATTTCATGCTACCAAAATATCAATTTATTAATATAAATCACTATTTAATACACTTCTGTATATTATTTATATAAGCCTAAAAAAGTTACGTCACACATTTAAAACAAACAAAAACTTCCGACCATTACACTCGAAAGTAAAATGGGTTTAATTTTTTGTGACAGCAACCCGTATCGAAATGCGGGACCTTAAAAAACGAAATCGTTCAGTAGCGTAACACCTGTTGTCTCCAAACCTCTTTCCCAGACTCCCTGATCGAATTCGAAACCAGTTTAAAAATAAACAAGAAAAAAAGATGGCCGCGGCTCGAGAAATTATTTTGTTTCTCATTTTATAGATCGCACGCAGGTGCTTCTTTGAACATAATTTTTGTGAAATAACACCCGTTTTTTGTAGAACATTTCGTGGGGAGGTCTGGGAAGAGGTTTTGATCTTGTTCTGGTTTAAGATTGGGTAGATATCTTTTGATTTCTTTTTCTTGATTGTTTGTACGAAGTAATTTTTACAGCTCCATTTGTACAAACATAGGGACAATTCCAATGCTCCAATTGCTCCAATTCAATCAATTAGTACATAATAAGAATAAAATTGTCAATGTGATCGCGCCTAAAAAATTACCTGCCGGGCGTTTCTTGCCTGTTCTTTTGCCGGCGTGAGGAGGTTGAAACAGGCGTAGCCAGTTTTAAGTTTGACGTTATAAACTGATCAAAATGTATCCTATTGAATGAAATAATAATAAAAATAATAAATTAGATCTTAGTCTCACCTAAAAGTTATGACGGACTATGCTTACCTTGAAGATACAGAGTGAAATCTTGTCTTGAAGGCTCCCAAATTATACTTATCGAAAAACATAGACGCTGGCAAGGAGTATCCTGTTTGGGGTTTGGTTTTAAAAGATTTGGCAATTCGAGAAACTTATTTTATTGTACTCCAGACAACGGTCGGGCCAAGAACGCGGGAAAAAGTAAAGTGACAGATTACCATAGATAACTTATAGACTACTTACGATTAATTCATAGACAATTATACAACATATCCAAAGCGTTTTTTTATATTTTTACATAATGCATTGCGATATACGCGTTTTACATTTTTCTTTTTATGTTTATGTACAAAGCTATTCTATCCATATTATATTTTATAACTTCCGTACCCAGTACCCATATTATCTTAGTAATCTCACAAAATGATCCAAATTACAATTCAAATCCAGTAGCCCAGCCCAATCAAGCACACAAAAACTGTTAGAAAAAAATCTACCCAATCCGGGAATCAAACCGCGGAGGTATTACCTGCGGTCACAGTATTGGAAGAGACCGTACATAAACTAGCAAGATTTCAAAAACATCGAATTAGTTTTTTTTATGATCGCTATCACTAAGTACCTACATAGTATAAAACAAAGTCGCTTCTCGCTGTCTATCCATATGTATCAATCAATCAATCAGTAATATCATAATTCTTGATTCTTCCATGAGATAAAATTAATAAAAAATAAAAATAGATCAATGCTTTGAGTGATTGATTTCATTCTATGGAAATTACTAAGTTACATTTCACTAGAAGCTAATTCTACTCCAAATGCTCTTCTCTTCTAAGAATAAAATTTAACATTTTTAATATTTTACGGAGAGTTAAGCCATGATTGGTTCTCTTCGGGGAATACATTTTGTGATGTTTGCGAGAATGCTATTGTCCCAGATTGTTGCTCTTTCTGGAATACCCATTGCTATTGCTGTTTTCAATTCAATTCAAGAATAAGAATCATGTAATTTTATTTGCAACAAAAAACAATTATATATACAAGTGGTAATATAAAAAAAATGCATTAGAATTGGGTGTTGAAACGGGATGATTAAAAAATAATTAAAATTTATTGATTCAATTACATGTATGGTTATTTAGTAGGAGACGTCATCAGTTTAAAACTTAAAACTAGCTACGCCTGTTCCAACCTCCTTACGCCGGCAAAAGACAGGCAAGAAACGCCCGACAGGTAATTATTTGGGAGCAAGTTCACTACAATCCCAAGTTTTTTTGTCATCTAAATAGTCCGATATTTTGTGATGGTATTGCTATTCGGACTTGAAATTTTGTTAATCGTCATGATCTACAGAATGCATGCTGACGTCACTACCACTGGGCCATCATCGGCCCCTAAAACATTGAAAGGTAACATACAGACAAAGAGACGGAGTAGCTCTCGCATTTATAATAATATCATTGTGATTATATAATTAAGTCGTAGAATAATAATGAAATTACAGCACTTGTATCAGCTATTCATACAAATTTACAATCAACACCTGTTTGAAATTCTATACGCGACAGCCATGCCTATCCAATTACAGTGAAATCTTATTATTAAACACCATAAAGGTGATATGATAACGAATTCGTGTGTGGCATAAATACCTATTGAATTGGAGTGGGTTGCCATATCGATGTTTGAAAAGTCCGGACAAAACTAGACGAAAATAAGCTCATGATAAAGCGAGAGTCACGTCAAAGTGCAACTCTAAGGTCATGGCTTCAAATCCTACAATAAGCTCTTGGTTTTTTAAGAACAAATATTTTGAAGACACTTCTGTGGCGAAGTCGGTAGGATCTGCTAAAATGATGGTGTAGATACGCACACTTTATTCATGCCAAAAGAGACCGCTTTTGGTTTTGACGCTTTTTCCATCTTCTGGTATGGCAATGCTCGATATTGAGACAGTTAACCGAGCTCTGTTGAAAACACATCCTAAAACTTGAACAAGAATCCGAACGGGTTTCAAAAACCCGGATATGTAAAGAAAATTCCGGACGTATGGTAACCCTATTTAGGAGGCTTTAATTAGGACGACAAATTAGCGGATGTGGGCCCTTTTAAAAGGGGTATGTCTACACCCCTTTATATAATGTACCTATCTGTTATGAAAGTTATAACGTACGACAAAACTGAAACGGCTGCGATGGCGTTGGAAGTGGAAGAATTACAATTTGGCGTCAATGAAGGCTTTTATGAGATAAGCATTTCATATTTAGTGTTATAATATCATCGCGAGCTTGAGCGACTCGATACCCGTTATCAATTATAGCTCAGCATTGTGATGTAACAGCAGAATAAAAAATAGTTTTTTTTTTGTCACCATTGTCTTTATTTTCATCTTTTTATGTTGCATCTTTCTAAGCTCTTTTTTATATCATTATACAAATATTTTTCATAGTTTATCAAAATAATATATATAAAATAATAATATACGCAAGACCGTTAACAACACTAAAATTAATTAAATAAAGATAAAGTTTGCGAGTTTCAATGTAGAAGGGTAAATAAATATCAGAACTACTGATATGTTTTTGAAAATTCACTCACTAATAGAAAGCTCCACTATCTTTGAATGCCTCAAAAGACTCGATAAAAAACGCATTAAAAAAAATTGGCAGCCATATTGGATTTGAAAATGAATGCAATTTTCGTAATCAGCACCCCGAATAGCCTCGAAACTGACACCCATATTGTAAATTACTATCCAGTTGCAATAGATACTCTGTAACCAAAGAAGCATTAGATGATAAATGATATGTTTCTTCGAACTTACTGTTCTCGATACATTTACTGTTATTCCGTGCCCGCAGCACTTATGCGGTTAGCAGCTAGTATTCGCTGATGCTCAATTGCGGTTTAGGTTTAGGAAGCTAGGAAGCGCTCATAAGCGAGTTTACCTAGTCATTCCTAACCAATCAACTTAGTTAAGCAACGTTCGCTGCGGTTACTACTTGGATGGGTGACCATTGATGGTATTTACAATGGCTTTTCATTTTTAGCGTGTGCACATTAAATTTTCATAAACATACCTAAACTACGTAGGACGCCCTCCGGCTAGGTGGAGCGACGACATACGCAAATTGGCTGGCAGCGGTTGGAAGAGAGAAGCCGAAGATCGGGCTCGATAGCGTACTTTCGGAGAGGCCTATGTCCAGCAGTGGACTGAAACGGGTTGATTATGATGATGATGATGATGAAACATATCTACCTGCAATGTCGTGTGTCTGTCATATTAATTTACATCAAACTAGCTGACCCAGCGAACTTCGTACTGCCATTTTTTTTTAACTATCCTTCTTCTGAGATTAACGAAAACATAAAAGAAAGATTTATCTAGTTTGGTGCAGTCGTTTTGTAGTTATGCGCGTACATAAATTTTGGCGATTCATTTTTTTTAATTATTTAAGCCTTATTTATTTCCTGTAACATTTTTTTTTATAATCGATACGTAATATCATCTTGTTTTAACTATTATTACTTAGTATATTATGTATTAGGAATCCTCTCCGGTGAAGACCTCCTGCATGGCTTGCCATTTTTCTCTATCCTGAGCTATTTGGATTCATTTTGGACCCGCGATTTTCTTTATATCGTGAACGGTGCACTCATTTTTATGTATAAGAAGATTAGTAAGTGCAAGAATATCTGCACTGTATACCTATTACCTATTCTCGTAGTCCTATAATAGGTATAGGCAGTAACAAACAATTACCTGTATATACGTACGTCGGAACTTGCAACAATCTAAGCCCCCATCAAATACCATTAGGTTTCCCACACGCATTCGTATCCATTAAGTGCTAAACTTAGGTCTTAGGTAACGTTCCTAGATCTAGGTGAAAATTTATTTTTCTCTCGTGTTTTTATTACTTTTTAACAAACTTGCTCGTAAAGTGCACCTTTATGGCATCGCATTTAGGTTCATAATTCAGCTTATTACGCACATGTGCTTTTTACTTTATAATTATCGTACTTGTGTTTTATTACTTAACATTATTTTTTTCAATCTCCGCAAAGAGATTTTATGTCTAAAAACAATGAACAAATATGTTTCTATTAATTCAATTACTGGGGGAGGCCTTTGCCCAGCAGTGGGACAGTATAGGTTAAAAAAAAGTTTCTAAGGTTGCTAAGGTACTGTTTTCATCCAAATGATCAGCAAAATTTCAGAGTATGTAAAAGCTGGCAAGGTGTTCCACTCCTTCACCGTTCGCTTTGTAAATGTAGAAGCAAAGTGTTTTGTGCCGAGCGGGGAATGTTAACCATGTTATTGCTGTACCACAATTAATATAATGTTTTTACTCAGATAATGGGGTATTGGATAGTTTACTTACGCTTTTTTTAACGACAAAGAGACAACGGCAGAAGGTGTTTTCATGATTCACATTCTATGGGTATATTGACGTTAAGGCTTAGGTTACAACTTACAAGACAACGATGAAAATCGGTTGTAACTCTTTAAAATAAAAAAAATAAACCAGACGATTTTTATTAAAAATTTTGATATAACACTTTTACGCGTACTTTTCAATCTCGTTCTTTTCATTTCTTGGACCCATTACAAAAAAAAAGTCCAAGAAAGATGATAAGTGCTCTTTTCAACCGCTTTTCTTCTATCCAGACGATCTATACGGACCCGAGGTCGTATGAAAACGATTTATATACGATAAATTTTTTAATTTTTTGGCTATTATACATTATATACAAACGATATTTTAAAGAAAGTGTAGACAAAAAAGATATCGATTTCTTAACTTCGGAGTTTCTTAGGATATTTTTTAACTTACACAATGCTTGGATGTTTTGAACGCACTCCGCATTTTTTCATTTTTTTTCATTCCGTTTCACGCTTTGGAAGTTGGCCCTACTTAAATTTAGTCATTAAAATCAAAATCATTTATGTCAAATATGAACAAAAACTAAGTGACATTGACAGAAACGAAAATTTTCATACGAAATATATTGCGTTCAGGTCCAGGCCAGTATGAAAAGTAACCAATGTTCTTTGCGCGCACACCGCTCGCTACACGCAATGTAAACGCAGCCTAAGTCATAAAGGATGTGTTCGATCTAAGTTCTTCACTAATTGACTATAGGTATGCCTTGAAGCTGTAATAGAGAAATCGAAGGGAGCCTGGGAAATATTTATCTATACAGTCTATTGGGACAAAAATATCCTATAGCCTATTATGGAGTTCAAAATATATCCATTCAAAATTTCATCAAGATTGGTGTAGCGGCTAAGTCGTGAAAAAGTAACAAACAAACAGACAGACAGACAGAATTACTTTCACATTTAACTGTTTTATAATTTGTGGTTTATTAATAGTACTAATTTTGCTGTTCAAGGCGGAAAAAAATCCAACAAATCAAAGATCATAGAAATCAGTCCAGCAGTTTTTTTTGAGTTATAAACGGTTTAAATTACCCGACTTTGACTTGGACTTTTATACGTTTAAAGATTTTTTGTCCAACAAACTTCAAATATATGAAGAAAAGGACATAATATTAGTATGACACTCGTACCTACTTTTTATTAAAACAAAATGTAGCCAACGCGGGTAAATCCACGTGGAACAGTTAGTATTATAGTAATACTATAGTATTATGTATGTTATGTTTAAAAAGAATAACATGTTAACATGTTATTCTTTTTAAACTGTAGTCTTGATCTGTGGCGGTTTTACCTGAAGAAAGAACTGAGTTGACCTTAAGGTGGCAAAATTAAGAAGCCACTTTTTACATAACTATAATAACATGTTATTCTTTACCGACTTTTTAAACTGTAGTCTTGATCTGTGGCGGTTTTACCTGAAGAAAGAACTGAGTTGACCTTAAGGTGGCAAAATTAAGAAGCCACTTTTTACACAACTATAATAACATGTTATTCTTTACCGACTTTTTAAACTGTAGTCTTGATCTGTGCCGGTTTTACCTGAAGAAAGAACTGACAGTATAGGACCAATTCCAAAAACCAGTTCAACGTGTTATGGACAGCCCTAATAATACAGTAATTAGTTGTTCTGTGCAAGAAACACAGCGAGTTAATAGTCGCTTAAAATATCGGTATTACCCTTCATCATCATCAGCCATTACGTCCCCACTGCTGCACTGAGAAAACATTCCTGAGTTTCCTTCCAAGACTGATTCCTTCCAGAACGTAGCCTTTTCCTTCCTTGTTTTACCTTAGTTTTCGATCTGAGTCAAAAGGGAAGAAAATTCCTTCTGTATTTCGGAAGGTCTTTTTTCTCCGCGTGGGACACAGGGCTTCTCTCAGAGAGAGAGTATGCACTGACAAAAATACTCTGACTTTCCTTCTGAGTCTTACCTTCCAAGACAGATTCCTTCCTTATTATACCTTAGTTTTGCTTCTAAATCACAATTCCTTCCCTTTTGACTCAGAAGGAAAACGGTATTTCGGAAGGAATTTTTTCTCCGTATAGGCCGTAATCAAACCACGCGGGCCCAGTGCGGGTTGGTAGATGTTGCATGCCCTTGAATGTTGCAGTTCTTGGACATGCTGCTTTCCTCACGATGTTTTCCTTCACCGTTTTGAGCGATGGTAAATACACACATAACTTATTAAGACGAGGAATTGGCAATATTGGCTGCAAGGATTTCCTTTTTTCTCAGCAATTACAAAAAATACAGAGCTAATATTTATGTGCATTAAAGATCATGTTTTTGATATCAAATTGTCGGAAGGATAACACGATTGGTTAACTTTCATAGCAGACAAACAATGATCGAAAACTGCCCTCTAAAAAAAAAGATTTTAATTTTACATACAAAAGCGATTTAAGAGTTGAATTTTTTTTTTGTATGGTATATATACATTATACACATTCTTCAAAGAACTACAGATTTAGTTTTATAAAATTAATGATAGTTTTCATTTTAAACGAAAAAACCCTTTTTTGGCGCATACGAACTTACGGAGTTAATCAGCTCGCTTGCGTTTTTGTATGGAGCTGATTTCAGATTCATTGTTTATCACGGCGTCCTCTAGGTCATAGGTGCGGGGCCGAGAGGATTCGAACTCGGTGTCGGCGCCTTGTAAGGCGCACGCGTTACCTTTCGGTCACCATCGCTCACAAAGAATCTATCTCGTACATACAAGTTCCGAACTTTACTTTTTAATAATATTAGTATAGAGAGTAAAGACTAGTGATCTATCCCGGTTTTGGACGGTTTTATAAGCTACCAAATTGTACCAAATTTCATTTAAATTGGTTCAGTAGTTTAGGCGTGACAGACAGACAGAGTTACTTTTGCGTTTATGATTTAATATTTTTAAAAGAATACCAGAAAATATTATTTTGGATGTGGGATTAAAACATACAAACAAACACATTTTACCTATTTTTAAATTAGTATAGACAAAATCCTCTGGAAATATCCACGTAGGTGAAACTGCGGGGAGCAGCTAGTCAAAGCAGTCGCGTAAAATAAACCATAAACAAACCACATTGCAATAGAAGATGCAATTTAGTAAAAACTTGTCTCCTCATCCGTTGAATAAATTGAACCATAAACTTCTAGGTTTCCTTTACAATTAGAGCTCTACCTAAACTGGTCAGCATTTACAATATAATTAGACCTGCCCCCACGTTGAACATGTTGCAAGTTAGAGCTCAGCTTACATTTGCCAATTCTTGTCACTATCCAGTGTGAGAAGACCCGGCGTAGCCTGAAAAATATAGGTAGACAGAGGCCTGAATATATTTGTTTTTTGCGTGTAGGTTTTTACAGGGGTCATTGAACCGGGGTGCGAGTGAGACGACCTTATCAATTATCTATTGACGGTGGCGCTACCATATACAGGCTGTTTAAAATACGTTACATCAGTTTTAAGTGTTACCGCGTCAGAGTTTTACAAAGTGAAAAATTATACAGGGTGTTGAGCGAATCTTTGCTCGTGAAGCATTTTAATGTCTCATAAATACTATGATATGTATTTCAAACTATTTTAAATTTAAAATTTCGGTGTACGTATATTCGCAATTCGTCTCATCCTAAACGGCTTGACCAATTTTGATGAAATTTAGTAAGGACATAGTCAGGATCCCGGTGATGGGCATAGGCTACTTTTTATCGCGATAAACTGTAATCAATAATACTAAGAATGCAATAGTAACGGATACGGAGGAAATGAAACATGTGATTTTCACCATCCAACTTTATTACAATATTTTTTTGAAAAGTATTAAAAGACAAGGTCGTCGTTCGTTCGGGATGTCTGAATTTAAACGAACTATTGCTAATGCATCAACAGCCGCATACAATACACATTCAACTATAGTAGTACAATTCAACTATAGTAGTACAATGGGAAAACTATTAACTAGAAAGTAAAAGTTGTAGACAACAACATATTGCCTATCAAACATCCGCAGAAGTTAATTATAACATGTTACTATTTTAAATGACAGCGACGGGAAGGTCCGCACAGCTGGCACTAACGGTTAACTAGAAGGTAAACGTTGTAGACAACAACATATTGCCTATCAAACGTCAGCAGAAGTTAATTACAACATAGTAGGAACGGAAGCCGCTCACTCCATAAATTGCCCGGACCGTAGTCCTCACCTCATCCTCGGTCAGGACGTTGGCCCCCACATTACACCTCCTGTTAGACCAGACAACACTCATTTAGTACTTGCAAACTGGCAAACAGTAAAATAAAATTATTGAATTAAGTATAATTCTCTAACGGGAAAACATTAACCAAATCTACCTTTTTCACATCTTCACAACAAGCATCACTTTAAAATGCAGGAAATTAAATGGGTTCCGGCGGGTTAATTAGGAAAACAAAATGAGCATCCAGATTATCACTTTCACACCAAGGATTGGACCTTTTCACTGACTTTTCAACACTTTTTATCAGAAACGATTCGTCAGCCTCAACTCTTGGCGGCTGCCGAAAGGAAAAGAAGCCTCCACGTCAAACAAAGTTGCCTGCCAGCACTCCAAAAATCCAATTAAGAGCCTTACACATCAAAATCGGTAAACTAAAGAGTTATCCCTACACTTTCCAAACAAAATCGGTCAATTTCTATCGAACGTAGATCGCGATCCGTCATAGACAAGGCACTGATGGATGACACTGACATATTCTTCACAGCTAGACGACTGACGTTTCAATATCACCGACTTTTGACACTGACACACATCATTCACCCTATACGAAAACCAAAACAATAACAGTTGTGACGAACACTTTCAAAGTTAGTTTTAATAGATTTTAGTTATTATTAGTGTTAAAACAACGAGAATGACAACGTATGATAACACAAATACAGTGCCGCACCAGTCGGCGCACCAAAAATTGAAATAAAGCCGCAAACAGGAATGCATTTGTGAAACTGTACGCTTCTTAGGTAAACAATCGACATCTCACTTGTGAAACTATAATCATCAAATTTTCAGGTGTTACAATGTTTGTCACCTTTTCACGTCCAAACAGCTGAACAATTCTTGATGAAACTTTGTATGATGAAGATAGTTAGAACCCTGGAGCACGACATAGGATACTTATTATCGCGATAAACTGTAGTCCATACGGGTGAAACCGCGGCACAAATAGTTACATAGTATATCCTACTAATATTATATAATATGCGAAAGTTTGTGTGTGTGAATGTTTGTTACCACGTATTTTGATGAAATTTGGAATGGAGGTAGCTTATAGCTTTTTCCGGAATAATAATATATAGTTTTAAAAAACTAAAAAAAAACACTTTAAAAACGCACTAAAAATATAAAATAATTAAATTGACTTGTATTAGTTACGATATAATGGTTAATTCAAAAAGTGTGGAGCGCTTCTTTTCACTTTTCACTTCCACACTTTTTGAATTAACCATTATATCGTAACTAATACAAGTCAATTTAATTATTTTATATTTTTAGTGCGTTTTTAAAGCGCTTCTTTTCACTTTTCACTTCCACACTTTTTGAATTAACCATTATATCGTAACTAATACAAGTCAATTTAATTATTTTATATTTTTAGTGCGTTTTTAAAGTGTTTTTTTTTAGTTTTTTAAAACTATATATTATTATTTTTTTACTTTTTAGTCATTTGTTACCAAGTCCAATCTATTGTACTCATCAAGACGATTCATATAAGTCCAAACACGAGGGGTTTACTAGAAGCTACTGCAGAGATCCCCTACCCACCTTCCGGCTGCATCATCAGATCAGGTCGATGATACCAAATTATTGCATTGTCACCGAGATTACATACACATACAAAGTTTCAAGTCGATACGACAATTAGAAGTAGGTGAAAATTGACTTCTAAGATTTGATTACATAGTTAGTTACAAGTCAAGCTAATAAAAGTGTTTTAATAAAAAGGTTCCTGCGGGATAACGGGAAGACGCGGGTGAAACCACGGGGTGCAACTGGTTGTGTAAATGCATATAAACATGTTTTAACGCCTGGAGCGTTTTCTTTAAAAATGTAGATAAACTTTAGAATATTCCGAATAGAGCTTAGTACATTTTAAAGCCAAGCTAGAATAAATTACAGTCGTTCTAAAGCATCTGTGCTCACTGCCCCGTAATAGCTTGTCTATACAGCGACGAGAATCTAAAAATCCAGTGTAAAACTCCGTATTGGTTCATCTGAAAATACGAAATACTAATATTTGTTTTGAAATGAAATGTGGTACTCACATCCTGGTTTCTTATAACGCCATCTATTCACAGTTTTAGAACTATCATTTTTTCAGCTGTCAAAAAACCTTCCATTGTTTACTCATCATTTTATACATTTTTTTTCATTATTGTTTGAACTCGTCCCGCTTTCAACAAACATATGGCAACACAGCACACTATAGCAAAGAAACGGAAACTCAAATTGATTCTCATTGGAAATATTCGGAGCCTAGACCCCTTACTGGTAGATATATTATGTACTAGCTGCACCCCGCGGTTTCACCCGCGCGGACTGCAGTTTATAGCAATATTGTTTCTTTCATAAGAACCTTCTCCTGGCAATAACAAACACAACAAAACAAGAATTAGCGAAATCGGTCCAGCCGCGCGCGTGATGCGATGACCAAGGGAAATGGGGATTCATTTTTATAAATAAGATCATTTTTTTATATTTTATGATCATTTTTATGTATAAAATCATTTTTATGTTTAAGATCATTTTTATAATTATATAAGATTTGATACACCATTACTTTTAGTCGTGTAGCGACTAAACTGGAATGGATTTAATGAGAATATTTTTCTCATTAGATCTATTGATATGCTCGAGCATGTCTTGTTATTAGAATAGAATAGAAATCTTCCTATTAGTACTCGTTTTATTTTTATTTCTAGAGTCAGTAACCTATATGTATACTTTATACTAACTTTTTGTTGTTTATCTCGCATGGTATTACTATTCCTAGTGTCCTTGCTGGGTCCTATTCTCTTATGGGATAAAAATGCCTTGATTACCGTCCGAGCCTTACCTGTTTCACATATTGATCGAGAATCAACCCTAAAGTTTAAAATAAACTTTGTAACAAACGCAATAAGATCGAAGACTGCATAATAAAATTACCAGTTATGGATCGAGATGTAGCGATATCTTTCAAACGATTTCCGACGTTATTGTTGTAGAGTTAAGGTGCATGATTGTGGGTGTGGATTGTTGCTGATCTGAAGTAGCATGAATCTTGTGTGAATAGCTTTATACACCTGGCGGTGTGGAATGCAACCGCCATCGATCAACTGTAGTGCAAGTTATGAGATTTCGCGATTGTAAAAACGTAAAATTTTAATAAGACCAATGAATCTGAGGTATGTTTGTTTCTTACAGGATTAAGGTATGAGATTAGAAAGGATTTTTGAAATTTTGTATTCAGGTGGTCTTTTGTTTGACGAAATGTCAATGTCAACTTGTGACAAATGTCTGAGAAACCGCGGGGTTGGGGGATTGATAGTATTCTCTACTGATCTATATATTATTATTGAGTAAAAATGTCGCTGCTTTTCTTACAGTATTCCGGGTGAGCTCTGATAAAAGTATATCTCTAATATAGATGCGCGGCAGACGAAGTATGTTGCAAGCTCTAAATAGTGGCATAAAACTATTCAAGAACCAAGCTTTTTATAACCTAAGATGAGAAGCAAAAGATAATCACAATATACCTACTGTTTAACGCTTGAAATTAATAATCGATCCTGATCCGTTATCCGACGTTTTAGACCGATATGTCATGTCATAATATGTCAGTTTAGTAGTAATCTGTCAAGTCCTAGTACTAAAATGACATATTATGACATGTCATATCGATTCAAAACCGCGGATAACGGATCGGATCGATGGTCAATAACATTAGAATTCCTGTTCCCGTTTCCGTTGTCCGAATTCTCCCGTTTCAAACGCTAATTCTAAGACAATCACAGTTTCAATTCAGACACCTCATACAGACAAACAGTCAGCGTTGTGTTCTCGTGACTTGGCCCTCGCAGTTATTATTTGATTGTTACCGTGGGTACGTACCATTTACATGTCTCGTTACTGGTCCTGCTATTATTGTACCAAGTTACCTCTGTACAATGTGAGCCTGTTAAGAGGTAAATGTGGTTAAGATAATTACCTACATATAGGTACTGATGTACACAGAGTAAAAATACCTTCCGAAATAAATTTTCCTTCTGAATCAAAAGGGAAGGACTTTTGAGTCTGAAGGAAAAATAAGGTGAAATAAGGAAGGAATCGGTCTTGGAAGGTAAGAACTCAGAAGAAAAGTCAGATTTTTTTTCTCGGTGTATACGATAGACTAGTTACGTCCCGCGGTTTCACTAGCATCTTCCCGTTATCCCGCAGGAACCTTTTTCCGGGAAAGTAGCCATGTGTTAATCCAGGGTTTAAGCTATCTCCATTCCACATTTCATCAAAATCGTTTTAGTAGTTACGCTGTTAGTAACAAACATTCTCACATGCACACACACAAAGCTCAAACTTACGACCTAAGACATTCATCGAGTTTTACAGATGACTATGAAAATGTTACATTCCAGTAGAAACCAATTAAAAATGCATCGAAACAAAGACTCGGACAAAATTGATTTGTTTTCTGTTAGTTGAGTCGGCTTGCTTGTTTAATTTGCTAGTTGTTTTGAAGCGTTATTTCCCACTGGTTCTGTTTGCTGTAACTCTTCTATTTTATTCCTTAGAAGCGATGTACCCCGCGGGTTTGCTTTCGTGGAAGTTGATATTTTACATACAAAATTTCATGTCGCATTTTTATTTTAAGTGTAACGCGTAGGTATGCCTTACAAGCCGCAGATATACCGAGTTCCAAACCTCTTAAAAAAATATTATTCTAGTACTAGTTGCGCCCCGCGGTTTCACCCGCGTTTCCCGTTATCCCGCAGGAACCCTTTTCCGTGATAAAAAGTAGCCTACGTGTTAATCCAAGATATAAGCTATCTTCATTCCAAATTTCATTTAGATCCATTCAGTAGTTTTTGCGTGAAAGAGTAACAAACGTCATCCATCCATCATACTTACAAACTTTCACGTTTATACTATTAAGTATTTCAAAATATCCTATCCTACTCGGATAGGATATTTTGAATTTTGCGTGATATCTATACATAAAAATAAATAATATTGAAGTTTTTGTCTGTAATTTTATATTAACAGCTCACAAAATGTATACGAATGTACATACGGCACTTACGTCAAAAAAACATTTCTTTTAATGTTTGTCTGCCTGTCTGGTGTCTGTCTATTTGTTCCGGCTAATCTCTAAAATGGCTGGACTGATTTTGAATGGACTTTCAGTCGCAGATAGCTAATGTTATACATAAGGAGTGACTTAGGCTACCTTTATTTTAGAAATTTTAACCCTGGGGAAGGTAATAATATACATAATACTTTTTGTCGCGATAAACTATAGATACCGCGGGTGAAACCGCGAGGAACAGCTAGTCTTATATATTTTTAGTTTGTTTTTGAGGTTTGCACTAATGCTAATCGAAAATCAGATCCTTTAGAGTGTATTAAACCTATCAAGATAAAACGATATACAGCTCAGTTTATAGAAGTAGGTAATTCTTTACCAAATAGCTTTTAAATTCATTGAATTGATTACTACCACAACCAAACTTTATGAAAGGGTAAAATCATTTCCAAAGATAATCTCTAATTCGAGCAGAGATAGAATTATTGCGAGGGAATGAATAGCTTGGATCGGATCCAAGTCTAGAGGCTGTGTAAAACAGTGACTTGGTTTCGTTGATTAATCTAAAAAAATTGGTTGTCTGTAAAGTCGGTTTACTGACGATAGTTGAACGTGACAACGTCGATTGGCCGATTGTGCTTCTTTGTCGCTCGTTCCGCGCTCTCGCTTGCACTTCAAGCCTTACATGGAACGCCTCAGAGCGAGGTAACGCCGCATGAGTCATGTTTTTTCGTGCGTGCAGTTGGCTCTATCGAATTATAAGACGTTGTCACGTCAAAAAATTGGGAGTCACGAGTGAATAGATACTTACTTATAAAAATTATTATCTTCTAAATAAGCAATAAGCATGCATGACGACGTAGTCGATGATGGTTTCAACCAAATCGTCACTTACCATCAGGTGAGACTGTAGCCAAATGTTGACTAACCTATTAAAAATAATAACAATACGAAATTTTTGTAAATGATAGCGAACAAAAAACCACCTGCTATGTAGGGCGTTTTTTTAACTTGTTAACCTACCAGCATTACTTATTCTTTTACCGGTGCAAGGAGGTTGAAACAGGCGTAGCTAGTTTCATAGTTGACTTTTGAAAGTGAGCACATGTATTTTTTGCATGAATTAATTGCTACATTTGTAGTGCTCGCCTGACTAGCAAAAACTACCACCCTCAAGCTAAGAATCTGACGACAATCAATTATCAGAAACCTCACTTGAGAATCAGTTGCCAAGTCATACGTCTGACATGGCGACCACATGTGACTTGCAGTCAAACGCTACTCTGTAATATGCAAAAAAAAGCTCATTGTTCGAGGATTCTTGTTTATTTGAAACTTTGCAAAACCTAAGATACTGGCTGAATAAAATACTGCGCCAAAACGGCAAATCCCAAGCCTTTTTTGGCACAAACGATAATAAATTCTAAAAACTAATGGCCTCAGTACAGAATACATTGCCTCTCTGTTTAAGATAAACTGCCGTTCAAATATTAACTTTGTACCTCTAATTTTAAAATAGATTCTTTATCAAAGCTCAATAAAAGCTTAGAACATCTTAGACAATTTGTGAAAGAAAATTTCATCAGATTTAAGTTGTTTACGAGTTAATTCAGTCATTCAAAATTCTAAACGAGTTTGAAATTACTAAATTTTAGTTTCATTTATTTATTTTTCACATGAAAGTAAATGAAACCTTTATGTGCACTCAATTCATTAAAAAATATTTTTCTGATGTTGGCTACGATTTTCTTACATCTTACGCAGAAACTTTAAGGTGGTTCGATTTTCATACAAATTAATATTTCCATTTATGGACAAATGGAGCATAATTTTAAACTGAAATCATAGCTACTGGCTTTATTTTGAACTTTATTTGCGGTAAATCATAATTTTCTGAATAAAATAGTAGATTATTATCATAAATATGATTGATATTATTAGTTAATTTTGTCAATGTGTGAGTGAATGGTGACAGTGTCGTACACCAAGCATACGATTAGATGTGTTTCGCGGCAAATGGCTTCAATTGAACTGTCAACATGAAAGTTTTGTTTTTATTTCCAAAACTTGTCAAAACGACGCAGTCTTGTCGAAATGCCATCGGCTATCAAATGATACAACTATTATATTGTAGTAAAAAACTTCATGAGCGTCTTGAGCATATTTATTTATCGTACTCATGGTGCTTGAAACAGTGACGAAATAATTATCGAAAACACATTCATCATTGGCGTATTACGTTCCTACTGCTGCGACCCTGGCCTTCTCTCGGAGAGAGAGCATGGGCCATAATCTACCACGCTGGCCCAAATAAAAACAAATATAGTATGTACATGAAATATCCCGTTTCAATACCGAATTCTAACAGTTCTTTTTGTTTTAAAATCAGCACTTAGATCAGCCATCATCATTGATTAATATTAACGAAACCACCCACATTACTCGTATTGTCTTTTAGCTTCATAGTGACCATAATAGTTTCAAGTCCGTTTATGAATTAATTTCCTTTGAGACTAAATGGACTAGATCCTCAGTTAATAACTGTATATCGCTGGACCAGTTTCTGCTAAACTAAAGAAGTGATACATTTAGAGATTGAACCAAGACTGGGTTTTTGTTTTTAGAATTAGTACTATTTTATCTAATTACTGTTAGAAAAATAGCGGCAACATAAAGGATTTATTAAGTTGTCTATGGTTGTAAAACAATGGGTAGTTGTAGTCGTCAGTTGGAAAAATAAAAAGCAGTTACAAGATATAATACAGTTTCTTTAATTTATAACTACAATTACCAAATGACTATCAGAATGATTACTGGACATTATTTATTTTATCAGGCAGTTTTGTCACAGGCTGTCCTAGAGCGGTATTTACTTCGCCTCATCATCTTCATTAGACAGAAGAAGACCACTGCTGAACATAGGCCTCCCCCTTTGAACGCCATAGGCCATTAGCATCCATCGGGTCCCTGCGACGTTTACAATTTCATCGATTCACTTAGTAGAAGGCCTACCTACAGAATGTCTTCCGGTTCATGGTCGCCAATCGAGAACCTTTCTTCTCCATTGGTTATCGGTTCCTCGAGTGATTTGGCCTGCCACTTCAACTTGCAAATTCTGAGAGCTATGTCCACTTCGCCTGTAGTATTATAATTTACTAAGTAAGGGCAAGACTGCAACTCTACCCCATCCCTAGCATCTGGTTTAGAGAACGTGTAACGGATATTGAATTCTGTTGATAAGTCCAACAAGTTCTATTTCCTGTTGAGTTGATGCAATCAATGAGTTGGATTAACATACGCTCTAATTAATTCTGTTGCAGTGGATATATTTGATGTGTAAAGGCTAGTCCACATTAAGATTTCTGAAGTCGGCCACGCTTGGTTCTGCCCCTAGAAATGCAAATTTCCACAAATGATGATGCCCGCTTACCATCAAGCAGGTCTTTGACATGATGATCTCTAACTTTTTTGATTTGCGGAAAAATAGTAACGTTGAACTCAGTGTTTAAAAAGTCAATGCCGATTTTATGTGAATTTTAGGTAAATAAACATTTTATGATCAGCGAGCTATGGTAAAGGCTATGCTTGGGGTTTCTCTTAAGGATCGAATCTGAAATGAGGGGATTCGTAAAGTCATATGTCTGTTGTCAATACAGATCTAGTGTTACAATGGGCGGTCTTCATATAATTTGTTTTTAAATCTTTGGCGAGCAAAATATGATAATTTCCTACTTTGCATTTGCGAGACTGACTTCGCGTAAAACCTTGAGCTGTATTACCTAAAGCCAAGCTCATTACGAAGAGTTCTTCAACACTTCTCAACTTACCTAACTTGTAAGATTTCAGCTAAGTGTTTGAGTGAATTATCTTTCATAGATCTCAGTTTCAAAGGCATGAAATGGTACTTCGTTTTTGTGGCTCCAGAATTGTTATCAGCTTACAGTTAGTTCTTAACTTTCAATTTAACTTACCTTAAGTTGGAGTTGAGTTTATTAGAGATTGAAGTATAAGGTGGCTCCTAGACCTACAATATCATTGTACAATAAGATTTTTTTTCACGTTGCGAAGTGTTAACAACTGTTTCATAACCTCGAGATAGCCAGCACACTCTCTCTTCATATCGCTCTACGATCCAATACCTTCTGATATCCTTTAAGAGCTACCCCGGAACACCTAGGATGTGGCAATCCAGGACTTTAAGAGGGCATTAACTTGCCACCTGCGCAGCGTTTTAAAGTGTAAATTGAAATCTTGATGGTATCGGAACGGGAGCACTTTTATTGGCTCGGAAAGTATAAAGTGGCTCTTAATGTTTTGGGAAGTACATTTTTAGTGCTTATGTGCGCAGAAAATTTAATGGGCACATATTTATAAACTCGCGAGAGCGTTCTTATTTGGGACGACCGAATGGCCGTAGGTCGGTCGGACGCCCTAGATACCGCTGGAAGGACGCGGTGGATGCAGACCTGCGCGAGCTCCAGACTCTCAACTGGGCTGAAATAGCTCAAGATAGAGAAGAGTGGCGCTCTCTCGTTTCGGAGGCCAAGACACACTTTGGGTCGCTGAGCCATCGGAGTTAGTTAGTTAGTTATATTTATAAGACTTGGTCTTTCGTTTGCCTGACGTAGTAGTCAATTTTGGTTTTTGAGTTTTCTGTAATGTTTTCAGGCCGCCCGAAATGGCTTTTAGACCTTATAGCCGAGACCGATAACCTAACGTATCTCCCAAAGCACGGTAAAACCTCATGGACCGCACCTCAAAACTTCATGCTTGTAATGCTGGGGCCACACTAACGGGAAATGCCGTGAAATAGCGCGATGATTGACGTTTGACATAAGTGTGGCCACGACATTTGACAACGGCATTCACACTGGCGTTTGACGTTAGCCGATAACTCAAGTGCATTCACGTTGACCGTTCAAGTGTAGCCACTAATAGCGTTAATATATAATTAACGCAATAATATTTATCGCAATGATAGGCATTGACATTTCCCTTGACGTTGACCTTAGGCCCTGTTCAGTGCGACGCGGATGACCTACGCGGACGTCCGCGATGGACGGTAATATGTATGAAACCTTACAGCGCGTTCAGAGCGACGCGGAGCTGTCCGTGTCGCGGAGAGCTATCAGTGCGCGGTCGAAATCGCTCCGCGCCGCTCCTCCGCGCCTCGGACGTCCGCGGGCGGACGGTGCTTGGTTCTAATGTATTTGTTCATTGCTCGGCGGACAGTTGCGCGGAGCGGATGTAAAATACTGTCGTTGTCATGGCGGCTGCGTCAAATGTTCAAACCGAGAGGGTTATACAAGAAGTACGACTCGATCACGATCCGCATCGCACTGAACGACAAATTCATCCGCGGCGGACGCAAAACCTAGTCCGCGTGCGGATGGTCCGCGTCGCACTGAATAGGGCCTTAGTGTGGCTCGGGAACAAAAAAATAAACGTTTGCATTTTAGCTAGATATGGTTTAGTTAGAGTAAGGGCCATAGCCGATGTTAAAATAGCAAACTAGTAAACCGTATATGATGTGTTAATATTCTACGAGTCTTCGTTTCATTCAGGGAATCATCTTCCAGGAAGTGATCTTATGAATAAATCATAAGCTGGTCGTTTTGAAAGACGGCAATTTGTGCTACACCCGGTTTATAGTTCAGCGAGGAAGGAAAATAGATAATATGTAGGGTGTACTAGTGTTCTATCTCGATTTAAACAAGATAGAGTAGATTCACGATTTTAACTCGAAACTAGATTATACATAACAAAAGGAACAAAAAACCCGAAATAAAGTACTCTATGTCACTTCCACAATAAAGACGAATCTAATGACACCTCGAGCGATGGTGGCCGCACGGTAAGGCGTGCGACTTACAAGACGCCGACACCGAGTTCGAATCCTCTCGACCCCGCACCTATGACTTAATAGGTTATGTGCGGATTTACCATCGCTCAAAACGGTGAAGGAAAACATCGAGAGGAAACCGGCATGCCCAAGAACTGCAACATTCAAAGGCATGCGACATCTACCAACCCGCACTGGGCCAGCGTGGTAGATTACACACTCTCTCTCTGAGAGAAGGCCAGAGTCCCAGCAGTGGGAACGTGAAAGGCTGATAATGATGAATGACACCTCATTCCATATTATATTAAAATCATAGTATCGCTCCAGCGTTTTACAATCTTTAAAGCCTCAGCAAATAAAAAACCAGCCAAGTGCGAGTCGGACTGACGCATGAAGGGTTCCGTAGCATACCTACTTCCCTACTAATATTATAAATGCAAAAGTATCCTGTATGTCTGTCTCTCTTTCTGTCAGGCTGTCTGTCGCTTTCACAACTGATTTAAATAAAATTTGGTACGCATATAGTTTGAATCTGAGGAAGGACATGGGACACCCGCGATAAACTGTAGCACACGCGGATGTAACCGTGGGGAACAGCTAGTAATCTATAAAAACGGCAAAAAAGCATCTGCATGTCGCTGTTATTAATATCGAGCAAAAACGAGCAAAAAAATTCGTTTGTTGTATGGGCGCCCCCTTAATAATTTATTTTATTTGTTGTTATAGCGGAAACCGCTATCATTTGTGAAAATTTCAGCTGTCTATCACGGTTCATGAGATGCAGCCCGGTGACAGACGGACAGACGGACAGCGGAGTCTTAGTAATAGGGTCCCGTTTTACCCTTTGGGTACGGAACCTTAAAAACAGATTTTAGTCTATGGTGAACGTCAACGTCCTTGACAAAAACGTTTAAATGCCAAAGATCTTGGCGTGAAAATTACTCAATTTAATTCATAATTCAATTGTTTTTATTCAATAGGTACACTGTGATCACTATAAAACGTAAATTTTAAACTAGCTACGCCTGTTCCAACCTCCTTACGCCGGCAAAAGAACAGGCAAGAAACGCCCGGCAGGTAATTTTTTGGCGCGATTACATTGACAATCTTATTCCTATTACTAATTGATTGAATTGGAGCAAAAGAATCAGGAATCTAACTATATCTTCGTGACATCATCATTACAGCTTCTAAAGACATGATTACGTCTTGCCGAGTCTTGTATAGGAATTTAGAAGTTATCTTACTTATCTTCTGAGGTGAGGCAGACGTGTGATAAAATTGTACTTTAAGATTATAGTTTCAGTGCTCTCTGTTCCTTTATGAGCTCAAGATTAATTCTAACTTTATGAGCCAATTTTCAGCATTAGCTTTTGTGTCTTCGTAAGTTACTGTAACTTTGCAGGCATTGGCTCCCCGCTTTAATAGAAGCAGAGAAAATGCTAAAAGTTTACATTTACAAATCTGTCTGTCTGTTGTTGTCTGTTATCTGTCATGTCTGTCAATCTGTTTTGTGTTCGTTACAAGAAATATTAAATTTTCTTATTAAAAAAAAAATTAAATGTCTCATGAAATTGAGGAACTCAGAATCATTTACCAACTGCGAGAAAGTTTGCAGCGAATAAAAAAAAAAAGATTTTGTTTGCCGATTTTTCTGCATGACATGATATTATATTACACATTTAACGAGCTTTCCTTTGTTACAGATTCATTCAGTCATCGCAAAAACAACACATGGCCGAAGAAAAGCGAATTCAACCAAAATGGAAACAAGTAAAGCAAACTTATCAGTACCACCAAGAAATATTGAGGAGCGAATACTTGTCACCAAAGAAAATACTGAAATAGATTTTCACAAAGAAGTCAGTATGAAAAGAAGTGAAGTTAAAGGCAAACACAATGTTCTGAATGAAGCCAAAACTAAAATAGACTATGACAAAGAAGCAAGTACGGAAAGTGACGAAGTTAAAATTAATCGTAACGATTTAAGTAAAGCCAAAGGTGACGCAAATAGAAACTTTAGAAAGGTTACAAGTAGGAGTGCCAATACATTGTTCCTTTTGTTGAGGATAATGTTGAAATGTGACTTGTTTTGGAAGCAATGGTTGCTGTTTTTGTTAATGAGTGGCGTGAGTGGGTACAGGGAGCAGAGATTTGCGATGGAGCCTCAAGATCAGGTAAGCAGGATGCTTTAATATTTAATATTAAGTAAGGACTTAATACTAAAAATGGCGATGATGGCCAAATGGTAACCACGTACGCTTTATATAACACACCGACACCGAGTTCGAATCCTCTAGACCCGCACCTATGTAAAAGTTATGTGCGGATTTACCATCGCTCAAAACGGTGAAGGAAAACATCCTAAAGAAACCGGCATGCCCAAGAACTGCAACATTTTCAAGGGTATGCGACATCTACCAACCCGCACTGGGCCAGCGTGGTAGGTAACGGCCCATACTCTCGCTCTCTGAGAGAAGGCCAGAGTCCCAGCAGTAGGAACGTAAAAGGCTGATGATGATAACTAAAATCGAGAAAGTAACTATCTATCCTTCTATTTGTTACATTTTCACAACCTAATCAAAAACAGATCTTGATTTAATTTGGTATGGGGATAGGTTAAACCTTAAGAAAGGACATAGAACAGTTGTTATTGCGATAGTCCACGCGAGTCAAACCATGAGGCACCTCTAGTATAAAATTTATCTAAATCAATACATACGATTATTTGACAAATTATAGGATATAAAAGTAAGTTTAGACCCGAAACAGAGATAACAGATTTATATCTACGTTCAAAAGTGAAAGGTACAATGAATAAAGTGATGACTCCAGCAACTGTAGTAGTCCTTTACAATAAAGTAGATGCAAAATAAATTTAATTTGAACAAAGGCTTTTTGAATTCTATTTATTCCCAATGCTATTGCCATATTAAACAATAAATCCCATCGGAATTAATTCATGCCTCATTATGAAGGCTTACGTTTGAACCAATGAAAATTATTGTTCAAACAATGCTGGTTGAACAGTAGTAGCCTGGGAGATCATGGCCAATATGATTACTTCACCATCACACAAGTTGCGCTAGTAACTACAAGGTTTTGCATTGTATACGTACTCTGAATCAGAAGTAAATAATCAATTTTATACAATAATCTTTTACTTATTCAGAAGAATAATATAAATTATACTCTTAAACTAGATTTTTGAAATGTTTCTCATAACAGAACCTAAGGATGCCGCCTCGAGCTATTTTGTTAGCTAACAACAACAGAAAAATTTCAAACAACGAAAACATACAAACCACAATACACAACACGCAACGTGTAAGACGAATTATCGTTTCACCTAGAATTGGAGAAGTTTTAGATTGAAGCAGGATTTTATTTGTAAAACACTTTTATTAGCTTGACTTGTAACTAACTTACTAATTTTATTGCTAACGTTATTACTTTGGACATTGTCTCCCAGTCTACAGCACACAACTAAGTTATTTCATCAATGGATTTCAATAAACATCGAATTTCATTCGCAGTGTTATTTTAATTATATTAAAATAATATTAAACTATAAATAATTTACTTACCTGCTACATTTTTAATACTAGTTGACCCGGCAAACGTTGTTTTGCCATATAAATAAAATGGCTATTAAAAAATAAGGGTTGATCGTAGAAGGGTGAAAATTGAGGATTGTATGTATTTTTGTATGTTGTATCATACAAAAATAGAAATTAAAAATTTTGTCTAAAAAATAAAAAAAAAATTTAGGGGTGGACTACCCCTAACATTTAGGGGGATGAAAAATAGATGTTGGCCGATTCTCATAGATACCGGATAAGCACAAAAAATTTCATCAAAATCGATCAAGCCGTTTCGGAGGAGTAGAGAGTATGGCAATGAAAACTGTGACACGAGAATTTTATATATTAGATTTATTGCTATTACGAGTATTTATTAAAAGCCTTGTTTATTTAAACGAATAAAATGTAATTTGTTACCTATCTTAAGGTGATTAGTGGTAAAACCTAGTAGGACGTTAAATAAAAGATGCTAGTTTCTTGCATTTAAAAAAAGCCTTGTATTATTAAGTCACTAGCTGCTCCCTGCGGTTTCAGCCGCGTCTTCCCGTTATCACGCAGGAACCATTTTTCGGAATAAAAAGTAGCCTATGTGTTAATCCAGGGTATAAACTATCTCCATTCCAAATTTCATTCAGATCCGTTCAGTAGTTTTTGCGTGAAAGAGCAACAAACATCCATCCATACATCCATACTCACAAACTTTTACGTTTATAATATTAGTAGGATTTTTATCTGAAAAATAAAATGTTGCTTCAACCACCGTAATTCTTATCTGTTCCGCTGTCCATTTCAACTAGATTCTAAACCCCCACAACTCTAACCCCACAAAATACAACTCCCGGGAAATTAATCCATCTAGTTACATAAATCAAACATTTTCCTTCTGTATCCCAAAGGAGCGGAAGCCGGCAATATTTTCTTTCCCCGAGAAATCCCCGTTTGACATTGAAACGGCTTGTATTGAATTTCTTGCGTTATTAAAAATTCCTACCCCTTCGAGTGCGCAGTTTTTGTCGATGACAAATATTGTAAGTAGTGAAATAAGTTTAGTTTTATTCTGGTATTTACTTGGAACTCAAGCACCTATCGGTGTATTCCGGCAGCCTCACTTGAGAGCCAGTTCCCAGTCCAGGTGTAGCGTGGCGCCATCTTCGACCACATCGTCACTTAACATCAGGTGACTTGTAGTCAAACGCTACCATGTAAATAGTAAAAAAAAACTATCCTTCATTTTTAGTGTACCTAACATTCACTCTCATGTCTGCCTTTGATGGACAGATGTTTGTCTGTGTAATTTACAGGAAAATATAAATAGTTCAAGTTTTAACAGCATTCTTAGGGAAAATGCAATGGCACGAAACCTTCTTCGCGCGAGTTTAATTTTCCCTTGATCGATTTTTTTGTTGCAATATATTCTCGCACTTTGCTATTGCCTACCACATCGGTTGTCAAATACTTAACTTGTCAATTTATTATTATCACAATTATAAGCTCATTACGTTCACTATTCAGGCACAAGCCTTCTCTCGGAAAGAGAGTATGGGCCATAATTTACCACGCGGGCCCAGTGCGGATTGGTAGATATCACAAGCTTTTGCTATTGCAGCTCTTGGACATGCCGTGATTTCCTTCACCGTTTTGAGCGAAGGACATGATGCCAGTTACTTTATCCACCAGCAACTTTAAGCCACTTTTTTCCACAGACTGCGGTGGTCGGCTCTCGAGTGACCCTGCCTTGCCGAGTCGAGGGGAAGTCAGGTCAACTGCAGTGGACGAAGGACGACTTCGGATTGGGCACCCATCGCCATCTCAGCGGATACGAGCGGTATCGGATGATTGGAAGCGATGAGGAAGGTATACCTAACTACTTTACCCACCTTAAAATGTAGCTTCTTCTTCTTCTTCCTGCCCTGGTTCTATCTATTTGGGGTCGACACAGCATGTCCTCTTCTTCCACTCTCTCCTATCAGACGTCATTACTTCATTCACTCCCCCCCCCTGTCATTCATATTGATCCATATTCAATCCATCCATCTTTTCATTGATCTCTTCTTTCGTCTTCCCTGACATAAATAAAGTTATCTTATTGGCGGATTTTTTCCATATCCATTGTGTAGCTTTCTCTGGAAAAATATTACCCTAACAGTCGTAAAGAAGATCTTTTGAAGGACTCCGACATCAGACTTGGGCACTAGCCTTTGCAATAGTGGTTTTCTATTTAAATTGTTGTACCTACTTTACTCGGAAACGCAGTTTCTTCAGAAATAAAGTTAGAATGGAACTTAATCTGCTCATTGTTTCGTAACAAACTGCTTTCTCATTGTTATAAATGGCAAGTATCTTTGTATGAAGTTTTGTATATCTTTATAATAAGGCACGTATTGAGTGTCAAGTGTCTAGCTTCCAAGAACACATGTTACGATGTCAGCGTGTTTCAAACGCAGCCTTTGCAAATTTAAATTCTATTAATAACCTTGTTGTAATAGAAATCATCTCATTTTTAATGCAAATCACAGCGTGAGGTTGATCTTTTACAGTGATAAAGGACGAATTTGTATTGTCCTTTGTCATAACAGCAAAATTTTAAGTTTTATTCTGTTATCGAAAGAAAGGAGCTAGAAAATATATTGCAACAGAGTACTAATTTATTAATCTACGCAATAAGTACCTCCGCACAGGGTTTAATTACATACGTGCGATTATATACATCTATCAAATGATATCCGACGCGATGATAAACTACTGAAACCAAATCAGATCCAATCCACTCTATTAATCTAGATACCAATAGTATATTATCAAAATGCAAAGGTATGTTTGTTTGATATCTTTTCACGCCTTGAGAAGATATCTTGATGGAATTTGGTATGGAGATTGTTTGGACCCTTCCCGATCAGGCGTAGGTGCCACTACTGACCAAATCGCTGCCTAACTACAGATTACTTTAGGTCAAATACTACTCTGTAAGGTATACAAGAATCCCTAAGAATCTTACACAACAAGCATTTGAACTGATTGACTGTCTTTAGTTCTGTCTTTTGTTGTTTTTGTTCTGTTTGTGTTTCGTCTTTCTGTGGCTAGTTATGGATGTATTTTAATATTGTTGTATTGCCAGAAAAAAATCAGTGTATGGTTTCTGTTTATGATTTTTTCTTGTGTTTTAGTTTTATTTTTTGTCTTGATTTAAAAATCAAAATATGTATTTACTTTTGTTATTTTTGTGGCTGTTTTTTTGCTATTTATGTTTTGTTTTTTTCTTTCATTGTTGAATGTTTGGTACTGTTGGTGCCTCTTCGCGACGTCGCGTCACCAAACGGTTCCAACGGAAGACCAGCGCTGGTTGTCTAACCAGCATTTTGCTGAGTTGGGGCCGATTTGCGACACCGACATTCTTGTGTACCTTCAATTACTGTAATATTGTTTTATTTTTTTCCATGTACCTTGAGTGTTATTGTTGCAAATAAACGAAATTCTATTCTATTCTATTCTCAACTACTCTCATCATTAATATTTTCTAGATCTCGATAACATGAATAACATACCTAGTATTTACACAGCTTCTAAAACAAAACTAAATATGACCTTTCCATGTCTATCATAGAACGTTATTAATAGTTTGAACACCGCAAAAACTAGGAATATTGTTCTTCTTCTGTTTCTCAAAGCGAGTAGTTATTACGAGGTCCCATAGAAACTGAAGTGTTGCCAGCTAAAATTCCTATAGCTTTTTCAATAAGAAATGTACTGAAAAATCCGGACTTTCTAGACAACCGTGTAGATCCAATAAAGGATAGGAATGCAGAACTAGAAATCTTGTAAAACTGGAATCGTATAGAAAACCGCATTGGCATGTGACATCCCGTACCTAGACTACCTAGGTCTTTGTAATTACTGTATCATCTGTACTTAGGTTCTTAAGTGACGTAATTGAATATTATATGGTAAATTACACCCACGCAATCACATAGTATGACAGTTCCGACCCTCTCATCATCATCATCATCACTCCTACTAACATTATAAATGCAAAAATTACTCTGTCTGTCTATCTGTCACGTTTTCACGCCTAAGCTACTGCACCGATTTTAATGAAATTTGGCACTGAGATAGTCCAAAACCTGTGAAAGGACATAGGCTACTTTTCATCGCGATGAATTATAGCCCACGCGGGTGAAATCACGGGGCACAGCTAGTCATCCATATAACAGGAAAACAGTCGATTGCGTCACAGTGTCAGATAAAAACCAATTATATTGTTGCAGGAGACTATTCCCTGGACATCGGGAAAGTAACTTTGGATGATGAAGCCTTGTACCAGTGTCAAGTCAGCTCAGGACCTCGAGGTAAGTTCTGCATAACATAGTTATTAATAAAAAAGCAATGTCATTTCGATGTAAACACTTGCTCCAGTACACTTAATTTAACACAAACACTCTGCTATATGGACTCACATAGCTCGTACTATCAGGTGGATGTTATTTTCGTCTCATCAATTATTTGTACAACGGAAACTAAACGAGATATCAAGACTCACGCAACACATCAATTCGAATCATTGCTACAATTCTCATATAAGGAAACATTGTATGGAATCAGTTTCTCAGGACTAAAAATGCGTTAATGTAAAACATATTTGGATGATTTACTAATCTCAATTCCTAACAGATTATCACATGAAGTCAAAGCTATTTAAGCTTTCAAAGTAAATCTAAGTTATTCATTAGTTGACGCTTCTTGGGCTGTCATCTATTAACATGTAAAGGTGACTTAATTTACTATGATAACTTGATAAGCTGTGCAAGATAGGTCAAAGTCCGTCTTGTTTAAGGAAGGAATCGACAAACAATCCATAACTAAGGACACCGTTATGATTTATGCAACTGGTAGAATAGAAACTGCTTTTTCTTATAATGATGTATCATCTTTATCACCAAACCAACCTCACGTCTAAAATTGTCATAAGCTTCGCAGCTTACAGAATTAGTAAGCTGAAGTGGCAGTGGGCTGGTCATATAAGCCACAGAACCGATAACTGTTGGGGTAGACGTGTTGTGGAGTAGAGACCGCGACTTGGCAAACGTAGTGCAACGAGGTGGAGCGAAGACTTGTGCCGAGTGGCTGGCAGCAGTTGGATGAGAAGAGCCGAAGACCGCACTCAGTGGCGAATCTTGGGAGAGGCCTATGTCTAGCAGTAGACTGATACAGGTTTATGATGATGATGATGATTGAAGCATCGTTGATCTAAAGCAAGGAAATGTAGTAGCAATATTACATACAAAAGTTGACTTTCCATTACAAAAATCTTGCGCCCTCGTTGTACAATACAAAACTTACTTGTAAGATTATTCCATCGGAGCCCCAGACGGTTCTGTACGAGGAATAGACAACGGACGGTGCGATCCCGGGGGTAAGATGTATGTGGATGTGTTAAGAATGGATGTGGTAAAAATATGTAAACAGTGTAAAGATTCAGACAAGACTTTGCTTGGATCATCCACTTTTCACATTTTCGAGATTATAGAATTATCCATGTTTACAAAAGATGGAGAGATCCTAGGGTTATGTCTAGTAGTAGACTGACACAGGCTGGTGATGATGATGATGATGACAAAAGATGTATAGCAAATCAATGAAAAATTAACAGAGGATCTTCAAAATCTTTTTAGTTCTTAAGGGCTGGAACCACGATAACTATAGTCATTAATCATATTATTGTCATTAGGTTATAGTACTTTCTGACTCCTTTATAGTCTCACAGACTTCAGAATTTATTTAAATTTTTACTTTGCAACCAGTATCTCTGTTTCCACCGCTGGATCATCCTCATGTTATTTTTTATTAGAGTGCAATGAAGCAAAATAAATAAGTTCCACGATGGAATTGACCATGTTTGCGCGACACCACGTTCAAATATGGCATAAATGCCTTATCTACATTTGTAGATCTTAGTCGTCCATATATGGCAATTCTTTTTATTAAGCCCGAGCCACATCCGGTTCCCAAATGAAAGCAGTTGATTGAGGAACTCTGTTGAATTTTTTATCGCGTATCTGAATGGTATCAATTTGAGTTATGGTGTTTTCAGAATTGGGCCTTTTTTGTTAGAACAACTTTGAGACTGATATGGAAAGTAAAAATTAGTGCGTAGTATCTGGAGTATAGATAAATAACAATAAACAAGCTAATAAGGTTCCTACCTTTTAAAAGTGACTGCTAGTAAACCCCAGAACCTTTTCTCATCTCATTAACTCCATTTAACGTCAATTATCTATGTGAACTATGACGTAAATGGGGACAAACATTCGTCCGTTGGATTCTAAAGTGTTCCTCAGGAAATAATCAAGCCCTTTACCCACTGCACGGCACTTGTCACCCTGAAAAATCATGTTTAAAATCTTTGACGGCGGACTTTGAGAATTTTTGAACGTGGTCGAAGGAGGCGCCACTCTACGCCAGAATTGGGAACTGGCTCTCAAAAATGAATTGGCTGAAACAGACTCGGCTACAGATTCATTAGTTCAGGATTAGCTATCAAGGCGAGCATCAGAAAACGCCCAACCATCAAGTTCTAGGTTTTTTTTATGTACGAATAGGCCTGTGTTTTACCACATCTCACCTGATGGTAAGTGACGATACAGTCGAAGGCGCTGGCCATCAGGTGCCTAAGTAAGAAATTTTGCTGAGAAGAAATATTTTTAATTCACGATTTGCTTTCTACTGCTCGGTGTTGGGATAGTGCCACCGAGGCAGAGTTACTGAAACTGCGTCCCCAAATAGCAACAGTTTTTGTGTTTGTTTGTCTATATTTGGTTAGCATGTGTGCGGTGCGGGTGACATATACGCTGATGGACGAGAACGATAGGGATGTCAAAAATATTTAATTTCTATAAAATTTTTTGATGGATGGGTCATATTGCTCGGGCTGATAACCGATGGGGAAGAAGTGTTCTCGAGTGGTGACCACGAACCGGAAGACGCTCTATAGGTAGCCCCCCATCTTAGTGAACCGACGACATTGTAAGAGTCGCAGCGAGCCGATAGATGCAAATGGCTAATGGCCGTTCATGGTGGCGTTCAAAGGAGAAGTCTTATGTTCTGCAGTGAACTTCTTCCGGCAGATGATAATAATGATGATAATTTTGAAGCTGTGAATTTCGTGAGAGTAAATTTAGAAAAGATATATGCAAAGCTTTGATTTGATGGTGAGCATTAATGCCTATCCAATTTTGCAAAGCTGTATTTTTTTACTGCACTGCTCTGTCAAGTAGCTTGATCAAATCCTACTTCTATAATATCATAAACGTGAAAGTTTGTAAGTATGGATGTATGGATGGATGGATGGATGGATGGATGTTTGTTACTCTTTCACGCAAAAACTACTGAACAGATCGGAATGAAATTTGGAATGGAGATAGCTTATACCCTGGATTAACACATAGAATATTTTTTCTACCCGAAAAAAGGTTCCTGCGGGATAACGGGAAGACGCGGGTGAAACCGCGGGTCGCAACTAGTAGTACCATATTTTTTTATCTGTTCAACAGACTGTTAAACTAGATAAACTTAAAAATGTAATCAAATTATTCCCAAACTAAAAAAGCATCTCTTTGAAAACGAGAAGTTTCTTTTTAACTTAATTTAAGTTAAATTGCTTCAATCAAAGCTTAATAGTGGGTTTGAAGACTTCGAAATTTCGATAGTTACTTTTGAAGTTTGTGTGAATATTAAGACAGAAAGTTGGAAATCTCTTTGCGATGAACTGTTTTGGAAAATGAGCCACAGATTCTTTAGTTTATTTCAAAACGCAATAAGGATAAATAAATAAAAATAAATGCTGAGAAGAACACTATTATTATTTTTTTAATTTGCACACAAATTGACATAGTCCCAAATTAAGCTTGAAACTGGTGTTATGGGGACAACGATATACAACATACTTATATAGAGAAATAAATACGTATATAGATAGAAATATCCAAGACTCAAGAACAAATACATGTGCTCATCCTTTACTTATTATAAATGCGAAAGTAACTCTGTCTGTCTGTTACTCTTTCACGCCTAAACTACTAAACCGATTTAAATGAAACTTGGTACAGAGATAGTTTGAATCCTGAGGAGGACATAGGATACTTTTTATCGCGATAAACTGTAGCCCACGCGGGTGAAACCGTGGGGAACAGCTAGTCCCACATATATTTGCCCTTACCGGGATTCGCACCCGGGACCGCTACCTTCGTAGACCTGGTCAGTACCAAGTCACACTCATACTTTTTTCATTAAATGGTAGGTATAACAATTTGTATTATATTTTTCTTTTAAATCTTACAGAGCAGCATTTGACCACAAGTCAGCTAGTGTTAAGATGTGGTCGAAAGCGCTTCAACTGGATTGGGAACTGGCTCTCCTGTGAGGTTGCCGGAACACACTCATAGGTGCTTGGCGACAAGCAAGGCAATATCTCGATTAAAGCTATTAGTAGTTACTAATTTCATTGATCGATTTGTAGTTCACGTCTCAGAGTGAGATATAATTATAGTAATTTAGTGGTTACGAGACGTGCCGTATTATCCAATCCGCACACGACATCGTAGCGTAAACAAGCATATCGTCTGACCCGCGTAGTGAAACCAAGGGGAACAGCTAGTACTGAATAAAACAAATGAATGAAACGCAATAAATGCGTTTTATTATTGCTCAAAGAAACAATTTTAAATCGTCTTCCCCAATTAATAAACCGTTTGATCTGACAACCCTAGCGGCTGCCCTTAATTACGACGGTCGGGCGGTCCCTGTGCTCTAGCTCATTTAGAAAAATACGTCGTTAAGGCCCACTTGCGTCAAATAGTGGGTTAAAAATGTAATGCAAGAGTTAAGTAACTCTGTGTTAGATTTGTATATAGTTAACTCATTCTTTGTCTTGCGTCTACCTAAACTACCCCTGGGTTAAGTAACCCTGCCGGGGTCGCCAACATAATGCAATGTGCCACAGACGTATTGTATTTTTTTATGTCTATCGTTTGTTCTTAGATTACCGAGCAAAATGTAAAAGAAACAATAATGAATGAACCAAATATACCCATCTCCCTTACACTGGAGCATTTGTGCATTAGCTGTCGCCCGGTCGGTGGATTCTACGATCCCTATAAGTTTTGAAAGGGCTATACTGAATGAAATGCGGTGCACTGATTGATGAATGTCTTTGTCAAAGTCAATCAGTGTTTATTGCAGTGGTTTTGTTTTTGTCAATTTGATGCATTTCCAACCAAAGTATTTCGTGGTATTTTTCTTGTTTCTTGTGAGATAGCTGTGGTTTGTGGAATAAAATAAATGAGAGCATAATTATGGCAGCCTGAATCTTCTGTGAAAATCCTTTTCTCTGATCGAGTTAAAATAATCTTGCCGAGTTTCAACTCGTCTATTGAAAAAATCTGTGTCTATGTATTGCACTATTTCTTCATCGTCATCGGGGAATAAATCATCGAACATAATACCACTATTCATAGCGACACTGCTCAAAATCCTAAATGTAGTTTTTATTTTCATTGCGTTTGTGTTTGTGGTGTTTTTATATAGAGACAAAATAAGGGACGACATGAACAAATAAACGTCAAAGCCAGAGTTAATTATTTAACCCACCAAAATCGGAGAGTTAAATATTTACCCATTTAACTCAGAGTTAACACTTAACTCTCGGTGGTGCAAGGCCATTTATCAATTTAACTCTGAGTTACTACTTAACTCCGAGTTAACTACGCTAACCTTGCTTGACGCAAGTGGGCCTAAGTGTACTGACATTGTGTCTCTACCCTTCCATGGTTTACTTAGCAAATATGTTTTTAAATTAGAAGTGGGTAAAAATTTAGGTACATCTAAGATTTGATTATATTGTTAGTTAGTTAGTTACAAGTCAAGCTACTAAAAGTGTTTTAAAAACCGGCCAAGTGCGAGTCGGACTCGCGCTCAAAGGGTTCCATACCATCCCTACTTAATTATTATATATGCAAAAGTAACTCTGTGTGTCTGTCTGTCTGTCTCGCTTTCACGTCTGAACTACTGAACCGATTTAAATGAAATCTGGTACAGAGATAGTCTAGAGCCTGAGAAAAGACATTTTTCTCAGTTTATCGCGATAAAAAGTAGCGCACGCGGGCAAAACCGCATCTATCTGTCTATCTATCTATCAGTAGACTTCTTCCGGCTGATGATGAAAAAAATCATTGTGTTATAGAGACCTATGGGAATATTTAGGCGGGTGAAACCACGGGTAACAGCCAGTTTATAAAACAATGAAACAATCATTTCTATCCCGAGTTGGTTCCTCAGCTCGGTAACAACCCCGTTCAATCTTGTTGTCTCGCTAAATATTTTTGTAACCTTTTCTGAAATGTCGCCCGCGAAAATATTCTTTGTACAGCTTTCTTTTGTTCAGCTTCTGTTGAGAAATGTGATTTTTTATTGAGGCAAGAAAATGTGGAGAAACATTTAGGGATAAGGGAGATATTGTCATAATACCGGTATTGATATCGGTAGCTTATACCGACTGCGAAAAATCGATATCTTCTTAATAACAGCTAGGGAATTAAATTACCGATACTAATTGAGTAAAAATTAGTGTTATATTTGCTCTTAGTATAAGATCTAGTATCCAAATCATTTAACCAGCGTTATGTGTGACGTAATTAAACGGAAATTAAATATTTTCCGTGCTAAAATCTATTATTCATCATCATCATCAACAGCCGGAAGAAGTCCACTGCTGAACATAGGCCTCCCCCCTTGAACGCCACCATGAACGGCTATTAGCCATTTGCATCCATCAGCTCCCTGCGGCTCTCACAATGTCGTCGGTCCACCTAGTGGGGGCCTACCTACAGAACGTCTTCCAGTTCGTGGTCGCCACTCCAGAACCTTTCTTCCCCATCGGTTATCGGTTCGTCGAGCGATGTGGCCTGCCCATTGCCACTTCAACTCGAAAAAATTTATTATTACATATAATAAGTCTGTAACTCATCGCTGTCTGTACATTGAAGATAAATGAGAAATTTTTTTATTGGGGGCCTTTATTAACGCAATAAAACCCAAAACAATGATTTTTAGAATTTTTGTCTGTTTGTTTATGCGCGCTAATCTCAGAAACGGCTGAACCGATTTGGATGCGGTTTTCATTAATGTATTGTGGTTAGCTCCACTTAACATTTTGACAATTAGATCAAACCGAAATTCGGTATGACAGTTAACTTACGCGCGTTTATAAAACCAGCCCTAAGAATTCAAGCAATACATTTTGTAAAATCTATTGTGAACGTCCTTAGAATTATCATAATATATCGTATTTACTATCGTAAAGGTTTCAAATATTGAGTCTAAAATGTCAATCTAATACCTATTGTAGACATCAGTAGCGACATTTCAATATTATCCACAAAAATCCCTCATTCCGAGAATAATAATTAACTTTCTAGTCCACAAAAGCTTGGGATTTTAGTGAACTTGCTTCAATTCAATCAATTAGTAATATGAATAAAATTGTCAATGTGATCGCGCCAAAAAAATTACCTGCAGGGCGTTTCTTGCCTGTTCTTTTGCCGGCGTAAGGATGTTAGAACAGGCGTAGCTAGTTTTAAGTTTGACGTTTTAAAGTGATCACAATGTATCCTATTGAATAAATAAAAATTGACTATTGACACAGAAGCTAAATTTTAAAATTTACATTACAATTGATTGATTTCACTGACAGCTTAAGCTCATTGAGGGATTCGAAATCACGACCTACGGATCAACGCCGCCGTCAAAATACCACTGAGCCATCGCAACTGTTAAAAATATACTTGAACTTTATTCTGCAATGACAATTATCACGATAATCCATCAATTCCAAAGTCCTATGGCAAGTTGCAAAATGTCCTTTTAAATTAGAACAAATCACTTATTCACAATGCAAAATCGCTTCTCTAACCGTGACGTAATCTCGCGCCACGACACCATGATTTCCTCCCTCGTGTCATTTCGGTTAAGTTAATACGGCTTCTAGAAAATTCCCATGGCTTCTTTGGCCCTTGGGTGATAGGGGTGGAATAAGAAAGGATTTTGCTTTATTAATATACGGGGATTTTTAAGGGTTCCGTGCCCAAAAGGTAAAACGGGACCCTTTCACTAAGACTCCGTTGTTCATCTGTCTGTCTGTCATGAACCGTGATATTTAGATAATTGAAATGAGATTTCGACTTATGATGCATTTCTGTTGCCGCTATAACAACGAATACTAAAAAACAGAATAAAAAAGTATTTGTGGGGGCTCCCATATAAGAAATCTGATTTTTGTATTGTTTTTATTGTTAACTAGCTTTTCCCCATGGTTTCACATGCGTAGGCTACAGTTTATCGCGATAAAAAGTAGCTTATGTCCTTTCTCAGGCTCTAGACTATTTCTATACCGAAATTTATTTAAATCGGTTCCGTAGTTTAAGCGTGAAAGACGGACAGACAGACAGACAGAGTTACATTGGCATTTACAATATTATTAAGTAGGGATATTACTACTACCCATAGGGTAGCGTTTGACTACAAGTCACCTGTTTGTCGTCAGTTATTATTAGGGATAGGGATGGTACGGAACCCTTCGTTCGCAAGTCCGACTCGCACTTGGTTTGTTTATAGGGTGAGCTTGGTGAAATAATACGAGTACGGATATGATGGCAGGGTATTATTTTGGCTCCGTGAGCCTCGTTACCTTCTATGGAATGTAATAAAGTATGTATGTTACTTTGATGAGAAGAGAACATTACCTACATTAGTAAGGAAATGTATGCACACTCTGAAATACTAAAATAGATCTAATAGAATCTGTCGCCAAGCATCTATCGGTATGTTCCAGCAGTCCCACTTGGGATCCGAAATTCAATACATATTTTGACATTCATTACGATATTTATCGAATGTGATATAAATATATCACGCCGCGAGAATTGGGCCCCAGTTCCCAATTCAGATGTAGCGACATCGCGACTTGTAGTCAAACGCTACACTGTCACAAGTAAAAAAAATTGACGCTAAACAGTCACACTATTCATAATTCATTTCTTCATTCATCATTATCATCATCATATCATAATTATAATCCAACAGACGTGAAAAAAGGAGCAGGTTCTAAAGACTAATTATGCATATGATATCTATTTATTAGGTTCAAATTATGTCCAATAAAATCTATACTAATATTATCAAGCATAATTTTGTAACCCAAGGTGTGAAATCGAAAACCTATTTTTGCGTGCGCTGCAAAAACTATTGACTATAGAATAAAATAATGTATTACGGGTTTGAAGGTCTCATTAAAACCTACAAAAAAATCGCCGAGAGCATATTATGTCTAACTATTATATTTATGCCACAATAAGTATTCTTTTATTTTAAAAAAATATTTTTAATGCCTCCGCTAGAAAAGGCTCTTTATTTGTATCTTGGTATTAATCCGTATCAAAATAAATTACTTCTTATTCAAAACTGCTTCAATACCTTTATATAACTTTTTGAATCATTCAATTCAGACATTCGATTCGAAAGATATCAAGACTTTAATTATGTAAATAGTAAAAAAAAGTTGCGTGGTAAACGTCACTGGGGTACAAGGGTACAGGCCGTACGGGAGGAAGGATTTATGTGTGTGTATTACAATTTTTAATATTGAAATTACTTTTAAATACCCGTGCGAAGCCGGGGCGGTCCACTAGTCATTTCTAAACTTTAACGTTAACAATACCCAATAGGATTATTATGTAGGGTTCGTACTAAAAAGTCGTCGAAACACTCTCACATAATTCAATATTAAAAAACAATTTAATAATACCGTTTTGTCATAAACCGGACACATTTAGTTCTGAAACTAAATAACATAACTAAATAATTACACATCTTTAGTATTTTAGCGAATATAATAGCTAAAATATTAGGGTTGGCCCGAAGGGTAAGCTCGTATTTTGATGTTGTTTAACAATGTGAATAGTACCTTGTAATAAAGTCATAAAATTGTTGAAACTATGCTAATGAGGACGACAGTAGGTTTATAACGGCAGTAAAGGTAGACCGTAGACTATCTGGTAATTTACATTAATCTAAACTATACTATTTATTTATTTATTGTAATCATGGGCATGCGATATCTACCTACCCGCACTACTGGTGGATTACGGCCCATACTCTCTCTCTCAGAGAAGGCCAGTCCCAGCCCAGGAGCGGGAACGTAAAAGGCTGATGATGATGAATGTATAGGGGTAAATTTGTTGTGAATGGTCCGTTTTTGATGATTCTTTTTCAATGTTTAATTTTTTTTGTAGCTCGAATATGGTTTTTGAGGAAAGAAAAGTTGGAGAAGTTACCTGGAAAAGTGGAAAATTCGCGAAAAATTGAATGTGATTTCATTTATAGGCTTTTTGTGTAACATGCTACTTCCTACCAATGTGATAAATTCACATTTATGTGAAAGTTTGTGAGGATGAATGGATAAATGGATGTATGGATGGTATATACACGAAAAAACTACTGAACAGAGTTGAATGAAATCGGGAATGGAGATAGCTTACTTCATGGATTAACACACAAGTTACTTATAAGCCTATAAACCCATTTTCGGGATAAAAAGTAGCCTATGTGTTAATCCAGGGTATAAGCTATCTCTATTCCAAATTTCACTCAAATATGTTCAGTTGTTTTTGCGTGAAAGAGAAAAAAATATACATACACACATACTCACAAACTTTCGCGTTTATAATAGTAGTAAGATATTTGTTTACCCATGCAAAACCGGGGCGGTTTGCTAGTTGCTAATGAAAAAGCCATTCCGTAGTTCAGTTTCGTGAAACTTTCGAATTGTATTAACGATACCATCCATTTTGTATATTAACAACGTAATTAAATGAAAAGTCTGCAGTGTTTGTAAAGCTCTTCAACTTTTCGGTTCGGTTGTAAACATCAGGATTGTTGATAACATTGCATTAAGTAATTATTTTATATTGGGGACCATTACACACAAATTGATCTAGCCCCAAATTAAGCTCGAAACTTGTGTTATGGGTACAGTCAGCGACAAAAGTGGCTGAACATACTTGATTTTCTAAATGTGTTTTAAATCCGTAATATTTGGGTTCTTTTTATAACTTTCAAGGTAGCGTTTGACAACAACAGCGTTTGTTTCTGATTATAAGTGATAATGCGGTCAAAGGTTGGTGTTAAAGGTGATGAACGCAATCGGAAAGTTTGTAATTGTTCAGCGACTTTTGTCGTTGACTGTACTAGAAAACGATATGCTTACTTATATACACTCGACTTCCAAAATATATTTTCCTTTTGAGTAAAAAGGTAAAAAGTTTTGATTCAGAAGGAAAACTAAGGTAAAGTAAGAAAGGAATCGGTCTAAGAAGGTAAGACTCAGAAGGAAACTCAGGATTTTTTTCTTAGTGTAGCTGTACGTTATGTTACCATATTATTTTGTTTAATTTGCTACTAACAAACCCACCCAAGCTTTGCACAGGTTTTCTCTAGAAAAAAAAATCACGTCTGTTTTTTGAAATTTTCTATTATGCCGGGCAACTTTTTCTTATATTTTTTTTTCCTTGGTACCTTATGTATACTACACACAATAAATAACAAACTTGAAGAGTCAATAAAGTTGGACCACACTGTAAGAAGTTATGCGTGATCAATCAATCAATCAATCAATCATTAATTCACTCAATCAATCATCAATTCAATCAATCATACATAAAATTAATATTTGTAAATAAAAAGCGCAAGTAGGTATTTGTTCTGTGCTCATTACCTGATACCGTAGAAGCAGGGAATCCTAACTACACACAGTTTTGTGTGTGATTGTGTGATAATTATTATTTTAACCAACATTTGACTTTTTTCTTTTAACCTAACATTAGTCGACTAAACGTTAATTTACCCCACATGGTTCCAAAAACTAAACGCCAAAAACAAAAAAGGCTTCGCAATTAGTACCAAAACTCGGCCGTGTCGAAATCCCATTCAGTCCAACTTCCCATTTGGTCCAACTTCGTAAAATAATTATAACCACATCGTATAGCCTGCTGAAACTTTTGAATGTAGTCGTTAACAATTTTATATTATAGCTAGAGTATAATATATTTTGTCAGTATTTTAGATTTGGCGATTTTGGAAATATTGCACTGACACAGTTCTGACAAAATAAAAAAAAAACTAAATTTGTTTATTTATTTGGCTACATGACAATGTGATCACTTTAAACGTCAAACTTAAGACTAGCAACGCCTGTTTCAACCTCCATACGCTGGCAAAAAAACAGGCGAGAACGTAATTTTTTGGGCGCGATCACATTGACAATTTCATTCTAATTACTAATTGTACATAAGTTTATAAAGATTTTAAATGTTAATTGTTGTACTAGACACACTGTATTCGGTTTACACGCAAACGTGCAAATGTTTGTGTTCAATCAATTAATCAATCAATCAGTCAATCAATCAATCAAGACAATTTATTTGCTGATTGTATTAACAAGTCCTTGTTATTTATAGACATGAGGGAAAACCGTCGGTAAGAAGTAACATATTTTTTTGTAATGATATAAATACTTGTTCGTGATATCATGAAATGGTATTGTATGCAACCTCTGTGCAAACGTGTGTATATCAGATATGAATATAATCATTTCGATCATGATACCGGTATCGATACTTTAGTTTCGATACCATACCCCCCTACTCTTCCCATTATAACAAAGTTCAGTAACTGTTTAACAGTAGTTTGCACTTTTAAATGCGCTAGAGTAGATTTGTTGCTGAACTTTTGATTTATTTTATAGTTTAACTGTGCGGTTTAATGGTTTTTAGCTTTGAATGTGAAGTTATAGATGTTGTTGCACGGAGTTTTGGATAGTTCTTGCAATTAGACCTTTGTGGTAGTGACTTTGGCTTGCGTAGGTCTTCTCTTCAAATTTTGCTGTGAGCTTGAGTTTTTGGAGCTTGGTTGTAGGACATGGTCTAGAGCTCGCCTAGCTATCACCCTCTAGTTAAGAATCTATCGCCCGCACCTATCGGAGTATTTTGGCAACCTCACATGAAAGCCAGTTCCCAATCCAGATGTAGCGTAGCGTCACCTTCGACCACGTCATCACTTAACTTCAGTTCAAGAAACTAATGATGCACAAAACCACGAGAACCGAGAATAGCCGAGTACAGTCAACGACAAAACTCGCTGAACAATAACAATTTATCTCATTGTCTTTGTGATCTTATACTTCGACCGAATCATCATCAAGTAAGTTGTATTGTATCAAATGCTACCTAGTTAGTAGTAAAAAAACAAATATTACTGATCTAATAAGCATTTCGAAAATCGAGCATGATCAGCTACTTTTGTCGCTGACTGTACCTAGTTGAATAACGACGCGACCAATACATTGATAGTTATCCAAAACCACATGAACAACATCGAAACCATGCTCAATATCAGTGATCACATATACTTAGTTCCGAAACCCGTTATCGGTATCAAAACTAATACCTAGTTTCGGTATTACGAATTCACATACCGTTACCGATCCAGCGCTAGTGTGGGACACCCCTCAGTCGCCTGCGGGGTGTGCGGGAGAGGCTACTGAGGGGTCTTAAAATGCCAGCGTCAATTTGTTATCAGCCCCAGCAGTCAGAGCTTACAGAATAATCCCAGCGCAATCGGAACTCCGTAAATAAAATGCGTCGAGCAAACAGCGGCAGAGCAAAGTCCCTATCGATAATGCTGTCTCATTCCGAGATAATAATAGACTTTGCCGGGTGAATAATGCGGTTTGTTGCTGCGAATGATCTGGTGATCATTCGAATAATCTGCGACTGCTAATTGCCAAGTGATTCTAGATTGATCAATCAATTATTAATAGTAATAAAATTGTGAATGTGACCGCGCCCATAATGTGACCTGCCGGGCGTTTTTTGCCTGTTCTTTTGCCAGCATAAGGATGTTGGAACAGGCGTTGCTAGTTTTCATTTTGTCGTTTTAAAGTGATCTTTCTTTTTAAACTACTTACGGGGTAGCGTTTGACCACAAGTCACCTGATGTTAAGTGACGATTTGGTCGGAGGGAGCGCCCCGCTACACCTGGACAGGGAACTGGCTCTCAAGTGGGAATCCACAACACCCAGATATAGAACAAAATTATTGCTTTTGTATTTCAATATTTTTTTCAATATACAGAATTCAAAATGAGCATAATATATATAGTTTCTTTAGCAAAAAGAACAGAACAAAATGAACAATGTCCTAACAAAGCAACTGAACACAATCGTTGTATCAGTAGTAGGGAATTGTCCAAGCTTACGTCGTTTAACTCACCAGGGCGCCTGTTTAAATTCGACTTTGTCGGGTTTGTGGGACAAGATACAAGCGATAAATGGATGTTTCACGTTTTTATGCAAAAAAGGTGCGATGAGCGATGGTGGCCGAATGGTAACGCGTGCAACATACAGGGTGCAGACACCAAGTTCGAATCCTCTCGGCCTCGCACCTATGGCTTAAAAAGTTATGCGCGGATTTGCCATCGCTCAAAACGGTGAAGGAAACATCGTGTGGGAATCGGCATGTCCAAGAACTGCAACATTCAAGGGCATGTGACATCTACCAACCCGCACTGGGCCAGCGTAGTAGAATACGGCCCATACTCTCTCTTTGAGAGAAGGCCAGAGTCCCAGCAGTGGAAACGTGAAAGGATGATGATGGAAAAAGGTTTTGTGTACAACATCAGATAAACCTAAACATTTCATGAATGGATTGCTGTTTAATGACGTATTGCTACAATGGAAAGTTTCATGACAGCTGATAAAATGTAGTTCCTTAACCATGGATAGACGGCGGTAGCTAACCACGGATATTCTATTCTTTCCTTCGCTTTACATTAGTGAAAAAAGCAAAGGCATCGTAGCCCATACATACAGAAAAGCAGCGTAAGATCAAATATTTTTGAATTATTTGCCTGTCAGCAACAGCATTTGCCACCAACCAACTGTCACTTCACTTCACTGCTTCACTTAGTCATACGCGTTTGATGATTAACAACAAAAACAAACATGAGACTTTGGGTAAATGAGATAAAAGTTTTTTTTACCTAATATTTGCTACCACTATGCTTTCATCATCACTTCAATACATAGTGTAATTCAAGCCAGGAGGAGAATAATTATCACGACACAGATCTCGATGAATCACTCTAAACAGCCACCCAAATATTTTCCTACCATAGCTCCCAAGTCCCAATACAATCGACTGTCACTAATATTTCCCGCCAAAATCTACCCCATCCAAATTGATAGAAAGAATATAAAGTTGCCATTCACATAAAATGTGTGCAATCGTAGACATTCTGCCACAGATATAATTATTATAATTAAATGGATTAATGAGTATAATGGCAATATTTAAGTAAGAGAATGAAGTTACTATGAATTCTTATTGTTACATGTTTTTTATATCTATATTCTGACATAAGAATTATTGCTCGTTAACAATAGTTTAATTAATTTAGTGCGTTTTTTGACGTTTTAAAGTGATCACATGTTGTAATCTACTAAACAAAATGATTTGTCTGTGAAGGTGAAAGCAAGACGCACGAGGCAACTACTTGCAGTAAAAAAAAAACACATTATTGAACACTACTTCGCTAAGCACTAAATAAAATACTAAATGAGAAACAAGCCGCTTACACTAAACACTAACACAGTGTATATTTGTATACCAGCTTTTACCTTACGCTCGATTTATATGTACCATAAACCGTTTAGTTTGGTGTTTTTTGGCGGCAATTGAACTGTCAACATGAAAATTTTTATTTCCAAAACTTGTTTTATTTCTAGTGTTAATGTGTGATATTGTCGGATTATTGACCATTATGTGTTCGTGAATGTACAAGTGTGGGAAGTTGAAATAAAGTTGTAAATGTGAGTTTTCTAGTTGCTCTAAAAATGTCCGTGTAAGGTTTAAGTAACCGTTTGACCCGGCTTGCTGCTGGGTCCCATCATCTCATCATCATCATCATCACCATTAATGCTTGATTCTACTCTCTGAGTTTAAAATATTTAATACTTGACACTGTCAATTACACTAATCGTGTGACGCCAATACATAAAACAAAACATTTATTCGGAATATCACCCTCCACCTCTCACCAGTTGGACCACAGTTTGAGCCACGTACAAAGCTGTTGCGGTCGAACAATTTGCGGCCCTGTTTTCCCTCGCGTCTAGAGTGGCGTTTTCTTTGCCCTCCAACGTTGCGTTTGATGAGTTCACACTACGAGCTGGACAAAGAGCATCATGTATACAAACGTGCAGTTGCGGTATTTGTGGCCAATAGCAAGCGATTACAGATGACAATCCGGAAAACCGGATCCGGTTAAGAGGATATAATTCACACTAGAAGCTGGACAAAGAACAACATGTAAACAAATGTGCAGTTGCGGTATTTGTGGCCAATAGCGAGCGATTACAGAAGATAATCCGGAAAACCGGATCCGGTTAAGGGGATATAGTTCACACTAGAAGCTGGTCAAAGAGCAACATGTAAACAAATGTGCAGTTGCGGTATTTGTGGCCAATAGCAAGCGATTACAGATGACAATCCGGAAAACCGGATCCGGTTAAGGGGATATAGTTCACACTAGAAGCTGGACAAAGAGCAACATGTATACAAATGTGCAGTTGCGGTATTTGTGGCCAATAGCAAGCGATTACAGATGACAATCCGGAAAACCGGATCCGGTTAAGGGGATATAGTTCACACTAGAAGCTGGACAAAGAGCAACATGTATACAAATGTGCAGTTGCGGTATTTGTGGCCAATAGCAAACGATTAGAGATGACGATCCGGAAAATCGGATCCGGTTAAGGGGATATGCTCGGTCAAACGCAAAAAAACCGTTGTATTAGGAGATGAATATAGAAGAATCCTTTCACCAATTTGTCTTATAAAAAATGTAGTGTAAAATACATGTTAATTAAACGTAGTTTATCAAAACTCAAAACAATCAAGTAGCGCCTGTAAAAAAAATTAGTAGTCCTCCTACCTAATAATTGTAAAAAGTTTAGAGAACTGTCCATCACACATCAAATTTATATGAAAAGAAAGATAATTTTATTTATTACAATGGTAGTTTTTGTTTTTTTGTTTCTCAAATGATTAGAAAATGAAATCTATTCGGCGGTACACGGCGTTCATACATTGCTACTTGTTTCATGGCGCGCCATAACGAGAGATAGAGAGAGAAATAGAGGTCAATGTGCAACTATCATTGACTTGAATTATCCCCTTAAAATATTAGTCTACTTGATGTAGAAACTCGAGTCTAATTGACTCGGTTCTCGGTTCTTAAACAACGCTCTCCCAACTTCTACATTTATTAGTGTTATTTCTTTGTTTCAGGTGAGCCAGCGATTAGATCGAGATACGCTCGCCTCTTAGTCTTGAAGCCACCAGATCCTCCGAGGATCACACAGGGTTCAGTCCTGGATGCCGTTGAAGATCGGGAGGTGAATCTGGAGTGTGTTTCAGCTGGTGGAAAACCTGCTGCTGAGGTAAGACTAGCACATTCTTCCTTCATTTTTACTCAACTGCGAAGGAAGGAGGGTTATGTTTTTCGAGTGTATGTATGGCTGTATGTTTCTTTGGCACGGCCTGTAGCTTAAATGGCTTGACGGATTTTAACATAATTATGAGGCGTCAATAAATTCGTCTTAATGTGGGAGTGACATAGGGTACTTTATTTTGGCGCAGTCGGGTTTGTTGTTTCTTTTTTATTGTATAATCTTGTTAAGTTCATGTTCCCATATCCCAATGTGTACAACCAAACAAGAGAAATCTTATTAGTAAAGCTAATTAAAAAATATCGGACCATTAGATGACAAAAAAAGCTTGGGATTTTAGTGAACTTGCTCCAATTCAATCAATTAGTAATTAGAATAAAATTGTCAATGTGATGGCGCCAAAAAAATTACCTGCCGGGCGTTTCTTGCCTGTTCTTTTGCCGGCGTAAGGAGGTTGAAACAGGCGTAGCTAGTTTTAAGTTTGACGTTTTAAAGTGATCACAATGTATCCTATTGAATAAAGTTCAATTGACTTTGACTTTGATGTAAAAGAGTGATAAAAAAAAGTAGGAGACCTGGCTGATGTTACTATCCCCTAGGAACATAAACAACTAAGGGTTCAGACTCTGAAGAACTCTTTAACACCCGTTCTACAGGATTGCATTTTGTAGCACTACGGAAAGACTTCTAAAGCTTGTTCTACATTCTGCCAGTATGAGAGAGAAAGGAGCGTAAATATGGAGTGGGTTGGTATTTTCAGGGCACGATTGTGTGTGAATGAGCTTTGTGCCGATGATGTAATCTTCGGTTCGATTCCGAACATTCCCTCTTGTATATTCTGTAGAATATACTCGTACAGAACGAACCAATATCCCTGTGCAAGCTAAGTGTAGCGTGGCGCCACCTTTGACCATATCGTCACTTAACACCAGGTGCTTTGCGGTCAAATACTACCCTAGAAAGAAATAAAAACTAGATGTGTTACCATTTCATCCAAAAAGAATACGCTCAGAAGAAATAAATAAGATCTGAAATAAACACGTCTGTCTGCTTCCTCAGAGGCTCCAAGATATGTACTTACGTACAAATTGGCAAAGAGCCTTTGCCTATTGCGATAATAAAAGAAATGAGGTCACTAACTCGGAGTAGAATGAAAATAAATATTATGTACTACTTGTAAGTCGAGGGTGACGTAAAGGTCGGTATACACTGTGTTAGTGTTTAGTGCGAGCGGCTTTTTTCCCGATTAGTGTTTAGTGCTTAATGCAGTATAGAGTTTATTGGCGCGTTCTATTTTTGCTGCAAGGTGTTCCCCCGCGTGCCATCACATTAACATCACTTTATTTAGTCGATTACAATATATTTATTATGATCACGTAAAAATATTATAAAACGTACTGAACATGTTTCTTCAAAACTGTGAAGTGTTTAGTTTGTAACAAAAAAAAAACACGCATTTGTTTTTAGTTTTAAGTAAACTTTGACATGAACTACACACTGTAATGAACTACTACTAGTCAGTGTACATTAAGAGCCGGTTTTATAAACGTCCGTAAGTTAAAACCGTCGGTAAAATGGACATTATTATCGAATTTTCCATATTAAAATTTGACAATAAGATCAAATTTACCGAAATTTGGTATGACATTTAACTTAGGGATGTTTATAAAACCGGCCCTAAGCAGTGTACTAAACACTAAGCACACTTGACTAAACAAAGTGTGTACCGGCCATAAGTTACAGAATTCTTTATTCAATTGGCAAAAATTGAGGAAGGTTGCAACGATAAGGGATGAAAGGGCGAGGGTTCACAATAATATTGATTACTATTACTGTTATTGCTAGTAGATTGGAGTGTCCCATTGTAGGGCAAGGCCTTGACTTCCACTAATATTTTTAGTGAAACCAACGTAGTTTAGATCACTGAGTAAAAGTAGTAACAACATTTGAAAGTTATTTTGTTTTGCTAATATACGTTTTAATAAAGGGGGGGGGGGGAGGTTGGACCAAAACCCATCATAAAAAAATGAGGGAGACCTTTGCCCAGCAGTGGGACGTCAGGTTAAAAAAAGTATACGTTTTGGACTATGATGACCAGAGTTGAGTAAAGGGGTGATATGTTAGGAATAGTAGTAACGTTGGCTTACAACTCGAAATTTGTAGATTCCAATCTTGCAAGGAACTACATCACTACATCGGTCGATCACTCGGTTGTCCCAAATAAGACAATAAGTTCTAATACATTTTTATATCTTTGCAGATTACATGGGTAGACAACGATGGAGGAGTTCTGACGCATGGAGTCAACTATTCGGCAAAACTTATGCCGGATGGTAAAAGATTTACTGCCAGGTAATTAAATGTTTGCTCAAAACCGAACGGACGGCTTTCATGCCGTTATTCGGAAGAAAGTCGCGTCGCTGATGAGGAGGGTGCGGGGAAGTAACAACAGCATCCTGAAAACCGTGGCAGAGGATCCGCATGCACCTGTACTGAGGCACTACGTACGAGCGATGGCTGAGATAGAGGTTGTTGACTCTTCTGGTCATCGTGCGCACGGAGTGCCTCGCAGGTTCATGGTTTATTAAGCGTTTCTTGGGATTGGCTGCTACGCAATTGCGCCGTGACACCGATCCTCAATATGAGTTCATGTGTTTCTTTTTTTATAGTGTGTTGTTTTTATTGTATTTTGTAGTTTACTAACATACTTTAGTTTTTTAGCATTATTACTAACCCATGGATTTTTGTTATCCGAAAAATAAATCATTGAATTGAATTGAATTGTAATTTGGTTACGGGATTTTATACGTATTTTTTTTGTATTAGTTTTTGTTTACTATTTTATTTACTTCATACATGGTAGCGTTTTTACACAAGTCACTTGATGTTAAGTGACAATATGGTCGAGGATGGCGCCACGCTACGCTAGGACTGGCTGTGAAGTGAGACTGCCGGAACACACCGATACACACCGATAGGTGCTTGGCGACAGATTTATAACTTGGTAGCTAGTCAGACGAGCACTAGAAAACATTTGCAAGGAGGAATTAATGCTTGATAGCATTTTCTACCACTCATCCTGGACCAGCACCAAAATATTTTAAAAATTTTAATCAAAATATAAAAACATTATTGAAAGAAATAAAATAAATAAATATAATTGTTACTTACCTCTACCATCAAGCTTTGGTTTCATCATGATGTTTTACTTCTCCTTTTCGAATGATTTATGAAGTTTATTCGAACGAATCGACTGATTTACAAAGTCTAAATTTTATTATAATCTTTCTATATTGCTTCTATTTGTATGCCCAGGTCTTTCCTCCACCTTCGTCCAAGAAGACAGCACCATGACCAGACATTTACATGTCAGGCTCAGAACACGGCCGATCGGGCCTACAGATCTGTCACTATCAAGCTACAGGTAAGTTCCACGTCCAGTACAATTAGGGCCGATTTTATAAACGTCCGTAAGCTAAACGTCAGACCTTATTTCGGTATATTTAAACTTTTTGACAAAGAACAATGGCCAAAACGGACCCGTGGTCGTATGAAAACGATTTATATACGATAAAATTTTAATTTTTTTGCCTATAAAGATTATACAAACGATATTAGAAAGAAAGTGTAGAAAAAAAAGATATCGATTTTTTTACTTCGGAGTTTCATTAGGACATTTTTTAACTTACACAATGCTTGGATGTTTTGAACGCACTCCGCATTTTCTTTTTCATTCCGTTTCACGCTTTGCAAGTCGGCCCTACTTAAATTAAGTCATTAAATCAACATCTTTTACCAAATATGAACAAAAACTAAGTGACATTGACAGAAATGAAAATTTTCATACAAAATATATTGCGTTCAGGTCCAGGGCAGTATGAAAAGTGGCCAATGTTCTTTCCGTACTCAAATTTGACAATAAGATCAAACTGACCGAAATTTGGTATGACATTTAACTTTGGGTCGGTTTTATAAACGTCGGTAAGTTTAATCTTATTGTCAAATTTTAGTACGGAAAATTTGTCAACAAGAGAACAAGAACAAATTTACCGAATTTTCGTATGACATTTTACTTATGGACGTTTATAAAACCGGCCCTTATAGGGCCTGACAAGATTTAACATCTGAAATCTTAGGGTGACGAGCGCAGTCCATTGACGCGCAGGATTTTGAACTGTGTAGATTAAAATTCTGGGCATTACTTAACTGTGATAGGCAATCCTTAAACTTAGGTAGGTATCTGTGCCCTGTCACTTAGTTGCATAATATAAGTGTTTCAAAAAATAAAGCTGAAATACACCGATAAGTGCTCGGTGACAAAATCTAGACTGGCGAGAACTAAAACATTCCTTACCACCAAGATGATTTCATCCTGATAATCCTACTAATATTATAAACGTGAAAGTTTGTGAGTATGGATGGATGGATGGATAGATGGATGGATGTTTGTTACTCTTTCACGCAAAAATTACTAAACGGATCAAAATGAAATTTGGAATGAAGATGGCTTATACTATACCTTAGTTTAACAAATAAACTACGTTTTTATCCCCGAAAAAGGTTCCTGCGGGATAATGGGAAAACGCGGGTGAAACCAAAAAAAACAACAATATTTCGATATGAAATGTAATACACAACATGATATGGTCTAAGAATATTGTTCATCAAGCTTTTCGTTTTTGATGTTTGTCACATTATAGTAACTAGGTACTTAACATAATTAGGAAAACTCGTTATAAAGCATTAAAATTTACATAAAAAATAAGAGGCGCTTACCTCAATAGGTGTCAGATCCAATCTCTAATTGTTTCTACTACGCTACCCACCCCCCTCTCTTTCCCCTCCTTCCATTAAGGAAACTACGGCGGTTTAACGGATTTATAATCAAGCAATTTACGTTGGTAACGAGCGTTTCAACCTATTACGCTATAGTGCATCACTACCGATAGTGTTGTACCCGTTTCTAGACGTCGAAATCCATGTATATATTAATGAGTTTATAATTTCCTAGCTGCACCCCGTGCTTGCAACCGTGAATTTCCCGTTACGAATACCACAGGAATTGTTTTCTGGGATCAAAAGTAGCCTATGTGGTAATATGGAGTACTAGTATCATTCGCGTGGGCTACAGTTCATCGCGATAAAAAGTAGCCTATGTAGAACATATGATATGATAGTTCGAACCCTAGGGAACATACTATGTTCCCTAGGGTTCAAACTATCTCCGTACCAAATTTAATTTCAATCGATTCAGTAGTTTACGCCTGACAGACAGACAGACAAAGCTACTTTCGCATTTATAATATTACTAGCTGTTCCCCGCGGTATCACTCGCGTGGGCTACAGTTTATCGCGAAATCCTTTCTTAGCGTCACATCTACATGCATGCCAAATTTCAGCCCGATCCGTCCAGTGGTTTGGGCTGTGCGTTGATAGATCACTATGTCTATGCTTGGGCTTTTGCGAGAAGAGTGTGTAAGGGAGATGTATGATTGTGATTATATTTAATTGTTTTTGTTTATATATTCTTTGACATGTTTCGTATATATTTTGGAATTTGGTGTATTATTTAATTTTACTTGACCTATGTTTATCATTGTTTTTTTTTTTTTCTATTCTAATTTTATTTTTATTTTAATGTATTTTGCTTAAGCTATATTTATTATTGTTAATTTTTATTATTCTAATCTAATTTTATCTTTCTTTTTCTTTTCAAATTTATTATTTCTTGTGTGTATATTTGTATATTTGAAATTATATAGGTAATTGGCTTTGGCCGTCTAATATAATGTAATGATAAATAAAAAAAAAAAAAATAAAAATGTCAGTCAGTCAGTCATCAGTCAGTCAGCTTTGAATTACGATATAAAATTAGGGAAAAATTATTATATTTTTTATATTTCGGTTATATAAAGCTGGCACGTTCATAGTACGCACACTAAAACAACTCCATTATACAGTAGTAAAAACAAAACAATAACCATCTCTGTCACGCTCATAACTTATAGCGCGTGCGAGAGAGACAAATATACTTTTCATAATGCGTATGCAGTGCGACGTCATGCCGTGTGCTCATTCACAGACACTACAGCGCAGTGTGTGAATGTGTTGTACGTGTCAACTTTAGATACCCAACTTTTAGCTAGTTGTGACACATGTCAAAAGTCTAAAAAAAGATGCTCAGCAAAAACCTGCGCCACAAAAACTTTTCCCAGAACCACCAAAGAGGAACATGTGAAAAGATGTAACCTTTCGTCCCATTAAGAGCCCACAGCTTACGAAAGCAAAAGAAAACCGAAAAAAAAATCATTGATACAAGCTTTGCTGACACACGGAACACGGCTTGTCTGAAAATTAGAACCTACAGTCCTCGTATTTTCACTTTTCCAGTATAAAAGACCGGCCAAAATTAAACGAGCCCCCGTACCGGAGCTACCTTTTACCAATTACGCTAACTGGGACAAATTCGGGGGCTCAGATTACGCTGGTCATTTTCAAAGCCGAATCGGCGAATTTCCTAAAGGGGGATGTACAAAAATGCGGAGCGGATTTTTTTCCCTCGAACCGTCTGTTTCCTTATTTCGTTTTCTTTCTTTATATTCGTTTATTAGAACCTCGGCTTAAGACGTAATTTATGTGTGAAAACCGAAATTAAAGATTGTTTACTGGTCGTGGCATTTTCTAAGTCCGCATTTGAATACGCTGAGACATTTCTGAGGGTGCTTAGATTCTTCTTCGGGAAAACTTTTGCGTTGTAATTTCACAAGAACATTTTTATCTTACAACTTTGGATGACGTGTAAAAGCTACCGGAAATAGCCTTGTTTTTTATTCAAAACCAGGTAAACAATTTTTTTGTTGGAATAAGTGGAAAGTTCTTTTTAGGGTTCCGTTTCTCAATTATTGGCAAAACGGAACCGTTAAGGATAACTTTGTTTGCCTCAGAAATCCTTTTCCTATTTATTTTTCATCAACGTTTTAGTTGTCGAAAGCTCAAAGTCATTGCAGGATTCGACCCCATGACGTACGGGCCGTAAGTAAACGTCACTACCGCATAGCTTTGCTTCTATTCTTGCCATAGACGGTTACTGTAACAAATTTTCATCCATACTAATATTGTAAGGACGTAAAATTTGTTTGTTTGTTTGTAGTTATGGTCTCTATGTAGCGTTGATCTCATCCGAAAATTTATTTACTACTAGCTGTTCCCCGCGGTTTCACTCGAGTGGGTTACAGTTTATCGCAATAAAAAGTATACTATGTCCTTCCTCAGGGTTCAAACTATCTCCGTGCCAAATTTTATTTAAATTGGTTCAGTAGTTTAGGCGTGAAAGCGAGACAGACAGACAGACAGACAAAGTTACTTTCACATTTATAATGTTAGTGGGAATTAGGAAGCTACATTATCCCTGAGTGTTATATTCTATACTAGCTGCGCCCAGCGGTTTCATCCGCGCATTCCCGTTATCCATCCGTTATCCCGAACCATTTTCCGGGGTAAAAAGTAGCCTACATGTTAATCCAGGGTATAAGCTATCTCCATTCCAAATTTTAATGCCCGAAATTAATAATCGATCCGATCCGTTATCCGCGGTTTTGGGTCAATATTTCATGTCATATGTCATAATATGTCATTTTAGTACTGGGGTTTGACAGATTACTATTATAATGACATATTATGACATGACATATCGACCCAAAACCGCGGATAACCAGGATCGATTATTAGTTTCGGGCTTGAAACGATTTCTACCTGATAATCTATCTAGGTTTTATATTTTACAAGTTTTTTACGGTTATGAAACAACTTCCATTTGTCAAAATATTTCCTTGCTCGTGCGAAGCCAGGGCGGGTCGCTAGAGCGAAATAACGGAATAATAATATAACCAATCTGAATAACCTATTCGTTATGTTATGGTAATGGAGGAAAACAGTTCAGTTCTGTTCGTTATTATATATAAGGAGACGCTTTTGCATAACACTGGAAGGAAACGATTTCAGTTTTTCCTTCCGAGCGAGGCGGTGGCCATGTTTTTGCAGCGGATATTTTTTAAAACACTTTTTTCTATGATACCCGGGCTACACTAAGATTAACGTCAAGGGAAATGTCAATGCCTATCTTCGCGATAAATATTGCGACAATTATTAACGCAATTATGTGAGTGACTACACTTGAACGGTCAACGTGAATGCACTTGAGTTATCGGCTAACGTCAAACGCTAATGTGAATGCCGTTATCCAATGTCGTGGCCACACTTGTGTCAAACGTCAATCATCGCGCTATTGAACGGTATTAGTGTGGTCCCAGTGAGAAAAGTAGGGTGTTGAAAAAAAAAAAACTGCGCCTCTATAACAGGTTTTGATAGTTTACGAAAACTATAAAAGGAAAAAAAAAAGTTAAAGTTAAAGTTTTCGTTACATTCCATACATATTTTCTTCAGCGCGCCTTACCGAAACTTGGAGGAGCTAAAACAGATCATCATCATCATCGTTATCAGCCTTTCACGTTCCCACTGCTGGGACTCTGGCGTTCTCTCAGAGAGAGAGAGAGAGAGTATGGGCTGTAATGTTTTCTTTTAAATTATTAATATTCGTTTTGTAAAATTTGATATATATATTATGTTTAAAACTTGTACAAGGTAGTTTTGTAATTATTAGGTTTGACATAACTATTTGTCATATGATGGAAGAAGACTTGGCTCCTGAAATACAGTTTTAACTAGTTCAGGAGTCCATGGACTCATTTATAATTGTATCCCACTTTTATGTCAATAAATAAATATTTGAAATATTTGATTTGATTTGAATCTACCACGCTGGCCCAGTGCGGGTTGGTAGATGTCGCATGCCCTTGAATGTTGCAGTTCTTGGACATGCCGGTTTTTTCACGATGTTTTCCTTCACCGTTTTGAGCGATGGCAAATCCGCACATAACTTATTATGTCACAGGTGCAGGGCCGAGAGGATTCGAACTAAAACAATAGGTAATACAGGTTATTTCAAATCGTTGTTTTCGAATTCCAACAAAGTTTTTGACTTACGTTTTGAATTTACGATTTGCCAATTTGACAAGTTGGCGGTAGTAAACGTTGACGTTTACGGATCCTTTAAACTTTTATAGGTTTCGTAAGCGTAGAAAGTAGACACTAAGCATTTACAAAAATTAAAACAAAACTATGGACACCTTCCAGCTCCCGCTACATTTTAACATAAAAATTATGCAACCTACAAAAGCGCTCGCGGACTTTTAACCGTAAACTCTCAAACAAAACGGCAGTTTAATCGTAGAACCAAATTATCTCACTTTTGTAAAGTTAAGCGTACTTTTCGGATCATGTTTAGTTAACCCGAATTATTTTGTATGTATGACTATATAGGTACAGTCAACGATAAAAGTCGCTGAACAATCACACTTTTTTCTATCATCCTCATCATCTTAGACACCAATTTTTGACCTCATAATCACCTAAAATCAGGTGTGTTATGTTGTGGTCAAAATGATACCATGTAAAATGTAAAATAAACAATAATAATTATTGATTTGAAACACATTTGGAAAATCGAGAACGATCAGCTACTTTTGTCGCTGACTGTACCTGTTCGCCGCGATTCACACGCGTGAACATCAGTTTATCGTGATTAAAAGTATCATATTATCATATTCGCCAGGGATCAAATTTTTAAAAAAAAAGTAGCCTAAAGTACTCCCCGTCAAAATTGTTCCAGCCGTTTCAGAGATAAGCCGGAACAAACATATAGACAGACCGAATATTAAATAATTAATCATATAAAAAAGACACTTTTTGCCTCTTCTTTTACCGGAGGTTGAAACAGGTGTAGCTATTTTTGTGTTTCACGTTTTAAAGTGATCACATTCAGTTATACTATAATTCATAATTCATTTATTCCAAGAATGTTGTACATATAAATATGAGTTCTTAAAATAAAAATTTGCTCATACATTCTACCATAACAATGGTGTGGAATGTCAACTTAAGTTTACAATTTAAAATAATTAATAATAATAATATGAATTAGGTACAGTGTCAGAATTAATATGTCAGAACAGAACTAAAATTAAGATTGGATTGGATTGGAGATGTCAAATTAAATTGTTTGTTTTAAATGTCATGTATTCATTGAGGTCATAGAAACAATTATCTAGAAGCCAATTACCAATTCTTCTTTTAAACATATTTATGAACAGGTAGCTCTTTAAACTCATTTGGCAACTTATTATACTTAGCTTTATCTTTTGGAGTGGCCCTGGAGTGTTCCTCTAAGGCCAATCAGACCCCACGCGTGTAAAAATGTTATAGACGTTTCACATCAAAAAGGACGGAATATTATCTGCAACCACTAACTTGCAGTAACGTTAAGAAATTGCTCGTGAAATACTTGAGCCACATTGCTCATGCTATACCCGTGTCGTAAGGCGGGAAGCCTTATCAGCATTTATAACTTCCTCATAAGACTTGGCATGTGTTCTAGGGAACGAGTAACTGCTTTTAAAGCAATATCATGTTTTAATATTAATAAAATTATATCTAGGTATGTAGATATGATGAAGTAGTAGGTACTTCTGTACTAATACTAGCTGTTCCCAATAATTACCTTTTAAATATATTTTTGATGATAGGGTGATTTAAGGAAATGTGAAATGTGGGTTGAAACTTGGTATGCGAAGTTCTTTGTCTTTGAAGTTATAGGGATGAAAATTGACACACTTTTTAACATATTATATACAGACCACAGTGTTATTTTTTGCCAGGGTTGATTTAATGGGATGAAAGGTTTGTCAAAAGTAACCCATGTAGTGTAGGTATATATGACGCTATTTACATGGCTCCCAAAAAGGAGGATGAAGTTTTTATGTAATAGATTAGCAAACAAGCAGACGGCCCGCCTGATGGAAAGCGGTCACCGTCGCCTATGGACATTTGCAACACCAGGGGAGTTGCCGATGCGTTGCCAACCTATATGAACTCTTTTCACACCCATCTTGAAGGATTGCAATCTGTAGCACAGGGAAAGACTTGTGGGGGAAGCTCATTCCACATTAATTAATCGATTTTATCCCGGTGAAATAAACGGTTTCTGAGGGATAGTCATATCTAGATATCTAATCTAGATTGCAACCGCGCGAAGTCAGGTCGGTTCGCAGGTATACCAGTAAAGGGTTAATCTATCTGTCTATAGTCATTCAACGAAAAACAGCTATAGCCCTATAAGGGCAGACTTACGCAGTTTAATTCTCTCGCGTAAGGCTTCGTCTAGACTTTCGACGACAAGCTTGAACGAGCGGCGACTTCGTGGATGAAAACCTACCTACAAAATGCAACATATTTAAATTAATTTTAAAGGAGTCAAATGTTTTTTAAAACACTTTTATTAGCTTGACTTGTAACTAACTAATTATTCAATAGGATACATTGTGATTACTTTAAAACGTCAAACTTAACCTCCTTACTCCGGCGAAAGAACTGGCAAGAAACTTTTTTTGGCGCGATCACATTGATAATTAATGGTTAAACGAACTTACCTTAAGTGATGTTCGACCATAATTATACTAGACGTTGCATTCGAAGATATTTATTCACTTTGTAGAAGTTTAGTAATCCTATTTATTGCACAAGGCGTCGCACATAATTTTTAGAGCTGTAAAAATAAAAATCAAATCACAAAAATATAAAATTAACTGTTTCTGAACGATACCTTCCATGTCATAGGCAGTGCTGTCATCTCCGTCATACTTCATTCTTTCAGAGACACTTATCTCGTTTGTTAGTTGTATGGGCTTTAGTAGCTGGGTTCGGGTGGGACTATAAATATCTTCGAATGCAACGTCTAGTATAATTATGGTCGAACATCACTTAAGGTAAGTTCGTTTAACCATTAATTACACTTCGACGTTGCATTCTCGATATTTATTCACTTTGTAGATGTTTAGCGCTTTCACACAAACGAGATAGGCAGGCAGGATTCTAGATAGAAAAATAAAAAGATACATTAACACATATAAACGAAAAAAGTGGAGTGATTATCCACATCATTATGAACCTTACGTTCAACCTAAAACCAATAAATCAATTGATAATGTAAGCCCAATTACCGTTATTAGCATTCTTGCTTGAATATATTATGAATTACCTTTGTGAATGCAATACTAATAAGCTTCCTGACCATCCTGTTGTTCATTTTATAACATGGACAGAACTCCTTATAACTAGCCGAGGTAGAAGTGTAGCGGCTACTATGTGCTGCAAATACCAGTATTTGCACCAAACTATAAATGTAAGTATGTCTAATGTATATGTGACTTGTGGTAGGAGCAATGGATTATCTCTTAGATGTATGAATTAATTTCTTTGATGGAGGTAGCTCTTAGGTGCCATGACATCTATCTAAACTGATAATACTTTCGTTTCGTGAGGTAAAAAAGTATAACTAGATTAGGCACCAAAGTATTTTATTTGTAGGTGAAATCAGTAATTAGTCTTTATTTCTAGTAAGTGCTTCTAGCCAAATATTAATTTCCATTCGTGCGACTTACTTTAATTTCGCACTCATTGTATAGTTGACAACGCGAGGAAAGACACAAACTTTTTGGATATGGAATCAAAAGCTTTACTCTCGTTTGGATAAAATTACTACAAGTGATTGAGTACTAGGATCTCATGTAGATACGTATTTTGAATAGCAAAGTTTAATTCCGTAAACTTCTTTTGTGAATCCTATAATTTGGTCATCTAAATAACACATTTACCTGATATTAAAACAGAAGCCGAACGGCGAGTCTGTACCTGAATGATATTCAGAGACGAGAATTTGAATCCTATTTGAGAAAATAGGAAAAATTATGTAATACTTTGAATTATTATTATTATCCTATGTGGGTTTATTCTCGGGTCTTTGCCCGGACCTTTATTAAGCATTGGCGGAGCCGTAGCCAAAGCTAAGACGCCACGCTAAGGGTGAAGTGTACTATTAACACAATGCTAAAAAGTTATCGGAGTTCTTATTGAAATTATTGATATCCAATTATTATTATTTCTGAAATTATTATTTTTTTTTTTTTAGTCTTAGTTTAAATTATAATTAATTTTGATACCCCTTGGAAATATAACTATGTTTGGTTGATAATACCTTCGAAACCAGGATATAATGCTACCAGAGAGGGTGAAATGGATCAATCTTCTTTAGAAAAATAAAAATAATAAGAGTAACTAAAGGCCTTCTTAGGCCTATTAGCTGCCCATGACTCCCGTGCAGTGGCTTGATCAAAATAATATTTCTTAAAAATACAGATAAACTAGAATAGAAGGAAGACGTAAAATAAATGAGTTTCCCAATCCAATGAATGCATTGACCATAGGGCCCATAAGGTCAGGCTATGCCAAAGGATCTCTTATCCGTAATAATATGTATATACCACCTAAAACGTAAATGTGAAAAAATGTGAGACAGGTTCAACATTGTGATGGTATGTTTGGTTGTTAACTTCACATACAAAACAATTGTGGTCTAAATGGGTGCCCAGTTCTGTGAATGAATCTGAAATTTAATGAATTATAAGAAAGTACATAACATGCATAAGTAAATATAATCATCTGCTTAGTTTTTCTTTTTTTTTTTTTTTTTTTTTAGTTTTTTTTTTTTTTATATTATATGCTTCGCACAAATATTCTTGTACATAAACGTCAATTTAGGGACTCCAAAAAACAGTTCGTGATTATGATCACGATAGATCACAGGCACCTGGAGCCAGGTCCCATTCAATGTTTTGGTCATTTATTAGTTAATATATATTATTTTGTACGTATATTAAGCTATCTTTGCTTAAGCTAGTGCCAGATATCTCTGAGAGTATATAAGACATCTTCATTAATGCAGACAATAGCGGTCACTCTGCCCATGTTTATTCTGTTAATTCTTAGCAAAGCAATGAAGGCCAATGTAAGCTGATTTCAATTCTAATAATAAAGTATGCTAGTTTTGATTGTGTGATACCAAAAAAAAAACTCACGTTACAAAAAAACACCCCGCCCAATAAGGGAGGCACCTATGAAGATTTCTAGAAGGTACTTACCACTGAGTTAAAACATTATTTTTCCCAAGACGACTCTGACTTCGAGTTTGATACATTTCTCATATAAATCATTCGTAATATTATGCAGTTTGTAATTTTTCTTTCTATACAAAGGAAACTGCAGGGTAGGCTGAGAAAAGTAACCTAAGGTATTAACAAAGGTAAAAAAGGTAAAAAGGCCCTGATTGTCAATCTGCTTAATCTGGAAAAATATTTTGTTTCGTCAGGTATTTTTAAGTTTCTTTTTGTAAACTTTAAACACATATAATGACTATTCTGTAAATCTACATATTTCAATGCCGAAATGTGTTTGTTTTTTGTTCCAAATCAAAATACATCTTCGCTTGTTTTAACACAAATCTTAACCTTTTGAGAAAGTTTAATGAACCCTCCAAGCAAATTTTAAATTATGGTCATTAATGTGTAGTAAGACATCAAAATAACACACAAGTAACAACAGATCTCGGTTTCTAAGATAATTACCAACTGGTAGAGAAGCCAATGACAAACCAAAGTCATTGAAAATCGTAGGTTATCTTGAAGTTTTAAATTATGGATAGGAACTTAAAATTACGGTTCCTTGATGTGGACATAATGTATATAAAAAACCTTACTTGGTAAATATTAGCTGTGTGAATATCTTCCATTTTAAAGTCTTCAGTTGTTATTGTCCTTCATATTCAAAATGAACCTGATGTCTAGAGATGTAGGTAGAACGCCAGCCTTGCTAAACTTTGAATGAAGGCCAGAGCTTTCTCAAATTTTTTCTTTGTAAGAAGTTTAGTTTTTAGCATTTATTTCAATTTTCTATCCAACTGCATATATTTCGTTGCTTTGTTGTTATATAATAAAAGACAAGTGTTTTGTGTTCTTGTTTTTTGTTTATGATTTATGTCCCACAGATATACGTCTAGAAAATGACTGGCTTGTTTTAGCCTTTATAAGGGGTTTATCCCGACGCTTTAAGATCGTGTATAAGACTGCAGAAAATTCTAAGTTGAACCTTGGTGCCTTCCGTAAGCTAGGTCTTCAGGTATTAGGGTTTCCTTTATCGTGGTTTCTTCTGCCTTTACCATTTACACTAGGATTCTACCCAAACGTTTAGATACCTTATCATAAATCGCCCACCAAATAATTCATCTTTCCGTACTGGATCTATGAATGCATTTTGGCTATAAAAACTCTGGTGCGGCAGACATGGCTTTTCGCTTGAGCTCGGACATGCTAGCTGCATCTGCAGTATCTGTACCTAGACCTGTCGGAATGAATGTACGGGATCTAACCCGGTTATCATCATCAGAAGACCATTGTCGCGGGTCTGGTGTCGGTGACCTTGGATGATTATGGTCGAGCTTTGCCTGGTCAAGAAGATCCAGCGCCATATCAGGTTTTGTACGTATTCACGCTTCACCTATAGACTATTTGATTCAACCAGCTGCATGTGCAGTATTGAAGGTTTTAAAGTCATTGTCCATACTCACGTTACGCCTCTTGGCTGTATGATTCAACAAGCTGCGTGTGCAGTATTGAAGGTTTTAAAGTCATTGTCCGTACTCACGTTACGCCTCTTGGCTGTATGATTCAACAAGCTGCGTGTGCAGTATTGAAGGTTTTTAAAGTTATTGTACGCACTCGCGTTACTCCTTTAGACTGTATGATTCAATAAACTGCGTGTGCAGTATTGAAGGTTTTTAAAGTCATTGTACGCACTCGCGTTACTCCTCTAGACTGTATGATTCCATAAACTGCATGTGCAGTATTGAAGGTTTTTAAAGTCATGGTACGCACTCACGTTACGCCTCCAGACTGTATGATTTAAAGTCATGGTACGCACTCACGTTGCGTCTCTAGACTATATGATTTAAAGTCATTGTACGCAATCACGTTACGCCTCTAGACTGTATGTCATGGTATGCACTCATGGTACGCACTCACGTTACGTCCTATGACTGTATGATTTAAAGTCATGATACGCACTCATGGTACGCACTCACGTTACATCCTATGACTGTATGATTTAAAGTCATGGTACGCACTCATGGTACGACTCTAGACTATATGATTCAGCAAGCAGCGTGTGCAGTGTTGAAGGTTACAATACGCCATCGGAGTAACTCATTATCAGCCGAGCATCATGCAAGAAAAAAGAATGGAAAAAAAATCATGAATTATGTGGGTAGTTAGAAAAGAAAAACTACGCAAAAATCATGAGGAAAAAATATCAGTTATTTTCCAAAGTATGCGCCTTTTCCCTAAAAAGGAAGGGACAAAGGCAAATTTACAGATAAAACTAACACACAGTTAATGACCACGAACTAACCTTGATCGTCCGAACTAGTTGGCGAGTTTCGTATCTTGCGTTCCCAACATGTTATTTTTCGTCATTATTTGGACTTATGACGATCTTTTCTCCATAACACTGCTTTCAACTAACTTTTTCACAAAATTTCCAATAAAATAACGAATTTAATCGATAAGTCGAAGCTGCGACGCCCGCACATAAAAAAGGAATGAAGTATGACGGAGATGACAGCACTGCCTATGACATGGAAGGTATCGTTCAGAAACAGTGAATTTTATATTTTTGTGATTTGATTTTTATTTTTACAGCTCTAAAAATTATGTGCGACGCCTTGTGCAATAAATAGGATTACTAAACTTCTACAAAGTGAATAAATATCGAGAATGCAACGTCGAAGTGTAATTTTATTATTATTACTAATTGATTGAATTGGAGCAAGTTCACTAAAGTCCCAACCTTTTATTGTCATCTAATAGTCCGATATTTTTTAATAAGCTTTACTAATAAGATTTCTCTTGGTTGGTTGTGCACATTGGGATATGGAAACATGAATGTTAAGGCGCAAACTAAGCTGAAAACGGGGTTAATTAAAACTATCTCTGTGTAATTTTGGTCTAAACAAAATCTAATAAAAATATAATTATGTTAATCTACTTGGTATATAGCAGAACACCTTCAGGCAGAAAAATGCAAAAAATATATTTATATATTGAAAAAAAATGTGCAAAGTGCCCCATTTTCTAAAAGTTTAATACTACTTTACTCCTAAACTATATATGCAACAAAGACTTGTTAATACCATCAGCGTATTAAGAAATATAATACTCAAAACACCTTCAGGCCATTTTTTGAAAATACTGCTCTTATTATATTTTGCGAATTTTTTACGTATTTCATACTCGCAAATCGCCACGTCAGTCTCTCATAAAGTCAGTGCGGGATTCTTTTACCTGACCAAGCAAGGTCAACGGCGGATCGAGTGACGAGGCAGACGAGAGAGAATGAATACATTCATGTTTTTATTTATAACGACTGTTAGATCACTGTGAGCCATGGTAGCAGTAGCTAAACGGTTATGCGTGCGTATTACAAGGCGAAACCGAGTTCGAATCTTTTCGCCTATGATGTACGGACAGATTCAATAACCTATCCATCTGTTTGCCCTACTAGAGATAGGAATTAGACATCTATTTATACATATAACTCAAAGGTGACTGACTGATGACTGACTGACATAGTGTTCTATCAACGCACAGCCCAAACCACTGGACGGATCGGGCTGAAATTTGGCATGCAGGTAGATGTTATGACGTAGGCATCCGCTAAGAAAGGATTTTGATTAATTCTACCCCCAAGGGATTAAAATAGGGGATGAAAGTTTGTATGAAACTTTGTAAATTTTGTGTGGATTTGAGATTTTGTGATTGTGTTGATGAATAACAAAATTATTATGTTGTTAACCTTACCTACCTATTTTCTACCAAAAAGTATCCCATCATATTTTAAGTGATACCATCAACGCACGGATATTATACGTGAATGGTAACTTATAAATTCTACCACATACCATTACAACAAGCGACATGAGTTTATCACTTCAATACAACGAGTTACGTATAAACCACTGTATATTCTTTAGTATCGCTTCCCTGTATCGATTACTTCCTACAATATATACACTTCCCACTCGAGATGAACTTCCCTGTTGAGATAGGTCGGGAGACAAATGGATTGTTTGATCACTTGTGGATATCGCTTACGATACTCTTGAGTGTTGACAATATTGTCGTCATTATAGTGTAAAATCATACAACATACGTACACATAGAAAAAGGTTGTAGAATTCATTTCATTCTGACTAATCTGAACATAATTACGAAAATAGTAAAACTTTCATTTCATAATCAAATTCTAATGTAAATGGTCAATGACCATGATAGTTTAAAAAACAAATAATAGTGTACATTTTGCCTCTAGAATACTTATTAAAAAAACTCACAACTAGTACTTTTCAAAATGTAAACTTGGTACTTACTTATAAAATACGTCTTACAAATACCTCTCAAACAACAATAATTATAAACATATTTATACATACACGAAAAGTCAGCGAAAAAAGTAGCTCATCGTACTCTATTTTCCAATCGTTTATTAGATCAGTAACGTTTGGTATTTAAGATGCTAAAAAAAATCGGTATTTTTTATAGTTCAACAATTTTATTCGTAACTAAATCCATCAACGTCTCCCAACCTAGAATGCCTCAAACAATACCCCGCTTAAGATTAACGCTTCTAAAAAAAGGGAAACAATGAACAAAAGCGTATCAAAGTTTCTCGAAGGAAAACGCTCCGTATTTCCTTGTTCCTTTGTTTTCTTGTCCGGGAAACGTTTGTTCGGTGTGATTTGGACAGTGCAGTTTGGGTTCACCGGTTATTTGTTTGATAGTTTTCAAATGTTAACTTATTCTTTGTGATAGTCATTTTTTTTGCTAGTTTTCGAGTGTTAACTTTTTCTATACGATAGGCCCAAAGGGTAAAACGGGACCCTAATAATGCCTACTTTATTAAATCTGTGACAGAACCTGATACATGACATTCCTACTTCCTGCTTATATTATAAATGCGAAAGTTTGTGTGTGTATGTGGGAATGTTTGTTACCACGTATCACCGTAACCACTAAACCGATTTTGATGAAATTTGAAACGAAGATAGCTTATACCCTGGTTTAACACATAGGCTACTTTTTGTTCCGGAAAAAAATCCTGCGGGATAACGAGAAGACGCGGGTGAAACCGCGGGGTGCAACTAGTAGATTCATATTGATTAGCAGACGTGGGCTCCTGGATTGAGAACTGGCTCTCACTTGGGGCTGGTGCACACACCAGGCGTAGTGTGGCGCCACCTTTGACCACATAGCTTGGTATTCTAGAATGATGCTCAAGCATTGATGACCTACTTAAGCACAGATTTAACGCCGCCATTTCATAAAAATATGTCATCAAATATGTACTTAAGAGGACGCCGTGATAAACAATGAATCGGAAATCAGCTCCATACAAAAACGCAAGCGAGCTGACTAATGCCGTAAGGTCGTATGCGTCAAAAAAGGGTTTTTTCGTTTAAAATAAAAACTATCGTTAATTTTATAAAACTAAGTAGTTCTTTGAAGACTACCTAATATCATACGAAAAAAAATTCAACTCATAAATCGGTTTTGTATGCCTGTAAAATGAAAATCTTTTTTTTGAGAGGGCTGTTTTGATCATTGTATCTCTGCTATGAAAGTTAACCGATCGTGTTATCCTTTTGACAATTTGATGTCAAAGACATGATCTTTAATTTACATAAATATTGGCTCTGTATGTTTTGTAATTGCTGAGAAAAAAGGAGATCCCTGCAGCCAATATTGCCAATTCCTCGTCTTAAGCTGATTATTGATTGCTTGAGCGTTGTTCTGAAATACCAAGTGACTTGTAGTCAAAAGCTACGTAAGATGTGTAGAAAAAAGATTTTTGTCGAAAGAAAACTACACCTTTCTTTAGGGTTGTTGTTGCGGAAACCATTTCTGTTTCAGACAGGGCAGCGTCCGTCCAACCTTTATTTTTGTTCTTTGAGTGATAAATCGATGTTACAGAAATAGCAGAACTCGATGCTCCTATTTGTACGGGTTTTAATTGACTTTGTACAATTTTCCTTTAATCTTAAGCTTGATTTATAAAAGTATAGCGATGATGGCTCAGTGGTAGTGACGTCGGCTTGCGATCCGTAGGACGTGGGTTCGAATCCTACAATGAGCTTGAGCTTTCGGTGAAGGAAAACATCGTGATGAAACCATAGCTTGGTGGTAGGGTATTTTCTAGTACTCGCCTGGCTAGCTACCACCCTCTTGTTAAGAATCTGTCGCCAAGCACCTATCGGTGTGTTCCGGCAGCCTCACTTGAGAGCCAGTTCCCAGTCCAGGTGTAGCGTGGCGCCATCTTCGACCACATCGTCACTTAACATCAGGTGACTTGTGGTCAAACGCTACCCTGTAAATAGTAAAAAAAAAAAAAAAAAAAAAGTAGCAACAATGTGATACGAAATTTTTAAAATGTTTTAGGTTGAAACACACTGAGAAAAATAATCTGACTTTCCTTCTGAGTCGTACCGTCCAAGACCGATTCCTTCCTTATTTTTCCTTAGGTTTCCTTCTAAATCACAATTCCTTCCCTTTTGACTCAGAAGGAAAACTCTATTTCGGAAGGTCTTTTTTCTCCGTGCATAAGTATATTTTTCTATTTTGTATACTTCTTTTTCATCTAATAAAATCTCGTGTTTGTTATCAAACTCCTGCAAAAAACTTGACCGATTTAAAAGTCATTTTTGGGTATGACCGATGACGTCGTAGGTCTGAGAATAAGTCCTAGGCTATTTTTGAAACCACGAGAAGAAATAATTAATATGGTAGAACAACGTTGGTTGGGTCAGCTAGTAGGTTCGAGTAGATACAGTCAAAAGTTGCTGAACAATGACACATTTGCTCAGAATCATCACTTAACATCAGGTATGTTGGTGCTGTGGCAAAACGCTACCATAGAAGTTCTAAAAAAACATCATTGAGCTAACACGCTTTTGAAAGATCGAGTATGATGGTGTCGCTGACTGTATGTACCTAAGACACTCATTATCTGAAAGAAACCTGAGTCGGAGTGATGGGAAAGTTAAAGGCTATGACGATGATGATGCTTTACCATCACTACAAACCATATTTCCACTTCAGAATTAATTGTCAGCTGATGAGACCCCGTATTTTTCCACATAAAAAGGGAACTTTATGAATATTTAACAGGCTATTACTTACTTTTGAAGTGGCTGTCTCATAGCGGCCTTTGATGTCTCCTTTTTGGTAATTCATTTACTTCCATTGGGTACTTATGCTCGAAGGAAATTGAAAGTCATTTTTTTGTTCATCAAAAATGTAAAGTATGAAATTTGGATAGAATTGAAAGTCAGATAAAATTGTTAGCTAAAATTGTTAGTTGGGGAAAAAAAACATAAATATTTGCAGTTTGGAATTAACGTTACATGGGTGATATGAACAGGTTGTTAACCTGATGGTTAGCGCCACGCTTGTACACAACATCTGCAATGCTACATAGAAAAACTGTACGTCATGTCACAGCCCTCGTATGTCCAATAATTTCACTGACTATGTTCTAAAATATTCTAGTTGTACCATGTGTTTCACCCACATGTAGAGTCTCAAAAGTTTTTTTAATACAATAAAACATACTGGTCACTTCAGGACCAAGCCAGGACATTGAGGACTTCTGTATTTTTCTAACAGTATTCCTACTAATATTATAAATTCGAAAGTTGGTGTGAAAGTTTGTTACCACGTATCACCGTAACTACTCAACCGATTTTGATGAAATTTGGATTGGAGAAAGCTTATACCCTGGATTAACACATAGGCTAAATTGTGTCCAGGAAAAAGATTCGGGAAGACGCGAGTGAAACCGCGGTGCGCAACTAGTATTTTTAAAACACTTTTACTAGCTTGACTTGTATTATAATCATTGTCACTCAGTTGCAAAGTCTATATTGCACGTCACCTCGCTCATTACAGTTCAGTCATTATCAGCCTTTCACGTTCCCACTGCTGGGACTCCGGCCTTCTCTCAGAGAGAGAGTATGGACCGTAATCTACCACGCGGGCCCAGTGCGGGTTAGTAGATGTCGCATGCCCTTGAATGTTGCAGTTCTTGGACACGCCGGTTTCCTCACGATGTTTTTCTTCACCGTTTTGAGCGATGGCAAATCCGCACATAACTTATTAAGTCATAGGTGCGGGGCCGAGAGGATTCGAACCAACAAAATCGTGCGTTACCTATAATTATAATATAGCATTTATTTTAACTAAATTAACTTATTATGGACACAGCCTTTTAGAATTATTTTACTTATATAGGTATATTTACATTGTTACAGGTACAATACGCTCCGAAAGTTAGAATGTTTGTCAAAACTGGAATTCTGAAAGGAAGATTACGGGAAGGTGACACAGTTGTTATTGGTAAGTGAAAATGTATTTTGCAACGAATTGAATAACGTTAAAGTGATTACAATTTGTCACTTATAAAGTTTTTATAATCTTTTGCAAGGGAGAAACATTATAAACTAGCTAAACTAAAACTAACTGAGATGGCGCAACGACCCAAAGTGCGTCTTGGCCTCCGATAACAAAAGACGCCACTTCGGTCTGTCCTGCGCCACCTCCTGCCAGTCCTCCACCTGGAGCTCGCGCAAATCCTTCGTGACTTCGTCTTTCCAGCGATACCTGGGACGGCTGACCGGGCGACGGCCACTCGGCCGTCCACTGTATGCTTGAACATTATAAATGACAACAAATTAATTTAGTCTGTTTAAAAGAGATACCACGCTTTTGTGTGCCCACAAACTTCTTACCTGATCACGGTGCTAACTTTCTAGGTCCCAAACCGTCCCTAATTAGTATTTTATGTATTTAATACTACGTTGTTTCACAGGTTGTCAAGCAAACGCAAATCCAAACAATTTAACATACAAGTGGTACGTGAATAATGATCAGCTGTATGGAGATATACGAAATGAACTGGTAAGTATTTAAAAAGCATTAATTTATACCATGTCTAACTCATTAATTACGTATAATCTCCTTCGCTTATTGTGATCCGATTTAAGGTTTGGTGTGGATTTTAATAGAGCTGCAGATGATGATGATGAATAAAATGTAGTCTTATAGCATTTTTTAAAGTTCTTTGTACACTATGGTTGCAATAAAATATGAATATGCACTGATGCTTAAAGTACCACAATAAATCAGCGTTAGGATTACAACACTATGACACTGTTATTTGTACCTATGCTATATTCTCTCTCTCTCTCTCTCTGAGAGAAGGCCAGAGTCCCAGCAGTGGGAACGTAAAAGGCTGATGATGATGATATGCAAACCTAATAATTTACTGCTACTTCAAAGAGGTAAATTCAGTGAGTTTGATTATAGGAGGCAATCTTCAGCACTACAGATACAATTTTGAAAATTCTTTCACTGTTAAAAAGCTACCACTATTTTTGAGTACAATAGACAATTTTCACGGTGATTAAAATACTGTAGAAATCTCAATGTGAGTGAAATGGCAAGGTAGCAGTTAGCAGTCAGTTTAGCTTTCGTTCCATAAGTTCTTGTGATCTTAACTCGCAATAGCACTTTTAGCTATCTCATATAAGCTGTGGTAGCTCCTATATCGGTCAGACCAAGCGTACTATTGCTACTCGGACTAAGGAGCATATTAAGGCGGTGAAAAATAATGACACACAAAAGTCAGCGATAGCGAAACACCTTCTGGAGGCGGGCACCAACCACTGGATTGAGTTGCATAACCCTCAGGTAATCTCGACAGAACGCCACTATATACCTCGATTGGTTAGAGAAGCGATAGAAATAACCAAGTATAAGAACTTTAATCGAGAGGACGGGTTTCAACTGTCGAGTGCCTGGAATACAGTGGTGCGGTTGTGTGACAGCAGAAAAAGCACCTGTCATAGCTCGCGAGGGGATACCGTGAGTTTTGTGTGTTGAGATTGGAATCGAGTTGCGAGTGACTTGTGTGAAAATGGTAATGTCATCGTAAGCAAAAAACGTGCGAGGAAGCGGGTAGATAGATACGTCTGCCCGTTATAACATCAACAATCCTACCCGCAGAACCTTTTAGTATTCTCGTCATCATGGCGCTTGCAACAGTGCCGAAATATCGAGAACTCAAACAAAATCAAAGACATGGTAATTATCCCGTGTGTTACTTTTATTTATTATATACAACAAATCAAATATATACAATTGGATAAAAAATTAAACTAAATACTAAAGCTAAACTATCTATATAAAACTAAACATCTACAAATAAAAAACCTGATTTAGGTCGCTGCCTGCAGGTAGAGTGCCCAAGAGACTGGCGACATTACCTCTTTGAATGGCTAGGCTGATTCGTTGACCGAGGTAAGCGCCAGCCCTTTGGTCACCCGTGGCGTCAACGAGGCGCTTGGAGAGCTCTTTAAAAAGCATAAGAGCGGCAGGACCCCACGGACCAAGAGTTTCAACCCCAACCTTTTATCCCGTTATACAACCTAATTCTAATGTTTTTGACCATGGTAGTTTAAAACAGTATATTATCTCATATAAATTCTAGCAAGATCCACCGTTAATTTCTCACAGCGTATTAAACTTTCCCGCGCATATGTTTGCTTGTCTCCTCAAAAATATGCTTTAGACGAGAATTTTCTTATCTCCGCAGTGATGTAGCGAATTACGAATTGGCCGGAAAGAAATAAGTTTAGAGTTGCAAATTGTGGTGAACCTAAATTGGTTGCACTGCTTTTTTAATTTAATTACCATTAAAAATAAACGAATACCTAACATTATTATCCATCTTTAAATAAAATTTTGAATATTTGTACCTGAGTCTTGAATATTTCTATCTATATAAGTATTTTTTTCTCTATATAAGTATGTATATCGTTGTCTAGTACCCATTACACAAGTTTCGAGCTTAATTTAGGGCTAGGTCAATTTGTGTGCAATTGTCCCTGATATTTATTAATTTAATAAAAAGCCTGGTTTCGGGCATTAAAATACCTCTTTGGATGGTCCTTTTTGTAATATTCATGATATCAGTTGATATAATTGATATTATAATGCAGTCATATACTGAGGTACTTATCAGTTACTAGCGACCCGCCCCGGCTTTGCATGGACAGGCCAAGATTTTGACGACTGTTAAAGCAACCATAGTCGTCTGCAAAACTTTTTTTCTTCAACTGATAAATAATAATAAACATCGGGAATCATTGCACACAAATAATGTGATAACGTGTGATTTTGGTGGATTACTAATCATTACGACTATGTATGAATTTAGGAAATTGAAATTAAGACGAGGAATTGGCAATATTGGCTGCAGGGATTTCCTTTTTTCTCAGCAATTACAAAACATACAGAGCTAATATTTATGTGCATTAAAAATCATGTTTTTGATATCAAACTGTCGGAAGGATAACATGATTGGTTAACTTTCATAGCGGACAAACAACGATCGAAAACTGCCTTCTAAAACAAAAGATTTTCATATTACAGGCATACAAAACCGATTTGATTTTTTTGTATGGTATATATACACATTCTTCAAAGAACTACAGATTTAGTATTATAAAATTAACGATAGTTTTTATTTTAAACGAAAAACCCCTTTTTTGGCGCATACGAACTTACGGCATTAGTCAGCTCGCTTACGTTTTTGTATGGAGCTGATTTCAGATTCATTGTATATCACGGTGTCCTCTTAAGTTGATAAAAGTGACTAGTACTTTTTTGTCATTGCTTTCAAAAACAAAGACTATCTTGGCCCGGCTTTATCTCATCATCATCATCATCATCATTCAAATAACAATTTATAACTTGACACCGACACACACAAACCGTGAGAAGCCAAAAATAAAACTTATGATCCGGCCAAATCTTACTCAGCTCCTCCCTACACCCCTCCCCTGCTTGGCACACGCCATACCTGCAGTATGCATTTTACATTGGCCCATGTTTCATACAAATATGTGTACTGTGGGGCGACGAGGAATTTTTTGAATAATATATTGTGCAGCTGTTTTGATGGATGGATGAAGTAGTAGAGTACCTACCTAAGTTTGTGTTTTACGTCTTAGTACTTTCTCATTGATAGGAGGAGACAGTGGGAAATTGTGGACTCCCTTTGTAATCACGAGATCAGCATCAATCTTCAGCCTTTTACTTTTCCAGAGCTGGGATACAGGATTTCTCTCAATGAGAGACAGTCCGGGCCAAAATGTACGACGCAGGCCCAGGACGGGTTAGCGGATAGCCTTAGTGTCAGAGTTTTCAGACCGCCTAACTAAAAAACTAACTAACTAACTGAGATGGCGCAACGACCCAAAGTGAGTCTTGGCCTCCGATAACAAAAGACGCCACTTCGGTCTGTCCTGCGCCACCTCCTGCCAGTCCTCCACCTGGAGCTCGCGCAAGTCCTTCGTGACTTCCTCTTTCCAGCGATATCTGGGACGGCCGACAGGGCGACGGCCACTCGGCCGTCCACTGTATGCTCGTTTGACCGCACGATCCTCCCCCATTCTTTCAGGACCGCCTAAAGGCTTAAATTAAATTAAACTAAAAAAAGTTTTATATTACTTTTTACAAGGTAGCGTAAAGCGTTAGACCATAAGTTTACTAATGTTAAGTGACGATGTAACGCTACGCTACTTCTGCATTGGAAATTGGCTCTCAATCGAAGACTTCTCGGAAATCCTAGTTACTTATAGGTGTACATGAATGTGTCATGTGTGTGTGTGTGTATGTATGTATGCATGTGTCACTCAGCTTTGTAATTGCTCTATGGATTATCATGAAATTTGGTCTCTGTTTCTTTGTAAATCCTAAAATAAAACATGATGTATAGGACTTTTTACCGTCAAAACATGTAGTTTCTTTAAATATAAAGGGAAAACCGCGTGTGGAACCGCAGGGCATAGCTAGTTCGATTCCCTAATGAAACCCGATTGTTACAGGTCCTTACCAACATATCGCGGAAGTTCAACGAGGCAACCGTCAAGTGCGAGGTGCACAATGCCGTGAGCAAAAGCGCCGATACTAGAACTTTGGAGGTTGCTTGTAAGTCAAAATCAATTTCAAACTTCAATACATGTTTCTCTTGTAGGATACAATATGTTGTGATCACTTTAAAATGACATCTACCCCTGTTCCAGTGGCCTCCTTCCACTTGGCTCCCATGCTTATAATCCCATGGGATTACAGTATAATATTTTTGTCGCTTTGCTCCCAGTGGATCAAAGGATATATTTTTATGCCTTTTGACTCCCATGGGATCATAGAAGATACCAAATATATAAAATTATTCATATATAGCCTCAAGCCAAAGATTAAAGTAGCGACGTGGGTACCAGGAGAACAGAAGTTCATAGGATGAAATCAACAATATAACACACATAAAAAACAACACGATACCTACATCAAAAAACAAATGAATACATTTTTGTAGTAACCACTTATTGCATCTGTTTTACGTATTTTTAAACAATTTGTGCAAATAAAATTCCAACTTTCAGCGTATAGGTATTTGGTTCAATGTCATTTCCAACTCCTAATAATTTAGAGGCCAAAAAAACTTCTATGTTTTGAGCAATTTTTTTTTAGGCTAACGACATGAATCTCCAGCTGACACATCTATATTTTCCAAATTAATAAGTTTATGTAGTACAAATTAAAATTTGGTGCACAAATGGTGCTAAAAACAACAAAATTTCAGGACTTTAGCTTAAATACGTTTTGAGTTGTGTAACAGCTATGCGTTAGCCGTATCACCGGCTGACATATCTATGTAAGTTTTAAAATATAAGATCTAGTGGAAATCAATTAAAGTTCTCCCAGATTTGTTAACAGACACACCTCGGTACGTATTGTACAGTCAGCGACAAAAGTAGCTGATCGTTCTCGATTTTCCAAATGTGTTTCAAATCAGTAATTATTATTGTTTTTTTTTACAATTAACATGGTATCATTTTGACCACAACATAACACACCTGATTTTAGGTGATGATGAGGTCAAAAATTGGTGTCTACGATGATGAAGATAATAGAAAAAAGTGTGATTGTTCAGCGACTTTTGTCGTTGACTGTACATTATATTGTATTCAAATTGTCAACAATAAAATCATTCACGAAAATCAACATCCAGTGGAAACATCAGCATTATTCAAATTATAACAAAGCCGCGGACGAAACTAATAATTAATTGTTAACAAAGAATTTCAAACTAAACAACCAACGCAATAGCTTAACAATGAAATTATATTCATATTAAGTCATAGACCGCTGAAACGTTTTCAAAATGCTTATTTTCAACCACGTTACAATAAGAATAATAGTCGTTGAGCGCCAATTAGGAGCATTCAGGGTAATTTTTAAGCCCTCTTTTGTAGGTTCATTGCTATAATTGGACACTACAAACAGTAGATCAACTTTAAGAACCAAACTTCTAATCTTACTTTTTGCGCCCGCGGTTTCCCCCGCGTCTTCCCGCTATCCCGCAGGAACCTTTTTCCGGGATAAAAGAGTAGCTTATGTGTTTATCCAAAAAAGAAGCCATCTTCATTCCAAATTTCATCTGTTCAGTAGTTTTTGCGTGAAAGAGTAACAAACATCCATCCATTTTTCATACTTACAAACTTTCACGTTTATAATATTAGTAGGATGATCTGATGGTGTAAGTGTATGTATTGTTTTTTGCTACAAGTAAAATTATTGTTTATTGTCTATAATATTTGCACATTGACCTCTATTTCTCTCTCTGTCTCTAGTTATGGCGCTCCATGAAACAAGTAGCAATGTACGAACGCCGTGTATCGCCGAAAAGACTCACTTTTGCAAATCATTTTTAAAAAAGTCGCCTGCCTAAGCTAAGCGTCAATGTTACTCAATACGAGTAAATAGCCAGAAAAAAATTGATATAAAATGGCCTACTCTAGAATTACATGCCGTGGTCGTCTAATATTTTATTTTATTTATACAACTGATAAAACACAAAATAAGGATAAATAAAACAATAATACAGCTATGCACTGCACATAAAAACATTTTATTTCTCTTTTAATCATTCGTTTCGCTTCTTTTTTCAGATAAGCTAAAGTCATCTTACTGCCCGTTTTTGTGTTGTGAACGTTCTACGTAACGAGAACAATTTAATTTGCATTATATTTTCGTATTGTAATAGGTTTCGAGTGTTTAATTATAAAGGCTGAAGCCCACTTTCCCGAGAAGAGCCTGTAAACGTTTGTATCGGTTCGAAATGTCGTAGGAGTAATGTGAGAGGGCGTTAAGCAAGGCTTTACTGCCATTTATTCTTGTAGGTTAAATATTACATCTCTTTTTCTGTATGGAAAAGTACTATAAAAGTTTACAGAAATCTATTGTTTTTCTTCTACATAATTGAATAATTATGTATTAAATAAAATATTGTTTACTTGAGAAACATATTTTGTGCACTGAAAAAGCAAACATTTGTTGCGCGTCTGGGTGTCGTGGTTTCCTGAATCCACATTGTTTCTGATATCCTAGATACAGGCAATCCTAGTTAGGGGTTACAGTTATATTATATATCCATAAAATACATATATTATGTAATAAATTGTTTGGGTGTAAGTGTTATTGTTTTTGATTTAGATCGTACAAGGTAGCATTTGACTACCTTTTAAATCACATGATGGTTTATATGGTGCCGTGCTCTAGACTGGGAACTGGCTCTCAAGTGACTAGGCGTTAGATTTTTAACTTGAGAGTAGTAACATTGGTGGATGGTACTAGCTATCCAGGCAAGCAACAGAAAATGCCTTGCCACCAAACTTTGGCTTTATCACGGTATTTTCCATCAGCCACGACAAGATTCGATGCCATAACCTCATAATCGCAAGCCGATGTCTCTTTAAAGAATACTCTTCCTTTCCCTTTCTTCAACTCAGCATCTTTGAACGACTGGGTGAATAAATTATAAGTGGCGATTTAAAACTACTATCACCTACAATGTACCCATTTATACTGGCAAATAAATGTTTTGATTGATTGATTGATTGGTCAATGAAAACTTCCATCAAATTAAGCACCAATTACAGATGGACCATCGTTCAAGGTGAAACCACAAGACATCGAAGCCGATCTTGGATCAACAGTATCGCTTACATGCATTGTGGAAGGTCATCCATCTCCGCAGGTCACCTGGCTGCGATATGAAAACAATAGATTCAACGTAAGTATGTGGAGACAACGACTTGCCAAACGTAATGCAGGACGCCCTGCGACTAGGTGGAGCGACGACTTGCGCCGAGTTGCTGCCAGTAGTTGGATGAGAAGAGCCGAAGACTGGGCTCAGTGGCGTATCTTGGGAGAGGCCTATGTCCAGCAGTGGACTGACACGGGCTGATGATGATGATGATATGATGACGTATGTGAATCTGAAGTGGCAGTGAGCTGGTTATATAGGCCGCAGAACCGATAACCGTTGAGGTAGACGTGTTCTTGAATGGAGCGACGACTTGCGCCGAGTAGCTGGCAGTTGTTGAAAACGAGTATAATTTCAAACAAAAAAAAAACGTCTTTATGTGCCCTTTAATTTCTCTGAAATGCCATCATCAGATCCGGGTTTCCTGATCATGGTACCACCCTTGGGATATCTCCCTTTCAAAAAAAAATGAATCATCAAAATAGCTGCTAATATTATAAATGCGAAAGTAACTCTGTCTGTCTGTCTCGCTTTCACGCCTAAACTACTGAGCCGATTTAAATGAAATTTGGTTCGGAGATAAAAAGTAAAAAAATATTTCTAATTGAAAACTTCTTTTGTACAGATAATAGGCAAGTCATCGAACCTGACAGTGACGGTAACTGACCTGTCTGGTGGTCAGTACTGGTGCAGAGGCAGCATTGATCACCAGCAAGACGTGGAGGCACCAGCTACTGTCTACATAAGAGGTATGATCACAATCTATAATGACTATCGCTACAAAATGGTATAGCCGAGATGCGCTGTGACAAGCTCAAACGAAACGTCACAAGGCACTAACGTTTATAGAAAAAGAAAAGTTGGCTAGGCTATCCAGTGAGTTGTGGTCGAAGGCTATCTTATAGAAATAAATAAAAAAGTACTGGGGACAATTTACTCAAAGAGTAAAACGGGACCGTATAAGACTCCGCTGTCCGTCCGTCTGTCTGTCTGTCACCAGGCGGTATCTCGCGAACCGTGATAGTTAATAGACAGTTGAAATTTTCACATATTATGATGTATTTTTGTTGTTGTTACAACAACAAATAATAAAAACAGAATAAAATAAATATTTAAGGGGGCTCCCATACAATGACTCGCAATTAGCCGGTTTTTTTGTCACTGTTCCGTCGTCAATCCTCCGCCATTCCGCCGCCATTCCGTCGCCGCTCCGTCACGCTCGCTGTTCACCGCACCAGGGTTATCACGTGTACGAGCACACAACTTCTCTTTTGTCCACAGCCCTAAAATTATCCTTTTTGTCTGCAACTTCATAGAGTTGTAAAGGTTTCCTGTTATACGTGTGTCGCAAATGAAAACCTTGCTGGGAACAAAGGCTTGCTTTTTATGTAGCTTTGCGTGTAAATTCTAAGGACACCTTATTCAAAACATTGAGAAGCCTAAACAATATATTTTTAAGGTTTTCTTCATATTTAACAAAGCTTGTTTTGTAGACATCAATATATCAGTACCTGAACTAAAGCTACTGAAAATTATAACATAATTTATTATCCAAAGCGTTAATACTATTTTTTTTTACTAATTACAGGGTTTGGCCACCAGTCACCTGATGTTAAGTGACGATGTAGTCGAAGATGGCGCCACGCTACAACTGAACTGGGACTGAGTTAAGATCAACAACGGAACGACATCGTCATATAAAACACTTCTTCGCAAATCGATCGCTTCAATAGTGTTACAGAATCACAGAATAGTATATTACACATGTACCGAAGAATCACTCCACAAAGACATTTCAATACAACTTTAGCTCCGACGCAATAGAGTGCATTTAAAACAAAAGGTTTTCAAAGCATACAGGGTGTCATGCAAAATTCAAATGCCATTAAATCAATAAAAATATCTGAAATTAATTTCTTGACCCGGGTAGCACTTCAACACTTTATTGTATAGACTATTTCTGTTTATCGTCAAGCCAAATAAATACCTGTCCCTATCGCACCTAGTATAAATAAAAGAGTTTGTGTGCGCTCGCGTTGGTTCTCATTTGCGCTATATTACGAAATTACTGACTACCTAACCAAAAGTCTAACAAGTTTTCACGTTATAGCGAGGCCACATTGGACTTTGTATGGTTGTTGGAAAACGTGACCTTTTGATGTCGAAATTTTAGCTAAAGGCTTAAAAACATTACCCACTGCACCCGTAGTTTCACCCTGTGTTTTTTCTGGAGCTCTGCGTATATTTTTGCGATTACATGTAGGTAGCCTTATCTTTTGGTGATTAAACAAAGTATGATAGAAATATTAGAAATAGAAATAAAACTCGCGATCTAACCCAACTTGGCTCGGGTAGGTAAAGATTTGAAAACTACATGTTTTTCAAATACTTGCTGAGCCCCGCGGTTTCACCCGCGTGGACTGCAGTTTATCGCAATTTTTCCATTTTTTCTTTTATAAGAACCTTCTCCTCGCAATAACAAACACAACAAAAAATAATGACGCGTGATGCCGTGACCAAGGGAAATAGGGATTCATTTTTATATACAAGAAGAAGATATTAAGAGAAGACAAGGGAAATAGGGATAAACATATGTTTTAATTGACCGTGGTTAACTGGTTACTCATGCAAATTGATACATGTATAGTTTGCGTCGATTGTCGATTTCGCTCGGATATCACTTAAAGATGCCAACTATAGAAAATGTGTACCTATTGTACAATTGCAATTGTTTCCTAACCAAATCGCACGTTCTGTAGAATCGACGATGGACTCGCTATCGTTCGAAATGCATCGCATCGCACCACGAGGATGTACCTACATGCAATTTGAATCGACAATCGACGCTATATCGTTCGAAATGCATCGCATTGCTCCACGAGGATGTATGTACCTACATGCGATTTGAATCGACAATCGACGCGATATCGCTTAGTGTATTCATTTTTGTATAATATGTATATACAAAATCAAACGCGAGAAATAAGGACAAAGTTAATAACATTTGTATCCCACAAAACACATACTCCTAAATAAATATCAACCATCTTAATTTAAGCGCAATTAGGAAAAAAACCCGTTGCTTTTAGCAACCAAATAACGTGGGAAAGTTTTGCCGTTTTCACATTAGAACCCTAGGTGGAGGTTGGAGACGACAAGTGTTCGGTCGTTACCGAGGTCATTCCCACTCCTGCGAACTTTACACCGACTTCCGGGTCGAACTTGGCACTGTCACAGTGGAAAAAGACCTGAAGTGGGATGTTTCAAAAATTTTGAATACCTAACAACACAGCTAAATAAAATTAAAAAATGCGCTCTTGTTGCAATAATTGCAAAAATATTAATTATTCTTGTGAATCGCATTGTTAGTGCTTGCCTAGTTAGATAGTCCTTACCACCATTTTTAATAATCTGTCCCTAAGCATAAGCACCTTATGTCAGTGTAGGTATTCCGCCAGCCTAACTTGAGAGCCAGTTTCCAGACCACATGCTAAGTGACGATGTGGTTGAAGGTGGCACCTCGCTGCACCTGGATTAGGAACTGGCTTTCAAGTAGGGCTGCCGGAACACACCAATAGGTGCTTGGCAATGGCAACTGATTCTTAACTTGAGAGCAGCTAGCCAGGCGAGCTCTTGAAAATACCCTAGGCAGCTATAGCCTTGCTATGGTTTTATCATGATGTTTTCCGTCACCGAAAGCTCATTATAGTATTCGAACCCACGACCTACGGATCGCAAACCGACGTCACTATTGAGCCATCATCGCTTCAACTGTAGTTAAAAACTTGCAGCTAACTAATACCACTGAGTTCCTTTACGCTGTGGCAAGTTATCCCAAGTTTGAAGACCGGGAAAGTATGAATGTTAAGTCCACCTAATTCATATTGTTTGAGTGCTGTTCCCGGATAGTTCCCGGTGAAATGGGCAGGTGAGATTTAAATTGGGTTGTTATATTCAATTATGCTCTCTGTATTCCGAGAATTGACTACAGGATAATGAGTTTCCAAACAACATGTGTGCAGCAGAACTTCAGGTAGGCCATAAGGCAAAAGGCTGTTCTGTTATTTGTTAGGAGCAGAAATAAACTCGTGTACGAAGTATCTACAGTCAGAGACAACAAGCTCTAACGCCAAGCTATAGTTTCATCATCATGATGTTCTCTTTTAAGGAAATCTCAAGCTCATTGCGGAATCCTCATAGCATTCAAAAACAATGCTTTTTCAAGAAACCACGCTTTTTGTCATCTTACGAAAAGGGTTGGGTTGTAAGCCGATGGCCCTACTACTACTGAGCTCGAAACTAACAAAGTATTCTTGTTTCAGGCGCACCACATATAATGTCCAACCAGACTCAGTACGGAGTAGAGGGAGACAACGTGAAGATTGAATGTATATCCTTCTCTATTCCAAAACCAGACTATGTCTTGTGGACATTTGGAGGGAATGAGATTAACTCTTTTCATAATAAGGTAAGTCTTAAAGAAGGCAGAAGGTACTTTTAAGTTAAGCATTTGATTGCAAGTCACTTGATGTTGAGCGACGATCTGGTAGACGCTGGTGCCACGCTACACCAGGATTAGTAATTGTCTCTCAAGTGGGGCTGCCGGAACACACCGATAGGTGCTTGGCGTCATATTATTTTTAACTTGGTAGCTAGCCAGGCGAGCACAAGAAAACGCCCTACCACCATGCTATGGATTCATCACAATGCTTTCCTTCACCGAAAACTGAAGCTTATTGAAGGATTCGAAGCGACAATTTACGGACTGCAAGCCGACTACACTAATGAAAATGATTCTGATTCTAATTTTACGCTTGTGTTTTTGCCTGTTTTTTCATCAAACCTAAGTCTTCGAAACAATACAAATACTTTACAATAACAACTTACAATACCGAAAACAGTTCCAGAGACACCTCTATCGATACAAACAATCCAACAACTGATTGAATTTCTTTTGTCCGTAGCTAAATAACAAACCAGAACGGAATTTTAAAATTCTATTTTACTTGAAACGTATTTCCTTGTCTTCGACAAACTTTGCAGTTTTAGTTCGGGAAAGTTCTATGTCGCTTTGTACTTGGGAAAATATATAGGAAGTAAGAATAACTATATTGAATGTAAGACATATTTTATTCGTTTTGACGCTTTGGCAAGTAGTAATTTAAAGCGATGATGGCTCAGTTGGCAGTCAGGTTGGCTTGCAATCGCCAATTCCTACAATGAGCTTGAGCTTTCGATAAAGGAAAACATTGTGATGAAACCATAGCTGGGCTGGATACTAGTTAGCTGCAAGTTCTTAACTACAGTTGAAGCGATGAACTCAGTGGTAGTGATGTCGGCTTACAGTCCGTAGGTCGTGGCTTCGAATCGTACAATAAGCTTGAGCTTCCAGTAAAGGAAGACATCGCGATGTAACCATAGCTGGGTTGGGCATTTTCTAGCCTGGCCTGGTCGCCTGGCTAGCTTATGAATCTGACTCCGACCTATCAGTGTTTTCCAATCCAGGTCTAGCGTTGCGTTAAATATCACTTCGCCTGAGCCAAATCTCACGAAATCTCACTAAAGGGGTTCAAAGGCGCCAAAATCACCTAATATAACGAATGGACGCCCCCTATGACGACCCTTTAAACTAAAATTGAACACACGCAAGATTTTAAATTCACGATACCATTCTACCTTCTCACAGTTCTACGTCCCAATAGCTACGAACATGCTTTTCTTTCCAGGAGTATGCATTTTCAGAAGAGGCTTTAGCAGATCGCATGACCAAGTCGACCCTGATCATACGAAGGAGCGAAGCGAAGCACTTCGGCTCTTACAACTGCACCGTTATTAATGCTTATGGAATTGATAGCGTCGAGATCCTATTGGTACCAGACAGTAAGTACACAGATTCATATTTTTTTTAACGCAAACCATACTGTACAAATCGTTTTTTTAAATATCGGGGACCATAGCATTGACCTAGCCCCAAATTAAACTCCAAACTTGTGTTTTCTATTTATATAGATGTAAATATCCAAGACTCAGGGACAGATATTCGTGCTCATCACACATATATTTGCCTTTACCAGGATTCGAACCCGGGAATTAATTTCTGTTTAGTTGCCTCTCACATCAAGAAAGCAAATTAAATGACGTATTTACTTCAAAAAACTAATACATAAAACTGTTGGCGTGTTTTCGGTTAGTTTCGTCATCATAATCAGCCTTTTTACCTTCCCACTGCTGGGACTCTGGCCTTCTCTCAGAGAGAATGGGCCATTATGTACCCAGTGTGGGTTGGTAGATGTCGCATGCCCTTAATTGTTGTGGTTGTTGGACATGCCAGTTTCCTCACATAATCCACACATAAGGTGTGAGGCCAAGAGGATTTGAACTCGGTGTCGGCACGTTGTAAAGCGCACTTGGTTCGGCCATCACGGTAAGTTTAGTTGCCTTTTATCCTCGTCTTATCCATTTATCCATGTAAAAAGATCGTCTGGCCAAAAAGATATACTAAACAATTCCATAAGGATTTCAATGTAGAGAGAACCCTCTAAACGATATAAATCTGTAATCTCGTGAAATCTGTCTAGGAGCAACCCAAGACAGATTAGATAGTTAATCCTAGAAACGTAGGACTATTTATCTGTCTAGGAATCCTATTAAGTTATTGAGTGAGGCTTCTATCAAAGTTCATCGCTAGGCCATCATGATAACAAGATGAAAGGTCGTGTAGATCGAAGATTCTGAGCTATGATATTTGATAATGTCCTTGTGATATTATAAGGGTAAACTTTGTTGTATAAATTGTTGTAAGGATAACAGCTATACTCTGGAACGGCTGATGCGATTACATTTTTTTTTATCGCTTTAAAAAGCCTGCATTCTATGTAACCGTTGCAGTTGTTTCCTAACTTCATGGCCTGCGATATCGTTTCAAATGTACGGAGAAGGGCAACTCGCTTGCACTTTGTTTTGCTTTGCTTGCAAACGTACTTACATGCTATTTGAATCGACATTCGACTCGGTATCGCTTGAAATGCATCGCATCGCCCCACGAGGACGCACATGAAATTTTAATCGACCATCGACTCTATAACCTTCAAAATGCATCGCATCGCGCCACGAGGACGCACATGGAATTTGAATGGACAATCGACGTCTCCATATCGCTCGAATTGCATAGCACAACTCCATGACGTACATGTAATTTGTATGGACTCTTTCTATCTCTCCGTCTTTTTGTTATCTTTCCAGGCCTAAACTGCTGGCCCTGGGGCGGGACATAAATACTTTTTATTGTGATAAACGGTAGTTCACGTAAGTCAAACCGCGGGATTAAACTTGCGATATTATAAATTCGAAAGTAACTCCATCACCTGTCCGCTTTGTCTTTTTGTCACCTTTCCATTTCCACCGCTGAACAGAAATCTTGGTGAAATTTGGTTTGAAGACTGCCATAGAAATAGCATAGGATACTTTCTATCACAATTAATTGTATAGCCCGCGTGATGGGTAAAACAGCTAGCAAACTAATAAATAATAATAACTAACAGCAAGTTTTATTCACAGAATCCATCCCGTTGCTCCTAATCATCTCTGCGTCTGCTTGCCTCATCATTCTAATCCTGATCATCATGCTGATCGTCATGCTCTGCCACCGGCGAACTGACAAGAGTATTGACAAGAAGCCTGACATCACGGACTTGGGGAAGACATGTGTGGAGTACAAGGAGAGCGATAGGAATTCCAATATCAGTGATTTGAAGCTTGAGCTAAGACAGGTGGAAGGTTGTGACGTCGTAAGTACCTACTTATTTGGTTCTTTTATTATAAGTGGGCCAATCTGTTAGCGGTGTGTTTAGACAGCCTCACTTTAGATCCAGTTTTCTTCTGGAACGAACCTTTTTTCCGGGATAGAAAACCTTTGTCTTAGTCTAGGGTATAAGCTATCTCCCCTTTCTAAATACGGGGGTGACATTGTCAAAAATTGACAAAACTCCCAGGAAAAACCTTAAGAATAAAAAAAAAGCTATCTCAAATTCCAAATTTCATCAAAATTGGCCTAGTAGTTACGGTAATACGTCGTAACAAACATTTACACACACAAATTTAGCGTCGAAAGCGACAAATAGGCCACCGAGCAAAGATTCATATTAATCAACAGAGTTGGGCCCTTGTTCTTCTTTATATTTTGTTCATCAGGACAACTCGAATGCCGGTTCTGAATCGGAGCTCCACCCAACCCTGCATCTCACGTCCAACCTGGGTCTACCTCTAGCGGGTCCAGTACCCTTACCAAGCGGTGGATATGACAACGAACTTGTCAAATGTCAGAGGTAAGGATGGTCGAATACTTATGACACTGACAGAATACAAAGAGTCTTAAAACACAAGTTATATTATATTGTTTCAAGGTCATGCGATATCAGCTGTCAACCCGCACTGAGCCCGCGTGCCAGATTACGGCCCATACTCTCTGAGAGAAGGCCAGAGTCTCAGCAGTGGGAACGTAAAAAACTGATGATGATGATATTGTCTATTTAATTATAGGGCTATAAAGGTAGCTTCTGCATGTCATTGTGCCGCAATCACACTTGTGATCAAACGCTGCGCCGTAAGAAGTAAAAAAAGTGCCTTAATTATTTTTGCAACGCGTTTAATTTTTTTAATTACTTGTTTTCATTAATAAAATAATAATAATAAATATCGGGGACAATTGCACACAAATTGACCTAGCCCCAAATTAAGCTCGAAACTTGTGTTATGGGTAAAGTCAACGACAAAAGTCGCTGAACAGTCACACTTTTTTTTATCATCCTCATCATTTTATACACCAATTTTTGACCTCATCATCACCTAATATTAGGTGTGTTATGTTGTGGTCAAAATGATACCATGTAAAATGTAAAAAAACCATAATAATTACTGATTTGAAACACATTTGGAAAATCGAGAACGATCAGCTACTATTGTCGTTGACTGTACTAGACAACGATATACATACTTGTGTTGAAAAATAAATACTTATATAGATAGAAATATTATTGTCAACATTAACATGTTTAACATTATTTATTTGTTGTGATCACAGGTACAGTGGTGACTTCAACCACGCCATCAACCAGTTGAACTTTATGGTAAGTTATAAAATGAAGTCTGTAAACGATAAAAATAGGTATAATAAAAATAAAAATAGGTAGGTATATTGATTTTTGTTCTGCGTGTAACTATTTCAATAAATACCTACATAGGTTTATGTATGTGACAAATCTTTTTTTTTATGTTTATTGTTAGCCTCTTGGGGGTTTGCCATTGGAAAAAGTTTGAAAGTTCCCTACTTCATTATCAGCCTTCTACGTTCCCACTGCTGGGACCCTGGCCTTCTCTCAGAGAGAGAGTATGGGGTAATCTACCACGCTGGCCCAGTGCGGGTTGGTAGATGTCGCATGCCCTTGAATGCTGCAGTTCTTGGGCATGCCGGTTTCCTCACGATGTTTTCCTTCACCGTTTTGTACGATGGTAAATCCGCACATAACTTATTAAGTCATAGGTGCGGGGCCGAGAAGATTAGAACTCGGTGTCGGCGTCTTGAAAGTCGCACGCCTAACCATTCGGCCACCATCGCTCCACTTCCCTACTACATACCTACCTACTAATATTATAAATGCGAAAGTAATTCTGTCTGTCTGTCTTGCTTTTACGCCCAAACTACTGAACCGATTTAAACTAGATTTGGTATGGAGATAGTTTTAACCCTGAGGAAGGACTTAAGACACTTTTCATCGCAATAAACTGTACCACGTGGGTGAAACCGCGCGGAACAGCTAGTACTAAAGAGAAGTCGTGAATTGTGAATTGTTTACTTCGACTATTTACATTCACTCTTTGTTCCTTACAACAGACAAGCGCGTGATGATATTATTAATGTAGGTGCTATTTTTTATTAAAGTCCATGAACAAACTCGCCGGGATTCCACCGCGAGGAGTAAAAAAACATAGAACATTTTCATTACATTAAAAGAATGTGTTAACAGAAGAAAAATATAAAAAAAGGTCTTGACAGACAGACGCACAACAAAGTGATCCTAAAGTGTTCCCTTTTTCCTTTTGAGATACGGAACCCTAAAACAACTAAAACTATTATTGTCTAATCTCAACGCTACTCTAGCATACAAAGTTATAAGAGCACTCTGAAACTACCCCATTATTAAATTAAGCAAACATTTCGCAGTTCATAAGATTTCACCCACCCACGAGCAGCGGGACTGGACTCTAAAAACACCTACTCTTGTGAGAAATAATTTAATACATGAATAGAATTTTTAGTTGACTCCACAACACAGAATACAATACTCAGCCGTAGGGATGAAACTGAACTGGAAATGTCGATATGGTTCATCGACTCTACATTACGTAAATTAGGTAGCCTACTCATGGTGCAATGTAACCACAATTTTTTCACGATGCAATCTGTGAATATTTTTTTATTAACAATAACTGGAAACCAAGAAAAATATCAGCTACGAGTAAGAAGACTTGTGTATATTTTATTTTGCTAAAATAGTTTAATATTTAGTCATAATTATAAAATTACCTGCAAGCCAGTGACGTCATCGAAAACGGCTCTAATGGAAGACCAGCGCTGATCAAACGACCAGCACAAAGCTGACTTGAGGCCGGTTTGCAACACGACATCTTTTGTAATTACTATATAGTGCATTTGTTATATGCGTTTTTGTATAATTTGTTGCAAATAAATTATTCTTATTCTTCTATTTGTAGGTCAACTTACGTTGTAATTGGCTGGCTCCCGACAAATTGTAACAACAAATTGGTAGTCACATTACACCATGAATTATAGCTTAACATTTAATTTTATAGCTGAAAGTTATAACTTCTGCGGCAGAATCTTTTATTAGAAAATTGCTTTTAACAGCGTACAATTGGACAGAAAACCTGTAGCTCTTATATTTTCCTATGGAAACAGACCAGCTAAAACATTTTGGTTTCAAAATGTAGGCAAAGAACGAATACCAAGTGAGTACCTTTAAGGTAAACTAAAGCGGCGTTTTTAGCAGGATCTTTCGCTAACTCATAATGCTGAACGCATATTTTTACGGTACTGCCGTTACGCACCGAACTCATTGGACGCGCCAAAATTCATACTTCTAAATTATAATTAATTATAATGTATATTTCTCTTCTTCTTCTAAAAATGAAAAATGCATCCCCAAAAAACTAATTGTTAGTAAAAAAATAACAACATATTAATATACTACTGTATCGATATATCGATGTCTTATAAGATAGCATCCCTACTGAAGCCCAAGAAAGTAATAACAATGGGGGAATCTTATTACTTCTGGAAAATTCTCTGCTGGTTATGTTTTCTGATGTTTTGAGAATTGGCTTTAATATTTTGTTGTTTTTATTTTGCGCTGTTTGTTTTTGTGAGTTATGTGTTTGTGTTTGTGACATTCACAGACGTGATTTGTTGGTAAGGTTTCAATTATGAACACTACGAAAATATAATTTATGCTAAACGCCAGGTGGTGTTTTTGTACAAGCTGTCAAATTGGAAATTTATTTGCTGAAATTTTATTCTAGATCAAAACAACTAGAGGGTAAATCCAAAGTGCATAAAGGGTCAAACCAATTTTGGACTGTCTGGGAACAACCCAACTGTCATCATGACAAATTTGTTTTCTAGAGAGACAGAACCAGAGAGAGAGAGAGAGAGAGAGAAAGAGAGAGAATGGTTGTACGTGATTGTGTGGGCGTGGGAGATAATGGAGTCGATTCGATTTTGCATTCTCTAAAACTAAACTAAGTTTGACAGGTCTAATAGTAATGCCGTCCTTTTTTTACTTCTGTGGTTAGAAAAAAACAGCACCAATATAATTACAGACACCAATATAAACATAATATTTAACTATCTTATGCAGGCAAATAATAAACCTATTTCCACAAAAACAATTTGTTTATCCCTACCTCCCTGCTACTATTATAAATGCGAAATTCACTCAGTCTATCTGTCTGTTACGCTTTCACGCCTAAACTACTAAATCGATTTAAATGAAATTTGGTATTGAGATAGTTTGAACCCTGGCAAAGTACATAAGATACTTCTGACTTGCGGGTGAGACCGCGGGGAACACCTAGTTCTGTATAAAGGCAAAATTGGTTGCGTAGACCGGACTGCATGAAATAAATGTAAAAGGGTATATGTATTTCTCTGAGGGATCGAATCAGAAATGCGGTGATCCGTCAGAGAACTAGAGTCACCGACATAGCTCACAGAATAAGCAAGCTGAAGTGGCAGTGAGCTGGTCATTTAAGCCGTAGAACCGACAACCGTTGGGGTAGACGTGTTCTTGAGTGGAGACCGCAACTTGGCAAACGTAGTGTAGGACGCCCTGCGACAAGGTGAAGCGATGACTTGCGCCGAGTGGCTGCCAGTGGTGGGATGAAAAAAGCCGAAGACCGGGCTCAGTGGCGTATCATGGGAGAGGCCTATGTCCAGCCAGTGGACTGATACAGGCTGGTGATGATGGTATATGTATTCAACTTGAACATTTATTTCAGGCCCAAAGTCAGAGCAATGGCTACGTCCCATACGTGGACTACTCCCGAGACTATGCACCTCCCAGCGACTCGCTATCAGGTTCCCTATCGAGGAGTATCAACGAAACGTACAGCCAAGGGTCCTTGAGGAGGCAACTCAGCTGTGGTAAACTTGGAGGCCTAATCGGGCCTGATGGTAAGTGGCTTTCACTTGTAATGTTTATATGTATACGGCATACGCACGAAGATATACCTTTGGAAGCCAATATGGTGGCGTCCATTAATTAGGTGAGGTGATTTTGGGGATTAATCGACCCCCTCTTACTTTGGTGAGATTTTGTGAGATTTGGCTAGCTCGACCCTCTCCCCCCCCCCCCCCCCCCCTAATCTCACGTGAGATTTTCTAAATGCGTGTTTTTATTATTATAAATGCGTTAGATTTAAAAACAATCTCTCCCTTGTCTGATGTTGTGGATCCCCGATCCTCGTAGTTTCTGATACCCTAGATACAGGGAAACCTAGTTAGGGGTCAGAGCCTATGTATGTGATTGTGCGGGCATTATTTATTTATTTAATAAACATAATCTGCTTAGTTATTTTAGGTTAATATAATTTTGCACAGTGACTTGGCAATCGTAGTGTAGGACGCCCTGCGACTAGGTCTAGTGACAACTTGCACCGATGAGAAGAGCCGAAGACCGGGCTCAGTGGCTTACCTTGGAAGAGGTCTATGTCCAGAAGAGGACTAACACAGGATGATGATTGTGGTTAAGTCTTGGACTGATCTTGAATTTTATTAACCTTAATGAAATGGAATATTGGCAGGCATAATAGCTGGTATTGAAAAATGTAAAATCCCGACGTATAATTCCATACAGTTGTTAAATCTATGTGCATATTTAATTGTACGTAAAAACGTTGGTTTTAATCCGGATTTAAATGATGGGTTGAATAAAACACGCGTTATTTTGTGGTTCTATTTTACTGAAATTAAGTTTTTTTAATACAGTGATACCGATGTCCACGGTGGTAGGTGGTGGCGTGGATGTCAGATACGCTGCTACCTATGGGAATCCTTATTTGAGAGGAAGTGGTCCTTTATGTGAGTACCATTATTTAAAACTACTTGCACTTGACCACATTCGCGGTTTCTCGTTACCCCGCTAAAACCCCTTTTCAGGATATAATGAAACTTATGTGCTCATGAACTAACTCAGATGGCGCAACGACTCAAAGTGAGTCTTGGCCTCCGATAACAAAAAACACCACTTCGGTCTGTCCTGCGTTTCCTCCTGCCAGTCCTCCACCTGGAGTGAGCGCAAATCCTTCCTCCTTTGATCCTTCATGAGTTAACTGCATTCCAAATTTCACTCAAATCCGTTGACCTATTACAACTTGAAGAAGTTAAAAGCACACATACTCAAACTCGGTCACTGATAAACATCAAATATGTTTAAAAAAATTTAATATGCGTGACAATTTTCAGGTTTTGACTCAAGAAACCTGATTCCTGACTCTTCAAATCCAACTCCCGACTAAAATTGTTGAATCTATTGAAATGAGTAACAGTTTAATAGAACATTTTCTCCACAGCATACACACAGCAGAACTCGCTTCCTTCAGGAAAGCATGCTCCACCACCGTACTACACTTTAAGAAGTACAAACCATCACTCTTCAGGTAAGACCCCATAAACGTAGTAACAAAACTTACAAATTAAAATGATCATAAACATTCTATTAAAATCTCTATCCAGCTATAGCTGCAAATACACTGAGAAAAAATTCCTGACTTTCCTTCTGAGACTTGCTTTCCAAGACCTGATAAAGCAATAAAGAGCAATATGGAGCAATATTGGTATTGTAGAACACATTTAACCTCATCATCTTGGGTACTAGCCGTTCATGGTGGCATTCAAAGGGGGAGGTTTATGTTAAGCAATGAACTTGTTCCGGCTGATGGTGCATTTAACCTAAGAGTTGATAAATTTGACTTATTTTCAGGTAGAGAGATAAGCTGAGATGAGCCTGACATAGTTCTATGATTTGACATAAAAAAATGTCATCATTATCGTTTACTTCATCGAAGATATTACTAATTATGTTAATTAGGAATAGACAGCTATCCATCTAAAAATACTGACATAGCTCACAGAATAAGCAAGCTGATGACTGTGGCAGTGAGCTAGTCGTGTAAGCCGCAGAACCGATAACCGTTGGGGTAGACTTGTTCTTGAGTGGAGAGTGTGGAGACGGTGACTTGGCAAACGTAGTATGAGAAGAGCTGAAGACCGGGCTCAGTGGTGTACCTTGGGAGAGGCCTATGTCCTGCAGTGAACTGATACAAGCTGATGATGATGATGGAGATGATAAACAATTTTTTACCTTATTGTTTGATTTTAAACATGTAGCCTTAACTTGGTTTTGGTATTTTCTTCATCAGGTCCTTCTATTTCCCCTGCTTCCTCTGCTTCTTCAAGACCTGTGACCAGTCCACTGGCTTCATCACCATCAAACGCCAGCGTAGCTCAGCCTCAAGTAAGATTTAAAGTATTATTTCCATCATCAGTGTTTAGAGTAATAACTTAACTATACTTATCTCACTCAAATTGATGATAACGTAATTAGTAGTGACTAAGGGCTAGCCTATAAGTATTTTTAGTTAGACCTGAACCTGACATGAAGTAGTTTTTGCGTGATGCGTGACATACAGACAGAAAGACAAAAAACATTAAAATCTATTGTTTTGGCACACTCTGCGCCTGTTACTATTTTTTATATGTACCTATAGGAAATCGCCCACCGCTACTCATTTTATTAATTGTCTAACCCTTTTGTAGGTGCCTAAAGTATCTCCTCAGTCTTCAGGAGCCCTCTACATTTTACCTCCGTCCAGCCAAGGGAACTTACAGTACAGACAAAAACTGACAAAGGGTATGTATTTATGTATCCAATTCTTTATTAGAGGGAATATAACAGCAGATAGTCCAGACAATAAATATCAAAGGGTAGGTTAACAATTCTTTATAAGAAGGTATATAACAGCAGATAGTCCAGACAAAAACTGACAAAGGGTATGTATTTATGACGTATCCAATTCTTTAATTATAACGAATATAACAGCAGACAGTCTAGACAAAAAATATCAAACGGTATGTATTTATATATCCAATTCTTTATTATAACGAATATAACAGCAGACAGTCCAATCAAAAATTATCAAAGGGTATGTATTTATGTATCCAATATTATTTATTAGAAGGAATATAACAGCAGTGTTATTGTACAAACAATCTTATAACACTTTATCTGTATAATTGTTATTGACAAACAATAATACATTTTAAATAATGACAATAAAGTTTCTAACATGTAACTTCTACTTTGTATAATTCAAATAAACATACTTTTATAATTATATACTTACATCTTTATTTAAGCTTTTCGTATTGGGGAAAAATGTGTGTTCCTTTAATTCTTTTTTAAAAAATCTACATAATGTTCCTTTAATTCTTTTTTTAAAAAATCTACATAATTGTCAAATGCCTTTTTTTACTAGACTAGATAAAATAATCAATGTCTAGAAAATTAACTAACATTTGTTTACAGGTAACGGATCTAAAGCGACGCCAGGGACTCACGTTTAGATAATATTATTAAAAATGTCATAGTTACTAAACATCATCATCATCATCATCAGCCTGTATCAGTCCACTGCTGGACATAGGCCTCTCCCATGATACGCCACTGAGCCCGGTCTTCGGCTTTTCTCATCCAACCACTGCCAGCCACTCGGCGCAAGTCGTCGCTCCACCTTGTCGCAGGACGTCCTACACTACGTTTGCCAAGTCGCGGTCTCCACTCAAGAACACGTCTACCCCAACGGTTGTCGGTTCTGCGGCTTATATGACCAGCCCACTGCCACTTCAGCTTGCTAATTCTGTGAGCTATGTCGGTGACTTTAGTTCTCTGACGGATCACCTCATTTCTGATTCGATCCCTCAGAGAAACCCCAAGCACATAATACTATTACTAAACATAATATTAATTATATTGTCAAAAAATTATCGCATATTGAAAAATCTTAATTCGTTTTCATCCAAATTATATACGAACCAGTTTCTAATTAATTATATTATAAAAACTATTTAGTAGAATTAATGAATCGAAGCTCAATAAATTGTAACTATTTCTTCATTTTTAATAATCGTGTAAACGTAACTAGTCTCAAAGAGACTGAATACAATTTATATTAAAAAATATTTCTAATATATTAAATAACAGTTAATTGGTGAAAAAAAATACCGCTTTTTATGTTAACTCTATGTTAAGTTCTACTATTAAATTACTTCGTCGAATAATTTAATTAAAATTGACAAAGTTCCATCCCCTATTTTATCCTCTTGGGGGTAGAATTAATCAAAATCCTTTCTTAGCGGATGCCTACGTCATAACATCTACCTGCATGCCAAATTTCAGCCCGATCCGTCCAGTGGTTTGGGCTGTGCGTTGATAGATCACTATGTCAGTCAGTCACCTTTGAGTTATATTATTTATGTATTTAGATTATTGCGGGAGAAATAGAAGAATCTGTCCCTTATGGCCTAAGTGAGGTAATAATTTTATTTAGTTTCACACATTTGTATTGCATTGATAGATATAGATTTCATGTAGATACTGCTTATGAGATGATCAATAAGACAAATTGTATTTGTGATAAATCTGATATTAATGTAGGTATAAAAACTTATGTTTTGTTAAAAAACACTCATCTGTTTTCCACTAATGAGCAAGTCTTTAATTATGTTTATACTAAGTAGAAAATAAATTCACTTCAATTTCCTTTTAGTAGCTTGTTTTTTTTATCAAAGATCTACGAAGTTTTATTCAAAATATTTTAAGTCAGAATTAAGCCCAAAACATTAGAGCTTTAAGCGTCAATATCAAAGAGGTTTAGATGAATAACATTGTTTATAGAATAAAGTATATTATTATTAAGTTATATTATAAATTTATTATGAAATTAAGATATTTGTGTTTAAGAGATTGTGTGATCTATTAAAAATGTTATATCCAAAGCATGTATAGGTGACAAGCACCTATTCCGACAGCATTACTCGAGAGCTAGTTTCCAGTCTAGGCTCACCAATGACCATAATATCGTCACTCAACATTATGTGACCTGTAATCAAACCTCACCCTGTAAGATGTATAAAAATTCATAGCTCAGGGTGAGCCATATTCTTATCTTATCTTATCTTCACAGCTGTTATACAAATACGAAAGTGTGTTTGTTATAATATTTTTTTTCTAATTATTCGAAAAGTTGCATATTTTTTTTGTACATTGTAATAAAATTACATAGAGTAACATAAAACTGCAAAATGTGTAGTTTGGCTACGTTATCTTATCTTTTATTACTTTAAAAAAGAGAGTAGGTAAAAAAAAAACGATTTATTTTTAGAGAGTAAGTATAAAAATCGATGCATCAATAATCGAATTTTCATATTTAGATAATTGATTATTAAAAATCGATTAAAAGAAAAACATAATCGATTAATATAAAAATCGATCATTTTTTCATATCCCTAGTAGCAACGGTTCAACGTGACTTTTTGCATAGATATAGTTTACGTTTTACCTCGGAAAATTCACTGTATGTAATTTCTATGCGGGTGTAGCCGCGTGATACAGTTAGTATGAAAAAATGTTAACACAAAACACTGACTACGTGTTTTATGTTAATTTAACGGCCATAATATCTCTTTTTGACTGAGACTGAAAAATCTTTTAGAAACTACTGTAGTACTATTAAATTTTAAATCTGACTTAGCTTAAGGATTTATCTTATAAATCAGAACTTGAAAGCTAGAATAAATTTTTAACTACATAAGACCGTTTGCAGTATGTTATTTTATTTTAGGTTATTTTTTGGCATAACAATTGTTATTAAAAAAATGTTTTGAAATATAGTTATTATTGTTTAATTAAATATTTTTAAGACATCCATAAAGACGTCTTATTTTTCTTATTTACGTCTTATTTATTTATAAATATACAAACAACAACAATAACAACATAAGTTTTTAGTTTAAGTTAATTTTACAATATAAGTTTACAACATAGTAAACTTATATTGTTTAACATACAGAAAAGTTCTAAAAGAGCAGACATAATTATTTCTATTGCTTTCTCTCTCCCGCTACACTTTCGACATCATAGTGGGAGTGAGAAAGCAATAGTCCTCGGCTTTTGTCAGAACCGCTTTTTTAATAACGTGAAGTAATTCTTATAATTAAAATTAAATTTTATAATTATGTTAAGTCCAATGATTGATAGTATTTTATTTCAAATAAGTTCTATACATTAGTGATTTTTGTTTGGGTGCAGCTTTGTTATACTCATAGATACATGTGAATAAAAGAATGATTTAATAAAAATAAACTTTTTTTTTTTTAATTAGGTAACATAATATTAGTATAATATTATAGTAAAAAAACTAAGGAATTATTAACAAAAATATTATTACTGGAAAGAAAGTTTTAATACCTACATATTATCAATTGAAAATAATACTCTAAGAGAGAGAAAAGTATGGGCCATAATCTACCACGCTGGACCAGTGCAGCCTGGTAAATAAATGTCGCACTTCTAAAATTTTGTTGTTATTGGGCATGCTTTTTTTCTCGCGAAAGCGATGCCAAATCTACACATAACTTGCAGGGCCGAGAGGATTCGAACTCGGTGTCGGCACCTTGTAAGACGCACGCGTAACCAATCGGCCTCTATCCCTCTTAAACTCGTTACTGCCAAGTACAAGTTCCTTAAAGAAAAGATCTGGTTTAATCGCGTTTAATGAAGAAATTTATCAAATTCCCAAGTAATTTTGTCTTTGCTAAAACAATATAGCAACATTCCTTGAGAGCTCTGATCTCGGTTCTCAAGTGGCCCTCCGTTTTAGTTTAGTAGGCCTTATATAAGAGATACCTGTAAGTACTTTTAAAGACTATCTTTCAAGGATGTTTTAGACTGAATAATATAAAACAATAGAAAGGTTCACGAGTGGCAACCACGAACCGGAAGATGCTCTGTAGGTAGCCCCTCCACAGGTGAACCGACGACATTGTAAGAGTCGCTGGGAGCCGATGTTTGTAAGTAGCTAATGGCCGTTCATGGTGGCGTTCAAGGGGGGAGGTCAACGTTCAGCAGTGGACTTCTTCCGGCTAATGATGATGATGAATATAAAGCAAACTACTGTGCTGTTTATGGAGATAAATACTTTTGAAAAAAAAAACTGTCTGCTTTCAATGACACCAACATCTTTTTTGACTCAAAAGCTTTAATCAAAGGCAGAAAGCTACTATGACTAGTTAGTAATCAGTAGATCTGTCAATAATTTCTTCAAACAAAATCATTTGCACCTCTGTATCGTTATTTTCTTTTATTCTATTTAAAATAGCTTCCCGCACATTTTTCGCTAAACATTCATAAGTATCTTTAAGCAAGTATATACTCAAAAGGAAGTTAACTGTATCATTACTTTGATCTAATATTCCATTGATCAAATATTCTGCAAAGATTCCGCAAGCATGAATGAAGTAACATTTTACTTTAAAAATTGCGTCTTTGTATAAATACTTTGCCGACTCGAAATTATATGCTGTTGTTAATATATTAACTTCTTGAGCTAAATATTTGCCAAAAATATATCCTATGGTTTTTCTAGCTTCTGATTGGTTGCTATCATCGATGCAATGTTTCGGAAGGAGTTCAATGCCTTCTCTTACTGATTTACAATAGATCATATTAAGATGCATATGCACATAGTTATTGAAATGTTTTTCAAAGGGAAGTTTTTTTTTCATCCATGTCACAGCACTTTCCATTACTGGTAGTGGAGAAACGTACTCGGTATTCAAAAAAACTTTATGGTATTGAAATGCTGTCAACAGTTCTTTTAAATAATATGTATAAAACGTATCTTTGTCTTCTGAAAGCCACATTTCCATTCTATCAAAAAATACGGCACCAATTGATTTCAGTCTCTGTTTTTGGATATCTTCACATTTACAAAGAAGTAAATGTTTCACAAGAATTCTGATATAGTGACAAAAATATTCAATATAGTCATCATCACTTTTATCTGATATTTTGTTAGGGAAAAAATCATTTAGAAACTCAAGCAGAATATTTTCTGTAAAATTTTCATCTACATCTGTAAGAAGATTCTCTATGTGGCATAGAATAGGCATAATTGAGTCCAAAACAGATTTGTCCTTTATTGCTTTAAAAATAATTATACTGTACTCTGCTTTTATTTGAATAGGTATAGAAGCAATGGTATCTACTCTTATGTTCAAATATTTTTTGGACTTTGAAGTGATATCTATGTTTTCTAATAAAGGTTTAATAGTATTCCAAACTTCTAAATTTGGCAAACTTTTAGGACATCTGACGATCTTTAGGCCAATTTTTAATGCTGCACTGGGTTTATTACGAGCGAGAATATCAAAAACATCAATAAAGTCACCCCTTCTTTTAGCTAGAACAAAAGCTAGTTTCATTGTTCGTTTATTTTTAATTAATTTTGAAATATTATTATTTATTTCTATGCTTCGGCAAATGAGAACTTTGTTAGCGACTGCTTTTGATCCAATAGTCGACCATCCAATTTTATCGACATTAACCACAGGTCTTGCTAAATGCATATGTGCTCTTAAAGCCGCTGCAAATGTTCTGTCTTTAACAGCGATTGAGTTATCTACATGTTTTAGGTATGACTCCAGTTCACCTCCCAAAAGAATAGCCAAAGGTCTAGCTAGTGCTTTATTAAAACCGCCTGATTTCAAAACGTCCAATAATTGTTTCGCTATACCATTATTTTCATTAAAGTAAATAGAGATTTTGCGATAAAATATCAGAAAACTAGAATTAGTAATCGAATAAAATATATTTTGTGCATCGTCATGAGGTGACAAAACTTCTATATCGTGTCGTAGGGCATTAATGTAAGAATCTGCAGATCTTATTACTTGGAAATTTACTTTAAACAAATCACGGCGAGCTATTTTGGCTTTGAACAGTCTATACAGAATTTCGCTCATGTCTTCAATATGTGTATTGGCTAAAGATTGTATTTTGGCAATTAGACCAGGATATTTTTCAACTGATAATCTGAATGCAGTAAGAGTATCCAGTAATAAATTTAATAATTCGACAGCGAGACATGATTCTGTTTGTTCACATGCTTTAGTAAATAATAGCTTTGGAAGTAAATCAGAAATAATATTATTTTCTTCGGCTGAAAGTGAGTATTCCACAAAAGTTGAATAGTTTTTCAAATAATTGTCAAATATCTTTGGATTGCACTTTTGATTAGTCAGTATTTCTCTTAGAACAACCGCATGAATACCTTCAATGCAGTCAGCTTCGGGAAGTTCACCATCTAAGCCAAGTCCGTGTGCAAATTCCAACAGTTGGTTCCAGGAGTCTTCTGGTATTCTCCAGACATGAGCACGCTTCACAAGACTTCGAACTATTACAGCTCTAATCTGAGGTGGTTCATTACAAAAGTTACTTAGCAGCTGAATCAAGGCAACTAAATTATCTATGCGGCCACCAGATTTACTAACAAGTACCAACATCATGTATTCCATGTTTTGAGCAGAACTCTCAGCTTTTATCTTCTTACGTAACTCGAAAAGTGTTTTACCAAAGCTAGCTACGCGATATTCGTCAAATAACTTATCCAGCGTTGTTTTAGCTGGTTTACATTCGTTCCATTTTGAATATTTTCTCTTTTTCAAAATATGTCTAAAATCATAATGTTTGTATTGTGCTTCTTCGTAATCTTCGAATATTGGTAAGTCTATTTTGCTAGGAACAGGCGGTGATGGTATATGATATGGCCATTTTTCAATTAGGTCTCCAATATCATTATCGACAAAAACTTTTTTCTTCAGCGCCCCTCTATCTTCTGGTTTTAGGCGTTTTATTAATGGTTCTACCTTTTTATAACTAAACCAGTTTTCGGAGGCCAAATATTTGTCTCGTGCTAATTTTAACACAAGATCTCTATTTTCTTCATCACTGAGGCAGCTTGACAGAGCCTGTGTATTTAGTAAAAACGCCGTATACAATTCAGGTTTTTGCAAAAACCTTTCTTTGTGCTGTTTCATTATGAATCGTGTTGCTTTTGGACTGAAAGGTTTCATAACTGATTTGTTGAAATATTTTTCTGTGATATCTAACACCATTGTTGTGTTTGTTTTCAGTAAGTGTTTCAAAGCGGCAAAGTAAAATGGTTCTTTTCCCAAGTATTTAGCTTTCAGTTCTTCAACATTTGCAAGGGAATCAAAAAATATTTTGACAATTTGAGGGTTCCGTTCACTATACATTTTAAAAGTAAGTGGTGTAACTTTGTGCATGATGTAAGGAAATTGCTCCTTTAGAAAATCTGAAGAGCAATTTCTAAGAAATTTAATTGCAAGTTCAACGTCCTTCTCGTAATAAAATAGGAAAAACTTTTGACATCTTTCTTCATCTTTAAGGTTTAAAACTATCCATTGTTTTATTTTTGTAACAGCTGTTGATAGCATTGACGGAAAAAGTTGATCTTCCAAATATTGAGGGTTAATTATTTCTTCGTATTCGGAGTTCAATAACCATTTGGATTTTAAGGCTTTGCTAACATAGAGTAGGTCATCGTCTTTTAGGTTTTTTATTATGTAATCGGTAATCCGAAGTTTCGATGCAAGATTTATTTTGAAGATTCTATCTATAGGAGATTGTTCTGGCAGTCCTTCAAGGGCTTCGAAATCTTCTTTTCTTTCATAAGCTCCATTAACTGATTTATTGAGATAATGATGACGTTCTCCTAAGTTTCTTCCGATTAGAGTTAGAGGTATCATTTTGTCACAATTACTATCAGCAATTTGCATTTTAGGTTCTGACGTCAATCTGCGAAAAGAATTTGACCTAAATTAAAATATTTTAATACACATTTGCAAATTATGATACTCTTAGAAAGCTACGCTATGACGGAGTGTCAGTTTTAATGTAATTAAAAATCTGTAATAATGGGCGAATCAGTGGGGCATAGCAAGTCACATACGTATTTAGTTTCAGTCCGCCATGCAAATAGACTTCGCGACTTTGTTTTACTATTCAGAGATAGAAAGATTATATGGTTTTGATTTTTTTATCCTTACTGTCCCACAGCTGGGAAAAGGTCAATTTCCTTCCAGACATCTCAACCCTCAGACCACCGCTCTTGAAAGAAGTTAATGTCATTACGCCATCTTTTTCAGGGCCTCAGCAACGTCACCCTCAGCTACGATCAGCGACAAAACTTGCTGAACACGCCCAATTCTCCAATTCCCTATTCATTTTGAACGCCAAAATACCATTCATCTGATATTTTGTTAAATTGGATTTGATCTGCAACTTTTGTCGCTGTGCCCACTACTTGGCGATCTCTGCGATCTTGACTATATTTTTAGACGATAAAAATCGAAATAACTTACTTACCCAGAGTTGCATCTTCAAATTTATCGTCTTCGTTTGTTGACATCACTTATATCAAGAAATTACTGTTGAGATTCAATTTAATCTTACAAATATTGAGAATAACGTTTGTACCATGCGCAAGCCCCGCATGCACTACAATTTTGGCGAAACTAAAAATAGACCGCAGAGCAGCTCTTACACGGTCTAATTTAACCGAATCAGATATAGGTTGTACAAACATAGGTCTATACATCGACTTCATATTTTGTTGCTTTCAAACGTCAACAGGAAAAGAAGGTATTTGGTAGTTTTTGTACTAGAAAATAAAAATAATATACCAGGAAATATATCTGTAGGGAAATAGGGCGTTCGGAAATATGTTTACAAGGAAAAATGACGATCGAATTTAAAAAATAAAAAATATCTGAAAAATATGCATCGTCGTACATACCATCGTAGTAACTGAAGCAATGCGAACCAATTTACATTATCTGAAGACAAAAGTGACGTTAAATTTGCATCGTATCTTCCTTTAGTAAGGCACCCTTAAAAAAGCCCCTAAGGGTTCAAATGGGTCACTAAAGTGTAATTCAAGCCAGGAGAAGAATAAATATCACCACACACAGATCTCGATGAATGACTGTCAACAGCCACCCAAATATTTTCCTACCATAGCTCCCAATACAATCGACTGTCACCACTGTTCCCGCCAAAATCTACCCCATCCAAATTGATAGATAGAATATAAAGTTGCCATTCATATAAAACGTGTGCAATCGTAGACATTCTGCCACAGATATAATTATTATAATTAAATGGATTAATGAGTATAATGGCAATATTTAAGTAAGAGAATGAAGTTACTATGAATTCTAATTGTTACATGTTTTTTATAGTTATATTCCGACGTAAGAATTATTGCTGGTTAACAAAAGTTACTATAAAAGCGAGCAAAGACGTAGAGCAGGTTGCTAGTTTAATAAAAAGTTGTATAATTACATTCCCATACATAACACGTACATAAGGTCACAATGAAACCAGGTGATTACTGTTCATTTATCTGAGCATACCTGTTAGGTAATACATAAACAATAGCTTTAATAATAAATTTATTGAAAAATCACATAATAAAGGTATTGTTATAAAACACACAAACATGATAATTTATGTTTGTAAAAAAAACTTAAGTCAGTTACAATTTAAGTGTTCAATGTTGTATATTATGAAGAAAATACTTAGCGGGGTTAATAGTTAGTAGGGTTTGTTAACAATTTAATAAAAAGATGAGTTCCACGTTTCTTACACTGTCTTTCCAAAGCTTGTCTGGAAGAGAATAGCTTTATATAAGGTGGTTCGTGATAGAATATACCTTGCATTTTACAAAATATATAAATCTACATAGTTTAGAGTTTTAATTAATGTTGTAAAGAAGATTTACAAAAATAACATTCCCATATTTTATAATCAGAAGATATTCCTTAAAATGCTATCAATACGAAAGCGCATTCGTTACTTTCTTGTTTCATCTTTTCACTCAAAAACAACTGTGAAAGTGACTTGATTTAGGCACAGAAAAAAGTTTTGTGGTTTTTTATTTGTCTGAAAGAAATGCATGGTACCCGTGGGAATCCAGGCTTGTAAAACCCTGTAGCATAGCTAGAACTATACATTACTGCCATAACATCTATTACTTATAAACCATTGAGATTCCTCAGCTTTAATACCACTCAAGCGTTTTATAAGTTCACCAGAGTGTTCTTCTTTAAGATTGTAAAATTTTTCTTCAAGCAGATAAAGAGCTAAGCGGTATTCAGACCCTTTACTTTCCTCCAGAATACCTTTAATCATCGAAAATAATAAATCACTTGAAATATAATTATTATTAAATCTATCCAAGTAGGTTATAAAACTTGGATTGTACAATTCAGTTATAGAATCGAAATATTGCGTTGTTAGATGACTTATTTCCCTAGCGATATATTTGCCGAAAAGATTACCAACTAACTCGACGCCTTCTTTGCGTTTTGTTTTTTCATTAGCAAACACTTTTGGGGCCAACTTTAGGCCTTGGCGTATGGCCTTAAAGTACAGCATAGACAGATGAATTTGCACAAATGTTCCAAAATCTTCAACAATTGAGAAAAGCATTTGCATCCAAAGAACAAGTTTTTCCATCACTGGCAATGGCGACACGTACTGATCATCCAAAAAAACTTTACTGTATTTGAGAGTAATTAGAATTTCCGGTATATAGTGCTCGTTTTTTGATAACAGTACTTTCTTCTCGGGAGATTTTCTTATCTCTTCCAGTGTAGCTAAAAAGGGATCACAAAATGTTTCCAATCTACACTTCTGTATTTCTTGGCTTTTACAAAGGAAAAGAAATTTCATAAGAATCCTTATAAACAGGCAAGTACTTAATATATCATTTCGTGCAATGGACACTTTTTCAGCAGTAAAGTCTTTGAGAAATTCCAACAGAAGGTTTTCAATAAATTTTTCATTGACGTCTGGAAGAAGAGTTTCTACGTGACAAAGTGGTTGCATAGCATTGTAAAGGGATATTTTTCTAAAAGATGTGTAAATTACCGTCGCATATTCGGGTCTTATTTTCGTAGGTACTTTTAGAATACTATTTCTTAGATTTTTAACCAAGTAACATCTATCTTTTTTCGTTATGTCTAATTCTTGAATGATTGGTTTAATTGTTTCCCAAGTTAGTGGGTCCATGAGATCACCATTTAACTTCATTAATTTCAAAGCAGACTTAATTGCAACTGTGGGCCTGAGTGTTGCTAACTTGGCCAAGACTTTTGATTCATATAAAGTTCTTTTTGATAGGACTAAAGCCAGATTAGCTGTTCGTTTCCATTTCAAAAGTTCTTCGATATTACTATTTATTTCAATATCTCGACAAATTAAGAGTCTATTTGCAATATATTTTGGACCAGAATTCTTCCACCCAAAGGAACCTATGTCAAGAGTTGGTCTCGATAAATGTGCATTTGCTCTAATAGCAGCAGTGAGTAATTTAGATTGTTCATCTTTATGAGCATCTAGTTCACATAGAAATGATTGTAGTTGACTTCTTAGTAAAATAGCTAAAGGTCCGCCAAAGTTTTTTGTACACTGTTTTGCTTTTAATGCATCCAAAAACTTGCTTGCCAGGCCATTGTCTTCACCAAAATATAGAGATAATTTAGACAAAAAACTATTAACGTTTGTAATAAACTGACCTTTATAATATTCTGCAAACTTTTCTTCATCAAGTATTGATGTATCATGTCTAAGTGCATTATTATAAGAATCATTATTTCTTATTATATCAAACAAATATTTAAACAATTGCTTTCTTGCAACCTTGACATTAAATAAACGGTCTAAAATATAGGTTATTTCCGTAATGTCTTTTTCTGCCAATGCTGCGATGGTATCTATGAAACCAGGATAAGTTTCCATTTTGATCTTGTACGCATTGAGGGTATCAATAAGTTTATCGATACATGCCACAGCGGTAGGAATATTTTCTTCTTGTTTGGCAATAGATAGCAACATTTTGGACAGCGTTTCTCCAATAACCTTCTGTTCTGCTGTAGTTAATGAATAATCAGTTAAGTTGGAAAACTGACCCATAAATGCTTTTTCAACTGCAGGCTCGCATTTACCGGTTAAAAGCAAACTTCTTATAACTACAGCATGTAAGCCTTCATAGCAGTTAGCTACTGGAGTGTTCCCATCTAGGCCTAAGCCGTGGCCGAATTCTAGAAGCTGAATCCAAGAGTTTTCTGGTAAGCGCCAAACAAAAGCGCGTTTCACAAGACTCCGAATAACTGCAGCTCGTACATTGGGAGGCTCATTGCAGTGTCGAGCTAAAAGCTCCAATAGCAAAGCGATGGATTCTGGTTTACCACCACTTTTACTGACTAAAACCAACATGATAAACTCACGATTTTGAGGAGAACTTTCTGCTGCAATCCTTTTCCTCAACTCAAAGAGAGTTTGACCAAAACTGGCGAACCTATACTCATCAAATAACTTGTCCAGCAACGTTTTCACTTTATCGCAAGGACCAGAAATACATTCATAACTCATAATCTCATGATTATAGCCACGTTTCTTCATTATCTTTCTTTTAGTGTAACCTATACCCAAGTATTCGTATTCTCGTGGATTAGGTTGATAATCATCAAACATAGTTGGATATTCATCTTCTCGGATAGGAGGCGCTGGAGTTTCGTAAGGCCATTCTGTTACTTCTTCTCCAATATCTTTCTTCACAAATACCTTTTTCTTGAACTCTGCTCTCTCATCAGGCTTCACTCGTTTTATTAATGGTTCTACCGATTTGTAAGAAAACCAATTTGTATAGGTCAAATACTTAGCTTGTGCCAATTTTACAACAAGATCTTTTGCTTCTTCACTGGTGAGGCTATCAGCTATAGCTTGTGTATTCAATAACCAGCTTACATACAGTTCGGGTTTTTGTAAGAATTTACTTTTGTTATGGTTCATAATAAATTTTGTTTGTGTTGAACTGAATCTATCGCAAACATTCCTATTGAAATATTTCTCAATTATGTCTAAGACCATATTTGTTTCTGTTTTCAGTAAATATCTTAAAGTTGAAATGTATTTCTTTTCTCTATCCAAGTACTGATTTTTCAACTCATCGTCGTTGGATAGAGAATCAAAAAAAGTTTTAGCAACTTGAGAGCATTTTTCAGAAAGCACCTTAAAATATTGAGGTGTTATTTTGTGTATAATTTTTGGAAATTCATTTTGAATGTTATCCTTTGAACATTTTAACAGAAACTTGAAAGCAAAGTCAAAGCTTTTCTCGCTATAATATTGATAGAACTGATAACACCTTATTTCATCGTTTAAGTTAAGATGTACCCAATGTTTCATTTTGGTTATTGCAGTTGTGATCATTTCCGGATAGAGTTTACCTTCTAAGTATTGAGGGTTAATTATGTCTTTATGTTTTGTCTCCAGCAACCATTTTGATTTCAATGCTCTGCTTACATAGAGCATGTCGTCGTCTTTAAGATTTTGAAGAATGTAATTCACATTTCTGATCTTTGATGCGAGCTCAATTTTGAAGAGTCGATCGATAGGTGATTTCTCTGGAAGATCTTTTATAAGATCAAAATCCTCACCTCGCTTATAAGTGTCATTGACCAAAGAGTTTAGGTATTGATGTCGCTTTCCAAGATTGTCTCCAATTAAAGTTATTGGAATTACTTTCGCCATTGTTATAAGCTTTTAGCCAAATATGTCTTTTCGTAGAGGCAGCCCTAAGTCAATGATGGTGTTGAGTTAAAGCTGAAAATTTCTTCGCCTTTTTGTAGAGCCTGGAAAAGCAAAACATGGCTATTAGATTACAAAACTTTTACTTTATTAATTATGTAAACAGTTGTAGCCAGTTCCTTCGCCCACCTTAGATTAAAATTTCATCATTTCAATGTTGCAACTCATTTTAAGAGCGATGGTGGCCGAAAAGTCAGGCGTGCGACTTACAAGACGCCGACACCCAGTTCAAATCCTCTCGGGCCCGCACCTATGACTCAATAAGTTATATGCGGATTTGCCATCGCTCAAAACGGTGAAGGAAAACATCGTGAGGAAACCGGCATGTTCAAGAACCACAACGTTCAAGGGTATGCAATATCTACCAACCCGCACTGGGCCAGCGTGGTAGATTACAGCCCATGCTTTCTCTCTGAGAGAAGGCCAGAGTCCCAGCTGTGGGAACGTCAAAGGCTGTTCCGACGAAACAGAGTTAGTTTACCCGCCCCGCGGTTTTACCCGCTTCTTCCCCTTATCTCGCAGGAACTTTTTTCCGGGATAAAAAGTAGCCTATGTTTATCCAGAGTGTAAGCTATCTATATTCCAAATTTCATCAAGATCCGTTCAGGAGTTTTTGCGTGGAAGAGTAACATGCTTCCCAATGTGTACAACCAAACAAGAGAAATCTTCTTATTAGTAAAGCTAATTAAAAAATATCGGACTATTAGATGACAAAAAAAAGCTTGGGATTTTAGTGAACTTGCTCCAATTCAATAAATTAGTGATAAGAATAAAATTGTCAATGTGATCGCGCCAAAAAAATTACCTGCCGGGCGTTTCTTGCCTGTTCTTTTGCCGGCGTAAGGAGGTTGGAATAGCCGTAGCTAGTTTTAAGTTGACGTTTTAAAGTGATCACAATGTATCCTATTAAATAAAAAAGCTTTGAAATTTGAAATTTGAAATTTGCTTACAAACTTTCACATTTCTATTATTATTAGCATATGCGGTTGGTGGTTTTAGTTTACGTAGATGTAAAAAAATAATTATATACAGTACTAGCTGACTTGGCGAACTTCATATCAGCAATAAAAGTCACCTTTTATACCCCGAACTTCCACAAATATTTCAAGATCAAAATTATTCAAATCGGTCCAGCCATTCTCAAGTTTTAGCGAGACTAACGAACAGCAATTGATTTTTGTATCTAGGAAGAAAAGAAATAAGATTAGAACAAAATTAGAATACCTTTACATTCGAAACGTTCCAGAAATGTAGTCACAACAGCATCACAGTTTGTTCACTATTAAATTAACAAATACTCAAATAGGTTTCTAAACAAATGCAGCGATGACGCCATTGCATGACGCAGACTTGTTTAACAGACCACTGACGAATTGAAACTAGCGGCGGTGATTGCAAAAATACTCACGGCCTTGATAAAAGTTTGCATAGGAATTTTATAGATAAATGAAGTATAGCCAAAAACAAAAATACTTTTGGACGTCTTTTGTAGAAAATTCTCCGATGTGCAAACTTTGTCTATATAATCCATTTTTTTAATAGTTCGACCGTGCATTTTTATATAAGTACGATATAAACAAGAAATTTTTAAGTACATATTATGTCAAAAAAAATTAAGTGCCTAGGGTTTTAAGCAGCTAGGATCAAGGAGGGGGGGGGGGGGTATTTTAGAATAAAAAGGACGCACTAGCGGGATACACATGGACTTTTGAAATATCAATATTAATTAGGTATTATAAGAGCTGTGCCAAAATATTATTGTATTTATTTCGGGCATATTTTTTACAAAGACCAAAGACAAAATCATACTCGTTAAATAAAATAAAGATAATAAGTTTATATAATTAACTCACTACATTCAAGGGCATGCGACATCTACCAACCCGCACTGGGCCCGCGTGGATTACGGCCCGTACTCTCTCTCTGAGAGAAGGCCAGAGTCCCAGCGGCGGGAACGTGATAGGCTGATGATGATGATTAGTTTCATAGATACTACTATACTAATACTAGGTGGGAAATTTCTTATTTGTCTGGCCCTTGTACAGTCAACGACAAAAGTTGCTAAACGAAAATTAATTTTTTATTTCTCTTTCCTTCCTAATGATTTTGTTGTGTTCTAGGCAAACGCTATCTTGTTAATCGTGAGGAAACAATAAATATTATTGATCTCGTTTGGAAAATATGGTATGATCAGTTACTTTTTTCGCTGACTGTACCCTCCTAGTAGTAAATCCTGAATCGACCATTGCCTCAATCCAAAATCAAAGATGCATTGATAGGCTTGTATTTATTTAAATCTAAAAACAGCTACCGCCTATTGGTCAGCCGGACGGAAACGGAAATGCTAACAGTGCAATCCCAAAACAGGAAGCGCTGTTTGCTACCCACATCCTGTAATTTAGTTTGGCTGACGGTGAGTTTAATCATATTATACTAATACTAATTACGCTCTGCGGTTTCAATCGCGTGGACTACATCGCGTAAAAAAACTGGAAGGGACACCCTAATCACCTAGGAGTATCATCTTAATCATCATCATCAGCCGGAAGAAGTCCACTGCTGAACATAGGCCTCCCCCTTTGAACCTAAGAGTATAATTAAAAATACCTATTCTCAGACCTACAAAATATACACAAAAAATTTCACAAAATTGGTCAAGCCGTTTCGGCCGTTTCGGTTTCGTTACGGGTCATGGACTTCAACAAACTAACAAATAATCGCTTAATATAAAAATCGATTACTTTTTCACATCCCTACAATCGGCACATTTCTGTGCTAATCATGACATTGTCTGGCCACAATGGAATATAGGCCACTCCGGGATTAGCTCTGGATATTTGGTTAATTGAAAAACTAGACTAAGCGTTTAATCTTGGTCTTGAGCGTTTTTGATAAAGATATAAATGGTATAGTAGAAAATATTCTTGCTTATAAAAATAGTAAGAATGTCTGAGAAAATAATGAACCCCTATAATAAATACCAAGAGCCATAGACAGATAACGCTTTATTATGGTTTCACCACAACTACAATGGGCGGTCTCATCGCTTAGAGCGATTTCTATCAGACAACCTATGGTACTAGGTAAGTACTGATCCGATTTTGAAAATTTTTACTCTGTTTGAAAGCTAAGCTTTCCTTGAAGGTATGTATTATTACGATAAAAGTCCTGTGCGAATCGCCATGTTTGTAAACGTTTGGGCAGTATAATTTAACGAGAAGTTGAGTTTATTATAAGAGTACATTCTGGAGTTACGAAGCAGTTGATTCTTTGCAACAACATTGGGTAAGACTAATATATTCGTCCAGAGGGACTTATGTATCCGAAATCAATCAAGCATAATGTTGACGTTCAATCTAGGCTTTCTGGCCTGGAGCCTTTACTATGGGTTTGAGGAACGGGTGTCTGTAACGCCAGACCGCAGGCGAATGTGTACCTTATCCCAATCTGAGAGTATCGAAAGTGTTAAAAAATCGGTCAAAATAATCAAGTCCAAATTTGGATTGATAGGTGGTGTCATATTCGGCTTTAGTCGTACTCTGGTTTAGTCATATTTATTCCGCTTTAGCCATATCCTGTACTAGCTGTTCCCCGTGGTTTCATCCGCGTGGGCTACAGCTTTAAGCATGCAAAGTCTCAGCCCGATCAGTTTAAAATTCACAAAGTTTCATACAAACTTTCATCCCCTATTTTATCCCCTTGGGTGTAGAATTAATCAAAATCTTTTCTTAGCGGATACTTACGTCATAACATCTACCTGCATGCCGAATTTCAGCCCGATCCGTCTAGTGTTTTGGGCTGTGCGTTGATAGATCACTATGTCAGTCAGTCACCTTTGGATTATATATATTTAGAAGATTAGTCATCTTCTGTTCTAGTCAAGTTCTTGTTTAGTCATGATTATAGTTCATTTAAGTCATATTCTACTCTAGTTATGCTTTGTTTTAGATTCTGCTATTGTCATGTTCTGGTTTGGTCATAATGCGTGAGATACCTACGAGTTTCAAATATATTCAACCTTCATTGACAATAAGACAAGTAAACAATTTTCATATTGATGAGTGACTAGTGACTCGAAGGCCCATTGATTGCTGTATTTTGAAATTACCTGAATGTATTTGACACGTCATTGTTAGAAAATAATAAAAGAAAGGGGGCACTTTAAATAGTTTTGTTTCGATATGTATATAATATTTTTTTAGATTACTTCAGTTACAAGTTACAAGGGAATATTAATGCAAGGTTTTGTCGCTTCTGCTTGATTTGTTTCATTAACCATTAACCTAATAAATTGATTAACGTATTGACCTTCTTTATTTAAGGATGCAGTTCTTATAGTTACTCATGTTTGCAGCTTTAATAAGGCTTTGTTAAATTAAAATTTTGCTCAGCTTCGTTTTTTGTCGTACGTGGTCTAGTCGTGTCATCTGCTTACATAGCACACAGATGCTTTTTTATAATATGGTAATCCAATTTTGTGAACAAAGTTTACAAAAGTAGTCTAATTATACTACCCTGTGGCATGCCTAGCGAAATATTTTCAAAAAACGGTTTTTGTGTTTTTTGTTACAAAATTGGTTACTGGAATTGCTTTCCTAAATAATTTGTTATTTTAGAATTTAGATCTGATCTTTTTTTCATCAATTACTATAAATTATTAATCGGATTGTAATTGATTTACTAAGTATACACTGTCAAAGGCTTTGTATCAATCTAAGAAAAGCATTTCACATATAACGTTGTTTTATTTTATATTTATAGGTTAAGTTTTGTGCTTTTATTTGTTGAAATAAACAATAACGCCCTCATTACCAAGAATAATCCGTCTCGAGTTCGAGAACTCCTAGTAGAAGTGGCTGCCAATAGTTTATGAAAATAGGATTATATGTGAGCTGTTGACCTCGTCTGGACTAGAAACCTATAGCTCCATTGTCGGAACATATAGGGGAGGGATTTGATTAAAACTGACTGGATTCCAATGGGGAACTAGCGTTCTGTTCCGTTGCGTCAGATGCATCGCCTTGACATCTGATTTGCTATTCCACTAAAATTACATTTGTATGTTTGTTACGTCTTCACACCGTAATAGCTTTTCTATGTTGTTTATTTTAACTTCTAACTTGGTAGCGTTTGACTACAAGGCACTTGATGTTAAGTGACGATGCGGTCGAAAATGACGCCACAATACACCTGGATTGGGAACTGGCTATCAAGTGAGACTGTCGAAATATACCGATAGGTGCTTGGTGACATATTCTTAACTTGAGGTGAGCACTAGAAAATGCTCAACCATCAAGAAAATCTTCTTTTCTTCATATATAATTATGTTCCACGACAAAATCAAATGTGTAATTTGGAATGGAAATAGATTAAACACGTTATGTACACAGTTCAGATAAACACAGACTTTGTTATTCGAGTAGTACGCGAGAGTTATCACAGAAAAATACGGACAATATTGCAAGCCGAGCCACAGGGTATTTATTAGTCTTAACCCAATCCACAATGTTAAATTCAAACCTGTGTTGAAGTCATAAAAATCGCAGTTAAAACCATCAACTAGCCAGTAAAACCGGTAGCAGAGTGGGACTCCATTAATCGGCTGTAAATCGACATAAACTACTAAACTTTAATCGTAAATTAAATGCCCAACCGTAAATTTAGTCGTTAAACGAATCGGCTTGTGATTGGTTACATTTGTGATTCGAATTTTGGAAATTTTATTTTGTTGGGTTTAGTGGCCTGTGTTTTATGGGTTAGAATGGTGTTACCTAATAAGGTCCGGGTGGTCGTACAGTTGCTATTGAACGGTGGTAATCAAGCGAATGACTATTATTTCTGTTTCGTTATTGAATGCAGTTTTTCCTAAATAAAGTCCTTTCTCTCTCTCTCTCTCACTCTCACTCTCTCTCTCTCTCTCTCTCTCTCTCTGTTATTAGCTATGTCCACACTGTGCCTTTTTGTTCATCAAGGGCATGAGTCATAGCGCAGTCAACAGCGCACGTGAGGCCCAAAACGCATGCGCGATTAATTTTGTTTCTTGGTTCTTTTTTTTCTGTAATTTCTTACGACCAAGCAAGCCGCACATATTGCCCAAGTAAAATATTCTCGTCGCACATATTTCCAAAAGCTGACAGAAACTACGACTGAACTAAATGAATAGATTGTCGTTGCGTTCGTTAGCGCATGCAATTATTGAAAGCGCCAAACGAAAGTTGATTAGAAAGATGAAGATGAAAATGCATAGTGTTGATATAGCTATTCATGTAGTAAGTTGTTTTACCATGTTATGTTCTGTCGTCGAGGTTGGCCATTGCAGATATTAACATTTATGTTTTTGTCTTTTGAAGCGACTTCAAATAAGAAGGAGGTTTCTCAATTCGACCTTATATCTCATATTTATAAAAGAAAGTCGTGTTAGTTACACTACTTATAACTCAAGAACGGCTGAACCGATTTGGCTGAAAATTGGTGGGGAGGTAGCTTAAGACCAGGAAACGGACATAGGCTACTTTTTATCCCGGAAAAATTTACGGAAAGACGCGGGTGAAACCGCGGGGCGCAGCTAGATCATATATAATATATTATATATATATTATATATCATTTATCATATATTATATACGAGTATATGATTTTTTATGTTTGTTCGCGGATAACGTCGTCGTTTAAGAACCGTTTTTAATGATCCTTTTTTGTTGGAAAGAAGATATCCCAAGGGTGGTACCATGATAAGGAAACCAGGATTTGATGATGGTATCCCAGAGAAATTGAGGGAAAAGAGAAGTCAGTTGTTTTTTTGTTAAAAATTATACTTGTATTAATTCTTCCAAAGGTGACAACACGTCCAGTGGTGGGTTTAGCAGCAGGCTGAGTAGGCTGGAGCCTAGGGCGGCAGATTTTAGGGGCGGCAAATTTAGTGTAAATTAAAAAAAAAAATTAATGATATTAAAAAGAGTCGTTTAAATGTATTTAAATATTATTATGTGCACACAAACAATTAAACATTGTTCACCACTTGATTTTTCTATAATTTTTGTCTGATGCATAAAAAAATGACACATTTAAAAAGGAAAGGCAGAGGCCGTAGAGGTTATAGAGGTTGGTAGGGGCGGCAAAATTTGAATACTTAGCCTACTGGCGGCAAATGTGTAAATCCGCCACTGAACACGTCACTCCAAATGACGATTTTCTGCAATGTATTTTAGGCTTTGCATGACGTATTTTGTATATTCTTACCTAATTGAAGAGGGTTGTATCTCTCCAGATATATTTTGTGAGCTACTCTGATAAACTGCAAACCCAAAATAAAATAAATGAACATTTACCTATTCATTATCATCTTAAGACAACATTTTAAATCCAAATATTTTTTTTTTTACTATTTACAGTGTAGCATTTGACCACAAGTCACCTGATGTTAAGTGACGATGCGGTCGAAGATGGCGCCACGCTACACCTGGACAGGGAATTGGCTCTCAAGTGAGGCTGCCGGAACACACCGATAGGTGCTTGGCGACAGATTCTTAACAAGAGGGTGGTAGCTAGCCAGGCGAGTACTAGAAAATACTCTACCACCAAGCTATGGTTTCATCACGATGTTTTCCTTCACCGAAAGCTCAAGCTCATTGTAGGATTCGAACCCACGTCCTACGGATCGCAAGCCGATGTCACTACCACTGAGCCATCATCGCTATATTTCCTGGAGTTGTCATGAAATAAATGCAAAAGTAGCATCAATTATAACTTAGGCCGGACCTTTGTTGTTCATGTCCACCATCTTTGTAATTTGTAGATACTTGTACACAAAAGTTTTCTCATTTCGTGTTCAGCCGACCTCCCGACCTCCTAGGGGTTTAATCAAATCTTTTGAAAGCTTTACGGGAACAAGTTAAGGAACTTGGCTGTATTAAAAGAATTGGCGGCAGTGAGGTGTTTATGAGTTTGCAAGTGTTGAAAATTCTGTTGGTGACTTATGGATGGACTTTTCGATGTTAATGCGATGATAGCTCAGAGAACTAAGGTTGGGGGCCAACGGCTTGCTTTTCAATTCATCGAGCGATGGTGGCCAATGGAGCTTTAGTGGCCGAACGGTAACCACTTGCGCTTTACAACGCGCCAACACCTAGTTAAAACCCCCGAGTTCGGCCCCCCACCTATGACTAAAAATCACTTCATTTACTAACCTCGCTCCTCGCAGCTGTAGTGGAAACGGCTCAGCGAAGCGAGATTGTACATACATAGCAAGGTAAGGATGTGTGCGAGTGATTGGAATAACCTGAGGAATAAACGGAGCTCTGAAAAACTGCGTGTGGAAACTCATCTTCGCTACAGTAGGTATAGAATACAGCGTTGCTACGCATCCTTGCACCGCTCAGCTACCAAGCACATCCCTAGTGGAAACGCAGCCTAATTCTAGCCAAGTGACTGTACCTATAAAGTACAAAGGTGTATTACCGAGGTCTAGGTGATCTTTTAAGCAGATAAGATCAATACATAAATCGGCTTGTAACCTTTCACTGCGCTTGCCTCTGCAGAGACACACCTTCTAGCAATTAAACCGCACCTTAACTCTATCGACTATATTGAATACCACGCGTATGCATTTAATCAATTTAATCAAATCTTATAGCGATGATGGCTCAGTGGTAGTGACGTCGGCTTGTGATCCGTAGGACGTGGGTTCGAATCCTGCAATGAGCTTGAGCTTTCGGTGAAGGAAAACATCGTGATGAAACCATAGCTTGGTGGTAGGGTATTTTCTAGTACTCGCCTGGCTAGCTACCACCCTCTCGTTAAGAATCTGTCGCCAAACACCTATCGGTGTATTCCGGCAGCCTCACTTGAGAGCCAGTTTCAGGCGACTTGTGGTCAAACACTACCCGGTAAAAGGTAAAAAAAAATAAAAAAAATTTAGTCTTGCTATAGCTAAGCTATCTACAGTACCTCACGTCAATCTGCCATCAACATAAATGCAGTAATTTCAAGAAATAGCTTGTTATTCAATGACCTGAAATAGATGGCGTGATGACCTGGACTTATTTCAAGAGCGATCGAATTATTTGAAAGGAAATGTGAAAGACCTTTTGCCAGCAGCGGGCCAGTATAAGTAAAAAAAAATTGTACCATGAATGTTATTGTTGTATAAAAATATAAATTCTATTCTATTCTTCTATTACTTCTCTAGTTGGCGGTGGGGTTTTCTACTAATTTATTTATTGACCGAAGGTAGTATTTGTTTAGCATATCATTTGCTCTGTATTCTATCACAGTATATAAAGAACAGTACTAAGGCCGCTCGACGAGTTAATTGCCTACTCTTGCGGTGACGCATAGGCGGCGCGTTCCGTACTGAGTGCATGGCCGCGGCCCCGGCCGCCTCCTTTCGTTTATGTGATTGTTTGCGTGAAAAGTGCGTGCGTACACGGTGCCGCTACTCACGCACACATGCCGATTTATATGAAGCTGAACTACTACTCCTTTACTATGATTCTATTAACCAGTGCATGTTCCAATGTGATAAACTCGCTAGACCGTTAGTACGTGTGCAGCGGCGGAACGATGGCTCAATAAACACAAACAACATTGATTACAGCGTTGACACACTGTTCGTTTTGTTGGCGGCATGCGAAAGCAAGCAATGCGTTTGATCCAATTAAAGAATACTACTTTAATCTGAAAAAAATAATATATAGAGTGATTAGTGAATCCAGACGTGGTCTTTGACGGTAGGCCTTTAGAATAAGCCATGCTTGAAGTTTCTTTGCGTGATAAAATCCGAAACGAGAAAATTGGCGAAATTACCAAAACCACCGGAGAGCTCTCAGAATTTGCAAGTACTTCAACTTGGAAATTCTCAGTCCAGCTTATGTAACTTATATAACGTGGATAGATCGGTTACTGGGAACGGCCGTAATAGGTGCTTGCGACAAATTCTGACATCTGTCACCAAGCACCTATCGATATGTTCCAGCAGCCCCACTTGAAAGCCAGTTCCAAATGCAGGCATAGCATGACTCCACCTTCAACCACACCCACATCATCCGGTGGCATGTAGTCTTAACCATCATTATCAGCCTTTCACGTTCCCACTGCTGGGACTCTGGCCTTCTCTCAGAGAGAGAGTATGGACCGCAATCTACCACGCTGGCCCAGTGCGGGTTGGTAGATGTCGCATGTTCTTGAATGTTGCAGTTCTTGGGCATGCCGGTTTCCTCACGATGTTTTCCTTCACCGTTTTGAGCGATGGCAAATCCGCACATAACTTATTAAGTCATAGGTGCGGGGCCGAGAGGATTCGAACTCAGTGTCGGCGTCTTGTAAGTCGCACGCCTAACCGTAAGGCCACCATCGCTCGCTAGTCTTAACTTGTAGTCTTAACGCTACCCTGTAAAAAGTAAAAAAAAAACATAATTAAGGTTAGATGGGGGTTTCAGACGAGCCCTAAAAAATACCCTTCCACCGAGCAAATAACAATAACAATTATATTAAATAACTCCAATTTCGTGACAGATAATTCCTGAAATCCCAAAAAAAATCCGTAATACAAGTCCGAAAGTCAACAGAATTGTCCCGTAACGATCGCAATTGCGAGCCAAATGAAGACCGCGCAAAAATAGCTGATCTTTTCAAAATATTCGCCTGAATTACGCGCCAGGTTATTATACCTGAACGTTGCTAGTGGCGGGGATGTATTCAGGACGGGTTTGAGGGGGGCAATCGGCGCCTGTTTTAATTATTAAGGGCAAACTTTATAGTCTGAAAGAAGTAAAAAAAGAATAAAACTACACGCTACATTCCGGCATTAAAACAATTACTTGCAGATTTTTCTTTGTCAATGTTTATTCTGTAGTAGTGAGTACTGGAACTTTTACAGTCAACATAAAATAAATATTATAGAAGAATTAGGTTCAGTTCATTTTCAGAGAAGCCTGCAGAGAACATGCGTATAATTATGTTTTATGTTTATAAGTGATCACAATGACATGGTGTACATATCCTATTAAATGATTATATTTTTGACTTGACGTTGACTTGCTTTTGGTATTCATCCAATATAATTGATAATGATATATCCAAAAAACGGTATTAGACTTAAACAATTGGCACCTGTTACTACGACACTATACGCCGTACACTCAGTGTATATACATCGTGTGTCTATGTGTGCGCAAGGGAATCCTTAATTATTATCCTATCTTACTAAAGTTTGTGTGTGTGTGTGTGTGTGTGTGAATGTTTGTTACCAATTATCACCATAACTGCTTAAACGATTTTGATGAAATTTGGAATAGAGGTAGCTTATACCCTTGATTAACACATAGGTACATACTTTTTATCCCGGGGTGAACCCGCGGGACACAACTAGTATGTAATAAATGTTATTGTATAGTATCTAATTAATAAATGTATCAGTAAATAAATGTATGTCAGACACTTGCGTCGCAATTTCTGTCGTTCGAGAGAGATGTTCAAATTGTTTTTACAATATCCCTCGCCCTGCTTTAGTCCCTGCGTCCGTCCACGACTATAGTCGTTTTATCTGTCGGTCATTTTGTCCCACCTGATCATAAAAAATAATTGGATGGCGAGGCATAACGGTCCATAAGACCGGCGGGCGGAAGTGAGGATTTCAATTAGATTCTGTATATTTGTTAGCCATCAGACTGAAACATTTGATCGAATTTCAGCTCCAGTGAAACTCCAATAGAACTCCATTAGTATTCAAGGAGATGATTTATTTTAATTTTTTTTCGAAAGATAGAAGAAGAAAAGAGAAAGAAGAAGGGTTAGACGTTAGCGTGGTTGCGTTTTTACTTTCACTATATACTTACAGGGTAACGTTTGACCACAAGTCACCTGATGTTGGGAACTAGTCGGGTTAGAAATCTTTTGCTAAATACCTACCGAAGGTGTTCCGGTAGCCTCTATCTCTTCTCTTATAGCCACAGGGTAGGGTAGGGTGGATGGGGTGACTTGACAGTGACTTGTAACGGAAGACCAGCGCTGGTCAAACGAGCAGCACAACGCTGAGTTGAGGCCGGTTTGCAACATCACATCCTTAGTAGTTATTTCTTATTGCATTTTGTTTTGTTTCGTATTTTGTATCATCATCATCATCATCAACCCGTATCAGTCCACTGCTGGACATAGGCCTCTCCCAAGGTACGCCACTGAGCCCGGTCTTCGGCTCTTCTCATCCAACTACTGCCAGCCACTCGGCGCAAATCGTCGCTCCACCTTGTCGCAGGGCGTCCTACACTACGTTTGCCAAGTCGCGGTCTCCACTCAAGAACACGTCTACCCCATCGGTTGTCGGTTCTGCCTCTTATATGACCAGCCCACTGCCACTTCAGCTTGCTAATTCTGTGGGCTATGTCGGTGACTTTAGTTCTCTGACGGATCACCTCATTTCTGATTCGATCCCTCAGAGAAACCCCAAGCATAGTATTTTGTATAATTTGTTGCAAATAAATGATTCTTATTCTTATGCTTACTCAAACGCTACCCTGTAGTCATGCGCTAATCTAATACTAGGTAATAATTCTAAATTAATATTATTCTAACCGATAACCGATGGGGAAGCAAGGTTCTCGAGTGGGGACCACGAACAGGAAAATGTTCTGTAGGTAGGGCTCCCACTAGGTGGACCGATGACATTGTAAGAGTCGGGGGGAGCCGACGGATACAAATGGCTAATAGCCGTTCATGGTGGCGTTCTAAGGGGAGACATATGTTCAGTAGTGGACTTCTTCCGGCTGATGATAATGATGATGATAATGAACATGATAATTTAATGTCTACATTTGTTACTATCCGCTTCATTCTAACAAATGTTTTATGTTATTGTCTAAGTATGGCATATAAAAGAATTCTAAACGTTTTCCAGTAAACACAAACAACTTTTTTTGTAAAAATCCCAAGCCTTTTTGATGTGAAAGTTTGGGACGCCCTATAAATTACCTTTGAAAGTTACTGCGTCTTTTACAACTGGGACACAATTATATAATTGCCAAATGTAGTAAGGATTCACCGTAGAAAAAGGTTTTTGAATTTTTTTTCAGCAACATTGTCAGAAATCTCTCGTGGTCTTTTATTTTACGGCACGGCTAGCCCGTCTTCCAAGTTGCTTTAAAATATAAAACCTATTTCGATGAATAAATACCCTATCCGAAGAAAAATGAATCATCAAAATTGGACAGCTTTGTAGAAAGTTATACATTGTCATACATCGAAAAATATAAATATATAAATAAATAGTATTGGGAACAATTGCACACAAATTGACCTAGCCCCAAATTAAGATCAAAACTTGTGTTATGTGTACTAGACAACGATATATATACAATATAATATACTCGTCGATCGGAGAACCACCTCGGAATGTTTTTTTTTTGTTGCGTTTAACCATAAGTATACTGATGTTAAATGATGAAGTGCTCAAAGGTGGGATACTTTTCATCATCACCATCATCAGCCTGTATCAGTCCACTGCTGGACATAGGCCTCTCCCAAGGTACGCCACTGAGCCCGGTCTTCGGCTCTTATCATACAACTACTGGTAGCCACTCGGTGCAAGTCGTCGCTCCACCTAGTCGCAGGGCGTCATTGTGATGTAATTTTATTATAATAATGTTTTTAATTTTGTCCTCTACAAAAAATGTTTTCAAATAGAATTTGATTCAGACAGTTTGTTATAAAGCGTTCTTACTGTTAATACTGTAGTATATGTAATTGGATAATTGGGTAAGGTTTTTCTTTTTTCAAGTAGGTATGGAAAATCGAGTGGGTTGGTGGTAGAGCTTTGCCCACAGATTTGCGTGAGCAGAATTTACGGAATTAATAAATCAATGCACCAACAATTTTTTCATTGCTCATTGCAGTTTAGTGTCATTCAGCATATTAAACTTAATCATTTAATTTTGACATGGGTAACATTTGACCACAAGTCACTTGATGTCAAGTGACGATGCGGTCAAAGATGGCGCCACGTTACACCTCGATTGGGAACTGGCTCTCAGATGAGACTGCTGGAACACACCAAGAGATGCTTGGCGACAGATTCTTCTTGAGCTAGCCAAGCAAGCACTAGAAAGTGCCCTACCAACAAGCTATAGTTTCATCACGATGTTTTCCTTCACCGAAAGCTCAAGCTCATTGTAGGATTTGAACCCGCGGCCTCGGTCGCCAGCCAACGTCACTGGCTTTTTCCCATGGGATTTTTGTGCACTTTCATTTAAAATACTTTTTATTGCTACTAAACGCGCGTGAAACCGCGGGCACAGCTAGTTTATATTGCAAAATGAATCCAAACAAAAAATCATTCGATTTTCCATCCAGTTCCAATTTCAGCGCAAAAAAGATTTATTCCTAAGAAACGGATATTATCCTGAAAGCAATCTCGAAGTGTAAACAAAAACATCTCCCGGTTTAACAGCCTTGATACCCTGGATATGTAAGCATATACCAAGATTTTAATTTATGATGACAAACATTAATTTTCTCCGAGCGAACCGCTTAGCGCTGAGGCTTGAAAAAATAACTAGAGATTTCGTGAATATCCGGCCACTATTTACTAGGTAAATTATTTTGGCCGATAGTCACTATTATTCGGCCAATTCAGCTTTAGAGGTAGTATTTTATTTTTGAATTGACAGTAGAAACAACAGAGAGAGAAAATTAAAACAGCTGTACAGTCAACGACAAAAGTCACTGAACAATTACTGCATTATCACTTATAATCCAAAACAAACGCTGTTGTTGTCAAACGCTACATTTAAAGTTATAAAAAAAACTCAAATATTACGGATTTAAAACACATTTAGAAAATCGAGTATGTGCAGCTACCTTTGTCGCTGACTGTACAGTGTACAATGCACATACGCCAGCTTTAATCAGTGTCCTACCTGAAAATAAATGACAAAGGCCATGGATGGCCAAATATGTTTATTTAGTAGGATGTATCATGATTGTGATCACTTTGTAACGTCAAATTTAAAACTAGCTTCGCCAAGTCCAACCATCTTTACCTCCAAATGAACAGGCAAAAACCGCCAGAAGGAAAAATTTATAAGCGCGACCTCATTTTTAATTGGATAGATTCAATTCAATTTAGATTTGGTGGATTATTTACATACCACTATTTTTAAGATAAATATATACTGTAAGAGAAGGATTACTAAGAAAACCTATAAAACCAACCCGAAAAACCAATAAGTCAGTGACTTATTTGTACAAAACTATAAGTGCATTGTCTATTTGATTGGAAGTTTGAGTATAATATGTAATACAATGCTTAAGTTTTCATTGCTATCCGGCCAACCAGCAAAAACGTCATCTTAACAACATCCCTAGTCAAGGCTTCCTAAAAAAAGTTTAAAAACATAAAGTTTACCTTACATTTTCTTCGTCCTAGTTTCTTATTAAAACGGAAAAGTTTTTATGTTTCTATATTTTTATATTTCTTATTAGTTGTGGCAAGTAGCTCGTACTAGGTGTCCATTCATTCTGCCGGTAAGAAGCTTAAATTCTGCGTTTTCAGAGTACCTACTGCAGCTAAAAAGAATAACAACCCAACACTATTTTAATAATATGCTGCATGAAAGTAAAAATATGTTGGCACTTTGATAATTTTTAGAGTGGCAAGGAACGTCTCTGTCATACTGTCATCTGACAGCTAAGGTGAACACACCCACACCACTCTGTCATTGATGATAATGGCCGTGTGCCTTTAGTTGAGGCTCATGACACTTGATAATTTGGCCTCGTGCCTTAAATTTTATTCTCTTTTATATTTTTGTAAAAACACCTCTGGATGGGTTTCCTCTAAACACTAGCCCTTTTACTTTTTACAGGGTAGCGTTTGACCACAAGTCGTTACGCTACACCACGCTACACCTGCATTAAGTACTGGCTCTCGAGTGGTGATGGTTGTATCGTATCTAATTACCTGATTAATTATAATAGTTTTTATTAAAACAAACTGCAGACTTCATGTATAGAAATACAAGCCTATATAGCCCTAGAAAGGGCTGGATTTTAGTCTATCCACCAACTACTACTGGGCCTGCATCACCAGCGTGGTGGATTGTAGCCCATATTCGCTCACAGAGAAGGCCTTTGTCTTAACAGTGGGAACATAATAGGCTGATGAAAAAACCCAAACTTTTTTCAAGCCCGATTTAAGTTTTAACAGAGCTTAAAACGGAATAACGTGGTTCGATAATAAGACCATAAGGTAAGCGGGAAGAAATTAGCAAGTTTGGTCTAAGCGACAAGTTACAAATTTTTTTAACATTTTTTTAAACCCTGCTTAGGGTACCGTTTCACCACAAGTCACGTTATGTTGAGTGACAATGTGATCGAAAATGGCACGACGCTAAACCTGGATTAGGAACTGGCTCTGAAATGACGCTGCCGGAATACACCAAAAGCGGTGCTTGGTGACAGATATTTAGCTGGAGGAAGGTACCTAAACATGCTAGTACTAGAAAATGCCTAACTATGGTTACGTTATGTGGTTTTCCTTCGCCAAATCGGTTTAGAGAGACTGAAACATCAGATAATAGATACAACCTTAAAAAACAAGGGACCTAAAAACCTTCTGCTTTTAAATTTTACCTGCCGAGACTCAGTGTAGGACGCAGTATTAATTTGGTCCAAGATAGGTTGCGAAAACGCCTGCATGTCCTCAGGCATCTTTTAGACCTCTTTTTACGACATGACGTCAATCCTTTCTTTGACTTAGTCTATGCATGTTCTTCACGGTCTGCTTTTCCTTCTCTTCCCTTCTTCTCTTCTTTCTAGGATGGTTTGGGCCAAGTGGCCAAACATCTTTTCTTTTCATATTTCTATTGTTGTTGGTAATTTTCTTTTTTCTTCGACTATGTCCAGAACCATTTCGTTGTGGTCCAAATTTTTTGCCCCGTATGTTTAGGTTTGATTTTAAAGATGTTTCTTGTCAAAAATCCGAAGCTGCAACATTTTGCTCGTGGCTTAAGCCCTACCGCATCTATTTTCCTCCAAAGAATATTAACGCAGAAGGCCCAACACGCAAGGGGCACGACGATGGCAGGCGACAAGGAAAGTCACTTACCTAAATACTGGCTGTCTCGTCTGCCCGACAATTAGGCAGTTTAATGGCCAATCATGGATTAAGGTGTTCAACAGTCTTTGCTTTCGTGACTACTTACTTTCCCTCATTTAATTCTACCTACTTTTCTAAGGCCCGAGGCCGTTGTCCAACTCGCTGGACTGATCTCATCAAAAAAGCCACTGACGCATCCATGACCCAATGCTCTCATGATGCCATTAATAGGCAAAAATGGTGTCACATTGTCATCAGAGGTGCCCAAGCCGAAGACAACGTATCACAGCAACCACGACCACTCTGACAAGAGTGTACGACTTAGATATACTTTTCTAAGTAACAATCAATCGTTCACCAATACAAATTGTCAATGAAATAGGCAACGCGGAGCCTAAATCCATATGTTCTACTTAAAAATTCTATTGATGAAATGTTACATCTAAAATCTTAGAATGACGAGCGCAGATCAGACTCTGCCTGGGGAATTACCACTCCTTGCTAGTTGATCAACCGCCAAGTAGTGTGTAAACTTTAGTGTATTGTCAAGGTGAGGAACGCAGGCATTGCCACGCAGGATTTTGAACAGTTTGCTCAATTCTAGGTGGCACTGAACCACAGACAAGCCTGATACTTCACATCAGGAGAAGGACTTTAGCATCACGACACTCAATTACATAAAGAATGTAGGAAATAAACGCATAGTGAGCTGAGTAGGTAAATAAATAAAGTCTATCAATCACATTAATAACTCAGAAATTTGAACTGTTTATCTTTTGATGTTCAAAATTCTGGATGGCACTGGGCAAGCGCGATGCTTACCAACAAGGACTTATACAACTAGCTAGTTTCATCATTCAAAGACTTTCCTTAAGACGATTGTCGATTCAAATTACATGTAGGTACAGTATAATTATTGTACAGTGTACAATTGTAATTTGTAATTTACATCGCGCTGCGATGCAATGCGAGCCATATCGAGTCGTTTGTCGATTCAAATTATACACATTTACGTCCTCGTGGAGAGATACGATGCAATTTGAACCATATCGAGTCTATTGTCGATTCAAATTGCATGGACTTCATGGAGCGATGCGATGCAATTAGAGCGATATTGAGTCAATGGTCGATTGAACAAGACGATATCGCAGGCCATGAGGACGTACTCGCAATTCGATATCGAGCAGATCTGCGGACGATATCGACAGAACCGGTGATTTGGATACATTTTCTATAGATCATATCTTTAAGCGATATCGCAATTCCATATCGAATCGCGTCATAAGTAAACACGCTCAGTTGCATAAAAACGACTGTCTCTATAAAACATTTTGTATTAGAGCTTCTTTTCCGCTCTCTTCATGAAAATGAAGGAAGGAATTGTTTTAAAACGACTTCCTTGCGCGGGACGTAAAGACGATTATGCTCTCTTTTTGTTTGTGGCCACGTGCAATTTAGCATTTTACGAGACTGCACTTTAGGGAATGACAAGTAGGTAGCGGATGTTTAGGGTACGGCTACATTGCCGCGCGCCGGGCGAACATGTCATTGCGTACATAATACTTTTTAATTATCATTTTTTATAATTTAATAAGCCGATTTCATGTTCAAGCTAAACAATTAAAGTAGTTAAAACTGTTTTCGTCTGTAACTATGATTGTATAACATCTAAAAAAAAATACGTTTACTTTACGCTTCAAATACCACGAGATCTCCCTTTGTCGCCTCTGTGGTTAGTTTGTTAAGAAGCTTATATAATAATATATTTTTGTTTAATACAATTACGGGACAATTTAAAAAATGTGTAATCTACGACTCACGTGAATGCTTTGATCATTTACGATAAAATATAGTCAGTTATAGTAACTGACCTAAAATTATAAGACCGAGCGTTCAAAATTTACATATCTTCCGCCTTAAGAGGACGCCGTGATAAACAATGAATCTGAAATCAGCTCCATACAAAAACGCAAGCGAGCTGACTAATGCCGTAAGTTCGTATGCGCCAAAAATGGGTTTTTTCGTTTAAAATGAAAACTATCGTTAATTTTATAAAACTAAATCTCTAGTTTTTGAAGAATGTGTATAATATACCATACAAAAAAAAAATCAACTCATAAATCGGTTTTGTATGCCTGTAAAATGAAAATCTTTTTTTAGAGGGCAGTTTTCGATCATTGTTTGTCTGCTATGAAAGTTAACCAATCGTGTTATCCTTCCGACAATTTGACATCAAAAACATGATCTTTAATGCACATAAATGTTAGCTCTGTATGTTTTGTAATTGCTGAGAAGAAAGGAAATCCCTGCAGCCAATATTGCCAATTCCTCGTCTTAAATTCGTTTTATTTTTATCACGTGATACTCTTGAATGTCAGTTTTCCGTATATCCATAGCCTGAAATATAAAACAAGCATCTAAGGTTCATATAATTTAAATTAGAAAACAATTAACACAATACAAACGGCATTAGCCCTGCCACACACAAATAATTAATTACAACAAATTTTAATTAAACCGCCATATATTAAACATCGTATATTAAAATGCCGTATAACAAAGGAAAATGCCCAATTATGGCATTCCAAATACTGTATTCAATAACATTTAACCATTTTGCCGTACATATATACGGATAAGGCAATTATCGCGCCGATTTATTATACGGGGCCCATTTAAAAGGATCGGGACTGTGATTGTAAATTTAATCTTGGCATTGGTATTTGTTTTTATTCTTTTGTTGCTGGATTTTGGGGATTCAGTTTTGTTTTTGCTTTTTCGTTTTAATTTTTTTGGTTTGTTTTTTTGGGAAATATTTGTTTGTTCGGAAGTGTGGAAAGGATTAAGAGGATTTTGAGTTATCGTAGAATGCCGTATATAGGTTTATTTACTGTAATAATCGCATTACACCACTTCATCGACAACTATAAAGTGTTGTAAATTTTCATAGTCGACGATGACCGCTTACCTTTAGTCATCGAATCTGCTTATTAACCATTTATAAAATAAACACGGACTACAGTTTGTCTCGATCAAAAGTATCCCATGTTCTTTCTCGAAATCAAATATATCTCCGTAGCAAATTTCATCAAAATCGACCAAGCCTAAAAAAGCCGGTTTTATAAACGTCCGTAAGTTAAATGTCATACTAAAAAATAAAAAAAAAATAAAAAATATATAAAAATTAAAAAAAAATAAAAATTTATTAAATCATACAATAAAAACTAAAATTATTAAATTATTAATTATTATTATTATTTATTTTAAATTTAGGTAAATTTGATCTTATTGTCAAATGTTCTAAAATACGGACGTTTATAAAACCAGTTCTAAGAGGAGATGAGTTATGAACACACGCACACGGAGAAAAAAGTCCTTCCGAAATACCGTTTTCCTTCTGAGTCAAAAGGGAAGGATTTGTGATTCAGAAGGAAAACTAGGTAAAATAAGGAAGGAATCGGTATTGGAAGGTAAATACTCAGAAGGAAAATCAGATTTTTCTTCTCAGTGCACACTACATTTTTTTAGCTAAGCTCAGAATCTTATTCTTAAATCATGACATCAAAGTTTCTATTTTAATAACCGGTATTTTTAATTTTTACAGTCGTAAGTAAAAACATCAAAGTCGTTTTTTCATGTGACAGTTTTATCCCTAAACAAATTTCCGCTTAAGCGGATCAATGAAATACTGTAACGGAAACAAGTCGTCATTAAAACGATCACAGGCTAAAATACCGTAAAATTGGTTGAAAAAAAAACCGTTTCGTTTACCTGCCCTTAGCCACAGTAAATAATTTTTGACAGGAGGAAATATTACAAATATACTCAATAACTCATAAGAAAATTTTATCCTAATAATATTATTAATGTGAAAGTTTGTGTGTGTGTATGTATACCTATATGAATGTTTGTTACACGGAGAAAAAAGACCTTCCGAAATACCGCTTTCCTTTTGAGTCAAAGGGGAAGGACTTGTGATACAGAAGGAAAACTAAGGTAAAATAAGGAAGGAATCGATCTTGGAAGGTAAAGACTCAGAAGGAAAGTCTGATTTTTTTTCTCAGTACCACATATCACCGTAACCACTAAACCGATTTTGATGAAATTTGGAACGGAGATTATTTTAATAATACATAATATTATTATTGAAACACATCAAAATCATAAATTAAAGTTAAAGCTGATTGATACCTTTAACGCTTCAACTGCTGAGTCTCTGGCCTTCTCTCAGGGAGAGAGTATATGAACTGTAATCTACCAAGCGGAATTATTTATGTAAAGAAAAGGAAGATTTCGATCACCTACTGACACATCCCCACTGTGTCTAAACACTCGATTTATCGCATTATTCCCGATTTCCATAATCTTACCTTTTAAAATTTCGAGAGCGAAAGAAAAACTGATTTTTCCCCTTTTAATAAGACGAAAAATTGTTTTGAGTTCGATGGGTTCCCTTTTCACTTTGCTGTTGAAATATGGCTCTCTGAAGTTCGATGTTAATTTGACAAGTTGGATTTGAATTATTGCCCCTCGATTATTTTTTTTGGCTGAATTATTAATTGGTCCATTTGACAGGTAGGTTTGAACGTTAATTTTAATGAGTTGGTGACGTTATTTACTGGTAGAAAAACTGGCATACCTACTGAGAAAAAAATCCTGAATTTCCTACCGAGTCTCTTCAAAAATGTAACCTTTCCTTTCTTATATTAAGTTAGTTTTCCTTCTGAGTCAAAAGGGACGGAAATTCTTTCTGTATTTAGGAAGGTATCTCCGTGCAGGGAGCCGATGGATCATCATCATCATCATCAACCTGTATCAGTCCACTGCTGGACATAGGCTTCTCCCACGATACGCCACAGAGCCCGGTCTTCGGCTTTTCTCATCCAGCTACTGCCAGCCACTCAGCGCAAGTCGCGCTCCACCTCATCGTAGGGCGTCCTACACTACGTTTGCAAGTCGCGGTCTCCACTCAAGAATGCGTCTACCCCAACGGTTGTCGATTTTGCGGCTTATTTAATTACCAGCCCACTGCCACTTCAGCTTGCTAATTCTGTGAGATATGTCGGTGACCCTAGCCGATGGATGCAAATGGCTAGTTCAGCAGTGGATTCCTTCCGGCTAAGGATAATGATGCTGATGAAGTAATCATCACTTTACAGATTCAGAAATTAAGTATACTGAGAAAAAAATTCGGACTTTCCTTCTGAGTCTTTACCTTCCAAGATCGATTCCTTGCTTATTTTACCTTAGTTTTCCTTCTATAACAAAAGTCCTTCCCCTTTGACTCAGAAGAAAAGCGGTATTTCGGAAGGTCTTTTTTCTCCGTGTATTAAAACCTGTACATAACAGTTAACTTTTACCCGGTTCAGAGCAAATTTTTCATGCCACTCACCACCCGCTTCGTAGCTCAAGAACCCTCAACGCCACTTATAGACAAGGAGCCTGTTCATTGTTCCAAGTTAGAATAGAGCCGCCATTTTGCTACGGACTTTTTATGGCTTAGCATTTTTGAGAGACGTTACGTTTATAATTATATCACACTTCATACTACACAAATCTCACGTATGTTATGAATGATAAAGTTTTCGTCCGAAATTAATAATCGATCCTGATCCGTTATCCGCAATTTTGGATCGATATGTCATGTCATAATATGTAATTTTAGTACATAGTAATCTGACAAGCTCTAGTACTAAAATGACATATTATGACATGACATATCGATCCAAAACCGCGGAATCGGATCAGATCGATTATTAATTTCGGGCAGTTGAGTGAAGTGTTTGTTACTTCTTTTAAATTTCTGAGTGAGACTTTTGCACGCTGAAACTGCTAAACGGAAATAAATACTTTTTTCCCCGTTGACAGCTCAATTGCCGCCAAAAAGTCGAACTGTCAGTTAGTGTAGCTCCGCCGCGCCGACCGCTGTAGTGTCAATTTGACAAAGGAAACAAAAGAAATTTAATAGAGTCGTTCTCTTGTGCAATGTAGAGCTGCACCAGTGAACCGCCACGGCACGTAGTGTGGCGAAGCTTTAAAAGCCGTTAAATTTCTTTTACTATTAAGATTTAATGTCACTTTTTCATTTTGATCATTGATATAATATCATTGTTACCTAAAATAGTTTATTTATTCACAAAAATATTCATTGTTTTTAAACTTAAACACTCTTTGGAAAAAGAAATGTTAAATATTACATTGGTATTATACATAACCAAGGACGTACCAAGGTCAAATTATAGCACTAGTGTGGTAATTATAATGAAAAAGCACGCGTTGCGTAATACGCTTTATTATGAACCTAAATGCATGAAAATGAACTTTACGAGGAAGTGTGTTGAAAAAGAAAATTTTACAGAGTCATCGTCTTGTTATATACGACTTATACGAGGTGCAATGTAGTGCGGCACCAGTGGAACGGCACGGGGCGTAGTGTGGCAAAGCCCTAAAAGCCGTGAAATTGCTTTTACTATTGAGATTTAATTTCGCAAACGTCAGTGTTCAGAGGTGCGAGTAGTAACTGTAATTTATTCTGCGACTGTCGGCTTTATTTCGTTACTCTATTTTCCGTTGTAGCTCGTGACAATTGAATACGGTTTTGATACTATGAATACGATAAAGAGCGATGGTGGCCGAACAGTAATGCGTGCGTTTAACAATCAATCTGACGCCAAGCACCTTTTGGTGTGTTCCGGCAGCCCCACTTGAGAGCCAGTTCCCAATCCAATAGACAATAATATATTCATTTGAGGCAAAAAACACAATACATACACTTACATCAGATCATTAAATATTAAAAAATATATAAATACTGTTTACTGTTTTTTATCACAAACCGGCACCAGCATGATGCTGGTTATTATAAACCAGCGCTGGTCTTCCGTTGGTGCCGGTAGGTGACGTCACACACGGGTACTATCACAACACAGTAGGTCAAAAATAATAAAAAGAAACTAATTTAAAAAAATACACACGACAAATAAGTCACAAATAATCACAAAAGTAAACATTAAAAATACAAAAACCAATCATAAACAAAAGAAACCGGACTACCCACAGAGAAAAAAAGCATAAAAGAGTGGGCAGCAAAATTTGCGGGAATATAAAGAAAATAAAGAAAATATAAATTATAAAGAATACATAAATAGATAATAAAGGTAAGTGGTTAGATAGCACTAGTGTCATTCCTAAGAAGTGCTTCGCCTTTCTGGTGCATATAGATGATTTTTTTTAACTTTAGTTTATAACAGTGTATACTTTTCAATCCAGGTGTAGCGTGGCGCCATCTTCGACCACATCGTCACTTAACATCAGGTGACTTGCGGTCAAACGCTACCCTGGAACTAGTAAAACAAGGCAACGATACCAGGTTAGAATCCTCTCCACCCCGCACCGATGATTTGATAAGTGGATTTGCCATGTCCAAGAACTACAACATTTCAAGAGCATGCGACATCTATAAACCCGCACTGGGCTAGCTTTGTAGATTACGGCCCAAACTCTTTCTCTGAGAGAAGGTCCCAGCATGATGAGTGAAATATTTTATTTTTACCATTTATTAAGCTAGTTTTGTCCCGCATTTTCACCCGCATCGGCTACAGTTTATCGCATTAAAAAGTATCTTATGTCCTTCCCTAGAGTTCAAACTGTCTCCGCACCAAATTCCATATAAATCGGTTTAGTAGTTTAGGTGTGAAAGCGTAATGCTGGGGCCACACTCACGGGAAATGCCGTTAAATAGCGCGATGGTTGACGTTTGACATTAGTGTGGCTACGACATTTGAACACAGCATTCACATTGGCGTTTGACGTTAGCCGATAATTCAAGTGCATTCATTGACCGTTCAAGTGTAGCCACTCACATAATTGCGTCATTGACATTTCCCTTGACGTTGACCTTAGTGTGTCCTCAGCATAACAGCTGTTATGCTGTTATGCTGTTATGCTGAGCTGTTCCCCGCGGTGTCACTCGCGTGGGCTACAGCTTTATGCATGCAAAGTCTCAGCCCGATCGGTTTAAAATTGACAAAAATTCATACAAACTTTCATCCCCTATTTTATCCCCTTAGGGGTAGAATTAATCAAAATCCTTTCTTAGCGGATGCCTACGTCATAACATCTACCTGCATGCCAAATTTCAGCCCGATCCGTCCAGTGGTTTGAGCTGTGCGTTGATAGATCACTATGTCAGTCAGCTAGTCACCTTTGAGTTATATATTTAGAAGTACCTAGGGATTCAATGTTAATTAAAATCAACTTATCGTGAGTTACCACGTTATTCCTTTAGAGGTAGGTAGGTACCGTTATAAATTAAATTCGTTTGCTGTTTTTGTTAGTCTTTACTTTCCCTATCCTGATAGGGATGCCCCAAAAACAACAAAATCCTTTTGATATCTACTGGATCTTATTCACAATTCCAAATGTGTATGGGAATTTGCTATCCTATAGGATCCCCCTGAGACTGAGCGGTGACTTTTGCAGATTTATCAACAGTTATTTGTTATGCTGTCTGTATTTTGACAGTTTGTATTTTTACCGCTTTGGGAAAGAGACGTGCGAAGCTGAGACAATTTTAATCTCGAATTTTCGGAACATGGTTTCGTAAAAGTTTCGCTTGTGATCTCTCTAATTTAAGTATTAGAAACATTTTTTAATAATACAAAAATTAGTTATCTACATAATAAATTAATTCCTTTAAAATAAAACATAATTTGAAACTTCTTTATTTCTTTCGTATGAGCAGCTAAACTTGTTTTTCAAATGCACATTTTTTGTTCTGTAGTGGAAATCAAAACCGTAACCTCACGCTTCACAGTCCACTATTCGGCAATTTCGCCATGCAGGTCGTCTAAAGTCAATAACAAAAGTTAAAAAAATGTAGTGAAAAGTCTGTTTAGTAGCTTTTAATCTGAATCAAAAACGGCTAAACCATTTTTGTTGCAATATTGCATACCTATCTGGCTTATGCAACAAACACATTTATAAGCAATTTTTTTTTCAAATAAAATAAAAAAATTGAAAAATGGGAAAAGTACAGATTGTAAAAATCTTTACCCTGCACACTCACTCTTTGACAAACTATTGCATTTATAATACTACTAGTTGCGCCCCGCGGTTTCACCCGCGTCTTCCTGTTATCCCGCAGGAACCTTTTACCTGGATAAAAGTCTACGTGTTAATCCAGGGTATAAGCTATCTCCATTCCAAATTTCATCAAAATCGATCTAGTAGTTACGGTGATACGTTGGTAACAAACATTCACAAACACACACCCACACAAACTTTCGCATTTATAATATTAGTAGGAAAGTAGGAAAGTGTGATTGTGTGAAACCTCTCTACTTAACCAAATAGACAGTGGACTAATTCAAACTTGCTATTACCAGACTGAAGTATCTTCATTATCAGCCTTCCACGTTCCCACTGCTGGGACTCTGGCCTTCTCTCAGAGAGAGAGTATGGGCTATAATCTACCACGCTGGCCCAGTGCGGGTTGGTAGATGTCACATGCCCTTGAAAATGTTGCAGTTCTTGGGCATGCCGGTTTCCTCACGATGTTTTCCTTCACCGTTATGAGCGATGGCAAATCCGCACATAACTTATTAAGTCATAGGTACGAGGCCGAGAGGATTCGAACTCGGTGTCGGCGTCTTGTAAGTCGCACGCCAAACCGTTGGGCCACCATCGACTGACGTATAAAAGGTAAATAATAGATGACCTTCCATCATCAGGGAATTGACGTCACAACTTTTGACGTAGCTCATAGCGTTAAGCCCTATCTAAGCCTACAAAAAGTCATACTTTTTCAACCCCAAACTTTGAACCGTAAAGCGGTTCCTACACCGAGCCTTAAGGGATGTCCCTAACGAGTACATGACAAAAGGGTTAACTTGCCAACTTGACGTGTCTGGGGGATGAAGGAATGGCGGACGTGACATAATAATGTTTTGAAGCTTTTTTATGGATAAGAGTTGTAGGTGGATGAAGTATGGGTCTTTTTTGCTTAGCATTTGGAACACTAGTCGCCTGATTTGTTGTTGATGTGGTCAGACAACGCCTGGAACACACAGATAAATCTTCGGCAATACGTAACCAAAGAAAAAGATACTGAAATTTTTTAACCTCTTGTGCAAAAGACATCGCTTTGCTGGCTCGGCCACCTTGAAAGAGTGGGGGAGGATCGTGCGGTCAAACGAGCATACAGTGGACGGCCGAGTGGCCGTCGCCCTGTCGGCCGTCCCAGATATCGCTGGAAAGACGAAGTCCCGAAGGATTTGCGCTCACTCCAGGTGGAGGACTGGCAGGAGGTGGCGCAGGACAGACCGAAGTGGCGTCTTTTGTTATCGGAGGCCAAGACTCACTTTGGGTCGTTGCGCCATCTCAGTTAGTTAGTTCTTGTGCAAAAAAGCACATAACGTTTTTGGTGAATTTGGGAGTCAAGAGTGAATAACTACCTTCCAGCCAAGCATGTTTCATCATCGACGAGGTAAGATTAAGGTCAAATGCTTGTCTAACTGTTATAATAATAAAAAAAACTAACTTGGAACTATTTTATACCATGTAAAGATATACCTACCATATGAGCCCAAAGACGAGGGATTTACTTAGTAGCCACTGCAGAGATCTCCTACCCACCTTCTGGTTGCATCATCAGATCAGGTCGATGATACCAAATTATTGCATTGTCACCGAGATTACATACACATACAAAGTTTCAAGTCAATACGACAATTAGAAGTGGGTGAAAATTGACATCTAAGATTTGATTACATTGTTAGTTAGTTAGTTACAAGTCAAGCTAATAAAAATGTTTTAAATAGCCTCACTATGGATATAAATAACTCACTTCCATACCTCCTTAGACTGCTAAAACATTACACTTTTTTTTGGCTTTGCCGTAGTCAGATAAAAATTTACTTTGGCACTAAGAACATAATATGGATCGTTTGATACCTTAGCTGATTCATCAAAAATTGGACGAGTAGTTCGGCGAAACATACTTTAGTACAAAATATATAGTTTAAAAAACTAAAAAAAACACTTTAAAAACGCACTCAAAAATATAAAATAATTAAATTGACTTGTATTAGTTACGATATAATGGTTAATTCAAAAAGTATGGAGCGCTTTTTGGTTGTGTTTACTTTTATTTACCCAGTAAAAGAAGCGCTCCACACTTTTTTAATTAACCATTATATCGTAACTAATACAAGTCAATTTAATTATTTTATATTTTTGAGTGCGTTTTTAAAGTGTTTTTTTTTAGTTTTTTAAACTATATATTATTTATTTTTTACTTTTTAGTCTTTTGTTACCAAGTCCAATCTATCGGACTCATCAAAAGGAATCATATGAGCCCAAACTCGAGGGGTTTACTAGTAGCCACTGCAGAGATCCCCTACCCACCTTCTGGCTTCATCATCAGACCCTCGTCACCAAGTTCAATCTATTGGACTCATCAAGACGAAACATATGAGCCCAAACACGAGGGGTTTACTAGTAACCACTGCAGAGTTCCTCTACCCACCTTTCGGTTGCATCATCAGACCCTCGTCACCAAGTCCAATCTATTGGACTCATCAAGACGATTCATATGAGCCCAAACACGAGGGGTTTACTAGTAACCACTGCAGAGATCCCCTACCCACCTTCCGGTTGCATCATCAGACCCTCGTCACCAAGTCCAATGTATTGTACTCATCGAGACGATTCATATGAGCCCAAACACGAGGGGTTTACTAGTAGCCAGCGAAGAGATGCCCTACCCACCTTCCGGCTGCATCATCAGATCAGGTCGATGATACCAAATTATTGCATTGTCACCGAGATTACATACACATGCAAAGTTTCAAGTCGATACGACAATTAGAAGTGGGTGAAAATTGACTTCTAAGATTTGATTACATTGTTAGTTAGTTAGTTAGTTAGTTAGTTAGTTAGTTAGTTAGTTAGTTAGTTAGTTAGTTAGTTACAAGTCAAGCTAATAAAAGTGTTTTAAAAATACATTCATAGACTGTGCAATAATTCTTTCTTTGCCTTGCCATGAAGTACCACACCAATAAACTTGCAGCATTGTAGTTTTTATCGTAGTACAACAAAGAGTTTTCTATCGAACTTCTTGAACATAGCCCTCATTTGGTTTTACCGTACCTATAGCCGGGTAAAAACATCCTACGTTATACTGGTCATACCATCAAGCACCACGCTATTATACTTGAAGCGTTGTGGTTTGTATCATACAACAAAAGGATTTCTATCGAACTTCTTGAAAATTTCACCGTATTTGAAATTTCATCGTTGTTACCACGGACTTTTGTAACAATTGTATGCAATGAAAATTTTATTCAAAAACCGTTCCCGATATAGAAGTAGCAACCGACTATGTCGAAAGTCTTGAATATTTTCAAAGCTACAACTGAGCTTTGTTACTGAAACACAATGATGTCGGTGCTTTCACAAAGCTTCAATACTATATCACAGATAAACTGAGAAGTCAAGCAAAAACGGCTCTAAAGCTTTAGCTTTTATAGTGTATTTTGCTGTGACATCAATTTTTAAGTTTAAGTCCAAGTGAGATTTTACGTTTACGACCTGTCTACGTTGTAGACAGCTTCAGTGGGTAGATGTTGAGATTGCAATTTCATTTTTAGTTAAAAAGTACTCTAAGAAAGTTGTCTAGTGCATGTTTTGGTCAGAAACATTGACAAGAAGATATTGAAACGAGGAAATTCACCGAAGAACTAAAATCACCGACATAGCTCTCAGAATATGCAAGTTGAAGGGCAGACCACTTCTGAGAGCCATATATCGTGTGGTGTCGTATCGTATATCGTATCGTATATCGTATCGTGTATCGTATCGTATATCGTATCGTATATCGTATCGTATATCGTATCGTATATCGTATCGTATATCGTATCGTATATCGTATCGTATATCGTATCGTTTATCGTATCGTATATCGTATCGTATATCGTATCGTATATCGTTCGTATATCGTATCGTATATCGTATCGTATATCGTATCGTATATCGTATCGTATATCGTTCGTATATCGTATCGTATATCGTATCGTATATCGTATCGTATATCGTATCGAATATCGTATACTCATTGTCATTAAATATCAAACTCAATACCCAAAGGCCACAAAAATTTATAACGCGGCAGCTAAATATTATAGCCAAACGCGTCTCCAACGGCGGTGGGAGGATGGCTGGTTAAATAAGGGATGATGACGACTAACCTGGTCTTCCACTTCAACTCATAGAGCCATATCTGTGGTCTTTGGAAAAACCTCAGTCCAAACACTAGAAGTGAGAGATCAAACGCAGGCACACAGAGAAAAGTGAGGCGTTAGTATTAGCATAGTCTGGTTTGGTCTTAATTGGATCGCGTAAGGCAGTAATACACTAGGGGCTGGGGCTTAGAGCTCGGCGCGTGCTTGGTTCAGGGTTGCCACACGAGAATAGTAATGTAAAACTTAAAAAAAAATTGCATTTGAAAAGTTTATGCAATTAAAATTTAAGAACCACCGACCATATAAACACTGTCAATCAAGTCACCTCTAGAAGAAAAAGAAGAAAACAAAATAATCATAGGCAACAAACATATACACCTAAAAGTTGCCCTTCTGTTTACATCATATGTAAACAGAATGTATATTATGTTGTGCGTGCGTGTGTGTGTGTGTGTATGTGTATGTATGTGTGTGTGGATGTGTATGTATGCGTGTTATGTTTATGTTTGTGTTTTATCCTTCTGTTGTGTTTGTTTGTGTTTGTGTTTTTGGTTATAATTTAAAGAAATGCAAAATTCTGTGAGGATTTCAGTAAAATTTGGAATCATGGGGTGGTTAATCATTGAAAAACTTACTAAGCACTTGAGCAGCGTCATTCATTTGACGAAAACTAGCCTTACAGTGTGCTTATAATTATATGTATGTCTTATATATGACACAATACTATATATAAGAAAAATCCCATTAACACATAATCCAAACTTTCATCGTTTTCGATATCATATCTCAAAAAATATAATCCTAAAATCAGACTAGACTTGCGACGTGCCAGCCCTAAAACAAACGAAGCGTCTCAAACGAAGCATTAATTTGCATTATACTCTCTACAGTGCATAACCCTATAAAATGCGAGTAATGGACAAGTATGTGCCATAAAGCGCTATTTTGCATGAATTCGGCACAGAATTGTGGTGTTCAATTTAATGAAACAATTAGATGATGCTCAAGGGAGTTTCGCCTTTATGGCTGTATGAAATTGTTCGTGAATTCTTGGGAATCAGGAGTTATTGCTGTTTTCGTGTGGTGTAAAGCTTTACATTGGAGTTTTGTCTGATTAGCTGTAATGTTAATTAATTGCGCCCCGCGGTTCACCCGTGCCTTTCTGTTATCCCGCAGGAACCTTTATCCGGGATAAAAAGCCAATATGTTATGCAGGGTATAAGCTATCTCCATTCAAAATTTCATCAAAATCGGTTTAGTAGTTACGGTGATACGTGGTAACAAACATTCACACACACACAAACTTTCGCATTTATAATATTAATAGGATATAGGTAGCTCGTCAAAGATTTTCTGGATAATATATCAGCAGTTATAATAGCGGGAGGTGGTAACGTCCCAAAAAAGTCACAAGAGCGATATTAGGTCTTTTACTTTTACTCCCCGCACGTGTACTTAACTTCGCTTTGTAGGTGGCATCATCCACAGCGTCCCACGGACACGCTTCGCACGGATACGTGGCATGACGTCATTACCGCACTCGTAGCGTGCTCGAATGCGTCGCCTACGCAGGTCTACGCGGCGCACGCTACGCTAGCAGCACACGGAAGCGTAGCTTTACGGCGGTAGCGGGTGGTGGGAGGGGAGGGAAAGGGGGCTTAGCGTCGTCAATATCCGTGCAACGCGTGTGCTGCAGTGGAAATGAAGATACACGCATGGTCTCACACCCACTAGCATGCGTAGCCTCTACACGTACAAACATTCTACGTAGTAATGGATTTCTTCATATTTAGCGTCACTGCTTCGGTTTGTTCGCGCATTCAGGAATACGTTTCTAGTTGTGTTGAACTTCTAAGAATGACACTTAAGAGCTGGGTCTGGATTCTAATGTGGTAAGGATTTTAATCACTTTTAGTTTAACAAATATGTATTATTAAAATTTCTAAAATGAGACTTGTTTGTTTACTTGAAAGTGGCTGTGTGGCTAGAATCCCACATTTATTAGAATAAGTGTATGTAAGGGAAAAGTGTAAATTATTTCTGTTCAGATGGGTGTTTATAGTCTAAATATATATAACTCAAAGGTGACTGACTGACTGACATAGTGATCTATCAACGCATAGCCCAAACCACTAGACGGAGCGGGCTGAAATTTGGCATGCAGGTAGATGTTATGACGTAGGCATCGGCTAAGAAAGGATTTTGATTAATTCTACCCCCAAAGGGATAAAATAGGGGATGAAAGTTTGTATGAAACTTTGTCCATTTTAAACCGATCGGGCTGAGACTTTGTATGCATAAAGCTGTAGCCCACGCGGGTGAAACCGCGGGGAACAGCTAGTAAAACATAAATTTTGTTGTTTAACAATAATATTGTACTCGTATTATAACTTGCCTTACCGAGTTTCAGCTGCTTGTAGTGTTCGAGATTTCAGTGCCTGATATTTCCTACTATCTCGGGTTAGATATAAAACGTCAGAACTTTTCGGACAAAACATCGACGTCAAAGGAATACTCAGTAAGAGTGGGTGGGTGTACTAATATATATGTGCGTGGGGTGGGTAACTTGTTATAACCTACGCACTAACCATATTACCTCACAAAGAAATATAAATCATATCTTTAAGTAACGTCTCAACAAGAAAACTTAACCATTATTTTTTTATATTATAACATCTCTCACGACTTAGCAAACGCAGTGGCAGTGGGCTGGTCATATAAGCCGCATAACCGACAACTGTTGAGATAGCACATTCTATACTATTTTATACTAAAGTCATCATCATCATCAGCCTGTGTCAGTCCCCTATTAGATATTATAGGCCTCTTCCAAGGTACACCACTGCGCCCAGCCTGCGGCTCTTCTCTTCCAACTACTGGCAGCCACTCGGCGCAAGACGTCACTCCACCTAGTCGCAGGGCGTCCTACACTACGTTTGCCAAGTCGCGGTCTCCACTCCACCAAGCTTTCAAAAAATGCTACAAAATTAAGGAGGTTCATTTACATCTCATACTGTACCATATAAAGCTAACGCGTCAGATGTTTTCCGCTAAAGGGGAGGGAAACTTTCCTTTCTGGCAAAACACCCGGGGCGTGTAGAACTTAACTTCGAACTAACAACGTTGCGAGCTCGTGTTAAAATTCATTGCTAGTGAAAGAACAGGAACTGGTTGGTCTGGCAAATGTATGTTTAGATGGGTTATTACGTAAAGCCACGGTGGCCGAACGGTAACGCGAGCACCTTACAAGGCAACTCTGATATAATCTCTCGGCCCCGTAAAGTTATGTGCGAATTTGCCATCGCTCAAAACGGTGAAGGAAAACATCGTGAGGAAACCGGCATGTCCAAAAACCACAACATTCAAAGGCTTTAAATTTTAAATAAACAGTTTTACAGTTTTTTAGAACTGGCATCTTAATACAATAATAACAAATTAGGAATTCATTTATTACTAGCTGTTCCCCGTGGTTTCGCCCGCGTGGGCTGCTGTTCATCACGATAAAAAGTATCCCATGTCCTTTCTCAGGGCTCAAACTATCTCCGTACCAAATCTCATCGAAATCGGTTCAGGCGTGAAAGCGTAACAGACAGATAGACAGAGTTACTTTCGCATTTATAATATAAGTTGGTTTTTCTTCTTACTACTTATTGTGTAGCGTTTGACCACAAGTCACCTGATGTTAAGTGAAGTTGATGATGGCGCCACGCTACACTCGAACTGGGAACTCAAGTGAGACTGCCGGAAAAAAACGATAGGTGCTTGACAACTGATAGTATACTTTTTTCAACCTAATGATTGCTTCTTTAATTTATTGAATCGCCAATCAGTAAGTTCTTATTATTTGTTTTTACCGGTGAGCCAGTAAATTACTGTTCAGTCTCTTCGCCATCTTAGTCTTCGTAAATCAATCCTCTTGGAGTGGCTGAGTCTATTTTAGGGTTTACACAGCTCTTTATAATGGAGACCTTGTTATTTCTGTGGTACTGAAATGTCTACTATTTATAAATCTGGAGACAAATGGTCGTAACATTTGAAATAGGGAAAATTTTCACTGTTTATTAAATTACAAATTTAGTATTTCTGTTTGAATTATTTCATGTACTTACCATGTGTTAATTTAATATCCCAATGTGTACAACCAAACAAAAGAAATCTTATTAGCAAAGATAATTAAAAAATATCGGACTATTAGATAACAAAAAAAAGCTTGGGATTTTAGTGAACTTATTAAAATTGTCAATGTGATCGCGCCAAAAAAATTACCTGCCGGGCGTTTCTTGCCTGTTCTTCTGCCGGCGTAAGGTTGGAACAGTCGTAGCTAGTTTTAAGTTTGATGTTTTAAAGTGATCACAATGTATCCTATTGAATAAAGTACAATTGACTATTGACTAATAAGAAAGTTATTTTTAAGATTTTTGCTGTCACAATGACGAAAAAAAATGAATGACCATGAATTTTTATTTATTTATCTCGGAGTCGTCCGCTTAAATTGATGATGTGATCGAAAGTGGCACCACGCTAACACCAAGCTATGGATAAAGTTAAGAGTCTGTCACCGAATGTTACACGATATTGTTAGCTAAGTGACAATATGGAGTGAGTGAGTGAGTTCCCAACTCTGCGCCTCACAGCAAGCGAGTTAAATTAGATAAAATCACTAACTTCTGCAACGTTGCTCTCGCGAGTTCCAACCCCTGTGTTACTGCCACTTCATTAGGCTGTGCGAAAGGATTGCCAGTTCATTAATTATAAGGGCTTTAGAATGTTTATTGATTGAGAATCGAGAAACGTTTGTAATGGAGTTTTCTATGGCTGTTTTTATTCCGAGACTAGGAAATGAATGTTTGATTAATATTTTATTTTATTTATTTATTTTCGGAAAACTAACAGCTATTTCAGAAACATGATAATACCTCATACAAGTATCTAACTAACGGCTTATTAAAGAGTTTTCACATATACATATGTTAGTAACTAAATGAGTAATAATTATTAGATGACAAATAGTAGGTAAAGAAAAATGTCAGATAACAATTTGAAAATCAAAACTAAACTTTTTGCTAGTCATTTTTATTAAGAGCGCGATGATTGGGCGGTATAGAAAAATTCATTCCCATTTCAGCTGCACCTTGACTTAAAAGTTTTGTGCGGATTTGCCAAGCACCTATCGGTGTGTTCCGGCAGCCTCACTTGAGAGCCAGTTCCCAGTCCAGGTGTAGCGTGGCGCCATCTTCGACCACATCGTCACTTAACATCAGGTGACTTGTGGTCAAACGCTACCCTGTAAATATTAAAAAAATATATATATTTTTTAGGGTTCCGTACATCGGATGAAAAAACGAAATCCTTTTTGTTTGCAACTAGAAACTCGCCTCGGCTTGGCAAACATTTAATAGTCTGCAAAATTTCAGTTTCCATCAGAAGACTAACTTTTCCGCTGTAAAAGTGGCCTACACAGGCCTAAACAGGTCTTTGTAGTCAATTTTACTTATATGCAAAATGGTCTAGGCGTTTTGGTGTGAAAGAAAAACAAACTAACAGCCGACGCTTTACTTTTTATCTTCACGCCGCAACTTTACTAACTATTTTTCCGTTTTCAAGCAAAAAAAAATGTTTTTTACTAACAGAACACAAAAAAGGGAGTTTTGCATTCTCCTCGCCCTCCTATAAATGTTCTAGAGAAAGAGCATGGTCAATTTGTCAGCATAACATGTAACTTTATGCTGACTAGCTTAAGTTAGTTGTTAGAATAGGATTTTTGGTAAATTTGACCCTATTGTCAAATTTTTGCCCGGAATAATTTTAATTTTTTTTTTTTTTTTTTTTTTTTTTTTTTTTTAATTCATTCCAAAACGATACACTCCTTTTATCTGTTATCCTTTTCCTTATCTTTTATCCGTTTATCTTTTATCTTTTTCTTTGAGTAGGCTCTCAAGTTTTATATTTTTTACATAAAGTCAGAAACTCCTTCGAAGTTATGTCTGTACGGACAAATTTTAACCTGTTTTTCCCTGAGATACTTCAAGAAACAATTGAAAAACGCCTCGTTGAATCAAAATTGTTTCTCATCAAAAACTTGTCACAAAAACTTCTTATTTAAGTCTGAACTAGCGTTGTCGATAGTCATTTATATCGATAGTCTATCGATAACCAACCAATCGAAACACTACGAAACACCTATCGATAGCTCAAAACGAGGCAATACTATCGATAGTGCCGTGACTATCGATAGTTTATAATATTGCACTTATTCGATAGTATTGCAGAATCAGAATCATTCATTGCATGAATACAGAAGGCCATGTTACAAATTATAATACAGATCACCATATTCTACCTTGATTGGGTGTGCAAAATTATAATTTCTCGTTTTAAGCTATCGATAGTAGGGCGTTTTTATTTTTTTAAATAAGTACGTATATCGTTGTCTAGTACCCATAACACAAGTTTCGAGTTTAATTTGGGGCTAGGTCAATTTGTGTGCAATTGTCCCCCTATATTTATTTAAAATATTTATTTGAAAACTATCGATTGTTTTACTATACTGAACTCAAATTGTTCCTACAGATATACTGTAGGTACAGTCAACGACAAAAGTCGCTGAACAATCACACTTTTTTCTATTATCCTCATCATCTTCGACACCAATTTTTGACCTCATCATCACCTGAAATCAGGTGTGTTATGTTGTGGTCAAAATAATACCATGTAAAATGTAAAAAAAAACAATAATAATTACTGATTTGAAACACATTTGGAAAATCGAGAACGGACAGCTACTTTTGTCGCTGACTGTACTACTAAGGTTTTACCGCCTTCCTCCGTTCGTTTAGTGTAGTCCTACTAAGTTAAACAATTTAATTTGCATTACTATCTAACTAGGTCTCGGGCCGCGGGCATTGCAGCCAAATGAAAAACCTTTGTTCGCATCGCATTAGCTTTTTGTGGACCAACGCTTTATCTACCTGATAACTTGGTTTTAGATTTGGACGTAGCATTGAAACGCTCGTAGCGGATGTTGCTTAGTTTTCCTTAAGCGTTGAGGTACGGTCGTTTTGACATACGCGCGTACAGTCAACAACAAAAGTAGCTGGTCATACTCAATTTTCTAAATGTGTTACAGATCAGTAATATTTGTGTTTTTTCAACTAACATGGCAGTTTATGATAATAAAGAAAATCGGAAAAAAATGTTATTATTTAGTTACTTTTGTCGCTGACTGTACAAGCGCGCTACATTTCGCGCTTCAAAAAACTGGACTCGCGTACACAGGCTTCAAAAATGAGCTTATAAATCGCTAGTTTTAAAAGTGGCCTAACTGATCAACGATTAGTTTTCTTTTCCTACTTACAGGGTATGATGCGGTTGAAGATGGCGCCACGATACACCTGGATTGAAACTGGCTCTCAAGTTGTGGTTAAGTTATAGTTATCTGCGGTCACCACGTGGATGGGTGACCACTAGTGGTAATTAAGTACCTACTACTGAGAGCTTTAAAAATTGATTTGTTCCTGGATTTAAACAAGACTAATTCTGATATAAGTTTCGAGCAATCTTCAGATTACCCCAGCGAGCGAGTGATCTTGTGAAGTTAAGTAGTGTTCAAATAATCACTTGTTCTTTGTAATTTTTTTCACCTCCCCCGTCCATTCATCAGTCTCTTCATCTGATAATAAATAATTGGTGCTACCCGTGCAAAGCCGGGGCGGGTCGCTAGTGTAATATTAACGTATTATAAGTATGCTAATCAATTTCAATTTCCCCCCAAAAATGCTTTCTCAGTATTCCAATGACTTATGTAAACACCCGCCATCTTGTCCAAGTTTTGACAGCTGTCATTATTATATTATCAAAATGGCGGTGCGATAAAGCTACCGTTACACTGACACATAATCCATCACGTTGGCTCTAAAGAATTTCCCGTTTCAATTCATTATAACAGGATGGCGTGTTTAACGCTGCAATTTTTCAAAGATATGGCCATAATATAATAGGCGACAGTTTTAGGGTACCGTGCCAAAAGTAACCGCGACTCGAAAAACTTAGGCTAGTATTCTAAAGTGACGGTCAAGCGTTGATCAATAAAAGAGTAGCGATAATCCGTACTTTAATGACCGGTTTACATTATTCCAGTCCAGTGATCGAATCCAGCGCTGGATTGCTTACTGGAAAAATGTAAATATTATAAATGTGAAACTAACTTTGTCCGTCTGTCTTTCACGCCTAAACTACAGAACCGATCTGAATAAAATTTGGTACAGAAATACTTTTTATGGCGATAAACTGTGGCCCACACATATAAACTGTGGCACCTACTTGGGGTATAGCTTCAAGGTATCGGGGTGCAGGCAGTTCAAAACATAGATCAAAGGTTTATTGGTGCTGAACCCCCAGCTACTCAATCGATTCGCGCTTGGAAAGGCTTAAAATCTTTTATACATTCTTCTATCGTATCTGAACAATAACCAAGTTGAAACAGAGTGACACAATCGTTTGATTGTGACCAAATCGGAAAATTGTAAATTGATAATTTACGTCCCGTTTTGTTTAAGATTTTTATTGGATTCGGACGTGGTTGTTATAGTCTTTTCTTGGATTGGTGCTTTCTTTTTGATAATTATTATCATGATACAAAACGAGGTACATAGTTTTTTTTTACGATGAGGAAGAAAGGTGCTCGAGTGGCGACCACGAACCGGAAGACGTTCTGTAGGTAGCCCCCCACTAGGTGGACCGACGACATTGTAAGAGTCGCAGGGAGCCGATGGATGCAAATGGCTAATATCAGTTCATGGGGACGTTCAAGGGGGGAGGCCTATGTTCAGCAGTGGATTTCTTCCGGCTGATGATGATGATGATGATGAATTATTTTATTAACTAGCTATTCCCCGAGGTTCACAAGCGTGAACTACACTTTATCATGATAAAAAGTATCCTATGACACACCCCAGGGTTCAAATTTCTAAGTTACTCCTAAAACATTTGCTATCTGCGAGTGAAAGTCCCGTCAAAATCGGTCCAGCCGTTTCAGAGATTAGCCGAAACAACGAGATAGACAGACAACAATTTGATGTAAGTGGTTTTGGGTGCTGCTTGTGGGGTCTGGTCTGCTTTGGTTGTGATCCCGCAACTCGTTAATATTCATGTTCCTATATCCCAATGTGTACAACCAAACAAGAGGAATCTTATTAGTAAAGCTAATTAAAAAATATCGGAGTATTAGATGACAAAAAAAATCTTGGGATTTTAGTGAACTTGCTCCAATTCAATCAATTAGTAATAAGAATAAAATTGTCAATGTGATCGCGCCAAAAAATTACCTGCCGGGCGTTTCTTGCCTGTTCTTTTGTCGGCGTAAGAAGGTTGGAACAGGCGTAGCTAGTTTTAAGTTGACGTTTTAAAGTGATCACAATGTATTACTATTGAATAAAAATGATTGAATTTTGAATTTTAAGTACCGTATATACGTATGCACTTAGTACAAAGCTGTTAATTTGAAATTACAAACATACAGTTCAATTTTGTTTATTTGTTTAGAAAACTTATTGTGAGGCCGACAAGATCTCATACGCACTGCAAATAAGTTCAACCTTGCCTCAAAAAGACCTCACACGCACTGGCTGAAAGTCTATGAAAAAAATGACTAGTACTCGTAGCCAGCGTGTTAAACTTCGATTCGCTTTAAAATAGCTTGATATTTCAACCCTAAAATTTCTCCACACGCGTTACTTTCAAATTCAAAACACGTTACATGAACAAAGCGATTTTTGTCGGAACTGTTACTACGATGGAAGACTACAATGTTACGTTCCCGTCGATAGTGTTACGTTGGCTGAACGGTCGACGTTCTGGTTCAGTTTAACATGAGACTTGGTAACAGTTTATGAAGTTTTAAAAGTACCTATTTTCAAAGATTAACTAGTAAGTATTTGATGTAAATTTCAACTTGATACCTCAAAGCGTTGTTGCGAAATATTTTCCTGATGGACAGACTTGCGCCGAGTGGCTGCCAGTAGTTGGATGAGAAAAGCCGAAGACCGGGCTCAGTGGCGTACCTTAGGAGAGACCTATGTCCAGTAGTGGACTGACACAGGCTGATGATGATGATGATGATGATGATGAGACAGACAGACAGACGGACAACAGAGTGATCCAATAAAATTTCGTTTTACGGGCTTGAAATTTAGCTATCGCCAAGTCTTGCTTTCCACTTAGGATTTTGTTAAAAGGCTTGAAGGAGTTGCCCAATAGTGGGGTACCTACCGCAGTTTTATCTCTATTTCCAATGTCTACAGCTGCTGTCAATTCTTTACTTTTTCATGACAAATTATCCTACCCTTAGCTTCTACGATTTAAAATCACTGTCTAACCATCAACGTCCACAGTTCTCGGCGAGTGGTACACTTCCATGCAAAACAGTTTGCACGGCACAAAGCGACTTTGTACCGGCATTCACGTCGTCCCTGATTGACGTACGCTTTCGTCGAGTTTGAATTTTTACAATTTTGCCTCGACTAGTCTATTGCAGAATATGAAATGGGGCACAACACTAGTAGAAAATTATTTTTTGTTTGACATGTTTTAGGGAGTTTGAATATGCATCACCTGATGATGGTCCTGGTGTCACAGTGTCACCTCGTAGGTGACAAATTGGGGTTTCATGGCAAACTGGAAAAAATAAATAAATGGTAAAAACAAAATTACTTAAAAAAAACCAGGTAGTAATTTCAAAAATGCCGAAACAAATGGGCCTTGTACATCTTATATTCTTCTAAAGGCCCTTGTTTATCATCTAGTTAAGCTTTTTTTTCATTATTTATAATCATAGTTCGATTGTAAGTCATACACATTTTCAGCATAATTTCGGATTCATTATAATAGTATTAACATTACTTGACTTGTGGTCAGAAGCTAAGCTAAGCTTAGCAGCTGTACATCCGACTAATATTTTGAGTATGTATGTTTGTTGCTCTTTCATGCAAAAACTACTGAACGGATTTGAGTGAAATTTGAAATGGAGATAGCTTATACCCTGGATTAACACATAGGTTACTTTTTATTCCGGAAAAAGGTTCCTGCGGGATAACGGGAGGACGCGGGTGCAACCGCGGGGCGCAACTAGTCATACATATTTTCAGCTTAATTTCGGATTCTTCCTCTTTACATTGCCTGACTTGTGGTCAAAAGCTAAGCTAGGCCTAGCTGTACAGTCAACGACAAAAGTCGCTGAACAATCACATTTTTTTCTCCTCATCATCTTAGACACCAATTTTTTACCTCATCATCACCTAAAATCAGGTGTGTTATGATACCATGTAAAATGTAAAAAAAAAACAATAATAATTACTGATTTGAAACACATTTGGAAAATCGAGAACGATCAGCTACATAGATAAAATGTAAGTCTACCTCTATTTATAACCGTTTATTTATTTTTATTCCACCAAATGAATCATTTTATTTACTGTCAGAGCCTATGAATACGTTAAATTCAACACACTAGCCAACGAAGGCTTTCAAACAGTTTGTATGCATGTCATTCCAATACGACAGACCAAATCCAAACGTAGCGTAGGTGGAAAATATTTTACTGTAATTATTTCCAGTACTCTTTCCCAGTTTAAAACGCTCGGGACTCTGATATTTTTAGTGTTTTGTGTATGTGAGCTATGAAATTTCAACCTTTCGGTCCTTGGAGGAATAAATATTTCAAGCTTTAGTTTGTTCGGTCGCTTGTAAATTTTCAAGTGCGCTTTTAGCGTGGCTTTTGGAATAATAATAATTCTTTATTCAATTCTTTGATAAGTTAGGTAAGTATCTCTCGTTAATAGGTAAGTATGGTTACATTTTATACAGATAGTACTTCTATAATAATTATAATAATACATAATAATGCCCGCACAATCACATACTGTCGCGAATGCGAAGTCAAATCTACCTACGATAGGTAAAGTAGGCACCTGTCTCTGTCACTGTCAATGTCAAGAGTAGTTTGACGTAACGCCGGCGCCGGCTTGGCGGGGATCGGTGGTGTGAGCGAGCGCGCTAACCATCACGCGGCATTGACGGTCCGGTCAGCGCAGGAGCAACATCAGTAAGTGAGCTTGTTATTACTCAGTGCATGCATTACCAGTGTTTATCAGTGTGTATCAGTAATTCAGTAACCGATGCTATCGGACTGTCTGCGGACAGAGATCAGAGTCAGAACCAGATCAGTACCAGATTCAGACCAGTTAAGCGAGGCTCGGGGTGGCTGTAGGGGAGGTTGGAGGCCACTGGGGGGTTTCCCCCCAAACGACAATCAGACCAGTAATCAGATTCAGTGAACCAGGTGATATCAGCTTCACATATTCAGTATTTTACAGCAGTGCATTTCGGTTAGTGACGTATAAATCAGTTCAGATATTCGTTGTGTACCTGTAGCCAAGGTACTCGGCGACATGGTGGAGATGCTGGGATGATACATACAAATATTTATCGCAATTAAAATTTTGTATAAGCTATTTTTCTCATAGTGAGGGTATTAAGAAATATTTCTGAAAAATGCGGGTCGTGTTGTTCACTCTGAAGGTAGCGATGTTTGATAGTGAAAAGGTATCATGATTTTTAACATTACAGAATTTAGTTCCTTATATGCAAGTTGTTAAGTGCATATTTTACTTGGAGTTGTAGTTTTAACAGCAATCATGTGCATATTAGGCGTGACGAAACTTGTGATATCTTGATGAATGTTTAGTGAGTTTGACGAGTTTGATATTTTGAATTCGTGTTTACACATTTCAATAACTACCAACATTATTTATCTTTTGCTGGGCTGGTTACATCTTACCCTACTTATTTTCTATTGCGTAAATTTTAAAGAACGAGTATTACGCAGGGGTTTTACCTACACATAAAATGCAGAAGTACAGTTCACTACATAATAGCCTAGTTGGTTTTACTGAGTACAGTTCTACTACAAAATTAATGTACCTATGCAAGTAGTCTAGTTAATCAGCGATTCTTACAGTTTAAAGTAGTGACTTTTACGATTACCTTTGTTTTAGATTCTTGGACATATCGTACAAAAGACGTTAGAAGGTTCCCGTCTTTGCTCGTGACTCGTATAGGCAGGTACTGTACTCAAAAATGGAGGAAGTCATCCGAACTCGTTTAAAAATGATTTACGACTCTGTACTATCTTACATAAGCTCAGCGCAGTGTGAACTTAAAAAAATAGCCGATAATGATGCCAATTATGACGAATTAGATTTGCTTGGGTCTAAACTGAAAGGTGCCAATAACAGATTTGTCTCTGAAATTCAAAATTATTGCAAAGTAATAACAGAACCCAACAGTGATGAAATCAGTCTGTACACATCAACTCAAATTCAGGCCGAAGAATTATTAGCTGAAATAGAAGTTAACATTAGGCGAAATGACAGAAACCGCGCAACAGTTTCTACCACCAGCGGTGAAAATATTAACATCGCTAGCAAGTTGCCACGAATGGAGCTTGCTAAATTTGATGGTGACGTTCTCAAATGGTACCAATTTTGGGACCAGTTTTCATCAAATGTAGACAACAGAAATATCAGTGACGTCGATAAATTATTGTACCTTCAATCAGTTCTTGAAGGCGATGCAAAGCAGGCGATTGAAGGGTTGGACACAACAAACAAAAACTACCGTATAGCTGTCAACACATTAAAAGAGAGGTATGGAAAACCTGGTGCCATTATTGATGCCCATTATGTGGCGTTATATAGGATAAAAACAGCATCAACCAGTCAGGTAAAGGATTGTAGGCAAGTACTTAATGAAATTGAGAGACACCTTAGAGTACTAAGTTCATTGGGAGAAGATGTTAACCATAACCACCTCAGGGTTATGATTATGGAAAAGTTTCCAGAGGATCTTATTTATGAGTTAAGAATGAAGTTGACAGGTGAAGACGAATCAATCGATAGTATTAGGAAATATTTAGAGTATATTATATCAGCTAGAGAGACTTCAAACAGATTAAAGAAAGAGACGGCAGATAGTAGAAAGTTCAGTATACCAACCGGTGAAAGTAAACACAACTCAGATAATTTTACATTAGGTTCCTTACACGTCAGATCTGAAGAAAATAGGGACAGTCAACCACGCAGATTTACGAACTTTAGGAAAGATAAACCTAAATTTGACAACAGACAGTTCCATAACTCAAAGGCGCCCAATCGTAAAAGACCCAGTGACTCGGACAAAACTAATGAGCCACCTAAAAAGAAATTTAGTAGGTGTATATTCTGCAGGCAGGATCACTTTAATGACGAATGTACAATGTATAAAACTATGCAAGATAGGAAGTCTCGATTAGGAAACCGCTGCTACAATTGTTTCGGTGAAGGGCATAGGGCGGAAAATTGCCGTGCTAAACGAAAATGTAGGCATTGTAGTAAATATGGCACTCACAATCGAGCATTATGCCCCACTAAACTGTTACAGCCAGCAAAGTTGATACAAACTGATAGCTTACATATTAGATCTGAAGTCAGCACTACATTGTTGCAAACCGGCCTAGTCACGGTTAGTAATTCCGACATAGAATCGAGACAGTTGCAGGGTAGAATTTTACTTGATTGTGGTAGCCAGCGATCGTATATTACAGAGTCTATGGCTAAATCGCTTAATTTGCCCATAGCTGACAAAATGAATTTGTCAATATTTACTTTCGGCGCGAAATCACCACATCAGATAGAAAGTCCGGTAGTCAATTTTAAAATCACGACTCGAACTGGTGTCAAACGGCTTGTTCACGCAAACGTAGTGCCTCACATCACAAATAGTGTACGAACACCAGTGTTTAATGAATCAGCCTCTGTATGGGATGATATTAAACTAAGAGGTCTTATAATGGCAGATGATGGTTCTTGTGGTGATAGAGTAGACATTCTGATAGGAAATGATTATTATCATTCATTCATGTCGCAACAAAAGATGTCGATCAGTCAGGACCTTTTCCTTGTTAATTCAGACTTTGGCTGGGTATGGTCGGGACAAGTTAGTGAGGTCGTTGACAGCTCCGATCAGTTAACCGTATTGACTTACTTCCAGTCAAGTGCAGTGTTCGATAATAAATTGAATGAACCTGACCTTCCGTTAAAGTTAGATGATGTTAAACGATTATGGGACCTTGAATCAATAGGTATTACAGATTCCCCAAAATCCACTCATGACGAAGAAGCGATAAAACACTTTAATGAAACCGTCCAGTACAAAGACAATAGATATCATGTTCAATGGCCATGGACTGAGTTTCCTCCAGCTCTTCCTAATAATCTTGGTTTAGCCTGGGGTCGCTTGAATAGTTTGCTAAAACGTTTAGATAGTTCTGAGATAAAATCCTATGATCAAGTTATTCAGGAGCAGTTGCAAAACGGGATTATAGAAGTAGTACCAGATCCATCTATTTCACAGAATCATCCGGTTCATTACCTTCCTCACCACTGTGTCCGTAGTCGGGATAAGCCCAATAAGCTTCGTATTGTCTATGACGCTTCAGCGAAAACAGCGGATAATCGAAGTTTGAACGAAAGCTTATATCGTGGGCCCCTATTGTTAGGAGATCTTACTGGGTTATTAATTAAATTTAGAGAACACCCTATAGGTATAGTAGCAGACGTTGAGAAGGCCTTCTTGCAGTTAGGTCTCCAAGATGTAGATAAAGATGTAACGCGATTCCTGTGGGTTAAAGACATACATTGTGGAGTCAGATCAGATAATATTGTGCACTTACGCTTTTGTCGGGTTCCGTTCGGTGTTATATCAAGTCCGTTTTTGCTGAATGCGACAATTAAGTTTCACCTAAGCAGGTTGAATAGCACTCTTATGAAACAAATAGCCGATGACATTTACGTTGACAATATAGTAACAGGCACACAGACAAACTCAGACGCACTTAACCTATACAGAGAATCTAAGCAATCATTCGATTGTTTGTCCATGAATTTGCGGGAATGGAATTCAAATTCAAACGAGCTAGTTTCTCAAATACCAGATAAATTCCGAGCACAGGATCGTAGACGCGTGAAGGTATTAGGACTGATATGGGACTTAAATACTGACCATCTGTATTTGAAATCAAATTTAAACAACAACAGTTTTCACACGGTCCAATCAAAACGCGAGGTACTGAAGACTATTGCTTCAGTTTATGATCCTTGCGGCCTTGCAGTTCCGGTGATGCTCCCAGCAAAGCTATTCTTTCAGAGATTATGGAAACAAAAGACTAAGTGGGATGATAAGCTAAATGACGATCAACTTACTGAATGGCAACATATATCATCAAAGTTTCCGTATTTAGAGGCAATTCAGGTTAACCGTTATTACGCGCGGAATCTGAGTACAGGCGGTGGCAGAAGTGATATTCAGTATGAATTACATGTTTTCACTGATGCCTCTTTAGAATCATACGCGGCGGTTGTCTATTTGCGCAGTTCTTTAGACACTAATAATATTGTCAGTTTCGTTATCGGCAAGTCTAGATTAGTGCCTTTAAAGGACCAAAACAACTTACAAATTCCAAGATTAGAATTGCTGGGTGTACTCATTGGCTGCAGGCTTTTTAACTACGTAATGAAATTCTTGCGCGTGAAGGTCAAAGGTCAATTCCTGTGGACTGACAGTCAAATTGTTTTGAGTTGGTACAAATCAGAAAAGTTACTACCGCCGTTTGTTTCGCGTAGAATCAATGAAATAAAACAGAACAAAGCCTTACAAATCAGATATGTACCAACTAAACTCAATCCATCAGATGTAGGTACAAGAGCAGAACGCGTAGATTCATACGATAGATGGCTTAAGGGTCCTGATTTTTTATCAGAGAATGCGGAACAGTGGCCTAGGTTTCAGAACGTTGATACGAGTGAAAATATAAAACAGACTCAAACCGTTTTGGCCGGGGAGGGTCCTCCAGATGTAGGTCTGTCGGATGTAGTGTCGGGAGATAATACAGCTGGATCAGATTTAGATAGGACGGAACCAATGGTTGTAGATGAACAGCAACAATCTATTGACGATGAAACACGAAAGATATTAGAGATTCAGGCTTTACATTTTCCCAAAGAGGTTGAGGGAAACACAACTGACTTATCACGAACCCTTCAGTTATATAAAGATCAAGATGGAGTCATACGGTGTAGAGGTAGATTTAGGTATACGGATTTGTCACACAATCAGAAAGAGCCCATACTACTTCCAAAGAGTTCAGACTTTACACAAAAAATCATTTCGGATTTACACCAGAAAAACTATCATGTAGGAGTTTCGCATACTTTAGCTTTGTTGAGGCAAAAGTTTTGGGTTCCGCAAGGAAGAGCAACAGTTCAAAGGGTCATTAAAAAGTGTTCACAATGTGTGAAATACGGTGGAGGGCCATTCAAATTACCAGCTATGCCTGACCTACCAGCAGAGAGAGTGAAGCTCAGCTTACCTTTTGCATTTACGGGTCTAGATTATTTTGGTCCTTTATTTGTAGATGAAGTTACTAAAGAGAAACGCTGGGTATGCTTATTTACATGCTTAACTATTAGAGCAATACACTTGGAGGTAGTCAAAGATTTATCAGCAGAAGAGTGTTTACTAGCGATACGGAGATTCGTTGCAGTAAGAGGATTACCTCAATTGATTATATCTGACAACGCGACACAGTTTAAACTTACAGCAGATGTGTTAACTTCAGACTACTGCATAAAGAACAATATCCGTTGGAAATTTATCCCCGAGTTAGCACCTTGGTTCGGTGGATTTTACGAGCGCCTGATAGGCCTAGTTAAGCACAGTTTGAAGAGAACGTTAGACAAACATTTGATAAGTCATAACCAGTTGTGTACCATTATGAAGGAACTTGAAGCTGTCGTAAACACCAGGCCCTTGACGACAGTTGGCGCTGAATTAGAGCATGTATTGACTCCAGTAGATTTTTTACGCGTCGGTGGACCAGTCACCACTGAAGACTCAGATCGAGATTTCTTGGAATCAGCTACAGTAACCAAAACTAACCTAATTGACGGTTGGAAGCGTGGCCAGATTATTTTGTCAGAATTTGTCAAGATGTTTAATAATCAGTATTTGACTAGTCTTCGTGAGCGAAGTGACAAACATCGGCAACCAAGGGTTGTAGTTAATAGGGCACCAATTATAGCAGAGACAGTTCAGTTAAGATCAGATGGTAGCAGAGTACATTGGAAGGTTGGCAAAATAGCAGAGTTGATCAGGGGTTCGGACGGACAGGTCAGAGTTGCCAGAATAAAATTATCAACTGGAGAAACGTTTACCCGTTCAATAGGTCATTTATTTCCACTTGAAATAGACGAGGAACAGAGTACAGTACCTTTACCAGAGCAGACAGATCCCACAGTCAGAGATAGTCACGATTCAGGGGAACTTCAAACCATTACACCAATACGAGTCCAGATTGATCAGCCAGCCACTAGCAATCAAGATTCAGAGGGAATTCAGATTAACGATCCTGCGACCAGTAGCCTACCAGATATCCCTAAACAGACACCTACATCTTTGGCAAAACGACCATCTAGGGCATCAGCAGTCAGAGCTAGGGAAAGGGTTAAGGAGTGGACGTCTCAGTTAATGATCAGATTGTTTGAACGGTAGAAATTAATCAGAAGTGTTAATCAGTTGTATTGAAATCATAATTCAGAAAGCAATAAATTGTTTAGCAGTTGAATCAGATATTGTGTTTTCTTCCTTTTGTGGGGAGTGTCGCGAATGCGAAGTCAAATCTACCTACGATAGGTAAAGTAGGCACCTGTCTCTGTCACTGTCAATGTCAAGAGTAGTTTGACGTAACGCCGGCGCCGGCTTGGCGGGGATCGGTGGTGTGAGCGAGCGCGCTAACCATCACGCGGCATTGACGGTCCGGTCAGCGCAGGAGCAACATCAGTAAGTGAGCTTGTTATTACTCAGTGCATGCATTACCAGTGTTTATCAGTGTGTATCAGTAATTCAGTAACCGATGCTATCGGACTGTCTGCGGACAGAGATCAGAGTCAGAACCAGATCAGTACCAGATTCAGACCAGTTAAGCGAGGCTCGGGGTGGCTGTAGGGGAGGTTGGAGGCCACTGGGGGGTTTCCCCCCAAACGACAATCAGACCAGTAATCAGATTCAGTGAACCAGGTGATATCAGCTTCACATATTCAGTATTTTACAGCAGTGCATTTCGGTTAGTGACGTATAAATCAGTTCAGATATTCGTTGTGTACCTGTAGCCAAGGTACTCGGCGACACATACATAGGCTCTGACCCCTAACTAGGAATTAAAGAAACTTACATGTGTTAAAGGTCTGATCATATAAAATGCAGTATGGTGCAATGAAATCTATACCTATCAATAAATATGAATAATACGCGCATAACTTCCAAATTATAGCGATCAGTGGTAGTAACGTCGGCTTGCGATCTGTAGGACGTGGGTTCGAATCCTACAATGAGCTTGAGCTTTCAGTGAAGGAAAACATCGTGATGAAACCATAGCTTGGTGGTAGGGAATTTTCTAGTACTCGCCTGGCTAGTTACCACCCTCATGCTAAGAATCTGTCGCCAAGCATCTATCGGTGTGTTCCAGCAGCCTCACTTGTGAACCAGTTCCCAGTCCAACTAGTATACAATAAATATCAAAGTCGTAGGTGCCAATAAAAAACTAACAAAGTTCAAAGTGAAACTGCAATTTTTACCAACAGATAAGACACCACTAAAATACAAACTAAATCTAAATATTCGTATCAAAAGTTCAACACTATTCCCACTCAATTCCTACAAACCCTGCAAGCTATCGCCCATATTGACCATTATTCCTATGCATCCAATTCGAAATGTAAACCACCGTACCCTCAAAATGTTCGATAACTCGCCCGGTACGAAACGCCGCCAACAATAACTCGGGAACTCGAATAATCGATTCGAGAACAATCGATGTCTCAGAGCGTCGCGTTGGGCGTTTTGTAGGAATTGAATTTAGAGAGAATGGTAATACAGTTCTTTATAGCTCTACAGTTCTTTATAGTTCTACGTTTGACAAACAAAACTGGCTAATATGTAGCTGCGGATAAAGCACACATCTAGAATATTCTAGAAAGTAGGTACTTACTCTGTCTTTTACAATGCCTCTTTATTGAAGTAGCTGGAACACATCGATAGGTGCTAGGCGACTGATTCTTAACTTGAGGTTAGCTGCTAGTGCTTCTACCAATAAGCGTTCATTGCTTTTTTCAGGACTACCTACCTGCGCTTCGTGGTTTCACTTCTGTTTTTTGGTCACAATATCTCTGTATAATCTGTCTCTGTATCATCTAAATTTGTTTGGCATGTGAAGCATAAAAAGGCAACAAACAGTCAGAAAGCGAAACAGAGAACTGAACTTTTTATTCTAAAGTCTTATATGCATTAATTACTAGCTGTTCCCTGCGATTTCACCCGCGCGTACAGTTTATCGCAATATAAAGTATATCCTTCCTCAGGGTTCAAACTATCTTCGTACCAAATTTCATTTAAAATCGGTTCCGTAGTCTAAGCGTGAAAGCGAAAAAGACATACAGACAGAGTCACTATCGTATTTATAATAATAAATTATAAGAAGTATGGATGGATTGGACATTTAAAGCATACCTACTTAAATGATGGATATTTCGTTTGAAATATATAAATTTATTTCACAAATTTATTTCACAAAAAGTAATTACTAGTAACAGATACAGAAAATCACTTAAGCAAACAATATATTCTACTTAGTAAAAGTTTAACGATGGACCCCAAACTAAGCACGAGGCCTGTATTTTGGGGCCCGAGTGCAACTTTACTAGAGACCAGGTAGTAGGCTAATTTAATAACATAAGGTGAAACAATTTGTGGAAAGACCCCAAGTGGGTCTGCGTTACAAAGGAAAAAAAAACAGAAAGACTAAATATGGAACTAAATATAAAAGTAGGTAAATTAAAAATGTATGTGTAAATGAGTGTGGAGATGTGTTAATATGTGTTACTGATGGTGAGTAAGTGTGTGCGTAAGAGTGTGTTTGTGATGTGTGTGTGGAAAATGAGTGTCCTAAAAAATAGTTTAGTTTAGCTCGTTTTTAAGGCTATTCTGTGTACTGAATGTCTACTCGGCGACGATGTTAACAACTCGTTATTTACGGTGCATCGCGGGCACGGCTCAATAATTCAACGAATACAGCCCCCCCGGTCCATTCGCGGGTTATTCTCGGCCTGGACAGTTTTCGATCGTTCGAGTGTCGGCGAAGACTGTTTCGGGATATTCAAATTCGGTTTATTGTGTGTGTTTGTGGATTTCGTGTTGATTTTGGGACTGTTGTTATACATTATAGCTCTTTCCTACGGTTTCACCCGCTCGGTCTACAGTTTATTGCAGAAAAAAGTATCCTATGACCTCCAGGGTTCATACTATCTCCGCAGCAAATTTTATCAAGATCGGTGCAGTAGTTCTTAAGTTTATCCGGAAGGAATAAACAATGAAATCTTTTTCTTGCGCTCCGCGGTTTCAAAGTAGCCTATGTGTTAATCCAGGGTATAAGCTATCTCCATTTCAAATTTCATTCATATCCGTTCAGTAGTTTTTGCGTGAAAGAGTACAGTCAACGACAAAGCTGAACAATCACACTTTTTTCTATTATCCTCATCATCTTATTCACCAATTTTTGACCTCATCATCACCTAAAATCAGGTGTGTTATGTTGTGGTCAAAATGAAAACAATAATAATTACTGATTTGAAACACATTTGGAAAATCGAGAACGATCAGCTAATTTTGTCGCTGACTGTACCTAACAAACATCCATCCGCATCCATGGAGCGCGTTTCGTGGAACGCACTTTTGGCGCGGGTGTTCATGGCACGCGCGCCAGGAGCGCATAATGGATACGCAGCTTAATTGTTCAGTGACTTTTGTCGCTGACTGTACAACTGTTGCAAGTTTTACACAATCATTGCACGGATTTCGACCTAAGGAATTATTAAAACGATGTTAAACATCCAACCTTTTCAGAAGTCATAAATCTCATTAAAACAAGAATAGGTCCGTTTTAAACCGTTTAAATTTTGATACTTGAATGGCTCCATCGTTATTCAGATATAGGTTTGGGCAAAAAATATCGATGTATTCGATGTATGCAGGTATCGATGTAATCGTTGACATTTTTAATCGCCGCGAATCGATATTCGATTTGATATATTTTGTAGTATCGAATTCGAATCAATTTATAATCATCATCATTAACCTGTATCAGTCCATTGCTGGAAATAGGCCTCTCCCAAGGTACGCCACTGAGCCCAGTCTTCGGCTCTTCTCGGCCCAAGTCGTCGCTCTACCTTGTCGCAAGACGACTCACACTACGTTTTCCAATTTGTATCAATTACGACATATATTTTGAACGCAACTTTGGGTTTGAATTTAATTTGAAAAAAACAACTAATTGATAAAAAAAAACTGATATTATTAAATGTCGAGGTTTTTCATTCACTGTTTCAAGATATCGAAACGATAAATATCGATAAAAAAATACCATTTGCCCATCCCTATTCGGATTGTACGGAAATTGCAAACAGATTTGTGGGAATAATTGAAATTCATTATTGAGCATTGTGGCTTATTTTAATAGGCAATGTGAATACGTTTGGTTATTGTTATAATATAGTGTGGTAAAGATGAAAATGTATATTTAGACTCGTAGCTGAAACCACAGTTATTCCGATTATTCCTTAGGAATCTTTTTCCGGGAAAAAAAGTGAATTGAAAAAGAAATGAATACATTTATTTGCTACAAAAGATACAAACACAAATGGACATAAAGTAGGCATTTTTTTGTGTGGTCATGGCGTCACACAATTAGTGTATTTTCCAGTGTCAAGTATAAAATATTTCAAACTCAGAGAGTTGAATCAAGTATAAATGATGATGATGGAACCTAGGATAATTCTCTGTGTAGTGGCAATAAATTGTTTTTTTTTATGATGATGATGATGATGATGAGATGATGGGATGCGATGAGATGATGGGATGATGGGATGTTCTTGGACATGCCGGTTTCCTCACTATTAGCCATCACACCTCATGCCATTTCGTCTCATTTCAACTTGTATAATTTCGTTGCGTTGCGTATAAATTGCATCCAATACATTTTCTGGTTTACCATCAGAAATCTGTGTAATTAATAACAAATAAGCCTCAGTACAACGCGCCGCGTAAATTCAACCTTCATCATAACGACAAATAATAACATTTCCTGCATACATCAGAAATCGGGAATCGGCACGTAAATAAAGCACATTGATTAAAATTTATTAACAACTAGCAGAGCCCTGTGGTTTCATCCGCGCACACGGAGAAAAAAGACCTTCCGAAATACTGTTTTCCTTCTGGATCAAATGGCAAGGACTTGTGATTCAAAAGGAAAACTAAGGTAAAATAACGAAGGAATCGGTCTTGGAAGGTAAGACTCAGAAGGAAAGTCAGATTTTTTTTCTCAGCGTAGTCTACAGTTTATTACTATAACAAGTATCATTTTAAACAAAAAAAAAACCAACTTCCGGTGTACCTTGATTTCTCTTTGATGCCATCAGTTCCTGGTTTCCTTATCATGGTACAGTCAGCGACAAAAGTAGCTGATCGTTCTCGATTTTCCAAATGTGTTTCGAATCAGTAATTATTATTGTTTTTTTTTACATTTTACATGGTATCATTTTGACCACAACATAACACACCTGATTTTAGGTGATGATGAGGTCAAAAATTGGTGTCTAAGATGATGAGGATAATCGAAAAAAGTGTGATTGTTCCGTGAATTTTGTCGTTGGACTGTACAGTCATCGACAAAAGTCGCTGAACAATAACACATTTTTCGATTCTCTTAACCATCATAAACATCAACCTTCGACCGGATCATCACTTAACATGAGATGTGTAACGTTTTAGTAATACGCTACCTTTTAAGTTGTAAGAAAAAAACAAACATTACTGATCCTATACGCATTTGGAACATCAAGTATGATCCGCTACTTTTGTCGCTGACTGTACCACCCTTGCAATATCTCCTTTCCAACAAAAAAAGAATCATCTAAATCAGATCTGTTCATAAACGACGAAGTTATTCGCGAACACAAAAAAAATTAATCGAATTGAGAAACCTCCTCTTATTTTTATTTTTTTTTCTATTTACAGGATAGCGTTTGACCACAAGTCACCTGATGTTAAGTGACGATGTGGTCGAAGATGGCGCCACGCTACACCTGTACTGGGAACTGGCTCTCAAGTGAGGCTGCCGGAACACACCCATAGGTGCTTGGCGACAGATTCTTAACAAGAGGGTGGTAGCTAGCCAGGCGAGTACTAGAAAATACCCTACCACCAAGCTATGGTTTCATCACGACGTTCACCGAAAGCTCAAGCTCATTGTAGGTTGTAGGATTCGAACCCACGTCCTACGGATCGCAAGCCGACGTCACTACCACTGAACCACCATCGCTATAAAAATATCCTCTTTTTAATTCGGTTAAAAAACAAATCAAAAATGAAAAATTTGTGTACTTTCGTGAGTACCTTTATCATAAACAAAGTCTCAAATTCTTCGGAATTTGACAAATCTGTTGAGGCACTTATAAAAATATTATCCCTGAAAAACAAAGCAAAAATGAAACATTGTGACCTCCACCTTTCGAAGTGCAATTCCAACAGAACCCCAAGCAATCTTATTAAACTAAGTGCATAAGTTACAACTAAGTATAACTTAAATCCGAAGGTAAGACCCGAGGTCATTCCACTGAACTTAGACCTCACTTCGTAACTTAACAAGTTAATACTTATGTTGATACTAAATCTGCCCGCCGCCGCCAGTTTGGTACAGAAAAGTTTTCAAAACAAACTGCCAACTGAGGCATTAAATTTCAATCACTACACAATATGGTGACCCAGTTCTTGGATACCAACTTGATCCTTTGAGCTGGCCATTCATGGACCGACAAAGCGGCTTGCGACTTTCGCAATATGCGGGGTGACTTGAAGTCACGAGGTCTTAGCGTGGACTTAGCAGTTTGAAGTTTTTAATTTTGACAATGGCTTTAAGAAAGAGTCTTTGCAAGTCTCTGTTGCGTTAATGTTTAGTTGGGAGGCCTGCAGTGCGATTCAAATTCACTCGGAAACTTTTCCGACCACGGATTCGGAAAAGTTTCCTTTAGAATTCTATGAACGCGATTCATTAACCTGAATTCGGAAACTGACATTTAATTTGACAAACCAGCTGTTCAATCACGGAAAAGTTTCCGACACCTACTTGCTCTTGGAAAACGTTTCCGTGAAGCGAAAGTGGTGTCGTATCCGACACGTAATTTTTCCGAGTGATTTAGAATGTGTTGCAAATAAGAAACCCAACCCTAACCCGGGGGGGTTAGGGTTGGGTTTCCCGCACAGATCTGGATGTATCACTAATCAACCACCAAAATATTTTCTTTACCGTATGTACCAATACTCCTAATCCACAATAGACCGTCTTAATTATTTCCCGCCAAAAATCTACCCCACCAAAATGATGGAAAAAATATAAAATTGCCATCCACATAAAATGTGTGCAATCGTAAACATTCTGCCAAAGATTTAATAACTATTAAATTACAATACTATTTAAGTAAGAGAATGAAGTTAATCTATGAATTCTAATTGTTATATGTTTTATAAAGTTACATTGTGACGTATTGCTCATTAACAGTTTAAATGTTTGGTCGAAATAAACACTCCCCGGCGACTGCAAACACCAAAAAGAGCTTCTTACGTCACTAACCAGGCTATTTGTGCTTCGATGGTTGCCCGCGCGTCGGTAGCCGCGGGTCGGCGTTGGGGGTCGGCGCGGTGGTATGGTTACGAATCGCGACCATCGTGTTTTTCGGTCAGTGACGTCATGTCAGTCACGTGACAGTTGTTAGTGTTTTGGCGGAAAAATTCATAATTACTCTAATTTTGTATATTTTCTCACCGAAAATACTAATAATTTTAAATAAAATATTTTTTTATGGTAAACAAGAGTCAATCTTTAAAATAGCAGCAATTCCGAAAAATGGTTAACATTCCTATTACGTATAAGAATAAAATCACGTACGCTTGTTACATCAAAATCAAATTCAAGTCTATTGTCATGTAGCCGTGCTCGCTCGAATGGCAAGCCTTACATCCGGTCCCGACGCGGAATAGGTAATAAACTTCGATATTAGTTCTAGAGCGACGTTCAAAAGTGTCAAGTAAGTCGGGACCAGGATTGTGGTGCTGATGGGTACAGCTGATGTGTGTCTAGCGGGTACGGGATAATAGGGAACAACGGGTGCTTATATGGGACTTACAGTACAGTTAACATTAACATTAAACAAAGATTAAATCCTGACTTGATGGTCACCTGATGTTAATGTTATGATAAAATTCATAACATTAACATCACCATCATCATAACATCATCATCAAATAATTTAAATTAAAGTTTGCAACTGGTCTTTTTATTTACTGCGCCGTAATACTTATCATCAGTTGACTTGCGGTCAAACGCTACCCTGTAAGATGCAAAAAACGCAAAATAGCACTTATAAAAAGCCTATATACACAGCTTTCAATGAATTCGAACCCTGAAAATAAATGTGAAACTCCGACGATCCAATAACCCGCAATCCTTCACGAGACAAGAAGTGAGCCTCAGAAACCCCCACCCTTACTAATCAGTCATCAAAGCGGGTGAATTGCAAACAAATCTCGGCACAATACGGCGAGATTTTTATGAGAAATGAAACTCAAGGGACAAGAGGTAGCGGTTGACACAAGCTACTGAGTTGGTGCCGGTGTTTTGTTGCCACAATCATCATTCATCATTATCAGCCTTTCCACGTTCCCACTGCTGGGACTCTGGCCTTCTCTCAGAGAGAGAGTATGGGCTATAATCTACCACGCTGGCCCAGTGCGGGTTGGTAGATGTCGCATGCCCTTGAATGTTGCAGTTCTTAGGCATGCCGGTTTCCTCACGATGTTTTCCTTCACCGTTTTGAATCCGCACATAACTTATTAAGTCATAGGTGCGGAGCCGAGAGGATTCGAACTCGGTGTCAGCGTCTTGTAAGTCACACGCCTAACCGTTCGGCCACCATCGCTCATTGCCACAAAACGGCACCAAACTAAGTTTAATTATGTAAGTGTATTATTTATGTTTATTGATTTTTAATTTTGTAAAGTGTATGTGCCTGTTGTTTTTTTTTGCCACAAATAAATATATTGTCTATTGTCTACTTATTTGCCTTCTTTCGTAGTGCCCATCTCTATTTTCGAAGTTGTCAGTCCACATTAAGTCCTGGGGCCAGTTCCGCCTTTACCATAAGGGCAGACGGGGTACGTGCCTAGGGCTACCAGCCTCATAGGGGCCCCAAAATGACGGCGTATTTGTTAACACGTAATAAAAAATACTTTACTTGAAGATTAGCTACGACCGAAGTGCAAACCACTTTTACGCGTAGGTACGTCATTATTCAACAAAATTCCTGATACTCATTTGACAGAAGTAAAATTGTTTTTGTTATCACCATTTTATAATTTTCTTAAGGGGCCCTAAATTGTTGTGTGCCCCAGGGCTTAAAATGGCCCGCCTGTTGCCCTAATGTGAATTCTTGCGACACGTTAGCGCGTTTTACCGCAAGCGCGTAGACCGTTTGCTGTATGAATAAATGACCTTCTGGGCGTTCTTTGCCGGTGCAAGAAGATTGAAGTAGGCGTAAATAGTTTTAAGTGTGACTTTATAATGTAATCATAATATTGCATCTTGATTTTGAATTAAAGATTATGTTTTGTTGCGCTTGCCCATGCGAAGCTTTAGGGCGAGGCGCTTGTAGCTTATACCATAACCAATCCGTTCATTCATTGGGGCTATGAGTAGCTGCGATTTGAAAAACTCTTACAGCCCCATTGCAATTTAAAACGTGACGTTTGGTGATTTTGTGCAGTGAAACTCCGTCAATAAGACAAGTGAGGGTGGAAATCCGTGTGACCAGTAAAAAAAATTGAATCAATTTTCTTTTACTTTTTAAAACACTTTTATTAGCTTGACTTATAACTAACTAACTAACTAACAATGTAATCAAATCTTAGAAGTCAATTTTTAGAGAGTTGTTTTACCATAAGTCACTTGATGGTACACGACGATGGGGACGTAGGTGGCGCTACGCCTGGACTGGCACAATCTAGCAAATACTGGAAATAAAAACGCTATAATTATGAATATGATATATATTATGCCACATATACTTAGATGTGTGTGGAGGTGGGAAAAAAAGGTTTTTTTAGGTTTCTTTTTATTTATGAAATAATATTAGTGCAGGAATTTAACACAGCTAAAAGCAGCTTAAAGTTTTACCTACATGACAATTTTTGCAATATATTTGATTAAATTATAAATGCCAATGTATGCAAGTATGTGTGTATGTTTATCAATTCTTCACTTTGAAGCGGCTTAATGGATTTGAGTGAAATTTAGAATGGCGATAGTTTATACCTTGTATTGATACATAATAGGCTTCGTATTATCCCGCAAAAGATCCTACGGGATAACAAGAGCACTGCAGGTGTAATCAAAACTTGGTTCAAAATTAATGCCAGAGTGAAAAATCACCTTCAATTTTGTGCATATTTTTTTCAATATTTTCTTCTGAACTCAAGCAGGTATGAATGGCAGATTCCTCAGTTACCTTCGAGTGGGAACACGTGTCCAATTAGAGAGATTTTTATATTATACATAAGGGTTGACGGTACGTTTTATGTATAGCTTGTAAATTGGGAACCCTTTTTGATTTTTGATTGCCGTCGCATCTACAGGAATCGTGGAATAAGGGGGTTGAGATAGGTTTATTCCTGCTGACATTTGAAACATATTTTCACGTAAAAAAACGCTTAATCATCCTAACCCATACAACCGATTTTGATGCGGTGTTCACTACGAGCCCCGATGCAAAATAATTCGTCTAATAGAAAAGTAGTGTATTTCCAGAATGTATACTGTCTCACTTAACAAATGACACAGAATTACTTTTACAAATTGAAATTATACAACATATTTGTACAAAAAACGAATAATCTTATTTAACTCACCGATAGACGAACACTTTTGCATCGATTATTTAACAATTAGACGAACTATTTTGCTTATAACTTCTTCGAATTTAAAAAAGTTTATTGGTTCATAATTAAAAAATGGCATAAGTAACGCGACATGTGATAGTAGAAAAGTTTAATATTTTACATAGATATACAAAAATAATGAAGTTAGAAAAAATCTCACACAGAGAATTTCACACTAGACGAACTATTTTGCATCGGGGCTCGTATTATAAAACCTAATTATATAGTTTTTTATGTAGCTAATTAAAAATATAAATATTTTGCAAGCAAGTCACCTGAACATAAATTTACATGACTTACATAAGCCAAACCTTAAGATATAAGATAAAAAACGATGTTGAATAGATAATTTTAATTCTACAAAAATCGAAACTGCAAATGTGTTCTTCACTGTTAAGGTAGTGTAGGACGTCCTCCGGCTAGGTGGAGCGATGATATACGCAAAATGGCTGGCAGCGGTTGGATGAGAGGAGCCGAAAATCAGGCTCAGTGGCGTGCTTTGGGAGAGGCCTATGTCCAGCAGTGGGACTGAAATAGGCTGATTATGATGATGATGATAATCCTAAACACCTAAGTATAAACTTAAATAACATGACTGAATAAAGCAAATAAATGAAAACGCCTCCAAGCGTCTACCATACATACTGAACCCCCCCTGAATTCGCTTCGAGAAGGGCCTACATCCAATCAGGGTTCCGTCGTAGATCAAAACATTTGTTCCGTCTATAGCCCTCACTATGGGCCCTTAGGCCGAGTGAGTGCGTGACCAATTAGGGGGAACCGATACGGTAAGGCTTGGTTTGATTAAGAATATCCGAGCATACTTAAACGCAAACGTGTAGCTGACTGTACTTCCGACAATTAGTCACGTGGTACTCCGTAGCATGACCATGAAGTTCTATTATTATTTTCGGCTTCGCATATTTTTGCCTAAGTAGTGGGGAAGATTAGAGGAAGTATGAAAGTAGCACCAGTGCCAAATAAACTGAAAGGGAATCGTTTGGCTTGGTATGGACATGTTATGAGGAAGGATGATAGTCATATTCGTCGTCGTCACACCATCGCTAAGGGTTATTACTTCAAAAGTATTTTACAATCATAAAGAAATACCTGCGAGTGGTAATTTATATTTCTCGATAATTCTATTTCTAGACAACCTCTTTGAACTAAAGAGAATCGCAATTTAGCTTCTCAGAATACACGTCTGTTTAACGTGTGCTTGTATTCTGCGAAGTCAAATTCCTATAATTTTTTCCAATAACAATTTAAATCGGAGCAAACCACAGTATAAAGCAATGAAAGAACTTTCATACCAACACAAATTTCCAAAGAAAGCGAATACGACGTCCCTGGAATAAAAATCTTTCACATGAATTCCATTGATACAAGAAGAAGTAACAGATAGGTTAATATTCGAAAAATATCTAGAAAAATAAGTAAGCTGGTCAAAATATCATTATTAAATTTAAACTGACATCTTCCAGAATCGTATAGTGATGGATCTAATTCAGCTGTTACTGTAAAAAAAACACTTGTGTGGATGCGCTGTAACACACACACACACACACACACACAAACACAACACACATTCTTCATCATCATCAGCCGAAAGAAATCCACTGTCAGTCCACGGCCTTCCCCTTTGAACACCTATTAGCCATTTGCATCCATCGGCTCCCTGCGACTCTTACAATGACGTCGGTCCACCTAGTGGGGGGGCCTACCTACAGAGCGTCTTCCGGTTCGTTGTCGCCACTCGAGAACCTTTCTTCCCCATCGGAAGCCCATAGATATTACAACGTATCTTCCAAAGATATCAAAGTATGCACCCTCATTCTTTACTCGCCTTCATTTTGACGCACAGCCAATATTTGTAAGACATATATACCATAATCTCGAAGTGACAAGTGATCGAATAAAATACACCGTTCAACCTTGCGAGATTACATAGAACCCTTTTTGTGGTCGAAGTTATGAACGATTGGAATTTAAATAGTAAAAAATTAAGCAGGGGATATAGCTGAAGTGGCAGTAGGCTGATCATAAAAGTCGCAGAACCGACAACCGCCCGAAATTAATAATCGATCCTGATCCGTTACAGTAGCTTCCCACGGTGCGCGATTCTACGGATCATCACACACAGCCGACGACCACGGACGGCAATGCACGCAGAAGCTTTATTTCAAAATGCAAAGTGAGAGAGAATGTACCGTCGCTGCAGCTGCTGCTGACCTGTCGTCTGTGCTACCACGGACGCGTTCGGACCGCGTCGGTACGCGCTCGGATCGCGTCGCACCGCACCTTTGAAGTTACCGCTTCGCGAGGGATACCGGCGCACCGCCACAGACGTCCTGTGTTACCACGGACGAGACCCTTCCCACGGTGCGTCGTGCGTGCTAGTCCGCGTCCGTCCGCAATATCGCGCAGCGTGGGATGGGGCTCTTTATCCGGATCGATATGTCATGTCATAATGTGTCATTTTAGAGGTAATATGTAAAGACCTAGTCATTTTAGTAGTAATATGTAAAGATCTAGACCTAGTAATTTTCATTACATATGGATTTGAAATTTAGTTAACGACAAGTCTTGGATTGCACATGGGATGTTATCGATAAAACGTAATACTTCGACCACATTGTCAATTGACATCAGGGGACTGGTGGTCAAACGGTACCCTGTAAAGAAAGAAAATGAAGTAAACAATTTTATCTGTCATATCTTATATAGAAAAAAGGTAACATATTTCTCTTTGAACCCCACTGCTAATAAATGGCCCCAACATCTTCAATTAAATTAATATCAGGGAACTTGTGGTCAAACGCAACACTGTAGGAATCGAAAAATCTGCCATCTTAAATAGCGAAAAAAGGCAACATATTTCTCTTTGAACCACACTCCTAATAAATGACCCCAATATTTTTGCCGCTACAGTTTGGCGACTGCTGGACTCCGATCAATCAGCGGACCACGTATCGCTGCTGGATACACTGCGAGATTTGACCGTAGATTTGACGGTCGTAACGACCCGGATGGGACGAGTGCGTCTAAATGACGACCATTAATAGCCTTAACGGGCATTTAGGGTTAAGTTTTATCGGCCGGTTTGTTTTTAAAATGTTATGATAAATTTTGTTGTATTTTTTTTCTGGAAGACTGACTACTATCTCACTCTATCCTTACTATATATTATACTAGTTGCACCCTGTGGTTTTACCCGCGTCTTCCCTTTATCCCGCAGGAACCTTTTTCTGGGATATATAGTAGCCTATGTGTTAATCCAAGGTATAAGCTATCTCCATTCCAAATTTCATTCAGATCCGTTTAGTAGTTTTTGCGTGAAAGAGTAACAAACATCCATCCATCCATCCATACTCACAAACTTTCACGTATAAGTATAATATTAGTAGGAAGTAGGATACACCAGGTTATGCATTAAGATGCCGTTTACCGCGCATTCTTAGTTAAGCTACAATACATATTCAAGTTAAAATGAAAGAACTTTGAAATAAAGTTGACCACAATATAGCGAAACACTACTCACCATGTGGCCTTTCAAAGCCTTGTAACAAAGACCTCTAAAACGTTGAGAGACCGAGTTCAACAATTAATTTATACTAAAATTAAATTTTGATGCGCCGACGAACGGACAAAGGCGACGCAGTATAGGCTGAGTGAGTGAACTAGCTTTATGTAAGCATGAGCTTCGCTACGTTACTGCTAAGCCGCGCGAAAAATTTGATGACAATAAAGCTAGAAATTAAAGTGAACTTGCTTCAATCCAATAAGAAAAATAAATGTAAATGCGACCAAATAATTAGTAGCGGGGCGTTTCTTGCTTTTTTATATTTTGTCTAATTTTATAAACGTGTTCCAGCTTTAGTTGAAAGCCAGTTTCCAATCCAGGTGTTTGTGTTGAAATTTATTTGTATTGAGTTATTATATAAGCTTCATAACTACACAATTATTTTATTGCTTTCTTAACGTTGAGCATAATAATCAACCCAATTGTGATAATAATGATTTCATCTGTCATTAAAAGTTGAGAACCGACTTATAAATTAACTAATCGGCACTAGGCTCGCGAGGTGGATAGCCCATACTCTCTCACTGAGAGAAACCTGTCCCAGCAGTGGGAACGTGATTGATGATGAGGAAGAGGAAAAATAAACAAAAGATGATCTCGGATAAAATATCGGAATATTTAGAAGACAAAAAAGTAGCTTGGGATTTTAGTGAACTTGCTCCAATTTAATCAATTAGTAATAAGAATAAAATTTTCAAAGTGATCGCGCCTCAAAAATTACCTGCCGGGCGCTTCTTGCCTGTTCTTTTGCAGGCGTAAGAAGGTTGGAACAGGCGTAGTTAGTTTTAAGTTTGACGTTTTGTTTTAACATTTTGATTGAATAAAATCAATTGAATTATGAATTATTATGATCCAAATGCTAACAAAATACTGTAGAAAGCTTAAAAACTGTCTACCAATTAAACTGAAAAGGTGGTGAATGGGTATTCCAACCTCAACCAGGACTGGGGGTTAGAAAAACCACAACCATCTGAACCGAAGGGTAGGTATGAATATTTGATGCTATCCAACATTCAGAGTTTATGGATCGTCTTCGAGATTTCTGTGTGGAGTATTTGAAATTATGTTAGAGTTTCGCAGTTTACTTTCCTTTGAAGTACGCAATAAGTACTTAGGCACAATAGTTCCTTCCTACATCCTGTTTATTATTACTTGCGTAACTGAATTACATTCAAAGGCTGTTTGACAGACATTATTTGACAATATTTTTACAAAATAAAAACAAAATATACTTCCTCCACCTGTCTCTCTTTTTATCTATAAAAATCTTTTCCATCGTAAGTTAGTCACAGTGACACCGTGGGTAAGTCATTTGCATCTTACAAGTTATACCGTTTGACTACAAGTCACTTAAGTATCGTTGTGATCAAAGGCACCTGGACAAAGATCTGACGCTCAACTTGACTAAGTCGGACAAAACACTCTAATAAGTGGCTAGCGATAGTTTCTAAGCTTAATAGTAGCTTGCCAGGCACTTGAAAATGCTCTACCACTAAGGTGAAGTTTCACAACGAAGTTCCCATTCACCAACAGCTCAAGCTCATTGCAGAATTTGATCGCAAGAGCTACAGGTTGTAAGTCGACGTCACTATTACTATAAAATTTATAAAACCCCGACACTTTGGATCGATTTTCATTAAGCATAGCTAAAAATGCCGTATATCATTTTGGAAAAGAGCTAAAATACTCATCATTATCAGCCTTTCACGTTCCCACTGCTGGGACTCTGGAGGACTCTTCTCTCAGAGAGCGAGAGAGAGTATGGGCTGTAATCTACCACGCTGGCCCAGTGCGGGTTGGTAGATGTCGCATGCCCTTGAATGTTGCAGTTCTTCATGCCGGTTTCCTCACGATGTTTTCCTTCACCGTTTTGAGCGATGGCCAATCCGCACATAGCTTATTGAGTCATAGGTGCGGGGCCGATAGGATTCGAACTCGGTGTTGGCGTCTTGTAAGTGGCACGCCTAACCGTTCGGCCACCATCGCTCTTACACTGCTGGACCGATATTAACCAAATATAGCTAAGAACGACAGCAGGGAAACAGGCTTTCAAATGAAAGAAACCGTGATCGAAATTGGTCTACCCGTTTAAGAGCTACGATGACACACACACACACAGACACGTTGACGCCAAACTTATAACACCCCTCTTTTTGCGTCGGGGGTTAAAAATACCTATCATTGCTTCTACGCTCTTATTATAATGAAATAGCTTACATACTCCAGTGCCAAGTATTATTTTTGACAGATGTGTCGTGGAAAGCAACTCTGCTCCAACTCAAATATAGATACGGTCTAAACCTGACACGTACAACACACTCACACATGTGTCTGTGAATGAGCGCACGGCGTGACGCGGCACTGCATACGCATCATGAAGTCTCTTTGTCTCTCTCGCACGCGGTCAAGGTTAAGAGCGTGACAGAGATCGTTATCATTTTTGTTGTTACTACTGTTTATTGAAATTGCTTTGGTATGAGTACTGTGAACGAGCTTCAAATAACCGACCTATACAAAGAATATCGTCGAAATGTCTCAAATTTATTCCAGAAGGAACAAAAAGGAAGTTAAAGAAACAAATGAATGAATGACTTGAAAGTTCAAAGACATTACATTCAGAATTCTAATGAAAGGGCCGAACAAAAAACCTGGGGCCTTTTCTTCAACAGTCAACGTGAAAATTTTATATCTGTTTCTAAACTTGTGTTCCTTCAAGTAATAGATATTGGTGATGGTGGATGGTAGATTATTATTATGGTATGGTGGATTATTAATCATAGTGTATTTGTTAACGAAATATAACTGTGAAAAGAGGCATTTCTAGTTTTCCAAAAAGTCCGAATTATAATGGGGGGGGGGTCTAGTTGAAGCTGGGGTCACATCACATTCTCCATTATTTATTTAACAACGCAAAGTAATAATATTGTTGACTATTTATTCTCTAAAATAAAAAAAGATTTTTGTTCTGGCCTCCCACTAAGCAGACCGGCGACACTGTAAGAGTCGCAGGAAGCCGATGGATGCAAATGGCTTATAGCCGTTCATAGGTGGAGGTCTATGTTCAGCAGTGGTTTTTCCAGCTGATGATGATGGTAAATGATTAAGGAGTTAAGGAATATCTCTGTGTAAAGACCTCCTCCATTTCAATGGATAGAGAGGTCACATATTTAAGCCCCACATTAATGTACCACCTTCTCCTGTGTGTGTGTGTGTGTGTTATGTGTGTATGTGTGTGTTTGTGTGTGTAATACGTACATAATGTTGTCTAAATACTACATATCTACACAAAATGTATGAAGCCACTAAAGAAAATCCTTTCCAAGTAAACAAAAGTAACCAAGCGACAATTCTGCATAGTAAACCTGGTGGCTTAGGCTGCAAAACAAATAGGTACATATCTGGCTTCTGAGCTAGAAAAATGTAGAGCAATACGTCAAGGAAGAAACCACGGCCGATTGGCTCCTGCCAGATAAAGAAATAGGGATGGGAGAGTTCTACATTTTTGTCTGGTTGTCGATGTTCGTAAACGTTCTTATTTTTTGCTTATTAAGCGACGTGAATTCGATGACTCTAAAGTTTAGTTTTGCAGGCATTCCACAAAAAATGTGTAAACATTAAATAAAATAAAAAGGTATGTACGTTCTGAAGGTTAAAAAAAAATTATAGGTACATTGTGGTGAAGAACTATTGGACGGTTACTTAAAAATTCATGGTTTTTTCCGTGATAACTTCATAGACCTTGGGATTCAGCGCTTAGTACGAAGTGTCTCGCGAGTGCTGTTCAGGATAAAAATACGTGAAAGCATCAAAAGCCTTCTAAGAATTGAACTAAGTAAGCCCCATTTTTTAATTTTCCTATAAAATCGTCGAAAGCACGAAAAATACTAGCTCGATGACGTTTATGCTAAGAGGAAAACTTTAATTTTTCTGTCTACTGAAAGCTTACCTGGGAAATTAGAGCCAGGTCAAAATTAATCTGGCACATTGTAGTAACTTTCAGTCAATTATCATAAGTTTCAAAATTGTTCAAAACTCTGACTGTTACGTAATAAAATTCTTGTGTCGACATTAAAAATCTTTTTTGATCACAACACTATCTCAACTTTAACTCAGTACATACGGACAGACTAATTTTATTAGACGGATTTAGAATTACATGCTTTGTTGTGTGCTTGGATTTGCCATTCCTCAAAAACGGTGAAGGAAAACATCGTGAGGATATCAGCTTGTCCACGAAGCACTGGAAGCCGATGGATGTAAATGACTTATAGCCGTTCATGGTGGCGTTCAAAGTGGGGGAAGTGGATTTCTTTCCACTGATGACGATGATGATGATGATGATGGTATTTTAGTATGGGTTACGAGCACTTCCCATATTGCAAACCATACTTTTGAAATTTACAAAAATTTCACAAAGGAGGCTCTTACTGAAATTTCAAAACTGTTTAGTAAATACAGCCACACACACAGTACACAGTAGATGCCTACAGTTTAAAGAATAGGCTTACACCCGAAGCATAGAAAAGGACTGAAGACTCTTAGACACGGTGACATTTTTATGGCACGACTAGCGATCCTTTCCAGAAGAGAAAAAAACGAGACAAAGAGTTAGTACTAAGTTAGAAGTTGTAATTTTTCTAAAGCAATCGGTACTACGTATACTTGTTTATGTATTGTTACTTGAATTTTTTTGTACATCGACTTCGTATTTAGGTAGGTTAGGTTTTTACTTCAATTGTTTTTTTTTCCTGTATATATAATATCTGTGTAATAGCAAATCTCAAAGCCAGACTAAAAAAGTTGCACAGGTTACTGTGTAACGAAAAAAACATTTAAAGAAACATTGAGGTATATACGGATTGATTTAAGAATCTCCGTGCCATGGCGATGGCAAAGCAAAAATGCAAATAGCGCTTTTAACGACAGGAATTTGATTTGATTTGTATGAAAACGACAAGGTAACTCTTTCATTGGAGCAGATACAATTTTAGCTCCTTGCTTTGCAAGCTCTTTGAGAACGACAAAGTAGAAAACTTGTTAGCCGTCAATGTACGTGTCATGTGCAATGAGATTTAACTCACTGGAGCATTCAATAAAATCCGAATAAGATGTTGAAAAACTCTATTTGAATCTACGGTTGCTTGCTAATGCGATTTTGTAGAAGTCGCCTGTTGATTTTTCTCTTTGTATATGTCGTGAAAAAATGTAACTATATTACTTTATCGTGGTTATGTTTATTTTTTAAACGTGTCAACTACTGCTACGGACATGTATACTACCGTGAAGCTACCGCATGTACAGCTTGCGCCACGTAGCACAGCGTAGGCGACGCATCCGAGCAGGCTATGCTATGCTTTGTTGGGGACTACGCTACGCACGGATTCGTAGCTTGATGACGGCCAGCATATGCGTGGCATGTTATTATCCGTCGCCTACGCAGGTCTACGCGGCGCACGCTTTGCATGCGGCACACGGAATCGTAGCATTACGATGGTAGCAAGTAGTGGCTGAGATAAACGGGAGGGATAGCATCGTTAATAATCTTGCGCCGCAAGTGTTGCAATGGAAACGTAAAGTATTGTATTTGAGTATTGAACATGCTGGTTTTCTCACGATATTAGGTAGGTCAAGAATGGAAATCACTTTGGCATCGGCACCTTATAACTTGTTAAGAGCATCGCTCAGTTAAGTGATGGTTTTTTGCTTATCATCATGAGTATCATAAGTGTGCGGCATCATCTGGTTTCACTACATAGTCGCCAAGTGTAAAGGACATCTTTTAAACTTTAATCTTCTTAATTGCATCACGTAGGTGTATAAATTCCATCTACGTTTCCCGGGCTTTGTGAATAAATAATCGTAAATATGGGGATGATAATTTAGGCTCCCGTTTATTATTTTGTTGGTGCAGTTAGTTGTAGTGTTTTAGTTAATTTGCTGGGGATGGTATCGGATTTCTCACTCACAAGGTAATTTAAAAACTTTCATTTTATAGTATAGACAATCTGTAATATTGCTTTACTTTTTACAGGGTAGCGTTTGACCACCAGTAAAATGAATGGGGTGAAATCGCGGGTTTAATCTAGTCTAAAATACTTATCAAATATTAAGTTCTTCAGATCTCAGAATTGGTTCAATTCAAGTAAAAAAATAAAATTGTTTGGTAAAACTCAATAATTTTATTTTGACCTTTGATTTTCTTCTAATAGATCGCCATCTTGTTGTTAAGTTCAAGAACAAAGGGCCAATAAGGGCTACATTTGATAAATGACCCCCGGGATGTAGGACAACGGGTGACCTTTCTACCCCGCCCAGGGAATGAAATATTCAGTGCAACTGCTTCAATAGAGATGTTTTTGACAACACTATTTAATAACAACTTGAGCAAGGGGATACTAGCGTCCCTTATTGCGATACAATGTAATATATAAAATTCTCGTGTCACAGTTTTCGTTGCCATACTCCTCCGAAACGTCTTGACCGATTTTGATGAAATTTTTTATGCTTATCCGGTATCTATGAGAATCGGCCAACATCTATTTTTCATCCCCCTAAATGTTAGGGGTAGTCCACCCCTAAATTTTGTTTTTATTTTTCAGACAAAATTTTTAATTTCTATTTTTTTATGATACAACATACAAAAATACATACAATCCTCAATTTTCACCCTTCTACGATCAACCCTTATTTTTTAATAGCCATTTATTATATGGCAAAACAACGTTTGCCGGGTCAGCTAGTTTAAATATAAAATAGATATATATGTAGTTGGATTTAAATGTACCTACCGTTCTGTTATATCTAATGGATGCAAGGGTCAGTGCGTTGCGTATAGAATACTAGTTTTGCCCCGCGGTTTTACCTGCGTCTTCCCGTTATCCCGCAAGATCCTTTTCGGGATAAAAAGTAGCCTATATGTTAATCCAGGGTATAAGCTATCTCTATTCCATATTTCATTCAGATCCGTTCTGTAAAGAGTATCAAACATCCATCCATCCATACTCACAAACTTTCACGTTTATATTATTAGTAGGATAGGATAGATGCAAGAAAAGATGCTTTATACCTACTTACCTCCTCGGCGAAGAACTGACCGAGCACAGGGGTAAACTGAAAACCAGCGCTGTGTGCACATGCAAATGTAAACATGCACAGCACAAGCTGAGTTTTACCCCTTTTGCCGTTATATTGTATAATATGTGTTTTTGTTTTTCTATAACATGTATATTATTTTTTTAATGGCAATAAATTGATTTTATTTCTATTTTTATATTTTTTTAAAAAGAAATGGCTTGACTGTTTTTTTCTTAAAAGACAAGGAAATGTATGGAGCTACGCTATGCCTGGATTGGAAACGGAAAAAGTCCGTTTAGGTAATGTTTGCTTTACTTAAACACAAAGAGGGGCTATTGTGCCCGTAGCGTATAAAAACGTAAGTAAACTTCAATCCCATGAATATTAGGATCTAAAAGGAAGAAAAATTAAACTGTAATCCCATGGGATTTTAGACATGGGAGCCAAGTGGAAGGAGGGCCCGTAGCTAGGCCGCTTGTCCATCTTATCATCATCATTCCATAAGAATGTAATACTGTACATTAGTAAAAGACATTATATAGCGATGATGGCTCAGTGGTAGTGACGTCGGCTTGCGATCCGTAGGACGTGGGTTCGAATCCTACAATGAGCTTGAGCTTTCGGTGAAGGAAAACATCGTGGTGAAACCATAGCTTGGTGGTAGGGTATTTTCTAGTACTCGCCTGGCTAGCTACCACCCTCTTGTTAAGAATCTGTCGCCAAGCACCTATCGGTGTGTTCTGGCAGCCTCACTTGAGAGCCAGTTCCCAGTCCAGGTGTAGCGTGGCGCCATCTTCGACCACATCGTCACTTAACATCAGGTGACTTGTGGTCAAACGCTACCCTGTAAAAAGTTAAAAAAAAAAAAAGACTCAACGTGTGAAGCCAAAAATTTACAAAACATACCTAATTGCAATTTCGAAATTTCCAGAGCTTTTTACCACCTTCGGCAATATCCTATAAAATAATTTCTTAATCGACACAAAGTCAAGGATATTGACATAGGCCATGAAAAATTACCTCAAATTGCCCTCCGTAAGCAATTTCAATACCTACTTCGAAAACGGATGAAAAAGATGGGAGGTAAAGGATTAATGATTGATGAGTCAAAGTGCAAAGATATTAAGAAAGTGATTAGTAACTACCCTCAGAGAATAATTTTATAGAAGCTTACTAAGCGATTCTCAAAGTCGTGTATTGTGGGAGACAAACAAGTGATTAGACATAGAAGATAATAAATTTAAAAAAAAAACCGACAAGTGCGAGTTAGCATCGCGCTCCGAGGGTTCCTTAAAAATTGTTTGATTTTCGTCATTAAACTACACATTTTGGCGTCCTCTATCCCTCGACTAATTTGTACACCATTATTGGTAAAACGTGACGAACCAAAATGTAATTTAACAACAATCATGCACGCAACTGTATGTTTACCTACTCATGTTTTGTGCAAATAAAAATTATCTTATCTTATCTTGGTTTCAAGATTTTTTCCTAGCTACGGTAGGTTTTGATTACCTTGTGAAATCGCTTTATGCGAAATTATGCGACACAAACGGTGATATTTTTTGATCGCGTTGATTTCGAAGTTCGATTTTTACACAGCTGAAAGAAACCTCAGAGCCGAGAGCCGAGTATCCTACTAATATTTTAAACGCGAAAGTTTTTGAGTATGCATGTATGTATGTTTGTTGCTCTTTCACGCAAAAACTACGAAACGGATTTTAGTGAAATTTGGAATGGAGCTTATACCCTGGATAAACATACTTTTTATCCCGGAAGAAGGTTCCTGCGGGAAAATGGGAAGACGCGGGTGAAACCGCAGGGCGCAGCTAGTCTGATATAAATTTCTACTATCAAGTTTACCTACAAACAGACAACAAAGTGATCCTATAAAGGTTCCGTTTTTCCTTTTAAGGGGCTACGGAACCCTAGAAAAACAAGTTTCAAGTGCGGGTTGGTAAATGTCGCATGCCCTTGAAAATGTTTCAGTTTTTGGACATGCCGGTTTGCTCACGATGTTTTCCTTCACCATTTTGAGCGATGGCAAACTACGCTACTAAAACAATACTAGGTATATAATATCACCCGATTGTAAACTAACTAGGTACTGATCCTCATATAGGCAAAATTTAATGCACAGTTCAGATTTTAGTTCGCCACAAATACCTTCGGTTTTGGGGTTTCCCGATACGAGGGTATTTTATCGTTTAATATCCGGGACAATTCGTTGGTAAACTCAGTTGTAGATTTGATAGTTGAAGTGAATATCAGGTTATAGCGATGATGGCTCAGTGGTAGTGACGTCGGCTTGCGATCCGTAGGACGTGGGTTCGAATCCTACAATGAGCTTGAGCTTTCGGTGAAGGAAAACATCGTAATGAAACCCTATGGCACGTGCTCTGATAACTAAAGCCTAAGTGATGACGAACTGCGGCGAGTATAATTGAAGACAAAAAATTGGTAGATACTGGTAAGTTTCAAAATTTTTTTCTTGCCATGAGTTTTTGGGCAAAATATGCAATTTCAGTTACCTATGTCCTAGTTAACTTAGGATTGCTGTATTTCGGATTGAAAGACAATGTTAACAGTAAAAATATAAGCATCCAATATACCTATTTCAGAGTGACGAGCGTAATGCAGGGCCACGTAGAGTTTTGAACTGTTGAAGTACAAAATTCTGGGTTCAACTGTACTGTAATTGCATTTTGTACAGTCAACGACAAAAGTCGCTCAACAATATCACAAGTTCCGATTACCGGCATCATCTTTAACATCAACCTTTGACCACATCAACGCTTAAAATCAGGTGTGATAATTTGTGGTCAGAGCGTTACCTCGTAAAATGTAAAAAAAGCCACGCAATACAGATCTAAAACACATTTAGGAAATCTAGTATGATGAGCACCTTTTGTTGCTGACTGTACAAAAAATTATGTGTTTTTCTTTTACACCAACATAATAGTTTTTGCCCATAAATCAACTGATTTTAACTTGAGAGCGGTAGCAACACAAGTGAGCACTAAAAAATGCTCTTCCACCAAGCAAATACGTTTTTGTTTAAAGTTGCTCGTTTTAAACAAAATTTACCTTACCATCGCATTTTCCATATCCCGATATACAAAACCGTGAATCACTTTACTCCCTTGTCACAATAACAATCTGAAATTTTGTTTCAGTATTCCAACAACACGTTTATCTTTGTTTATTGCGACAAGGAACTAAAACTTGTACGAATTAATGTAATGGTTACAAGCGAAATCTCACACGGTTTACCAGCCAAGCATAAAATTGGTTGATTGGTTTATCGACATTTTGGAAAAGACCCGACACGAACTTAATTATGCAATCGTGATTTAAACCTGGTGTGCATTTTTTCGTGCGTGCAGTGTAAAGTAAATAATACAAGTATTGCTTTAATAAACATTATTTGATTTATTACTATTGAAATATTATAAAAATATGAATAACCTAATTTGAAATGAAAACAAAAATATATACTATAACAATGAACTAAAAATATAAATAAAAGAAACCTAAACTAAAAAATAAAAAATAGAAAAAAGTAATTAATTAGAATTCGAAATTAGATATTGCAAAATGTCATTTTCAAGGGGGTGAAATAGGGGTTGAAAGTTTAAAATGACAATCCATTATTCCTCAAGATCTGGCTTTTAATTATGTAGACTTTTAATAAGAATTAAAAAAAATGTGTTTTAACTTTTTGAAAAATCATCGTTTTAACTTTTTGATACATACATACTAGTAGTATTATAGATGTATAAAAATAATTACTTATGTTGTGTGTGAAATATATATGAAAGAAACTCTGTCAGTTCATTTGTAACCTTTTCACGCCTATTTGACTGAACAGATCTTGATGTGATTTGATATAGAGATTGTTTTAAGCCTGAGGAAGGACATAGGATACTTTTTTATCTTGATAAACGGATTTTCAGAAATTAATTAATTAACTATAATTATTATTTATTACTAATGTTTAAATTAATAAACTGTACATAATTTCGTCGATACCTAATTAATATACGACCCAATTGCTACAACCATAAACATTCTGATTCCACAATTGAACAATTTAATCGATTCCAAAATTAATGTTCATTATTATCGAATACAAACGAGCGGACTCGGCTCACGTAGTATGCGAATAATCGAATTAACTCGATTGATTTAATCGATAAACTTTCCGAGTTTAATCGTTTTCGGTTCCGCTTATCTGCCGTTAAAGTTTATAATCTGTGGACTTTATGTATGGAGGTTAAATATGAGGCTTAGGTTTAGTTATTGCGCTAAAGCCTTATTGAAGTGGTGATTAACTATAAACTTAATTTAGTCGGCTTAAAGCTTAAAATTGTTTACTTTTTAAAACGCTAGACTAGTCAGTTGTAAAAAAATAATTGGTCATCATTATCAGCCTTTCACGTTCTCACTGCTGGTAATCTGGCCTTCTCTCAGAGAGAGAGTATGGGCCCTAATCTACCACGCGGGCCCAGTGCGGGTTGGTAGATGTCGCATGCCCTTGAATGTTGCAGTTCTTGGGCATGCCGGTTTCCTCACGATGTTTTCCTTCACCGTTTTGAGCTATGGCAAATCCGCACATAACTTATTAAGTCATAGGTGTGGAGCCGAGAGGATTCGAGCTCGGTGTCGGCGTCTTGTAAGTCGCACGCTTAACCGTTCGGCCACCATCGCTCTAATTGGTCATGTTCAGCGAATATTTTCGGCTGACATACGTACCTACCTACGTGTAGCTTCATATATCGCCTCGCAGTCTCATTCGGGTCTTCTAGTTATCACGCAGGAACCCTTTTCCGGGATAAAAAGTAGCCTATGTGTTAATCCAGGATATATATACCCAAGATATCTCCAATCCAAGGTTCATCCAAATTAGTTTTGTTGTTTTTGCGTGAAATAGTAACAAACATCTTCACATATTTAATTATACTAACTGCACCCCGCGGTTCCACCCGCATCTTAGCGCAGTTATCCCGCTGGAACCTTTTTTGACCTATAAAATAGCCTCTGTACTTACTATTTCAGAGTAGGTATAAGCTAAATCATTCCAAATTTCACTCCTCACAAACTTTCCCATTTAATTTTATAATATTAGTAGGATTCGTAGGATGGCCACATCAAGTGGGCTAGTGACGACATAAGCTGGAGACCTCATCGCGTCAACACAAAAAAACAACATAAAAAAAAACCATTTAGCAATGTTAGCAATCACGCCATCAACATCCGACGGAACATGAATAGGAAAAGCCGTCATTTCCATTCTGTCGCGAAGGAAGTTGGGAACGCCTCGGCGAGATGAATTCCGCTTCAAACGCTTCCGGTGCAGGCAGGAACATTTTTTAAATAGCCTACAATGTAGGTTAAGATGGTATTAATAATGCATAATCAGCCTGTCACCACTCACGGCACGACTAGTCCACCGATTTAAAGTTGCTCAGCGAGCTATGGAAAGGGCTATGCTTGGGGTTTCTCTGAGGGATCGAATCAGAAATGAGGTGATCCGTCAGAGAACTAAAGTCACCGACATAGCCCACAGAATTAGCAAGCTGAAATGGCAGTGGGCTGGTCATATAAGCCGCAGAACCGACAACCGATGGGGTAGACGTGTTCTTGAGTGGAGACCGCGACTTGCACTACGTTTGCCAAGTCGCGGTCTACACTTAAGAACACGTTTACCCCTATGGTTGTCGGTTCTGCGGATTACATGACTGGACCAGCTACTTCAACTTGCTTCTTCTATCATAGTGGATGTCAATCTTTAAGAAAAATATCTTCAATTGTACAGAGTTATTCTCGTCACAGTTTTGTATTTATATTGGAGATCTTCAAGACAAGGGTGAATAGGTAACTTCTAGGTATGCGTGCTACACCAAAGACCGCATCATCGCTTGTCAACGAGCGGGAAGGCGGTCAAATGCATGTCTGATTGCATGCTATAAAAATGTATTTAGACATAGACCCGTATTCTAGAATGACGGTCCAATAAAGTAATGTGAGAAAGTTCACAATAGGCTTTTTAAGTATATGAAAAAAATTTTGGAGATTGATAAATTGGAAATTAATATATTATTATATTATTATTTTTTATTATTATTTTAATTGGATTGATTAATTTTTTTGGGAATGGATTGATTGATTGATTGATTGAATTGATTGATTGATTGATTTATATCAAAACAGTTCCTAATAGAGTTTAGAAACAACCGCGCAATTTAGATGTCTCATCTATTGCTTCTCTTGAATAGCTAACTTTGGTAACTCTTAGGCCATATAATATTATTTGTCAGTCCTTAATTACTCCAATGTATATCGACCCTATTTTAACCTACAAATTAGTTTGGTATAGGCTTATAGAGGGTTAAATGGGCTCAAACTTTATATTTATTGATAAAAGGATTTGAGAGATGAAATGTGGCTATTACGTAATGAAAATTCGTCGGAAATGTGTTTTGGTAATCTATTGGGCTACATCTCGTTTGGTTTGCTTGTAGACCAGTCGTGAACCGCGGTTTTACCCGTGGGGGCTGCAGTTTACTGCAATAAAAAGTATCCTTCATCAAAAGTTTTCATTAATTTCCCATGGAAAAAGCACGGTCTGTTTATCCAAAATTTTCGAATTTTTTGAGCAACTTTTTTAAATTTGCTTTTCATATGAACCTTATGCCAAATCAGTCCAGCTGTTCGAACCTGTCTGGTAAAAAAAAATCTACTCAAAAATTTAACTTTTATTACTTCTAATTTCAATCTTAATTCGTCATCATAATTATTATATTGTAAAGGTTCTCGAGTGGCAACCACGAACCGGAAGACGTTCTGACATTGTAAGAGTCGCAGGGAGCCGATGGATGCAAATGGCTAATAGCCGTTCATGGTGGCATAAAGGGCCTGCCTATTCAGCAGTGGACTTCTTCTGGCTGATGATGATGATAATATTGATGATAATTCTTTAATGTTACTAATTAAAACCAAGCCCCTATCGGTGTGTTCCGGCAGCCTCACTTGAGAGCCAGTTCCCAATCCAGGTGTAGCGTGACGCCATCTTCGACCACATCGTCACTTAACATCAGGTGACTTGTGATCAAACGCTACCCTGTAAGCAGTAAAAAAATATTCATAGCGATGATGGCTCAGTGGTAGTGACGTCGGCTTGCGATCCGTAGGACGTGGGTTCGAATCCTACAATGAGCTTGAGCTTTCGGTGAAGGAAAAAATCGTGGTGAAACCATAGCTTGGTGGTAGGGTATTTTCTAGTACTCGCCTGGCTAGCTACCACCCTCTTGTTAAGAATCTGTCGCCAAGCACCTATCGGTGTGTTCCGGCAGCCTCACTTGAGAGCCAGTTCCCAATCCAGGTGTAGCGTGACGCCATCTTCGACCACATCGTGACTTAACATCAGGTGACTTGTGATCAAACGCTACCCTGTAAGTAGTAAAAAAATATATCTATACATATAATAAATCTGTAACTCATCGCTGTCTGTACATTGAAGATAATTGAGAAAAACTTTTATTGGGGGCCTTTATCAACGCAATATAACCCAAAACAATGATTTTTAGAATTTTTGTCTGTATGTCTGTTTGTCTGTTTGTCTGTTTGTCTGTTTGTCTGTTTGTCAGTTTGTTTGTGCGCGCTAATCTCAGAAACGGCTTAACCGATTTGGATGCGGTTTTCATTATTATATTGTGGTTTTCTCCACTTAACATTAAGTTTTTGTTTTATTTCAACCGGTTCATAAATAAAAAAGTTATATCAATTTAAAGCATCACGTCAGAAATTTGGTCGAGTCGATTAGATTATTGTAGCCCGGATATGATATCTATATAACTCAAAGGTGACTGACTGACATAGTGATCTATCAACGCACAGCATGCATGCAGGTAGATGTTATGACGTTATGACGTAGGCATCCGCTAAGAAAGGATTTCACATTAAACTGTAGCCCACGCGGGTGAAACCGCGAGTAACAGCTAGTACATAATATATGTATAAAATAATTGTTTTTATTAATTACTTAATATATCTTACCAAATCACCAAAACGGCAACAATAAATTAGGAAACAGAGAAATGACAAATACAGGTGTTCCCATACCTAAGAGTTGTTAGCACAACGTGGCACTGACAGTGTGATGAGGGTCTTAGACAGAGGTTCTCAAAGTGGGAGTATCAATGATAATTACTGAAGACCCCTCGAAAAGGCAACGACACAGATTTTTGAAAAACAAAATCTTTTTACGCTAATTACAATCGTTAACGCTAATAGAAAGGAAAAAAAATTGGAATGACATAATATTTCAACGTTAAGTCACTGTCATTCTGACTTTGACGTTTATACATTTTTGTTATCACCATAAACAAAAAGCTGTCTTTGTCGGCGTACTCGTTTCATCGTGATTACCAACTAACCTTTTTTATGAGCTAACGATTATAGAAAAATGAAAGTTTGTATCTATGCAAGGCTCCCCATGTTATACGTGAAAGTGGAGAAATGCACGTCTTCTGTCCTCGTTCCTCTCCTCCAATGTTTCTTTCTCCATCCCTATCTAACACGAACAATTTATGCAGCACTCCATCCCTTTCTAACAAATTTGCACGATAAACGCAGTAACATTGAAAAAGCGGTTAATTTCAATAAACAGCCAATACAGGCATGCAACTCGCATGTAAGAGGCGATCAGTACAAAATGTTCTTTTTAACTGGAGCGTAGTAAAAAAGTTTGATAGCCAGTGTTCAAACCAGAAGAGTTAATTTGTTTAGACCCTAATGCGTACCTACTTGTCTTTATATTATTACGTTATTATGATTATTATAAATAGTAGTTTGCTTTTCACTTTAAGGTGATTTTTATTTGTATTATTATATGTTTACGATAACAGGAACTAACAGTAACTTAATTTATTTAAATTTCCTTCTTTATATGTACTTCCAAGAAGCCTGACTAGCTATCGCTCTCAAGTTAAGAATCTTTGGCCAAGCCAAACCAAGTCAAGCCAAGCCAAGTCAAGCCAAACCAAGTCAAGCCAAGCCAAGCTAGGACAAGTCAAGTCAAGTCAAACCGTGCCAAGCCAAACCAAGCCAAGCCAAACTAAGCCAAACCAAGTCAATCCAATACACTTATCGATGTGCAAATTACAATACGCTCGGATTGCCAGATGTAGCTTGGCGCCACCATCGATTATAATTGTCACTTAACATCACGTGACTTGTGGTCAAACGCCGACCTGTGATATTGTATAAAATGAAACTCTACTAATTTTCCAAAGTATGTAGTTTTAATATATATGACGGGTGGCCGGGCCCAGTGCTGTTTTAGCAAGACTGACGTCAGCAATGCTGACGTCACCATCATCGTCATCATCAGGGTGGTGCGTGATAGGTGGTTACAGAAAAACGAAGTAGATAGTTTTCGAACTATTTATTCAGCAATAAGTAGTCTAGGTACTTGGCACAGCAGAGTTCGGGAGGTCCGATCGCTACGACGGCTCAAGCCAGACTGACTAGAGCTCTGCCGAGCGGTCGTATTTATACCAAAACTGGCCTCGCACAAGCAATGTTTACAAACTTCGTAAAAATTGCCTGTGATCGTTCCAGCTGAGGTTTTAACCTCTAACAATCATTCTAAAATTAGTTAACTCATTGACAATCGGTTATTATTATTATTATTAAAATCACAATAACGGCTTTGCGCCGATACGGCCATTCTGACAGGCGGTGCGCGCTCTGCACCAGCCTGGTAGTGTTCTCGTGGAAAACCTCGTGGAAAAACCTCGTGGAAAACCTGGTGGAAAACCTCGTGGAAAACTTTGTGGAAAACCTCGTGGAAAACCTCGTGGATACTGAAACAACGAAATATGGTTCTTCTGAGTTTGGTATCTGTAAGCAACCGGTGTTGCTTTTAGGTAAGGTCAGAAGCATAACGCATTGCATGTTAATGCACGCATAGTGCGCTTTGAATGGAAATATGGGAACACGTGGATACCTCGTGGATTCTCGTGGATTCTCGTGGATTCTCGTGGATTCTCGTGGGTTATCGTAGATTCTCGTAGATAAGTGTTATTATAGGAAACGGGATAACTTAATGGGGTTTTAAGGTAATGAAAGGATCTCACCCGTTTTGGTTACACAAGTTGGACTGCTCGTGGTGTAAAAAGCACGAGTTTGACTGGTGTAGCAGCGGGGTATTTGGGAGCCGGTGTAGATAAGTCACATTCTGCCGATACGGTCCCATGGTCACCTGGGTGAGCGGCACGACGAAGCTGAACGCCGAACTCTCTTAACAAGATACCTGCAATTAGAATTAGATGTCTGGTTACGCGGCGTGTTTTTGATGAGTATGTAATCTCTTTGGCAGGGATGGATGTAGATTGAAACACTGTCTATCCAAGTCAGCAGGACCTTGTGCCATTTTTAGTTGCATGTGTAGGGTAAGCGCTTCCATCCCAATAGCATAGTTGTCAATGTCCACTAGATTCGGAAATTCCGGTGGAAGACAGTACTATCGTCCAGCAATAAGTGTGAACGGGGCAACTCCAGTAACACGGTGAGTTGTGCAGTACATCCTAAGTTGCAGTTCTTCAAGTGTGGAGCGCTACTGTTTGGTTTTATAATTTTTGATCAAAACCAGACGTTGCAATATTTCCGCTTGCTCGGCCGATTCCTGGTGCGATAGCGTGAATATTGTTTTTGAGATGGTCACGGTATTTCATTCATTAATTCACACAGAAATTCTTCTTCCATCAACGAAGATTTAAGTTGGTGTTTCAAGTAGATGCACGGTTCGCTTCAACGCAGTCAATACACCGCGCGGGCCCCTATTAGTAACGTAGTAGAATAACGCGCACATTGTGAAGGCCACAATGTGATGATGACGCATCGGTGGACACACATATATCACGTCCCTTCAAAGGCTACATGCCTTCATCCGGATATCAAAGTCATCGAGCTTCCATGTTTCAATGGCCTCACGAACACCAACATTGGTATTCGGATCACATGATGGCAGGTAAACATCCTTGATTACACTCGCGACTCTTTGGGTTGAGCACACAAGCGTTCTGACATCTTCTGCATCATTTCCATCAGGAATTGTGGTGGTACCCCTGCCGTAGATGGGCTGGGCATGTATTCACAGCATATGCTGCTGTTCTGGAACGTTGGCTTGTCGTGGTACAGTATCCAACGAAGGGTCCGGCACAGCCAGTGACGTTTTTGGCTGGGAGCATACAGCACTGGTTTGTTCCAGTAGATCATGTGATGAACGAGCTGATGAGGAGGTGTCCTGGATTGGATTCCGTTCCAATCCCACTTCTGATGACGGGTGGCCGGGCCCAGTGCTGTTTTAGCAAGACTGACGTCAGCAATGATGACGTCACCATCATCGTCATCATCAGGTCGGTGCATGATAGGTGGTTACAGAAAAACGAAGTAGATAGTTTTCGAACTATTTATTCAGCAATAAGTAGTCTAGGTACTTGGCACAGCAGAGTTCGGGAGGTCCGATCGCTACGACGGCTCAAGCCAGACTGACTAGAGCTCTGCCGAGCGGTCGTATTTATACCAAAACTGGCCTCGCACAAGCAATGTTTACAAACTTCGTAAAAATTGCCTGTGATCGTTCCAGCTGAGGTTTTAACCTCTAACAATCATTCTAAAATTAGTTAACTCATTGACAATCGGTTATTATTATTATTATTAAAATCACAATAACGGCTTTGCGCCGATATATATAATCTCTAACATATGCACAAGGAATTAAGTATTATTCCCTTTCTTAATCTTTTCACTTTTTCGATCACTCCCAACTTGCCGCGCACCCGCACGGCCCCTCACGTTTTCCCTGCCCTTTTTTTTTAATTCTGCCTTCATGGCGCTGTAAGACTTGTGGCTTATCACATTTTTTTCATACCGTGACATGTAGGAAATCTTTTTTTTTACTTTTCTTAATTACCCTGACATTTCAGCCACTTCGTCGATCTCCGATCCTAGCACCCTGTAAAAACATTAATTTTGAGGGTGAACGAACTTAATTTCCTTTCTGTCAGGGGGGTATGTGTACTTCATTAGGTGAATAATTTATTGTTCACTCAGGTAATGTACAACCCTTGTTTCGAGGGTAGAAATGTGAATGTTGTTGAGAAGGTTCCATTTATATAACGAGTCATTTTCTTATTCACCTCTGAATAATGGGAGGAAAAGTTTTCATTCAGTAAGAGGAGATTGCTAAATAAAATATAAAAAATGACCAGTCTAGGTGTAGCGTGGTGCCATCTTCGACCACATTATCACTTAACACTCTTAGTGCAAGTTATGAAAACTGTAAAAGTTTTCGTAAACGTCAAAGTTTACTTCTGCCAACTTGTCAAAGTGGCAAATCGTACTGCCTAGATTCAAAAAGTAACTCAAAAACTTTGTTTTAATTCTAATAGAACGATTTTAGTTCCTCGAAGGTTCGGTCAGCGCGCTGAAAAAAAATGTATGGAAGGTAACGAAAATTTAATATTTTTTGTAAATTTTTATAGGTTACTTGTACTTGGGGTACAGGTAACATGCGCTACCCTGTACATAATAAAATAAACTGAAATTTAAACTAAAAAAAACCCCGAACATTGGACCAATTTTCATCAAACTGCTAAAAACCACCGCAAAGAAACAAGCTTTCAAATGTATCAAAATCGGTCCATCTGTTTGAGTGCTACGATGCCACAGACACACAGACATACAGACATTGACGTCAAACTTATAACACCCCTCTTTTTGCGTCGGGGGTTAAAAAGAGGATAAAATATAGGAAAATTTTGCCTTTTCCAGACCTCACATTTACCTATACAGCTTTTGTTAGCTGAAAGGTGGAACAATAGATGAGCAGACAAAGGCAAAGTGTTCCAAGAGCCCTCATTACCAAGTGCATGATACCTACCAAACATAAAGGTATTCAATACATCTTTTGTTCAACGGTTTTATCTTTTGAACATGTTACGGAGAGATTTTCAAAAAAGAAACCCTAAGATCAAAGGCAATGTTCAAAACCGTCCCGGCGCAATAAATACTAACCTATTTAGACATTACTAGTTACGCTCCGCGGTTTCACCCGCGTCTTCCCGTTATCCCGCAGGAACCTTTTTCCGGGATAAAAAGTAATTTTTTTTTTTTTATTGACAGTGTAGCGTTTGACCACAAGTCACTTGATGTTAAGTGACGATGTGGTCGAAGATGGCGCCACGCTACACCTGGACTGGGAACTGGCTCTCAAGTGAGGCTGCCGGAACACACCGATAGGTGCTTGGCGACAGATTCTTAACAAGAGGGTGGTAGCTAGAAATGTTGACAACCGCAGCACTCGGCGAGCTAGCTACCTCGTCCTACCTAAGATCCGGACAAATTACGGCAAAACAATGATCACTTTTGACGGAGCGCAAGTTTTTAATAAAGTACCCTCACACATAAAAAACGTAAACTCGTTCAACGTATTTAAAAAACAACTTGCACTTTATATCTTACAAGATGATTAACAAAATTGAATGCGTTGAATGGGTGGTTTGTGTTTGGTACTTATTTAACTTATCTTATCTATTTATGTATTCGAATTTTTGGCACATATTTTGTTTTTACTTAGAATTTATTTATTATCGCGACGATGAACAAAATTATATTTACTTAGAATAACAATGTTCTCATGTAAGTGGCAAGATTGTCTTTTTTGAGAATAAATTTCTTTAAACCTAAACCTAGCTTGCCAGGCGAATACTAGAAAATATCCTACCACCAAGCGATGGTTTAATCACGATGTTTTCCTTCACCGAAAGCTCAAGCTCATTGTAGGATTCGAACCCACGTCCTACGGATCGCAAGCCGACGTCACTACCACCGAGCCATCATCGCAATGAATAATAGTTAATCCAGGGTATATAAGCTATCTCCATTCCCAATTGCATTAAGATCCGTTCAGTAGTTTTTGCGTGAAAGAGTAACAAACATCCATCCATACTCAGACTCTCACGTTTATAATATTTTAGTAGGATGTTATAATAATATGTTTTAATTTTAGTTTTGTATAACTGCTGAAACCGGTCGCTATAACATAAAAAAATAGTTATGAAATATAAGGAATATCAAATCAAATGATCACTTTTGTTTTTATCGATAGCTCAAAATGAGGCAATATTATCGAATGAGTGCATTACAATATACTATCGATAGGCTTGGGTTGTATAGATTTTTCAGATCAAAACTATCGATAGTGTGGCAACACTACATCGCGTATAAAAACTTCTGACGGTCAAACTCTTTGCCTGTCTGTCCAAAACCGGGTGGTTGCCAGTACTTAAAGATATATCCTGAAGTTCAGTTATACGCTCAGCAGACATTACTCCTCATTATGATTCGACAGGTACAGTCAAAAGTTAGGGAATCGCTCCACAGTCCCGTTACGTATTTGAAGCACGTAGCGGACGGCGTTATGCGGAATGGCTGAATTATTTTTGATGGGGTGCCGTACTTACAGGGGTTGTTATTTGTTTCAGAGTCAAACGGTAGGGGTGAGCTGCTTGGGAAATGATGGAAAAGTCATTGTTTAGCCATTTTACAATGTAATTGTGAATGTTAAAAAAAATCAGTAGTACACAAGGTTTTATTTTTAACATAATCCATAGTACGTCAAAAGTATTTTTTCATCCATTTTTTTTCTTAAAGGGTAGCATTTAATTATAAGTATGTGTAATTCAAGCCAGGAGGAGAATAAATATCACCACACACAGATCTCGATGTATCACTCACTCTAAACAGCCACCCAAATATTTTTCTACCAAAGCTCCCAATACAATCGACTGTCACTACTATTTCCCGCCAAAATCTACCCCATCCAAATTGATAGAATGAATATAAAGTTGCCATTCACATAAAATGTGTGCAATCGTAGACATTCTGCCACAGATGTAATTATTATAATAAAATGGATTAATGAGTAAAATGGCAATATTTAAGTAAGTTTTATTCTGACATAAGAATTATTGCTCGTTAACATATGTTAATAATGTAGTAATAATGTTTTCGACAGTGGTACTCCACTAAACCTGGATTGGATTAGAGATTATATAGCACTTTAAATCTTTTAAACGTATTCCCTGTAGACAGAAACTGTCGATAGTCGTAGAATGGCTTGAAATAGGCGCATAAGATTGAATGTTATTTTCTAAAAACGACGTAAATAAACCAAGCTTGTAGTGGTTTTTTTGAATCAATATGACACGAATCTAGAATAAGATTATTGGTTATTTCTTGAACTAAACCCATTAAAGTGATATAATAATATATTGAGCCTTTTATAAATACTTAATTTAACACTTTTTTCTCTAAAACAAAGACCATGCAACATGCAACATATTTTTTGATTAAATCATTAAATTAAATTCTTGATTAAAATGATTGGTTCTCTCTAGGACAAGACCTGCCCAAGTGAATTTTTCCGTCGATTGGCAAATTAGAGCGTATGCGAACGTTCTGCAGATATCGTTCCCGATTCGACTTCATTCCCGGAAGGTTTTATAGAGGGCCAAGTTGCAAGAGGAAGTGGGAGCGATCTGAAGAAATCTACCAAAAAATCAAATATTCATAAAATACAACATGTATGTAATCAAAACTCAAAAATATTTTTGAATATTAATTTTTTGGGGTTCAATTGTTTTAAGATTTAAACCCTCAATAATAGTGTTTCTAATACGAATATCATGCACGTACATACAGCAATCAGTTACATATCCCTATTACATAATATTATAAATGCGAAAGTAACTTCGTCTGTCTGTCTGTTACGCTTTCACGCCTGAACTACTGAACCGATTTATATGAAATTGTGTACAGAGACAGGCTAGAGCCTGAGAAAGGACATAGGTTACTTTTTATCCGACCGCGAAAGAAGGAGGGTTATGTTTTTCGAGTGTATGTATGTATGTACATTTCTTTGTCACAGTCTGTTGCTTAAATGGCTTGACGGATTTTAACATAATATATGAGGTGTCATAAGATTCATCTGTATTGTGGGAGTGACATAGGGTATTTTATTTTGGCGCAGTCAAGTTTTTTGTCTTTTTTGTAATGTAAAATCTTGTTATCGCAAAAAACTGTAGCCCACGCGGGTGAAACCGCGGAGGACTGCTTGTCTTATAAACGTGAAAGTTTTTGAGTATGGATGGATGGATGGAAGAATGTTTGTTACTCTTTCACGCAAAAACTACTGAACGGATCTGAATGAAATTTAGAATAGAGATAGCTTATAATATCCTGGATTAGCACATCTAGACTACTTTTTATCTCGGAAATAGGTTCATGCGGGATAACGGGAAAACGCGAGTGAAACCGCGGGCGGAACAAGTATTGTATAGTTTTTTATATATCACTAACTTAAATTTTGACATAAACTAGTAACTTATGAACACATAGTTTACTGATTCAAATTGAAAGCCCGACTATAGCAATCAAATTGTAATACAACTGATCAGGGCTAAACTTTGGCTGTGGAAAATCTCTAGATGTGAATCCATCCTGGATAGCACATCTAGACTACTTTTTATCTCGGAAATAGGTTCATGCGGGATAACGGGAAGACGCGGGTGAAACCGCGTTCGGAACTTGTTTATTAAAAGTAGATATATATGTAACGTACCGTAACGTGTAGAGAGCGATGGTGGCCGAACGGTTTGGCGTGCGACTTACAAGACGCCGACACCGAGTTCGAATCCTCTCGGCCTCGTACCTATGACTTAATAAGTTATGTGCGGATTTGCCATCGCTCAAAACGGTGAAGGAAAACATCGTGAGGAAACCGGCATGCCCAAGAACTGCAACATTTTCAAGGGCATGTGACATCTACCAACCCGCACTGGGCCAGCGTGGTAGATTATAGCCCATACTCTCTCTCTGAGAGAAGGCCAGAGTCCCAGCAGTGGGAACGTGGAAGGCTGATAATGATGATATATGTAACGAGAAAATATCGCTATTTCGATATTTTTGCGCAAGCCTAATCGGAGGTGGAGTTTAAAGGAAATTATAAACAAACCCTTTTATATTAAGAAGTTAATTATCTCGCCGTGGCTGCAAACGAAGGCTTTGATACTCTTTGAAGGGAAGCGGTTGAAAGAAAATATTAAACATTTTACCTTACAACGGAAATAAGCGGATGGTAGTGTAAACAGGGAACGAAATAAACGGATTTTTTTAAGAGTTCTTTTTAGTATTTTTGAAACTGTAACGGGTCATCCCTACTAATATTATAAACGTGAAAGTTTGTGAGTATGAATGTTTTTTATTTCTTCACGCAAAAAAGTACTGGACGGATTTGAGTGACGGAATGGAGATAGCGTATACCCTGGATTTATTAATACACAGGCTACTTTTATCCCGGAAAAGGTTCCAGTGGGATAACGGGAAGACGCGGGTGAAAACGTGTAGCGCAGCTAGTCTATGATAAATGCGAATTCAACTCTGTTTGTTTGTTTGCTACCCTTTTACGCCTAAACCGCTGAACCGATCTTGACGAAATTTGGTATAGACATAGTGTTAACAATGAGGAAGAGCATAGGATTCTTTTTATCGTGTAAAACTGTAGTCCACGCGAGTAAAATTGCAGGAAATAACTAATCACATATAAACATTTCTATGGATTGCTTCAATCAGTAGCTCACCCAAGCACAGATTTCGACCTATTCGGGTGGCTATTAGTCATAACACCCTAATGTTTTCATTTTACTAGTTTTACAAGTCGTAGGGACTCATGCGCGGCATCTCCTTGTAAAAGGTGTAAACTGAGTGTTTTTGAATGAATAAGTAAATAAAAAAACATTTTTTTTTGTACACCAATTACGATCCCATATCTCAATGTGTACAACCAAACAAGAGACATCTTATTAGTAAAGCTAATTAAAAAATTTCGGACTATTAGATGACAAAAAAAAAGCTTGGGATTTTAGTGAACTTGCTCCAATTTAATGAATTAGTAATAAGAATAAAATTGTCAATGTGATCGCGCCAAAAAAATTACCTGCCGGGCGTTTCTTGCCTGTTCTTTTGCCGGCATTAGGAGATTGGAACAGGCGTAGCTAGTTTTAAGTTGACGTTTTAAAGTGATCACAACGTATCCTATTGAATAAATATATTTTGAATTGAATTGAATTGATCAATTTACCAAGCGATGATGACCCAGGCTTGGCACCCTACCACCAAGCTATGAAATCATGGTGGTAGGGTGTTTTAGGAAACCCCTGCCCTGCCCTTGCCTGGTGCTCGCCTGGCTAGCTAATACACTTCGGTCTGTCCTGCGCCACCTTCTCCGCTCTATTATAGAACATTATCATTATTATTTTACACTTCCTAGTTAACAGTATACCTGATATCATGAACTGTAGAATATCCTACAGCAATATTGTCCAATGTCCAGTATTCATGCACCTACTGCCATTCTCTTCAAATTAACCGCATCAGGTAGAAGGTCCGGTTTTTCACTACTTACAAGTTTACAAGCAAAGAGATTTTTAGTATTAGTACATTTTACAGGTAGCCTTTGACCACAAATCTCCAGATTTTAAGAGGATAATAGTATATAAACATAATTTTTATAATATAGCAAAAAACAATACATTCCTACACTTACGTCATCGGAAAATCCTTCTACCTAAATCTTCTTCTACCTAAATAAATAAAAATGAATGGCCGAAAATGTTTATTGCAAAGTTAGAAATGGCAATACAAGTGTTGTGATTGCGATGAAACATTTCGTTACTTGGGCAATGCCATACGAGCGCTCTGTACCATGAAACGTGCAACCGTGTGTGAGTTCATAAGCTCGTGCATTGTGACTTGCAAAGTTAGAAATGGCATTGTGATTGCGATGAAACAGCCCTGTTACTTGGGCAATGCCACACGAGCTCTTTCTAGTGAAACGTGAACTCACAAGCTCGTGCATTGCAACTTGCAAAGTTAGAAATGGCATTGTGATTGCGATGAAACAGCCTCGTTACTTGGGCAATGCCAGATGAGCGCTTTCTAGTGAAACATGACCTGCGGCCCGATCGCGCTAATTTTAAACAACTACGAACGTCTCAGGTCTAGCTGTAGTTACGGTGCGCATGGGGTTCAATTCCGTTCCAGCTAATATGGAATTCGGTATTGCGTTAATGTTTAAACGCCAACTTGAGATGCACCGTAACTGGACCGTAGCGCTTCAGCGATCGTTGTTAGAGATAAGACATATTAGCAAATATTTGTGCTATTAGACTGCTATAATCGACTAATTGCACAGAAAATTTGACTTTCACTACTCTAGTTTTGACAGATGCTGAGATGACAGCGCGACATTTCGTTGACTCATGTAAAATAATAATAGTTCGAGGAAAGTTTTTCCTACTTTTACAAGTATTTTAACTATTAAAAACCGAGTTATTGAACTTCCGCATCAAGTATTTGGTTGGTGCTGTGATGAAGTATATTTTTGTGCCGATACTGACCTATTTTATGCATAATAGGCACAGTATTTCACCTATTTGTGATTGTGAACACATTGGACTTTGGAAATGGAAGAGCGCTGCTGATGCATAGCTGCTACTGATAGAATTCCTGGGAAGCCACCGCCACCTTGCTCTGGGACGGGTACGGTCCAAAGAGGCTCTTGCAGTTGCGGCACGAATATGGCAAGCATGCGCCGAGGGCCATATCAATGCGGAAGGTCCTGCCAGAAGAGGGAAAGAATGGGCGAAGGTACTATTTACCTAGTTACTCAGAAGTAACAGCAACACAGTAACAGTAACTTGCATAGATGCAAAGAAAATATTGTTGCATATGTGGAAGACCATAAATGCAGAGCCAGGGAAAAATGATGAACGTAAATGCTAGCCCAGCTTGGACCCAGCAATATCCCTACTGTACTACTTAGATATTGGCCTTCTGCTTGATGTGAAACAGAATCAATTTACCTCAAATTATGATGTAAGTATATTTGTCATAGTAAAATTTTTATGTGTACATAATACTTTACTTTATTAAACCAATTCTCATAATGTAAATGTCATCCACAAAAACAGTCTGACATGGATGAGAAAGCCTAAGGATAGACAGACAGTACCTTGCACAACTACATTGTAAGGGTGATGATCCTCCGCAGTTATGAAATGCAGGCAGAAGCTGTATAAACAAATGTCCAAGCTGTCATATCTTTTTATATTACATAGTTTGACCGCAGCTCACGATTAATGATGGCCTAAATGGGCCTAACCTTTGAAAACAGAGGCTGGCGACTGATTTTTCTTTGAACTTGTAGGTGGTAGCTAACCCTAGCACTACAAACACAGCTCACACAGCTCTATGATGATGCTCAAATCTATTATTGTTTTAGTGTACAGTCAGCAACAAAAGTAGCTGATCGTTCTCGATTTTCCAAATGTATTTCAAATCAGTAATTATTATTGTTTTTTTTTACATTTTATATGGTATCATTTTGACCACAACATAACACACCTGATTTAAGGTGATGATGAGGTCAAAAATTGGTGTCTAAGATGATGTGGATAATAGAAAAAAAGTGTGATTGTTCAGCAACTTTTGTTGTTGACTGTACCTACATAAATTATGTAGTAAAATAACCAGCAGTATCCTTCCTATCATAAAGCTGCCTTTCAAATATTGATACTCATGGAACTCACTATCTGTTATCTGTTGTTTCAGTACCTATTGTCAACCACCGCAAGGCCCACACAACCCCAAGTCATCCTGTGAAGTCGGAAGATGAAAAATAGTTATAACTATATTATATTATCTCAGAATAAAAACATGTTTTATGTAAAGTATTTTTTATTATACCTTAAGTATTTTATCTTGCTTCACTGAAATTCCTCTTCAAATATTCACACATTAGTCATAATATTAACTTAACACATAAAATTAAATTACAAGAAAAATGAAAGGGATAAACCTAGTAGTTAATCTAATGAAATGACACAATACTTTGCACTGCTATCAGTGAATAATGTAACATCATGTCTACCAACAAGCACCGGCAATGAAATACCTTTATTACAACACTTTTATTAATTTGAATATATAACCTAAAATTCATTTATTATTATATAAAGTGCTATGTTTTGTTTATTACACAATTAAATTATACCTGAAACAAGCTTTAAACACTTCAACAATGTTCAGCAACCTTTCTAGTTTACAAGTGTCTATCATCTATCTTGATAATGATAGCCCTCAGCCTGGATCTCAGACTGAGATAGGTGTCCTAATTGTGGGTCTCAACTCCTCAATGGATATCCTAAAATAACAAGAACATAAATAAATTAATCTCAAGAAAATACTAACACATCACATAGTTTTTTTTACAACAGAGGCTAGGCTAGCGTTTGACCATAATCTCACCCGATGGAAAGTGATGATGTGGTCAAAGGTGTAGCACGCTTGCCCAGTAAAGAACCAGTAAGAACATAAAATCTAGATTAAGTTTGTACATACCCAAAATATACAAATCATCTGCAGTGACGGTGTGAAGCCGTTCAAGATAACCATTCATTGGATGGTTGGACCACACAACCCTGTCATGTGTAGACCCAGGGTAACATGCACTCATAATATATTTAAATTTGTGGCATATATCTGAAAGAAAAGGGTAGGAATTACAAGGGTTGTTCCCATAACATGACCAATTGGCAAGTGTAAAATATAATACACTAGGTACTTACTATCAGAATATTAAGGGAATGGAATCCTTTTTCTATTAAAATACCGTTCGATGTTCTTAGCAGAACACACACCCCATCGATACAATGCAGTAATCCAGGCGTTTTAAACATTCTAAAAAACAAAAAAGAAAATTGTTTTTTTGTTTCTGGCATTGTTCCTAGTAAATAATCACAACATTATAGCCTAGCCTAAGGTAGGTGATCTAGTGGACCACATAATTAGGCACATACCAATGAGTTTCTTTTAATAGTAAGAGGATTTATAGCCCGCATTACTTGGAACTACTTTGGTGGTTTGTGAATCAAAGCAATGTAATTTTATATTAGTAGGTATACCTACATGTTTATTATGTATTCTTTGTAATTATATTAGTTGATTTATGCACTTATTCTCATTTATCATGTTCCCTCTTACATTGTTTAAATGGGAAGGCTTTATTTATTACAATTGACTTGTATATTAATGTATATGGCTATTGTAACTTGCTGAATGGCTTTTGATACACAGCCTGTGACACACAATGCTCCTGACTATCTCCTACAATCATCTGATATGATCCAGTGGCATAGAATGCCCCAAAACCTAGAACAATTTTATTGTCAAGAAACTTAATTTTGTTAACATGAAAAAAACAATGTAGGTACAAACATAATGTAAAGTTTTGCCTATCGCTAGCGCTATAATGTAGCCTATCCATATTTCGCTTATTCACAGACCATTAGGGAAAGACAAAGTAAGATTTTGATGGCTATAATGCGGAATTATCATAACATAACCTTACCTTGGTTTCAATAAACAAAGCATCAGAACGAAGCGTGGGTGGCCTATGAGGGGTTAACTCTGTTATTACTTGGCGAGTTAACTCCTTAAACAGTCTATAATATTTTATAAACTGCCTATCACTCATATAAAAAGCACTAAGTCTTTGCACTTGTATTTTTCTTCCTCGCAAGGTTCCGAGCCGCCGCTACATCTAATTCATGTGCCCTTTCCAATTAATCCATGTACGCATACATTTTACCTAAGTTTTTGCTGTTTTTGTTGTATAATTTTGTCTAAAAGTGGTAAAGCACCGCACAACGATCGTGAAAAAGTTGTAATTTACTAACTTTAGCAAAACCGTTCGTTTGACAGCGTGAACGATCCAACTCTAATTACGCTACGGCTCAACTTACGATAAAATCATTAGCGCGATACGAAATGTTCAAAAAGTCAAGAAACGGCTGAGGTTCAGTAGCGGTTCAGCTGTAATTTATTAGTGCGATCGGGCCGCTGACGAGCTCGTGCATTGCAACTTGTAATGTTAGAAATGGCAATACAAGTGTTGTAATTGCGATGAAACAGCCCCGGTACTTGGGCAATGCCACACGAGCGCTCTCTGCCGTGAAACGTGCAACCGTGCGTGAGTTCACAAGCTCGTGCATTGCGAGTTGCAAAGTTAGAAATGGCTTTTACCCTGTTGGCAAATGTACTCGCGAAATAACGTTAACAAATGTTATCATGGGGTTAACTTTGGTCAGTTTAAAAGGTTACTTTTTAACTAAACGATTTTGTTTAGTTTAGTTCTGTGTTTATAACAATAATATCTCTAACTGGAGAGAAATTAAACTGTCAAAATTGGTTTCTGTGTAATTGTTCAGCAAATAAGTAACTTTATGCCGTTCAAGTAATATTTACACATGCATTCAAATTGTAATACTTACAGATCAGGGAAAAACATTGGCTGTGCAAAGTTTGTCTCACACGCACAAGCCCAAGCATCACGCCAACATCATTGGTAATTCAATTTTGTGATGCCTGAGGTATATTCGTTAGCTTCAAATTGGCTCACACAGTGACATAAATTCTGTTAACACACAATTGACAGATGACGTCAGATTGCCTCCAGACCACAGAGTAACAATTGACCTAAACATGCAAACGACTGAAGCGGGCGCGGCGTCAACTAGGATTTCACATTTTCATGGACAGAAAAAGGTAATGAGTAGATAGACTATAATCTGTCAAGCTATCTGTGTGTTCTGCCAATCTAACTTGAGTTTCCAGTCCAGGCGTAGCGTGGCGCTACTTTCATGCACTGTTTTTGATTGTTTATACATATTATATAATTTATTAAGTACGTATAAATAACTTGTTAATAGTGTGGCTTTATTGATGGTGTATCAAAATCAGATTCTACATTCAAAGTCACATAATTTAGTGCTTTTAATTTTATAAAATAAATGATAGTTTTATTTGACCCCTGATTGCAATTAAACATTTTATGAGTTGTTGTATAATCGATGACAGGAGTAGCTGAATACGTCCAAGTTCCCAAATGTGTAGTTTGGTATTTGAAATGCTCAGAAAAATGTATTGAATTTACATTTTTAATACTTTAGACATTCGAAATTCTGCCAATTTGCAATATTTAGGTAGAACTGAATATTGTAAACAATACTTAATTTTTGATAATTTAATCGATACTATGAATAGTTTTTTATTTATTTACAAGCAACAATACTATCGACAGTATTGCCTTGTTTTGAACTATCGATAGTATCGATACTGTTGCCATTGGTTGGCTATCGATAGACTGTCGATTAATCATCGATAGTTAACTATTGATCGGCAACATTACATTAAAGGCATGCCGGGCACATAATATCAAAACCCCTAAACATGTTTAGTCTCACACATAGTACTGCAAAACATCCGCAACAAACACACTTAAGTGCGTCTCAAAACACGATTGTTGTTTCACTCATGAATGGTACACCACTCGTCACCTCTTCATTTTCGCTATGACTTCACGAGGCGAGACGCCTATGTACTCAACTCCACATCGTTTGTGCCCCGTAATTACGCGAGAAATTCCCTGTTCGTAAGTATGACGTACGCGACCTACTAGCAACTGCCAGCGAATACACTCACATCAGAACTTTCAGGTAGGCCATGAAAGGAGATTTTCTGAAAAATAATAAGAAAAAAATATCGAAAACATAATATGAGCGATGGCGGCAACAAGGCACGGCTACCGAGTTCGAATTCTCTCATCCCCGCACCTATGACTTAATAAGTTATGTGTGGATTTACCATTGCTCAAAACGGCGAAGGATACATCGTGAGGAAACTGGCATGTCCAAGAACCACAATTATATACGTTTACTTTTTACGGGCGTTTGATATCTACCAACCCGCACTGGGCTCGCGTGGTAGATTACGGCCCGCTCTCTCTTTCTTTGAGAGAAGGCCAGAGTCCCGACAGTGGCAACGTAATAGGCTGGAAAAGAAACAAAGAAGGATGTAGCTTATAAACATACAAATCTGACCTCTTTATTAGTATACAGAGTATAGATTTATCTGTATGTATGCCATGCAGTGCGGGATGAATTCAGTTTACTCGCTCGCGGCTCACGGAAAGTTTGATTGCTCGTCTCTGTTTTAATAAAGCTGCGGAAAGAGAATGTGGCTTTGCTTTTTTGGAACCGCTGGTTACCACGAGCCTGAATGAACAATAGGAAATGTGAACAGTTTTTAGGATGATATTCACAGTAACAACGCAAAATAAACTGTTGTATTAGGACATGAATATATACATTAAATCGTAAACGGTAAATTTCACGAAAAAGTTTGCAAGGAATAAAAGATGTAAAATTTTATTTTTTACAATATTGATTTCAATAACTTTTGCCCTAAAGTACATAGTTTCTGAGATATTGGTCAAAAACTTTTTTCAAGATGGCGCTTGAAACTCCACCTGGATCTGTCAGCATTTTGCGATTGTATGCTCAGTAAGTGACCCCAAATATTATTTAAAAAAAATTGGATCGGTAATTTAGTGCGAGGTAAATTCCCGATCCAATTTAGTGGGAGTATAACTTGGGAGCCTTCAAGTCAAGAGTCAATAGGTATCTTCGAGGCAAGCATGCTCCATCTTCGGCTTCGTCATCACTTGCCATCAGATGAGACTGGAGTCAAATGTTTACCTAACACTTAGAAAAGAAAAAGGTAAAATTCTATTTTTACAAAAGAAAGATAAAGAAAAATAGAGGCAAATATTATTAAGGTTTGATTCGCTCTTAAGGTCCCATTATTGACAACCTCGCCCCCCATGCTAACCTAGGAGCACAACAAAAAATCGCTTATCAAGGCAATCAGGTCAAAAAGTAGCCATAAGCCTATAGGTATTATATTTCTTTATACGTCTGCAGTAGTTCACACAAAAACAAAAATTAAGGAAATCCGTTAACGAAATAAATCGACTTGAATTTAAATGTACAGTCAACAACAAATTTTTCTCTATCTTTGATCATATTCATTATGAGCTTGCTAATAGGCCATTTTCTAGTAATCGCCTATATATTGCCAAGAACTTATCGGTTTGTTCTGGCAGCCTCACTTGAGAACCCAAGTTCCTGTCCACGCGTAGCGCGTTGCCATCTTCGACCGCATTATCACATAACATCAGATAACTTTTGGTCAAACGCTACCCTGAATTAATAAAAAAAACTTGATCCTACCGCATAGCCGACGGGTTTACCCGTAGTTTCAAACTTTAATTTATCCAGCTCATACAAATTTACTGACTTTATTTTCTACTTCAATATTCTCGTACAACTTTCCACCCTCGATTTCACACCTTTATGGGTTGAATTTCAAAAACATAGTCGAGCACGGAAGCCCCAATTTTTCAGGCAGGTAATTTTTTCGGCGTGATCACAAAAATACAATCTCTGTGTAATACTGTTTTCTATGTATGGACCTGCGTTTGACCCCATCTCCTTTTGTAGTAAACGACGATTCAGTCGAAGGTGGATCAAGCTGGCCCATGAGGTGGCTATTCACTCTAGTCTATTCATTTTAGTCTATTCACGCTAGTCTATTCATCCTAGTCTATTCACCCTAGTCTATTCACTCTAGTCTATTCACTCTAGTTTATTCACTCTAGTTTTAAAGAATTGATCGAAATAATAGTAAAATTATGAAAATTAAAACAACAGATAATACAGGTGACTGTACATCTTACAACCAAAGAGAATATAGTCTACCTTACAACTTGGGGGGTCTTATGATTTAAAAAGGAAATCCTTTTGATGTCAACTTTGAGTGACGTATGTCGCGAGTTGGTGGATTTTGAAAGTCAGATTTCGTATGAATGAATATGAATGAATGGTGCTGTGCAATTCGGTATATAATTTTGAATGAGGTAGTGAACGGAGGTAAACTCTGTTGAACGGATGAGCCATATCCACTCAGGCGCTGCCGTCGCACGCCTTACCGTCTCTAAAGCGCTGCGCGGTCGAACACATTCACCAACCGCAAAATACCGCGGTATTGTTTTTTGATATTGTCGTTTTTACTTAATTTCTAGCAAACTTATTTAATTTCTGAAACTAGTTTCAGAAGGTAGACAGATTGGGCATTAAACTATAATAAGTATATTAATCTAATTAATATATTTAACTAAAACCGGAATTATAGGAAATTGTAGAAGCTCATCGCTTTAGTTAACTTTTATTAATATTTCCTTTAACACACACCACTGCTCACTCACTCACACACAAACACACTCGTATAGACACACAACACAAACATGCTTGTATTTGTAAATTTGCATTATTTATATTGTAAAACTAGTTGCACCCCGCGGTTTCATTCGCGTCTTCCCGTTATCCCGCTGGAACCTTTTTTCAGGATATCAGCTATCTTCATTCAAACATTCGCACATACACACACACACACACTTTCACATCTATAATATTAGTAGGAAGTAGGATTGGAACGCTGTTGGATTACCTAAGCAAATAACATAAAAATAAACGAAATTATGCAGTCATTTCACATCAGTGAAAACGGTTGCTTATGGTGGTGTTCAAAGCTTACGTACAGCAGTGGACTTCTTCCGGCAATAGAAAAGTGTAGGTAAGTACATGATTTTCTGAAACCTAAAGTTCACTGGAGAAACATAATAATTTTATGACCCACGGACATTCCCAAGACAGTAGTACAAAACAAAAAAGGGCAATTCAAAGAACAATTCAAAATGCACGCGTTTCGCTAACTGTCCAGCATTTATCATAAAAAAGCACACCTTGTTATGGGAATTTAACGTTTCTAACGACTTTACTTCCTTATAAAATGAGGGATGTTCAAATTGTAAAGTTTAAAAATGTCTTTTGTACGCCCGTCATCCTTTGGGGGCAATTTTTGTTTTACTCTCGCTTCGAAAGTTCGAAAGATAGGCATTGATAAAAATTTACGTTTTGTTCCTTTACGTGTTTGCAAGTTTTGGTTCAGTTTTTAACATACTAATCTACCAACGCGCACTGGGCTAGCGTGGTAGATTACTGCCCTTGCTCACTCTCTGAGAGAAGGCCAGAGTCCCAGCAGTGGGGGCGTAATAATTATGCTAATGATGATAATAATAAACGTAATGAAGGACGCCCTGCGACGACTTGCGCCCAGTGTCTGGCAGTGGTTGGATGAGAATAGCCGAGGATCGGGCTCAGTGGCGTATCATGGGAGAGGTCTATGTCCAGCAATGGCCTGATACAGGCTGATGATGGTGATGATACTATTTATGTAATCATTCGATTATGATGATGTATCGACAAGTCTCGATTGGCTAATTATGATCGATTTGTTGTTCGCGTCACTGCAGCGTCCACTTAAGTATATCATCAGACCAGGATGCACAGCCACGGACAAGGACGGATGCTCTGAACCCACGATGGATGGTCTGGTCTGGCGCGGCTTGATTTGTTGGAAAATGAACTTTAGGAACGTTCAGACTAGCATGCATAATGTCAGACAGCTAGAGGCAGGGTGTTAAATAGCACGCGGAAAATATATCCTTGTAGCGACAATGCGCGTGGTGTGCCAAGGTGGTGTGTTTTCAAGTTGTCCTTTCTAGGTTATCTGTCAGTCTGTCAGGGAGTCATGTCATTGTCATTCGAGTTGCCATAGACAAACTCGTGGAGTTCAGAATCTGAACGCCACATGTTGTTTAGCTACATTTATCGTTGGCCATGCTTACAAGGCAGAATCTGCAAAAGAATCTTTGTGAAGAACATTGATCACATCACCCTTGATAAAAGTTATCTAAAATCCGCTTTAGCGCTGCAAATATTTTATTTGCTTGTTTGCTGTGCCAACTGTTTGATGCAAACAACGTTGTGTAAACAGAATCAGTTTTGTTGTTGAATGTAAAACAGGTTGTCCCCACGTAGCGGAGCGGTGTTATTTTGTAAGAATTTTGATTTTCCAGTAACTGAAGCGTCTTTTGCTGCGTTGTTTACATTTTTCTTTGTTTACCTAGCAAGTTTATTTAAAGAAAGAAACCTTGACAAATTTTACCTTTTTGTTATGTTATCATAGATAAATTTTTCGACTCTAGTGTCGTAGTCATAAGGTCGGATATGTTTATCGGACTAAAGTCACTTTTTTACACAGGGTCATGGAGTATTTTGATCTCTTTCTGGCAAGCTTGCAACAGTGTTTTTAACTCTTACGTACTAGTACTAGGGCTTGACAGATTACTACTAAAATTACATATTATGACATGAAATATAGATCCAAAACCGCGGATAACGGATCAGGATCGATTATTAATTTCGGACATTAAAATTCTCCACGGCAAAATATAAAATTTACAGTACATAAGGACACACCAAGTGGCTACAAACTGCAATAAAAATATACAACAAGTTGCTACATATTGCAGTTAAAGGTATATAATAAGTAGTTACAACTTGCAATTTGAAATAATACAGTAAAAAGCTACAAAGTGTAGTAAAATGTAAAGAATAAGTAGGTTCAAATTCAATTTAAAAGTACCTACACAATAAGTGGCTACAAATGACAAAAAATTGCATACAGGAAGTAGCTGCGAATTGCGTTAATATTTATACATTAAGAAGCTACAAATTGCAGTAAAAAGGATACTACTCTAAGTGGCTACAGATTTTAGAAAAAAGTATGCAGTAAGTGGCAAAAAATTGCATTAAAAGAAAATACAGTAAGTAGTTACAAAGGGCAGTTTTAAGTATACAATACGTGGCTAGAAATGACAAAGAGAAAGTACAGATTACGTCGGCTAGCTAACAACACCGCGCAAGTCAAATTTTGCAACTTTTCAGGAGAGACATAAAACTGTTTTTCTTGTATATTTTTTATGCAAATTATTGACTTGTATGTGTTACATTTTTTAACTAACGGCTTCTATTTAGTAAAAAAGTATTTTAAAAATGTTTGGAACTGACAGGTTAATTTAAAGCGCACGTCAAAACTGCATCTAATGTCAAAACCACAAAATGTTGATTTGTGCGGTGTTGTTTGCTAACTACGAATCGCATTAAAGGAAGACGCAATAAGTAGCTACGAAGAAGAAGGCACAGTATGTGGCTACAAAGTTTATAAAGTATACACCAAGTGGCCACAGATTGCAGAAAAAAAGGATACAAGTCAACGATCAGCCAAAATTCATCGATTCCAACTCAGTACCCCTTTCACGCCACTGAGAATAATCTCCCTGATGTCATTACAGCATCAATAAAACGAGGGCAAATCGTTACCAATATCAAACGGTACAAATGTTCCTTTCATGAAATCATCTGTCATGTTTCACGAAACGTATCACGGGAAAATTATCCCTAAAGCTTCACAGAGAAGGTTCAAATTCGAAGGCAGATGAATAACGATTTCAGCAACCGATTTAAGTGGAAAGATTTAAATTTCAAATAACCGCTTATCGGGATAGAGGTTGCCGATGGATGGAGGCAATTCTCTTCTTTCGATTTCTAAGGAGTAATGACGGGGTTTTAAAAAGGTATTAGTCAGCAGGTAAATTGGTTGCCTTAGGAGATGGCAAACAAGGAATGGTTAGGGAATGAGGAAGTAGCTGTCACGGGTTATGGATGGAAACAAAAGTCTACAAATGAAGTACAATTTTTATTTTGAACTTGTTCAATAGTTTTGACTATTTATCGAATACCCTGTATCGCGCTTCGTAGATGTATCATCGCTGAAAAACAAAATGCAAACATTAAAATTAAATTCAGCAAAAACTGAACTAATTCCATCATAATTCCATTTGTTTAGTGTTTAGTGCAAGCAGCTTGTGTAGTGATTAGTGCAATACACATTAGGACAGTTCCCGTTTAGCGTTAAATGTTTAGTGCTGAGTGAAGTACAGTCAGCGGCAAAAGTAGCAAAAATTCTCGATTTTTCAAAGCGTATTAGATCAGTAATTGTTTTCTTTACAACTTACAAACAACTTTTTTACTGCAACACAACAAACCTCGTGTTAAAGGTTAATTTGGTCAAAGGTAATTTTAAGGTGACAAAGAAAAAATCGGAAAATGTGTTATTGTTCAGTGACTTTTGTCGTTGACCGTACACAGTTTAGCATCGTACAAAATATATAGTTTTTTGGTATATTTCTAAGGAGGTAACGAAATTCAGCCGCCCTTAAAATCTGTCTCCCTAAACTCAAGCTCTCTCTCTCAGTCAGTCTCTCACTCAGTCTGCTGGTAAATCCAAGACTACTAAACAGTGTACTAAACACTTGACTAAACAAGGTGTAAGCCAGGCAAAATCGTGGAAACGGCCCAGGTCACACTACTTAACAGTAGCACAAAAGAATAATGCCCCTGCCCACTCAACACGATACTCCGTGGAATACTGACATCAAAATTACAGTAAAATTATGACTTGGGAACATAATCGCTAATTTTCTACTGAACGCTACTGTTATAAACGTGTGTGTGTTGGTTTGTTCAAAGTCAAAGTCAAAATATGTTTATTTAGTAAAATACAACAGGTCAACAAATATTAACAACAACAACACAGCAAACATAACATCGGGTGACTAGTGGTCAAATGCTACCCTGTAAATAGTAACAAAAAAAAAAAATGATTAAAATTTGGTAGGTACACGTGAAACTTTGTCAGTATGGATGGATGGATGGATGTTTGTTACTCTTTCACGCAGAAACTACTGAACGGATCTGAATGAAATTTGGAATGGAGATAGTTTATATCCTGGATTAACACAAAGGCTACTTTAAAACCGGGGGCGCAACTAGCCTATCATAATATCATAAGAAAAAGATTCCATTGTTTGTTCATTCCGGATAAACTTAAAAACCACTGCACCGATCTTGATAAAATTTGCTACGGATATGAACCCTGGAGAGCATAGAATACTTTTTTCTATAATAAACTGTAGACCGCGCGGGTGAAACCTTATGGAACAGCTAGGTGTATAATTTCTCAAACAACACAGTCTCAAAATCAACACGAAATCCACAAACACAATAAACCGAATTTTAATATCTCGAAACAGTCTTCAGCGACACTCGAACGATCGAAACACATAGGCTACTTTTTATCCCGGAAAAAGGTTCTTGCGGGTGAACGGGAAGACGCGAGTGAAACCGCGGGGCGGAACTAGTTTGTAATAATTCAAATAATTGTTCTTACGGTCTTAATGGTTTTTCTGGGCGGTATTGTTTGGAGGGGAAGTCGAGGGCGTTTCAGAGTTGATGATTTAAACAGTTTGACTACTAAAGCGTTTTAATTTTTATTTAAAAAAAATATTTTTTGTTTTGGATCGATATGTCATGTTATAATATTATGTTATTTTAGTACTTACTAGGGCTTAACATATTACTTTACTACTAAAATGACAAATTATGACATGACATATCGATCCAAAACCTGTAACGTACTACGTTACTTACCTTAATTTTTGCTTTAAAAACATACTAATTTGGCAACATCATACATGTACATCATTCCTCATGATTACAACCTGGGTTTATCGGCAGCTTTAGCAACAATTACGCGCTTTTTAATTGTTTTTACACAGAAATAGTTTTATCAAAACAAAATAGCAATGATAGTTTGAGTTTAGAGTTCGGTGACATAACAGATGTCAACTTGAAAGGTGAAGTTGACAGATGTTTCGGGACACAGACATAATGCTAGTCTAGAGCGCATCATCACTCATGTGTCTGATAGGAATCTTGTAGATTGGAACGTAAACAATACGACAAATATTTTGGACACAATTTTATTTTACAACTAAACACATTTTTCGAGAGAATAACATTACAGTTTTGAATAGGGAAACGAACAACATTCTCACGTGACTGAATAATTAAATTGGGAATAAAATCAAAATATAATTTTACGCGACGAATGCATTGTGAACTGCGTACATCGGAGCGTGGAATGATCGACGTCTACATGATCTATGAGTTAAATTCGTGACATTCTTGGTGAAAAAAGATGACGAGGCCTTTCGCTAAAGAACCTTCGTCCGAGACGCTGCGTAGGCGGCGATCTCTATTCGACATTTTGATAAAGTGCTTCAAAAGAACCCGTAAAAAGGTAATCATTTTAATTTTATTGGCAATCCTCGAAAAAGCAATTTGGAATTCCATCCTATTGCGTCAGCCAGTTGACAGCTATGAGAATCCCAATGTAACACGCTGTTTAATTCTTTCACAGCGGGTTCTTTTTCTCGGGATAACCTCTCCGCCCTGAACCAAGCCTTTCGAGATCCTGCGCGCTAATTTTGACACCGAACCGAAGTCCCCTCGGGGCTCGATCTCATCTTCGTGCCGGCTTGATCTATCCAGGTACTTTCTCCTACCCTCATTCCCAACCATCCATCCCAATTACCAACAATAGTTTTTACAATGTTACAAACCGCAGATAACGGATCAAGATCGATTATTAATTACGGGCGTTAGTAGTTTTTTTTTTTTACTATTTACAGGGTAGCGTTTGACCACAAGTCACCTGATGTTAAGTGACGATGCGGTCGAAGGTGGCGCCACGCTACACCTGGACTGGGAACTGGCTCTCAAGTGAGGCTGCCGGAACACACCGATAGGTGCTTGGCGACAGATTCTTAACAAGAGGGTGGTAGCTAGCCAGGCGAGTACTAAAAAATACCCTACCACCAAGCTATGGTTTCATCACGATGTTTTCCTTCACCGAAAGCGCAAGCTCATTGTAGGATTCGAACCTACGTCCTACGGATCGCAAGCCGACGTCACTACCACTGAGCCATCATCGCTATAAGCTAGTTTATAATGTAATGTGTGAATTAGTATATTGAGATAATTATATTAGACTGTGGTAAGTAAAATGCTCCAGACGTGTTACAAAGAAGAAAAAAGAGAAAGTCATTGTCAAAGTTAAAAGGTTCTGCTTATTTTAGCAGAAAATCGATTAATTTTGTATCTTTTGTGTGAAAAAGAAAGTAAATTGTCACCTTTGGGTCAAGGCCTTTATTTACCAAGGGTACGCTTTTTGTATTGTGAAATGAGGAAGTAGGCGAGTATTTCTAAAACATAAAGAAAGTATGACGTAGCTTTTGGTTTAGGGCTGATGTATAAATATTGTATAACGGTTCCTACATTTATAATTTCATTCCTAATACTAATTGATTGAATTGGAGCCAGCTTAATACAATCACAAGCATTTTTGTCATCGAAATAGTCCCATATTTTATGATAAGACTAGTTTCGCCCGCGGTTTCACTAGCGTCTTCCCGTTATCCCACAGGAACTTTTTTCCGGGATAAAAAGTAGCTTATGCGGTAATCCAGAGTATAAGCTATCGCCATTCCAAATTTCATTCAGATCCGTTCAGTTCTTTTTGCGTGAAAGAGTAACAAACATCCATCCATCTTTACTCACAAACTTTCACGTTTCTAATATTAAAAGGATTTATCTTTAGATGGACTTGAAATTTTGCCATAGAAATCTTGAATTTAAGTTAATTTTTTTTTTAAAGACGTATTTTTGAAGGAGTTGCTGACTTTATGGAGTCTAGTAGTGGGCACAGCAGTTTTATCTGTCATCACGGTGCGCCGCTCGGCCCGATCTGGTGCGGTAGGAAAAAACAGACCGCGGGACCCCTCTATACATATTATCCATATCCATGTTAGCTAGTCCCAAAATCATCCGCAACCGCATGGCTATTTGTCACGCGACATCTGGCGGCAACTAGTTCACACTGGTTTTATAGCTGAAGTTAGAACTTTGCTGACTTCTACTGAATTTCAGCTGGCTATATTTTAGAAGCCATTATGTTACCGGAAATTTGAAAGGTTTTTTGGCTAGTCATAATAAAAATAGTAATTTGTTATGCAAGTCTGCAAAGTTGTATTTTGGCGCGAGTACTTGTATTGAAACCTGAGCAAGCGAAGGATTCTAGGATTGAACCATGAGCGAAGCGAGCGGTTCAAATAGAAGAAGAACCCTGAGCGTTGCGAGGGTTCAAAGGTACAAGACGCAGAATAACTTTGTAGCCGAACGAAACACACAACTTTTCAACTATTATATCTCCATGGAATTTGTCACTTTACTGCTAATAATTAATTAAACACTAAAGCTTAGCGTAATAATTGACACGTCAGCAAATTCTGATTTGGACTTGAACTCGCGTTCATACAAGTTTTTGGTAAGCTTAATTCCAAAATTAAGTAAGCGATAAGACCACCCATTGTAACACTAGTTTCAAGATCTTTCCTTTTATGCTGTTCTATTTGCTGTTGTTGTGGTGAAAAAACCAAGGGTTATCCATCCATTTTTATTTATAATCGACGAGAAACTGGAGGAGTTACCTATCTCAATTCGACCGTATGTACTTAGATATATTTTTTTTTTATGTGTTTGCGGGATAACTTCGTTGTTTATGGACCAATTGTAATGGTTTTTATATTTAATTGTTTTTGTGCGTGAACATTTTTATACTTACTAACCTTCTCGGCGAAAAACTGTCCGAGCACGGGGGTAAACTGCTAACCAGCGCTATGATGTGCATGCACATGCAAATGTAAATACAGCACAAGCTGAGTTTTACCCCCTTTTGCCGTATTATCACTGTTCATTATCACTGTGTTTTTATTTTTCCATAAAATGTATGTGTTTTTTAATGGCAATAAATTTATATATTATTATTATAATAATAAATAAATTTATCGATGGACACCAACAACCGATGGGGTAGACGTGTTCTTGAGTGGAGACCGCGACTTGGCAAACGTAGTGTAGGACGCCCTGCGACAAGGTGGAGCGACGACTTGCGCCGAGTGGCTGCCAGTAGTTGGATGAGAAGAGCCGAAGACCGGGCTCAGTGGCGTACCTTGGGAGAGGCCTATGTCCAGCAGTGAACTGACACGGGCTGATGATGATGATGATGATGATTATTATTATTATTGTGCAATTAAAACATTTCTATCACTCTTTTCTCTCTCTGTCTCGCACTAATAACTTTTACTAGCTCTTTTTAATTTATCGCTCTCCGACGTCTGAATCCATACAATCAAATTACAATCATATTCTTTCCCAAACAATCTGCACGTACGTGGTTCCTATCAAAAATCACTTACAAACGCTTACAACCAATAAAAACGAATGTACCAATTTCGGTTCTAACTAGAACGGGCGCTGTTTTAGTTCAATGTGCTACAAAAAGGATTTAGTGCCCAGATGGGAAATGCTGTTAAATAGCGCGATGATTGACGTTTGACATAAGTGTGGCCACGACATTTGACAACGGCATTCACATTGGCGTTTGACGTCAGCCGATAACTCAAGTGCATTCACGTTGAACGTTCAAGTGTAGCCACTCACATAACTACGTTCACTATTAACGCAATATTTATCGCGATGATAGGCGTTGACATTTCCCTTGACGTTGACCTTAGTGTGGCCCCAGCATAAAAGAAACACGTTTTTCTTTACCTTTAGATGATGGCTGATACGAGCTTTAAAAAATAAGGAGAAATTTTATTATAATATTTTACATAATACATAATAGAGAGAAAATAAAACAAAAAAATTAAATAAAAACCATATATATAATTTTCTGATGTCAGAAAATAATATTTAAATTTTACTAAATAATAGATGTTCCTTTATTTAGATTAGACATTGAGATATGTCATTGGGTTTAGAGTTAGGGGGGTTTAGGGGTTTAGTTTATCGCGTTAAAAAGTATCCTATGCCCTTCCTCAGGGGGGTTCAAACTATCTCTATACTAAATTCATTTAAATCGGATCAGTAGTTTAGGCGAGCGAGACAGACAGACATAGTTACGTTTGCATTTACAATATTAGTAGGGATTATTATCGCTTAAAGGTGTTAATTAATCTTCAAAGACTCCAAACGCACCATTATCGAAAACTCGCTGAACAAATTTTAACACGAGAATGATGTCTTAATAAACACGAAATTGTGTATTCTACGCGAAAAAAAATCAAATTGTCCTAATCCGTAAAGTTCGCGTGCTCCAAAAACATTACTACTTACTGAGTTGACATTTGTTTTGAATTATACTAGTTTTTCACCAAAACTTCGGCGTCCATCGACGGTTTAAATCGAACTCCATGGAAATGCCAAAAGGGAACTGTTCAATGTACAGTGAAGTACATTAATTTGCATAAAAAATGTGACGAAACTTCGTGTCGACACGCTTCGCTTCGTTCTTTATGTTTTTAGCTACACCATTATCTGTCTGATTAATTTCTGCGGTAGGTTAAGCCATTTTTCATTCGATTGTAGCGATTGGGGTTGTTTGTAATGTTGGTATGTTGTTTTTGTTGTATTCAGGATCTATTTTATTTTTGACTAACTGCGTCCTGGTTTTGTCCTTTGATTCCACAGTTTGTCGGGATAAAAAGTAGCTGTTGTGTTAATTCAGAGTATAAGCTATCTCCATTCCAAATTTCACTTAAATCCGTTCAGTAGTTTTTGCGTGAATGAGTAACAAACATCCATCCATCCATACTCACAAACTTGCACGTTTATAATATTAATAGGACATACGAGTAGGAGATCTGTATCAAAACTATGCCAATTTAGTACCTTCACTACTCAATCCTAACTTACACACACTCCTATTAAACTTCCCCATAAAGTTTTATTCATATCTCTTTCGAGGCTTTCAAGAATACAATCTCATATTCTCGCGAAATTTGAATTCAAAGCATATAGTGCCAAGTAGGGGCGCAAAGTTCACAAGAACTACGGTGTCTCGAATTATCAACTTGTTTCGCTAGGCCCGGCGAGGGTAGCATGAAACAAAAATAAAATGTTTTTCATACATTTTTTAAATTATTTTTCACAGTGTAGCGTTTGACCACAAGTCACCTGATGCTTAGTGACGATGTGACATCATGCTACACCCTGGATTGGGAATGGCTCAGTGGGGCTGCCGGAACACACCGATAGATGCATGGCGACAGATTCTTACCTTGAGGGTGTAGCTATCCAGGCGAGTACTACAAAATATCCTACCACCAAGCTATGATTTCATCACAACGTTTTCCTTCACTGAAAGCTCAAGTTCATTGTTGAATTCGAACCTATGACCAACGTCACTACCACTTAGCCATCATTGCTTAATTTGTTTTATATTGTTGTTATTGCGATAACAGCACTCTTTGCGACTATTACTTTTTACTGTACTTTTAGTTTTATATTTCTTTGTATATTGATAATTATTTATTGGTACACAAATAAATGTTTATTGTATTTGAGGTGCATTGCAGAACGTTTAGTAAAAATATGAACGATAGGAATAAAGAAAAAAAATGCCAACACAATCACATACATAGTTTTTCTTTTACTACTTACGGGTAGCGTTTAACAAAAATCACCAAATGTTAAGTGACGATGTGGTTGATGATGGTGCCATGCTACACCCATAGTTCTGACCCCTAACTAAAGATTTCCTATATCTAGGGTACCAGATACTACACGGAAGGTATACCACGAGCGTGTCAAAAACTTCTTACAAAAAAGTGAAGTACCTTTCGTCGGCGGCACCTCTCTTACCATTTTAATATGCTAATGGGTATCTACGTAGTGACATTATATAGACTGGAATTCTTTTACTTCTACATGACACTTTCATGTACTTAGTACATCACTATATCGTGTACTAAGCAAGTGTTTTGAAAAGTACCTTTATAGAATAGTCCGCGGTTTGTTTCACGCTACCCCTCCATCGTCGGCGGCACCTCTCTTACCATTTTAATATGCTAATGGTGACCTACGTCGTGACACTGTATAGACTGGACAACTTCGTTTACTTGTACATGACACTTTCATGTAGTACATCATTCTATCGTGTACTTAGCAAGTGTTTTAATGGACTTTTTTATGTTAGACTTTCTCTATACATACTAATATTATGAAAAGGTATAAAACTGTGTGTATATGTTTGCACACTAAAGTGTTTATATAGTAATGTGTTTGTGTTTTTATGTGTATTGAATATATTTCTAGTTGTGTTTGAGCTTGAGCTTTCAGTGAAGGCAAAAATCGAGATGAAACCATAGCTTGGTGGAACGGTATTTTCTAGTACGCGCCTGGCTAGCTACCAACCCTCAAGTTAAGAATCTGTCGCCAAGCACCTATTGGTGTGTTCCGGCAGTCTCACTTGAGAGCCAGTTCCCAATCCAGGTGTAGCACATCTTCACTTATCATCAAGTGACTTGTGACCCCGTAAGAAGTAAAAAAACCCATCTGTAAGTAAGGTATCTAATCTTAAAGTCATTGACCTTAACACTGCAAGCAAACTTCGCATACCTAAAGTCCTTTTACATTTCAACCCAGATTGAGGCGTTCACACCCCAACCCCCCATCTAATCCGCTAGAAACTTTTAAACTTTTTGATGTTTACGCGATCCCCAAAAACTTTGTTAATTTATTCCTACAAGGATTCGGTGCCTAGTAACCTGATGTTTTATTTGCTTAATTACTGTTTTAATTCATTTCTGAATCGGTATTACATGCTTTGGGAATCTTGAGTTTTTAGCCAACCTCAGTTGGCTTCAAAACGAAAAGTTTTTTTTTTATTATAGGGTAGCGTTTGAGCCCCCTGATGTTAAGTGATGATGTGGTCGCAGGTGGCGTCACGCTACACCTGGATTGGGACCTTGCTCTCAGGAACACACTGCCGGAAGACACCGATAGGTGCTTAGTGACAGATGGCAGATGAGGGTGTTCAGCAATAAACGGATCCTAAGATCTGGTGATCAGAAGGACTAGGCTTAGGAAATCCTACGACAAGTCCTTCAGTCTAATCTTCTTTTACATCTTATACTCGTAGTAATATAGCGATTGACCGCAAGTATTCTAATGATAAGTGATAGTGTGGTCAAAGGGGGAACGCTTGGCATCAGATCTCAACTTAACGGAGGTAGCCAGGCGGGCACAAGAAAACCCTCTAATACTATCAAGCTATGGTTTCATCACGATGTTTCCTCATTTCGGATTTTGTTGCATGAATAAACGTCAAGCATTAGTCCTCCGCATAGCGTCTTACTTAGTAGGCTTAAATGCCTTAACTTGTTCTTACCAAGAAATGTTAACGAAGTAAAACCCTAGAATCAGTTAATTCATGTTAATGATTACTTATACTTTGTATAGAAGTTACTTCGTTAACATTCCTGTTTAATTTGAAGCCAATGTTAAAAACAGGAAACCGAAGGTTTTAATTGAAATTTCCTTACCACGAGGTATCTTAGGATAGCGTCAGAGCAGTACACACATGTATGGACAATGACGGACACTCTGGTCCCACGGCAGGCCATCTGGTCTGGAGCGGCTTGATTTGTTGGAAAATGAACCTTTTAGAAAGAAACGCGCACGCACAACGTCAAAAAGTCACAGGCAGGGTGTGTTCGACGTTTGCCGTGCTGTCTGGTCTGTGAAAAGGCAAGCCGTGGGTCCCAGCCATTAGTTAATAAAGTGATAGGTCGTAAATTTCAGGGTTTCACATCATTACTAACATTGTAGCTACCTACGCTCTTTGTACCTTTACAACCGGCATGTCAAAGAACTACAACATTCAAGGGTATGCGACATCTACCAACCCGCACTGGGCACTCTTTCTCTGAGACAAGGCCAGAGTCCCAGCTGTGGGCACGTAAAAAACTGATGAAGATGATAGCGTATAACCTGGATTTAGACATACTTGTTATCCTGGAAATAGGTTCCAGAGCGATAACGGGAAGAATCGGGGGTTGCAGGCTGAAACTACTGAACCGATATAAATTAAATTTGGCACCTGGAAAAGGACATAGGCTACTTTTAATTGCGATACGGCCCACGTGGGTAAAACCGCGGGGAACACCTAGAAGTTTATATATTTTCCACCTGTATAACGTTATTTACCTAATATCACTTTAGAATTTCATAAAACGAATTTTGTATAACGGCTTCCAAAAGAAACTTGTATCGAAATTCATACTCCGGCAGTCGCAGAAAGTATTCAATATGAAAATTGTCAACTCGATATTTTTCTCACCCTTCTTTGGAGCAAAGAAATTGAATTTTTGAGCTTACATCCGTATGTGGCATCGGTATCTACAATTTGAGAGTATTGCCTTCTTGAAGGTGGGCTGGTATTTGCATATTAGATGCCTACTTATCGGTGTGTTCCGGTAGCCTCACTTGAAAGCCAGTTTCTAATCCAGGCGTAGCGTAAATATGTGCGACTGCAAGTGTCACCGTGCTTCGGAAAGCACGCTGTAAGAAGAAAAAGAAGAAAGAAAGAATAATATATATGCCAAATATATTACAAAATGGTGAGTATTTATCCATGACGTCATTGTTTTGGATATTACTATGCAACGCTTGAAATAAAACAAGCTGCCTGCAGGTAGAGTGCCCAAGAGACTGGCGACATTACCTCTTTGAATGGCTTAGCTAATTCGTTGATTCATTACACCTATTTGTACAACAGATTTTCATTTTGATGTGTTTTGTAACAGATTTTCAATTTCAGGTGTTTCGTAACAGATTTTGAGTCTGAGGTGATTTGTAACAGATTTGAGCTTGAGGTATTATGTAACAGACTTTTAAGGTAGTAGTGATGTATTCATAACCATGTTTTAAGACTCGAATCCGGAATTTTATTCTGTATTACCAACATTAACGGCCTAGACTTTCGCCTAGCAGGGCCATTAGTTCTAGAAATAAAAGTAACTTAAAGCCTTAAACGTATAAACACAGGTTTTTATTACTCACAGGAAGCGGGAAGCCTGTAATAAACGTGTACGGACGGTGAGGTATAATGGCGTTTATGGCTCTTTCGAACTATCTAATTATACTCGAATCTAGTAACGTGATGAAAAATTATCGCCACTGCCGACTAGTGTTGAAATATCGACAATTTCCATCTGAAAAAGACATACTATCGATAAACTTATCGATAATATCGACATCAATATCAATAGGCCTATCGATAGTATCGATTGTTTTAGACTATTGATAAGTCTGTCAATTCAAAAACCAACTCAAAATTCAATTTTATTCAGTTTAATAGGATACAAAATACGATCACTTTAAAACGTCAAACTTAAGACTATCTACGCCTGTTCCAAACTCCTAATGCCGGCAAAAGAACAGACAAGAAACGCTCGGCAATTGGCCATATTAAGCTATACCTGAGTATTGTAACCAATTGTTTTTACATTGGTAAACTATCGATAGTTTTTTTTATTTACAAGCAACAATACTATCGATACTGTCGATAGTATATTGTTCGCGAACAACAAAGCTATCGATACTATTGCACGGAGAAAAAAGACCTTCCGAAATACCGTTTTCCTGATTCAAAAGGGAAGGAATTGTGATTCAGTAGGAAAACTCATACAAAACAATGAAGGAAACGGTCTTGGAAGGTAAAGACTCAGAAGGAAAGTCAGATTTTTTTTCTCAGTGTGATAGTATTGCGCTCACTCGATAGTATTGCCTCGTTTTGAGCTATCGATGGTATCGATAATATCAATAGTTGACTATCGATAGACTATCGATCGCACACCACTACCAACCACAACGCCCTCTGGTGGTGATTTGTGGGGACTCTCGCGTTTAGAAAATAGTTTTGATAAAATCTAGTACAGAAAATGCCATTATTTAAGAAATAATAATATATTTGTAATTGTGTGGGTTTAATCTAGTATTTTCTGAAGCTGAAGATTATGGTAATATAATTATGTAACATAATAATATAAAAAGTAATATTCAGATGTGCTGAATTTAGAATTGATGTGGGCGGCCCTAAAATATTACGGTCATCAAAACAATCGAATACGAAGGAAATTAATCTCATTTCGTCCTAATCTATTTCATTAAATTATTTTTTTATTTAGCTTGTGATGGTTCCGCAGGTCTAAAAATCTATAGCTACATATATATTATATGAAACAAAGTCGTGTTAGTTACACTATTTATAACTCTAGAACGGCTGAACCGATTTGGCTAAAAATTAGCGGGGAGGTAACTTAGGACCAGGAAACGGCGGCGCCTGGTTCATGGACAGCTGCAAGCCACTTTTCAAAAAACTTCGCATTTTACCACTGGTTTGCATGTACATAAGGGAACTTTGTGTTTTTGTCAAGCAGTATCCGCAATATTTTCAACTCCAATCTCAAGTTGTCAACAGAGATACAAGATATAAGTATAAACTCCACCTTCCACAGTGTAAACTAGAACTGTACAGAAGGAATGCTTTTGTGAATGCCATCAAAGTATATAATCAATTGCCTAACATTTTCAAGGATCTACCTTTAATTATGTTTAAGCGAAAATTGACTCAATGGCTGCTTGAAAAATGTTTTTATGATCTAAACGAGTATATGTGCTTTAAGGATTAATAATTAAAAATTAAATTGTAATCATTTGTACGACGCGCGATTTGACGCGCGGTGCATCAAGAGTTAATGTCTTTAATAGTATTATTTTGTTTCTATGACTTTCTGACTTCAATTTTAATATATCTGAAATTTATTATTTGACCTAATTTTGAATTGATTTTTGTTTTTTCTATATTATTATTATTATTTTTTTTTTTTTAAATCTATATTTGTCATTAAATAATTATTATTATGCATGCAATTAATTAATATACCTGTATTAAATAGAATGTAAATTTAAAAATTTGTTAATGAAATTATTTTGTGACTTATATAAGCTTATGCTATTGCACACCACTGTAGTGGTAGAATATGTGAAGCTCTTTTATTGCTGTTTTTTACCATGTTGAAATACCATATTCTGCAATAAATGATAAAAAAAATAAAATAAAAAATAAAATAAAAAAACGGACATAGGATACTTTTTATCCCGGAAAAAGTTCCTACGGGATAACGGGAAGACGCGGGTGAAACCGCGGGGCACAGCTAGTATAAAATGAAATGATAATAAAAATTTTGAGATTTTTTTTGTTTCCGCAAGGAATACAATTTTTTCGTTTGACCACAAGTAACTTTCACATCTTATGTCGAAAAAAAAAGTACATTTTCTACATTAATTTTCATTTCTACCTAAGTATTTTTTGACGTACATATTTTTTAAATAACTTTGGTATATATTAAATATATAATATATTATTACATCTTATATATCTATCTTTTATACTTTGACCACAAAACACGATGTGGTTGAAAGTGGCACAACAGTTCATCTGGATTGAGAACTGCCTTACAGATGTAAAAAAAGATAGATAAAATCAAACCTACAACTACATGTCACGAACCCGTCTGCTCAACCACTGCACTACTAGATACTACGCTTCATCTTTTTAAGCTTAATCGCCTCTCTAAAACTCTACCATAACGGTAACTAAGCTCAATCAAAATCCTGGTGCAATTTCGTACAACACACAATTTCGTTTCTAAAGTTAACCTACATACCTCTAAAAGCGGATTCAGTAAACAATAGAACACTAACAAACCTTATTAGGCTCTAACCTTATTTTTTGTGACGGTAAACCGTTCAATAATTCAAATTTGGTAACTGAGAAGTTGCGCAAGCGCCGCTCGAGGTGACGGGCGCCATGCCATTGGTTGAGACGTCGCTAACTTTGCGGGATAGGATTGTGTGGATATGACTCATTTTTTGTAATATAATTTCTTTGGTAAATCTTATGATTTCGATTTTTCATACATTACCTCTTATAATTTTCATATTCGATACTAGTTGCACCCCGCGGTTTCACCCGCGTCTTCCTGTTATCTCGCAGGAACCTTTTCTGGGATAAAAGTGGCATATTTATGTTAATCCAGGGTATAAGCTAACTCCATTCCAAATTTCATTCAGATCCGTTCAGTATTTTTTTGCGTGAAAGAGTTAAAAACATCCATCCATCCATACATACTCACAAACTTTCACGTTTATAATATTAGTAAGAAGACAATGGTGTCGATTCGGTTTTGCATTCTCTAAAACTAAACTAAGTTTGACAGGTCTAAGAGTAAGGCTGTCCTTTTTTTACTTCAGTGGTTAGAAAAGGACAGCAATACTATTAGACCTGTCAAATTTAGTTTAGTTTTAGAGAATGCAAAACCGAATCGACACCTATATTCAATAACTTTGAACCTTGTCTATACTAATCCAACGAACTTGTAAACAAACATTACCGTCAAAGCCTTGTATAATCTGCGTAGGTGTCGAGATTTAGGTCGTATACATCTATCTAGTGACGGATTACAAATGTTGCTCGGATTTTTGTGTTATGTACAGTCAACGACAAAAGTCGCTGAATAAAAACAATTTTTCTGATTTTCTTTTTCATCTTAAACACCAACTCTCGACCGAATCATCACTTAACATCACGTGCATTGTGTAAATACCAAACGCAACATTGTAAGTTGCAAGGAAAAAACAAACTTTACCGATCTACTTCGCGTTTGGAAATTCGAGAATGATCAGCTACTTTTGTCGCTGACTGTACTAGCTGTTGCCACAGTTTCATCCGCGTGAGCTACCTACTAACACCCGAAACTAATAATCGATCCAGATCCGTTATCCGTGGTTTTGGATCGATATGTCATGTCATCATACTTTACTGGGGCACATTGGGCTGACGTATCCATGTAATGTGCCCTACCCTAGATTAGTTTCAATTGATGATCTCAGTTACTTTAGATTACACTAGCTGTTCCGAAAGCTCAAGCTCATTGTAGGATTCGAACCCACATCCTAAGGATCGCAAGCCGATGTTACTACCACTAAGCCATAATCGCTATCGACTTCGGGCTTTAATCTGTCGGTCCCGGCTATATCCATCATTAGGCCATCTCGGAGGTCGGCTTGAAACTCCAAAAACGAAAAGTTCATGAAGCCCTAAAACCAAAACGTCAAAGTAACAAATTGAAACCAAATCCTTAGCTAAAATTGTTCTAACGATTTTGAGTGGAAAGAGAATTGTAATATTAACCGTCGAATCACGTACAAGGGGAGTTGGCCTGCGGAACCCCACTCATTATCCTGTATAATTAATTGGAGTTCAGTAGAAAACTTCCCTTGGTGGTCCGGAGGAAATTCGGCTTCGGAGATGTAGTAGCGCTGGAATATATAATGCACTAGTAATAAAATACATACATACTTACTAAAATTTTATCTATATGCACACAAAATCAACATAATTTACCTAATACTAGTTGCGCTGGCGGTTTACCCGCGCCTTCCCGTTATCCCGCAGGGATAAAAGAGATACAAAGTAGCCTATGTGTTAATCCAGGGTATAAGCTATCTCCATTCCAAATTTTTATCAAAATCGGTTTAGTAGTTACGGTGATACGTGGTAACAAACATTCACACACACATACACAAACTTTCGCATTTTTAATATTAGTAGGATATGATGTAAATATACTAGCTGCAACCGCGGTTTCACCTGCGTGGACTTCACTTTATCGCAATAAAAAATATTTTATGCTTTTCTCGAGGATTAGAACTATCACCACAACAAATTTCATCAACATCGGTTCAGCGGTTTAAGCGTGAAAATGTAACAAACAAACAAAGTTATTCAGAGTTTAATTTATAAATTGTAGTACCTATTTATAAAAAAACAAACAACCTGACTCTGTAAAATCTAATTAAACATAGGTAAAAAAAATAATTTTAAAGTGGTGTAAACTAAAAAGAAAGAAACAAGCCCAGAACACAACAACGTAATACTGTAATGCTTGTACATTGTTACGATATTATTATAATAATAATCATAAATTTTACCTCATATAAAAAACAAACACCCTATACATATCCCTTGGTCACGCCATAACTTGAGAACTACTGTACATACCTAATTTGATAATTCTGTTTTTGTTGTGGTCGTTGAAGTCCGAGGAAGGTTCTCATAAAGAGAAAAAACTAGCCAAATGAGTATTAAAATTCGAAAAGAAACGGAAAGTTTTTTTGTTAGATACTTTTTATTGCGATACACTGCAGTCTTAGTGGGTGAAACCGCGGGACACATCTAGTATACAGTACAATACTTTGACAAGCAATACCATAACCCTTTTGTCAGTCAGACAAGTGTTTAGGAGGTCACTTCCAGAAACACCAATTCTTAACCCTTAACAGTATTGGGTGTCCCAAATCGATAGCTGAACTTGGTTAGAAGTTTTTGCTCAATTCGACTACGGGTAAATGATAAAATACTTTTTACTGCTGGCAATAGCTTTCCTTAGCTAAAAATTGCTATTTTTTGCCAGAAGTAGCTCAATTTTGTCTCACATTTGCTGAAGAGGGAAGAGAATTTGAAGAGATTAACTTTTTAGTGATCGAACTCTACAAAATGAAATCTAAATGAGCTTATTAAAAAATATCAGACTAATTAAATTACAATGAAGCTTGGTATTTTAGTGAACTTGCTCCAATTCAATCAATTAGTAATAATAAAATTTTAAATGTGATCGCGCCTAAAAAGATATCTTCTGCCTGTTCTTTTGCCGGCGTAAGGAGGTTTTTTTATCTTGTTCAGGGTAGCGTTCCACCACATGTCACCTATAAGTGACGATTCCGTCACGCTACACCTGGATTAGGAACTGGCTCCTAGAGCATACCGATAGCTGCTATGAGACAAGTTTGACGTTTTAAATACACCTGACTTTGTCTTTTGATATTTGGCTTTACCACATAATATGTTAATAAAATGAAAATATATATTTATTAAATTAAAACAAAAATATATACTATAACAATGAAAAAAAACAAGAAAAAAAAATACCTAAACTAATAACTACAATATATTAATCCCTTTAGGCAAGGTACCGAAGATACTGGCAGCGTTCCCCCTTTGGATGGCTAGACTAATTCTTTGTCCGAGGTAGCTGCCAGCTCTTCGGTCTCCTGTGATGTCGACTAACCTTTTTGTTATTTCCTTAAAAAGGCTTAAAGCGCTAGGACCCCACGGACCAAGGGTCTCGACACCGAATGGGACATATTATGTTAATTCTTTTGATTCTTAATAGCAACGGCATAAGCCGTTGAAACATAAGCATAAGTTAAACATAAGTTTGAAGACTGTAAAAACCAGACGTATTGTTTTTCTTTTGTTTAGTCAGGCTCGTGGTATTGAAGTGATTTAATAGGGCGCTTGCACAATAAGTTCAATCAACGGTCCGTCTCATCAGTAACTAGATGGATTCCACTTGGGTCTGTACAGTGGAACTTGCTAACGTATATATTAATTATCAATTAATTTGTCAGGAAGTAGATCCTAAGTATATTCTCTTTCCGTAGTGCAATAAAATGCAGTCCTTCCAGATAAGTGTCATAAGAATTCTTCAGGGATGGTAAAGCATTGAATTAATGACTGAAATAAATTATAGTATGTCAGTTGTTTTTTTTAGTTAGAACTTGCGGTGAAAGAAAATATCTTGATGAAACCATAGCTTGGTGGTAAGGCATTTTCTAGTGCTCACCTGGCTAGGTCAATATAAGAATCTGTCGCCAAGCACCTATCGGTGTGTTCCGGCAGTCTCATTTGAGAGCCAGTTCCCAATCCAGGTGTAGCGTGACACCACCTTCTAACCACATCGTTACAACATCAGGGCCCGTAGCCAAGATGCATTCTGCAATCGTTGACGCTAATAGAAAACAAGAAAAAAGTATTGGTTTGACATATTTCTGACCACGTGACTTAGCGTTGAAATATGTCAAACCAATACTTTTTTCTTCATTCTGCAATCGAAAAAAATATATTTATATGAAAAAAATATATGATATATGAAAAAAAAAATGTAAAGTCCAAGTGCAACAGACGTTGTGTTATCTTCTAACAATCACTATTACTTGGAACAAAGCAAGGTCAGGAACAAATAGTGCTTGAGTAAGTTGACTACTGGATTACAGTAGTTTATATGTAAACACTGGGAGCTACGAAAAGTAAAATATGGAGGAGGCTTCATAAACATGACACGAAGTAATATGGCTTTTGTATTATTTTTGGTTCCGCACATCCGTTGAAGAAATGGGATCCTTATAGGATCACTCTCGTGACTGTATGTCAGTCCGTCGGTAACAACTTATTTTCTGCTACTGCTAAAATAATTTAAATTTAGTCGTTTAGAAAAACTAAAACGAAAATCGTAAGTCTTCAAGTTTGCACGCATAACGATTTTTAAACCTTTTTTCACCGATGATCTGGATGGAGTTCACCACTTGACCGGTTTTTGTCATTTTTTTTGTAAGTCCCATGTCATTATGTAAATTTGTTCAATGTGGTATGATGTCTCTAAAAGCTCTCCCAAGAATCTAATTTCATCTCTAACTATTAGCTATCCACCTGACAGCCGAGGTAGCTTTTGCTACCTGTTACTTTTCCTGTCAAACGCCCCAACTGTCAGAGGTAGCTTTTTTTTTTTTGTTTTGTTATGGCGTCACACGATTAGTGTATTTGCCAGTGTCAAGTATAAAAGATTTCAAACTCAGAGAGTTGAATCAAGTTTAAATGATGATGGTGATGATGATGATGAGATGATGGTGATGATGATGATGAGATGATGGGATGAGGATAGTGTTTAAGTAAAGTAGTGGTGCTTTACTTAAACTTTACACGGACTTTTTTGGAGCAACTTGAAAAGTCACTTTCACAACTTTATTTCAATTTCCCACACTCGTACACATTAACGAACACATAATGGTTAATAATCCACCAATATTACACATTATCACTCGAAGAAACACAAGTTTTGGAAATAAAAACAAAATTTTCACGTTGACAATTCGATTGCCGCCAAAAAAGTCTAGAGGTAGCTTTTGCTACCCCAAAACTTGACGGCCGCCGCGCTCCCGCACAAAAACCGTATTTTATCTGTTTCCTTTGTATGAAAGTTGTGTGAACGATGACGCTAGATGGAGCTGTACTAAATTACGCTTCTTACTGTGTATTCAGTAGGGCATAAGCCAAACGAAACATTAGAAACGAAAAAAAAAAACAAAATGAAAAGGACGAATTTTCTGTCAATTTCTGTCAAGGACGTCAAGGATACGTCATTGCAATTTCGTGTTCATTTGTTATGTGCTATCTTATTAGACTAGTGTTATATATCAAAAGAATCCTTTTGAAATTTCCTAATAAGATTCCTATAAGTCTAAATCAACTCAAACATCCCGGGTGACTACAGTCCCCTGTGCAAAAACAGATTCTTGCGCATCCATTTTTTTGTCCTGCTATAATTTCATTTTATTTAGGTTACATAAATTATGTTTTCATTAGCATTTAAATATACTTAAACTTATGAATCAATCAGTACACAGTATTTTTTGTTTTGGTGTAGCTCTCGTAGTTTGCTAGATATTACAATAGAAAGTGGAAGTGCACGGGAAATCGCGAAAAAAAATCGAAAAAAGTTTGCGTGGCGGGAACGCGGGCGTTGGTTGCAATAATGACATCTGACAGCGGGCAGGTGAGTAGCTAGCATAATATAAACGCATCTTTATTTTAATAATAGGATAAAACAAACAAAACTTCCACCCAAAAAATTGCTCTGCCCCATAATTACTAGTGTTGCCATTTAAGCAGTTTTGTCGCTAGATTTAGCAAGATTTCCAGCCTAAGTAATAAACGTATTAATCATTTTAGCGGCCAAACAAAAAACGATATATGTATCTAAAATTTTATTTGCCTAAAATAACATCATTTCGGCTTGTTCAAATGGCACAGAATCCTACTAATAATATAAATGTGAAAGTTTGTGTGCGTGTGTGTGAATGTTTGTTACCAAGCATCACCGTAACTACTTAACCAATTCTGATGAAATTTGGAATGGAGATAGCTTATACCCTCGATTGACACATTGGCTACTTTTCATCCCGGAAAAAGGTTCCTGTGGGATAACGGGAAGACGCGGCTTAAACTGCGGGGCTGCAGCTAGATTTTTATAAAATGTCGCATCAACTTTTTTACACTTCATCCCACGCCTTAAAAACGGGTTTACACTACGGGCCCCGGTTTCCATGGCTCTCCATTGTAATATAAGGTACTTGTACACTTACAGTTAACTGTTCCGGAATGCATCGCGTGTCAGAAGTTGATACACAAGTGATGGTACAAATTAAAAAAAGGGTACCGTAGTGCGAACTATTTAGTACTAAATGAGGCTTATTTCATGTTGCTGCGATAGCGGCGGCGGTGGAAGTGGCCTTTATGCATTGAGAAAAATATTCTGACTTTCCTTCTGAGTCTTTACCTTCCAAGACCGTTTCCTTCCTTATTTTATATTAGATTTCCTTCTGAATCACAAGTCCTTCAAGGTAAACGATATTTTGGAAGGTCTTTTTCTCCGTGTAGTTTTTGCCAGACAGAAGAGATGAAGATTTAATATATTATTAAATCACAATATCAACAACAAAATATAAACAAAATTATTATGTACACTAAATTATATAATAACTAGTTGCGACCCGCGGTTTCACCCGCGTCTTCCCGTTATCCCGCAGGAACCTTTTCCGGGATAAAAGTAGCGTGTGTTAATCCAAGGCGTAAGCTATCCCCTTTTAAAATTTCAACAAAATCGGTTTAGTATTTACGGTGATACGTGGTAACAAACATTCACACACACACGATATATATGAAAGTAACTCTGTCTGTCTGTATGTCTGTCAGTTTCGCTTTCACGCTTAAACAACTGACCCGAGGACTTTTTTGGCGGCAATCGAATTGTCAACGTGAAAATTTTGTTTTTATTTCCAAAACTTGTGTTTCTTCGAGCGATAATGTGTAATATTGGTGGATTATTAACCATTATGTGTTCGTTAATGTGTACGAGTGTGGGAAATTGAAATAAAGTTGTGAAAGTGACTTTTCGAGTTGCTCCAAAAAAGTCCGTGTAAAGTTTAAGTAAAGCGCCACTACTTTACTTAAACACTATCCTCATCCCATCATCTCATCGTCATCATCATCATCATCATCATTTAAACTTGATTCAACTCTCTGAGTTTGAAATATTTTATACTTGACACTGGCAAATACACTAATCGTGTGACGCCACAACAAAACAAAAAAAAAAAACTGACCCGATTTAAACGATGTTTGGCACGGAGATAGTTTGAACCCTGGTACAGTCAACAACAAAAGTAGCTGATCATACTAGATTTTCTAAACGTTTTTTTAGATTAGTCTGGCGTGGGTTTTTTTATAGCGCTCTGACCACAACATAACACACCTGATTTTAAGTGATGATGTGGTCAAAGGTTGGTGTTTAAGATGATGCCAGTAATCGGAAATTGTATTGATGTTGAGCTACTTTTGTCGCTGACTGTACATAGGATACATTTTAATGCGACAAACTGTTGCCCACGCGGGTGAAACCACGGGGAACAGGTGGTATAATATGTATCACAACAACAAAAATAGACAGTAGGATAAAAAAATTAAACTTAATTACTAAACATTAAACTATAATTATATAACTAAACATCTAAGAAAAAACTTGCAGATAGAGTACCCAAGAGACTGGTGACATTATCTCTTTGGATGGCCAGGCTTTTTTTTTACTATTTACAGGGTAGCGTTTGACCACACGTCACCTGATGTTAAGTGACGATGTGGTCTAAGATGGCGCCACGTTACACCTGGACTGGAAACTGGCTCTCAAGTGAGGCTGCCGGAACACACCGATAGGTACTTGGCGACAGATTCTTAACAAGAGGGTGGTAGCTAGCCAGGCGAGTACTAGAAAATACCCTATCACCGAAAGCTCAAGCTCATTGCAGAATTCTAGGTACTAAGCTACCATCTCTCCGTTCAAAACTATGATAAGACACTTTTTTTTTGTTTCTTTGACCGACTTTAAAATCCAAGAGTTAATAATCTATTTAATTAAACATGTATTAATCAAACCATAAAACAACATTTAAGTTGTAGTTATCTACACCCGTACTTATATCGTATTACGTTAATTAAAAGATACATAAAAACTTTTATTTAGCCATACAATTACCGTGTCAACACATTTTTTGGAAACCTTGTGTTGCTCAGCGAAAGCAATACGATACTTTTAAATTATACTATCTCCAGGAAATACAAATGAGGAAGCAATCGCTACATTCATTTTTCCGAGAAATTAAGGATATTCTCTTAATTAAATTAATTTCAAAGTACATAAAACATCAGATGTCGTTCTGTGCAAAATTTTGATTCATAAAAGAGATCAGGTATTTTTATACTAAATAATAATGTAAGCGTTGTTCAATTATACCTTGTTCAATAGAGAGCTCATTATTTTATTCTAAGAGCTACACAAATTGAAAGATTGATTTTCCATGGAGAAATAAGCTATGACACAAATTGAAATCGTTGTCTTTGACAGTGGAGCCTTTTGAATAAGCTCAAAGATACAACTAGCCATGGAAAGAGCCGTGATTGAAATTTATTTTAATAAAACGTAGGGAACCCTTTAAATTAATAGTGATTCAATTAGTAAAAAGAAATCAAAGAAAGTACATTAAAAGAAAACTTATAAGTTCCATCATTATATACGACACAGAAATCTATATTAATGATATTACAGTTTTTTCTTTACATTTACGATAGTAAACCAGTCTTAGCTACTTTGAAAAGCTATAAATTATCAAAATTTTAATTCACTGCCTTTAGTTGATATTTTATGTAGAACAACGCAAGAAGTTTTGCCTTTGTCGGGTATCCAATACCCATCACTTTATAGCTTTTGACCCTCCAACAGTGGAACACGAGCTTTATCCTATACAGCCTCGGGGAAAGCACGTGTTACATATTTGTTTTTTGTATCAGAAATAACTCAATTTTCAAGTAACTCGTGTCGTAATACCACTTTCTATATGTTAATACAAATGTCGTGACAGCATAAAACAAAATGTAAACAATGAGGAGCGGTGGACGCCAAGCGAAGTGCTCGTAACGGAGCTGGCCTAGTCGTTCGTAACTGATCAACTACGTTAAGCAACTTTCTTTGCGGTTACTACTTGGATGGGTGATCACTACTAGGTCCCCCTACTAGGTGGACCGACGACATTATAAGAGTCGCAGGGAGCTGGATGCAAATGGCTAATAGACGTTTATGGTGGCGTTCAAAGGGGGAGGCCTATGTTCAGCAGTGGACTTATTCCAGCTGATGATGGGTGATCACTAGTGGTATTTATAACTGTTCACGTTCCTACACGGTCGATCGGTCGTCCCAGGTTTTGGCATCGTTAGAAAGACGGAGTCACGAAGGACTTGCGCTCACTCCAGGTGGAGGACTGGCAGGAGGTGGCGTAGGACAGACCGAAGTGGCGTCTTTGGTTATCCGAGGCCAAAACTCACTTTGGCTCGTTGCGGCATCTCAGTTAGTTTCTTACAGAAATTTTTTAGTCATGAATACAGAAATTGCAATCCGTTAGTTCCAATAAAATACCACACTGCCAACCCGCAGTGGGTTTCCACTTTTGCAATAAAATTCCCGTTTCTAAATTAACTTTATGGCCTCTATAAAGCAGGTGCATGAAGCATATAGGTTACCCGATAACGGTAGTAAAGTCGGGGAAAAACTCAACGGACAAATCAAGAAATTTTTACTTTTATACTACGTAACTGTTTCCCGCAGTTTCACCTGCGTGGACTTCAGTTTATCGCAATAAAACGTAACCTACAAAAAGACTGTAAAAAAACGAGTTTCCGTTTTATGCAAATTTCAACACTTTCTTGGCAACTCATTCAATTTTTCTCTTAAACCTTCCTTTGACTTCAACGAACACAACAAAAAAGGCCTTAGCGAAATTGATCCATCAGTTCACGCGTGATGCGATGACCAAGGATAGGATAGGATTTTATTTTGAAAAGTGTATGCCGCTGTTTTTTTGCCACAAATAAATATATTGTCTATTGTCTATTTAAGGAAAATAAAGATTTTTGTATCTAAAAAAATATTTCTTTTAATAACTACTGTTCCCGTGGACTCGAGTTTATCGTAATAAAAAGTATCATAAATTGCTTAAACTATCTCCAAACAAAAAAAAACAAAAAAAAAAAAATATATAAAAAAATAAAAAAATTTAAAAAATATGGGGTTTGTCACAGGGTGACGTCACATTAAGCCATCAATATCAAGCTCAACAAGTCAGCTTGATAAACTCCAACAATAAAGTTAGCTACTCTAAAGCTAAAACAAAAAAAGAAGATTTTGAAAGAAAGCATAAGCGAGACAAATGTATTCAAACAGTCCAATTTCCTACCTGTCATTTCATCATCATCATCATCAATCAGTCCACTGCTGGACATAGGCTTCTCCCATGATACGCCACTGAGCCCGGTCTTCAGCTTTTCTCATCTAACCACTGCCAGCCACTCGGCGCAAGTCGTCGCTCCACCTAGTCGCAGGGCGTCCTACACTACGTTTGCCAAGTCGCGGTCTCCACTCAAGAACACGTCTACCCCAACGGTTGTCGGTTTTGCGGCTAATATCACCAGCCCTCTGCCACTTCAGCTTGCTAATTCTGTGAGCTATGTCGATGACTCTAGTTATCTGACGGATCACCTCATTTCTGATTCGATCCCTCAGAGAAACCCCAAGCATAGCACTTTCCACAGCTCGCCTGTAATTAAGATTAGGTAACAACTTAATTCCCCGACTTAACAAGCGACGGCGGATCGTGAGTAACATCCATGAACTTTAACTAGTCTAAAACTAAAAGTAGTCAAAAACTAAACCTGGAAAGTTGAAGTTAACATTCTATTTTGCCGGGTTACTAACAAACGAGGCTGATTGTAACACCTTTGTTAGTCAAACAAGCTGTGATTTAAACGGCAACATTTGTTTTTAGGCAATTGAGTGACGAAACAAAAAAACCTTTTTTTTATTTTAATTTAATTCGAAACACTGTTATATTTTCACTTACTGCTTGGCAAAATAGAGTCCAATAAAACATCTGAAACATGAAAATTAAATTCCATCTGCACAAATTTCCATGACACAAACAAATTCTGTTGTATCAATATTCAATAGCTTTTGTCCGTTTGGACATTTGGCATAAAAATGAACGGTTTGTTTTACGAGGTAACGTTTGACCACAAGTTACAATGTTATAGCGATGATGCCTCAGTGGTAGTGACGTCGGCTTGCGATCCGTAGGACTTGGGTTCGAACCATACAATGAGCTTGAGCTTTCGGTGAAGGAAAACATCAACTTATTTGCAAGAATACATAATATACATCATAAATAAGATCTTAAATTAAATTTGGTACAGTATCCAGCCTGCATGCAGACGTGCAAATGTTAACAAATGTTTTTACTCGAACAATGCTCTATAAATTCTTTTAAACTATAAAACAATATTTTAAAAGCCAGTCACTTAATTTTTTTTTAAATTGAAATCCTTCTTCATCCTTAATATTAGATGGTATGACATTATAAATATAAATACACATGTTAAATACATTTTTTTTATAAATATCTTTTTTGAAAGGAGGTTGATATAATAAATTATTGAATTTAGTTCTTTTTTGTCGGGTAAAAATTTCGCTGCGTTTCTGAAAATCGTGAAGAAAACAAAGCTCGGTGGTAGGTTATTTTCTAGTGGTAGCTAGTATCTGTCGCCAAGCACCTATCGGTGTGTTCCGGCAGCCTCACTTGAGATCCAGTTCCCAGTCCAGGTGTAGCGTGGCACCACCTTCGACCACATCTTCATTTTTTTACTATTTACAGGGTAGCGTTCGACCACAAGTCACCTGATGTTAAGTGACAATGTAAAGAGAGATTCATTTTATTTTATAGTTGACTAGAGGCTTCTCTGTAAGTAAATAAAATGCCCAAGCTCTTTGCAGGATTCGAACCTACTACAGATCGCAAATTAATGCCACTAGCACTATGCTATCAACGCTTTAAAACGTTGAAACGTTTTCGCCTGGTGTGAGTTACTGCAGTAACTATAATTCTAAACTGACAAAAGTTTCAGAGCTAACAAACATAAGCAAAGACTGTACTTACGGCGCTGTGGCTATATAAATGCGCAAATTGCACTGTTGACAGTGGAGAAAACTTTGGACAGTACATAAATTAAAATCAGCTCAACGCCAAGGTGGCATTGTGACAGCGGGACGTATGGATTTGGTTTGAAGTTTGAAACTGTACAATACAACTAAAACAACACAGCATGCAACTACAAACTGAGAGATACATAATTATCTAAATATCTAACTTAGACATACATTGGTGTCGATTCGATTTTGCATTTTCTAAAACTAAACTAAATTTGACAGGTCTAATAGTAATGCCATCCTTTTTTAATTCAGTGGTTAGAAAAAGACAGCAATACTATTAGACCTGTCAAATTTAGTTTAGTTTTAGAGAATGCAAAAACGAATCGACACCAATACCTTACTTAGACACACAATGTCAACTTTTACATATATTATAATTTCTAACTCGGACATCCAAAGCTACCGGACTTTTACAGACAATGTTGAACTAATAGATGTCTAACTTGAACATGCGATGTCGTAATGAGCCATATAATGTCGAAAGTGGAAACATAATTAGTGTTTTACGTTACTTTGACAAACAATGATGTTGATTCTAATGTGCATCCTCTAAAACTAAACTAAATTGGACAAATATATTAGTAGTGCTGTCTTTCTCTTACATCTGTCATCAAAAAAGGACAGCAATACTTCAAGATCTGTCAAATATAATTTAATTTTAGGAAATGCACATTAGAATCGACAACAATGTCCCACTTGGGCGTACAATGTCTATTTCGAAATACAATGTCTAACTTTGAAATACAATGTCTAACTTAAAAATACAATAGTGTCGATTCGGTTTTGCATTAACTAAAACTAAACTAAGTTTGACAGGTCTCATAGTATTTTTGTCTTTTTCTAACCACTGAAGTAAAAAAAGGACAGCATTACTCTTAGACCTGTGAAATTTAGTTTAGTTTTAGTGAATGCAAAACCGAATCGACACCAATGTCTAACTTAGAAATACAATGTCTAACTTAGACATAAAATGTCGTGATTACCATGGACAAACAATGTCTCAGTGGAACATACAATATGACTAACTGAGACACTGTTTTACACATCCGTTTAGCATTTAATTAAGTTCGTTACTACTTAATTAGTGACTAAAATGTGTTTTGTAGTAAAAGGGATAGAATAGACCAATTACTTGTATCTATTATCTATAATTACAGTTCTCATTAAAAAAGGTGTGTATCGTTTACGAAGGCTTTTAATTTAGTTAATGACAGAATGGAAAGGTTAAGAGGGATAACGGAAAAGTGTAAGAGGAAAGGCTTCTATTGTATTTATAATGAGGGTTTTAAGACCTTACCTGATTATACTTACTTAAGAAGTGTTTAATAAACTCGTTGGGAAAATGAACTACTTGGATGTTTTTGAAGTTGGTCGACTTTTTTCGTTCTTTGTAAAGTAAGTTTGTCTGCCTGTCTGTCTGTCTTTCAATATGAATATAAAAAAATCTTGTGTCACAGTTTTAGTAACCGAACTCCTCTGAAACAAGTTGACCAATTTTTATGTTTTTTTTGTATATATTTGGTAGGTCTGAGAGTATGTCGACTACTATTTTTTAATTATACCCCTTTTTTATCCGAAGTGCGGTCCACGCGGGTGAAACCGTGGGGCGAAACTAGTATTATTATATTATTAACTGTTTAATACATTTGTAGTGTAATGGGTTTTTTATTTTGTAATGCTGGGAAATGCCGTTCAATAGCGCGATCATTGACGTTTGACATAAGTGTGGCCACGACATTTGACAACGGCATTCACATTGGCGTTTGATGTTAGCCGATAACTCAAGTGCATTCACGTTGACCGTTCAGGTGTAGCCACTCACATAATTGCGTTAATAATTAACGCAATATGTATCGCGATGATAGGCATTGACATTTCCCTTGACATTGACCTTAGTGTGGCCCCAGCATAAGGGATGTTTAACATTTACTTATCGCGAAATCTCAATTGTTTAACCATTAGGTATGACATCACTCCGTCTTCAAAAACTAAATACCTGTTTCAAATATGTCAATATTACATCAAACGGTATTCATAGCTACCATTGTTTCATCGCACTGACATCTTGTGATTCCTTATCTCACTACAAAAATGTAGCTGTCTGATTAAAAGCAAAGAAAGTTGGAAAACTCTTACTTTGACAAAGGGCCATACCGGTGAGGCTGTAAAATTCTCTCTTCCAGTCACTAATGTAGAAATCGTGACTAAATGATACTATCATTGTTTGTTCGTTTTTAGGGTTCTGTACATCTGACGTAAAACAAAACCCTTATAACTTTATGCAAACACTTATCTCTTTGTCAGTCTGTCAATTTTTTCTGGATCTATTATACATTTAAAAGTTGAAACTGTTATTGAGTCTATTTTTCGCGTGTATTATATTGCCTTAACAACGTATAAAAAATGTCTCATTATGAGAAATACAAAATAATAATATAAGTATGTTTTTTATAATCGTACAAGGAGTTATAGAAATAAAGGAAAAACGAGCAGATAACGTAAAAAAACATATACTCATAATTGTATTTTACTCTAAGTTTGCAGGGAAACTAACAAAAATCCAAAGTTCTCACAGGAAGCAAAATGGTACGGAACCCTATTCTTGCGAGTGTGACTCGCACCTTACTTGTTTTTTTTATGGCTTCCTAATATTTTCTTGACAAGTTGCGCGGGAGTCGACGCTGAGATGAGAATTTAATAATTAAGATTATATTATTATAGCTTCATTTTAATATAGACCTTAAGATACAATCTAGCTTCCGTTAGGAAGTTCGGTAACGTAATTATTGAACTCTTCTCATCCAATTACTGCTAGCCAATCGGTGCAAATAGTCGCTCCAACTATTCGGAGGGCGTCCTACACTACAGCTGCATAGCGATGATGGCTCAGTGATAGAGACGTCGACATGCGATCCGTAGGACGCTTGTCTCGTCCTTCGTGAAGGAAAACATCATGATGAAACCATAACTTGGTGGTAGGGCATTTCCTCAAGTTAAGAATCTGTCGCCAAGCACCTATCGGTGTGTTCCAGCAGCCTCACTTGAGAGCCAGATCCCAATCCAGGTGTAGCGTGACGCTATCTTCGACCACATCGTCACTTAACATCAGGTGACTTGTGGTCAAACTCTACCCTGTAAGTAATTAGTAAAAAAAGCTGGTATTTTTGTATGACACTCAAGTGTTGATTAATACTTGATTAGTATGAAATGAAATGTATGAAATGACAGACTCAAATCTGTGCTGAAGTGATTAAGTTTCATTCTGGGTAACCAGCCTAAGTTTGTTAAGTGACGGCCTCCACAAGGCAACTAAATTCTAAAAAACCCGACAGCACCCTGATGACAAAACAGCCAAACGTTCTCAAATATCCCGCATTGACCGCAAATGAGAAACGCTCTAAAAAAAAAATAATTTGTCAAACTAGTTCGACCACTCTGCTACTCAACCGCAAGCTTCTAGGATGCGTGAAATTTCGGAGAAGGCATCTTTTACTGATTACATGTATGTAAAGGAAAGTGCCACTACATTACTTAAAACACTATCAGCATAATACATTCATCATTTTTATTTACAACTAGCAATCCCGGCGAACTCCGTTTCGCCACCAGATGGCTTCGTTTTATGTAACATTTCGTTTGGTGATTAAAAGAAGAAAACAATATTTTTTTTGTTTTATATTTGAAAAGGAAAAATTTTATTTTATTTCACAACAGTAATGAATTCATTATGTATCAGAGATGGCGCTGTATGTGAAAAAAGATTTTCCCGCTTTTCTGTTGAAATTTTTCCTGAATTTTCTTTGCTATAAACCTCACAGAGCCCGAGACCTTTCCAACGAAAGCAAAACCGTGGAAATCGGTTCGTGCGTTCTGGAGTTATAGCGTCAGGAAGGAAAACCCGACTTATTTTTATATATTAGATAATAATAATATAATAATTGAGCGTCATTTTAGCATACCAGCCTAAGTTTGATATATTTAACACTTGACACTGACAAATACACCAATCGTGTGATGCTTTAACAAAAAAAAATACAGGATTTGACAGTTCGTGCAAATGAAGTGGCTGTCTCTCTCACTCACTCCTCTCTCCGACTCATTCCATCTTATCAGCCGACGAGTGACTATACACCTATTTACCACATTCACCGTCTTCTTCGTGCTTGTAGAGATGGTATCAGTCTACATAGTCCGTTAACGCGTATTAAACTCTTGATCGATCTAGTGCGGCGCCCGTAGCGGGTTACATGTCGATCGGCACACGTGTTAAGGGGCTGCAAGTGTCTGAGTTGTCTGACATATTGATAATTGGAGCCCTTTGTTCACAGTTGATAACGAGCTGCTGAGCTTAGCATGGGGCGTTTTGGTGGCGAGAGCTCGAAATACTCCCTCGGGCTTAACCCGATATAGCTCTCAGAATTTGCCAGTTGAAATGGCAATGAGCAGGCCACATCGCCCGTCGAACCGATAACCGATGGGGAAGAAAGGTTCTCTAGTGACGACCACGAACCAGACGACGTTCTGTAGGTAGGCCCCCCACTAGATGACCCGATGACATTGTAAGAGTCACGGGGAGTCGATGGATGCTTAAGCCGTTCATGGTGGCGTTCAAAGGGGGCTTATATTTAGCAGTGGACTTGTTGTCGCGCTCCCCCGCGATTTGAGGGAGCGGGTTTTTTAATTTTGGGGGGGTGCCCAAATGCGAGAGAACCACTGTTAAATATCCCTGATGCAACACAGTGAGAGATCGTAATATATCGTAAGCCTACTCACCATAGTCCAGCTCAGGACCTCGTGTGACGGCGCCGTCCTAAATCCACCAAATTAGAATTGCACACAGTTCAGGTGCAACTAGTAATTGTCCGCACACCACTGTTGAAGCCCTAGAGTGCTGGGGGCTGCGATGAAGACGATATTTCAAAAGTAAACGTGGGTCCAGTTGAGAGATCGGTTGAGACTGGTATATGAACCAGTGAGCGGCAATACGACTATATAACTACCCTCACTGAATTGAGAAAACTATATCGAAAAACTAATTTTTAATCTACCCACGTAAACTGTCAATATGTGCGTTCAGAAATCAACTAAAGAATGCTATAAAAAAAAATATTACGAATACTTAAAAAAAATCAAATTTCGAGTTGCGCGGCTTCAACATTCCGCCCACCAAAATACGACGTATTTTCTATGGAGAAACTACGGTAATAAAACGTAAATGAATCGCGACGATACGCGGCTATGCTATTAAATCCTAGACTTAAATTACAAATGTAAACGCGAAATTATTCTAGGACTAACGCGAATACCTAAAACTAAAAATGAGACTACAAACTAATCAGAGGTAGGTAAAGGACAGAGCTTTACCAAAGGTCTTTGCAATAGACCTGTCTGTGTTTTGACGGTCGCGACGCGACAAATGCCGTCTTTGGCACGATGCAATTCTACAATACGTCCGAGCGACCAATGAAGTGGTTTAAGTTGTTCATCTTTGATTAAAACTAATGTCCCCAATTTGGGTTCAGATGAATCAGTAAGCCATTTTGCACGTTGATTCAGTGTATGCAAATATTCTACGTGCCATCGCTTCCAGAAATCATGATGGAGTCTCTGCACTAGTTGCCAGCGACTCAAGCAAGTGAGTTTAACGTTCGAAGTGTCAGATTCTGGAAGTGATGTCATAGGTTCGAGAGTAAGGAAATGACCGGGGGTCAGCACTGACATATCATTAGGATCGGATCCCATTTCACATAATGGGCGCGAGTTTAGTAGAGCTTCGATTTGTGTTGCAACCGTAAAAAATTCCTCATAAGTAAGGATCTGTGATCCAATCACGCGATATAAACTTGTCTTAAATGACTTCACATTTGCCTCCCAGAGACCACCGAAATGTGATGCAGCCGGGGGGTTGAACGAAAATTCAATAGCTTCTTCAGAAGTTGCCTGTTGCATTAGGGGTAGCAAGGTATTGAAGCCACCGACAAAATTCGTCCCTTGATCGCAGTGAACGCGTTGGCAACGACCTCGTCGTGCAATGAACCTGCGAAGAGCGCCAAGAAACGCTTCACTAGTTAGACCAATAACGAGTTCAATGTGAACGGCCTTGGTTGCAAAGCAAATGAACAAACAAACGTAAGTCTTGAAAGTCCTTGATCCGCGAAAACGAACAATGTGAGTGGAGAAAGGACCGGCGAAATCTACACCTACGACAGAAAAGGGTTTGATTTGCGACACTCTAAGTTTAGGTAAGTCTGCCATGCGAGGAGTGACAGGCTTCGGATTGGTGTGATAGCAGCGAATGCATTTCGACAAACGATTACGAATGGCACGACGAGATGACAATATCCAAAAGTTTTGGGCAAGTAAGAAGCTGAGCGTACGAAGCCCAGGGTGCAAGTTATCATTATGACATTGGTCGATAATGAGCGAGGTGAGGCGATGTTGACGAGGCAGCAACAGAGGATGCTTGCAATCGTAGTCAAGCTCCGAGCGAGATAATCGACCGCCCACCCTGAGGAGACCATCTCCGTCAAGGAAGGGGTGTAGTTTTTGCAAGGGCCTCGGTAGAGGTAGTTTCTTCTTCAACCTCTCAATTTCAAGTGAAAACACAGTTTTCTGAGCGATCTTTACGAGTGTGAATAGCGATTGCTTCAGTTCTGAAGCGACAAGATGACCAGATCTACGATTAGATTGGTTTCGACAATTGTGTATGAAGCGAAGTGCGTATCCTACGATACGTTGAATTTTGTTCAGGTTCGAATGCCTGTCCAAGAAATCATCAAATTGATCAACAGCGACGAAAAGCGATATTTGCGAGTTTCGTTGCTCTTCCAATGTAACAGGAGATTCCTCAATGGCCGAGAAAATTGGCCATGCATCGGTGTCCAATGACAGCCATGATGGTCCATGCCACCACAATGGGTGGTCAAGAAGCTCCGGAATCGTGAGACCGCGGGATGCGCAGTCCGCTGGATTGCAAGAGGAACGAACGTGATGCCAATGTTGAGGCGGGACCCTATCCTGAACGTGACTTACGCGGTTGCTCACGTAAGTTTTCCAACGTGATGATGGTGATTTGAGCCACGCCAGAGTCACCATGGAGTCCGACCAGCAAAAGACGTCATCGAAATCAAGCCTACCGGCGAAGACTTCTTTGACATGCGCGACGAGATCTGCCAACAAAACTGCGGCGCATAGTTCTAGACGAGGAATCGAAATTTTCTTTAATGGAGAAACTTTCGAGCGAGCGATGATATGGTGAGTAGTGACTCGATTGTCACTATGTTCACAGCGGAAATACAAGACGCCCGAGTACCCCAACTCGGAGGCATCGCAAAAGCCATGAATTTGAAGTTTGATGGAATTCAGTGCGGGGACGAAGCGAGGAATGACGAGAGATGAGAGCGAACTGAATTCTGAGCGATAACGGGACCAAGTCTCAGCGATGTGATTGGGAGCAAGATCATCCCAATCCAATCCGAGATTCCAGAGTTTCTGGATTATGCATTTGAATGCAAGAGTGAGTGGTGTGAGAAATCCAAGCGGGTCGAATATACGAGCCAACTCCGAGAGAATGTTTCGCTTGGTACAAAGTTTATGCAACGATGTGACAGTGAACGAAAATCCATCTTTGATGGGATTCCACTCTAAGCCAAGTACCTTGACCACATGACAAGATTCTGAATCGAACGAAAGCGAGTTATCGTGACGATGTTCGGGAGGAATGTTTTCGAGTAGAGAACGAGAGTTAGATGCCCACTTTCTAAGCTCGAAACATCCTTTGCGTAGGATGTCAGTGACTTGGTTCATCAGTTCGCTAGCCGAATCTAACGAGTGAGATCCAGTCACTACATCATCTACGTAGACGTCGTGTGTGAGCGCTGAAGCAGCGAGGGGCTTATCACCTCCTTCGTCACGTGCTACCTGTAAGATAGCACGGAGTGCCAAAAAACTCGATGATGCCATCCCATATGTCACGGTGTTGAGACGATACTCCTTTATGGGTTCGTCAGGAGAGAAACGAAACAAGATGCGTTGATAGTCGCGATCGACATCAGCAACCAAAATCTGCCTGTACATCTGCCTGATATCAGCTGTGAATACGACGGAGTGTAGGCGAAAACGAAGAAGAATCGAACCGATGTCCGATTGTAAACGAGGACCAACGAGTAATTGCTCATTTAGCGCAGTTCCAGCAACTGGCTTCGCTGTAGCATCAAATACCACACGCAGAGGACTCGTGGTGCTACTCGGCTTCAGCACGCAGTGGTGAGGAATGTAATATGAATGGCCCGAATCCGATTGTTCAGCTTCATCCATATGCCGAGACGATAGATAGTCTTGCATGAACTTGTTGTAGCCCTCACGAAGCTGAGGGTCACGCGAAAGACGTTTTTCAAGAGCGAATAAACGACGAAGAGCTAGAGAGCGAGAGTCACCAAATACAGGTTCTGGTGACTTGAAAGGTAAGCGCACAACATACCTTCCATCCACGTTCCTGGTGTGAGTCGTATCGAATATACGCTCGCACAGGGTTTCCTCTTCAGTGAGAGGCGAAGATTTGGGAAGCTCATCGATTTCCCAAAATTTACGAATTTGCGAATCTAAACTGTCCAGCGAACAGAAAAGCGAAGATGATTTCGAAGAAGAATGTGCACACAAGATTTTTCCCATCACTACCCAACCAAGTTTAGTGTTGAAGGCTATAGGTCCGTCGGGCCCATAATCACGGCGTTCACCAATGAAGATTTGACAGAAGATATCAACCCCCACTAATGCATCGATATGCGCGGGCACGTTGAAATCAGGGTCAGCTAGCTTTATGTTGCGAAGTTGTGACCACTGAGCAGCATCAATCCTACCAGTAGGCATTTGACCACAAATCTTGGGTATGATGAGAGCTTCGACTTCGATGTCAGGAGTTTGGTCTCCACAGCGCATGTGATACACGGTGGAATCAGTTGCAATCGACGATGACTGACCAATACCCTCAACTGACGCCTTAGTCTTCTTAAAGACAAGTCCGAGACGATGTGCACATTTTTTAGTGATGAAGTTCGATTGGCTACCACTATCTATTACGACACGAATTTTGCGACAAATGCCGAAGTTATCCAAAACTTCGACCAAAGCGGTGGCCAAAAGTGATGTGTGTGTGGCGGCCTCCAAACCAGCCACCAAAGTGACAGTCGGTTGACCGTGGTCGAGTTGTGATGATTGCGCGTCGATCGGGGCATCGGAAGCGATGAGTGTTGTCGGCGCGGCGACAGTATGCGATTTTTCAAAATGTAAAGTTGTGTGATGCGGTAAACTACATTTCAAGCAGCGACTATTTGACCTGCAAGATTTAAAAGCATGACCTTGACGAAGACAATTTATGCAGCAATTGTTTTCTTTAACAATCGTAAATCGATCACGCGGAGTATGATTACGATAGCTAGGACAATTTGACAATATGTGATTCGATTTACACAGTACACAAGTGTCACTCGATTGTGACTGCGAGTTAACTACAAGGGCTTTAGTGGGTGCTTGATAACGCGGAGTATAAGCGCCAGTGCGAGGCTGTGCAGTCGAAGCCGGCGCAGCATGCGAGGTCGGCTGTGCGCGGGCGGCGGCCCCAGTAGCGGCGGCGGCGGCACGCGGCGTGCGCGCAGGCTCAGGCTCGGCTAACTCCAGTGCCTGGCTGGCTTTGTTCAAGTACTCTAGTAAGGAGTCGAACGAAGGAATGTCCTTGTTTTCAGTCTGTATTTGTAGTTCGAAACGACGACGAGTATCCAGATCGAGTTTATTTATCAGCAAATAAAACAACGGAAAGTCCCAGTCCTTAACTGGCAACCTTAAATTTTTTAGAACTGCAATGTTTTCCTTGAATGTATCAACGAGACGACGCAACTCACTAGGAGAATTTGATTTTAAGGACACTTTCTGTAGCTGTTCCCAGTAGCGAAAGGCTAATTTACGTTTACACTGATAACGATCGATAAGTGCTGAATATGCATCAAAATAATTATTTTCCGCGAGAGGGAAACCTTTTAAAAGTTGCAACGGTTCACCGGAAAGAAGTGAAATTAAAAATGAAAATCTTTCAATGTTAGAAAGTTTTTTATTTTGATGTACCATAGTGTTGTACATGTCGTAAAATGTACTCCATGTTGTTATGTCACCATTAAAATTCAATAGATTCAAGCGAGGAAGTTTCACAGATAAGTCAGTTCTAGATTCTGGTTCCGGTCCGGTTCGGGAGACGGACGTGCTTGTAAGTGTCGAGTGAATTTCTATGATACGAAAATATTTGTTGTCTACCTCTTGTCGAACACCATCCTCTTCATCTAACTCAGTATCCGAAATCTCAGAACAAATCTTCAAATGATGCGATTCGAAACTGGCACAATAATTTTCAAGTCGACTGTACCGTGACAAGAAAATAGGTAATCGAGAAGTATCATTTTGTGCCTCTATAGCAGCTGATAAACATTCATCGATTCTTTTAATAGCAATTTCACGTTTAAGTTCCGAACTACGTCTAGCTGCAGCCTTAGACATTTTAAACAATAGGTAGAAACCTTAATGATCAACGAACAAAAAAAAAACTAAACAAAAAAAAATGATTAAATTATACGCTAATATTTTTGCAGTGGACTGTATTTTTTATTATGTTAATATTCTCGTTCTTTACCGCGGTACGGAAAGAATAGGCTATGTCGTTAATGTAAACAAAATATAATGAATAAGATTAAAATCTTCCAAACGAAAGTCAAAACGCAAGAGAATAAAATTTATTTTAACTTAGGTTAAATAACCTACATAAGTTAACAGAGTATCAAACTGTAAACGGAACGGAAAATGTTACAACAAAACTCTTTCAATTTTATTACTCTCATATAACGATAACGATATTCAATAATTAATTATTACGTTATTCTCCTACAAGAACGAAGAAATCGTATGCGACGTTATTATCCGACCAAATTCGACGATACGAAATGGCGAACTTTCTATAGGAAGGAGATGAACCACTTAATTTGACCGTATTATAATGATTGCATCAGCCAAATTCATGGTACAAAATACGATTATTTTGTTTGAAATAATGAAATAACGAATAATATGATTAATTTGAGTCTCAACCTTAGTATTTACGAGCTATTTTTTACAAAACGAAACGAGATGTGGCGAATTAATCGAGATTACGATTCCTAGTAATGGCGATGGTTGTGATAAATAAAATCAAATTATGATTTTGATGTTTATTTACCACCGAATTAGCGAGTATGGTACACGATATTGATAAATAAGCACAGATCCGATTGACCTGCCTATTATTTACCACGACCATTAGCAAAACGAGTGCGATTCGAATAGATAAATACGAAAACAATATCCCGGTAATTTACCTATCAAAATGTCGCGCCTCGAGCGCTTATGACAAATAAGCATAAAACCCTATAGTTTTACCAATTATTTGCCATACGAGTGTGAAATAAGAGGCAAAAAACTAATTGGCATAGAAAACGATATTCCTACTTAGTATGTTTACCTATTAGAACGATAGTAAGCGATTTATTGACAGTTTACGAGAACGCGTGAATTTACGTCACTCCGTATGATGAGACAGGTCAGCTATCCTCACCACAAGGAGGATCCGAGCTCGAAATGACCAAAAATGTTGTCGCGCTCCCCCGCGATTTGAGGGAGCGGGTTTTTTAATTTTGGGGGGGTGCCCAAATGCGAGAGAACCACTGTTAAATATCCCTGATGCAACACAGTGAGAGATCGTAATATATCGTAAGCCTACTCACCATAGTCCAGCTCAGGACCTCGTGTGACGGCGCCGTCCTAAATCCACCAAATTAGAATTGCACACAGTTCAGGTGCAACTAGTAATTGTCCGCACACCACTGTTGAAGCCCTAGAGTGCTGGGGGCTGCGATGAAGACGATATTTCAAAAGTAAACGTGGGTCCAGTTGAGAGATCGGTTGAGACTGGTATATGAACCAGTGAGCGGCAATACGACTATATAACTACCCTCACTGAATTGAGAAAACTATATCGAAAACTAATTTTTAATCTACCCACGTAAACTGTCAATATGTGCGTTCAGAAATCAACTAAAGAATGCTATAAAAAAAAAATATTACGAATACTTAAAAAAAATCAAATTTCGAGTTGCGCGGCTTCAACAGGACTTCTTCCGGCTGATGATGATGAAGTATAAATAAACTATGATAATAATATGATATGATATGCATTAGACAAAGTTACAAAAACAAGTATGTATGTGATAATAATACACCTCACCCTTCCTTCCCTACACAATTGTTTTTGTTTGTCTAACTATTTAATTTAAAATCTCAGCCTTCGGATCCACTGATGACTCTCAAAAATACGGACAAAAACCTGTGAAAAAAAAAGTCCGTTGATATGCGAATGAGACATAACTTTGAATTTTATATTACTACTAGCTGTTCACCGCGGTTTCACCCGCGTGGGCTTTATGCATGCAAAGTCTCAGCCCGATCGGTTTAAAATTGACAAAGTTTCATACAAACTTTCATCCCCTATTTTATCCCCTTGGGGATAGAATTAATCAAAATCCTTTCTTAGCGGATGCCTACGTCATAACATCTACCTGCATGCCAAATTTCAGCCCGATCCGTCCAGTGGTTTGGGCATAGATTACTATGTCAGTCAGTCACCTTTGAGTTATATATATTTAGACATACTCGTAGTTTAACGGTAAAACCAAATAGATACAAATAGCATGTCCCCTTAACAGAAAATTTGAGAATATTGTCATATAATCCGCTTAAGAAAGCATAGAGACGAGACAATTTGGACTGTAGATTGAAATCAGAGATAATTCCGAACTCCAACGTTATTTTGTTACTACAAAACATTCATTCTTAATGCTTAATGACCGCATTTTTGTTTTTATCACTCCAACCACATTATCTGATAGTGTTGGACGTATTTCGATGAGATCGTGTGTGAAAAATTTCACTGTATTCAACAAGGCTTGTTTTATAGTTACACTGGATAGTGGACTTAAGACATCATATAAAAAATCTAACCGATTTATTTAGAACCACTAAAAGTATCATTATCAGCCTTTCACGTTCCCACTGCTGGGACTCTGGCCTTCCCTCAGAGAGAGAGTATGGGCTGTAATCTACCACGCTGGCCCAATGCGGGTTGGTAGATGTCGCATGCCCTTAAATGTTACAGTTCTTGGGCATGCCGGTTTCCTCACCATGTTTTCCTTCACCGTTTTGAGCGATGTCAAATCCGCACATAACTTATTGAGTCATAGGTGCGGGGCCGAGAGGATTCGAACTCGGTGTCGGCGTCTTGTAAGTCGCACGCTTAACCGTTCGGCCACCATCGCTCTAACACTAAAAATATACATATTGCATATTATTTAAGCAGGATACAACATACGATCATTTTAAAATGTCAAACTTAAAACTAGCTACGCCTGTTCTAACCTCCTTACATCGGCAAAGGTACAGGCAAGAAAGGCCCGGCAGGTAATTTTTTGGACGCAATCGCATTTACAATTTTGTCCTTACGAATGATTGAATTGGAGCAAGTTCACTACAATCCCAAGATTTTCCGATATTATAAAGTAAACTTTATTGAAAAGATTTCGTTTTAAATGTACATGAAATTTTAGCTATCGACATGTCTTGGTTTTAGTTCGGATTTTGTTGAAAAGACGTACTACCTAAACATTGACCTATAAAGCAGTTGCTAACTTTATGGAGCCCAGTAATGGGCATAGCATCGCTGTTTTTAAAACACTTTTTAGTATCAAAATTGTCCTAGCTTTCATTGTGCAAGCAGTCAGAGCCAGCCATTGTACTTCTTGCTTTATTAATGCCAATAAAAAACTCACAAACGAAATGAACGATCTCAGTTTGAGAGCAATAATTAAAACACAGTTTTCGAGATATGCCCCAGGCTGTATAATTAATAATGGGTCTAATATTCAAATTGGGAGATTTCGTGTCAAAGATTTCACGTTCACGTTTTGAATTCTGTTGAGATAACAATTGGTATTTGTTAATGTTTAAGAGAATACGTTTTATGGGATTGTTTGATATTTTTTTACTACAAGATCTGGGAAGGTTGTCGCTTATAACAATTCTATAAAAATTACAAACGATAAGTTCAGAAAAGGAAAAATATGTACAACAAAATTGGTGGAATATGACGTATTGTAGCGTAGCAAAAGCAAAAAAAGGTTAGGGTTAGGATTGTCAGATCTAAATCGATCTTCCGAAAAATCGATTTAAACTTTTTTTTTTTAATTATAAAAAAACGGACTTCCCTATGAATGGTCTATGTTACGTTTCTGTCAATGTCACTTGACAGTGACAGTCAATTTGCTAGTATATAGATTAATAAGATTAGTTTTTGATTAACCTCAGGTCCGTTTTGGCCATTCTTCTTTACTATAGTCAATAGTCAATTTTTATTTATTCAATAGGATACATTGTAATCACTTTAAAACGTCAAACTTAAAACTAGCTACGCTTGTTCCAACCTCCTTACGCCGGCAAAAGAACAGACAAGAAACGCCAGGCAGGTGATTTTTGGCGTGATCACATTGTCAATTTTATTCTTATTACTAATTTATTGAATTGGAGCAAGTTCACTAAAATCCCAAGCTTTTTTTTTACTAGCTTAGCGTGACTTTACTACCGCAACAGATTTACTCGTGAAAGTGGATACTAATTAAACATCACTTAGCCATTACATTCATGGAGGGAGTATTGAACATTAGTGCATGCGTTGTCGGGTTTGGGTGTAGCTATGATAAATGCAGTTCACACACGATCGGGACTTGGACATTGGTTAGGTTGCGAGCTTAGTACCGGTTAAGTGAAAATTAATCTATAATGAAAAATTCTCGTGTCACAGTGTTTGCACGGATAAAAAAGACCTTCTGAAATACGGAAGGAATCACAATGAATTTCTTTTCCTTTTGAGTCAGATGGAAAACTAAGGTAAAATAAGAAAGGAAAAGTTTACATGGAATCGGTCTTCGAAGGTAAAACTCAGAAGGAAAGTCAGGAATTTTTCCTCAGTGTGTTATCAAACTTCTCCGAAACGGCTTGACCGATTTTTATGATTTTGTTTTGTGTATAAATTAATGTGGTAGGTCTGAGAAATTGGTCTTAGGCTATTTTTTGTTGTGATAAAGTATAGTCTACACAAGCTAGTAATCTTATATACAATTTGTGGCAATGTATATAATCCTACAATGAGCTTAAACTTTCTGTGAAGAAAAACATCGCGATGAAACCATAATATAGCTTGGTGGTATGGCATTTTCTAGTGCTCGTTTGGTTAAGAATCGGTCGCCAAGCACCTATCGGTGTGTTCCAGTGGCTAATAGTACCCAATCCAAGCACATGGTAAATACAAACACAAGTGTAAAGTATAAAAAAGCACCAAAAGCGCTGACTCCCCAGTTCCTAATGCGTTCCTCGCTTCCTCCTAACACCAAAAGCACACCCAAAAGTGATCACTTAGCGGTGAACACTTACAATATATTAACTTGCTCTAATGTGCAGCGCTTAACTGGAGCACATACCTTTAATTATCTTCGGAAATTACAGGTGTTTCATATAACTCGAGTTTTATTGGACTAACTTATGTTTCCTGCTCAAGTCACAACCGCCCGTGTTTTAACTTTTAAAACTATTTGTACCATGTTGTTGATAGATAGAAGGGAAGAGGAAGACCAAAGAAAAGGGATTGCGTAAGGGCAGAATTAGCAATAAGAACCGCAGAACCGATAACCGTTGGGGTAGACGTGTTCTTGAGTGGAGACTGCGTCTTGGCAAACGTAGTGTAGGACGCCGTGCGACTAGGTGGAGCGACGACTTGCGCCGTGTGGCTGTTATGTTCTGTGCTTTTCTGTTCTGTTCTGTTCTGTTCTATTCTATTCTAACAGTTTTGGCTCAAGTTTTGCCGGTTTCTTCGCGTTGTTTTCCTTAGCTGTTTTGAGAGATCGTAAATCTACACAACTTATTAAGTCATTGATGTGAGGCCGAGATGATTCGGATTCGGTGCTTAAAATGTAGTTTCCTTTATAAATGAAGATCCCATTCAAATTAAGTGCTCTAATAAAAATCTGGCTAAAATTGTAACATTCAAAAACTTCACGTCTCTCTCTGGGACACTTTAAAGTCGAATAATTCATCATGAAATTAATAAAGTCCGTTTAACATTTCAACTGAAAATGGACAATAGAGACGGTGGATATGACAGCGCGTCGCGTTGCTTCAACAGGTTAGGACGGGGGTCGATTACGTAAGATAAGAATATTGCTATGGAGTAGGATCAATGACACTTATCGGTATAGTATTATTGTATCGTCGATATTTTTTTTTTTATTGTTTTTTTTTTAATGTGATATATCGGTACCGCACAAACACTCAAGTGGAAATTGGCGGGGCATGTCGCGAGGCTTAAGGATCAGAAATGGACCGTAAAAGTGACATTTTGGAAAAGTCCCCCAGGTAAAAGGAGCAGAGGAAGGCCGCTGACACGTTGGGACGAAGAGATTGTATTATTGCCACTAGAAATAATTTTTACTCTAGGTTAATTAAATAACAATATTTTATTCCTCATATATATTTTATGAGTCTTAATAAAAAACATTACTTTCAGTAGTAATGAATACAACAGAAAAAATCGTCTCGAGAGAACACTTTGAGACAAAATACGAACATTATTCTAGTAAAAATAATGGTCGACACGTAATACGTGCCCGGTATACTCCATGCCCCTTTTAATTTAGTCATGGCCTTGTTTTCACAGGATGAAACGAAAAAGAGATGGAGATGTCAGAAATAAAAATATGAAGCCTTCCCAAGGTTTTTATTTCAAGTTGTCGTAATAAATAATTTCGGTACAAAGCTGAAATTATTTCGTTTTCAGCCAGCTCTGTCTAGGTTAATAACGAGTGACGTAATAAGCTGCTTTTATTGTAATTTTCTCAAACATGCTTGGAAATAAGAGTATTATTTTGACAACCTTCTTCGAGGTAAATCAAACTTGCTGCACTGCTCAAATATATGCGAGCAGCGGCCGGCAAAATTTGTATGAAAAACCATATCTGTCGTGTTTAGCGGCCAAATAAATTACACAGAAAACTCATATCTGTCGTGTTTAACGACCAAATAAATTACATAGTAAACTCATATCTGTCGTGTTATTTAAAAATGGAACTATTTTTACTCCGAAACATGGCAACCAAGGAGGTAACTTATCATAGGTTTTATTTAAACTCCGATCCTGCTTACACATAGAAACCTGTTTGTTGAAAAAAAAAAACAATCGATCACTATATTATAATAACGCGGGAAATTTTTTTGTTATTCGTTGTTCGTCATTCGTATACCACATATTAATACGGCGAAACACTATCGTTTTATTTATGGTGGATATTACACCTGCACGCACGTAGCGTTTTGCTTCTACATTCATCATGCGTACGGCTAAGAAGTGGAACTCCTTGCCGGAGTTTGTATTTCCCGATCACTACAATTTTGGTATCTACATGCATGCTACACTGGGGACAATTGCACACAAATTGACCCAACCCCAAATTAAGCTCGAAACTTGTGTTATGGGTACTAGAGAACGATATACATACTTATATAGAGATATAAATACCTATATAGAGAGAAATATCCAAGACTCAGCAACAAATATTCGTGGTCATCACACATATATTTGCCCTTACCGGGATTCGATTCGGGACCGCTAGCTTCGCAGGCAGGGACACTACCAACTCGGCTACCGCGTCGTCATTACTTGGCATCAAGCGAGATAGCAGTCAAACACAAATCTATCCATGCTAAATTATACATGCAAAAGAAACTCGGTTTGTTTGTTACCTTTTCACGACACGACTAACGCCCGAAATGAATAATCGATCCTGATCCATTATCCATGGTTTTGAATTGATATGTCATGTATTATTATGTCATTTTAGTAGTAATGTGAGAATCCCTAGTACTAATTTTGGGCGTAAACCGCTAAACCGATTTTGATGAAGTTTAGTGTAGACATAGTTTGAACTTTGAAGGATTATAATACTTTTTATAGTGTTAAAGTACCACCAAACAAAAGTCCATGCGGGTGAAACAGCTAACTGACTTTTCAAATCTGACGCCAAAAAAATGTGGCACGTAAGTAATATATTTTTACATTCCTTAGCGCTTCTGAGTATTTTTGTTTCCATCCACAAAAACATAATTTAATCATGATATCCATGAAACAATTTCTCTGTAGCTCATAACTTTCAAACTCCACGAAAAAAATCACAGTCTCAAACAATTTACCCATATTTTTTCGCAAAACAAATCCACGCGACAAACAACACAGAAAATCTATACACATTTTCGTCGCCCAAAAAGAAGTGTACACATAAAAAAATATCATTTATATTCACGCGATATTCACACGTGGACTTTCAGGCTTCCCTAAAGCTTTGACGACGTGATTCGGGTACAAAATAATAATAATTTACCCTCCCTAAAGGTAACTTTTAAGGGAAAGACTCAGGTATTCAGAAATGTTTTTGGAGGTTTTTATTAGCAAGTTTTTTTTGGGGTTCCGTTTGCTGCGCGGTGAAACCATTAATTCAATTCAATTCAAAGTTTTATTTTTCGGACAACAAAAATCCATGAGTTAGTATTAATGCTAAAAAACTAAAGTATGTTAGTACACTACAATATACTATAAAAACAACACACTACAAAAACAAACTGCAAAAACGAGGAAGTCCCAACGTCATCCTGAAAATATTGTTATATTGGATACGCAGGGTGTTTAGCGTTTTTTTGGTATACCGGAACCATAGAGCGCCCGTGTACAGACCCTGGCAGTACGCCTTGAAAAGCGTAATTTTAACCTGGTCCGTACAGCGGGCGAATTAAGATGCTATAGGTACCCTTTTAAGCTTGGCACTGACTGCTTCCTATATAGGTGAACCAGTATCAGTGTTGCCCATGCTACGGCATTACCGTGTTTAAGTCAAAAAACCACAAAATCCACGGCCTAGCCGTAGCAGATTTTACGGATTTTCGGAAATTCTGCAGTAATTAATTTAGCCTCGGTTTTGCTGTCGTTGGTTCCGGTTGTTGCCTTAAGATTCCATTCAATCGTTTGACTACGTCTAAGGCCTTTGAGTGATGGTCTAAAAACTCCAGAACTAGGTCTATCCACCAACCCCTATTGGGTGGGTCCACGTGGTAGTAAAATGCCCTACCAAGCTGTGGTTTCACACGATGTTTTCCTTTACCGAAAGCTCAAACTCATTGTAGGATTCGAACCCACGACTTCTTTTTACTTCTTACATGGGAGCGTTTGACCACAAGTCACCTGATGTCAAATGACGATGTGGTTGAAGGTAGCGCCACGCTACATCTGTATTGGGAACTGGCTCTCAAGTGAGGCTGTCGGAACACACCGATAGGTGCTTGGCGACAGATTCTTAACTTGAGGTTGCAATAGAAAATGTCCTACCACCAAGCTAAGTGGTTGAAGGTGACGCCACGCTACACCTGGATTGGGAACAGGCTCTCAAGTGAGGCTGCCAGAACACACCGATAGATGCTTGGCGACAGATTCTTAACTTGAGGGTGCACTTGAAAATGCCCTACCACCAAGCTAAGTCATTGAAGGTGGCGCCACGCTACACCTGGATTGGGAACTGGCTCTCAAGTGGGGCTGCCGGAACACACCGATAGGTGCTTGACAGGTGAGCTTGAAAATGTCCTACCAAACTATAGCGGTCGCAAGCAAAAAATATAAATGCTACGGAACTCTGCTATGCATGTCGTCAACACACATTCCCAGTTTTTTTCAGGCTTTCCTTTCCACGCGAAAGGAAGCGTGTTCGTTCTTCTTTTTGTTGAATGTTGAAAAGAATTTTGCGGAGTCATGGATTTTAGAGGCTTTCACGCTTAACATAGACCGATAAAAGATTTACAAAGAAATTGAGCAGTCACCTACCACTGCCGACATCATCAGTGGATTTATTGAATACTACTTGCGCCCCGCGGTTTCACCCGCGTCTTCCCGTTATCCCACAGGAACCTTTTTCCGGGATAAAAAGTAGCCTATGTAGGGTATAAGCTATCTCCATTCCAAATTTCATTCAGATCTGTACAGCTGTTTTTGCGTGAAAGAGTAACAAACATCCATCCATCCATCCATCCATCCATACTTAACGTATTATTCGAAATTTTTGGTTTTTGAGGTTAATTATAATCGGTAAATACCTACCCTAAGTTATTTTTGTTCTATAAGATTACTTTAGTAGTATATGATGTGCTTACATATTTATCAAAAATAAAACATGATAACAGACTATATAAGCTTCTAGATATTTCAAAGCTTAAAACAATAATTGAAAGCGATATCATAAACCTTGAACATTACGCTCAACTGTTATGTTCGAACCAAAAATATGTAGAGAATATTAGGTTGCGTTAATAAAGTAATGTTCCATAAGTTAATATAAATAAAAATTATTTAAAAACGCAGTTGAAAATAGGGATTAATTCCTTCGACAATTTTGCCCTGTAGGAATGAAATAATAAAAAACGATCTTTAACACATAGTTCTTTAATAGTATAATAGGCAATTACACATATGTATAAGAACCCGGAAAAGTACCACTTTTTTTTGGAAAATTTTATCGGTCATGATCTGTCCGAGCATAGGATATTTTGTAAAACAGCACTGCGCTCACAATTATTGTTATGAAAATGCAGCACATGCTGAAGCTGCCCTGTTGCCCTATAATTAATTAATAGTTATGTAAGAAATAGTTATGGGGTTGAAACTCTTGGTCCGTGGGGTCCTGCCGCTCTTATACATTTAAAGAGCTCGCCAAGCGCCTCGTTGACGCCACGGCACGGGTGACCAAAGGGCTGGCGCTTACCTCGGTCAACGAATCAGCCTAGCCATTCAAGGAGGTAATGTCACCAGTCTCTTGGGCACTCTACCTGCAGGCAGCGACCTAAATCAGGTTTTTCATTTGTAGATGTTTAGTTTTATATAGATAGTTTCGCTCTTAGTATTTAGTTTAATTTTTTATCCAATTGTATATATTATGTTGTTTTGTTATATTATATCTGACGAATCCGGGTCTATTTCCTTCCTTACTATTGGATTTACTCCGTTACTGTCTGCCATGGCATGCAGATTTCACGTGGGCGTTCTGAGGGTGGTGTTGGTTGCAATAATAGAAGGCCATTACAAATTAAACTGACTCTGTATTCTTGACGATTCAACAATGTAGGTACATCTAGAATATTCCACAATCACTAGGTAATACGGAACGCGGGACAGTTCCAAGATGCTTCCTCGACCGCCGCAAGCAAACTGTGTAGTTTCTCCCGTCGAGTAATGCCATCAAGACTCTGTCGAGCGCCACTAGGTGGCACTGGCGTTCCGATTACGTCAAATCCATTTCAAATCTCGAACCCGTTTCCGACACGGCCATCCTGCGTGACACACGTCCTCGTGTGTTAAATCTGTAACCAAACATTCAAACGAAAGAACACGTCCGACTCGGCCAATTCTGACCACATTGGGGTTCTACACTATTCAACTCCCCAACTCCTCAAAATCAAGTTAAATCTGGGTTCAAACTCTTTACATTTCTGACAAATAAATTAGCAAAAAGGATTAACCAGAGCCATGTACCACCGTCGCTTCAAAAAGCATCACAATAAATCTCACTACCAAGCCTCTGGAACCTCACGAGTAAATCCCTCTAACGCCACGGCTCTCCTAGCCGACCAGCAATCGCAATTGCTACCACAGTCACACCACGCGTGCATCCACCAACCATGTGGATCACCGTGTGCACCATGCACTCAAATACGGCCGATAGAGCACTTACTGGAGTTCCGGCTTACAAATCATTACCATTATCACCATTAATCTCAACTGGTACATGACCTACTGGCATCTTTCTAACACGATCACCATCATCATCATAATCATCGTCATCATCGTCATCATCGTCATCATCGTCATCATCATCATCATCATCATCATCATCATCATCATCATCATCGTCGTAAGAAAGACAATACAGCTCACCGTTATGACATAATGTTCACGTAGGTGTTTGTACGACACAAACTTCCATGCACGCGTCGCTCGCTGCACGCCGTCGTCGCCGTGCCCGCGCCGCCGCTGACAGCTGGGCTGCTTGGCTCGATGTTGTAGACGTTGCAGGTCGTCCTTCATTATCCACAGACTTATTTCCGCACTCCAACCGCTTGAGACTGGCTTTCTTATCTTGCATTTTAGATGTGAGAATGCATGAAGCTTTTGTTGCATTTTATCCCTCGAAGTAATGTCGATCGTAAACGCATGCTGTTGTAACCTCGTATCAATTTGCAATATGTAGGCGAACACAGTTGATACTACGATTTGTTCTTTGTTCGCATTTTTAGCGTTCGCAACCAGCGTTTCATTTTTGCATAATTTATCACTATTCTTAACATATTCCATCTTACTGCTTCAATTTGCAAAACAAAAAGTATCTGACAGCCGTGTTTTTTCTTGTCGCCATGGAGACACCGTCATATTTTTTCACTCGCCCGGCGTAGCAAAGAGGTCAGCTTCTCTTGCCGTTGGCTTGGCAACACGATATCTTGCATCGTCCATATCCTCGGTGACCATAAATCGCTCATCTTGAACTCGCTACATGTCATTCGTAGGTTATTTGCGATAGCCACGTCGACGTCGCTCCTTTTAACGCTTTACTACCCGCCACAAGAAATTGACCGCCGTTCCTGGGTTTTCGGCGAGACACAAATCTGCTGTGATGCATCGTGATTCGGTGCTTGCAGGGTATTGATGCGTATGCTGTACAAACATCACTCCGTCGGCGAGCCATCACTGTCCGCGTTCTCATTTTGCTATTGAACCAACACTGATCGCACTTCTGATGACGAATCCGGGTCTCTTTCCTTCCTTACTATTGGATTTACTCCGTTACTGTCTGCCATGGCATGCAGATTTCACGTGGGCGTTCTGAGGGTGGTGTTGGTTGCAATAATAGAAGGCCATTACAAATTAAACTGACTCTGTATTCTTGACGATTCAACAATGTAGGTACATCTAGAATATTCCACAATCACTAGGTAATACGGAACGCGGGACAGTTCCAAGATGCTTCCTCGACCGCCGCAAGCAAACTGTGTAGTTTCTCCCGTCGAGTAATGCCATCAAGACTCTGTCGAGCGCCACTAGGTGGCACTGGCGTTCCGATTACGTCAAATCCATTTCAAATCTCGAACCCGTTTCCGACATATCTAATAAATTTTTCCGTTATGTAAGTAACTGAAACAATATGATGTCTGTGTTATAGTGGCAATAAATAGATTTTTTATTTCATTTTATTTTATTTCTATAACACGATGACGTCTTGGACTTGAAAAGTACCTACTCAGAGAACATCAAAGGCCTATTTTTGGAATTAATATCATATTGCTTTGAATGATTAATTTTATCTTCTCATTTCAATTTCAACCAAGATTTCAAGGTCAGTTAAAAATACTAGTAATGAATATAATAAGTTAACGTGATATCGAAGCCTTTCACTTCGAGTTGCTTGTTATTTTTTTAGTGATATCTGAACCACTGGTTACCTGCCGACTAGTGGTTAAGGTTGGATTACCATGGAGAAGGCTTGCGGAATATTTATTCAGGAATGTTTTGGGCCGAGTGCGATTATTTTACTTGAATAAAAAATCTCAGAGATTTTTAAATGATGTTATGTACAGAATATATAAACTAATCTAAATTAATATTTTTAATGTGTTTTTACACAATTGATGAATTTATTAATTTTAAATGACCTATGAAATGTGGCGACTAATTATGTATTATTATTATTATTATTTTCTTCCTTTATTTAGATATATATAATTTAGACTAGTTTTTTACATGTTTTTATTATCGAACATATAATTTTAAATTTTAATACTATCCGTGAGGATCTATAATTGGCTAATTGTTTCTTATTAGTTATTTCTCAAACATGTAAAAAGCTGTTGATCTTCCTAAAAGTAAATAAATAAATAAATATAATTGAAACATTTGCACGCCTGCTTGCAGGCTAAATACATTGACGTATATTTTTGTAACATCTCATGTATATAAGTTGTATTTTTGCAAATAAAAGATTTGATTGATTGATTGATAAAAAATACCCCACACTTTCTTTTTTAAGCTAAGAACACTCAAGTCAAGTCTCAAGTCACCTTTTAAATAATAAAACTCAATCATTATCGGTTTATCCATTTAGAAGCTATATGACGCCACAGACAGACACACAAATACACACTAGAAACTTTATAATACCCCTCATTTTTGTTGGGTTTGATAGATATTCAAAGTAGTGTAAATATTTGGATACATATAACTGTGGAGCTGTAAAGCTGACCTCCAGTATTTTAAGTGTATAATATACACTTTATAATTAGGTAGATTTTATGCGTGACTCAATACTTTTGAAAATTGAAGAGCACCAAGATTGCTTATGTGAAGCCAGTTCCTCCCAACACGTCAAACCAGTCCACCTGATCAGTTATCAATTCTTCAACAAAAGTGACCAGTACATTGCCACTTTAGCTTGTTTATTCCCCGAGCACCTCATTTTTAAGAGCTGTATAGGCGACCGTTAGCGAAAGGAAGGCAATAGACCGGCAAGAAATTGATGGCTTCAGCGATGACAAGCTAAGCTGGCGCTTTCAAAGCGGTAGTCCATACTTTCTTAGCGTAAATCGAGACGGAAGCTGGATAAAATTCTGGGTTTTGGAGGCAGCAATCTTACGGACGCCGCCGCTCGAAAACACTATATTTACGCCTTACATATAAATATCTGTGCGCTATTAAAACTGTGTCTTACAAAGATATGAAATGCTTTAGTAGACAAATTGATTTCAAGTGTCGCTTGGATAGAGACCATTTTATAGACGATTTAACTTTCCATGGAAATTAAAGTTATTTCTAAGGGTGGAGAAATAACATAAAAACTCATGAGCTCATGAGCCCAAACTCGAGGGGTGTTCTAGTAACCACTGAACAGTTTCACTATCCTCCTCCTGGCTCCATCGTCACATCAGGTTGATGATACCAAATTATTGCATTGTCACTGGAATTACAAATAGATACTTTGTTTGGTGGTAGAGTATTTTCTAGTACTCGCCTGGCTAGCTACCACCCTCTTGTTAAGAATCTGTCGCCAAGCACCTATCGGTGTGTTCCGGCAGCCTCACTTGAGAGCCAGTTCCCAATCCAGGTGTAGTGTGACACCATCTTCGACCACATCGTCACTTAAGATCAGGTGACTTGTGGTCAAACGCTACCCTGTAAATAGTAAAAAAAAAAAAGATACAAAGTTTCAATTCGATACGGCAATGAGAAGTAGGTTAAAACTGACTTCTAAGATTTTATTACAATGATAGTTATTTACAAGTGAAGCAATTAATACTGTTTTTAAAACATTACACTTTTCCAATACTTACTTCGAGGTCTGTTCCTCATCATCATCATCAGCGTTCCCACTTCTGAGACACAGGCTTTCTCTCAGAGAGAGAGTGTCGGCCATAGCCATAATCAATATCGGTTGGTAGATGTCATATAGTACCTTTAAATATTGTGGTTCTTCGCCATGGTAGGTTTTCACATGATGGTTTTCTTCCCCTAGACTACGTACTTTGGGAGCGGCCTTTGTCCAGCAGTGGACTGAAACAGGCTTATTATGATGATGGTGACTTGCTTCTAACGTTCTGTGAACAGCTTTGTATACATTTATTTAAATCAGGGTTTTAGCAGCTCATTTTCGTGTTAGTAATAACAATCTTCTAGGAAATTGTGGCTACACCAATTAAGGAACTTTCCAAAAAGTTCTTCGGTCTAACTTTCGGCTGCCGAAAGCTAAAGTCAGTTTTCCCTATTCGTACTAGTTTTAAGAGGAAAGGCTGAGATGGAGGAATTTGAGAAGTTTGTTCAAAATGTTTTGCTGTCGCGCTGGGTGCATCGAGATTTGATGCTGAGCGAAAGGAACAAATCTAACTGCAGTCTGATTTTAACTAATAAAAAATTGAGATTTCGTATTTCTCTGTTTCTTTGTTAAATGACTCTGTGTTTTTTATTATTGGCAAAAATGTCTATTTATTATAGTACAATGATAGGATAATTCTGAATGCGGCGTTTAATTAAAAGGAAAAGATCCAGATTTTACAACTTAAAATTTATCAATAAGAAAACAAAACGTACAGACAATGTTCAATAATTTATTCACAATAGTGTCAAATTATTTTAAAGTTACATACAAAAGTTATATATAATTAAAACATTGCATTAAGGTCGCCTACGCCTTTATTACTTGACATTTGTATCATGCTCAGAAATTGCGCTCTAGCATCAGAATCTAAAGAAAAAATAGTGGTCCACGTTTGCATGAAGTGAACGCTCGACGCCTTCCCTCTTAAGGTGTATTAAGTTGCAAAATAACGAGCAACGAGGTAAATTGACCTTATAATAGCGAGCGGCGCTAGGACTAATTTTGTGTCCAAAATGTTTATGGCAATTTGACCTAGTTGACTGTGAAATTGGTTATTGCTACACTCACCTCATAGGCGTTGGATAATATTAGGACAAGGGATGAAAGGATGAGAGCGAAGGTGGCCTAGCCGTAATTCGTGCGCCTTATATGGAAGGTTTATGTGCGGATTTGCCATCGCTCAAAACGGTGAAGGAAAACATCGTGAAGAAACCGGCATGCCCAAGAACTGCAACATTTTCAAGGGCACACAGAGAAAAAAAACCTTCCGAAATACCGTTTTCCTTCTGAGTCAAACCGGAAGTACTTGTGATTCAGAAGGAAAGGAAGAACTAATACAAAATAAGGAAGGCATCGATCTTGGAAGGTAAAGACTCAGAAGGAAAGTCAGATTATTTTTCTCAGTGCATGCGACATTTACCAACCCGCACTGGGCCAGCGTGGTAGATTATAGCCCATACTCTCTATCTGAGAGAAGGCCAGAGTCCCAGCAGTGGGAACGTGGAAGGCTGATAATGATGATGATGATATGGAACGCATAGATACCCAGTTCCGATTCTATAATGAGCTTCAGCTTTCGCTGAAGGAATACGTCGTGATGAAACCGTAGCTTGGTGCTAGGGCATTTTCAAATGCTTAACTGGTTAGCTACTCCAGCATTTCTTGTCATTACTTCTATGGAGCTTGTGTCAAATTTCTATCTTCAGTAGGGCAAACTGTGGATAGATAGGTTATTGAAACCGGACGTAATTGACCATTGTAAATTATTAGGAAGCGATGGACTTTACTCTGCGTTTTATTCACATCTTATAGTAAAACTAGCTGACCCGGCAGACTTCATACAGTCAACGACAAAAGTAGCTAAACAAAAATATTTTTTCCGATTCTCTTAATCATCCTAAACACCAACCTTCGAATGAATCATCACCTAACATAATGTGTGTTTTGTTGTGGTGAAACGCTACCTTGTAAGTTGTAAGAAAAAAACAAACATTACTCATCCAATACGCATTTGGAAAATCGAGTATGATCAGCTACTTTTGTCGCTGACTGTACTGCCTCAATCGAAACATCAAAAAATCAATCAACTTTATTGAATAGTAATAAAGTTCAAGTTTTTATTTAGAAAACGTTTATATGGGAAAAGGGTAAGCGCTGTTTTTAGGGTTTTCCCGGCAATTATTCTAATTTTTCTCACCTTTTGAACCTTTGCTAGACCTCCACGAACATTTCGAGACCAAAATTAGCAGATCCGTCCAATCGTTCTCGAGTTTTAGCGAGACTAACAAATAGCAATTTATTTTTATAATATAGATAAAATATTAATCTCTTTTTCCCATTTATAAAACCTTTTTGATTTTGTTTAGAAATACACCTCATAATTACTTTAAAATAGGTCTTACTCGTATGTCTTAAATTTAACAAAGAAGTACCCATGTACTGCAAAAAAGTAATTTCACACAAATTATCTCGTCTCTAAACGCCTCAAAAAGCAAATTTAGAATACGCATCTCGCTGAAAGTGGGACCAATTTACCTTATTTTAATGACACTCGAGACAAAACACGTTTTTTAATTGCCAAAGGGGTCTTTGTGTTTTCAACGCCACGTGTTCTACGTGTAAAGTGGCAAAGGACTGGAGAAGATTGAATGTATGTTATTTACTTTAATACTAGACTAGACAAAGATAGAGATAAAGATGTTTTATTTGTAAACATGTGCTGTTACATAACAAGTTTGTATGCAGATGTAGCGGAAAAATATAATGATTACTTTTTTTTTTATGTGAACTCTAATATATTTATTTTAGAGCTATTAAGCATAGCTTATTAAGGTGGATGATCCCAGAGCTCATCACGCTATGTTGTCAAGAGATGGCGCTGATGTCATTTTTTACCTAAATTATTTTTTTACGTCGAAAATAATAATCTTATTCGAACCAAACACTAAAGCGCGCGTTCTATAGCGTTACCCAATTGTAAATTACCCAAATCTTCATTTAATAAACTAATAAATTACTCGTAACGCTTCTCTTACTGCTGGTGTCACAAATTTACGTACTTACACACGCACACGTAGACATAAAGTATGTCATTAGAACGCATCTAAGGTGGTTGCTTGCGGTCCGCCTAGCAGCCCAGCGTCAATAGATGGCGTTGTTTCTAATTAACGCATCTTATTTTATTATGAATGAACAGGTGCATATTATTTTAATAATAATTATGTTTACCGGTAATGGCGTAATATGTTTTATGTATCAAACAATATTTCAGATGTGTTTTAGTTTTCAAAACACTTTTATTTGTGCCAAACAATATCGCGGCGGTAGTGGTGAATGGCAGCTAAGCAACTATTCACGCACACATAGAAAATGGTTTTGTTGTACACGAAACCATTTGCTAATTTCGTTCTTTCGTTTACTGTATAGGTTAGACCAGTGGTCAAACCTCTCAGTAGTTCTTTACTGATAACGAGGTTCCGAGTTCGATCCCTGCCTCAGATTTTTGGTAATTTTCTTTGATTTGGATGAAATTTAGAATGGAGATGGCCTATACTCTTTATTACCTATACTCTCTACTCTCCTACCAATAAAGACATTGGCTATTGTAATACTTTATTATGAAACAATCAGGATTATTTATTATACATGTACATAGTATCAAAATAAAAAACAGTCAATCACAAATAGTCTTTTTATTTACACATTCTTAAATATTCAATAATTCACAATTCTTCGTCAATATAAAGTCCTGCTGGTCGCACAGTTTTTTTCATTTTTTCCATGAACTATGTTCTGGCCACAGACTCATTGTGTTGGCCATATGCCATGTTATTGGTCAGAACATTGTTTTTATACAAAATGCTTTTGACGTGGTTGTGGCATGGTGTTGTCGCTTTTCGTTTACATATCTGCAACAAAGCTATAATTAAAGTATATTCTAATTTGTATCCCAACCTGGTCATACGAAAACCACGGATTTATGTCTACTAAACACTACTAAAAAACAAACATAACTTTGAAAAACGGTTAGTTTCCAAATCGGCTGGCTGGCCTGTCGCATTTATATGTAGTGTAAACATCGTTTTCATGTTGCCCTATGGTCAGAAGTTCAATTCCTTTTATTTCCTCCGTTGTTTTTTGGAAGTCTCGAAGTTTCGAGAGACATGCTTATTTCAAATCTATTTCCACAATTGGTTCATTTGGTTTAGTAGTTACGTTGATACGTGGTAACAAACATTTAACATACACACACACAAATTTTTGCATTTATTATATTAGTATAGATAGAATTTCGTTTATTTCAAGGTGTATCATATACGAAGTAAATAAGCGTAGGAAAATTATATGTTATCATATTGTGTAGTTCAAAGGTATTTGAATACACTTTCAGCTAGGGCAGTTGTAGAACAACGTCCTTGATCCTCCGAAAATTAGATTTGTGGTGTCAGCCAGCTAGCAGGGCTTTTCCGGTTATACAAAGGTACTCTGTGGCAAGGCTGTTGCTGGCCTCAGCTGGCGTAGTGGTGCACGATTGTATCTGCTGATTTCCATCAATAATTTTCCAACGTTGATCAACCTTTTTTACAGAGTAAAACTGTAAACAACAACTTGCCTAGCAACGTAGCAACTAGTCAAAAATGCATTTTACGTGAATGACGTAACCAAAAAACTCATAGAACAGTCTGATTAGTTTATACTAGCTGCACCCCGCAGTTTCACTCACGTGTCCTACAGTTTATCGCGATATTTTTTTTTATAAAACTATTGAAGTAAAAGAAACACTAAATATTAAGTGAAGCTTACCACTTACCACACATACACATACATTAGTGAAAACCGCACCCTAATCGGTTAAGTCGTTTCTGGAATTAGCGCGCACAAATGCACAGACAAACAGACATACAGTCAAACAGACAAAAATTCTATTTATCATTGTTTTGGGTTCTATTGCGTTGATGATAAAGACCCCCAATAATAGCTTTTCTCATTTATCTTTCACTAGTTTTCAGCCGCGGTTTCACCCGCGTCTTCCCGTTATCCCGCAGGAACCTTTTTCCAGGATAAAAAGTAGCTATAAGCTATTTCCATTCCAAATTTGATCAAAATCAGTTTAGTAGTTACGGTGATACGTGGTAACAAACATTCACACACAAAAACTTTCGCATTTATAATATTAGTAGGATAGGATAGGATGTACAGACAGCGATCAGTCACAGTTTTATTACAAATGTAGGTAAATAGATTTTTACTGTAAATGTGGATTTGAATTCCGTCTTCTTTAGCGCTTAGACTGTTTCATTGAAAAATATACCATATTCCGTTTGATAACAATATATATAGCACTAGCTGTTCCCTGCGGTTTCACCCGCGTGGGCTACAGTTTATCGCGATAAAAATACCAAATTGTTTAGGCGCGAAAGCGTATATATTCCGTATACTCCAAAATTATTCCCGCACTTCGGTGCCCCTCACCGCGTTACCTGCTGTAGGTATCCATTATCCTATTTTAATTCTAATTTTTTTTTTGACCGCGCTTTTGTACAGCTAAAGGTCTTCCTGGTTCGTAAATTGCGACCGCAGTTTACCTATTTCATAGAATATTCTCCCGCCTTTCCCGCGGCACTGCGGTGCAGTGGGTTTATTTTTCTACTACTACTTACATTTTTAAACTCGTGATATCTTTCGAAAGGAATGTCCGAATTGAATAATTCAAAAAGTTATAGGAAGGGATTGAAGCAGTTTTGAATGAGAAGTAATTTATTTTGATAAGGATTAATACCAAGATACAAATAAAGAGCCTTTCCTAGCGGAGGCATTAAAATTAATTTTTTTAAATAAAAAAACACTTATGGTGGCATAACTATAATAGTTAGACATATGCTCTCGCGGACTTTTTTGTAGATCTTAATAGGACCTACAAACCCGTGATACATTGTTTCGTTCTATTGTCAATAGTTTTTGCAGCGCACGCAAAAATAGGTTTTCGATTTCATACCTTGGGTTAAAAAATAGCAATTTTCTTACGGATCCCTAATTTTTTTGGAAATAAAATATAGCCTATAGCCTTCCTCGATAAATGGACTATCCAACACTGAAAGAATTTTTCAAATCGGATCAGTAGTTCCTGAGATTAGCGCGTTCAAACAAACAAACAAACTCTGCAGCTTTATAATATTATTATATATAATATTAGTATAGATTACATTGATAGATATCGGTTGATTTCGGTTTTGTTTTGACGTTTATGTTTTGAAGCGATGATAGCTCAGTCGGTTGCGCATCGAACTTCCGTGCTGGAAAGCACATGTTCAAATACCAACAATAAGTATGAGGTTTCGGTGAAGAAAAATATCGTGTTTATTGACCTACCAAACATTTATTTGGTAGTGCGGTACCAACACACTAGGTATCAAATATAGGGGTGTGACTAGAAGGGGAAAAATCGATTAAGAAATAATCGATTTTCATCTCTTTAGAATAAATCGATTTGTAAAAAACGATCCGATTATTTTTTACTTAATCGATTTTTTACAATCGATTATTTTTTGATTTTTACAAATCGATTATTTTATTAAAAATATAATCGATTTTTTATAAAATAAATAATCGATTTTTAATACAATTAATAATCGATTTTTAATATAGTAAATAATTGATTTGTAATATTTGTTTATCGATTTTTTTAAATCGATTAAAAGAAAAAAATGATCGATTAATATAAAATCATTTTTTTTTCTCATCTCTAAACTATTTAACCGTGGTAGGCGACTTGCAAGGGCGATCTACCATTTCTAGTTCTACCGCCAAGTACCTAACTAACTATACATTATTATCAATAGTAGGTACCTACCTACGTAGGTATGAATTTAGAATTACGTTCTAATGTAATTATGTTGTCAGCTGTCTGGTTACCATAATACAAGCTCTGCCTATCTTGGGATCTATTGGCCGTGTGAGAAACTATCGCAATATATATATTTACTTCTTACCTATTTATTTACTAATTTTTCTACTTTGATTACCTGGGCGAAATTATATCACTTAGGTAATCAAAGTGGACCACGACCTTGACTACCAACCCGTTTTGATTTACGTCTTCGGAACGGAAAGTAAAAATTGCCCCAAAGTCAACAACATCGTTCATGCACGATTTGGCAAGTCGCAATATCGTGGGCCGTGGCGAGCGAGACAGAAAATCATTCTTCACTAGTCATGCGCGATCTTGCAACGTCGCATAATTTTTAGCTATTTTGTGACCGAACCTAATACAAACTATAATTTTTTCTGTGGCAAAGTTGTAGCCACGCCACCACTACATCGCTCACTAAGGTCTACATCTAAATAGTTCATCGAAATTCAGGTAGATGGCAGGTAAAAATCACCTAATTCAAGTCCGTCAACTTCAATGCCACTCACGCACACATGTGTATAAAAATACGATTTTTCCGAAAGTTTTAAAGGTAAAATTTGATGGAAAACATAATTTTGGTAAGAGAAACTGATAGTCCGCGGATGGGTAATTAATTGAAAAATTTAAGAAAATTTTCAAACTTCATTAAAATAGTTTGCGTGATCTATATTGCTCGGCTTGAGTTTGTATGGGAAATTGCCGGACCCATTCACCTTAAGTCATAGGTGCGGGCCGAGAGGATTCTGTCGGCGCCTTGTAAGGCGCACGCATTACCGTGCGGACACCACTTTAGCTCAAAGTCAAAGGCAAAAGTTTTTTTTCAATAGGATACATTGTGATCACTTTAAAACGTCAAATTTAAAACTAGCTACGCCTGTTCTAACCTATTTATATAATAATATTACTAGCTGTTCCCCGCGGTTTCACCCGCGTGGGCTACAGCTTTACACTGAGAAAAAAAATCGGACTTTCCTTCTGAGTCTTACCTTTCAAGACCGATTCCTTCCTTATTAAAACACTTTTTTTTACCTTAGTTTTCCTTCTGAATCGCAATTCCTTCTCTTTTGACTCAGAAGGAAAAGGGTATTTCGGAAGGTCTTTTCTCCGTGTATGCATGCAAAGTCTCAGCCCGATCGGTTTAAAATTGACAAAGTTTCATACAAACTTTCATCCCCTATTTTAATCCCTTGGGGATAGAATTAATCAAAATCCTTTCTTTGCGGATGCCTACGTCATAACATCTACCTGCATGCTAAATTTCAGCCCGATCCGTCCAGTGGTTTGGGCTGTGCGTTGATAGATCACTATGTCAGTCAGTCAGTCACCTTTGAGTTATATATATTATTTAGATTATTTGCAAAAGAACAGGCAGGAATAATTGTAATTGTTTCCTTGCATAATATGGAGTAAAGAATGTTCGAAACCGTTTCGTGTTAACAATGCTGCCGTTGGATTTGAAACCGCGCGTTGTTATCAACACCACCGTTCATCCACCCTAATTGGAATCACATTCAGATTTAGTTTACGTAATTAAACGCGTTGTTTAACTGCTGCCGCTGAAGCAATACTGTGAGCATAATTTGAATTAGCAATTAATTACAGACAAATTGCTTTGGTTTATGTACACACAAGAAGAGCTGTGGCTGGAGGGAAACAGACGTTCAGGTGTTGTATGTAAGCTATTAAGTCGAATTAAATCAAGTAGATCAATTACATCACATTTTTTATTTATTTTACTATTTACATGGTAGCGTTTGACTACAAATCACCTGATGTTAAGTGACGATGTGGTCGAAGATGGCGCCACGCTACACCTGGACTGGGAACTGGCTCTCAAGTGAGGCTTCCGGAACACACCGATAGGTGCTTGGCGACAGATTCTTAACAAGAGGCTCCCAAGTTATACTTATCGGGAAACAAAGACGCTGGCAAGGTGTTCCACTCCTTCGCCGTTCGCATTATAAATGTGGAAGCGAAACGTTTTGTACGGATTGGGGGAATTTCAACCATGCTCCATCTTCGGCCTCGTCATCACTCACCATCAGGTGAGACTGAGGCCAAATGCTTGCCTATCTCTTATAAAAAAAAAAAAATTAAAATACAACATTTACATAAGATAATTTAGACATTTAGTTGTAATCTTGTACAAATATAAAAATGAATCCCTATTACCCTTGGTCACGGCATCACGCGTAAACGGCTGGACCGATTTCACTAATTCTTTTTTGTTGCGTTTGTTATTGCGAGAAGGTTCTTATGAAAGAAAAACTGTTTTATTGCGATTAACTGCAGTCCGCGTGGGTGAAACCGCGGGGCGCAGCTAGTTTTAAAATATTGGAATTAGATAATTTAAAATCTAAAAACAGTTTCTTAAAAACCAGTCACTTAATTTATCTTAGCGCTAGATTATTATTCTTTTAGTACGTACTGGAGGGAAATGGGGGAGACCTTAGCCCAGCAGTAGGCCAGTATAGGTTAAGAAAAAAAAAAAAAAAAGTACAGTCAGCAACAAAAGTCCCAACGCTACCCTGTACGTACAGTCAACGACAAAAGTCGCTGAACAATCACATGTTTTTCTATTATGCTTATCATCGTATACACCAATTTTTGACCTCATCATCTTTAATTTTCTTTTAAAAATAATTATAATTGTTCCAATTATGATAATTTATTTATTTAAAAACAAAAGATTAAGCGTACCATTATTTTCGACTTTTTCAACAAACGTAACCTCAGCCCTTATCAACATCAAAAATAAACTTGCGCACAATTATTTTATTAAACTAACAAGCTTTACCTACTAGAAAATCTAATTTCTCGAGCGTTGCCTAAGCAACAAAATTTAAATAGACCGGGAGAGCGCAGTACATATTATTACTTGTTGGAAGCAAAGTTACTCTAATCGCTCAGTGATTCAAAACGTGCATATGAAACAAAAGAACGCCACTCAATCCAATTTTTGAACTAATCCTTATTGAAGGAAGGAAGTTATGAAAACATGGTTGCTAATATTTGTAGTGTTACAAACGATTTAATGTTACTTTGTACATGTCTTATTTGCCCACATTTATTATGTTAGAGCTAATTCTAAGGATAATTCATATTCATTCATATTCTGAGCTTAATTCTATAAATATTACGCTTTGCTAATTAAATAAGTAGAAATAAAATAGCTATCTTGATTTTAACAAAACATTAATTAGACATTAATTTACGAAATCGCGATGTTTTTCTTCGCCGTAAGTTCAAGCTCATTGTAGGATTCGTATCCACAATCTAATCGTAAGCCGACGCCACTACCACTGAGTCATCATCGCTTAAAATGACCCAGGAAAAGAGCACGCATGATTAAAATTATTATTTATATTTTATGTCATATTGTAATTTGCAAACACTCGTGATTATTTTCTGCAGGTAGCTCTCATCCTAAAATGGGAAAGCCTCACAAAAGTCCAATCTAAGTTTTCTTTTAGAGGCTCAAATTTCGGGGAGTACAGGGGCGGACTTTCAAGTGGTAGAAAGTTTAAGTTAGCGATTGAGAACGGTTCAAGGCTTGTTTATATATTATGCTTGTTTTTAATAGTCTTTTGAAAAAGAACGTACTTATTTTAAATGAATGCGTCTACTACAAAAAAAAACTCGTATGCTGGCCAAACGGAGTTGAGTTGAGGTCGCTTTGCAACTGTTACTGCAACATAATTTTTGAAGTTACCATGTACATAATGCCACTTGTTTTAAGTACTATTACCTATACATAGTTTGTTGCAAACAATTAATTAATTATTATTCTTAATCTTAATAATAGACTATTCCAACATTTTGTTTCTAGTTACTTCAAAATTAAATTAAGTTTCACCAAGCTACATTAAATAATGTGTTTTAACTTTTAATATTAACAAGGCTAACACAACGACGACCGATGTGGCGCAATGGGCGGATAGCCGACTGTAAAACGTAAGGGTCGCGGGTTCGATTCCCGCTACAAGACAAATATATAATATAATATTGGTGCATTGAAACAAAAAGCGCAAGTATTTGTTCTGTGTCTGGGTGTTGTGGATCCCCGATCCTCGTAGTTTCTGATACCCTAGATACAGGGAAACCTATTTAGGGGTCAGAGCCTATGTATGTGATTGTGCGGGCATTATTATTATTATTTCATTCGTTTTGTTAAATGAAATAGTTTTCTAGTAAGGCATAGTAGGCTACCTACCAACCTATATTAAAAAAAGTTAGTATGCCAGTAAAGTTAAATATAAAACAAAAAAATGACGATTTATTACATAGCATTTTTTTAAATAATTTTACGCCCCACATTTCTTTTCCTTAATCCGTTCCTCGTTCCAAAGCCGTCGATCTGCTAAGATCACCGGAACGCGCTAACAGCGTTTGCTCAAAGCCGTTATTTGAAAAGTTTTCATCGGAATTTTGTGTGTTTTTTTAAATGGTTCTGCCCCAGTGGTTCGAAGTTCGTGGGTGGTAAGGCATTGTCCTTTACGAAGACAAATTAACCAGCAAGAAATAAAAACGAACTATTCACGATCTACGAGTCGCGGAACTGACAACCGTTGGTGTAGACGCGTTCTTGAGCGGAGACCGCGACTTGGCGGACGTAGTGTAGGACGTCCTGCGACTAGGTGGAACGACGACTTGCGCCGAGTGGCTACCAGTAGTTGGATGAGAAGAGCCGAAGACCGGGCTCAGTGGCGTACCTTGGCAGAGGCCTATGTCCAGCAGCGGACTGATATAGGCTGATGATGATGATGACAAGACAATAACCGAAGTGCGGCTTTTACTGGGCTTTAGGTACCTACCTAGGCTACTACTTATGTGGAGCCGACCAAAACTAGTTGAATATTTTTTACATAATTACCAGATACAAACACACATTCACTCGGTTTGGCGTTTCATCGCGGCGTAGATTAAGGCATTACGGCTTTTTCTATTTGCAAATGAAATAGTCAGAGAGGTGTCGGTTGATTTAGGTAAGATGGATTTTCAAGTATTACAATCAAGCATTAAATACTACATAGAGATTATCACAAGTACCAAGTACCATGACATCTGGTTTTTTATTTTTGTTTTCTTTTTAGTAGACTATGTAAATTTTTGGCCAATAAACTCTATCTAGCAAGAACCGTGGCTCTATTGCTGCGTGAAAAACCGACAAAATAATATTAATATATTTTTGATTACTATTATCATTTATTGTGAATTTGAGATTGCGTGTAATTCAATAAGCTATTTTAAAGGGATAGGCAAATTTATTTTTTAATACATATTTGTATGCAACGTTATATCAAAAAACATAAACATAAGTATTATAATGGACAATTATATGCCTAAGACCAGCAAATTTTACGTATTACACCATATTTGTATTCAAACAAACACTTGGAACTTAAATAAACACATATTCGCGTTTTTATTTTATGTAGGAATTAACAAGAGGTGTTTTTTACACTGACTTTAAAGTCTAATCATCTCAAACAGAACAACCGCTCTCTCCTACACTACTTTATCTGGAATCTAGTTTAATGACACCTGCAAGCCTCTGCATAGATTAGTTGTCCATTACTCGGTGTAAAAAAATAATTGTCGCCTCTGATGATAGTCATTGTACTGGTCATCCAGCAGGGTGATGACTCTACTAATGGTTGTAAGAAGTACGTCTAGACTTTGAATGATATTTTGTCCTACTAATATGTTGAATTCGAAAGTGTGTTTAATGTGAATAAATGATACACACAAAATGAGCAAAATCAGCACACAGAACAAGCTATGTGTGATATGCATGAATATTCCTGAGTCTTAATATGTATTTTTTATTTATTTTTATCTACGAAAATTATGTTGAAATATACTTTATTGCATAGATACAAATGTTATTTTATCAATAAGATATATAAATAAGATGTTAGCTAATCATTTATTTGATATAAATATAACAAAAATATATACTACATATAACAATGAAATAAAAAAAACATAAGAATTAGGTTTTATAACGGGATAATTACCATGTATTTGTTTGAGTTCTCGATATTTCGGCACTGTTGCAAGCGCCATGATCACGAGAATACTAAAAGTTTCTGCGGGTAGGATTGTTGATGTTATAACGGGCAGACGTATCAGAAAAAAAAAACAGAAAAAAAACAGTAAAACAGTATAAAAAAAAAACATAATATAATCAATCAGTAGCTCACTCAAGCACAGGTTTCGACCTATTTGGGTGGCTATTAGTCATAACACCATAATGTTTTTTAACTAGTATTTACAAGGCTTAGGGAATCATGCGCGGCATCCCCTTGTAAAAGGTGTAAACTAGACTGTAAGTGTTTTTTTAATAAATAAATAAGTAAATAAATAAATAATAACTACAATATATTATTAAAAGGAGTCCCTTTAGGCAAGGTTCCGAAGATACTGGCAGCGTTCCCCCTTTGGATGGCTATTGGCAAACTATTTGTGATGACCATGAATATTTTTTCCTGAGTTTTAAGTATTTATTTCTCTATATAAGTATGTATATCGTTGTCTAATACAGGCAACGACAAAAGTCGCTGAACAATCACACTTTTTTTCTATTATCCTCATCATCACCTAAAATCAGGTGCGTTATGTTGTGGTCAAAATGGTACCATGTAAAATGTAAAAAAAAAACAATAATAATTAACTGATTTGAAACACATTTGGAAAATAGAGAACGATCAGCTACTTTTGTCGCTGACTATACCCATAACACAAGTTTCGAGCTTAATTTGGGGTAGATTTATATGCAATGGTGCCCCGATATTTTTAAGAACGTATGAAAATATGTAACGGTAGGTAAACATGTTTTTACAGCCATAAACAACAATGAGCATAATATTTTTCCAACGGCCATTTAATTCAAAGATTAAGCCTGAAAATGTGGCAAGGAGCGCCAAAATCTCAAGTTATTTAGTGTTGCGTCCATTCATTCTCATCTTTTCTTATAATACTCGTTAAGATAGCACTTAAGAATATGAAAGGTACTTCAAATATCGTTCTTGTTATTTACTTTATTTAAGGTCGCTGCATACGTGACGGGTTTTTATACGGACGGGACGGGACGGGAAGTTTTGAAAATATCGTTTCATAGAAAATGTACATGATGTACATAATTATGTCGCGGAGACACGGACGGGACGGGAACGTGGCACTCACGGGGCGGGAAATCGCGATGATAGGGATCGCGATGATAGGCATTGACTTTTTCCTTGACGTTGACCTGGGTGTGGCCTGGGCATTAAAGAACGATTGTTATGCAATTTCGTCCCAGTACCTACTTCAATATTTACTATGACGTCTGTCAGTCAGTGTGTTACTTAGTTGAAAATGTTGTTTTTTTCAAAAAAAATTTTCTTTACTCGCACATCTATATTTTTATTCCAAACTAGCTGTTTCTCGCGGTTTCACCCACGTGGGCTACAGTTTATCGCGATAAAAAGTAGACAATGTTCTGTCTCAGGCCCTAGACTATCTATGTACCAAATTTTATTTAAATCGGTCCTGTAGTTTAGGCGTTAAAGCCGGACAGACAGACATAGAGAGTTACTTTCGCATTTATAATTTTTTTTTTTACTATTTACAGGGTAGCCTTTGACCACAAGTCGCCAGATTTTAAGTGTCGATGTGGTCGAAGATGGCGCCACGCTACACCTGGATTGGGAACTGCCTCTCAAGTGAGGCTGCCGGAACACACCGATAGGTGCTTGGCGACAGATTCTTAACAAGAAGATGGGTGTAATATTAAAGTAGGGATGACGTCTGTCAGTGATAACAATTTGACTAAATAGAAGATAAGGTAATAAAAAAATCCTTTTATAACACCGCATATATACATATTTATTCTAAATTTCACGTTTTTAGGACTGCAACTGTGACACAAGCTGTTTGTAATTCGTCAATTAGACATTGTTAGAATTATATTAGAAAAAAATTTACCAATAAACTTAGAATAATTATCTCACTTTCATTAATCTATTTATTCAATTTCAGATTAGCTATCAGCGTCGGCCATCATCAATCGATATCAGAAGTAATTGATAAGGCTCTGGTCCCAATAGCAAATAATAGTTGCGAAAAAAAAATCAAGACCATAAATTGTGAAAAATATCTCAAAGCATTCATTGCATTTATTTATTTATTGTATTTTTATCCGACGAAAATAAGGAAGATTTCAAGCTAATGCGCAAATTTTCTAATAGCTACTAATTATATTATTGGTAAAAAAAGTTGAACAATTAGCATTTTTTTTCTATTTTTTTTTCTATATATTTAAGCTTTGTTTTCAATTTTCGAAAGGAAGAGCCACTGCTGTGTATTATGCAAATTTGAAATGTATTTTTTTTATCTCTCTTATATTTAAAATTACAGAGAAAAACGGTTACAACTAACCCCACTTTTCAGCTTCATTTGGTAATCTCCAACTTAAACTGATCACTAATATCAAGAGTTCCTGTGAGAACATGCTACCTGCCTATTACCACTTTACAAATGATAGACTTTTGTCTGCTACCTTAAGTCCTAAGGCACATAACAAAATCTCTTCATCTACTATTATTACATACCTTTAAATTTATGATGCGCTATAAATTTTGACACAGTCTAAAAAATTTCTTTCTCAAAATCTGTAGCAACAACCAGTTGTAAATTTAAAAGCTTGAATCTCTCTGCTCTGTGGTTTAGTGTTGGAATCAATATAATTTTTAACATTGATTTATTAAGTGGTGCGATGTTATCTATTAGCATCTTTTGTTTCGTATCAGCAATTGTTCGTTTTACAATTAAGAGTTCAGTTTGTAGGTTACTCACTAAAATAGGCTCTGTAGCTATCGAATTAAAGTACAGATTAAATTTTTAATTGCTTTTCGTAGTGACATGTAAAGTTGTGCTAGCATTGTTTTCGAGTATACCCGTTATGGTATCAAACGCTTTTTGTGGCGTATGATCGGATTAATTAATAATTCCATTAATAATATTAAGTAGGCAGGTATTGATTTGAAAAGCCTATTAAGTAGGTACCGACATAGTCTATAGGATCAGCAAGCTAAAGTGGCAATGGGCTGGACATATTAGCCGAAGAACCGACAACCGTTGGGGCAAACGTGTTCTCGAGTGGAGGCCGCGTCTCGGCAAACGTAGTGTAGGACGCCCTCCGGCTAGGTGGAGTGATGACATACGCAAAATGGCTGGCAGCAGTTGGATGAGAGAAGCCGAAGATCGGGCTCAGTGGCGTGCTTTGGGAGAGGCCTATGTCCAGCAGTGGACTGAAGTGGGCTGATTATGATGATTAAGTAGGTAGTTAACCACATTGCAATCTTACACCAAGTAAGTACTTTTATTGTTTTTATATCTGATACAAATTTCAACCTGATATCTCAACGTGTTTTTGAGAAAAAGGGTCTTGACAGATAGACAGACGGACAACGGAGTGATCCTATAAGGGTTCCGTTTTCCTTTTAAGGTACATAATCCTAAAAATCGAAAAGTTTTTCTCGCAGCAAGCGGAGTAGGTATGTAAGTAAAACAAGATTAAACATTACAAAAGGAACAAAAAAAACCCGAGTGCGTTAAAATAATAAACCTTAGGTCACTCCCACAATAGAGACGAATCTAATGACATCTCATATGTTAAAATCCGTCAAGCCATTTAGGCTACAGGCCGTGCCAAAGAAATAAACATACAATAGCTCTTCCTACAGCTTTATGCATGCTAAGTCTCAGCCCGATCGGTTTAAAATTGACAAAGTTTCATACAAACATTTCATCCCCTATTTTATCCCCTTGGGGGTAGAATTAATCAAAATCCTTTCCGGATGCCTACGTCATAACATCTACCTGCATGCCAAATTTCAGCCCGATCCGTCCAGTGGTTTGGGCTGTGCGTTGTTAGATCACTATGTCAGTCAGTTAGTCACCTTTGAGTTATATATATTTAGATACATACACTTGAAAAACATAACCCTCCTTCTTTCGCAGTCGGGATAACCAAGCTGCGAGAACACAATGCAATCATAAGATACGCATTAATACTATCGGGGAATCGTAATAGAATATCCGTATTCGGTAACCGTACAGTTTGCAGAGCGGGTTTCGGACTGCGCCGTGCAATTTCCGATGTTAGCCGTGTCACAGTATAGCGAAGGCAGTATGTAGTCAGCCTCTATCTAGTCCCACATAGATTTATGTCAAAACTTGCTGCGCCCACGGTTACATCCGCGGCACTCGTCATCCCGCAGGAACCCTTTTCCGGGATAAAAAGAAGCCTTATGTGCTATTCCAGACTACATTCTGTATCTGTGCCAAATTTCATCCAGATCTGTTTAGCCATTCTGGTGTGATTGAGTAACAAACATTAGTAGAATTTTATGTTCACGAATTACCTTTACGAATTTATTAAAATGTGATTACATTAAGCAAAACTACGTATTAAAAGGCACGTTTTTTTGTACGTTACAACTTTAGCTCAAAAAATTAGCGTGCGGATTTACTGTGCTTTTGGGGATATTTTTGTTGCGAAAAATTCACATAAACTCTTTCAATTTGAGTATTACTAAATTTTAAGCCCATTAAACAATTTTTTAATCAGCATCTGCTATTATTGCTGAGTATATTGCCGGCGTACAAATCACATCTATGTTTTCAGTAGTTATGTTACTGCCAGTCAACTCTGCACTGTGACTTTGCTGCCTGATACCGGAGTCAATAAAGAGGTAGCGGACGTTTCAATAGTTTTAGACTATGCATTTCCCCAGGATAAAGGGAGTTTGAGAGTTATTAAATGGAGTTGGAAAATTTGTGTGTTATATTCTTGTGTACCTTCAATTACTGTTATATTGTTTTATACCACCTTAGACAATTAAAATTTGGTTCTCTTTTAGTACTTTAGTAATCATGGCCCTTGCAACAATGCTGAAATATCGATAATTCAAACAAAAGCAATTCCATGGTAAATAATATCCCGTTTCAAACCCAAAATTCGAATTGTGTACAAATTTTTACTCTCTCAAACTTTGTGTATTTTTTCCAGTTGCTTTAAAATTGGTCTACTTTTCATCAGACGTAGACAGCATCAAAGCAGTGATGCCAACACGTGACCACAACAAAACATTACCGACCAGTACCGCTAATTGAGCAAAGCCAGCACAAAGTTACCAAAGTCACCAACATCCAATGATTACCCCCATGTTTTGGGGTAACCTTCAAAAGGCCTGAACCTACCCACTACGTGCGATCTTCTGAACAGCATCTGATTTGGATTTTTTCTCTCTCCCTCTTCCTCATACTTTCTTCCTCTATCTCTCTTTCTCATTCTTTTTCTTTCGTTCTCTTTCTCTTTCTTTCTCTTTCTTCCTCTTTCATATTATGTAAAAATTCTAAATCACGTAAGAGATTACCTTCTCTCACCTACGAGATAGATTCATTTGATACAACAAAAACAGACAGACAGAGTTATTTTCGCATTTATATTATTATAAGGGATTAGAATCGGTTCCAGTGAGTTCGGACTTAAAAGGCAAGTACGCCACAGAACATGGTGACAAACAAAAAGGGTCACGTAACACGCAGCCCCGCTCAGGAAAAGAGTAATTTCACAAATTACAGCTCCAGTATCGTAGATTGGGATTTCTGTGAACTTGAGGTAAAGTTTGCTACGTTTAAGTTCTGCTGGGTAATTAGGCAGGTCGTAATTTGGGAGAGAAGTTCAATTTTTCCCTATATTTTATTGTATTTAACGTCTGAACTTAATGCAAAACATGACCGTTACACATCATCATCATCAGCCTTTTTCGTTCCCACTGCTGGGACTCTGGCCTTTCAGAGAGAAAGAGTATGGGCCGTAATCTACCACGCTGGCCCAGTGCGGGTTGGTAGATGTCACATACCCTTGGCCATTACTATGCCCTACTGGTGATGGAAATTTGACATAAGCTCCATATAAATAAATTTATGTCTAGCCGTGGATAGATCGGTTATTAAAATCGGTCGTTTAATGAGAGAAAAGCGTGGATACTTGTTGATTTTTCAAGGGTTATGAGAGAGGCAATAATGAATTCAAAGCAATGATGGCTTGCGGTCAGCGGTAGAGACTTGGGCTTGTGATCCAAAGATCGTGGATTAAAATCCTACAATGAACTTGAGATCAGCTAGCGAAAGTAACTCTTTCAGTCCCTATGTCGGTTTCATACCTTTCTTTTTTTTTACCACAACACCAATCGTGAAAACTTTGGTACGTTGTACAGTCAGCGACAAAAGTAGCTCATCGTTCTTGTACGCGCAGCGGCGTACAGTGAAATTGAAAGAGGTTGGGTTGATATTGTGGTTTTAATCGTACTTTTACATAAATTAAATAGGCAAAAATAGGTTCAGTATTGTATAGGTGTGCCTCGATTTTCCAAATGTGTTTCAAATCAGTAATTATTATTGTTTTTTTTTACATTTTACATGGTATCACTTTGACCACAACATAACACACCTGATTTAAGGTGATGATGAGGTCAAAAATTAGTGTCTAAGATGATGAGGATAATAGAAAAAAGTGTGATTGTTCAGCGACTTTTGTCGTTGACTGTACAACAGAGATAGTATGAATCCTGGAAAAATACTTACGGCACTTTTTTATCGCGATAAACTGTACTCCACGCGATAAAAAAAAGGATCGTAAATATTTTTCCAGGATTCATACTATGTCTGTTGTACAACGTACCAAAGTTTGTCGCGAATAAATCCACGCGGCACAGCCAGTATTTCTATAGATTCCATTGACTAAAATAGTCCTTCTCTTCTTCTTGCCCTGGTCCCATTTATTTGGGGTCGGCGCAGCATGTTTTCTTCTTCCACTCTCCCCTATCAGCCGTCATCGCTTCATTCACTCCCCTTTCATTCATATCAACCCTCACACAATCCATCCATCTTTTCTTTGGTCTTCCTCTTCCCTTCCATCCATCAACATTCATATCCATCACTTTTTTTGCAATATGATTATCATCCCTCCTCATAACTTGTCCATACCAAGCCAAACGATTCCCTTTCAACTTATCTGTCACTGGTGCTACTTTCAGACTTCCTCTAATATACTCATTCCTTATTTTATCCATTCTCGTCACTCCACACATCCATCTCAACATTCTCATCTCCGCTACATTAGTCCATCTGCTCTTAATGCTTAATAAGCGAGCGGATATTATTTCCGGATCCAATCAATAACTGAGAAGTCGCTCTTGATAGGCAGCTATTTCCAACCGGTGATGGATTCTATTCTTACATTACTTAGGTACTCAATACTTCACTATTTATAGCAGTCATGATGTATACATGGGATCAATAGGACTACAGCATAGAAAAGTATCGAGAGTTATGAAAAGTATCCAAAAGACTCAATATCGTAAAAAAGTATCAAGTAAATAAATTTTTCTTTTGCTACTTACAGGGTAGCGTTTGACCAATAGTCAACTGATGTTAAGTGACGACGTGGTTGAAGATGGCGTCACGCTACACCTGGATTGGGAACTGGCTCTCAAGTGAGACTGCCGGAACACGCCGATAGGTGCTTGGCGACAGATTCTTAGCTAGCCAGGCGAGTACTATAAAATACCCTACCACCAAGCTATGGTTTCATCACGATATTTTTCCTTCACCGAAAGCTCAAGCTCATTGTAGGATTCGATCCCACGTCCTATGGATCGCAAGCAGTGTAGGAGCGGACCGATATGTTCCAAAATTATTTTGTGTACTTAGTTGTCGTTAAAGAACAGGCCTACCTCTACAGATTGACACTACGCATTAGAAAACTATCGAGAGTTACGAAAAGTACATCCAATCAGACTTAGTATCGTAAAAAAGTATCGCGTACAAAAATGGTATCGATAAAAAATATCAAGTATATATTTTTTTTTTTTTTTTTTTTTTACTATTTACAGGCTAGCGTTTGACCACAAGTCACCTGATGTTAAGTGACGATGTGGTCGAGGATGGCGCCACGCTACACCTGGACTGGGAACTGGCTCTCAAGTGAGGCTGCCGGATATTTAGGAAATACAAAAACCATACGTATGTTTGTTTTTTATTTTTTTTTTTTTTATTTATGTGGATATTTAGGTACTCGAGTATTTTTGCGGACCCTACACGCAGCAGGAATGTTGATATTTCCATATCGGTGCACACGATATCATTGCTCACAACTGTATCGTCACATGACATTCGTTGGTATTTTTGCGGTTTACCATTCATATGAGTTGGTCCACCACAATATGTGGTCGCGCACGCGTCAAATATATCTTGGTAAATGTTACCATAATGTACTTACAATTTTTAGTAAGTCTTTCACTGAAAGTTCCAGCTTTGTATGATTTAAACTCACGACCTGAAATTGAATCTGTACCTATAGTACAAGTTTTGAAAACGATAAAAGTTTTCGTAAACGTCGATGTTTACCACAGCCGACTTGTCAAAGTGGCAACTCGATCTGCTTAAATTAAGAAAGTAACTCAATAACATTGTTGGAATATGATTATACTTTTTAAAATAACCCGTATTAACGATTTCAGTTCCTCCAAGTCTCGGTAAGATTCGCTGAAAAAAATATGTATGGATGGAAACGAAAACTTGTATAGTTTTTGTAAACTATCAAAACCTGTACTAGGGGTACAGATCTCATAACGTAAACTGAATTTGTTCCAATTCAATCAATTAGTAATAACAAAAAAAAACCGGCCAATTGCGAGTCGGAGCGCGTACGAAGGGTTCCGTACCATTTATATATAAAAAACATCAAAAAAACAGCGTCTATACGTTGCCGTTATCGATATTATAGCAAAAAGTAGGCGTTTAAAAATGCAAGAATTTAGACGAACGTTAATATTCATGTTTCCATATCCCAATGTGAACAACCAACCAAGAGCAGCTTATTATAAAATATCGGACTATTTATATGACAAAAAAAGCTTGGGATTCTGGTGAATTTGCTCCAATTCAATCAATTAGCAATAAGAATAAAATAGTCAATATGATCGGGCCAAAAAAATTACCTGCCGGGCGTTTGTTGCCTGTTTTTTTGCCGGCGTAAGGAGGTTGGAACAGGCTTAGCTAGTTTTATGTTTGACGTTTAAAAGTGATCACAATGTATCCTATTGAATAAAATGGTATTGACTATTGAATACCTACAGATAACGATTCATACTTTCCCTTTTCATATTTTACCAATAATATTTCTAAGTTAGGAACTTGAAGTGGGCGTTATACTACTTAGGATCTCGAAGGACCTTTGAAGATAATATCTTTATAAACCAACGCAGGGTTGAGATTCCTAGTATTAAAAGGTTATTTGGATAAACAACATCTTAAATTAATTTGTCTTTCATTTCGCGTAGGCAGTTATTTTTAGTATTATTTTTATCGTCGCTTGTAATTTTTTTATTTCATTTTATTTTTAAGGGTTTCTTACAGCTACTAAAACAAAATAGGTTACAAAGTAAACCACGTAAACCAATTAAAACCTCCACAGACAGTGGTGTAACTAGGTAACCAAAGGCCCTGGGGCAAAAAATTAACTAGGGCCCCTAACTAAACTATTTAAAATCGTTTGTTCCGTATTCGTCGTGTTCCAAATTCGACGTACACCAGACTTGTCGTAATCCAGATTCGTCGTAATGCAGTGAGTCCGAGGAGCCCCTGAGCTTGGGGACCCGGGGCACTGCCCGACTAGCCCTCCGCTAGCTACGCCACTGTCCACAGATAAGAAGAGAAATGCATAATAATAAAAAAATTATAATGCAAAAATAGCCTATAGGTACTATATGTAATTTAGAGATTAAGTAAAAGAAATTAACTATTCTCGAGTTACATGATATCTTCCGAAGGGGAAAGCGCTTTGCTGACTGACGCCATGCTGCTCGTGAACAAGTTTATTGTTGGGTCAGACTTTACAAGATTGTTAAAAGCTAAGCAAGATCGTAATTTAGAGAAGTTTGCGGTAGACAGTGTGAGCAAAAGAAACATAAAGCTAGTTTCTAAGACGAGAGTGACGATATGGAACGGTTAGGTGTCCTTTAGAATAGAGTTCAGAGCAAATGCAGGGGTAAACTGAAAACCAGCGCTGTGTGCACATGCAAATGTAAACACAGCACAAGCTGAGTTTACCCCCTTTGCCGTTATATTGTATATGTGTCTTTTATTTTTCTATTTAATGTATGTGTCTCCTTGTATAATGGCAATAAATTGATTTTTTTTTTTTTTTTTTTTTTTTTAAATGCTTTGTCCTGACTGACTGACTGACTGACTTTTAGACAAAATACTGCCTAAACCACTGGATGTAGAGTCTGGAAATGTACAGGGTATCTTTACGGAAGGATCGAGATGTTGGCTTTAATTTTTAGAATGACTATTCCACTGTTACAAAAATTAATTTGTAAGTGAGATCACGCCCAAAAAGTTACCTGCCGGGTGTTTCTTGCCTGTTCTTTTGCCGGCGTAAGGAGGTCGGAACGGACGCAGTTAATTATTAGTTTGAAGTTATTCTTTTTACTACTTACAGGGTAGCTTTTGACTACAAGTCACCTGATGTAAGTGACGATGTGGTGGAAGATGACGTCACGCTACACCTGGATTGGGAACTGGCTCTCAAATGAGGTACGTTTTAAAGTGATGACATGTATCCTACTAAAGAAATAAAATTGTAAAAAGAAATTAAGAACAGAAAAAAAATGCGTGCCCTATAAAAATATATATATAAGAAGAAGGGTAAATTAAAGGCCCAATTAAAGTAATTGGGGTTACCAGAATGCCGTGATCAAGCAGAATTTAATTAACAAAGCCAATGTATTTGTGGCTAAATCGTGATTTGATGACATAATTCCCTGTCCCTTTAGCTAACGAGCTATGAGCTGTCAACATTATCTTAAACGACGCCTTCTGTCAGTTGTCAGAAGGCACAATTTTCTGAGTTGATACATTTTCTGAACAATATTAGGGTACATTGATAAAATTCTTTGTACTAAAGGTTTTTGTTATAGTACTAGAAAATGATCTCAACATAAAAATCTCATCATATTATTACAGCAGTGCGATTCTAATTCACACGGAAACTCTTCCGACTACGGAATCGGAAAAATTTCCTTCAGATTTTTTAAGACACGGTTCATTAATCTGAATTTGGGAACTGATATTTAAATTGACAAACCAGCTGCTCAATCACGGAAAAGTTTCCGACACCTATTTGCTCTCGGAAAACGTTTCCGTGAAGCAAAAGTACCTAACGTCGAATCCGACACGGAAACTTTCCGAGTGAATTAGAATAGCACAACTAGTCTGATCCCTCACTAGGTTTTTCTGTGCCTAAGGTATTTGCCTAAGATAGCTTGGTGGTAGGGCATTTCTAGTGCTCGCCTGACTAGCTACCGCGTTCATTATAAGTATCTGTCGCCAAGCACCTATCGGTGTGTTCCAGCAGCCTCACTTGAGAGCCAGTTCCAATCCAGGTGTGGCGTGGCGCCATCATCTGGTAGCTAGCCAGGCGAGTACTAGAAATACCCTACCACCAAGCTATGGTTTCATCACGATGTTATCCTTCACCGAAAGCTCAAGCTTATTGTAGTATTCGAACCCACGTCCTACGGATCGCAAGCCGACGTCACTACCACTGCGCCCCTAGCCAAGTTGCATTCTACAATCGTTGATGCTAGTAGAAAACAAGAAAAAAGTATTGGTTTGACATATTTCAACGCTATGTCACGTGGTCAGAAATATGTCCAACCAATAGTTTTTTCTTGTTTTCTATTAGCGCCAACGATTGCAGAATGCATCTTGGCTACGGGCCCGGGGCATCGCTATCACCTAATCGCTATTTCGTAAATAAATAAAATAAGCTTAGTAGCATGTTAGGATAGAATTTATGTACATCCTTCAGCGCAGTTTGTACCGCGTGCCACATTTTAAATTTAATAACATATACATGCTTCCACTTGATCTATTTCAACTGCAGCAATTATTTTACATTAAGAAGTCTTATCTTTACATTCAAGTACTGTTTCACTTTGCATTTTGAGTTTACTAAAACAATCTCTATTCCTAAGCGGTAACGTTTAAAATTGATTGCTTTTAGTTGTTACAAACTCGTATTTTATCATTTCCGTTATTATTACTTCACCGGATGGCCTGAGATATAACAATTTGATATGTTATGCACTATTTTGTTTAGAGGTACATCCTTCTGGTGTTTTGCATTGGAAAGTTCTGTAATTAGGTATCTTTTGATACCATCAAGTGTTATCGTTTATCGTGCAGGCTTTTCTGAGCCTTTTTCTATTTTCACCAAATTAGGAAGAGGTTTCTCAATTCGACCGTATGCTTTTTTTTATAATTGTTCGCGGATAATTTCGTCGTTTATGAACCTATTTTTTTATGAACCGATTTTGTTGATTCTTTTTTTGTTGGATTGAAGATATTTCAAAGGTCCCGTGATAAGGAAATCAGGGTTTGATGATGGCAGACCAGCGAAATCGAGGGTAATTGTAGTCGGTTTTTTTAAACCGACTTCCAAAAAAAATAGGAGGTTCTCAATTCGGATGTTTGTATTTCTTTTTTATGTACGAATATGTTCGGGCATAACTGCGTCAAATATAGACGGTTTTGAAAAAATATTTTTTTGTTGGAAAGAAGATATTTCAAAGGTGGTCCCATGATAAGGAAATCAGGGTTTGATGATGGCAGACCAGAGAAATCGAGGGGAACCTAGAGTAGGTTCTTGTTTTGTAAAAACTTTAATTACCTATAGTTTTTTTTTTTTGCTAGAAATCATACTAATTGTCTTACCTATGACCTACTGTCTCCTAGATACTAATAGTAGCTCTTCCCCGCGGTTTCACCCACGTGGGCTACAGTTTATCATTTCAATTCATTCAACCAATTTTCAGTTTCATTTGGTAAACTTTTTTTCTTGAGAGCCACACTGAGAAAAAGTTCTGACTTTCCTTCTGAGTCTTTACCTTCCAAGATCGTTTCCTTCCTTATTTTGTATTAGTTTTCCTTCTGAATCACAATTCCTTCCCATTTGACTCCGAAGGAAAACGGTATTTCGGAAGGTCTTTTTTCTCCGTGCAGTTCCCAGTCTAGGTGTAGCGTGGCGCCACCTTCGACCACATCGTCACTTAACATCTGGTGACTTGTGGTCAAACGTTACCCTGTAAAATAGTAAAAAAAATAAAAAATCAAATCAATTTTAAACCAATTCACCACGATAAAGTAAAGTGAGTAAATAAATTTAATTGCACAATTTAACTCCACTACTGCATTATTCAATATCTGATTGAATTTATTGATTTAATTTTCCCAGGAGTTGTATTAGGCAATAGGTAGGTCCAACTTAGCTCGCAATGCGTGAGCTCACGATCCACCTGACCTTTCAAAGATCTAAACTATTTAAACTAGACCATTCGCCATTATCCCTTTTATCGCAAACCAAGCCCCAAACTAAACAAATGTTAGACAAAACTAGCAACTTTCGCATAGGCTACAGTTTATATATCGCGATAAAAATACTCTATGGCCTTCCCCAGGGCTTAAACTATCTATATGCCAAATTTAATTAAAAACTGCTAAGCAGTCAAGGGTTTAGGCGTGAAAAGGTAAAAAACAGTAAAAGGTCAAAGAGAGTTATTTTCGAAATACACTAATAAACACACTTTATTATTTAAATGCGAAAGTTTGTAAGTGAGTGTGTATCTGCTTCAGAATGAAACGGCTTGACTGAATTAAGTGAAATTCAGAATGAAGACAGTACGTATATGTACTCTCAAAAAGATTCTGATGACGCTGACACGGGTGTAATCGCGGGGCGCAGCTGTTAAAATAAAAACCATAGACAAAATAATTTCAAGAGAAATATCGAACGAATGAACCGCAAATAAATAATTTAGCTTAATTTATTTATAAACGAATGTCTTTCGGTGGTCTTCCACATTCGTTTTATCATTTTTGACGTATAACATAAAATTATAGAAATGAAATGCAAAGGGCATTTAATTTTCTGCTTCAAATTTTTTGCAGCTGTTAACTTGGGCCTAGAAATCTGGGTAAAATCAGCAATGCATCACAATAACACCTCTTTGACAGCAAAATTGAACGATGAAGTACCTACATCTTTTTACCAGAACCAAATCTATCACTGCTTGTCAAAAACTGAAACTGGTGGCCGTGAAAACAGTACAGCGGTTTTTTCAAATTCAAATTACACCAATTATTATTATTGATCAGATCAGTCTTCCACAAAAACATGAAAGACCAGATAAGATTGTCCGGAATGTTCAACTGGTTGAACATCTTGAACCATTATTTCCAAATATGTTCAACCATTTTAAAAGTTTGACTATTCCCATCGTCATCTACATCATTATCATCGGCTTGTATCAGTTCACTGCTGGGCATAGGCCTCTCCCGCAGTACTCCACTGAGTACATCCGACTAATACAAGGCACTCGGCGCAATTTTTATAATATTGTCCAAACTGTTCAACTGGTTGAACAAACAGTTGAACATGTTCAAATAGACCAGTTTTACATAAGTAGTTATGTTGCTGTTTTGATTAATGGGCGACATCCACTTATGTTACAATTATACATTATGACACACACACACACACCACACACAAATACATACACACATAGAGAAGAGAGCAAACACTCTGTAACTTAATAACGCCCGAAATTAATAATCGATCCTGATCCTCGGTTTTGGATCGATATGTCATGCCATAATATGTCATTTTAGTACTAGGGCTTGACATATTGCTACTAAAATGACATAAATTATGACATGACATATCGATCCAAAAACACCGATAAAAGATCGAGATCGATTATTAATTTCGGGAGATAGAGTAACCCATATTTGTTAATATGCCTGACTAGTCCAAGTCGATTGACCTCATTTGTGTTTGGACTTCATAGAAACACCCCGTTGGGGTGTGGTAACATTGCAGCGCATTGGTCAGAACATAGATCATAACTAGCTGTTCCTCGCGGTTTCACCCGCGTGAGCTATAGCTTTATGCATGCAAAGTCTCAGCCCAATCGGTTGAATTGACAAAGTTTCATATAAACTTTCATCCCCTATTTTATATGGAACATACATAAGACGTTTTAAAGTTATCACGTATTGTGTCCTAATAAATAAACACATTAATTTTACTTGCTCTAATTTTGACTTTGATTTTATTTTTAAACAGCCACTGGCTTCACATCGTTTCGGTCAATCATATCAAAAGAAACAATCCTTCCCAAGTCTGCAATTTCCAGTTTAAAATCAGGCTAACTCCGCCAAATACTGTAATTAACCTGGATAAGGCTGCAGAAACCTCAAGCGGAAAAAAGACGATCGGCGAAGCTTGATTCTGATTGGTTTTTAATGGGTTCCTTACAGTTTTGGAGCGTTGAGGTATATATAATAATATTATTACGAAGTTAAGAAAATCAACTTTATTTTTAGTTTTTTGGTTTCTTTTGATTTATTAGTAAAAACAGTAACAATAAAACTTTAAGTAAGTACGTATGTACAGTCAGCGACAAAAGTAGCTGATCATAATTGATGTTCCAAAGGCGTATAGGATCAGTAATTTTGTTGTTTTTTTCTTACACATTATAATGTAGCGTTTAACTATAACATTACACACGTAATGTTAAGTGATGATTCGGTCGAAGGTTGGTGTTTATGATGGTTAAGAGAATCCAAAAATGTGTAATTGCTCAGTGACTTTTGTCGCTGACTGTACCTATGTTCACGAACAAATACAAAGTTTATCTATCCAGTGAAATTGTGGTGTTTTTTATCTCGTAAATTCGCCTCGATGTGGTCGACAATGGTGTCGATTCAGTTTTGCATTCTCCAAAACTAAACTAAGTTTGACAGGTCTAATAGTATTGCTGTCTTTTTCTAACTACTGAAGTAAAAGAAGGACAGCATTACTTTTAGACCTGTCAAACTTAGTTTAGTTTTAGAGAATGCAAAACCAAAACGACACCATTGTAGCACGAATTTTATTATTAGTCATTTTGAACCATCTAACGTAAATTATTCCAATTTTTTTTGTCATCTTCATCATCATCAGCCGGAAGAGACCACTGCTGAACATAGACCTGTCAACTCCACCATGAAAGGCTATAAGCCCTATGCATCCATTGGGTTTTTAAGTCATGCAAGCGATCAATTTCAAATTCATAAATTATAATGTCTAACATATTTGTTTTTGTAAGTTTTTAGAACCATGGTTTTCACAAAAACGGATCCCTATAACAAACAAAGAGTGACCCCCTAATTACTGCTCCGAACACGTATACCGGCAAAAACGACCATTATTTTTACAAGTAACGATTGCCATTTGACATTTATTGTCGCATTTAAAAGAATAATACGAAAATATAAAAACAGTATGAGTTTGGGCTACCACACAAAACTGTGTTGCGATCTGGCATGCTGGGGCCACACTAAGGTCAACGTCAAGGGAAATGTCAATGCCTATCATTTTGCGCGTTTGACCACGAGTCAACTGATGTTGAGTGACAAATTATAAAATGGGAATGTGCAGCCATTTTCGTGGTTGACTGTAGCTGTAGCTGGTGTGTGACAGTCTTGGCTTTGGTGCATTTGGTAGTGCTTGGTAAGTTTGGTGGTCTAGGTTCAAATCCTGACCGGCAAAATATTTGTGTGATGTTTATATTTGAAGCAAGAAAGTCCTAAAGAGTGTGTAAAACGTAATCATTTATTTTATCTACTAACCAAGTGACCGTCCATACCGCTCCCACAACAGGTAGGGACCACAAACGCCCGGCCATTTTGAACACACGTGGAATTTCTAAAATGGCGGATAATTGCCTAGAAGCGATGACAGGTGGCGGCCATATTGTTTCCTCTGCTTTATGACTATTGTGTGGTTGAGTTACGCTTGAAACGAATATTGGGAGCTTACATTGTTTATTACTATTTTTTGTTTTTGTTAGTTGGTTAATATTTTTTGTGTTTGACCATAAACAACCCGATCTTAAGCAACGCTATCGTGACTAGTTGCACCCCGTGGTTTCACCTGCGTCTTCCCGTTATCCCTATGTTAAAATCCGTCAAGCCATTTAGGCGACAGGCAGTGCCAAAGAAATATAAATTCATACATACCATAACCATAGCTTGGGGGTAGGGCATTTTATAGTGCTCGCCTGTCTAGCTACCACCTTCAAGTTAAGAATCTGTCACCAAGCACCTATCGGTGTGTTCCGGCAGCCTCACTTGAGAGCCCGTTCCCGATCCAGGTGTAGCGTGGCTTCGACTACATCGTCACTCAACATCAGGTGACTTGTGGTCAAACGCTACCCTGTACCTAGTAAAAAAAAATACACTCGAAAACATAACACTAATTTTTTCACAGACGGGTAAAAATTGATGGTCAGGCGAGCACTAGCAAATGCCCTACCACCAGGCTTGGCTGACGTCATAATGTTCTCCTTCGGTTATTCTAAGAATCGATTCCCATTGTTCACAAAGTCATTAGTTCATTCAATATCGTTCGGATAGCCTCTATGTAGTATTCTAACATGAGATCCGTTCTAAGTGAAGGGTAAATTCTTCAGGCCGCGCCTCTCGGGCTGTTTCCTTTGACACGTCCCGGCTTTGACGCAGTGGATCTGTTGCAATTCAAGCTAACCTGCTTACAGTGCGGGACAAATTGCATGAGTTCTAAAAAATATTATGGAGTATGCTGTTCCTTGAAAGAATGGGAGAGGATCGTGCGGTCAAACGAGCATACAGTGGACGGCCGAGTGGCCGTCACCCGGTCGGCCGTCGCAGGTATCGCTAGAGACGAAGTCACGAAGGATTTGCGCTCACTCCAGGTGGAGGACTGGCAGGAGGTGGCGCAGGACAGACTGAAGTGGCGTCTTTTGTTATCGGAGGTCAAGACTCACTTTGGGTCGTTGCGCTATCTCAGGTAGTTAGTTTAGTTCCCTGCGGTTTTACCCGCGTGGGCTACATTTGATTGAGTAAAAAGTAGCTGAGGTCCTCTGGGTTCAAACTATCTCCGTACAAAATTTCATTTCGGTTCGTGGTCGCCACTCGAGAACCTTTCTTCCCCATCGGTTATCGGTTCGTCGAGCGATGATAAATGATGATTTTTAGTGACGTATGACGTTTGTCAAAAAAAAACAGGTAACTGCTAGATACTTTTTTTGTCCCCAAGTGTACAATGCCTTGTGTAACGATATTATCGGAGCACCGCGTGCGAGATATGCAGTGCAATGCTAGGCACTGTACCAGCACTGTACGACATTCAAGGAGATCTTGGGCATAGATACTATTATGCCCGACGTAGATGTTTCGATTTGCATTGCAGTTAGTGAATTCTAAAGTTGCTTTTAATTACTTGCAAAAGAGGTTTTATTTAGAACTAGTTTCACTCGCGTCTTCCCGTTATCCCGCAGGAACCTTTTTCCGGGGTTAAAAGTAGCCTATATGCTAATCCAGAATATAAGCTATCTCCGTTCCAAATTTCATTCAGATCGGTTTGGTGGTTTTCGCATGAAAGAGTAACAAACATCCATCCATCCATCCATACTCACAAACTTTCACGTTTATAATATTAGTAGGAAGAGGTGTTTTTTTATATAGCTTGGTAGTATGGTACATACTTTCTAGTGCTTGCCTAGCTAACTACCCTCCTCAAGTTATGATTTGTCGCCAAACACCTATCGGTGTGTTCCGGCAGCCTCACTTGAAAGTCCTAATCCGTAGCGTGATGCCATCGACCACATCGTCACTTAACATCAAGTGAGTTGTGGTCTAACGCTACCCTGTAAATAGTGAAAAACAAAAGAAATCAAAAAAATCACGATAAAAATTAGTTGAACTGGCAAGCCACTCTCAATTTCTGTATATTTCTTTGTTACCTCTTCATGCCCAAAACCGATACACCGATCTCGACGAAATTTTGTACACATATAGTTGGAACGTTAAGGAAGAACATAGGCTACTTTTCTACTTTTTATCGCGATAAACGCGGGTGAAACCACGGAGAATAGCTAGTTTATTATCAATTTTTTCTAACATTATGATGGTGGTTTACGTTATCATTATTTTCAAGCCAAGGCTGTCTCTATGAACTATGTTCCGTCTACAAATAATAACCTAAGCTCTACAGAAGCGCTAGGTATACCAACCTACTATAACAGTACTCGTATAAACGTGGGCTTAAGCGCCTCTATTCTCACACTAAGTAATGCAGGTGAAGGTAACTGCACTGCAAGTACAGTCAGCGACAAAAGTCGCTGAACAAAAACAATCTCCAACACTTATCATCAGATGTTGTGTTATAGTCAAACGCAACCTTTAAGTTGTAAAAAAACAAACATTACTACTGATGTAAAACACATTTGGAAAATTGTGTATGACCAGCTACTTTTGCCGATGACTGTACCTGATATAAACCTAGCAGCACCTATCGGTGTGTTCCAGCGGCCGCACTTGAGAGCCCAATCCAGGCGGCGCGGCGTGGCCCGACCTTTGACCACGTCATTTCTTAACATCAGGTGATCCGGTGGGTGTTTAATGTTTTAGACTCATTTATAGACCTTCTGGAAGTCTACATTTCTTTAATACATAACATCAACTGTAACCAAACAGTTTATCCAAAGTAAGGCGATGAAACAGCTAGTTGTCTCAATTTTCTCCGACTTTTTTTACAAACTGAAAACTTCACTGTACAAGAATAAAAAAAAACCAATACAGATAAAGGATAATGTAGCTTTGTATTAATAAAAAAAAATTAAGGAGATACAAGGGATGCAGTACAACCTATAGTGCTTACGAATCTTAGACTGTTTACAGATGACTCATACCACTTGCCCTTTAAATACCATTGAAGGAGTCAGAAAGGTTGCAATATGCACAAGAGCACTTGTTAGGGACCTAACTATTGTAGGACTTGAATTAATAAACAATAGTGAACTGTAGAAAATGGTATATAGGAACGAATTTATAACAGGTGTGACAAGAGAGAGGGCGAATCAGCGCGACTGGTGCCGTCGGTGGCGGTACGATGAAAGAGGAGACCCCCCGCGCCGCGCTTCAGGCCGATAGCGCTCGAACAGCACTCGTGATTCCGGCGCCACAATTATCAGAAGTATCCGTAACCTCAACTAAAGGCACACGGCTTATAAAATCAGTGTCAGGATGCAGGCATGGAGTTATCAGGCGAGGAGAGTAAAGAAAGCACTTGTCCCGTCCAACCCAACTACAATCAGAGTCGTAGACAGCATCAACGGGCAGAAAGGCGATCAAACGCTTAGCAATAAAAAAATCTTTTTGGGGACCGTCAAGACCCATCATCATCAGCCGTGTCAGTCCACTGCTGGACATAGGCCTCCCCCTTTAAGAGCCACCATGAACAACTATTAGCCATTTGCATCCATTGGCTCTCTGCGACTCTAACAATGTCTTTGGTCCACCTAGTGGAGGGCTCACCAACAAAACGTCTTCTGGTTCGTGGTTGCCATTTGAGAACCTTTCTTCCCCATCGGTTATCGGTTCTTCGAGCGACGTGGCCTGCGTCAGGACCGGCATTGTTCTTTTGAGTCCAATTTGTCATCATCATCATCAGCCTGTATCAGTCCATTGTTGGACATAAGCCTATCCCAAGGTACGCCACTGGGCTCGATCTTCGGCTCTTCTCATCCAACTACTGGCAGCCACTCGACGCAAGTCGTCACTCCACCTAGTCGCAGGGCGTCCTACACTACATTTGCCAAGTCGCGGTCTCCACTCAACAACACGTCTACCTCATCGGTTCTGTTGCTATAGAGCTTGTGTATTTAAAGAATTGATAGTAAAATAGAGCTTAGAAAATTGTAAGACTGAATACTGGCAATTATTTGCCAAGCTGTGACTTCAAGGGTTTATTTATATCGGAACGAGCAAAAACTAGCTTTCAATCAGGTTTCGATCTTGAATGAAGAAAATGGAATTATAAGCGTGCCGGTAGAGCGAGACAGAATAGTAACCTTGTATGAAGTGTAAAAGAGAGCGAGATATGGAGCTAAAAACTGCAAAGAACAGGTATCTCAATGCATTTCTTTCAACAGTGCTTAAGCTCGCCAGATTTCCAATTATTTTTTAAAATTTTCAGAAAGCTGTGTTTTTTTAAGTTGTACAAAAAACTTAACAGTTTTGTTTTGTTCTTTTTTTTACTACTTACAGGGATCACGAGACAGGTGATGTTAAGTGGCAATGCGGTCGAAGACATGGTGGTATTACATTGAAGTGTACCTACAATACTCCGCTTTGAACTCGCAGAGAAGCATTCTCAAACGTTGAAAGAAAAATGAAATTTACTCCTATAGGAAAAATTAGGAATTGAAAAGGTATGGCAAGTGTACATAGCAATTTACTGGAAAACGTTAAATATGCTAGTATTCCCATCCAAGATCCAGCGTTGTGCCACATTGGTCCACATCGTCACTTAATATCTCGTGACTGATGGTCAAAAGCTATCCTGCAAAGGCAAAAAAAAAGTTTTATTTTCTTTACTTCGCAAGGTATCTTGTGTCGACCTTATGCACTGTTTTACACTGCAAGTATCGCTGCAAGGCTGTCAAAGCATAATTACAGTAAAATTGCTTCAGAATACAGATCATACCTCCAAGTCATTCTCGGTAATTTGTGTCTTTGCATATATTTGTGTCAAGCAATTTCAATATCATGAGAATGGATTGACGTTACATTTGCCGTCAGTATCATGTCTAATTTTATCGTGGTTATTAATATTTTATTATCAACATCATCATTATCAGATAGCATTTTCATTATTGGCTAAGCTTTTTGGAAGCGAGGATGGCTCATCGGTTTGCGAGTTGTATGTAGGTCGTGGTTTCGACTCCTACAGTCCGCTTGAGCTTTTGGTGAAGGAAAATATCGTGATGAAACCATAGCTTGGTGGTAAGGAATTTTCTAATGCTAGCCTGACTAGCTACCACTATAAAGTTAAGTTAATCTGTCACCTAGTACCGAGCGATGGTGGCCGAACGATAACGCGTACCATCGCTCAAAACGGTGAAGGAAACATCGCGAGGAAACCGGCGTGTCCAAGAACTGCAACATTCAAGGGCATGCAACATCTACCAACCCGCACTGGGCCAGCGTGGTAGATTACAGCCCATACTCTCTCTCTGAGAGAAGGCCAGACGAGTCTCAGCAGTGGGAACGTGAAAGGTTGATGATGATGGTGGTAGCACCTATCGGTGTGTTCCGGCAAGCGAGGCTGTTTGAACACATCGGTAGGTGCTTTGCGCTGATTCTAAACTTGATAAATAGCCAGGCGAGCACTACAAAATGCCTCAAATTTTCCAAACACAAGTCAATTATCTTAAAACTAGCTGTTCTCTGCGGTTTCACCCGCATGGGCTGCAGCTTTATGCATGCAAAGTCTCAGCCCGATCGGTTTAAAATTGACAAAGTTTCATACAAACTTTCATCCCCTATTTTATCCGCTTGGGGGTAGAATTAATCAAAATCCTACGTCATAACATCTACCTGCATGCTAAATTTCAGCCCGATCCGTCCAGTGGTTTGGGCTGTGCGTTGATAGATCACTATGTCAGTCAGTCACCTTTGAGTTATACATATTTAGAAGATATAAGCATGTTTTCGATCCCTCAGACGCAAATACTCTAACACCCCTTTTCTCGTAATAACATCAATCAATTACCGTCTCATATTAAATTAATATAACCAAGGGAGTCTTCGCTCAAAACAATTTACCAATTAATCAATTCAACACTACTATAACTAAATCCAACGAAACAAAGGTATTGTAACGAATGAACCAAACACTCGATTGTCCATATCGATACAAAAGAACAGGGATGTAATCAGGACTTTACTGTAGGGGTCTGTGTATGTGAAATAAACTTTTCTGTTCATTCCAATGGTAGTGTTCTCTAACTGTATAAGATTACGTTTGTTGTTGATATTCACAAAAAATATTTATATTAATATACCTGTTCGCTTGAACTACCGTTCCCGATACCTAGGTCCTAGATTTTCACTGATTAGGGGTCCTGTTGTTCTGGGTTACTATTCTTCCAAATACAAGGCTAGCCACTCACCTTGAAACCGTTGAGCCGCCAAGTGGACTGCATAGCCGGCCGGAACCGTCCCTTCGATGGTCCTGGACACCCGGGTGCAGGTGAAAAGTCTAATGTCGCACAACGGCACACTTAATTGTCTTAAAGCACCAAAAATACACCGCTGAGAACCGTTCGCTCTTGAAGTCCGAGGTGCACTGAAGGTCGTCAACAACTACCCTCGGTTTCTCCGGTAATTCGCCGCTCGCGTTCGTTGGAATCTCAGCTTGTGACCTACCCGACATAACAACGCCTGAACAATACCAACGTGTCAACTTAAGAACCTCGTCTGTCCATTTTCGTCAGTTTAAATGGGTATATTTGCAAAAATTAGTTGCATAAATATTTACCAATCATCATCGGCCTGTTACATTCCCACTGCTGGGTTTCCGGTCTTCTCTTAGAGATGGAGAAACGTGGAGCTTAGCTGATTTTAGTGGTATTTTCAATGAGAGAAAATAAAGATTCGCGGCTGTATTAGTGGGGGGAAAAGCCCCATTCGATCCGACGCCTCGAATGCGTCTATGTAAATAAACAAACCAGATTGTGAATAATGGTGTCAGATCCTTTAGAAAACATTTTCTTTAACTGTATCCGATGTTTTATTCAAGCCTCAGTACTAACTCTCCAACAAGAATACTAAAATGCGTGTACCAACAAAAAAAAAAAGATACGCTTCCGTCCAATTCCAAATGTTTTTTCGTCTCAAAAGAAATTTATAAGTCATCCATTTGCTCACACTCGCCCATCATTTCTACAAAAAGTCACATGCTAATAAAATTGCTTCGAGTGCGAAGGAAAAGTTGCAGTGTCGTAAAGCAAACGAAGCGGGCTTTATTAGTCTGTGGCTTGTGTAAGGGAAAAATTTCTTATTCCGTACGCACACGTTGATAGTACGGAGGCTCTACCTCGTTTTTGAGGCTCTGCAGTGGTGCGAAAGTGAGACGAAGCGATATGTTTGTACCATGCGGAATAAGGACAGAGCTATTATTGCACCGGTAGTGAGGAGTGAAAGAGATCAATAATGAGAGGCACGAGGAGTTGAAAAGGGATTTCAGATTAAGGTCGTTGTCGAGTCAAAGAGTAGATAGGCGGGAAATTGACAGATGCCTAATTAGGGTCAATTGAATTTTTGCGTACTGTGCTAACTCTGTGAGGCAATTACGATTTTGAGGGCAGGTTTTTTTTTATTTAGTGCTTGCGTTTTGTACAGCATTCAATAACGTAAATATATCTATTGTTATATGCGAATTTTAACCACTTATCAAATATTACATGTTTTTGACTGAAACGCGAGCGCTACTGAATTTTTTTTTATATATTTGTAACAGTTTACCATTTATGTCAAATAGAAAAAGTATTTTTTAGACATGCAAGCGCTGGCTAACTTTTTCTTCAAAAGGAATGGTCAAAGGTAAAAACTAGCCGAATAGATAAGCGATAGGCACGTTTCGTGTATCAACAACAGGTTCACTCAATTACACGGACCTCTACACCACTGCGCAATCTTTGCCACGCAGCCTGGCCGGGGCAAGCGAGCTTACGAACACCCTCAGTCGCCGACGGGCCCCGACCGCCATCACGTCCGCGTCCAATCACAGCGCGATTTTACGCGGCATTCGAATTTCGAACGTCAATTATTAAAAAAATAAACCTGCAGTGCGTGTGGCTGGTGGGAAAATTAAAAATAAAAACGTTTTGTTTTGTGTTCCGAACTTGAGCCGGTGCGAATATTTCAGTGATTCGAAATTTTGGATTTGTGGATTCGAATTTTGAGTGTTGTGTTTTGTTTTGACGTTTGGATTTTTGCGTGGCAGATGAGTGACGGATCGTTTTCGAACGTTACGTGACTATTTAAAGGTTAGTAATTCATATTAGTGGTTATGTTTAGTGACTAAATTATACTGTGACAATATTGTGTACTGGTTTTTGGCTCAAAACTTCGTGCGTTCAAAATTCAGACTTAGCGGTTAAGAATAACATTAATAATGCTGTAGACAATAATTACTGTACAGGTTTAACAGGGGAAAAAAATCCCCAAAAAAAAACCTTTACACCACACTATGTTTAAAAAGGTTGAGTTGTCTATTCTACAACTATCTCTAACCATAATAAATAACTAGCGATGAAGATATAGGACAACCTAGAATTTTATTTTTTTTGGGTCATTTTTCCTTTTGTTTTCTAATGTTTGACCACAATTTTTCCCTAATGTTAATTGGCGATGTAGTCAAAGGTGGCGCCACGTTAATGTTTGATTAGGTGCTCTATTTTAATTCTTATCTTATTCAAATGGTACCTTTGTAATTAAATGCAACACAATATGATAATTTAAAACAAAACTTTTATTTGCTATACTGCAAAAAGGATTTTATCTTTTCTATCGTCGTCAAATTATACTGTTGCCACAGAAGATAAATAAAAGTGTTGCTTAGTTTGAATCAATGGACGCGTTTGTTTATTTGATAACCCCATTTCAGAGTCAAATCCTATTCCAGGTGTAGCGTTGCGCCACCATCGTGACTACATCGTCACTTAACATCAGGTGACTTATGGTCAAATGTTACCCTGTAAATGAATGTTTTATTGTTTTTTAACGGGTAATTTTTCCCCTTTAGACTAATAAAGGTAACTAAAAATCGTGATGATATTAATGCTAATTTATTTAGTGGTTTTATCATTTTATAGAGTAGTTTAATAGCCACCTTTGAAACAATAGTTCACGCTAAATAATATTGTAAATGCGAAATTAATTCTCTCTGACTATTCACACCTAAACTGTTGAACAGATTTTAATAAAATTTAGTACAGAGATGTTCAAGAGTCAAGAATGATTAGGTACTTACTAGAATGCTAAACTTTCGAGCACATTGTCGCTCTCCATCAAGCGAGATCGTGGTCAAAATTGTCTAGTGAATTGTCTTGTCTAGTGAGTTGTAAAACAAAGTGAAATGAGGGAAATTAAACCCATCATTTTGGCCTTCTCTCAGAGAGAGAGTAAGAGCCGTAATCTACCACGCGGGCCCAGTGTGGGTTGGTAGATGTCGCATTCCCTTGAAAGTCGTGGTTCTTGGATATGCCGGTTTCCTCACGATGTTTTCCTTTACCATTTTGAGCGATGGTAAATCCGCACATAACTTATTAAGTCATAGGTGCGGGACCGAAAGGATTTGTAGTCGGTATCGACACATTGTCGCATGCATTACCGTTCGGCCACAATCGCTCACAATAGAACGCATATGCGCATGTTTTCCTCAATTATAACAATAACAAGATCTCAACAGCATCTTAAATATGATGTCTTCCACCGCGAGGGCTGTTTAGCATAATTATTTTGAACATAATAATTATTATAACGCCTGAATCTCATTACCATAATCACAACGTTTGTGCGTTGTCTCAAGACATGCTCTAGGACGTTAAAGAGTTTTAATATTTTACTTAATTGCGGACATATTTGACACTAGTGACGCCCCGCGGTTGAATGTTTGTTACCACGTATCACCGTAACTACTAAACCGATTTCGATGAAATTTGAAATGGGGATAGCTTATACCCTAAATTAACACATAAGCTACTATTATCCCGGAAAAAGGTTCCTGCTGGATAACGGGATAGGATAGGATAGTAGGGTTAGAAAATGTGTGTGTAACATCATCATCAGCCTTTTACGTTCCCACTGCTGGGACTCTGTCCTTCTCTCAGAGAGAGAGTATGGGCTGTAATCTACCACGCTGGCCCAGTGCACGTTGGTAGATGTCGCATGCCCTTGCATATTGCAGTTCTTGGACATGCCGGTTTTCTTACGATGTTTTCCTTCACCGTTTTTGAGCGATGGTGAATCCGCACCTAAATTGTTAAGTCAGGGCCGAGAAGATTTGAACTCGATAAAGAATGTATCTTTGGCTATCTTTGGAGGAGGCCTTCACCTACAGAGGAATTCTTACAGAATGAAAATAATAGTATAAGATGCAGGATACTAACACAACTAAATTTAGGAACCAAACTTAATAACTAACAAAACTAATATTAAATTATATCTAAACTAACTTAATCTAATTTAACTTCTTGTTTCAATGAGCTGTAAGAAATAAAAGGCTTTTTTATTTTATTTTATTTTATTAAAGAATGTATGATAGGCTAGCTACGTCCTGCGGTTTTACCCGCGTCTTCCCGTTATCCCGCAGGAACCTTTTTCCGGGATAAAAAGTAGCCTATGTGTTTTTAGACTACTCAATGGCGCATTCTTTAAGAGTGCGGAATGCGCAAGAGTGTGAGTGGCGTGCCGGGTTGTGTCTTTTGTCACTTTAATTTCAACCTACCTCCTTTCTTTTTTCTTTCTCTTTATATTCTTATTATTATAGTTTAGGTAGATTATAACTAGTTGTGAAAACTTGTAATTAGCCTTCAGTAATTATTTTAACTTTGTTAATTAAGTTTCTAGCTGAAAGTTTTCCGAAAACTAATAAAATAAAATAAAATAAAATCCAGGGTGTAAACTATCTCCATTCAGGTGCGTTCAGTAGTTTTTGCATGAAAGAGTAACAAACATCCATCCATCCATCTATCCATACTCACAAACTTTCACGTTTATCATATTAGAAGGATAGATAAGCAGCCTATTGCGTTCCCACTGATAAAACAAAAGCCTTATCTCAGAGAGAATGGGACATAACTGACCGAGCTGTCCCAATACAGGTTGGTAGATTTCGCATGCCCTTGAATGTTGCTGTTTTGGACATGCCGGTTTCCTCGCGATGTTTACCTTCACCGTTTTGGCCGACGGCAAATTCACACATTACATTTTTTAATCTATTACTAGTTGGCGTTGGACCATAAGTTAACTGATGATAAATGACTATGAGACCGAAGGTGGCGTCACGCTACACCTGGATTGGTAACTGGCCCTCAAGTCGGGATGTTGGAATACTATGACAGGTGGTTTTTGGTGACAGATTCTTAACTATCACTTAAATTCTTTACTTACTAGATCATAATCATCATCTTTGACGACCGATATGGCGCAATGGGCGGATAGCCGACTGTGAAGCGTGAGGTCGCGGGTTCGATTCCCGCTACAGGACAAATATTTGTGCATTGAAAAAAAAAAGCGCAAGTATTTGTTCTGTGTCTGGGTGTTGTGGATCCCCGATCCTCGTAGTTTCTGATACCCTAGATACAGGGAAACCTAGTTAGGGGTCAGAGCCTATGTATGTGATTGTGCGGGCATTATTATTTTATTATTATATCTAATCATCATCACCATCACCATCATAACACCATCATCATATCACAAGTTTCGAGCTTAATTTGGGGCTAGTTCCATTTTTGTGTGGTGGTATTGGTCCCCCGATATTTATTTATTACCTACCTACCATTATTTTACTATAGGAATGAGCAGAGATAGGATTTGAACTGGGTATTAGCACCTTTTCAAGTGCACGTGTTACCATTAAGCCACCACTTCCCCCTACGATTAATACAAGATTTAATTATTCATTTGACACACCCTATAGCGCTACTACCGTACATACGTTCAATTCATTAACAGTGTTGCCATATGACTTTTTGAAAAGGGGCTTTCAGAACAGAACTAAATAAATTAATGTAACATTTTAGATTTTATAGTATATTTAATACATTATTATCTTTATTTAAAACAGTTTATTTTGATTGTCCGATTATTTTTGATTTCTCTCAGTGCTATAGTAGTTTTTTTTTTAGTTTTACGAATAATCTATTTGTCAGATTACACTATGAATAGGCCTTTGTATTTTCAGTTTTATAGGTCACTCACTAAAGAGACGATGTTTAGTAACAAATTTATATTAAACACACACGAATTCATCTATTTCCAGTTGAGTATTCTTAATTTCTAGGTAGTTTCGAATCAATTTGAAGGATGTTTATCATCACATAACATCAGGTTACTTGTAGTAAAACACAACCCTGTAAGTAGTAATAAAAAAAGCTAGATTTTCCCTTTTTAGTCTAAACAATGTAAAACGTGTCTATCTGTCGCCAAGCAACTGTCAGTGTGTTCCGGCAGCCTCACTTGACAGCCAGTTCCCTATCTAGGTGTAGAGTGGTGCCACCATCGACCACATTGTCATTAACCATCAGGTGACTTGTGGTCAAAGGCTACACAGCAAAGCATAAAAAAAAACTAAATAAAAAAATGGCTAGATCAAGCTAGAAAAGGACTAAGATGGCAACACTCTTCATTATTAACTGTGACAGTTATAACTTTCATTCATTATCTGTATGAAACTTGACAACCTAATATTATGTATTCGGTAATAAATATGTTCAGTACCTACGTTGACAACGAACCACATTATTATCGGTACTAAATTACGTTTTAGAGGTGGCATAAATACTACCAAATTATACTAATATTACCGTACTAGTTTATTGCCAGTGTATCACACCAATATTAGAAATACCAAAGTTTGTAAATGAATAAGTGAGTGTATTTTTGGCGGCAATCGAATTGTCAACGTGAAAATTTTGTTTAAATTTCCAAAACTTGTGTTTCTTCGAGTGATAATGTGTAATATTGGTGGATTATTAACCATTATGTGTTCGTTAATGTGTACAAGTGTGGAAAATTGAAATAAAGTTGTGAAAGTTACTTTTCTAGTTGTTTCAAAAAAGTCCGTGTAAAATTTAAGTCAAGCGCCACCACTTTACTTAAACACTATCCTCATCCCTTCACGTCATCATCGTCATCATTTATACTTGAATCAACTCTCTGAGTTTGAAATATTTTATACCTGACACTGGCAAATACACTAACTCTGTCTGTCTATCGCATAACTGAATGACTGTTAAAGCCCGTTATGACGTCACACGTCGTAGGCAAGCAATCTTGATGGTCATAGCAAACAAGGGCCTAGAACCTATCGGTGTGTCCTGGCAGCCTCACTTGAGAGCCAGTTCCCAATCCATGTGTAGCGTGATACCACCTTTGTCCACATCGTCACTTAACATCAGGTGACTTATGGTCAAACGTTACACTGTAAGTCGTAAAAAAATAAACACATCTTCCGATTCGGTGTACCTTTCCGAAAAATCTCTCATTACAATAATTGCCAATACTAAAACGTTACACAGTACACCTGAGTTGTAACGGTGTAACTTTCAGGCTTGTTAGAAGTTTTACGCGTGGGCTCTACTCGGAATTGGTACCAATACAACTTTAGCTAACTGGGTAAGTGTCTAACTTTTACAAGTAAGCCCCTCCGCACACGGCGTCGGAGCGTAAGCGTATTGTAAAACGCGCGTAGCACGAGAACAATGCAAGCACGCTCATGCTCAAACAAGTCCGCAGACGAAACGTTGTCGCAGAGAGGGGAATTTCTGTTCTCCTGGTACCCAGAGAGACGAACCATAGTTTCTTTTTCTCTTGATGCTTTCCTTCACCGTTTTCAGCGAAAAAAATAATGACCTTTTTAAGTACTAATTAGCAGATAATTTCGGTACGTGTTAACAGCGATACATCATGTACTAAACCGAGCAAATAACATTAAAATACATCCTGAAATGTGTCATGGACAGAACTGTGGTAGAACAAGCGTAATATTAGGTCAGTTTGGAACATATTATAATCCCACTTCTGATTTATTCTATTTTCATCGGATAACTAACGGCTAGGTGTTAAACATTAAAGCTGCCGATCAATACATTTTAAGTCCATAATAAAACTAAAGCTTATTTAAAACATCGGCTTATTAGATGACAAAAAGGCTTCGTGATGTAAAGAACTTCCCCAAATTCAATCCCGGCAGTTTCACTAAAAAGCCAGTTCCCAATCGAGTCAAATCAAAGCATGACACCTTCGACCACTTGACATCAGGTGACTTGTCGTCAAACGTAATTCTGCTAGCTTATAACTAACTTCGATGGCTCAGCGACCCAGTGTGTCTTGGCTTCCGAAACAAGTAGTATTGACCACAAGTCACCTGATGTTTAGTGACGATGTGGTCGAAAGGATTTCATCCCAGTTCTGAGTCAGTTCAGTGCTGGATAATAAATAATGATTAATATTAGTCATTTTATAAGACACGTGGCATAAAGAAAAGCTTGTAGCTTCTAAGAATCTTTTATACTAAAGCAATAGATTTAGGTAGGTACATACCTTCATTCTACAGTGAAATACTTAAGAACCAATTAGGTTAGCATTTAACCAAGCGACTAACAAGCCGTTTTTTTATCGTAAAAAATATGCTTTTGCATAACAATAGACTGTAATAATCATACTTTGTATTAACAGTATGGGTTCTATCTGCAAAACGAAAAAGATCAAATGCTTGGCCTAACTAGGCGAGCAAACCAAGCAGCTGACGTGTGAATTCTACTAACTGTTATAGATTCGAAAGTTTGTGTGAATGTTTGTTACCACGTATCACCGTAACTACTAAACCGATTTTGATGAAATTTGGAATGGAGATAGCTTATACCTTGGATTAACACATAGATATACATACTTTTATCCCAGAAGAAGGTCCCGTGGGATAACGGGAAGACGCAGGTGAAACCGTGGCACGCAACTGGTTTCAAATATGTATTTGAAGCTACAAACATTAAAGTTTAACATTATAATTAGTTTGTCTACCTTTAATTTAGATTTTATTATAGTTTGTGTAATCCTATTTCGGCATCATTTTGTAACAAATGAATGCCTATTATAACATTGGAAAGCTGTTGGATTACCTAAATAAATGAAATAAAAGCTATTTGCGGAGCAGCACCTTTAGACTCTTGTAGGCCACTTTTCAAACAATTGAATATATTGTCACTGCCATGTCAACATATTTAGGACGTGGCATGTTTTGTAAGGCAACATGAAAACCTATTTACAAAAGCTAGTGACGTATTTCCTCGTAACACAAGGAACAGAGACAGACTGGTTGATAGCTATACTCATAGAACCGCACTTTACGAAAAAAGCAGTTATTTGATGTCTATTAGAATATGTATATAATAAATTACCTCAACATATGAAGTTACTACCGTTTGCTAAATTTAAGAAGGAATTAAGAGCCTGGCTAATGGTTCACAGTTTTTACTCCCTAAATGACTACCTAACCTTGCATTTTAGCTCTTTGCATCATATCATTTCAATTTGTTGAAAGTGTGAGTTGAATTACTTATTCTGTTTCTACAAAGTGCCCATACTGCATCTATAAAGTCTGATAGTAGGTAAGTAGGCAGGCATAACGTTTTGTAGGTGAGAAGTGGTAAAGAGGGTAATTTTTTTTGTACTGCTTGGTGTGTTTATTAGTCTTTTTGTACTACTATTGTAAATGGAGAGATGATACAATCTAAATATATATAACTCAAAGGTGACTGACTGACATAGTGATCTATCAACGCACAGCCCAAACCACTGGACAGATCGGGCTGAAATTTGGCATGCAGGTAGATGTTATGACGTAGGCATCTGCTAAGAATGGATTTTGATTAATTCTACCCCCAAGGGGATAAAATAGGGGATGAAAGTTTGTATGAAACTTTGCAAATTTTAAACCGATCGGGCTGGGACTTGGCATGCCTACAGCTTTAGCCCACGCGAGTGAAACCGCGGAGAATAGCTAGTGTAGATATAAATCTGAAGATTTGGCAGTTAGTAGTTTTTTTTAACAGAAATGGTTTGCTAGGAGTATGTAGACTCATCTCTCTCTTCAGAACAATGTATTAATTAAGTTTTAATCTTTTAGTTAAGTGAACAAGAGTAATTATAATTTTTAGAGTTAACTAGCTGCGTTTTGCGGTTAGACTTGCGAGACCTTTTTCCCAAATAACAAGTAGTATGTATGTTTATGTATAGCGATGGTGGCCGAACGGTTAGGCGTGCGACTTACAAGACGCCGACACCGAGTTCGAATCCTCTCGGCCCCGCATCTATGACTTAATAAGTTATGTGCGGATTTGCCATCGCTCAAAACGGTGAAGGAAAACATCGTGAGGAAACCGGCATGCCCAAGAACTGCAACATTCAAGGGCATGCGACATCTACCAACCCGCACTGGGCCAGCGTGGTAGATTACAGCCCATACTCTCTCTCTGAGAGAAGGCCAGAGTCCCAGCAGTGGGAATGTAAAAGGCTGATAATGATGATGATGATGATGTATGTTTTGTCTAAGGTATAATCTATCTCCATTTTAAATGTCACTCAAATCCGTTGAGCCGTTTCAGCTAAAAAAACAAACAGACACACATACATACTTAAGCATTAATTCAGTCACAAACTTTCGCATTTATAATATTGGCATTTGCCTCGGGTTTTATTCACGGTGTATTGTGATTAAAAGTATCCTATGTCCTTCTGCTATCTCCATTCTCCATTCAAAAGTTCAAGATAATCAGACAGAGTTACTTTTGCACTTATAGTATAATATTAGTATGGATTGCTAGTTGCGCCCCGTGGTTTCACCCGCGTCTTCCCGTGGGATAAAAAGTAGCCTATGTGTTAATCCAGGGTATAAGCTATCTCCATTCCAAATTTTATTCAGATGCGCTCAGTAGTTTTTGCGTGAAAGAGTAACAAACATCCATCCATCCATCCATACTCACAAACTTTCACGTTTATAATATTAGTAGGAAGTGGGATTAGAGTAGGTACTTAGTGTCTTCTTGTAAATAATTCCAAATAAACAAATAATATAACAAGAAAAAACATAATATGTACCAAGAACCCGACCAAACAAAATATAAAACATCTGCTTCAACAAAAACATCAAAACTCCTTCCAAAATTAACCTCCGACTAAAAATTATAATCCCAAAGATCACCCAGCAACCTTCATTACCGATATCGATTCGTCTATTTGTTATTTTTACAGCACAGGGTGTTCCAAACCCGTCTTGCCCTTGGAAAAAAAAAATAAACGACAGTAGCCCGCCACACCTGTTGGGCGATTATACCGGTAAGGGATCCCACAAAAACTCGCTCCTAAACATGGTACACTGTGGAGTTTTTATTCAGTACCTAAGCTTTTCATAATAAAGATCGATTTTTAATCGATTCGAATCGATGTCTGCATAATCGATTTTTATTTCCAAATGAACAAAAGCAACTACACATAATAAAACATAAAAAATATTTTTAAGATAGCATTAGCATTATTGACGATCGATCTATTGTGATTTTATTACAGTAATTAATTCGTTTTTTATGTTAATTATTTAGAGCTAGTAAACAAAGAAGGAGCAAGACTTAAGATTTATTTATAGTTTTCATTTAGTTTATTCTAACAACGACATATTATTATGTGTTAGTTAGGTATTTGGTACTAAATGTGTTACTTACCTAATGTATTTATCACAATCCACTTTTGGATGTAAGAACGTTATTTTGTCTTTTTTCAGCATCCTTTCTCCTAATATGTACATCCATCTAGCTGTCATGCATATTTTATGGTGCGATTCATAGTTGCTGGTGTTTGAACGACGTAGGTAGTTCAAAGTACACATATCACCTATATAACATATTACGCATTAAAAGTAAAATTTTTACTTTTTCTGTTGTCACGCGACATTTCTGCCAATCTTATGTACTGTTTCACAAGACGTTCTAAGTTTAATGGGAGAGGTACTACGGTCACTCGATAGGGTCACGCTCGGACGGTTTCGAAACGTGATCGCAGCGAGTTTTTTTATATTTGTTCTAGTGATATTGACCGTTGATGAAGTGACGGTCTGAATCGCATGAACAATACATAATTTTTGTTATCAGCTTCCTTTTCAATCTTTACGATTTGATATGGTTTAAAACTGGTATTTATGATCTATGAAATGTGATTTTCTTTGATAACGTTTTGCGGAAATACATCTTTAGATATCTATTAATGGGTTTCCTTACAAAAATAGATGGTAGGTATTTAAGTTTTTACAAAATTAATTTTGATTTATCTGAGTAATTTATGCACGTATTTTGTCGTTTTTTAGTTTTCTCATCTAGATGGGGAGGCTTACAATTGGTTTTCCAAATTTATTTTGTTACTTATGTAGGTACTCTTAAAAAATAAAAATTAAGCAGTAAAATAGTAAAAATTGTATAGTTAAATTTGTCCGACGCAATTTCAATTTATTTACTTACCTAACAACTAAGTAAAAAACTCAATTTTTTCCAATTATAAATGTAAAATTATATTAAAGCAAACTTAACAACCCACACTATTAATATTGTTTTAAATATCGCTGTTGATTTGCGACTAAAGAAAAATATGAAACAAAAAAAGTTAGGTTTAAACCCCAAATAAAATATATAAAATATTTCGTAAAATGAGGGCACTTAATGGTGAGAAACCACAGTAGCCAACTTTTTCCTTCGTCCTTTCAAAGGTTGCTTTTAACCGATTAACATCAGTGACTGGTATCGGATATTTTTTATAGAGCTGTTTTTTCAATTCTGCGCTGAACTGTACATCCGTTCACGTTGATTGTTGAGTTTCTGAGAAACTTTTTAATACTTTCGCTGTGTTCATTAGTCACGATCAAGATTGTAATTGACTAACTGCGCCCCGCGGTTACACCCGCTGCTTTTTCTTATACTGCAAGAACCCTTTTCTGGGATAAAATATAGTCTTTGTGTTATATAGCCTCCACTTTAGATTAAAATTAAAATTGTACCATCGAGATAGCTTTAAAACTGCTATGCAAAAATATTATCAAACACTGGTGACAGACTAGTCCACAAACATGTTAAAATACGCTCGACATAAATCACTTACGTGTACTCAGCTTCGCTTTATATCAAAGCCAGCTGTTCCCCGCGGTTTCACCCGCGTGAGCTACAGTTTGTCGCAATAAAAAATATCCTATGTCCTTCCTCAGGGTTCAAACTATCTCCGTACCAAATTTCATTTAAATCGGTGCAGTAGTTTAGGCGTGAAAGCGAGACAGACGGACAGAGTAACTTTCGCATTTATAATATAAGTAGGGAGAAGGGATTCACGCCGAAACTACTAAACCGATTTAAATGAAATTTGGTACGGAGATAGTTTGAACCCTGAGGAAGGACGTAGGATACTTTTTATCGCGATAAAATATAGCCCACGTGGGTGAAACCGCGGGGAACAGCTAGTATGAAATAAGGAGAAGAAGAAGAAGAATGGATTCTTTGTTATGTTTTAGGTTAGAATTGACTTAATGACGTTAATTTGTCTCAGCTTTACATTTTCTAACACATTCCCCATTGTGATCAGTAGAGCAGAAACAATTTCTGCACCTTATTATGCACTATGCGGCTTATCGTTAGAAATTACTATATTAAGTGCAACTTAACTCCACTTATCGGTCACGGAAAGCTTTTGATCAGCCACTATCGAGTTTGAGCTCTATGTTTATCGGATAAGGTTCTGATTTTGAAAGCTAGTTCATTGCAAGATTGTACGTGGCATTTTCTCATAGAAATCTGAGATTGTTTAATGTTTATCTTGCAAAACAATTGTGATATTAGATGCTTTTTAACGAAAGCATCTAATATCACAATGTCGATACATAAATACAATTTTTTTGTAACAGGGTAGGTGTTTGATTTACTTTCTAAACTTCATTTTAAATGTCTCTATTGCAGAATCAAAGTCAAAATGCTTGGATTCAAAACCAGCCTTGTTTCTCTAACAGCAAAATAAAAATTTAACATCAAATATGAAAAGCACATTTTCAGAATGTCCACTTCATTTCTTGAAAAGCCATTATAAAAATATGTCGTCTGGAAAAGTTGGGAAAGCCACGGACGTGTTTTATGTCCGTAGTTTTATGGTCAGTGGGAGGTGGTTCCACGACGATGTAGGTAGGTTGATAGGTAACTGTTAGTGTCGTCGTAAAATCTACCTACAGCAAAGCCTGGGCAAGTTGCAGGGCCGAAACCAGATTATCTGGCGACGGGGTACCGAGAGAACAGGCGCCCCTTATGGCCGTCAAACACGTTCAAATCTTTTGATCAAACTGTTTGATGAAATAAAAATACAAAAATGTATATTTCGTCAAAGCATTTGATTACCCATTAAATTTAATGACAGAGTGAGAGAGAGAGAGAGACAGAGAGAGAGAGAGAGAGAGAGAGAGAGAGTAATTTTGGCATCCACATTCATGCCAATTTGATCAAACTGTTTGAATCAAAATGATATGAAAGTGTATTAGAAATAACGACAATATTTAAAACAATCGATTGTGGAATCGAAGTCTAACGAATAGATTCAGAAAAAAAATCAAAGCTTAAATGATCGATTACCAAACAATCGATTTGGACAAAAGTATTTATTATAATATCACATAAAAATTAACTTAATGATACCAGTATTGCCATCTAGATTTTAGTTTTTAGTCGTGTAAGAAAATGTCATAATTGACATGTTTAGTTGTATAGAATAGAATAGAAACTTTATTTGCTAAAAATGTGAGTGAAACAGTTAGTAATAACAACGTAAATATTGATCTGATACATTTTACCAATGAAATGGCGTGCAAAATTCACAATCTTAACTAACTAAAACTAGTTTATCATGCACACACGTAAATTTAAATCTTTCAATTATCTACAACCGAGAGGGAAGAAAGGTTGTCAAGTGGCGACCACGAACCGTAACACGGACATTGTTAAAGTCGCAGGGAGCCGATGGATCCAAATGGCTATTGATCGTTCATGGTGGCGTTAAAAGGGGGAGGTGATATGTAAAGCAGTAAACATCTTTCGGTTGATGATAATGATGATGAACTAATTGCAAATGTTATGTATAGTTTACCATCAGTCATTTAACTCATACATTTTTGACTTAGTAGTAGGAATAATAACAAAAATGTCGCCATATAAATCAGAGACGCAGAAAAGAAAAATCATAACAACAGACCTCAAAGATTATACGAGCCAAAATCCACAAATCTAATTTGTGGGCCCCAAAAACCAATGGGGGTGCGTAGGCGGACGAGTCAGTTGCTTCATTCTGGCTAACGGCACTGTATACTGGTGCCCACAGTACATAAGATTAGGGAAAAGACGCAAGGTCTCAAAATATTCACATTGCACATGTGTGTAAAAAAAAATTTTTTTGCTAATTTCGTGGTCGGAGCAATGATGCTCTGTTGAATCGCATTTCTGTCTAGCACCTATGACTTAATAAGTGTTAAAAATAAAGACAGACAGTTACATTTGTATTTATAGTCTGTAGCGCCCCGCGGTTTCACCCGCGTCTTCCCTTTATACCGCAGGAACCTTTTTCAGGTGCTTTATGTGTTAATTCAAGAGTATAAGCTATCTCCATTCCAAATTACGTCGTCACGGTGACGGTAGTCGTTACGGTGATACGTGGTTACATAGATTCACACACACACATAAACTTTCGCATTTATAATAATAAAACATGTATTTGATCTATGACACTCTGAGAGAAGGCAAGTGTTAAAAAAAAGACAGTTACATTCACAATTAAAAAGTTTGATACCTACTTATACCTATTAAGGTAATTTACTATGGCCCTGAGACATAAGAATTTTGGCTTTTATACGAAGCTCAGTAACTGTTTCGCACTGAGCTAACGGTCTGTTTCCGCAACGCTTTGAAGAATACTGATTGCTTAAAATAGCTTTAAGATGGCAAAACTGTTTATGGGGTCGTATAAAAGGTAACTTTGTTATGGGATCGAGATTGCGCAAGGCTTATTGTTTGATTGTTGCGTAAATAGGACTAACATCTGGAGATTGTGGCAACAATGTGAAGAAGTAAAGAGTTGTGCTCCGACAGTTACTTGACTGTTTTGTAAATTTACATATATTTCTCAAAAATAGCAGATCTTAACACAACCGAGTTGTAATATTATAAACATGAAAGTTTGTGACTATGGATGGATGGATGGATGGATGTTTGTTACTCTTTCATGCAAAAACTACTGAACGGATCTGAATGAAACTTGGAATGGAGATAGCCTATACTCTGGATTATCACATAGGGTACTTTTTATTCAGGAAAAAGGTTCCTGCGGGATAACGGGAAGACGCGGGTGAAACCGCGGGGCGCAACTTGTTTATATTAGTAGGATAGATAGAACGCGATGTGTCTATGGCATATATTCTATCAGTTTCCTATAGCGTATATTTATTGCGTATTTGAAAGGAAATTGCTTTTTCTATCAATCATGTAGAGAAAATAATGCCATACGAGACTCTTGGACCTAGAAAGTAGGTATACTAGGTGTTGGAGGTTGATAAGTTTGCCATATAAAGGCAGGTGAAAGTCCTACTCTTCATATGAAGCACATGTAAACACTACCTACTTTATAAACCCTGTATTAGATACCAGCCTTAGGGCCGGTTTTATAAACATCCAAAGTTAAATGTCATACCAAATTACGGTAAATTTGATCTTATTGGTGTCGATTCGGTTTAGCATTCTCTAAAACTAAACTAAGTTTGACAGGTCTAATAGCCATTATGGTCTATTGCTGTCTTTTTCTAACCACCGAAGTAAAAAAAAGAGCAATACTATTAGACCTGTCAGACTTAGTTTAAAATTTATCAAATTTACCGCGATTTGGTATGACATTTAACTTATGCACGTTTATGAAACCATTATTTATTCATTTACTCGTGGATATACAAGGTTTTGCCCGTGTACTTTGTAGACCTTAACTTAATTTTGCACTGTGGACTATAATTGGTCCGGTCGCAGCTCGTGACGCGCAAATTTCACGTAAACAACGAAGTTGGTCGCAACTCGTGACTTTTTCAAAATAACAAAAATATATCCACAGCATTGGTTGCATTTCGTGATCTCATTAAAATTCACCATGTTCGTTGGTCGCAACTCGTGACTTTTCAAAAAACCGTACGTTTAAAATAGAGCATCAAAAGTTGTAGATATTTCATTGGAATAATTCTATTGATAGTGAATTGGGTAGATAGGATATATATTATAGCATTTTGTGATGGTTCTTGTATAATGTGTTTTTTTTATATATTAAGCACAATTACTTTTTTTTTATATGTTTGTTTGTTACCTTTTCACGCCTAAACCACTCAACCGATCTTGATGAAATTTGGCACGGAGATAGTTCAAACCCTCGAAAAGGATATAGGATACTATTTTTGCGATAAAGTGCAACCCACGTGGGTAAAACCACGGGGCGCAGCTAGTATTGATATATGAGTATGATTTTTTTTTTAATATTTTCAGGGTAACGTTTGACCACAAGTCACCTGATGTTAAGTGACGATGGGGTCGAAAGTGGCGCCACACTACACCTGGACTGGGAACTGGCTCTCAAGTGAGGCTGCCGGAACACACCGTTACCCGATGACCACACGACCACCGATGATCAACTTATGCTATCGCCCCGCCCCCTATCAGACTTTAAACGTGTCACGCACGTGTCTCTCTTCATTGGATATATGAGTTCATCAGACTAGAAAATATTTGTATGACAAACAAAAAGACTAGACTGACAGCCTCTTTCGTTGGTTTATTCAGATAGATAAAGAGAAACGAAAGCCATTATTTGTGCCAATAGAATTTCTTTAATGCATCGTAGACATAATATATTATCAGATTTATTCTTGTCTCTCACCCACACAAATATTTGCCTAGATGTTTATTGACATAAATCTGGTTTGACATTACCTATGTGACTGAGGTCGTAGTGACTGTTAAGACTTGTAGAGTTTTTTATGTAACTCTCTGTTGTTACTAAGGCCGATTTTTTTATTTCTAGTCAAAGACGTGTCTTCCCGTCAGCAAACCTTTTTCCGGGATAAAAAGGAGCATATGTGCTAATCCAAGCTATATCTACTCCAAATTGGTGACGGTGATACGCGGTACCAAACATTCACACACACACACACACAAAGTCTCGCATTTATAATATTAGTAGGATACAAAGTTTTAACTATTATAGTCAAAAGTGTATTCAAAAGTTAAGCTGTGAAGTGGTTATTCGTGGAAAAGTAACAAACAAAAAAAAACAGAGCGACTTTCGCATATTTATCCTACTAATATTATAAATGCGAAAGTTTGTGTGTGTGTGTGAATGTTTTGTTACACGTAACTACTAAACCGATTTTGATATAATTTGGAATGCAGATAGCTTATACTCTAGATTGAGACCTAGGCTACTTTTTATCGCGGAAAAGGGTTCCTGCGGGAGAACGGGAAACCGCGGGGTGCAACAAGTCTACTATAAATTCCAATTTTTTTCTTAATCGTCATATTATAAGAGAAGTTTCTCAAATTGATGTGTTTATTTTTCAATAGTGGAAATTGACAGTAAGCAGGTTCAGTAATGACTTTCACATTACCCCTTTCGATTTATTCATCGTCGTTACTTTGAACCCTGCGGAAATGAAACAATGTTCCACAATTTACTTCTAAATTTATCTTCTAATAAATCTTTGCAAAGGAAAGGGTCGTAAAGTTGTGAAGAATTGATTTACTTTGCAATCGGAGATATCTATAAATTTTGAGTTCGTAATTCGGGACGGGAAGCTTAGCGCCTAGGATTTAACTAATGATCATTAAAATTTTATTTTTTGAGGAGGTAAAACCAGACATCTTACTCTTGTTCTGTTTAGTCAGGTTCGTGGTATTCAATGTGTAAAGCCGTTGGGGTAGACGTGTTCTTGAGTGGAGACCGCGACTTGGCAAATATGTAGGACGCCCTGCGGCAAGGTGGAGCGACGACTTGCGCCAAGTGGCTGCCAGTAGTTGGATGAGAAGAGCCGAAGACCGGGCTCAGTGGCGCACCTTGGGAGAGGCCTTTGTCCATCAGTGGACTGTTACAGGCTGATGATGATGATGATGAATGTTTAAAGAAGAGTAAGGCACCAAAGTTTATGCGTCATATTAAAAACGCCGTAAAATAGCTACGACAAATATTTTTGAAAAGCTGCCCTGAAACACTAGTCGCCTTAAATACGATCTTTTATAATACGAGCTTGGGGAAATCTTTGCTAGACATTTTATTGAAGGCACCCTGAAAAAGGACATATGATAGTTTTATCACGATAAAAATGGGATCCACGCAAGATAAACCATTTGGCAAACTAGTATATACACGCACCTAGTTGCGTCCCCCGGTTTCACCAGCGTCTTCCCGTTATCTTGCTGGAACCTTTTTCCGGGATAAACAGTAGCCTATGTGTTAACTCCAGGGTATAAGCTATCTACATTCCAATTTTCATCAAAATTGGTGCAGTAGTTACGGGGAAGACTCACTTTGGGTCTTTGCGCCATCTCAGTTAGTTTAGTTAGTTTTTAGTCATAGGCAATGTGTTATTTAACCGTGCGAAGCCGGGGCAGTTTGCTAGTCCTATACAAATACTATACTGAACCAGATAGTTTTCAAGTACAACTTTGACGTTTATTGCCTATATACATGAGTTATCGTCTTCCCGACCATTTTGGGAAAAATACATGCTTGAACATAAAAAATAACGGCTAAGTGTATATTGAGCAAAAATAGTTAAGGTTCCGTAGCTTCTATTTTATTTCATTGGCAATGGGCAAGAATTTGACAGGTTTCACCTGCTGGTAAGTCATGAGGAGGTAAAAGATGATGCCAGCTTGTCTAGGAACCTATTCACTTAGGACTTGAAGGCTCTCAAATTATATTTATCGGGTAGCAAAAACGCTAGGTGGTCTACTTCTTCACCGTTCACATTACAAATGTATAAGCGAAGCGTTGATGTTTATGAGAATGTACTTAATTAACTAAACACCTACTTTTGTTTTCTTTTGCTGTCAGGAATGTAACGGTGTGAGCAACATTTACAAAATTAATTATATTTTAGCACCAATTCAGTCAATTAGTGTTAAAAAAAAATCTAAATGTGAAATCGCCTAAAAAACGACCTGCAGGGCATTTTTTGCCAGCTTTTTGTGATGTGAGGAGGTAGCTACCTCCTGTCAAACTTTAAATAATGTCAAACTTTGAACGAGTACATGTTGCATCCTACTTAACAAACATATTTTTGAATTGACGATTTACGTATTGCAAAATTAAGTAAGTGAATATCCTAACATTTACAGTATCATAAAATTAATGACATTTTCAAAGACCTTTCCAACAATGGCGTGATGCTAAAAAATTATGCCAAACCCCCTTTTTCATGAATAGAAAATTAACTACCGACGCAACGGACGGACGTGTAAAAAACCGTTTTCCCATATCGACCATGGAACCCCAAAACCGTATAATATAAAACAAAATTTACGATACAGTTTTTGCGGCTCGAACAATCGATTTTTATCGATGGTTGTATCGTTACATAAAGCCGTAAATACCAATATTGCATGGCGGAGTTTTATATAGTGTATTTTAAAATTATAGATAGTGCGTTGCCACAAAATGATGACAGAGTAACGTGTTAGTAGTTTCCGGTGTTGTAGGCATCATAGGTTTTCCGTTAGTGTGATTCATTGCAGAACTATTTCGGTGTTTCGGATACCTTTCAGGTTATATTTCTTGTGAAATTACGGAGCGTAAAGAAATTGAAGATCGACCCCAGTGTAAGTTTTCGCGAGACGCTCAAGCGTTGATCAATACTTGAGTGACAAAGAACATTTCATACTGCCTTGGACCTGACAGCAATATATTTTGTATAAAAATTACGAATAGCTTATTGAAGTTATACGACCGGTCTAAAACAGTTGTCGGTTTGTGATATTGACGATAAGTTCAGAAAAAGAAAAATAAGTACAACAAAATTGGTAGAATATGACGCATTGTAGCGTAGCAAAAGCAAACAAATGTCATTAGACACTACGAAGTTAAAAATTAAATATGACTTTTTCTTATCATTTCTTAAAATATCGTTTGTATAATTTAATAAGCAAAAAATTACAATTTTTTTAATAAATGACTTTTTTTCTTACAACCTCAGGTCCGTTTTGGCCATTGTTATTTGTTTGAAATGACAGCTTCTAATCTGTGCTTATGTAGCGAGTATAAAGTTGTCGAAATTTCAGCACTATTGCAAGTGCCATGATCACAAAGGCACTAAGGCCGGTATTTGAATGACGCTCGAGCAGTTATCTCTACATAAGCATAGATTTGAGTCGGTCATTTCATACAGATACGTCACTCAACCGCTACTGTATTGACCTATACTTATTTGAGCGTCATCCTAGAATAGCAGCCTAAAAGTTTCTGCAGGTAGGATTGATGATATTATAACGGACAGACTTAGGTATCGCGACTTAGGTAGGCGTCAACTCGTGAACGGGTGCTGCTTGTGGGGTCTGGTCTGCTTTGGTTGTGATCCCGCAACTCATTAATATTCATGTTCCCATATCCCAATGTGTACAACCAAACAAGAGAACTCTTATTGGTAAAGCTAATTAAAAAAATATCGGACCATTAGATGACAAAAAAAAGCTTGGGATTTTAGTGAACTTGCTCCAATTCAATCAATTAGTAATAAGAATAAAATTGTCAATGTGATCGCGCCAAAAAAATTACCTGCCGGGCGTTTCTTGCCTGTTCTTTTGCCGGCGTAAGGAGGTTGGAACAGGCGTAGCTAGTTTTAAGTTGACGTTTTAAAGTGATCACAATGTATCCTATTGAATAAAAAAGATTTGAATTTTGATTTTTTATCTATCTACCTTTCAAATACTTACATAACACTAAGAAAAAAAATCTCACTTTCCTTTTGAGTCTTCACCTTCCAAGACCGATTCCTTCCTTATTTTACCTTAGTTTAATTTCTAAATCACAAGTTCATCTCAGACTCAGAAAGAAGACGGTATTTCGGAAGGTTTTTCTCCGTGTAGCTAAACATTTCGTACGATTTCTTTTGGACTATCTTGAGCCTAATTTGACCTATCTTTTACGTAAACGCAGAGGCACGCAGTAACTTTCGTCCTTTTCGTGTATTCTTCATGCATATGAATATAATTGGACAACGGTTTTTGTTGCCGTAATTGGGCAAAACGGCACATCTGAGGAAAAAGTCGGACTGCTAAATTGAAGCGTGGGCTGGTTGGAATTTCTCTGACTGTTGTAATTGGAATGTCTTATTAATAAGATGTAGGCAATATGTGTGATGTTTAGTGCAGAAAAAAGTTTTTGGGAATTGCCGTTGGAATAAGTTTGCTTACACGACGCATAGTTTCCAAAAAGGATTGTATATTGCCACCTATCAGCGCATCATCGTCATCAGCTACGTATATCAGTCCACGCCTCTCCAGCCTGGTCTCCAACTCTTCTCATCCAACTACTGCCAGCCACTCGACGCAAGTCGTCGCTCCACCTAGTCGCAGGACGTCCTACACTACGTTTACCAAGTCGCGGTCTCCACTCAAGAACACGTCTACCCCAACGGCTTTCGGTTCTGCGGATTATATGACCAGCCCACTGCCACTTAGCTTGCTAATTAATTCTGTGAGCTACGTCGGTGACCTTAGCCGTATATTTTAGTATCTAAAAATCAACAATTCAACCAGTGCCTTCCACAAAACAATTTTTGTGTTATTAAAGTGTTTTTACTTAGAATTAGCGTGATTACCGCGCGCAAAATTGATTTTAACAGTTAACAGCGCTTTATGCACGAATGTGCTATTTGCATTTTTGTAGGGATGGGCCCATGTTGCTAAAAAAAAGACTGGCACAAATACACAAACACACATACAGACACTTTGTGATACCTTGAAGTAATTGCAGTAAGCACAAGTTTTAGAATTATAACTTCTGTTTGATAAGAAGTGACTTCGAATACCGTCTGATTTTCAGTTTTCTTTTTACTTGTGAAGCCGAGGTACCACGGTCTATATTTCCAATCGATCCACACCAAGGCAGGCATGGGTACACCTCGTCTGTGCTCATTTGTGGCAACCTGTCCTCGTCTGACGCTATCATAACAGGGTAGGATGGAGTTCGAACACAAGTCACCTGACGAAGGGACGATGTTTTCGAAGGTTTTCATGCTACGCCTGAACGGAAACTGAACAGTGGCCACTTGCTACGATTATATATTTCTGAGAAATATTGATCAAACCTAATTTTTTTTGTCCGACATAGCTTAGAATTTGCAAGTCGAAGAGGCAATGGGCAGGCCACATCGCTCGACGAACCAATAACCGATGGGGGAGAAAGGTTCTCGAGTGGGGACCACGAACCGGAAGACGTTCCTTAGGTAGGCTGGTGAGTCGACGACATTGTAAGAGTCGCAGGGAGCCGTTGGATGCAAATGGCTAATAGCCGTTCAAGGGGGGAGGCCTATGTTCAGCAGTGGACTTCTTCCGGCTGATATCTTTAATATCTCTGGGACAATTGCACACAAATTGAGCTAGCCCCAAATTAAGGTCGAAACTTGTGTTATGGGTACTAGACAACGATATACATACTTATATAGAGAAATAAATACTTATATAGATAGAAATATCCAAGACTCAGGTACAAACATTGGTGCTCATCACACATACAATTGCCCTTACCAGGATTCGAACCCGGGACCGCTAGCTTCGCAGGCAGGGACACTACCAACTCGGCTACCGCGTCGTCGATGATGATGGTGATGATTTTTTTTGTCTCGAAAATCAAGACCAAGATTAAACAACCTCATCTCTAGCGACACTTGCCAAACAGCCTTTCTTTTCTTTTCGTATCGATTGTGAACAAACCCGTTCGCAAATAAAATGTGTATTTATTTGCGTTCCGTGGCGCGCGGTAAATTTTGATTATGTGCTTGCGATCGCGTGGGTTGTATGCGAAAAAGTAAATTGCTCATTCGACAGAAGCGTTCCGTACCATTTTGTGTACTTTTCATCTTGTGGTGAAACTCAAACTTCACTTCATTAGTTACAAAATGTGTTTGGTCCTAGCGTTTATTTCGTTTTATTTGATACCAGCTGCGCCCCGCGGTTTCACCCGCATCTTACCGTTATCCCGTAAGAACCTTTCCGGGATTAAAAGTATCCTATGTCCGTCTCCTGGTTTTAAGCTACCTCCCCACTAACTTTCAGCCAAATCAGATCAGTCGTTGTTGAGTTATAAATAGTGTAACTAACACGACTTTCTTTTATAGGTACTATAGATTTTACCTGAAGTTAAATTATAAAATGTTTTCGTTACGGGATAACGGAGTTTAGGATTCTTGACTCTTTAGGAGTTTTATTATACCAATACTAATAACTATAATTTTTTTAGCAGCCGTTTTCCGTTCAACCTTACGGGTCTCTAAAATAACGATGTAATTGTATATTTTTTTAACACACGGAAACCAGTATGGTATCGGTTTGTGTTTTTTATCTGATCATCAGAATGCAGGTTTATTTACCTTTCCGATCTTTGTGAATCATGCCCGCTTGATTCAAAATCAAAAGTCGAAACCGGTGGAAGCTTTTTCCTCGAAATCCATTCAAAGTGCTAGCTGTTTCGCGCGGTTTCACCCGCGTGGGCTACAGCTTTATGCATGCAAAGTCTCAGCACGATCGGTTTGAAATTGACAAAGTTTCATACAAACTTTCATCACCTATTATATATCTCCTTGGGGGTAGAATTAATCAAAATCCTTTCTTAGCAGATACTTGCGTCATAACACCTACCTGCATGCCAAATTTCAGCCCGATCCGTCCAGTGGTTTGGGCTGTGCGTCGATAGATCACTATGTCAGTCAGTCTTCGAGTTATATATATTTAGACTAGCTGTTCCCCGCGGTTTCACCCACATGGGCTACAGTTTATCGCGATAAAAAGTATCTTATATCCTTCCTCAGGGTTCAAACCATCTCCGTACATTAGCTTAGGCCTGAAAGCCTAACAGACAGACAGACAGACAGTGATACTTTCGCATTTATATCTAAGTAGGGATAGGGATTTTGTAGGATACCTACAACATATTGTCAAAACGTCAAACTTTAAAATAGGTACGCCTGTTCTAACCTCCTTACACCGGCAAAAAACGCCCGGCAGGTAATTTTTTTGCGCGCGATCACATATTTACATTTTCATTACCTATTTGTTGAATGAAAGAGCAAGTCAAAAAAAATCAAAATCAAAAATATGTTTATTCAATAGGATACATTGTGATCACTTTAAAACGTCAACTTAAAACTAGCTACGCCTGTTCCAACCTCCTTACGCCGGCAAAAGAACAGGCAAGAAACGCCCGGCAGGTAATTTTTTTGGCGCGATCACATTGACAATTTTATTCTTATTACTAATTGATTGAATTGGAGCAAGTTCACTAAAATCCCAAGCTTTTTTTTTTTTGTCATCTAATAGTCCGAAATTTTTTATTTAGCTTTACTAATAATAAGATTTCTCTTGTTTGGTTGTACACATTGGGATATGGGAACATGAATATTAACGAGTTGCGGGATCACAACCAAAGCAGACCAGACCCCACAAGCAGCACCCGTTCACGAGTTGACGCAAGTTCAGTACAATCCCAAGCTTTTTAGACATCTAAATACCTAGTCTGACATTTAGGACTTGAAATTTAGCTATCGACAAGTCTTGGACTTCACATGGAATTTTGTTGAGAATGCGTACAAATTCACCTTTAAAAAAGTAGTTTACTGTTATCGTCAGGGGTTAAAAAAAGGACTCGAGCAGGTCGAGCGCGTGATGGTAAGCGCCGCAGTGTTTAATTGCAGTGCACCATATACTTTATACTTTTGCAGTGATGATGCAGTCACATCCTGACATCATCATCACCCACTGCCCACTGCTGGACAGGCCTTTCTCAAGGTACGCCACAGAGCCCGTCCCCGTCTTCGGCTCTTCTCGTCCAACTACTGGCAGCCACTCTGCGCAATCGGACTTGACATCTCGGAGAAAAAAGACCTTCCGAAATACCGTTTTCCTTCTGCGTCAAAAGGGAAGGACTTGTGATTCACAAGGAAAACTAAGGTAAAATAAGGAAGGAATCGGTCTTGGAAGGTAAAGACTCAGAAGGAAAGTCAGAATTTTTTTCTCAGTGATCTCTGATTTTTTTTTTTAATTCCTTCACGTTCAGAAATTTCACTCTTCCCTTCGAAATCGGGAACGTTTAAACTTTTTAATTCATTAAGATCACTTGGTAATAAAATTTGGTGTTAACCATTCCTCTCCATCCTAACAGTAAATCCACTAATCCACCACTTTCATTCGACATCGTAAAATTTAGTGTTCCGTACACCGTCGTAAAAACTCGCACGAACCAATTTGTGCTCCGTAGTGATGATTCCCCCTACATCCCCTTTATAGTACTTGTGTTAGTCTAGTAAGTAATGTGGATTGAGAAACAGTATGGAAACTCTTTAGATTATTGAATTCGGTTGGGGTTGCCTCGCTTTTTAACCTCAAACTCATCATCATCAGCCGGAAGTAGTCCACTGCTGAACATAGGCTCCCTCTTTGACGCCACCATGAACGGCTGTTAGCCATTTGCATCCATCAGCTCCCTGCGACTCTACCAATGTCGTCGATCCACCTTGCAAGAGGCCTACCTACAGAACGTCTTCCGGTTCGTGGTCGCCACTCGAGAACCTTTCTTCCCAATCAGTTATCGGTTCGTCGAGCGATGGGAAATGCCCATCACCGCTTCAACTTTTTCTTTTAAGATGGCTTTTATGATGACGAACCTCGTGAGTTGTGACTCAACATTTTTCCACTTTCTTATTTCTATTATCGTCTTAAATGATCACCAATAAATCTATTTCATGGGTTTTAAGACAGTTACTTCAAAATAGCTTCGAAAGAGCTTCTAAACATATTTTTGCAGTGTTGAATACTGTTAGTAAGTGCAGCAAGGTTTAACGCACTCCGCACAAAACTGGTAGCAAATGACGGCTTAGATCACAAAACATTGCAGCCTATAAACTATGCTAATCTCACCTTTTCATAATATCCTTTATCGCTACACGATACGGTTTGTATTCCTTTGAAGATGCTTCAGCTGTTACGACTCTATTGCTTCGGGGATCGAGTTGACAGCCACGCGAACGAATCCGTTCGCCAGACTGCCATTTTGGGTTTTATGCTGCAAAGCTAAGTGCCAATTTTAGTTGAAAGGAAAAGGCGATATACTACCCTTTGTGGTGTGCATAGCAGAGCCACGCGTAATGTACTTACTTGTACTTCTAGCAACTGGTTTTGCAATATTTTCTTTTACACTGATGGTGTCTTGTGTCTTCATTCCAAGGGAAGCATTCGTTTGTGAAGCATACCAAAAGATTTCTAAAAAATAGACTTTGATACAAGCATTTGCCTATTTATTTTAGTTTCACTTCTTACAAGGTAGCGTTTGACCACAAGTCACTTGATGTTAAATGACGATGTGGTCGAAGGTTACACCTGAAATGGAAACTGGTTTTCAAGTTAGGCTGCCAGAATATGCCGAAACGGCTTGGTGACAGATTATTAATTTGAAGCTGGTAGTTAGTCTGGCGAGCACTTGAAAATGCGCTCCACCAAGCTATCGTTCATCGAAATTAAAATTCATTATCGTTATTGTCAGCTTATTGCGTTTTTTTTTCCTTTTGCAAGGTAGCATTTGACCACATGCCACTTGATGGTTACGTGACAATGTGGTTAAAGGTGGCACCACGCTACACCCGAATTGGAACGTTTCTGCTTCTGAGACCTTCTCTCGGAGAGAGAGTATGATGGGCCTTAACCTTAATGTAAAATCTAGCTACAAAACAAACATAATTAAAAAAAACCGACTTCTGGTACGCCTTGATTTCTCTGGGATGTCATCATCAAATCCTGGTTTCCTTATCATGGCACCGCCCTTGAGAAACAAATACGGTCGAAATGCCTCCTTTTTAAGCCGGTTAAAATATAAATTTAAAAAACCCCCGACACCTTGGACTGATTTTCATCAAACATAGCTAAAAACACTCGCCCCTATCTCACCTTTCATACAAAAAATACCGAATTTGAAATCGCTTCATCCGTTCGCGAGCTACGGTGCTACAGACAGACAGACAAACAGACAGACACGTCAAACTTATAACACCCCTCTTTTTGCGTTGGGGGTTAATAAAATAAAAATTAATAAATATCAGGGACAATTGCACACAAATTGACCTAGCCCCAAATTAAGCTCGAAACTTGTGTTATGGGTACTAGACAACGATATACATACTTATAAATAGAGAAATAAATACTTATATAGATAGAAATATCCAAGACTCAGGTACAAATTCGTGCTCATCACACATATAGTAGAGGTTTGTAGTTTTGTATAATTTTTTGCTGATATATGCTTTATTTTCGAGTTTTCTACTGGTCAATTTGTAAGCTGATGTAAGCTGTAGATTTAGGCATTTTTTTTAAATATCTATGTATATCTATGTATATATTTTCCCTTACCGGGATTCGAACCCGGGACCGCTAGCTTCGCAGGCAGGGATACTACCAACTCGGCTACCGCGTCGTCAAATAAATATAACCATCATCATATTATCCATCGATTCGATTTTATTTTATTCCCATGTTTCGCCTCCGCCCGCCGTTGAGTGTCTAAAAGGTTTTTGTTTTATGACAGACAACAAGACACCCCTACTGTTATTGTTTGACTGTTTATCTGTTTAAATTACAATGCAATCGTAAATCGTATTACGTTTCTGTCGATCATTGTATGAAATAAATGCAAATTGTTTTTATTGTTCGTTGTTTTTTTATAGCAAAAAACGAGCTGTGTGTTCACTCGTGTGGACTAAAGATTATTGCGCTATAAAATTAATAATCTATGTAATCCCCTAGGGTTTATACTATCGCCACAGTAAATACCAAATTTCATCAATGTGTTTTAATATTTTTGCGGTTCTTCGCAAAAATATTACATCTTTTTATTTTTCTGAAATAAAATTAACCTTAATTATTCTAACAAAATTAGCTAAATGGCAGTGAAAGTTCCGTTATAATGCGAATTGCCGTTACATACAAACTATAAAAAATAAAATAAAAAAAAAAACAATATAAAAGCAATTCACTTCATATGTAACTTTTTTAACGTATATTTTCTCGGTCTCCCAAATAAATAATTATTCTGCTATTCGGGGCAGAGACAAATCTAACAAATCAATGATCATCAAAATCAGTCCAGCCGTTCTTGAGTTTTAGATGGTTTAATTAACCCGACTTTGTGACCACTGTTGTTTTATATATAATATATATATATTTAGATATTACTACCTGTTGCCCGCGGTTTCACTCGCAGTTTCCCATGTTTACCCCCTTAGGAGTTGAATTTGGAAAAATCCTTTCTTAGTACATACCTATGCATCAAGACAAACTGCATACCCTCTGAATTTCAAGTTTCTACGACCAACTGTTTAGGCTCTGCGTTGTTATCAGTCAGTCAGGACTTTGATTCTTATATAGATAACTAACTCCGATGGTTCAGCGACCCAAAGTGTATCTTGGCCTCTGAAACGAGAGAGCGCCACTCTTCTCTATTTGAGCGATTTAAGCCCAGTTCAGAAGTTCTTATAAGAAATAAGAAATAATCAATTTATTGGTAAAAAAATAAATTTGACATGTCAGAAATTAGTTGTATACAAAAGTATGTTTAAACTAAGTTTTAAAAATAATTGTATAAATGATTAATTAACTTTTTTTTTTTACTATTTACAGGGTAGTGTTTGACCACAAATCACCTGATGTTAAGTGACGATGTGGTCGAAGATGGCGCCACGCTACACCTGGACTGGGAACTGGCTCTCAAGTGAGGCTGCCGGAACACAACGATAGGTGTTTGGCGACAGATTCTTAACAAGAGGGTGGTAGCTAGCCAGGCGAGTACTAGAAAATACCCTACCACCAAGCTATGATTTCATCACGATGTTTTAACTGATAATAATAATAAATTCCAACGATATCATATTCATTACGAAATAATAACAAAGTCACACAATTTTGGGTATATATTCATTTTAATTTTAATTTATATATAGTGAAAGTTTTTTATAAAATTAAATGAGAAAGATATACAAATGTACCGATTTAACCCTCCTTTGCTACTTCATTTTTAAGTACAACCACTTACTGTTGTTTCTGCGCCGAGAGTTCTCATATTTTCTCATCACTCGCTTAGAATTGAAGACTCCATTACGATAATGTTTTACAACATCTTTCACACGAGCATCTTTATAGGTTTAACCTATTCTGCTCCCACGCTTTACTTTACACCTGGGTTCCGTATGAAATAAATTCTTATTACCATTGGAATGCGAAATGTCAAGCTTTGCGCGCTCTTTTTGTTGTGACAGTGGTTTTTTTGTATCATCTGGTTGAAGATAGATTATTACTTTATAAGTAATGTGAAGCGTTCGAAGTACCTACTCGTAGGGATAAGGTAAACTTTGAAGCGATAATGGCTCAGTGCAATGAGAAAAAAAATCTGACTTTCCTTCTGAGTCTTTACCTACCAAGACCGATCCCTTCCTTATTTTACCTTAGTTTTCCTTCTTAATCACAATTCCTTCCCCTTTGACTCAGAAGGAAAACTGTATTTCGGAAGGTCTTTTTTCTCCGTGTGGTGGCTTGTTGTATTATGTACATAATTAATATTGTATAGCAAAATCATCCAAAGTAGCTACAAAACAAGTGTTAGGGATTAAAATGAGAACAACTGCGATACGTTCAACAAGAGAGAATTGGAAGGTGCGTTTTTGCGATACGGCGTCGAAAAAAGTAATTTTAAAAGAAATCTAAAATTTAGCCACCTACGACGTGTGCTCTCAGATCACTACTCTGTAACTACCTACATTAGAAGTTTATAAAAATATCTCCGCGCACCCTCCAAACTCAAACTTTATTTATTAAGTTGCAAAAAAGGTCACAGATGGCGTTACGGGTTCATTAGAAACAAATTTTTTCTACATAATATAGTTCCGTAAAATATACAGCAAGGAACAAAAATAACGTTTATCTATAATATAAAAATGAATCGCAAAATGTGTTGGTAAGCACATAACTCAACAACGCCTGGACCAATTTTGCCAATTCTTTCATTTAAATGTTCTTTGAAGTCCAAGAATGGTTTTTGCGGCGACAAAATTTCGAATAATTGCCGGGAAAACCCTAAAAACAGCCCTTTTCTTTTTCCCATACAAACGTTTTCTAACTAAAATGTACCAGTCAATTTGAACTTACCATACTATATTACTATAAAGGTCAAGTGTTAGTGGAGAGGTTCCGGGAAGGCAAAACAATTGAGTGATGTTAGTATTGCATAAATATTGATGTCTATTTTTTTTAATAAAATTAGGGATCTTTACTAAAACTCCAATAATGTGTGTATTATAATTTTTAATGAATGTTTAATTAAATACCCGTGCGAAGCCGGGGCGGGTCGCTAGTAATTAATAAAATAATAATGACGTGCGTCGCCTACAACATGAATAATTATGAACAACAAAAAAACCGACTTGAGGTTTCCCTTGAATTCTCTGGGATGCCATCATCAGATCCTGGTTACCTTATCATGGCACCAAACCTGGAAAATCTCCTTTCCGACACAAAAAATAATTACAATTAAAATTATGTTACACGTTGTATTAATTATGACAAAATCACCAAGTAAAAGGTTGTGACTGTGATATATTCCATTTTATAAACCCACCTACATGTTGTAATTCTAGCTTCATCTGCTTTTTCAATCCGCACAAACGGAGTAACCTAAATTAGGAATAATTTTTCGATCAGCATTTAATGCTGTAACTGACATGCAATGCAAATATTCGATTGATAAAACGTTTTTACTGTACCTTGCAAATAAATGAGAAGATTTAGTGTGTTTTACAGCATGTTACTATCTGAAAATATGCGTTCGTCATAAAAAATTCAACGCTGTACAAAAACTTCCGTTGCTCCTATCGAGCCTATACCTAACGAGAGTCGTCTCATTCGACGCAGTTTTTTTTATTCTGATTCCAAATATGGAATAATTTTTTTTGAGGTTATGTCAGTTACATCGTTATTGCTTTCGACCGTCGATGTATATTATGTACATTTATATATACGTAGGTACTGTGACCAAAGCACTCCGGTCGTTGCACACGACAGGTGCAAGCGGCGGATATGAGACCGGTCCACGGCTCTCGACTCGCTTGGCTTTTTACAAGTGTCAGGTTTTCTAACGTACGACGCTGCTTTCAAATATATTTTATTTTGAGACTTTAGAAGAATTGGCCTAGAAGCGATGAAAAATCAATAACTAAAATTCAAAATTTAAAAAACTCCGAATTTTTGGACCGAATATTTTGAATTTTGTTTTTGTAAGAAACACTGCAAGGAAACTGGCTTTCAAATGAAAAAAACCACATCGAAATTGGTCCATCCTTTTAAGAGGTACGATGCTACAGACAGACACACATTCACAAACACAGACAGAAAGACAGGCGACCACACCTCGCAATTGTTAAAGCCACACTTGACAAGGTGTGCGGATTGCAGTGCAGTTCAGTAGAACATACTGAGTGTTCGGTTAGGGTCTAGTACAAAAAAGATATATCACGGAAGTATTGCCCGAAAAAGACCAAAATCTATAGTTAGGAAGACGAAATGAGAATCTCACGTTATTTTTTGAAGTCATTTAAAAAGTGTCTACGTTTACTCCAAAACCGCAGACAGAGAAAAACAACCACCTTCCGTCCCTCTCGCACGTCCATTAATACAGTAGCAGTGAGCAGTCCCTAGAGCACTGCATCTTGATGGGAAATGCCTCAGTCGATGTATTTCTTTTTCAATCCCACCGCAAGTTATTAAGTATTAAGTGAAACCGAAGGAAAATGTGCAGTGGAGGAGCTATTTTTATTTTAGAGTTCAGTAGTAGCTCTTTTATGGCCCAGGTCTTACCACAGGTGACAGAGACAATAGACAATAGACAATATATTTATTTGAGGCAAAAAACAAAAAGAAAAAAGTGTAAGCTATCTTCATTCCAAATTTCACTCAAATCCGTTTAGTAGTTTTTGCATAAAAGAGTAACAAACATCCATACATCCATACTCACAAACTTTCACGTTTATAACATTATGGTAGGACTAGTTCTGCCCCGCGGTTTTACCCGCGTCTTCCCGTTATCCCGCAGGAACCTTTTTCCGGGATAAAAAGTGGTGTTAATCCGGTATATAAACTATCTCAATTCCAAATTTCATTCAGATCCGTTCAGTAGTTTTTGCGTGAAAGAGTAACAAACATCCATCCATCCATCCATACTCACAAACTTTGACGTTTATAATATTAATAGGATTGATATAGTGCAGATAAATATTTGTTCACAAACTCTGGTTTCCAGTTACAGATCCTATCTCACCCTACGGAAACCGAACCTATAGCCAATTTCCTGTAAATTGTGACAGATATCTTCAAAACTGATCCACTATTAATGAAATTAATTGCATTGGTACAGTGACAGATTTAATCAGTATATAAGATGGAGTGTTACAAAATTAGTGGTCTTCCTGTCTTTAGACCTCCCACTTGGTTAATGATGACATTTTTTTCTTTTTGATTAAAAATTGAGGGCTTAATTAGGAAACAGTAGCTGCTTGGGAACTAGACGCAAATAATTAATTAATGACGGCATCATCATCAGCATTTATTACGTCCCCACTGCTGGGGCTCTGGCCTTCTCTCAGAGAGGGAGTATGGGCTGTAATCTAAAACGCTGGCCCAGTGCGGGTTGGTAGATGTCGCATGCCCTTGAATGTTGCGGTTCTTGGACATGCCGGTTTCCTCACGATGTTTTCCTGCACCGTCTGAGCGATGGTAAATCCGCATATAAATTACTAGCTGGTCCCCTCAGTTTCATCCCCGTGGGCTACAGTATATCGCGACAAAAATAATTATAAATAAATATCGGGGGACAATTACACACAAATTGACCTAGCCCCAAAGTAAGCTCGAAACTTGTGTTATAGGTACTAGACAACGGACCATACTTATATAGAGAAATAAATACTTATATAGATAGAAATATCCACGACTCGGGAACAAATATTCGTGCTCAATGCTCATCACACATATATTTGCCCTATATTTTATTTGCCGGTACCTATGAAGAATCCTATGTCCTTCCTGAGGGTTCAAACTATCTTCGTACAAAATTTCGTTTAAATTGTTTCAGCAGTTTAGGCCTGAAAGCGAGACAGACAGACAGAGTTACTTTTGAATTTATAATATTAGTAAGGTTTACGTCATAGCGAAGGGCAAGAGGATTCGAACTGGGTGTCGGCGCCTTGTAAGGCGTACACGTTACCGTTCGGCCACCATCGCTCTCATCGCTTTGACGGCTTATTTTTTTTTCATATAATATAAAAATAGTCTATGTATAGCACGAATTTGTAGGTTTTTCAGACAAGAGTAAACAGATGCACCTTTTGACATCAGCATCGGAAAGACGGACAGGGGTTCAAACCCATTTTAATCCTACTAATATTATAAACGTGAAAGTTTGTGAGTATGTATGGATAGATGGATGTATGTTTGTTACTCATTCACGCAAATACTACTGAAAGGATCTTAATGAAATTTGGAATGGAGATAGTTTATACCCTGGATTAATACATGGCTACTTTTTATCCCGGAAAAATGTTCCTGCGGGATAACGGGAAGACGCGGGTGAAACCGTGGGGCGCAACTAGTAGGTAGTAAAAAAAATTAAAGATGACGACTTGACCACAGAATTTATTGCAGTTGGGATGGTGGTCACTCGAAAAAGTCGGATCTTGCATCACTGAACTTGATTCTTCGGACACTTTAGTTCATTCAAGTCGCTTGAATCTCTGCCTATTCACACGTGAAATTTCGTCACACCTTCAAACCACTTTTTATAAAAAAAATGGTCATATTTATGTCCAACGAAGCATGAACGTAGAGATTGATATGTTATGATGGCGAGACAGCGGGTAGTCTACGTACAGTCAACGACAAAAGTCGTTGAGCAAAGAATAAACGGCCAAGTGCGAGTTGGGCTCGCGCACCGAAGGTTCCGCACAAGCTTGTTTTTTTTGGTTATTAGCGTACATGTTTAAAGTATTCAGACTTTTTCCTTTACATGTGCTGTAAGATCTTGCTTCATGCCAAATTTCATAATTCTAGGTCAACGGGAAGTACCCTCTATTATAGGTTTTCATTTCCTCTTAAAATCGCAAAGTAGATATGCGAATAAATGTTAACGGTCATATCTTTGGATCTCGTTGACTTACAAGTTTGATTTTTTTACAGCTTAAAGAGACCGTAGAGCCAAATATTTGATATAAAATTCAACTTGATACCTCTACGCGTTCTTGAGAAAAAGGGTCTTGACAGACGGACAACAATAAGTGATTCTATAAGGGTTCCGTTTTTGCTTTTGAGGTACGGAACCCTAAAAAATCCACTTACTTCGTCATTGAGTAATAGTTTATTCAATGAATTAAAAAACAAATATACCATAACAATGAACTAAAACTAAAAACCTTAAGAAATAAAATATAATAACTAAAATATATTATTAAAAGGAATCAGTCCCTTTAGGCATGGTTTTTTTTTTATTTTTTACTTTTTACAGGGTAGCGTTTGACCACAAGTCACCTGATGTTAAGTGACGATGTGGTTCCGAAGATACAGGCAGTGTTCCCCCTTTGAATAGCTAGATTAATTCTTTCCCCGAGGTATCTGCCAGCTCTTTGGTCTCCTGTGCTGTCGACAACCCTTTTTGCTATTTCCTTAAAAAGCCTTATAGCGCTAGGACCCCACGGACCGAGGGTCTTGACACCGAATGGGATAAAATCATATACGGAGCCTAGACTTATCACTTCATCATTTAAACACCAGCCTTCTTTTTTTTTTTTTTTTTTTTTCTTTGACCGCACAATCACTTGACAGCCGGTGTGTTGTGTTGCAGTCAAACGCTACCTTGTAATTTGTAAAAACCTCAACATTACTGATCTAAGACATATTTGGAAAATCAGCTACTATTATCGCTGACTGTACTGGAACATTCCAATATTTCCAATCAATATGTTAATGAATGACTTGAAACAAATGGTATAGAATGTCATATATGGATATGATGTGAAAGTAGAGCAATTGAGATATTAGTTTGCTTAGGAAAAATGTATTAACAGTTAATTGAAATGGGTTTATTGGTTGGTTTGTATCGTTAACTAGCGACTCAGCCCGGCTGCGCACGGGTAGCACTAATTACCTAAAACCAGATGATATTTAAAAAATGTAAGTACCTATTAATTTGTAAGCAACATAATAATATGACGCATAAGTAAATGACAAAAAAACAGGAAAAAAAAATCATCCGATTGCTGCCAAACTTCACAGGATCACTAGTTGAGCTAATTTGCAAACACAAAACCACCACCCAACCACCACTACCACCTCCGAAAATGCAAACACGACCTTTAAATAAACATCCCTAGCAGAAAATTCCTTCGCAACAATATCCTAAACAAGGCATAAAGGAATTGTACAGTCACCATCATCGTCAACGGGACAAGTTACATAATAACAGTATGAGATCTTGTTACAAACGAAAAAGCAACGAAGACGTATTTCTATAGAGTTCAATTACACTAGTCATGTTTTCATTTCAATGTTTCCATGAGTGTATCATACAAACGACGCTTGTAACAAATATATTTATTTCAGACGATTGTTCACAAAATATGCGTATGGAAAAAATGAAAAAGTATAATGAGGTTTGAAACGAAATAGTCCAAGGTTTGGCGTGCGACTTACAGACGCCGACACCGAGTTCGAATCCTCTCGGCCGCACCTATGACTTAAAATGAGTTATGTGCGGATTTGCCATCCCTCAAAACGGTGAAGGAAAACATCGTGAGGAAACCGGCATGCTCAAGAACTGCAACATTTTCAAGGGCATGCGACATCTACCAACCCGCACTGGGCCAGCGTGGTAGATTACGGCACATACTCTCTCTTCTCTGAGAGAAGGCCAGAGTCCCAGCAGTGGGAACGTGGAAGGCTGATAATGATGATGTAAATAAAAAATTTAAAAAAGGTATAAAAAATTATATTACTACTTATGTACCTACCCCGTATTTTGGTAATCTAGAGATTATAGTAAATTTTGTATAAAATATTGTATGTTCGTTATGAATGATAGTACTGATACCTTTCTCTTATTAAAATGAAATGAAACATTATCTTAGTCTATTTTGATTTGAATCTGGACATACATACATACGACCGATGACCGATGACGACCGATGTGGCGCAATGGGCGGATAGCCGACTGTAAAGCGTGAGGTCGCGGGTTCGATTCCCGCTACTGGACAAATATTTGTGCATTGAAAAAAAAAAGCGCAAGTATTTGTTCTGTGTCTGGGTGTTGTGGATCCCCGATCCTCGTAGTTTCAGATACCCTAGATTCAGGGAAACCTAGTTAGGGGTCAGAGGCTATGTGTGTGATTGTGCGGGCATTATTATTTTATTATTTATACATTAATCTGATTAATATTTAGGCAGTTACAATATCATCTAACCGACGAACATTCTAAAACCCCAAAGTTAAGCTACTGCCACAACTTATATTCGAGGCGGATGTCAAAATTGACCCTGCCTAATGAAATTTCCTTCGCTCGTCCAATTTACCTAATTTCGTCGCGATTGTACCATATCGATTGGTATAAAGTGAAATAGAGGTTCTGTGTAACCACCCGTTTGGTTTAAGTGGCTTAAAGTTAAATATTTCAGTGAAAGGAAATAATCTATGTACATACATTGGTAAGAAACTACAATAAGATTGACATTTTCGCCTGTACCTACCGTTAAATCTACTAAACGACCGATGTGGCGCAATAGGTGAATAGCCGACTGCGAAACATGATGTCTCGGGTTCGATTCCTGCTTCTTCTTTTATTTAAGAGCGGAGCTCTTGTCGGTGGAGTATTTTCCATCCCGTTCTGTTCTCGGCCATCCTTTTGACCTCTTGGTACGATATGACGTCAATCCTTTCTTTAACTTGATCTATATATGTTCTTCTCGGTCTACCTCTCCCTCTCTTCCCTTCTACTTTTCCTTCTAGTATGGTTTTTATATATTCGTCATGCCGTACCAAGTGGCCAAACATCTTTCCTCTTCTTATCTCCACTGTTGTTAATATCTCTCTTTTTTCTCCTACTAAGTCCAATACTTCTTGGTTGTTGTTTTTTTCTGTCCAGCTGTTTTCTTTCGTTTGAAAGCCAGTTTCCTTGCAGTGGTTCTTAGCTATGTTTGGTTATAAAATTCCCTACCGTACAGCTAAGGTCTCATCACAATGGCGTCGACTCGGTTTTACATTCTCTAAAACTAAACTAAGTTTGACAGGTCTAATAGTTTTGCTGTCTTTTTCTAACCACCGAAGTAAAAAAGGACAGCATTACCACCAATGGTTTGGTTTACCGAAACGCTTACATGATATTCGAGAAACAAATTTGTTCTTACAATAACGACATGCTAAACAATTTAATACTTTAATACACAAACAAAGAAAGATCTGAACACCCATACTTATTGTGTCACAATCACAACCTATCATAGAGAACAAACCTTATTTCGAAGAAATCTATATAAAAACAGAATCATTCCAAAAGATAGCATAACCTCTATCATTAACTTTTTTAACGTAGGTACAGTCCACCTATTCAAAATCTAATCAAGCTAATTTCGACTCTGTTCTTTTAGCTTCAAAATACATGTTTGATTGGTAAATTTATAGGGACAGTCAAACAGTAACACCATTTCATCTATAACATATCTTCACACGATTTCCAGTCTTCTTGCTTTGATGTTAAATGCTGTTTCCGCTTGTTTAAGGTAGTAGATATTTTGTATCAGATGGTACGATTAAACGGATGCTGCTTAACATCCGTTCCCAGAAGGATTGGATTGAAAAAAAGAGTATAAAGCCTGCGGGCATACGGTTTGTTTGTTGAGCGAATCACACTATATACATATAGGCCTAAAGAGATTTAAAGAAAAAAAAAAAGAAAAAGAAATTTATACTAAGGTCACCGATATAAGACCTCAGAATAAGCAAGCTGGGCAGTAAACTTGCCATAGGTATAAGCCGCAGAACCAACAACCGTTGAGGTAGACGTTCTTGAGTGGAGACCGCGACTTGTCAAACGTAGTGTAGGTCGCCCTGCGACTAGGTGGAGCGACGACTTGCGCGTGGCTGCCAGTAGTTGGATGAGAAGAGCCGAAGACTGGGCTCAGCGGCGTGCCTTGGGAAAGGCCTATGTCCAGCATTGGACTGATATATGATGATAATGAATACAGCTACCCAAGCCATATACATAATTCTTACGTCACCACTCATAAATATTATAAATGCGGAAGTAACTCTTATCTGTCTGTTTCGCTTTCACGCCGAAAATACTGAACCGATTTAAATCAAATTTGGTACGCAGATAGTTTAAACCCTGAGGAAGGACATAGAATACTTTTTATTGCGATAAACTGTAGCCCACGTGGGTGAAACCGTGAGGAACAGCTAGTGATATATATGGTAGCAATAATTTGAACGTACACCGTTTTACTCTATATAATCATTTCGGTCAATCAAAAATAAAACAGGCGCAAATAAAAACAAAACTAAATCACTCTTATAGTTCGGCTACTAGTTAGTTAGTTGCACTAAAATTATCGTAAATTATACCCTTTAGTACATCCGATAGTAACGAACCGTTTCCACTATAACATTATCAAAATAAACACATAACGGTTAAATCGTCATTTACGAAAGTAATTCTACCTTCTTTAAACACTAAATGTTAAATTGAGAAAAAAAACGGCTAAGTGCGAATTGGACTAGAGCACCGAGGGTTCCGTACAAACTGTTTTTTTTTGTCATTAAACTTTACGGTTTTATACTTTTTTATTGTAAGACTTTGCTTCTTGCCAAATTTCAGGACATGATAGATGTTAACAGGAAGTACCCTATGGGATATAATTCCATTGTAAATACTTAAAATATGCAACATAAACGATCATAAATCTTTAGATCTCGTTGACTAACAAGTTCAGATTTTTCAGAGCTGAAAGAGACCGTGTTTGATATTAGTTTCAAGTTGATACCTTAATGGGTTCTTAAGAAAAAAGAGTCTTGACAGACAGATAGCCTGACGGACAACATATTGAGTCTTGGCCTATAAGAGTTCCGTTTTTACTTTCGAGGTAAAGAACCCTAAAAAGTGTAGACGAAAAAACAAGTCTGACTTGTAACAGAATGCATTCCATTTCCGGAGCGGCCAATCGCGAGACAGTATTTTAAATTTAGAATCGTTTTGAACTACTTCGACGTTGGATTGGTGAATAATTTGATGCTTTATTTCGGGGAGAGAGGGTGCATTTTGGGATGGGTGGTTGACGTTTCAAGTTTAGGGTAGGTGTGTATTCGAGAAGACGTACGTACGAGATTTGTCGTGCGTATTTATGTCAATACGCGCGAAGATAAACAACTATGTATTGAAGATATTCCTTTAATTAAGTTGTCAAAGATTTTTTTTATGCTCTTGATTATAATAGCTTGCAGGGGGCTGATGGATGCAAATGGCTAATAGCCGTTCATGGTGGCGTTCAAGGGGGAAGGTCAATTGTGAGTGTGTGACAGTGTGTGCGTATGTTGAGCCGCTTCATCGTGGAGAAGTAACAAACATTCACAATCGCATTTGTAATGTTAGTGTAAAATGTGAATCTGATTCTTCAGCGAATAAGCTATTTCTGTACAAAATTTAATCAAGATCGGTTCAGCAGTTTGGCGTGAAATTGTACAAACAGACCGACCGAGTTAGTAGCGCACACACTACATTGTGTTAGAGATATAAATTTATAAATAAACTTATTACACCCTGTATATCCGGACATCCGTCCTTTGAAGGGTAAAATTACACGAATACCGCGAGCCCGACTTACCAAAGTAAAAACGACATATCTGGATTTTACTCTCCCCAGCCAATTTTGTTTAAACATCCCATTCAACAAAGACTCACATCCTTGCCTTTTAATGCATTCTAAATTTAAACCGTGCCTAAGCTGGTAATGACTCAGTCAGGAACTGAGCTTACGAGGGGGTAAGTTAAAAATACCCGCGATTTGAAATAAGTCTCTGTCAGTCGCGACGGGAATCCGCGGGAGATAGTCGCGCCAACCGTTTCCGTGGTTCGAGTTTCGAATACTGTGTCGAGATTGGTTCAGATTTTTTGGTGAGTAATGACGGTACCTATTTTTTACATCGAACCCACAACTTTTCGCGGTCGGCTATTCACTTAAATTTTTATCTCTAGTAGGGCAAACCGTGGATAGATCGGTTATTGGGAACGGCCGTTATTGTGCCATTTAGGATATAGGTTCAATAATCACCACCATCAGCCTATAACTTTCTCACTGCTGGGACTCCGGCCTTCTCTCAGTGAGAGAGTATGGGCCGTAATCTACCACGCGGGCCCAGTGCGGGTTGGTAGATGTCACATGCCCTAGATCGTTGTGGTTCTTGGACATGCCGGTTTCCTCACAATGTTTTCCTTCACTGTTTTGAGCGATGGTAAATCCACACTTGACTTATGAAGTCATAGGTTCGGTGTCGGCACCTTATATAAGACGCACGCGTTACCTTTCTGCAATCATCATCACCCGGAAGAAGTCCACTGCTGAACATAGGCCTTCCACTTTGAACGCCACCATGAACCATTTGCATCCATCGGCTCCCTGCGACTCTTACAATGTCGTCGGTCCACCTAGTGGGGGGCCTACGTACAGAACGTCTTCCGGTTCGAGGTCGCCACTCGGGAACCTTTCTTCCCCATCGGTTATCGGTTCGTCGAGCGATGTGGCCTGCCCATTGCCACTGGCATAATACACCACATCACTTAATAGATGTTAGGAATGGACTGCTATAGATTTCTAATCACCGAATCAATATTAAATTAGTCCCATATCTAAACGTTCCCATTGGATCACTTATCAGAACTAAAATTAAATGGCTACGATAAAAGTTCTGATGCAATCTACAGATAGTCTTGAGATAATAATTAAAAAACTTGTTACCGATAAGGAATAGAAGTTCATATAGAATATTAATTATGTTGCTACTTGCGTTCGGTTCAATTAGAAAACCCAAACATCCAACGAGCGGTGGCGGCAAAAGATGAATCGTTAAAAGCCATATTCATCTACTTTGCAAGCAAATGTAAGCATCAGCCCCATAATTAAAGATTATATAAAACTCCATACATAATTATGTCAAAATCCCCCGCCACTTTACTCTAAAATATAATCAGAAACATCTAAATGGTCACCGTATGTAATTTAAAATATTCAAAATGATTTCTTTGAACTCAACTCGAAAAATCTAAATTTCAAATCAACAATCTTAACGTCAAATTTCACGGGAACAGAACGACATTAAAATCAAATTTTACAGCACAATATTTTCATTAATTTACATAAAAGAATATCGTTGATAAGTAATTAATCAAAGAGCCTCGTATCTATTGTAGCAACGAAAATTAATTAGTAACCAACATGTTTTTAAAGAATCAATTAGTTAAAAGATAAGCTATAAGAAACCCATTATTTGGAATAGACATAAAGGCCGGTATCCACCAGAGCAGAGATGAGCGGAGATGAGCTTTAGTGCTACAAATATTGTTACATTTTGTTCCCATACTTTGCTATTTTGAGCTTTAGAGTGAAAGGTTTTGTGAAATATTAAGTTTTTGAAGCGATAGTAGCTCAGTGTTAGTACAGTCAGCGACAAAAATAGCTGATCGTTCTCGATTTTCCAAATGTGTTTCAAATCAGTAATTTTATTATTGTTTTTTTTTACATTTTACGTGGTATCATTTTGACCACAACTTAACACACCTGATTTTAGGTGATGATGAGGTCAAAAATTGGTGTATATAAGATGATGAGGATAAAAAAGTGTGATTGTTCAGCGACTTTTGCCGTTGACTGTACAGTCAGCTTGGAACCTATAAGTTGTATTTTTAAATCCTGTAATGAGCTTGAGCTTTCAATGAAGGAAAACATCGTGATGAAACCATAGCTTAGTGGTTGATCATTTTCTAATGTTCGCCTATATTAGCTACCAACCTCATGTTAAGAATCAATCTCCAAGGCCCACCATTTATGGGTTCTAAATTTTGGGGTAGGGTAGCGCCACTTGTGACTACATCATCGGTTTTTATACGGGCAACTGCTAATTTGTAAGATGTACCTACTTTTTTTTGTATATTAAATTAAAAGACACTATGTTTCTTATCATTTTTTTAGAGAAAATACCTACTGTAACATTGTAGAAACTAGAGTTGGTAATTGGGATGGATGGTTGGGAATGAGGGTAGGAGAAAGTACCTGGATAGATCAAGCCGGCACAACGGGAGGACTTTTGGTTCGAGGGCCGTGCCAGCGGACTGAGCTGTTGTGTTGTGATTGTGAAAATAAATAAAACGTTTAGATTTAGTATCAGAATAGAGCTTATATTTTATTGAATAATCTAGTACATAGATGAGCGGTTCCAGAAATACTTATCTCATATACTAAATCTCTAATTAAGATCTCTAATTGAGATTCCAAGCTTAGACTAAATTACTAAGATCTAGATAATGCTAAGTTACATAGAACACGTTAAATCTAAAATTACAAAGGTAGATCCAACTTAGAACCTAAATTTAATAAACTGTATTTTCCGACGGGGCTTAAGTGAAGCGGACCGGGAATGCCGAAACTATGTCGATTAAAGTGCGCTTCGCAACTAAGGCTAAGAAACCTTGCCTATAACCGTGGATAATATTCCAGGGAAAGAACAAAAAGAAAGGATACCGTGCTATGACGTGGTCTGGTCCAAGCGGCGGGTTGCCGGCACGAAGATGAGATCGAGCCCCGAGGGGACTTCGGTTCGGTGTCAAAATTAGCGCGCAGGATCTCGAAAGGCTTGGTTCAGGGCGGAGAGGTTATCCCGAGAAAAAGAACCCGCTGTGAAAGAATTAAACAGCGTGTTACATTGGGATTCTCATAGCTGTCAACTGGCTGACGCAATAGGATGGAATTCCAAGTTGCTTCTTCGAGGATTGCCAATAAAATTAATATGATTACCTTTTTACGGGTTCTTTTGAAGCACTTTATCAAAATGTCGAATAGAGATCGCCGCCTACGCAGCGACTCGGACGAAGGTTCTTTAGTGAAAGGCCTCGTCATCTTTTTTCACCAAGAATGCCACGACACGAATTTAACTCATAGATCATGTAGACGTCGATCATTCCACGCTCCGATGTACGCAGTTCACAATGCATTCGTCGCGTAAAATTATATTTTGATTTTAATCCCAATTTAATTATTCAGTCACGTGAGAATGTTGTTCGTTTCCCTATTCAAATTATTCTCTCGAAAAATGTGTTTAGTTGTAAAATAAAATTGTATTCGAAATATTTGTCGTATTGTTTACGTTCCAATCTACAAGATTCCTATCAGACGCATGAGTCTATGCTCTAGACTAGCATTATGTCAGTGTCCCGAAACATCTGTCAACTTCACCTTTCAAGTTGACATCTGTCATGTCACCGAACTCTAAACTCAAACTATCATTGCTATTTTGTTTTGATAAAACTATTTCTGTGTAAAAACAATTAAAAAAGCGCGTAATTGTTGCTAAAGCTGCCGATAAACCCAGGTTGTAATCATAAGGAATGATGTACATGTATGATGTTGCCAAATTAGTACTATGTTTTTAAAGCAAAAATTAAGGTAAGTAACGTAGTACGTTACACTACACAAGTTAATCTTACCAAATGAAGTGCTATGATAAGCGAGCCTAGCATAATTAGCTTCACTTCTATATCAAATCCATAACCGCATAACCTCATCAACCTAATTCATGTAAAATACACATCGAGACACTATCGAGTCCGGGAAATCCCACACCTCGCGATTTATGCGGTCATTTCTCCCGCATACTTGCAAAATGTGGAATGAGCTTCCCCCACAAGTCTTTCGACTGTGCTACAGATTGCAATCCTTCAAGATGGGTGTGAAAAGAGTTCTTAAAGGTCGGCAACGCCTCGGCAACTCCACTGGTGTTGCAAATGTCCATAGGCGACGGTGACCGCTTTCCATCAGGCGGGCCGTCTGCTAGTTTGCTAATCTATTACATTAAGAAAAAACTTGTTCTACGTCCCTCATCACACAGCTCATCTTAGGCATGGTGGACACCGGCCCTAGGAGTATTTTTCTAATAGCCATGAGAACAGTCAGTAAAGTGTGGAGTAAATACATGAATTATTCAAAAGGGACAATTACGGCTATTTTCTAGTTCAATAATACCTACAGGACAAAATAAAAAGATTTTTGTATAGTAACGTGTATCGTTTAAGTGTTTTACACTATTAGCCCTTTTTAAAACCTGTTTAGGACATGTAAAATAGGACATTTCGTTGGAAAAGTAGTGGCTAGTAAATGATACGCTGTAATAGATAGTTATTTTCTATTTGTGACGAAAATTTACATGGATTTAATCTTTTTTTAATAGGTTTTCCCATAATTATATTCATGATTTATCATTATCAGCCTTTCACGTCCTCACTGCTGAGACTCTGGCCTTCTCTCAGAGAGAGAGTATGGGCTGTAAACTACCACGCTGGCCCAGTGCGGGTTGCTAGATGTCGCATGCCCTTGAATGTTGCAGTTCTTGGGCATGCCGGTTTCCTCACGATGTTTTCCTTCAGCGTTTTGAGCGATGGCAATTCCGCACATAACTTATTAAGTCATAGGGGCCGAGAGGATTCGAACTCGGTATCGGGGTCTTGTAAGTCGCACGCCTAACCGTTCGGCCACTATCGCTCATAATTATAACTATATTGCTTTTTATAATCTAAGCCATTAGCTTATTTTTAAATGGACTGAGTGACGAGACGAGCAAGTCGTTCGCCTGATGGTAAGCGTCGCGTTTGCCTATCATTATGTTCAGTGCCACCCAGAATTCCTGCGCGGTGATACACTGCCATCGTCACCCTGAGACGTCCAATCTCCTTAATTATGTCTTGTTTGGAACTACTACTTTATTGCGATGATGGCTCAGTGGTAGTGACGTCGGCTGGCGATCCGTAAGACGTGGGTTCGAATCCTACAATGAGCTTGAGCTTTCGGTGAAGGAAAACATCGTGATGAAACCATAGCTTGGTGGTAGGGTATTTTCTAGTACTCGCCTGGCTAGCTACCACCCTCTTGTTAAGAATTTGTCGCCAAGCACCTATCGGTGTGTTCCGGCAGCATCACTTGAGAGCCAGTTCTCAGTCCAGGTGTAGCGTGGCGCCATCTTTGACCACATCGTCACTTAACATCAGGTGACTTGTGGTCAAACGCTACCCTGTAATTAGTAAAAAAAAAAAAAAGTGTACCTATAATTTATGCAACTTATCGTTTATGCCTAATACTTTTACAACTTAACCCAGCATCATAAAGAAAGCTTCAGTTTACAATACAAAAGTTTCCAACTTCAAGTTACGAACTTAACCACAAGATGGCTACTTCTCAGATAAGTTAAAGTTAAGGAAAGTTTTGCCGGTTGTTTTCTAGTTTCGTAAAACTGTAGCGTTTTGAGATAGTACACTGTATTGCTAGCTTAAACAGGGGTGGTTCTCGGTAAATATTTTAAGCAAAGTCTGCTGCTTTTAGAATCTTAACCCCTCCGCACACGGCGTCGTAGCGTAAGCGTATCGGAAGGCGCGTGGCGCGTAGTACAGTCAACGACGAAAGTCGCTGAACAATCACACTTTTTTCTATTACCCTCATCATCTTAGACACCAATTTTAACCCCATCATCACCTAAAATCAGGTGTGTTACGTTGTGGTCAAAATGATACCATGTAAAATGTAAAAAAAAACAATGATAATTACTGATTTGAAACGCATTTGGAAAATCGAGAACGATCAGCTACTTTTGTCACTGACTGTACCTACGAGAGCTAGCACGCACGGTCAATGACAAAAGTCGCCTTTCACGTTCCCACTGCTGGGACTCTGACCTTTTCTCAGAGAGAGACTACGGGCCGTAATCTCCCACGCGGACCCAGTGCGGGTTGGTAGATGTCGCATGCCCATGAATGTTGTGGTTCTTGGACATGCCGGTTTCCTCACGATGTTTACCTTCACCGTTTTGAGCGATGGTAAATCCGCACATAACTTAGTCATAGGTGCGGGCCGAGAGGATTCGAACTCGGTGTCGGTGGGTTGTAAAGCGCACGCGATTACCGTTCGGCCACCATCACCCACCAACCTTCAAACTAATCAGTCTTTCTAAAAAAAAAATTACAAGAATACATAAGGACAATTATTATCTTAACCATGTTGTTGCTTAAACATTTCACGCGAACTAGTTTTTGTCATCTAAATCTTTCACACAAATGTCAATTACTAGCATTGGAATACTAATGTCCAAATTAGATTTCCTTGACAAAAAACATATCTATTGATATACAGGTGGATTTTTGAGTTAGGATTATATCATTAAATCAAACTAGTAAATAACTAAAGTTTGACAGCTCTTAAACTAACATTCCAACGTTTCATTTCTGACCGCTACGAACAGCATTACTTTTAGACCTGCCAAATTTAATAGTATTAGAAAATGCAATATCGACGCGTTTCATCATCATCAATCATCATCATCAGCCGGAAGAAGTCCACTGCTGAACATAGGCCTCCCTCTTTGAACGCTAACATGAACGGCTATTAGCCCCTTTGCATCCATCGGCTCCCTGCGACTCTTACAATGTCGTCGGTCCACCTAGTAAGGGGCTTACTTAGAGAACGTCCAGGTAGTGGTCGCCACTCTGCACCTTTCTTCCTCATCGGTTATCGGTTACCAACGCCGACGCAATTACCAATATAAATAAATCAGCCTGTATTTTTTGTGCTTAAAGCAATTTTTTTGTCAACGCAGATACGTCATCTGTCAGTGAGCTCAATATTAAGGCGATGACACATAAATCTTACTAATCATCATATTTTTTTATTACACTTTATTAAAATTCTTCAGTGCTTAAGCCTAAGCATCACACACAGGAATCTATTCTTAAAACCTTTTTGTTTGTTTCAGATCCGTCACCCCGAGAAACCCATATAAGATCATGCCACTAAAATGAAAACAAATATGGCGCCTAGATTCGTTATTTCAAAAATAGATCCCCGTCGAAGGGGAAGTTCAACTTCCTCTTGAAATGTGAATGTAAATTTAGATTTCCGGATATCCTTGTTATGTCGAAGTGAGAACATGTCGAACGGTAATCGAGTGAGAACAACTAGTAGGGGTGTCAACCCGCTGTTTCTTCTTCTACGGACCTTGTGCGTGTGTGTGTGTTTGTGTACAGTGTTTTTGTGTGGTGTGTGTGTCGGGTATCAGGAACAGAAGTTTGCTATGGAGCCGCAGGATCAGGTGAGATGCGATTATTTATTTTAAGTAAAAAAAAAACTAATCTTACTTTGACAGGTCTAAGAGTATTGCTATCCTTTTCTAACTCGGACATAACAAAAGTATGGCATTACTTTGAGACCTCTAAGTTTAGTTTTAGAAAACAAACAACAGAATTTACAAAAAGACAATGCTCAAAATTGCCCTAAAAATTACGCCAAGTTCCAGCACAAAAAATGGTTATCTCTATTTTCACTTTTTTTTTGTTTTGTTACAACTTAAAAGGTGATGCCTTGTATCCCATACGGGGTAGCGTTTGACTACGAAATGCACAAATCAGCTGGTGTTAAACCATGTTAAACCATGGATAAAGGTTGGCTACACACTACACATTTGGAACTGGTTCTCAAGTGGGGCTGTCGTAATAACAGTCTTTTTACTACATACAGTGTAGCGTTTGACCACAAGTGATGTCAAGTGTCGGTGTGGCCGAAAGTGGAATCACACTTCACCCGGATTGTGAACTGGCTCTCAAATGGGACTGCTGAAACACAAAGAGAGGTGCTTGGCGACCAATTCTTAACTTGGCGGTGGTAGCTAGGCGAGCAACTAGAAAATGGCTCAAGCTATGGTTTCATCACGATGGTTTCCTTCAACTGAAGCTCATTGTAGAATTCGAACCCACGACCTTACGTGTCGGAAGCTGACCTCGCTATTAATGAGCTATCACCGCTTATCGATGATGATAATAGTGATGGACAGCTTTAATACATTATCAGGCATATACACTGATAAAAAAGAACTTTCGAAATATACAAGGAATTTCTTTCCCTTTTGACTTAGTACGAAAACTAAGGTGAAGTAAGGAAGGTCACATTTTGTAAGGAAGGTCAGGACTTTTTTTCTTAGTGAAATCCAAATCAAATCAAATCCTGACACTTCAGCTTTTCAAATTGGATTTCCTCCACAGACTGCAGTGGCAGGATCAAGGGTAACCCTCCCATGTAGGGTGGAAAAGAAGGCAGGCCAGCTGCAGTGGACAAAGGACGACTTCGGTCTAGGCTTGCACAGGGAACTGAGTGGCTATGACCGGTATAAGATGATCGGAAGCGACGAGGAAGGTGAGTGGGCTTCAGGGTTTTCTATTAGTGCTTTAGAGCTAAGCAGAGTTTCATTATGTTGTGTTTAAGAGAGTTTGCGAAGGATTTTCTCTACTTGACTTATAATTGACGGGTTTTTATTGTAATTAGACCTGTGGTTTTAATTTCAATCTTGACTGAAAAAATTAAATGAAAATGGAAAATGTATTATCACGAAATATGTTTTCTGTAAGTAGTTGCACCCTGCGGTTTCACCCGCCTCTTCTCGTTATCCCGCACGAACCTTTTTCCGGGATAAAAAGTAGCATATGTTGTGTTAATCCAGGGTATAAATAAGCTATCTCCATTCCAAATTTCATTTCGATCCGTTCAGTAGTTGTTGCGTGAAAGAGTAACAAACATCCATCCATCCATCCATACTTACAAACTTTCACGTTTATAATATTAGGTAAACTCAGTAGTATACTAAATTGTAACTACCTTGAAGATACCCAGATTATAGTGGTTGGGAAACACAGACTTTTCCAAGGTTCCACGCATGATGAATGTAAAAAAAAACGTTTCGTGCCTTCTTTGAAAAAAATGTATTTTAATGTAGTTTTGAGCAAAATTTAACATTCCAAAGTTAGTAATGCAAGTTTCGTGATAAAATGTGGAGCAAGCTGCACACTATGTCCCGACGTTTTATGTAACAGAATTATGAATTAGGTCACCATTTTATGGATACTAAAAAGAGCTCTACATTTTTTTAATTAAACAAAATAACAGGTTTAGCGTCACAAATTGTGTTTCTGGTTTTATGAGTAGATTTTTTCGTAGCCACGCTCCGCAGTTACGCCGGTTCACACGCTGTTTTCATACTTTCCTAAGGGAACTATGCATTTTCCTGGATAAAAAGTCGGCTGTGTTCTATTTCAAGACCTGTAGTGTACAAAATTGTATGATAAATCCTTATTATCTCGTCACAAGAATTAGGCAGGCTCTCGTCAAATATGTACTTGGTATTATGTCAATTTAGAGATTGGTCAAAACCTGAACTAAGTTTAATTATTTTCTTTTCATATGTTAATATAGATATATACCTACTAGGTATGCCCCGAGGTTTCACACGAATGAACTACACTCTAAAAAAAATTTGGAGAGAGCCACCCTTTTCTCCTAAGGGTATAAAAACAACCTATTCTCAGACCTGCCAAATAATTATACACAAAAGATAATAAAAATCGGTCAAGCCGTTTTGGAGGAGTTCGATCGTAACAAACACTGTGTCAAGATTTCTATATATTAGAAAAATATATGTAATAAACACTTTACAAATTACGCCACTCAGTCTTAACCTCCTCCCATTCAAAGACATATTCCATTTCATTGCAACAAAAAATACCAAGACATATTTCGGTACCATAACCTAATTAATGTCGACATTACCCCCAGGGAGTTCTTTTTGCGCCATAGAAATATTACATGTCTTTAGGAGATGGCAAGCAATGAATCACATTTTTTGTCCTCTCCCTTCAACGTACGCTGTGTGTCGACAGACGTGTTTCATTAGTATTATTGATACATAGAGGAAATAACGTGAAGAAAATAAGTGGGGCTTAGAAAAAGACTCGTTTTGATGTCTGAGAAACATATATTTTTTTTTGACAAAGAAGCACAATCGGCCAATCGACGTTGTCACGTTCAACTATCGTCAGTAAACCGACTTTACAGACAACCAATTTTTTTTTTTTTTTTACTATTTATAGGATAGCGTTTGACTACAAGTCACCTGATGTTAAGTGACGATGTGGTCGAAGATGGCGCCACGCTACACCTGGACTGGGAACTGGCTCTCAAGTGAGGCTGCCGGAACACACCGATAGGTGCTTGGTGACAGATTCTTAACAAGGGAGTGGTAGCTAGCCAGGCGAGTACTAGAAAATACCCTACCACCAAGCTATGGTTTTATATTTGTAACTAACTGTGCTTCGCGTAGATTACGTTTGATTGGAATAAAAAGTACAATAAGTCCTTTCTCTATCCCTTACTTATTATAAATGCAAAAGTAACTCTGTCTGTCTGTTACTCTTTCACGCCTAAACTACTGAACCGATTTAAATGAAACTTGGTACAGAGATAGTTTGAATCCTGAGGAAGGACATAGGATACTTTTTATCGCGATAAACTGTAGCCCACGCGGGTGAAACCGCGGGGAACAGCTAGTGTACATATAAACTATCTTAATGCTGACTTTCATTGAATTCTGTTTAGCGGTCTAAATATAAAAAGATAACAAACATACAGATGGATGGAGGGAGTTACTTTCACATTTATAATAATACTAGCTCTTCCCTGTGGTTTTACCGGCATGAACTGTTTATCGCAATAAAAAGTATCTGTGGTTCTTTGTTAGAGTTAAAACTATCCGCATACCAAATTTTATCAAGATCTGTTCAGTGGTTTAGACATGAAAAGGTAACAAACAGACATGGACAGACAGAATTTCTTTCGCATCATTTAAGGTATGGCTAAGTACACCCGTATTACGTACAGTCAGCGACAAAAGTTGCAAATGGGTAATGTTTGTTTTTTCTTTACAACTTAAAATGTAGCGTTTAACCACAACACCACGCATATGACGTTAGGTGATGGTGCGGTTAAAAATCGGTGTTTAAGATGATGAAGATAATGAAAAGAATTGTAATTGTGTAGCGTCTTTTGTCGTTGACTATACAATTTATTTGTTTATCTCAAGAAAGTTTAAAATTTAATGAAAGAATTGTTTACAACCTCAGTTACATCTGCATATTGAGCAAAAATATCGAGAACTTAAACAAAATTTGCTCCAAGTAAGTAACTGTGAAGGGAAACATCGTGACGAAACCGACATGTCCAAGAACCACAACGTTCAAGGGCATGCGACATCTACCAACCCGCACTGGGCCAGCTTGGTAGATAACGGCCCATACTCTCTCTCTGAGAGAAAGCCAGTGTCCCAGCTGTGGGAACGTAAAGGCTGATGATGATGATGATGATGATGATGAAGTAACTGTAATAGTGATCGCGCTCAAGAAATTACCTGCCGAGCGTTTATTGCCAGTTCTTTTAACGGCTATCGGCCGGTTTCAATGACCGATCTATCCACGGTTTGACATAAATTTGACATTACTTCTATGGCTTTTGTCAAACCCTATCCAGTAGAACAAATTGCGGATAGATTGGATATTGAAACCGGCCGTTAGGGAAGTTGAAACAGACGTAGCTAGATCTGAGTTCATCTGCATAAATGTAACTTGACTTTTGAAACACATAATAATAACCTGTTTCAAAACATATATCCTAACTCCATTTTCTTTTCTAGGTGACTACTCCTTGGACATTCGGGATGTAACGCTGGATGACGATGCGAAATACCAGTGTCAAGTCAGCTCAGGATTGAGAGGTATGTACGAGTGTATTTAAACATAAACTAGTGACCCGCCCCGGTTTCCCACGGGTAGGCCAGTATATATATACAATTTTTGAGTTTATACAAAGATCCCATAGACAAAAAACACTTTTTGCCGTCGGTTATTTGCAATTAAATATTTTTATTCTTCCCCACTGTGTTTATTAAACTTAAACATAACTAACCACATTAATTTTAAAATGTTAGAATTATGGAAGATATTAAATAATCGATTGATACGTTATTTTGACGAGCTTCCATAAATGTACATAATTATACAAGTATGTAGTCACATATAATATCCTAAATATGAGTATGTTGTCACATTTATCCATATTTATCCTAAATACGAGTATGTTTGCACATTTATCCTAAATACGACCCGTTCCAGTCCGGTTTTCGCCCAGGTCATAGCACTGTTACAGCGCTGACAAAAATCACTGATGACATCAGGTATGGCATGGGCAATGGAAATCTTACTGTGCTTTCACTACTTGACTTTAGCAATGCCTTCAATAACGTTGACTTTGACGTTCTGCTTGGACTTCTGCGCTCTCTTAACATATCTCCAATTGTGATTGATTGGTTTAGTAGTTACTTGAATGGACGCCGGCAGCGTATTCGCATAGATGATACCTTTTCCTCCTGGTGTAATATCTCTGCTGGTGTTCCTCAGGGCGGCGTGCTATCTCCACTCCTTTTTGCAATTTTTATAAATTCTGTCTCCCAACAATTATCTTCTTCCTACCACCTCTATGCAGACGACCTACAGATCTATACGCAGGCACCGCTGGAGCAGCTGCACGCTGCGATCAATGTTACGAATAGTGACCTACAGCGTGTTCGAGACTGGAGTAGATCATTCGGCCTTACTGTGAATCCAGCTAAAACACAGACCATTGTTATAGGTAGTTCACGTATGATCTCAAAAATTGACTGGTTCCGACTTCCACAGGTAATTTTTGATGGTATTCCTATAAACATCAGTGAAAAAGTAAAAAACTTAGGCGTACTCTTTGACAGAAATATGTCTTGGGGACCTCAACTGGCAGAAGTCAGTCGTAAAGTGTTTGCCTCGGCGGCTTCTCTCAGAAGATTGCGCAACTTCCTCCCTATTGCTACCAAAACTGCTCTCGCACAGTCACTTCTCCTTTCAATACTAGATTATGCTGACGTTTGCTATCTGGATCTAACCGAAGAGCAACTTGACAAACTCGAGCGAATTCAAAACTTCTGCATCCGGTTCATATTTGGTTTGCGCAAATTCGACCACATCTCTGAATTTCGAAATAAGCTCAAATGGTTGCCAATCCGACTTCGCCGGAATGCTCACATTCTCTCCTTCCTCTATAAAATCCTGTTTATTCCCACTACCCCTCCTTATCTTAAAGAACGTTTCGAGTTCCTACATCTCTCCAATCCCCGCTCCTTACGCTCCTCTAATACTCTGCAACTTAAGACTCCTGTACACACGTCTCAATGCTGTGACAAATCCTTCACAGTTCAGGCTGTTCGTCTGTGGAATACGCTACCTATACCTATTAGGCAAGCTAAATCCCTTGCTATATTCAAAACTATGGTTTTTAGACATTTCCTATCTCTTGAAAAATAATATTTATATAAATTTATGTTTTATAATATTGTATCTCACTATGTTTATGGTATTAATTATTTTAGTTATAATTATATTTTTTAATATGCTTATAAGGTTTATATATATTATTTATTACTTTTATTTTATATGTATATATTTTGTTTAGGTATATATGATTATCTATTTTATGTAAAATTTAAATTGTGAATATGTATGTTTATTTTTATTACACATTGTATTTCTTTTTATGTACTTCAAATACACCACCAACCGCATTTTATTTCATACAACTTCTGTCCATCCAAAGGTTGTCTGGTAGAAATCGCTCTAAGCGATAAGACCGCCCATTGTAACACTAGTTTTAAGATCTCTCCTTTTATGTTGTTTTATTTTTCTGTTGTTGTGGTGAAACAATAAAGCGTTATCTATCTATCTATCTATCTACGAGTATGTTGTCACATTTATCCTAAATACGAGTATGTAGTCACATTTATCCTAAATACGAGAATGTTGTCACATTTATCCTAAATACGAGTATGTTGTCACATTTATCAGAACGCTTTAACTAACTGAAGACGACATGAAGATAGTTCAAACGATCCGTGGTGTCCAGCAACGTGCCAAAAAGGCTTGTCGCATTTCCTTGCTAAACAAAGAGGCTTATCCTCTAAAAAATAAAAATATTGTTATTTAATAAAAATACATAATGATACAATAAAATTAAAAATATCCTGCTTACTTTTGAATTTAGTTCAAAATTACAGTCATCTATTTGTGTCGTGGTTAAAAAGTATATTATACCGCCGTACTTCCAGTTCAAAAGGAAGCTTCTTAAAACACACGAAACATAATTTCCGTCGAAGAAAACAATCAATTCATACTTAAGAAACACAAAACGTACCGCTATTTACTACTTCTTAATGCCCAAAATTGATGTAATACCCCTAATTTCAACGAAAATACTCTGCGATCCCACGATATACATGACAACAGGGAAGCAATATCCAACCTTATTGTTTTATCAGCAAGATTGCTTTCAAGTTGTTTCCGTACACTAATTCGTCGTACTCTACCGGTGTAATTTAAAATAATAAATCAGTTTTCGATACACAAAATTACGGTACGAAACGCTTGTTCAAACAAGTGGCTGTTAATATTGGGCTGTGGGCATACAATCCAATCAGGCTACCACGTTCCCACAGCTGGGAATCTGGCCTTAAGAGATAGAAGCATCAAGCACCTATTGGTTTGTTCTAAGAACCTCAATTAAGAATCAGGATCTTCGATCACCATTTTTACTTTTAACAGGGTAGCGTGTGACCAAACGCAAAGTCACCTGATGATAAGTGACGATGTGGTCAAAGGCGCCACGCTATACCCGGCGGATTCGGAAATGGATTTATCTTTAGTATTTTTGTATAATTTGTTTGCAAACAAATTATTCTTATTCTAATTCTTAAGGGACTTGCGGCCAAACCAAGTATTTCCTACGAGACATCTTAGAGTCATATCGCTTTAAGCTTATCACTTGCACAGATAACATTATCTCCGCTGGCAACTATATTATTGTTTCCTTTCACCGAACTTGCTGAAATTGTGTTTGCCATAACAAATTGGATATCTTTGCAATTTTATTTCTTCCCCTCTACCCTCTTTTCCAACTGATTTGTAGATGAAGGTTCTTTTTATACATAAAACTAACAATGTATAACTTTAAATGAATCTGAGTTATTTTTCATACATTTTCTGGTATTTTTATACGTAACAAGATGCCCTTTGCAGCTCCAATCGCAATCGCATGTTATTGCTTTGTTATAAGTATCAATATTATATGCAACATCATCGTCAGCCTATTTAATTCCCACTGATGGGTCTAAATCCTTCTCTTTATGAGAACCATGTTATGCTGTCCCAGTACGAAAACATAGAATCCTATGTCTTATATCAGGACTTAAAGTAACTGCTCTTTTTGTTGCCCTGGTCCCATTTTTTTCTTCTACTCTCTTTTTATCATCATCCATCATCATGTTTTCATTATTAGTCGTCATTGAATTTACAACTGAGTATTTCCGTGCTTCGAAAGACACGTAATGCTGTCAGTCCCGGTTGTTGTCTTAGAATAGCAGCCATTAGGCTATGTTGGAGACCTTCGAGGCGGTCTGAAAACTCCGACACTAGGGCTCTTCACTAACCTATCTATGTATCAACACGCACTGGGCCCTCGTGGTGGCTTATGGCCCATACTCTCTCTCTCTCTCTCTCTGAGAGGGCCTGTGTCCCAGCAGTGGGATAATAATAGTCTAATGATGACGATGAGTAGGTTCAATACTGCGCATATAAAAAGCTGTATTATAATAAAAAACGCAAAGTCACCACCAACCAGCATAAACGATTCCCAAAGAAATTCTATTGTCGTTAAAAAAACCAGCATTTCTCCATAAATGGCAATTCCGCCGTTTAAGATTGAACCATAATTTGTTTTTAATTTTTTCCTACCCTTTCCTCCCTTCCTTTATGTTTAATCTTTGTCGTATTTCCCATTTCTCTGTCGCCGAGATCTCTTTGTATTTTTTTCGGTTCATTTAATTAAAGATGTCAAGGAATTGAATAGCTTAATTAATTTTGTACTTCTGAGCTTTATTTAAAATCTTTTAGATTTCAATGTATTAAAGAGTAAAAGTAAAGAGTAAAGAGTAAGAGTAGTAAGGCGTGCTCTAAAAAAAACGTACTTTTTACTCTTATAGGTTAGCGTCTCACCATAAGTCACCTGATGTTATGTGACGATATGGTCGAGTGGGAACTGGCTCTCAAGTAAGCTGCTGAAACACACTAGTAGGTGCTTGGCGACGGATTTTTAACTTGATGTGGTAGCTAGCCTGGCAAGCAATAAAAACTCCCTGATTGCTATTAGTTGCTATACCAAAGAGGCTCAGGCACTGGACAAAGATGCAGTAATACCACCAGACCATACTCCTAGGGCATGCAACATCTACCAACCTGCACTAGACCATTGTGGTATGCCCCATACTCATTCTGGAGAAGTTCTCTGTCCCATCAGTAGAAACGTAATAACGATCATTAAAGGACACAGCGTAGTTATAAAACAAACATACGTACCAAACCCTGTACACTATTGATCGACAAACGAGCGCTCACATCAACCCTTGTAACCTTTACATTCTGCATTTCAAATGAGGCGTAACAATACGTCAAACTTACTCTAACATCCCTTCAAAGGAATTCACCCTTACAATTGTTACTTCCCTTAGCATTATACCCGTCATTAAGATTCGATGTATCTTAAGATATGTATGTGAATAAAGCCACTTGAACCACTGATCCGTCTCGCCTATTCAAATGTAAACGGAAAGGTTCAAGAAATGAATTTACATAGCTTTGTTATTGTTCTGTATAGCCTTTTGAGAAATTCTCGCCCGAGGCGCCTTTGACACAGTGTAATGTAGTATTCAAGCTTCATATAAGGATTGTATCCAATTGAATCCATTTTGTTATTTGTTTACACCATATCATATCATATCAATACGTGTTCTTGAGTGGAGACGGCGAATTGGCAAACGTAGTGTAGGATATCTTGCATCAGTGGAACGACGACTTGTTTCGAGTGACTGGCGAAGTTGGATGAGAGGAGCCGGATACTGGATGTACTTTGGGAGAAGTCTATGTCCAGCCGATGGCAGACACAGATGATGATGATGATGATATCAATAAGCTTTTACATTATCCAACATAAAAATGGCGGTATTGCCCTATTGATTAGCATATTTTCTTACAATTTACACAGTACCTTCAGTAGCTATTATTTTATTCAATTTAATTAAGAATCTGTCACCAAGCACCGCTTTCAGTATGTTTTGGCAACCTCATTTGAGGACCAGTTTCCAATCCAGGCGTAATATGGCATCACCTTCAACTACATTGCCATTTAAGATTTGTGACCAAACGTTACCCTGTGTGATGTAAAGAAGCACCGCACCTATCAGCGTCATCCAAAAGCTGCGTTTGAGAGCCAGTTCCCACGTCCTGGCTTAGCGTAGCATCAGAAGACTTAAGATCAAAAGCCGCCCTGTAAGACTTGATAAATAGATGTCCTCAAACAAGATCTTAAGTACTGGTACGACTTGTCTTTAAATTCCCTTATCTCAAGTTAGCCAGCTCTTTGGTAGATAGAGCTTTTGTTCTAGGATTTAGGCGAGACTCTGTATCCTTTAAGTGAACGGGTATTAGCGTATATCGCGGGTGTGTTTAGCCTTTTTGTTTGAAACGAAATACGGATAACGTTTTGAAAGGATCCTTTGAAAACGGGTTCTGAATTCGGATGAATGTTTACGGATTTGTGTGTCAAGGGTCAAAATCTGGGTTCATTTCTTTGATATTGAATACCCGTTCGCGTTATTTATTTTCGAGGAATTAAATAAAAGGTCAAATTGGTGGTAAATATTTGCCAAAGGGATTTTGTCCTTCTATTTATAATATTGTCTTGCCGGCGCCCTTTTCTTTGCGCAGGGCAGATAGATATGGCGCTACGAAAACACTTTGGGTCAAGGTTCTCGCCTTTACTATTGGGTCGATTTAAGACTTGTATTTTTAGTTAAAATAAGTTTTTAGGCGGATTGTCTAGTACATACCATATATGTATAAGGCTCACCTGAGTCTTTTTAAGCCTCGATACTATGACATTTTCAGATGTATTTCTGTCATTTTGACGTCATCCGATTCCTTAATAAGCCTCAAGCGTCATTTGGTATCTTCATTTTAACATTTTTTCTCCAAATTTTTTTCACTTAACACCTTTGTTTTTCTTTTTTTTTTATTGATAAAGTTTTCCACTACAAGCTCGAGGCCCGTACTGTTGTCAACACATTTTCTTATAAGATAATTAGGTTATTCCGCGTTTATATATAATTATATTATACTATGAGCTAATTTAAAACTAAGAGGTTGTGCACATTGGGATATGGAAACATGAACATTATACAATTAAAACATTCAGAAAAAACATTTTAACAATTATTAGTTACGGGATTACAACTAAAACAGACCAGACCCTACAAGCAGCACCCGTTCACGAGTTGACGCATGTGCCAGCCATCGCTCTCCTCGACCATATTAGAGAGAAGAGGGCGACCCGACACACGACGCCGCTGCAAGCAATGTCACTTTCGTGTGCATGACTGCTTTAGTTGTTTAAACAAACCACCTGATGTTATGTGATGATGTGGTCGTAGCTATTGCGCTATTTTGGACTAGAGACGTGTTCTCAAGTGACGCTCTCGGAACACCAATAGCAATGCTTAATAAGTATGGTAGTTAACCAAGCGAGTATAGAAAATGACTTACCACCAATCTATGGTTTCATTACGTTGTTTTCCTTCCCTGAAAGCTCAAGTCCACTGCAGACTTCAAATCACTTCAACTCTTCATTTATTCTATCCACTTTATCTGTGAACGCTAAAATGAACCAATAAATGTAAAGGGATCGCACATCATTTACTTAGCGAATCTATTTTACTAGTTAGATTGTATTCATCGCGACGGTATCAAACCTTGAGTAGAGTGAAAACATCACAGTGTATAACCGAAAGTTCATCATCCAAACTCAATTTACCTGCTCCAAGGATTTGAAATAACATAAAGGTTTAATTCAGTTATGTTGATTAATTTTAATTGAAGTTTGCTAACGGGCGTATCTAAATTTCGCTACATCGCGTAAACCTTACACCCTCGCCATAAAAGCTAGAGTCCGAAATCAATGGAGATGAGGCGAGAATTGATACTTGATAGCAGAGTAGTCGTTATCCTTTAGCAATAAGAGTCAAATTTGGGTGAATTTGAAAGGTTGTGAACAGAGTAGTTTCCTGTTCTCAATCATAAGCTGGGATGACTAAAGCGAGATCCGGTGGAACAAATTACGTGTAGGGTTGATGATTTCCTGAAAGGTCCGCGTGCCCTTGTTTGTGGTGGAATGTTCTCGATTGAATTTATGCTTTAGTGGTTTGTATATAGAGGTGGGTAGTTTTGATATTCACGTAACCCTCTACCTAATCCTAATCTTTATACTTATTTCATCACTTACTACTTTTTATGGAATCTTTTAAACTTTTCGCAACAAAACGAGACAATATTTTCCCACGATACCGCAGGGCGGTCACTATTGTTATAGAAAATCAAATTAATATTTTAATTGGATTTTTGTACTTTGTATCAGAAACAGCAAAAGCATTTCTCTCATTTCAATACCAGAACAAAAACTCTTTTCGAAACAATCTTTGAATAGCTCTTTGAAATTAAAAACAAGGCAGAGAATCTTAATGAAATAACACTGACCGGCAGAACTTCGCAAAAAAAAAGACAAGACAAAACGCAAACTTGTTTAAAAACGGGACAAACGCAAAGTTGCCTTAAAAAGGGAACAAATGCAAAGTTGCCTTCCGAGATATTCTTTAAAACATCACAGCGGACTGAAGCAAAAAGAAAAAACTAAGAACAACGTGAACCCTACTAAATAGATGAAAGGCAATGCGTTTTGATTTTATTTTCATCAAATAAAATTATCATAAACTAACGCTAGGGAATTTGGCTAACGGTATCTTCTAGGCAAGCATGATCTATCATTGACTTCATCATCAAAAACACATTGTCACTTAACATCTGGTGACTTGTGATCAAATGCAGCTACAGCATAATAAAACGTAAAGAAAAAAGTTGCATACGGTATTTCCCAATCTAGGTGTGGCATGGTGTCACCTTCGACCACATCATCACTTAACATCACCTGACTTGTGGTCAACGCAGCAAAATAAAACGTAAAGAAAAAAGTTGCATACGGTATTTCCCAATCTAGGTGTGGCATGGTGTCACCTTCGATCACATCATCACTTAACATCACGTGACTTGTGGTCAAACGCAGCTATGTAACAAGGATAGAAAAGGCTTTTTTATAGCGATGATGGCTCAGTGGTAGTGACGTCGGCTTGCGATCCGGAGGACGTGGGTTCGAATCCTACAATGAGCTTGAGCTTTCGGTGAAGGAAAACATCGTGATGAAACCATAGCTTGGTGGTAGGGTATTTTCTAGTACTCGCCTGGCTAGCTACCACCCTCTTGTTAAGAATCTGTCGCCAAGCACCTATTGGTGTGTTCCGGTGGCGTCACTTGAGACCAGCTCCCAGTCCAGGTGTAGCTTGGCGCCATCTTCGACCACATCGTCATTTAACATCAGGTGACTTGTGGTCAAACGCTAGTCTGTAAATAGTAAAAAAAAAAGGCTAAGAGACGGGTTTAAACCACTATAACGCAATTTATCTCACAATGACGTATCTTATCGTGAAAACTTACCAACAGTTTGTCTGTTTTCAAGCGAGAGCACGATCTACAACTGCTCGCGGCAAATTTTCCGACATCGAGCAAGTTTTTCAACTCGGCGGAAGTTTTCCGGGCGGGAAGCGTCGCATTGTCACTTGGTTCACTCCGTCGCAAGTTAGCGAAACCGCAAAATGGCAAACTTTGCTGACTTATTGTGCTACTAGCTGTGCCCCACGGCGTCACTCTCATAGAGCCAAAATCAAAAGTATTGTAATATAACGTCATCTTAATTTTAGTATACCTACGTGGTGTACACATCTCTTAGTATTTTTTCGTAATTTTTCATGTGCATGAAGTGTTTACTTCTTATAGGTCGTGCATTGCCATATTTATTGAAACATAATTAATAAAACTCGTTGCAAGACTGCAAAACAATAGATGGGCAAAAAGATTGACCTATTGGAAAGGTCCGTTTGGGAAGCGCAAACGCGGAAGACCACACGCACGCTGGGAAGACGAGATCACACGCATAGCTGGTCAAAAATGGCTAGAACTAGCAAAGAACCGAGAAACCTGGCATAATCTGGAGGAGGCCTTCACCTCAGGGGTCCTCTAATTAATTTTTTTTCTTCTTATAATTATAATTCAAACACTGTATATACTTAGAGGAATATAAGGCTTTTTTATTTATTTTTTTATTTTTATAATTAACAAAACTCAAAGATTTTACGGTCAGATAGACATTTCCTTATGAACTATTTTGGCAAGAATTCGATGAAAGTCGTCCGCGTTGCACAGTCAGCGATAAAAGTAGCTGATCAGTTGATCACACTCGATTTTCCAAATGTGTTTTAGATCAGTCATGTTTGTTTTTCAACTTGCAAGGTAGTGTTTGACCACAACGCAACACACCTGATTTCTACAGAACGTTCTTCGTAAAAAGTATTAAAAAGACAGACATACCAACATACAGCTTTTCCATTTATATATACTTAATCTTATATTAAAAGCAAGGAAGTAGTGATGGCATATTAATTCTGTACACAACTTTATTTAAGTTCTGACGGAATTTGGGTCTAACTAGGCACAAGCTGCTTAAAGGTTCTTTAACTAGATTATGCTCTGACGAGTTTCAAAGCTTTAGTCACTTGAAAATCCAATTTCAGGAGTTTATATCCGCGAAGTTATAGAGCGATTGTGACTGAAAAGGAACGCGAGCGCTGTACAAAGCGCTCATCATTATCACCATCATCCTGTGTGGACATAGACCTCTCCCAAGGTATGCCACTGAGCCCGGTCTTCGGCTCTTCTCATCCAACTACTGGTAGCCACTCGGCGCAAGTCGTCGCTCCACCTAGTCGCAGGGCGTCCTACACTACGTTTGCTAAGTCGCGGTCTCTACTCAAGAACTCAAGATTCCGGTCCCGAACTATTATGCCCATGACCAGAATAAAAACTTAGATATACTTATTATACAAATCTTGCCTCTGCCAGGACTCGAACCCAGGACATAACGCTGAGAAGGCAGAAACATTACCCAAACGCCATGATATCCTACCAACTTTAAGTTTCGTTTAACGATTTTAGGTTCCATTATTTTCTAACTTCAGTAATTAAGGATCATTAGCATATATTCTAACTTATTAAGAAATTCGAAACAAATATTCATTTGTATCAATTTCATTAATTTGGTTGAAACTCATTGGATTATCAAACAAGTGAGACGTAGAACTTAGGAAAGTCTAGACTTATTATATTAGATAAATGCTACGCCAGATAATAATGTTTCGAAATTCTTAATTAAGTTATGAATGTTTTATTATACTACAGCTGCGTTACTTAACTTAAACTTATGATTTGACAAGTAAAATTTGATGATCTTAAAAAAACGCCGCTTGAAAAAATCTTTCGTAGTTTATTACAATTCTATTATGTTTTGCCACACCTACTGAAGAATTTCCAAATTGTAAAATCGTTTGAAGAAAATGACCACTCTCAAGTTAGAAACCTGTCGCCAAGTAGCAGCAACTATCTGTATGTTCCGGCAGCCTCACTTGAGAGCCAGTTCCCAATCCAGGTGTAGCGTGGCGCCAACTTCAACCACATCTTCGATTAACATCAGGCGACTTCTGGCCAAACGCCTAGATACAGTAAATACCTACCTAGATTCTCAGAAAAGCACTGAAAACATAGTTGTATCTGTATCAGAGCTTAACCTCCATCCTAACAAAGTCACAATCAACCCACACACACATATACGCTTACACACACAAAACAAACAATCAATTTGTGCTCTATTCTAAAATAAATTAAAAACTCTTTTGTGCAGGTGAACCGGCAATCAGGTCGCGGTACGCTCAACTCACGGTCCTCGTGCCACCAGAACCGCCCAAGATTCTGCAGGGGAGTTTCTACTCTACCACCGAGGACAGAAACATCACATTGGAGTGCGTTTCGATTGGTGGGAAACCGCCGGCTGAGGTAAGCAATATGTAGCAGTTTACAGTACGTTTACTTCGATGAATTCATGCCACAATGCAATTAATTCAACGCCAGAACCAAACTTTCGCTGATTTGCAGTATTTCCTAGCATATCTTTGCATTTCTTCAAATCATTTCAGCTGTAATATTGAAATGACTACGCTTCTGGTAATCCGTATTATTTTCAGAAAATAAATGATTCGATTCTCTGAGTAAAACCGATGGCTCTTTTTACAGCTATTAGATAGCTAATCGTAAATAAACTAATGAGACTTATCTTAACAAGAAGCATCAAATAACTTCAACCACCAGAAGTCACCAGAAGTTAAGTGACAATGTAGTCGCGCTACACTTAGTTTGAGAACTGGCTTTTTCTGCTTTTGGGTTGTCTGGAAGAGATAGCGTTGACTACTCCTTGTGAATTTTATCTCTAAGTTGTATTGTTGTTCTTGTTTTTAATTTTTCTATGGTCTAATTAACCTATCATTTTATGTATGTAGTTCCCAGTGGGTAACATTCTCTTCGTTATCAAGTTCAGGTACTGCATCCTTACATGTACATTGTTCCAAATTGTTTGGCCTTGCGTTGGCGACATTTTTGCAGTTTATATGTGGACGGTTGCAATTTTACCCGGTAGTTTGTTAGTGCTTTTGTTGTGGATTGTTTACGCCAGCTCTTTCATCAAATTGTTAGAAATTTTAAATGGACTTGTTCCTACATCACACCATTCTGCAAACGAAATAAGGACTGGCTGCTAGGAACTAGTGAAGAACTCTTTTGTTTTTTGACGAAACCATAGTTTAATGATAGGGTTTTCTAGTACTATCACTTTTAAGTTAAGAATCTGTCGCCTAACAGCTTAGTTTGTCCCGGCAACTTTATTTGAACATTTTTTCCCAATCCAATCAATCGTATTCCATCTCAAACCACATCGTCACTTAACATCAGGTGTTTTGTTTTCAAATACTATTCTTTAGAAAAGGCAAGCATAAGAAATACCCTAGTACTATGCTATGGTTTCGTCACAATACATTAATTCACTAAAAGTACTAAACACTCATTGCTCGCTTTGACCCCATGTGACTTTTGTATCACTATTTCTTATTATTTTTTCGACTTCTTCATAATCATCAGTCAGAAGAAGCCCACTGCTGTACATAGGCTCCTTTAGAACGCCACCATAAACGGCCATTAGCTAATTTCATCCATTGGCTACCTTCGACTCTTAAAAGGTTTGTGGTCGCCACTCAAGAACCTTCCTTCTTCATCGGTTTCGACTTCTTGATTGCCCATAATTTTAATGTTACAATGCTTGTTAATTATTTTTATCACCATAATGTCACCAACATTATGACCAGTGTTTGTTTTATTATCTGTTTTTATATCCATCACTTGTCAAACTCCACACGCTACAATATCATCACTTACTTCGATTATAATTAATTATATAGAAACTTATCAAACTTAATTTCTAAATGTCATCAAATAATTTATTTTTCTTTCTTTATTACGTTGAAGCTTATAGATCAATGACACGTATAACCTAATTGAAGTGGCCCCAGTTTATTCATTGTCATCGCTTTCATAATGTAGTCTGTAATAAGAACCTTCGTGAAGAGTGGGGGCGCAGTAAGCTTATAACTTTAAAAGATTACGATTTAAATATAAAGTAAAGGCTGTTTTCAAAATTGCTGTACCAACATTTTAGATTGTTTCAATTCTAATCGATGGATTAGTACAGAATTCAGTTATCTCTAGATTTCTCAGATGACTACTTACAATCTCATTATTGATCGCAAATCTCAAAAAACTCGCACCACAATAAGATTTATCGCTCATTTTTAATAGTAAAACTTAAGTAACCAAATCCAGTAAATCATCAACAACTGTTCAGTGGTTTTAGAGACATGAAAAAGCAAGTTTTGAAATTCAATCTATTAGTTTTATTTTAGAAATAGGTAGTTTCTCCCACGTCGTTTGATAGTTATTAATAAAGTCTGTACAATTTTATTATTTGCGTATATTATAGAAATTTAGTTATACATTTTTATATTCTTTATAACTAAACTGACATTCTTCACAATCTTCATTACCATTTGTTCTAATATTTTCTCGTCTTGTTTCAAAAATTTTCCCTTCGTTGAATTGATTAGAATTTTGCTCTCACTCAATTACTTAGTTCAAGATTACGCCGCGCCTTTTCTCATTTGCGTCAACGTTCTAATAATTAATCAACGTCACAGTCTAAATGGAATTTTGCAGGCTTGTCGCTATTACCTCACCTTGTTCATATTTTTCACAATTTTCTCAAATCACGCTTTCCTTCTCGTTGACAATCATTGGTGACGGTGTAAAATTCTTTGTGCTGTCGTCTTTATATAAAGGTAGTTTATTTATAGGGGTTACTCCCCTGATGATGACTTTTGGTTTATACGAAGCCTCCTTTCATTAGCTTTCTTTTCACGTCCATGGCTAAGTAGAAATATATCGGTAAAAAATGTCATACCTAGTAATGACGTTGAATACAAAGCTGCAGTCACAAGTGCTCTGACTGGAATGCAAGAATGCTTGCATATTCTTAATGAGATAACTAAACGAAAGAGAGACAAAGATGTCGATTCTGATGAGCGTTTCGAAGTTTGCGAAGTCTAAGCGTATTCCTCCCCCTTTCTGATCACGGAAGTAAGAAAAGGACAGCATTATTTTTCGCCCTGCCAAATTTATGAACCTGGTTCGGCCTTTAATAAATCTATTTGATATTAAGACCAACAATTTCTATTTCTCTTTCAATAACTAGCAATTATGAGAAAGAAAGACTCTCAATGACCAATAAATAGTACACTAGTATTTCATTTATTTATAAACCCATTTCAAATTAAAATTTAAATTCGAAAGTTACAAGTTACACGAAATTTGTGTTGTGGAGAATTGGGTCAATAGCTATTACCATGGTCCTTAATTACTATAAGTACTGTAATGATAGTAGTTACGCCCAACGCTAACCCTGTTTCAACAGTGAACTGTTAAATCAATACAGAAACTCTGTTGCTATCCATTTTCCTAATTACCTAATTCACGAACATCTATCAGAATCCTAATTATTCATGGCTCAACTATTTGCCTTAAATCCCATTCTATACCTATAAACCCTATTAAATAAACACTATTTTGGATTGGCTACAAATCACTGTCAATCCAATAATGGTGAATAATTTGTCTTAACCCTTTCATTGCTTTCTACATAATGAATTCATGAAAAACGCCCTTCCGTCCTCGTTTGTAGAAGGGATGTAACGAGTATCTAACCGGCTAAAATTCGACAAGAAGTACCTATCAATTGATCGGTAGTAATATATTATACTTTAGTGCTCGCCTGGCTAGCAACCACAATCAAGTTGAAAATCTGTCGCAAAGCACCTATCAGTGTGATCCGGCAATCTTACTTATGTAACAAGCTGGATCGGACGGAACTCCGTCGTCGGATAGTTATCCGGCCTAATCACTGCTTTCGCGTATCTATTTGGGATACAGACGGATAACCTGTACCATACAACCTTTAAACACCTTAAAAGGGTTTTAAAATGGGTCTAAGTGCTAGAATTAAAGTTATCCTTTAGATTAAGGGATTCAGATCCTACTGAAAAGTAACCATAGCTTTTACATGGGGTCCAAGAATGCACAAAGGAAAACTACTTTTTGTTTTTTTTTTTTTTTTTTTTATGTAATAGATTAGCAAACAAGCTGACGGCCCGCCTGATGGAAAGCGGTCACCGTCGCCTATGGACATCTGCAACACCAGGGGAGTTGCCGATGCGTTGCCGACCTTTAAGAACTCTTTTTACACCCATCTTGAAGGATTGCAATCTGTAGCACAGCGGAAACACTTGTGGGGGAAGCTCATTCCACATTTTGCAAGTATGCGGGAGAAAGGAGCGCATAAATCGCGAGGTGTGGGATTTCCAAGACTCGATAATGTGTGGATGAGCTTTGTTCCGATGACGAGATGATCGGTGGTAGAACCGTGAAGGAGGGATGAGATTGAATAGCTCTTCCGAGCATTCCCCGTTGTATATTCGGTAGAATATACACAGCGAGCCAATGTCCCTGCGAAGGCTCAGCGGCTCAAGACGGTTCTATGCTTTCACGCCATAAAAAGGATTTTAGCAGGCCTTTGAACGCCAAAAAAATCAATCATTTCGAAATCACATAAAGAGGAAGGACGATTGTAATTGTTCCACTTTTGTGGTGCTTTTTAACCCCTGACGCAAAAAAGGGGTGTTGTAAGTTTGACGTGTCTGTCTGTTTGTCTGTCTGTCTGTGGCACCGTAGCTCGTAGCCGTAGCTTTTTGTATGAAATGTGAGTTATGGGCGAGTGTGTTTAGCTGTGTTTGATGAAATCGGTCCAAGATGTCGGGGGTCTTTTAAATTTTAAATTTATAGTTACATATATATATTCCAATGTTGTTTGCAAAAAATGGTATATATTTGAATAGAATTCACCTACAACCTTATATCTTCTGAACTGGTACAGGGTTGGTAAACCCCACTGGGATTGGACGCAATTAGGGGCTAAATTGAAAATGATGCTGCGTCAATTCAACCCCTATCCCGTTGAGAATGCAACCCTTAGGGCTGTTGATATTATATTCGTCAGCTTAGATTAGGGGTGATTAGATTGCATAAGAATTTGTTAAAATTATTTTTATTTTACCCGAAGGCTTAATAAGTTTTAATGTCTACCATGGGGCGACGTTTGCTATTTTTAATCGACTTCAAAAATGAGGAGGTTTCTCAATTCGACCCTAAATATGTTTTTTTGTGTGTTTGCGGATAACTCCGTCTTTTATGAACCGAAGTTGATGATTATTTTTTTGTTGGAAAGGAGATATTCCAAGGGTGGAACAGTCAGCGACAAAACTATTTGATCGTTCTCAATTTTCCAAATGTGTTTCAAATCAGTAATTATTATTGTTTTTTTTTTCATTTTACATGGTATCATTTTGACCACAACATAACACACCTGATTTTAAGTAATGACGAGGTCAAAAATTGGCGTCTAAGATGATGAGGATAATAGAATAGTCGTTGACTGTACCATGATAAGAAAACCAGGATCTGGTGATGGCATCCCAGATAAATTGAGGGGTTCTAACCTACTATACTGAAGCTTCATGGTATAACTTCATCATCATCATCATCATCAGCCGGAACAAGTCCACTGCTGAGCATATGCTTCCCCCCTTAAACACCACCATGAACGGCTATTAGCCATTTGCATCCATCGGCTCCCTGCGACTCTTACAATGTCATCGGTCCACCTAGTGGGGGGGGCTATCTACAGAACGTCTTCCGGTTCGTGGTCACCTCTCCAGAATCTTTCCTATCCATCGGTTGTCGGTCCCCGAAATTAAACTCTCGAAAATAATGGAGTACAGAAGCAGGAGGTCGTAATTTTGAGTTTATTATTTACTTCTCATCCGTATTGATATTGCTTGGCAAATTATTTTAAGCCCGTAATAATTCGTTAAACAACCGAGGGGAATTATTATTTTCGGAATCCGAAAATTAATATTCGCACATTGATTGCTTTGTTAATGAGGACCTACGATTGATTTCAGAAATAATTGGTGTATTGGAATTTTGCTATCTACAGTAGTGAAGTAAGAGATTTTCTATTTATTTTTGACTTTTATAGCGATGATGGCTCAGTGGTAGTGACGTCGGCTTGCGATCCGTAGGACGTGGGTTCGAATCCTACAATGAGCTTGAGCTTTCGGTGAAGGAAAACATCGTGATGAAACCATAGCTTGGTGGTAGGGTATTTTCTAGTACTCGCCTGGCTAGCTACCACCCTCTTGTTAAGAATCTGTCGCCAAGCACCTATCGGTGTGTTCCGGCAGCCTCACTTGAGAGCCAGTTCCCAGTCCAGGTGTAGCGTGGCGCCATCTTAGACCACATCGTCACTTAACATCAGGACTTGTGGTCAAAGGCTACCCTGTAAAAAGTAAAAAAAAAAAAAGTTGCTTGCTGCGGTTTTATCCACGTAGACTGTAATAGTGTATCTTGTGAAAAGTATCATGTGTCCTTCCCCAAATCTGAAACTATTTTAATACAATCTGGATTAGTTGCGCAGGTAAAAAACAAACAGACAGACAGACTTACTCTCGCATTTATAACATAAAAGTAAGGTTAGGCTGCTTCCCACGGTGGGCCATGTATTATTATTGCTATAAAAATAATCTTCTGTCCTTTCCAAATAGGATAAAACTTTGAAGCGATGATGGCTCAGTGGTGATGTTGGCTTGTGACCCATAGGACGTGGGTACGAATTCTACAATGAGCTTGAGCTTACGGTGAAGGAAAACATCGCGATGAAACCATAGCTGGGTAGGACATTTTCTAGTGCTCATCAGCTCATCTGGCTAGCTACCATCCTCGAGTTAAGAACCTGTCGCCAAGCACCTATCTGTGTGTTCCGGCAGTCTCACTTGAGAGCCAGTTCCCAGTCCAGGTGTAGCGCGGCACCACCTTCAGCCGCATCAGAAAAAAACCTCTTCCTACACCTTATTAAAATAAATTTCCCGTTTTATAATTTTCTTTATTTTTGTTGCAGATCACGTGGGTAGATAGCAATGCTGGTGTTTTGACGCAAGACGTCACGTACACGGTGGAGGCTCTACCGGATGGACAGAGGTTTACTGCCAGGTAATATTTCATATCTGTGCTAATGAATTACCGGTCCAGTAGCATTAGGTATGGTGGTATTATTAGATAGAATTTAAAAAGCGAAAACAGAAAAAAAATTACATGAAATATTTGTTAAAATTATATTTATGTTTTTACTACTTACAGGGTAGCGTTTGGCGACAAGTCACCTGATCTTAAGTGATGATGTGGTCGAAGGCACTCGAATGTGGTGTCACGCTACACCTGGATTGGGAACTGGCTCTCAAGTGGGGCACCTATAGGTGTTTGGCGACAGATTCTTAACTTGGCCATTTACCACCAAGCTCAATGTAGGATTAAAACCCACGACCAACGGATCGCAAGCGGTCGGCTCACTACCACTGAGCCCTATTTGCTAGATATAGGTACTCGTAGATAGATCATCGGAGGCCAAGACACTTTGAAGGAGTTTTAATAATAAAAAAATGTACAGAGTCGCCAAGCCGTCGGAATTAAGGTCAATTTGTGTGCAATGGTCCCCCGATATTTATTTATAGTTGAAACCAAATAATAAATAACCACAATGTATTTCTTCCCCACAGATCAATTATAAACATGATCCCTAAGGAAGAGCACAATAATCAGACCTTCACGTGTCAAGCCCAAAACACAGCAGACCGGGCGTACAGAGCTGCCAGTATTCACATTGAGGTAAGCTTATATACTCGTATATATGATCTTTACTGATCATCGCTCAAAACGGTGAAGGAAAAGATGGTGAGGAAACCGGCATGCCCAAGGACCATAACATTCAAGGGCATGCTACATCTACCAACCCGCACTGGGCCCGCGTGGTAGATAACGGCCTATACTTTCTCTGAGAGAAGGCCAGAGTCCCAGCAGTGGGAACGTAAAAGCTGATGATGTTGATAACACAGATAGATGTATAACATATTATGTTGTTGTTTGTCATCTGGTCTGGTTTGACTTGATTTGCTGAACAATGAGCCTTTGGATCGGTCAGGTGAGCACGCCCCACATCAGATAGCCACAGATAGTCTGGTGTGATCTGATCATTTGGAAAAATAGACCGTGGGACCCTAGCTTTATAAAATACGTTTGAAGAAGTTGCCAGTTTATACGATACTAGCTGTTACTAGCTAGTACCCATAACACAAGTTTCAGTTTAGGTCAGTAAGTGCTGCTTGCAGATGACAACCTCAACCTGTTTTTTCTTTTGTAGTTTACTTGTTTTTTCATCAAACATTTTGTTAGTTAATGAGAATAAATTGTTAGTGAAATGTAACAATGAGTGTAGGAAGGTATAAAATAAAAATACTATGAGTTGTATATGACGCAATACAATACCTTCGAATAAGCTAAACTGGAACTACAGTATAACAATCTATAACGTTTTTTATATTATAACTAGCTGTTCCCCGCGGTTTCGCCCGCGTGGACTACAGCTTTATGCATGCAAAATCTCAGCCCGATCGGTTTAAAATTGACAAAGTTTCATACAAAGTTTCATCCCCTATTTTATCCCCTTGAGGGTACAACTATTCAAAATCCTTTCTTAGCGGATGCCTACGTCATAACATCTACCTACTTGCCAAATTTCAGCCCGATCCGTCCAGTGGTTTGGGCTGTGCGTTGATAGATCACTATGTCAGTCAGTCAGTCCACCTTTGATTTATGTATGTTTAGATTATAGAAGTAGTAGTACAAGTTTTACTACAAATAAATACCTAACTTCCTCAGTTCCATTCGTGCTACTAACAGCCACACGGGCCTTTTTCCAATAGAAATCAACGAGCAGGACTTTGTATGCCTCCCACGCTTTCAGTATTGACTCGCTGTCAGAGTCCAGTGTTTGGACTGAAGCGATAGCACTTCTCAAATACCCACACGTTCTCGTAACTGATTCCAGTTATTTACTCCGTGCATTTTTCGTATCGATACGATATAATATATTTATAATATTTTATTTATAATATAATGTTACGATATAATGGTTTTAACCCTGAAAAAGGTTCCTGTGGGATAACAGGAAGACGCGGGTGAAACCGCGGGGCGCAACTATTACACATACATATATACAAAATTACATACATACACTCGAAAAGCTTAACCCTCCTTCTTTCGCAATCAGGTAAAAAACGGGTACGGAACCGTACAAAATCTTCTCGCATCTGTTCCGTAAGTTCTCAATGCGCACACAAAAACTCTCATGTGAATTCACTTTTTCTTTTTGTTTTGTATCTAATTACGGTAGTACAGTGCTAGGCCGTCACGCGATGCCAATTTAACATTGTTCTGAGTCTCCTTACTTATTCCGGTCTCGATTCTACGCAGACCCTTTTTTCTTTCGACCTAAAGCTTGAGATTCATGGTGCGTATCGCGAAATGATAACAGATGATACAATCGCAATGCGGTTGCGTATTTCAGAAATCATTTTTACTCGTTTTACACAATAAAAGCACTAAGCACGTATTATGCAACTTAAACGGTTATATCTTTTAATCGTGTTGACTTACAAATTTGATTTTTTTCACAGCTGAATTAGACTGTAGGGCCGAGTATCCAACTAATTTTATAAACGGAAAGTTTGTGAGTATGGATAAATGGATGGATGTTTGTTACTCTTTCACGCAAAAACTACTGAACGGATCTGAATGAAATTTGATATGGAGACAGTCTGTACAGTCAGCGACAAAAGTAGCTGATCGTTCTCGATTTTCCAAATGTGTTTCAACTCAGTAATTATAATTGTTTTGTTTTACATTTTACATGATATCATTTTGACCACAACATAACACACCTGATTTTAGGTGATGATGAGGTCAAAAATTGGTGTCTAAGATGATGAGGATAATAGAAAAAATTGTGATTGTTCAGCGACTTTTATCGTTCGTACCCTGGATTAACACATAGGTTATTTTTAATCCCGGGAAAAGGTTCTTGCGGGAATAACGCGGGTGAAACCGTGGGCCGCAACTAGTTCGATATAAATTTCAACTTGATACCTCAGCGCGTGCTTGAGAAAAAGGGACTTGACAGACAGATAGACGGACAACAAAATGATCCTATAAGGTATCCGTTTTATTCTCTTGAGGTACGCAACCCTAAAAATAAGATACGCAAAAGAGATACGCACGCGTATCGATCCCATTCAAGCACTCGGGAGGTAAGAAATTATGGAGTGTACAAAAGGGGCGTTTGCCCGTACATCCGTTATTTATGCCCCGATATTTTTTTTTGAATGTGAAGATGTCGATTGCATAAGGAGCTTCGTGGTTTATTTATTTGTTTTTGTGTTTTGCGCATTTTTCTTTCTTCTTTTGCCGCTTTTGTTTGTTAAGAAAAGATTTGGTTTGTGACGAGAAAATTTTTTGTTTACGTGGAGAAGTTTGCTTGGCTTTTTATATGACAAAAAAGCTGGGGATTGTAGTGAACTTGCTCCAATTCGATTAATTAGTAATAAGAATAAAATTGTCTATGTCAAATTACCTGCCGGGAGTTTCTTTTCTGTTCTTTTGCCGGCGTTAGGAGGTTGGAACAAGCGTAGCTAGTTTTAAGTATGACGTTTTAATGTGATCACAATGTATCCTATTGAATAAAATACTATTGACTATTGGTGGTACTTGGTAGGGCATTTTCTAGTGCTCGCTTGGTTATGTTTTATTTTTTTTATTTTACTATTTACAGGGTAGTGTTGGACCCATGTCGCCTGATGTTAAGTGACGATGCGGTCGCAGATGGCGCCACGCTACACCTGGATTGGGAACTGGCGCTCAAGTGAGGCTGCCGGAACACACCGATAGGTGTTTGGCGACAGATTCTTAATTCTTAATTCTTATTCTTAACGAGAATAATAATTCTACTTCTGTGAAGGGGTCCTTTTGGTATATTGATATAAAAGTACCTACGTGTTGCGCTTACGTAGTTGTATTTGAGAAAAAAGAAGTGACACTGACGTAGCAATGACAGATTGAATTTAACATTTTGACAATGACAAATAATTTGATGTATCCAACAACCTCAAGTTAGAATCTAACGCCAAGCGTCTACCGGTGTGTTTTGGCAGTCTCAGTTGAGACCCAGTTCTCAATTCAGGTGTAGCGTGGCGCCATCTTCAACTACATACCTTGTAAGAAGTAAATAAACAAAAAGAGAAAGATTTAATAAAATCGGATGACAAAAGTTATTGAGGATCTACAGTTCAGGTGAACTTTACGTAAATACAAACATAACTATACCATAATGAACCTTCTAACTGAGATAGCGCAAAGACCCAAAGTGAGTGTTGGCCTCTGATAATAAAAATCGCCACTTCGGTCTTCCACAAACATACATAGATTGCTAAAATCATAACCTTATCTTATTGCGACGACCGATATGGCGCAATGGACGGATAGCTGACTGTGAAGCGTGAGGTCGCGGGTTCGATTCCCGCTACAGAACAAATATTTGTAGGTACATTGAAAAAAAAAGCGCAATATTTTGTTCTGTGTCTGGGTGTTGTGGATCCCCGATCCTCGTAGTTTCTGATACCCTAGATACAGGGGACCCTAGTTAGGGGTCAGAGCCTATGTATGTGATTGTGTGGGCATTATTATTGCTATGGCGTAGTCGGGTAAAATAAAACTCCAAAGGTTTTTCTGTTTTTTTTTAGGTAGTGATGGGACATCATTTTTTTGAATAAACGATCAATTTATTTGATCATAATAATATCATAATAGTTTTGTTACATTTCGTCTCAATAAGAAAATGTAGGCTCATAATAATAAAATTAGAATCATAGACATAACTTCGACGTCAATATATTCACAGTCATTTACTATTATTATAATGTACCTATTTCGATAATAATAAATAATGAAATATAGAGCCGTATCGATACTAAACTACGAGAAGTAAATTATGTTCTCACATAAAAAAAGATATTTCTAAACGTACAAATAACATTTTAACGTTGTACAGCTTTTTGAATAGGGCAACATTGTAATATGAATGCCTACGTCACTTATTATTTGTGTAAATAAATATAACATGGGATACATAAACCTTGAATTTCAAATGAGATAAGGGAAACGATGGATATATTACATAAAAACCGCGGTTTTCATATGAAATACATATAAAATACATATGAAATGAATGAAATGAAATGAAATACATTTATTACTGACACACACAATATCGCACAAATTAGGGACATGAACAAGAAGTAACAATCACACATAAAATATACAGGTGCGACATTGCGCGTTGTCAGAAATAGGTCCCGGTTCAGCATACAACTGAGGCTGTATACCAGCTTCAGTTACTGATTTTCAGCCGGAACCCACTTCATGACATCACGGACAAGTACAAACAGACTCTCATCCCCTATTTTATCCCTTTAGGGGAAGAATTAATCCAAATACTTTCTTAGCGGATGCCAACGTCATAACATCTTCTACCTGCATGCCAAATTTCAGCCCGATCCGTCCAGTGGTTTGGGCTGTGCGTTAATAGATCACTATGTCAGTCAATCAATCACAGTTACATATGTTTAGAAATACCATACTATCTGTACCCCTTAGTTTTACCCGCCTAGAGGTTTCCGCAAAGTTTTTACTATAAAAAACATAATCTAGGCTTCTCGTATTGTTTTAATTTCTTTTAACAAAATACTTTTTTATTATTTACTAGTAGCGCCTCTTGGTTTTGCCGCTGTCCAGCAGGACCGTTTTAACCGCCGACGAAAAAAGAGGGGTGTTATAAGTTTAACGTGCGTACGTGTATCTGTGCCATCGTAGTTTCCAAACTGATAAACCAATTTTGATTTAGTTTTTTGGTGCCAAGGTGACTTGATCGAGAGTGCTCTTAACTTATGTTTGTTTAATTTATTTTTTTGATGTTAGTTTGTGTTTTTTTATCTTGCTTTTTATTTAATAAATTTCTAAATAAATGGCCTTCTGATAAACATTTTCGGAATTAAGATTTTCTTCAAGTCCCTGAAATAACTTCCATCACGTATCGGTGTGTTCCGGCAGCCTCAGTTGAGAGCCAGATCCCAATCCAGGTGTAACGTGACGCCACCTTCGACTAATTCGTCACTTAACATCAAGTGACTTTGTGGTCAAACGCTACACTGTGTGGCGATGCACAAAAAAGTTCAAGCTTATAAAATTTACCTCTGTGTAATGATACCAGTTGAAAATTATTCGTCATACCCAAATGTTACCAGCCAAATGAACACGCCTCATAAATAGCGGGGATGGAACCCGCGACCCCACATTTCACAGTCAGCTGTTCGCCCATTGCACCACATGGGTCGTAAATTTAACAAAAATAAAACTATAGCGAAACTAACTGATAAAAAATGAACAAAATATTATACCTACAAAAAAAATCTGCAAAAACTGCAAAGTGAAAAAATCTATAGTGTTGAAAGTTTTGGATTTGTTTTGTATATTATGGCCATTGACTTCGCAAACAATACGTATTTGTCACTTTCCAGGCTTAGACGCCAGTTGTTTTTTTATAATTCTGAGTAGGTTTTGTTTTTTTAAATCTTCAGCCCTCATTTGCAAACAATAAGTCCTTAATTAATTTAACCTAAGGCAAATAAAAGATTAACATTATGTAAATTTTCGTTTTTGTTAGAAGACAGTTTTTTTTACTAAGTTAGTTAAAAAAGATGATTTAATAAAAGTGTAAAAAGTACACCTATTCAAAAATTAACAAATTAGTGAACAATTTTAAAGTTACAATAAGTACTTAAGAGATAAAAGTACGTAAATATATTTGATATTGAACGTAGATATAAAATATACATAATATTATAATTATATTAAATATAACGTTATGATAACGTTAGGTTTATATAATATACTAACTAGCTGTTCCCCGCGGTTTCACCCGCGTGGGCTACAGCTTTATGCATGCAAAGTCTCAGCCCAATCGGTTTAAATTTGACAAAGTTTCATACAAACTTTCATCCCCTATATCCTTTCTTAGCGGATGCTTACGTCATAACATCTACCTGCATGCCAAATTTCAGCCCGATCCGTCCAGTGGTTTGGGCTGTGCGTTGAAAAATCACTATATCAGTCAGTCACCTTTGAGTTATATATATTTAGACATATATACCTTTTTGGATAGATTGGCGGCTAGTTCTAATAATCTATCCATCCACGGTTGGTCCTACGTAGAACGGAACGTAGTTGGCTGATGATGATGAATCAAATCAGGCTAAATCACCAACAGAATTGCGAACAAAATATAAAACAATTCTCAGAAGTAATAGCAAAGAGAATATTAGAAACATGAAAACGTAATAAAATACGACAAAGAGCCTTGGACATTGAAAAACGTATACGACAAATCCATAAATAAATACAATCGCAGGCATACTATTTGGCACATCAGAAATAAATAAAAAAGATTAAAGTTTCTTAATACAATATTAATATTTTTTAGATAAATGGCGTTTGCCGATGCTAAAGTTAACCATATTACTCCATAATAGTTTTTTTAATAAGACACAAGATAAAAATATAATTAAAAATATCAAACACACTTAAAAATTTGGTAAGCCTCCAGACGCCCAAAATGCTGGCAGCATTGCCTCGTTGAATGGCAATGCTAATTTTTTGTCCAAAATATGAGCCAGCTAGCCCCCATAATTAAATAATAGGTACCTTCTGTAAGTAGACTGTCTGTATATTGGCAATAAATCGTTTTTTTTTTATTATACTGGTTTGATATAGATTATATTAATTACAAGTCATTTTATATTCCTCGATTTTTTTTATTGATTTTGATGTCTTTTATCGATCTGTATAATAGACAGTAACAACCGAAAGTCATAATAATTTATAGTTGGCCCAAAACAACGTGTGAAGTTGTAAAGTGCTACACAAAGGGACTATCATGCTCGGTTAACTGCCACAATACATGATTGTCCGATCATCATCATTCTTTACCCCTTTTTTTTACTTAAAATTGGAAAGGTACAAAGAGCTTGTGAAGCCACATATGAAAAAAAAACTTGGCTTTAGCTGATGTGCCAAATAATTTGTCCCGTACTATACACACCCATCTATACGGGTACAGTTATAAAAATATTGTCCTCAAAAAGATTGTATAGGAAATTACCATTCCGGTCGCGGATCGGTGTGACTGGATGTGGTGTTAAAATATTTATATTTATCGTTTTGTATATTATTTTTATCTTCGATTATATATTATTGTTCATTGTTATATTCGTATACGTTTGGTTGAAGGAAATGATAGGAGAATCTAGTCTGGATGTGATTATGGCAGAAAATAGCGACAAATGTTGCCAGTAATTTAAGTTTTATTTTTAAATTCTAATTTTATATGCTATTTAATTATTAATCATACTTTTAATTTCACATTAACATTATAAATAAGAAAGTTTGTGAGTGTGCGTGTTTGTTGCTTCTTCACTCTGCAACGGCTTAACAGATTTCAATGAAATTTGAAATGAAAATAGCTTATACCCTAGATTTACCCATAAGTTACATTATTAGTGATAACAGGAAAACTGTGGGGCGCAGCTAGTAATTCGTATATTCCTATTTAAAATTAAAACTGTGAAAATAACTCCGTCTGTCTGTCTGTCTGCCTTTCACACCTAAACTACTAAACTGATTTAAATGAAATTTGGTACAGAGATAGTCTAGAGCCTGAGAAAGGACGTAGGCTACTTTTTATCACGATCAATTGTAGCCTACGCGGGTGAAACCGCCGGAGACAGCTAGTGATTTATATTCTCAAGTGTCTCAATAATCCTCAAGTAGCTTTTTCCTAACCATTATATTATATAAAAAAATGATTGAAAACAATAATATATCATAAACACGTCAAAATACTCATTCCTACCTAAAATTCTCAAAATTTTCTTCTCATTTCTAGCATTTATATTACGATATCTACGTTCCAAAAAAAAAGTCCCCTATATCACTTCTAGAACACCCCTCAATTCTACCCCAACACCTACCCTACCACTTGTATCACACCCTATCACTTCTAGAATCCCTATGACCACCCTTTATGTCGGGACAGGCATGTTTATCATGCATTTTCCTTCGGCCGTAAAATAAAACCCTTTTTACTGGCAATCCAATTACTTTTTACGATCAGATGGCCAACAATATCGCTTTGATATCGAGACTGTTGCTATTGGTATACGGAATAATGTCTCGACCATTTTTTACCGGGAATAAGTCAGCGGTTGATATAAATTTTCATTGCCTGTGTTATGTTTTTTTTTTGTGTAAAATTTTCAGTGCGTGTGCTTTTTAATGAACGGGGTTCCGTATAAAACTTACTTTACATCGTTTTCTCTTCTGTTTGTATCGAGATTTTCAATGACATTATAAATTGCTGCTACAGTTATATGGCATTTTTTATGTAAGAACTTTAGTTAAAGCAACCATCAACTTTTTAGTCGACTTAAAATTAACTAACTAACTAACTGAGATGGCGCAACGATCCAAAGTGAGTTTTGGCCTCCGATAACAAAAGACGCCACTTCGCTCTGTCCTGCGCCACCTCCTGCCAGTCCTCCACTTAGAGCTCGCGCAAATCCTTCGTGACTTCGCCTTTCCAGCGATATCTGGGACGGCCGACAGGGCGACGGCCACTCGGCCGTCCACTGTCGACTTAAAATTACGTCGCTGTTTTTTCGTTCCCCTTTTCCAGGATAAAAAGTAGCCTGTACAATACAAAGTATAAAGCTATCTCCATTCCAAGTTCTACTCAAATTCGTTGAGACGTTTCAACGTAAAGAAGTAACAAACATCAAAACCTTTAGCTTTGATAAATTTGTTAACCGCCATTCACTGACACTGTTCTATGAAAAGCAAAGCAAAGAATCGAATTCAGCCCATTCACACTATTTCAAAACACCCTCTTTTTTCCCCAAAGAAAACTCTGACAAGAAACAAATGGGCGACATTTTTTCGCAATGAACGAATGTTGGTTTCGTTACAAGAATCGAAACGTAGTTTTCCATCAACTCCGAAAGTGATCTACGCTTCGTTGCTACGAAAACCGTTTTCTGCTACGGATTAAAAACTGTAGCAACAACTACGTGATACACGATTTTTCACTGGTCATTGGTCATGGCTATGACTTACTTTTTGTGCCAAAAGCACATCCCGGATTCTAGTCCGGGATACACTATACAATAACCGGTTTTCAAATACCTGCTGCAACTACTTGATAGAATTTGGAATGGAGGTAGCTTATAACCTGGATTAACACATAGGCTACTTTTTATCTCGGAAAAAGGTTCCTGCGAGATAATGGGGAGACGCGGGTGAAATCACAGCGTACAACTAGTAAACAATACAAATAATTCATTGATACAAGTAAACAACAAAAGAAAAAACAGACTTAGATTGTCATCTGCAAGCAGCACTAATTGTTATTAATTGCAAAAGCGAGGCAGACAGCCCCCTAATAATGAACCCTCGCATTGACACCATCTTGCAGGTTGAGGTGAGGTATCACAAATCGGTGGGAGGTGGAGAGTTATCATTCGAAACCCATAAGTTTAGTTTTATTGTCCAAAAAAGCTCCGAGCTTCGTACAAACAATAGCTTGTCACCAAAGCATACAAACTGCATTTTATCTAGCTAGCTTTTGTATTTTTTTTTTGCATGGCGCACAAAAGCAGAATTGTCAATAGATTATTCTACAAACAAGGGGTTCTCAAACTATTCAGTTCGCAGCACCCTGGAACAGAACATAAAATGCCTGTCGTTTTTATATTCATTTACCAATAAGCAGCTGTTTGTGCTTTGCTTGCAATCCTACTAATTTTATAAACGTGAAAGTTTGTGAGTATGGATGGATGGATAGATGGATGTTTATTACTCTTTCACGCAAAAACTACTGAACGGATCTGAATGAAATTTGGAATGGAGATATTTAGTAACCTGGATTAATACATAGGCTACGTTTTATCCCGGCAAAAGGTTCCCGCAGGAACAACAAACAGCGCTAAACAGCAGGGTGCAACTAGTTTATGCTCGTAAGGGCAAATATATGTGTGATGAGCACGAATATTTGTTCCCGAGTCTTGGATATTTCTATCTATATAAGTATTTATTTCTCTAAATAAGTATGTATATCGTTGTCTACAAGTTTCGAGTTTAATTTGGGTCTGGATCAATTTGTGCGCAATGGTCCCCCGATATTTATTTATTATATTTTATTATTGTACAGTGAAAGATCACGAAAATTATAATATTAAATTTCAAGTACAGTCAGCAACGAAAGTAGCTGATCATACTCGATTTTCCCATTCTTTTTTAGATCAATAATTTATGATCTATCTTCACAACTTACGAGATAGCGTTTGACCACAACACAACAGTTAAGTGATGATGCAGTCAAAAGTTAGGGTTTATGAGAAGAATGAATGAACATAATCGGAAAGTTTGTTATTGTTCAGCGACTTTTGTCGTTGACTGTACACCTAACATTACAATAAGCACTATAAAGCCACTATAAATCGAAATAATGAATTGGAAAATCAAGGCCATTGTTTCACGGGCACCTGGAATTTTACGAATATTTTCTGATTTTAATTATGTACGAGTGTATATTCGTTAATTGTTATGAATTTTCGATGCCTGCTTAATGATACTACGAATTGAGCATTGCTTACAAAATAATTAATTATTATTATGGATAAAATTGATTGTTACATTTATTTTTCCATGTGCACTCGCGAGGAAAATTGTGGGCATTTTTCAAACAACTTCATAATTTTAATAATTCAGATTCTGTACTGTATAATATTATAGTAGGTATTATTTTTATGAAAGTGAAATACCACACTGTTTATTTATGGAATCTCGAAAAGTACGGAGTTTAATAATTTGCGCATTTTCGTGGTTACTAGGTAAATGCCAAAAATGTATTTATGGATTGGAAAAAATGGGCAAAGTGCCCTCTTATTTAAATAATTAGTAGCATTCAGATATACAATACCCAGATGGCCTTAAAAATCTTTTGTGAATCTGGCTGATTGATTAATCTTAGTGTTTTTTTTTTTCATTTTCATTATACTCAGGTTGGCATGAGGTACCTACCCTCTGCGGGGTGAGGCAATTAGGCCTGGAGGCGAAGTGAGATGGAACAGGACCATGTGAAGTAGTTTAATATACCTACAATTTAAGATGTTCAAATTATAATAGTATTTATTGTTCACAGGTAAAATACTCGCCCAAAGTGAAAATACGAATAAAATCTGGCGTCAACGGAAACGTGCCGGAAGGACAAGACGTTGTGATTTGTAAGTACGAGTATAACCATTAACCACAGAATATAACCTACATTTAAAAATGATTGTACTTTTAAACTGATCGATGGAGAAGAAAGGTTCTCGAGTAGCGACCACAAACCGAAAGACGCTCTGTCGGTAGACTCCCCACTAGGTGGACCGACGACATTGTAAGACTCGCGGGGAGCTGATGGATGGATGCAAATGGTAACAGCCGTTCGTTGTGGCATTCAAAGGAGAACAATTACCATCATCATCATTATCAGCCTGTATCAATCCACTGCTGGACATGGACCTCTCCCAAAGTACGCCACTGAGGTCTTCGGCTCTTCTCATCCAACTACTGCCAGCCACTCGGCGCAAGTCTTTGCTCCACCTAGTCACATGGCATCTTGCACTTTTGCCAAGTCGCGGTCTCCACTCATGAACACGTCTACTCCAATGGTTGTCGGTTCTGTGGCTTATGTGACCAGCCCACTGCCACTTCAGCTTGCTAATTCTGTAAGCTACGTCGGTGACCTTAGTTCTTTGACAGATCACCTCATTTTTGATTCGGTCCCTCAGAGAAACCCCAATCATAGCCTTGTCTATTTGTCTATATAGTATGGATATTGGATATGTGTGTAAAATATTTTTTCTTTTCAGTATGCAAGGCGGATGCAAACCCATCGAATGTAACCTACAAATGGTACATGAACGACGAGCTCGTCAGCACAAACGCCGCAGAGCTGGTAAGTGGTACTTTGTGTCGAACAAAAAGTACAGTTTAGTTAACAACAAAAGTAGCTGGTCATACTGGATTTTACATATTTTTTTTTAGTGCGGTATACCAAATTTTAGAGGAATCGGTAATGCTGGTTTTTTCAAATCGTATTCGAATTCTAACAAATTTTTCGACTTTCTTTTTTAGTATGGAGCAGTACGAGTTGCCACTTTGTCAAGTTGGCGGTAGTCAACTTTGTCGTTTACGAAAACTTTTATAGTTTTCAAAACTTGTACTAAGAGTACCGGCAGCGTTTATTTAAAAATGCTAACGGTCACCCATCCAATTAAAGGCCGTTCTGAATGTTGCTTAACCTGGTTGATCTGAAACGACCGATCGCTAGGACTTCTGCCGTTTCCACATTCCTCATCTGCATAGTAAAGTGCCTCACTAATGAGTAACGAAGTAATTAGTGAAAAGTGGTGTTGATTGAACCTGTTGGTCGCGTTGGGAATAAACTAGTTGCTGGAAAAAGATTTTCTCTCTCGCTCTCTAGATATTTTCTTGATTTGATTGATCAAGCACGGTCAGTGACAAAGTTTGATAAAAATGCCAAGTTTTGCCAAAGCACGCCAAACATTGCTGATTGGACAGACATTTTTAAAGCCATAACAGTTTTGTGGTAGAGACATCGACTTGCAATCCGTAAGTCGTGGGTTCGAATTCTACAACAAGCTTGAGGTTTCGGTGGAGGAAAACATCGTGATGAAAATATAGCTTGTCAATAGGAAATTTTTTAGTGCTCGCCTACTATACCATCAAGTGAAGAATTGGCTGCCAAGTGCTTATCAGTGTGTAGACTGTCTCACTTGACAGCAAGTTACTTAACGTCAGCTGAGCTGTGTTCACACGCTACCCTTTACAAAATTAAAATTAAAAACAAAAACAAGCCGCATGTAACTCTGAAATTTATTTCAGTCTGAAATACTTTACACCCAAAACCATTTATTTTTCGCCTATTGATTTATTAATCAAAGGTATAAGTAATTATCTTCAATCCGAATTGCACCATAATCCGTTGAACAGTTTCAGCATGAAGAAGTGACAAACATCACACACCTACAAACTTTTGCATTGATACTAGGTATTAGATTGATGTGTTTTAATTTTTTTAAAACAAAGCGCTGCATTTCCAATCGACTCGCTCCATCAACTAAACCGATGCAAACAAATAATTCCATTAGAGTGGCACTTAGCGTATTGGCAGGCTGAAAGGCGATGTGGTATGCCAATTCTGTTTAATCTAAGATTTTAAATCATTGAATGATTCATGATTCTCTCTGAGAGGTGGATGCGGATGGTCAAGTGATTTCCATTGAATGCTAATTTGTGAATTTAAAGGTAAAATGTGTGAAAGCGAAAGATAAATAAGAACAAGCGTTGAATATTTTCAACTTACATATGGCTCGTTTTTTTTACTCTAAGGGTAGCGTTGGGTATCTCCAAAACAGCTGATGTTAAGTGACGATGTGAGCGCACTACACCTGGATTAGGAACTGGCTCACAGGTGAGGCTGCCGAAACACACTTAAAAATGCTTGTTTACAGATTCTTAAACTGATGGGCACTTGGCGATAGATTCATTACTTGAGAGTGGTATCAGGTGTGTCCTAGAAAAATTCTTGCTACTAAGCATTGGTTTCATTACGATATTTTCCGAAAACTCAATGTCATTGTAATCAATAGGTAATCCAAAAAGGGCACGCTTCGCCGTGACTTACAATAGTCAATTTTTACACAGGTAAAAATTGACACAGATTCAGGTCGCACGAGACTTAACATTTGACGACCGATGTGGCGCAATGGGCGGATAGGCGACTGTGAAGCGTAAGGTCGCGGGTTCGATTCCCGCTACAGGACAAATATTTGTGCATTGAAAAAAAAGCGCAAGTATTTGTTCAGTGTCTGGGTGTTGTGGATCCCCGATCCTCGTAGTTTCTGGTACCCTAGATACAGGGAAACCTAGTTAGGGGTCAGAGCCTATGGTATGAGATTGTGCGGGCATTAAAAAAAAAACATAGCATACGATACGCGTGACTTAAGTGATTCACATGTGTAGTATACGTAGATAAAATAATAGAATATAAAGGAAGAAATAGAGTTAATGGAAATGTTTCTTTCAGAAAATCTACAATGCGACGAGACAATACCACGGTAAGACAGTGAAATGCGAGGTCTCTAACGACGTGGGAAAGAACGAGGATGTGAGAATACTGGATATTACATGTAAGTGTACCCTAGCATTTCATTACCAATATCCAAAAACCATCGCTCAAAACGGTGAAGGAAAACATCGTGAGGAAACCGCCATGTCCAAGAACTTGGGCATGCGACATCTACCAACCGGCACTGGGCCAGCGTGGTAGATTACGGCCCATACTCTCTCAGGCCAGAGTCCCAGGAGTGGGAACTTGAAAGGCTGATGATTATGATCCAAAAGCCGCAGAATTGACAACCATGATGTGGACGTGGTCTTGAGCGGAGACCGCGACTTGGTAAACGTATAGGACACCCTGCGACTAGTGACCAGTTTCAATAACCTATCTATCCGAGGTTTTTACTACTAGAGATAGAAATTTTACATTACTTCTATGGAGCTTACGTCAATATTCTATCTCTAGTATGGAAAACCGTGGATAGGACATTGAAACTGACCGTAGGTGAAGCGGCGATTATGCCTTGAGACAGGTTATTCAAACATAAATATTGAGACTTTTTAATGAGCTTTTTTTACGGTTTTAGTTCCTTAGGGCATAACACATAAATACAATAAAATTATAGCGACGTTTCTTATTGAACATAAAACATACTAAGTTATTATTTTTGAGACTTAAACATATATTTTCTTAAATAGATCGTAAATTACAGAAGCTAATTATGATCATGGTTTTAAACCCGCAAGCAGATAAACTAATTATCTTCCACGTGGGTGGGTACAGTTATTCGGCTGCGTGTAGTAGTGTGCAGGCTTTACGATGTTCTAGTTCAATTCGCAAATATTAGCAATTTAGGCAAATTAACATCGAACATACCAACTAGGTTATAAAAATACGATAATAATATGTCAATTCTTCACTACTAAAATGACATATTATGACAAACCATATCGACCCAAAACCGCGGATAACGGATCAGGATCGATTATTAATTTCGGGCGATAAACGACAAAGTACTTATTTTCAACTTAGAATAACGTTTAATCGTATGAGACAAACCACTGAGACCTGGGTGTAAGGTTTCTTCTAGCAAGTATATCATCGACTACATCTTCACTTACCATCAGATAAAATATGATATTAGTATTATTATTTATATATGATAATCAAAGTCGTACCAAGATCTTATTCCAACACTAGTGTGGTAATTATAATGAAAAAAGCACTCGTGGCGTAATAAGCTGAATTATGAACCTAAATCCGTGGCCATAAATGTCAACTTTACGAAAACTCTGTTTGACAGTTTTTTTTTTCTTTTAGACGCGCCGTCCTTCCGCAACCATCCAAAAGACGTGGAAGCTGAGATCGGAACGAGTGTCACTCTAAGCTGCGATGTCGACAGCTATCCCAAACCTGAGATTAGGTGGCTTCACTACGAAGAGGATCAGAATATTGTAAGTACTTCTTCAAATAATATGTTTTTTTCTCTTACAATACAGGGTATCAGTTGACCACAAGTCATCTGATGTTAAGTGACGATGTGGTCGAAGCGGGCGCCACGCTACACCTGGACTGGGAACTGGCTCTCAAGTGAGGCTGCCGGAACACACCGATAGGTGCTTGGCGACATATTCTTAACTTGAACGTGGTAGCTAACCCAGCGAGCACAAGAAAATGCCCTACCACCAAGCTTTGGTTTCATCACGATGTTTTCCTTCACCGAAAGCTCAAGCTCATTGTAGGATTTCGAACCCTTGTCCTACGGATTGCAAGTCGACGTCACTACCACTGAGCCATGATTGCTATAGACTGTTGAGTCTTTTTTTTTGTTATTTATTCATGGAATATGAATCTCACATCTTTTGCTATGTCTTGACATGGCGTTAATGTCGCTAAAGGTACGGACAACGACAAAAGTCGCAGAACAATAGCAACTTTTCCGATCACCTTCATCATCGTAAATACCAACCTTTGACCGCATCATCACTAAACATCAGTAATGTTGTGTTATGGTGAAACGCTAACTTGTAAGTTGTAAAGAAAAACAAAACATTACTGATCAATAAAAAGACTTGGAAAATCAAGTATGAACAGCTACTTTTGTAGCTGACTGTACCTACATTCAAATACACCCGATTCTCGTGTTTCCGTTATACCTACCAATTAAGTTTCGACGTACTGATAGGTTTAAAATGAGCCTTAACAGTTTCAATACCGCCAAGTCAAATCAATAAACTCACCGTTGAGGTTAGCATTCATTGAATGTATACATTTAGAAGTTTTGCTATTACGATGGCTATTAAAAATATATCAAAAAAGCTGTAAATTGTAAACTAAACGATTTCTATTTGTATACATTAAATATGTTTTTATCGACATCTACCAACTCGCATTGGCGTGGTAGATTACAACCCATACTCTCTCTTTGAGAGAAGGCCAGGGTCCCAGCAGTGGGAATCATTCGCTTGAAAACAATTTATCTTTAAACCACTTAATAATAATTTAATATTATCAGACTGTCTAAAATGATTTAAACAATTAAGGCTGGTTTTATAAACAATGTACCATTTTTCGGTAACTCATTAGTAACGTAACGACTCGTAAATGACACGTTAGTATCTTTTACTGATTGTGGTATTATAAACGCATTTTAACTGTCCGTAAGTGAAACGAATTTTTTACGTGAATTGTCTATTTTTTTACTATTTATGTTTTGTTTTTTTCTGTCATTGTTGAATATTTGGTACTGTTGGTGCCTCTTCGCGACGTCGCGTCACCAAACGGTTCCAACGGAAGACCAGCGCTGGTTGTCTAACCAGCATTTTGCTGAGTTGGGGCCGATTTGCGACGATTTGCCGATTTTTTTTTTCATGTACCTTGAGTGTTATTGTTGCAAATAAACGAAATTCTATTCTATTCTATTCTATTCTATTCTATGGCTACTTGTCATTTCTCTGTCAACTGTGAAGTTTCTATCAAATAATAATATATTCCGCAAGATGTTCTTTCCTTCACCGTTATGAGCGATGGCAAATCCGCACATAACTTGACGCGGGTACGAGAGGATTCGAACTCGGTGTCGGTGCCTTGTAAGGCGCACGCGTTACCGTTCGGCCACCATCGCTCGCTTTTGTCTACTTAAGTCACACATCCTACTAATATTTTAAGCGTGAAAGTTTGTGAGTATGGAGGGATGGATGTTTGTTAGTCTTTCAAGCAAAAACTACTGAACGGATCCAAATGAAATTTGGAATGAAGATAGCTTAAATCCTGGATTAACACATAGGCTAATATTTATCCCGGAAAGAGGTTTCTGCGGGATAACGGGAAGACGCGGGTGAAACCGCGGGGTAACTTGTATAATAATAAGAATCATTTACTTGCAATGATAAATTATACAAAAATACATAAGACAAATGCATTAAGTAATATGTATCGTAATATTGTCGGTGTATCAGTAAAAATATGACCACAGAGTAAGCAGAAGGACTGTCATTATAAATTCGTTTAGGCTTCTTATTGAATAGCAAGGGAGCCGTGTCTTGTATTGACATTCTACTGGGGTTGAATTATTTATTTCTCTTTACCGGCTTTATCCCAGTGACTGTTATTTTATCCTTGACGTTTAGAAATAAGAGATTCGCGGGATAAATGTTATGAGAAGATTTCAGAGTTACATAATAGGCGTGACGAAAGATTTTGAAATCAAAATTTGAGTTTAACGGAGTTTAAAACCATTTTTCTAATATTCATCAGTTGAGTTTACCCAAGCGTGACGTCATTGGTATATCAATCAAAATGGCCGATTGCAATATTTTAATGATTTATTTTATTGAAAATCTTAATAATCTGATTATTTTATGAAACTAAACTAGTCTTATAAATTTTTTTAGTATGTCGATTGCCCTAAAATGATAAAATCGAATCTTTGATACTGTTGTCTTGCCTATTCAGACTACTTTTACCCTAGGGCGAAAGAAGGAGGGTTATGTTTTTCGAGTGTATGTAAGTATGTACTATATATTATTATGTATGTATGTTTATTTCTTTGGCACGGCCTGTAGCCTAAATGGCTAGATGGGTTTTAACATATGAGGTGTCATTATATTCGTCTTTAATGTGAAAGTAGCGATAATGGCTCAGTCAAAGTCAAAGTCAAAATTCGTTTTATTCAATAGGATACATTGTGATCACTTTAACGTCAACTTAAAACTAGCTGCGCCTTCCAACCTCCTTACACAGTTGTAGTGACGTCGGCTTGCGATTCGTAGGACGTGGTTTCGAATCCTACAATGAGCTTGAGCTTTCGGTGAAGAAAAACATCGTAATGAAACCTTGGTGGTATAGTATTTTCTAATACTCGCTAGCTGCTACCCTCAAGTTGAGAATCTGTCGCCAAGCACCTATCGGTGTGTTCCGGAGAGCCAGTTTCCAATACAGGTGACGCTATCTTTGGCCACATCATCACTTAACATCAGGTGACTTGTGGTCGAACGCCAACCGGCAAGAAGTAAAAAGAAACTTTTCGATTATAATTTTTATGTTTATTTCACAGGAAGTCGGAAAAACTGCCAACCTAACGCTGTCTGTGGACACCCACACATCTGGAAGGTACTTGTGCAAAGCCAGCGTGGATGGATACCCCGAGATAGAAGCTGAAGCTTCAGTTTATATTAAGGGTAAGTAGATTAAAATTAATCAGCGATTTGAATCAGTTTTTTTATATGTAGATGTTTAACTTTTTAAAGGTAATTTAGTTTTTAGTATTTAGTTAAATTTTCTATCCAACTGTTGTTTTGTTGTTATATAATAAAACTAGCTGGTCCCCGCGGTTTCACCGATTGGTTTAAAATTGACAAAGTTTCATACAAACTTTCATCCCCTATATTATCCCCTTGGGGGTAAAATTAATCAAAATCCTTTCTTAGCGGATGCCTACGTCATAACATCTACCTGCATGCCAAATTTCAGCCCGATCCGTCCAGTGGTTTGGGCTGTGCGTTGATAGATCACGATGCCAGTCAGTCACCTTTGAGTTATATATATTTAGATGTTTCGTTTTATATAGGTTGTTTAGTTTTTAGTTTAATTTTCTATCCAACTGTATATTTTGTTGTTTTGTTGCTATATAATAAAATAGTGTAAATTATAACTGTAATAATACAAGCTGTGCCTCGCGGTTCCACTCGTGGCTTCCCGTTATTCCAACCTTTCTGGGATAAAAAGGAGCATTTTCATTAATCCAAGGTATAATCAATCCCCATGACCAAATTTCACTAAAATCCGTTCAGTATCTAGTTTTCGCGCAGAAGAGTAACAAACATCTATCCTCACAATCTATTCAATTCATTAAAAAAAATTAATAACCTCTTAGCTTTAGCTACGCACGCTCTAAACCCTATTAAAGGTTAGCGGCAAAACGAAAAACAAAAAACGTTACCTACGAAAAAAATTATTATGTAATGTAAAGATTTCTAGAAGTTATTTTGACCAAGTACTGTAAACATCAGTGGCTATAATGACTGTTTACCATTCTCATATAATAATGAGTGTTTGTTGTTCTCATCGTGTAATGATTTGTTTACTGTTTAAGCAAATGAGGATGTTTGTAAAATTGGACTATGTCCGTAGACTGATAAGCCACTCTCATCTTGGTAGTTGTTGATTAATATAAAAGGGACCTCCACCGTTAGCAACAGACAGATATAATTTGGTGTTCGTTCAAGTCACAAAGAAATCTTCTCAAAACTCGTCTGTAAAAGTTTCTCGAATAAATAGTTGCCTATATACATACGCGTGCGTTATTAACCAAGACACCCGAACATTACAATTAAAATAAAATAATAACGCCACCTATTTCCACTAGGCTATTGAAAATGATCTTGAACACAAAATTTAAATTACTCTTACATTCACAAAAAGTACTTAGGACAAAATGGCTAAAACGTTATTCAAGCGAAGACGAAATAACAAATTATTTTCCAAAGATTCCACGTGTAACCTTTAATATAACACACTGTTATTACTTGCTCCATTTAAGTTAACAACTCCGTAGAAACGGGCTTATCATAAAAAAACATACTAAAGGCAGTGAAATTGACTAATTGGTAAACAAAATGTTCCGTGAAATTTAAATCTGGAGCATTCCTTTCTTAGTAAAAGTCTTTTGAAATTGTACGGACGGAATCGGCGACGTGTTTGGAAAATTTAAATCAGCTGCAGTTTTTATTCCTGAACTGATTTTTAATTTACAACCTGAATGGACTTTACGTCTGTCAGTTTAAAAAGACTGAACATTAAAAAAGCATACCTATTTGTGGTATTTCGGTTGATATTATGAAGTTTAAACGGAAGCTGATGCGGATATAGAAGTGTAAATACTACATGAAAATTATCAGTTGTTTGCTTGACAATATATGGTTATCGATATATCGATAATTTTCTCTCGATTATCTTATCGATAAATAATCGTTATCAGTATATGACGTTTCCACGTTCTTGTTCCGTAATCTACCACGCTGGCCCAGTTCGGGTTGGTAGATGTCGCATTCCCTTCCGTTTTGAGCAATGGTGAATCCATACATAACTTATTAAGTCATAGGTGCGGGGCAGAGATGTTTTGAACTTGGTATCGATGCGTTGTAAGGTAGTGTTCCCACGGTGCGTCGTCTGGTCTGGCGCGGTTTGATTTGTTGGAAAATGAACCTTAAGAACGATCAGAGGAGCACGCATTACGTCAGTCGGCAGGCACTGCGCTGTCTGGTGTCGTGTAGTCTGATCTGTCGAAAAGAACACCTGTGGACCACAGCATAAGGTACACATGTTATCGTTCGTCCACCATCTCTCTGAATTATTATCGAAATTACATCGGTTTAAACGAGCTTGAGCTTTCGGTAAAGGAAAACATCGTGATGAAAACATAATATCTTGGTAGGTACTTTCACCCTCAAGTTAAGAATCTGTCACCAAGCACCTATCAGTGTGTTCCGGCAGACCCAGTTCCAGTGCGCTACTTTCGACCACATCGTCACTTAACATCAGGTGACTTGTGGCCAAACGATACCCTGTAACAAGTAAAAAAAATCGATACGATATATATCGATGTTTTGTTGGCTCGTCTCTAAACTACTGTCAACAATAACTCATATCTATCGAGTTATTTCAACGAATTTGTAATTGTAATCGCAGGTTACGTACCGCTAGGGATGGCAGGGACAGCCAGAACTGGGTTAGGAAGGGTTGTACGTCCTTGAAACATTTACTGTTTACTGTATTCATCTATCAGTTGTTAAGCTTTTGTATGTGACGACATTTATGTTACCAACAAAAAAAAGTTACCTTTCTTCATCAAAATTCATTTTAAACCCCGTCGCAAAAACAGGGCTGTTAATAGTTCGACGTCAATGTCTGTCTATCTGTGTGTGTATGTGTCTATCTGTTTATGGCATCGTAGCTCTTGAACGGATGGACCGATTTCAATGTGCAAAAAACAAAAAAAAAATATATAAAAAAATAAATCATTTGAAAGCCAGTTTCCGTGCGGTGGTTCCTAGTTATGTTTGATGATAATTGGTCCAAGATGACGAGGGTTTTTATGAATTTGAAATTTATAGGTATGTTCATTTGCACATGCTTTGTTTTTAGGATTTCGTACCCAAGGGGTAAAACGGGACCCTATTATGCTGGGGCCTCTCTGAGGTCAACGTCAAGGGAAATGTCAATGCCCATCGCAATAAATACTGAGTTAATTATTAACCCTATTATGTGAGTGGCTACACTTGAACGGTCAACGTTAATGCACTTGAGTTATCGGCTAACGTCAAACGCTAATGTGAATGCCGTTGTCAAATTTCGTGGCCACACTTATGTCAAACGTCAATCATCGCGCTATTTAACGGTATTTCCCGTTAGTGTGGCCCCAGCATTACTAAGACTCCGCTGTCAGTCTGTCCGTCTGTCACCAGGCTGTTTCTCATGAACCGTAATAGTTAGTTGAAATTTTCACAGATGTTGTATTTCTGTTGCCACTATAACAACAAATACTAGAGTACAGAATAAAATAAATATTTAAGAGGCAAACGTGATTTATTGAAAAAGGTTCGTACTTATGTGTTAAATGAAAAACCGCAGTTGCAAAACGTAATCAATTTTGCTATCGCAGAAATTTTCAAACAAATGAATGATAATTTTGCAAGTTAAGGTACTGTTTGCTCAGTATACTGTGAGCGACTACTTTAGTCAGCCCAACGGTTAATTAGGTGGAAAATATGGAAGGAAGTTTTAGTTGGGTAGGATAATCGGACCAGAGTTTAATTGAGTCGACTCTAGGAAAAAACCGACCAAGTGCAAGTTGGATACGCGCATCCAGGGTTCCGTATAATTTTGTTTTTTTTTTGTACTGGAGCTTGACATATTATGACATGACATATCGATCCAAAACCACGGATAACGGAACGGGATCGATTATTATTAATTTCGGGCGCTGGAGTCATGAAATTTGCCATGAAGCTCTAGGTCTTACAGCAAATGTACCTAATGGAAAAATAAAAACCGTAAATTAGTAGTTTCATAACAAAAAAAATCATGTCATGTCATAATATGTCATTTTAGTACTGGAGCTTGACATATTATGACATGATACATCGATCTAAAACCGCAGATAACGGATCAGAATCGATTATTTATTATTTGCGGGCGTAGGTCGACGGGTCCCTATAGGTTATGATTCCATTGTGAAATCGTAAAATATGCAACATAAACAGTCATAGTTGTTATCTCTTGATCGCGCTGACTTACAAGTTTGATTTTTTTACAGCTGAAAGAGACTATAAAGCCGAGTATTTGACATAAATTTCAACTTGATACCTCAACGCGTCCTTGTTAAAAAGGGTCTTGTCAGACAGACAGACGGAAAGCAAAGTGGTCCTATAAGGGTTCCGTTTTTCCTTTTGTGGCGCGGAACCCTAAAAATCGAAGTTTCCACGTTTTTCATAGCAAATAACGCTGGTTCATTTCAAAAGGGAAGAATCACAAGTTCTTTCAATATTTGTATGGAAAGGAAAACATCAAATTGACTTGCAGTGGGGAACCGGTTCGGATCCGGTATTCAGTTCCGGCATATTCTATTTTAGGATCCGGCTAAAATGTAATGGAGGGGATGGGTGTTTGGGAAGACACCACCTAGTCAGGATGGTAACGGAAATGTTAAACGAATATTAAATCTTAAACACAGTTTTAGAGCAAAAAGAATTTTAAACATTACTTATATTTGTCTAGTACCCATAACACAAGTTTTGAGCTTAATTTGGGGCTAGGTCAATTTGTGTGCAATTGTCCTCAACTTTTTGGTAATTAGCCTCAATTTTGGGCTTAATTTTTGAAATTTTTTTTTGCCTATTATGTAGGTTAACACGTATTTTTTTAATTCTTATTACTAATTTATTAAATTGGAGCAAGTTCACTACAATCCCAAGCTTTTTTGTCATCTCTCATAGTCCGAAATTTTAAATAAGTTTTACTAATAAGATTTCTCTTTATACGGACTTGAAATTTTGCCATCGACAAGTCTTGAATTTCATTTAATTTTGGGAACCCTGGTTTTCAGTCCCAATTTTCAGCTTGGTCTAATAAGTTCTGTTGTTTCAGGTCCTCCGAAGATAATATCGAACCAGACACAGTTCGGCTCTCAAGGCGACACCGTGAACATCGAGTGTGCGGCCTTCTCAGTCCCCAGGATCGATAACATTGTTTGGACATTTGAGGGGAAAGAGATTGATGCCATACATGATCAGGTAATGGATTTTTAGACGGCGAGAATGTGGTAGACAGAAGAAATATTGTAGTAGGTACCTACTAGCGTTGCCGATCGATAGATTATCGATAGTCTATCGATAGTTAACCAATCGCAACACTGTCGATAGGCCTGTCGATACTATCGATTGCTTAAAACGAGGCAATACTATCGATAGTATCGATAGTATTGCATTTATTTGATGGTATTGCCTCGTTTTAAGCTATCGATAGTATCGATAGGCCTATCGGTAGTACCTATGGCTTTTTCAGATGAAAACTATCGATAGTTTTGCTATGGATAGTTGGGCAACAGTAGGTACTAGACCTACTATCCACTGGAGATATACGTTATAGCCAATATATTTTCTACAATCTCTAACGCTAATAGAAAACTAAAAAATGTATGGAAATGACATATTTTACGTTAAGTTTCTGTTTTTTTATTGACGTGATTTTTTTTTTGTTTTAACGCTCACCATAGACTAAAAACTGTTTTTTTATCTTAGAGTTAGCGTTCGGCGTAAACTAGTTGTTTGTTTCAAGTATATGTTTTAGACTTTTAAGTGTCTACAAATTCCATTGACATCCCTCCGTCCTGCCCATACATTCACTCGTGTACAAATATTACAAACGCCATTTGTTTTTGTTAGAATTTGAAATGTGGCGATTGTAATGGGTGTCAAAATCAAAAACATCGAAACCTTCACTTCATCCAAAACCGTACTACAAGTCAATTTCATCTCTAATAACGTTATATTGTGGAACGAACTGATGCCAAATTGGCTGTGTAAGTGAAATTAGAAACTAATAGAATATCGTGACTTTGAGGTTTACAACGCTTGAACAAGGTTATTTTTTCCGTGAACCTTTATTCACTGAAGACAATGTTTATTGGGTAGTACCTACATTGGACGGCCGAGCGGCTGTCACCCGGTCCATCATCCCAGGTATCGCTGGAAAGGCGAAGTCACGAAGGATTTGCGCTCACTCCAGGTGGAGGACTGGCAGGAGGTAGCGCAGTACAGACCGAAGTGGCGTCCCACACCACACGATTTACGCGCTCCTTTCTCCCGCATACTTGCAAAATTTGGAACGAGCTCCCCCCGCAACTCTTTCTGCAGAGCTACAAATTGCAATCCTTCAAGATTGGTGTGAAAAGAGTCCATAAGGGTCGGCAACGCATCGGCGACTCCCCTGGTGTTGCAAATGTCCATAGGCGACGGTGACCGCTTTCCATCAGGCGGGCCGTCTGCTTGTTTGCCAATCTAGTGATTCTTGATAACTTGCTAACACTACTTCTCCCTTCTTCAACAGGACTACGCGTTTCTTGAAGACCTACAGCCAGGTGGTGTTGTGAACTCCACTCTTATCATCCGAGAGAGTCAGTCTCGTCACTTTGGAGTGTACAAATGCAACGTGTCCAATGATTATGGTAGTGATGCTGTGGAAATCCTGTTTAGACCTAATAGTAAGTGTCTCTTTATTTTATACTTGTTCCCCGCGATTCCACCCGCGTGAGCTACAGTTTATCGCGATAAAAAGTATCCTATGTCCTTCGTCAGGGTTCAAACTATCTCCGTACCAGATGTCATTTAAATCAGTTCTGAAGTTTAGGCGTGAAAGCGTAACATACAGACAGACAGAGACAAAACATAATCAAGACAGCAACAGAGTCAAAGATCGGCAAAAACGTCGTTTGCAACAATGAATACCTTATATTAAGTCCCTAATTTAACGAGCAGCAGCTTTACGGGACTTTTTTTAAATTTACGACTCTTCAAGATATCAAGGAAATTGGAACGAGATATAAACCCTTATCTGATGTATACTTTTGTTCCTATCTCCGAATGGGGTTACTCTTATCTAAATTGCTTGGATGATGCGTAAATTGAGTTCTCTATCTGTCGAGTTACGACTTTAAAGTCTTTCTTCTTAGATTTAAATTAAACTTTAAAAGGTTTGAAGTTCATTTGTTTTTAACAGGTCTCTTTATTTTAACGTCATTTGTTGTTTGTATAGATTCTAAGAAACACTTCAAAATAATGATAAAAATAAAAATAAAAACTTATATGGTTATTACACATCTATTTCGGTTACTAGTTTTAATATTATATTGTACTAGCTGTTCTCTGCGGTTTCACCCGCATGGGCTACAGTTTATCGCGAAATCCTTTCTTAGCGGATGCCTACGTCAACACATCTACCTGCATGCCAAATTTCAGCCCTATCCGTTTAGTGGTTTGGACTGTGCGTTGATAGATCACTATATCAGTCAGTCAATAGTCAGTCACCTTTGAGTTATATATAAATAGATGTTCATTATGAATGGGACTATGGATACCTTAATTTTATATTTGAGATCTATGTTGTGCCACAGTTTGTCAATAAATAATTAGATTGATTGAAACAAATGCGTTTAGTGTTTCTTAATAAACATTCAGAAAAACGTCATGACGAAAAAATACATTTGTTTTGAAATCACTGGTTTCCAATTGAAACAATTGAAAGCTATAAAATTTACGAACGTCTCGCATTATAACTTCTAAATAAATCAAAAAATAGCAAAACACTTACTTTTATTTCTCCCTCAATCCACCCCGCCATTAAAACTGGCCTAGCAAAATTTATCGCACATAAAAAGTACAGTTCCCGTTTTTTTTTTGTTAAAATTCAACTTGACAGCTCTAAGGATATCGCCATTATGCTTAGTACTATGTCGAACCGCTATTACTTCAGCAACGACCGAACATTATCGTAAATGTATAGCCATTTTAACTTTATGGCCCACACATAAGCATGGCCGATCCGTCTTAGCCTTCTTTATAATAAATTCTACGGTTTTTAGGTCAATTTTATTATGTTTTATTATTTTATGCGGCGGCGGTTGAGGTGTTAATGTTGGACTCTTTTCAGACCCTCTCTCGGATACAATAAAGTACAACTCTTTATTGAATACCTACCATTTTATGAAAGATATTACTTACTGTATTACATTTTATAAGTCTATCACCTTTAATAAGTTTTGCTGTCCTAGTTCCTGGTTCCTTAGCAACAAAAGCAACTAAGCCCTAAATGTCATGTTCATAATTATATTGTGTTATATTGTGATCAGGTAATTTCATTTCCATCTACACACACATTGTTCATTCACACACAACATTATTCATACTCAGTTTTAAGTACACCAAGTTTAGGTCGCTTTTTGCAGTTTGAGTGCCCAAAAATCTGGCAACATTATCTCGTTGAATAGCCAAACTAATTCACTGGCCGAAATATGTACCACTGTTTTATCACTCGTCTTTTCTATTATCATCATCAGACGGAAAAGGCCTCCTTCTTTGAACGCCACCATGAACGCCAATTTACATCCCTGCGAATCTTACAATGTCGTCGGTCTACCTAGCTTACCTACAGAAATTCTTCGAGTTCTCTGCAATTATGACATTGGACATATCTTTATAAACATTAATCTTTGTTTTAGAAACATTTCCACTCCTCGTGATTCTTTTTGGGGTAACGTCTGGAACCATAATGGTGGCAGCTATCATCATGCTGGTAATACTATGTCAAAGGAAGCAACGGAAGAACAAGCAGTCAAATGTAACAGAGAAACCTGATGTTACTGTTACTGCTGAAGAGTTGTTTAAAGAAAACGATAGGAATTCTAATATAAGTGATTTGAAACTGGAATTGAGGCAGGCGAACGGGAGCTGCGAAATTGTGAGTATATTTGAAGACACTAAACTTAGCAATAATGTTATATCTTTAAATGACATTAGCCATGCAAAAGTGGTTTTTAAATTACTTTAGAATAAAGTTCTTGTTTCGATATTTGGAACCAATTCTTTAACTTACAACGGTAAATTCGATTCAGACCCAAATAAAATCTTATTTGTGAAAAGATGTTAAGTTTGCTTTTCATTTAAGTTAAAGCGGTCAACATACATTGAAGTGTCATAATTTTATATGCAAATAAGTTTTAAACGTTCGTTGTGAACAACAATTTACGACAGAACAGTAGCGAAGTGTGACATTTAAATAGCGAATATATGTAAGGGTTTTGAAGTTTGAATCATTACGTCTTGTCAATAACTTTGCTTATTTTATGAAACTAGCAAGATTTCTATCGATACTCATACTAAATTCCCTTCTGTAAAGAGAATACACGGAATGGTTCATAAAAAAATAACGACAATAAATTATCTATCACCAATCTTCACAAGACCACTTTTAAAACCCGTCACGTCTTTCCTTAACCAATATAATTAGCCATAAACTTGCTGCTTCCCATAAACTCGTCCCTTTTTACTTTTTATTATGCCATTGACTATGGATAACTTTCCTTTTTAGGACTACTCTAACACGGGATCTGACAGTACTTTGTGCTCTAATGCTAAACTAGGAAGTGGTATACCATTAGCTGGGACAGTACCTCTGTCTTCAATAAATCAGAGTACTTACCAACCCTATAGGTATAGCAATGACTATACGGATCCTACGTATGCTGATTGTTATAAGGTAAGTTATCATTTTTAATAAATCTGACTAGAACTGTGTTTGACCACGATCTGACCCAATGGAAAGTGACGAGGTGGTCAAAGGTGTAGCGCGTTGGTTTAACAAATACATTTTTGGCTCTTCTGTGATGGAATGGTCTTGGGAGTCGTACCCTAAGCTCAAATTGAAAATTTTATACATATTGAGTACATTATGGACCTCGAGTTTTCGGTGAACGAAAACATTGTATTGAAATGTCATCTTGGTGATAGGGCATTTTTTAGTTTTTACTGGCTTAGATTAAAAATCTGTCATCCATTACCTGTCAGTGTCAGTTCTCCGATGGTTCTCAGACTAGGCGGAGCATAACCATCTTGGACCACATCGTCACTTAACATCAAGTGTCTTGTTGTCAAACACTACTCATTAAAATGTAAATAGATGTCATGGATAATGTTTGATCTGGCCCTTAAGATTAATTTTCTAAATCCGTAAATTAAATTTGTAGTCTTTGTTATTTTTCACTTTACCTACCGACATTGTTAAACGTAACTGAAATTAATTTACAGAAACAGCGTTTCAGTATACAAACAAAAAATTTATTTAAGTGGAATTTGATAGTAACCTTTCGTTATATCAAAAGAAGTAAAAAACTAGCTAATGGAAATCATCACAATCCTGTATTTGATCTTTATTTTGTAATCTAATTGTGTCAAGGCAGTAGACATTGCTTTTGTTATTAAATACAACAATATTGTGGATTGGAACTAACTGTTGATAGTTCCTGTTATCTACAAATTGAAAGCTTTCAAGCTGTAAGCAAAGTGCGGGTGTTGTGTATCACTACCTAGAAATGGAAATTGATTGGGTACATTGATAGAACAAACCAAATTGGACTACTGAGTTTGACTCAAATGAAATTCAGCCAGACATTTCTACTGAGCTTACGTAAATTGATCTCACAAATAAGCAAGCAAGGCACATTAAGCTTTAAAGTTATAAGGCTTATCAACATTATTTGGATTAAATATACTAATAAAAAAACTTGGTAACTGTAGCTATTTATAGACAAAAAAAAGCCCGCCCTTGCGCCCGCTCTTGCGTCAAGAGCGTCTTGTACCTGATCATTTTTATGTGAGAACTCTAAGAAGAATTTTAGTTTAGATTTCGCTGTTAACTACGAGATCGTCTTAGAAAGGCTAACGACGTGTAATAAAGTAATATCATAATTTTAATCAAGATATACAGAACCCTAAAAACAAATAAAGCAGCTATACGTGGCTAATGTCATTGTTACTCCCGATAGAAAGCGACGATGTGGTCGAAGGTGTAGCGCGCTTGCTCAGTAAATATCTATACACTCTTATAGTCAATAGTTATTTATTCAATAGGATACGTTGTGATCACGTTAAACGTCAAACTTAATACTAGCTACGCCTGTTCCAACCTCCTTACACCGGCAATAGAACAGACAAAAAACGCCGGGCAGGTAATTTTTTCGGCGCGATCACATTGACAATTTTATTCTTATTTCTAAGTGATTGAATTGGAGCAAGTTCACTAAAATCCCAAGCTTTTTTTTAGCTTAACTAAAAAGATTTATATTGGTTGGTTGTGCACATTGGGATAATATGGAACATGAATATTAACGGGTTAGGGGATCACAACCAAAGCAGACCAGACCCCACAAGCAGCACCCGTTCACGAGTTGACGCCTGACTTGAACACCCCCGGGTTGTATCTTATTACTAACTTAAGACCAGCATCATATGCTAACTATACTAAGCTCATGAACCACATAATCAGTCTGGTTATCTATCCTCTTAGTGTAATAACGTAATCCACTTCAGTGCCCTAAATCCAATCATACTCCAATATGATTACTTGGAAATGCCATCAATGTAACACGTTAACCGATATGGCTAGTTCACACGTTCATAAACTATTATCGCTAGTTCAAACTATTGAGTACTTAGAGTACTTACTACTTACTAGTAAATATAGTCACATTGTGTTAATTCCGGAGAAATAAGCGATGACCTGGTCAGTTATGTTAGCTTGCGATCCGTAGGCCGTGGTTGTCAATCCTTCAAATCTTATTAGTAAAGCTTATTATAAAATATCGGACTATTGACAAAAAAGCTTGGGATTGTATGTAGTGAACTTGCTCAAATTAAATCAATTAGTAGTAAGATTAAAATTGTAAATGTGATCGCTCCCAAAATTACCTGCCGGGCGTTTCTTGCCCTTTCTTTTGCTGGCGTAAGGAGGTTGGAACAGGCGTCGCTAGTCTTTAGTTTGACGTTTTAAAGTGGTCATATTATGTATTCTATTAAATAAAGAATTTTGAACTTTAAACTTCAATGAACTTGAATTTTCGGTGAAGGAAAACATCGTGATGAAAGCATAGTTTAGTGTGAGGGCATCTTCAAGTGCTTGCCTGTAAAGAATCTGTCACCAAATACCTATAGTTGTGTTTGTCAAGCAGCCCCACTCGAGAGCCAGTTTCCAATCCAAGTGTGGCGTGGTGACACCTTTGACCACTTCGCTACTTAACATCAGGTGACTGGTGGTCAAACGATACCTTGAAAGCAGACAAAAAAAAAATCGTTTTCAAAGACGCTGTCAGTACTGGAATCGAATTTTTATAAGTCCATTGCTGGACTCAGGTTTCCCCCAAGACATGCGACTGAGCATACAGCTTTGCGTTATCTTCACTTCACCTGGTCCGAGGGCATCCTATACTACGTTTACCGAGTCACAGTCTCCACTCAAGTACACTTTTCCTCCCACTGCTATCGGTTCTGTGGCGGATATGTTCAGCCTACTGTTATTTCTGCTTAGGCTATATCACTTCGGTTCTTATATCTTTATTTTAGGCCTTAAAGAAATTTCCGTGGCACATTTTTGTCAACTCAAATGTGTTGATAGATTTGTTGTATAATTAGAAACTAACTAAGCTAAACCCTAAATAAAACAGCCTATCAATCAAAACAATATAGCTACCAAATCTAATAAACCACTACCAGTTGGCAACGTTCCCAAAATGCTGGCCGCATTGCCACGTTGAATGGCAACTTAGCCTTAGTGTTGATTAGCCAGACAAGTAGGTATCTCAGTATGCCCCACTATAATACTGCTCTAACTTTTACCATTACTCAGTATCGTATAAACTTATGTTTAATTTGCTTCCAGGTTAACGGGTTTGGCAATAGCTATCAAACGTACGTGCATTACGGACATGACTACACGCCTGGTTCTTTGAGGGTGCAGTCGCCTACGATGGGTAGTGATAAGCTCACGCCTAATAGGTGAGTTTGCACGCTAGCTTTGCTTAGTAATTAGTATTGGTATCTGTTAGTAGTAAGTAGTAACACTAATTATGTATGCAATCGAAGGGGTGTTTCTGCCGTTGCAGCTTAAGTTGCCAATCATTATAGCGATGATGGCTCAGTGGTAGTGACGTCGGCTTGCGATCCGTAGGACGTGGGTTCGAATCCTACAATTAGCTTGAGCTTTCGGTGAAGGAAAAACATCGTGATGAAACCATAGCTTGGTGGTAGGGTATTTTCTAGTACTCGCCTGGCTAGCTACCACCCTCTTGTTAAGAATCTGTCGCCAAGCACCTATCGGTGTGTTCCGGCAGCCTCACTTGAGAGCCAGTTCCCAGTCCAGGTGTAGCGTGGCGCCATCTTCGACCTCATCGTCACTTAACATCAGGTGACTTGTGGTCAAACGCTAACCTGTAAAAAGTAAAAAAAAAAAAAAAAAAAAATGTTTGATCCTTCGACGTTTGTATGTTTTTCTTATTTTTTGATTATACTAAAGTGTAGATACTTGTTTGAAATTCAGTTTTCAAAACTTAATTCTTCATAATACCTACCAGCACCGCCTAGCACCTACCACCAACCTAGCAGTCGCAACTATAAGTATCACGAGATGGTACACTACAATGATTTTGTTTAGGAAACTTTCTGTTACTACTGCTGCCAATGTTGTAAACTTAGTAGTTTGACAAATTTTGAGATTTGTTTTAAAAATCACAATACTTTCTACTGTCTTAGATCAATAAACGGCAGTCTGCCCCGAAGTGTAGATACACCGTCCACTGTCCAGTTCAACCCTGGCAATGGATCTCAGAACAACTCTCTGCAGCGGTCTACCAAACGGCAGGACAGCAGCAGTGCTTTGAATAACTTAGGACTCCCTAATACTGAAGGTAAGGATTAAATCACCATTATCATCATCAGCTGGAAGATGTCCACTGAACACCATAACTGAGGGCTAACATTTCATTACATATCAAGACTCAAAAAATGTTGTCGTAGCCAAAAAATAAGTTATAAGCTGATAAAGGAGCTGCAAAGCTCCAGGTGGACTGGCAGGAGGTGGCGCAGAACAAACTGAAGTGGCGTCCTTTACTATCGGAGGCCAAGACTCACTTTGGGTCGATGCGCCATATCAAATAGTTTTAAAAGCTGATGACCAAAAGTTTTCAATGCAAGTTTTGTCTTATTTCTTTGTCACAGAGTTTATTTATTCACCAGTTGTTCTATCTACAGGTAGCAGGGTGCCAAATGGTGGTATCATCCACGGTGTGGACGTGCGGTTTGCTGCCACGTATGGCAATCCCCACCTAAGGAGTGGTGGAGGACTGGGCTTCACTGTTAACACGGCAAAGCCTGCATCTACGCCTGCTCCACCACCTTACTCGTCTGTAAGGAATAGTGTGATCCTGCCTTCAGGTAAGACATAAATTTTTTCACGATCCCTTTTAGAGGGAAGTGTATCTTTTCTATCTAAGACAAAGTATCATCGCAGTCTTCAACAGACTTGACATCAGTCAACTGTTCTATTTAAATTACTGGCGCTGTCGGTAGGATTATCAAATAACTTTTCTATAGATTTTTTTTAGCTATGATTTCTAATATTACATTTTAATGATTCATTTGAAAGTGATCACTTATAAAATTATAATGCGTCAGTGAACAAACATAACTTTTTTCTCAATCAATCAATCAATATAATTTATTTGCATCAACATGGGGTATATACAATAAAGGGTGTTAGAACAAGAAAAACAGTTAGATCGCCATATTTTAACCTTTCGGTGTGCAAATATTCTGGATTGTATATCAATCAATGTTTCCAGTGACATTGCAGTGCATAAAGAACTCGTTTTTCTTTCCTGGTTGTTCTCTTGGTTTCTCTTAGTTCTGTGTCTGGATGTTGTGGATCCTCGATCCGCGTTTCTGATGCCCTAGATACAGAATTCTAGTTAGAGGTCAGAACTTAAGTATGTCATTGTGTGGGCATTAACTTTAACCTTAACTGTTACAACAGGTAATTCATCACACTCAATAACATCACCAACTAGCGTCGCGTCGCCACAGAATGCGTCGAGTCCAATCACCACTTCTACAATGTCTACGGACAGTGCTCAGCCAACTACGGTAAGTTGAACAACGTGTAATATAATGTCTCTACAAAGTCGCAGTCGGGGGTATTCCACATATCAAAGCAAACAAAATTAAATAAAAACAAAAAAAAATTTACTCGATATGCTCTGCGAAGTTTTTTCCAGAAATGTACCTGACACAGCCCTAAAACAACTCATGTTTTCTTTCTGTATAATTATAATAATGTAACAAAAAAATAAAGTATGAGAATGTTAGCATTAGCATTATAGAAACCAGCGATGGAATCAGTATTGATATCCATTGAGTTTTTAAATATATAATTGAGTAAGAAAATATCATCTTTGACACGCTTTGGTGCATTTAACTAATAATTACTATGTATTATATGTACCATGTATATGTGTTTGCATACTTACCGAACTAAAAAAATTGAAACATGATATTTGAGTGTCAGAAATCGATTTACTGGATCGGTACATTGTTAAAAATCGATTCTTCGATTATTCGATCTCAGATTGCCTTCCCTAGATTTATCTACATTGACTTCAGCGTGCATTGAACCATTGTAGGACAACGGAACGTAAGCCTCAAAAGCATTGGGGACCTATCGTTGTATGCCCAGTTCGGGCCATGCATCCTGCACGGTCATGCATAAATAATCCACCTAGTCTGACGCCTTTAGCTATAGGTTTGCACAATCGCAGTGTCTATTCGAATATACGTTGATTCCTATAAATATTTGATAAATCTATCTAGCAAACAGTTGCAAGTTGCATTTGCAAGTTGAAGTGGAAATGGGCAAAGCTGAACATAGGCCTCCCCCCTTGAACGCCACCATGAACGGCTATTAGCCATTTGCATCCATCGACTCCCTGCGACTCTTACAACGTCGTTGGTCCACCTAGTGGGGCGCCTACCTACAGAACGTCTTCCGGTTCGTGGTTGCCACTCGAGAACCTTTCTTCCTCATCGGTTATCGGTTCGTCGAGCGATGTGGCCTGCCCATTGTCATTTCAACTTGCAGATTCTGAGATGAAAAATATTTCCTTAAAAATTTTTTTTATGACCAATTATGATTGATTGAACTTCATAGACTGAACTTGAGGTCGTATAACCTACAAAAATAATCTTTTTTGTTCAGATGGGTGTGGCCACTACGTCGGCGACGCCGCAGTCTCCGAGCGCGCACTACATCTTAGCACCTTCAAATAGGACAATTGGTAACGCTACTGTTACGAAAAAAGGTTAGTTTATCTTTGTTATGAAAAAAAAACAGGAATAACAAAAAAAAAATTAAGTTATATTGCTGTTTATCAGTAATACTGTAATTATGTTTGTCACTGTAAAAGTACAATTTCTATTGTAAATGGTAATACTTACTTGTTTTATGGAGTAAATCCAAACTATAAGTAATTTATGTATCAACCAGACCATTTAATATTTTGTAATGTATGAGTAACATCCGACTTACGCCTGAAATTAATAATCGATCCTCGTCCGTTTTTTACGGTTTTGGATTGATATGTCAATCCATTTTAGGCGTTAAGCTCGCAAATAACCGATCCGCGGAATTCATTTGCAATCTCTACGTAGAATCTATCCTTGGGAGGACAAATCGGTCCATACATCGATCGATTTCGATCTGAGACAACAGATCGATTATTGATTTCGGGCGTTAATGACCGATGAAAAAAATAAGGAGTTCCAGTCGAAGCGCTTACATAATTATTAATTTTTATTTCACTACGCAGTACTTTACTTTACATTCTTACATTATATTCATATTAAATTTATACATAAAATGTAATTGAACTTTTGTGGTGACTATTATACTTAATAATATCATTTATATGTTCTGACCAATGTTAGTTTCATATAAAATCGTCTCTCATCTTTTTCTCTCCTTTCATTTCATGTCTAAAGAAAATCATCTGTGACTCATAAGTATGTTGGTTGTTTCATATATTTTAAATTTAAATTTAAAAAGGTAAAAAAACAAAACAATAAAATAAAAATTTTTATTTCAGGTAATGGCTATCAGTCACCTTTGGCGACACACGTGTAACGTAAAAAAAAACTTTAATAAATTTTAATGTTCGTAAAAAGTTTAGTTTTACAGTGTAGTTTTAATATTAATTTAATTTAATATGAAGTTACATATTGTTACTATTAAAATAAATAAGTTTCCATGCGTAAGCCTAACTTTGCTTGTCATTAATACTATGATGACTCGTACATTGTAGATCATTGATATTTAGTGATAATGACAATGGTGTAAATAGGCGTGACGAAAGATTTTGAAATCCTCTTCCATAATGGCAGTACATATTTACTATTTACGAAAAAACCTTTATTTCGGTAATACGAGTGAGTTTAACGAAGTTTAAAACCATTTTTCTAATATTTTTCAAATAGTGCGCCAAGACAGCTCGCCGGTGTCATGGCGTCGGCTCTGACGTCACGCTTAGGTAAACATGTCATTGTGTCTATGCGTTACGAAGAATGTAAACAAAACAATGACAGTATTATCAGCGGAGTTTACCTAAGCGTGACGTCATTCGTATTTCAATCAAAATTGCCGATTGCAATATTTTAATGATTTATTTTATTGAAAATCATAATAATCTGATTATTTTTGAATAAAACTAAACCAGTCGTTTAATATTTTTTTTGTATGTATTATCAAATCGACGATTCTTTGATACTGTCGTCACGTCTATTCTAATGACCATTTTCCAAGCTAAACTAAACTAACTTCGATGGCTCAGCGACTCAAAGTGTGTCTTGGCCTCCGAAACGAGAAAGCGCCACTCTTCTCTAACCCCTCTCTTTTCTTCTCTTCTTTAAAGAAAGAAAGAAACACAAAACCCTCTTCGTACAAATTATACAATAAAAAATAAAAAAGAAACAATATTACAGTAACAGAACTCAATGTCAGTACACAAAAAAAGAGAAAAAGAGTTCTTAAAGGTCGGCAACGCATCGGCAACTCCCCTGGTGTTGCAGATGTCCATAGGCGACGGTGACCGCTTTCCATCAGGCGGGCCGTCAGCTTGTTTGCTAATCTATTACATAAAAAAAAAAAAAAAAAAAATGTCAGTGTCGCAAATCGGCCCCAACTCAGCAAAATGCTGGTTAGTCAACCAGCGCTGGTCTACCGTTGGAATCGTTTAGCTAAATTGGACACGTATAAGCATATCACTGTCCTTTTCTTATTTCTGTGTTTAGAAAAGGACGGCATTAGTCCTGTTAAATTTAGTTTAGTTTAGTGAATATCAGTGAATTGACGTTTACACCTAACGTTTCTAGTTACTCGACAATCATAGTGTTAGTGTAAGTGATCTAATTTTTGGCCTAAAGCTGTCACCTCTGTCAATTTTAATGAAAAACGTTGTTATTTTGGAAATATTGTCAATTTCAAAAACGTCTGACTGAGACTGTATTCTTGTTAAATAATTGTAAAGACACTTCTGTATATAGATTTTTAGCGTAAATATTTTTAGTCAAAATTGTCTTAAAGTTAGTGGCTAGTGTTTTACTGTACTTATTTTATAGTGAAGAGGTTTTTTTTAGCCAATGGGGTTTTAACATTTTGTCAAATTTTATTATCATCTGCTACAGTAAGGTATGCCAAGTTGTTAGGGAATGGCAACCCCCCTTATTAACAAATGTTTTCTAGAAATAACTATTAAGAAAAAAAATGTTTATACTTAATATTTTTTACCATAAAATGCGTGTCAATTTCTAACACTAGTTTTATCTTCAAATTGATTTGTTTCCCTTAAATTAGTTAGGACAATTCATTATTGTAAAATGTAGCGCACTGTTTTTTAATGTTTAAAATATTTTATACGTTTTTTAGATATAAAAATTAATAGTAAAGATATCAAAGTAATTTTGAATAGCAGTAGCTAAACCAGTTCAACAAAAAAATTTTAGTCCCGTGACTGACAGTTTGTAAATAATAATAATAATGTCACAAAAGCTAAAAAAAGGATATCCCATCGACAGTTACTAAATCACCACTAAAAACACCTAGTCTAAAATAAAGATAACGATTATTTCTGGTTATATTTTCCAGCGTAGGTATGAGCTTTATATTTCAGTTTATCAGTTTTATTTTTTATAATTCAAAATATTCGAAATGTTTTTAGATTTAAAAAAAATATCGTGCCATTCATCATATCTCTTTACATATCTTTTTGTGGTGTAAAAAACATTGCAAACACAAAATATAATAAATCTTCCACCTCTTTACGTAGTGCATTTTTGAAATGAAATGATATTACAAACGTTATCATTTTCTCAAACATGTCTAGACACTTAGATATAGCAGGTAATGGCAAATTCAGAAAATCTGCGAAGCCTTTATAATCGTGTATTGTCAACGCCATCTACCGGATTTTAAAGAATTTGTTTTAATCCAGAAAATTTTCCATTTTTTTCAAACAAAACAAATCTTATAAAGGAATTGATTGATTTAACATTTCAAATTACCAACTTGTTTGCATATCCGCGCGTTGTTTGAGAACTTTACTATAAGTATAGTTAGCAACAAAAGTGGCTGATCTTACTCGATTTTCTAAATGTGCATGTGTGTGCAAGTGTGTGTGTGTTTGTATCATTTTTACAACTTACAAGGTAGCGTTTGACACACAACAAACACAGCAGATGTTAAGTGATGATGCGCCAAAGGTTGGTGTCTAAGATGAGGGCGGTAATTGGCAAAAATTGTAATTGTTCAGCGACTTTTGTCGTTGACTGTACAAGCTTTGGCGGTAACTAGGCATTGATGGTTTCGCGTAAATTCTTAAATTTCCGGCTATGTACTCTTGGGTTGACGTTTTCAGGATCATACTTACGGGCCTGAAATCTTATTACGATTTAACAGTAATCAATTCAGCTTATCACTACGATGCTCAATTAAATTTTCTATAGTCGAAAAAAAAAAACGTTTAAATTTTCAATCTAAGACTGATTAGATTAACCTACACTACACTCCTGGTTTCTATAGAACTGTCAATAATAATTAAAATAGACGGATTCGATGCATTTATTAGCTAAATTTATCAACAAAAAAATGAGAATAAATTTTTCAAAAAAAAAATAAACATTGAGAACGAAATGTGAATAAATTTATATTCCGAAAATAGTATAGTTGCATATTAGTTCGTTCATATCAAATTACATATTACATATATAACTAAAGCAAATCTTAAAATAGCATATCTTTACAAGCTTGCCTGATTCATATCACAAAACAAACTTTGACGTAGTAAAAAAAAACTTTTCTACAATAAAATTCTACAGCCTTGTTGACGAAAATAATTATAAATTTCTTTGACAAATTATCTAAAAAAAAATTAAAATGAGTACCTACTATTTTTATTACATTGTAAAGAGTCAAACATTTTAAAAGTAGAGGTTTGTTTTCATTGATAAAAAATGAATTAATGAAATAACAACTGCATTAATGCTAGGGCCAGTCAGTTAAATAGAACAGCAAAAAATGGTTGCTTAGAATCACTTCATCCGTCTACAACTGAAATAATAAATGTAAAAAGTTTTAATTAATCCTTTAGGGCCGGTTTGATAAACAATGTACCTTTTTTCGGTAACTCATTAGTAACATTACGACTCTTAAATGACACGTTAGTATCTTTTATTGATTGTGGTATTATAAACGCATTCTAACTGTCCGTAAGTGCAACGAATATTTTACGTAAATTGCCTTTGGCTACTTGTCATTTTATTGTCAACTATGAAATTTATATCAAAATATTAATGGGAATTTTTTGGCGCCAATGGAAATGTCAAAACTTCTGGTGACGGATGGATGGACGGACGGACAGCGGAGTCTTAGTAATAGGATCCCTTTTTACCCTCTGGGCACGGAACCTTAAAAATCGTACCATCTGAAATCGAGATTCAAAAAAGTTTTTTTCCTCATAAATTTTCTACGATAATACGACTGATTACAAATATCGACAAAGTAATAATCGGTCTATGGAAGAAGAAGAATACGTTTTAACTTTTAGCCATCAACGTACAAAGGGATAGAGATCGGATTCCGATCTAATTCAAACGTGACGAAAAACGTGGCCGAGAGAGTACTAAGGACCGTATTCTGGAATGACGCTCAAGCGATAATCAGTAGGTACTTGAGCTCAGATTTGACGCTGTCAGTTCATACAAACATGTCACTCAACCACTACTCAAGCGTAGATCAACACTTGAACGTCATTCTAGAATGAGTTAACATATAGGTAAACAATATGTCATGTAAAGATTTTATATAAATTAACTAAAACATTTAGTTTAATTTATATCAAAAAAACACAGCATAATTATTTTACGTGCATCAATAAATCGACTCGTGTATTGTCTACGCGTGTCTCTACGACCGGCGATTAAACGGAGTGCCTACTGTATTAGTTAGTATTGTATTGATTTTTCTAATAAACTCAACACGTCACGTCGGAGTCACCAGTGTTCGCAGGTGTGCCCTCTCTTACGTCTGCACTTTCTGTGTATGGGTTGGAGTTGGTGTGGAGAATTGAAATGCGATATCCAAAGTCACGTTAGTTTAACGAAACAGTCAAAACAATACTAACAAATACAGTAGGCACACTCATGTCTCGTTTTGGTACTCTTTTGGTTTAGACGCTTCTGAGCGAAATATCTGACCTTCATTCCTTGCTACGTCAATGCGTTTAGTTGACTAACTATTGAACTTAACTAATTATTATTAACTATGTAGCGATTTACATGTAAAAGTCGCGAGCTGTGTTACAGAACTTCTTGTAAACTATCATTACGCTAGAAATATAATTATTTTTTCTGTGATACATAGAATAAAAGTGTTTTTTTGTAAATATTTGCTATGTTAACATACGAGTGACTTGTTAATATGTACTTACTATGATTGTAAAGCTTTCTTAAGTCGTACTTTAGATATTACTATAATATAGGATCGATAATTATGTTGTTTTTATGGAGTGAGAAAAAAAAATAGATAGACAAGCGATATTGAAAGTAAAGCATCTTGTAAATTAGTAAATTGTACAAAATACTTTTCTAAATAAAACGAAACTTTGGCCTATGTAACCTGATCTTTTATTTACCTTTCTTCAGTTTTTTTCCAATTTCACTTTAATATTAAACCAAATCACTTATTTGCCTGAATACATTTACCAGTAGGTATAGAATAATTAAGCGTGACGCCATCTTCGACCACATCGTCACTTAACATCAGGTGACTTGTGGTCAAACGCTACACTGTTAGTTAAAAAGAAAATCTCGGAAATCACCTGGCTTTTTTTACTCTGCGGATTTACCATCGCTCAAAACGGTGAAAGAAAACATCGTGAGGAAACCGACATGTCCAAGAACTGTAACATTCAAGGGCGTGTCATTAAGTGTACAAAATAAAAATAATTTAAACAGAAGGTTGAAGTAATAGCTTCGTAAACTTTATCCTAGACACCTAGAAACCCAAGAATAATCTCCCCGCTAGCATTATTACTCAAAATCCTTTGCAAACTTCTACCATTTAGTTTTCACCTCTCGCTAAGAATCGGGCAATATAACTTCTCAAGAAGCCAAGTAATCTAACTTTAAGTCAAACTTGAAACGCACGTAGAGTTTTCTTTGTGAATACGTAAAATTAGGGCCTCACCTGAAATTTAATTTCGCTGAGCTCTTTGACATTTACTTTGACGTTCACTTTGTCATTCACTTTGACGTTTGTAAATGTACGTACTACCATTTTATTTATGCATGGCGTCACGTTGAAGTTGAGAGATCACATCTATAAGTTTTGTTTTATTGTAGGCTATTATGGGGGTTCTATGAAGAGTTGTCTTTATTTTGAGGGTTCCGTACCTCAAATGGAAAAACGGAACAATTAGACAACCAATTTGTCGTCCGTCTGTCTCTTTGTCTGTCAAGACCATTTTTCTCAAGTAATGCCTGCCTAATTAGCAACCATCATTAGGTTAAGAATCTGTCATTAAAACACCTATCGGTGTGTTCCGGCAGCCTCTCTTGAGAGTCAGTTCTCAATCATCAAAGTCAATTAACATCACGTGATGTGTAGTCAAATTCTACCCTACAAACGTACCTAATTATTATAGAATTTAAAATTTACAAACACCCGACAACTCGGACCGATTTTCATCAAAAAAACCATGAACACTCCCGACTAATTCACCTTTCGAACAAAAAAAAACACAATCAAAATCGTTCCATCCGTTTGAGAGCTACGATACTACAGACACACACACAAAGACATCGACGTCAAACTTATAACACCCCTCTTTTTGCGTTGGGGATAAAAACCATTTTTTTTATATTTTATGTAATATCACTCTAACAAGCAGAAGATGGTAAGGGGCCACCGTCTCCTATGGACATTTGCAACACCAGTGGCGTTGCCGATGCGTTGCCGACCCCTAAGAACTCTTTTCACACCCATCTTGAAACATTGGAAATTACATCGAAAATGAAAAAGGACTTTTACTACCGCATTGAGGATATTAGAAAAAGATTTCGATTCATCTCCTATGTGACATAAAATGTTTATCTTTTTCCACTGAAAAGCGAGGGCCATAAAATCGGCAACTGATATTTACCCATCAAATTGAAGAGTCAGCTTTTGTCGCGAGGTTTGTTTGGCGTTGTGGACGCACAAATAGGCAGTGAGTTTTCAAATAATGTGTTTTTCAAAAAATTTAAAATAAAAATATATTCAGTAGGATTCATGGTGATCACTTTAAAACGTTAACTTAAAACTAGCTTCGCCTGTTCCAACCTCCTTACACCAGCAGAAGAACAGGCAAGAAACGCCCGGCAGGTAATTTTTTGTCTGTCTGTGGTTGCTCAGCGAGCTATGCAAAGGGCTATGCTTGGGGTTCCTTTGAAGGATCGAATCAGAAACGAGGTGATCCGTCAGGAACTAAGATTACCGACATAGCTCACAGAATTAACAAGCTGAAGTGGCAGTAGGCTGGTCATATAAGCCGCAGAACCGATAACCGTTGGGGTAGACGTGTTCTTGAGTGGAGGCCGCGACTTGGCAAACGTAGTGTAGGAGGCCCTGCGACTCTTACAATATCGTCGGTCATCCTAGTGGAGGGCCTACCTACAGAACGTGTTCCGGTTCGTAGTCGCCACTCGACAACCTTTCTTCCCTACTACATACTACCTATCTAATAACATACTCAGGGTCAATAACCTTTCTTCTCAAAGGCCATTGAATCTTGGCAAACTATACATGAAGATTATGAGATAACCTTTTCTATCTAATATTTAATACAAGCATATTATTTGAAATATTAAACTAGAATATTGGACCGTTCCGTACAACGTTGGTAAAGAGTTTAGATGTAATATGAAACTACGCTGATAAAATGCTATAACGAGACTGTCTGTACAAAGGAATAAAGCGACGATAGCTCAGTGACGGCAGCTTGCTTGCTTGGTTTTGGGTTCGAATCCCACAATGAGGCTAAGTTTTAGATGAAGGAAAACATTGTGATGAAACCATAGTTTGTTCGTAGATCATTCACTCAACTGGATAGTTACCTTCATCAAGTTAAGCAAACATCAGTGTGTGTTCCGGCAGCTCCACTTGAGAGAAACACATATATGCTAACTATATTGTCGAAATTCTTGCAATGTAATATCATCATAATCAGCCTGTATAAGTCCACTGCTAGACATAGGCCTCTCCCAAGGTATGCTACTGAGCCCGGTCTGCGGCTCTTCTCATCCAACTACTGGCAGCCACTCGGCGCAAGTCGTCGCTCCACCTAGCCGCAGCGCGTCCTACACTACGTTTGCCAAGTCGCGGTCTCCACTCAAGAACGCGTCTACCCCATCGGCTAATAGCAGTCCGCTAGTTTATTATAAAAATATTATCTTTCTATTTGATTCACCACATATTTCTACCCGAGAGCGGGTTGGAATGTAGCCATCCCAACTATTGCTATCTTTACAATTATAAATGCGAAAGTTTGTATGTGTGTATGTTTATAACTTATTCACGCTCAAACAGCTGAATGGATTTCGATAAAATATGGAATTTAGATAGCTTATATCAAGGACTAACACATAGGTTAATTTTTATTCCGGAAAAATTTGAGATCACAGTGAAATCGCAGGTATAACCGCGGGGCACAGCTAGTTACAAATATATACGAAATTATACCTAATCTATATAAAAAATGAATTTATTTTGTTGTTTTGTCCTTCTTTGACGCAGTAACAGTACAACGGACTGACGACATGTTTTTTTTTTAACTACAGGGTAGCGTTAGACCACAAGTCACCTGATGTTAACGTGTTTTTTTTTCATAGAGAATTTTTATGACCCGGAACTTGATATTAGATTACCTTCTATCCTGGAAAAATATGGTAGAAATTTCTACATGGGTGACGCAGCGGGGCTCTACTAGTTTAGTATAATAAAACTGGAATATTCATAAAAATCCTGGATGGTTTTCTCATTTTATCTGATAGGTATTATTAGGTTTTGTATATCCTTGTGGTACATTATTATTGAATAAGGTATATTTCATTTCTTTTTTTAACATTCACACCGTGTCATTTTTGAGGTTAATATTACCGCAGAAGAACTATAAAATATCGCTATCCTACAACCAGGACCGACAGTAACGAAAAAACCAGCATCATGCTGAGTTGGTGCCGGTTTGTGGCAAAAAACATGTAATTGATTGTCTTTGTATTTATATTTAAGTTTATTTGTTTTGTTTATGTTTATTATCAAATTTAATTGTGTGAAGTGTATGCTGTTTTTTGCCACAAATAAATATATTGTCTATTGTCTATAATTGTCTAACGTGTCTTCTGAAGCATGGAAGCGTTCAGTTGTAAAAACTACTAGTGGTCACCCATCCAAGTAGTGACCGCAGAGAGCGTTGAAACCTAGCTGAACAATTGAACGACTAGCCAAGCTCCACTACGAGTACTTCCTAGTTCATCATCATCATCAGCATCAGCTTATGACGTCCCTACTGCTGGGACCCTGGCCTTCGCTCAGAAAGAGAAAAAGATAAAAATATAGTTCATGTCTTCTACCAATTACTAGCGCAACTCATATAAAACCCCACCAAAGCTATTAAATCTAATTGTTTTATTAATCATAGCATTGTCACAAAATAGAAACAGGTAATGGCCGCTATTCGGTTATGGTTATTACCCAATAGTAGTCATTGGGTAATTTGTTGTATTGATTTCACATTCACAGGTGATTAGGAGGTCGCGTTGATTATGGTACGGTGAGAAGGAAAAACTTAGTAACACTGATGGTACATTTTGATCATGGTACGGTCAAAAGTAAAAACTTAGTATTACTAATGGTACATTTTGATCACAGTTCGGTCAAAATAAAACATCTTATTCCGCTAATAGTACGTTTAGGTCACGGTACGATCAAAAACAAAAACTGCATCATTTTGATCATGGTATGGTCAAATGGCAAAGCTTGGTAACGCTGATTATACATTTTGATCATAGTACGGTCAATAGTAAAAACTTAGTAACACTTATGGTACGTTTTTGTTATGGTACGGTAAAAAGTAAAAACTTAGTAGCGCCAATGGTACATTTAGATCATGGTTTGGTCAAAATTAAAATAAATTGATATAAACTAATGACAAAGCCAAGTTTGCAAGCCAATGTGATGACAGCGTCACTTCATCACAAAATGAACAAAATATCTGTTTTTGAAAAAAATGATCAGGAAGCCATTTGTTTCCTGGTATAAATGCAATAAAAAATAAGTCAATGGCTTCAAGGGACACAGACCGGTATTAAAACGCTTGACTTAACACAAACCTATTCAAGGTTTTTGGGTCGAAATGCTATAAAAGCTTGTCTCAAAATAGAACCAACGTGGATGAAATAGGAACTAAAGACTGAACAGACCGAAGACACGTGAAGGTTGTTCCCGTGATGGTAAATGACATGCTTGTTTGAAAATTACAGTATCACCTATATTTTTACAATTTGCTTTTACAATTCTGTGTAGCAAGCACACTGCAATTTCATGATTATGCTAAAACATTTTAACTGAATATTTGTATCGTTGTTTTTGACAGAAAATAAGGTTGAAAAGTTCTTTAGCGGCGTTGGGTTTTTTTTTGGGATAGGTAGAAAATGTTATACTCGCGTCAGAACACGTGACCTGATCGAAAATTCGTAAGACGGAGGGAGAGTAGACCACCGGCGCGGCGCGGCGTAGGAGAGGATATTATATCCCCTTCTCTTTCTACTGCGCGGCGAAAATGTATGCCTTCTCCTGCTGTTTCGTTTGAGCGGCGCAGAGCGCTTGCAGTTATGACTTCTGCCGGTACTCCCGGAGTGCAACCCGTTTTTATTAAATATAGAGATAGGCAGGCATTTGGTCCCAGTCTCACTTGATGATAAGTGTTGACGAGGTCGATGATGGAGCATGCTTGCCTAGAAGATACCTATTCACTCTTGACTTGAAAACGCTGATAAGGATGATAATGAATGATAAGTAGATATTTTCGGATTAATCTCGTGGGTTGTACCATGCTTATTAATTTATGTTACATATTTTGTTATATAAATATCATGTTGTATGGTGTAGTGGTGAACGCTTAAAGCGCCCTCATTCTGAAAGTCGGTTCTTGTTTGAGACAGAGCGCTGTAAAAGTTATGTGGCATCTATCTGCGGTCTGGGGTAGCGGTTTCCTTTGAAATGACCCTTTTATTGTGCGCACATAGTGCGTAAAGTTCTGTACAAATGTGCTATTGTCTAAGCTTTTAATGTTCTGAGGGCTTTAGGACCTGGAAGCGTATAAACTATTCAGAGAACTGCTAAGTTGGTTCGAGGTAGTTGCCAACCCTTCTTTAATGTTTATACAATCACTGGTCCCTTCGTAGGGGTGGAATGAATAAGACTTGAAGACTGATGTGATGAAATTGGCGAACAGCTGATTGCTAAGCATGAACTAGTGTTGCGGATCGACTAGTCTAGCCGACTTTAGTTGATTAATCGATATTCTATCGATAAATAGCCAACCAGCCGCAACATTATCGATAGGCCTATCGATAGTATGGATATCGAGCAAGTGCATTTGATGTGTACGCGCCCACACTACCTTGTACCATACTATTATATCTTCTGTGGCGTCCTACTCGTCACATGTTTTGTTTAATGCTGTCAGTAGTAAACGAGCGTTCGTTACCTCAATACGTGTTTCATTGTCAATTTACCCCGCACCTAGATACGAACATATCAGCATTACAATAATTCATTCAAACGATATTAATTCTATTTATTGAGATCGGTTTGCAAATCGTTGGTTGAAAGTACGAATCCTGCAATTAAATTTCGACGAAGGAAAATGCAGTTTCATGGCTCATTTACCTAGCTACTACTATCGAATTAAGAATCTGTCACGAAGCACTTATCGGTATTCCAGCACCCACACTTGAAAGCCAGTTTCCGATCCAGCCGTAGCAAGCATCCATTTTGACATCCAACAGCAAAAAACCTGCTAGTTTCCTCACCTAGGCATAACAAGTGAAATAAACGCATAAAGGCCCAAGCTTCATACATAAAGCAGTATTCAGGTAACTATGGTGTACACTGTGTACAGTCGGCGACAGAAAAACAAAAAACCAATAGTTAGTACTATCTTTAGACCTTCTATATTTAATTCAAACGATCTAATAAAAGTACCCAAAATTATTTGGTTTGGGACTATATTCTGTGGTTTAGGTTTTAGGTTAACTTGTTAAAATTAATATATATCTAGTTTATTTGCTAGTGTTATTTTATATTTTAAATAAGTTCCTAATTTCTTGTTAAAAATTGACATAATTATTATCATTTTCTAAAAGCGTGTCAGATGAGTTTGAAGTTGAAGTATTGGGAGTGTTTAGAAACTTTTGTTGCTGACTGTACATGTGTTATAGAACCTTAACCAGCATAACGGGTAACAGGACGGCCATTCCCCCAAAACTCTTACCTCCTCATTTTCAGCCCAACATTGTCATCACCATCTAAAAACCCCGAAAAAAAACCTAATACCTATTTACCCGAAAAGGGGTCTGGCCGCATAACCCATATAAATTCATAGCCCCTAAGGAGCACTAGGCGAGAGCCTAAACAATCTGGCAGCTCTCACATTATGCAAAAACCTGTGCGAGTATAGGCGAAACTGTCAGAGACAATTTACGAAACAATAGATGTGTATGGCGTGCAATAGGGATGGGGTTGTGGGGCTAGTTTCTGTGTTTGGTCGGATTTACGCCGGCTTGATTTTGGTGCTTGGCTAACTCGGAAAACTCTTTCAAAAATTTGTTTTTTTCTTTTTCTTTATGTAGAAAAGAATTCCTGTAATCTTTATTTATTATACGTGATTAAAAATTGAATATTGAAGTAGCGAAATGAAGTAGCGGACAATGTAGCACACATGCCTTGAAAATGAGAGATGCATTATAGTTTAACGCCGAAATTAATAATCGATCCTGATCCGTTATCCGCGGTTTTGGATCGATATGTCATGTCATAATATGTAATTTTAGTACTAGGGCTTGACATATTACTACTAAAATGACATATTATGACATATCGATTCAAAACCTTCAAAACCGCGGATAACGGATCAGAATCGATGCCTCTAGCTACCTCCATCATCAAGGACTTTTTGTTCACCCCTAACAAGGCGACAAAAATTCAGCTTATCCGGCCAAACTTTGGAATAGCCAAACTGATATCTTGGTCATCTCTAATGAAAGGCACAAAGCCTTCAATCGGAACGATATAGGTTAAGAAGGTCGTATGTAGGCGGTAGGCAGTGAAATTTAGATGGTACGGGTGGAGACGAAATGGCATCGCCGGCGTTTGGATTTGATCGAAAAAAGTAGAGCACTTTCGAACATTAGGCGGCTGAATAGTGTTGCCAAAATGTCGATAGTTTTCATATGAAAAAGCCATGCTATCGAGCAACAAGCACCTATCGGTGTATTCCGGCAGCCCTACTTGAGAGCCAGTTCCCATCCAGGTGTAACATCTTCGACCACATCGTCACTTCACATCTGGTACCTTGTAAGTAGTAAAAAAACAAAAAACACAATCGATACTATCGATAGTATTGCTTCGTTTTGAGCTATCGATAGTATCGATAATATGGTACTACTACTATCGATAGTGTTGCGATTAGTTGACTATCAATATTTTTTTTACTATTTACAGCGTAGCGTTTGACCACAAGTCACCTGCTGTTAAGTGACGATGTGGTCGAAGATGGCGCCACGCTACACCTGGACTGGGAACTGGCTTTCAAGTGACGCTGCCGAAACACACCGATAGGTGCTAGGTGACAGATTCTTAACAATAGGGTGGTAGCTAGCCAGGCGAGTACTAGAAAATACCCTACCACCAATCTATGGTTTCATTACGATGTTTTCCTTCACCGAAAGCTTAAGCTCATAGTTTGATTCGTACCCACGTCCTACGGATCGCAAGCCGACGTCACTACCACACTGAGAAGAAAATTCTGACTTTCCTTCTGAGTCTTTACCTTCCAAGACCGATTCCTTCCTCCTTTTGTATTAATTTTCCTTCTGAATCACAAGTCCTTCCCTTTTGACTCGGAAGGAAAACGGTATTTCGGAAGGTCTTTTTTCTCCGTGCACTAGCCATTATCGCTATAAAAAGACTATGGATTAATCATCGATAGTCTACTATTGATCGACAACACTACTGCTGAACCGCTGAACAACTTTGAGGTTAGGTGGCGTCGTAAAAAGAAACAGTAAGTGACGGTGGTCTCAGAATCTATTTGGCTGAGTGTTTTACAGTGAAATAGAATTTTAAGGCAGGTGCGAGAAGGTGCAAGGTTTCGTCTGTCTTATATCACTGGGTATTAAAAATTCCACGTATTTGAGACGAAAATCCTAATGTTAAAGATTGAGTTAATTTTTAAACAACTTCAGAAAAGGAGGTTTCTCAATTCAACCGTCTATGTATTTTTTATGTATGTTCGCGGAAAACTGCGTCGAACCGATTTTGATGATTTTTTTTTTTTTCGAAAAGGAGATATCCCAAGAGTAGTACAGTCAGCGACAAAAGTAGCTGATCGTTCTCGATTTTCAAAATGTGTTTCAAATCAGTAATTTTTTTTTTTTACATTTTACTTGGTCTCATTTTTATCAGAACATAACACACCTGATTTTAGATGATGATGAGGTCAAAAATTGGTGTCTAAGATGATGAGGATAATAGAAAAAAGTGTGATTGTTCAGCTACTTTTGTCTTTGACTGTACCACGATGAGAAAACCAGGATCTGAAGATGGCATCCCAGAGAAAACGAGGGGAAACTAAAGTTGTTCTTTTTTTTTCAATGTGTTTACCTACCTAGGTAGGTACTGCTAGCAGTAGCAGTGTAAGTTGTAAAAAAAACAAACATTACAGAGCTAATACGCAGTTACTTTCGTCGCTGACTGTACCACACCGACGCTCAAATTACAATGTTGCCTGTACATCAAAAACTGGCCACAAGCTTTCCAAATAAAACCTATTTGTCGCGTCAGAAAAGAGGATAGCTCAATGTTATTTTGTTGCCAGAAATAAACTCTTACCGCTCTCACGTCAAAAGACACTCGTGTCACTTCACCAAAATTCCTCATTCAGAATATTGCCACAGCAACAAAAGCATGATCAACCGCACAAAATTGAGGTATATTTCGACTTTTATCTCACTGCTCTTCTGACCACAGAGTAAAGGAGGCAGTAGGATCATAGATCACAAAATGAGCAATACGGTACTATGTAGCAAGGGTTGTCAACCCTACTATATAAGGTTTCAGAAAAAATACTAATATTCTCTTAAAACAGACGCAATACGACACAATAGCAAATTACTTTTCTTCCACTACTTTTAAAATTAATAACATGTTTTTCCCATACAAAAATCCATAATTGAAAATTATAAAAATGCCTCTCAGTCTCTCTGTATGTTTGGTATCGTTTCACGCCAAAACCGCTGAACCGATGTTGATTAAACTTGGCACAAAGCTATTAAGACAATAGAAATAAAATTTATCAAATCAAATCAATGAAAGCATTTTTTATTCAATATGATACATTGTGATCACTTTAAAACGTCAAACTTCAAGCCAGCTACGCCTGTTCCAACTTCCTAACGCCCTTGCAGGTAATATTTTTTTTTTTTACGGCAACCAACTATACTAGTGCATCTTAGTGCATTTAGATGAAGGTATCGCACTGCCAACTCTGTTCCTCTGTGTTCTAAAGCATCCAGTAAACTTCTTTTTATGTACAAAATACGTCTGCCTATAAAGGCACTACGTGATATTTTTGGCAACCGCTCGGGACGCTCCCTCTTTTTAAAATAATATTTGAAGTCTACCAGGACTCCTTTCCGGGACATTTTTTTGAATGAACGTGTTGGGGATGACAGTGTTGGCTCCTTTTGGGAATTTTTCTTCTTTTAGGCATTTGTAGGAAAGTTGTAGCTCAATTTTCGTGGTTTTCATTTTTGTTTTTCATGCATTTATTTATTAACTAGCTGTTCTCTGCGGTTTCACCCACACGGGTTTCAGTTTATCGCAATAAAAAGTAGCCTATCCTTTTTCAGGCTCTAGACTATCTCTGTTCAAAATTTCATTTAAATCGGTTCAGTAGTTTAGACGTGTAAGCGTGACAGACAGACAGACAGACAGAGTTACTTTCACATTTAAAATATTAGTAAGGATTAAATTAAAGTAGGGATTAAGTTTTAATCTATTCTAGTAAGTTTCTGCAGTAAGGAGAGAGAGGGAAGTAAAACCAAATAGTACAATATTGTACATCTTTTAACAAGCCCTTTCATTAGATAAATATGTCACAAGAAGCACTTGAAATATTCTTTTTAAATATCTAGTTTGTTGCCCGAAACTTCGAAACAAAACTTTACAACTCTACATAATTAATCACATTTTCTTACCCAAAAAATTCAGAGAAAATAAGCTGTGACAGACGTACAAAAAATACGACAATGAGTAATTTACATGTCCGGTTTTTCAAAAAAAAAAAAAAACAAAAAATCTTGTACAGAGATGTCGCAGAGCAACAGCTTTAAAGTCATCGACCGTACTTATCAACAATCCACAGCCGTCTCAAGGAAATAAATCTGCAAAGGCATCAAGATAGCATCCCGACAGCTGATCCCTTTAATCACCACTGAAGATGGCGGACAGTAAAAAGAAAATTCAAGTAAAATAAAGGTGCGTCTACACAGAAAGCAGCAATCGTGTGCAGTTTCAACGTGGCATGCTGCGCTGTGATTGGACGTCTGATACCTGTCACGTATCATGCCGTGCTGTGATTGGACGTTTCTACATGAATATTACCTTAAAGTAATGAGAGCTCGGTGGTAGTGACGTCAGCTTGCGATCCGTAGGTCGTAGGTTCGAATCCTGCAATGCACTTAAGCTTTTGGTGAAGTAAAACATCGTGATAAAATCATAGCTTTGTAACCGTAGACTGGCTAGCTACTACCAGCAAATTGAGAATGTGTCAAGCATCTATTGTTGTGTTCCGGCTGCCCCACTTAAGAACCAGTTCACAAGCTAGGTGTAGCGTGACGCCACCGTTGATCGTTCAGGTGATTTATGGCCAAACGCTACCCTATAAGTACTAAAAATCACACACTCAATCACTTCCATTTTACCTTGATGCCAACTGAAGTCCGCAGCATGTCTCGTATTTGCAACGGAAATATTCACTAAGTGGCTGCCAGTAGTTGAATAAGAAGAACCGAAGACCGGGCTCAGTGGCGAACCTTGGGAGAGGCCTATGTCCAGCAGTGGGCTGACACAGGCTGATGATGAGGATGCGGCAGAAGTGTGTGCTGCAAACGCCGCGTGTTGCTGCCGTGCTATGTTTAAACACACCTTAAAAAGTATCCAACTTGAGATAAGGAATGAAGAAACTGTTTTAAAACGAATACTCAAGAAGTACTAACTTGAACCTCTGGTGGAAAGACAAAACAAGAAATGAGCTTTTTTCTTTCTACCCGCACCCGCTTTGCCGCGTAGGCAATGATTGTGACAGCTAAATTAGTTCCGCGTTCATCCGCTGAAAGCTTGTATTTTTGCGGGATAGTGAGTAGACTAATCACTAAGTTGGATATAAAAAGAGGAAAGATGTTTACAATCTTAGAAGAAAAGGGAGAGGGTAAAAGAGGGAAAGGTAGGCCAAGAACATGCATAGACCAAGTTAAATAAAGTAAAGACGTCATGTCGTACCAAAAGGTCAAAAGGACGGCCGAAAACAAAACGGTATAGAAAGTGCTTCACCGACAAGAGTTCCGCTTTTAAATAAAGGAAGAAGATGTAAGGTCAACAAAGAAAAATAAAAAAATAGACGAGCCTTATGTTAAAAGAAGTTTAATGTAATTTACGTTTAAAATTTGTCCCTAACACAAAGACATTTTCCGAACCCTAAGTACGTCCATGTACTGACTTAATGAAGGAGAGGGACGGACTAAGTAATTTAAATTCGTTGCTCCTAGCGTCATCTGTTAATGCACTTCATTAAGATGTTCCAGTTCTGTCGTGAGTCGTGACCGAGCGGCGACTGGGCGTGGAGTAGTGATGTGCCATTAGGAACCAAGCCTCAATGAGTTGGTGCCGGTTTATGGCAAAAAACCTGTAATTGCCTTAGTTACTAAGTTTATTTGTTTTGTTTATGTTTATTATCAAATTTAATTGTGTGAAGTATATGTAATTTTTTTTTGCTACAAATAAATATACTATCAATTGTCTATTGATATTTGCGAATTGACCTCTATTTCTCTCTCTGTCTCTCGTTATGACGATCCATGTAACAAGTAGCAATGTACGAACGCCGTGGACCGCCGAATAGACGTAGGTACTTAATTTTTCATATACCAATCATTTGAGAAACAAAAAGTCAAAAGATATCGCTGTAATAAATAAAATTATCTTTCTTTTGAATAAAAAAAAAAAACAATTACACAATTTTTTTTTCCAATGTTTTTAGTTCCATTCGCATTTCTCCCCGTTTGCTTTATTTCCCATACGATACTGCGACTGATAGATAATTTTCTCACGATTTAATTTCTACTGAACGGTTCTCTCAATTTTTGTCAATTTATAACACCTAAGTAGGAGGTTACCTACTAATTATTTTTTACAGGTGCTACCGAATTTTTATAAATTTTAATATACTACGTTTAATTATCTTGCGCATAATGTATTATACTACATATTTTTATACATTTATGTCGTTTCCATTCACTCAATACAACGGTTTTCTGCGCGTTGACCATATTGCATATCCCCTTTAAATGTTTTACCGTAGTCAGACAGGTCTACCGTATTTTGTTTTTTTTTTTTCAGAATACGGCAGAGACAGCTGACCTAATGACATGGCGTGCCCGTCATTGCACGCTTCTTGCCTATTTGGCAGAGTCTTTTATCGCACTGTAGTGGATATTAAAAACTTGAAAGAGATAGTTTTTGAAATTGTAAGTTAGGCTTTTTTTCAGAGCCCGCTTGAGAAAGTATTATACATTTACCGGTTATTCAAGGTATAAATTGTTTAGGTATAAATTTACCTTAGGTATAAATTGTTTATTATTTCGAGGGAAAATAACATTTGAATTTATAATACTGATGAAACAAAAGAAAAATGTTCTATGCTATAACATAACACACACATACAAACACACACACACACACATGTAAAATTTTATACGCCACACATACAAAAAAGCTTAGATTTTTAGATCTTAAAATGTTTATTTATTTATGATCAAATGTTTATGATACGTGACAATGTAAAGGTATTTTTAAAAAGACCTACATAAATTACTAAACAGTCCTTTAATTGCCGCATCAAGAATTCAAGCACAGCACTAGCCAAAGCGGAGCGAATTCGAATTTCAAATCGTGGCGCTCTTTTTCAAATTTGGAATTTGGTATGCAGTTTTCGCGGGTAACTGAAAAATAATGCGACGGCTGGCAAATGAGGTACTTGTGAAATGTACGCTGTAGATTTTGAGCTCATATATTACAAATGGCTGGCAAAGCCTTCCTTTTAGACCTTTTTGTTTATAAACTCACTGTGCCCGGTGGTTTTACCCACGTGGAATACAGTTTATTGCAATAAAAAGCACCGTGTGAGAGAGAGATTATTGCACTGCAAATTTGGCTGCTCATTCTGTCCATTAGATAATATAAACCCCCTCATCGTAAGTCGTACGTCAAAATATAAACCAAAAAATGTAGTCTACATTTCCCGCTTGAAGTAATGCACAACATTTCTATGAAAACGTCGCCTTCGAGTTATTTCTTTCATTGTATGACGTCATCACAATGCTTCTTTTAGGAGCTTACCCCTCCGAATATGGCGTGGCGTCGTAGCACAGTATATAAAGAACAGTAGGTTAGCTAAGGCCGCTCGACGAGTTAATTGCCTACTCTTGCGGTGACGCATAGGCGGCGCGTTCCGTACTGGGTGCATGGCCGCGGCCCCGGCCGCCTCCTTTCGTTTATGTGATTGTGTGCGTGAAAAGTGCGTGCGTACACGGTGCCGCTACTCACGCACACATTCAAACCAGCGACGGCCGATTTATATGAAGCTGAACTACTACTCCTTTACTATGGTCGTAGGCAATACAAGCAAGTACATTCAGCGACAAAATTAGCTGATCATTCTCGATTTTCCAAATGTGTTTCAAATCAGTAATTATTATTGTTTTTGTTTCATTTTACATTGTTACATGGTATCATTTTGACCTTAACATAACACACCTGATTTTAGGTGATGATGAGGTCAAAAATTGGTGTATAAGATGATGAGGATAATAGAAAAAAGTGTGATTGTTCAGCGACTTTTGTCGTTGACTGTACATCAAATTCAAAATCCTTTATTAATTAAGATATCTACATAATAAATGATGACATTAAAAAGTCAAACCTAAGTCTAGCTACGCCTGTTCCAACCTCCTTACGCCGGCAAGCAGCGCCCGGCAAGTAATTTCTTGGACGCGATTACATTTACAATTTTAATCTTACTACTTATTGATTGAATTGGAGTAAGTTCACTAAAATCACAAGAATTTTTGTCATCTCAATAGTTCTATTTTTATAACAAGTTTTACTACACTGAGAAAAAATTTTTGACTTTCCTTCTGAGTCTTTACCTTCCCAGACCGATTCCTTCCTTATTTTATATTAGTTTTCCTTCTGAATCACAAGACCTTCCCTTATGACTCAGAAGGAAAACGGTATTTTGGGAGGTCTTTTTTCTCCGTGTAATAAGATTTCTCTTGGTTGGTTGTGCTTATTGGGATATGAAAACGTTAACATTAACGAGTTACGGGATTACAACCAAAGCAGACCAGACCCCACTAGCAGCACCCGTTCACGAGTTGACGCATGTGCCAGCCATCGCTCTCCTCAACCATATTAGAGGGAAGAGGGCAAAACAAGTCCGTGGACGAAGCGTTATGGCAGAGAAGCGTTTATGGAAGATTTTCAATCATTCATCAATTTCACAATTCATATTAAATAGCATAAATAACTGAATTCATTTCTCATCATCAGGAAATGGAAGGCACTCAAATACGCCATTTGTAAAAATTCATTCATGAGTGATTTCATACTTCAAGATTACCCCAAAATATTCAGCAGACAGACGAAATGCATTAGCAAAACGTACAAGTGCGTATTTCGAAAATTGGCGGAGGATCAAAACCCACCGGGATTACAAAGCAATAACTAACTAACTGAGATGGCGCAACGACCCAAAGTGTGTCTTAGCCTCCGATAACAAAAGAAGCCGCTTCGCTCTGTCCTGCGCCACCTCCTGCCAGTCCTCCACCTGGAGCTCGCGCAAATCCTTCGTGACGTCTTCTTTCCAGCGGTACCTGGGACGCCGAGTGGCCGTCACCGGCCTGTCGGCCGTCCCATACAAAGCAATGCTTGGTGCAAAATTTGTTCATAACAGGCTTAAAAGACATACTCATAAACTTTCGCGTTTATAATATTAGTGGGATATCATTCCACAGCGAGAATCGATCACGCTACTAAAAATCGTACTATTATAAAGCAATATCTAAACACCGAATTTTCATATATAAAGTGTCTCGTTGCATTTTAACCCTTAAGTCAAAATGCCATAAGCCGATTCAAAGCATTAGCATAAAATGCAGAGTAAGATCAAATATTTTCCTTTCCAAGACAAGCGGGAGTTTTCAGGTACGAGTTACCAGTAAGAAAGTGATAATTCCCGGGAAATTCATAGAAAAATTGAGCAATAAGTGTTTTATAACAGAAGTCCTTAGAAGTTAGTCCCAGCCTAGGCTTTGTATTTCTACCATTCTCGATCACATTGTCACTTGACGCTTTGTTCTGAGTTTCTGACACTAGCCCTAGAGAAAAGTCTCTTTCTAGACTTAGTGTTTTTACCATTCTCGACCACATTGTCAATTGTCACCCTGTTTTGGCACAAGTTCTTTAGAGCTAGTTTGATACTAATTTTAGTATGTTTATAATTCTTAGCCACAATGTCACTTAGCATCCTGTTGTGGCAGCAGTATTTGATAGTCGCATTCGAGGTTTAACATGGTTACCATTCTCGACCACATTGTCAATTACCACCCGGTTTTGGCAGAAGTTCTTGAGAGCTAGCCTGATTCCAATCTTAGTAAGTTTATAATTCTCAGCCACAATGTCACTTAGCATCCTGTTGTGACAACAGTCTTTGATAGCCGCATTTTTGGTTTAACATGACCATTCCCGATCATATTGTCTCTTAACATCCTATTCTAGTAGCAGTCCTCGACAGCTAGCCCCATTTCAAAGATAGAGTTTTTACCATTCTCGATCAATTTGTCAAATAACACCAGACTTATAGTCCATGTGTAGTATATTGACTATTTCTAGGCTTCTAATATTTGCCACTCTTACACGATCAAAAGTTTTTTAATCAAAAAATCTGAATCTGTTATATCCAGCAAATAGATATTTAAACTTGAAGTTCAATAAATAAATCTACACCCTCCTTTGTACTGTTACTTTCAGTTGATAGGCAAATCCAAAAGGTAAATACGAAGGGTTATTAAAAAGGCTTATTTACATTCAATTTTCCGTCCCATCTCTATAGGATTTTCTGGAAATATACCAGGAGAGGGCAAATCGAATGGAAAAACAGAGTTGGATAAGAAAGGGACTAAGATAAGGGCATCTTTACAGCGGTCACTCCTTTAATGGTCACTTTTAGCAAGTTTTTTAAAGGGTTCAGTGAATTTTACCCTGTGAAATCGAATTTAGGTGAAGGGATGGGGTTCTTTGTAATCTTAAGTTTGGCTTGTCTTTGTTTTAGGGTAATTTATGCGATTACGATGTATTACAGAAAAAAAGAGACGCAAAAATATCAACGGATTGAAAAAATAGAATAGTACTCAAATATTGGTAGGTTACTTACCATTATTTTTTTGTAGCTGTACATTCAACTTTTTTTTAAATTACTTACAAGGTAGCTTTTGAACAAAAGTCGTCTCTGTCATCTGTCATCTGTCAAGTGACAATATGGTCGAAGGTGGCGCCATACTATACCGGAACACACCCATAGGTGCGTGGCAACAGACTTAACTCCAGTGTATTAGTGTACCATTCGAAACGAGACGAGGATTCGACCCCATGACCAGCAGGGGCAAGTTAACACCACTATAATAAATTCAGGGCCTATATCATCATCATCATCGTGATCATCATCAGCCGGAAGAAGTCCGCTGCACGGTCCACCTATTGGGAGGCCTACCTAGAACGTCTACCGGGCCTATATGTGATTCGAAATCGGCATCGGCGCTTTATCAGGCATTGCCATTCGGCAACCATCACTCTAAGTGTATACGAAACGCAAAAAAAAAAACACTTGGATCATTCAATAGAAATCGCAGGAAATCACTTCAACAGGAACTACCAACTTCAGCAAACTAATGACGCTTATTCAAGTCACCAAGTTACTTTGAAACGAAATCAATCACGTCAATTAAGTAATAAGTCGACACTTTTCACATCGACAGTGAATGCAACTCGGTAACGAGCCAAGCCAAGTTAAACTGGTTTACTTAGCAATCACTTAGTTCCTACTTGGAAACTTTAGATTGGACGATACGATTTTAAAGCTACCATCTACCAAAAACCAACCAATCATCCACCAATCAAAAACCAATCAACCAATCTGTCGCCAAGCACCTATCTGTGTGTTCCGGCAGCCTCACTTGAGAGCCAGTTCCCAATCCAGGTGTAGCGTGACGCCATCTTCGACCACATCGCCACTTAACATCAGGTGACTTGTGGGCAAACGCTACCATGTAAGTGGTATAAAAATAATAAGATAAATGTATTTTATACATGCTTGCTTCATAATATATTTTTTTTTAATTTATGTATGTATTTTTTATTATTTTGTTATTAGAAATTACCTTCATGCCAGTGACGTCATCAAAAGCGGCTTCAACGGAAGACCAGCGCTGGTCAAACGAGCAGCACAACGCTGAGTTGAGGCCGGTTTGCAACAATACATTTTCTTTTTATTCTTTATTATTTCTACGTAATTGTCTTGTATAGTTTGTTGCAAATGAATGATTCTTATTCTTATTCTTATATAGAAAACAATTGCCGAAAATAGCTAGACTGATTTGATACTTTTGATTACATCTTTATTTGCCTCAACAGGGGGGGTGGTTTAAGAACAAAGAAAATTATGATAACTCAAAGAAAATGCTTAAAAATCGATAAGAAAACGTACATTTTAAAACACTTTTATTAGCTTGACTTGTAACTAACTAACTAACAATGTAATCAAATCTTAGAAGTCAATTTTTTTACAACCACAAGTCGCCTGACGTTTAATGATGACGTGGTAGGTATAACGGTCAGTTTCAATAACCTATCTATCCGTGGTTTCGCCTACTAGAGATTGAAATTTGACATTCCTTCTATGGAGCTTGTCTCAATATTCTCTTTTTTTCTTATTTCATCATAAAGAAACTGGCTCTTAAATGGGGATGCCGGAACACACCGATATCTGCTTGTCCGAAGAAGGGTTTCATGTCAGCAAGAAACATATTTCATTGAACTAAAATAGTTAAAATATAAGTTTTAATGTTTTTATTTTAGGATCGTGTCGGTATAAGTAAAAAAGTTAGTCAAGTATGCCGATACGAAGACGACAAGTTCTATTAGAACTCGATCTCAGATTTCATGATTCAATTTGCTAGTGCATACTAACAAAGTTTGAGTGAGACATTCAAATGTTAAACGTATTATCTAATTTACATTTAAATCGTACTTTTTTCACTTTGATAAGTATATAAAATCTAAAAAATGTGTGTAAATGTAAGAATTATAACGACATTTTAGTCAAACTACCTTATTTCATTATTTTTTTTACATATTTCGCCGCTCATAGTAAAAAAATAATTAATTAATCATAATAAGTTAAAAATACAAATGGCATATATAGAATTATATAGAAACTAGGTGTTACCCACATGGGCTACCGTTTATCGCGATAAAAAGTAGCCCTATGTTCTTTTTCAGACTCTAGACTATCTCTGTACCAAATTTCATTTAAATCGGTTTACTAGTTTAAGCGTGAAAGACAGACCGACAGACAGACAGACAGAGTTACTTTCACATTTATAAAATTAGTAAGGAATTAGTAGGGATGATAATTATCAAAGATCCCTAATAACAATTATAATGAATACTCATTTAAGTTTATAAAACAAATACGTTATGTAATTTTTGTTATCATTTCCCGCTACTGACAAAATAATATATTTTCTGCAGTAGCTGCGCCCCGTGGTTTCACTCGCGTCTTCCCGATGTCCGGATAAACTTTTTCCGGGATAAAAACTAGCTTAAGTGTTAATCCAGGGTATAAGTTATCTCCATTCCAAATTTCACTCAAACCCGTTCAGTAGTTTTTTGCGTAAAAGAGTAACAAACATCCATACATCCATCCATACTCACAAATTTTGACGTTCATAATATTATTAGTTGGATAAAAAAAAGCAAATATATATTCCATGTCTAGATGTTGTAGATTCCCGATCTACACCAATCTATATAAATATCAATCAATTTTCAATCTTCTTATTTGCAATTAGTAACTGACTTGTAACAAAGGTGTTTCATATAAATAATTTGTATATTGTATTTGTACACAGTTTCTGATACTGGGAAACCTAGTCCAAAAGTGAAATACTTGCAAAATTAATCGACATATTCCACAAATGGAAGAAAAAGAAAACTAACCGGAAGTAATTGATAACAAAGACGTTGGTACTTATAAAAGATATTTCGGGTATTTACTTTATCATAAAATATACTATCGGTTACTAGGAAAGAAATATCGCGGCAAATAAGAAAACTGGGATACCGGAAATTGTGGCAAAAACCAATTATATTAACGCATCAACGCTATCACGATATTCGCCATTGTATAAACACATGGTGTTTGGTTTATTACACCCCCCTTTTCTGTCTGTCATTCTTGATGTTGCAGCCACACTAACGGGAAATTCCGTTCAATAGCGCGATGATTGACGTTTGACATAAGTGTGGCCACGACATTGGACAACGGCATTCACATTGGCGTTTGACGTTAGCCGATAACTCAAGCGCATTCACGTTGACCGTTCCAGTGTAGCCACTCACATAATAGCGTTAATAATTAACGCAATATTTATCGCGAAGATAGGCATTGAAATTTCCCTTGACGTTGTCCTTAATGTGGCCCGGATCTAGGCAGGCTACAGCGCTCATGTAACCGATGGGAAAGGTTCTCGAGTTGTATGTTTGGTATGTCATGCTAGTAAAGTCAGTTAAATTGGCTTCAACGGAAGACCAGCACAGCTGAATTGAGGCCGGTTGGCAATATAATTTTTGTGGTTACAATTATTTATTATTTTTAGCCTACGTGGTTGCAAGCGTGGTTTACATTTCACCAAGTTCATCTGCTGCCTAAAGTCTACGGACAAATGAAAGTCAGCTTTAGTTCATCTTGAAATCCTAAACCAATATTTATTGAAGCAATTGTCAAGAAAGCCATCTTTCTCTAAAAAGCTGAAGAAAAGCTAATTGAACCTAAACCCAATTGTATCAATATGACAAAAAATCTATCACACTCATGGCTCCAGAAAACTGGGCACAATAAAAGGATCCCGAGAAATTCAGGTGGCAAATCAACTGTTTTTACTTCATCAACTACCATTTCCTGCAGACCTCTATCATATATCAATGTCCTTAACAAATGTTAGCACAAGAGGGATCTAAGTTAAACGGGCGGCTGTTTTACACCAAAAACAGGTCCAATTCCTCCAGAGCTCCGCTTTGTAAAAGCAGTGTTCGGAAATGTATGCGCGTTAGGGGTCTTGGTAAGTGGACATCGAGTCCTTCATCGTATCAAGGGTTATCGAAGAGAATTCGATTTTCGATAGGAATGCGATAGAAGTCGGTTTTCCGACTGTTTTGGTGGTTTGAGTTTCGCTATTTTGTGTAATGGTTTTCCTTTGGTCGGATAAATAATCTGTTTAGTTCAATAAATACTTTGCCTTTATTTTGTGATTCAAATGAAGATAATAATGGTACATTAAGTACTAGTGGTAGTATTGGTACTATCGCGGTTTGACTGCGTTGATGGCTGCAATGATGATGGCTGTAAACACAGCGTAGTGCAGAGTGGCGCAGAGAAGTACAGTGTGATTGAGCGTTACAGGTACAGCGCAGCGTTGCACAGCGTAGCACAGCATTGCACAGTGAAGCGTAGAGCAGCGTAATGCAGCTAATTTTAGCGTAGCGCAAGCGTAGCACAGCTTAGCGCAGCGTAATTATGTGTAGAGCAGCGTAGTGCAGAATAGTGCAGCGTAGCACAGTGAAGTGGAGCGTAGCGCAGCGTAGTGAAGGGTAGTGCAGCATACAATAGCGTCGCGCAAGCGTAGTGAAGCGTAGTGCAGGCATTGCACAGTGTAGCACAGTGTAGCAAAGCGAATTGGAGCATAGTGCAGCGTGCTGCAGCAAAGTGGAGCTTAGTACAGCGTAGCGCAGCATAGTGAAGCGTAGAGCAGCCTAGTGCAGAATTGTGTAGCGTATCCTGCATAGCTTACCCGTGATGGCCAAATTAGAATAAAGGCCGAGACTGAAGGTCGAAGATCAAAGCAAAGGAGTTCTACCACTACAAATAGGTACCTATTGCATTGACCTTTGGGATCATTGAAAGTTCTTAGTTTGATTTTCATTTGTGACGTAGTCAGACATACTCAGACTTATTAGGATTTCAAATTCAAATCCCGTCTAACACTTATCGACTATCTCAGCCCATTCCAATTTAAACCTCAGAACTACAAAGGAATATGATTCTTAATGCTCTTATCCACAGATATAAAATTAACTAGATGCGCGACAGAGATCACTTATGGCTACCAGACTTCAACATTTATGCCACAGAATTCAATCTGATTTCGGCTGGCCACTGTAGACATGAATATAAAAAACACTCGAATGCGCCAAAGTGAACTGTAAAAACTCTTTGAAAGCAGTTTGCGTTGCAAATGGATTTTTTTTCATCGGTAAGTATACCTACCTACTTGGTAAACGTAGGAATAAAACACTGTTACATGCCTGGTGTTCATACAAATTATCGTACTTCGTGAATGCCACTCGAGAACCTTTCTTCCCCATCGGTTATCAGTTCGTCGAGCGATGTGGCTTGCCATTGCCATTTCAACTTACACATTCTGAGAGCTGTGTCGGTGACCTTACCGAAACCGGAAGAATCTCTGTAAAAAGGCCCTTCACTAGGTAGACCAACGACATTGTAAGAGCCGCAGGGAGCCGATGGATGCAAATGGATAATAGCCGTTCATGGTGGCGTTCAAAGGAGGCCTATGTTCAGCAATGGACTTCTTCCGGCTGGCGATGATGATGATGATCACTTGTTGTATCTAGTTTAATCTATATCTGTGTTCTTATCTCGAGACAAGAATACACAGAGAGGTTAATACGACAATTTGCTTAAATGTTAACATCTGCATTAAGTGCGCTGTATAAGTGTATGCAGTATTGGAACCTCTGTTACAGACATTTTGACAATCGTATATATATATTTAAAAAAGCCAAAGACTGGGCTCAGTGGCGTACCTTGGGAGAGACTTATGTCCAGCAGTGGACTGATACAAGCTAATGATGATGGTGATGATTTTTAATAAAGTTCCCTTTCTGACTTTCAGACTTCTCTTTTTGTTACTCTCAGACACCAATTTTTTTATTAGTCCTTGTTTAGGATCGTTGAAACCAGACAACTGATTTTGTTTCGTTTATTCGGGATTATTACTACTATTACTTGAATAACAATTAACAATTTGTAAAAAACAATTTAAACTTTAATCACTTTTCCTAATTTTAGCAAAGATTTTTTTTTTACTCTGGACTTTATTAGTATCAAAATCGACAAAAAAAAACAAGATATTTACATACACACGATATTGTACGATATTAAAATTTATACACGGAACCCCCAAGGCTACAAAAACGCCTTCTAAAAACATCTCCATAGAAATACCATAAAATCAAAAGCCTCCGAATAAAATTAGCAGCAACCGCCACCCCGGGGGATGCAGGTAAAAAAGAGGTCCAAAGCTTTCCCCATAAAAAACTTGAAGGAAAGAAACTTTTTACTGTTATTAAGAATTTAGAAGGAATCGCGGTCGAATCGTTGCCCTGCCTCCCCTGAGAAATCATTGGACACCGACTCCTTAGGGGAGCAAATTGGGAAAATACTCTTTTGTAAATACGAAAGGTTGTACATGATTTATTATTAAGACAAGTCGAGAACGGTGTTTTTCAATGTTGTATAATGATTTTACGTAAATTTCACTTGAGAATTCGATAATTATTTGATTTGGATTTGCCCCCCATTATGATTTCAGATATGGGACAGCCGAGTGGCCGTTGCCCGGTCGACCGTTCCTGGTATCGCTGGAAAGTCGACGTCACAAAGGACTTGCAAGAGCTCCAGGTTGAGGACTGGCAGTAGGTGGCGCAGGACAGAACGAAGTGGCGTCTTTTGTTATCTCGAGACCAAGACTCACTTTGGATCGTTGCCATCTCAGTTAGTTTTATGATTTCAGAACACACATCTCCTTCAAGCTTGAGTGATGGAGGCCAAACGCGTGCGCTTTACAACGCGCTGATACCAAGTTCGAATCCTTTCGGCCCCGCACCCATGACTTAACAAGTTATGTGTGGATTTACCATCACTAAAACAGTGAAGGAAAACATCGTGAGGAAACTGGCATGTCCAGGAACCACAACATTCAAGGGCATGCGACATCTACCAACCCGCACTGGGCCAGTGATAACGGCCCATACTTTCTCTCTGAGAGAAGGCCAGAGTCCCAGCAGTGGGAACGTAGAAGCCGATGATGTTAATCTCTCTCTTGTGGAGTAATCATCCTCATCATCATCATAAGCCGGAAGAAGTCCACTGCTGAACATAGGCCTTCCTTTTGAACGCGCTATTGCTATTAGCCATTTGCATCCAACGGCTTCCTGCGACTCTTACAATGTCGTTGAATTGTAGGTATTAGCTGAATACTTACATATCTTATGGGACATTTCCTTTTTCTCCATGAGGAAGAACACAGGATACATTTCATTGCAACAAAGTGTAATCCACGCGGGTAAAACTACGAGACAGCTAGTAGCAAGCCAAATAAAATTACAAATTGGAAACGTAAACGGGCGCTAATCCCTTTTTTCCTTTGTAATTAGCCTCGCATGCAAAGGGAATGCACCAATTCCGGTTAAAGCAATTAACTTGCAAGCATTTTATTTTTGCGCCGGTGCCAAAATTTTGAAAAAGAACTTGAACGTCGGCCAGGGCCCTGTGTTAGATTAACTGATGTTAAAAGTTGGTAACGGCTGGCTAGCAGCCAGTTAGCTTGGCCTCTCTGATTTATGGCTGTCAATGTTGCGCTGGAGGGTTAAGAAAACGAAATGATGTTGCCTCTTTGTTGTTTTGCGTTGTTGGGTGTAGATGAAAAAATATACGAAAAAAACCGGCCACGAAAGGTTCCGTACCATCCCTACTTAATATTACAAATGCGAAAGTAACTCTGTCTGTCTGTTTTTCACGCCTAAACTACCGAACCGATTGAAATGAAATTTAGTTCGGAGATAGTTTAAACCTTGGAGAAGGACATAGGATACTTTTCATTGCGATAAAAATTATATCACGCGAGTTAAACTACGAGGCGCAGCTAGTATGTGAATGTATATTACTTTTATAGTCATCAATGACAGAAGAATAACATCATAATGTTTACAAAAACATCGCCGTCGTAGACCGCTACCGGGGTAATTACCTTAGTTATTACCTATTTGATACGGTGGTCAGGCGTTTTCACTGAGTACGGATAGGAAAAAGTAATAAATAAAAAACTCACACATATAATATAACTTATATAGATCGCTTAGCGATGCAAAGTGAGGCTTGGCCTCTGGTAGCAAAAGACGCCACTTCGGTCTGTCCTGCGCTGTCCTCCACCTGGAGCTCGCGGAAGTCCTTCGTGACTTCGTCTTTTCAGCAATACCTGGGACGGCTGACTGGGATGGGCATTTTCTAGTACTCGCCTGGTTCGCTTCCACCATCAAGTTTAAAATCTGTCGCCAAGTAGCATTCGGTGTGTTCCGGCAGCCCCACTTAAGTAAAGTAGTGAAACTACTTAAACATAACACGGAGAAAAAGGACCTTCCGAAATACCGTTTTCCTTCTGAGTCAAAAGGGAAGGACTTGTAATTCAGAAGGAAGACTATTGTAAAAGAAGTAAGGAATCGATCTTGTAAGGTAACAAACAGAAGGAAAGTCAGATTTTTTAACTCAGTGCATGGACTTTTTTGGAGCAACCAGAAAAGTCACTTTTACAACGTTATTTCAATTTCCCACACTCGCACAAATTAACGAACACATAATGCTTAATAACCAACCAATATCACACATTATCACTCGCAGAAACACAAGTTTTGGAAATTAAAACAAAATTTTCAAGTTGGAAGTTCAATTGCAGCTAAAAAAGTCCGTCACGTTGCTAAAAGGTACTAGCGAAAAGATTTGGTGTAAATTTTAGTGTGCATTTTCGTAATCTAAACTAAGTTTGGCAGGTCTATAGTATTGCTGCCCTTGCCTGACCACAGAACTTCACAGAAGTAAAAAAGGACACTATTTTTAGACCTGTCAAATTCAGATTTATTTTAAAAAATGCACAGTTGAATCGACCCCTATCTGTATTATTATTTCTTAATTCACTGTTCTTTCCAACCGTACTTTGCCAGTGATTAAGCTACCAACAGAGTTATAACATCAAATGTATCCACAATTGAATTAAGGCGGCACCATCAGACCCTGCGGTCTTGTGGAATGAAAACATCAGATAGTGTTAGAAAAAATGTGAGAAATTATAGACGACTAGTTGCGCACCGCGGTTTCACCCGCATCTTGCCATAATCCCGCAGGAACCATTTTCCGGGATAAATGTAGCCTATGAGTTAATCTACGACCTAAGCTATCTCCATTCCAAATTTTACTCAAATCCGTACAGTAGTTTTTGCGTGAAAGAGTTACAAACATCCATAAAAAAAACTTTCACGTTAATATTATTAATAGGATTACGAAACACCTTTATACAAGAACCGAAACAATAGACTATCTTTAAACAAGGTAGCGACCGTAAAATGGAGCATTAGCAACCAGCTCGATTCGAGGGTCGGATGGTACAAAATCAATTAGGAATCTGCGAGGACCCGCGGAAGTACGCTTCGCTGAATAGCAACGGTCTCTGACATATCTGAGCCAAATGTACGACGGATACGACGTATCGTTTAATTTAGTAAACGACAAGAACTGCGCCTTATGGGCATATAAAGCAATGATAGTTCAGTGGTAGTGACGTCGGCTTGCGATCCGTAGGACGTGGGTTCGAATCCCACGATGAGCTTGAGCTTTCGGTGAAGGAAAACATAGTGATGAAACCATATCAAAGTAGCCCTGCTGTCTGTTTGTCAACCTAAACTGCTGAACCGATTTAAATGAAATTTGGTACAGAGATATTCTAGAGTCTAAGAAATAAATATCGAGGGACCACTGCACACAAATTGACCTAACCCGCAACTCGTTAATATTCATGTTCCCATATCCCAATGTGTACAACCAAACAAGAGAAATCTTCTTATTAGTAAAGCTGATTAAAAAATATCGGACTATTAGATGACAAAAAAAAAGCTTGGGATTTTAGTGAACTTGCTCCAATTCCATCAATTAGTAATAAGAATAAAATTGTCAAAGTGATCGCGCCAAAAAAATTACCTGCCGGGCGTTTCTTGCCTGTTCTTTTGCCGGCGTAAGGAGGTTGGAACAGGCGTAGCTAGTTTTAAGTTGACGTTTTAAAGTGATCACAATGTATCCTATTAAATAAAAAAAGTTTTGATTTTGATTTTGATTAACCCCAAATTAAGCTCGAAACATGTATGAAAGGATTTAGGTTACTTTTTCTTGCGATGAACAGTAATCCACGCGGGTGACACCGCGGGATACAGCTAGCCCTACTAATCGTACTAATATAATAATTGCGAAAGTTTGTGTGTGAGTCCGAATGTTTGTTACCACGTATCACCGTAACTACTAAACTGATTTTAATGAAATTTGGAATGAAGATAGCTTATACCCGGGATTAATACATAGGCTACTTTTTACTTTTTATCCCGGAAAAAGTTTCCTGCGGGATAACAGGGAGACGCGGGTGAAACCGCGGGGCGTTTTTAGTTTTTATATTTATAGGTTTTTTTAACGAAATGGATTTCAATCCCACGAAACTTGAATATAGACATTGCGATGTGCTTAAATAACGCGGCACGGAAGAAACAGGAGATTTGCCTGTGAAACAATAATGCTCAAAGCTGCCGCCGCGCCGTAGCAATACGTGGATGCTGGAGTGTAGTGAGCACAGTTGAGGATGCGGTATATATTAAAAACTAACTGAGCCTCGCAGTTACTTTATTTTTATATTTTTTTAACATCTCAAATCCCACAGCTCCTATCTTAAATAACAACATTTAAAGCTTATAACTATGCACAAAGCCAATGAAGGATATACATTGTACAAAAATGGTAACACCAGTGGATTTCTGCTATTCCGCAAGAACGCTTACAACAGCTACATTTGGCAATTAGTCAGGGTGGCGGTCAAATGCATGCCTATATGCAATTAAAACAATGTCTCTCTAGAATAAATCCTATATGTTATTTCAAGGTATAAGCTGTCTTTCACGCAAATCCGTTTGGCCGATTTAGCTTGAGGAAGAAGCAATCATACATACTCACTCACTCTAACAAGTATTATTAATAACATTACTTGCTGCGTCCAGTGGTTTTCCGCTATACCCGAAAACGAGCCGAAAAACGTCATATGTCCATGATATAAAGAATGATAGAATGATTGAATGATAGAATCTGTCGCCAAGCACCTATCGGTGTGTTCCGGCAGCCTCACTTGAGAGCCAGTTCCCAGTCCAGGTGTAGCGTGGCGCCATCTTCGACCACATCGTCACTTAACATCGGGTAACTTGTGGTCAAACGCTACCATGTAAATAGTAAAAAAAATAAATAAAATATAAACTATATCCATTCCAAGTTTCACCAGAATCCGTTGAGGCGTTTTAGCGTGAAGAAAAAGACATACACATGCACTCACTCACTTATAAACTTTTACATTTGTATCTGTAGTGCCCTTTTTTATATCTTACAGAGTAGCGTTTGTTTACAAGTCACCTGATGTTAGGAGACAAATGGATCATAAGTAGCGTAACGCTACACCTGGATAGCAAACTGTCTCTTGACTTGAGTAAAGTTTCCGGAACACACCGATAGGTGCTTGGCCCCAATGTTATTTTGCCATATCCATTTTAATTGTGCCCCATTCCAACCTCCAAGTGTATGAAAGACATTTGCAAAGCAGCCAATTTCCGGGATGTGCGAGGTTCCTCGCAACTTTACGTCTTCTACGCGAGATGTAGTTAGTAATTTTATACTCGTGCCTATATAAAAGATAGGACTAGAAGCCTTTTTAAACCCATGCTTTAGCGGTGCGCGAACGACAAGCGCCCCGCGTCTTCCCGTTATTCTGCAGGAACCTTTTCATTGCATTAAAACAACCGACAGTCACAACAAGTCATCTTTCAAACATAAAAAACTTAATCAAAATCATCATTTAGGAGCTGCGAAGTATCTACTTATAAAACCCCTCTGTTTACGTCGTAGTCTAAAAATCAAACTCATACTCAAAAATATGTTTATTCAATAAGATACATTGTGATCACTTTAAAACGTCAACTTAAACTAGCTACGCCTGTTCCAACCTCCTTACGCTGGCAAAAGAACAGGCAAGAAACGCCCGGCAGGTAATTTTTGGCGCGATCACATTGACAGTTTTATTCTTATTACTAATTGATTGAATTGGAGCAAGTTCACTAAAATCCCAAGCTTTTTTTTGTACTATTAGATTAGTACGATATTTTTTATTTTATTTTATTTTATTTTATTTATTTTATTTTATTTATTTAGGTAATCCAACAGCGATTTAATTATTAAAGTAGACAAACATTTGTTATACATTAAGGCCAAAATAGGATTACACAAATTACAATTAAATCTAAATTAAGGGTAGGTAAGTAATAAAAAATGCGCGAAAAGAGCGTTGTGTGTGTGTGTGTGTGTGTGTGATATAGTGTGTGTGTGTGTGTGTGTGTGTGTGTGATAGTGTGTGTGACTATGTGTGCGTGTATGTAAGTGGTGTATGTGTCGAAGGAAACATTTATAAAACTTCATATAGAGCGATGCATCTTTTTAATTTCTGATTTAAGAGCGTTTTTAGTTAAGTGAAATAGGTCCAAGCCAGAGTATTGTTTATTATAAGTACGGGCTGCACGACACAGAACAGAATTTTGCGCATAATTTGTGCTGACGTGCGGAACATGAAGCAGGGGTGTGTGTCGCGTTCGGTAAGATGGTACTTGCAATGAGATATTACTTAAAAGTTCAGCACAATCAGTTTTACCTGTTAAAATATCATGCAATAGTACGACATCATATTGTCTCCGCCTCTGTTCTAATGAATCTAAGCCAAAATACTTACAGGCTTCGGAATATTTGTCAAACGATCTGTGGTCTTTAAAGGTCAAAAATTTAACGAATTTATTTTGTATAGACTCCAACCTATTTATATGGACTATGTAACATGGTGACCAGATGCTACAGGCGTACTCCAATATACTACGCACATAAGCAAAGTACAAGACTTTGATGCAATCTATGTTAGTAAAAGAGTTACACACTCGCTTGATGAAACCCAGCTGCTTGTAAGCTTTGTCGACAATAGTGTCGATATGTTCAACTAACATCATCTTCGAATCTAATCTGACTCCTAAATCGCGTGTTGAGTCTACTTTTGAGATAGGAGAATTATTTATTTGATAAATGTAATTAATAGGTTTCGATTTTCGTGTGAATGTGATTTGGAGGCACTTCGCTGTGTTAATAGATATTCTGTTTTTAACATAATATTCGCTAAGATTAGTCAAATCATTCTGGATTTTAATACAGTCTCGCGTGTCATCGATTTTTAAAAACACTTTCTTGTCATCAGCAAACATAATAAACTTAGAGTTATTGAAACTAGTATTAATATCAAAAAGATACGCGTTATACAGCAAAGGACCTAAGATTGACCCTTGAGGCACACCAGAGCTGATAGTAACGTAGTCGCTACGTGCACTGCCAATTACTACAGCTTGCCTTCTATTAGTAATGTATGAGCTGAACCATCTGTGAAGGTCACCACGTATTCCTAACGCGTTAAGCTTGTGAAGAAGGATAATGTGATCTACTCTATCAAATGCTTTCTCAAAATCAGTATAAATAACATCAACCTGCTTCCCATCGTCCATACTACAAAGAACATAGTTTGTAAAAAGTGCCAAATTTGTAACAGTGGAGCGCTTATTCATGAAGCCGTGTTGTTCATCCGGAATTGCTTTGAAAATAGTTGTGCAAACAGTCTGATATACCACTTTTTCCAGAATTTTACTAAATATATTTAATATTGATATAGGACGATAATGCTCAATACGGCTCCGTGAACCACCTTTATGGATTGGTACAATTCTAGCCTCTTTCCAGATCTCTGGAAAAGCAGTAAAGACGTTGACTGATAGCATAAAAATTTTGTGAAGCGGATAAGTTAAATATTTAGCACACTTTTTAATAAAAATTGGAGGAATACCATCACTGCCTGGGCCTTTATTAACATCTAGGGTACTAAGAAGCTTAAAAACAGAGGTGCTAGTAATGTTAAGGTTAAAAACTGTATCATTTGAGTCTGGGTATGATTGTAAGTAGTGGTTGTAAGATGAAGCAGGCTTCTGAAACACGCTCTCGAAAAAAATATTAAAACCCGTACAAGCATCTAGTTCGTTTTTAAATGTTTTGTCACCTAACGTGAGGGTATTCGGATATCCAGAGCTGCTATTCCGCAATGATTTTAAATAAGACCATAAGTGTTTCGGTTCTTTTTTAAGTAGTTGTTGAATATTCTCGTTAAACATATTATAACACTTCGTTTGTATTTTTTTCTGTCTGGATCGTAAAATGGAGAACTCATCATAATCCCTCGGATTTTGGTGCAGTTTCCAACGTCCATGCGCAGCAAATTTATCTCTAATAATATGTATGAGTGACCTTGAATACCAGACAGGGTACTTGTCCGTGGGGGAAAGGCCCATAGTATATTTTCTCGGTACGTATTCGTCTATGGCCCTGCGAAGATGAGAATAAAACTTCTGAACTATTTCGTCAATGGAATCTCCCTCTAACAATGTATCCCAGTCTGTATTATTAAAATAATTGTTTAAACTGTCGTAATCCGCCTTGAAGAATTGCAACTTGCTAACTGAGCGACGCTTAAAACAGGGAATCATAAGGTCCGATGCGTCAAGATTTAGAGAGGGATGGTATTGGTCTTCTTTTACTAGTGCTGTACTAGAACGGTAAACATCTATGGCGGTATCGCTAAATATTAGATCTAAAATATTGTTACAACTATTCAAATGAAAATTATGCTGATTAAGGCCGGATAGACTACACGCATCGATAAAGTTAACTACTGCTTCTTGTAACTCGACTGACCCACGTTTAAGAACTATCGGCCCCGAGGACGACCAGGATAAATTAGTAAGATTTAAATCACCCGCTATTATAAAATGATCGTTAGGGCATGACGTGAAAATGCGTACAAGCAAGTTAGTAAATGCGACGAGCCGCGATGGCAAGGTACCATCCGGCGGCATGTATATAGCGCATATATGTAGGTCCCGCTTATCGCCAACGCCAAGCGAGCGCGCCGGCACAGTCGACCAGACGCACTCAACGCCTGCGCACGCCCACTCCGGCCGCTCCTGCGCGTGCAGCGAGCGCCTAGTGCAGATCATGACTCCACCGCCGGTTTTCTTACATGATGTTGATACGCTGCGATCACAACGAAATACATCATAGCGGTCATCACATAGCTCGCCTTTATAGAAACCATCAGTTAGCCAAGTTTCCGTGATTAGTATGACATCGTAATTATGCGTAAGTATATTCTGCCTAAACTGCAATGTTTTAGTGCGTAAGCCTCGCACATTTTGATAAAATAAGTTCAACTTATCGGAGAGCATTACATTGGCTTGTATGAGTACGTAAATATAGATATAAGTATAGTATAATATAAACGTTATAAGTGCACAATACTAGAATGTGGTATGGTGAATATAATAATAACACGTAATATATTAAAATATGGGCTGTATTGATGCATCGCATATGGAATAAGAATATAGTACATAGGTTAACATTATAATGGTGAGTAAATGTATGAGTGGTGCATTGGTCAGTGAATTGTTTTGATTGATAGTGTGGAGTGATTTTTGATTTATGTGTTTGTGTGATGATGTGAGTGTGTTGTATATAGTGCGGTACAGGTCTGTAGTGAAGAACAAGTGACGTACATTTTTTTAGATAAATAGGTAATGCGTTTAAGGTTTCAACAATAATTGTTAACGAGGATGACACAGGTAAAAACAGATTTAAAATTATCATACAATTTTCTGTAAGTCTTTTTCTGAAGCTATCATAACAATAGGAGTCTCCTCGTTTTTTCTTAAAAAAATATTACAATTTCTGACCCAGACAAATTTGTAGGATTTGCTCTTGGCGCGAGATTTTGCCGCTGTGAGTAATTGCTTATTCTCGGGGGTTAGGTGTTCATTTACAAAGAATCTCCTATCAGCGCCACCTAGGCCTAAGTCACGAGTGGTGATGCCTTTAGTTCTACGAAGTCCAGAGATGATTTGATCCTTCAGCATCCTTGTTTGAAGCCTCACGACGATAGGTTTAGGCCGGCCTTCTACCTTCTGCATGGGCTGGACGCGATACGCTGATTCAATCTGGGCGGGTTGCAGCTGGACCCCGGCATGACTAGCCATCTTCACCACCAAGGCAACAGTCGATTCATTCGGAGTCTCGGGGAGGCCCACAATCTCGATATTTGACATTCGAGCCCACTGCAGCTGTTTATTTAGCTGAGCTTGCAGATCAACTATTTTATCGCCATCTGCAAGAGTTTTTTTCTGTAGGATACCGAAGTCCTTCCTGAGAGATTCGTGCTCACCCAACAGCCTCGTGTGAGAAACTTCTAGCTGGTCAAATTTGGCGGTGACAACCTTCAACTCCTTTCGCAATTCCACAGCTAATGAAGTTTTCAATTCCTCGACCATCTCTTTTTTCAACATACTTAGTTTTAAGTCAAGGACATGCTCAATCTGTGCCACTATGTTACATTCACCTGTGGATGACGTTGCCGCGACCGCGGCTGCCGTCCCTGTCGGCGACTTTTGCAGGTCCAGCACGGGTGAAGAAGACTGCGACGTCAGTCCCTGGTTCTTGGGTATAATAACAGATAGCTCCTTGGTAGGCTTCTCTATGTTACGCACTGGTGTGCTGCTATTATCACCGCCCCGACGCTGACTCGCGACACAGGTAGGACATTTCCATTGCGATCTTGTAGACGACTCATTGTTGTAATTAACGCAGTCGGAATGATACAACTGCACGCAATTTGTACACTTAATGCGTTTCTGGGTCACTGTAATGTTGACTCTGCAGGCTTCACAGGTTCCAGCCATCGTATTTAATTAGCTTTACTAATAAGATTTCTCTTGTTTGGTTGTACACGTTGGGATATTGGGATATCAGAACAAGGAAAGGTTACAAAACACCAAAACATTAAAATTCGGTAGCAATACGAGTACAGGTAACACATACGTACATTTCATATCATTATGTTATGTATGTGTTTGTGTAGATGCACCTCGCATCCCCATTGGCCCATAAAAACAGGTGCACAGCGAACACACCTAATAGACTATTCCAGTTTATACAGGATGCTCGACAATGATTTATTGGAGAATCGGAAACTGCAGTGTGTTGTAATAAAATATGTCATACTGGCTATACCCTGCGGTTTCACCCGCGTGGGCCATAACTTATCGCAATTAAAAGTATTTTATGTCCTTTCTTTGAGTTCAAACAAACTCCATATCAAATTTTATCAAGATCGGATCAGTTGTTTAGTTGTGAATTAACAAATTGACAGAGTTACTTTTGTATATTTATAAGTATTGATATCACTATAGATAGTAAAACAAAAAACTGTTATGGTTTTTAGTTTATCCATTGTGCTATAAAAATAATAATTCAACATTACAATAAAATTATCCGTGTTCATTCTCTCTGTGTTAATAAATTTATTTGACATTCTATATGATGGATATTACAAGATGAAACCATATTAAAAATGGGGTTAATTAATAGCATTTATTTTTAATTGTTCAATACGATTATGTTAATCTACGTGAAATAAAACAGAGTCACGTTTTCAAAAACATTTTTTTTTTTGCCATGACTTTGAAAACCAGATTATTCAGATCTGTGGTATAACAATAATTTCCAGTGTTTAAAAAGATCATCGTGACATATTATGACTTGTTTTTATTGGAAGCCACTTTGAATTAACGTACTAAAATGACTAATGTTTCTAACAAATTGTTTAGAAATGAAATCCAGATAATTGTGTTTATAATCAACCTGTATGTTAGAATCCCGAAGAAAGCTCAGTAATCAAGTTTTGTGTCTGTGTGAAGGTTCTTATCAATGTATGCGTGTGTGTGAGAGTATATTTTATTAACATACTGGTTACCACGGAAATCGTCGCTAGAATATTGATCTGATTTCTTTGTTATGTTAAATTTATTGGAATTATTGTTATTTAAATCATAATTTAATGTTTATGGGATATTTTTTTATGGATATGATAATATGCGATATGTAAATAATATTCGAATAAATTGGGTTATTGACTGGCTAAAATATTAACTTTAATAAAAAGTCGTATAAACTATTTGCAATTAAAAAATAACAGCTTTTCGCCAATGCCCGAAATTAATAATTAATCGATCCGATCCGTAATCTGCGGTTTTGGATCGATAGGTCATGTCATAATATGCCATTTTAGTACTAGGGCTTGACATATTACTACTGAGATGTCATGTCATATCGATCCAAAACCGCGGATAACGGATCAGGATCGATTATTAATTTCGGGTGTAAATTAATAAGAGCTAATCTCTGAAACGGCTGGACCGATGTTGACGGGACTTTTACTCGCAGATAGCTAAAGTTATAAGGAGTAATTTAAGCTGGGATACTTTTTATCGCGATAAATTGTAGTTCACGCCGGTGAAACCGCGGGAACAGCTAGTAATTAATAAAAATGGGTATTCAACAAACTGACACAATGGCTTGCATAATTATATCATAAAAAATGTAATCAGCTAATAAAATAACACATCCAAACATTTATGAGTAAATTATTTTTCATTTGTACTCATAAAATGTCGGATTATTTTCTAATTTTTTCAAAAGCCGTAAAGGTCGTAAATTACATCTCACAAGATGAAGTAAGTAATTAGAGGTGAAACTTGTGTGGTCTCCACTTCCTGTAAATTGAATATAAAAATATAATTAAGACTGTAGGAAATAATTAATTTCGATCAATCTCATATTTTATTATAATAAGATCACAAAATTTATAATTACCAACGAGTAACTGCATAAAAATCTAGCGTTAGTAAGTCATTTCCGATTATGACGTCCACCATTTTGTTCCAATATAATTTATCGTTCCCGACTGTCTATTGGTATATTTGTGTAATTTTTTAAAATTATAAAACTCACAATATCTTATAGCTCTGACCCCTAACTAGGATTAGGATTAGGAACGAATCTTCCAGTGTGGGTTGGTATAATACAAAAAAAATGTTCCCACTGCTGGAACTCTGGCCTTCTCTCAGAGAGAGAGTATGGCCCATAATCTACCACGCAGACCCAGTGCGGGTTGATAGATGTCGCATGCCCTTGAATGTTGTGGTTCTTGGACACGCCGGTTTCCTCATGATGTTTTCTTTCACCGTTTTGAGCGATGGTAAATCCACACATAATTTATTAAGTCATCGGTGGGGCCGAGAGATTCGAACTCGGTGTCAGCGCCTTGTAAGGCACACGCATTACCGTTCGGCCACCATCGCTCTCAAATATGTTCATCATCACACAAATGTTAGCAAGAATTCGAACCTGGAGCACTCAGCTCAGCAGAAAGAGCCCACTTGCCCCACGCCGCCATTGAAGTCTCACATCTTCCGTTAATTTACTGATATCATAAAATAACGAGTTTCTAATCAAATGCCTTGTACGATTGATTTAATTAAAATTTATCAGGTTTAATTTATTTGAAACTAGCCGCTTCACCCGGTTTTATCCGCGTGGCGATTCGCACAGGATCATTTCTCCGGGATAAAAAGTAGTATACATCACTTGCCGGTTCATAATCTACCTCTATGCAAAAAAACACGTTGATCCGTTGCTCCGTTGCTGCGTAAAAGAAGGACAAACTAACAGATACTTTCGCATTTATATAAGTTTGTGTGAGAACGGTGGGAAAATAACAGGTAATTTTTGATAAATGTTCTTATTCATCATGCTTTTATGGTTGAACCAACTGCTGCGGTTGCGGTCGCGGTCGATCATCATCATCATCATCAGCCACGTCATGATCCCACTGCTGGGACACAGGCCTTCTTTCAGAGAGAGAGAAAGAGAGGGAGTATGTCAAAGATTTGAATCCTACAGTAAGCTTGAGCTTTCAATAATGAAAAAACATCACGATGAAACCAAAGCTTGGTAGGTGTGAATTTTCCACTGCTCGCCTAACTAGTTATCAAGTTAAAAAACTGTCATCAAGCACTTAGCGGTGTGTTCCGGCAGCCCGATTTTAGAGCCAGTTCTCAATCCAGGTGTAGCGTGATGCCTTCGAGCACACCATCACTTAACATCAGATGACTTGTGTTCAAACGCTACTGTGCACAATTTTTTACTCCGCTATCACAGAGTTGTCATTTTATTACTATTTTTTTCTTTACTTTTTACTCAATTTGAATATATTTCATATTATATCTTTCGTTAATGATTATTATAATGCTCTTTGTTTTATATATAACATAAACCAAACTATTAAGTTTAGCATTTAAGTGCCTATTGATAAGCTATCATGAAATAGTGATTCAACTTTACACAACTCAAAAAAAAAAGTTAAGTTTGTTTGTTGTTTGGATAGAAGAGGATAACTCTGGTACTGCTGATCCAATTTTGTAAATTCTTTCACTGTTAGATAGCAATACCATTGCTGAATATTATAGGTTAGATATTTTGTAGTGAAAAATCCTGTAGGGATTGCAACGCGCAAAACATCGCGGTGCACAGTTATATTACAAAGAAATAAAGTTCGCTTGAAGTTTGTGAGATGATATTTCTGAAACTACTGGATCGATTTTGAAAATGTTTCCACTGATAAAAAACTACATTATCCCTGAACGTCTTAGTGTGTTACTTATGTTTTATTGTGATAAAACTTTGTCAGTGAAGCCGCCACAGCACACAGCTAGTTAAAGAATAAAATGTAAATGCCATTGATAAACCATTAATGAAAGATAACCTCCAAATAAATGGAAAATAATGTGCATTTGGTCATGCTTTGGTGCTTCTGTTTACATAAATAAGTAACGTTATCTATAAATCCGTGATAAAAATTAAATGACCATACAAACTGGTGAGGTGGAAAGTGCGGGAGCGGTAAAATAATCATTGTTTATCCTACTAATATTATAAACGTAAAAGTTTGTGTTGTTTGGATATTGTGTGAGTGAGTTTGGATATTTGTCACTCTTTCACAAAAAACTACTGAATGGATTTGAGTGAAATTCGGAATGGAGATAGCTTATATCCTGGATTAATACATAGGCTACTTTTTATCCCGCGTCTTCTCGTTATCCTGCGGGATAATGGGAAGACTCGGGTGAAACCACTGCCGGAAGAAGTACACTGCTGAACATTCTTTGAGCGATGGCAAATCCGCACATAACTTATTAAGTCATAGGTGCGGGGCCGAGAGGATTCGAACTCGGTGTCGGCGTTTTGTAAGACGCCTATCGCTAAAAACATAAATGATGATGCAAATTCATAAATGATTCTAATTCTTATTTCTATTGTCCGTTCGGCCACCATCGCTCATAACATATAAGTCAATTAACGATAAATAACATTAAATTCTGACAAAATCGGTACAAAAACAACGACTTAATGCTAGTTAAAGCAAAATGATGTCACTAAGTACTTTAGTAAGTGCTCAAAGGAAGTCCCTAACTATTCACAAATTCCGTCAACTATACATTAAACTCACGTCTGACAAACATCCAAACAGAAATTGACATAAATAACAACTTACTAATATCGTTCGCTAGAGTTTTCTTGAAAACTTTGTACTTAGCGAAAAATTCGTCGAAAAAGGTGTCCTCAAGTTTTGTAAGAATATACTGTGTGTGGCAGTGACTAAAGTCTCGCCGGATCATTTGTTTTCTTTACATTTTACAGAGTAAAGTGAACAGATTTTATTAAGTGCCTATTTTAAGGCTACCGCCTCGAATGTGTTTACCCTCTGTGGTGACGAGCATCTGTTGACGTTGTCAGTAATATTGACAGTTGACACTGACAGCTGCTCATTGCCAAAAGATACAAGGCTGTTTTTATTCAGGATTAGTCACTTGTTGTAAGAACTGTAAAACAAGCATTACCGAAAAAGAAGGAATATAAAAACAGGAATAGCATCGTGATCTTCGTTTTATTTGAGTTGAGGCATGATCCTTCTCTATTTGATCGAGTGGCGCGTCATGCTACACTTGGACTGAGAAGTGGCCCTCAAGTCAGAACACACCAGTAGGTGCATAATGACAGATTCTTATCTTCAGGTTGGTGGGGCAATACTTTCCTTGACTAGGTCTATGTATGTTCTCCTCGGTCTACTTCTCCCTCTCTTTCCTTCTACTTTTCCTTCTGAGACGAGGATTCTTTGGCTTTAAATCTAGTTTTTTTAAACAGCTAAAGCTAAAGTTTCAGTACTGCTAATAAAAATGTACTTGTCCAAGACTTGTCAATTTGTTATAAGGGATTATAGTGCCGTCAATAGAAGTTGGAAAGTTGTGCGAGTGAGGGTAGAGACAGACGTACAAAAAGCGTTTTTTTATATGCCAGTGATTGATCAATTTAGGTTAGATTTCTTTATTAAATGTCGTTTAGTTGGCTGGATAATGTCTTGACTTACTTATTTATAATTCTAATTGATTACATCAAGTCATTTGTTTGCTAATATTGGCTTTAAATGTGTCACGGTATGAACTCATCAACATAGAAATGTTTATCTATGTCAATCCTTCTTGAAACCTACCCGCAACCTTTCCTGATCCAAACAAGGCTACTTGGGGGTAGGGTAAAAAGAAGTCGACCGACGTCTCTTGGCAACCAGTTGTGATAGAAGTATATTTATTATTGTTACGCAACCAGTTGCCAAGAAAGAAACAAACCGCTGCCTTTGCAACTGTGTTTCGCAACCCGTTGTTACATTTATTTATAACTTTAAAAGTGTAGATTGTAACAAAAGTATCTCAATTGGCAATAATCATCATCATCAGCCTGTATCAGCCCACTGCTGGACATAGGCCTCTCCCAAGGTACGTCACTGAGCCCGGCCTTCGGCTCTTCTTACCCAACTACTGGCAGCCACTCGGCGCAAGTCGTCGCTCCACCAATTGGCAATATTATCAATAAAAGCAATCTTTTTAATCAAAAAAAATGTCCACAAAACGGTTTAAAAAATAACATTTAGGGTCGACGCACACTAAAGCTCTCATTAGTCACACTTTGCGGTGAGGTGATCGTAAGCTTCCAATAATATGCTCTGTCTCTTTCTTTCCTAAGGATTACTGTAAGATTGTCTCTTTCGCTCGGCACGCTTCATGATAGCTTCATGTACCTTTGGCAGGATATGCAAAGTTGGGAGACAAATCTGTTTTAATTGTAAAATAAGTAGTAAGTAGGTATTCGTAAAAACTTACTAATATTATAAATTTTTACTAAACGGTTGACTTTAGTACCGTTTGGAATAAAATTATCATAGACTAGCTGCGCCCCGCGGTTTCACCCGCGTCTTCCCGCAGGAATCTTTTTCCGGGATAAAAGTAGCCTATGTGTTAATCCAGGGCATAAATCTTCTTGACATGTTCAAAATAAATTTGACACCTTAACGTTTGTTTAAATTAGGCAACGATTAAAGGGAAGTAAGAGAGTTGTTAGTAGTAGTAAGTGTTAAAAAAATATATCTAAAAAAAAATCTAAATCTATCTATAGATCTACCTTGAAAAATCTATTTGATGTAAAAATAGCACCAAAATAAAGCGCACACGTGACTGTTCGGCTGACATCGCTCATTAACAATGATATGATATTGCCATAATATTTAAAATAAAAAAATCAAAATCATTTGTTGCATCATAAGGCGATGTTATATAAAAGATAAATAGATAGATAGTTCTCTATATTCTACCCTACTTGGGTGTGCAAAATCAAAATTTGTTATATTAAATATTTAGGTCTTTATGTATGTCCATACTACAGTTATTAAATAAATTAATTCGGTCATATCACTTTTAATTTAACTTTTTTTTTTTTGTAAATAGTTAGTCTGGATGTTTTCCATATACTACATTTACCTACGTGCAATCTAAACAAGACAATCTATAACTAAATCATTGTGGCTCCATCCATTCGCTTCGACACGGAGTTTTTCTGCGGATTTTTATCTTTTACCAACTTTGTTTCTTTTCCACTTTCGTTTTTGTTTCCCAATTTTGTTTAGTGTACGCTCCGCTTAACAGGTCAACGATACAAGAACAATTTTTATTGGAAACTAGCTGATAAGTAAAAAATGTTGTTAAAAATTGCAATGGAAAAAGTTATTTTGTACGGCAAACATTTTTTTCTTGTTTCTCTATTTCGTCGCGAGCAATAAATGTTGTAGCAAGTAATTGCTTATTATTGCTATAAAAATAAAGTTTTAGAAATGAAGCATGACACTTAATGCGTTTGCGAAATGGTTTTTTCCACTGTTTTTAAGGCATTTTCTGTTTTAAATAATACAAGGATGAGGCATGTTTAAGTTGCATTTTTAACATTATGGAAGTAGCAAAATGAGAATTGATAGTAATTTTCACGACACCTTAACTTGGTGCTTTGGATGTGATCCTTAATTCGTTAATATTCATGTTTCCACATCTCAACGTGCACAACCAACCAAGATAAATCTTGTTAATAAAGCTTATTATAAAAAATCGGACTATTTAGATGACAAAAAAAGCTCGGGATTTTAGTGAACTTGCTTCAATTCAATCAATTAGTAATAATAAGAATAAAATTTACAATGAGCTAAAAAATTAACTGCGTTTCTTGCCTGTTCTTTTGCCGGCGTAAGGAGGTTGGAACAGGCGTAGCTAGTTTTAAGTTGACGTTTTAAAGTGATCACATGTATCCTATTGAATAATATATTTTTTTATTATTTTGATTTTGGTGGTTGGTATAGCATTATCTAGTGCTCGCCTGGCTAAGGGCTCTCACACAAAACTGCGAATTCACATCGCATCGCATATATCTGCGAGCTCGCATGAATGCGCCACAGAAATTACGATCTGATTCGCATCGCATCGCAGTTTAGTGCGGGAGCCATAACCTTTTAAAATCTGTCGTCTTACATCTATACGGCCGGTTACAATAATCTATCCACGGTTTGACATTTATTTGACATTACTTCTATGGAGCTTATGTCAAATTTCCATCTCCAGTAGGGCAAATCGTGGATAGTTATTAAAACCGGCCGTTAGTGTGTTCCATCAGCCGCACTTGAGAGCTAGTTCTCAATCCAGGTGTAGCGTGGTACTACCTTCGACCACATCATCACTTAACATCAGGTGACTTATGATAAATGCTACACTTAAATAAAAAAAGAAACAGATTAACAATAGGTATATTCCAAACCTAATTTTTGAACTGTGTAAATTATTCGAACACATTTCCAGTTAGGAAAGCTTTAAAGCCAATTTGCGCTTTAATTTTAATTATTTAAGCTAATTTACTTAATTGCCAAGTTCAACTTTGAGCGGGATAAGGGTGCGTTTCCACTAGAGCTGTACTAAACAGCTTACTATAGCAAGTCAATTTTATTATTTAGAACTACAAAGGAATGGAATGGAATACCATGATCAGTGTCAATGTCAATAGTTATTTATTCAATAGGATACATTGTGATCACTTTAAAACGTCAAACTTAAAACTAGCTACGCCTGTTCCAACCTCCTTACGCCGGCAAATGAACAGGCAAGAAACGCCCGGCAGGTAATTTTTTTGGCGCGATCACATTGTCAATTTTATTCTTATTACTAATTGATTGAATTGGAGCAAATTCACTAAAATCCCAAACTTTTTTTGTCATTAATAAGATTTATCTTGGTTGGTTGTGCACATTGGGATATGGGAACATGAATATTAACGGGTTACGGGATCACAACCAAAGCAAACCAGACCCCACAAGCAGCACCCGTTGACGCATGTGTTTCCTGAGAAGTACAACCCAGGGTAGTTAGTTCAAGTCAAGAGTGAATAGGTATTTTCTAGACAAATATCCGCGACACCTTCGACCAATTCGTCGCTTTCTATTGAGATCGTGGTCAAACGCTAGTCCAGTCAGAGGTAATAAAATTATTTACGTTTTACTTTTTGTCTGTGCAAATATCTAGCTCAGTTAAACCATTTCCCACCAAAGCGGAGTTAGGAGGAATTTTTCAGCGCATTTTCACAGCTGAGCTACCTTGCACAGTTCTGTTGAAAACTCACCTTTAAGCTCTTAATTTTATAAATTGAAGTACCGTTTCCAATTAATACAGACAAGAAGATTTTTTACACTAACATCTATGGAAATACCTATATAGTATTATTATGTTCTTTGTAAGGCGATTTATCCATACCACAAACTAAATATTTACATAAGTGTTTTTGGACATTCTGGTTTCTTTGCGATGTTTTCCTTTATCATCAACCGTAAGAAGGCCACTGCTGATAGGCCTCCCCCTTTGCATTCATCAGCCCCTTAAGACTAACAATGTGGCCTACAGAGCCTTTTTCCTTCACACCTACTTTAATTATAAAATCAATTTATTGCCATTAAAAAAACACATACATTTTTTTTTAATTTATACCAAGATTTTAACCCATGAGGCCATGACCTACGTCTTGCAAGCTGACGTCACTACCCGTCACTATTACTAAGCTATCATCACTTATTACTTCTCTCGTCTCAATATCCAGTACAGGGGTAAGTCCACAACGATGTATCATGTGAAATGCCCTATTCACGGCTGAGAGCACCTGAAATCAGGGCCATTGTCATACAAAATAAATGGTCGGCCATTCAAGCGAAATCGCACTATTCATAATCCTGCTCTATATGGGGAGACGAGAATGGAACGGTTTTTGTATGGTACTACGAATAAAAAGTAAATTATGTTTCTAAGTCTTAATTAACAGTATAACTTTTAATGTTGCTGTACAGCTTAAATTAGTAAGCATGAGCAAAAAAAATTGCAAATTAGGAACTTCTATTTTATTTCACGTGGATCAATCTTACATACTAGAAAATTCTATTATTTTTGTCATCATGATCATCAGTCTGTGCCAGTCCACAGCTGGACATAGGCCTCTCCCCCCGGTACGCCATTGAGCACGGTCTTCGGCTCTTCTCATCTAACTACTGGCAGCCACTCGACGCAAGTTGTCGCTCCACCTAGTCGCATGGCGTCCTACACTGCGTTTGCCAAGTCGCGGAAAACGCATCGGTATTCTTTATGTGGTACTTATGACATTATATATTTGAATCCCAAAAAGATGATAAACGTATTGTTATATTATGTCTAGATGTTGCACGTTTATAATATGATGAAATAATACGTGCTTTTCCCGTTTTATTATCGGCAATCTATATAGTCGCATCCTGTAGGCCTGCTATCAAATATTGAGGTTTTATCCTGCCAGTCATGATATTTATGTACATTTTAGGATTATTATATTATTACGTTGCTGTCCATAAAAAAATACGTTATATAAATAATTCTCTTTATATCATAGTAATGTGATGACGACATCACAAAATGGCTAAAATAGATCGGTCCGTTACTACATTGTTTTACCCGATTTGGGTCCATACGTTCGCTAAGATGACTAAGATAAATATAATATATCATGTTTATTGTATATCACTAACATATAAATGCATTAATACGCACACATACAATCACAAAAATACTTCCTTGATAAAAAAAAAAACGCAAGTACTTATTAGGTCAGTATTTTTTATTTCTTACTTACAGGATAGTGATTGACCACAACCACAACTCACCTGATGGTCAGTGACGATGTGGTCGGATATGACGCCACGTTACCTGGATTGGGAACTGGCTCTCAAGTGGGACTGCCGGAACATACCGATAGGTGCTTGACGACGCGAGTAGAAATTTGAAAGTTGTGGGTTTTCGATAGTTTCTGATTTCAGAAATACACCCCCTTCCTACTTACTTAGAGGTGTGATTTGTATGAGCATCCTTCCTACTAATATTATAAACGTGAAAGGTCGTGAGTATTGATGGATGGATGGATGGATGTTTATTACTCATTCACACAAAAACTACTGAACGGATCTAAATGAAATTTGGAATGGAGATAGCTTATATCCTGGATTAACACATAGGCTTTTCACCCCGGAAAAAGGATCCTGCAGGATAATGGGAAGACGCGGGTGAATCCGCGGGGTTAGTTGAATAGTTAAATAAAAAAACTAGTTAAATACTATGAATGGAAGTAGCGTCAATGTTTGGTCTCAGGGATTCGATGTTTGTATCAATATGTGTGTCCAGAACATCCCAGATAAAGGGAATCCTAATTAGTGTGTACATGTCATTAGCAGGACAACTCTGTGATTAGGCTGTTACTTGGGCTTTTGTCAATCTGTAGTTATGATAGAAAAAAAGGTTTTTGTAATGTACATGATAGATAGCGGAGGCTTTAGAAAACGAAGCTAAAAAGGTATTAAGTTATTGAAAAAAATGTGCAGTGCTATTTCCAAAGTCACGACAACTTTTCTCCAGACCTATATGTATATATAACAAGGATTTGCTAATACCAACAACATATTAAATTAGTGGGTAAAAATTGACTTCTAAGATTTGATTACATTGTTAGTTAGTTAGTTAGTTAGTTACAAGTCAAGCTAATAAAAGTGTTTTAAAAATGCAATACCCAGAGGACCTTTTTTCTATAATGCTTTTTTAGTGTTTTTTGAAACTTTTTTGTTATTCCCTGATTGGCATGAGGTAGAAAGTCTATCGCCTGCGGGGTGAAAATGTTGAGATCAGGGATAGACTAATTTTTATCCCGGAAAAATGATCCTGCGGGATAACGGGGCTGTTAGAAGCGCAGTTTATATAAAGATGCATTCCTACGGCTTGCCTTTTGACAGACCAGATCGCACGGCGAACGTCAAACACGCCCTGCCTGTGGCTGTCTGACGTGTGTGCGTGCGCGTTTGATCGTTTCTAAGGTTCATTTTTCAATAAACCAATCCACCGCTCCAGACCAGACGACCTACCGTGGGACCGGGGTGTTCGTCATTGTCCCTACATGAAGGAAACAGGTATGAAAAATATTTGGTAGAAACCAAATATTTTCTACCATTTTCTCAGCTATAGTAATTTTCTTATTTCCAAATTAACCAGCTCGAACCGAATCAGTCGGATTCCAAAGGAAAAGGTACATTCCCGATCCACCCGAGAAGTAATGGGATTATCCCAAAACATAATAATGATCTGATTTTCCTCGAAGGAATGGAAACGTTGAATTGGTAAGGTAAATATGGATGTGGCAGATGGCAGACAGTAGCCTATTACTGTTTAACAGAACTTTAAAAAAATATTCATGCGTGTGCGAGTTGGACTCGTGCACCAAGGGTTCCGTATAATATATAATTTATTTATTTTTGTTTATGAAACTACATGTTTACGGTTTTTAGACTTTTTCCTTTACATGTGCTGTAAGATCTTGCTTCATGCCAAATTTCATGATTCTAGATCAACGGAAAGTACCTTATACGTTTTGATTCCCTTGTGAAATTACAAAATGTAAACGATCATGTCATATCTTTTAATCGCGTTAATTTACAAATTGATTTTTGAGAGATCGTAGAGCCGTATTTGATAAAAAATTCAATTAGTTACCTCAACGCAATAATGACAAAACTTTCCTTGTGAGGTACGGACCATCAAAAAAAAAAAATAGGTCTTTTATGGTATTTTTTGTGATCACGTGTCAGGTACACACATCACATGTCCTTAAGAAAAAACATACTTAGATATACATAAAAAAAACCCGATACTTCCCTCCAACAATTTATCTCAACTTTTTGGCGCAACACAAATTTTTACAGCATTTAATCTTAATCAACTCACTGGGAACATAGTAACATCTATTCTTGTAAAAAAAAAAATATTCCCGACTTGCTGACATCTGCGAAGCATTTCGCGTATCATTTATCAATGTCTCTGAGAGCGGAGAAATATTAGCAGGGACAAATGATCGAGATCGCTTATCCAAAGCTGCGTACATCGTAGGCTGGGATGTGTTAGTATAGGTACGTTTTAGGGTACCGTGGTCGGGAATGCCGAACGCTTTTTTGGGCTGAGAGGTTGGATTTTGAGGGTTAAACTATGCCTTGTTAGCAATAAGTTTGGTTTATGTTTTTGAAGGTATAATTTTGTCTCGTAAACTAATATCAGCTGATGTAGTGCTAAAAAAAGTTTTAATAAGTGGTCGTGCCCAAAAAATCATTAGTAAACGGCATTTTTTCCTGGTTAAGGAGGTTGGAACAGGCGTAGCTATTTCAAAGTTTGGCGTGAGATCTTTTGGTGTATCAAACTAAGCAGCTGAGTTTGAATAGCTGACAGATAAACGTGTAGTCATTGTTTGGATTCCCGCTTCGAGATGCATATTTGTGCACTAAAAAAATACATAAATGTGTTTGTTCCGTGTCTGGGTGCATCAATATTTGGCGTAGAATTTGTAGAAAATTCATAGTTAAACTTTAGGTCTTATTCCTTTTACTTCTTTTAGGGTGTCGTCTGATGAAAAGATAAAGATAAAGACATTTTTATTTGTAAATATATGCTGTTACATAGCAAAGTTGCATGCAGATCTTCAATAAAGGGATTATAGGTACAACATGTTTTGCCTAAATAGGCGTACAAATAGAGTGGGATGGCCGCCGCGACAAGTCACCTCAATGTTGGCGTCACGCTACGCCTGGACCGGAAACATGTTTTTAATAAGCTGTTTGTCTTCCTAGTCCCTACTAATATTATAAAAGCGAAAGTAACTCTGTCTGTCTGTCTGTTACGCTTTCACGCCAAAACTACTGAACCGATTTAAATAAAACTTGGTACAGAGATAGTCTAGAGCCTGAGAAAGAACATAGGTTACTTTTTATCGCGATAAACTGTAGCCCACGTGGGTGAAACCGTGGGGAACAGCTAGTATTGAATAAATAAACATAATCACACAAAACTCTTTAATAAAATTAAAGATTTCCTACGGAACCCACCTTCTTATGACAAATAACTCAGTGTTCATAATTACGTGACCATATTTTTTATTACCGCCCAGAGTATCATATTTATTACTACGTGCAAACGAGATATCATTTTTATGGAAATTCGTATTAATATGCCTTTTTGCAAAATAAGCAAATAGAGGGAAATATTAGTAATGGTGATTACTTTTTCTTAATAGAGAATCCACGGAAAAGGGAACTGGCTCCTTTGATGCTGGATTTGTCAAATCTAAATTATTTTCGTCTTAAGACATGGCCAAACCGGTGCTTGGGAGTTGCGGTCATGTTCCTTTTTCCACACTAATCTTATAAAGAGAAAACATTTGTGATTTTTTATGTTTGTAACGTTAGGAAAGCAAAGAAGCTAAGAATCTAAAGGCAAGTACAAGTATGTATATCGTTGTCTAGTACCCATAACACATGTTTCGAGCTTAATTTGGGGCTAGGTCATCAGGTGACTTGTGGTTGAACGCTACCCTGTAATATAGCAAAAAAAGGACGAAACGTAACGCATTTTTTCGTTTGTCTTGAAGTGTACAGCGAGTGTATAGTGGCAATAAAGTTGGCTGTCAAGTTGAACGTAGATAAACTTTAGCTAAGTGACAACCAATGTAACCTATGTTTTTTTCCGGTTACAGGGAGGGGGAATCCTCATTGATACCAGGCAAGGGCCTGGTGATGTTGGACTCCGCCTTGGGACTAGGTGACCTACCAACTAAACCTACCTCCCTGTTTTCGCCTTCCCCCGCTCTGGACTTAGCGGGGACCTTGCTAGGCTGGCGTTCTTTGATTTCAACTAAGATATGAATTTCAAATTAGAAAAGGATAAAAAATTATTCATAAGTAAATATTGCTCAATAGATTTTCATTATTATTGTCATTAATTTCCATTATTTTTATCATTATATAATTGATTCGTCAGCTATATCACATTATTATTAAATGATTTAGGTTTCATTTCCATTCAGGGAAGTTTTAGTTCCAACTGTCAAATAGGTTATCAGATGTTTAAGTTTATGTAACCTATGTTCCAGCAAATAAATAAACATTAATTCATTAATTCAATACATATATTTATTACTAGCTGTTCCCTACGGTTTCGCCCACGTGGGCTCAGGTTAATGGCGATAAAAAGTATTCTACGTTCTTTCTTAGGGTTCAAACTGTATCCATAGCAAATTTCGTTTAAATCGGTTCAGTAGTTTAGGCGTGGAAGCGAGACAGACACACAGAGTTACTTTTGCATTTATAATATTAATTAAGCATGGATTTATTTATTTAAGTGCCTACGAGCAGCTCATTGGTAACGGCTCGTCCTACAGAATAAACCACTAATTAAACTTTAACGAACCTTACGTGGATCCCACTTAAGTAATAAACCTTTTTACACATTAACACCTAATCTGATTACCATTTTGTCCATTTCTTTTCTTAAGGGGTAGCGAACATAAATCAACCCTTATTCGTTCATCTCATTGTACTAAAACTCCCATTTACTCTTATAATAATTAAGTAACAAAAGCTAAGTAATTATGCAGGGTACGATGCAATCTAGCTGGTGGAAGAAGGAATTAAAGTTTATAGAAGTGTCAACATCGGTTTTACGCGGTGCGAGCGTACTTTCGTTAGTGTTGAAAGCGCACTTTAAACAGAATTGAAGTGTTTGTTTGTAGTGTCAAAACGATAGCAGTTTTTTTCAAATATATAGGAAACATTCTTCAGATAATTATACAACAACAAAAAACAGTAACATAAAATTAAATTAAATTAAATTAGTAAACACAAAATTATGTAACTAAACATCCACATATAAGAACTATCTGAGTTAAGTCGCTGCCTGCAGGTAGAGTGAGTGCCTAAGAGACTGGTGAAGTACCTACTTACCTCTTTGATAACTTTTCATTAAATTTATATAACATTATTTTAGATGTAGATTATAATCGTACAGGTATGACAGTACTTTTAACACCACAATTTTTTTGTCTTTCTTTCTCTCTGTCTCTTTGAGGGCTGGGCCGATTTTGACGGGACTTTCACTGGCAAATGGCTGATGTTATAAAAAATAACATAGGTCACTTTGATTTTAGATAAAAAATTAGGGTTCTGCATTACTGAAATTTCAATTTTGGAGATTCTATTTTCTTTGTAACGAAATATTTAGTGGTATTTCATAACAATATTTTAGTGAGAAAAATAAATTGTTTTCCAGCAACTCTAGGTGATGATGATGATGATGATGGCAAAATTCAAATTCAAATTCAAAAATATATTTATTCAATAGGATACATTGTGATCACTTTAAAACGTCAACTTAAAACTAGCTACGCCTGTTCCAACCTCCTTACGCCGGCAAAAGAACAGGCAAGAAACGCCCGGCAGGTAATTTTTTTGGCGCGATCACATTGACAATTTTATTCTTATTACTAATTGATTGAATTGGAGCAAATTCACTAAAATCCCAAGCTTTTTTTTGTCATCTAATAGTCCGATATTTTTTAATTAGCTTTACTAATAAGATTTCTCTTGTTTGGTTGTACACATTGGGATATGGGAACATTAATATTAACGAGTTGCGGGGGATGGCAGCTCAATTCAATCGGCTCAATTTTTCGGTATATATGGTGGATATTCCACCTGTACGCACGAAGCGTTTTGCTTCCACATTCATAATGCGTACCGCTAAGGAGTGGAACTCCTTGCCAGAGTCTGTGTTTCCCGAACACTACAATTTGGGGATCTTCAAAGCAAGAGTGAACAGGTACCTTCTAGGTATGCGTGTTACACCGTCGACCGCATCTACGCTTGGCAACAGGCGGGATGGCGGTCAAACGCATACCTATTTAAAGTAAAAAAAAATAAAATAAAAAAAAAATTGAAACTGGTTCTTCCAGAAACACTAATTCCCTGTCATCGCTATTTTACTAGTGACATCGGCGGCGTGGGTTAATTCCATTAAAAGATTAACAAACCTCAGGAACGTGGAGGTCGCGGCGAACGCTGTACATGCAAATGAATATGCTTATACCGATTACGCTTCGTCGTTGTTAATAGTTTAATGCATTTTGGGAGAGGTTTTGTTGGGACGAGTGGATATTTTATCCATACAATAATCCTGGGGACGACAAGTAATTTTGAGTAGATCATCATTATCAGCCATTCACGTTCCCACTGCTGGGACTCTGGCCTTCTCTCAGAGAGAGAGTATGGGCTGTAATCTACCAAGCTGGAACAGTGCGGGTTGGTAGATGTCGCATGCCCTTGAATGTTGCAGTTTTTGGACATGCCGGTTTCCTCACGATGTTTTCCTTCACCGTTTTGAGCGATGGCAAATCCGCACATAACTTATTAAGTCATAGGTAATTCGAACTCGGTGTCGGCGTCTTGTAAGTCGCACGCTTAGTAGATACTGCTGAAGTTTTTGAGCGATGGCGGCCGAACGGCAATGCATGCGAGGGCACCGATGTCGAGTTATCACTCACAATTGTGACGGAATACAGAATTTTATATATGTTTCTATCCATTTGATAATTAATGTATCAATTTACTTTTATTTTTATTTTATTTTTCTTTAAATTGCATGTGTTTTTTTAATAATGGCAATAAATTGATTTCATTTATTTATTGAAATGTTTTCGTAATATCAATGTAAATTTTAACTTTTCAACCCTTCACACAATTGCATTTTCATGACTGTCGTCTTCACCATTAAATGTAATGATACTAGTTGCGTCTTTCCGCTATCCCGCAGGAATCTTTGTCCGGGATAAAAAGTATGTGTCTATCTATGCCTATGTGTTAATCCAGGGTAAAAGTTCTTTGTTACAAATTTCATTAAAATCGGTTTAGTAGTTACGGTGACACGTGGTAACAAACACACACAAACTTTCGCATTTATAATATTTATAAATAATAGGATTTTAATTGCAACGGTGTATGTACATTATACTGGTGATCAATAAAAAGAAAATGTCCTATCACCAAGCTATTGTTTCATCACGATATTTTCCATCACCGAAAGCTCGAGCTCATTGTAGGATTCGCACCCACGACCTACGGATCGCAAGCCGACGTCACCACAGAGCCATCATTGCTTTAAAATTATAAGAGAAAATTCATTTTGACTAGAACACATACAGTCAAATCCCCTTCCACCCCCCATATTAATTTAACTACCCTCACAACTGCAGTACAGTGCGTCCTAACAGATAACAATGGATGCATTTGCATACAAACAAACTAAGGGTTGATTTCGTGCAATTTATTGCACCCCGTTTCAAACAGCTATTGTTTTGATCGGACTAATGACCGGTACACAGGATGTTCACTCGCGATAACATAGTTTGAACACCCTGTGTTTGGCAAATGAGAACAGTTTACTTATTGATGGTGATGTCTGATTTTGAAAGAGATATTGGTGGAATGCGAACGATGGTGGCCGAACGGTAACTGTGTGCGCTTTACAACGCGCCGACACCGAGTTCGAATCCTCTCGGCCCTGCACCTATGACTGAGTTATGTGCGGATTTGCCATCGCTCAAAAACCGTGAGGAAACCGGCATGTCCAAGAACCACAACATTGAAGGGCATATGACATCTACCAACCCGCACTGGGCCAGCGTGGTAGATAACAGCCCATAATCTCTCTCTGAGAGAAGATGATGATTGGTGGTATTTGATGTTGAGAAGGCTGTTTTGATATGATTAAACGATTTTAACCCTTAAGTAAATATTACTAGAGTTTCTAGGTTTAAATATATTTATTGCGAAATTTTGATATTTCGTGCATAATCAGTTTTTATTAAATTAAAATATTCTGGTGAGACATTGATGTCGATTCGGTTTTGCATTCTCTTAAACTAAACTAAGTTTGACAGGTCTAAAAGCAATGCTATCCTTTTTTTACTTCTTTGGTTAGAAAAAGACAGCAATACTATCCTGTCAAACTAAGTTTAGTTTTAGAGAATGCAAAACCGAATCGACACCATTATTTATTTTATCAAAAAGATAATACTAGTCAAAAGGACTAAGTATATTTCATATTCAATCAGTTATTGCATTCATATGTTAGTATACATGAGATCTTAGTGGTTAAGATAAGCGAACATATGGACCCAAATAGGGTATAGCAATGTAGGAGCGGACCGATCCATTCTAATCATTTCGAGAAGTCGTCGTTGAGCAAGCTATTACTTAAATCCACTAACAAAATAATAACAAAATTATGTACCTCAATTATTACCTACAGACAGATGAACTAATCCCGGCCAGCAATGACATTATCATATCCAGCATCAATCAAGCTCTGATTACCGTATTACCGATGCCGATGACAACGAAGATTAGCGGATTATAAGTTAAAGGTAGGATGAAAATGTCACGGTAATTTAATTTATTCTTGACACCAGTAATGTACCGCAGAATGGACGCCAGGTCTAATGAAAACTTGACGAGAAATGTACCTAAGAGTTAACTATAAACCAAATTTCACGTGTTCCATCCTACTATATCTATACTAATATTATAAAGCTGCAGAGTTTGTTTGTTTGTTTGTTTGTTTGTTTGTTTGTTTGTTTGAACGCGCTAATCTCAGGAACTACTGGTCCGATTTGAAAAATTCTTTCAGTGTTCGATAGTTCATTTATCGAGGAAGGCTATAGGCTATAATTTATTTCCAAAAAAATTAGGGATCTGTAAGAAAATTGCTATTTTGCAACCCAAGGTGTGAAATCGAAAACCTATTTTTGCGTGCGCTGCAAAAACTATTGACACTAGAACAAAATAATGTACTACGGGTTTGTAGGTCTCATTTAGATCTACAAAAAAGTCCGCGAGAGCATATGTCTAACTATTATAGTTATGCCACAATAAGTGATCTATTATTTTAAAAATTTAATTTTTGATGCCGCCGCTAGAAAAGGCTCTTTATTTGTATCATGGTATTAATCCTTATCAAAATAAATTACTTCTTATTCAAAACTGCTTCAATGCCTTCACATAACTTTTTGAATCATTCAATTCGGTCATTCCATTCGAAAGATATCACGAGTTTAAAAATGTAAGTAGTAGTAGAAAAATAAAACCGCCGCACCGCAGCGCAGCGGGAAACGCGTTGAGGGGCAAAAACTATTGACACTAGAACAAAATAATGTACTACGGGTTTGTAGGTCTCATTTAGATCTACAAAAAAGTCCGCGAGAGCATATGTCTAACTATTATAGTTATGCCACAATAAGTGATCTATTATTTTAAAAATTTAATGTTTGATGCCGCCGCTAGAAAAGGCTCTTTATTTGTATCTTGGTATTAATCCTTATCAAAATAAATTACTTCTTATTCAAAACTGCTTCAATGCCTTCACATAACTTTTTGAATCATTCAATTCGGTCATTCCATTCGAAAGATATCACGAGTTTAAAAATGTAAGTAGTAGTAGAAAAATAAAACCACCGCACCGCAGCGCAGCGGGAAACGCGTTGAGGTGAGGGGCACCGGGAGAATCTATGAAATAGGTAAAGTGCGGTCGCGTTTAACTGCGCGGTTCAAACGTGCGGTCCAAGAAAAATTAACTTAGAATTAAAATAGGATAATGGGTACCTACAGCAGGTAACGCGGTGAGGGGGCACCGAAGTGCGGGTATAATTTTGGAGTATACGGAATATATACGCTTTCGCGCCTAAACTACTAAACCGATTTAAATGAAATTTGGTATAGAGATAATTTGAGCCCCGGGGAAGTGACATAGGATACTTTTTATCGCGATAAACTGTAGCCCACGCGGGTGAAACCGCAGGGAACAGCTAGTATTATTATAAACGTGAAAGTTTGTGAGTATGGATGGATGGATGTTTGTTACTCTTTCACGCAAAAACTACTGAACGGATCTGAGTTAAATTTGAAACGGAAATAACTTATACCCTGTATTAACACATAGGCTACTTTTTATCCGCGGAAACCGCGGGGCGCAACTGGTTAAAATGTATATGATTTCTGCTATATAGGTATGCATGTGTGTATGTATATTTATAATTCGAATTTTATTTTATTGTTTTTTTTGTCTATTTTATGTAAATGATTAAATAAGTAAGTATGTTTAGTATATTACTATGTATATTTAATTTTATTTATTTCTATTATTTTTTTGTTTCGTACTATTCCTTTGCTTTTGGGTTGTCTGGAAGAGATTGTTCTGAGCGATAAGACCGCCCGTTGTGCCACTTACCATTAAGTTTTATTGCTGTTCTAGTTTTAATTTTCCTTGTTTTGTGGTGTGCCAATAAGGGGTTAATCTATCTATAAACAAAATTACACGCGTTCCATAATTCATATGGGTTCGAATCCTACAATGAGCTTGAGCTTTCGGTGAAGGAAAACATCGTGTTGAAATCCAAGCTAGGGTATTTTCTAGTACTCGCCTGGCTAGCTACCAACCTCATATTAAGAATCTGTCGCCAAGCACCTATCGGTGTGTTCCGGCAGCCTCACTTGAGAGCCACTTCCCAATCCAGGTGTAGCGTAATATGTGTGTGTATGTGTGTGTGTGTGTGTATGTGTCTTGTAGACATCAAATATTTGACGAGCTGATTTGCACTACTAGGAACTTATATATCATACGTATGTATGCTTCCATTTAATTGCTATAGCAACTGCATAAATGCCTATGATATTCTATCAGAATTGATATACCTGGTTATTAAATCAATATTGGACAGTATGGGGTAGGTAGTTCAACTCTAAGAACTAAGAACCCCAACAGACAGACAGAGTTACTATCGCATCTATAATATTAATCTCTATCTTCTAAATATATATAACTCAAAGGTGACTGACTGACATAGTGATCTATCAACGCACAGCCCAAACCACTGGACGGATCGGGCTGCAGGTAGATGTTATGACGTAGGCATCTGCTAAGAAAGGATTTTGGACTTTAAATTTTGCTATAGACAAGTCTTGAATTTCACTTGGGATTTTGTTAAAAAAGCGTACACATTGACCTTTGAATGAGTTGCTAACTTTATGGAGCCTAGTAGTGGGTACAGCAATTTTGTCTCTCTCTTCACTTCTCTTTTTGAAGCTATTTTAATTTTTCCGTATGTATGCGCGCTGTATGGAGGTTTTTGAGAGAAATTAATGCAAGAAGACGTACACAGTGGCGAAATGCAAGGAAAGGATGGAATAGATAGGTACTCACATACAATCCTCGAAAACAGCTGCTTGGGGGCGCCCCGCGTGTAATCCTATTAGATTCTGGAGACACTGTCACTCGATGAGAGCACACAAAATAACAAATAACAGTTTTTAAGCCAAAAACAATTAATGTCCGTTTTATAAGCGCGGGAGTTCACGCACTTCGATGTGTGTCAAGGACGCGACTGCCTTGTCAATGTCACTGCAGTATTGCACTATCCTCAGGTGACTTAGACAAGGACGGGGAGCGGAATATTGTAGGTGAGGAACAAGGATGGGACATATGCACCTCGCCACTTCCACTCTGAATAATGAGCATTTTAGCGTTAACACCGTATGTTCATAAAATTTTCATAATTATATATGTTGACAAACAACTGCCTTTATTTTGGTTTCTTCAAACGTAGTCCTTAAAGCTATACTACTAAGATCTCTCAAGGTTGGCTGTGCACATTGGGATATGGCCCATACTGCCACATCTTGATAGATCACTCGATATGTATGTACAATGACGTAACATGTAGTAAATTACCTACGTTGCATCTCCCACCATCAGGAAAGCAATAGCCGCCTCCAATAAATCATTCAAGTGTAAATCAACCGGTAGCAGTTATACCAAATACGTGTTTGTAGAGCGTAAATTATAAATTGGATGTTAATTACTTGACACGGTTGTTATGTATGGATTAACATCGATTTTGACTAATGTCAATTTGATGTTTGTCTATTTGATTGATATGTGTGATAAAAGCGCGAGGAAGCGCTCGGAACGGAGCTTGCTTTGTCGTTCTTAACCGATCAACTAGGTTAAGCATTTTGTAGCGATGATGGCTCAGTGGTAGTGACGTCGGCTTGCAATCCGTAGGACGTGGGTTCGAATCCTACAATGAGCTTGAGCTTTCGGTGAAGGAAAACATCGTGATGAAACCATAGCTTGGTGGTAGAGTATTTTCTAGTACTCGCCTGGCTAGCTACCACCCTCTTGTTAAGAATCTGTCGCCAAGCACCTATCGGTGTGTTCCGGCAGCCTCACTTGAGAGCCAGTTCCCAGTCCAGGTGTAGCGTGGCGCCATCTTCGACCGCATCGTCACTTAACATCAGGTGACTTGTGGTCAAACGCTACCCTGTAAATAGTAAAAAAAAAAAAAAAAAAAAGCAACGTTCTCTGCGGTCACTACTTGGATGGGTGACCTTTAGTGGTTATTTTTTAACTTAGCGTTCGACCTCGAGTTAAGTGATGGCGTGTTCAAAGGTAGCGCCATGCTACACCTGGATATGAAACTGGCTCGAGTCGAGCTGCTGGAGCACACAGATAGGCGTTGGACTTGATTTAATTTTGTTTAACTGAGGTTTAGGTATTTAGCAACTCAAAATTTAGAATTACGTCTTGAAATGGGATAATTACTACGTATTTGTTTTGTTTAAGTTCTCGATGTTTCGGCACTGTTCCAAGCGCCATGATCACGAGAATACCTACTAAAAGTTTCTGCGGGTAGGATTGTTGATATTATAACGGCCAGACATATCTATCTACCCGCTTCCTCTCACGTTTAGTTTTTGTTTAGAAGGGGCTTAAAGAATATCACAGTTGTGGTGATTTGAAAGTGGCAGCGATGAACCATTGTCCATTGACAATTAATCAGTCATTCTTAACCAAAGTGGCCAAGATCAAAATTAAATAACAGCCAAATAGAATCAGGTTTGGGATTAAGAAGACCAATTTCAACGAACGAAGATTATCCCTACCGGAATAAAAACTACAATTCCAAAAAAGTCTCTCTATACAATTTTGTTTAATTAATAAGAGAATGGAAGCCTACTCAGCTATTCCATAAAGAGGACAGTCTAGAAAGACAAATTGAAATGTCCTTTCCAATAAAAGATAAACTTTTATGCCCGTCAGCAGCTGAGGGAAATACCCTTGTGGTCTAATTTCACCGGGCCCAGAAGATGCAATTTTTGTCTCGGTTTGAGTGGGACAGTCCCACTTTAAAGTTATGTGTCCCGTTGTCCCTAAAATCCTCAAAAACTACCCGTTTTAATAAAACAACAAGCCGTCTATGATTATAAGTTCAAAATAGTACGCCGAAGCGTTGCACATAATTGAAAAGGAGTATCAAAATTAAAAGAAATGTCTATAAATTTATCGTCAATTTTTTTTTAGGTTTACGGGTTTTCCCACCTTTTTTCGTACGCCTAAAGCTGATCATGGTGTGTTCTTACTTCAAAAATGTACTAAATTCACGTGTTTTCTCCTGCGGATTTCCTGTAATCCATTTATTTCCGGGATAAAAAGTACCCAAGGTCCAGGGTATAATACGCTATATTCTAAATATCATCTTAATCCGTGCTGACGTTTGAGTAACAAACATACACATACACAATGACTCACTCACAAACTTTGACATAGATAATATTAAAGTGATTACAAAGATGTGAAGATCTAACATTTGACCTGTGAATCTCAAAAAAAAAAATTTGAACTAGAATCTAGTTCAATCTTGTTGATATAACACTATTATTGTACAAAAAAAACAACCCCTAATTCTTCAAACCATCCCTTAATTTCCCTAAGCTTCACACAGCCCGTATCGAATCAACCATAGTGGCTTTCACCCTTACCCATCTCCTGAGAAAAACATCCCTTTAAAAGGTCCTTCTCTATTGTTATTTTTCAGTCAATTTACTTTGTGAAGGTTTTCCGCTTATCAAGCATTCAATACCCCACAAAGCTTCAGGATTATTAGATCAAGGGGTGTGTACTTTCAGATACTGGGAATTTGTATAGAATTCAACAAGAATAGTAGTTGTGTATTGAAAAATGTGATGTTTATCGTCATTCTAGCTGAGGCGCTCAGCGGAAAAGTGGCCGAATCCACAAAAATTTATATTTTACAAAGTGACGTTTCAACTTAGGTAATCTGATGAGAGCGATGGTAGCCGAACGGTAACGCGTGCGACTTACAAGGCACCGACGCTTAGTTCGAATCCTCTCGGCCCCGCACCAAGTTATGTGCGGATTTGCCATCGCTCAAAACGGTGAAGGAAGACATTGTGAGGAAACCGGCATATCCAAGAACTGCAACATTCAAGGGCATGCGACATCTACCAACCCGCACTGGGCCAGCGTGGTAGATTACGGCCTATACTCTCTCTCTGAGAGAAGGCCAGAGTCCCAGCAGTGGCAACGTGAAAGGCTGATAACGAGCTATTCATCATCAGCCGGAAGAAGTTCTCTTCTGAACATAACCCTCCCGCTTAGAACGCCATCATGAACGCTTATTAGCCATTTGCATCCATCGGCTCCCTGCGCCTCTTACGATGTCGTCGGTCCACCCAGTGGGAGGCTTACTTACAGAGCGTCTTCCGGTTCGTGGTCGCCACTCGAGAACTTTTCTTCCCCGTCGGTTATCGGTTGGTCGAGCGATGCGGTGTTAATTCAGCGCCCCTAGCCAAGATGCATTCTGCAATCGTTGACGCTAATAGAAGACCGAAAAAAGTATAGGATTGACATATTCAAGTCATTTCAACGGCAAGTCAGAACAAACATCTACAATGACGATCGTTACATCCCATACAAAATGGTAGCCAAGGTGCATTATGACAAACTCAAACAAAACGTCACAAGGCGTTAACAATAATTGTAGAAAAGGAACGTTTGCATCTTGGCTAGGCCCCCAGCTTGCAAATTCTGAGAGTTATGTCGATGACCTTGGTTCTTTAGCGAATTTCCTCATTATCCGAGCTATTATCTCTAGAATACTTCACCACGTACTTTGCTTTCAATATGAGCTTGTTACATTACAATGACAAGTTTGCTAACTACGTACAATGTGTAACACATGTCAAAGCCGCAAGCCGCAAAGCGTAGCGGAATTTTTGCCTAGTCAGCTTCTAACGCGAGTCGAATGTAAATCAGCTGTGCACGTTCAAACTTAAATGCTTGCGTTGGAGTTAGGTATAGAATTGAGTTGTTGTTAGAAATGGTGTATATTAAAGTCGTTTATGGATAATCCTGTTACTGAATATGACAGCTATGCTGGCTTATATGTTGGACAAGGAATAAGCCTTGCTGTTCAGCGATGCAATGCCGCCAGCATTCTGGGCACGTTGTCAGACATAAAGGATCGTTTGAACTATCTTTAGACCTTCTTTAGTTAGTTCAAACGATCCAAAGAAATAATAGTAAGTTTGAGAGATAGTTTTAATTTGTAGTTTAGTTTAGTTTAGTTAAGTTAACTTATTTAATGTCTGAATATAAGTATTTACTGATATCGCGTTGTGATATTATAACTGTTACTCGGTATCAGCTAAAAGTAGTGAACTGATATAATTTGCTCTGAAATCTTTTAACATCTAAAACCTATTTATAACTCTTATACTAACAGATAACAATGGGTTTACATTTTATAGAAAAACAACAAAAACAAACTACACAAAACAATACTAAATCTAAATATATATATAACTCAAAGGTGACTGACTGACTGACATAGAGATCTATCAACGCACAGCCCAAACCACTGGACGGGTCGGGTTGAAATTTGGCGTGCAGGTAGGTTTTGTGACGTAGGCGTCCGCTAAGAAAGGATTTTGATTAATTCTACCCCCAAGGGGATAAAATAGGGGAAGAAAGTTTGTATGAAAATTTGTCAATTTCAAACCGATCGACATCGTATTAGGTAGGAATAGGTAACATAATGAATCGACACCATTATGTTACCTATTCCTACCTAATACGATTATTTTTGTCACAACTCTAGTTGTTGAATTGATGAGGAAGTTAACTGTAATTTTAGCGTTAACATTTCGAAGTTGCTGTTAAGAGCTAAGCTGAGATTGAGACGTATACATTGTTATTAAGCCAGCTGTAGCCAAAGCTCGTGCTAAAATACATTTAAGTTCATTTAGTTTTAAAATATCTGTATGTAATGTATATGTTAAGTACCAGTAAGTGAGAGAGGGTAGACGATCGTACCTAGCTTGTATCTGAGCCAAAATATTATCTCATCATCAGATGATGGTGGCAGATGTAATTGCCTGTTCTTTTGCCGGTGTATGACGATGGGAACAGGCGTAGCTATTTTTAAGTCTAATACTGTAGTAGGTGTATATGTGTGTTAGTTCTTCAGGCTAACACGGCTTAACGGATTTGCGTAAAATTTTCAACGGAGATCGCTTCTACCTTAAATTGACACTTAGGCTGCTTTTTATCCCGGAAAATGTAAGGTAACGGGAAAACCGGGGGTGTAATCGCGGGGCATAGTAGGATTTTATATATTGTCGGTACCCGTATTTGAACATTGACCACTGGGGGTATACTCTGATAACATTTCCGTCCGCAAAATGACAGGTCGATCCCACCTGAAGCCAAGATATTCATAAGGCACAGTGATTCTGGCATATACTTACCACTGGGATCACAAATAATACCAATTTCAAGAAGAATGTATAGGATAGGATATTCCGAATAAACTCTTTTTTATTATTACGTCTTATGCTGCGGCCACACTAACGGGAAATGCCGTTCAATAGCGCGATGATTGACGTTTGACATAAGTGTGGCCACGACATTGGACAACGGCATTCACATTGGCGTTTGAAGTTAGCCGATAATTCAAGTGCATTCACGTTGCCCGTTCAAGTGTAGCCACTCACATCATAGCGTTAATAATGAACGCAACATTGATCGCGAAGATAGGCATTGACATTTCCCTTGACATTGATCTTAGTGTGGCCCGGGCATTACAGTGTAGCGTTTGACCACAAGTCAGCGGATATTAAGTGACGATGTGGTCGAAGATACGTCACGCTAAACCTGGATTGGGCTCTCAAGTGAGGCTGCCGAAACACACCGATACGTGCTTGGTGGTAGCTAGCCAGACGAGCACTAGAAAATGCCCTACCACCAAGCTATGGTTTCATCACGATGTTTTCCTTCACCGAAAGCTCAAGCTCATTGTAGGATTCAAACCCACGTCCTACGGATCGCAAGTCGACGTCACTACAGTTGTGCCTCTAGCCAAGATGCATTCTGCAATCGTTAACGCTAATAGAAAACAAGAAAAAAGTATTGGTTTGACATATTTCTGACCACGTGACTTAGCGTTGAAATATGTCAAACCAATACTTTTTTCTTGTTAAAACAATTTTTTTTCTACTAGCGTCAACGATTGCAGAATGCATCTTGGCTACGGGCCCTGAGCTAGTGGGGAGCCTATCTGCAGAACGACTTCCGGTTCGCAAGACAAATAGTTTATCAGAAATAAAACCTCCTTTGTAATAATAGAGCTACATAGCTAACATATTTCAACACCGTCCTCTCCCCAGATTGACACGCCACCAAACAATCGCCACTTGGTATAATCTCGCCTATAAATTACCCTTATCTCCCCCTCTCGCGAGGCGTTTTCTAAGAAAAGAAATTCCTTTATGGAATCCGGTGCCGCGATTAACTAGCATTCGTAATGAAAGTATCCTTTTTAGGGTGGGAAAAATGTTACCATAGTTGAACTTGGTTGATTGGTTTTTGATCAAATCAGGAAACTCTTCATCATCATCAGCTTGTATCAGTCTACTGCTGGACATAGGCCTCTCCCAAGATACGCCACTGGGCCCGGTCTTCGGCTCTTCTCATCCGACTACAACCAGCCACTCGACGCAAGTCTTCGCTCCACCTAGTCGCAGGGCGTCCTACACTACGTTTGCCAAGTCGCGGTCTCCACTGAAGAACGCGTCTACCCCAACGGTTGTCGGTTCTGCGGCTTACATGACCAGCCCACTGCCATTTCACTGTGAGCTATGTCGGAAAAATATATGAAATACATTTATATTATTATGTTGGAAACACATTAGCACTAATTTTTTATTCATTAGGTATATATAAACTTTTGACAACAAAGTGTAGTTAAAATGTAAACAAAGGGATTGCTACATCCTGGGCCGGGATGTGGCTTTCGGGTGAAGTTGCCGGAACGCGCTGATAGATGCTTGTTTAGCTATCATCGGTGATTTCCGGCCTTGCGAGCATGCAGCTTTCGATCTAGGCGTAGCGTGACGCCATCTTCGACCACTTTGTCACTGAACATCAATTAACTCAAACGCAACAATTTTCTTTTTTTTTTTAATGAAAATGGCTTTTCTATTTCAGCCACCATTGGTTATTGACCAATTCCTCATTTAACATCAAGTGACATGTAATCAAACGCTATGCTATGTATTTCGCTCTGCAATGTTTCCCTCCACTACGTTTATAACAGAAAAACATCGGGCCACTGATATATCCACATATTATTATCTTCTTCCACATTGGTCGTAGATTTCATGCATATAAAAAAAAATTAAACAAACCATTACCATTTAAATTGAATCCCATGGTTGCACCTACACTTTTATGAGCGGTAGGCAATCTCTTGCAGTACTGCTAAAATAACATTTTCAACCAAACCTTCGTACATATTTTGACCTGAAGATTGCAAGAGGGCATTTATGTGATCAATATTATGGTGTGTGGTGTGCTTTAATTTGATATGAAGATACTCGTAGTTTGGACCTTAGAGAAGGACATGGGATAAGTTTGTATTGCAATTAGCTGCAGTCCACGCGGGTAACAGCTGAATTTAAAAAGAAACCTTAGAGTATTTCAATTTTAAGTTTTGTTTTGTCCAGACAATATACAGGTTAGTTAATGAATGTTAATAGGAACATGATAGAAAATCATATAAGACTTATTATAAAATATCAGACTAATTAGATGACAAAAAAGTTTAGGGTTGTGGTAAACTTGGTTCAATTCAATCAGTTAGAAATAAGAAAAAAAATATTTAAATGTGATCGCACCCAAAAAATGTCCTGCCAGACTTTTCATGCCTGTTCAGTTTTAAGTTACACTTTTTAAAGTGATCACGATAATGTTGTATTATTGACTTTAACGTTAAAGCCACCGTCCGTAAGAGCTCTTACTGTTTATATTACATTTAAAATCGAATCCAATGGACGATGTTTGACAACAAATTGTTGAGGTTGGCGCGTCGGAATATTTACCTCGCATTTATTACGCTTTTGTTATTGGTTAGTAAAAACCATTGTACGTGATGATAGAATTTTCGAACGCTTGTTTGTTTAAATTTTTTTATTTAATCAACACTACAGAACTGTCCGAAATGAAGCGTAGTGTAGGACGCCCTGCGACAAGGTGGAGCGACGACTTGCGTCGAGTGGCTGCCCAGTAGTTGGATGAGAAGAGCTGGAGACCGGGCTCAGTGGTGTACCTTGGAAGAGGCCTATGTCCAGCAGTGGACTGATACAGGCTGATGATGTCGATGACAGAACTGTCCGTTATTCATAAAATTATTTTTTTTATCTTTCTAAGATGGTGAAACGTCGCAATGTGAGTCTTGGTCTCTGATAGTAAAAGTCACCACTTCGGTCTGTCCAGCGCCACCTCCAGTCCTCCACCTGGAGGTCGTGCAAGTCCATTCGTGAATTCGTCATTCAGTAATACCTAAGATGATCATCTCATGTTTGCTTGTTACACCGCATGATCCTCGCCCATTCTTTCGATGTGGTCGAGCTAGTGAAGTTTCAGCGCTTTTAACTCGTTGATTTTGGTTCAACCACCAATTCTTCAAGATCTTTGATTTTCCTTTAATCGTATTGGACAATTGAGTTACCTAGTTTAATAAACATGGTTATAGGGCAGCAATAAACTATTCTATTCATTTCTATGAATACAATATTGGATTTTTGGTATAAAATCCTCCCCATTAAATGTACACGCTTCGGTTTCCTCCACTCCAAATAACATAATTTCAAGCTTGACACTATATGATGTACAACAATACCTATAAATTAATTTTACCCCACATGCCTCAATATCTTGTAAGAAAACTATGACATATACGTTAAAGTTTTCAAGGAAGACTCAACCTTAAAAGCAGACTTACAGAATCGAAAATGTCATGTGCCTATCCCGAAAGCTTCGTAAGAAATTTTGCAGGAATTCCCTACGCTTCCAAGATAAAAAGTAAAATAGTGTTTGGGGTTGTAATTTAAGTAGATTCGACAGGAAATATAGCTGGTAAGAGCTATTTACTAATCCCTTTTTATCAGAGATATAACAATAATATGTTTGATGCTAAGAAAGATTTTAAATCCGATACAGTCTGAAGGATATGGAAGAGGGAAAAAAACAGTGAAATTGAAGAACCTAAGGTTGAACCAATTCGAGAAATGAAAGCGCACTAACTTCACTGGCCACCTCGAAAAGGTGAAGATTGTGAGGTGAAACGAGCGTACATGGGACGGTCGAGTGAATCAAAACATAATAATATAAACTTAGGCAGCACAGCATTACATTGGAGGACTACAATCGCAAGCTAAATAGAGAAAAAAAACTACATGTTACCAGTCTTACCAAAACAAAAAATCGTAACCTTGATTTTCGAGTGCTGCGATCGATTCACAAATCTACGCATTGTATAAAACTAATAGACTTCATATATTAATCAATCTATTTAAATAAGAATCAAAGTCCTGACTGACTGAAATCAGCGCACAGCCCAAACCACTGGTCGTAGAAACTTGATATATGTTGTGTTGAAGCCGAGCAATTCGAAATTTGAATTTTTAAATATTCGTAATATTTTTTTGTAAGCATTCTTCAGTTGATTTCCGAACGCACATATTGACAGTTTACGTGGGTAGATTCAAAATTAGTTTTTGATATAGTTTTCTCAATTCAGTGAGGGTAGTTATATAGTCGTATTGCCGCTCACTGGTTCACATACCAGTCTCAACCGATCTCTCAACTGAACTTGCAACCCACGTTTATTTTGTGAAATAATACATTCCAAGCTCTGAAATATCGTCTTCATCGCAGCCCCAAGCACTCTAGGGCTTCAACAGTGGTGTGCGGACAATCACTAGTTGCACCTGAACTGTGTGTAGTTCTAATTTGGTGGATTTAGGACGGCGCTGTCACACGAGGTCCTGAGCTGGACTATGGTGAGTAGGCTTACGATATATTACGATCTCTCACTGTGTTGCATCAGGGATATTTAATAGTGATTCTCTTGCATTTGGGCATCCCCCAAAATTAAAAACCCGCTCCCTCAAATTGCGGGGGAGCGCGACAACAGAGGGTATCTTTGTTTTGATGCATGTACAGTCAGCGACAAAAGTAGCTGATCGTTCTCGATTTTCCAAATGTGTTTCATATCAGTAATTATTATTGTTTTTTTTACAGTTTACATGGTATTATTTTGACCACAACATAACACACCTGATTTTAGGTGTCGATGAAGTCAAAATTTGGCGTCTAAGATGATGAGGATAATAGAAAAAAGTGTGATTGTAGTTAAGTGTGTGGGTAGTTTGAAAAACAGCGCTGCGCTCACATAATCATTGTTATGTGAATGCAGCACATGCTGAAGCTGCCCTATTGCCCTATGATTAATTAGTTAAATAAGTAACTGGAACATAATATGCTGTTAAATAGTGGCAATAAATTGATTTTTTTTATTTTTTTATTTTATTGTTCAGCGACTTTTGTCGTTGCAGCAACTAAGAAAGGATTTTTTGAAATTCAACCCCTAAGGGGGCAAAAATGGGAAACTGTAGCTCACGCGGGTGAAACAGTGCGGAACAGCTATTACTTCATAAAGTAAGACGAAAAACAAGCTTGCCTCGACACTTTCAAAACTTTCCACAACAATGTTGAAATACTGCAGTTTTCTTCGCGAATAGGACATTTCGCAGTAACCTATAACGATACCTACTTCCAAGTACCATAAAACCGGTGCAAATCTGAGCGGGCGAACTTTTAACCGGGTTATCAACACCGGGTCTCAGTAGCCGGTTGCTGGTAATCCTCGGCTCATGAGGATATCCGGTTTATCCGGGACTCGACCGGGACGCCACAGGTGGCGAGTCCTGGATTGTTTCTGGGGACCTAAAAGGTCTACCAGATGATGTTTAGGCCACTAGGGGAGTAATAGAATTCTGTGTGTATTTTTAGGGTTCGGAAGACGTTCTGTAGGTAGGCCCCCCACTAGGTGGACCAACGACATTGTTAGCCGTTCTCAATAACCGATCGATCCACAGTTTACCCGACTAAAGATAGAAATTTGACATAAGCTCCATAGAAGTTATGAAGTTTAAAACAAAATTAAACGAATTAACGGTGTTTTATAAACCACTAGCTGCACGGTTTCAATACTTTAATATCAAGCATTGTTACATTATACGATGTATTTGCAGCATTGTTACATTATACGATGTATTTGCAAAATTGTTACATTATACGATGTATTTGCAGCATTGTTACATTATACGTTGTATTTGCAGCATTGTTACATTATACGTTGTATTTGCAGCATTGTTACATTATACGATGTATTTGCAGCATTGTTACATTATAGGATGTATTTGTTTTCGTATAAATTTATCTCCCAATACTTCTCTACAAGTAGGTGTGTGGTCTAATGTATAAGCGACTTCAATATTTTTTTAACCATCATTTTTACAACTAAACTATACGAAAAAAAAAAATTCATTATTTATTTAGTAATAACTGATATCTAAGGCAAAAACCGGGACGTATGCCCTCCGAAGCATGGAAGCGCTCAGTTGTAAATACCACTATAGGTGGTTACCCATTCAAGTAGTGACCGCAGAAAACGTTACTTAACCTAGTTGATTAATTAAGAACGGCAAACTCTGCTACTAAGGCTTCTACATATACATATATATTTATTTTGTTTTAAGGAGTCCGTGCCTCGTAAGTAAAAAATAAACTTTTATAAGAACACTTTGTTGTCCGTATATCTGTCTGTCTGTCTGTCTGAAAATAACAAACTAGTCAGTCAACGCGACCGAAAGATATGTTACGAATTTGCGGAACCCTCGGTGTGCGTGTTCAACTCGCACTTGACCGGTTTTTCTTATGTTTATACCTGTTGCTGGGGCCACACTAAGGTCAACGTCAAGGGAAATGTCATCATCGCGATAAATATCGCGTTATTTATTAACGCAATTATGTGAGTGGCTACACTTGAACGGTCAACGTGAATGCACTTGAGTTATCGTCTAACGTCAAACGCCAATGTGAATGCCGCTGTCAAATGCCGTGGCCACACTTATATCAAACGTCAATCATCGCGCTATTTAACGGCATTTTCCGTTAGTGTGGCACCAGTATGACAAGGTAGCGTTTGACCACAAGTCACATGTTTAGTGACGAAGTGGTCGAAGGTGATGCCACGCTACTGGATTGAGAACTAGCTCTCAAGTGAGGCTGCCGGAACACACCGATAGGTGAAGGCGATTTATCTTTGCACCACAACACGATGAACTGAAAGTCGCCATTATTGAAGTTGAAATACTCATTGCTATACAAATTTGAAATATTCCTCAATTTCCCAATTTCTGTTTCAGGAACGTCGTTGATTTAAGAGATTTGTTTGGGGCCGTTCGATGACTTTGATAGCTTTTGTCATATTTTCCGCGGAAACGCCCTAATTGATTGGACGACCTTTTAAACTTGTTGGTTGAGATAGGGATGGGCAAGTGAAAAATAAATTCTTATCGATAATTTTAAATATAGTATCGATAATTATCTAGTGAAAGCGCCATCGAGCTGGATCTTCGGCTTCTTTCATCAAACCGCTGTTAGCCATTTATCGTATGTCATACTATCGTATCCCACTTATATTATAAATGCGAAAGTTACTAAATATGTTACTTTTTATCCCGGAAAAAGGTTCTTGCGGGATAGCGGGAAGACGCGGGTAAAATCACGGGGCGAAAATAATCTATATAATTATATATAACTCAAAGGTGACTGATGACTGACTGACATAGTGATCTATCAACGCACAGCCCAAACCACTGGACGAGTCGGGCTGAAATTTTGCATGCACGTAGATGTTATGACGTAGGCATCCGCTAAGAAAAGATTTTTATTAAATCTACCCCCAATGCGATAAAATAGGGGATGAAAATTTGTATGAAACTTTGTCAATTTTAAACCGATCGGGCTGAGACTTTGCGAAAGCAACTCTATCTGTCTGTCTGTCATGCTTTCATGTTTAAACTACTGAACCAATTTAAATGAAATTTGGTACGGAGATAGTTTGAAAGCTGGGGAAGGACATAACGTACTTTTTACAGCGATAAACTGTAGCCCACGCGGGTGAAACCGCGGGGCGCAGCTATTACGAATATAAAACACTTCCATGTCAACCCCTTTAGCAACCCCTTCTAAATCATTCACAATCAACAAATCGTAAATCCTCGTAACTAAACAAGTAGACAAACGGTGACACGGTAATGAGCCCGATTCCAGCGAAATCACGATCGAAATGACGCCGGAGCCGTGACAAATTTACTCGGGCTGGCGTCGTTAATCAACTGTTGAAATGAGTGTTAAAAGTAGATAATGCCTACATTATTTTGAAAGTAACGCGGCTTTACCTTTTATATTCGCGACTAGTGTCCAACTGAAAATGAATTAACAGCTAAAAACAAAACCGAAGCTTTCGGCTTTAGTCATACTTTCGTCCGTAAACGAACATGAATAGTAATGAGTCAAGCTTTACTACTAAAATGACATATGATGACATGACATATCATCGATCCAAAACCACGGATAATGGGTCAGGCTCGATTATTAATTTCGGGCGTTAGATACCAAACGCAAGTGTTTGTTCTGTGACTAGGTGTTGTAAGGCGCCTTAACCTAATGTTTGGGAGTAGTGCGGACTGAAAATGGATTGACAGCTAAAAACGAAAGCGAAGCTTCGTCTTTAGTCATATTTTTGGCTGAAAACTAAAATGATTTAGACACTAAGCGCAAGTGTTTGTTCTGTGTCTGGGTGTTGTAAGGCGCCATTGCCTTTTATGTTTGGGAGTAGTGTCTGACTGAAAATGGATTAATAGCTAAAAGCAAAAGAGACGCTTCGGCTTTAGTCATATTTTCAGGTTAAAACAAAACTGTAAACGATTTAGACACTAAGCGCAAGTATTTGTTCTGTGCCTGATTGTTGTGGATCTCCGATCTGCGTAGTATCTGATATCCTAGATACAGGGAATCATAGTTAGGAGTCAGAGCTATGCATATGATTGTGTGGGCGTTATTGAATTAATATTGTATTTTTTTACACCTAGAGAAATATCTCTCTTTTGAGCACATATAGACTTGAAAAGAAGTACAACACGATAGTTCCATTAAAGTATCCCAATCCACGTTTAGCGTGATGTCACCTTCGACCACATCATTACTTAACATCAGATGACTTGTGGTCAAACGCAACTACCCTGTATGTAGTAAAAAAATGAGATAGAATATTTCTCAATTGACGAACTTCTGATTTTCAGCTGGGCCGAAGCTTCGGCTGGCTAAAAACGAAAATATGGCTGAATTACCCTAAAATGCCCGAAAATGGCTAAAAATAAAAGCTTAGGTTGGTAACTGTTCCTGGAGCTCGCGCAAGTCCTTCGTGACTTCTTCTTTCCAGCGATACCTGGGACGGCTGACCGGGCGCCGCTCACTCGAGCAAACTCGGCAAGAAATAGAAGTTCCCAAATTATTCCCACATCATCAAAAACTACCCTGTATGACGCAACAAAATAGTAAAAACTAGAAAGTTTTCTCTTCCCATTATAATCTGACACTAGCAAGCACACGGGTGAAAAAATTTACATCTGCGCGAATCCGTTCGTGATTTTCGCGAAATCGGGCTCATTACCGTCCGTCTAGAACAGTTGTAGATAGGCAAATTTACTACTATTGTAGAAAAGGTAGAATTTAGATCAATATAGTTTGAGCTGTGCATTATCAGTCAGTAAGTCAGAGCTTGCCAAGGGCTGAGATGGGATTCGATTTCGGTAATACGCATTGCAAGGCCATACCATTCGGTCATTACTGCTCTCAAACAGTCACCAACCTAAGCTTTGTTCGTCTAGGTGGAGGACTGGCAGGAGGTGGCGGAGTACATACGAAAGTGGCGTCTTGCCATCGTTGTGCCATCTCAGTTAGTTTTTATTCCTTGCAAGTTGTTTACGGAGCAGAAATTAAAAAACGTTAAAAAAATCCCACACAATTCCTTATCTGCTCGTGTATTATTCAGTACTTTTCATTTCATTTTAAACTCTTACTGTATTTGAATTGAACGATTCTATTTGTTAAATGATTACAAAATAATAGTGACATGGTAATGAGCTTGATTGTATGGAAATCACGATCTAAACGGCGGGCGTGACAAATTTACGTGGTTCTGTATAAACGTAACGCTAAGATAGCAGTTTTTTTTGTGAATTAATAATTCATTTCACAGATATACGTAGACAATTAATGTTTAATTGAGAAATAATTGAATGTATACATACTAAATACATACTTATTATATTACTAGCTGTTCTCCGCGGTTTCACCCGCGTGGGCTACAGTTTATCGCGATAAAAAGTATTCTATGTCCTTCCTCAGGATTCAAACTATCTCCGTACCAAGTTTTATTTAAATCGGTTTAGTAGTTTAGGCGTGAAAGAGTAACAGACAGACAGACAGACAGAGTTACTTTCGCATTTATAATATAAGTAGGGATAGTTATTAGTCCATTTTTAGAGTTTCGTATCCAAAAGGTAAAACGGGACCCTATTACTAAGACTCCGCTGTCTTTCCACCCGTCCGTCCGTCCGTCCGTCTGTCACCAGGCTGTACTCATGAACCGTGATAGTTAGATAGTTGAAATTTTCACAGATAATGTATTTCGGTTGGCGCTATAACAACAAATACATAAAAATTAAATATATATTTAAGGGGCTCCCATACAGCAAACGTGGAAGAAACTAGGGGAAGCCTATGTCAACGGACAACCTAACACATAACCGGTTGCTGAAAACTAAAATCTATATATATATTTATATGAGACAGTCGTGTTAGTTACACTATAACTCAAGAACAGCTGAACCGATTTGGCTGAAAATTGGTGGGGAGGTAGCTTATGACCAGGAAACGGACATAGGATACTTTTTATCCCGGAAAAGGTTCCTACGGGATAACAGGAAGACGCGAGTGAAACCGCGGTGCGCAGCTAATTTATATATTCAAAAGAAAGTCGTGTTACACTATTTATAACTCAAGAACGGCTGAACCGATTTGGCTGAAAATTGGTGGGGAGGTAGCTTATGACCAGGAAACGGACATAGGATACTTTTTATCCCAGGGGAGATGCCGGTGAAACCGGAGAGCGCAGCTAGTGTTATAAAAAGTTATTAATTAGTAATTATGTACATATCATTATCATTATCAAAAACATCCGGCTACCGCCAAGCGAGTAACAGCAGTTTAATTTTTGCTCCGTTAATTTTGTTATAAATAATATATTTTCCTCGAATTTTCTCAGTTAAAACAGTAAAACCAATTGATAAATGGATAAACTTAATAGTGAAGTGATTTCTATAAGTAAATATAGTGTATCACAGTGTTAAAACATAAAATAATATTTCTATCTTCAACATTTCGATCAGTTACACTAAAACGCGTAAGCGACGCGTTCCTCACGGCGCTTACGACCTTTTCATGTGAGCTTGCTCTAACGTGGCTTGTGAGAATTGTATAGGGCAAATTGCCTACCTACGTTAAGTTTTTATTACTACTTAACTAAATCATATGCAATGAATACTCTAAAGTGCTCTGGCTGCCAGAATACCCTGAAGAAAGAGCTCTTTTTGCACTGTTGTCGATGTGCCGACAATTTCCATTACACCTGCGTGAACTTTAGCAAAAAGGACTTTGAGAAATTTGACAAGGAATTTAAAGAGACTTGGGTATGCCCATCTTGCCGCTGCAGAGAACCAAAGCTGGGCGATAACACTAACACACCTATACGTTCTCTGGCGTCGACGGCCGCCGTCAAACCGAGTGCCTGCTCACCTATACAGCAGTACGATAACGTAACGCTGCGCTCCAAGCCCCGTAGCACCGGTACCTGTGGTTGCTTATCGGCGGATCTTATTAGGGAGATAATTAGAGAAGAGCTTGACAGAAAATTTGACACCGACATAAAGAACATAAACAACAAAATTGATAGATTAGAGGAAGCCCTGGCCCTGTCAAACTCTGAACGTGATTTTGTTAAGAGTGAATGCGAGGCCCAGAAAATTTCGATAGCCGATTTAACAACAAAGAACGCGAAGCTTCGCGACGCTTATTGTGACCTCTCAAAGCGTATTCTCCAAGTGGAACAACTGTCCCGAGTGAACAACCTCGAGCTCCAGTGTGTACCTGAACACAATAACGAAAATCTATACAATACCGTGCAACAACTAGGCAATATTATTAAGTGCCCGGTAACTGACTCGGATCTCCACTATTGCAGTCGTATTGCTAAACTCAACGCTAGTAGTCCTCGTCCACGCTCCATCTTGGTAAGATTTAGCAGCCGTCGGCTCCGTGATACCTTTTTGGCCGGAGTTATCAAGCTCAATAGAAACAACCCCGGCGACAAACTTAACACTAGCCACCTGGGCCTAGGCGGTAAGAAGACTGCGGTGTTCGTCAGTGAACACCTCACCCCGGAGATTAAAGCTCTGCACGCCGCTGCTCGCCTGAGGGCGAAGGAGCTTAAATACCGATACGTTTGGGTACGGGACAGCAAGGTATTCTTGAGAAAGAACGATTCCTCCGCCTTTATCTTTGTTAGAGACCATAGTGTGCTAAGTGATTTAAAATAATTGTTTTACGGTGTGCTTTTATTTTAATTGTTTGTTGTTTAGTTTATTTTATCTTGTTAACTGAAATTTATTTATAGTTCTTTTGTATGATTAATTTTTACTACCAGAACGTTCGAGGTCTTAGAACAATAACCGTCGATTTTTTTAATAACACAATCTGCAATAATTATGACATTGTAATATTAAGCGAAACCTGGTTGAATGGCAGCGTCTTCGATTCAGAGTTATTTGATAGTCAATATGTTGTTTATAGACGTGACAGGGAAACTAGTGGGTTCCATAGCCGAAAGAATGGTGGCGGTGTTCTTATCGCTGTGTCTAAGCGTTTTCACTCCAGGCGTCTGGACAAATTAGAGTCAAAATGTGAGGATCTTTGGATTCAGGCAGAATTTTGCAATCAAAGAGGCCAAATGGAGCGTTTGTATCTTTGTGCTGTATACCTTCCTCCGCCTATTCAGAGACACATTCTTGATGAATTCATATCTAGCTCAAATCGTGCTTTGGAGCAGGTCAAAATGGATAACGTATTATTTATAGGTGATTTTAACCTCGGTTGTATAGATTGGAATCTTTCTGAGGGTTGTGACTCAATAGTAAATTCCCCTAGTAACAGCAATTATGTTTCTATGCTTCTTGATTTTTGCATGTTCCACGATCTCAGGCAGTACAACAGCGTTAGGAATAATAAAGGTAAGATCCTAGACTTGGTTCTGAGTAATGTTAAGCTCTCTGGTCTCAAGGTTTGTGATAACCCTTTAACAGTAATTGACGAGTTTCACCCACCGTTGATGTTTTCTTTGGCTTTTGGCCCTAGTAGTGGACTTAGCAATAATAAAAATACTAGTCATTTTTGCTTTTTTAAAGCAGATTATGTTAAAATTATACGGGATCTGAATAGTGTTGATTGGGATGAAGCTTTTGCGAATTGTATTACCGTTGACGAGATGGTCTCAATATTTTACAGTTTTATTCGAGAAGCTATTATAAAACATGTCCCAAAATTTAAGCCTAAGTCTCGAAAATATCCAACATGGTTTTCTTTTCATTTGATTGGTCTTTTGCGCGAAAAGCTTAAGTATCGAAATAAGCTTCGAAAGTTCAATAATAATCCCATGGATCAATTGTCTTTTGAGTTAGCTAAAAAACGTTCAGAAGATTTAATGATTGTGTGTTATCACAACTATATTATTGGTCTTGAAAATAACTTACGCTCAAATCCCAAACTCTTTTGGTCATTTGTAAAAAGTAAAAGGAAAGATAACAGTGTATATCCAGCTGAAATGACATATGAAAATAAGACTAGCTTGGGTGGGGAGGATATTTGTAATCTATTCGCGCAAAATTTTGAATCTAACCATACCACTAATGGCTTTTTATACAATTCGACAACAGGTGAGAGTGGTGCTGCTATGTTGACAAGTCACTATTTGACGATAATTCAATTCAGGAATGACCAAGTTCTTAAAGTTTTAAAAAGACTTGATTTGTATAAGGGAGCTGGATCAGATGGAATTCCATCTGTTTTTGTATCCAGATCCGCACCTGCTTTAGTTAAACCACTTTGTCTCATTTTTAATAAATCGTTGATCACAGGTACTTTCCCTTCCGTATGGAAGGTTGCTTTGGTAGTTCCTATTCATAAAAATGGACCAAGAGATCAGGTAAAAAATTACAGACCAATATCTATTCTTCCAATTTTTGGCAAAATTTTTGAACAACTGCTATATCCCCTCCTTTCTTGGCACCTGAAACAGCTTATGAATTCTTCTCAACATGGGTTTATGAAAGGAAGGTCTACTACGACCAATCTCACCACATTCATCAATAGAGTTTCTTTGGAACTAGATAATCGTTCATCAGTGGATACGATATATACCGACTTCAGCAAGGCTTTTGATAAGGTCAACCATAAACTGCTGATTCGTAAGTTATCTGATCATGGTATTGCTGAACCCTTGCTGGGTTGGTGTAGGTCATATCTTTCGGACCGCCGTTCTAAGGTGGTTGTCAATGGTTATTCTTCTGATCCCTTTCCTGTAACGTCCGGAGTCCCCCAAGGATCTCATTTAGGTCCCGTGCTATTTAACGTATTCATTAATGACATTGGTAATTGTTTCCACCATTCCCATTATTACTTATTCGCTGATGATCTTAAGTTCTTTAGAGTCGTTAACGACTCGACGGATGCAAACCTTTTGCAAGAGGATCTTGATCGATTGGTATTGTGGTGTTATAATAATGGTATGGATTTGAATGCAGCTAAATGCTGTTTTCTTCGATTTTCCAGAAAAAAGATACAGTTTGACTCGCGCTATATGATAAATTCGATCTCATTGGATAGAGTTAGTGTTATTAGGGACTTGGGGGTACTGCTCGACAGTAAGCTGCAATTTAATGAGCATATTGACAACATTTGTTCCAAAGGGTTTAGAAATCTCGGATTTATTCTCCGCAACTGTAAGGACTTTAAATCGGCATCGACTAAAGTTTTACTTTATAATTCCTTTGTCCGAAGCGGTCTGGAATACTGCTGTCCTGCCTGGAATCCCTTTTATGATGTCTATATAAAAAGAATTGAAAGTATCCAAAAAAGATTTCTGTGGCACCTGACTTATTCTGTAAATTTGGGGAAAGTTTTGCTTCATTACACCGATAGACTGAGTCATTTTAAAATATCTTCACTCGCTGATCGAAGACGAATGCTAGAACTGGTTGTTCTTCATAAACTTACAAATGGGACAGCAGACGCGACAGAATTGTTGTCACAAATTTGTTTTTCTGCCCCATCGCGTATTCCGCGCGTTTCTTGTTTCAATCTTCTTTTTACCAATAACAACCGATGTAAATCTAACCTGGGCCTTAATGCACCTCTAAATAGGATGACAAAAACCTATAACAACATCTCTAAAAAGTCAGATATTGACCTATTTGCTGACAGCATTTGTAAGTTTAAAAAGAAAATTTTATTGTTAGCATAAACATTTAAACTATTATTATTATTTCATATAATCATTAACATTTTTAATTTCAATTATTCATTCTTTATTATTATTGTATTGTTTATAAATTCTGCACTTAATTTCAATTGTAATTGTTTATTGCACTTAGTTTTTGGACATCTTAAATTACGTATTCATTAATAAATTATTCTGCTATTTTTTTTTTGCATGTAGTCTACGCCTATAATTGTAATAACAATTGGAATTGAGCTGACTATAGCGTGATCTTCGTAAATTGATGATATATTGTTTATTATGTTGGTGTGCATTATAAATATAATATAATATAATATATAATTGTTAGTAATATAAGTCGGCAAATAAAGGCTTTATCTATCTATCGATCTATCATACAACAAACGTGATTTTTTTTGTCGTTTTTAGAAATTATACCATTGGCTTTTAAAAACAATACCAAAGCCACTTCCGAAACGTATTTGTACTTTGTGGTTTTTGCTATTGCATGGAGGTGTAAAGTTGAAATTAATCCTACTAATATTATAAATGCAAAAGTTTGTGAGAATGTATGTATCTATGTTTGTTGCTCTTTCACGCAAAAACTACTGAACGGATTTGAGTGTAATTTGGAATGGAGATAGCTGAAGCTCTGGATATGTCATGTCATCATATGTAATTTCATGTAAATCTATTGTAGCAAGCTACACCAGCTTGCTACAATAGATTGACATATCGATCCAAAACCGCGCAAAACGAATCAGGATCGATTATTAATTTCGGACGCAAATCAAAACACCTAGAGATTTAAACAAAGATAAGGTTTTTTCCTGTATCTACAAAAGGTATATTTACCCAGGTAAATACGTAATTACACAATTCAATTTAGCTGAATGATTGAAAGGAGCAAAAGTTAATGAAGGAATCACATTGAATGATTCAATTTATTTCATCAGAAAACCGAATTGAATTTTATTTGTATCTCTACAGATGGGTAGGTAAAGATTTTGAAGAGCAGAAGTTTTCGAAATCGCGGATAACGGATCAGGATCGATTATCAATTTCGGCCGTTAGCCAGAGAAAGCTGATAAAGGAGCCAGTAGCCTCATTTTTCTCCGACTCGTTTTACAAAGAACGTCATTTCTTACTGAAAACTCTGCTTTATCAGAATCAAACATAGCTTTGGCATTCACGGATTGTGTAGCCGCCTCCTATTAGGGAAAGAATTCTTGGAATTGGATCAATAGTTTAGACGATGATGGCCCAGTGGTAGTGACGTCGGTTTGTGTAGGTCGTGGGTTCAAGTCTTACAATGAACTTGAGTGAAGGAAAACATCGTGATGAAACTATAGCTTGGTGGTAGGACATTTTTTAGACCTCGCCTGGGTTAGCATTGCTGATGGATAGTATCGATAGTCTATCGACAGCCAACCAAAACACTATCGATAATATCGATAGTATCGGTACTATCGATAGGCCTATCAATAGTATGGCTTTTCTAAATGAAACCTATCGATAGTAAAACTTTGGCAGTTCGGCAACACTAGCCTGGGTATATAGTACTACCCCCAAGTCAAGAATCTGTCGCCAAGCACCTATCGGTGTGTTCCGGCAGTCTCACTTGAGAGCCAGTTCTGAATTCAGGTGTAGCGTGACGCCACTTTTAATCACATCACTATTTAACATAAGGTGACTTGTGGTCAAACGCTGCCCTGTAAGTAGTAAACCGTTATATATAGTTAACTAAACTCCGATTAACTTACAAATAAATAATGGAACGTAAAAGAAGAACCGTCTCAGTTTAAATGAGTATTTATTCCTGAAACAACGTTTAATCTAATTTGGTGAAATCCAGCTAAAGGAGGTCATAAAAACTCACTTGGCTTTTTTTAACCCTTTATTTCCATCACCAGGATTCACGGTAGCGCCAACAATTTACAAAGTCAAGGGGAAAATTTAGTAAGCCGGAGATTTTATCTCGTAATTTACACATTATCTGCTACTTAATTCCCTTGGGTTGGTTATTCTTATTTCGGTGGAGGTTGGGCAATGAATTTAAAACGCAGATGTTAGCGCAGTCGGTGAATTTAAAAGAAAATGCTTTTCTAGAACAGTCTATAACTGAACCCGCGTCTTCTCGTTATCCCAGGAGCCTTTTCCGGGATAAAAAGTTGCATATGTGTTAATCCTGGGTATAAGTTATCTTCATTCAAAATTTCACTCAAATCTGTTCAGTAATCTTTGCGTGAAGGAGTAACAAACATCCACACTCACAAATTTTCACGTTTATAATATTAGTAAGATGTTTCTTAAGCTTAGTCGCACCATAACCATAGTCTAAGTTAGTCTTTGCATTTCTAAGGACAATCTTAACGCAAGCCATCCTCCCCAAAGAATAACTTTCAAACCAATAAAACACCGAGCAAATTCTCTGAACAACAATTAAAATGTGTCCAACATTTATCGCTACAGTAATCTTTACATGCCGTGACATGCCATTTACATCTTTACACACAACAGGGCCCCGGCCATAAGCCAAAAACTAATATATCCATTGTACCCGCAAGACAAAATAGCATACGGCCATAGTCAAGAGAACTCAGTAGGGAATTGTCGGTTATTAAATTGAAAATCAGTCAGGGCTGCGATGCGAGTGGCTAGGCAACAGGGTTAACGCATAATTCCGTAGGTTTCTGCGAGAACAAAGCTGTGTAGAGGGGTCGAGGTGTAAAAGATGTACGATTAATGCCAACCTCCATTAAGTTTTCATAGACGGTACTGAACATAAGTAAAATTAAATGCGCAAATTACTTGTTTTAATATCATTGGGCGAGACAAAGCTTTTGCATTTTAAATGCGATTGAGTATGTACATACGAGATTTTTTAAAATCGATTTTCTCAGCAAAGTCCTTAATGAATGTGTCGATTAATTCATCGTCGATAAGACAGTCTATGGAGAAGTCTATGGAGTTTGTGTCAAATTTCTATCTCCAATAGGGCAAACCGTGGATAGATAGGTTATTGAAACCGGACGTAAGACAACAGTCAAGATCGCACATAGCTATGTAAAACCTTGTTGATAAAAAAAGGCTTGGGATTTTAGTGAACTTGCTCCAATTCAATCAATTAGTAACAAGAATAAAATTATCAATGTGAAAGCGCCAAAAAAATTGCCTGCCGGGCGTTTCTTGTCTGTTCTTTTGCTGGCGTAAGGAGGTTGGAACAGGCGTAGCTAATTTTAAGTTTGACGTTTTAAAGTGATCACAATGTATCTGAATAAAGAACTATTGAATTTGAATATGAATTTGTTTTGTAAGTACGCCAATTTAAAGTTGTACTTCTGCCAATGTTCTGTTGTCTGCCTTCTTGCATGTTCTGTGTCACGGTTGACATGTAGGTCGCTCCCTTAGGACGGAACCCTTTATGTTTTTAGAGATATTTCCCGCAAGGGAACGACAAGAAGGGTCTTGTATGGATTATAGTTTGGTTTTGTGAAATATTTAGTGTGAATAATCAAATATATATATTTACTGGACAAACGAGCGTCACTTTCAAACACAGCGCTGTAATGTGACGATAGGACGAGGAATTGGCAATATTGGCTGCAGGATCTCCTTTTTTCTCAGCAATTACAAAACATACAAAGCTAATATATATGTACATTAATCACATCTCCTGCTATCGACATTGACATTTTCTATTATTATTATCATCTCTTATTTTATTATTATCTCTTCATTAATTTTTTTTCTTAGGCAAAAGTTTTTTACATTAATTGTATAAAATAATATTAAACAAAATTACTATAAAAAACTTTAACCTTAACCTTATTATTATTATTATTTTCTTATTTCCTTTTGACATTGCATGAAAGGAAATATAATATTTGTACACCGGAAACGGTAGAATATTTGAAACTCTGTACTCACTACTACTATCATCATAAGCACAATATTCTGACAAATAAAGATTTTTAATTTTAATTTAATTTAATTTTGTTTAATTTAATTTAATTCAATTTTAATTTTAATTTTAATTTTAATTTTAATTTTAATTTTAATTTTAATTTTAATTTTAATTTTAATTTTAATTTTAATTTTAATTTTAATTTTAATTTTAATTTTAATTTTAATTTTAATTTTAATTTTAATTTTAATTTTAATTTTAATTTTAATTTTAATTTTAATTTTAATTTTAATTTTAATTTTAATTTTAATTTTAATTTTAATTTTAATTTTAATTTTAATTTTAATTTTAATTTTAATTTTAATTTTAATTTTAATTTTAATTTTAATTTTAATTTTAATTTTAATTTTAATTTTAATTTTAATTTTAATTTTAATTTTAATTTTAATTTTAATTTTAATTTTAATTTTAATTTTAATTTTAATTTTAATTTTAATTTTAATTTTAATTTTAATTTTAATTTTAATTTTAATTTTAATTTTAATTTTAATTTTAATTTTAATTTTAATTTTAATTTTAATTTTAATTTTAATTTTAATTTTAATTTTAATTTTAATTTTAATTTTAATTTAATTTAATTTTAATTAATTTTAATTTAATTTAAAGATCATGTTTTTGACCTCAAATTGTCAGAAGGATAACACGATTAGTTAACTTTCATAGCAGAGAAACAATGGTCGAAAACTGCCCTCTAAAAAAAGATTTTCAATTTACAGGCATACAAAACCGATTTATGAGGTGAATTTTTTTTTTGTATGATATACCTGTACACATTCTCCACAGAACTACAGATCTACTAGCTCACGCGTGTGAAACAGCTAGTCTAATAACATAAGAGCACTACTCCATTTTAGTCTAAGAGCTGCAACAGATTCTCGGTAAGAGCGTTCGTCGGTCTCGAATTATTATATTTTCGTTCGAATCATACTGCTCGGGTCTGACATTGACAAACGTTGCTCGCTAGGGCACAGAGTGTGTAACGTTCCAGACTTCAGTGATCTGGACCGTCACGTTCACAAATATATGTGGATCATTTTATCATAATGTTTTGTACATATTTTCAGTATCGTCTCCGCGATGTAGGAAAATGCATGCGCGACACCAACGCCACCTAGTAAGAAACGGTCAAACTAACTAAGTTAGTACTAGATAGTTCATACGATAATAAACATAGATGGCAATAATCTCAATAGAAGGCTGGCTTTAATAATGTAAAATGCAATTTTACGTGCTAAAGAATAAATAAAGAAATAAATAAAAATACAAAAAGTAATTATTATTAGTGGTTGTAAAGAAGCTAATTTTATAACTCTATAACTCTTCACTGGAGGGCAGATTCTTGATCCAAGAGTGCGTATGAGTAAAAATGACACCTTAAGTACTAGTTGTTAAGGTCAAAAACATCGCCGTGACCGCAAACGCCGCAAGCGTCGCTATCAATCCCTGTAACTATGTAGAAATATCGCCGCCGACACCACGAATGCCACCGAGGCAACGCTAAAAACACCGCGGTCGCTGCAAACGCTAAAAACACCGTCGGGACAGCAAACGCTGCGTGCACCGCTATCAACTCCTTTGACTGTATAGAAATATCGCCGCGAACGCCAAAAACACCGCGGTCGCTGCGAACGCTAAAAACACCGTCGGGACAGCAAACGCTGCGTGCACCGCTATCAACTCCTTTGACTGTATAGAAATATCGCCGCGAACGCCAAAAACACCGCGGTCGCTGCGAACGCTAAAAACACCGTCGGGACAGCAAACGCTGCGTGCACCGCTATCAACTCCTTTGACTGTATGGAAATATCGCCGCGAACGCCAAAAACACCGCGGTCGCTGCGAACGCCAAAAACACCGCGGTCGCCGGCAACGCCAAAAAGACCATCGTCGCTACGTGAATAAAAGGGGCGAGCGCGCTGGATTCGGGGCATTCCAACAGCAGTCTTCGGTGAGTGAACACGTTCAAGCAGTATTTATTGTGGGTCTATCCTCATCTATCCTCAGTAGTATTTGTTGCGGTTTTTCTACTATATTTAGTGTTCTTTTGGGGTGTGAATTAACATTGTGATTACAACGTGGCTTTGAGAATAGTTCAATGCGCGTACTGAACTGTGGTAACAATGTAGTTTTGTGGGCCTATGATAGAGTCAACGCGGCTTTGTAAATAATTAGATTCGTGCGTATGGTAGATTAATGGTAAAGACGTAATCTCATGGGAAGCTTCGTGGATCGTTTTATTATTTCACAGTCATACTAGTTTTCGTGGATAATGAGGGTCAGTGAGGAATATGCCCATCTGCTTGAACGGGTTCATTATACGCAAACATGGTTTTGTGGGTAAAGGTTGTCTACCTTGCGGTGTTAACAGAGCTTTTACTGATAGGGACTCATTGTTAGAGCCGACAACTTTTGGGACGAGCCGGCAGTCGTTTATGCCTTCAACGAAGGAACGACTAATTGTTCCCCTATTCGGTCAGATTCTGTTTATCTGCGACGGAGATTAGTCGAAGAGAATCATGCCATTGTGCATCCGTTTAGCTATATTCAGAGTTGATTGAATCGGTCTATACGCTTATATATTTATATATTCCCATACATAGTCCCTGGTCCGTCTCTCTTCTGCATCCCTATTCGACTGCGGTCGGCGGAGGAGAGATAGTAGGGTGGCGTAGGAATAGGTCTAACCGGGGTGCCTCCCCAATCCCGTAGAGATTAGTCAGGTAGATTGTTCAAACATCATGAGCAATTGACTTTGTAAGGCGGTTGTTTTACAGGGAACAACCGACTTGCCGCATTTAAATGTAAATGTGAGGTTAAGCCTCTAGCTTTGATAAAACACACACCAATTCGAATAGGAGTAGTGAGTTAGGGTAGGGAACATAGATGAATAGTAGGTTTAGAATGGGAAGTATACAAAATAGGAATACAAAATTAGGGCCAATATCTTAAATAAATATTCATCAACGATTTTGAAGGTACATCACGAAATTAAATGAATTTCAAGGCGAAATAATGCAACCGTTTTCTAGTAACAATATAATTTATTGCTATCAAACTCTAAACAATAATAATACCAACGCGTACTCTAGGATTTGAACCTAAAAGGAAATACTAATAAAGAAATAATTCATAAATACTTTGATGAGAAAAGGTTACCTAGGAATAATACCATTGCATAAAGAAATGTAAAGACAAATTAGTTTCTCTGTGGAAATTATCACACTCTTTGAATCTATATCGAGTATTCTAGGATATGAATCTGAAAGGAAAGTCTGACAATGACATAATTCATAAATCTTTTGATGAGAAAGTTCATCGTTGGTAAATTTGGTTACACTTGGCAACTTGCGATGCAGTGCCTGTAGTCACTCTCTATTGCTACAAAAGGTTAGAGATACTACGCCGTAGTCACTGACTGATTTTATCAATCATTGGAATAATAAGTACTACTATAAATGGCTTGATATTCAGAGGAGTTCCGAGAGTCTCGATAGTGAGAGTAATTGACTAAACAAAAATCTAAACTAAAATGCAAAGGCGATTATTCAATAATTGAGTTAATATAGGATCGTACATATATACTAGGTTTCCAACGGTTTGGAATGTTAGGTACATTTACGTTTTAGGTAGGAGGACGCCTGTGGGCCAAAGGGGCCTTTCTGTACTTACAAGCTAAGTATGGAGAAGCTCCGCAATATAACTAGATATGATGGAAGTAAGAGTTGCATTGTTGAATAACACTTAAATGTAATCCTTGTACGAAAGTGAAGTATGAAGTCAGACAAATAGTTTGACCTTGCTAAAAGATTATGCCCTCTTGACTCTTTAGCATAAAGACAAATAAAACAGACTAAAACTTTACCAAAGTACTTACTAACTTAAATTACATATCCCAGAATGTACGAAATAAAAGGTACAGAGTTAAGTGAAGGAGGGTTGACCAGTGAGGAAGTCGAGACTCACTGATTGGAGCGGGGTGGTGCTCTTATCTATATCACAATAACTCTGATTGCGGTTATAACAATTAAAGCCAAATAAATAACCAGCAAATTTCTTAGGAAACACTCAGTTCTGACATATCTTCTTATTAAATATTTACCAATAAAACTTAAGCGTCTGCATACATACTCTCCAGGTTGAATTACTTATTATTGTTTCATTGTTATATACTCGTAAATAGGATAGGCAATTATCATTCTTATACTTACAAACAAACTCATAAGAGGCGATGGGGAACCGTAGGCATACTCCAATGTACATCACGTGACTAAACATTCTTAAGGCTAGGGCGGTTTTCATATAACTATAAGACGGAACATAATTATATTTATCAGGAACAGTAAAATAGGCAATAAATCAAACTCAGGTAGTACTTAGGCATAATTAGTTTAATTAACTAGGGAATTAGGGCTATCTCAGGTACCTTAAAAGAGTCAGGGTTGCGACGGATACAACGTAGGGAGACGATCACGTGGCCATAGTTAAGTTTAAATAATTAATATTTCTGCAAGAGTACTTTTGTACAGTTAGAAAGAACGGGGGGTAGAGTGCATAAAAGGGGGGACGTTACAATTAGTGTGCCGTAGACCAGGATTACAGGTGCTTTTGTGGGTCAAATTGCAAGTTTAGGGTATTAGGTAGTCTTAATATAGTGTTGCGGTTCGTCCGCACAATTGTTGCCGTGAAAGAGGAGAGGTACTGAGATAGCGTTTTCACTAAAAAAAAAATTAGTTAGTTGGTTATAGGCAATTAGGTCAATTTATACACAAGAATATAATTCAATTTAAATCTTTACGAGTTTAAAAAAAAAAAAAAAAAAAAATTAAAAAAAAAATAATTAAAAATAATAACGTCGTATCGCGTAAAGGTGAGGATAGGCTGCTTCTATTCTGAAATGCACGTGAGTCGTGAGCCATTCTAAACTATGTACATTCACAGCTATGATTATAGTTAATCTTGCTCGTTTTACAAGTTCAAGGGTCTGAAAAAGAAAAGGAAGTATTTAGTAAAAACAACATAAAACTTTTAGGGGTATTTACAGTTTTAAATAAATAAATAAATAAATAAAATAAATAGATGAATAGAGTTGCTGGAGCACGTTGGCGGGTGTTGGGCGACGTAGGAATCGAAAGCGTAGGGATGGAAACAAAAATGTGTATATTATATAGGGTTTAGACTAAAAAAATAAATAAAATGAACAAAAATAACATACGACCACAGGAAAAAGTTAAGAGAGTGGTCCGGATCAGCAGGGAAGGGCGGTGGACTCTCAGCTAGGCGGGCTTCAGGTAGGATGGGAAGAGATGGTGTGGGTGCTGTAGTAGTAGGTGTAACAGTAGGAATAATGGAGGAAGAATAGAATAGTGAAATGTAGGGAGTGAGTGAATTGTTTACGGCTAGCTGTACAATAATTTCAAATAAGTTAGAGGCGAGGGAGTACTGTAATGGTGTCATGGGTGGAAGTGGGTAGTAGTGTGGAGTGGTGTTTGTGAATGGAAATGTAGGGCGTTGTAGTAAAATTAGTTCTGGGTGAGTGTCGGTTGTGAGTGGTAGTGTAGGGTTTTGTGGTAAAATCTGTTCAGGGTGAGTGTCGGTAGTGAGTGATAGTGTAGGGTTTTGAGTGTCATTAAGTTCCAGAAGAGTGTTCGTCGAAATTGGTTGAGGTTGCCCTTGGTGGATAGTGCTGGTAAAAAAAAAAAAAAAAAAAAAAAAAGAAAAAATTATAGGGAAAACAGTTTCATCAAAACAAAAAGAAAAACACAACTTTAAACAAAGTAGGTCGACCACGCGAAGCGGAGGAAAACGATTTAACCTTATTTATATTTTGACACAATAAATTAAATAAATAAATTTAAATATCAGGGACAATTGCACACAAGTTGACATGGCCCCAAGTTGCGCTCGAAACTTGTGTTATGGGTTACTGGACAACGATATACATACATACATAGAGAAATAAATACTTATATAGATGGGGGTATCCGGGACTCAGGTACGGGTATTCGTGCTCATCACACATATGTTTGCCCTTGCCGGGATTCGAACCCGGGACCGCTAACTTCGCAGGCAGGGTCACTGCCAACTCGGCTACCGCGTCGTCGACAATAGGTATATATTGTGTCCATCTCCAGGTTTGGATCGTCTTTGCGTCGGGTGTCGCTTGGATCGGATCGACTAGTGGTTTCGGGCGTTAGGCGTGAAGGAGTAGCGGACAAACAGACAGACGGGGTTGCGTTCGCTTATAGGATATTAATAGAGATTAGGTTATAAGAAAAAAAAAAAAACTAAAGAGCTTTTCAGGATGGATGATAACACTGAAAGTGATAGCTAATTAAAATTTACAAATAATATAAATTTTATAGTAAAATTTATGGTAGTAAGGATTATGAATGTATTTACCGCTATTGAGGCTTGTAAATGCGAATGTTGACGTAGATAAGTTTTTATTTTTCGTTTGATGTCTGCTTCGGTGAGTGGAATGTGAACCATCTTGTTGCACTCTGACAAGAGGATGGAGCGGAAATTAAGGTCTTGACGATCCCATAGGCAGGGAAATTGTTTGAGCAAGGTATGGAATGAATGATTTCCTTGAGCCATTGCAGATAAATAGATAAGTTGTCGGGTTGCAAACACGTTCAAAATGATTATTACTCGTGTTAAGAATCAAAACAAACTGAACCGAGCCAGAGCTGAGCGATTTGTTAGTTACAGGTTGACGGCAATATTAAGTAACTAAAGATGGGCAATAGAACGAAAAGCGGTTTAACACAGCCACTTTTAAAAATAAACGCAAAAGCGGCCCATGAAACTAAAGCGGACTCCGTTCAAACGTTGACGGCATTTTTTCAAAGTTTAAACAAATGCAAACCTTATTCCGATAGATATACATTTCGGGATAGAATCTGATTGTTATAGGCGTAGGACTCAAAGTAATGAATTTTAATTGTATTGGATTCACATTATTTCAACCTTATTTCTATGCGTAGATGGCGCAATATTAATTGAATTAGATGTCACATTGCGCGGCTAAATTACGTTCTGCTTATTTACGTAATATTTGTGGGGGGACTGGCGACGCCTTGTGTTTGGTTGGTTGGTGTTTTGCAACGAAACCGAAATGTTCCTCCGTCTTCCATTTAATTTTCTCTGGTTCGCTTTTTGTTATTGACAAATTAAGTTCAACGAGGGCTTATTTTGTTTATTTACATTACGCACGCGAATGAGTTTCAAGACTTGTGTGTTATGTAAAAAAAAAAAAAAAACATCAAAAAAAAGCATTATTCATGTATATATATAACAAGAATGTAAATATACCGTAGTAGAACCGGTGATTAATGGATTGATAATTCAATTCAGACAGTCGCCTGATAGGTACGAAGGGAAGTTCATTAATTCATAAATATTGTATAGTACTTTGTAGTCTAAAGTATTTATTTAATAAGATACAAAAAAAAAAAAAATTAAAATAAATTTAAAAATAAAACTATTCTATATAACAACATATTAAAAACAAATTTATTTAAAGCTAGTAACAACACTTGCAAAGCCACAAATCATTAAACGTTTTTTTTTTCAAACTCTCGGCGTTTGTCACTAGTCGCTATTAAACATGTCTCAATTGTCTCAGTTTAATTCAACAAAAAGCGTATAGGCGTTCGACGAATAAAATAGGCGGAACGCTTTAAAGCGCGTTGTCAATTTTGAGCCGTTTATCACATCTTTATTAGTTAACAGTAGATTCCCGCCAAATTTTTATGAACTGAATTATAGTGAAGTTTTTTGCGTTATAATCTAATAGGATTCGCACGGATTAAACATTCAGTCGGAATAGAGTGGAGCGGTTTGGTAGAAAGAAAACAGTCAGTTTGGTAGATAGTCAGGTTTAATAGGCTAAAAATGATATTGTAAATAGATTGCGTATAAATAACAGAAGGTTATAGGTTAGTCTAAGGAAAGTATTAATAGTGTCATAAAGTTTAACAATAGGAAGGTTGAATTGAAAAAAAAAAAAAATGAAAAAAATTTAAACATAAATAGGCGCATAAACTCTAGAAAAAAAAAAAAACTTATTAACATCATTAATACGGGTTGAAAAAAAATAATGTTCCGATTATTATCTTAAGAAAATAAAAAACAAGAAAAAAAATGGGTATAGGACTTCTCAAGGTTTGTTAAACAAGTGGCAACACCATTCAAACTGAGTGGATTGACATACGGGGATACCAGGGTAGTTGAAACTCAGCGAATTTAGCGGAGTTTGATGGTTGATAGAAATTTTGTCACGGCTTACTTTGTCATTTCCTTACTTTGAAAAAAAAAATATTATTAGCTAATGAATAGTCAGGTAGCTGTATTGTTACAATAGTAATAATACTATAAACGCGTTCTAGTTATCAGATTATAGGGGGAAGTACACGGTTTAATAAAAAAATCTAATATATTGCCATCATAAATTCTTGTAAATAACAAATCCTAAAAATAAACAAGTAGAGAAAATGAAAAAAAAAAAAAACGGTAAGTGGTATGCCATAGGACAAAAGAATGATTGCAGCACCAATTAGCCATTACTTAGATATTATTACAGGCAACACTTGTAGGACTTGCGCGGGAGTTAGTTAAGTTGACAGGAGATGAAAAGTTGTGGTAAAAAAAAAAAAAAAAACAGAAATAAACAACTTCATTTTGTATGGTTAGTGATGGCTAAAGGGTGAAAACAATGGGGGTTGTTTACTATTCCATTTTAGGATGTGCAAGTGGGGAAAGGTTATATGTGTTAGTGCAAGAGATTAGGAATTTGTTAAAAAAAAAAAAAAAATATGATCTTCCAGTAACAAAGTGATCGAATACTACACTTCAGTTAAAAACAAGACATGACAGTGATAAAAGTAGGTAACTTAAAACAAGCGCAATCAAAGCATAAGAGCACAAAATCTGTAAGTATAGGTGGAAACATGAAGGAATTGGCATTAATTTGCAATCAGGTAAACTTAGGTTGATAAACGGTTTATTCGTAAATAGACTGCGATTATAATTGTCCTCTTTGGGACAGATCTCTTGTATTACAAACGACCATAAGGTATAAAGATATTTGGTCCATGGATAGTTGCTTTAATTCATTTTCATGCTGTGCGAGATAACACTAAGGTTAAAAATGGTAAAGTGAAATTATGGTAAGTTATGAGCATAGTAAAGTTAATCCTAAAAAGCACAATTCAATTATCGTTACATGAGAGTTAGATTTTCACGCAAATTAGCTTAGCTAATAGAACTCGTGTTTGCTTATATTGTGAAGGCATGCAATGCATTTAGTTGTTTCGGTTGACGGGATTGTTCTATTAATTTCACTTTTATATCTATTCTTTACATAAAACCTGAGCTGAGGTGGAGTAACTCATACTTGCTTATGACAAAAATCTGTGTTTTATTCTGTAGATTAAGATTGCCAATTGTGAATTGCTTATAATATTGTTAATTTATGGTAAATTTAGGAATTGATAGAGGGATGTGTTACCTGGCGCCGGTGATTCATTACTTTATCAATTCAAACAAAAAAAAAAGAGTAAATTATTTGACTGAATATTCCTGATTAAATTTATGAGGTAAATATTTGAGGTACAGAAGGAAAAAGGATTGAGATTATTGATCTTTCCCCTTCTACGGTAATATGGAGGTACAGAAGGTAAATGGAAGAGTATTACATTATACTTCTTTACTAGAACAACACTGACTTATTGATAGGGATCTACGTACATTCTTACTTGCTTTGTTTAAATTAAAATTTATTAAGTGCATACCAAAATTGGTCGCTTCAAACTAAAAGGGATGTTGGATTATTTAGGTCTAGGGCAATGGAGTGTGCAAGTTGTAGCTAGGGGTTATGTAAGAAGATTGAAAATGAGATACTATTATATATGTATTTTATTGGTATATTATGTGTATTTTATATTTGGGAATGAACGTTATAAGCGATTGAATTGTAGAATAGGGACCAAAAATAATTCAACATTACCCTAAGTTGAAAGCTATTTGTCGTTGCTTGAGGTCAGATAGACACTACACTTTACAAGGGCCTTGGTTATGGTGGAGTTTGGTGCTAGGATAGGTCAGATGACACTTCATCAGTAATAACTGATTCCATAAAGAGGTCCTACTCTACAATGAGGAAAGACTAAAGTATCCTGCTTACACTCCACACTCTCCGAATCATTGATGATCTGCCATTATGAAATTTCGGCCAGGGTGGGATGTTGCGATCATGAATCGTTATTGCCCAATACCTATTAAAGAAATTTTGGCTTGGATAGGATGGTGTAGGTTAGTTCTCCGCAAACTCTTAAAAAAGTGGGTCTGAAGGGGATAACAATTAATACACTGTATCATTAGGATTGATCTGCCTCACAACCAGGTTTCCTTACAGAGCCAAGATTGTCCTTGTGAGGGTGATTTCTTTTTGTCTTCAATACATTAAAAGCTTTGGACGGGTTCATATGGTGGAGTCATCCATGCTTCGGTTTAAATATACTCTCCTAGTACAACAAGTACACATTGTCTGAAGTCAAGCATTGACAAGTTAAAATACGCACACATTAGAACTTGCGAAAGACTTATGATTATTGAGTTTATCGTAAACAGACAAACGGACGGACGTGGAGCGGGAATTGTTTGTGAAATATAGTGATAATATTTCTTTTATTTAGTCTTATATTTGTGAATACATTTTGAGGTTGAAAAATTTTCTCCGGGTTAATATTTAACTACCTGTGTAAATTTTGGGGGTTGGCTGTAACGTTCCAGACTTCAGTGATCTGGACCGTCACGTTCACAAATATATGTGGATCATTTTATCATAATGTTTTGTACATATTTTCAGTATCGTCTCCGCGATGTAGGAAAATGCATGCGCGACACCAACGCCACCTAGTAAGAAACGGTCAAACTAACTAAGTTAGTACTAGATAGTTCATACGATAATAAACATAGATGGCAATAATCTCAATAGAAGGCTGGCTTTAATAATGTAAAATGCAATTTTACGTGCTAAAGAATAAATAAAGAAATAAATAAAAATACAAAAAGTAATTATTATTAGTGGTTGTAAAGAAGCTAATTTTATAACTCTATAACTCTTCACTGGAGGGCAGATTCTTGATCCAAGAGTGCGTATGAGTAAAAATGACACCTTAAGTACTAGTTGTTAAGGTCAAAAACATCGCCGTGACCGCAAACGCCGCAAGCGTCGCTATCAATCCCTGTAACTATGTAGAAATATCGCCGCCGACACCACGAATGCCACCGAGGCAACGCTAAAAACACCGCGGTCGCTGCAAACGCTAAAAACACCGTCGGGACAGCAAACGCTGCGTGCACCGCTATCAACTCCTTTGACTGTATAGAAATATCGCCGCGAACGCCAAAAACACCGCGGTCGCTGCGAACGCTAAAAACACCGTCGGGACAGCAAACGCTGCGTGCACCGCTATCAACTCCTTTGACTGTATAGAAATATCGCCGCGAACGCCAAAAACACCGCGGTCGCTGCGAACGCTAAAAACACCGTCGGGACAGCAAACGCTGCGTGCACCGCTATCAACTCCTTTGACTGTATGGAAATATCGCCGCGAACGCCAAAAACACCGCGGTCGCTGCGAACGCCAAAAACACCGCGGTCGCCGGCAACGCCAAAAAGACCATCGTCGCTACGTGAATAAAAGGGGCGAGCGCGCTGGATTCGGGGCATTCCAACAGCAGTCTTCGGTGAGTGAACACGTTCAAGCAGTATTTATTGTGGGTCTATCCTCATCTATCCTCAGTAGTATTTGTTGCGGTTTTTCTACTATATTTAGTGTTCTTTTGGGGTGTGAATTAACATTGTGATTACAACGTGGCTTTGAGAATAGTTCAATGCGCGTACTGAACTGTGGTAACAATGTAGTTTTGTGGGCCTATGATAGAGTCAACGCGGCTTTGTAAATAATTAGATTCGTGCGTATGGTAGATTAATGGTAAAGACGTAATCTCATGGGAAGCTTCGTGGATCGTTTTATTATTTCACAGTCATACTAGTTTTCGTGGATAATGAGGGTCAGTGAGGAATATGCCCATCTGCTTGAACGGGTTCATTATACGCAAACATGGTTTTGTGGGTAAAGGTTGTCTACCTTGCGGTGTTAACAGAGCTTTTACTGATAGGGACTCATTGTTAGAGCCGACAACTTTTGGGACGAGCCGGCAGTCGTTTATGCCTTCAACGAAGGAACGACTAATTGTTCCCCTATTCGGTCAGATTCTGTTTATCTGCGACGGAGATTAGTCGAAGAGAATCATGCCATTGTGCATCCGTTTAGCTATATTCAGAGTTGATTGAATCGGTCTATACGCTTATATATTTATATATTCCCATACATAGTCCCTGGTCCGTCTCTCTTCTGCATCCCTATTCGACTGCGGTCGGCGGAGGAGAGATAGTAGGGTGGCGTAGGAATAGGTCTAACCGGGGTGCCTCCCCAATCCCGTAGAGATTAGTCAGGTAGATTGTTCAAACATCATGAGCAATTGACTTTGTAAGGCGGTTGTTTTACAGGGAACAACCGACTTGCCGCATTTAAATGTAAATGTGAGGTTAAGCCTCTAGCTTTGATAAAACACACACCAATTCGAATAGGAGTAGTGAGTTAGGGTAGGGAACATAGATGAATAGTAGGTTTAGAATGGGAAGTATACAAAATAGGAATACAAAATTAGGGCCAATATCTTAAATAAATATTCATCAACGATTTTGAAGGTACATCACGAAATTAAATGAATTTCAAGGCGAAATAATGCAACCGTTTTCTAGTAACAATATAATTTATTGCTATCAAACTCTAAACAATAATAATACCAACGCGTACTCTAGGATTTGAACCTAAAAGGAAATACTAATAAAGAAATAATTCATAAATACTTTGATGAGAAAAGGTTACCTAGGAATAATACCATTGCATAAAGAAATGTAAAGACAAATTAGTTTCTCTGTGGAAATTATCACACTCTTTGAATCTATATCGAGTATTCTAGGATATGAATCTGAAAGGAAAGTCTGACAATGACATAATTCATAAATCTTTTGATGAGAAAGTTCATCGTTGGTAAATTTGGTTACACTTGGCAACTTGCGATGCAGTGCCTGTAGTCACTCTCTATTGCTACAAAAGGTTAGAGATACTACGCCGTAGTCACTGACTGATTTTATCAATCATTGGAATAATAAGTACTACTATAAATGGCTTGATATTCAGAGGAGTTCCGAGAGTCTCGATAGTGAGAGTAATTGACTAAACAAAAATCTAAACTAAAATGCAAAGGCGATTATTCAATAATTGAGTTAATATAGGATCGTACATATATACTAGGTTTCCAACGGTTTGGAATGTTAGGTACATTTACGTTTTAGGTAGGAGGACGCCTGTGGGCCAAAGGGGCCTTTCTGTACTTACAAGCTAAGTATGGAGAAGCTCCGCAATATAACTAGATATGATGGAAGTAAGAGTTGCATTGTTGAATAACACTTAAATGTAATCCTTGTACGAAAGTGAAGTATGAAGTCAGACAAATAGTTTGACCTTGCTAAAAGATTATGCCCTCTTGACTCTTTAGCATAAAGACAAATAAAACAGACTAAAACTTTACCAAAGTACTTACTAACTTAAATTACATATCCCAGAATGTACGAAATAAAAGGTACAGAGTTAAGTGAAGGAGGGTTGACCAGTGAGGAAGTCGAGACTCACTGATTGGAGCGGGGTGGTGCTCTTATCTATATCACAATAACTCTGATTGCGGTTATAACAATTAAAGCCAAATAAATAACCAGCAAATTTCTTAGGAAACACTCAGTTCTGACATATCTTCTTATTAAATATTTACCAATAAAACTTAAGCGTCTGCATACATACTCTCCAGGTTGAATTACTTATTATTGTTTCATTGTTATATACTCGTAAATAGGATAGGCAATTATCATTCTTATACTTACAAACAAACTCATAAGAGGCGATGGGGAACCGTAGGCATACTCCAATGTACATCACGTGACTAAACATTCTTAAGGCTAGGGCGGTTTTCATATAACTATAAGACGGAACATAATTATATTTATCAGGAACAGTAAAATAGGCAATAAATCAAACTCAGGTAGTACTTAGGCATAATTAGTTTAATTAACTAGGGAATTAGGGCTATCTCAGGTACCTTAAAAGAGTCAGGGTTGCGACGGATACAACGTAGGGAGACGATCACGTGGCCATAGTTAAGTTTAAATAATTAATATTTCTGCAAGAGTACTTTTGTACAGTTAGAAAGAACGGGGGGTAGAGTGCATAAAAGGGGGGACGTTACAAGTGGATTTAGAGAAAATCTTGAGGGAATCGCGGACGAGGGATTTTTTTCCTTGAGCCCGGTCTTCGGCTCTTCTCATCCAACTTCTGGCAGCCACTCGGCGCAAGTCGTCGTTCCACCTAGACGCAGGGCGTCCTACACTACGTTTGCCAAGTCGCGGTCTCCACTCAAGAACACGTCTACCAACGGTTGTCGGAAACAAGCAAAATAGGCTAGTTTCCGTACTGTAGATAATTCCAATCAAATTAATACGTCTATTGTCTACATATAGCTTCATGCAGGTAACTACCACAAACAGAACCTCGGCAGAGCATTCAGGTTGCAAACAATAGGTTGATACGGGATATAGCCACCTACCGTATAGCGTATGCTGTCAATTATGATACGGTTAGTCGACATGAGATTGATACGTGCTTTCAGAAATTCATGCTTATTAGTATTGTGAATACTAGTTCGCGACTAGGAGCGCTCAGTTTAGTTCTCAGCTCTTTAGCATGCTTCAACTCGTGAACGGGTGCTGCTTGTGGGGTCTGGTCTGTTTTGGTTGTGATCCCGCAACTCGTTAATATTCATGTTCCCATATCCCAATGTGTACAACCAAACAATTATTGGTAAAGCTAAATAAAAAATATCGGACTATTAGACGACAAAAAAAAACTTTGGATTTTAGTGATCTTGCTCCAATTCAATCAATTAGTAATAGGAAAAAATTGACAATGTGATCGCGCCACAAAAATTACCTGCCGGGCGTTTCTTGCCTGTTATTTTGCCGGCGTAAAGAGGTTGGAACAGGCGTAGCTAGTTTTAAGTTGACGTTTTAAAGTGAACACAATGTATCCTATTGAATAAAAATAATTTGAATTTGAATTAGCGAACTAGATCTCGCTTTTAGTTTGTCAGCTCCCGTCTTGAACTAGAGAAAGGTTGGTCGTTCACTAGCTTTGCTACTTGGATCCACGTGTTTTTATGTTTGTTAAAGTAGCTGTTATTTTTGGCTTTATGTACATTACCAGGCTTGCTTGTTTATGAAAAAGAGGGACGGTAAGTCAGCGAATCTAATACAACTAAAGCAAAACAAGTCTTTACTAAATGTGGACAAACTTGTCGTCTATACCTATAGCTATCGATAAAAGTGTTCTTAATACCCCACTGATAGGGTTTACATTGTCTATCACATCTACGGCCATGTATTCAAATTCAAATTTGTCCCCGATATTTATTTATTATTTTTATTTACTCCAAGTTAGTTCTTTGTGTATTGTATTACAAGTCAGTCTTATCAAAAGAACTAGTGAACTAAGAAGCAGGGATCTGGGAACTAGTTCACTTAGTTCATCTGTGAGAGCGCTCCTACGATCTAGTTCGATTCTCATCACTAAGCTCATTGTTTGATTGAAGCTACAGACTATAATTGATTGGTTGATATCTGAGAATTTAAAAACCGATTACATCTACTACTCCACTGCTCATTCCTAGCAGTGATAATACCTGATCATCGTCGTCATCATCACCATAATCAATCTGTTTCAGTCCACTGCTAGACATAGGCCTCTCCCAAGGTACGCCACTGAGCCCGGTCTTCGGCTATTTGTATCGAATCGCTAGCAGCTATTTTGCATATATCGTCGCTACACCCAAGCGCAGGACTTCCTACGTTTCATGATCATATAATATGATGTACTTTCAATGAAATAAATCAAAAATATAAGTACAAGCAACAAATCCAATATTACCTTGCTTCAGGCTTGTTTATCATAAAATAAACACTGTAGTAAATGGGACTCCGTTGCATTTCTAAACAAAACAACGAAATGGCTGCATTCAATTGCAATTACTATGGAACTAGAGTAGGAATTTAAAAGGGTATTGGTGTTGTCATCGAGGGCCGATTTAACCATTGTTTAACCGGTAGATTAAACTAAGCGCGGGCGCTTCATACTTCTAATTAATCAACTAACTTAGCAACAACTTCTGCTTGGGGGAAGAGCATTTTCTAGTGCTCGCTTGGCTAGGTAGAATTTGTTGCTAAGTACCTGTCAGTGCATTCTTCCGGCAGCCTCGCTTGAAAGCCAGTTTCCAGGCTAGGAATAGTGTGGCATAACTGTTGTACACATCGTCACAAAACATGACGTAACTTGTAGTCAATCGCTACTATCTTAAAGGCTAAAAAATAATAATTAATCGATATATTTATCAATTTTAACTAATTTCTTGCTATTGCAACTCCGCTGGCCAAAGGTGATGAGATAATTTTTTTAATTAAACATAGTGTTATAATGTGCTTCTTTGTGTCTGGGCGTCATCTTTTTTATTTAATTTGTTATATACATCTTTGTTGATAATAACTAAAATGCAAGCGAATAATATCTGTCCATTCATATAAAACCAAAGTGACGTGAAATCAAGTAAAAATATTTCGTTATAAGATATGATCATGGTGTATGGATAGTCTTAACCGACGATTAACTTTATTGTTGAGCCAACTATGGTAAGAGCCAGGTAGTTACCCGAGGTATTAAGGCTGGGGTCTCAGTAGCTATACCTCACAGGGGACTGAAGGGGTACCAAACAAGGCAGATATCACAAGATAAATTTGAAAATAAAGGTTCATTACAACCATTTATCAGTAACTAAAATAAAACCTAAAAGAAAAGGTAAATAAATATTAAAAATGTATTTACCTTATTTTTTAAATATTTATATTTTTTCCCCCCGCGGTTCATTCACATGAACTTTATCGCGATAAACAGAAATTTTTATCCTTTCATAGAATATAATCTTTCTCAATACCAAAATCCCATCAAGATCTGTTAGCTTTAGGTTTAGGTGAGAATAGGTAACAAACAGGATTATACTCACAATAAAGACGAATCTAATGACACCTCATATGTTTAAATCCTTGAAGCCTTTAGGCTACAGGCCGTGCCAAAGAAATGTACGACATACACTTAAAAAACATAACCCTCCTTTTTTCAGTCGGGTAAAAAGGTAACTCAGTCCCCTGTGAGGCTAATGAGAACCTGGCCTTATTACAAAGATAAACAACTAAAGTTAATATTTTATAGTCTTCACTGAGTGAATTCGCGAGTTTTGAATTCTGAGCATAAATATTTTGATTATATTACAAGGTACTGAGATTGGAATTTACTGCGGGGGCAAAACTTTAAATGGCTTCATGATATTGCTGTTTTATTTTTCTGATCTAGATGTTAGTGAAATGATGTCACATCTGTATGCATAGTTTTAATCTTTTTAATTTTACATGCCATTGAATCCTACCAATATTATAAATACTAAAGTGTGTGAGTGTGTGTAAATGTTTCTTACCACATATCACTGTAACTACTAAACCAATTTAGATGAAATTTGGAATGGAGACAGCTTATACCCTGGATTAACACATAGGCTACATTTTATCTCGGAAAAGGGTTCCTGCGGGATAACGAGAAAACGCGGGTGAAACTGCGGGCCGAAACTAGTGACTCCATAGCAATGAACGACGGACATTGTGAGAAGACTGAAAAGGACAAAACCTTTTGAGTTAGTGTAAATGAGTGCAAACAATACGTAGTTCAGTGAGTGCTACCTATAAAGAACACAAAAACAAGGTGCCTTCCCCTTAATAGAGACAATAAGAAAAGTGCTAATGGACACATTCTTAGTTATACTCTACCTAGCAACTTACGTTATATTTAAATTACTTATTAGCCATTATTGGCTAGATTGTAATAGTATAGAAGTATCCGCTTCTAAGTAGAAACTTCTCTTTAAAAAAAAAGTTTATTTAAATAGGAATGATCTCGTATAGGTAATAAATAACTTGAATACAATTTACAAATATTTATTAACGCGTCGGACTCATTCATAAAATAACAAATGAATATGACAGAAAGAGGTGTAAAATTAATCAATTTGTATAGGAAACAAATATTCTTATCATATTGATCTCAAGAGGGCGTTAAGTGTTTATAACTATGTGTCAAAATAATTGATCAGATTTGGTTGAAGTTGAGCTCGTACCATGACTTTGCCTGTGGTTTATTGTGTAAGTGATTTATTTACGGAAAAGATAAAAAATAATAGATCCACATATCTAATAGTTCTTCATCGTTAATTTGCTTGTATTTTATTTTGTGAAATCGTTTTAATTATAAATACTTTAAGACAGTTATTATGTTTTATTAATAGCCTTTGAATTATGTTGAAAGGTTACGATGGGAATAGCAGAAACGTAAAAGCACGCAAACATAACGTGTTCTAAAGACTTCTGCTTACCTTTTCCTTTGTTTTCGAAATGTGAAATAATAGTATAATTAAAATATTTATACCAATATATTTATTTAAGTAGTTAATATTTTAGTAATATTTTGTTGTCAAAATATCTATTTCCAGAGTGTGAAAAATCTTAGAAATTAGAATGTTTTGTTCTAAACTATATTTATTTATAATTTGTAAACTTCTATGAACACTGACAAACAAACTCAATATTATTTTAACATTGGTTTAGTTCTGAGTTGGGATAAGAATCGACAGGTATCCGATTAATATTCAATTACAAAGGTATCGATAAACATCTGGTAATCGATTATCGAAGTAATAATAAGTTCTGTGACCAGTTACCGAGATATTTATCTTGATTCGGTTACGGTAATTGATATAACGTTAAAGTATTTTATTTCAGGGTTGTTTTGGTATCCTTAACGGGAAACCTATTTTTAGTACTTCATTTATTATTATACAAAATAAAAACAAAATTTTTCAGGATTCTCTTCTATGAAATATTCCGTTAGCAAAATTCCCGCTAGCAAATATTCCTGTTTGAAAAATATCCCTTCTACGAACGATTACAAGACCGCTTGTACATAAGCTATCGATAAAAATACAAAAATAAACATAAACACGAAAATGCCTGTTAGAAACATCTTACAGGATAGCGTTTGACCACAAGTCATCTGATGTTACATTACGATGCAGCCGAAGGTGACACCACGCTACACCTGGATAAGGAACTGGCTCATAAGTGGGGCTGCCGGTTCACAACGATAGGTGCTTGGTGACAGATTCTTAACTTGAAGGTGGGCACTTGAAAATGCCTTTCCACCACGCTATGGTTTCACCACGATGTTTTCCTCCACCAAAAGCTTAACCTCATTGTAGGATTTGAACCCACGGCCATCACAAGCCGCAAGTATCTTTGCAAATTTTACTTTGCCTACAATTCATATCTTCTATCAATCATCTTGCCTCCCCTTCCCCCCATTGTTTGGTGACGACCTTGCCCCCTCTACCTTGATTCAGCAAGGCGAAAATAACGAGGCCTGCTTATTCAAACAATCCATTGTACACCGCTAAGAGGCCCGGCCCGTTTTGAAAGCATTTGTTTTGTTTAGATTAGCCTGTTAACAAAGTTTCTGAACGGAACTTCGGCGCTTTTATCTCTTCAAATGAAAATGTATTCGTTTTCCGGTCTCCGGTGATTTTGGGAAGCAAGTTTTTGTTTTTGGACTTACTTGTGGCTTGTCATGAATTTATCAAAACATTTATGTGAGGTTTAAATTAGACGTGGACACTGATGCAGATTAAAAAGCTAATTCCTGGCTTTAATTGCCATACAATTCCGAAATACATCGGAATATACGTAGGTTATCTAAAACTGGCACGTTCACAGCACCCACACTAAAGCAATTTCATCAAACAGTAGCAAAAACAAAACAACCATCACTGTCACGCTCATAAACTTCACCGCGTGCGAGAGAGACAAAGAGACTTTTCATGATACGTACGCAATGTGTGAATGTGTTGTTCGTGCCAGCTTTACATAATTGACCTGTATTTAATGTCAAATTCAGAGACGCCAATTAACTTTTAACTAACATTAAGACGTTATTTTCGTATGGAATTTGGAAGATTAATTGATGGCTTTTAGCTAAGCTGAGTTTCTTAAGTTCATAACGATAATAATGTCTATATCTGAAAGAACAGACAACCACATTGTTTGCTAGTATATTAAGAAAATCTGTACAGAGACGAGTCGGCGGAAAATCTAATTTTCCGTGTTGGTATTTTATTCGAGAAGTTGTAATGGCTGAATTTATCACCTATTAAGGATTCGCAGGATTACTTTGGTCTTTTGCTTACGAAGTTTAGTTACGGTAATACTTGATGATTGGGTTCCTTTTTACATTTGTTTGTTGTGAAGTTTGTTTTATTTACTGGAGTGGTTTGAACTTCATCTTAAAAAGGTCAATGTGTACTTTTTTTCAACAAATTCTCAATGGAAATCAAAAACTTGTCGATGGCTAAATTTCACGTCGATACAAAACGAAGTCTTGTTCATCATCAGCCGAAAAGATCCACTGCTGAACATGAAGGGCTATTAGCCATTTGCATGCATCGGCTCCCTACGACTCTTACTTGCCGTCGCTTAGTGGAGGGCCTATCTACATGTCTTATAAGTAAAGCTTATTATAAAATATACACTGAGAAAAAAATTTTGACTTTCCTTCCGAGTCTTACTTTGTAGGACCGATTCCTTCCAAAACGTAACCTTTTCCTTCCTTAATTTACCTTAGTCTTCCTTCTGAGTCAAAAGGGAAGGAAATTCCTTCTGTGTTTCGGAAGGTCTTTTTTCTCCGTGAGATCCATGGTAAGAGTGCCATTTTTCAACGGATGCTAAGAACCCTACAAAACTTAAATGTATTCCCTTTTTGTCTTCACTTCAACCGCTACGTTTCATAGCTGAGAGCTGAAATATTCCGTCGCCGAACACTCAGCTTCCATTTCCTAGACTTGGCGAAGTCTAAATCTACGCTTAAACCTTTTCAGGCATCTTGACCTACTTGCAGGAGTGGGTACGCTAGAAGCGAGAGCGATTTCTGGCCTGTTTCTCCTCTAAATATATATGACTTGGCCGAAAGTTGTTTTTAGGATTCCGTGCCAAAAGGGTAAAATGGAACCATATTACTAACACTCTGCTGTCCGTCCGTCTGTCACCAAGCTGTATCTCATGAAATGTAATAGTTAGACAGTTGAAGTTTTCAAAGATTTTATAGCGATGATGGCTCAGTGGTAGTGAGGTCGGCTTGCGATCCGTAGGACGTGGGTTCGAATCCTACAATGAGCTTGAGCTTTCGGTGAAGGAAAACATCGTGATGAAACCATAGCTTGGTGGTAGGGTATTTTCTAGTACTCGCCTGGCTAGCTACCACCCTCTTGTTAAGAATCTGTCGCCAAGCACCTATCGGTGTGTTCCGGCAGCCTCACTTGAGAGCCAGTTCTCAGTCCAGGTGTAGCGTGGCGCCATCTTCGACCTCATCGTCACTTAACATCAGGTGACTTGTGGTCAAACGCTACGCTGTAAATAGTAAAAAAAAGAAAAAATTATGATGTATTTATGTTGTCTAGTACCCTTACAAGTTTCGAACTTAATTTGGGGCTAGGTCAATTTGTGTGCAATTGGCCCTGATATTTATTTATTTTGTTTATGTTGCCGCTATAACGACAAATAATAATAATTAGAATAAAATAAATATTTAATTTCCAAAAGTCAAAAGTCAATTTTTCTTTATTCATTGTGATCACTTTAAAACGTCAAACTTAAAACTAGCTACGCCTGTTCCAACCTCCTTACGCCGGCAAAAGAACAGGCAAGAAAAGCCCGGCAGGTAATTTTTTTGGCGCGATCACATTAACAATTTTATTCTTATTACTAATTGATTGAATTGGAGCAAGTTTACTAAAATGCCAAGTTTTTTTTTGTCATCTAATGGTCCGATATTTTTTAATTAGCTTTACTAATAAGATTTCTCTTGTTTGGTTGTATACATTGGGATATGGGAACATGAACACATGAATCCAGTTTAGTTCAGTTTAACTCTTTCGCGTTTACATCTTTTATCGATGCTATAACTCCCTTATAACTTAAGCCATAGTAAATGGGCACTTAGGAAGTTCCCGACATTGACGTGCAACTTTCCTTTCAGTATCGATTTATTGTTGGCCTAATCTTATTGTTTGCCTTCTCCACCTTGAGCAAGGACTTTATAATTACCTTCTAGGCAATTTTTATTTAGACTTTAGTAAAATGTCACCAAAACTTTCAATATGGACTTCATGTTTCCAATCCATATCCATACCAAAATTATTAGTGCAAAAGAAACTCTATTTGTTTGTTACTTTTAAAGACTAAACGGCTGAACCGTTTTTGATGAAATTTGGTATGGAGATAGTTTGAAGCCTAGAGAAGGATATAGGATAGCTTTTATCGCGATAAACTGTAGTCCACGTGAATGAAACCTAAACAGCAGGTGGTGGTAGGACATTATCTAGAGCTTGCCGGGCTTGCCACTTTCAAGAATCTGTTACCAGCCACAATGCACCTATCGGTGTACTCCGGTAGCCTCACTTGAGTGCTAGTTCCAAACTCAGGTGTACCGTGCCCTCACATTCAGCCACATCGTCCCTTAACATCAGTACTGTACCCCTAGTACAGGTTTTGATAGTTTACAAAAACAATAAAAGTTTTCGTTTCCATCCATACATATTTTTTTCAGCGAATCTTACCGAGACTTGGAGGAACTGAAACCGTTATTACGGGTTATTTTAAATCGTTATAATCATATTCCAACAATGTTATTGAGTTACTTTTTGAATTTAAGCAGATCGAGTTACCGCTTTGACAAGTCGGCGGTGGTAAACGTCGACGTTTACGAAAACTTTTATTGTTTTTTAAACTTGTACTAGGGCACTGGTGACTTGTGGTCAAACAATACTTTTTAAGAATTAAAGTATGAATAATCCTATTAATATTAAAAAACCGGAGAGTTTGTGATGGATGTGTGGATGTTTGAATGTATGGATGTCTTTTACTCTTTCACGCAAAAACTACTAAACGGATTTGAGTGGAATTTGGAATGGAAATAGTTTATACCCTGAATTGAGTTATAGGCTTTTTTTATCCCAGAAAAAGGTTTCTACGGGATAAATGGACGACGCATGGTGCAACTAGTACTTACATAAGGAGAACATATTGAATTGTTTGTTTAGTCTGGAAAACACTTATAAACTATTAAACCGATCTTGATGAAATTTGATTGTAGGATAGTTTGAATCCTGGGGAAGGACATACCCTGAATTGACACATAGGCTTTTTGATCCCGGAAAAGGGTTCCTGCGGGATAAATGGAAGACGCGGGTGAAACCACGGGGCGCAGCTAATATATACTATTTCAAATAACAATGAACGAATTTATACCACGTTGTGTTTGTTTCTGGTTGTTTATACACTATACATCATTCATCCATTGAGGCTGTAACGAGTAAAAGTGTGCGAAAAACCTTAGGTAGCCTCTAGGCCTTTTTGCTCAACATAACACCAGAAATTATTTATCAAATATAACCCTTATGTCGACTGTTATAATGATCATTCTGAACGCATATACATTTTTGTTGATTCATATTTATAACTCAGATTGACAACTTTATTATTGCTGTCAAGGAAAGTTTTGACAGCCTTTATGATTTAAGCCATAGAGTCGTTTTTAAATTGTCGTGTGCGAAAGTTTACTTGGTTTTCCGTTTTTTATAGGTTTGTTGGGGTATTCAAGACGAGATTTATGCATGAAAGGTGATTTTGTTTATATTTTTTTGAGCTGTATTTTTCTGTTGAATTTTGGCTCGAGCACAGATTCAGATAAACTTTGTTAGGCATAATATTTTCTCATGAATTCCGTTGTTTATAATAAAAATATTCACGTCAGGAACTTTTCCAGGATAAAATAGTTAATACACTAAACAAAGATTTGTTATTTGATACAAACTTATATAATTCCGGGGTCCAGAAGCGAGTTGGGTCACCAGTCGCCGATTCCCCGAGCACTTCGCTTGCTCAACGCTGCGCTGCGCCAACACCAGGACCTGGATTTCACAGGGTGGCATTAGATTTTGTAGAAAAATTGTAATTTTGTTGTTTTGTGTTGTTAGTTTTTATTTTTTTATTGGTTGTTGTGTTTAAATTAAGTTAATTTTGTTAGTGTTTTCTTTTGTTTTTGTTTTGTTGTGTTTGTAGTACTTGGTGAATGAATTGGGAAACTGTCATGTTCAACAAGGCCATGTACATGTACATAAATAAATAAATAAACAATTTTGATATTGAAAAATTGCAAAACACTTCTTCATTTACTTTAAAAAGTATACACACCTAATTTCAAAGTAATCGAGGCACGAGAAAGAAGTTTCATACGATCTTTAACACACCATTAGACCCTTTTACGGGATGTTTTGCAAAAATCCTTGTTTGTGAACCAGTACAATACTTGAACCAAGTGTAAATTACATATATATTGTAATTCAAGCCAGGAGGAGAATAAATATCACCACACTCAGATCTCGATGAATCACTCTAAACAGTCACCCAAATATTTTTCTACCAAACTCTCAATTAAATGGATTAATGAGTATAATGGCAATATTTAAGTAAGAGAATGAAGTTACTATGAATTCTAATTGTTACATGTTTTTTTATAGTTATATTCCGACATAAGAATTATTGCTCGTTATTAACAATATATTATTAAATCTGTCAGAAATCAAGGTGAACTAACGACAACTTACAAATGACGTCGTACATGGAGCACGCAGTAAGGATGCTTCTTAAAATCAGTGTATAGCACGAATATTTGTTCGTGAGTCTTAGATATTTCTTCTATCTATTTATGTTTTTACTTCTTTATTATAAGTATGTTTATCGTTGTCAAGTACCCATAACACAAGTTTCGAGCTTAATTTGGGACTATGTCAATTTGTGTGCAATGGTCCCCAGATATTTATTTATACCTATATCATTTATAATTTCTCTAAATATTTCATCATCTTTGTCAACCTGTTGCGTTCTGGGACTCTGGCCTTCTCTCAGATAAAGAGTAGAAAACCGTAATCTACCATGATGGCCCAGTGCGGGTTGGTAGATGTCGCTTGCCCCCTTGGACATGCCGGTTTCCACATGACATTTTCCTGTACTGTTTTGAAGTTTAACTTTTGATAACTAATACGAGTAACTTTTGAAGAGTTATGCAAGTGTAAAGACAACTCTCTATAACAGACTTGATAATTGATAAGTTACTCTTGATAACTAGTTACTTTTTTCTTTTTTTTTTTGTTACTTTTTTGACACTATTTTTTTTTAGTTGTTTTTTTACTTTTTAATGTTGTTCTATTTTTCTGTTGTTGTGGTGAAACAATAAAGCGTTATCTATCTATCTATCTACTCTTATAGAGTTATCCTACTGTTATGATATAACTTATCATAACTGACTTGATAACTGATAACTAATCCTACTAATATTATAAACATGAAAGTTTGTGAGTATGGATGGATGTTTGTTACTCTTTCACGCAAAAACTACCGAAACGGATCTGAATGAAATTTAGAACGGAGATAGCTTATACCCTAGTTTCACACATAGGTTACTTTTTATCCCAGAAAAAGGTGAAACCGCGGGGCGCAACTAGTTCTTGATAATTCCGACAGAGTTCCCATACTGTTCGTAATTCGTATACTCAGCTGAAGAAGGGAGGTGGGAGCCGGCAAACTACCCTACATTAGAGACCCATTGACAGCTATTAATTGTTGTGAAACTTCCCTTGACTAGGGTTAGGCCACACGTGCGGGGAATTAGTTTTATCTCTGCAATGTTTCTTGGTACTGAAGGGAAGGTATAACAAAGGTATTGCTCTAACCGCAGAACCTATAACCGTTGGGGTAGACGTGTTCTTGAGTGGAGACCGCGACTTGGCAAACGTAGTGTAGGACGTCCTGCGACTAGGTGGAGCGACGAATTGCGCGTGGCTGCCAGTAGTTGGATGAGAAGAGTCGAAGACCGGTCGCTGTTGCGTGCCTTAAGAAAAACATAAGTACTTATATGTCAAATAGTGGACTGATACAGGCTGATGATGACGACGATGATGAAGAAATACGGGTTGCAAGACTAACGTTTGAGATACCATCGTTTCAAATCTATATTTTACTTCCTCAAGTACACAAATGTTACTCTCAACCCCCACACATTAGCCGGTATAAAGCCTCGACTCGGGACGCTTGTCAAAAGTTATCTTTTGCGAGGGGCACGCCCGCCTCTAGCAACCTCGGGTCTGGCATATGACAGCGCACTGAGATATTTCTCCGACGAATCAAATGAGGTGAATTTATCTGGAAGCAACGGTGACTGGTTTGGTTTGGTGACAAAATGCTAAGGGTATGTAAGAAATAAAACAAATATGTATGCTCGAGTATTTTTAGCAGGATAATTGTTGCACGCTGTTTTAGCGGACAACTCGCGTGGACTAAAATATATCGCGTTACAAAGTGCTAAATTGATGACTGACAGATGTGACTGACAGATGCTGAAGTGGTAATTAATGTAATGGCTACAAGAAAGAACAGAAAAAATATCATATAGTAGGTATAGGTCTACCAGAATCTGATGGCAAAAAAAAGTTTAATAAATAGCGATTTTTATATGGCAACGAAAAAAATGTCATCTGTCAACTAAAATTTCGAGGAATTGTTTATGGTTTGGCTTCAAATTAGTAGAAATGACAAGTCTTGATACTTTAGTTTATTGCATCTTTCGTGAGAACTGAAGAAGCTTTCTCCCGAATAGGGATCGATGAATGGCGAAAATCTTGTGAACATGTAATAAAAATTGAAAATCAGTTCATAGAACAAGATCGATTGAGATGCAGGAGGAAAAGTTTATCATAAATTCTGCGTCTTCCTCGTCTTCCTCTTCCGTTGAAGACTTTTTTTATGGATGTGCAGTATTTGGAACCATTTTCAAGTTCTGATAGACTTTAATTAATTAATAAACTCATGGACAGAGTAATTGGAGTTTTCATCTAAATTTCGAACCCCACATTCGCCACAGTAAGATTTTCAAAAATTATCCTTGATCAATGGATAAATTTTTATGTATGCATGTATCGCACACAGAATCAGCCACTATAGGGAAAAAAAGTATCAAAACGTTTTACTCCAATTTCCCCCAGTATTGCTAGCGTCAATTTCTTTTTTCCGTTTTTGCCATCAGATTCTGGTAGACCTATAGCTAGTTTAATTTATTTGCAACTAACCATACGAAAATACTTAAAACAAATGCATTATGTAGTATCTACAAAAGATGTTCGGCCTCAACTCAGCGTTGTGCTGATCGTTTCATCAGCGCTGGTTCTTCGTTAAAGCCTACCTATGTTATAAAAAGTATTGTGTCATAGTCCGAGAAATCGAAGAACTGGTGGCCGAGCCGAATGTCTTCGGCGAGATGAAAGCACACAAACTTCGCTGGACACCATTGATAACAAAATAGTAACAAAATTGATCCCAAATAACATATTTGGTGATGCTCACAATAATATGAGCCGAGTTCGGAAGGGCTCGAACAATGATAATAGCGAGCACCCTTGGGCCCACGCTACGGGATTATACTCGCGTAAATGTCAAATTAGTTGACGCTCTCACTGAATTTGTGAAAAGAAACTCCTTTAGGCGTGGTAGGGCTTTAAATCCGTTCGGAGTGGACGAAAAATTTGTAACGCCGGGAGGGGAAGCATTTTCTCCCGACTTCAATGGCAGCTAGGAAGAAGAAGTGGGAGGGAGAGTCATTCCTACTTATTTCTATCAAGGCATTTTATGGACCTTAATTTGTGTATAGCGTAGCGCCATGTGCGACTACAACTTCATTTAACATCAAGTGTTTTGTGGTCAAACATGGCCCTGTAAGTAAAAAAAAAGTGTTTATCTAGAAGGATACAACATGTCATCACTTTAAAACGTCAATTTTAAAACTAGCTACGCCTGTTCCAACCTTATTACGCCGGCAGTTCTATTTTTGGGTACGATAACATTTACTTGAGCCAGCAAGTTTATTAAAATTTTATTAAATCTTCTCGAAATATTTCATTATAAATGGACTTGAAATTTAGTTATTCTTATGTTTTGGACTTTTCTCTTACATGTAACTTTTCAGTACTCACCTTTTGTTGCGTAAAGAAAACAGCGTGACAATTCAAAAAATCAAATCAAAACAAAAAAATAACTGTGTTTAGCTAGGCACATTTATCTATTGTTTCAGAACCACATTTTCATAATCTAAACTTAGCCTAATCCGACTTACATACGTAAATTAGCTATCAACAGAATTTAATGCTCATTAAATTTAATTACCGCCTCCGAGTTAATATCTAATGCCGAGGACGTAACAGCAGTGCACAAACCGAGGCTCAAGCCAGCTTATTGACATGTGACGACAAACGTATTGGCATTCGTCAGTGTCCTGTATATCCTGTACCGTTCACTCGAAATATTATCTATCATATTTCTGGAGAACTTTTCGAGTGTAGTGTGGTTTGAAGGCGTGCATAGCGGAAAGATGTTTACCTTGTTAGTATCCTATGCTGTTTTATATGGAAATTCTCATCGCTTATGTGTTATATATGTCAGTATTGAAATAGTTATATAGTTCAGATACAAGTGTCAAGTTGAGGCTTAACAAATGAGCTAGGCTACAGTCTTTTTCTTGTTTTTCTTTTCTTTTCTTTCTTTGATTTTTTATTTTTGCACTTTTCTTGTCTTTGTCTCTTTTCTTTCCTATTCTTTTATGTTTATTATCTTTTTATTTTTGTATGAGTTAGTGACATACCTCTCGTTTCAGAGTTTCCGACCAGATTTATAAAGCTTCGCATAAATTGCCGTCGTAGCTGGCAAAGGCAGTGGTAAATTTTTGTAAAGGTCTTCTTTGGGCTGTGTTACGTTAACTTCTTGAATACCACAAGCCAGACTAAATACACGAAAATATAACAAAGGCCTCTCTCAAGGTACACCACAGAGCCCGGTCTTCGGCTCTTCTTATCCAACTACTGGCAGCCACTCGGCGCAAATCGTTGGTTGCAGGACGTCCTACATAAATCAAAAAATATACAAACCTCCCTAAACAATTAATAGAATAATTGAAAATTGGATACGGACGTGACACTTACTATCAGCCAAAGAACCTGCCAGCCTCGTCCTTTAATTTTACAAAGTAAATCTTTAAAGCCAAGTAATTAATTTCCTTTCTCTAACGTCCAAAGCTGTAAGACAAAAACAGATTCAGATCTCATCCCCCAAAACAGAACGTTAATCTTCTCAAAGTACTTGTTACGACTTCAATAGGAGTATTTTTTACAAGAGTCTGTGACGGTCCTTCACGGCGACGGAAGATGTTACTGCCATTTTTCAAAATAGACAGCTGGGGACATGGACGCAGTATACAGAATGGACAGTGCCTAAGGTTTTGCGGAGTTTGAACATGCGAAAACTGGGAATGATGGGTGACGAAATGGCGATGCGTTAGGCTGTCTTAAGCATTTGGTTGTTTCAGTAATCTCGCATAAGAGCCTCATCCAGATATAGCGTGGCACCACATTTGATCTTATCATCTCGTCTTTTAACATCACGTAACTTGTGCTCAAACGCTACCCTTCCAAGTGTAACAACGACAATAGTACTAAATACTGATCTCAAAATGTAATTAGGGAATTTCTTTTTAAATTAATCAATTATTATTTAGCGACATGAAATATCCTTTCCTAGACAGTGTATAAATCCCATTAATTTTTTTATGGCAAAATATCAAATTCAAAGCAAATTGCTAATTTTGGCATAATATTAGTACTGTATGGAGAAGCAACGTAGATAAAGCACGGTAAAATACGACTTTAATAGCTGTCTTATTTTATACTGTAAATGGGATGAAAACTTTGAAAAGTGTCACAATGTGAAGCAAGTTATTTTCAACTTTATTACCATTTGTTAAGGTTTATTATAGGATAACGGAGTCATTTTGTGGTTTAGGGGTTGAGAAATGGGGTAGTTCTTAGGTGTTTGCGGGATGTGAAATGCATTAACTTACATTGTTTGAACGGTTAACACGTTTTTTTTTTAATTTTTAAGCTTATAAGATTATCAATCAAATATCAACCGTAAGTTTTAATCAGTAAGCTATACCACTAAGCTACGGATTAATTACGATTTTCTCAATCTGATACAAGCAGTCAGCTTTCATTGTTATAACGCGATTGTTAAAATCGCACAAACTTTGCTTAATACATAGGTATTTTTTTGCAAACTTTCCAATGGAAGTTGGTCCGCTTGAACGAATTTCTGTGTTTTGCTTAAGATACACTAATTAGTTCTAAAACTTTTTGTTTCGCGTAGACTAATGGTAGATTAAGGCAAAATATATTTTAAAAAAATTTTTTTTTTTTTTTGGAGGATTTTTTTATGAATTACAAATCAAAAAAAGTAGTAGTAAAGTAAGTAAATAAGTAGTAGTAGTATTAAAGTAAGTTGGTGTAAACAAGTAGACTGATGCTTTAAATTTAAGAAAATAGGGGTAAATTATATTTTGGAAAGAATAAACGAAACAAAAATTAGTAATTTTAATTCAATATGCCTTTTTTCAACGGGTTTAAACGCAATGATATACATATATTTATAGCGATGATGGCTCAGTGGTAGTGACGTCGGCTTGCGATCCGTAGGACGTGGGTTCAAATCCTACAATGAGCTTGAGCTTTCGGTGAAGGAAAACATCGTGACGAAACCATAGCTTAGTAGTAGGGTATTTTCTAATACTCGCCTGGCTAGCTACTACCCTCTTGTTAAGAATCTGTCGCCAAGTACCTATCGGTGTGTTCCGGCAGCCTCACTTGAGAGCCAGTTCCCAGTCCAGGTGTAGCGTGGTGCCATCTTCGACCACATCGTCACTTAACATCAGGTGACTTGTGGTCAAACGCTACCTGTAAATAGTAAAAAAAAAAAAAATTACATATTATACTATCTATATGAACTACTTAAAATTTCAATACAACTACCAACAGCGCATCTTGCCATCTTTTGATACAGATTAATCGTCTTCATAAAGTTTTGTTAACTTGTTCAACACTGTTTTAACTTAGTTTTGTTTAAGTTATTTGCCAGAACATTGATAGTTGTTTTAAGTTACATCAAGATGATGAATTGTATTGGAGACAATACAAAGCAAGAGTTTTCTGTAAATTATGTTAATTTTTTTTATTTCTACCTATTATTCAAAGCGACTATAGCACAATAGTAATGGCGTTGGCATACGACCCGTATGTCTTAGGATCGAATTTTACTAAAAGCAATAAAAATATCGTGTTGACACCACAATTTCGTGGTAAGGCAGATTCTAAAGCTTGCCTGACTAGCTACTGCCACACTCAAGAATCTGTCGCCAAGCACTTATCAGTTTGTTCCAGTGGCCTCATTTGGTGTGGCGCCACCTTTGACCACGAACACGGTAAAATGTTACCACAGAAAAAAACAAACAGTTTACAATAATGCTGTATTAATCAATGGAATTAAACGTCACGTAAAAATAATGTTTCAAGCAAATATTTGCAGTACCTACGTCCTACATGTCAAGGAAACATAACATTTCAATTGCTTAAAAAGAAAATACAAAAGCTAATATCATTTCTAAACAAGAGAAATAATTTGAAATAGGCTTGGGATCTGCCCAAAAAACTCCATAAACAAATAATGGAGTATTACAAAATAATTCTGTTTTAGTATGGCGTGCAGAAACCCGAGATTATATTTACTGTCTTGAGTCAGCGAAGCTTAGTTGCAGTGGAAAACAGTACGTGAGGTGAGACATTCATCACAAAAAATTGCATGTGATCGCATCCAAAAATCTGTCATTCATTTGGCCCAATTCTCGCGGCGTGATAACTCATAATTCATAATAGATAGATAAATATATTTCACATTCGATAAATATCGCAATAACAGTCACAATTCTTTTGCCAGTATATAAGAAGGTTGGAAAAGGCGTAGCTAGATTTAAGTTTGACGTTTGATCTTTTTATGCCTTGCAATTTCAATGATAACATTGCACTTAATTCGGAATACAGAAATGTTTAAACATTTCTATATCATAAATAATATAATAACTACATAACTTCTAATATAGTACTAATAATATAGTAACTACCTAAGTAGCATTTTTTGTATTTACATTACATGAATCATGGATCCACAACATCTGGACACGGAACAAATACTTACACTTTTCTAGTTCACATTTATTATTTTTGTCCCTACATGTATAATTTGGTTCTCTCTTTAAAGACAAACATGTGATATAAATGATTAATAATATGTATATATATTTTTTTTTTTTTGTAGGACTTTATTAAGATTGTATTGTAGAAAGCTTATGTACTGAGGAGATTACTGCACTGTTGCTTACTTATTAAGTGTACGTAAGGAGGAAAATTCGTTCAAGCTTGGTTCAATGCTGGGACTTCTAAGTTCAATTAAGAGTTGTCTTAATTCCGCTTATTATTACTAATTGTTTAGAGGAAATTTTTATGCAGCTTAAAATCTTTTTAAAAGAATTGTTGGTAAATTTAAAAATGCTGTTTTGTCTTTGTTAAAACTGCTCTGATGAATAAATTAGTACAAATAAAGTTAAAGTAGTCAATCTAGTATATATACAATGCACTGACCATAAAAAATATGAACAAATTTTATGAGGAAAAAAAAGTAAAGTTAAAATAGTTAAAAAAAATTGAAGTAAAGTTTTCTATTCTATTCTATTCTATAAGGGTGGTGCGATGAGTTTTTTAGGATAGTCATTCGAATTAATCGAATGATTTATGAAGTCGATTAGTTCGAATGGAAAAAATCGAAATCCCTCACTACCAAACCAATCACGCTGCTGAATAGACACATTCTAGGATTCCCTGTATCTAGTGTATCAGAAACTACGCGGATCGGGGATTTGAACCCGCGACGTTTCACTGCGCAGTACGCTATTCGCCCATTGCGCCACATCAGTCTTCATATTATAAGAATAGGAATCATTTATTTGCAACAAAAAACATAAATATACATATTCAATACAAGTGGTAGGTAATATAAAAAATTTATTAAAATTAGATCTTGAAACGGGATAATTCAGGCACCAGTCTCTGCAAAGCAGGTTTACCTTGATAACCTACAATTGTATGTCCATTATGTCCATCTATGTTGCCTGTTTTGTTGAGAAAAATAAATACATTTATTATTATTATTTCTTTATTTATTTCTTTTCTTAAGTAAAAGTTTTTTACATTAATTTTATAAAATAATATTAAACAAAATTACCATAAAAAACTTAAACCTAGAGTGCCACCGGTAGCGGGGCAGGACTCAAGCTACCGGTGGTTAGGGCTGCAGAGTGAGGAACCTCCTGATGATACGCGCCGTGTCAAGGAGTACTGTCTTCTGCATTCGACCCTTGATCCAACCGTCCAGCGAGAGCCTCTTGATTATTATTATTATTAATTAAAATAATGTGTTTGTGCAATTCTATTTCTAATGTTTATGACCATGGTAGTTTAGTATACAAAATGTATTGTTGCAAACTGGCCTCAACTCAGCATTATGCTGGTCGTTTGACCAACGCTGGTATCTATATAATAATAATATATATAACTCAAAGGTGACTGACTGATGACTGACTGACATAGTGATCTATCAACGCACAGCCCAAACCACTGGATGGACCGGGCTGAAATTTGGCATGCAGGTAGATGTTATGACGTAGGCATCCGCTAAGAAAGGATTTCGTGATAAAATGTAGCCCACGCGGGTAAAACCGCAGGGAACAGCTGGTTTACTACAAAACAAACTTCAGTCCAGCTAGGCAAAATAACTGTGCGTTTTCATTTCACAGTGTTGTAAAACTAAAACTTACTGCTTTAATATGGCATAAGCTAGACGCAGTGCAACAGTGTAAGTAAGTGCAGATTTACAAGGTCGTAAGCGCATTTTCTGCTTAAAACTCGGCGCTGACATATTTTTACACGTGTAGGATGCAATAAGTTGCAGTTTAGAAATTTATTTTATTAAATAAGAGTTAATTCCACCGACTGCGTTGGCTTGGCCACGTAGTGCGCATGGGAGAGGATCGGGCGGCAAAGCGTTCTTATTCGGCACGACCGAATGGCCGTAGGCCGGTCAGACGCCCTAGATACTGCTGGAAGGACGCGGTGGATGCGGACCTACGCGAGCTCCAGACTCTTAACTGGGCTGAAATCGCTCAAGATAGAGAAGAGTAGCGCTCTCTCATTCCGGAGGCAAGACACACCTTGGGTCGCTGAGCCATCGGAGTTAGTTAGCGCAAAATATGTGCCAGATATTTTTGCTCCAACCGGAACACGTTATGTAGGTAGGCCCCCCACTAGGTGGATCGACGACATTGTAAGAGTCGCAGGGAGCCGATGGATGCAAATGGCTAGTAGCCGTTCATGGTAGCGTTCAAAGGGAGACGCCTATGTTCAGCAGTGGACTTCTTCCGGCTGATGATGATGATGAATATTTTTTGCAACGTTCTCCAGTCTAGGGTTGGGAAAAATATATCGATATGAACCGTCGATATTTTAATTGCGATATTCGTTAAATAATATTTTAGAGTATCGAATTCTTATCAATTTCGGTACATTTCTTAAAGCAATACTAGTTTTGTATTTAATGTTACGTAGTGTTGCAAATAAAGTATTGTAACAGAAGCAAACGCAGAAACATATGTCAAAAGTATTTTTAGTGGAAACACAAGTATTAATACTAAAATTATGTAAATTGACACTTTTTTAAAAAATTACGAAACCGATATTTTTCACTCCGTAATTTAATTTAGCTAAGCAGTGAGGAAGTCGTGAAATAATTAGCTAACATTTGTTTGTAATAACAAAACATTTTTCTCCAGAAAAGATAAACTTGTAATAAAAGCGTCAAAGAGAAACAAAATTCCGGAGTAATAACTACGCTACATCCTGTCAACAAGAACCAATCTCGTTTGTAATAACTTCTCCAATTACTGCACACCTACGCTGTAATCCTAAAATAAAGTCGCTACGCCTAATTTTCCATGTATTCTGCAAGGGTTTATTAACGGTAACCGTTGATGATTAAAAGGAAAAGATAGAGATATAGTGCTCATCACTAATTTTACTACAGAAAAAAAATCTGACTTTCCTTCTGAGTCTTACCTTCCAAGACCGATTCCTTCCCTTCTTTACCTTAGATTTCTAAATCTGTCGCCAAGCACCTATCGGTGTGTTCCGGCAGTCTCACTTGAGAGCCAGTTCCCAGTGCAGGTGTAGCGTGATGCCACGACCTAATCGTCACTTAACATCACGTGACTTGCTTTCACCGATTGTTCTATGAAATTGCTCATAACACGTCTATGTATATTGTTTCATCAGACACCCCGTTTAAGGTCCACTTTATTTATGTAAAAGGTTCAGAGGTCAGGTTTATGCATTATTAATGAGTTGATTTTGTAGTACGAACTTTTGTGATGTCAGAATAAATTGGGGAATTTCATGTATGAACGTAGATTAACAGCAAAACTTTATATTAAAAATAGTCAAGGAAAAAAACAGGTTAAATATAAAACTTCCACTGATATGAAGTGACTGAAGCATGTGGCTGAACCGATTTCCAGCTACATGACATAGCTAATATGAACATAATTAGATATAATACAATACAGAGAAATTTAAGACTAAGTAGAATATCTATAAATCTTGATGTCAAAGGGCGGTCTTATCGCTCAAAGCGATACTTAAAATAATTTGGCATTGAAATCTGATCAGTCCATAATAATATAAGACTAGTTGCGCCCCGCGGTTTCACCCGTGTCTTCCCGTTATCTCGCAGAACATCTTTTCGGGATAAAAAGATGCCTATGTGTTAATCCAGGGTATAAGATATCTCCATTCCAAATTTCATTCAGATCCGTTTAGTAGTTTTTGCGTGAAAGAGTAACAAACATCCATCCATCCATACTCGCAAACTTTTGACGTTTATATTATTATTAGGATATAAGGGTCAAATGTGATATAGAAATGTTGTTTTAACTAGTCATCTCCATCATCGTAATCAACCTGTTCTAGTCCACTGCTGGACATAGGCCTTTCCCTTACCAATAAATATGCCAACAATAAATAAACAAAAGTTACAATGTGGAAAAATATGTACAGCAAAGCGGCGGGTAGGTTGCCACTACAGCATAAGATTTCTAGAGACTCATATAATACAGATAGAAAAGCAATTTGCCCATCCACCTCAAACGATAGATACCACAATATGTTCGAAGCTCTGACGAGGGTTTGCGATAGCGTAGCATGATATACGACGAGAATATTGCACGGGGAAGGCTGTATAGTTCTGAAAGTGCTCAATTTCATTGTAAACTGGTTTATTTTCAACTAGCTGTTCCCTGCGGTTTCACCCGCGTGGGTTACAGCGTTATGCATGCAAAGTCTCAGCCCGATCGGTTTAAAATTGACAAACTTTCATCCCCTATTTTATCAGCTTGGGGGTAGAATTAATCATAACCCATTCTTAGCGGATGCCTACGTCATAACATCTAACTGCATGCCAAATTTCAGCCCGATTTGTCAAGTGGTTTGGGCTGTGCGTTGATAGATCACTACGTCGGTCAGTCACCTTTGAGTTATATATATTTAGACTAGCTGTCCTCCGCGGTTTCACTCGCGTGGGCCACAGATTCCCATTTTTACCCCTTTGGGAGTTGAGTTTCAAAAGTTCTTTCTTTGTACACCCCTTACGCATCAAAACAAACATAACCTCAAAATTTCAAGTTTCTACGACCAGCGGATTAGGCTGTGCGTTGATATCAGTCAGTCAGGACTTTGATTCTTATATACATATATAGAAGATAGATACGATTTATGACTGAGCTCTTTTCTCCTGTGTACCTACTTGCAAAATGTGGAACGAACTCTCTCGACAAGTTTTTCCGCAGTGCTACAGAATGCAGTGTTAGAAGATGGGTGTGAAAAGAGTTCTTAAGGGTCGGCAACGCATCGGCAACGCCCGTAGTTTTGCAAATGTCCATTGGCAACGGTGACCTCTTATCGTCACGTGGGCCGTCTGCTTGTTTGCTATTCTATTACATAAAAAAAACATATAAGTAGAGGTACAATTAAGTTAGATAAATTAAGGTTTTTTTTCTAGGCAGTCTTCAGCTTTGCCATCACTTTCCATCAGGTGAAACAAAAGCAGAAATTGTGCTCGCAACATATCAGCTTGTGTGTCACACAGATGTGACCAAACGGAGACTGGTGTGTGATTAGCCCTCCTCTCGTTTTAGATCTCTTTTGGTTTGGGCATAGCGCAAAGGACCCTTCATCGCTTGTTGTTGTTGTTGATGTTGTTGCTAATGTGTTTAGATTTAGATAGATTTTTTAATATCTTTTACTTGTTGGTTACTCACACGCTACCAAACGGAGACTAGCGCGTGATTAGCTTCACGTTTTAGACCTCTTTTGGCTTGGACGCTTTTGAGACTAGAACCCGAAGTCCATCCTTTGATACATCAATGTGTTTTTTAATAGAATATTTTTTGCATGTCTATCCCAGAGTGACTTAAATTTCACAAAATTTTAAGCAATCTAACTTAGTAAAGAGCTTGACTTGATTGAAAGTAAATACCTGAGCATTCGCAACTAATGAGCAACTTTTAATTAAGTTGCTCAATTTAAGGCCCGAGACAGTACAACTTGGCATTGTTTATGTTTTTGTGTGATTGTTGTCCAAGTTTAATTTCAATCTGGAAAGTTTGTCTCTCAGCAAAGAGTTAAAGCTATCAACTCTAAACATCTGTAAGCTCTAGTTTTAGAGAGGGAAAAAGAGCTATTTCTTTGTGATTTATGTGTACACTTCATCATCTACCTTTTTTTACGTTCCCACGGCTGAGACTCTGGCCTTCTCTCAGAGAGAGAGAGTATGGGCTATAATCTACCACACCAGCCCAGTGCGGGTTGGTAGATGTCGCATGCCCTTGAATATTGCAGTTCTTAGACATGCCGGTTTCTTCACGATATTCTCCTTCACCATTTGTGAGCGATGAGTTTTTAATGTTAATTCCAACTATAATATTGTAAGAATCTGTATCAATTATCGTATAATTTAATGTAATACCTCTGTATAGTTTTAAGTTTACTGTATAGTGGAATTATGACTACTTCCGGGATTAACTTAAGTGGTGCTATTTCGTACTTCCGGTTGTGATAATTTAATCAAAACTAAAATAAGTTACTAAAATGTTTTACAACGAAAGGTTAATATAAAATAATTAAATATGATATTATAAAAACTATTTTTGTTCAAAATGTAAACGCAAGTGCTACTTCCGGAATATTTCCCAACTTTTAAATTGTTTATTTCCGGTTCAGAAGATTGTTGGTGGGGGAAGTAGCACGTGCCGTAGAAATGTAGAATGTTCAGCAGTTGAGGGTGGACAGTGGAATGGTGAAGACGTGTACAAATAATAGTGAAGTGAAGTGAAATAAAGTGTTGATTCAAATTTAAATAGTGTATTTCTACCTTCGATCCTAACAGATCAGAAGGTGGGATATAGCCGTGATAAGCGATCGGAATCGCCCTCGGTGAATGGACGTAACGCCCATAAAAGTGAGTAATTATTACATCTAAATTAATTCTCTGTTTTAAATATTTGTGATTTTTTTTTTTTTGTTTTGTATATTTTCTTTATTTAATCAAATGATTCAATTGCATACAAAAATAATATTGACGTTATACTATTTATTTATTTATTAACAATTATCGCCTAGTCTACATCTTGTACAAGAGAATGCCACTCATGGGTAATCAAGACTTGTTAAACTAGCTAATCAAGAACATTATGGTGGTATGGCTTAGGCTATCCAAATAAATCGAAACCTGTGCTGGGGTGAGCTTCTGAGTTTAGCCAAATATAGAATAGACTGTGATAAGTAGTGATATACTGTTTGGACTTTAAAAATAAAGCTAAACAAAACTACACTTAGATACTATTTATATGATGAAACAAACGGTTATTGATAAAGGGAAAAGAGGCCGGAATAAGTGTTCAAAATTGCGGTAATTATTGTATTTGTATATTTAGTACATTGGTGTACACAAATTTTACTAAGATTAAGGTGTTATAGTTGATAGGAAACATAATAATTACATACATGCGTTTTAGATGTTAGATAACAAACAATAGGTACTTTGGGAACACCCGATTTTGCGATTTGTTTTATCATTACAGGGATAATGGACCGGAAGAGAAAAGCTCACCAAAGAGCGCAGAATGAATCAGATGCTCCAGTGCGGAGACGGCGAAAGTCGCGAAGCCGCGATGTGTCGCGTAGCCGCGATGTGTCGCGCAGCCGCGACGTGTCCCGCAGCCGCTACGTGTCGCGAAGCCGCGACGTGTCGCGAAGCCGCGACGTGTCGCGAGGCCGCGACGTGTCGCGAGGCCGCGACGTGTCGCGAAGCCGCGACGTGTCGCGAAGCCGCGACGTGTCGCGAAGCCGCGACGTGTCGCGAAGCCGCGACGTGTCGCGAAGCCGCGATGTGCCGCGAAGCAGCATGGCGTCGCGAAGCCGCTTGGTAACGCCAAGCCTCAACGTGCTACGCAGCCGCGACGCATCGCGAAGCCGCGACGCGTCCCGAAGCCACGACGCGCCGCGAAGCTGCGACCTGCCGCGAAGCTGCGATGCGACGCGAAGCTGCGACGTGCCACGAAGCTGCGACGTTGCACTTATAGACGCACCAACAGTGAGTACTCCTCAAGTTAATAGGGACTCTAGTAGCAATATTTTACTTTCGGCGTTTAAGGAACTTATTCAGACTATGAAAACAGATGGAGGCAGTGAGCGTTATCCCGTTCTGAATGTAGTACCAGAGTTTGACCCCGCAAAGCGAAATCAAACTATTGAGACGTGGTTAATTAAAGTCAACGAGTGTGCCAAAATTTACAATTGGTCTCAGAGACAAATTATTCATTATGCTCTCCCAAAATTGACCGGTTTGGCACAGAAGTGGTACCAGGGCTTACCTAGTCTACTGTTTTCATGGGCTGAATGGCAAAATAAGTTAAAATTGGCATTTCCTAGCGATGAAAATTATGGTCAGCTGTTAACAGACATGCTGGCTTGCAGGGCCAGATTTGGTGAATCTTTAGAGGAATATTTTTATCAAAAGATGGTACTATTGAACCGTTGTAACATAACAGACAAAGGGGCTATAGATTGTATTTTATTTGGGATAGAAGACAGATCGGTAAGAACTAGTGCTGAAGCAGCTCAATTTACAGAACCTGATAAATTATTGGTTTTTCTTAGAAATGTTAGAGTAACAAAGAAACCCGACAAATCAAATCTGCCCATGCAGGCCAGCAATGCTGAAAATAATATTTATCGAACATTTAGATCATCTCATAACGAATCTGGTGGTGAGGTTATTAATACGATTAAGACAACCAAATGTTATAATTGTGGAGAAGATGGACACCCCTACTTTAAATGTACACAACCAATCAAACGCTGTGACAGTTGTCATAGAGTAGGCCATGTAGTTAATAATTGTCCAAATAAAAACGATCCCAAAGTCGGTAATGGTAATAAGACCGTCCTACGGATTTCAAAGGAACAAGACAATGATTCTTAGTATTTTAAGGTTGCTAAGGTTAACGGTCAAGACCTAGACTGCTTCATTGACTTCGGAAGTCAATGTACTATGTTGCAAGAATCTGTAGCTAAGAAATTAGTAGGTTCTTGGTCAGACTCAAATTTACCTGTACTACGAGGATTTGGGGATAGTGTTGTAAATTGTTTAGGTAGATGTACGGTTGATATAAATGTAGATTCAGCTAGAGCTACTGTAGAATCTTTCGTGATACCGGATCACTTATTACAAACACCATTATTGCTCGGACAAACATTCACAGAACAAGAACACGTTCTAGTTTATAAGACTAATGACCAATTAAAAATATCTACAAATTCTACGAAAAATATACAATTATACGTCGATAGCCCTATAACCATTAACGGATATACGATGATAGATATCTACACTAAGTCAGAATATTCAGGTGATTTGTTTATTGAATCCAAACATGTAGTAAAACTGACAGAACTGCTAAATCACTTCCAAGATTGCTTTGCTTTCTCGGCTAAGGAGCTAGGATGTATAACTAGCACGGACATGAACATAAATCTCAGTGATCCTACTCCGGTTGTGTATAGACCGTATAAGTTATCTCATTCAGAACGTCAGGTAGTTCGTGACATGGTTCAGGAACTAGAAGAGTCTGGTATAATTAGAGTCTTCGTCGGATTACGCCTCACCAGTTGTCCTTGTGCGGAAAAAGACGGGTAACTATCGCCTTTGTATTGATTAAAAAAAGATGCTAAATGACAATGGGGCCTAAATAACACCCTAAATAAAGGAACTGGAACGAGCCCTGCTCAGGCCCTATTTGGTTTGAATTTAGTAGGTACTTCAAGTTCCTTATAGCTTAGTGTCACAGACGAAACAGAAAATGTAGCTTCAACATTAGAAGATACTAGAGAAAAGGTAGCAGAACACATTCAAGATAACTAAATGAAACAAAAGGAACGTTTTGACAAAGTTAGAAAAGAAGTAACGTATAAAGTAGGAGAATTAGTTAGAGTAGAGAGAAATACCATTTTTAAGAAAGAGTAGGAAGTTAGTACCGAAACCTAAAGGTCCATATCGTATTGCAGAAGTTCTTGACAACTATCGATATGTCATTGAAGATACACCATTATCTCAGAAAGGTAACAGAAAATTTAGTGGTATATTTTCAGTGGATAAGATCCACCTTTAGATGGTCTTTTCAAGAGTAGATACAGAGTCTGAAGAAGAAAAAGAATTATCCAATAATGATGACACGGAATAGCGTTTGGTTGGGTTTGTTTTATATTAGTATGATTATTATATTTATGATGAAGTAATTTAAATATTTGATGTTATTGATTTATTAATAATTTCATTTTGCAGAACATGTCTGAGGTTCTAACTAAAGCAGGTGTTAAAGATATGTATGAAGCTTTAATACCATAATTGTGATAATAGAAATGGCTCAGCTGATAACATGTCGGAGGTTTCAGCTGAGACAGATATTGAAGATATGCAGGAGGCTTCAATATCTTAGTAACTGAGAATATGCAGGAGGTCTCAGTTAAGACAGATTTTGAGTGAGACAAGTATATTTAATTTCTAGGTTCTAACTAAAGCAGGTGTTAAAGATATGTATGAAGCTTTAATACCATAATTGTGAAAATAGAAATGGCTCAGCTGATAACATGTCGGAGGTTTCAGCTGAGACAGATATTGAAGATATGCAGGAGGCTTCAATATCTTAGTAACTGAGAATATGCAGGAGGTCTCAGTTAAGACAGATTTTGAGTGAGACAAGTATATTTAATTTCTGAATCTCATTAGCTGCAATCTAAATAATAATTTAATGAATAATTTATTATGATGAGTAAAAAGAATTTATGCCTTTATATAAAATAATTGAACACTAATTGTTTCTCCATGAATAATTGTAGGTATAGTCTGACACATATATGATTTGTACATTTTGGTAATTATTTTATTTAATACCGGAGTATTTCCCGGGACGTGAAACAAATCAGGAAAGGCCGACTGTAAGAATCTGTATCAATTATCGTATAATTTAATGTAATACCTCTGTATAGTTTTAAGTTTACTGTATAGTGGAATTATGACTACTTCCGGGATTAACTTAAGTGGTGCTATTTCGTACTTCCGGTTGTGATAATTTAATCAAAACTAAAATAAGTTACTAAAATGTTTTACAACGAAAGGTTAATATAAAATAATTAAATATGATATTATAAAAACTATTTTTGTTCAAAATGTAAACGCAAGTGCTACTTCCGGAATATTTCCCAACTTTTAAATTGTTTATTTCCGGTTCAGAAGATTGTTGGTGGGGGAAGTAGCACGTGCCGTAGAAATGTAGAATGTTCAGCAGTTGAGGGTGGACAGTGGAATGGTGAAGACGTGTACAAATAATAGTGAAGTGAAGTGAAATAAAGTGTTGATTCAAATTTAAATAGTGTATTTCTACCTTCGATCCTAACAATATACTTTCATGCATTCCTAGAAAAGACGATCTTGATAGACAGACAGACAATAAAGTCCTGTATGGGTTCCTTTGAGGTCTAAAACACAAAAATAATTTGAAACACAGTTTTAACGCCTCTTTAGCTATTCAGAAGTGTTGAACCTATACACAACATCCTTGTTTGATTGTGATGTGTTAAAACTATGGCTGTTTTAGATGATGACGATTTGTGACGGATACCCCGGTCCCACGGTTGGTCATCTGGTCTGGCGCGGCTTGATATGTTAGAAAATGAATCTATGGACCGTTAAAACGAGCACGCACAACGCTAGATGGCCACAGGCAATTCAACGTGCGCCATGCGGTCTGGTCTGTTCAAAAGCAAGCCGTAGGCCCCAGTCATAAGAGATATTGAATCCCTGTCCTATTTTACTCAGTAGTCAACGATGACCTAGTAAAACACTCGAGCATACAACATACGTACTGTACCCCAGTTGCTCTGTTTGACAGCAGTTAGACAAATATATGCGCATACATTATCCAGTTAGGTGACAACTTCGAGTACTGTTCTCTTGTATAGAGAGGTGTATGACATTAAAATCTTTACATAAATCACAAAACAGAGCGAAGAAAAAAACATACAATTGCTGTACCCACTACTAGGCTTCGTGAAGTCAGCAGCTCCTTCAAAAGTCACAATGTTATTACTTATTACGCATTTTCAACAAAAATGCATGTGAAATGCAAGACTTGTCGATAGATACATTTCAAATCTATATACCTACAAAGCGAAACTTTTTAGAAAACCTTATTGTAGAAAAACATCATAAGATATTTATGAGACGTAATCGAAAGTTATCGCCAAAGAAGAGCTAAGTCACGTTACATATTACCCACAAGAAAAAAAAATGTTTGTAAAATGTGCATAATAATATTCATTTATATGTATATAATAAATATGTACCTAATCTAATATTAGGCAGTAATTAATATATTTCAGAACGGAACTCGCTATGTATTGTTTTTATCGACACTAATGTTAAAACCAAGAAACTTTGAAATAAGAACACTAAACTAATCAAATAAAAATAAAAATATAAAACTACCCGTCAAACTAAACAATGTATCTACCTAATTTAATAAACCGCTACCAATTTTTATATGAAATTTATTTTAGGCGTTTTCACGTCTGCTTGCAGACTGAATACATTACGAGTATGCTTTTAACTAATATTTTATGATCTTATTTACATGTTATTCTAGTAAATAGATGGGCAGGCCACATCGCTCGACGAACCGAGAACCGATGGGGAAGAAAGGTTCTCGAGTGGCGACCACGAACCGGAAGACGTTCTGTAGGTAGGCACCCCCACTAGGTGGACCGACGACATTGTAAGAGTCGCAGGGAGCCGATGGATGCAAATGGCTAATAGCCGTTCATGGTGGCGTTCAAGGGGGGAGGCCTATGTTCAGCAGTGGACTTCTTCTGGCTGATGATGATGATGATGATTCTAGTAAATAAATGATTTGACGAATCACATTCTTGCATTTTTAACGTAAGAATCAAAATAAAAATAAAACTTTCTGACATCATCACGACTCTTTATTCAAAATTTCAAAGTATGTACATGAATTTGTCAGATTAACTCCTCCACTTCACTGATAAGGCCTCGGTGTAATGATTTTGGGCCTGAGAAAAAAAATTGAATTAGATACTTCATTAGCTTTAACTCGCCTTTTATGTGAAGACGGCGATATTATTAAATTTTATCAAGTTACGCCTTCGATATTTCACGTTGGATAATATTTTTAGCGAAATACTTCCAACGCTCGCAGTGGAAAATGGAGCTGGATTATTTATGGTCTACTCTTTCTTTCTCTTTCCTTCTCAGTATTTCTCTCTTTCTGAGTTGTAGCTTGTTCAATGACGGATAAGGGACAAACCGCTACGCGATCGTACATTGTACCAAGAAAACTCCACATCGAACACACCGTCACTTAACATCAGGTTCATCATCATCAGCCTGGATCTGTCCACTGCTGGACATAGGCCTCTCCCATGATATGCCACTGAGCCCGGTCTTCGGCTCTTCTCACTACTGGCAGCCACTCGACGCAAGTCGTCGCTCCACCTTGTCGCAGGGCGTCCTACACTACGTTTGCCAAGGCATAGGCAACGTACTTGTGCGCTTGTGGTAAAAAACGCTACCCTGTAAGTAGGAAAAAAAATAAATACAAATGTAATGTAAGCAGACGGCCCGCCTGATGGTACGCGGTCACCGTCGCCTACCGAACTTTAGACTAGACAAGACTAGAGGCGTTGCCGATGCATTTTCAGCCCTGAATAACACTTTTGACACCCATCTAGAAGGACTACATTTCGTAGCACTGCGGAAAAACTTGTGGGGATCATTTCACATATTGGGTCCCCACACAACTATATACGTACAAACTACCTTGCCAGTATCTTTGTTTCCCGATAGGTATAATTTGGGAGCCTTCAAGTCAAGAGTGAATAGGTATCTCCTAGGCAAGCATGCTCCATCTTCGACCTCGTCATCACTTACCATCAGGTGAGACTGAGGCCAAATGCTTGTTGTCTATCTCTTTAAAAAAACGCATCGCATATATCTGCGAGCTCGCACGAAGGCACCACAAGAACTCCCGATCTGATTCACATCGCGCCGCATCGCATCGCAGTTTTGTGTCGGAACCCTGTCACATGACTTGCGGTCAAACGCTGCCTCGTTGAAAAAGTGAGGAAATAGTAGTTACCCGTATGGTCTATACGAAGGTAGGTCCAATCTCCATGTGGGGAACTTTCTTTGTTTCACCGTTTTGACTCTAGTACCACCTTTCGGGCTGAAACAAAGAAATAACTTCAGTTGCCTTGGGGTACTATTTATCTTCACCATGACAAAACGATGTAAGTTTCTTAATACGTGAAACTTTGCTCATAGTGTTAGTTTGGAGTTATCAGAATGCCCGAAGCCCTCTGACAGCCTAACTGCTGCTATCCTAAGACAAAAGCGCGGAATTCTGATACTAGAGCTGGCCACTACCCAACCAACCCACAATGTGGCCACGTAGTGAATTATGAGCTCATATTCTCTCTCTCAGAGAAAGGACTTGTGTGCCCAGCAATGGGAAGGTAAATAGGCCGATTATGATTATTATGAAGTAGATAGTTGATTGTGCTTCATTGACATGCCTAGATGATTTACTGTTATCTAAAGCTGACACTTTCACAGTAATCACACCAAAGCAAAGCAATTTCAGTATACAGTAGTAAAGACAGTCACAACTGTCTCTGTCATGCACGTTGAGTGCGTGAGAAAGAGACAAAGAGACTTTTTATAATGCGTATGCAGTGAAACGTCATACCGTGCGCGCCGTGTGTTCATTCACAGTTTACGTGCCAGTTTTAGATAACCAATCTGTAATAAGTTAGCAACTTCATTGCGTTTCACAGATGCTAAAAAAGAGCACAAAGCCAAACAAAATTGCACTCTATGATGAAATTTATTCACTTTTCCCGGGACTAAATTTTCAATTATGAATAAACTAATAAAAGTAATTCCTTGTAAAATGACAAAGCTTCCAACTACTAACAAAAATAATTGCTTGCAAAATGCGAGAGACGAGCTTGTTTTTTTATCGTAGCTTATGAAAACATTTTTCTCTTACCTTCATGAAAAAAATGGCATGAACATAAAGTCCCTGCTAAGTCGCTTCTTTGGTTTTTTCTTTAGTTTTTTCGTTATTTTCTTTACGGGGGGTAATTTGATTGTTTTTGAATTTAACCATGCAGGTTTAGAACTACGGAACCTAAGAATAAAGAACAATTGTGCCTCTATAGGGTGTGTTGCTAGAGAGTTGCCGATACCGGGTTTAAATCCCATCACGTATTTTCTAACTAACTACATAACTGATCATCATTGCGTATTTACTAACTACATAACTAAGATGGCGCAACAACCCAAAGTGATTCTTGGCCTCCGATAACAAAAGACGCCACTTTGGTCTATTCTGCGCCTCCTCCTGCCATTCACCACCTGGAGCTCGCGCGAATCCTTCGTGACTTCGACTTTCCAGCGATACCAGGGGCGGCCAACCGGGCAACGGTCACTCGGCCGTCCCATCCGTTAATCCGTCCGTAGCCGTCCTTGTTTCACCCGCGTGGGCTACAGTTTATCGCGATAAAAAGTAGCCTATGTTCTTCCTCAGGGTTCAAACTATCTCTGTACCAAATTTCATTAAAATCAGTTCAGTAGTTTAGGCGTGAAAGCGTAACAGACAGACAGAGTTACTTTCGCATTTATAATATTGGTAGGGATTGTTTAAAATGGTAAAAATAAACCTCCGTGAGGAAATAAGAAACCACTAGTTTATCTAATCCCCTATCATTGTTAATTTTCCTAATAAGATAGTTCGAAGTTCTCTTTTCCCTCTTGAAATGTAACTGGAGTCAAAAAGGGGCAGACCAATTTACACCGGTCGTTTCTATTGGCCAGAAAATATTTTGTACTCGGTGCGAATTAATGTGGCATACAAGTTCATTGACCTGCTCACACTTCGTAATTCAAGCAAGCATAAATTTAGACAAGTGACCTTAGACATTTCATTCGTTTAGTTTAATTTCCTCGCGAAAGCAAAAATCAATCTTATTTTAATGAGGCTCTGGTTGTTTTTAGCATAATACGTTTTATGGGTTACTGTCTTTTGATACCATGTCAAACTAGGACCACCAAATGAAACTCAAAGAACTGTGAAATTGTAGAACACTCAGACATTATATAAATAAGTCTTTTGTGGATTTCCGTGACGTCACTTAGGAGGGTTCTTGTACCTCTCTATACATAGTAATTTTTTTTAATTTGAAAGGTTAAACATCCCTCTGGCAACAAAATTCTACAAAAACGAGGTGTGATTTTTCAATATTCAGATAAAAATTATTTGAATAAAAGAAGTCAATAAAATATCAAATGTCATAAGTGGAATAAGCACAAGATTTTACTCAGAGTGAGTTCTATAAATTGTAAGACGGGTAACTTTTATCCAGTTATTGAAAAACTACTCTCGATTAAAAATAATAATATATTTACATACCTGGTATTGTAGTAACCATTATCTGGTTTTTTCACGTTTCTTTTGGAACTAAACGATAGTGTTTTCTTCCTGTAACCAAAAAAATATAAAAGTAGTATGTATGCATATTATTATTATGTCGCTATAATTATTTGCTTCAACAATAGCCGTTTCCCGTTAGGTAGCTATCAAAATGCGCGTAAGCGAGACTTAGATATTGCTATCTCACTCCCGCCTTCCGCGGGCTATCCGCTCGCTATCGTGATGTGTCATTGACTTTTGGGTTCCACATTTTCTCAAAGTTATTTTGCAAAATGTAATAACTGTTATGAATTTAGAATTGCTTTCTATATAAATTAAGACCCCATTACAACATTGAGCTCAGATATTGCCATTGTTCACGTCGCGAACCTGTTTTGACTTTAAAAAGTTAAACCGATTTTCCTTTTTTTAGACTCGGCTTTTTTAGACTCGGCATCACAAGGTTGCCAGTATTAAATGAAATTAATTTCTATTACTCTCTGTACAATATAATTAGCTGATTACGCCTTCCAAGAAATCTCTTCGCGAAACGAAATAGCTTGAATACAGAGATGTCTTCACTTTTTCACCAGCAAAGCCAGTTAATTTCTCGCTACGGTTCGTATTTACAAACAGATAATGTAACCTTACTTGCCCTATATATAAACAGTATGGGTGCTACGTCGAATTGACCTAGTTCGATACCTTAACGTTTCAGTGTAAAGAAGTGAAAAACATACACGCTAACTTACAAAATTTCGCATTATTAATAGTGTGATGTGATTTTTAGGTTAGTAAATATGTTATCCAAATAAAATAATAAAAAATACTGATACCTAGATGCAATTAAAAGCCTGTCTATAGGAGAAATCGTCGCATAAGAAAAAAAAAAATACTTATCACAATATAGTTGAATTACAGTAGGTAATTATGTACCTATTATTAATTGAGTACTTAATAGGCGTAGCTTCCTTCACCTAAGCGGAGACCGCGACTTGGCAAATGTAGCGTAGGACGCCCTACAATTAGCGACGACTTGCGCCGAGTGGCTACCAGTAGTTGGATAAGAAGAGCCGGACCGGACTGAGTGGTGCCCAGCAGTCAACTGACACAGGCTGATGATGATGCGTAAAATTAGCATGTGCCCCATTCACACAGTAATTATGTTAGCGCAGTGCTGTTTCTATGGGCAGGCCACATCGCTCGGGGAGTCGATAACCGATGGGGAAGAAAGTCTCTCGAGTGGTGACCACGAACCGGAAGACGCTTTGTAGCTAGGCCCCCCACTAGGTGGATCGACAATTGTACAAGATGCAAATGGCTAATGACCGTTCATGGTGGCGTTCAAGGCCTATGTTCAGCAGTGGACTTCTTTCAGCTAATGGTGATGATGATGATGAGCGCTGTTTTTCAAACTACCTCTACGCTTGGACAGATTTCCGCCGAAGTGTCCATACTGGACTAAACTGACATAGTGCGGTAGGTGTCCTAATCCAGTACTAATTAGGAACCTCACGTACCACCCGAGTCCGCCACGTCTAATCTACGAGGATTTACGTAGCTCCGTGCAACCTCCAACGTTTATAATTATTTCTGAGAGACGAGCATTAGGATTTATTATGTTATGATTTAGGTTAGGTAAACTTAATGGTGTTTTATTTTATTTACCTGTGTCCCCCGCTGTTTGTCCCACGTAGAGATTCTTAAGGTTTTTACCCGAATGCGAAAGAAGGAGGGTTATGTTTTTCGAGTGTATGTATGTATGCATGTACTCTATGTACTTGTATATGTATATTTCTTTAGCACGGCCTACAGGCCGTACACAGCCACACAGCCATTACAGCCATTTAGGCCACAGCCTAAATGGCTTGGCACGCAAGGCAGCGTTTGACCACAAAACAACAATCCAGGTGTTAAGTGCAATCGGAAAATTTGTTATTGTACAGCGACTTTTGTCGTTGACCGTACGCCACTCCTCTCATCCAACTACGGAGTATGGAAATAGTTTAAGCCCTAGGGAAGGACGTAGGATACTTTTTGTTACGATAAACTGCAGTCCACTCGCGTTATCGATCGATAGTCTATCGATGACCAACCAATCGCAGCATTATCAATAGACCTATCGAAACTATCAATAGTACTGCTGTTCGCGGAACATCAACTCGATATTATCGATAGGTTTTTATTTACGAGTAATAATACTATCGATAGTATCGTTATTAATGCACTTATTCGATGGTATTGCCTCGTTTAAAGCTATCGATAATTTAGCTTTTCCAGATGAAAACTATCGGCTATCGGCTATCCATGCCGATGAAATTGCTGTGAACAGCTAGTTTTATAAATATAAATTCAAGTCATTGTTTCCCTTCTATACCACTGACTGGGCGATACATGACGATACCTTTCATGATTACAATAAGAATAGGTACGACTCACGTTGATTTGATGAAATCTCGACTGGTAGTGATGATGTCACCACCAATGCGGTGTGGGTTCTTCAGGAAGAGCATCGAATGTACTCGAAACCTAGCCGAGAAATCAACAAGGCAATGTGAGTTTTACAATCGCAAAAGATTCGATAAATATTGTCCACCTAGTACTATTGTGTTGTGGGTATTTTCTAGTACTCGCCTGGCTAGCCACCACCCTCTTATTAAGAACTAGCCGTTCCCCGCGGTTTCACCCGCGTGGGCTACAGCTTTATGCATGCAAAGTCTCAGCCCGATCGGTTTAAAAATTGACAAAGTTTCATACAAACTTTCATCCCCTATTTTATCCCCTTGGGGGTAGAATTAATCAAATCCCTTTCTTAGCGGATACTTACGTCGTAACATCTACCTGCATGCCAAATTTCAGCCCGATCCGTCCAGTGGTTTGTGCTGTGCATTGATAGATCACTATGTCATTTAAGATCTGTCGCCAAGCACCGATCGGTGTGTTCCGGCAGCCTCACTTGAAGGCCAGCTCCTAGTTCAGATATAGCGTGGCGCCACCTTCGACCACATCGTCAATTAACATCAGGTGACTTTATACGCTACCCTGTATAAAGTAATAAAAAAAAGTGTTGCCGATCGATTATCGACTATCGATGATTAATCGTTAGTCCATCGATAGCCAACCAATCGCAACACTATCGATAGGCCTATTTTAGGATCTAATTTATGAAATAAAAAGTTCTCACTTTTTCTGCGGGTAATGTATGGTAACTCCTTTAGGCGTAACTTTCTGCTTGCATGGGCCATTGCTACCGCACGGGCAACCTTTTTGAGGCTTCAGTGACGTCTGGTAAGCTGGTATTGGTACGATTCTGTAATACGAAGATAAATTTAGTTGGTTGATCGTGTTTTATTTTTTCACCTAAAAACTGATTTCGCATAAACTCTCTTGTCCTAATTTAATTTGGCATAATAATATGATTCACATACTTATCATTATACTTCATACCTATGTTAACACACTTGGTGAAAAAGTTTATCTATGAGTTCCGATATTTTTTGTAGCCCTATCGGTCACATCAATGCAAAGCTTTTACGTATGTTAAAATTTAGTTGATTTTATTGAATGACTTACCAAATACAAAAATGTTATGGTTAGCGTAAAGGAGATTTATGAAAAAGTAAGTAACATAACAGCTGCGACGACAACTTTTATTTTTTTTTTATGCTAAAAATAAAATTATGGCATTGTCTACAAGGTATTAGTTATTCTTTTTAGTCACACTAAAAATGAAGTGGTACTTATATGACGCAAAAATCTTAAGCTAATAATATTAAATTTATGGACTAACTCTCTTTTCCGGAAAACTTTCCATTTTGGTTTTTCTGTGATGACGTAACGTAGATTTGATAAGCTGTAAATAAAAGAGGGTGTGTGAAGAATTGTTATAAGTAAAAGTATTAATAGTCTTTGTAGTATTTGTACAAGTATCTATACAATAGATACAGTACATTGTCTCATGTACACCAGCCGTGGCCGTCGAGAGTCTGGCATTAGACGCCGTACCTGGGGAGAGGACGTGCGCCTGGCTCGGAGCAGCTGGTGTAGTAGTGAGCCAGTGAATCAAAATCTACCTCTAGTTGTTATTGTTACCGTGATAGTGATCACTACAGTCTTTACAATAAATTATAATTACCTACCTAACATAAAATATACTTTCACATATTAATAAACCGGACACCAACCCCGACTGTGATATGTTTGCTGATGAATGGAAGGTAATTTTGTCAGAATGCTTGAAGTACTGCGAGGCGAATGGGTGATAGTGGTGTCTTTATATGTAATTTATTTCTCATCCTACATTTGTTTTCTTTTTTACCCTGTTTTCTACTCTATTAATGTTTCTATTCTATTCTATTATGTTGTATTTTAATTTGATTGTGACTTAGATATTTATTTGACCTCTATATTTATTTTGTTATGACATGTTATTATAATTAGTATAAGTGGTAAATCCGTTCTAATTAAATAAATAAATAATAATAAATAAATAATACATATAATTAATACATTAATACACATAAGCCAGATCCTTTTTTTTATAATATTTACAGGGTAGCATTTGACCAGAAATCAAATGAAGTGATGATGTGATCAAAGGTCGCAACACGCTACACCTGGATTGGGAACTGTATCTCAAGTGAACCAGCCGCAACACACCGATTGGTGATTGGCTACAGCCTCTCCGTACACGGCGTCGTGGCGTATCGTTAGCGTATTGTAAGACGCGCGTGGTACGAGATCAATATAACGAGTGCGTACCTAATCGTTAAGGAAGTCCGCAGACCAAGCGTTGTGGCAGAGAAGCGTAGATTTTCATTGTAATTACGGTACGCATAGCGCACTGGCATAAAAAATCAAGCGTGGCAAACATTCTCATGCGTTTGGATCATTTTTCAACAGCTCTGTGCTCAATACGATACGCTACGAATCGTGTGTGTAGAACTCTTAGGACTCGTGTGCGGAAAGCCTTAGTGTAGAGATTTTTCTCAACAATACCAACAAAAAGTAACTATTTTCAAACAAAAAAAATCAACGATACACAGAGAAAAAAGACCTTCCGAAATACCGTTTTCCTTCTGAGTCAAAAGAGAAGGACTTGTGATTCAGAAGGAAAACTAAGGTAAAATAAGGAAGGAATCGGTCTTGGTCGGTAAGACTCAGAAGGAAAGTGAGAATTTTCTTCTCAGTGTAAATAATCAACGACTGTTACATTATCCACAATATTACCATGTATTATTAAAGACAATACCGTTCGTCCATCCACCATCCTTGGCCAACTCAATCTGCCCGCCACGCCTGCTGGCCACGGACCCCTTCCCCGTCTCCCCTCCACAGAGTATCATATCCTCTCTCCTCACTAGTCTATGCCCTCTTGCGAAGTGCCTCTTTTCACAAAAATAACTAATTTAATCGCGATTACATAATTTTTTTTTACTATTAACAGGGTAGCGTTTGACCACAAGTCACCTGATGTCGAGTGACGATGTGGTCGAAGATGGCGCCACGCTACACCTGGACTGGGAACTGGCTCTCAAGTGGGGCTGCCGGAACACACCGATAGGTGCTTGGCGATAGATTCTTAACCAGAGGGTGTAATTATGTATGAAATGACGTATTACCTTGAATTACTAGTCGCTTCGTCGACTCTTCGTCTTTTCTTATCTTTGCTACCGGGTATACCCATTTTCGCCGCAAATTTACTTAAGTACGACATGAGATTTTTTTTATATCAACTAATGCTAGAAACCGGAATGCATTTTTGTTTAATTTTTTACTCCTGCAGATTGAGCGCTAGTTTTTTTTATAAGACATTGTTCTGGGGTTATTTTTATGCGTGATTTGCTTTTACTTTACAAATTCTAAATATGTTTTAAATCCTGTAGACTCCATGATACACTGTCAGTTGTCAGTTGACTTGATTGGAACTGTCAAAGACAATGATTGCATTTGTGTATTAAAAACTCTTTGTGTTCTTTTTTTATCAAAAAGGTTTTTAGCGAAGGCAAGCTCATTTTGAAACTTTTGAAATGTACAGTTGTTTTTTTTGGCGGCAATTGAAATGTCAACATGAAGATTTTGTTTTTATTTCCAAAGCTTGTATTTCTTCGAGTGATAATGTGTAATTTCGGTGGATTATTAACCATTATGTGTTCGTTAATGTGTACGAGTTTGGGAAATTGAAATAAAGTTGTGAAAGTGACTTTTCTAGTTCCTCCAAAAAAGTCCGTGTAAAGTTTAAGTAAAGCTCCACTACTTTACTTAAACACTATCCTCATCCCATCATCTCATCATCATCATCATTTATACTTGATTCAACTCTCTGTGTTTGAAATATTTTATACCTGACACTGGCAAATACACAAATCGTGTGACGCCATGACAACACAAAAAAATGTACAGTTGCTTTTCTGTCTTATTCCATTATCAGCAATATTAGTATGGTTGCCTAGAATGTTTTTTTACATAAAATTTGAAATGTGATCGCGCCCAAAAATCACCTGCCGGGCGTCATATATATTACTTCCACACAAGCGTACATAATATATATCTATTCTACGACAGCATCGACCTTTCAGCCCGTATCTAAAACCGACAAGAAGCATATTAAACTATAAGAAATGTGAGAGTTCATCCTTTTGTTGTGTTGTTCAGATTTCATGCATGCACAAAGAAAAATTTTAATAAAAACAGAAGCACAAGTCAGCACAACTCTAAACCAAAGACAATTTGTTATGAATTGTTAGAATGATTTGACTTCACAAATCATTCGACTAACCACCAAAGTATTAACGGCATCGTCGATAATACCGTGAGAATCGTAGATTATTCGCCACATTTATCTCGTAAAGGTATTAAACAATTCTAAATTCAATTAAAATACAACACTTGCGATTGCGAAAAGAGTTTGGTTACTCGATATGTATTTGTCTTTCTCCCTCTCTCTCTCTATCTCTATCTCTCTCTTTGTGTGTGTGTGCGCGCTAAGTCCAATCGCATTTTCCCAAAAGTTGTTATACTGTCGTCACACTGTGCCCCCATCGCTCGAAGAGAGATCCTAAGTAAATACGGATTAGCTTCTACCGCGAAACTTCGAAAACATGTATTGATGAACTTTCGGAGCTAGGCCGAAAGATAAATAACCTTAGACGCTGTTTCTATCGCTAACTTTATCGCAGCGATAACGTTTTTTTCGCAGTATGATTCTGCGATTTCCGCCTGATGGTAAGCGACTTCTGACGTTTATGGACATTTGCAACACCGGGAGCGTTGCCATTTATTAAGGGCGAACCAAGCCTCATCGCATAAGTTATGTGTGGATTTGCCATCGCTCAAAACGGTGAAGGAAAACATCGTGAGGAAACCGGCATGTCCAAGAACTGCAACATTCAAGGGCATGCGACATCTACCAACCCGCACTGGGCCAGCTTGGTAGATTACAGCCCATTCTCTCTGAGAGAAGGCCAGAGTCCCAGCAGTGGGAACGTGAAAGGCTGATAATGATGATGATGATGAAGCCTCATCGCATGAGGTGATCCGTCAGGGAACTAAGATCACCGAGATAGCTCACAGAATTAGCAAGCTGAAGTGGCAGTGGGCTGGTCATATAAGACGTAAAACCGATAACCGGGTAGACGTGTTCTCGAGTGGAGAAGCATAAAGAAGAAAAATTACCATTGTCTTCTTCTTCTTCTTGCCCTGGTCCCATCTATTTGTGGTCGGCGCAGCATGTACTCTTCTTCCACTCTCCCCTATCAGCCGTCATCGCTTCATTCACTCCCTTTCATTCATATCAACCCTTAAACAATCCATCCATCTTTTCTTTGGTCTTCCTCTTCCCTTCCATCCATCAACATTGTATTCAAAAATTACCATTGTAATAGATAAAATTATCTTTGTAACGAGGTGTACAGAGTTCGTTCGAATCCCCCGCGCTATCGACTCATCGACGGCTGTGACATTTGACGGCTGCAGTCAAATGTCAGGCGCGAGTGTGTGCGAGACCGTCAAAACAGATGTCAAAAGGACTGCGTGGACTTTTATGGCAGCAAACAGTGCGATTATTGTCGAAACGATTATTTGTATTCCCTGTGCTTATAATTTGAGTAGAGTAATAAAGAAATATTCCTCAAATCTTTCTTTTCGTACATACGTGTTTGATGTGTATAAGATGGGCAGTTCTCTTAATTTATTATATTTGATTTTTAAGTACGTAGTAGGACTACTTATTTTTTTTTATAGATTCTAACGGGTTTTTTCTATGTTTGTTACTACATATTTTAATCGTCTTGAACATTAATATTATTTTTTATAAGTACTATAATTTTGTTAAACAAATATTTGCAAGGATTCGTCTCTATTCATTTTTAATACAACTATTTCTTTGGAGTAAATACATTCTAAAACACAAAAGTTACCACTTCAGTTCACAGACCCCGTAACAGACTGAAATCTACTTAAAATTCAATATCATCAATTGACAATATCGCTGATGTGGGTAAGCTATTGAGCACCTCTGTTCTCGATGTGATTGATGGAACGGTCTGCCACCTGAGGTTCCTGAAGGAGCCGAGGGAAGAGAGGCTTGGAGGGGACACTTTACACTTTACAAATATATTGAGCGTAATGGTGGAAACACGTGCAACTTAAAAGGCGCCGATACCGAGTTCGAATCCTCTCGGCCTGCAGATTTACCATTGCTCAAAAACGGTGAAGAAAAACATCGTGAGGAAACCGACATTCAAGGGCAAGTGACATCTACCAACCTGCACTGGGCCCGCGTGGTAGATCCCGGCTCATACTCTCTCTCTCTTAAAGAAGGACAGAGTCCCCGCTGCGCTGTGGGAACTTAAAAGGCTGATCATCAGTGCCTTTAATGAAGCCGCAATGTTTCTACTCGTATATGTAAAGTATATCGTCAATAACAAAAGACATTATCGCACGACGTAGCTCAGAATAGCTCCATATATTTTGCCGTATAAGACTTCATTTGCCAGTTTGCCACCAACCAATAGTTTACGTTTTTTAGGTAGCTAAACCGTGAGTGAGGAGCGTCGTGCCCAAGAACTGTAACATTCAAGGGCATGCGACATCTACCAACCCGCACAGGGCCAGCGTGGTAGATTACAGCCTATACTCTCTATCTGAGAGATGGCCAGAGTCCCAGCAGTGGGAACGTGAAAGGCTGATAATGATGATGATGATGATAAGATAGCTAAAGGTGAGTTCCTAATTCCTACCAAAAACCTAACATGCAAGTTGTGACACAGAAAAATAAGCATGTCACATTTTTTTCTTTTTATTAAACTTTTACAATATTGTCCGTCTGAAAAGTTTTGAATCAAACTAAAAACTTTCGTAAGTGAGATACATCGAACAAAAATCACATCAATTCAAAAGTTTAGAAACTAATCGACCCATTGATCATTTAGTTCTGTTTAAAATAACACGAAAATCATCTGTTACGTCACAACTCCAATATGGCCGCAATACACCACAAAAATTGGATGGCAAAAATCGGTACAAAATAAAACACCCGCACCAATGACCTGAAAAGTCCACGTAACCGACTCTTTTTTATAAAATATATCTATACTAGATACGTATACAATGTACATTATCAAAGACAATATTCTGTAGCCTCAATACACTAGGGTTGCCACTAAAGCTTCGTCCGCTAAGTGGCCTCGAGTGACGCCGCTTTGTGCCCCTCTATTGTCTACACCCCTGCAGACTACAAAGAAAATTTTATTTTTAAAGGCCATCCGGGAAGTGGTTCCCTGGAAGAGACAATATAATTTTTTCCACTTTATATAAAACACCATCTGAATGTATGAGTGTTTGTTACTCTTTCACGCAAAAACTACTGAACGGATTTGAGTGAAATTTGGAATGGAGATAGTTTATACCCCGAATTAACATAAAAATATGCTATGTTTTATCCCGAAAAAAGGTTCCTGCGGGATCACGGGAAGACGCGGGTAGCTAGTATTTAATAAAACGCACAACCCTAACAGAAAAATAAAAAATTAAGAACAAAATGAGATCAAATTAGATTTTCTTGTAGTATCTAGGTATGTATGGAAAAATGCTCACTTTCCTTCTGAGTCATACCTTCCATTCTTTCCCTATTTGTATTACCTTAATTTTCCTTCCGAATCAAAAGACTATCTCCTTGGACTGAGAAAGAAAATGTATTTCAGAAGGTATTTTTTCTCCGGGCAAGCCGACGTCTCTACCACTGAGCCATCATCGCTTCAAAATCAAAAGAATAAGAAATATAGAAGAAAAGAACAGAAAAGTTTCTAACAAAAAAAATGCCTAACCACTTCCAGTGTTCCGTAACTCAAAACCACTTGTCTTTTCCTGTTTGAGAGCAAACTAAGCGCTTGTTCAGCGACGATGGCATTTCGCTATGGACCTGTCAGTTGTGATACACTGGACCGCTGGACAAAGAATTGGGCCTAGGAGTTTTTATTTGGACAACATTTCTTGTCAAAATGCAGTCCTACGACAAACAATTAGGCTTACGAGTTTTTGGTTGACAATAGACAATATTTTATATTTATTTGTGGACAGTATTTCTTGGAAAGATGCAGTCTTACCACAAACAATAAATGGCCTTAGGAGTTTTTAGTTGGATATTTTTTTTTGCAAAATGCATTCCTACGACAAACAGTTGGGCTTAGGAGTTTTTGGTTGGACAACATTTCATGGCAGTCCTACAGATGGGTGTTAAATGAGTTCTTCAGGGTCGGCAACGCTGCTAGTTTAACAAATTTACTGCTTCATCATCATCATCATCATCAGCTCATTTTAGTCCACTGCTGGACATATACCTCTCCCAAAGCACGCCACTGAGCCCGATCTTCGGCTCTTCTCATCCAACTGCTGCCAGCCATTTTGCGTATATCATCGCTCCACCTAGCTGGAGGGCGTCCTATACTACGTATGCCGATGGCTGTTGATGACTGCTGACGGACAGCGAAGACTTAGGGTACGGAACCCCAAGTAAGGTAGTAAAGTAGATGAACTTTCATTTGAAATTCTGTTAAATAAAAGCACTGCTACCGCAGCAGAAAAGTACGTCAAAGGATTCAAAAATTGATACCACAGGGTGGAAATAAAGAATAATTGTCTTACCCGTTTCAGATCCCAATATCTTTCTTAAAAAGAACAAACAAATCACTTCTCTGAATTACTGAATTAGTCCGTCGGTTCCAAAAAGACAAATTGTTGATAATGCCCACAGCTCTAAAGCAAATCTTATAAAATCTCATAAAACCAAAACCAGAGACAAATCTCTACGATTTATAAGGAATTCTAACACCTAACAATTGTTACAAGGGATGAAATAAATGTAGCCAATTGGCAAACCCGAAGTTTGGATTGGCAAGTATTTGTCATCTTCGTAGCGGGAGCTTGGATAAATTATAAAAGAAGATGCGTTATCCACGTTATTTATCTTTGCGTGGTATTCACATATCGAGTTCTAATCATTAGTAAATATAGGAACTGAATTTGTAAACGTGTAAATTTTTGAATAGAGTCATATTCGGTAAAACTTTAAAAGCCTCAATATTGGACAAAGAATAAACCATAGTACTTAGTAGCGATCTCAATGTTACTGTTTGTTTCCGTATAGCTATTAAGCTAGTGTTTTTTATGACATAAAAGTATAGGTACATACTTATATTTAATTAAAATACTTATGCACACTTCCTGCCTGCAGGTACAACTTATGTCAGATATTTTGTAGTATATAATTTAATGATTAATATCTAATTTAACGACATACTTAGGATTAGCAAGCTGAAGTGGCAATTGGCTGAACATATTAGACGAAGAACCGATAACCGTTGGGGCAAACGTGTTCTCGAGTGGAGACCGCGTCTCAGTAAACGTAGTGTACGTCCTCCAACTAGGTGGAGCGATAATATACGCAAAATGGCTGGCAGCAGTTGAATGAGAAGAGTCGAAGATCGGGTTCAGTGGCGTGCTTTGGGAGAGGTCTATGTCCAGCAGTGGACTGAAATGAGCTGATTATGATGGTGATGATCTAAAATTCATCCTCTTGTATTAATTTAAGTGTTGTAGTAAACATTAAAAAAAACAGTTTCCCACTTAGAATGTAACGTATCTCTCATAACGATTTATCACAGGTAAAAAGACATTTGTATGGGATTTCATTAAAAGTTTACAATGAGTCTTTGTTCCTATTTGTGTTTAGGATTGTGGGGTTTTAAGGATTTGAAAGGTGTTGAAAGTTTTCAAAGGGAAGTGAAATCCGATAAATCAAATAGGTATACGTATATATTTTATTTAAAGATGGCTATGGAAAGTTTTGGCAAGGTGACAGACAGGTGCCTTTGATCAATAACATTGCTAGCAGTGCGTGCACGGAGAAAAAAGATTTTATCATACATTTTCCTTCTGAGTCAAAAAGGAAGGACTTTTATAAGGAAGGAATCGGTCTTGGAAGGTAAAGACTAAGAAAGAAGGAATCTTCTACATAATATCGCATAATTTCTAAGTCTTAATACATACAAGAATATCAGCATGAAATGCTTCTATTATACTAAAATAGCTTCCTTAGCTCTGCCATATCCTTTACAAGTTAATTTCGCGAATTTGAAGCTAATATTTAGCAACTATGTTATATACTATTTGACATTAGTAGCGCAAGTAGTGTTGGGAACAATCTACTTTATCCGGCTATTTTTTCTTTTACCGGCTAAATTGAGCTAAAATTTCATTCATGTTAATAAAATAAACAAATAAAAAATCAATTTGTTGCCACTATAACACAGAGACTTATCCTAGGTTCCTGTTACTTAGTTATCAAATAATTATAGGGCAATAGGGCAGCTAAGCCAGGCCTCATGTAGCTTTGATGTAAGTGGTAGGACATTTCCTGAGTCTCGCCTGACCAGTTACCACTTTTTAGTTTAGAACCTGTCGCAAAAGAATAAGTGTGCTTCGGCAACATGACTTGAGCGCCAGTTTCCAGTACAAACGTAGCGTGAAGGTGAATTGTGGCCGAACACTTTTCATTAAATAAAATATTAATATAAAAATATACAATTTCTAAATAAATTGTGTAAATAGATTTTCTTTCAAATAATAATAGACCAAGCTTCAGTCCTATGCATGGTGGCAAAGATTGTTTAAGTTCGCTTTGATTTCAATCAATACGAAAATACTTATAAACTGTAATAGTAAACCGTTCGATTTGCTTAAAATATTTCAAGAAAGCTAAATAAAGCTAAATATATTCCCCCAAGCTCCACACCATCACACACATCACTTTCTAAACCCTAACTAAAATACCCTGTATCTAGGGTATCAGAAACTACGCGAAAACGACGTAACGTGTTAAAAATACGAGGCTGGCAAAATTGCCACCTATCCGGCCAATCGAATTACCCGCTACATCACTAGTTACGACTTGTAACGTTGTTACAGAAATAGCCTCTGAGCTAGAGGAAATTAAAACATAGTAATAAAAGTTATAGCCGTCTATCTTTTGGTTAGATTTTTGAAACAATATTCTGAGCGAATAATGTATTCGTAGCATTCGTCAATTTTTTTCTAGGCTTCTTGAACCATCACCCCTAAAATATTTAAAAAAAACGCAAATCAGACAAGCGCACGAAGGGTTCCATACATTATCTTTAAGAACGGCAAAATAATCACGTTTGTTGTATGTGAGCCCCCTTAAATATTTATTTTATTCCGATTTTAGTATTTGTTGTTTTAATGGCAACATAAATAAATGTTTTGTTTTTTTTTATGCCCGCACAATTACATACATAGCTCTGACCCCTAACTAGGATTCCCTGTATCTAGGGTATCAGAAACTACGAGGATCGGGGATCCACAACACCCAGACACAGAACAAATACTTGCGCTTTTTTTTTCAATGCACAATTATTTGTCCTGTAGCGGGAATCGAACCCGCGATCTCACGCTTCGCAGTCGGCTATACGCCCATTGCGCCACATCGGTCGTCAAATACATCATCTGTGAAAATTTCAACTGTCTAACTATCACGGTTCATGAGATACAGCCTGGTGACAGATGGACAGAGGAGTCTTTGAATTAAGGTCCCATAGTACCCTTTGGTCCGATAAAGGTAATTGAACGTGTATATTTATTTCATCATATTTATTTTATTTATTTCATGTGTGTTTATGTATAAACTAGAATTACCACCGTCAAAATTAAAATTACACAGTTCCGGACCAAACATAATGTCAATAAAAATATTTAATAGACTACCCGACGAATTAAAATCCGAAGAAAAAAATCACGTATTTTTAAATAACTTAAAAACGCTTTTAATCGACAAATGCTACTACAGCTTCCTCAACGACGACTTTTCGAAATGATTAGAATGGATCGGTCCGCTCCTACATTGCTATACCCTATTCGGGTCCATATGTTCGCTAATCTTAACCACTAAGATCTCTTGTATACTAACATATGAATGCAATAAACGATTGAATATGAATATGAATTGAATATGAATATGTATAGATTGTATTCGTATAGGTTCTAGGTTAAATTGTAAGGGTGTGAAAATATTATTCATTTAACCTCCCACCCCGCTTCGAAGTTTACATGCCATTACACTAAAAACCTAAAATACGCACGGGTGTCAAATTAAAACCTTTTTGAAGTCGACTGTGAAAATAAAGAGAGCACATTCCTGAAAATGTTCACCGTCCAAATGACTGCCAGCTAATGAATCCCGTGTGAGTGTATGTACCTGCCTACATTTGGTCATAGCGTAGGCCACGCAGTAAGACATCCTGCTGAAAAACGTTTCTTACATTTTGACGTGAACTTTTTGTGCGGGTGTGCATGCTAGAAAAATTGTTCTGCAATTCATTCATTAATTTTTTTTTGTAGGCACTTGTCACAAAGTTTAGGATTTAAATAAAATGATAGTTATATCATTGCAAAGATCCATCTGACGTTAAAACAAAAAAAAAATGTTTTACCGTCCTTCATTCATCACGATGATGTCAATAAACCGCAAGAGTTAGTCATAAAAATGGCACGTTACTGATTAAAACTTGAATTTGCATTATTTTTGATTATTTTTAATACGTAGTTGCATTTCATAAAAGCGATTTTGACGTTATGTATAAACTGTTTTTGGGAACGATAAAGCAGGTAGGTACATATGACAGTCCTTAATTGGTTGGATTTAACTGTTTTGAATTCATTTGAATTAAGTTGGCCTTTACAATCTGTATAACCTGACTCAATAAGAAAATTAAATAATACAAGACGAGCCACTAGTCAATCTAATATATAAAATTCTCGTGTCACAGTTTTCGTTGCCATACTCCTCCGAAACGGCTTGACCGATTTTGATGAAATTTTGTGTGCATATCGGGAAGGTCTGAGAATCGGCCAACATCTATTTTTTATATTAAATTTTTATCGAGTTAAATGTAGTCCACGCGGGTGAAACCGCGGGGCGCAGCTAGTAAAAATATAAAAGTAATCTTAGAAGGAAAAGTAGAAGAGAGGAAGAGGTAGACCGAGAAAAACATAGCTACATAGACCAAGTCAAAGAAAGGATTGACGTCATGCCAAACCAAGAGGTCAAAAAATTGACTGAAGACAGAACAAGATGGAAGATTCTCCACCAACCAGAGCTCTGCTCCTAAATAGAAGAAGAAAAAACAACAAGTTACCCATCTCTTTGATACATTTACTGTGGCATGGATCAAACAACAACGTCATAAAGCGACGGCCACCAATTTGTTACTTTCACTCCCTCACCCTTCACCCCGCCCCTTGCCCCGCGGAGGGTAAAAATGGCGGACATTAAATTTTGCAAAATTAATATGACAGGTGACGGGCGGCTTTTATTAAGGAATATGAAATATTTGGCTTACGTACGAGTGTCGGGAATGCAAAGGACTGATGTGTTCATTTAGGGGGAAGTAAAAAACGTATGCATTCATAAATATAACCGAAAAGGTAGATGAGATACCTTTTTTCTGCGCTCATTCTATTACTAACCCTGTGAAATCTACACACAACATGCTCACAACAAAGTGCGACTGAGATAGCAATACTTTTTTATATTTTACTGGGTAATATACCACAAGTAATAAAAAAAACTTTTTCCGTAATAAACAGTAGCTAGTTTTAAGTTGAGGTTTTTAAAGTGATCACAATGTACCTGTAATCCTATTGAATAATTTTTTTTTTGTTAAAATAACTTACTTATTATAAGTGTATAACTATATAAAACGTACATGATTAAGTGGAGAAAAAAAAATTATATTGTGATTTTTTTTTCTTTTTTACCAACGGGCGTGTAGTGCAGGCCCAAGCAGTAAGTATATAATTGTGACATGTTAATAATTAGACAGTAATAAAACATACATTCCACCGACCCTGTCGTTTCAACCAACTCCCAACGAACCATACAACAGGTTAGCGTTTGACCACAAGGCACCTGATGTTAAATGACGAGGTGGTGGAAGGTATCACTACGCTGCACTTGAACTGGGAACTGGATCTCAAGTGAGGCTGACGGAACACACCGATAGGTTCAGTCAGCAACAATAGTAGCTGATCGTTCTCGATTTTCCAAATGTGTTTCAAATCAGTAATTATTGTTGTTTTTTTTTACATTTTACATGGTATCATTTTGACCACAACATAACACACCTGATTTAAGGTGATGATGAGGTCAAAAATTGGTGTCTAAGATGATGAGGATAATAGAAAAACGTGTGATTGTTCAGCGGCATTTGTCGTTGACTGTACTTAGCAACAGATTTTCAACTTGAGGATGGTATCTGTTAACGGTCAGTTTCAATAACCTAAGAAATGTCAAATTTCTATCTCTAGTAGGGCAAACCGTGGATAGATAGGTCATTGAAACTGGTCGTAAGTAGTTGTATCAGTCAGTTCCTAAACTTCATACTAGTGTCAAATATTCTGCCAGCACTCTATCTGACAAAAACAAGAGAAATCTAGTAAAGCTAATTAAAAAATATCGGACCATTAGATGACAAAAAAAGCTTGGGAGCTACCTGCCGGCGTTTCTTGCCTGTTCTTTTGCCGGCGTAAGGAGGTTGGAATAGGCGTAGCTAGTTTTAAGTTTGACGTTTTAAAGCGATCACAATGTATACTATTGAATAAATAAAAATTGACTATCGACTATTGACGTCAATATATCCCAAACAGTACACCGATTTTGATTCCGAGTTGGTTTTAAGACGACAAAACATTTCACACAGCCTAAAAACAATATTTTCCAATTTCGACACAAAGAATTCATTCAATGTATTTTTTTTACATCGGCGGCTCCAATTTGGATCCGTGTCGCGTCTGCCATACAGGAGAGAAAATGTTCAGTGCGGAAAATGAATGGAGGTGGTATTACGAGTAAAAATAGGTGCGCACGATAAATCTCGAAGAAGGATGTCAAAATAATGCTCTTATTTCCAAGCATGTAGCGAGCTTATAGCGATGATAGCTCAGAGGTCCCGTAGCCAAGATGCATTCTGCAATCGTTGACGCTAATAGAAAACAAGAAAAAAGTATTGGTTTGACGTATTTCTGACCACGTGACTTAGCGTTGAAATATGTCAAACCAATACTTTTTTCATGTTTTCTACTAGCGTCAACGATTGCAGAATGCATCTTGGCTAGGGGCGCAGTGGTAGTGACGTCGGCTTGCGATCCGTAGGACGTGGGTTCGAATCCTACAATGAACTTCAGCTTTCGGTGAAGGAAAACATCGTGATGAAACCATAGCTTGGTGGTAGGGTATTTTCTAGTACTCGCCTGGCTAGCTACCACCCTCTTGTTAAGAATCTGTCGCCAAGCACCAATCGGTGTGTTCCGGCAGCCTCGCTTGAGAGCCAGTCCTCAGTTCAGGTGTAGCGTGGCGCCATCTTCGACCATATCGTCACTTAACATCAGGTGACTTGTGGTCAAACGCTACCCTGTAAATAGTAAAAAAAAATGTTTGAGAAAAGATAAATTACCATATAATAAGATAGCGATATACGTAAATAAATATGTTTATAGATAAAAGAAGAAAAAATCAAAGGAAACACTAACAAAAAATACAGGTATCAAATATAAAAAAATTAACGCCCTCATCCCCCCATCCCCCTCCCATTCCAACATATGTTCCAACATACTCCACTTCCCTCAGTAAGTAGTAACAATAGAGCAAATTGGTGATAAGGTGTGTTAGATGAGAAAAGTCTCCGGACATTATTGTCCGAGGAAAAACCAGAACAACGTACAGTCAACGACAAAAGTAGCTGAACAATTACAAATTTTCCGATTCCCTTCATCGCCTTAAACACTAACCTTTGACTGCATCATCACTTAACATCAGATGTTTAGTTTTGTGGTCAAACGCTACCTTGTGAGTTGTAACAAAATAACTAACATTACTCATTTAATACGCATTTGGGAAAGCAAGTTTGATCAGCTACTTTCGTCGCTGACTGTACCTTAAAAAAATAGGTGCGTTATTTTCCTTCTCTAAAGAATTGATATTGTTTGTCCAACCATTTGATTTAAAATGCTAGTGTTGGCTACGGCTCCATTAATGCCTAACAAAGATCCAGGCAAAACCACATTGAATAAAATACAGGTTTACTTGGCCGATTTTTATTATAAAGTTGCGCTCCTCCAAAAGTAATAATTTTGTTGTCATATAGTTTGTTTTTGGTAACACTATGAGACTGGCTCTTCGTCTGCTACGTTATACTATACACCTAACAATAATGGATCATAGAACGACTAGAACCTTCTACGCTTACTACATCCACGTAATTTCTCGCCAACAATGGTTCGTCAGTGAGAGCTGACGAGGCCATGACGCGAACAGTTTCGCCTTTCAAACTTTTTCATTTCGACACGAGCCCGTACCTGTTGACGCGACGGTTTCTAGTTTTACCATGTGTCAATAAATTTTCTATGGAAACATTTTTTACGATTTAAAATGGGTAGTTTTTAAAATGGAGCTTAAAATTATTTCCGTGAAATATGGAACATATAAATGAGCGATGGTGACCGAACGGTAACGCGTGCGCTTTACAACGCGCCGACACCGAGTTCGAATCCTCTCGGCCCCTTGACTAAGTTATGTGCGGATTTACCATCGCTCAAAACGGTGAAGGTAAACATCGTGAGGAAACCGGCATGTCCAAGAACAGCAACATTCAAGGGCATGCGACATCTACCAACCCGCACTGGGCCAGCGTGGTAGATAACGGCCTATACTCTCTCTCTGAGAGAAGGCCAGGGTCCCAGCTGTGGGAACGTAAAGGCTGATGATGATGATAAATGGCAATTGGCAAGCACAAATTAATGTTAACGAATCTTACAATGAGCTTGAGCTTTCAGTGAAGGAGAACATCGTGATGAAACTATAGCTTGGTGGTAGGGCATTTAAAGAATCTGTCGCAAAGCACATATCGGTGTGAGACTTATAGAAAACATCAAAAAACAATTTAATTTAACGGTACAATAAAATAGACGTGTGTGAAGTTAGCATCTCAATTGTTAGCATCTCACAAATAAATTGAAAATAAAGTGGCACAGTTACAGTGCATAGCACAAACACAGTTCTTGATAGGTTTTAGCAATAGTTCCGTCAATTTTAAATTAAAATCGAATTTTGAAAAATGAGATGCCTAATTCGTACACGTATAAAACAGCTGTTTTGTGTGAACGAAACACCAACTGTAAACTGACACACTGTAACTGTAACTGTGTGTCTGTAACTGTGTCTGTGTAGTCGTAAATGAAACTATAGCTCCCATCCGTCTGAAGGCAGACAGCTGTGAAGCTGTTGAAGAATGTTTACTAGATATATAGATTTACATAGGTTGCAGTAGGCATATAGGTTTTTTGTTGATTGATGGCAGTCCTCCTCTCCTCTAGTTTTTAAGTAATGTTGTTGTTGTGCCCAACAGGGTCCATAATTGATCTTAATTATAAATTATGACTAACTATTGTACATTATGGAATGCAATAAATTCTTTGAATCTTTGAATCAGTAAATGATTTGCATTTTATGACTGTTCTGTAGTATTTTAAACTAGCCTTTGTCTTAATCCAGGGTATAAGCTATCTCCATTCCAAATGTCATCAAAATCGGTTTTGTAGTTACGGTGTTACGTGGTAACAAACATTCACACAAACTTTCGCATTTATTTTATTATTTAGTAGGTAGTAAGATTAGTAGGACAAGACACGTCGCATCGCATCGTATCAAAACGCATTTAAGCCCCCTTAAATATTTATTTTGTTCTGTTTTTTAGTATATTTTGATAAAGCGGCAACTAAAATACATCATCTGTGAAAATTTCAATTGTCTAATTATCACGGTTCAAGAGATACAACCTCAGACAGACAGACGGACAGACGGACGAACGGACGGTCGGACAATCTTAGAAATGCTGGTGCCACACAAGGTCAACGTCAAGGGAAATGTCAATGCCTATCATCACGATAAATATTGCGTTTATTATTAACGCAGTTATGTGAGTGGCTACACTTGAACGGTCAACGTGAATGCACTTGAGTTATCGGCTAACGTCAAACGCCAATGTGAATGCCGTAGTCAAATGTCGTGGCCCCACTAATGTCAAACGTCAATCATCGCGCTTTATAATGGTATTTCCCGTTAGTGTGGCCCCAGCATAATAGGGTCCCGTTTTACCCTTCAAGTACCTACGGCACTCTAAAAAAAAGAGAAATCACCCTACGCCAAGGAGTTTAAAACTTTCCAGTACCAAAAATCTGAACCGTCCAAAATGATTTTAAAAGTCTCACGCGGTACAAAATGTGGACTCTGAATTATTCCCCTCTTAATTTATTCCAAAGTGGAGATCTGCATATCCGAGGACACCCGGCGAGTGCCTTTTGACAATAAGCTGAAGTTTAAAGCTATTTTAATGAAAGCTTTAAGCTGGAATACTAAGACAGGTGCCAAATAATATTTGAGCTTAGCTTTTGGTGTTGAATTAAAGCTTAAAACAAAAGAGGTAGTGCTAGGACGCGTATGTCCTATTAACCCCCGACGCAAAAAGAGGGGTGTTATAAGTTTGACGTCGATGTCTGTCTCTGTGTGTGTGTGTCTGTGGCATAGATTTCAAACGGATGGACCGATTTCGATGCGGTGGTTCTTAGCTGTTTGGTTGTTTGGTTAATCCAGCAGCGGCGGCGGCGGTTCTGCGGTCCAGCAGTGTAGGAGTATCAGTTCTTTTCCAAAATGATGTAAGGCATTTTAGCTATGTTTCTTGAAAATCAGTCAAGATGTCCAGGGTTTTTAACGTTTTAAGGTTTTTTTATTATTTTCTTGTGATCAAACGCTACCTTGTAAAGATGGGGGCCAACGGCTTGCTTTTTAACAGATCAGACCAGACTGCACGTTGAATACACCCTGCCTGTTGCCGTCTGACGTTGTGCGTGCCCGTTTGATCGTTCATAAGGTTCATATTCCAACAATTCAAGCCGTGCCAGACCAGATGACCGACCGTGGGACCTGGGTGTCCGTTCTCCTCCGTGGCTGTGCGTACTGGTCTGAGCTATACTAAAAACTTAAAAAAATGTTTATCTTCATCGTTTTCAGCGATTTTAGATCTACCCGTAAGTTATTATGTCATATGGTGCGGGGCCGAGATGATTCGACGTTACCATTCAGCCACCATCGCTCACATATTGATTATAACACTTGTTTAATTAACTAAGTATTAAGAAACAAACCAAGAAATTCAATGCAAGCATAAAGCAGTTGTGTACACAAACTTAATTGTAACCCTGGCACCGAATCAAGAACCGAAGGCGCGGAATTTGTCAGAATTAAATTGCCACAAACAAGTGAAGCTTTGAGCTAGCACGCGAAAATTATATGAGAAGGTATACACATACTAGTTGTGCCCGCGGTTACACCCGTAATATTCTTGTTGGCTGGTCATGCATTGATGAAAAATAGAAAAGTCTTAACTTAAAAATAGCTACGCATGTTAACTAGCATTTTCGATCGATAGTCTATCGAGAGCCAACCAATCGTAACACTATCGCTACTTTTAAGTTGTTCTATTTTTCTGTTGTTGTGGTGAAACAATAAAGCGTTATCTATCTATCTATCGATAGGCCTATTGATACTATCGATAGCTTAAAACTAGGCAATACTATCGATACTATTGATAGAAAAGCGATATGGCTTTTTCAGATGAAAATAATCGATAGTTTTACCATCGATAGCTCGGCAACAAGAGGGCCTACTCCAACTTGGCGAATCCGATGTATCGGGCTCGTCCGATGCCCGACCGAACTTACGATTCTTACCCTACTCCAACTTCACATCGGCGCGACTTGGTGTCGTCGGAACCATAAACAATCATAGGAGGAGTTGCGGATCGAATGAAATGAACCACTAGAGTTGGACGTTTCGTCATAAAAAATCATATCTCCTGGTCATCAACACTTTCGACTTCGTTTATTTGTTGAAATATCGAGTAATATTAAACTGTGTGTTACGGAAAAAGATTATTGCGTTTAATTAAATATTTTCAAACATATAAAAGTGCAATATTTCTAAAGTTACAAGAAATTTAACGAAACATGGCGTCTACTCTAACTTGTCAAATCCGATGTATCGGCCGATACTTCGTGCGTTTCCTACTCCAACTTGCACTTGTTTCCGTCGGTTGGCTCGGATTTTCGTTCACTCCGTCTGAACTTTGTTTGACGTTTGTTTGATCGTAAACCCTACTCTAACTGCATAATTCCGACCGATAATTCGAGTTTGACAAGAGTTTTATCGGTGATTTAGTGTCAAAATTCACGATAGCAAAATAGCTATCTTGTGATTATCGTAAGTATCTAAATGTATGAATTATTTAAACTTTCTTGATTTTTGTGATTGTTTTTGATGGAAAAGTAAATAAGTCGCGCTTGAAATTGTAAAGAAATGGCAGTGCGTATGTTTTTGGTGAAGGAAAGAAACCCTATGAATAAGTAATAATTATTATTATTTGCGCCCGGCGGATTCACCCGCGTCTTCTCACTATCCCGCAGGAACCATTTTCCGGGATAAAAGGTCTATGTGTTAATCCAGAGTATAAGCTATCTCCATTTCAAATTTCATCAAAATCGGTTTAGTAGTTTCGGTAATACGTGGCAACAAACTTTCAGACACACACACACACACACACACACACACACACACACACACACACACATAGTAGTAGGATTAGTAATAGGATAAGTTTAATATCAATATTACTCAGTTTAATATCAATATTGTACCTATCTAAGTGTGGGCCTATATCAACAATCACTACATAACAATGATGGAAGTTATATATAAAGGCAAATCAAACAAACAATACAAAGAAGACAGTGTATAATATTATTCAAAATCTAAACATTTCTCGCATGCAGCTGCTCTATGAGCTACATAATTCTACAACTGCAATCCTTATGCCAGCTAGTTCTACATTTCATTGTCTCTCAGTTTTCACACAGCGTTCTTCTAATCGGAACAGTCTGTCACGCACAGCACATAGCTATCAGCTTGATCCGCAGAGTGCCGCCGCCACTGCTTCGTAGTTTTGGTACACCCACCCATGGCGTTCAGCGTTGGACAAATTTCAGCCCACTGCAGACGCCATCAGTCTGTGTGTCTTTGTGTGTGCAATGTTTCTTGTAAAGTAAGTTTCGCTTCGAAACTTCAGTAATACAAACATGAGAAAACGATAAACCCAAAGGGCACATGTCCACGGGTGAACTGGCAAATTTATTTAGTATATTTAAGGGTGATTTGCCTATATAATAGGCTTGTTTCTGTTCCAATTTCACAAAGTCGCTGCATCCATTTCACCACTTGATTCTTCACCTAGCACTTGATAAATGACATGCAACAAAATATTAGGCTCCCGCGCTTTAAAACCGCACTCATTTTGTGTTGCATTTATATCTTTTGTGAGAAAAACCAGTTAGACTCGAGGAGTTTGTTTACAATATGATTTTGCTCTAACCGTCAAATAGACTAAAGACGTCAAAGTATAACTTTTTTTTATAAGTGGCAAAGAAGTTTTGTTGCGTCTGCTTTACTTTCGTTAAATTTTTCGTATAACTTTGGAAATATTGCCCTACTAAATGTTTGAAAATAATTAATTGAACGCAATAATCTTATTCCGTAACACACAGTTTAATATTACTCGATATTTCAACAAATAAACGAAGTCACTTTCGACTTTGATGACAAGTTATGATTTTATATGACGAAACGTCCAACTCTAGTGGTTCATTTCATTCGATCCGCAATTCCTCCTGTGATTGTTTATGGTTCCGACGAAATCAAGCCGATCCGATGTGAAGTTGGAGTAGGGTAAGAATCGTAAGTTCGGTCGGTCGTCGGACGAGCCCGATACATAGAATTCGCCAAGTTGGAGTAGGCCCTCTTTGCTCGAAAAAGCTGACGCAACAAAACTTCTTAAGCAAATATAAAAATATATAAAAATATATATATGTCCTGGCAAAGCTCCTCATAAAGTGTCCGGCTGAGTCTATAATTAGCTACAAACTCAGTGTCGGGTACTAAATTAGCGCTAAAAGAATCACGAAGGCGTCTGCAATTCCTTTTGCGTTCCAAACGTTCTTCAGCGAGGGCTTGTCCCACCAAAAACATACATACTACCATTTTTCAAGAATTTTAAACACGATGTTACTCTTCCAACAATGAACAATATTAAAACTCAATAAAATTGTATAAGTTAGCTATTTTGCTGTTGTCAATTTTGACACCAAATCACCGATAAAACATAGAGTTATACGTCTTATACTTCTATGCGATAAAACTCTTGTCAAACTCGAATTATCGGACGGATTTATGCCATTAAAGTAGGCTTTTGCGATCAAAAAAACGTCAAACAAAGTTCGGACGGATTGAATGTAAACCGACGGAAACAAATGCAAGTTGGAGTAGGAAACGCCCGAAGTATCGGCCGATACATCGGATTCGCCAAGTTGGAGTAGGCCCCAAGTTTTAAGCTTAATACGCACGCCGGCTAAAAAAGATAATAATTTTTTTTTTTTTTTATTATTTGCAGGGTAGCATTTGACCACAAGTCACCTGATGTTAAGTGACGATGTGGTCGAAGATGGCGCCACGCTACACCTGGACTGGGAACTGGCTCTCAAGTAAGGCGCGGGAACACACCGATAGGTGCTTGCTTATTTATTCAAAAACACGATACACTATGGACTTGAAATGTTGTTATCGAAATCATAATTTTAATTAGTCGCAGAATCGACATAGGGGTTTACTTGAATGGACTCCATTCAATCGAGACTGCGACTTCGTAGTGTTCTTGGACGCCATGCCGGTTTCTTCATAATGTTTTCCTTCACCGTTTTGAGCGATGGTAAATTTACACATAACTTGTTAAGTGCTAGGTGTGGGGCTGAGAGGATTCGAACTCGGTGTCGGCTAGTGAGGTGCAAAATCAATCGACAATTACCATTAAGTTTTGAATTTCTCCGTATTGCAGTGTACCAATGAAGGGTTGACCTATCTAAGTATCAAATTCTATTCAAAAACAAGCGAACTGAAAATGTCCGCACACCACCGCCACAAAGGCCATTAGTGACATAAATTCAACAGAGTTCGCGTGTGAAGTTAGCGAAACCGCTAATTCTGTAGTTTGGCTTTGTGCTGGAGTTGTAGCAGGAAATCCTACTGTAGCCTTATTATACTTTAATTACTGTGCCTTTGTAGATATAGAAAGCTAGGTTATTGTTGCTGAGACTGCCGTAGTTATCTGGTTATCCATTAACGTTCATGAAGTGACATAGTTTGTTATAGTTACGATATGTATGGCAGTTTGTCAATACTATACTTTGCTGAAAAAATTTTAAAGTTATTTTTTTATGTTTTTTTTATTTTAAGTAAGTTTAGAGAGTTTTTTTTATATATGCCTACACAATCACACATAGTTCTGACCCCTTACTAGGTTTCCCTGTATTTAGGGTATCAGAAACTACGAGGATCGGGGATTTACAACACCCAAACACAAAACAAATACTTGCGGTTTTTTTTTCAATGCACAAATATTTGTCCTGTAGTGGGAATCGAACCCGCGACCTCACGCTTCACAGTCGGCTATCCGCCCATTGCACCATATCGGTCGTCCCCGCCACCGTCTATCACCCCGTGGGAAGGTCGCGCACGAAATTGCCGAGCTATAAACAAATAAAAACCGCAAATCTCTCACCTCAAGCTTGGATAGGAAAATAAAATATGCAAAAAATCAAAAGGTGGGCCTGTTTCTAGAACATTACCCCTGGGAGCGAGGTAAAGGCATCCCTACGCGAGTGCTTTCATAGCTTCATAAGAAAGTATGGCTCTGTTGTGTTTTTCGTTCGACTCGTAATATGGTAACAAGGGTTTACTTTTAATATTACAGGGAACACGGATTTTTTAACCCCCGATATAAAGAGGGGTGGAGGGTGAGTTTGGGGTATGTATCGTGAGGAAACCAATGTCTAAGAACCACAACTTTCAAGGGTATGCGACATCTACCGACCCGCACTGGACCCGCGTAGGAAATTACGGCCCATAGTTCTCTCTGAGAGAAGGCCAGAGTCCCAGCTGTGGGAACGTAATATGCTGATGATTATGATAATGATGATGACATGTGTGTATCTGTGTGTCTGTCTGTGGCATCGTAGCTTTTAAACGGAAGAACCGATTTTAATTTAGTTTTCTTATTTTGATAGATGACTTGATCAAGATTGTCTTAGCTATATGAGAGCTTTAAAAAAAACGATTTATTATATTCTGAAGTATGTGTGTTCCGTGGTTATACTTGCAGATTAGCCACTGTCAAGTAGGAATATTTTTCCGGGATAAAAAGTTGCTTTTTTGTTAATCAAGGCTTTACAGGTTATCTGCTGTCACGTAGGAATATTTTTCCGGGATAAAAAGTAGATTTTTTTGTTAATCGAGGATATAGACTTTTATTACAAATTTCACTCAAATCAAATCCGTTCAATGTGAAGAAGTAACAAACTTCTTCTTCTTGCCCTGGTCCCATTTATTTGGGGTCGGCGCAGCATGTTTTCTTCTTCCACTCTCCTCTATCAGCCGTCATCGCTTCATTCACTCCCCTTTCATTCATATCAACCCTCACACAATCCATCCATTTTTTCTTTGGTCTTCCTCTTCCCTTCCATCCATCAACATTCATATCCATCACTTTTTTTGTAATATGATTATCATCCCTCCTCATAACATGTTCATACCAAGCCAAACGATTCCCTTTCACCTTATCTGTCACTGGTGCTACTTTCATACTTCCTCTAATATACTCATTCCTTATTTCAAACATACAAACTTTAATTTACACCCAGCTGTGCTGCCCAGTTATACCCAAAAAGAAACATTACATCCTGCCCATGTAAAGGTCATTTTGCACACCAAATTCAATTCCCAGCTCTCTCAACAGTACAGTGGTAGCCAATTTCAATTTTAAAATAAAAAAAAGCACACGCTCGCTCTTTTTAAAATTATTGCTGTTTCGAGGACATTTTAAATATTGGGAAAACTTTAACCAACCCTCTTTACCAAATCAATTCAAGTTAGAGCAAGTAGGTACAGTCAACGACAAAAGTCGCTGAACAATAACACATTTTCCGATTACCGTCATCATCCTTTGACCACAACATCACTTAAAGTCAGATGTGTCAAATTATGATCAAAACGTTACCTTGTTATATGTAAAAAAACCTCATCATTGCTGATCTAAAAGACATTTGGAAAATCTAGTATGATCGACTACTTTTGTCGCTGACTATACTAGTGAAGTAGGAACTGCTGTAGTGACCGCACTGAGGCAGCCATCTAGTGAGATATACAACCGAACTTTGCAAAGTGCAGTAAGTTCTTGCAAAGAGTAGTTAACACAGATGTGAAACAATTCTATTTCCTGTAGAAAAAGTGCCTAAATTTCAGGTTTGCCGCACTGAGGCATTCATTTAATGAAATGCAGACGAATTTTGCTCTAATCGGTAAGTTGTAGCAAAGAGTATTTAACCCAGAGACGCCACTTCCTTTATTTCTGTTGAAAAAGTGCCTACATTTCAAGTAGACCGCACTGAGGTAAACTTTAAGTGAAATGTACAGCCATATATTTTAGAGCTCAGTAGGTAAGTTATGGCAGAAAGTAGCTTAGATAGTGCAGAGATGACACCGTTTTGACTGCTTTAGGAAAAGTGCCTACATTTCAAGTAGACCCCACTGAGGCAGCAGAATAAAATAAATACAATGGAACTTTGCAGATCGAGTTGAGTATGTTGTGGCAAAGAGTAGCTAACCCAGATTTGACGTTGTTTCGGTTTCTGTAAGAAAAGTGCCTACATTTTCTCTACAGTGGCAGATTAAGGTCAGCTATCAGCTCATAAACAAATTTCAAAGTAAATGTAAATATAACTTTATCATTTAAGAGGACAAAACAAATTAGCCCAAAATCTCTTCCCTATTTCATAGAAAATGCACAAGACTAAAAACAAAAACAAGCACCATTGGCGTTCCGCCAAACATAGACTAATGTAAAAACCGTAGTAATAGCCCACGGTTCCGTATGTCTTTATTGGACCAATTTTAGAAGACATAGTCTTTGTGCATTTCGAATGGCTTCATTTCTGTTTATTTATAAAAGCGGGCCTTGTACTCGTATTTGGGTTCACTTGTTTTAGTACCTACCGTAATACTCGGATTCAATTGTTTTAACTTGCATATATTACTGTAAGGTCCGGTTTTATAAACGTCCGTACATTTTATATTAAATTTCGGTACATTTTATAGGAGATAGTTTGAATCCTGAGAAAGGACATAGGATACTTTTTATCGCGATAAACCTTAGCCCACGCGGGTGAAACCGCGGGGAACAGCTAGTCACACATATATTTGCCCTTACCGAGATTCGAATCCGGGACCTATATAAGAGTTTTCTTGGCTAATCTTAGGTTATTTTTATTACCTCTTACAGGTTAGCGTTGGAACACAATTCACCTGATTTTAAGTGATGATGTGGTCGAAAATGGCGCCGGGGAAATTCCGGGTTCCGAAAAACAGGCTGGTTTTTGGAAACCCTAGTATGGATGTACGGATGTTTGTTACTCTTTCACGCAAAAACTACTGAACCGATTTGAGTGAAATTTGGAATGGGCAAGCTCATTATACCCTGCATTAACACATACGCTACTTTTAATTCCGAAAAAGATCCTGCGAGATAATGGGAAGACTTTATAGCGATGATGGCTCAGTGGTAGTGATGTCGGCTTGCGATCCGTAGGACGTGGGTTCGAATCCTACAATGAGCTTGAGCATTCGGTGAAGGAAAACATCGTGATGAAACCATAGCTTGGTGGTAGGGTATTTTCTAGTATTCGCCTGGCTAGCTACCACCCTCTTGTTAAGAATCTGTCGCCAAGCACCTATCGGTGTGTTCCGGCAGCATCACTTGAGAGCCAGTTCCCAGTCCAGGTGTAGCGTGGCGCCATCTTCGACCACATCGTCACTTAACATCAGGTGACTTGTGGTCAAACGCTACCCTGTAAATAAACCTGAACCTAGTATAGCTTTTTATACTAGCGGACCCGACAGAAGTTGTTCTGTTACCTAGATACTAAATGCAGCGCCATCTGTAGGGCTGATTTGTAAATTTGAACCATCCAGGGCACCACCCAAACTTCACTAAAATCGGTCCAGCAGATTAGGAGGAGTTCAGTGACACACACCCGTACAGTAGAATTATATATGTAAAGATATACCTTTGAACGTATTATCGAAGATACGGGAATGCTTTGTGCATATCAATGGGCACAACAAAAGGAATTGTTAAAGCTACTTTGACTATTCACTTGCAAGATCTCAAAGCTTATCTTCGCAAGTGAAATTCAAGACTTGTCGGTAGTTAAATTTTCAGGCCATATAAATAGAACGAAATATTTTAAGAAAAGCTCAAAGTATTTAAGGACGGTTTAGATGACCGATCTATCTACGGTTTAGAAATTTGACATTACTTCTGTAGAGCTTATGTCAATTTTCTATCTCTAGTACTGTGGATCACAGTTTAGAAAAATATCTATATATAAATTAACTGTTCCCCGCGGTTTCACCCGCGTGGGCTACAGTTTATCGCGAAATCCTTTCTTAGCGGATGCCTACGTCATAACATCTACCTGCATGGCAAATTTCAGCCCGATCCGCCCAGTGGTTTGGGCTGTGCGTTGATAAATCACTATATCTGTCAGTCACCTTTGATTTATATAATTATATATAGATTATGACTAGTTACGCCCCGCGGTTTCACTCGCATCTTCCTGTTATCCCGTAGGAACCATTTTCCGGGATAAAAAGTAGCCTTTGTTCTAATCCAGAGTGTAAGCTATTTATATTCCAAATTTCATCTAGATCCGTTTAGTAGTTTTTGCGCAAAAGAGTAACAAACATCAAAATATAAAAATTCAAAATTCAAAACTTTTTTATTTAGTAGGATACATTGTGATCACTTTAAAACGTCAACTTAAAACTAGCTACGCCTGTTCCAACCTCCTTACGCCGGCAAAAGAACAGGCAAGAAACGCCCGGCAGGTAATTTTTTTGGCGCGATCACATTGACAATTTTATTCTTATTACTAATTGATTGAATTGGAGCAAGTTCACTAAAATCCCAAGCTTTTTTTTGTCATCTAATAGTCCGGTATTTTTTAATTAGCTTTACTAATAAGATTTCTCTTGTTTGGTTGTACACATTGGGATATGGGAACATGAATATTAACGAGTTGCGGGATCACAACCAAAGCAGACCAGACCCCACAAGCAGCACCCGTTCACGAGTTGACGCATGTGCCAGCCATCGCTCTCCTCTCATCCATAGGCACATACCAGTTTTCACGTTTATAATATAAGTGGGATGGCTAAAGTTACAAGTCAAGCTACTAAAAGCGTTTTAAAAAAAGATATGGGTTCAGTGCTTCAAATAAGGCCTTAAAGTAGAAGCTTGATGTTATTTAATGCACAAGCTTCACTCATATTTATATCCAAATAAACCTCGCTGTTATCGTTTCATATGGAAACATATTTTAATTTTCATTGCTGGTGCGTTCCCTGGAACGGATTACAAAAATGATATACGATTTCAGGTTTTTTATGAGCAATTTGCGTGAAAACTGTATGATGTTCGCGTACATTGTTTGTTTTGTGTATGTGTGTGTGTTTGTATGTTCACGGTACCGCATCGTTGTGTACATAATGCATCAGGACAAAAGTGTCAAGTAGAAATTGAGGGATGTGGCATTTACATGACATGTGGATCTTATTTTATGAAAATGTATAATGTACAGAAAAATTGTAATAGCTTCGAAAAGAGGAATGATTATCACAATTTTAATACTAGAAACGAAAATAAAACCGCTGCACCAACTACTAGGCTCCATAAAGTCAGCAACTCGTTCAAAGGTCAATTGTGTACGTTTTTTTTCAACTAAATCCCAAGTGAAATTCAAGACTTGTCGATAGCAAAATTGAAAGTCCGTTCACAGAGATATCTTATTACATTTTTATCACAAAAAGTACCCTATATCCTTCCCCGTTGGTCAAACTATCTTCTCAAAAAATTTCATTCAGAAAGGTTCAATACTTTTTAATTATTAATTAGAAAGTTAAAATACTTTTCACAGACACATCTGTCACTTTATTAAATCCTTGAGTTTCATCCCCTTAATCCGCGGGGTGGTTGGAAATTCCATAAATTGCGTCGATCGCAGATTCGGGCATACATCATTGTTTTCATATAAATTTTCATTTTTTTATTTGTGTCTACCGTACTGGACGAGTTTTGTTTTTTTAACGCTATACCTGGAGAAATAATTCTGTACGTACTACTGTCAATAATACTAATATAAAAAAATGTATGTGAGTGAGAGATTATGTATGTTTGTAAGTTCTTTACGGTGAAACTTCTTACGGGAAAATAGTGCAATATGGAATAGAGATAGCTTATTCTCTGCATTAACACATAAACGACTGGGAAATGGCTTATGTTAATTATTATTAATGTTAAATACAATGTTTACAAAGTAATACAATGTTTAAAGTAAGATATGAAGTTGCAATTGCCGGATTATAAAAAAAATCCCTCATAAATAGACATAGAAAATGTGAAAGAAAACATCGTCAAAAAATCGGCATGTCCAAGAACCACAACATTTAAAGGAATGGGACATGTTAGATAGATTATGGACCATACTCTCTCTCTCTTTTGACCTACATTTCTGATAGAAGGCCCATGTGCATTAATCTATATTATTATCTATAAGAATCAAAGTCCTGACTGACTGAAATCAACGCACAGCCTAAATCGCTGATCGTAGAAACTTGAAATTCGGAGCATATGTTTGTCTTGATGCATAGGGTAATACTATTTTTTTAAAATTCAACCTCTAAAGGGGTACAAATAGCAGATGAAACTGCGGGGAACAGCTAGTAAATACACATATAACTTATCAATTAAGAAGTAATTTATGCCGTAGTCAGCTTAAGTTGTATTTCAAGGTAGCTGCCAATCGACGGCTAAAACAACAGCAGTACATCACTTACCATCACCGCCCTTGTAAAGGGAAAGGGTAGCAACCCTTGCAAGCTTACTGGGGACATCTTAGTAACTTAACAACGGTTTTGTTTGATTTCCCAAGTTTACTTAGGCTAAGCATTAAGCAGATTAGGTGTGTTAAGCACAGATTTCAGAGACAATGTTGGCGTAATTAAGTGATACTTAAGTGATCCTTAAGCTTTTATGATTTATTGGACTTTTGTTAAGTGTGTTTGTGGAGGCTGTTTGCTGTCTGAGGTTTTGGAAAAGCTGATGTGTAAGTTATTTCTAAGTTATTGAGTGTTTTTTTCTGATTTTATTTTTATTGTCATAAATGTTTATGGTTATTGATGGATTATTAACTATATATGTATTTTTTTACAATTGCACACAAATTGACCTAGCCCCAAATTAAGCACGAAACTTGTGTTATGGGTACTAGACAACGATATACATATTTATATAGAGAAATAAATAGTTATATAGATTGTTGAAGCCGCGCAATTCGAAATTTGAAATTTTAAATATTCGTAATATTTTTTTGATAGCATTCTTTAGTTGATTTCTGAACGCACATATTGACAGTTTACGTGGGTAGATTAAAAATTAGTTTTTGATATAGTTTTCTCAATTCAGTGAGGGTAGTTATATAGTCGTAGGTATTGCCACTCACTGGTTCACATACCAGTCTCAACCGATCTCTCAACTGAACTTGCAACCCACGTTTATGTTGTGAAATAATACATTCCAAGCACTGAAATATCGTCTTCATCGCAGCCCCAAGCACTCTAAGGCTTCAACAGTGGTGTGCGGACAATCACTAATTGAACCTGAACTGTGTGTAGATCTAATTTGGTGGATTTAGGACGGCGCCGTCACACGAGGTCTTGAGCTGGACTATGGTGAGTAGGCTTGCGATATATTGCGATCTCTCACTGTGTTGCATCAGGGATATTTAATAGTGATTCTCTTGCATTTGGGCATCCCCCCAAATTAAAAACCCGCTCCCTCAAATCGCGGGGGAGCGCGACAACATAGATAGAAATATCCAAGACTCAGGTCCAAATATTCGTGCTCATCACACATATATTTGCACTTACCGGGATTCGAACCCGGGACCGCTAGTTTTGCAGGCAGGGACACTACCAACTTGGCTACCACGTCGTTCAAATGATGGTAGGGCACTTTCTAGTGCTCGCCTGGCTAGCTATCACCGTTCAAAGAATTTCACCAAGCACTTATCGGTCTATTCCAGCGGTTAAACAACTGAGATGGCGCAACGACCCAAAGTGAGTCTTGGCCTCCGATAACAAAAGACGACATTTCGCTCTGTCCTGCGCCACCTCCTGCCAGTCCTCCACCTGGAGCTCGCGCAAATCCTTCGTGACTTCGTCTTTCCAGCGATATCTGGGACGGCCGACAGGGCGACGACCACTCGGCCGTCCACTGTATGCTCGTTTGACCGCACGATCCTCTCCCGTTTTTTCATGGTGGCCGAGCCAGCGAAGTTTGTGCGCTTTCATCTCGCCGATGACGGCTCAGCCTGCAATTCTTCGATCCGGCTGATTCGTTAACGTCATACCAATAATGTTATGTTTGAATGCCGGATAAATGTTGCACCTGGTGTTTTATTTATTGCCGATAAAAACATTTTATGCTTTCCACATGATTTAACAGTCATTTTTCATCCTTTGCAAATATAATGGTGAATCGTATTTTTTTTCTCTCATCAAAAGTAATGTTGGTTCTCATCATTAGAAAGTTAGAAAAGGGTATCTAAAAACTACGCTCAAGTTGAGAATCTGTCGCTAAGCATCTATCGCTGTGTTCTGGCAATCCCATTTGAGAGTCCAATCCTGGTAAAACGTATCAGGTTACCTGATGTTAAGTGACGTTGTGGTCGAAGGTGGCACCAAGTTACACCAGGACTAGAAACTGACTCAAATAAAATTAAAAATATTAATTGATTAATTAAATCTAATGTTTCCTTTGATAGTAACATAGCTTCAGTACACAGGATGTTGTTTTAATTTCCATTAGCGCAGCGTGTTTGTGCGAACGTATTTATAGTACGGAAGTTTATTGACGTGCAAAACGTGACGGATAAAATGGCGCCTTAACAAACGAAGATTTTTGTTTCGAGCCGATTTTTTAAAATGTAAAAATTTAAATGTAATGTATTAGAAAATCATATTGTCATCAGGATTACATAAGCTAGTTACAAGTGATAAAAGCGTGTACTAAATACATTGATACATACATTTTTTTTAAAGTGATCAAATACTTTAATTACGTGTTTGTTAAAGTGAACTGAATTAATATAATTATTATCAAATTACGCATAGACATCACTTTGTTTGTGGAAAAAAGAAAATAAATAATTAAAAAAATAAGAAAAACTATAGATAGTGAGTGCATGACGATTGCTTTAACCACATATGGTTCTATTAACTTTGCTTAATGACTGCTTATATTTTATGCATGTAATATGTATAAGAACTTAGAATTTTAATTGTGGTATTCAAATTTATGACCGACTATCTGTTCCCCGCGGTTTCACCCGCGTGGGCTACAGTTTATCGCGATAAAAAGTATTCTATGTCCTTCCTCAGGGCTTAAACCATCTCCGTACCAAATTTTATTTAAATCGGTTCAGTAGTTTAGGCGTGAAAGCGAGACAGACAGACAGAGTTACTTTCGCATTTGTATTATATAGCAGGATGGTTCCAGATCAAAATCACTACCACTGAGCTTTCATTCCTGTTCTAAGCAGCATCTTACAGCTCCTTAGCCTATCTGTACAAAATAATGTATGTGCATACATTTGTCAGGGATGTCGTGTGGCAACCCTATTGGCCGCTTGTGCCAGCCCGTATGTTTTGCATACATATGAAAATGTATGATTTTTCTAAATACCTATATAGTCATTTTCGTGTTGTCGACATTTTTGACAAGGCCGTGAATATTTTAGCACGGGAAAAATGGGAATGAAAATTGTTTTCGAATATTTTTTTACGGATGGATGGAATGAGTTGGTTATTGGGGATATTAATTTTTTTTATGGTTCCGTGCCTTAATAGGAAAAACGGAATCTTATAGGATCACTTTGTTGTCCGTCTGTCTGTCTGTCAAGACCCTTTTCTCAAGAACACGTTGAGGTATAAAGTTGAAAATTATATCAAATACTTGGTCCTATGGTTTCTTACAGCTGTGAGAAAATCAACCCGAAACACAAGTTTCGAGCTTAATTTGGGGCTAGGTCAATTTGTGTGCAATGGTCCCCCGATATTTATTTTTTTATTTAAAAGTCAACGCATTTAAAAGATATGACCGTTTATGTCGCATATTTTGCGATTTCACAAGGGAATCAAAACCTATAGAGAACTTCCCGTTGAGCTAGACTCATGAAATTTGGCATGAAGCAAGTTCTCACAGCACATGTAAGTTAAAGTCTGAAACCGGAAAAAAGATGTAGTTCAATAACAAAAAAACAAGTTTGTACGGAACCCTCGGTGCGAGTCCAACTCGCACTTTGACGTTTTTTTTTTTACTTTTCAAATAGTTGCGTTTGAGATGAAAGTCATTTAAATTACAAAGAAAGTGATGAATTTTGATGTATGGAAGGGAAGAGGCCGAAAGACCAAAGAAAATATGTATGGATTTTTTAAATGCCGATATAAATGAAGGGGGAGGAATGAAGTGATGACGGCTAATATGGGAGAGTTGAAGCAAAATACAAACTGCTCCGACCCCAAATAGATGCAAAATAAGGCAAAATGAAGAACACGTTTTTCCGGGATAAAAATTAAACAGTTCAAACTTCATGAAAATCCGTTCAGTTGCTTCAGCGTGAATAAATTACAAACTTATACATTCACTCACAAACTTTCAGATTCATAAAATTAGTTAGATGAAATAATAATTAAAGGAAAATGTTAACGGGCCCTCTTGAAAATAGAACTGAGAGGATATCTTAGGAGTTAGGCCCTATTCAGTGCGACGCGGATGACCTACGCGGACGTCCGCGACGGACGGTAAAATGTATGAAACCTTACAGCGTGTTCAGAGCGACGCGGAGCTGTCCGTGTCGCTTTTTATTGACCACAAAAAAAAACTGCTCGTCTTTTCAATTTCTCCATCTGGCAAATCTGATCACGTCGCTTCTCATTTGAGACAAACCAATGCCTTTATACATTAACACCTTAGGTGCTTCCACATTTACGAGCACGGCAAAGGGTTTATACCATCCAGAATTGGACAGGATCCATTTGTGAGCATCCATTGGCAAGCTTCCTGGTGATAATTTCATTTTGCGAATTATTGTACCGGCTTACATGATAACGTACTACCCTCAAAACCGCATGAAATTTTCAACCCTATCTTGGTATGTTTAGGGTTGGTTTCAGATGCCAGTTCTTTATGTTTGGAGACGGTTCGTACAAGAAATTAAAGCTTGGTCCATTGTTTACTTTGTTGGTAGACTTTGTACGATTAACATGGAGTAGAAATACGTTAATCCTCGCGTTATTCCACCTTTGTTTCTGGCTTTGTACCTTTATATAAATACTAACTACGTCCCGTTTTCTCATTATTTTGCGGGAACTATTTATTTTTTATTTTTAAAGTACAGTAAGCCACAAAAGTAGCTGAACATACTCGATTTCTAAAATGAGTTTTTAATTAGTATAATTTGCTGGTTTTTTACGGCTTAAATGGTAGCGTTTGACCACAACATAATACCCCTGATGTTAAGTTATGGTTCGGTCGAAGATTGGTGTTTAAGATAAAATAGAGATTCGAAAAATTAGTTATTGTTCAGCTACTTTTGGCGCTGACTGTACATCATCATCAGCATATTTCATTCTCACTGCTGCAAAAGTAAAAGTAAACTGTGCATTATGTCCTATTTCAGAACCCTTGGCCTTTTTATGCAACTGCAAATAGACGACCAAGTCGCTCGCTTGATGGTTCAATGTATGTAATACAGAATTTTGAACTTCATCAGTTTGACATACCGCGCGGCAATGTACTGCGCTCGTCACCCTCAGATAACAAGTATGAAATCTCTAGGCCTTGCTATTTCAGTGACACATCAACACTGCTATTATTTCCGACATTTATCTTCAGTTTTTACCATACCAAGTGAAGGAGACGATAGCTAGGTAGTGACGTCGGCTTGCAAACCGCAAGTCGTGAGTTCAATCCTGCATTGAGCTCCAGCTTTCGATAAAGTAAAATGAAAATCGTTTTAAAACATAACTTGGAAAAAGAGCATTCCTTAAAAAAATATTTTAAATTAAGATTCGAATGTTTGACATAATAAAATTAATTAAAGCAGATTCAAATTCAAACTCAAAACTATTTATTTTGTAGCCTAAAACATTTTTGATCACATAAAAACTTAAAACTGTGTTTGTCCAACTTCGCGCAAAAGAGCAGGCAAGAACCCGGCAGGTCTAGTTTTCAATACACGCTGCCACATATAAAATCGCACAAATTGTCCCGGTGAACCCATCAGGCGCTGTATCCTTCAAAGTTAGTCATTTCTACTCGTCCCCGCCGGAAGTGACCGTAATTATATGATTTACGAGACAACTGTGCGTAGGGGCGGAGATAAAACTTGACGGTTTGGATGTATTTGGTTACCTGAGGCCTTCGTTATTTACTAGGAGGTAGGAGGCCTTCGTCACTTATCTTCCATGCAGACGCATTTTCGCAAATTTGCGAGTCGGTATGTCGGTATGCCCACTGTACCTCATTGTCAATGACAAAAATCTCATTTTCCGATTTACCTTAGCATCTTGAACAGCAAACGTTACTGATATATAACACTATCTGTTCCCCGCGGTTTCACCCGCATGAGCTACAGTTTATCATAAAAAGTATCCGATGTCTTTCTTCAAGGTTCAAACTATCTCCGTACCAAATTTCATTCAAATCGGTTCCGTAGTTTAGGCGTGAAAGCAGACAGACAGACAAAGATTTTTTTTTTTTTACATTTCACAAACTGTGAAGTGAAAATCTTAATAACATTATGAATACGAAAGTTTATGACCCATTTTGATGAATTTTTTAATGGAGATAGCTTATACCCTGGACTGGACACACATAGGCATATAGGCAACTTTTATCCCGGAAAAGGTTCCTGCGGGATAACGGGAAGACGCGAGTGAAACCGCGGGGTGCAACTAGTAAAAAATAATTCTGCTATCTTTTTGGAGGAAAGAATAATCAATTTTTCTTTGAAAGTCTTCTACAACATCTCTCTTACAAGTTCCAACAGCAAAACTCAAAGGCATCGAAACTCTTTGCCATTCCACTAAAGACGTATCTGAAGTACAGACAGCAAGACAAGTCTTAGTACCCACTTCAAAATTCCATTTCCTCCACGCTTTGTCCGCGCCACTCATACTGTCCGATTGTACGATACACTGACGAATTACATGAATAATGCCGCAACTGAATATTTTCACATTTACGTGTATATACAATAAAAATAGCTAAAAATGATTGTCTGTCAAAAATATTTTTTTTGAAGAAAAAGGTGAATTGAAAATAAGTGAACAAGCATCCATTACGGATGCATTTTCTCGTAGGTTATTTAATTAAAACGTACTTATCCTACTAATGTAATAAACGTGAATGTTTGTGAGTATGGATAGATGGATGGATGGATATTTGTTACTCTTTCACGCAAAAACTACTGAACAGATCTGAATGAAATTTGGAATGGATATAGCTTATACCCTGGATTAACAGATAAGCTACGTTTTATCCCGGAAAAAGGTTCCTGCGGGATAACGGGAAGACGCGGCTGAAGCCGCGGTGCGCAACTAGTCGTCGATAAACTTGACGGGTTCTATGGATATATATCTAAGTCGTACACTCTTGTCAGAGTGGTCGTGGTTGCTGTGATGCGTTGTCTTCGGCTTGTACACCTCTGATGGCAATGTGACGCCATTTTTGCCTTTTAATGGCGTCACGAGAGCATTGGGTCATGGATGCGTCAGTAACCTTTTTGATGAGATCAGTCCAGCGAGTTGGAGAACGGCCTCGGGCTCTCTTCCCTTCAACCGGAACCTGCACGACAAGTCTCTCCATAGACAGGTCTTTTCTTGAGATGTGCCCAAAGAACTTCAAGATATGGTTCTATGGATCCGAATATAATATTATACTCTGAATGATGTTAACTGTAATGAGTAAAGTCGCAGGCGCCAGCCTGTTATTTTGTTTACAAAAACAATTTCCGTATGAGAAGTGGTACGATGAGAATGTAAATTTAATATTCCCCAGTTTTGTTTTACATTAGAGAGTTAATGTAGAAACGGATAATTGATAGCGTTGTTTTTTATTTTAAAAAAAGAAAGATGTTTGTTACCTCAGAACTTTCGACTGGGTGAACCAATTCTGATGATTCTTTTCTTTACTTAAAAGCTAGTTCTTTCCGTGTGGTCCCATTTTGGTTCAGTTCTAGCAATGGCATCCATGGGAAAACCTTGAAGTTGTTTTTTGTAATGTTGTACTGCTTTCCTGTGGCGTTAACGATTGTACAAGGCGGGCCAAAATAAATCACCCTATTGGAAGGTGCTCTCATCTTTGCAAATGGCCGCCGCTGTCAAATCTGTTTTGACGTTTGTGGACTAGACAGAATCAGATGCAAAATACAAGTAAACAAGCCATGGAGCAATACACTCCCCAAAAACGCGGAATAATATGGGCGCTGTCGTCAAACGCTACAAAAATAAAGACTAGCGTATCTCAAAAAATCTTTTTGACAGTAAGCTGCAGAAACTTTTTGCTGCCGTACAAAAAGTCTAAATGCCCAGTTACACGCGCATCCGAAATGACCGCTCCGTGTCTGCACTTGTGTTATTATATATGTATTATGCATCCTTTACGACACTGCAGTACGGCAATGTTGCACAGCAATGTTGCGCAGTGTTGTTTGGAAATATTCATTAGTTTCGCGCACTTTAACTCTGGAACATGGAAATGTATTGCTTTGAAGTAGCATGAGTACACTGAAGCTTCTGTATTTCAGATTGTATGTAAGTACATAATGTATAATATTGTTCAGTATTGCCAAACTATCGATACTAAAACTATCGATAATGTTCATGTGAAAAAGCCATACTATCGATAGGCCTATCGATAGCATCGATTATTTTAGACCATCGATAGTCTGCCAATTTGCAATATTAAACAATACTATTGTAAATTGTGTAAATTGTCGATATTCTAAGATAATCGACACTATCGATAGTATGGATACAAACGATAGTTATTTATTCACAAGCAAAAGTTCGATCGATAATATCGATACAATCGATAATTTATTTTTCGCAAGCAACAATATTATCGATAGTATTCCTCCACTCACTCGATATTATTGCTTCGTTTGAGCTAACGATAGTATCGATGATGTCGATAGGCCTATCGATAGTGTTGCGATTGGTTGGCTATCGATATACCATCGATTAATTATCGATAGTCGACTATCCATCACTGATAGCTCAAGCTCATCTCAGGATTCGAACCCATGACCTACGAGATGCATGTCACGTCACTAAATTATCATTGCAGGTTTACTTAAAAATTTTATTTCTTTCCGATACAAAATGTTGTTTGCCTATTGAACGAGTACATAAAAAAATGAGTTTAATATTGGCAGTAGGTATAACCAAACATTTTTGGCGTTTTATTAGTGTGAATTTAAAAAAAAGTGTTTTATTATAAAAGCAATTTAAAAATAACTGCTCAAATTTTAGCAAATAAAAACTAAAATAGAGATGAAATCATCCTTTTATTATCATAAATGTGAAAGTTTGTTTGTATGTGTGTATTTTTGTTATATTTTCACACTAGTACGTAAAAAAGTAAAGCTACAAAAACAATTCAATTGATATTACGTCTAAAATATCCCACAGTATTTCAAAGTAAGCTACAAAACTCCACACACAAACATACAGGTTGTTATATAAATCCCATCTTAAATTCTCGTAACAAAAAGCCGCGGTATGAATAACGTTGTTTCACTCGCGTTATGAAAGCCGAGCCTGCGTCTAGTCTAGCTATTGTGGGACTCAATCCCGAGACCGTTTGAAGAGTAAACACCCCGTACATGATGTACTGTCAAGGCGAAAGTGGATGAGAAATTTTGAAATGAAAATTAAAAACGTGCGAAAGAGATGTGCTCTACAAATTAAACGCTGCCAGTATCTTCGGTACCTTGCCTAAAGGGACTTCTTTTAATAATGTATTTTAGTTATTAGTTTAGGTTTTTTTATTTTTTTTATTTCATTATTATGGTATACATATATGTATTTATTTTTAGTTAGAAGTAATAAATTAATTAATTAAACTGCCGAATGGTTCAACATCTCTTTCTTACTCCCGAATATTCCCGATGTAACAAAGAAATCATTGCGTTAGTCTTCGTTCAGTCTATTACGTCCCCACTGCTGGGAGTCTGGCCTTCTCTCAGAGAGAGAGTATGAGCCGTAATCTACCACGCTGGCCCAGTGCGGGTTGGTACATGTCGCATGCCCTTGAATGTTGCGGTTCTCGGATATGCTAATTTCCTCACAATATTTTCCTTTACTGTTTGAGTGATTTTAGATTCGCACATAACTTAGTCAACTTAGTGCAGGGCTGAGAGGATTCGAACTCGGTTGCAGGGCTGAGAGGATTCGAACTTGGTGTCGGTGCCTTGTAAGGTGCACGCGTTACCGTTCAGCCAACATCGCTCTTTGATTAATTATTTAAAAAAATGGATCAAGCAGATATTTTTTGTTGTTTAGTTATGTAGCGATTAGTGAATGTCTCGATTCTGACAATAGGGATGATCATTGATCACATACCACTTGTAAAAATAAAGATCTCACTTCTGAGCTATCGTCGCTCTACGCTCCCCTTACAGAGCATTTTCTTCACAGTTGTACCATCATACATTCAAGCAAGCGCTCGCTATGTCAATACATGCACTGTAGTACTGTACACATATAATACGCTCGGCGTACGTAGCCTGTCTACATATTTGCAAAGCTATGTATATCGCTCATAAACATATTGAGGACTCATTTGTTGGGGCTGTGATTTGAATAGACAAGTATTGGATCACTTATTCCTCTCATGGAACTGAGGTATTGAGGTTTTGCTAGTGTTGAGTTGTAAAGTATTGTGATAGTGGTATAAAGTTTTACGTACCTATATAATTTATTATTGTGTAGACCTGCGCAGTAGTTCGCGCTTAGTTTAGTTCGCAGCTCCATAGTGAACTAGGTCGTTCTTTTAGTTCGTCAGCTAAACAGAGAAAGGTAGATTTTTCTCTTGCTTTTTTATTATTTCTGCACACGTTCTTTTGTTTGTTAGAGTATAGTTTTGCTGATTTATTTGATTTTACCTAAATGTGTTGTAATGTATGTACCGAGACCGAGAAAAATGGCACTTGTAATATTGCTTGGTGATAGGGCATTTACTAGTGCTCGCCCACCGCACACCGACAGATTCAATTGAGAGCTAGTTTCTAATCCAAGTGTAGCATGCTACCTCTTTCTACCACAGTCATTTTCACTTAACATCAAGTGACGCATGGTCACGCTTCCCTGAAAAAAAACTTTTTTATTTAGGTATGTACTTATTAGTTCAATATTATGGACACATTACTCGTTTAATTTTCTTAACATGTTTATTGTAAGTGTTAATACAAACATGATCAAGTCGGAGTTATCAAACGAACTAAAGATCTAAAAATCAGGGAATTCGTTCGCAAAGTTCATTCCTGAGAGCGATCTTACGACCTAGTTCGTTCGCAAACAACACATAAATTATTGTGAAAATTGGCTTTCTGGTATTATGTTTTAGTGTTGTATATATTTGTATTTATTGTTTGATATAAAGTTTTATGAACGTACCTATATTTTATAGTTTTATCTCTATATTGTGTTATAGTGCAAGACGTAGTATCCATACTAATCTATAAAGATAAAGATATTTTATTTGTAAAAATGTAACGCATATAGTATATGCAGATCTTACGAGACAAATATATTTAGAATGTTATGAACAAAAATATCAAATTGATGTATCGTCCTTTTTCGGCAAAGAAAAATCACAATTATCATGTTCGTTAAAAAAATATATTTTTATTGAAATTGATTCGAATGAGCTTTAAAATAAATAGTGCATATCGATATATCGCAAAATATCGACCATATACAGACATAATGTACTGATCAATTTTTGCCCAAGCCTAGTTCCATCTATCTCGACGATTTACGGTTCACCACAGCCACGGTACCCACCTTGACCATTTTAATTTTTCAAGTTAAATACCTGTTGCCATCTTTAAAAATTCATCATTATGTTGCCATAAAGCATTTTACCCCATGAGGTAAAACCATCTTCCTGCCCGCAGATAAATTTTATTAACATTTGCATGGAAATAACGTTTTAAATAACTGTAAATAAATAACTTGGTAAAATATTTTCCATAAATAAATTAAAAGATATTTCTATTCTAACCATTTAAGAGAGCTATGGTGGCCGAACGGTTAGGCGTGCAACTTACAAGACGCCGACACCGATTTCGAATCCTCTCGGCCCCGCACCTATGACTCAATGTTATGTGCGGATTTGCCATCGCTCAAAACGGCGAAGGAAAACATCGTGAGTAAACCGGCATGCCCAAGAACTGCAACATTCAAGGGCATGCGACATTACAAGTAAAGCAGACCAGACCCCACAAGCAGCACCCGTTCACGAGTTGACGCATGTGCCAGCCATCGCTCTCCTTTCTTACAAATTTTGTTCACCGGAGGACTTTTTTGGCGGCAATCGAATTGTCAACGTGAAAATTTTGTTTTTATTTCCAAAACTTGTGTTTCTTCGAGTGATAATGTGTAATATTGGTCGATTATTAACCATTATGTGTTCGTTAATGTGTACGGGTGTGGGAAATTGAAATAAAGTTGTGAAAGTGACTTTTCAAATAAATTCGTGAAAAGTCCGTGTAAAGTTTAGGTAAGGGGCCACTACTTTACTTAAACACTATCCTCATCCCATCATCTCATCGTCATCATCATCATCATCATTTAAACTTGATTCAACTCTTTGAGTTTGAAATATTTTATACTTGACACTGGCAAATACACTAATCGTGTGACGCCATCACAAAACAAAAAAAAAAAGTGTTCACTTCTAGAAGGCCGTGCATTGCCATATTATTTTTGTATAACATACATAGACTTACTGTAAGATGCTACGGCAAGTTTAGTGAAGCAATAAAAAAAAAAAGTAATACAAGCCTCAATATTAAAAAGCAACAAAAATATTTACAAGTATACACAACGGCGAAATATTAAACCACTTAATTTCGTGGTAAGCGAAAAAGGCTTAAATAATTGAGAGGGCGTGCGATTAAAAACAGCCTTACGCGTAGGGTTGCCGCGAACATGATCTCTGACTTCCTGTACGCACAGTTTTTTTTTTTAATAAAAACTGTAAATTTATGGGTAATATTATTGTATACACAGCATGTTGTATTTATTCTTTTGATAAATAAAATATTAATATTGTAACCGAAGAAGCATAACATAAAATGTGTGTTAATAAACGTTATGTTTTACTCATGTAACATGACGACAGGAATTCATTTCAAAAATCTTTCAACAAAATGTCAACTATAATGAACAAAAACTATATTTAGCGTTATTACTATAAATGCAAAAGTAACTTTGTTTGTCTGTCTGTTTGTTTGTTACCATATTAACCGCTCAACTGATTTTGTTGTTGAGATAGTTTGAACCTGGTTAGGGACAAATGCGACAAAATGTATTTTAAACCGAAATAAGCCATACGTTTTATTCCGGAAAAAGTTCCTGCGGGATAACGGAAAGACACTCAACTAGTAATACATACATATACACACACACACATACAGAAAACCCGAAAAAAAAAGCCACACAGAATACAGAAACACAAAAAAAAACACACACACGCACAACAGAAACAGAAAACACACACAAAAACACAAAACAAAAAAGCCGAAAAATTCAAATATTGATAGAATACTGCTTTTTGGAAGAAAAAAAAAAGCAAGTATTTGTTCTGTGTCTGGGTGTTGTGGATCCCCGATACTCGTAGTTTCTGATACCCTAGATACAGGGAAACCTAGTTAGGGATCAGAGTATATGTATGTGATTGTGCGGGCATTATCATTATTATTATTATTTTAATTTGATACAAAATTAGTACATTACTGCAACGGCCGTAAACGTAGGCATTATGGAAGAAGGTGTAAATGTGGGCCGAGGCAAAGCCAAGGCACACATACCTGAGTCCATCAATGCCTAGTTGTGGCCAAGGCTTGTATAGTACTTTTCTCAATAAATGCGCGGAAATTAAAACTAAGTAAGTAGTACCTGGGCAGAACTTTTCTCTTTCGAATTTGGCAGTAACAAATTTATATTACGGCTCTTGCCGCCTCTTGAATTTCAGGTGGCGTTAAAGTAAGATCACACTTCACTCATCACACTTCACTCATTGTCTTCACTTGAACTCATTTTGTCAAATACAATTAGTTTTCAAAACCAATGACGAACAACGAACAACAAAAAAATTTCCCGATTGATCGATTGTTTTTTTTTTCAACAAACAGGTTTCTATGTGTAGGCCGGTTCGGAATTTAAATAAAACCTTTGATCAGTTACCTCCTTAGTTCCAATTTTCGGAGTAAAAATCATTCCATTTTTAAATAATACGAACGATATGAGTTTAATATGTAATTTATTTGGTCGCTAAATACGACATATATGAGTTTTCTATGTAATTTATTTGGCTGCTAAACACGACAGATATGGTTTTTCATACAAATTTTGCCGGCCGCTGCTCGCATATATTTGGGCAGTGCAGCAAGTTTGATTTATCTCGAAGAAGGTTGTCAAAATAATACTCTTATTTCCAAGCATGTTTGAGAAAACAAATTATATTATACCTAAATAGAAATAAAAAAGACAACGTTAATTGACACCAACCAATCTGTTTTTTCACTAGATCAGAAAATGGAGTAGCAACCCTATATCTACAAAGGTATTACGTAAAAGGTAATATAAAAAGCCTATAGGGGATGCAAAGGGTTAATTGTATTAATTATGCTGTTGATAAACCGCAGGGTATCTTCAAAGAAGCGCCCTTATTTAAACTGTTTTACGGCGTCTTTGCTCTTAATTTTATATAAAACAATATTTTTAGTAGATTAAAAAGTTTGGCGAAGCTTTTGATGGTGTGTGGAATAAATTGAGGGAAAAAACGTAGCAATATTTATGGTATCGATAATTTTGTATAGTATCGATCATTATCGAGTCATAAATATCGATATGTGGCCGATAGGATAGGATGATAGGTCCGCGGTTTGCCCAACTAGAGATATAATCTAGAGCTAGAATCTATTAGATATTTGACAGAAGATACTCTCAAAATCCAACCTATATTTTAACAATATTTTTTTTTTAAGTAATATGAATATAATATTTTTATTTTTGCATAATCTGTTTGATATAATTAAAACAAAAATATATACTATAACAATGAGTTAAAAAAAAAACCTAAAGTAATAACTAAAATACATTATTAAAAGAAGTCCCTTTAGGCAAGGTACCGAAGATACTGGCAGCGTTCCCCCTTTGGATGGCTAGACTAATTCTTTGTCCGAGGTAGCTGCCAGCTCTAATTTTAACAATTACATTTTCACTACATAATATGTTTATATCTCACATAACATAACAAAGTTGCTTCTTATTTGCGAAAAAAAAAACACATTTCGCGTGACCTCTCCAACATTATTAGCCACTTACTAAAGAGGATAAAGTAGGAAATCCACTTTCCAAATCCCTGTTTATCAAATAATAAATAACAATTTCCATTTTCAATACAAAAACGTAACGTAAATAATAACGTGATCCGTCAGGTGTGACGGGCTGCTAACCGCCGTGATTTATGACTGTTTACCGTTGTGTATTGTTTGCTATTTATAAGAGCAAGAAAGTGGATTTTGAATGCTTATTCGTCCACTAACTCAATCTTATATAGGACCACATTGGGGTCATTTAGAGCCGGTTTTATAAACGTCCGTCACGACGTTTGTAAAACCGGCGCTTAAGGAGCTGTCGAGATAATGAACAAATGATTGATTAGTTTGCTAAATATTACATTAGAAAGTGGAAATAGCGCGGCGGCGAAGCTTCGCGAAAATATTTAAAAAAAATCGCGTTTGAAAACTAGGGCGTTTGAGTGGCTGCTCCCACATAAAACTGCGAATTCGCATCGCATCGCTAATATCTGCGAGCTCGCACGAATATACCACAGGAACTTCGGATCTGAATTGCATCGCATCGCAGTTTTGTGGTATGGTCACCTGAACCAACGCTTTGCCGCACGTAATCGTATCGCAACAATTCGCATCGCAAGTTCCTGCCAGTCCTGGCATACCTTCAACCACATCAGAGCCCGCAACCAAGATGCATTCTGCAATCGTTGACGCTAGTAGAAAACAAGAAAAAAGTATTGGTTTGACATATTTCAACGCTAAGTCACGTGGTCAGAAATATGTCAAACCAATACTTTTTTCTTGTTTTCTATTAGCGTCAACGATTGTAGAATGCATCTTGGCTAGAGGCGCAGGTGACTTGTGGTCAAACGCTACCCTGTAATGCTGGGGCCAAACAAAGGTCAAGGGAACTGTCAATGCCTATCATCGCGATAAATATTGCGTTAATTATATAATGCAACTAAGTCAGTGGCTAAACTTGAGCGGTCAACGTGAATGTGAATGCTGTTGTCAAATGTCGTGGCCACACTTATGTCAAACGTCAATCATCGCGCTGTTTAACGGCTCTTCCCGTTAAAAGAAGAAACCAAACATTTTTTCTCGTAAACCTGTGCAGCAGTTGACAGGTTTGTATTAAGTAGCGCAAACAACAAAAATTTATTTCCGATGTATTTTTTGCTTGTCGCGTACTTTGTTAACAAATATTTCACGCAGTGTTTTTCGCGTCAGTAAAATTTATTAATTTTGTTTTTTGTTTAACGTTTCATAAATATACGTCAAGAGTTTTGATCCTGATACCTAATTACCTGCACAGCTTACTTATTACTGACAACTCCACACACCCACACACAAACAACACACTCAAATACACACACACGCGGATCATACACACTTTTCGCAAACATCTTACTATGGCGGCAATTTTTGGCGGCAATTGAATTGTCAATTAATGAACGTTTTATTATTATTTCCAAAACTTCTGTTTCTTCAGGTGTTATAATGTGTGATATTAATAGTTATAAACCATTGTATGTTTTTTTATATTTACGAGTGTCGGAAATTGAAATAAAGTTGTTTAGAAGTGACTTTTCTAGTTGCGGCAAAGAGTCCGTGTAAATTTTATTATGTTGTGCCACTATCTATTCTTCAAAACAAAGGGGCTCTTGCTTAGCCCAGCTTGTAGCTGGTTCACACATCATCATCGTCTCATAATCATCATTTTAATACCTATTTCAGTACTTACTACAATTTACAAAGCTCAAAGAAACATTTTAAAGGGACCAAAGCAGAACTGTATGGCGTCAACCCCTCTCGTGTCAGCCATCTTGAAAAATGGCGCCACTTATGTCACGTGGTCTTTACTTAACCTGAAATATGTTTCATTTCACTGGGTTTGTTATCTTGAAACGAGACGATCGTAAATTTCAGGAACTAGTGGTCTAGATTTCAGAGCACCTATTGTTCTTAGAGTGCAGTATTAAGACGTTCTAGAATAAAGATAGAAAGTGATGAAGACTAAACAAAATAGATAAAACCGCTGTTCAGGCGTTGTTATTCTTTTAAATGTCGGGTAGGTCACAAGCTGAGATTCCAACGAACGCGAGCGGCGAATTACCGGAGAAACCGAGGGTAGTTGTTGACGACCTTGAGTGCACCTCGGACTTCAAGAGCGAACGGTTCTCAGCGGTGTATTTTTGGTACTTTAAGACAATTAAGTGTGCTGTTGTGCAACGTTAGACTTTTCACCTGCACCCGGGTGTCCAGGACCACCGAAGAGACGGTTTCGGCCGGCTATACAGTCCACTTGGCGGCTCAACGGTTTCAAGGTGAGTGGCTTGCCTTGTATTTGGAAGAATAGCAACCCAGAGCAACAGGACCCCCCTAATCAGTGAAAATCTAGAACCTAGGTATCGGGAACGGTAGTTCAAGCGAACAACCGCGGATAATGGATCAGGATCGATTATTAATTTCGGGCATAGTGAGGCTGCCAGAATATACCGATAGGTACTTGGTGACCTATGTCAGTTATATTCTCTAAAACCTACATATTTAATGTGGTTTTAAATAAACGTTTTTTTGTTCTATTTGTGTTCTATTCATGTTGTAGGTTTTAAAAACCCATATTAAAGTGAAGTTTTAATTATTTACCACAAACAAGCGTTTGAAGTAAATTAAGTTAATACCTACCTACCATGCACAAATTTAGAACTTCCAACATGCGGTGTAGCTTGCAAAAATCACTATTTGCCAATTCCCAAGCTGGTTCATGCAATCACTGTAATTAAAATGCAAAAAATACACGACACAACCTTGTCACAATACGAAAAAAAATTAAAAACTTTAAATTTTTAAGCTCTGCTAACATTTTTATACGGACAAAGTGCTATAGAGTTTACATATATTTTTGTGCTGGGGCAGTGCGCAAGGGAAAACAAACAAGTCCCATTAATTCAGAAAGTTGTAACGACTTGCCCCTTCTCACTCTATCAGCCTGTGGGTAATAAAATTTATAAAAACTTTCTGGTGTTTTAATCTTTGAACTTTGGTTCTAACGTTTTGTTTGAATGGAAGCGTTTACTGTCTGAAAGGAATCCTACTAATATTATAAATGCGAAAGTTTGTGTGTGTGTGAATGTTTGTTACCACGTATCACCGTAACTACTAACGCTCGAAATTAATAATCGATCTTGATCCGTTATCCGCGGTTTATGATCGATATGTCATGTCATAACATGTCATTTTACTACTTGGGCGTTTCTTGCCTGTTCTTTTGCTGGCGTAAGGAGGTCGGAACAGGCGTAGCTAGTTTTAAATTTGACGTTTCAAAGTGATCACAATGTATATATATAAGAGATGTTACGGAACCCATCATCCACGAGTCCGACTCGCACTTGGCCGGTTTTTTATTTATTTTTATAGACCAATATGCTGACTGGAACAAGCCAAGTTGTATTTCAACCCCCATAAATAAATCCATGGTCTCTCACAAGGCAAAAAACAATGATATGGTAATACGCAAGTCAGGGTTGAACTAAATAATTCATGCGATGTTTACGCCGTTACCAACAGGGCTGGACCGGGACCGGAAAGGGTATTTACTGCGTAAAAATATTTAGGGCCTGAAAAATATTTTATGGCGTGTTCAAGGGAAGGTAGCTTGGTATTGTACACAAATCTCGTTTTCGTCACACTGAGAAAAAAAATCTGACTTTCCTTCTGAGTCCTTACCTTCCAAGAGCGATTCCTTCCTTATTTTATATTTGTTTTCCTTCTGAATCACAATCACAATTTATAGCGATGATGGCTCAGTGGTAGTGACGTCGGCTTGCGATCCGTAGGACGTGGGTTCGAATCCTGCAATGAGCTTGAGCTTGAGGAAAACATCATGATGAAACCATAGCTTGGTGCTAGGGTATTTTCTAGTACTCGCCGATAGGCGTTTGGCAACAGATTCTCTCGTTAAGAATCTGTTGCCAAACACCTATCGGTGTGTTCCGGCAGCCTCACTTGAGAGCCAGTTCCCAATCCAGGTGTAGCGTGACGCCATCTTCGACCGCATCGTCACTTAACATCAGGTGACTTGTGGTCAAACGCTACCCTGTAAATAGTAAAAAAAAAAAAACAAGTCCTACCCTTTTGACTCAGAAGAAAACCGGTATTTCGGAAGGTCTCTTTTCTCTGACATATCCCAAAGGAACCTACTTCATCAACATCATCAACCGCAAGAAGTCCACTGCTGTGGGCCTTCCGCTTCGAACGCCACCATGAACGGCTATTAGCCATTTGTATCCATCAGCTTCCTCCTGCCTACAGAAAAAAGTTGATAGTACTTACGTGAATGTGATCGCGCTCAAAATATTACCTGCCGGGCGTTTCTTGTCTGTCCTTTTGCTTATGTAATAAAGTTGAAACAGGCATACCTATAGCTATTTTTAATCGTGACGTTTTAAAGGTGTCACGTTGGATCCTTCTTCGGTTTCACAAACGTCCGTCAGTTAAATGTCATACCATACAAATACACTCGCGTGCAAGTAAATCGACTCAAGCCTCAAATGCGCATAAAAAATGATTTATCTTAACAATGACTCATTTTACTTCTATATAATGTTTTACATATTTAAAGCCTAGTAATTGGGCTTTAAATTGGTAGCATTATTTCAGTAATTTAAATAAACACTTGTCTTTAGAATGCAACTGAACGCAACCTTCGTAAAATGCTCTACGCTCTATACACAACTTGCTCAACACAACCCCCTATAAAATCCCCCGTAATTGTTTTTTCTTATCAGTCGCTCATCAGACGTTGACCTAAACACATCTCTGCAAATTGAAGCCATTGTTTGAATAAAATTATGGACACTACACCTGAAGAAGCCGCTCAAGCTGTTGCCCTGTTGCAAGAAGGGTTAAACCAGCGAGAAGTCGCTCGTCGGTTGAATATGAGTCAGTCTGGTGTCTCGAGAGTGTACAGAAGGTTTCAAGAGACTGGTGCCTTCACTCGGAGGCCTAATACCAGCCGACGCCGGTGCACCTCGGAGCGTGACGACCGGTTTGTCTCGACCTCTCTCCGAAATCGACACCTTACCGGTGTAATTGTGCAGCAGGAGCTACGTCAAGTTCGAGGGGTGACTGTCAGTCAATGGACAGTTAGAAGAAGGTTGAAGGAAGCCAACCTTACTCCCAAACGACCCAGTACAGGCCCGAAGTTGACCACAGCTCACCGTCAAGCACGCCTTCACTTTGCTCGAGAACACTTGGATTGGAGCATAGAGCAATGGCAGTCAGTCTTGTTCACTGATGAGACGAGGATGTGTCTCCATGGCAGTGACAGGAGAGGCCGGGTGTACCGGCGTCCCGGTGAACGGTTTTCACAGTGCTGCTTTGCTGAAACCGTTGCATATGGTGGCGGTTCTTGCATGATGTGGGCTGGAATTTCCTTAGAAGGAAAAACGAATCTTGTTTTCGTTCCTGGGGGAGGCCGGGGAGGAGGTCTAACCAGTGATCGTTACATTGAAGATATTCTACTGGATCAAGTTGTCCCTTATCAAGGCTTTATTGGGGATAATTTCATCTTGATGCATGACAATGCCCGATGTCACACTGCTCGGGCCACACGTGAGTTCCTGATCGAAGTTGAAATTAACACTATGGATTGGCCAGCGCTCAGCCCCGATTTGAATCCCATTGAGCACATATGGGACGAGCTCAAAAGGAAAGTTAGAGCGAGGAATCCAGCTCCTACAAACATCAATGAGCTCAAGACTGCGTTGGTAGAAGAGTGGGGTCTAATACCACAGTCATCAATAAAAAAGTTAATTAGGTCTATGAAAAATCGCATGAGAGCAGTGATCAGGGCTAGAGGAGGGAATACCAAATATTGACACGAATAAATTTTTTTTCTTACTCACATTTTATTTCATTTATACACAATAACCTCATACTGAGAAATTGTATGAATTTTCAATATTTTTTACAATATCATTGACATACTCCTTTTTTACTAAACTACTGAATCGATTTTCATGCAACTTACACCATTTTAAAGCCCAATTACTAGGCTTTAAATATGTATAGCATTAATATAGAGGTAAGATGAGTCATTGTTAAGATAAATCACTTTTTATGCGCACTTGAGGCTTGAGTCGATTTACTTGCACGCGAGTGTACATATGTCATACAAATTTCGATAAATTTGATCTTTAAATTTGACAAAAATAAATCTAATATTAAAAATCTCGTGTCACAGTGTTTTCTTTCGAACTCCTCCGAAACTGCTTGACCGATTTTTACAAAAATAAAAGTATATAGTTATAAAACTAAAAAAAAGTTTTTCAAGTCGATACGACAATTAGAAGTAGGTGAAAATTGACTTCTAAGATTTTTTTTTCTACATTGTTAGTTAGTTAGTTAAAAGTCAAGCTAATAAAAGTGTTTTAAAAACACTTTAAAAACGCACTGAAAAATATTAAACAATTAAATTTACTTGAAACTAATTTACGACATAATTATTAATTCAAAAAGTGTTGAGCGCTTTTTGGTTGTGTGTACTTTTATTACCCAGTAAAGAAGCGTTTTAATTAAAAATTGTATATTTGGTAGGTCTGAGACTCGGTAGACATCTAATTTTCATACATAATACACACACATACATACATACACATTTACACATACATACATATACACATACATACACATACATACACGACACGACATACAATACGACGACGTACGATATACATTTTCGTGATGAAACCATAGCTTGGTGGTAGGGTATTTTCTAGTACTCGCCTGGCTAGCTACCACCCTCTTGTTAAGAATCTGTCGCCAAGCACCTATCGGTGTGTTCCGGCAGCCTCACTTGAGAGCCAGTTCCCAGTCCAGGTGTAGCGTGGCGCCATCTTCGACCACATCGTCACTTAACATCAGGTGACTTGTGGTCAAACGCTACCCTGTAAATAGTAAAAAAAAAAAAAATGTAACTGTTTTTTTTATCGCGATAAAGTGTGGTTTACGCAGGTGATACCGCAAGGCGCAGCTAGTATAAAAGTTATATTTAATTCGAAAATAAGCAACCTAATATATTTCTCTTCGCCTACAAAAACTTACGAACAAATACAATAGAAAACGGTTCTTTTAATCTTTAAACTACACGGAGAAAAAAGACCTTCCGAAATACCGTTTTCCTTCTGAGTCAAAAGAGAAGGTATTGTGATTCAGAAGGAAAACTAATACAAAATAAGGAAGGAAACGGTCTTGGAAGGTAAAGACTCAGAAGAAAAGTCAGAATTTTTTTCTCAGTGTACTAGATTGTTTTTTAATTATTATACTTGCTTTAATTTGTTGGTTCATAAATCATTTAAATAATTAGACTGTACAATTAGAGGCGCTCTCGCTTCTAAACAAAAGTAAATTGGTTCACTTCAATTAAGGGATGGGCGTTACCGTTATATTGTGTTTAAACTGAGTTACAAAAGCCGGTCGAATGCGAGTTAAACTCAAATGGAGAGGATTTCATCATCTACCAAGAATTCTTCAAGACTCGTCGATAGCAAAAGTTCAAGTCCGTATTAAGAGAAATCTTATTAGTAAAGCTTATTATAAAATATTGTTGTTGTTTTAGTGTTCTTGAGTGGAGACCGCGACTTGGCAAACGTAGTGTAGGACGTCCTGCGACAAGGTGGAGCGACGACTTGCGCCGAGTGGCTGGCAGTGGTTGGATGAGAAAAGCCGAAGACCGGGCTCAGTGACGTATCATGGGAGAGGCCTATGTCCAGCAGTGGATTGATACAGGCTGATGATGATGATGATTATAAAATATTAGACTATGTCTACATACAAAAAAACGATCTCGCCGGAAAAATTACCTGCCGGGCGTTTCTTGCCTGTTATTTTGCCGGCGTAAGGAGGTTGCAAAAGGCGTAGCTAGTTTTAAGTTCGAAATTTTAAAGTGATCACATGTTGTATCTTCTTACTAAATAAAATATATTCAAGTTTGAAGTTTACCAACTTGCACTGGGCCCGCGTGGTAGATGACGGCCCAACAACTAGAGGTAGATTTTTAGATTGATTCACTGGCTCACTACTACACCAGCTCCGAGCCAGGCGCACGTCCTCTCTCCCCAGGTACGGCGTCTAATGCCAGACTCTCGACGGCCACGGCTGGTGTACATGAGACAATGTATTGTATCTATATTGTATAGATACTTGTACAAATACTACAGTGAGACTAACATGTTGAATATTTGTGAATAAAAAAATAAATTTCGTGTCTAAGTGTTTCCGATCCACGTAGTTTCGAAACTACCCTGTACGGCCAACGACAACAGTCGCTAAACAATCACGAATTTCGAATACGTTCATCATCTTAAACACCAATCTTTGACCGCATCATCACTTAAGATCAGAAGTGTTGTGTTGTTGTCAAACGCTACCTTGTAAGTTGTAAATAAAACCCGAACATTACGTCATTCTAGAATACGGGTCTAAGAATAGTAATTACGATTCAAAGCTTAATTAAGATTCAATCTTTGCGAGAATTAATCTCAGGCAAGTGAAGTGCCCCTTTGAAGAGGGTCCTCTGGACCCAGCTGGCACAGCTCTGATGGCTGAGCGCTTGTCAAGATGGATCAGCCTACTTAGTTGAATTGAAGATAGCTTTCGCTTCCTTAAATGAGAAATAGTGAAGCGTTTGAAGCGCTGGCGGCCGAACGGTAACGCAAGGCGCAGACACCGAGTTCGAATCCTCTCGGTATGCCCCGCACATATGACTTAATAAGGTATGTGTGTATCAGATCAAGTATCTGTACCCCTAGTACAAGTTTTAAAAACGATAAAAATTTTCGTAAACGTCGACGTTTACCACCGCCGACTTGTCAATGTGGCAACTAGATCTGCTTAAATGAAAAAAGTAACTCAATAACATTGTTCGAATATAAATAAAATTATTTTAAATAATTTAAAATAAGATTCGCTGAATAAAATATGTATGGATGGAAACAAAAACTTTTATAGTTTTTGTAAGCTATCAAAACCTGTACTAGGGGTACTGTTCCAACCCCCTTACGCCGGCCAAAGAACAGGCAAGAAACGCCCGGCAGGTAATTTTTTTGACGCGATCACATTGACAATTTTATTCTTATTACTAATCGATTGAATTGGAGCAAGTTCACTAAAATCCCAAGCTTTTTTTTTCATGGACAGACAGACAGACACATCAAACTAAACCGCACCGAAAGTAAAAGATGATAAGAGCCGAACGATTTCGGCAATTGAGGTACAGTTTACCTACACTAAGCGCGACAAATCACCGTAAAATTATTACAGTCAACCCCGTCATTCAAGGGGCAAACGCCCCTTTTATTATTATATCCGGAAGCTTTAACACCTTTATGGTATGCAATAAAGGGAATCGAACGTATTTCCCGCTAAATGGCGGCGCTGAATAAGGAACATTTGGCCTAAAAATATTCCGATATTACCCTTAGAATACCGTAAATAGCGGTATGACAAACCTTTTGGTTGCGATATAACTTTTACTTCGGTAGCGCTATTTTGAAGCGATGGTGGGTTCAATGGCTTGCGATCTGTAGGTCGTGTGTTTGGATCCTGCAATGAGCTTGAGATTTCGGTGAAAGAAAATGTCATGATCAAAATATAGCTAGGTTGTAGAGCAGTTTAAAGTCACCTAGCTAGCAACCTTAAGTTATCAAAATATAGCTTGGTTGTAGAGCAGTTTAAAGTCACCTAGCTAGCAACCTTAAGTTAACAGTCTCTCACCAAGCACTTGTAAGTGTGTTCTGGCAGCCCCATTCCAAAGCCAATTCCCAATCCAGGTGAAGCGTGACGCCTCCTTCGACCACATCATCACGCATCACGTTACCCTGAAAGAAGTTATGAAAATACTCACCAATAAAATTATACCTTATTATATTTTACCTTTTTCTTTTAAATTATTTACCAGGGCTTAGCCGAAAATAATAACTAACGGCCGGTGTCAATAACCGATCTATCCACGATTTGACATAAATTTGACAATACTTCTATGGAGCTTATGTCAAATTTCCATCTCCAGTAGGGCAAATCGTGGATAGATCAGTTGTTGAAATCGGCTGTGAGGCTGTTGTAGCATGTTATTTATGTTTGAGTTTACAGGGTAGGATAAACGGTATCATATTTTAATTCTAGTTAAATAGGTACCGCTTTAATTCAACACAATTCAGTCTTTTTCTGTAGGTACAAACGTCAAGCTTTAACGACCGTCAGTTTACCGCGACTAATACGGTTTTTTGCTGGTTGAGGTATTACTGCGTTTTTGGTTCGCAAAAATAAAAAAAATGAATCTATTTCAAATGGAGAATGGCGATAGCTTATACCCTGGATTAAAATATAGGCTACTTTTTATCCCAGAAAAAGGTTCTTGCGGGATAACGGGAATAATTGAGAGAAACCGCGGGGCGAAACTATATAATTATATAAGTCTCCATACAAGCCAAATAAATATTGTCAACTGTAAAATCCGAAGCCAAGAATGTCCGTACAGCATCCGAGGGTTGTACGTTACCTAAACTCCCCTATTTATATCACATCTAAATCCTACATAAGGGTAGCAATCTGTACAGTCAAGGACAAAAGTCGCTGAACAATTTCAAACTTTCCGATTTCGTTCATCATCTTAAACCACAACCTTTGACCGCATCATCACTTAACATTATGTGTATTTCTTTATTGTTATAAGCACAGCACACATATCACACAATAATTACTTAGGTATATATATCTACGTAAAAAGTACAACATTTGGAAAATTATGTACCGACAGCGTTCAAAATAATAAAGACAAATAGCTAAACAGTTTTCCAGTTTATATGTGTATTGTGTTGTGGTCAAATTGTAAACAAAGAACACATGCACATTACTGATCTAAAACAAATTTGGAAAATCGAGTATGCTCAGCTACTTTTGACGCTGAACGTACAGTCAACGACAAAAGTAGCTCAACATTAACACAACTTTTTTTTAATTTTTTTTTATAATAATAATAATTCTTTATTGCAGACACAAGGTCCATAGTACATGTAAAAGAATGAGGTACATGTAAAAAAAAGTATGAGGTATTATATATATCACAAAATTCGCAAAAAATATAAAGAATAAATAAACATAGCAAAAACATTACAAAATTTTAAAACGAGAAAAAAAATAAAAAATTAAGTGGTTAACTCCACCCATCGTCTATACGTTGGCGTTAGTAGCAATCGATCTGCCATGCTCCTGACAATAACATTCCATTATGTAATAGATTAGCAAACAAGCTGACGGCCCGCCTGATGGAAAGCGGTCACCGTCGCCTATGGACATCTGCAACACCAGGGGAGTTGCCGATGCGTTGCCGACCTTTAAGAACTCTTTATACACCCATCTTGAAGGATTGCAATCTGTAGTACAGCGGAAACACTTGTTGAAGTTCATTCCACATCCCGAATACCGGCATCATCTTAAACACCAACCTTTGATCACATCATCACTTAAAATCAGGTGTGTTATGTTGTGTTCAGAGCCTTGTACTGTGCTTGTACTGATCTAAAACACATGTGGAAAATCTAGTATGCTCTACTACTTTTGTTACTGAATGTACTAGCGATATATCTGGTGCGGATTTTCCATTAATAAGGCTGGATTTCATCACAACGCATCCATTAGGTTTGTTCTAAGCGCTTGACTGTCGCACAAAGAGCTGGTTAATTGTAGATAAGCAACATAGATCCAACTTGATCTGAACTGGATGTGTCCAGCAAATCGATTTTACACTAATGGCGTCATTTAGTAAAACTGGCCGAAATTAATAATCGATCCGTTACCGCGGTTTTGGATCGGTATGTCATGTCATAATGTCATTTTAGTACTAGGGCTTGACATATTACTACTAAAATGACATGTTATGACATGACATAGGTATCGATCCAAAACCGCGGATGGATAACGGATCAGGATCGATTAATAATTTCGGGCGTAAGAGGACGACTCGGAGATCAAAGCTGATATAATTGGTGTATACTGAGAAAAAACTTACTTTCTTTCCAAGACCGATTTCTTCCGTATTTTACCTTATGTTTCCTTAAAAATTAGAAATCCTTCCCTTTGATCCAGAAGAAAAATTTATTTCGGAAGGTCTCAGGAGATAAGTCAGGAATTTTTTCTTGGTGTGTCATCATTAACATCATCACCAGCCTTAACGTTCCCACTGCTGGGACTCTGGCCTTCTCTCAGAGAGAGAGTTTGGGCCATTATCTACCACGCATGCCCATATGCAGGTTGGTAGATGTCGCATGCCCTTGAATGTTGAGGTACTTGGACATGCCGGTTTTCTCACGATGTCTTCCTTCACCGTTTTGAGCGATGGTAAAACGGTATGTAATTATCAATTGGATTAATAATAATTAGCTAGCCCAATCACGGTTCGTACCTCCACGGTACCAATATCGACTCATTAATAATTACCGCGGCGAGAGTGGGCCTTTAAAATAACCCGCCACCCGTCTGTCTGTCTAAATTATTGAAGCCAACGTTTCACTCCCCTGTCTTATTTATTACTGTATCGATTTTGGTAATGTCATCAGTTCTATAGATATGCTATTTAATGAACAACAGATCCTTACTTTTATAAATGCGAAAGTAACTTTGTCAGTCTGTCTGTTACGCTTTCACGGCTAAACTACTGAACCGATTCAAATAAAATTTGGTACAGAGATGGTCTAGAGCCTGGGAAAGGACATAGGATACTTTTTATCGCGATAAACTGTAGCCCACGCGATATTTATTTTATACCAGCTGCTCCCCAAGGATTCACACACGTCTTCCCATTATCCTGCAGGAACCTTTTTTCGGGATAAATATTAGCCTATGTTTTAATCCAGGGTATAAACTATCTCTATTCCAAATTTCACTCAAATGCCTTTGGTAGTTTTTGCGTGAAAGAGTAACAAATATCAATACTCTCAAACTTTCACGTTTATAATATTAGTCAGAAGTAGGATGTAGCAAAAACAATAAATTTTCATCATCAGCCAATTTCGTTCCCACAGGACTTCTTTCGGAAGAGTATGGGCCGTGATCTACCACGCTGGCCAAATGTGGGTTGGTAGATGTCGCATGCTCTTGTAAGAAAAAAAATATTATTGGTCTCCGCCACTTTGGTCTGTCCTGTGCCACCTCCTGCCAGTCCTCCACCTGGAGCTCGCGCAAATCCTTCGTGACTTCATCTTTCCAGCGATACCTGGGACGGCCGACCGGGCGGCGGCCACTCGGCCGTTCCATATGCTGGTCCAAGATGAAGAATTGGCAATATTGGCTGCAGGGATCTCCTTTTTTCTCAGCAATTACAAAACATACAGAGCTAATATTTATGTACATTAAATATCATGTTTTTGACATCAAATTGTCGAAAGGATAACACGATTGGTTAAGTTTCTTAACAGAGAAACAATAATCGAAAACTGCCCTCTAAAAAAATAGATTTTATTTTACAGGCATACAAAACCGATTTAAGAGTTGATTTTTTTTTTGTATGGTATATACAAATTCTTCAAAGAATTACTACAGGTTTAGTTCTATGAAATTAACGATAGTTTTCATTTTAAACGAAAAAACCCCTTTTTGACGATACGGCATTAGTCAACGTTTTTGTTTGGAACCGCCGAATTCACACCCCTCTTCATACTCATATGTCAGTTTTCTAGCTGATTTCAGATTCATTGTTTATCACGGCGTTCTCTTAACCGCACGATCCTCTCCCATTCTTTCAAGGTGGCCAAGCTAGCTACGTTCATCCGAAATGATCACGAAGAAGAAGACAGATCAAACTGGTGTAATATTTTAATACATTCAATCTAATAGCACGTTGGAAACTCCTAACGTTAAGTAAGCCTCACTCATCCATTGAAGAATACCCCTAAGGGCATACCTGGATTAGATTAGAAACATCGGATTATTAAAAGCATTATAATGTTTCAACATGAGTGTTTGATAATAATTATTATCTGAAATCTGTATGTGTAAGATTTTAGATTTCTCATTTATTTGAAGACCAAAGAGTCGCAATGTGCTCATACAGGATAGCGTTTGAACACTAGTCACCTAATGTTAAGTGACGATGTGGTCGAAGGTGGCGTCACGCTACGGATGGGTTGGGAACTGACTATCAAGTTAGGCGGCCGGAACAAACCTACAGGTAACATACAAGTGCTTGATACAACATATGCGGAGGGGTAGTGAAAGAATTTTCGGAAACGTATTTTAAGAGATAATGCCCTTACATCCAAACAAACCAATGTTCATCATCATCATCATCATCATCAGCCAGAAGAATTTCACTGCTGAACATAGGCCTCTCCCTTTGAACGCCACCATAAACGGCTATTAGCCATTTGCATCCATCGGCTCACTGGGACTCTTACAATGTCGTCGGTCCACTAGTGGGCCTACCTACAGAACGTGTTCCGGTTCGTGGTCGCCACTCGAGAACCTTTCTTCCCCATCGGTTATCGGTTCGTCGAGCGATGTGGCCTGCCCATTTCCACTTCAACTTGCAAATACTGAGAGCTATGTCGGTGACATTGGTTCTTCGGCGAATTTCCACATTGTTCAATTCCTCAACCAATGTTACCTTTTCTAAAATATTTGTATAGAAGTATATATAGGATAGTAAAAAAGATCCTATCAAAGGTCTTATAGGACTTACCCCAAACCACAGAATAGGCAAGAGTTAGTATGTGATACTTGGATCACCAAACATGATCCAGCATTAAGCATTCATGACACGGAGTTTTTGCGGGACCTTTAGCAAATTAACCAAAAAGCTGTTGGGTTAAAGCATTATAAGAATAAATAATGAATTTTCCTTTAAGGTTTGTACCCACCGCACCGCAACTGATACACCTAACCGATTTGATCCACTGAAAATGATCCAATATTGCAACGAATTTTTTAACTTATGGGCTATTTCTAGTTTTTTTTTTTTTGTAAAACGAAATCTTTTTTGAAAGTTTATTACTTTATTACATATCAGATTATTTTGATGAAAAAAATCTCTGGATTGTAGTGAACTTGCTCCAATTCAATAAGAATAAAATAGTAAATGTGACCGCGCCCAAAAAATGACAGGCCGGGCGTTTTTTGCTGGTTCTTTTGCCGGCGTAAGGAGGTTGGAAGTTGGTTCACCTTGAAGATGTTGTATTCACTAAATACATATATTTTGCTTTTGATTACACGTAGCTAAATTTTTTCATAGATAAGTGTATATTTTTTAAGATAGAAAAAAAAATGTATCGTTGCAAACTGGCCTCAACTCAGCGTTATGCTGATCCTTTGATCAGCGCTGGTCTATTTTTCTATTATTGTCGAGTACAGTCGAAACTTTTAATAGGGGTACAGTCTCGGTGGGTTTATACCCTAAAGGTGGGATCGAGAGAATTCCCTCGGTCTGTCAATTAACGCTGAGTTGAAATTAATTTATTCTAACTAGGGGTGGTAAGGTTGGGTCAGTGTGTATGGGAATAACTTCATGAATCCTATGCTCATACACCTACCTAACATTTTATTTAAACACCCTCTGTTTCTAAATTTCAGTGACGTCGTTGTATAACGGATGGAAAAAATTATGTGCCCTAAGGAACTACCTTAAATCCTTCCGTTCATTTTACATAGACGAAACCCGCAGGAACCATTTTAGGGGATAAAAATATATGTGTTTTTCCAGGTGTTATAAGCTATCTCCATTCCAAATTTCGTCAATATCGGTTTAGTAGTTGCGGTGATACGTTGGAACAAACATTCACACACACACACAAACTTTCGCATTTATAATATTACACGGAGAAAAAAAGACCTTCCTAAATACCGTTTTCCTTCTGAGTCAAAATGGAAGGGTTTGTTATTCAGAAGGAAATCTAAGGTAAAAAAGGGAAAATGATACGAAAAAAAAAAATAAAAAAAATATATATGTATAAATTGGAAAAAATGAAAAAAAAAAAAAACATAATGTAGGAAAACTGTATGCATGAGCCCCTCCTTAGACTATGAATTTTGTACCCTTATCTTTAAGACTAGTTTTAGTTGACCCCACTCTGACACGAGCATATATTTTATATATATTGCTCCCCCAAACATAATATAGTAAACCTTTGCATAATTAGAGGCAATTTCAGTAGTTGCGACTAATTATGCAAATAATGTTTTTGTCGATGCACAATGATTCGGACCCATGTCCGAGGATGACCTGTATAAAAACATACAAAAAAAAAAAAAAAAAAAAAAAAAAGGTAAAAAAGGGAAGGAATCGGTGTTGGAAGGTAAGAAGACTCAGAAGGAAAGTCCGAATTTTTTTCTCAGTGTAGTAGGATAGGATTTCCCCACTTGAGAACCAATTCGCAGTCCAGGAGTTGTAGCGTGGGAACACCTTTGACCACATCGTAACTCAACATCAAGTGACTTGTGGTCAAACGCTACCCTGTAAGATGTATCAAATAAGCGATTCTTATTGTTATTGCCTTTTGAATAAGCACAGAGTCACACAACGAGTCATGAAGAGAGCCATGCTTGGAGTTTCATTGCGTTTTATAATCCGAAATGAGGAGATGCGCCGAAGAACTAAGGTCACCGACACACGGAGAAAAAAGACCTTCCAAAATACCGTTTTCCTTCTGAGTCAAAAGGGAAGGATTTGTGATTCAGAAAGAAAACTAAGGTAAAATAAGGAAGGAATCGGTCTTGGACGGAAAAAACTCAGAAGGAAAGTCAGATTTTATTCTCAGTGCATAGCTTTCAGAATTTGCAAGTTTAAGGTGCAATAGGTAGGCCACAACGCTCGACGAACCAATAAGCGGTGGGGAAGAAAGGTTCTCGAGTGGCGACCACGAACCGGAAGACGATCTGTAGGTAGGCCCCCACTAGGTGGAACGACGTCATTGTAAGAGTCGCAGGGAGCCGATGGATGCAAATGGCTAATAGCTGTTAATGACGGCGTTCAAAGGGGGAGGCCTATGTTCAGCAGTGGTCTTCTTCCGGCTGATGATGATGATGATTGTTATTGTATGTCTTTGGTAAAGAATTAATCCTAAAGACAGCGCAGTAATAGAAAGAGACTCCTAACTTGTCTGGCCCAGAATCTATAATCCTAAATCCACCCGTGACCACAGACCACTATTTTCCTAACAGTCCACAGTTTTCCTAACTAGGAAACTCATAAAAGCTGGTATCGTGTATTGCAATATATAGAACACTGCACCGCTGCGCTTTATAGCTTAAGTTTCTAATCTAGACGGTTCAAGCTTCATAATACGAAGGCCGGATGTTGCACCGAAACAAGCGGTTATAATTCAGTTAATTCATTCTTTTTTCATTCTCTGATGCTCGACGGAAGTAATCTATGTATTTATTGCCAGTAACAAAAAAAGGTGTATAGTTTTTGCATATTTTTTTTATCTTGTTTTTAATTTTTGTTTCGGAGGTGTGAAATAATAATACCTTTTTTTTTTTAAATAACCACCAAACGTCTTATGTCGGGGCTACGGGTACGCGTTGGAATTCTTCCGCGGCCCCGACGGCGATGAACCTGCAATGGGTCCCACCTCAGCAGGGTGATTTCACCCTGGTTTTCACTAGGGCGCGCTGATTTGCACGCGCCACCTCGGGACCTATGACATCATCGGCGACGAACCTCCCCAGGTCCGTCGCCTAGGCCCCAGTTATGGAGGACGAGGGAGGGCGAAGATGGATGCTCTCCATCGCCGCACCGTCCTTCTCCTGCGCATCGGGAGAGAGGAGGTGATTTCTCTCTCCCTCTCCGCATTCTCCTTCTGCGACATGACACGTTCGCAGAAGGAGACCGCCTCCTCCCACGACCTCTCACTTTCCAGCATTGATTGGATCAATGCCGGTAGCGAGAGGTTATCCCCCACAGAAATAATAATACCTAATTTAACCCCAGAGGGAGCTATTTTCCAAAATCCCCCCTATTTGTGTAGCTTTACGCCACCAAAATAAGGCATGATATCACGTACCCTATTACGTTCCCACTGCTGGACTCTGGCCTTCTCTCAGAGAGAGAGTATGCACGGAGAAAAAAGACCTTCCGAAATACCGTTTTCCTTCTGAGTCAAAAGGGAAGGACTTGTGATTCAGAAGGAAAACTAAGGTAAAATAAGGAAGGAATCGGTCTTGGACGGTAAAGACTCGGAAGGAAAGTCAGAATTTTTTTCTCAGTGTGAGCCGTAATCTACCACGCGGGCCCAGTGCGGGTTGGTAGATGTCGCATGCTCTTGAATGTTGTGGTATGGTTCGTTTACAGCAGATTGGTGTGACTGAATCCTACGAGGTGCTTATCTGCTACGTTCTATCCCAGAACAGCAACCTGCCCGTGGATGTTAAAATTTTTCTGTACAAACTTAACACCACATTTCATACCCATAGGGTTGGGATTTTGAAAATTCCTTGCTTATCACGCGCCTAAGTTACAAAAAGAACCTACTTACCAATCTTTGTTTCTAGGATCAATAACGCTCGAAATTAATAATCCATCCTGATCCGTTATCTGCGGATTTGGATCGATATGTCATACCATACAATGTCATTTTCGTAGTAATACGTCAAGCCCTAGTAAAATAAAAAGACATATTATGACATGACGGATCAGGATCGATTATTAATTTCGGGCGTAAGTCACTAAGGTTTTTTTTATATGGTAGTCAAAGTTGTATATGTTTAAAAATGTAAGGGTAAAATTACTATGTACCTACTTATAGTTTTTACTATTCTTCTGCTTTTGGGTTGTCTGGAAGAGATCGCTTAGAACGATATGACCGCCCGTTTTGACACTTAACATTAAGGTTTCTTGTTGTTCTAGTTTTTTTTTTCAGTATTTGTAGTGAGCTTATAAAGAGTGTATCTATCTATCATGCTATCTCTTTTTCGTCGGTAGTTAAAAATAAAAATGACACCCACTTTGTTTCATTAAAAATAGACTTATTTCTACACAAGTTCTTTGAAGTACACATTAAGTTATGCTAATAGTATAGTTCAGCTAGCTTGGTGCCACACTTTGCGTGCCCAAAGTTAATTTAACTTCTAGATAAGATTACGGCTCTAACATACTACTGGAGCCAATTTAATAATCGTAGTTATATGCACTACCTACTGTGACAAAATTATTTAAATAATGTAATGAATATTATTTCAAAGAAAAAAGATATAACATAAAAATGATTTAAAATTAAATTAAAAATGTCAAACCCAATACACTCACAAATTTGGTAAGCCTCCAGAAGACGGTAAGGTGCCCAAAATGCTGGCAGCATTGCCTCGTTAAATGGCAATACAATTTTTGACCAAAATATGAGCCAGCATGAAATTAAAAATTAAAAAACAAAATAAAATTAAAACATAAGTATATACCGAAATGGAATTGCAAGAGTACTAGATTTGAAGCTAAAGCATTCGATCAAGGAAAACGTAATTTATGTGTTAGGACAATTTCTAGTGCTCACCTGGCTGCCAGTCTTATCCTACTCATCATCAGCCTTTACGATTCCACTGCTGGGACTCTGGCCTTCTCTCAGAGAGAGAGAGTATGGGCCGTTATCTACCACGGGCCTAGTGCGGGTTGGTAAATGTCGCATGCCCTTGAATGTTGTGGTTCTTGGACATGCCGGTTTCCTCACGATGTTTTCCTTCATCGTTTTGAGCGATGGTAAATCCGCACATAACTTATTTGGTGCGGGTCCGAGAGGATTCGAACTCGGTGTCGGCGCGTTGTAAAGCGCATCACGCAGTTACCGTTCGGCCACCATCGCTTTTGCCACTATCGCTCATATCTTATCCTACTAATCCTACTAATCCTACTTAATATTATAAACGTGAAAGTTTGTGTGTGTGTGTGAATGTTTGTTACTACGTACACTATACTTTTTATCCCAAAAATTCCGAATGTTCCAGCGGGATAACGGAAAGACGCGGGTGTAGCCGCTGGTCGCAACTAGTAGTGTCTAAAACGCAAAGACAACAGCTTTACTTCACCTATTTTGATTTGCCGCGTGCAGCACTCAACAACATACATTTTCCAACTAAAAAAACAATGTTTCCATTTTCAATCTACACGTCCCATTCAATTGGTTCAAACGCAGTGTGACGGCTAAAGTTTTTAATTTCCTGTATAGACTGGCTGGTTTAGCCGCGCGATGTTCTTTGTGCAGGCGATAGCGGAACGTCTATTGTCCATCGGTTAGCTGTGGCCATGTTTTTGAATAGGTAGGATAAAAAAAAGTTAGAGAAAATCATCGACATCCATACACGCTACATCCACATCGTCACTTAACATCAGGCGAGTTATGGTCAAACGTTATCCTGTAACAACAATAGATGAGATAATATTGATTTTATTGGTCAAGAAAATTGATCCCTTGATTCGATCTCAGGCACTATAAAATCGAATTCGTTTTTTTTTCTTTAAGAATGCAATACATACCTAATGTTTACTGTTAATTGAGCGCACCTAAACATCAAAAATTACGTTTTTACTCTCAATTAATTACTTATTATTTTCTTCAACACTGGTGTTTTCGAAAAATTCAATGTTTAATGATGTTGCTAATTAAAGCATTTTTTATGATATATTATACTTTGTTCAATTTTAAAGAAAAATCGATGTTTAAGAAATTGATCTTCTTGATAATTTTTGATTTCGGTTCGAACCGATTTATAAATTGATTTTTTTAAAGATGAATATCCATCCCTGAAAATTTATCTTTTTATCCTCAAAAACCCAGAACGCTGGGACTCCTACTAGCAACGACGTCCAACAACTGCATTGTTTTAGTTTCCAATTCGATAACAAAATACGAAAAGTTTGTCTAAACGTTTGACACTGCCCAGTTTGCTCTTCTGGCTTAAAACGAGCCATGTTTGGATTGTAAACGTTATCTACACTTCTATCATCATCAGCCAGAGATCGGAGCAGGCAAACTAATTTAGGATCAATGACCATAAAAAGTAGCATATTGGTGCCGATTCGGTTTTACATTCTCCTAAACTAAACTAAATTTGACAGATCTAATAGTATTGCTGTCTTTTTCTAACCACTGAAGTAAAGAAAGGACGGCATTATTATTAGACCTGTCAAACTTAGTTTAGTTTTAGAGAATTCAAAACCGAATCGACACCTATATCTCCTTTCTCAAGCTCTAGACTATCTCTGAACCAAATTTAATTTAGTCCATTTAATCGTTTAGGCGTGAAAGCATTTATAATATTAGTATAGTAAGGAAGTACAAGGATTAAACTCAATCCGGTAAATATCTGAACTTTCCGCAAAAAAGTCATCATCATCATCAGCAGCCCGTATCAGTCCACTGCTGGACATAGGCCTCTCACAAGGTACGCCACTGAGCCCGGTCTTCGGCTCTTCTCATCCAACTACTGGCAGCCACTCGGCGCAAGTCGTCGCTCCACATAGTCGCAGGGCGTCCTACACTACGTTCGCTAAGTCGCGGTCTTCACTCGAGATCACGTCAAAAAGTCATATCAATGCTATGAAACCTGCAAGTGATTTCTGCATTTTACGTATCCATCGATCATTCGGGTATCGACGACATACTCGTAACTGTATCAATAATTCGATATTTTTTGCCCAAGCCTAAAGCTAGTACTCTCAACGATAAAAGTCACTGAACAATAATACATTTTCCGACTTCCTTAGCACCTTATACACCAACTTTTGACCGCGTTATCACTTATGATCAGTACCCCTAGTACAGGTTTTGATAGTTTACAAAAACTATAAAAGTTTTCGTTTCCATTCATACATATTTTTTTCAGCGAATCTTACCGAGACTTGGAGGAACTGAAATCGTTAATACGGATTATTTTAAATCGTTATAATCATATTCCAACAATGTTATTGAGTTACTTTTTGAATTTAAGCAAATCGAGTTGCCACTTTGACAAGTCGGCGGTGGTAAACGTCGACGTTTACGAAAACTTTTATCGTTTTCAAAACTTGTACTAGGGGTACAGGTGTGTTATGCTGTGGTCAAACGCTTGTAATAAAGTGTTTTAATTTAAAATAAGCAAAAATTACTAGTCTATATCACATTTGGTAAATCGACTATGATCAGCCTACTTTTGTCGCTCACTACCACCAGCAATGACCGAACGTTACATACACATATATTCCCCCACATAAATACGTACATACGTACAGTTTTATTGTTATTGTGCCTATAACAGTTTGTTACCGGTGACTCGACAGAATTAACCCGAGTATTTGTCTGTTTTTACGGGAATACCCTAATTGGGCGCGGCTGGTTTATGTTCCCACACGTGCTTTCGTATAGGAGATTGTGATTGGAAAAGAGACGAGTGGATTGGAGGCTGTGTTACTGTGACAATTGGGACAATACAAAACGAACGAAGCAGTTCTTAAAAGAGCACAGCTGCCCAGTTTTACTGCACTGCTTAAACAGCGGCGTTTGCGGTGGCTGGGGCATGTGCATCGCATGGATGCTTCTCGACTTCCGAGGCAGGTCATGCTTGGTGAAGTAGCAGACGCGAAGAGGAATGTTGGTCGGCCTTTACTCAGGTTTAAGGACTGTGTTAGGCGAGGTTTGGTCTCCTTCAACATTGACCATAGCATATGGGAGAAGCTTGCTGATGATGGGATTCAGTGGAGGAGTCAGATTAGGAAAGGTCAGAAGCTCCATGATAGAGTCTGGTTTGACAAGCTTGCTGAAGAGAGAGCGAGGCGGCTCGTCAGCGATTCCAATCCAACAAATGATAGTCACATCTGCACTAAGTGTGGACGAGCCTGCCGTTCTTGTATTGGTCTGTATAGCCACCAACAAAAGTGTTCTTCAAACCCCACTGACACGGTTTGAATCGTCTGTCTTAGACGTCTAAGGCCATGTATGTATGTATGTATGTATGGGACAATAGCACCAGTAATATAATCAGGCGGTTAGTAAAGCTTTTGGTCCATTTCTTATGCTGGGGCCACACTAAAAAATGCCGTTCAATAGCGCGATGATTGACGTTTGACATAAGTGTGGTCAAGACATTGGACAACGGCATTCACATTGGCGTTTGACGTTAGCCGATAATTCAAGTGCATAAAAGTATCCTCTGTTCTTCTTTAGGGTTCAAACTATCTCCGTACCAAATTTCATTGAAATCGGTACAGTAGTTTAGACGTGAACGATAGACAGATAGAGTTACTTTCGCATTTATAATACAATACCTGCTACCCGCGGTTTCACCAGCGTCTTTCCGGTATCCCGCAGGAACCCTTTTCTGGGATAAAAAGTAGCCTATGTGTTATTCTGATATTTAAGCTATATTATTGTGAAGTTTCATCAAAATCCATTTAGTAGTTTTTGCGTGAAAGAGCAACAAACATACATACATACTTAAAAACTAGTAGGATTAAGTAGGGATATGTAAAAACTAACACTGTTGTGATGATAAACAGTGTTTATATCACCCTACACATATGACTTGAGAACATCCTCTATATTTTTTCGAGAAAAAAAATGTATTTATCCTACCATAATCATCATTCAAGCAAACCCTTCCTGAAACACTCTGTGCCCTATGAGCTGGGAGCATCACAAACACGTTTACGATCTATGACTAAACAAAAATGCTTTGTCTGTTTACACAGATGGGCAGTTGGCTATTTGTCAAAATCGTACGTGCCCGGGTTTTTACATTATCTTCTGTCTCGGATAAGCTCCGACGTGGTTTAGATACGAACTGTATGATTTTTTTGTATGAAATGGCGAAGGATTTCTTTATTTTTCATTTTGTTTTTGGAAACACAAATTTTCCTACTTATACAGTAAATGCGAATGAGTGTGTGTGTGTGTGTGTATGGGGGGTGAATGTTTGGTACCACGTATCACCGTAACTACTAAATCGATTTTATGAAATTTGGAATGGAGATAGCTTATACCCTGGATTAACACATAGTTCTTGCCTGTTTCTTGCCTGTTCTTTTGCCGGCGAAAGGAGGTTGGAACAGGCGTAGCTAGTTTTAAGTTTGACGTTTTAAAGTGATCACAATGTATCCTATTGAATAAATAAAAATTGACTTTTGACTTTTCTACTTTTTGTCCCGGAAAAAGGTTCCTGCGGGATAACGGGAAGTCGTGGGTGTAACCGTGAGGCGCAACTAGTATTTAGATATAACTTTCAACTAGCTACTTATTTACTTCAATGCCAGCTCGCTCACCTTCTTTTATTGATATGTCGCCTCCAGTCATACAAACAAATTAAATTAAATAATGTTAATGATTCTACGAAGTACTTTTTCTTAACGCCTCCACTCTCCAAGTCTTTTCTCATTTGCGCCAACCAATAACAGAACACCCCTGTTCGCCATAAACATTAGGGTCTGGACTCGGCGCAAAATAAAATAATGTTTATGGTTTTCTATCTATGGGGGACTGAGGGAGAATACTAATTAGTGGTATATAGGCAATATTTTTCGGGTACTATATGCGATGAGTATGACGAATTGACCATAAAAACCGGCAAAGTACGTGTGGAACGCACACCGAGGGTTCTGCTCAAAATTGTTTTTTTTTAGGGTTCCGTAGGTACCTCAACGGACCAATTTGTTTTCCGTCTGTCAACACCCTTTTTCTCAAGAAAGCGTTAAGGTATCAAGTTGAAATTTGTATCACACTAGTTGCGTCCCGCAGTTTCACACACGTCTTCCCCCCGCAGGAACCTTTTTCCGGGATAAAGAGTAGCCTATGAGTTAATCCAGGGTATAAGCTATCTCCATTCCAAGTTTCATTCAGATCTGCTCAGTAATTTTTGCGTGAAAGAGTAACAAACATCCATCCATCTATCCATCCATCCTTAATCGCAAACTTTCACATTTATATTAGTGGGATAACTCACTATCTCCAACAATATCGTTCCCGAGTCATTTCTTGGCTGAAGCTCGCGAGATATTCAATTTTCTAGCTATCAGTAAAGCACCTCGACTGGGATATCATCGGCATTTGCATGTTAAAATAGGTTCTTAGAGCAGGGGTTGTAAAATGTGAACCTTTGAAGTTCAATTTCGTTAGCTGTGTCAAAATTTTACGCGTCTATATTACCAAGAGGGTTTTACCGTCGAAGTTAATAATATGAGAATGTATTAATGTAGGTAAACATGTACTTATTTATAACGTATAACTTTGGTTTTCAAACGGGATAATTACCATGGTTTGTACCTGATTCTAATGTTAACGACCTTTGGTAATTGAAAACAGTTATCAACTTCTAATCATATATAACTCAAAGGTGACTGACCGGATCGGGCTGAAATTTGGCATGCAGGTAGATGTTATGACGTAGGCATCCGCTAAGAAAGGATTTTGATTAATTCTACCCCTAAGGGGATAAAATAGGGGATGAAAGTTTGTTTGAAACTTTGTCAATCTTAAACCGATCGGAATGAGACTTTGCATGCATAAAGCTGTAGCCCAGCTAGTGTTTTATAAGTTTCTTAAATTTTTAGATCAATTTTTTATTTTGATAGACTGTTTTGGGATGGATAAATGGATAAAGATGTATCTCAGGCTAGGATTTCAACCTGGGACACTAACGGCCGGACATTATTTCTAGGATAGATAGGTTATGGAAACTGGCCGTAAATCAAGCAGGATAGGTAGAAGGTGCAGGTTTGGTAGGACCTACTGGCAAACACTACCTTATTTGGTAGTACTTACTGTGGAGTCGTCATGATGGACGCTTTTATCAGAAAAAAGATGTATTTTTTTGTATCACAAACAATACCAACAACGTAAAATAAAAAATACCATAAAAAAGTACAGTCAGCGACAAAAGTAGCTGATCATACTCGAATTTCCAAACGCGTAGTAGATCGGTAAAGTTTGTTTTTTTCCTTACAACTTTCAATGTTGCGTTTGACCAGAACACAATACAAGTGATGTTAAGTGATGATTCGGTCGAAAGTTGGTGTTTAAGATGATAAAGAGAATCGGAAAATTTGTTTTTGTTCAGCGACTTTTGTCGTTGACTGTACTTATGTACTCGTACTAGCAGCTCCCTACGGAATGAGCAAGTCAACGTGAAAATTATTAATGTTACAAATAAATTAATATTTTATGAACATTTCTACTCCCTAAGTCCAAAACAAAAAGTGCAAAGAACGGTTATTAAGCAATGATTACAAAATGTCGGAACGTATATATTTATAGGGTGAGAGCTTAAAAGGACAAAGGAAGAAAAAAACTCACGCCATTAGTAATTGTTACGGAAGGTACGAATAACAACCTTTGTGAAATTTTCATTTGGGTTCAGTAGGCTTAAGTCAAAAATTTGCATAGGTTGGTTATCCGAAGCTGGCACGTAGCACACATTGACACATTTGTCTATAAATGTGTGTACGGCGTGACATCGCTCTGCATACGCATCATGAGAAGTATATTTGTCCCTCTCGCACGCGGTTAAGGTTACGAGCGGGACAGAGATTGCTATTGTTTTGTTTTTACTACTTTAAAGTGAAATTGTTTTAGTGTGAGAACGTGCCAGCTTTAGATAATTGACTGTAGTAGAATTTACCCGTGATAAAATGTTAAACATAAAACTAGCTGCGCCGGTTCCATCATCCTTAGACCAACATAAAACGCCCTGCAGGTAAATTTTTCTCATTACCAACTGATAGAATTGGAGCAAGTTCATTACAATGCCAAGCTTTTCTGACATCTAAATAGTCTGATATAAATCAATGTAGAAGTAAGTAAGTAGATCTTCTTGTGAAAAAATTGTAATTTGAAATCGATTCAAAATTACAGTCGAGTCTTTAAAGTACTTACGGAACCCTCCCTCGCCGTTGCGTCGCGTTCATCGTTCTATCTATCTCGCTCTCTTAGCCGAATCGATATGTAGGCATTTCTGACTGGAATTAGTTTCGTGCTGTTGTGTAAACATCTATGTCGATTACGAGAAAAACCCATCGAGAACCAATGAGATGTTTAAAAAAATCGAAACGATTGTCCTATATACGCCGGATATTAATAATCGACCCTGATCCGTTATCCGCGGATTGGGATCGATATGTCATGTCATTATATGTCATTTCAGTACTAGGGGCTTGACATATTACTACTAAAATGACATATTATGACATGGCATATCGATCCGAAACCGCGGATAACACATCAGGATCGATTATTAATTTCAGGCGTTATTTATATAATTTATCTCGGACTCGCCCATCGCGAGGTATCTACCTACCTATCGCCATATCTCCAATCACATACCCCCGATCCGCACAAAACACTTGACTTCTACATTTTTTATGCGAACGGCGAATTAATGGAATACCCTGCCAGCAACTTTGTTTCCTGATAAGTATAATTTGGGAGCCTTCAAGTCAATAGTGGTATCTTTTAGGAAAGCATAGAGTATGCTTTATTATCAACCTTCACTTACTACTTTTTTCTCTTTACAATTTGCATGGTTGTGTTTGACCACAAAACACTTGGTTAGGTATCGGTGTAGTCAAAGGTCCAAGTCAAAGTACACTTGGATTGGGAACTGGCTCCCAAGTAAGGCTGCCGAAACACAACGATAGTTTATTGATTTATTAATAGTTTATACGATTTTTATTATTATGTGTGAAGAGCACGAATGTTTGTACCTGAGTCTTGGATATTTCTATCTATATAAGTATCTATATCGTTGTCTAGTAGGTACCCATAACACAAGTTTCGAGCTTAATTTGGGTCTAGGTCAGTTTGTGTGCAATTGTCCCCGATATTTATTTTATATTTATATTGGTGACAGATTTTTAACTTTATGTTCACGTCAGTTAACATAACGTGACTTGTGGTAATAGCAATTACTGGGTGTTAAATTATTTTCTTAAGAAGACAGTCAATATTCTGAAGCAATGTAACCACTCCTAAAAATATCCACTTTCATAAACCTAAGGTCTCACAAGTTTATATACTTTTGGTTGTACATACTTCATTGACGCCAAAAAAAAAACCAACTGCTCATTTTTACCATTAAAATTCTATGCAGTACCCTAAAACATTGGACAAAGCATTGAAAGAGAAAGGAAGGCGCAATTTTCAGCACAAGTCATCTCTTCAGCTTTTTTCAGAGAACTTAATCAGTAGTAGAGAGGTTCTGATGAATAAAGCTTCGTAGTCACCTAAGCGACTGAAGTGAATGCAGAAATCGCTTTAGCGTCTAGCAGGTGACATATGTACTGTCTATACAATAAAATAACATTAGGGCGTTTTTTTATATGTTATGGTTACGGTTTTTGTTAATTTAGTTTCCTTATAGTTTCCAGATCTGATTATATGGCGGTATATTTTTAACAGGATATGAAGTGTTTATATTGAATTTGACAGCACCTTTTTTGACACTGGATCGTGACAGGATTGCTGTTTTTGTTATCTCTTCTTGGCAATTTAATTTGTTAGTCCAATGCTACATGTAAAATTGTAATGTCATTCATGACAGATGCATTTTCGTTCTTTTTTCTTTACGTTCATATCAGAGCGCTATTTTTTACTAGTACAAAAGAGGCTTCTCACATAAAAATACACCGAATTCCCCCTCTTTGTACAAGCTCGTTACAAATCTCATTATTTCGATTCGGCTATTCAATAAACGTCATAGAGAAAAGGGTCCCAATGTAAATCAAAGTAAGAGCTAGTGTTGCCTAAAACGGGAATGGGTTGGACGAAAATTCCGGGAATGTCGTTCAAATCTGGACCGTTTAGATTTTCGGGTTTAGGATTGAAAAGGGAAAAGTCTGGCTACTTTCGGTTTTTGATATAATTGCTCTTCGATTTTCTTATTGAGTCACTCAATGACAATCAGTCATAAGGTGAACTGCATTAAGACATAGGCTACTTTTTATCCCGAAAATGGTTCTTGTGGGATAACGGGGAGACGCGGATAAAACCACAGGGCGCAGCTAGAACTAAAATAATATATTACTTTTACAGAGAAAGAAAAATACTGACTGGCTAAATACATGGCTGTAGAGTTAATTATCGTATTTGTTAGTTAGCCAAATGTAATAATCATATTATAATAAATAATTATGTTAGTGTGATAAATGTAAAGTTTAGAGGAAATAATATACAAAAAGTGAACGCCTATATTGTGCTGATTTAAATATAATTGCTCAAACATTTCACAACCCCAAACAGCGGTTCAACTCGTAACTGCCACAGCTTCTGAAAAGTTCCAAAAACAAAGAAGGAGCGTTATTAATTTTGTTACTTATGTGTATAGCGGTGGAATAATAAGTTATCCGGGATCCCGGCATATCGTGGAAATGTCTGACTTGTATGTATTACTATAGAGTAAAAATCACATCAAAGTTATCACACTTGGTCCTGTTCTACTAATGTTATAAATGTGAAAATTTGTGAGGATGGATGGATGTTTGTTACTCCTTCACGCAAAAACCACTAAAGAGATTTTAATTAAATTTAGTGTGGATATAGTTTAAGCCCTGGAAAAAGCCAAAAATTACTTTTAAAGTGTAGGTACACATGAATAAAACCGCGGGACGCAGTTATTATTATAAATGCGAAAGTTTGTGAGTGAGTGCGTATATGTCAACTTCTTAACGTTGAAAGCATTGAACAAATTTAATTGAATTTAGAATGGAGATAGCTGAAAGCTAATGTTTTATCCCGTATAAATCGGGAAAACCACGGGGCACTACTAGTAATTTATAAAGCTATCCCAATTCCCGGTCCAGTCCCGGAAAATTAGAGCATTCACGTCACTAGCGAGCCAATCGGTGTGAATGGACAAGGTCAAACAGCGGAAGGAATTAAATTATTCTATTTCTTTTGCTACGCCATCTGTGAACTCTTTCCGGAATTCGTAATTGAAAGAGGTCGATTTTTGACCGGTTCATTGGGTTTATATAGAGTAGTTAGCACTTTTTCTGACTAATGTATTTACCGTTAAATAATGTAAAGCTTTAGATTTTTTTTATATATAGATGTATCAACGGATGGCTCTTCTTTGTACTTTTAATGTTTTAGTAAACAATATGGTTCTTATTAAAAATCATTTTGTTTAGTGAAATCATGATCAAGAAAAAATACTCAATAAAAACTCTAAGATACTTTTGTCAGAAAGTACTATTATGTTAATTTATTTAACAATAAAAATGTTTTAACATAAACAAGCAGTACTAGAAACTTAATGAATAGTCTTTATCTTATTTTTATGTAACAGAGAGGCAAACATGTGTATGGCTCAAGTTAAGCAGTCGTCGTAAAAAAAGAGAGAGAGAGAGAGAGAGAGAGAGAGAGAGAGAGAGAGAGAGAGAGAGAGACAAAGACTTTATTTGGAAAAACTGCACACAATAACAAAAGAAAGAAGCGCACACAAAAAACAGTAATATTATACATAAGCTATTCAAGACTAGTGTGCTTACAAAAAATAAAACTTTTTCAGGTGCAATATTAACAGCTCTTTATAAATCCTCTATGCTCGCGTGTGACCCAATTCATGAGGCGGGTCAGATCCACGGTAACAAGGTTGCAAAAAAAACATTATTTCCCTTTACTCTACAGTGTTTTGATGTCTTATTCAGTACCTTTATAGAGGCTGTACCTTTATAAAGGCTTGTGAATTTTTGTAAATCCTTTGCTATTTATGTAATGTTATCTGAACAAATTCGCGGATGACATATCTGTTCTGACTGCATGCAAAAATAATAATAATAATAATTTAAATCAAAATCTTACTGACATTTTTAATAATTTAATTGAATGGATGAATGACCATAACCTTGACATCAACTTTACAAAAACAAAAATAATGCAATATAGACCCCATCAGAAAAAACCCCTTGACATTAATTTTATGTATAAAAATATAAAAATAGAATGTGTAGATACCTTTACTTTGCTAGGTTTAGATATAGACTCAAGTATAAATTGGAAGACCCACATAAAAAAGTTGAAAACAAAAATGTCAAGTTTTACGTACGCGCTAAGAGAACTGCGTAGGGCCACCGATCTAAAAACTGCTATGTCTGCGTACTACGCGTACGTAAATGCATGGCTCACGTATGGCATATTACTGTGGGGCAATAGTGTAGACGCACCAGATTTATTTATTTACCAAAAAAAATGCGTCCGCATACTAGGAAACATCAAAGAGCCAGAAACATGTAGACCACACTTCATAAATTTTAGAATATTAACGTTGACATCACTATACATATTGGAAATAAGTAAATTTGTGAGAAAGTATCCGCAGTTCTTCATAAAACAAGCTGACCAATCACGACGCTACGCAACCAGGTTTATGTATAAACTAGAATTACCACCGTCAAAATTAAAATTACACAGTTCTGGACCAAACATAATGTCTATAAAAATATTTAATAAACTACCCGACGAATTAAAATCCGAAGAAAAAAATCACGTATTTTTAAATAACTTAAAAACGTTTTTAATCGACAAATGCTACTACAGCCTAGATGAATTCCTCAACGACGACTTCTCGAAATGATCAGAATGGATCGGTCCGCTCCTACATTGCTATACCCTATTCGGGTCCATATGTTCGCTAATCTTAACCACTAAGATCTCTTGTATACTAACATATGAATGCAATAAACGATTGAATATGAATATGAATATGAAATATTTGAATGACAGGGCAAATAACTAGATTAGTAAGTTACGCCTCGTGGTTTCACTCGTTCCTGCTCGTTATCCCGCAGGAATCTTTTTCTGGGGTAGCTTATGTGTTAATTTAGGGTTTAAGCTATAATTTAGTGTTTATGTGTTGTTGTTGCAAATAAAAAAGTATGCATATATTCTTCTTCTTCTATATCTGTTCCAAATTTCATCCACATCCGTTTAACCGTTCTCAGGCATGATTTAATTTTTTAGTGCTAGCCAGGCTAGCTATCACCTCTAAGTTACGAAGATCTGTTGAACAGTTTAGACGTAAAAAGGTAACAAACAGACAAAGGGACAGAGAAAGTAACTTCTGCATTTATAATATTAAGGTATGGATCACCTTTACCCATAGGTTTACCCAAGCATCCCAAATTTACTCCCGTCTAACTTTTAAATTAAAACTTCCTCAAAACTCCATTAAACACGAATAAAAAATTAAAATTAACATGAAAGTAAAACGTCCACTAGAAAAGTCTGAAAGCCTTTAACTTAATTAAATTAATTCGTAATTCCTGCTATGGACGTAACGATCATAATAGCGGAAGGTTATTCTTTCAGAAGTGGGACGATATGCGAATTCGTAATACCGAAACTATGTATTGGTTTGATACCGATAACGGGTTTTGAAACTATTTATTTTAATAACTATGCATTTGTGAAATATTGTTAACATTAGAATTCGACCGCCCTTCTGCCCGCTATGACAATAATATCATCAATCCTACCCGCAGATTTTTTTTAGTATTGTGATTATGACGCTTTTAACAGTGCCGAAATATCGATAACTCAATAAAACTGAGTGTAATGGTAATTATTCCGTTTCAAAACCTAATTCTTAAGTATTTGTGATGGATAACTTATATTGAACTTGATTTCGATGCCTGTACGATTTGCTTTATATTGCTGGTTAACTAAAATACCGTCCGCATCGTTATTCAACTCGGTACTCGGTTATTTACGGTATCACGCTTCGGGTTGGCCCGCGTTTTTTGGCGATAAATAAATAAATAATATAAAATAGAAAATCAATGTATTGCCATTATAACACAGACATCATAATATGTTTCAGTTACTTACTTATCTAATTAATTATAGGGCAAAAGGGCAGCTTCAGCATGTGCTGCATTCACATAACCATAAAGAAAATGGGCCACATTTCATACTGCCTTGGACCTCCTGCCCACAATATATTTTGTATAAAAATTGCGAGCTTATTGAAGTTGTACGACAGACATAATTATATAATAGTTTTTAGTGTGTGAGATTTACGTTAGCTTCAAAAAAATTAAAAAGTAGTGCAACAAAATTAGTAGAATATGTATCTTCCGTTCAAAACATCCAAGCATCGTGTAAGTTAAAAAAAGTCATTAAAAACTACGAAATCAAAAAATTATTATCATTTTTTTCTACAGTTTCCGTAAAATATCGTTTGTATAATCATAATAGGCAAAAAAATACAATTTTTTTCATTTATAGCTCGTTTTCATACAACCTCGGGTCCGTTTTGGCCATTGTTCTTTGTGAGCGCAGCGCTGTAGTTTAATAGTTTATCTCAATAACTAGTTATCATAAAACCGAATACCGTATATATCAGGTATTACGCCAATACATAGTTATTGAAATCTTTACGGTATGTAACGCCCATCCCTATATGTATTCTTTTAAATCGTGCCTACATTAGATTAATTAAAATGTTTTTTTATTATTAGATTCTACCGTTTTCAGCAAACTGGCAGATAAAATAATGAAGACTAAGATTTACTGGAAAAAGAATACCTTTTGTAGAAATGTAATTAGGAAAATGTTAGAGATGGGCCTTTGTGAACTTCGTGTTGTGTTAACGAGTAATAATTCTTATGTCAGAATATAACTTTAAAAAACATGTATGTAACAATTAGAATTCATAGTAACTTCATTCTCTTACTTAAATATTGCCATTATACTCATTAATCCATTTAATTATAATAATTATCTGTGGCAGAATGTCTACGATTGTACACATTTTATGTGAATGGCAACTTTATATTCTTTCTATCAATTTGGATGGGGTAGATTTTGGCGGGAAATATTAGTGACAGTCGATTGTATTGGGAGTTTTGGTAGGGAAAATATTTGGGTGGCTGGCTAAAGTGATTCATCGGGATCTGTGTGGGGTGATATTTATTCTCCTCCTGGCTTGAATCACAGTTGATTATTTCGCTATTTAAATTGCATCGCTACTTAAATTATCATCATCATCAGCCTGTAACGTTCCCACTGTTGGGAAAAGGCCTTCTCCCAAAAAGGGTGTGGACAAACATGACCCAGTGCGGATTGATAAATGTCGCATGCTCTTAAATATTGTGGTTCTTGGGCATGCCGGTTTCCTCACAAAGTTTTAATTCCTTCGCCGTTTCGTTGACAATATCCTCACAGTTTGAGAAATGCGAAAGGGTATCATTAATATTATTGATTGTTTGTTCTTTCACCTAATTGTGTACTCCGAATAGCATTGTAGTCAGTTATCTAAAGATGGCACGTTCACAGTACTCACACAACAGAAATTTCATTACACAGTAGTAAAAACAAAACGGTAACTATCTCTGTCAGGCTCGACCGCGTGCGAGGAAGACAAAGAGATTTTTCGTGATGCGTATGCACTGCGATGTCATGCCGGGCGCACATTCACAGACAAAATGTGTCAATATGTTATAAGTGCCAGCTTTACATAACTGGTTTGTTTAACAAAGTGATTAAATTTTCTAAGTCCTCACAAGCTCGAAAAGATTCTGTTTATCATTCAAATCGCTAGCGTGGAAGGTATTTTTAGTTTTTTTTTTTTACTATTTACAGGGTAGCGTTTGTCCACAAGTCACCTGATGTTAAGTGACGATGTGGTCGAAGATGGCGCCACGCTACACCTGGACAGGGAATTGGCTTTCAAGTGAGGCTGCCGAAACACACCGATAGGTGCTTGGCGACAGATTCTTAACAAGAGGGTGGTAGCTAGCCAGGCGAGTACTAGAAAATACCCTACCACCAAGCAAATAATAAATAATTTAATATTCGAACCTTTCTATTCAATAATTAAAATGCAACAACGCTTATTTCATGTTAGTGTGCCAACCTCTTTTTGGAATAATCGCACTGGCCAGCACGATTGCATGAAAACAAAAACTTATTTTATCTGTTTTTCTTGTACCTAGCATTTTCATCGCTGTAGTGAGGTGAAAAGTTACGTGTTTCGCTCGGCTGCAAAGTTATTCTGCGTACCTTTGAAAGCCTCGCTGCGCTTGGGATTCTATATTTGAACCACTCGCTTCGCTCATGGTTCAATCCTAGAATCCTTCGCTTGCTCAGGATTCAATACAAGTACTCGCGCCAAAATACAACTTTGCAGCCTTGAATAACAAATAACAATTTTAGGCAAAAAGCCTGTCTAGACTATTCCAAGATGTTTTTTTCAACTGTTTCAACTAAATAAAAATGGTTCGTTGAAACTGCTAAGCCGTAACACTTTAACGGGTTATAAAAAATGTAATTTCAGTTTTAAATTCATTTCTAAAAGCCTGTTTGAATGTTAACTTTCTTCAACGCGACGTTAATATAAAATATTTAAAACACCACTTTCTCTTAAATAAGTTCGTAAAAAAAACATACTTAAATAATAAATTAGAATAGTAAAAGAAATGTTCGTTACTACGTAATTTTTTTTTATCATAAATAGTCATAATTTTCACTGCAATGCCATCTGATGTTATATATTATACACTTACTCTTGCTTAGAGATTACCCAATTTTATCAATTATTTTCTTCTATATAGCTATGCCAAGCGATATACTGTTTTAAACTACCATGGTCAAAAACATTAGAATTAGGTTTTATAACGGGATAATTACCATGTATTTGTTTTTGTTTGAGTTCTCGATATTTCGGCACTGTTGCAAGCGCCATGATCACGAGAATACTAAAAGTTTCTGCGGGTATGCCTAGCGGTTTCAAATACCCACTAAAACCGTGATATAAATCACGTGGGTGAACAATTTCGACAACCACGCGAGCCAAGCCTCGGCGCAAGTCACTAGTGCTACTTATCCTACTAATATTATAAATGCGAAAGTTTGTATGTGTGAATGTTTATTACCATGTATTACCGTAGCTACTAAACCGATTTTGATGAATGAAGATAGCTTATACCCTAGATTAACACACAGGCTACTTTTCATCCCGGAAAAAGGTTTCTGCGGGATAACGGGAAGACGCGGGTGACACCGCGGGGTGCAATTAGTAATTGAATGGATCTTTAATAGAAGGGGAAATAAGTTTTTATTATTGCAATAGAGTTCACGAAAAAATCACATTTCCTTATATCAATTCTTCAAACATCGGAAAATGGAAAATGTGAACGAAATTATCACAACTTCCTGCTTCAGTACGTCCCTCTTGGACACAAAAGATATTTCGTCCAATTCATAGTCACTCGAACTATTGAATAATGTTCCGAATATTCTGTTAAAGTACAATAACGTCCGTCCGAAACAGTATGGGCAGAATTCTGGTGCAGTATTTCAACTTGTTAAATAATTCGATACAAAATCACATAGAATCGAATCAATCTAATAAAAAAAAAATACTGGCTTGAAGAATGACACAAAAAAGAAACATATTTAAAAAAAGGCGGGAAATGTTTTATAACCGAATGCTCAAGCTTTTTCTATATGAACCAACGACCTACAGATGCTTGCTACTAGGCCATCATCGATTTAAATTTTAAGTTTTATAATTTTTTGTTATAATTGTAAAGTAATTGTAAGGGTTAAGGAATACATTTCCCGCCTTTTTTTATGTTTCTTCTACTATAGCATTTTACCAGCCAGTATTTTTTTAATCACAGTTTTATACCGCGATTAATAGAGTGACTGTATAAAATGTTAAGACATGCCTCGCAATGTTTTACATTTTTTTGACAGCAAACAAATTCGATTCGCAGGGACAAAAAGTACGGTTTTCATCCCGATCTGTCACGTAGCTTCAAGCGTGCTTTCCGAGTATGAGATATGAAATATATATTGAAATTGTGCCCTTACTGTCGTAACGGTATACCATTATGAACCTTTTTCCGATTCAGTAGTTTTTAAGCGACGAATCGGCACGGTACATTGATTCTGATGTTACGAAAGAGAAATTATTAAACTTTTTTCTATATTGATTCAGTTATTTATGTAGTGGACGTGAGTTTAAATTATTTTAATAGTTTTAAAGGTACTTAGTATCTAGACAAGAGAAGAAAAACTTCTCTTCTCTTCTTCTCTAGGGAAGAGAGCCCGAGGCCGTTCTCCAACTCGCTGGACTGATCTAATCAAAAAGGCCACTGACGCATCCATGACCCAATGCTCTCGTGACGCCATTAATAGGCAAAAATGGCGTCACATTGCCATAAGAGGTGTCCAAGCCGAAGACAACGCATCACAGCAACCACGACCACTCTGACAAGAGTGTACGACTTAGACTTAGTATCTAGACAAACACTCGACGAACTAATAACCGATGGGGAAGAAAGGTTCTCGAGTGGCGACCACGAACCGGAACACGTTCTGTAGGTAGGCCCCCCACTAGGTGGACCGACGACATTGTAAGAGTCGCAGGGAGCCGATGAATGCAAATAGCTAATAGCCGTTCATGGTGGTGTTCAAAGAGGGAGGCCTATGTCCATCAGTGGACTTCTTCCGGCTGATGATGATAATGATGATGATGAATTACATAACATATCGATCCAAAACCGCGGATAACGGATCAGGATCGATTATTAACTTCGGGCGTTTTTTTACTTAAGATAAGATTATTTACAATTCCAAGCTTTTTTGTCATCTAAATGTAACGTAGTCTGATATTATATAACACGTTTTTCTAATAAGATTTAGTTTTATATACCTAGACTTAAAAAACCAAAAAAGATAAAAGAAAGATATTTACAACAGTAGAGATAAGAAGAGGAAAGATGTTTGGCCACTTGGTACGGCATGACGAATATATTAAAACCATATTAGAAGGAAAAGTAGAAGAGAAGAGAGGGAGAGGTAGACCGAGAAGAACATATACTCGTATCTAGATCAAGTTAAAGAAAGGATTGACGTCATGTCGTACCAAGAGGTCAAAAGGATGGCCGAGAACAGAACGGGATGGAAAATACTCCACCGACAAAAGCTTCGCTCATAAATAAGAGAAGACACTAAGTCACGTGGTCAGAAATATGTCAAACCAATACTTTTTTCTTGTTTTCTATTAGGGTCAACGATTGCAGAATGCATCTTGGCTACGGGCCTGGGGACTTGAAATTTTGCTATAGAAAAGTCTTGGATTCCACTTGGGATTATATTGTAAAAACGTAGGTACGTATGACTGGCGGTATCAAAGTAAAAGGTCGTGAACCCTACACAACCAACTGAAGGTTATTATTATATCTTCAAGCGCAATATCTTTATTAGAGGCTCTTATTATAAATTCATAAGCATTCATGGAGCTTAGAATTTAGGGAAAAGAGACGGTAGAAAATCGTAATTTGCAGTCAATATTACATAAAATTATTTTTGATAATACAATAGATAAAGACATTTTTTTGTATAAGTATGTATTTTTATATCGGTGCCTAGTACCCATAACACAAGTTTCGAGCTTAATTTGGGGCTAGGTCAATTTGTCTGCAATGGTCCCCAATAATTGGGATGTTAACACTAATTACAAAATAATGTTTAATTTTACTTTTATGTTAGTTTGTATTATTAGGATATCGAAAAAAATATTTTTGTATTTAAACAAACAATTTAAATAAAAATGATTTTAAATACTATATTTATAATCTTTTGTCACGTGACTGCAAACACCAAAAAGGGCTTCTTACGTCACTAACCACTCAGGCGATTTGTGCTTCGATGGTTTCCCGCGCGTCGGTAGCCGCGGGTCGGCGTCGGGGGTCGGCGCGGTGGTATGGTTACGAATCGCGACCATCGTGTTTTTCGGTCAGTGACGTCATGTCACTCACGTGACAGCTGTTAGTGTTTTGCCGGAAAAATTCATAATTACTCTAATTTTGTATATTTTCTCATCGAAAATACTAATAATTTTAAATAAAATATTTTTTTTATGGTAAACAAGAGTCAATCTTTAAAATAAAAGCAATTCCGAAAAATGGTTAACATCCCTATTATTTATTCAGACTTAATTACCTCTTCGTATGAAGCCAATACGGCATGCTAGTTTATTTTTTTAGTCCTCCGTATAATTATATTACGAGACACATTCCTCTGAACGGCGAAAGCTTTCAAACGCTTTTGATGTCGAAATTGCCGGAGCGGTTACACTTTCCGTTTCGTCCTTTGAAGTGTGGAACATTCCAATTATAAATTAGGCATAAGCTTTAATTGTAATAGATTATTGTATAATTAATTTATCAACCTACCTATTTTAGTTGAGGGATTTATACAAGGTGGGCAAAAAGAAGTCATCCGATGTTGTTTGGCTCTCATTTTTTTTCTAAATGAAAATTTCGATTCTGGCCGATATAATCTTCTCGACTTGACCAATAAAATTCTTAAGGTTCAAATAAACATACTTTATCAAAAAACAGAATCGAAGTTTTTTATTTAGAAAAAAAAGGAGCCAAACAAGATCGGATGACTTCTTTTGGCCCACATGACTTTTTTAGGCCCACCTTGTAGGTGCTCTCAAAAGTCAAAAGTCAATTTTTATTTATTCAATAGGATACATTGTGATCACTTTAAAACGTCAAACTTAAAACTAGCTACGCCTGTTCCAACTTCCTTACGCCGGCAAAAGAACAGGCAAGAAACGCCCGGCAGGTAATTTTTTTGGCGCGATCACATTGACAATTTTATTCTTGTTACTAATTGATTGAATTGGAGCAAGTTCACTAAAATCCCAAGCTTTTTTTGTCATCTAATGGTCCGATATTTTTTAATTATTTATTTATTCACTTAGAAATGGATTGAAAACTTTGCGAGGTAGAAAGGAAGCAATCGTTATCATAGTTGAAGTGTTGTGTCTTTTATTTTCATTATCTTTATCTTTACAATTCAAAGCTATTTTGGTTTGGTATTTTATAATAAGTTTCGGTCCAGATTTGTGTGTTCCAGTAGCCTCACTTGAGAGCCAGTTCACAATTCTGGTAAAGCGTGACACCACCTTTGACCACATCGTCGCGAAATTGTTAATATGATGGACTGTGCATAATTTATTTAGCTATCAACAGGATTTGGGTTTTCCTTAGAATTTTGTTTAAAAAGCGTACACACATTGTGATATTTGCAGAAGTTGCTGAGCTTCTGAAGCCTAGTAGTTGGTTCAAAGATTTCATTTTTACTCTTGGTATAATGTGATTATAGACTAGTAACGTCGGCTTGCGATCCGTAGGATGTGGGTTCGAATCCTACAATGAGCGTGAGCTTTCGATGAAGGAAAACATCGTGATGAAACCATACTTGTTACTAAACCATTGGTACTGTAGCCGTAACCAAAGACTAATTTAAACACTGTAAGCAAAATTTAGTTTGATAAATTCTATGATTAATTATTATTCTGTGTCCAGCTCGCCCATTGGTCGAGGATAGCCTGTGATGGTGGCAGAATGCAAATTTATGCGACGTTAATTTGCAAGTTATTAATTCGAAATCAGTGCTATCAATTAGTGTTCACAATCGAGCCGTGGAAGTTCCACACCACTCGATGTTTACGCTCCTTTTACCCGCATACTTACCACTAGTCTTTCCGCATTGTTACAGAATGCAGTCTTTCAAGATAAGTGTGAAAAAAGTTCTTCAGAGTCAGCAACGCTCCTTGTGTTGCAAATATCCATAGGCGACGGCGGACCGGCCGTCCTTTTTTTTACTATTTACAGGGTAGCGTTTGACCACAAGTCACCTGATGTTAAGTGACGATGTGGTCGAAGATGGCGCCACGCTACACCTGGACTGGGAACTGGCTCTCAAGTGAGGCTCCCAGAACAACCAAAAAGTGCTCCATACTTTTTGAATTAACCATTATGTATGTCGTCACTAATACAAGTCAATTTAATTATTTTACATATTTCAGCGTGTTTTTAAAGTGTTTTTTTTTTAGTTTTGAGGCTGTATATTTTTATTTCCATCAGATTTTTGTATAAACTCGTGTCTCTTCTGTTTCACAGTTAAACCAATTTCTACCAGGTTTCTAAACTGATTTCGTTTTCATTCAACTCAGTGTGTCACAAACGTCACAGAAGTTTTTGCCCTCGCAATGCTGCTACAAAGCCCCTTGTGTTACCTACATGCTAATTATTTCACGCAAAATTATCAGATTATTTTTGCGCGACGAAATGAATGGAACAATGATAATGATAATATGGTGAAAGGCTGTGTTATCTACACTTTAGGTACCTTCCTTTGTTATTTGTTGGTTTATTTCAGTGGCATACCTTGGAAGATGCATATGTTTAACGATGGACTGACACAGGCTGATGATGATGGTGATGATGATGATGAATTTAAAAATATAATGCCCGGCAGGTAATATTTTTGGCGTGATCACATTGACAATTTTATTCTTATTAGTAATTGATTGAATTGGAGCAAGTTCACTACAATCCCAAGCTTTTTTGTCATCTACTCGTAAATAGTCCGAGATTTTATAATAAGCTTTACTATTATGATTTCTCTTGGTTGGTTATTGGGATATGGATACATAAATATTAACGTTACTTCTATGTACACGGAGAAAAAAGACCTTCCGAAATACCGTTTTCCTTCTGAGTCCAAAGGGGAGGACTGTAGAATAAGGAAGGAATCGGTCTTGGAAGGAAAAAACTCAGAAGGAATGTCAGATTTTTTTTCTCAGTGTATACTTGTAGATCGGTTATTGGGACCGGCCGTTACATTTCTGTTTCATTTTCAGTCACATCAACATCATTACAGGAAATAGATACCTACACATTTATGTCAAAACGTTTGGTAAGTATTTTTCTTTTTCAATAAGCCATTTTATCTTTGTCGCGACAATCTTCATCCTCATCAATTTCCATCAAGCAAAACGCCACTCAACCTGTGGCTTATGATCGACCCTTCTAAGCTTCTGACCCAAATGATCAATAAACTCAATTGTCAACTTCGTAAATAGGAGACAGAAAGCGAATGATTTATTAGAGACTATAAGCTGTGACTTTCGGTTTCCCATTTTCTAAAGGAAGCTTAAGAAAAGTCCTACTAACATTATATCGTAAGTTAGTTGTATGTATGTATGCTTGTTGCTCTTTCACGCAAAAACTACTGACAAGATTTGATTGATGTTTGGAATGGAGATAGCTTATACTCTGGATTATCACATAGGCTACTTTTTATCCCGGAAAAAGGTTTCTGCGGGATAACGGGAAGACGCGGGTGGAACCGCGAGGTGCAGCTAGTAGCCTATATCTTAATAAATACTCTAATATTTAATTAGCTTATTTAGTTAATTTCCATTTCAAACTGGGCTCAAATCCGTTGAGGCATTTCAGCGTGAATAAGTTATAAACATACTCACTCGTTCAACTCAGAAACAAACACATTTTTATTAATATTAGTATCCTTATTATTTATTGCATTTCAAAACTAATGTTTTTTATTAAAATAAATACTAAGCAACAACAGCATAGAAAAGTTTTCAAGTAAAAGTATTTTGTAGCTATTTCCTCAGTCTCGGTTGAGGACACTCGGCATTTGTTTATTGTCAACCAATTGAATTAAAATTAAAATGTCATCAATTTCAACTCTTTAAAATGTCCTTGCAACATTGAAGATATTATTTTATATAAAAAAAAAATATTACTAAGTAGGTACCCTTTAGGTCCTCCCTCCTACTTTATTTGGCGACGATTCCCAACTCATCAATTCCCATCAACCTGTGGCTTATGACCGTCCCATCTGACCCAAATACCCAATAAATTCTATTGTCAACGCAAATAAGAAACTGGAGTTAGTTGAAATAAATCAATACGGTCCTGAGTGACTCGTCAAAGTTATAATTGAAATGTTGGCGGGTGGGGCTTCAATAAATCATTGCTGGGCCGCGGATCTAGAGGGAAGGAAAGTTTCGAGGAAAAATGTGAGCGTACTGACAATAAGCGAATACTAATAAAATATTACTAGCTGACCGGGCGAACTTTGTATCGCCAATAAGTCACCTTTTAAACATTCCCTGAACTTCCACAAATATTTCAAGATCAAAATTAGCCAAATCGGTCCAGCCATTCTCGAGTTTTAGCGACACTAACGAACAGCAATTGATTTTTATATTTATGATGATTGTTTATAGAAGCAATGTCGAGTCGAGTAATTGTACTCGAGGGATTCAATTCGGACGGGCAACGAGTTGACTCGAGTAGTGTTCTACATAAATCGAGTAAAACTGCCTCGTTCCTTTATTGTTTGGCTGCGCCGCTAGTGATGTTACGAGTTGAGTAATTTTACTTGAGTGACTCGAGAGACAGCCGAATAACGCGTCCAGTCAAGCAAAATAACCCGAGTTTTTATTGTTTGGCTATTAGAGTAGGCACCGCTAGATATCGATTTTATGAGTGTGATGACATATCTCGATTTAAAATTTGTTAATGTTTTACGTCCTGATACATTAGAGTGTTTAAGTTCGTGTTATCACTAATCACCGTGCTGAATGTTGGTTAATCTAGCTAAACTAGCACTTAACCACATGTACCTTAGAGTCTAAAATCATGATACCACACATCGATGGTTTTGAACTTGAGACCAGCCTACCGAAGCCACGTCCAGCCCCTCTAAATCTCGACAATAGCACTTCCCGTGAAAGGTGAAAAATACCGGAGTCGTAAGTAATTTTTCACGTCTTGCATGCCTCGACAATATGAGACTAATATTATACAGAGGGATGTTTGTTCCCTTTTCTTTTGGATTGTATTGTGTACGGATATTCTTTTGATTCGGGGATTAGGATGGATAGAGATGTTTTTTTGGGTTTCATACCACGAAAAGGAAAAAAGGACAACCTATAGGATCGTTTCGTTGTCCGTATGTACCTCCTATACTCGTATGTCTGTCTGTAAAGACCCATTTTCTTGGAATACGTAGAGATCTCAAGATTAAATTAAATCTAATACTTTAGTCTACGGTCCCTGAGGGACCGTCCCTCTGAGCTGTAAAAACAAGCTTTTAAATTTTTGCAATCAAAAAATACGGCCTTTTTTGCTTTGCATATTTTTCGAAAATGCTACGCTTCCGTATCACGCATGCGTAGCGTGCGATGCGTAGAGCTACGTAGGTAATATATCCGAGCACGCTACGCGTGCGGTGGTGACGTCATCAAGCCACGCATCCGTGCGTAGCGAATTATCAAGCCACGCATCCGTGCGTAGCGAATTATCAAGCCACGCATCCGTGCGTAGCGAATTATCAAGCCACGCATTCGTGCGTAGCGTGGCCGTGGGATGCAGTGAATGATGCACCAACTTTTCCGTGCAAACCGAAGCTAAGCACATGTGCGTAGCGTGATAGCGTGGCTGTGGGTAGTAATGAATCTGTCAGTTTAGCCGTTCACTCAGCCTAGCCTCTACTAAACAGCGCTGTTCAACTAGTGGACGGAATGATATTCAGCCATTTCATCAAACAGTTAGGCATATGACTTGGATCGATGACGATTAATTACTTGCCTAGCCTGTTCATTTCAATTTAGTTCTACTATATAACTTAACCATAGTGTAACAGTAGGTTAGGGCGCGGCGGGGGTGACCCTTGGGGCACCCCTAAGCCGCCAACATGTTTATTTTCATCTGTGGTCAAACGGCACTGGAATGCTCAAACCAGTTTATTAAATGTTGTAACAGACTTTACGGCTGAATATCATTCAGGCCGCTGTTGGCTAGGCTGTTGATTGAACTGCTAATAATTGGCTACAACAAATCTAACAACAATTTCAATGTCAAATGTTCCAGTTATGTAAGACCATCCCGTCCCTGTCTGTAAGCCTTGAACCTTGAAATATCACGCTATACATTTTTTATTTCCAACGGACATGACCCCCGTCAGGAAGACATTTCAATTACAATCGTGACATTATTGAGAAAAACTGAAACCCTTTCTACCGATAAATGAAACCTCAGATTCAGAATGCTTTTCTTTCTTTTCGGACGTTTCATTTTACTAGGAACATTTGTTAAAAGTCCGCCGGTTTCGTTCTTTTTAAGCACGTGTACTCGTATATAAAGGTACACTGAGAAAAAAAATCTGACTTTCCTTCTGAGTCTTTACCTTCCAAGACCGATTCCTTCCTTATTTTACCTTAGTTTTCTTCTGCATCACAACTCCTTCCCTTTTGACTCAGAAGGAAAACGGTATTTCGGAAGGTCTTTTTTCTCTGTGTAGAATACAATTTCACGTGACATTCTCTTTTCACTCACTCACTTTTCCTTCACTGAAAACTTGTTGTAGGATTCGTATTCCGGCAGCCCTTGAGAGGCAGTTTCGAATCCTGGTATAGAATGGCATCGTCGATCACATCGTCACTTAAATCAGGTGACTTGTGGTCAAACGCTACCCTGTGAGTAGTAGGTATAAAACAATAACGTCAAAGCGAAGAAGCGGAAGCGGGTAGATAGATACGTCTGCCCGTTATAACATCAACAATCCTACCCGCAGAAACTTTTAGTATTCTCGTGATCATGGCGCTTGCAACAGTGCCGAAATATCGAGAACTCAAACAAAAACAAATACATGGTAATTATCCCGTTATAAAACCTAATTCTAATGTTTGTGACCATGGTAGTTTAAAACAGTATATTGATAACGTCAAAGTTCATTATTTCACTTGTGCATTTCATTTACCGTAACAAATCATAGCAGCATAACAAAATGCCTGGCAACCTGTAGTGTACGGGCCAGGCGTAAATCGCCAGTAATGAATCTGCGCTACGGCCGTCGTCGTCGACAGTTGGATCGTGGCCAACGTCCAATCTATGCAATTAGGATTATACCTGCATGTACTGTAGTCACCATTGCTCTCAAGTGTTTGGGACAGTACAGTAGACAGGTACTTAGGGCTCCGTTCCTCTAAAGCAGAGACGGAATCCTTATAGGATCACTTTCTTGTCTGTGTGTCGGACAAGACAATAAGTTGCTAGCCTGTTGGTCAGTGCGTGGGCTTACCTGCAGCTCAGAGCCACTGAGAATGGTATACTTAATTTTTAGAGTTCCGTCCGTACCCAAAGGGTAAAACGCTGTCCGTTCGTCTGCCTGTCTGTCACCAGGCTGTATTTTATGAACCATGATAGTTAGACAGTTGAAATTTTCACAGATGATGTATTTCCGTCGCTGCTATAGATACTTAATAAAAAAAATTTAAGGGTCTCCCATACAAAAAAATGTGCTGTTTTGCCGCGACTCGCACTTGGCTGGTTTTTTTTTGCTACATTGACCCCGAGTCACCTGATGTTAAATCACAGGTGACTATGTAATCAAGGATAGAGTACCACGCAATGCCAGTACAGGGAATTTGCTCTCATGTTAGGTTACCGGAACCGATGGCGGTGTTCGACGACAGATTCTTAGTTCTTAGCTGTGCCAGCACTTCAAACGGTTGTATCAATGACTAGCTGTTCCAAGCGCTTTCACTCGCGTGGACTACAGTTTATCGTGATAAAAAGTGTCTTTTGTCCTTCTCCACGCTTTAAACTATCTCCATACCAAGTTTTATCAAAATCGGTTTAGCAGTTTAAACGTGAAAAGGTAACATGCAAACAGAGTTCCTTTCGCATTTATAATGTTAGTTTAATAATTATATAAATTAAATATAGGGGGACCATTGCACACAAATTGACCTAGCCCTAAACTAAGCTCGAACCTTGTGTAATGAGTACTAGACAACGATATACATACTTATATAGATAGATAGAAATATCCAAGATTCAGGATCAAATTCTGTCAATTCGTGCTCATCACACATATATTTGCCCTTACCGGGATTCAAACCCGGGACCGCTAGCTTCGAAGGCAGGGTCACTACCAACTCGGCTACCGCGTCGTCAAACATGGTATGGAATTATATAGTATGGATATCACTATCCAAAATTTCCTAGCAGCGTGGTCTGTCTATCGTCGTCTAGTGATGAAAGCTGTTATATATAACATACTAAGCTAATAATACGTTGCTTACACGTATTATCTAGTGCTAAGAGGATTAGGAACCTAGTCTTCACACCCGATATATGGCGTGGGATTGCTATTAATTCAACTTCGGCAATTCCTTATTAAGAATTGACCTACTTATAACCGCCGCTGCTATTTTGTTTATCTATACCTACTTAATATTATAAAGAGGAAATATTTGATTGTTTGTTTGTTTGTTTGCATCGAATAGGCTCCGAAACTGCTGAACTGATTTGAAAAATGCTTTCACTGTTGTAAAGCTACACTATCTCCGGCGGACATACGCTATATTATATTTTCAAAAAAGTTAGGGATCCGTTAGAAAATAGCTATTTTGTAACCCAAGGTGTGAAATTGAAAACCTATTTTTGGGTGCGCTGCAGAACTATTGACAATAGAACAAAATAATGTATTACGGGTTTGTAGGTCCCATTAAGATCTACAAAAAACTCCGCGAGAGCATATGTCTCACTATTATAGTTATGCCACAATAAGTGTTTTTTTTATTTTAATAATTTAATTTAAATGCCGCTTCTAGAAAAGACTCTTTATTTGTATCTTGGTATTAATTCTTATGAAAATAAATCACTTTATATTCAAGACTGCTTCAATACCTTTATATAACTTTTTAAATTATTATATTTGGACATTCCATTCGAAAGATATCACGATATTAGAAAAAAAGTTGCGTGGTAGCCGCTTACTCTGCTCGGCAATGTAGGCGCCACTGGGGAACGGGTCGCACGGGAGGAAGGGTTTATGTGCGTATATTATAATTATAGAATTCGAAATTTTTGTTGTTACTTGCGCGAAGCCGGGGCGGTCCGCTAGTTATTATTATAGGTACACGATGTAATTAACAAACCAATCGTCACAAACTAGTGTTTGTCACCAAACTGAAGTGACACTGAAGTGGCAGTGGGCTGGTCGTACAAGCCGCAGAAGCGCAGAACCGATAACCGTTGGGGTAGACGTGTTCTTGAGTGGAGACCGCGACTTGGCAAACGTAGTGTAGGACGCCCTGCGACTAGGTGGAGCCACGACTTGCGCCGAGTGGCTGCCAGTAGTTGGATGAAAAGAGCCGAAGACGGGGCTCAGTGGCGTACCTTGGGAGAGGCCTATGTCAAATGGCACAGAGTTATAATGATCTACCTTTTGTATAAAAAAATTAACAAGTTGAAATTATAATCAACGGTATAGATTCACATCAATTCACACATTCCAATTATTCACAATGCGGCCCTCGTCCTTCCGTCAGCCATAACTTCAATTAACGAACGAAATCGAACCGCTTTATGCAGTAGGAGTCAAAAATACTAAAATATATTTAATGTTGTAAATAATATTTACACATACTAAAATACGCTTATATTTAAATTGAATTAAAAGGCTTTATTGGGCTAAAAACGATTTTTACTAATTACATAATATATCACACACGCATATTAAAAATTAAAAATCATGTATAGTATTTCTAAAGTAGAAGGGAAGAGAGGGAGAGGTAGACCGAGAAGAACATATATAGATCAAGTTAAAGAAAGGATTGACGTCATGTCGTACCAAGAGGTCAAAAGGATGGCCGAGAACAGAACGGGATGGAAAATACTCCACCAGCCAGCTTTAAATAAAAGAAGAAGATAGGATTTAAATTAATTAATGATAACAAAATTAATACAGGGATGTAAACTATCTATATTCCAAATTTCATCCACATACCTTTAATTAAACATAGGTACATCTTCTTATATATAAAAATGAATCGCCTCAATGCATGCATGCATAACTTTAGAACGACTGCACAAAATTAGATAATACTTTTTTCGTTATATTTGTAACTGTCAGGAAAAGGTTTGTTAGAAAGCTTTTTTTTGAAAATCCACCGGGAAATTTGGAAAATGGGGAAAACTGAAAAAGACCTATTCTGGGATTTTTGTGTACTATCATTTAATATACTTTTTATTACTATTAAATCGTAGGGCTCAACTAGTCATAATTCTATAAAATTTAGTAATCTTGGGTATCAGTAAATGACTTTTACCACCAGGCGAGTGATTAACTCATCTCGTCCCTAATAGCAAAAATATGTGCAAAAAAATAACATGCATTATATTAAAAAATAAAATGTTGGCGCCTGCTTGCATGCATTGTCCTCAATTAACAGCGGTAACAAATTCATGTGGTCAATGTGTACCCAAGGCGCGGTGTCAACTGCGACAGTCACTGTCGCTTGTCACGTCCACAAACAGGCGGTTTTCATCGTTATTCACATGTATAATAATATAACCTTACACTTCTAGCAACACACAACATTCAAGGGCATGCGACATCTACCAACCCGCACTGGGCCAGCATGGTAGAGAACGGCCCATACTCTCTCTGAGAGAAGGCCAGTGTTCCAGCAGTGAAAACGTAAAGGTGATGAGACTTATAGGCTCCGTAAAGTCAGCAACTCCTTCAAAGGTAATAAATAATACTAAGTTAGACATTGCTTTATTTTTGTTATAGCGTCACATATACTCAAAGAAACACAAGTTTTGAAAATATAAACACAACTAGCTGTTCCCCGCGGTTTCGCCCGCGTGGGCTACACCCTAAGCATGCAAAGTCTCAGCCCGATCGGTTTAAAATTGACAAACTTTCACCCCCTATTTCATCCCCTTGGGGGTAGAAATAATCAAAATCCTTTCTTAGCGGATGCCTATGTCATAACATCTACCTGCATGCCAAATTTCAGCCCGATCCGTATAGTGGTTTGGGCTGTGAGTTGATAGATCACTATGTCAGTCAGTCATCTTTGAGTTATATATATTTATAAGATGTTCATGTTGACAGTTCAATTGCCGCCAAAAAAGTTCCATCATTTAGTTGTAAAAAAAATGTGAGGACCTTTCCAATATACCTAATAGAAATGAGCTCCCCATTAAAATTTGAGAGGAATCATAAGACCTGTTTCTTACTTCATAGCTTCATACACACACATTACAACCCTGTCATCCAAGCATATCGTAAACCGTACCGTAACTCCGCATTTGGTAAAATATAAATAAACATACACTAACGGCGTAAAAAAGCAATAATTCCCACTTTTATCGCACTGTAATACACCCCGTGTTTGATGTGACACACAAAATTTTGGCCCTAAGAAACTGTGTAGGTATATTATTGTGTCAGATATAGGATAAGATAATTTTTAAGCCGGACAAAAATCGTGTCCGGCGCAAACTCAAACTCAAACTCAAAAATATGTTTATTCAATAGTATACATTGTGATCACGTTAAAACGTCAACTTAAAACTAGCTACACCTGTTCCAACCTCCTTACGCTGACAAAAGAACAGGCGAGAAACGCCCGGCAGGTAATTTTTTTGGCGCGATCACATTGACAAGTTTATTCTTATTTATAGTTGATTGAATTGGAGCGCATTTGAAGTCTTCGGAAAGCTGCACTACTAGTCTGTTTTTCTAGATATTTGTTTTCTTTCTTTGTTTAACTAAGTTATTCTGTTATCTATCTTATCTCATTATATTTGTGCTTAGTAATATTATTATTTGCAGTAAAGCTAGGCCGTGCCTTTACATAACATTTTTTAGAAAATCAACTAAGTTATACCTACATTGTTGCTTACCGATGAAGAGACTTTACTTAAAATATTTTTAATTTGCTCCGTCCGTCTGTATGTCTCTTTAACCATAACACTGAAGCTGGACGGATTTAAAGATTTATAATTTTTTTTTGTTGTTTCTTTTCATGTGTATATATCACAGCCAACTTAATTAGCTGTTCAATTAACAGCCTTTTTAATAAACGGCCCGTTCAACTAGCGGCTAGGTGACTACGACATATGGGTACATGAAATTTCTCAATAACATCCATTATACAAGAGAGAGAAAGAAAAAAAGAGACAAAGAGAAACACACAAAGAGAAAATCAAAGAGTTAATCTATCTATCTATCTATCTATACAGAAAAAAATAAAAACATTTTGCGATTTGGTATCCAGCTAAGTAAACTGGCCGAATAAAACACGGAATCGGACCTCATCTCTAGTGACCAGTGTTATAATACTGTAATATGGATCGTAAAAAGGCCGAAATTGTGCAAATATTTGTTCATGCGTTTCGGCCGTTCTTTACGGTAGTAAATATTTGGATGTAAAGTAGCTAGAAGTGGTTTGTAAATACTCAAAGTTTCCGATTCGAGTGTTTTCCCGAAACGACGTTTTTATTTGAAGTGGCATTGAAGATATTGTTTGAGTACAAGATTCCATTCCGGGATTCCTTTGTACTTACGTTAGTATGTACCGGAATTTATTTGCCGCTGTTTTTGGATGTGATACCGATTTTACTGGCAGCTCAGGTGGTAGTGCAAGCGCTTACTGTTTTACGCCCGAAATTAATAATCGATCCTGATCCGTTATCCGCGGTTTTGGATCGATATGTCATGTCATAATATGTCATTTTAGTACTAGGGCTTGACATATTACTACTAAAATGACATATATATTATGAAATTAGCATATCATGAGCTTTGGCTACTCCGAGGTGCTAAATGGCACCATTTTCGACCACATCGTATATAGACAAATGTATAGACACATCAGCGGACTTGACATGTGGTCCAACGTTACCCATTGTGAGCCAGAAGAAGTCCACTGATGGACAAAGCTCCCCCCCCCCCCTCATTGAACGGCTATTAGCCATTATCATCCCTGCGACTCTTACAATGTCGTCGGTCCACCAGTGGGGGGCCTGCCTACAGAGCGTTTTCCGATTCAACTGTGTGTGGATGAGCTTTATTCAGATGACGAAAGTTGCTACAAATAACCCAATAGTGGCCGATCTATCCACAGTTTGCCCTACTAGAGATTTAACTTTGACGTTACTTCTATGGAGCTTGTGTCAAATTTCTATCCCCAGTAGGGCCATTCGTGGATAGATAGGTTGTTGCAACCGGCCGTAAATCATCACATCAATACTTTACAAACTTGATACCACCGGCATATGGTCAGTCACCATTAACCGCAACTAGACATCAACACCAAGCACCGCAAATACCGATGCGGTCACACAGAAATGTTGACAGACTGGTTCTGTTGTGACGGCAAAAACTGGGAATTCTAATAAAGGGAAACTGGACGGGCGTGGACATTGCAAGAGGTATGATCCTACGACGCGACTTACAACTTTATCTATCTTGCCTTACCTTGTTATAATTTCCTTGTATCTAGGGTATCAGAAACTACGAGGATCGGGGATCCACAAATTACCTGCCGGGCGTTTCTTGCCTGTTCTTTTGCCGGCGTAAGGAGGTTGGAACAGGCGTAGCTAGTTTTAAGTTTGACGTTTTAAAGTGATCACAATGTATCCTATTGAATAAATAAAAAAATTGACTTTGAATTGACTCACAACACCCAGACACAGAACAAATACTTGCGCTTTTTTTTTCATGCACAAATATTTGTCCTGTAGCGGGAATCGAACCCGCGACCTCACGCTTCACAGTCGGCTTTCCGCCCATTGCGCCATATCGGTCGTCGAGTAATAAGATTGACCTGTGTGTCGCTATAAGTATTTATATTATACGTGTCTGTCTATAGCATCGTAGCTCCCAAATAAAATGAACCGATTTTGATTAGGGGATAAACTAATGAACTAATTATTAAAGAGGTAAAATTATGACAGTATGAAAACTTATAAATTAATATGTCATTGGAAACACTACTGGTGTAGGTCATGTACAGTCAGCGACAAAAGTAGCTAATCGTTCTCAATTTTCCAATTGTGTTTCAAATCAGTAATTATTAATGTTTTTTTTTACATTTTACATTATATCATTTTGACCACAACATAACACACCTGATTTTAGGTGATGATGAGGTCAAAAATTGGTGTCTAAGATGATGAGGATAATAGAAAAAAGTGTGATTGTTCAGCGACTTTTGTCGTTGACTGTACCGAACGTGTTTCAATGGGTAAAAAAAGAGACAATGTAAAATTTTGAGATAAAAAATATTTTCGATACCTAGCACTTAGATTTTCTTATTTACTGTTTACTGGGTAGCGTTTAAAGTGATGATTCGGTCGAATTAAAATGATGATGATGTTTATTAGTCTTATTGTTTTTATGTTGAAGCTTTCCAATGTAAATTTATGTTTTTCATGTAGCAGTTTTTTGGAATGGCTGCCAGTATAACTTAGAAGACGTTCATCGCATTCATTTCACCTTCTATTTTACTCAACACGGCCTCTTTTCTGTAATAGAGCATTCAGAAAACATTAAGGAATTGTTCACGATCATTAAACTGCTGTTGTTTGCTCCCTTACAAAACGTGAAAAAAAAAACTAAGAAAACGAGTTTTTAATGACAGCTAATGATTGGTATAACCACTCATTAGAGGTAGGTTTTGTAATGCGTAGGCCATGTTGTAAAATAACCTATTATATTAGAATGAAATGAAGCAAAACATACATAATATATGTATCAATTTGTAATACAAAAAGCGATCGAAAGGTAACTTATATGGGCCTTTCGAGGCACCAGTAGGTACAGACAGCGACAAAAATAGCTGATCACACTTTAGTTTCCAAATAGAAGAGGGAACGTAATAGACTGATTATAGGAAATACATAGCTTAAAAAACTAAAAAAACACTTTGAAAACGCACTTGTTTTTGTTTTTTTTAAGCTATTTTATTTTTTACTCTTTTTTTCAAAATTCAAAATTCAATAATGTTTATTCAATAGGATACATTGTGATCACTTTAAAACGTCAACTTAAAACTAGCTACGCCTGTTCCAACCTCCTTACGCCGGCAAAAGAACAGGCAAGAAACGCCCGGCAGGTAATTTTTTTGGCGCGATCACATTGACAATTTTATTCTTATTACTAATTGATTGAATTGGAGCAAGTTCACTAAAATCCCAAGCTTTTTTTTTTGTCATCTAATAGTCCGATATTTTTTATTTAGCTTTACTAATAAGAAGATTTCTCTTGTTTGGTTGTACACATTGGGATATGGGAACATGAATATTAACGAGTTGCGGGATCACAACCAAAGCAGACCAGACCCCACAAGCAGCACCCGTTCACGAGTTGACGCATGTGCCAGCCATCGCTCTCCTCGACCATATGAGAGGGAAGAGGGCGACCCGACACATGACGCCTTTAGTCTATGAAACCTAATCTATTGGACTCGTCAAAACGAATCAAATGAGCCCAAACTCGAGGGGTTTCCTAGTAGCCATTGAAGAGTTCCACCATCCATCTCCTGGCTCCATCATGAGATCAGGTCCATGATATCAAATTATTGCATTGTCATCGGGATTACATATTCATACTAAGTTTCAAGTCGATACGACAATTAGAAGTAGGTTAAAATTGTCTTCTAAGATTTGATTACATTGTTAGTTAGTTAGTTAGCTACAAGTGAAGCTAATAAAAGTGTTTTAAAAAGATGACTTGAGCTAAAAAATGACACTGGATTTATATTTCTAAGATCCATAGTTTTGTAGTTATCACGCTAAAATCATATATAGAACGATGGTGGCCGAACGAAAGGCCTAACAAGGTGACACAGACACAACACAGACACAGACACAGAGTTCGAATCCTCTCGGGTAAGTTATGTGTGGATTTACAATCGCTCAACACGGTGAAGGAAAACATCGTGAACCGGCATGTCCAAGAACCGCATGCGACAAGGGCATGCGACATCTACCAACCCGCACTGGGCCCTCGGCAGATTACGGCACATACTCTCTCTCTCTCTGAGAGAAGGACATAGTCCCAGCAGTGGGAACGTTTTTTTACTATTAACAGGGTAGCGTTTGACCACAAGTCACCTGATGTTAAGTGACGATGTGGTCGAAGATGGCGCCACGCTACACCTGGACTGGCAACTGGCTCTCAAGTGAGGCTGCCGGAACACACCGATAGGTGGCGACAGATTCTTAACAAGAGGGTGGTAGCTAGCCAGGCGAGTACTAGAAAATACCCTACCACCAAGCTATGGTTTCATCACGATGTTTTCCGTCACCGAAAGCTCAAGCTCATTATAGGATTCGAACCCACGTCCTACGGATCGCAAGCCGACGTCACTACCACTGAGCCATTATCGCTATTGTATAGGCTGATGGTGATGATATGTTGAGACCATTTTGTTACGGTTCACTTTGAACCTGGAACCCGTAGGTTTTGATTATGAAGCCATTTCAGGTCAAAAGGCTACGAAATAAATTAAAACCACATCATATTTTTCATCAGAGAAAAGTTTATTTACTGTAATAATGATGGCATGCAAAGAACAAAAACACTGTATCATGCAATTATTTTTATACAATTTTCTGTTTTCATTACAACAAAACAAATATGCTTGAGATTATAATAACTTGTCCCTTACAAAATTAAATAAAAATATTCAAACTTACAATTTAAAATACAATAGTTTTATTTGTAGACAATGTGGCACGCGAAATTACATTAGAAAACTATTTTACAATGGAAGGTAGATAATTATTTTAATATCGTATTAAAAATTGTATTATTACATTTTCTAATATTAAAATGCATTTCCATAGCTTCTTTTCTCTACAATTTATCACAGAAAATATGAATTTTCTAACTTAAATTAACAACAATTTCGCTTGTTTCAAATTGATTAGACTATCTACTCATGAATGCCTGGAAATGTCACAGTCAAACATCAATTTTGACTTTACCTATTTTTAAGATAAAAAGGCTGATAACGAAAACCTTTCAAATATCTATTCAGATTTTCTCGACTAAATTGGAATTACTTATTCCATACCGAAATATTTGTTGAGCAATTTCAATATATTGCTAGATTTATCATTTATTTTGATCTTATGTCTTGAAAAGAGTTTTCACTTGACAAACGCATTATGCCTTTTATATACGGGGTTATTTGAAAAATGCTAAACTTCTGTATAACAAAAAACTTTTGTCCTACGACTTTTCATAAATTCAAAAGAAAATCTGCGACTACCTATACAATTTTTACTTTACTTTTTTTCAACATAAAAAGGGTAACGTTTGACCGCACGTCACCCGGTGCTAAGTGACGATGTGGTCGAAAGTGGCGTCACGCTACAGCTGAAGTGGGAACTGGCTCTCAAGTGGGGCTGCCGGAACACACCGATAGGTGCTTGGCTATAAATTCTCGACCTATTTACTCCATACTTTCTCTCTCTTTTCTCTCTTGACTCTATGCAATCTCTAGAATTGATCTAGGCGTCACAGAATAATATAAACAATAGGGATGATAACACTAATTACAAAATAATGTTTAATCTTACTTTTATGTTAGTTTGTATTATTATTAGGATATCGAAAAACATATTTTTGTATTTAAATATAACTTAATAATTTAAATAAAAATGATTTTAAATGCTATATTTATAATCTTTTGTCACGTGAAAAAGAGCTTCTTACGTCACTAACCACTCAGGCGATTTGTGCTTCGATGGTTGCCCGCGCGTCGGTAGCCGCGGGTCGGCGTCGGGGGTCGGCGCGGTGGTATGGTTACGAATCGCGACCATCGTGTTTTTCAGTCAGTGACGTCATGTCAGTCACGTGACAGTTGTTAGTGTTTTGGCGGAAAAAATCATAATAACTCTAATTTTGTATATTTTCTCATCGAAAATACTAATAATTTTAAATAAAATATTTTTTTATTGTAAACAAGATCTTTAAAATAAAAGCAATTCCGAAAAATTGTTAACATCCCTATTAACAATCAACAATTGTTCTTATTATTTTGGAAAATAGGAAACACAGAGCTAAAAGTGTCATAGTTATGGTACTTACTAGAAAAACCTTTCTTGGAGATATTATTAGGTTTTGATAAAAGTCGTAGAACAAAAGTTATTTTAATATTTTTGATGGTGTACAGAAGTTGACCAGAGGTTTTTAGCATTATTCCAATAACCCTGTATTTTTCCAGTTGATTTGGAAACAAAAATCAGTTATCAGATCGTATAAATTCACTTCAAAGTCAATTATTGACATTAAGCTCAATTCTGCCCGTCAAATATTGAATAAAATACAAGATTTTACTTACGAAGAATATATTGGAAAGACACAAAAAAATTACAAACTAGATATTTTATTATAAATCTTCTTAAAATGTTATTTACACATTTTTACAATTCAGTCGACATATTATCATTTTATCGTCTACTTAGGAACATAGTATATTACAAAATACAGTTAACATTAGCAAAGTTGGTGTTTCTGCGACTAAAACTTAGGGGGGACCATTGAATTCTAATAAAATCAAATACAATTTCCGAATATTACTTTTGACAAAAACTTTAGAGATAAGAGGTGAGTCTAGTCATTTCTAGTCAATATTATTCGACAAAAAAGTCTCCTACCGCTGTTTTTTTTAGATATAACACTCAATATTTTAACATCGCAAGTGTAATATCGAACATTTATAATACAAAACAATTTAAATATCATACTACGTAACTTGGACGGGGATCTTCTTATATAAAATGAATCCTTCATTAGATGTGAGTTTTAGTAAGTAAGTTAAACAAATAACTGTAAGGTCTGTTGTGGATTTTGGAAATAAATAAAAAAAAAAAAAATCGGTTTACACTCTATTTTGATATTCAAACTCCATAATGGGCTTCGACCATTACCACAGAATATATAATTATAATTATATATATATCCATTATTAAAAATCAACTTCAAGTTGCATTTTTCATTCTGACACTTTTAGCTTCAAATAACTGTCAAAATTACCAAGTTTACCGGGGTTCAAGAATGGTGATATTGGTGTCGATTCGGTTTTGCATTCTCTAAAACTAAACTAAGTTTAACAGGTCTAAGAGAGTAATGCTGTCCTTTTTTATTTCAGTGGTTAGAAAAAGACAGCAATACTATTAGACTTGTCAAATTTAGTTTAGTTTTAAAGAATGCAAAACCAAATCGACACCAATGTATATTTACTCTGGTCACTAAGGAGTTCAAATGTCAAATTAAAGCACAAGCTCCCCGTCCAAGTGACGTAATAAGTCAGCTGATTACAATCCAGATTTAATATTACACTTTATAATAACGGTTCCTTACGCAATGTAACTTTACGACACCGTCACTAGACGTGGGTGGCATGCGACGGTTGGCTGCCGTGGCCGTTACCTGTGAAAAATGGTGGCAATTAGCTAAAGTGAATTTTTCTCCTTGATATTATTACGCTCTAGATCATTTTTGGCAATTGTGCCAGCCCTAAAAGCTGTCGTCACACAACAAACAAAATATTAGCAGGTATTAAGTTAAATTGATTAGTTTTATTTAGTATTCTAAGTTTTAGTTCAGTAGGCCTAGTACAAGTTTTGAAAACTATAAGAGTTTTCGTAAACGTCAAAGTTTACTACCGCCAACTTGTCAAAGTGGCCACTCGTACTGCCTAAATTCAAGAATAAAACGAATTTGTATGACCCGTATTACCGATTTTAGACCATCCAAGTTTCGGTAAGGCGTTAGCGTGCTGAAAAAAAATGTATAGAAAGAAACGAAAACTTTTGTAGTTTTCGTAAACTATCAAAACCTGTACTAGGGGTACTGTTTAATCATCCTTCTTTAATTTAAGTTTAATAGTTTCTATGTGACGGTAATTTTGTATAATTAATGCATAAATGGTCACTAGCAATTAGATAACAATAGGGGAAAAAAATTAAATAGGTATTGAAATACATTAATTACATACATACACACACATTACACACAGCATTAAATTATAGGTAAATAAACTAAGTGAGATGGCGCAACGACCCAAAGTGAGTCTTGGCCTCCGATAACAAAAGACGCCACTTCGGTCTGTCCTGCGCCACCTCCTGCCAGTCCTCCACCTGGAGCTCGCGCAAATCCTTCATCCTTTCATTTTTTTATTTAGGTAAATAGTTATAGGAAATATATTTTATACGAAGAGCCAACTCCATTACAGTCAACGATAAAAGTCGCTAAACAATCACACTTTTTTCTATTATCCTCATCATCTTAGACACTATTTTTTGACTTCATCATAACCTAAAATCAGGTGTGTTATGTTGTGGTCAAAATGATACCATGTAAAATGTAGAAAACAGTAATCATAATTACTGATTTGAAACACATTTGGAAAATCGAGAACGATCAGCTACTTTTATCGCTGACTGTACAAAACATAAAACTAAATGAAACCTCGTGATTTTGTAAACAATCTTGCTGTTTCTACCGTTATTGTTACTTCTCATTTATCACAATTTCGCGCATCTGTCTGCAAAGTTGTGGACTCGACGACTCAAAGAGCGCTTTAATACAGAGTGTTTGTGTTTTGTGGACAAACTTACCGTGATGTACTAACTAAAATTGATCTGGGCGAGCTACCGTGAAACTACGACGACATTCGCGACTCGTTTGCATGAACCGGCCAATTTGCATCGTTTGTAAAGCTAGGCGAGTCATCCAATGTAATTCTTGCCTCTAGATTTGGCTTTTTGAGAAAAGTGCTGCATTTGCTTTGAAATAGTATGTGCTAGCTATATTGTTATTTATTTGAAGACCGGTGTGGTGCAATAGGCATACAGCTGATGGCAAAGAATGAGGTCATGGTTTTGATACCCAATAAGAGACAAGAATTGTCAGTTGAAAAAAATAGCTAGTTTTTTTTGTTTTACAGAGTAGTGTTTGACTACTGATAAGTTAAGTTGATAATTGTTTATTAACAACATTATTACTAGTATGATTATTTCGAATAATACTAAAATTCACATATTTAACCAATGTTTTACTAAATTAAACTGACCAATCTGCATGACAAACTTTGAATACTAAATAGGTGAGGTTTAATCAATTTCATGCAACTTTAAATCTGTAACTCAAAAGCTGTCAGCAAAATGGTGCCAATAGAGAAACTGTGCCGCAGATTAATTATGAATGGTTAAAATATAATTAAACGACAGTAAAGCGACAGAATTTTCACAGTAGTTCCGACAGGTCGCCGCAACCAGTTTTCGAACTCTCATAAATCTAATTGCATCCAAAGAGCGAGTGAACAATTTATCGTCGAACGATTATTTATCGACTTTTGTTGAACTTAAGTCTCAAGTTTGTCGTTTACGATTCGGAAACTTGCAACTCGAGTTGATTTTCGATATTTTATTTATTGAAAGCTCTTTGTCTATAGCAGAAAATGTATGAAAGTCAATTTCCGAACGTTTATTAAGAACTATATTGATTCGATTAAATAGTTTCATTAGAAGTTTATTCATTTTATCAATATCGATGTTAGTGAATTCGATGTCAATTTATAAAAACGACCAAGTGTGCGTTGAACTCGCGCAACGAGGGTTCCAATCAAAATTCTAGGTAAAGTACCAGTATCTAAGTATATACATAAGTTAAATAGCCAAAGGACAAACTTAACTCTGCTGTTTGATCTTAACATGTGCTATACATTAGACATTGTCTGCTACATTTAACGATTCTAGGTCAACTGGCGTTACTTCTTACATAAAAGGGGCGTTAGACCGCGTTGACTTAGGTACAAGTTCGATTTTTTTACAGCTAAAAGAGACCGTAAACTAAGTAAGTTAAAGAAAAGTAAGTAAAAAAAAAGTAAGTAAGTACTAAGTATTTGATAAATATAAATTTTAACCTGAAACCTGATCGCGTTCTTGAGAAAAAAGTCTTGACAGACAGACCGACAACAATCAAATGATCCTCTACATGTTCCGTTTTTTATTGTATTGTACGGAACCCTAAAAACATGAATTCAGTAACCATACCTTGTTAGGTTTAGTGAGATTTTCAACAGTACGTTTTCAACTGTATTGATTCAATTATATAGTTAATTTTGAAGTTTATTAGTTAACACGTTGCTTTTTATTGAATTTGAGTTTGTTACGTTGTTAGGTTGTTCAAATTTGGCCATTTTGTTTTGGAACTTTGTTAGATTTGTTCATTTGAAAAGTTGAAAACTACTCGTCGCTCACGGGAAAGTCAATAAGTATTTTTCTATACAAACTTTAACACCCTATTTTCTGGTTTATGATCTCTCAGTAAACTATAGTTCAATTATTACAGAAAATCAAATATTATGTGTGGTACAATTTTACCATAGAACATGTAGGCGGTACAACACTAAAATTATTAAGATACGTAATGAAAACGAATCTCATTTTAAGTCTTGCCAAAAATTATGAAGACTTACTGAAGTATGTAATGATGGTCACTTGAAATATGGATATTTAGATATTTTTTTATAGGATACAGTTTGTACATAGTAATTAGTGATAGGTAGTAAAGGTACCTATTGTATTATTTTTTTGTATTTATTTCGTCCATGATTGTTTTTGGTCATTTGTTACATGCCTAGTTGTACTCTTTCGTATAAGATGGTATTTTTCCATACCTACTTAATAAGCTTTTTTCCTTGAAGATGATATGTTTTCTTAATTTTTCAAAAAAGTATTTAACAAACTAAAAGAAGAAGAATTGCAGTCAAACGCTACAAAAAAAAACAAAAAAAAAAAAAAACAATAGCAGCCATTCTCATCATATCCACCATGCTTAGAAATGAACAAAAATAGTACCTTCAATTACCTGAAGGTATAACGACGGAGCTTCTCACGGCAGAATATGGCGGAAGCGCCGGCGTCGACGCAGGTTTAGCTGTATGCACTTGAGCTCCATAGCCTGTGAAAGAGATAAGTAATTATTGATTGCATTAGCCTTTGTAATTAGTATCTACTTTACTTGACCATCGTCATCATCTCGTCATCGGAACAAAGCTCATCCACACACTATCGAGTCCTGGAAACCCCACACCTCGTGATTTATGCGCTCCTTTCTCCCGCATACTTGCAAAATGTGGAATGAGCTCCCCCCACAAGTCTTTCCGCTGTGCTACAGATTACAATCCTTCAAGATGGGTGTGAAAAGAGTTCTTAAGGGTCGGCAACGCATCGGCAACTCCCCAGGTGTTGCAGATGTCCATAGGCGACGGTGACCGCTTTCCATCAGGCGGGCCGTCTGCTTGTTTGCTAATCTATTACATTAAATAAAAGTTTGATACAATTTTGCGCACTTACCAAGTGAGCTATTCCTCAAGTAAGGATTGCCGTAAGTGGCGGCATATCTGAGATCGACACCAGCTTGACTCTTTACGCCCGGTTGGGCATATATTGGGGTTGGCGGCGCTAGAAAGCAAAATGTATCTGTCAATAACCCTTTATCATCGTCACATACCTATATACTGCTGAAACATAGGCCAGGGCCATACATAGGTATGGGTTATCATCTGCATACCGCGCTAGGCTAGTGCTTAGTTGTCACGTGCCCTTGAATGTTGTGGTCCTTAGACGTGCCGGTTTCCTCACGATGTTTTCTTTCACCGTTTTGAGCTATGGTATGGGTGCGCGGCCGAGAGGATTCAAATTCGCCGAAACCCTTCGACCACCATCGCTCTGCATTCTTTTACTATTCATCATCATCGTCATCATCAACCTGAATCAGTCCACTGCTGAACATAGGCCTCTCAGTAGGTACGCCTCTGAGCCCGGTCTTCGGCTCTTCTCACCCAACTACTGGCAGCCACTCGGCGCAAGTCGTCGCTCCACCTAGTCGCAGGACATCCCACACTACGTTTGCCAAGTCGCGGTCTCCACTCAAGAACTCGGTTATACGGTTATCATTAAAACTTATTATTATTTTGTTATCTTACTATTATCACCACCAACAGGCAGGCCCAGATTGTTGATAGCGTCAGTCTCATCAACTTTCGTTCGTTGCAGAGAGTTGCTCTGCGAATTGTTGCCAGCTGACATCGGAAGCGTCGACGCTGTGTCGATGCTGCGAGTCAGCGAACCTTGGAGAGATCTGTAAAAAGAGTTACTGTCAATAGAGGGAAAAACAATAAAAATATTAAGTGTCTTTAGGACAACTACTTAGGTATGATGCGGTCGTAAGGTAGCGAGGATTTCTAGTGCTGTTATAGGATAGGATAAAGGATAGCGATATCACGGAGAAAAAAGACCTTCCAAAATGCCGTTTTCCTTCTGAGTCAAAAGGGAAGGATTTGTTATTCAGAAGGAAAGTCCGAATTTTTTTCTCAGTGTATATCAACTTGAAGAGCTTTAGAGCTTCAAACTTAACAATCTTTCTACTTTATTTTTCTAAATAAGAGTTTCAAGTGCTAAGTGCGGTACAATTGTCAATCTTTGTTTGGCTTAATTTATTTTCTTTTATACAAGAACTGTCGACTAAGTTCAGAACTAATCGTTTGAACATAAACGTGGGATTATTTTGAGGAGAATCAGCAGATGTTATACAAATAATAAACTTTAAAGTTATATTTACGCTCTTTGAAAGCGTTTAAAGTTCAAAATTGCTGTTTCGTCCAAACATTTCTATGTTACAAAAGATGTCAAATAACTAGCTATTAAAAATATCGCTTAATAACTAACTCCCTAGATAATAACATAATCAAATACCTGTTTATTTCAATTACTTTTAGTTCACTATTATAAAGCCGTAGCAAACGCCTACACAAAATCCACCCTCATAATAACAAAATACCACTCAATTAGTGTTACAGTCGCGTCTATAAATAGGTAAAGTGGTGGAACGCTTAGGGCTCAATCCCACGAACGATTCTTTCCCAATTTACTAGATCATTCACGTTATTCTTTGAAAAAGTTTCTGCCATTAAAATTAACAATTATTTGGTCTGGCAATATCGGATTGAATGAAACGCAAATATGCCTCGTCATGATCATCATAACCAGCCTGTTTCAGTCAACGAGACATAGGCCTATCCAAAAGTAAGCCACTGAGCCCAGCCAGCCATTTTGTGTATGTCGTCGCTCGGTAGTCGCAGGGCATCCTACACTACGTTTGCCAAGTCGCGGTCTCCACTCAAGAACACGTTTCCTACAACGGTTATAGTTTCGTCGGTTAATTATGTCCAGCCCCTTGCTATATCACCTTATAGTCTAAACCAGAGGCCCTCTACCTTCTTAGCTACCTACATAATAGATAAAAATGAAATGAAAGTGAAATGACATAACAATCGTGCAAGCTAAAATGGCCCATGTCATTTTCTATCAATGATATGACTCCATACCTTCTAAATATATATAACTCAAAGGTGGACTGACTGACATAGTGATCTATCAACGCACAGCCTAAACCACTGGACGGATCGGGCTGAAATTTGGCATGCAGGTAGATGTTATGACGTAGGCATCCGTTAAGAAACGTTTTTGATTAATTCTACCCCCAAGGGAATAAAATAGGGGATTAAAGTTTGTATGAAACTTTGTCAATTTTGCATAAAGCTGTAGCCCACACGGGTGAAACCGCGGGGAATAGCTAGTTTATGATATTGTCATTTTAGAAAGTGACTGTTTTGGAAAATAAACTCTAAGGAAAATGATCACATTGGAAAAGTGAACATTTTGGGAAAGTTTTCATCTCAGAATAGTAGTCATTTTGGACCAGTATCTAGACTACTTGTTTCTAAAAAAAAAGAACTTTCTGATATAAGTAACATAATATCTATACAAATCGAAATCTCTCAAAAAACGCTCGTGAAAATATCGCCTGAACTGCGAGTATAGGCAGTTATTTAACAGTAAAATGGGCAGTATGGAGCAATTAAAATCTCGTTTTAATTACTGTGCCTCAAAATGTATAGCAATCACTATTTTAGTTCAATAAATTAGTATATAAATATTGCGTATTGGAAAACTTTTCGAGGTTCGAGTCTTTGAGTATACCTCGTCATCGTCAGCCACGTTCCCACTGCTGGGACAAAGGCCTTCCCAAAGAGAGAGAGTATGAGAGTGACTAACAAGTTTCTAATAGCTACCACCCTAAGAATCTGTCATCTGCCAAGCATCTATCGGTATGTTCCGGAAGCCCACTTGAAGGCCTGTTCCTAATCCAGGTATCGTGACGTCACCTTTGACCAAATCGTCACTTAACGTCAGGTGACTTAACCTATAGGTGTCTAGTAAAAAAACTTATCACAGTTAAGCCAAATATCGTTAAACTTAGTCAAGAATATAATATGAAATGACTAGTTGCACCCCGCGGTTTCACCCGCGCCTTCCCGTTACTCTGCAGGAACCTATTTCTGAGATAAAAAGTAACCTATGTGTTAATCCAAGGTATAAGCTAACTCCATTCTAAATTTCATTCAGATACGTTCAGTAGTTTTTGCGTGAAAGAGTAACAAACATCCATCCATCCATGCATCCATCTATTCATCCATCCATCCATCCATACTCACAAACTTTCACGTTTATAATATTAGTAAGATCACCAAGTTTTTTCCCCGACTACAAAAAACAGGTCTGAAAATAATAAAAATCGTCATTACCTGTTACCCTGAGGCAAGTCTGAGGGTGAGTGCACTCGCAAATTGGGCGGCGGCGCGTACCCCTGGGGGTAGTCATATATGTAGGCTGCAGGGGGTTGCTACGGTAGAAAAAAGGATTCAAATTAGTTAATCTACTATGTAGTAGTAGGTATTAAAAGTTAGTAGTTTGGGTCGCGCTTGAGAAATTCTTGACTGCTGGAACTATAATTAATTAATTAATTATATAATTATCCTTAACTAGTTGCGCCCCGCGGTTTCACCCGAGTCTTCCCGTTATCCCACAGGAACCTTTTTGTGGGATAAAAAAAATTGCTTGTCTGTAAAGTCGGTTTACTGACGATAGTTGAACGTGACAACGTCGATTGGCCGATTGTGCTTCTTTGTCGCTCGTTCCGCGCTCTCGCTTGCACTTCAAGCCTTACATGGAACGCCTCAGAGCGAGGTAACGCCGCAGAGCGAGGTAACGCCGCATGAGTCATGTTTTTTCGTGCGTGCAGCCGGCTCTATCGAATTATAAGACGTTGTCACGTCAAAAAGTAGCCTACGTGTTAATAAGCTCTCTGCATTCCGTTCAGTAGTTTTTGCGTGAAAGAGTAACAAACATTCATCCATCCTCACAAACTTTCATATCCTACTAATATTATAAATGCGAAAGTTTGTGTGTGTGTGTGGATGTTAGTTACCACGTATCACAGTAACTACTAAACCGATTTTGATGAAATTAGCATAAACCCTGGATTTACACATAGGGTACTTTTTATCCCGGAACAGGAAAACGCGAGTGAAACCGCGGGGCATAACTAGTATTTGATGTATATTTCAGTTTACTAACCTTGAAATAAGCGTCGTTGTACGCGGGATCGGAATAATCGTTGCTGTATCGGAACTGCATCAGTGGATCATCGTGCCTCATGTTGGGCAGCCTCACTGGTCCAGCTAGAGGCAGACCCGCTTGCAGCTTGCTGTCGGACCGTTCTGAGCTGGTGTACTCCTGGAAATGTTCTTGCGATTTAGTTGGTTGGTTATGCCTTGGTATTAAATGTTCTTGCGATTTAGTTGGTTGGTCACGCCTTGGTATTAAATGTTCTTGTGATTTAGTTGATTGGTTATGCCTTGGTATTAAATGTTCGTGAGATTTAGTTGGTTGGTTATGCCTTGGTATTCAATGTTCTTGTGATTCAGTTGATTGGTTATGCCTTGGTTATTACATGTTCTTGTGATTTAGTTGGTAGGTTATACCTTGGTATTAAATGTTGTTGTGATCAAAAATCCTCACAGTTTTTTTTTCCAGTTTACACAGTATTTTCCGAAAAAAAGAGGCCCGTTAAATTTATCATTTTTATGTTTTAGTATTTGTTGTTCTATGGGAAACAGAAATACATCGTCTGTGAAAATTTAACTGTCTATCTATCACGATTCACATACAGCCTGGTGACAGACGGACAGACAGACAGACGCACGGACAGCGGAGTCTTAGTACATAATAGGGTCCCGTTTTACCCTTTGGGTACAAAACCCTAAAAAAAGAGTAGTCAAATGATGATGATGATAGATAAGAATGATTACCAGCTCATAGCTCCCATCACTGCCTGGCAACTGCAGCTTCACATCACTAATGTTGGAGCTCCTATCACTCTCTTTGTACATATCACCAGTGACGGTCACGTCTGGCTTCTCGCTGATCTGATTCTTCCTTCTCCTTCGGTGGCAGATGATGACGAGAGCGATGAAGGCAGAGAACAAGATGATGCCGGAAGTGACGCCGATTAAGATTATGAAAAGAGGGAAGGTTTCTGTGGAAGACCGTGTTGATTAAATTCTTTGTATTTAATAGTTTTTATTGCATATTATTATAACGTGTTGTGGTTTAATATATAGGGATGAGCGAAATTTGTCGATATTATCGAAATATCGACATTCGTATCGGTAGCTAGATCACGACGACGACGATACTAGATCAACTGCCTAATATCGATTTTAACACCTTCTAAGCATACCTTATTTTAATTTAATTCAATGAACGATAGCTTTAGAGTGAAAATTAATGAGTTTTGTTATTTTTTCATTCAGTAATGAGAAGATAAAGGTCAAAAAATGTAAATATCAAATGTCGATACTAAAATATCGATATTTCCGAGTGATATCGATAAATATCGCTCATCCCTAGCTCATTGTGAGAATTGAACTCACGACAATCGCAATCACTGGCTATTATCACTTTAAATTCAAAAGAGAATAACTTACTTAAAGGCTTCAGAATTATCCCAACATTAGCATTCCCATACTCATTGGTGACACTGCAGTTGTAAAGTCCGTAATGTAGAGACTGGCTCGCTCGAATTACTAGACTGGATTTGATGATTCCGTTCGGAAGTTCATCTTCAAGTGTCGCGTAGTCCTGCAAATTTGGCAAAATTTAAGGCCCTGCTTTCTACAATCACACTCAATAGTTAAAAGCGAGAAAACGTAAAAAAAACAATGGCTAAATATTTTATCAAGGCAATTTTCAATAAATAACTTAAGGCCCTCAGCGTATTGTATTTTTTCATCATCATCATCATTATCAGCCTTTCACGTTCCCACTGCTGGGACTCTGACCTTCTCTCAGAGAGAGAGAGAGTATGGGCTGTAATCTACCACGCTGGCCCAGTGCGGGTTGGTAGATGTCGCATGCCCTTGAATGTTGCAGTTCTTGGGCATGCCGGTTTCCTCACGATGTTTTCCTTCACCGTTTTGAGCGACGGCAAATCCGCACATAACTTATTAAGGCATAGGTGCGGGGCCGAGAGGATTCGAACTCGGTGTCGGCGTCTTGTAAGTCGCACGCCTAACAGTTCGGCCACCATCGCTCATTTTTCATATGTTGATGGCAATGTCAAGTCTTATTGTTTTTTTTCCCTTCGTTATTTTATATATCTGGAGATACTTAAATGTTAGCAACTATAAAAAGATGTCTGCTTGTTTTCCAGTTAATTAAACATTTAAAAATGTAGCCTAAAGAAAAAGGGGTTTACTATTAGCCATTGAAGAGATTCACTATCCACCTCCTGGCTCCATTATCAGATCACTTCAATGATACCAAATTATTTTATTGTCATCAGGATAAGGTACATATACCTACCTAACTTAGTACAGTCAGCGACAAAAATAGCTGATCGTTCTCGATTTTTCAAATGTGTTTCAAATCAGTAATTATTTGTTTTTTTTTTTAATTTTACATGGTATCATTTTGACCACAACATAACACACCTGATTTAAGGTGATGGTGAGGTAAAAAGTTGGTGTCTAAGATGATGAGGATAATAGAAAAAAGTGTGATTGTTCAGCGACTTCTGTCGTTGACTGTACATTCAAAGTTTTGATTCGATACGACAGTTAGATGTAGCTAGACATTGACATCTAAGATTCTATTAGTTAAAAGTGAAGCTAATAAAAGCGTTATAAAAAGAAAATCAGTTTAAACATTATCAATATTCATTACTTTCACACATACAAAATATAATTATGTATATTTTAACTAACTATCCAGTAGATACATAGTAATTTTACTGAACTAACTTACTGTAAGTTTCAGTTTTAAAAAATAATTTTGTAGGCTTACTTCAATATTTATGATCAGCTTAATTTGGGGCTAGGTCAATTTGTGTGCAATGGTCCCCGATATTTATTTATTTATTATTTATATACAATTTAATGTCAGATTTTTCTTTAATAATGAGACTGGGTGAGCTTGACAAGAGCGTTCAGTTTGATATTGTTATTTACTTGTGTGCAAAAGAAAATAAGTGGAAAATTCACCGAAAACATGGAAGTAGTGGCGTGGCGTCACTAGTACCCTATACAAAGTAAAGTCAAAGTCGAATGTTTTTCTAATCGATAGGATACCTACATTGTGATCACTATAAAACGTCAAACTTAAACCTAGCTACGCCTGTTCCAACCTCCTTACGCCGGCAAAAGAACAGGCAAGAAACGCCCGCCAGGTATTTTTTTGTTAAACTTACCGGATCATGTATGACACTAATTTCTCTTCCCTCGAAGTACCATCTGATGTCATCAGGTCTAGGAACTGATATTGCAGCACATTCCAATTTCACGGTTTCTCCTTCGGAACCGAACTGGGTTTTGTTCGATACGATTTTTGGGGCATCTACGAATGAACAAGAAAAAAAAGTAAATTAAAAATGTAGTAAAAGAAATACACAAAGTCCCGACACAAAATACATTTAACCCAATTTTTACTGTATGTGTTTTAATGTGATATTTCGACGTACCGATATTTTTAGCTAACGTAAAAAAAAATCCTAAGACCATATTTTGCGACAAATTTTTTTAGAAAAAAAAATTAAAGAAAAAAAAATCATAAATCAAAATCTGCGTTTTCCAAAAACTTCATTTAATAAGATTCGTAATTCTATTGTTTACCTAATAAGATATCGTTTTTCATATACCGATGTTCAGGCATAACTCCATTATTGGTATTATAAACTCATAATGGTTAAGAATCCACCCACATTTACTCGAAGAAACACAAGATAACGAAATAAATGCTGCCACCCCTATTTCACGACTTTCATTTGCATTTCACAAAAACTAAACTAGATGGCGCCACCACTGCACGCTAGGGAGAGAAAAACTTTAAAACGCTGTTTTTTTATATTTTTAACCAGAAATTACTACAAAAATTACATCAATCGACTCTTAATAACAACGAAAAATTATCTGCAGTGCAAAACATTCGACTTTTTTGTTAAAATTAAAGTTATCGTCAAAAGTTCTACATCGCGCAAACGAAATTACTCAGCCTGCGCGGTATAAGTGACGCCAAGTTAGTACAACTGTTGGAAGTGTGTCTCCTAGTGTGATGTTACTTAACTGTACAGATTACACTAGCGTTAGTTAGAGAAGGTGTAGCAGCCGTGACGTCACGGCTCGTTGCCAGGCAACGCTCCTTGTAACGTGCGCCGTGGACGATCGCCCGCGCGGCTGCGACGCTCAGCGGCGCACATTCCTTGGGCTGCCTTCCCGAACCTCGCGGTTTTAGTTAGCTTAGCTCCGGTTAATAAATTCCGAGCACTTCCATAACATGGCGGCGAGGTAACTCTCGAATGCCAGCTTTTTGTTGTTGCAGTGCCTAGAGCGTGTAAATTCGTCTTTGTATGAAGAAAAAGAAAAATGCCAATCTTCAAGTTAGAGTTAATATCTAAGTAAATATCTACCTCCATCACAAAATGATTTTGGAAGAGATTGAGATTATCGACTCTTTGACAATTGGACGGAATAAAATGAGATTTTTCCATATCTATTGAGAATGTAGGTAGGTCTTACCTATAATTCTATATCTACATAATATAATTTGCTATTCAATTATTTATCACATTAGGTTCAATTACAATGTTTTAACCTGCCTCTAACTTTTACCTGGATTTACCTATTTTAAATAGAAAAACTGCTCCAAAATAATAAAAAAAGAAAGATACTTAGCTAACTTAAAATATAACAGAACTTTGCATCTAGATTTATGCTATAGAACCCTAAAGTTAGAATCTGTCGTAGCATCAGGTGACTTCTGTTCAAACTACAAACGCGAACCTGCAAATTGTAAAAATAAAAAAAGATATCAGAGAAATCTTACTTTTGATAAATATAGTGGCTTCACTCTCAATTTCCTGGTACCCTTCCACGGTTGCTTTGCAGATGTACCGGCCAGCTGTCCCCCTGTCCACGAACACTCGGAGGTTGGGGGCCTTCCCTTTGACCTGCTGGAGGGTACGGGACGATCATATAACGTGTTGGAGGGTGAAGGCTATGTAGTTCCATTACATACTTTGAGAAATCATCATCATCATCATCATCAACAGCCGGAAGAAGTCCACTGCTGAACATAGGCCTCCCCCCTTGAACGCCACCATGAACGGCTATTAGCCATTTGCATCCAACGGCTCCCTGCGACTCTTACAATGTCGTCGGTCCACCTAGTGGGGGGCCTACCTACAGAACGTCTTCCAGTAAGTTCCAGTCGTTTGAGAAATGTAGCCTGTAAAACACCGATTGCTGGCAACTGCGCGTCTTATCTGTCTATACAGATAACTCATAGCACCCGAAATTAATAATCGATCCTGATCCGTTACCCGCGGTTTTGGATCGATATGCCATGTCGGAATATGTCATTTTAGTACTAGGGCTTGACATATTACTACTAAAATTACATATTATGACATGACATATCGATCCAATACCGCGTATAACGGATCAAGATCTTCTGCTTGCCCAGGTCCCATCTATTTGTGGTCGGCGCTGCATGTACTCTTCTTCCACTCTCCCCTATCAGCCGTCATCGCTTCATTCACTCCTCTTTCATTCATATCAACCCTCACACAATCCATCCATCTTTTCATTGGTCTTCCTCTTCCCTTCCATCCATCAATATTCATATTCATCACTTTTTTGGTAATATGTCTTTCATCCCTCCTCATAACATGTCCATACCAGGCCAAACGATTTCCTTTCAACTTTTCTGTCACTGGTGCTACTTTCAGACTTCCTCTAATATACTCATTCCTTATTTTATCCATTCTCGTCACTCCACACATCCATCTCAACATTCTCATCTCCGCTACATGGAGTATCCTCTCATCCGTCTTCTTCACAGCCCAACATTCCGATCCATACATGGTGACAGTGACAGGTCTTAGTAAGAATCAGGATCGACTACTTATTATTAATATCGGGCGTAAGTTGCCTTGAAATATACCTAATGTCCCTCACAGGGTCATTAGCTTCGAAAATAAAAGTAATTACACACACGTAATCATCCTTTTTTTAAAACTGGGAACAATAAAAATTGGGTACACCCATTACTAGACTCCACAAAGTCAGCAACCCTTCAAAGATCAATGAACGTTTTTTAAACTAAATTTGTCCAAACTTTTAAATTTCAAGTCCATTAATAAAACTAAATCTTTTGCCCCCTAGCAAAAATGCAGGTGACTTGATTAATGTTGGATTTTTAGATTAGTTTTATATTTTAAAGAGAGCTCCATTTTCTATAATTTATAGCGGGATTTAAAATGTGAGTTACAAGTTACAATGTTAAGAATTTTATTTTAATGCTATAATGAACCAAAAATTCCGAATGATAATAATGCCCGCACAATCACATACATAGCTCTGACTGACTGACTGATCCCCTGTATCTAGGGTATCAAATACTACGCGGATCGGAGATCCACAATACCAAGACACAAAAAATACTTGCGCTTTTTTTCAATGTTAAAATATTTCTCCCATATCGAGAATCGAACCCGTGACCTCACGCTTCGCAGTTGGCTATTGACCCATTGGGCCACATCGGGAGTCTTATGATAATACAAGCATTTCCACCATGGTATTCACTTACCTCAATCCGGCCCGGCTCTTGGAACAGCCACCGGATTTCCGGCTGGGGCTGGCCATCCACATCGCAGCTGAGGGTCACGCTTTTGCCCATCTCTGCTTCGATGTTCTGAGGCCGCGTGCGGAAGGTCGGTGGGTCTGGGGAAGAGATGATATCTGATATTTATCTGCTGCTTCCGTTGATGATATGTAAGTACTTAGGTATTATGGTATAACTATGTATGCCGCGACACCGAGTTCGAATCCTCTCGGCCTCGTACCTATGACTTAATAAGTTATGTGCGGATTTGCCATCGCTCAAAACGGTGAAGGAAAACATCGTGAGGAAACCGGCATGCCCAAGAACTGCAACATTTTCAAGGGCATGTGACATCTACCGACCCGCACTGGGCCAGCGTGGTAGATTATAGCCCATACTCTCTCTCTCTGAGAGAAAGCCAGAGTCCCAGCAGTGGGAACGTGGAAGGCTGATAATGATGATGATGATGATGTATGCCGCGTGCGTACTGTTGTTTTTACTAGGTATTGTATGCTACAAATAAAAATATTGTCTATTGTCTATGATGTATGTATGTGTGTTTGTGTGTGTGTGTGTGTGTGTGTGATGTGTGTGTAAGGAGTAATTGAGTGTGTGTATTATGTGTGGAGATAACAATATTGATAAACTAACAATGCAGGCAGTTACGCAACGGAGGCACGAACAGCCTACAATATCATCTTTTTGCGTGAAAATGGAAACCGTTGGATTGTCTTAATATTTCTGTACCTACAATCTACATAATATAATTAATAGTAACTAAGTCCATAAATGTTAGTCTATATCTTCTACGAAACCATGGGTAAGTATAGCCTTTAAGCGTTTTGCAAGTTCGATAAAGCTTGCACAGATTTTGTAGAAGCCATGGAAAGTTTCTAAAAGAAAATCGTATACCTAACTACACAAACAATCAGCTTCTTATTTTGATGAATGAGTAACCCGTTGAGTAATCTTCCCCATCCAGTATTGACGTCACAAGTTTTGTGGGCGCTATCCGGTTTTATACGATTTTTATTCGTTTAAAAACAGATTCTTGCTGATGTTTTTTTTTAGTTTGGAGATAATGCCTGTAAGTAGGTATAAGTAGTAAGTACTTAGTATAAGTTTTGAAGTACGGCTAACTTACTGTTTTGGCTGTTTAATTTTTAACCGACGAATACGAAAAGTGGTTTTCAAGTCGAGGTGTAACGCTGAGTTGAGGCAATATTTACCTACTAAATAATTCACTTAAATTTTTTAAATATTTTCATTTGTTTTGTTGCAAATTAATGGTCATTTATTATGTAGGTATGACCACGCGTAGCTTTTCACAGAGTTCTGATTTTTATGATCATCTAGGTATTAAAATTAAACAAACCCCCAACGCGAACAGGTGTTATACTTATAGATAAGTTTAACGTGTGTCCGTCTGTGGCATTGTAGCTGTGGCCAAACCGATTTTGATTAAGTTTTTATTATATTTAAACTGTTACCATGGATTGAAAGTGTTTTTCTATATTATTGTCATGAGATTCTAAATTTGTTTTATGTATTGCTGGTATAGGTAAGTTCAAACACAATTTTAACCATTACACCTACTTATATATAAAGTACATGACTGTGCCTTATGTATGACATCTTTCAGGTTGGCATTTGACCACTATACACCTAATGTTGATTGGAAATGTGGTCGAACGTGGCGCCACGCTACGAGACTGGCTCTCAAATGGTCTGTCGATTGGAAATTTACGTATATTCTTGTATAACATCAAGTTACATTATGTATAGATATCACTGATATGGATAGCACTAGATGCCGCATGTGCGTTATTTAGGAAAACCAAGCGTGCCACATTTTGACGTGAATTCGTGCAACCAATAAGAATAAAATTGTCAATGTGATCGCGCCAAAAAAATTACCTGCCGGGCGTTTCTTGCCTGTTCTTTTGCCGGCGTAAGGAGGTTGGAACAGGCGTAGCTAGTTTTAAGTTGACGTTTTAAAGTGATCACAATGTATCCTATTAAATAAAAAAGTTTTGAGTTTGAGTTTGACCCGCTACTTTTTTATATAGGGCCACATCGCTCGACGAACCGATAACCGATGGGGAAGAAAGGTTCTCGAGTGGCGACCACGAACCGGGAGACGTTTTGTAGGTAGGCCCCCCACTAAATGGACCGACGACATTGAAGAGTCGCAAGGAGCCAATGGGTGCTTATGGATAATAGCCGTTCATGGTGGCGTTCAAAGAGGGAGGCTTATGTTCAGCAGTGGACTTTTCCGGCTGATGATGAATGCTTGCACTTCACTGCTTAGTTAAATAACTGTCGTAGGTGTGGTACTTCCTTTAGGCGGATTCTACAAAAGAGCCCAACAACTCTAAAAGTGCGGCGGAAAGTTGGAGCTTTGGTTGTGATCCCGCAACTCGTTAATATTCATGTTCCCATATCCCAATGTGTACAACCAAACAAGAGAAATCTTCTTATTAGTAAAGCTAAATAAAAAATATCGGACTATTAGATGACAAAAAAAAAGCTTGGGATTTTAGTGAACTTGCTCCAATTCAATCAATTAGTAATAAGAATAAAATTGTCAATGTGATCGCGCCAAAAAAATTACCTGCCGGGTGTTTCTTGCCTGTTCTTTTGCCGGCGTAAGGAGGTTGGAACAGGCGTAGCTAATTTTAAGTTGACGTTTTAAAGTGATCACAATGTATCCTATTAAATAAAAAAGTTTTGAGTTTTGAGTTTTGCTTTGCTGAAATGTAGGGCACGTATAGGACCTGAATTCGGGTTATCTAGATGAATCTAACATCTGTGTGTGTATACATCTACTTCAATGTCAATAATGCGGTAAAGTTTGTGTTTATTTCTGTCTGTATAGACTGTTTGTAAAGTTATTGGGGCCCGGTTATGTATATTGTTAGTAAGATATAACTACACCTGCGATGCCCTGCGGTTTTACTAGCTTGGACTACAGTTTATCGCGATAAAAAGTATTACAAGTTCTTCCTTGGGGTTCAATCTATCTCCATGCCTCCAATTTTTTTAAGATTGGTATAATATATATCTTCTAATATAAAAAAATCTCGTGTCACAGTGTTTGTTATCGAACTCCTTCCTCCAAAACGGCTTGAGCGATTTTTATGGTTTTTTTTTTGTTTATATTTTGTACGTCTGAGAATAGGCCATAAGCTATTTTCACACCCCTAGGTGATAAGTGTTTTAGACAGAAAAATCTTTTAATTGAACTTTTTATCGCCGGGCGCAGCTAGATTTTTCTATTACTAATTTTGAGTTTGAGTTCGAGTTTGTAAGGTCATAGAATAAAAAGAACTCCAATTTCCCCGTAATATATTATGACAAGAAGACTAGGAAAAGCGCCACGAGGGTAAAACCTGTTTTTAAAATAACATTCTTTTACCAGGCGAGTGCGGGATGAAAATACAGAGAGACTATTCCCACATCTACCTGTCCAATATCAATTTGTGAGTGGAAAATAGAAATGCGGCAACACTCCACTGAACAAAAAACAACTGGCACTCCGAGCACAGTCCTAGTTATATAATTATCAATGTGTGTGTGTGTGTGTGTGTGTGTGTGTGTTTGTGTGTGTGTGGGTGTGTGTGTGCGTGAGAGAGAGAGAGAGAGAGAGAGAGAAATAGGAAGAGTATATTTTTTGTGTGAGTGCATTTGTTACAATGCAAAAATATGTGTATGTTTGAGTGAGTGTTATCAACGCAAATATGTGTGTTTGTGTGAATGCGTGAGAGAGAAACAGTGAGCATGTGTGTGAGTATGTATGTAGCAGAGAGTGAGTGCGTGTGTATAAATATATTTGTTACCATTCAATTCCATTTGTGCGTTCAAAGGGAATCAATTCAATTTGTCTATGTTCAGCAGTGGACTTTTTTCGGCTGATGATGATGATGATGATGATGAGCCACAGTTTAATCAGTACCTATATAAATTACAAGTGACTTACAAGTGACATCCAAAGCGATCTTTTCTTCACTTTTGCCGACTGCGTTGGTAACCTCGCACTTGACCACCGCCTTGTATTGTTTTCGGGTGACATTGAAGATGATCTGTGAACAAATATAATAATTTAAAAACTATGTAAAATAAGTAAATTTGACTTAAATTCTATGGAAAAAGAAGGCAGAAGCTACCTTGTAAGACAACTGACAATAGACAAGCGTGGTGCCACCTTCGACCACATCGTCACTTGAGATCAAACGCTACCCTGTCATTATCTCATCAGTCTATTACATTCCCACTGCTGGGACTCTGGCCTTCTTTTCTTTTATGGGCCGTAATCCACGCTGGCCTAGTGCGGGTTGGTAGCTGTCGCATGCTCTGAATGTTGTGGTTCTTGGACATGCCGGTTTCCTTACGATATTTTCCTTCGGCGTATAAAGCGATGGTAAAATCTGCACATAACTTATTAAGTCATAGGTGCGGGGCCGAGAGGATTCAAACTCGGCATCAGCTTGTAAGGTGCACGTGTTTCGTTAAAACACCATTGCTTAAGGCCCTGCCATACGCCGTTGACCTTGCTTGATCAGGTGAAAGCATCTCGCAATGACTTTATGGGTGACTGACTGGGGTGTACGTGCCGATTTGCGAGTATGAAATACGTAAAAAATTCGCAAAAAATAATTAGAGCAGTATTTTCAAAAAATGTCCTGAAGGTGTTTTGAGTAATATATTTCTTAATACGCTGATGGTATTAACAAGTCTTTGTTGCATATATAGTTTAGGAGTAAAGTAGTATTAAACTTTTAGAAAATGGGGCACTTTGCATTTTTTTTTTCAATATATAAATAATTTTTTTGCATTTTTCGGCCTGAAGGTGTTCTGCTATATATCAAGTAGATTAACATATATTTTTATTAAATTTTTTTTAGACCAGAATTACACAGAGAGATAGTTTTAATTAACCCCGCTTTTCAGCTTAGCTTGGGAACCAGCGCCATGTTGTATAAGTAAATAAATTTTCACGTGACTTGTAACATTACACATGTAAAACAATAAAGCTCTAAAACCTCGCTCTAATTAGTCCAAAAACCACTTTAGCAAACAGGAAAGCTACGTTCAAAACCACAGAAATATCATAACGCAAAATGCACTCGAAAAATTACAGCATACAATAAAAACGCAGCTCAAATAAATGAGCCAGAGTATATTACCCAATTTAACTCTGCAGAAGGCTGTGTGTGAATTTTTCAGCACAGTGGACACACACTCGTTGTTAATGCATGAACTGGCACGGGCGATATGGAATGTTCGCTTACTGTGCTCAACTGCGCTGGATTAAGGCTTGAGAGAATTCATTATGGACTGTTTACTTTTGGAGGCTCTGTTGCCAACAGCCTTGCACCGTGAGCGACTGATACAGGAGTAATAATAATCAACGAAGACTTAAAAAACCAGCCAAGTGCGAGTCGGACTCGCGAACGAAGGGTTCCGTACCATCCTATCCTGCTAATATCATAAGCGCGAACATAGTATGTATGTATTTTTGGTGGTCTGGAAGAGATCGCTCTGAGCGATAAGACCGCCCTTTGTGACACTTACCATTAAGTTCTTTGTCTTAAATTTAACTTTTCTGTATTGTGGTGTACCAATAATAAGTTAATAGAATAGAAACTTTATTTGCCAAAAATGTGAGTGAAACAGTTAGTAAAAACAACATAAATATATAGATCTGACACATTTTACCAATGAAATGGCATGCAAAATTCAAAATCTTAGCTAAGTAAAACTAGTTTATCATGCACACATGCAAATTTAAATTTTTCAATTAGTAGTTAGGTAGTCATTTAGGGAGTAAAAACTGTGAACCATGAGCCAGACTCTTAATTCCTAATAATTAATCTATCTAAGTACGTTTGTTGCTCTTTCACGCAAAACTACAAAATGGATTTTGATGAAATTTGGAATGGAGATAGCTTATAATTTAACATGACACTATATAATTGGCTATGTGACAAATGTTTTTATTCTGTGGATGAATTCTTCAAATTTAAATTTAATTCTATTCTAATACGATGACGATATGTACCTACTAACTACTATACATTTATTTTTATTTTATTATTTACTTGTGTGAATGTGTCTGACGTTTCGTTTTTTTTTATTTTTTTAGTTTTGTAATTGTGGGATCTTTTAATTTATAAGAATAAGCAGGCTTATGTAATGTAATAATATATTTATAAATATTTGCACAACTGTAAAGTTGAATGTAGAGAAACTTTAGCTAAGCGACCAACCAATGTAACCTATGTTCTAGCAAATAAATAAACATTCATTCATTCATTCATTCATTCATTCATTCATTCATTCATTCATATACCGTGGCTTAACACATAGGCTACTTTTTATGCCGGAAAAAGGTCCCTGTGGGATAGCGGGAAGATGCGGGTGAAACCACGGGGCGCAACTAGTTTTATTAAAATCGGCAAAAAATCATGTTCGAAAGGAGCCCCATTAAATATTTATTTTACTCTGTTTTTTAGTATTTGTTGTTAAAGCGACAGCAGAAATACTTAATGTATTTCTGCTGTCGCTTTAACAACAAATGTGACAATTTTAACTGTCTTACTATCACGGTTCATGAGATACAGCCAAAAACGAGCAAAAAAAATCTTTAAAAATCTCTTGAGAGCCAGTTCCCAGTCCAGGTGTAGCGTGGCGCCACCTTCGACCACATCGTCACTTAACATCCGGTGACTTGTAGTCAAACGCTTCCCTGTAAATAGTAAAAAAAAAAAACGTTTATGAGATACAGCCTGGTGATGTTGACAGACGGACGGACAGCGAAGTCTTAGTAATAGGGTCCCGTTTTAACCTTTGGATACGGAACCTTAAAAAAGGAATCGCTGTATAAGGTCTTGGACACCTTGGCCGAGGCGTCATTTTGTTAACGTCTCCTTTATGGGAATGCAATGTATTATAGTCTGTAATCCAACTCGCACATTGCTGATTTTCGGGTGGCTGAGACCACAATCTATTTTGAGGGCTGGATCCACGCCTAAACTCTTACCATTTCATTAGCGTAGTCTCCAACAACAGGGTTGTCGTTCAAGAACCATCTGTACACGAGAGGTGGCGGATTAGCATCTGCATCGCAGCGGATTCTAACTTCGGAACCTTCTGGAAGACGCCCGTTCGCAGATTGAACTGTTAAGTTCAGTTTGGGTGCGTATTTGACCTGGAAATTAAAGTAATTTAAAGCTTTTTGAAAGGAATGTGCTTTTAGGGCAGCTTGCTTAGTCGTTCTCAACCATCAACTAGGTTGCAACGTGCTCTGCGGTCATTACTTGGATGGGTGACACACACACACACAAAACGCTCATCACATCTTGTAATTTGTCCTATTTTGGCCTTATTGTATTACAAATGTTTGTCTTTTTTACAATTGGAACGCTGTTGGATTACTTAAATAAATAAAATAAAAAACTAAAATAAAAAATCTTTTAATCGATTTCTACCATGTAGTAAATGTCCCACAATATTTCACAAGGTACCTTACCTCAATATAAACAGTGGCCATTCTCGGCGCCCTGTCTGCATCGTTCTGTGCTTGACATGTGATCGAAGTATTGTGGTGTATCTTCAAGGGTTTCAGCCGCAGAACTGATCTGCGGATGAAAATGGGCCTTAGTATGATAAACTTCCTTTATATGTTCCATTGGCAGGTCCATTTGGCAGGCCCCGCTTACCATCAGGCGAGATGTACCCTTTTGACCACATTTCACGTGATGGTAAGCATAAGCAACGAAGCAATCGAAGGTGGATCACGCTGTGCCTATTCACTCTGGTCATAGATAACCTTGTATCCTCTAGGCAACAAAACTGCAGAGCAAAGCTAATAAACATATTCTTGTTTCTGAAAAGGGCAAGGCGACGGAACAAATGGAACGATACAAAAAACAAAGGCCTTGAGCTTTTGGTGAAGGAAAACACCGTGATTAAACCATAGTTTGTTGTTAGGACATCTGACTACAAGTCACCCCTGCAGTTATATAATAATGTGGTCGAAGGTGGCACCACGCTACACCTGGATTGGGAACTAGCTCTCAAGTGGAACTGCTGAAACACACCGTTAGGTGCATGGCACCAGATTCTTAACTTGAGGCCGTTGGCTAGCCAGGCGTGCACTAATGAACACCAAGCTATGGTTTCATCATGATGTTTTCCTTTACCGAAAGCTCATACTCATTGTCCATCATCACCTTTACGACAGTTGGTTGATTGTTATAATTCGCATTTTGAAGCTTTAGATATTTTTGCCCTCTCTGGGCCTAGGTTTAGAAGAGCTTTGACCGATACTCTGAGCTCATAATGTAAAGCTTTAGGTTTTTGTTTGTTTTTATTTTTATTGTGTCTATTAATGTTTCATTCTAAAGTCTTCTCCTACTTTTCTTTATATAAATACGTAATGTTTCTTAATTATTTTTTTTGTTAATCGCCCAGCAAAGATTGTATTTTATTATAGTAAACGGTGGATAATGCTGTGGGTGATGCAGTTATTTCGATTTTGTATCTAATATTACTTATTATTACTGTAGTACTGTATTACTGTTTATTGTCCCTAATAAATAAAATAAAATAAAAATAAATAAAATCACTACGATAGCATTAAAGTCCTGTATTGCTATTATTTACCTGGTTCGGAACCTCTGTCCATCAGAGAGACCTTCGATCCTAACTTTCACATGTTTCTTAATTTCTGATTGATTGCCATCCAACCACGTGATCTGCAACAAAGTCAATAATTATTGTAATAATAATTGTAATAATAATTGTAATAACACACACTTTAGTGTGTTTGTGTATGAAAAAAAAAAATGTTTTGAGTATGTAAGTGACTGTATTAAGTGTATGTGTGTATTAATTGATGTTAGATGTGTATATGACACGTTATGGCTAAGTGAGTTATGTGTGTACAATTGTTATGTGAATATGTGAGTGTGTGTTTCCTAATTTCATGATTAGTATCTCACCTGAGCAGCAGGTTTTCCGCCCACGGAAACACACTCGATGTCCACTTCTTGCTCTTCGGTGGCGTCTATAAAAGCACCCTGTATTATCCGGGGCGGGTCGGGGGCAACTATTACAGTCAGTTGGGCGTACCGGGACCGGATAGCCGGTTCACCTAAGAAAATGAAGGACAAAAATTAGCAATAAATTTGCTATTTCTGACATCGCGCAATGACGAACTTAGGTGTATGCGCCCCATAAATCTATTAGATTCAATCCCTTGATCAATGTTCCGTTAGTTAATACTAATTAAAGGCAAAATTCGTATATCTATAGAGCGAGCAAAAACTTTAATAAACTTGATAAGTGCCTCGACATTGACTTATTCTGTACAAGTGTGGCGTCGGCTAGACGGCTGCTGAGCAGAGAATTTTTTGATTAATATTTTTTTTCTTACTTATTTAAAGAACACTTTATTTATTATGTTTATTTGTTCTAAGTTTATGTTTATGTTATGTTTATGTATAAGGTTTACCACTCACTATGTTGTTCGCTGTTATTTTTATATATTATCTCGTTACTATCCGTGAGGATCTATAATTGGCTATTTGTTTCTTATTAGTTATTTCTCAAACATGTAAAAGCTGTTGATCTTCCTATAAGTAAATAAATAAATAAGTATGTATGATTGTTATTTAATTAGTTGTTCTTGTATTGTTTTATATTGTGTATGTCAGAAACAAATTCATTTCATTTCAATAAATCATGTTCATTGGCTGCTTTAAAAAAGCAAAGCGAAATATATCCAATTAGTTATTTCTATAGTCATATCGTGTCTACATCTACATCATATTTTTTTATGTCATACTGTCTAAAGCTTATAAATTCACGATCTTTCTTATTGCAACACTATAACAGGGTAATATCATACATAGTATGTGACCATTTACATTTATTGCAATAAATAAATATTAATAAATGTGTATTTGGTTCGCAAAAGAACCAAAGGAGAGTTCCTGATAATTATTTGTTTCATTAATTTAATTGCTTGTTTTACTGCCGGTAATTTTACAGCTTTTCACGCTTCACTTGTTAAAGCGTGTAAGTAACTTTTACGGATAGTAAAGTTGACCAAATAAGGTTAAATAAGCGCTGGTTTTATAAACGTTCGGAAATTAAACGGGTCGGTAAATTTAAAGTTTTTGTCAAATTTTTCGTATTTTAATTTGACAGGTGTTTTTTGGCGGCAATCGAATTGTCAACGTGAAAATTTTATTTTTATTTCCAAAACTTGTGTTTCTTCGAGTGATAATGTGTAATTTAAGTGGATTATTAACCATTATGTGTTCGTTAATGTGTACGAGTGTGGGAAATTGAAATAAAGTTATGAAAGTGACTTTTCGAGTTGCTCCAAAAAAGTCCGTGTAAAGTTTAAGTAAAGCGCCACTACTTTACTTAAACACTATCCTCATCCCATCATCGCATCATCATCATCATCATTTTATCATAATTATAGATTTGATTCAACTCTCTGAGTTTGAAATATTTTATACTAAGTTAAACTTACCGTTGAATCCCGAGCTGACTTGGCACTGATACAGGCCATCATCTTCCAGCGTCAAGTTTCGGATGTCCAGGGAGTAATCTCCTGAAACAAAGTAAATCTTAGACACCATCTCTATCAGCATCATCTATCATTTTATTTTGACAAAAACCAGACCTGGTTACTCAATAACATGAACTTCTCATATATAGAGCCTATTACGTTCCCACTGCTGGGACTCTGGCCATTATCTCAGAGAAAGAGTATGAGCCGTAATTTACCACGCGTGCCCAGTGCGGGTTGGTAGATGTCACATGCCACATTCACGATGTCATTGTCACATTCAATGTTGTGGATCTTGGACATGCCGGTTTCTTCACGAGAACCTTACAACCAAAAACCTTATTAATAAGATAACCTATTAGTAGTACATGTTTTAAAATTACTGTAAGATTTTAAATTGCTTTTTCAGTATCAGTTTTTTATTACATTTTACCTTTTGGCAATGAAAGGTTATACAAAGTTCACTGAAACGTGAAATTACTGAACCAAGTGCTCTTTACAGACGTTATTTCTAAGACAATAACTTGCCAAATGAATAGAATAATATTATGATTATATTATGCGTTATAATTATACCATGGGATGTGATTTTGATTGTACTACGCGATTTAACTAGAGATACCCCGAATAGGCTTAAGCAAAAAGATAATTTCTCACAAAATTATCTTTATCCGTATATTAATATTATAAACTAGTTGCACCCCACGGTTTCAGCCGCGTCTTCCCGTCATCCCGTAGGAACTCTCTTTAATCCAGGGTTTAATCTATCTCCATTCCAAATTTCACTCAAATCCGTTGTGTAGTTTTGGCGTGAAAGAGTAACAAACATCCATGCATCTATACTCGCAAACTTTCACGTTTATAAATATTAGTAGAAAAAGGATGTGAAAATTTGTCAGGGTGGAAAGTAAACTGCCAATTTTTAATTCAGAAAAGTAACTTGCTATTGAGTAAAACCTATTTAGACTCTACAATCCAAAAGATACTTTGTCACGTAAGCATAAAGCTGTCAACCGAGCTTGTAGCTATCAGCTTTGAACAGAGACGTTACTAGGATATCAAAAGGGGCAAAAAATTTAAGAATACAGAATTTTTTTTTTTTAAGACTGGGGAACAATATGGATCAGATTATGGGAGAATTTACTAGTGCATGTATAAACAGATTGCAGATCGCTATTCCATTGTTCCCACTGTCAGCGGTATAGAATCATTAAGTACATATATCAGTCAGTCAGTGCTATGTCATTGGTTGATTTGTATGTAAACAAAAGATGTACCTAACTTCTCTTTGATTCAAATATTAATTACTATCCTAAGGGGATTAATTTTCGAAAATATTTGGTTATCGACAATTTAATACTCAAGCAGAATGCGTAGGTATGCCAAATTTCAGCTTCGTTGATCTTTTAGTTTTTAAGATTTCGCGAATAATCATTTATCAGTGAGTTTTAGTACTTACAGGGTAGCGTTTGACCACAAGTCACCTGATGTTAAGTGACGATGTGGTCTAAGATGGCGCCACGCTACACCTGGACGGGGAACTGGCTCTCAAGTGAGGCTGCCGGAACACACCGATAAGTGCTTGGCGACAGATTCTTAACAAGAGGGTGGTAGCTAGCCAGGCGAGTACTAGAAAATACCCTACTAACAACTTTTATATTTATTCGAAAACAGATAGCCTTTAGAGGTACTATTTCATTTACGTTCCTAATGTTAGCATTTGATGTTAAAAAATGCTAATTTCAAATCGAACTTCCTGAGTACGTCCACGTACCTATCCATTGCGTCTTAAAATAGATTAAGAATAGAATAAAACGTTTTCGCCCTCGCCTTTCAGGGGAACCGTTGAAAAATGAACTTTCACGGTTTTCAGGACGCGTTAAAAGATCGCTCGAACTGGGTGAGAGATGTGGGGCGTACATAGAGAGATATTCTTAGATCATATATTTACTGTGAAAAGAGGGACAAAAGTAGTCCAAAGAACTTTTTAGTGAAATAAGGATGGGCCATATTGTCATCGATACTACGATGCTATCGGCAGAAAAACATCGATATTTTTGAAAACTTCGAATGTGTGCCAAGTAGAAACTAGTTTTTTCTAAGTTTCGCCATAATAACCAATTTTAGCCACTAATATCTCACGCTGACATGTATAATTTTGACTGAAATAAATAATTGATTAATGCGTAGGTACCCCATTACCTATTTTCATGATACCTAGTATTCTTATTAGTGAAGCCCGTGATCAACTCCTAAAATATTAATAATACAAAGAAATAATCACAATAATAATCTCATAATTATTATTCTCGATATTAATCTCTCAATGACGGTACAAAAAATGGCAGAGAGTAAAATATATACATTATACAGGAATATTTCAATAACAACACTACAATAAAATCGTCATAATTATGTGACGATTTGATCAGGTGACTTGAAGTCAAACGCAAAAAAATGGACATCAGTATCGATATATATATTACGAGTATATCGCTCTTCCCTATAGTATTATTATTATTTACTTTAACCTACTATCCTACTCTACTTATAACTTTGGACGAAGCCTATGTCCAGCAGTGGACTGTGAGGTGCAGATTACAATGACGATGATATATTCGTACATTATGCCATGTCAAAATCTCAGTCCCAATGTTTTAGAAAATAAATTCAAAATTCCTTCACAAATAACGTTGTCTAAAAGCAAGTCTATATATAACTCAAACATATAAAGTCTGTTATGACATAAAGCTTTCAGCTAACGCCAATATTTTCCATCAATACACATAAAACTGTAACGAGTCATGTCTGTCTGTATGTATGTATACATATTGAAGATTTATTTGAAATACTAACTGGGATCGAGTATTATTAGGTTACTGAACCGATCAATTGTGTTTTTTTTATTAATTTTACAGGGTAGCGTTTGAGCACAAGGCACCCGGTGTTATTTGACGGTGTGGTTGAAGGTGGCGCCACGCTAAGTTTGGATTGCAAGTTGACTCTCAAGAGAGAGAGAACTGAGAGCAAAACAAAGTGATTGAAGTGAACCACGAAAGTATATCTCTCACGCTGTAACATCGCAAGGATGAGCAGCGCTGGTTGATTAATCAGTATCATCAGTGGTGGATTTAGCAGCAGGCTGAGCAGGCTGGAGCCGAGGGCGGCAGATTTTAGGAGCGGCAACTTTAGTGTCAATTTAAAAAAATGTTTTAATGATATTAAAAGAGTCGTACCTATATATGTATTTATATATTATTATGTGCACACAAACTATTAAACATTGTTCACCACTTGATTTTTCTTCAATTTTTGTCTGATGCATAAAAAAATGACACATTTAAAAAGGAAAGGCAGACGCCGTAGAGGTTATAGAGGTTGGTAGGGGCGGCAAAATTTGAATACTTAGCCTACTGGCGGCAAATGTGTAAATCCGCCACTGAGTATCATGCTGAGTTGGAGCCAACATACGCTACATTTCTATCATCTACAACTTGTTATACAAATATCACTGAGAACTCTACATTATAAAACATAACCTTTGATACTTAGGCTTAAAGAAACTTTCTGTTTACTGTTTTCTTTACTGAATCTGTTTAGAAGATTACCCCCTGCATTCAAAAAAATAAAAAATCAAATTTGCCTCTTTATATACACCATAGCTGATAATTAAAATGATTAAATATATATGGACTTTATTTGTTTTGTTTTTTTTTTAATTGGATAGAAAATTAAACGAAACAGTAAGAACTAAACTACCTATATAAAACTAAACATCTACAAATGATTAAATTGTTTATATTGTTGCAAAAAACAAACATTACATTCTATCTAATCTAACAAGAGCAAACAAAGTCGCGTGATCTACAACGAGCTACGAGCTTCCGAGCTTAAATGTTTTTCATACTGAAATATATATTTGCATCATAGAATATAATTAGATTGTTGGCGAAGTCAATGGCCGCGTGAATAGTTGGCCGGTGTTGCCAGAAGCGTTTGTTGATGCGTGATGCGTCTTTTCAAGGTCTCTTTGTGTTACCATCGATTGTATGTGAATTTATGTTGGTTTACTAGCTGCGCGCCGTGGTTTTACCCACTTGGATTACACTTTTTCGCACTAAAAAATATTATATGTCCTTCTCCAAAGTTCGGGCTACCTTGACACCAAATTTCATGAAGATCGGTTCAGTGGCTTAGTCGTGAAAGGGTAACAAAAAACAGTTCCTTTACCCACCCCGCGGTTTCACCCGCGTCTTCCTGTTATCCCGCAGGAACCTTTTGACGTGACAACGTCTTATAATTCGATAGAGCCGGCTGCACGCACGAAAAAACATGACTCATGCGGCGTTACCTCGCTCTGCGGCGTTACCTCGCTCTGCAGCGTTACCTCGCTCTGAGGCGTTCCATGTAAGGCTTGAAGTGCAAGCGAGAGCGCGGAACGAGCGACAAAGAAGCACAATCGGCCAATCGACGTTGTCACGTTCAACTATCGTCAGTAAACCGACTTTACAGACAACCAATTTTTTTCAGGGATAAAAAGTAGCCTGTATTTGAATCCAAGTTTTGAGCTTCCTTTTTTTATTAGCAATAGGCAAGCATTTGACCCCAGTCTCACCTGATGGTAAGTGATGACAAGGTCGATGATGCAGCACGCTAGAATAGACCTTGACTAGGTCTCTTGACTTAAAGGCTCCCAAATTAAACTTGTCGGGAAACAAGGACGCTAATAAAGTGTTCCACTCCATCTCTATTTCAAATTTCACTCAAATCCGTGCAGTAGTTTTTGCGTGAAAGAGTAACAAACATCCATACATCCATCCTCACAAACTTTCACATTTATAATATAAAAGTAGGATGGAATATAACTAGGGAAGTAAAAAAATCTAAGCTTTAAAGTTACGGCACTTTATATGCCAGACCAAACGCAACCTTCTAGATCAGCGTCGAGCAAACGAATGGTCAACCAAGTCCATTTCACCGTTCAAATCAAGATGAGTCAAAACAAAGTATTTTGATGGTTGCTGAACCAGTTTCAATTAAAAGGAATAAGTCTATTGCGGTATATTGTATACTTAAATTGCATTGAAATGTCAAGTTACATCAATGTTTAGTAATATCTTTTAATTAATTAGTTAACAACCATTGACCTCGTCGTCGAACTTAAAAAAGTTCTCTGTTTTCACTATCATCATTTCACCTATTTAAACGGCAGAATGTAGTCATTTCTGATTCTCGGCCCTGTACCAATTTGCGTATTCAAACGTAATAGCTTACATCGTAGCAGGTGGCTAACCTTATTTTATACTTTTCTAATGAGAACGCCTACGTTTTCTGGGTTCTTTCTGTATAAAAAAATAGTTTTTGCGAAAGGCAATCTATATTGCTAACTCTTATTTTAGCGTTGCCATTCAACGAGGCAATGCTGCCAGTATTTTGGGCACTTTACCGTCTTCTGGATGCTAACTAACTTTCACCCGCATGGGCTAAAGTTTATCGCGAAACCTTTTTTTAGCGCATGCCTACGTCATAACATCTACCTGCATGTCAAATTTCAGCCCGACCCGTCCAGTGGTTTGGGCTGTGCGTTGATAGGTCAGTCAGTCATCAGTCAGTCACCTTTGAATTATCTTGTACAAAATGAAAGTAAAGGGCACGTTAAGCTGTCGGTTCTGATTGTTTTTTAAGGTTTGATTTGGACTACCTTCACACCAAATTTAATTCAAATGAGTTCAGTAGTTTTTGTGTGAAAGAGTAACAAACATTCATCTATTCATCCATCCATGCTCACACACTTTCACATTAAATTTATTAGTGGGATTAATAGGATTTTTAAGTGTTTGAACTAGCTGTGCCCTGCAGTTTCACTCGCGTCAAGATTCCCACAAGAACTTTGCATATTTTCCCAGGTTTTGTCACTCTTCGCCCCATAAACTATTTCTACATAAAACATAACGTCGATCCGTTGTTCTGTTGCTGCGAGAGAGAAGGATAAACTAACAAAACAAGAAAAACTTTATACATTAAATTTTTTTATATAGTAGTATCGCGATATAGCTAGGTATACGTGTTGCTTCTATAATTTAGTGGGCGTACGTTATATGCATGCTAAAACAATCAACATATTTTACACATTATGCATGCATGATTCCTCTTTTTATACCAACTCTAAAATCAACATGATGTTTGCATGTTTTTTATTCAACATAAAAAAACATACTTTATGTGCAGTTTTTCGATGTGTTTTCGGAATCATTTTATTTTGCTGAGAGCACTGCTGTTTTGGGAAAATATAAACACGATTTTCATCACGATAAATTTACCAACTAGCTGTTCCCCGCGGTGTCACCCGCGTGGGTTACAGTTTATCGCGATATAAAAGTATCTTATGTCCTTTCTCGGGGTTCAAACTATCTATGTACCAAATTTCATTTTAGTCAGTTAGGCGTGAAAGCGAGACAGACAGACAGTCAGAAAGACAGAGTTACTTTCGCATTTATAAATTAGTAGAGAGTAGGGATGTTACACATTTTCATCCGTATATGAATCATCATCATCATCATCATCATCAGCCACATTGACAATTTCATTCTCATTACTAATTGATTGAATTGGAGCAAGTTCACCACAATCCCAACCACACGCGTCACCGTTTGGCCACCATTGCTCCTAAGTAACAGAAATGATACGCACCTTCTTCGTCGCTCCCAATCATGGAGTACCGTTCGTACCCACTGAGGTTCCTGTGGGTTCCGAGACCGAAGTCGTCCTTGGTCCACTGTAAGGAGCCGGCTTTGTTCTCCACTCGGCAAGGGAGAGTCACTCTGGAGCCGACAATCGCCCTCTGTTGAAACAAAAAAATCAAAATTAACAACATTACCTACACAATCAAAAAAAATGGCCAAGCGGGGATGGGACTCGCGCACCCAAATCCGTACAATTTTGTTTTATGTTTAAACTAGCACCAAAAACCAAAAAAATGTGCGACTGCGTTGCCTTGGCCACGTAGTGCGTATGGGGGAGGATCGGACGGCAAAGCGTTCTTATTTGGGACGACCGAATGGCCGTAGGCTGGTTGGACGCTCTAGGTACCGCTGGAAGGACGCGGTGGATGCGGACCTGCGCGAGCTCCAGTCTCTCAACTGGGCTGAAATCGCTCAAGATAGAGAAGAGTGGTGCTCTGTCGTTTCGGAGGCCAAGACCCAGCTTGCGCAAAGTTCATTCTTAGGAGTGTCGCCATAAACTTGATGGCAGCGACTTGTTTGCCGAACTTGAGGGCATTGATATCTTGATAACCACAAATTAATTATAGATAGTAGCTTCAGTTGTATGCTAAGCCGGGACCTATTTCGGACATCGCGCCATGTCGAAAGGATTATTTATAAGTGTGTTTTTACTGTCATTATTCTAAAATTCGATTTTTTTATTTAAATAGGATACAAATGTTATCACACAAACTTAAAACAAGCTACGCCTTTTTTTGTTCTAACCTCCTTATATACGCCAGCAAAAGAACAGACAAGAACGCCCGGTAAATATTTTTTTGGGCGCGATCACATTGTCAATTTTATTTCTCTTACTAATTGATTAGCCCAATGTGTACAACCAAACAAGAGAAATCTTATTAGTAAAGCTAATTAAAAAATATCGGACTATTAGATGACAAAAAAAAGCTTGGGATTTTAGTGAACTTGCTCCAATTCAATCAATTAGTAATAAGAATAAAATTGTCAATGTGATCGCGCCAAAAAAATTACCTGCCGGGCGTTTCTTGCCTGTTCTTTTGCCGGCGTAAGGAGGTTGGAACAGGCGTAGCTAGTCTTAAGTTGACGTTTTAAAGTGATCACAATGATCATATTAAATGAAAAAGTTTTGAATTTTGATTGTATTTGTCATTTTATTAGTTTTATTATCCTTGTTCTTGTATTGTGCGATATTATTGTGTATGCCACAAATAAATTTCGCTTCATTTCATTTCAAATAATATAAACATCAAACCAGTTTCCTCGAAGTTCATCCACCTTGTTCAAGTGTTAAATTATTAACATCTTTAAACGAAATCTATACTATAATATCAAAATGAGGTAAAATTGGATTTCTTATAAGTTTGTATGTTTGTAGGAGCCATCCCTGAAACTACTGGTCCGATTTCGAAAATTCATTCACTGATAGAGCACTACATTATTTAATTGTTGGCTATTTGCCATGCTTTTTTTAAAAATAGATCTGCCAAAAATTCCATAGATAAGATTGCAAAAGTCTACGACACTACTTTTTTTTCATTTACTTTTTACATTATAGCGTTTGACCACAAGTCACCTGATGTTAAGTGACGATGTGGTCGAAGATGGCACCACGCTACACCTGGACTGGGAAGTGGTTCTCAAGTGAGGCTGCCGGAACACACCGTTAGGTGCTTGGCGACGGGTAGCCAGGAAATGCCCTACCACCAAGTTATTACTTCTAGTTTTTTTTATTTTATAACGTTTATTTGTATAGTTTACTTTAAAATAACATTTGGGTTCAATTGCATAAACGTGCGAAACCAAAGCGGGGAGGTAGTGAGTAAATAAAAAAAATACCAAAACAAAACCTCATTAATATTCCCCAGACTACTTTAATTGCCTAGTTTTTATTTAGCGAGACATAATGACTATCTTTAGTTTAATATTAATACGTTTGACCTTTCAATTAATAGCTGACAACAATTTGAAACCGAATCTTTTTAATTTAGATCTAATAAATAAAATAATCATTTGATTTTTATCATTAAGCAGACATCTGACATGATAGGTGTTATATCCTACTAATATTATAAATGCGAAAGTTTGTGTGTGTGTGTGTGTGTGTGTGAATGTCTGTTACCACGTATCACCGTAACTACTAAACCGATTGTGATGACATTATTAGCTTATATAAGACTAGCTGTTCCCCGCGGTTTCACCCGCGTGGGCTACAGCTTTATGCATGCGAAGTCTCAGCTCGATCGGTTTAAAATTGACAAAGTTTCATACAAACTTTCATCCACCATTTTATCCCCTTGGGGGTAGAATTAATCAAAATCTATTTTTGGCGGATGTCTACGTCATAACATCTACCTGCATGCCAAATTTCAGCCCGATCCGTCCAGTGCTTTGGGTTGTGCGTTGATAGATCACTATGTCAGTCAGTCATCAGTCAGTCACCTTTGAGTTATATATATTTAGATTTACTTTTTATCCTGGAAAAAGGTTCCTGCGGGATAACGTAAGGGATAACATTTATGATATTAGTATGTATGTAAGAAGTAGAATATTGAATCTCTGTCCGTTAAAAGCTAAACAACGATTTACAAACAAAATGTCGATGCAAATGAGTTACAACAATTATAAATTCTAATGTTACGCCCTAACGCCAGGTAGAGTTTGAAACTTCTGACTAAATATTTGTATTTTTAATGGAAACGGAAATCCTTTATTGAGTTTCGGATTTGGGATTAAATTAGTTTATTTGGTTTTGCTTTACTTTAAGCTGTAATGTTTGTGGCATGCTGGTTAACTAATTTAAACATTGGTTTAGACCATTGGTTCCCAATAAGTTTTTGAGCGTACCACTTCAAAAAAAACCTCATACCCGCGTACCCCTTATTGTAGCAATCGCACTAATATTATAAATGCGAAAGTTTGTGAGTGTGTGTGTATGTTGGTTACTTCTTCACGCTCAAACGCCTGGACCAATTTTGATGAAATTTGGTATATAGGTAGTTGACACCCTGGATTAACAGATAGGCTACTTAAACCGCGGGTAACACCGCGGGGCACAGCTAGTAAAATGATATTTTGGAAATTGTTCTTGTTTTTACTGATAGCCGGACGTACCCCTTGATGCAACATCACGTACCCCTGGGTGTACGCGTACCACTAATTGGGAAATACTGGTTTAGACTAATTCAGTGAGCTACGAATTTAATTCTTGACGAAAAATGTGGATGTGGATTTTCATTGCTCCCAAAAATGGGGAAATAAGGAATAAAATAAAATTATTAATAGTTATTAGCTAATTAGCTGCGCCCTGCAGTTTTGTCCGCATCTTCCCGTCAAAACCTTTTTCCGGGATAAAAAGTAGCCTACCTATGTGCTAATCCCGGGTGTAACCTAAATCCATTCCAAATTTCACTCAAATCCGTTCAGTAGTTTTTGCGTTAAAGAGCAACAAACATACATACAAATTCACACAACTTTCGCGTATATAATATTAGTAGGAGAGTTCACTATTATCTTGTCCATAAAGCGGTCCGGAATTGAATAAAATAATGAATAATAATTATTCCAGATGTCCCCATTAATTACTCCATCCCTATTGGTAGTGACAGAAGGACTAGAAAAGAATAATTAAAAATGATTCCCTATGTCCCCATGACTAATTTTTGGAGTTGGCTGGAGCTTAAAAACTTGTCAAGTTACAGTTTAAATAATGTACTCACAAGAATAAAGAATAATCATAAATAATTCAAATCAAACGAATTCTCTAATATCGGCTCTTACAAAAATAACTTGTCCACAGATAACCATCATTCCCAAACTTTATTATAATTACTTATGTTTAAAAAGAAAACGAGAGACGCTAACTATTTTATGTTAACACGATATTAATGTAAACGATAATTATTTATGGTACACTTAACATATGGTAGTTATGTAAAAGAGGTTCCTTATGACGGTATCGGCGCCGACTTAGTCAAAGCAACGGCTTTGATATTGGGGACTTTATTGGAGACGACACGATTTTAAGATGGCAACAAAAAGTCGTATTGGTGTTTTTTTTCCTCCTCCTCATACACTGAGAAAAAAATTCTGACTTTCCTTCTGAGACCGTTTCCTTCCATATTTTGTATTAGTTTTCCTTCTGAATCACAATTCCTTCCCTTTTGACTCAGAAGGAAAACGGTATTTCGGAAGGTCTTTTTTCTCCGTGTATATTAGGGCTCCCACACAAAACTGAGATGCGATGCGGCGCGATGCGAATCGAAAGTTCTTTTTTTGTGACGTCATCACATACCATCAGGCGAGACTGGGGTCAAATTCGAAGGTTGAACTATAATGGACTATCATGACGCTTACCATCAGTACAACGATTTGTTCCTATAGTCACTCAATCGCATAAAAAACAGTTTTTCTAACGACACAATCTGGTTGGTTTGATTGGATTGGCAATGAAGTTGGAGAGTAGCATAGCACCCGATTAGTCCGATGTTGTTGCCAAAAAAGTTGTGTTGTCTAGAAGGCCCGTAACTTGTGCGGCAAAAAACGTGTCGGCTTTTATAAAAACATATATATTTTTTTAAAAATCAAGATGCCATTTATCTGAACCATAAATATTCATGGCATATTACAATAAGTCACCATTTAGGCAATAACATAACTATTTACTGATGTGTATCTATCTGTAGTCAGCCTAATTAATAATTGAAATATATGCACATTTTAGAAATGGGGCACCGTGGACCGTTTGGAATAAATTATGCTATCATAATTAGTTTGATCTGAAATTGGGCGTTTGGAGGTAATTTTTTTATATCAGTTTTTGTTTGCTGGGACTTTGGCCTTCTCTCGAGTTCGAATCCTCTCAGCCCCGCACCTGTGACTTAATAAGTAATGTGCGGATTTGCCATCGCTCAAAACGTTGAAAGAAAAACATCGTGAGGAAACCGGCATGTCCAAGAACTGCAACATTCAAGGGCATGCGACATCTACCAACCCGCACTGGGTCAGCGTGGTAGATTACAGCCCATATTCTCTCTCTGAGAGAAGGCCAGAGTCCCAGCAGTGGGAACGTGTAAGGCTGATAATGATGATGAATATAATAATTACATATCATTTATAGTAAGTATACATACATCTATAGTTAATGTTGATTTTATATGGAACCATATTATTATCTACGTACACGTAAAGGCAATTCCTGAATGGGGTGGTTTATAACAGGTCCAATAAGAAACCTGTTCCAATAAAATATTAGTTTCACATTGGAATAAGTTTGTAAGTGAGAAGAGAAACAGGGCTTGCTCCAAACTATTCCCAAAAAAATATCTTTGTATTTATTTCTAACAAAAATAGGAACGTTACATACACACCAGACATGGCAATGTTTATTTTGGCTTCTCGTGGAACAGGCAAGACCTGTTTTTTTTTGGTTTAGAGATATCAGTTCCTTTTTTAAACCCCCATGCAAAAAGAAGGGTGTTATAAATTTGACGTCGATGTCTGTATTTCTGTATGTGTATGTGTGTTTCTGTGTGTGACATCGTAGCTCTCAAACGGATGAACCGATTTCGATGCGGTTTTTTCATTTAGAAGCCAGTTTCCTTGTAGTGGTTCTTAGCAATGTTTGAAGAAAATCGGTCCAAGATGTCGGAGGTTGTTTAAATTTTTAGTTATGACTAGTTATCGAAAACCTGTTATTTTTCTGTTTCGATAAATATGCATCAAACCTATTCCGAAATCGTTTTAGGGATTAAATAGGTAGGTACTGTGAATCCTGTTTTAGAAATAGAACTATTAAATTTATGTATTTATCAGCTCTAGCGTTATTTATGTTCCAATCACCTAATTGATTTACTGCCCATTTTATGTAAAGCGACGTCGGGTTACCACAACGCACATAAAAACCAGTTCAATCTGAATCAATCTACAAAACCTTAGGTCAACCACCTAATGAAGAGATTGATAAATGTAAAATGTCGCACAAGCAGCCGTTAATTTTATATAATGGGTTAACTGATTTAACGAACAGTTAATTTACAATGCTTGTTATTTTTAATTTTAATCGCATTCAAGTAAAAATTGAAGTACCTACACATCTTCTTTTTCTCATGGTAAAGCTAAGAAAAACCCAAAAAACCTTTTTAAATGCCTTGATTGAGACGAGCAAGTCGATATCCTGCTTGGTGGATATTTACTGGTAAAAGTGTGCGCGGTCTCTTCCCCAGATGGACTCTGCAAAACAGTCCAACTACTACAAATGTAGATTTAACCATGTGCGGGGCGCTTACTATCAGAAAAACGTCCTGCTCGCTCTGTAGGTTTGCAAAACAAACTGCTACCTCGTTAATGTAAAAAAAAAGTCTAAAATTATCAAGGTCATACTTAAGTGCTATGGCACCCCACATGGTTACATAAATAAACAAATTTCTGCCAACATATGGCCAACATAACGCAACAAATGTTGCCAACATAAATAAATAAATACCTGGTCCTGTGGCTCTATCGCGAACCTCTGTTCCTGGTAGCCGTGGCAACTGGCCATCAGCACAAAGAAGAACCAAACCCCGACATCCGGCGCGCGCCATTTCCGCCGACACTTTCCGGTTCTATTTTCGAATTTTGAATCACCCCCGCGCCCTATAAACGTTCCATTTTCGAATTCCCTTTTGAGTACCGACGCCATATTTTTTTACTGGGCATATTGGTGACAGTTGATCGTTTTTTGTCTCATCTGCTCGGATTTAGGAGTCGTTTGGACGCATCGCGTTTCTGGAACAAAAGAGAGGGAATATTAATTACAAGTAATAACTATACCTAATTGGTTTAGGATACTTATTAGAAAAAAAACAGTTAGGCTGGCTTGCACAACACGTTAAGCCTTGTTTAAATCTGGATTTATCTAAATTTTCCATACGATTTGACAAGTGTATTTCGTTAAATTGAGATTTAAATCGGTGGTGCAAGTGGGCCTCATAATGCATATTATTATTTCTTAAACAAAGTTTTTGGGTTTTTTTTCCATTTGAACCGACATTGATGTAATGAAAGTTCTTGATTTCGTTTTCGAATTGCAAAAGTAAACTTATTAATTAAAACAACTTTTTGAAATTACCACTTTTACCTCGACAAAATTTCAGATCAATTTAACTAAATGTTTCATAAATTATTACTTTATTCTAGCCACAAAGATCTCTGGTAAAATGAATTAAATAACACATTAGAATACAAAATTTAATCAAATCTTTACCACAAACTTTATTACGATCCGTAATCTGATTAATAACTCAAATTAATAAAACACTAATCACTCAATAAGTTGAACCATAAAAGTTCCAAACCTAACCATACATTTAGAGTCATAAATAGTAATTTGCATTATATCAAAAGTCATAAATTACAGTGCATAAAAAGCTACGTCTAAACAGGTTAACTCAGGTACTGAAAGACAGCGGGGAGTTATTCTAAATGAATACCTTAGCACCATCACATTTAATAAAAAATACCTTTGACACAAAAGTCGTAAAAATATTTCTGCTAATTTATTCTAACGCCACTTGAAATCTATTGACACATGCAAACAGAAATATTTTGATGAATTTTTGTCTATATTGTTGGACCACCCACTGGTAAAGACACGCCGGCATCTATACAAATGAATAAAATTGAAATGTCTTTTCGTAATATCAAATTAACAGCTTTTCACTAAAAGCATACATACATACATCAAGAAAACAATTTTGAAAATGTTTGTCTGAAGTGGCAATGGGCAGGCCACATCGCTCGAAGAACTGATGGGGAAGAAAGGTTCTCGAGTGGCGACCACGAACCGGAACATGTTCTGTAGGTAGGCCCCCCACGAGGTGGACCGACGACATTGGCAACGGAATAGGCTGATGATGCGGGATGGTAACATCTTTACATCTTTTTTTAAGTTCGACGACGAGGACAATGGTTGTTAACTAATTAATTAAAAGATATTATTAAACATTGACAACGAGCCATGGAAAGAGCCATGCTTGGAGTTTCTTTGCGTGATATAATCCGAAATGAGGAAATTCACCGAAGAACCAAGGTCACCGACATAGCTCTCAGAATTTGCAAGTTGAAGTGGCAATGGGACGAACCGATAACCGATGGGGAAGAAAGGTTCTCGAGTGGCGACCACGAACCGGAAGACGTTCTGTAGGTAGGCCCCCCACTAGGTGGACCGACGACATTGTAAGAGTCGCAGGGAGTCGATGGATGATAATGGCTAATAGCCGTTCATGGTGGCGTCATAGGGGGATGCCTATCTTCAACAGTGGACTTCTTCTCGCTGATGATGATGAAGTCCTGTTTAACTCTTATATATAATTATTTTAGTAAATAGATAGGTACATTCTAGAGGTATTCACTTTTTCTTTCCTAATTTTAGTACTTTTTTACTAATACATTATAAATAGTACATTTAAATGACGTGACAATAATGTGTGAAACACATGGTGTGGCCATATGGGTAACTGTTATCTTTTGTCAATGAAAATGATAAACTAGATGTGATACTGCGTTGACAAATGTATGTGTATGTCAGGTGAATTGTGTTTAAAATCAAAAAAGCGAAGGCCTGTGTTCCAGCAGTGGGAATATAATCAATTGATGATAATGAATGTTTGGTATTTTAACTAATACAATCTCTACCAGGTCACAATTGGGGGTGGAGGACTAATTAACCATTTATAACTGACTACATCCCGGGCAAACCCTTGTTTAGACAAGATTTGATAAAGTAAACTTAGGCTTGTGGTAGGCATTAAAATAAGGAGGTGTATCATCCCATCAAAGATATTAAAGGATTATGTTACGAGTATTCCACTACCATATGATCACCATTAAACCTAACAACAAATACAACCACGCTCAACAAACAAAACAAACCACGCTCAAACATTACCGCTTCCATTCTCTCTAAATCCCAAAGCCATGTGTTGGGATGGGACAAATATTATTTTAACGCCTACTTTTTATAATCGTGTGGAGTCAACTTCATAGATACGCAAAATAACCTTGTCACAGTGAGAAAAGTAGACGATTCTTTGATGATACGAAGGCAATAGTAGAACTTTGTACTATGACACGGTAGTATTTTTTTTAATTACAAGTGTGTACTTTTCATAATGAACACAGTCTGTGGCCACGATGATGTTTATTCTCATGAATAATTGCTATGTAGATTTTGATAGAGGATTTTTTCAGTTAGGACGTCATCCTTTAAGAAGTTGTTGTTTTCGATCAGGCGTTCAGGCAGAACAACTATGGGGCTAATCTTTGTGTTTGAAGTTGTACGTCACTTGATGATATGAAGAAATAGAGTATGTACAGCTATGAATCATAAAAGAAAAGACTAAGTTTAAAAACAAACAAACAAACAGTATGCAGAAAACTTAAATGGCGTTGGATGAGACATATTATGTTGAGAGAGAGGAAAGAGAAATGAACCAAAATAACAACTGAATGGATCCCTAGAGAAAGCAGAAGAAGCAGAAGAAGATGACAAAGCGTTGACAAAGCTGGGAGTAGCAAGTCCAGAATGGTAACTCAGACTTTCATCAAAGAAAGCAATGCAAAAAGTATAGGTAAGTGGTAGGATGCGATGGTAACTGCTTATTATCAGGTGAACCACCAGCTTGTTTCATAGTAATCATTGAATACAGAAAAGACTTGGTGGTAAACACTGGTGGTATATACAACTGAGTGTTTCTGTGCTTCGAAGGGCAAGTTAAGCCGTCGGTCTCGATTATTGCCTTAGGATAGCAGTCGTTAGGCCATGTCGAAAGCCTTTATGAGGTCTGAAAATTCCGACCTAGGGCTGGTCACTTGCATATCCCCTAACTCGCACTGGGCCCGCGTGGTGGATTACGGCCCATATTCTATCTCTGAGAGAAAGCCTGTGTCACAGCAGTGGAAATATAATAGGCTGATAATAATATATAATGTAATATAAATATATATAATGAATAAATAATTTTTAACGTAATAAAAACGAGTTTAGTATCCATTTCTCTGAAAAGCCATCATCAGACCTTGGTTTCCTTATCACGGTACCCTTAAGATATCCAACAAAAAAGTATCATCAAAATTGTTTCTTCAATTCTTTTTTCGAAGTCGGTTAAAAACTGGTATCTAACCTATTAATCTAGTTTGTGCTACTGGGAGGTATACCAGGTTGTCAACACATTTATAGCTCGGGAAATTAAGGACAATCAAGTTTTTGTCATGTTTAAAATTAACATCTATTACCGTTTCTGATCATCAACCGACTTAATGAGAATATGGATCATAAATATTCTCACGAGTAGAGGACATCCGGACGGTTTTCTTTTATTTAAATTTTATTGGACTAGCCCATATTAATGACGCATCACTCGTAATGAGCTTCCTGACGGGATACTGAAACAGATGTGACGAATTGGACGTAGATATCTCCCTGGGAGAAGGTCAGAGTCCTAGCAGCGGGAACGTAACAGTAATATAATGATGAACATGTCAAACTTGAAACTAGCCACGCCTATTCCCTCCCACTTCCTTACTCCGACAGTGCCGGTACTTTCTTGCCTGTTCTTTACAGGCAAGAAAGTATCGGCACTGAAGACAATCTCCACCAAACTCCTTTGCTTACCTGACCACATCCGTCACAATCCTTCAGCTTCCCCTGCTGCCACTCTGCAAGCCATGTTATTGATAACTTTGGATTGGCTTCTAAGCAACTAGAGGATCCAACGAATAACTGGCTGATGTAAAGATGTTACCATCCCACATCATCAGCCTATTCCGTTGCCAATGTCGTCGGTCCACCTAGAGGGGGGCCTACCTACAAGACGTCTTCTGGTTCGTGGTCGCCACTCGAGAACCTTTCTTCCCCATCGGTTATCGGTTCGTCGAGTGATGTGGCCTGCCCGTTGCTGCTTGAACTTGCAACTTGCGTTTAGCTATTGCTCTATGATTACATTAAAACCTATATGGGTATTTTGGATCCCCTATGCATGTAGTTTTTGATACTCTTGCAAATTCTGAGAGCTATGTCGGTGATTATGTTATACAGTGTGTAAACAGCTTACATAAGAAATAGCATAGCTCGCGTACCTAGTGGCTACCGCGCACCCTTTCGTTAAAGATCGTATAAATATTCCACCATCACATTGCCAGTTTGTTTATCAATCCAGTTTATTTTTCATGCACACATAGCGGTCTGGGTTTTTTGTTGAAACGTAATACGGTTGGCCACACGCATCGCGTGTTCGCAACATCGCGTCGGTATGTTGGTAACATTAGATTTCGATGATTCGGTATTTAGTTGGAGCATGTGATAGCGTGGCTGTTGAATCAGCAAATGTTGCGCAATTTGTACACGTTTAAAATTAATTATGGATAGATGATAACAGAAACACGATCAATAAACAAGCAATTACTTCTGCATATAGATGGATGAAGAGTTAATTTATCAGCTCTATGGTTAGTTGACATACCTCCGATCCACACAAAACGCTTCGCTTCTACATTTATAATGCGAATGGCTAAAAAGTATATAGGATACCTTTGTTCCCCGATAGGTATAATTAGGGATTCTTCAGGGTAAGAGAGAAAAGATATCTTATAAGCAAGCATGCTCTATCATTGATCATCAGGTGAGGCTGTTGCATTGCTGTCAAATGCTTGCCAGTAAAAATCTATGTATTGGAATCAATTTATGATCAGCCTGTATCAGTCCACTGCTGGACCTATCTCCATAGGCCTATGCCTCTGCCAAAGTACGCCACTGAGCCCAGTCTCCGGCTCTTCTCATCCAACTACTGGCAGCCACTCGGCGCAAGTCGTCGCTCCACCTAGTCGCAGGACGTCCTACACTACGTTTGCCAAGTCGCGGTCTCCACTCAAGAACACGTCTACCCCAACGGTTGTCGGTTCTGCGGCTTATGTGACCAGCCCACTGCTACTTCAGCTTGCTATTCCTGAGAGCTATGTTGATGATCTTAGTCACATTATAATAATATGCCAATATAAATAAAGAGTTCAGACAGCTGGAACTGATTATACTGGGTGTTAGGCACTAAAATAGCTCAACAGCTTCCCTGGCAAAATTAGTCTTTGAAAAAAAAGTCCCTTTAAAGTTGATGTACGGTTATGAGACCCAAAGCTATTTTAATGTCCTTTTCCCATTACAAACAAATAGTTTACGGCCATAACAGTAGAAAAGAGACAAATAGAGATTAAAGAGTTCAATGCTCGAAACAAATATAGACCGGAGGGAATACAAAATGAAGAATGCAGTATGTTATGACTGATATGTATCCGTCCCTTTCTTTCGTTTAAATACATGGGATCTTTTAGATTTTGTATTAGCTTACTAAAATTCAAGAACATTTTATTGCACATCAAAGGTATTCCTTAACGAAAAATTATATTACCTTTTTTACTACTTACATGGTAGCGTTTGACCACATAGTCTCTCAACATCAGGTACCACCAACCGCATTTTATCTGCTACTATTTCTGTCCATACAAAGGTTGTCTGGTAGAAATCGCTCTAAGCGATAAGACCGCGCATTGTAACACTAGTTCTAAGATTTCCTTATAACTTGTTCTATTTTTCTGTTGTTGTGGTGAAACAATAAAGCGTTATCTATCTATGATTTATTTTTTTGACGATGGCACTAATGCAAAGCCGAGGCGGTTCGCTAGTAATTAATATTACGCTACGTATGTATACTTCCTGTTTCTAAACTTTTCGGCATTAGCATAATAATATGGGGTGCAAAATATCTAAAGTTTCCGCTATTACCCATCTTGCTGTTACGCTACGCGTCAAAGGAGCTAGGAAAGAGAATTTTAATACCCGCTGATAGACAAGTAGACTAGGAAATTTGTTAGCAGGAAATAAATAGACATAATTTTATTCCTTGTGTACAATTTTTCCAAGGAAATGAAAACAAAAATGCACAGTGGCTTAAAAACGCTATCCTATAATGCTGGGGCCACACTAACGGGAAATGCCGTTAAATAGCGCGATGATTTACGTTTGACATAAGTGTGGCCACGACATTTGACAACGGCATTCACATTGGCGTTTGACGTTAGCCGATAACTCAAGTGCATTCACGTTGACCGGTCAAGTGTAGCTCACATAATTGCGTTAATAATTAACGCAATATTTATCGCCATGATAGGTATTGGCATTTCCTTTAACGTTGACCTTAGTGTGGCCCCAGCATAAGAAGGAATTTGGCTGTCCGCTATGAAAAACGTATTTGAATTTGAATAAACCCGTTTTACAGATTTTACAATTATTTAATTAGGTTTTTTAGGGAAAACGGTTGGAAAAGTTTACTGGAATTTTTTTAAATTTGGGGAAATCTGACGTTGATTTTTGTATGAACTCATTTTTGTATTTTACCTTACCCCAGTGAAGCCGGGAGGGTTTGCAAGTAATAATAATAAAACCCACACAATAGCTTTAAGAAGGATTTCCTGTATCTAGGGTATCAGAAAGTATGTAGATGGGGGATCCACAACACCCAGACGCAGAGCAAAATACTTGCACTTTTATTTTCAGTACTGAAATATTTGTGCCGTGGCGAGAATTGACCTCGCGCTTCGCAGTTGGTTATTCACCCATTGCACCACATTGGTCGTATTTGCATTCCGTTACTACACTTGCTGTTTCTGTTAAATGTTATCGCTTGCCACCTGCCCTTCGACTTTGCCTGCGTGGAGGTTGGAATTTTTTCATAGAAACTGTAATAACCTCTTTGATTAAGGTGCAAATTTTCCAAAAGCCTTTCTTAGTACATCCTAACACTATCAAAGGAAGCTACCTTTCAAATTTCAAGTCTCTACCTCAAACGGTTTAGGTTTTAAGTCGTCTAATCACAGCCAACCAATCACAACCAAATATTATCGAAATTAGTCAAGCTGTTTTAGCATGACAGGCATATAAATAAATGGCAACTTTTCACTACTGTACTCAAACTAAAAACAAAATATATAGGTAAGTATCTGCCAAATTTTATCAAAATTAGTCCAGCTGTTTTAGCATGACTTTCTACCTTCTATGTACTTTTACAAAGAAAAATAAACAGATATAAGCCATAGGTATACTTTATATAAGTAGTTAGTAGAATCAGATGTATAATTTAGCACAAGATTCCCGGGTAAAGCTCGTTTACTACAAAAAAAAACATTTTTAGCATTAACCTCAATATTTGCGACTACCGAAACATGCTCTACAATGTTGTTAATATTACTTCCTTCAGCTAAAATGTGAATTAAAAATGGCTACATAAATAGTTGACATTTTTTCCCGCTAGAGGCGACACGCTGGAAGGTCATCATCGTCATCACCATCACCATCATCAGCCAGAAGAGGTCCACTGCTGCACATAGGCCTCCCCCTTTGAACGCCACCATGAACAGCTATTAGCCGTTTGCATCTATCGGCTCCCTGCGACTCTTACAATGTCGTCGGTCTACCTAGCGCGGACCTACCTACAGATTGTCTTCTGGGTCGTGGTCGCCACTCGCGAACCTTTCTTCTCCATCGGTTATCGATTTGTCAAGCGATGTGGCCTGCCCATTGCCACTTCTATTTGCAACTTGCGTTAAGGTATTGGCTTTACGTCTGCATTAAAACCTATTTGCGACGACTTGCGCCGAGTGGCTGCCAGTAGTTGGATGAGAAGAGTCGAAAACCGGGCTCGGTGGCGTACCTTGGGAGAGGCCTATGTCCAGCAGTGGACTGATACAGGCTGATGATGATGATGATGATGAAAATGATGATAATGATGGTGATGATGAAAACCTATTTGGGTGTTAGGATCTCGTATCTTTATAGGTTCTGATACCCTAGATATAGGGAACCCTAAGGGGTCAGAGATATATATGAGATTGTGGGGGCGTTATTTATTAGTTTAAACAATTGAGAGATTATCCAGAGAGAGATTATCCTATTAGATTATCCACAAATTTTCTTCGAATAGAATATTTTCGAAAATGTTCCTTAAAATTTTACTTTCAACGAACAATGCCAACACTTCACAATAGTATTTCACAAGTTTTCATAACATGTAATGTTATTAAGAGAGAAAAATCGTGGCCCAATAGTAAGTAGCTACAGAAAGACATTGATTTACAAAGAAAAACGGACTTACTGAAAAGAAATCATTAAAATATAAAAATAATACATTTAAAAATAAAGTGAAATGATATTTCAATTACATGTTCAAAAAACTTTTTCATAAACTAAAAACGAATATTCAAAACATACCAGCCAGTAGCCAATTTAAAAAAATAGTACCGCCAACTCACCGTAAAAAACAAAAGGGCACAGGCTAAAAATCAGCTGAGAACTGCTCCGGATGTTGAATTTAAACACTTCCAATCATTTTTCGACTAGTTCCGAACTCGAAATTTGAATTTTCGAACCGCGAGCGGCCAGGCGCGAGACGTGACTAAGCTTAGACGCAATGTGCGTATGATTCGTATTTTTAGAACACGCCCCCTTGTTGGTAGATACGTGCGTGAAGGTCTGCATGTTGTGGTGTATCCGGTACGGGTTCAGGGAACTGCTTGTGGATGACAAGGGTTAACTGTGACTGTCACAAGTGTCAGATGTCAGATTTGGGTTTGACGGACGGCAGATTTTGCTGAAATTGTCGCAGCGGATCATGAGTCAAAGAAATATAAAAAAGGAGGTGGTAGTGATTTTGGCTTGCGATCCGTAGATCATGGCTTCGAATACTACAATGAGCTTGAGTCTTCGCTAGAGGAAAACATCGTGATGTAACCATAACTCGGTGGTAGGGCATTTTCTAATACCCCCTTGTTGGTAGATACGTGCGTGATGGTCCGCATGTTTGGTGTATCCGGTGCGGGTTCAGGGAACTGCTTGTTTAGCTGTCAATGTCACTATTGGCTGTTACAAGTGTCAGATGTCAGATTTGGGGTTGACGGACGGCAGATTTTTCTGAAACTGTCGCAGCGGATGATGAGGCAAAAATTGTAATAAAGGGAAGTGGTAGTGACGTAGGCTTGCGCTCCGTAGGTCGTGGTTTCGAATCCTAAAATGAGCTAGCTGCCTTTGGTGGAGGAATACATCGTAATGAAACGATAGCTAGGTGGTAGGGCATTTTCTAATATAGGTACTCGCAGGCTCAAAGTTAAGAATCTGTCGCCAAGTACATATCGTTGTGATCGCTTAAGAGCTAGTTCCCAATCCATATGTAGCGTGGCGCCTTTGATCTCACCGTCGCTTAACATCAGGTGACTTGTGATGAAACGCTACCCGGTAAAAAACAAAAGATTGTCGCAATAGAAGCTAAAACCGTACTGTACCTATATTTGTTTTACTGTATTTAGGTACCCTACGTTTAGATGTCAATTCAGTAGGATGCAACCATGGGCCAGAGCTAGCAAAGAATATTATTAGAACACGTCCCAGACCGCCAAAAAATTATATTACGATAACCACATGTGACGCTTGATTTTTCTCACCAAAATGACTCATAACAATCCCACGTGGCCCTTGCAAAAGTAATTGTGTTGTAATTCGGTTATTCATAGTTATTTATACTTAGGCCAGACAGGGCATTGTCCTTTATATTAATTTTGGATCTCTCTGTTGGTACTTGAAATTTCATTGATGTTTCAAATGTTGTAGAATTATTTATGTGGTGTGGAATTTTTTGTGCAAACTGCGGGTAGAGTGAGAAATTATTCCTTAAAACATGAGAGGTGTCAAGGGACACCCGGACGGAACAAAGTTCCTTTCGATTAAAACAAAAGAAAAAAGAAACAAAAAAAAATTAAAAATCAGTTTTTTTTTAGAAAGACGAAACGAAAATAACTGGCTTGCTTTCTATGACAGAGAGAGAGAGAGAGAGAGAGAGAGAGAGAGAGAGAGAGGGAGGGAGACAGAGAAACACGCGCTTGCCGCACGTTATAGCAAAAATGTGTCATTACAACTTTTGGTCTTAATTTTTTCCGTCTAGCCCCTTTTCGTAACGATAAGGAACTTCGTTCCAAAACTTCGTTCCAAAAACATAGGGTCAAGGTGTTATGAAACGTTTTCTGACAAGTCGCTGTTACAAGGCAAGCAACGTTGCAAGCAAAAAAAAAGACATCGAAGATTTTCTCATGGATGCTATTGTCAGAACTGGCAATGGGACCACACGGGAAGCACCAGCTTTCAAACAGAAAAATACGTCATCAAAATCGGTTAACCCAGTCGAAAGTTCTAAAGTAAAACAAAAAAAAAACAGTTGAATTAAGAACCTCCTATTTTTTTGGTCGTTTAAAAAAAGAGATTCAGAGAGAGAGAGAGAGAGAGAGAGAGAAAGACTTTATTTGGCAAAACTGCACACAATAACAAAAGAAAGAAGCACACCCAAAAAAAAACAGTAAAATTATACTTAAACTATGCGATGGTGCGAACACTGCTGCTGTGTGCAGTACCTCTCAAAAAGGACTTGACTCAGCATATACTATGGACGAATCCACAGCGCTGGATGATAATGGATGATGGATGTAACCTCATCATCATCATCATCATCAGCCTGTATCAGTCCACTGCTGGACATAGGCCTCTCCCAAGGTACGCCACTGAGCCCGGTCTTCGGCTCTTCTCATCCAACTACTGCCAGCCACTCGGCGCAAGTCGTCGCTCCACCTTGTCGCAGGGCGTCCTACACTACGTCTGCCAAGTCGCGGTCTCCACTCAAGAACACGTCTACCCCATCGGTTGTCGGTTCTGCGGCTTATATGACCAGCCCATTGCCACTTCAGCTTGCTAATTCTGTGAGCTATGTCGGTGACCTTAGTTCTCTGACGGATCACCTCATTCCTGATTCGATCCCTCAGAGAAACCCCAAGCATAGCCCTTTCCATAGCGCGCTGAGCAACTTTGAATCGGTGGACTAGTCGTGCCGTGAGTGTCCATGACTCGGCTCCGTAAGTCATTACAGGTAAGACGCACTGGTTGAAGACCTTTGTCTTCAGACATTGTGGTATTCGCGACGAAAAGACTCGACGAAGTTTTCGAAATGCTGCCCAGCCCAGCTGTATTCTTCTGTTGGCTTCTTTCTCGAAGTTGTTCTTACCAAGTCGGAGCATTTGTCCTAGGTAAGTGTATTCCGGAACAACTTCGAGCGCAACTCCGTCAACAGCAACGGGCTCCGGAATGACGTGTTCGTTGAACATAACCTTGGTTTTGTCCAAGTTCATCCGGAGCCCAATGCGTTGAGAAGAATCAGCCAAGCCGTCCAGCATTTCCTGTAAGTCCTGCAAGGTTTCAGCCATAATGACGATGTCGTCTGCAAATCTCAAGTGTGAGATGTACTCGCCGTTAATATTGATGCCACGTCCATGCCAGTCCAGAGTCTTGAACATATCCTCCAAAGCGTTTGAGAACAGTTTCGGGGATATTACGTCCCCTTGTCTCACTCCACGACGCAGGTGGATATGTTCAGACTGCTGGTTCTGTACTTGGACGGTCATCGTTGCGGCATCGTACAGACATCTCAGCACTTGGATATATCGCCAATCGACTTGGCACCGTTGCAAGGACTCCAGAACAGACCAGGTTTCAATGGAGTCAAAAGCCTTCTCATAGTCCACAAACGCTAAGCACAGGGGCTGATTATACTCTTCGGACTTCTGTATAATCTGCCGCACTGTGTGGATGTGGTCTATGGTGCTATATCCTCCTCGAAACCCGGCCTGTTCCGGGGGTTGGAATTCGTCGAGTCTTCGCGCAAGACGATTCGTGATGACTCTTGAAAACAGCTTGTAGACATGGCTCAGGAGGGAAATGGGTCGGTAGTTTTTCAACAGGGTTTTGTCTCCCTTTTTGAAAAACAACACGACTATACTCCTGTTCCATGCCTTTGGAGTTCTCCCAGAAAAGAGGACAGAACTAAATATGCACTGGAGCTCTTTTAGCACCGGCATACCGCCTGCTTTCAAGAGCTCCGTCGTAATTCCGTCTTCCCCTGGGGCTTTTCCATTCTTAAGCTGTCTAAGAGCCATCTCGACCTCGTCTAGGCTGACATCTGGCAGGTCTTCAGTGTAGTGGCGGGTCAAAGTGGCTCTGGAATCCTCCGTAGTGTGTTCGGGTTGGGGCGCATGCGACGCGTACAGCTGGCTGTAAAAGTCTTTAACTTCCGCGAGAATCTCTGGCTTAGAAACGACGACTTCACCGCTTGATGTGGTCAGCTTCGTCAGTTCGCTTCGGCCGAGCTGTTGCACGAAGACTTTAGACCCCCGATTCTGCTCTATCGCTTCTTTAATCATGAGCGTGTTAGAACTTCGGAGGTCTCGTCTTACGAGCTTCGTGATCAACTTGCTCAAGGCTCGTTGCTCTGACGAAGTGACTCCCGGATCTTCTCGTCGCTTCTGCATAAGCTGCAGAGATTCTCCCGATAGCTTTGACTTTTTGCCTTTGCGCCGCGTTTCGCAGAATTTCGTGCCCTCCCCTCGAAGGATTCCTACCACTTGCTCGAGTCTCTGGTCCACGTCAGCGTCTGTTGTGCTTTCCAAGGCAGCGAATCGGTTTTCCAGTTTAAGCTGGAACGTTTCGGAACCAACGACGGATTGGAGTATGTTGGGTCGGAGCGTGGACTTCATTAGACGGACCCGTTCAAGCTTGTAGTCAATATTCAGAGTGCCTCGTACAAGTCGGTGGTCACTTCCGGTTTTGAACCTACTGACCACGGAGACATCTCTGAATATGCGCTTTTTGTCCGTCATAATGAAGTCGATCTCATTTTTCGTCATAGCGTCGGGGCTTTGCCACGTCCACTTCCGCTGGGGCTGTTTCTTAAAGAACGAATTCATTAAGAAAAGCCCCTCTTGCTCCAGGAAGTTGACGAGCATTTGCCCCCTATGATTCCTACTACCAAATCCGTGTTGTCCTACTACCGATTCGCTGCTAGTCTGTACTCCCACTTTGGCGTTGAAGTCTCCCATGACAACGTTGTGGATGTAACCTACACTTCCCAAACTCAGACAAAAAATCTCCGAGTGTGATATTGAACGACCAAAATAGCTCCAGACTCCAGACTTTGGTCTTTCCATCAACACCAAAACCAAAAACGAGACCAAACGCGTAGGCAGACCAAAACGAAACACGCATCTTAGGATTCCAAAGTCTAAGCAAACTATTTCGGTCTCTTTTACGCACATAGGCTTGGGAAAAAAATATCAACTTATTATCGAAGTACATAATAAGGTGATTTTAATCGCGATGTATCGATATTCAATACATAATTATTTTATAGTTTCATATATGTTTTATAACGCAACTATGGTTTTGTATCTAATGTTATTAGTCGAAGACCTTGCTAAGTGGCATACCGTGGGAGAGGCTATGTCCAGCAGGGGCTATTTATGATGATGGGTAGAGATGTTACGGAAGTGTCATGAAGGAAGCAGCCGCAGAAATATATGTCAAAAGTGGTTGTAGTTACAGCGGAGACGGCAGTGTTAATACTATAAGAAAATTATCGTTTCGCTTCATGAATAATAACGATAGATCTATATTTTCACTCGATAATTATTTAACGATACTATTATTGCTAAAAATATCGATATCTTTTTTTACTAAGTCCATCCCTACGCACAAATAAATCGTTTGAGACAGACATACTATTTTGTTTTACTATTTCAAATATAGAACGAACACGTTGGTTTCAATTGTTTCAATATTTTTAGAAGAATATTAGGGCGTTGCGTTAAAGTTAATTACTTTTCATCGTACAAAGGAAAATTACCCTTATCTTTGAACAAATAGAGCTTCAAATTATATGGATGGTTTGTGTACTATATTAGTTTATTTTTCGGTAAATTGTTTGTTTTAGATAGGTAATCAGTGAGAGATTCTAAATTTAAAATTGCGTACTGGCAACAGCACGCGTGTTTAGGGACGCTAATAATATCGCAAAGTTAAAAGAAAAAAGACGTAAGTTCTCTATGCAGTATGTGCGTTAGAACTTTTTGCTTCTCAAACGAGTTCGTGAATAAAAAAAAGTGGAGCGCTAGAGATGCCCACGAAGAATTTTGGCGCCAGTATTTTGTCGTCAGTCATTTTGGAGAAGAAATATTTTCTAAGTTGTAATAAAAATAGATTTCTTTCAACGAAATATCAGCAGATAAATGACAGATGTACAAGAGTGTTTTTCGTAGCATAGTTTATCGATTTTTTAGCTTCAGGCGGGAATTACAAGAAAAGAAAATGCCTACAACCTAGTAACGTTTCAACGCGAAATTTTTCCATCAGCGAATACTAAAGTTCATTGCAAGATTCAATCCCACGACCTGTTTTGTGTATTTATATTTCTCTTTTACAAAATCACACACAATCCTACCTCATGCGAAAGTTTTTGTTTTTTTTATAAATGTGCAATTGCTGCATCCCGCGATTACTTTCTGTGTTTTAAAGTAACCTATGTACCTACTAATCCTGGATATAACCTATCTCCATTCTAAATTAGTGTTTAGTGTAAAGTATTATCAAACGTGGTCACTCAAAAATTTTCGCATTTGGCAAAAAAAGGACGTATGTATGGGAGCTCCCTTAAATTTCAACTATCTAACTAATATCATGGTTCATAAGATACAGTCTGGTGACAGACGGGCAGACGGACAGTGGAGTCTTAGTAATAAGGTACGGGACCTTTTACCCTTTGGATATGGAACCCTAAAAACGCTCCCTACATCCCTACAAGAAACAACAACGAAATATTAATAAAAAAAACAATATTCCATTTTTGAAATTCGCGCGCAAATAGCTTTTCTATTTTAACATTGACTTTTTTGGCGGCAATCGAATTGTCAACGTGAAAATTTTGTTTTTATTTCCAAAACTTGTGTTTCTTCGAGTGATAATGTGTAATATTGGTGGATTATTAACCATTAGGTGTTCGTTAATGTGTACGAGTGTGGGAAATTGAAATAAAGTTGTGAAAGTGACTTTTCAAGTTGCTCCAAAAAAGTCCGTGTAAAGTTTAAGTAAAGCACCACTACTTTACTTAAACACTATCCTCATCCCATCATCTCATCATCGTCATCACCATCATCATTTAAACTTGATTCAACTCTCTGAGTTTGAAATCTTTTATACTTGACACTGGCAAATACACTAATCGTGTGACGCCATAACAAAACAAAAAAAAAAAAAAAAAAAACATCTGACGTATGGTAGTTTACCTCGAAAAAGGGTGCAAGCGTCTAAGCCAAGCCTTTTTTCACGCTTTTCGTCGTCTCTCGCTAAATTTGTCCGCAGTGCATGTTTTTTTTTCTACAAGTCTCGGCGAATGCAGTGCTGTTTTATTCAGCCTGAAATAAACCTTATATTAATGGGACACGTTTGCGTTTTCAGCTTCGGATGTTGCATTAGAGAAAATTGGACTTTAATTTTTGAGTAGGACCGTTGGAATTGCAGTGTCGATGTGTAAGGATAACAGAATATCTGAAGCATATGTTTTTAGTTTATCCCTTTGGATACGATTTGGCTAAGCATTTAATTCTTGTGGAGTTTATGAGGTATTTTTGATTGCCGCCTGTTAATGCTTTATTTGTTTGTTAGTCCGTCTGTGGGCGAATGGGAGTCATAAAAAAATGTTAGACTAATTTGCTACTGTGTATTATTTTAAGAAATCTTCTCTCTCTTTTTACTTTCGTCTATATTAAATAAATAACATTGAAGTGTCTGTTTTTAGAATCAAAAACAACAGTTTTTTTACTAAATGTAGGTAGTGTATAAGAACTTATATATATAATAATAATAATGCCCGCACAATCACATACATAGGCTCTGACCCCTAACTAGGTTTCCATGTATCTAGGGTATCAGAAACTACGAGGATCGGCGATCCACAACACCCAGACACAGAACAAATAGCGCTAGCGAACTAGCGCTTTTTTTCAATGCACAAATATTTGTCTGTAGCGGGAATCGAACCGCCTTACGCTTCACAGTCGGCTATCCGCCCATTGCGCCACATCGGTCGTCAGTGTCGTCGTCATATGAATAAGTAAATAAGGTAGGCATATAAGCTAACAAAGAATTGAGAATTTTCGTCTGTCAGCCTATCGGTTTGTTCCGGCTAATATCCAAAACGACTGGACTAATTTTGACGTAACATTCCCTAGCACAGCACATGTTATAAAAAGTAACATAATCTACGATTATCTTACAAAAATAATTAGGGTTCCGCGGAAAGAGTGAAACTGCGGGATTCAGCCAGTACCTAGGTTAAAAATAGTAGTTTTTAAACAGAAAAAAAAATAACATTGAGAGTAAAAGAGAAAAATATGAATGTAGAAAAAACCTAGTTGAAATTTTTTTTTAATACAGGCTGTTTGTTTAGCACATTTGTCTCTCGATAAACACAATTTTTATGATTATTTTAGTAGGTTGTTCCTATGAAAGTGTCATTGCATGCAGTTTCATGCAAAATGCATTGTTTAATCTTCGTATTTTATGTTATGGAATGTTGGCATTATAAAATATGCATTTGAAGCCGGTGTGATGCAAAATAAAAAAGGTAAAGTATTCGTACCATTTTTAACATGCATAATGCATATTACATGAGCAAAATAAATTTGTTATCTGTTCAGCTTTAGTGAGTAAATTCGTTAATCCTTTTTATTAAATGTGTAAAAAAATAAAAGTTTCAATTCATTTAACGTTGTATATATTTTTTTTTTTTTACTATTTACAGCGTAGCGTTTGACCACAAGTCACCTGATGTTAAGTGACGATGTGGTCGAAGATGGCGCCACGCTACACCTGGACTGGGAACTGGCTCTCAAGTAAGGCTGCCGGAACACACGGATAGGTGCTTGGCGACAGATTCTTAACAAGAGGGTGGTAGCTAGCCAGGCGATTTCACCGTCTATTATGGACATTTGCCGTCTATTTGTGTGCGACACTATTAGGTATTTTAAAAAAATTAGACGTGATCGGCCTTTCGAACTTAAATCTAATCTAATCTAATATTACTAATGCGAAAGTTTGTGTGTGTCTGAATGTTTGTTACCACGTATCACCGTAACTACTAAACCGATTTTGATGAAATTTAGAATGAGGATAGCTTATACCCTGACTTAACACAGACTAATTTTATCCCGGAAAAAGGTTCCTACGGGATAACGGAAAGACGCGGGTGAAACCGCGGGGCGTAACTAGTAATAAATAAAAAACTGAATATCAATTTGTCAGATGATTATCACTCCCATGCACGTCGCCATATATCATCAAACTACACCCGAAACCAGTCTTGGACAAAGTAGTTCGCGACTTGGAGCGCTCAGTTTAGTTCGCAGCTCCTTAACGAACTAGATGACTAGATCGCTCTTTTAATTCTTTAACTCGCATCTCAAGAAAAGGCAAACTTTTCGCTCGCTGCGCTACTTTGCAACACACGTACTTTTATTTGTTAAGGTATCAATTTTGCTGTTATTTTTACAACATACATTAAGCTCGTTGTATTTAAATTTTAAGGTCCCAGCATTTCTAGCCTTTACTGGCAAGAGTTAACCGAAATTGTATACGAGTGTAATTTTTCCTACCAAAATCCAAACGTGGGGTAAACTGGTATTGCAAATTTCAAGCAATCCACTTTGCCCCACCAGTGACAGGCTTGATGAAGCATAGTGAAAAAATCCGCTTACATCCGAAATTAATAATCGATCCTGATCCGTCATCCGCGATTTTGGATCGATATGTCATGTCATAATATGTCATTATAGTACTAGGGCTTGACATATTTCTACCGCGGATAACGGATCAGAATCGATTATTAATTTCGGGCCTTTAACCACGCCGTGCTCTCGCTCCCTTTCACTTTTACAAGTCAGTCTTACCAATCTGGGAACTAGTTCACGTAGTTCATTTGTGGGAGCGAACGACCTGGTTCGTTCGCGAACTACACAAGACCACTCTAAACTGTAACATGATACTTTTTACCACTTAAGATTTGTGTTGATATAACGATAACACGAGTGAAGTAATTAAAATTAATTAGGCATGCGACTGAGTGTGGAACTTTACGTCTGCAAGGTAGATTTCGTGAAAACGTTTAGAATAAAAACTTTAAAATTATTTGATTTGGTTCGATAAACAAAATCATTACGATCACACTAACGGCCGGTTCCAATAACTGATCTATACAGAGTTTGCCCTACCGGAGGTAGAAATTTGACACAAGCACTATAGATGTAATGTCAATATATGTTCCCACTGTTAGGACACAACCTTCTCTCTCAGAGAGAAGGTTGTGTCCTAACAGTGGGAACATAATAAACTGATGATGATGACAATGACGTTCACTTAATTACGTACATAGCCCCCTAATTAGGATCGGGGATCGACAACATCTAGGCACGTAACAAGCAGGTACTTACTCTATTTTAATGCACAATTATTGGTCCTGCAGCGACTACGAACCCTCGACCCCTCGCTTCACAATCGGCTATAACATTATATATTAATTAAATTGCTTATACATATAAGAAAACTAAATTGTATTGTTAATCGCATCTCTAAGTCCCAAGACACAGGCTATTTGCTTAGTTTGGGACTTGCTGTTTATTCGTATATGTTTTTTATTAATAGTCCAATCACACTTGTTCAACGTAGTACTATTTTGATATTTTTTTTTTAATTAATATATAGCGCAATCTCTGTTCAAGTTTTGGCCACCATATACAATTATACATATAATAAATCTGTAGAGGTGCTAAAAACAGAGTCAGGGGGATGTAACAAGTGAAATGGAACTAATTTAGATTTTTTTTCTGATTTTTTTATTTCTCTGTTTGTACGGGCTTATCTCCGAAACGACTGGACCGATTTAAGTGAAATTTTGTATGTTTTTTTTGAAAGTTTGCCTTTCTCTGGCCTCTAGAGAAAAAAAGTTTGCCCACCCCACTCCATACCCATTTTTCTGTTTTCGTAAATTAGTGAAATCTACCGTGTCGATCAACTTATGACTTTGACTTTATAGAATTTAAAAGTTTGCGGCTCACTAGGCGCCAGTTCTGTAGTATTTCGGCATAAAGTGGCGTGAGACGATATAAATTAACATATTTAGAGTTCCGTACACAAAGAATAAAACGGGACCCTATTACCATAGTAAAGGAGTAGTAGTTCAGCTTCATATAAATCGGACATCGCCGGTTTGAATGTGTGCGTGAGTAGCGGCACCGTGTACGCACGCACTCTTCACGCAAACAATCACATAAACGAAAGGAGGCGGCCGGGGCCGCGGCCATGCACTCAGTACGGAACGCGCTGCCTATGCATCACCGCAAGAGTAGGCAATTAACTCGTCGAGCGGCCTTAGCTAACCTACTGTTCTTTATATACTGTGCTATTACTAAGACTCTGCTGTCCGTCCGTCTATCACCAGGCTGTATCTCATGAACCGTGATAGTTAGACAGTTGAAACTTTCACAGGTGATGTATTTCTATTGTCGCTCTAACAACAAATAGGTACAAAAAAAAATATATATGTAGTTTAAAAAACTAAAAAAAACACTTTAAAACGCACTCAAAAATATAAAATAATGAAATTGACTTGTATTAGTTACGATATAATGGTTAATTCAAAAAGTGTGGAGCGCTTTTTGGTTGTGTGTACTTTTATTTACCTAGTAAAAGAAGCGCTCCACACTTTTTGAATTAACCATTATATCGTAACTAATACAAGTCAATTTCATTATTTTATATTTTTGAGTGCGTTTTAAAGTGTTTTTTTTAGTTTTTTAAACTACATATATATTTTTATTTTTTTACTTTTCAGTCTTTTGTTACCAAGTCCAATCTATCGGACTCATCAAAAGGAATCATATGAGCCCAAACTCGAGGGGTTTACTAGTAGCCACTGCAGAGATCTCCTACCCACCTTCTGGCTGCATCATCAGACCCTCGTCACCAAGTTCAATCTATTGGACTCATCAAGACGAATCATATGAGCCCAAACACGAGGGGTTTACTAGTAGCCACTGCAGAGTTCCTCTACCCACCTTCCGGTTGCATCATCAGACCCTCGTCACCAAGTTCAATATATTGGACTCATCAAGACGATTCATATGAGCCCAAACACGAGGGGTTTACTAGTAACCACTGCAGAGATGCCCTACCCACCTTCCGGTTGCATCATCAGACCCTCGTCACCAAGTCCAATCTATTGTACTCATCAAGACAATTCATATGAGCCCAAACACGAGGGGTTTACTAGTAGCCAGCGAAGAGATGCCCTACCCACCTTCCGATTGCATCATCAGATCAGGTCGATGATACCAAATTATTGCATTGTCACCGAGATTACATACACATACAAAGTTTCAAGTCGATACGACAATTAGAAGTGGGTGAAAATTGACTTCTAAGATTTGATTACATTGTTAGTTAGTTAGTTAGTTAGTTAGTTAGTTAGTTAGTTAGTTAGTTAGTTAGTTAGTTAGTTAGTTAGTTACAAGTCAAGCTAATAAAAGTGTTTTAAAAATGTGGGGTTCTAACACGATTTTTTTGCCAGATAAAATTAAAATCACTGGAAACATTGCCCTCCTATCCGGAACTCCGCAATGTTTGCACACCACTGCTCGGCAGTTGAATAACTGGCCACAGTATTTCCCCAGGCGGACTTTGTAAAAGAATCTTACTCTCTCTCTACGACTCGTGTTTTGTATTCCTAAACATTTGTATCTAAATCCAAGAACATTCTCTAAATATTTTAAAGCTTAATGTCAAAATTCCAATCTAGGTTATGAAAGAGAGCGATGGCTCGCACATGCTTCAACTCGTGAACGGGTGCTGCTTGTGGGGTCTGGTCTGCTTTGGTTGTGATCCCGCAACTCGTTAATATTCATGTTCCCATATCCCAATGTGTACAACCAAACAAGAGAAATCTTATTAGTAAAGCTAATTAAAAAATATCGTACTACTATATGGCAAAAAAAAGCTTGGGATTTTAGTGAACTTGCTCCAATTCAATCAATTAGTAATAAGAATAAAATTGTCAATGTGATCGCGCCAAAAAAATTACCTGCCGGGCGTTTCTTGCCTGTTCTTTTGCCGGCGTAATGTATCTATTGAATAAACATATTTTTGAGTTAGTTTGAGTTTGAAAATATTGCGCCTAGAGGTCTTTTTCTACATTAATTTTATTATTTTACTATGTAGTGCGTCTTTTACTATAGTTGATCGCGATAAATATTAATCTATCCGATAGCCGCGGTTTCGGATCGATATGTCATGTCATAATATGCCATTTTAGTACTAGGTCTTGACATATTACTACTAAAATGACATATTGTGACATGACATATCGATCCAAAACCGCGAATAACGGATCAGGATTTCGGGCGTATGTAATTCCACAGGGCTAAACTATCTCTATTTCAAACTCATAATTGGGTTTAAATTTTTAGGCACGGTACCCTAATTCTTTTTCTTTGCTTAATTAATAGTAGCCGTAGTTACTCTTTATAACATTCAGCTATTTATCAGTGAAAGTCCCATCAAAACCGGTCCATCCGTGATTAGCGCCAAACAAACAGACTTTTTTTTATGAATCTATAGTTCTTCCTTTTTAATTGGCGAAAAAATAAGATTTCAAATCGACATGTATTTAGTTTGCTAACGCACAGTTTGAAAAAGATACGTAAAATTTACATCAAAAAACATCTTACATAGCTTTAAAATCTCTCGACAGGATAAAATCCTTTCATTTTAAATACTCGTAGATGCCTAGACCAGATTAAAACCTCTTCAAGTAAATTATTTAAGAAAAAAAAACACGTTGAAAAGAAACATTATAAAGCAGATTGTTGAGATATTCGATAACGTTATTCTAAAATGTTTAATTTTGTGGAAAATATATTTTGAAATTATAATAAGATTACTTTTTAAACGTCTGAGGACCCTTGTGAATAGGTTGAAAAGAGTTTTTACAAGTCGAATATAAAATTAGTCTAAAGAAAACAAAACAGTTTTCATTCTGTTTTAATTTTTTCTATTCTTTATTTTACCACAGATAGAGTAGACTAGCTGTTCCCTGCGGTTTCACTTGCGTGGGCTACAGTTTACTGCAATAAAAAGTAGCCTATATCTTTTCCCAGGCTCTATACTATCTCTGTAGCAAATTTTATTTAAATCGGTTCAGTAGTTTAGGCGTGAAAGACAGACAAAGTTACTTTCGCTTTTATATTATTAGTAGGGATTTATTTAAAATTAAATTGGTTTTTTATTTGTAGATGTTTAGTTTTATATAGATAGTTTAGCTTTAGTATTTAGTTTAATTTTTTATCCAATTGTATTTATTTGATTTGTTGTATATAATAAAGTTATACCAATATAATTGGTTTTATGTTCGATAAAAATTAAGGCCTTTTGGGGGCAATTGAACTGAGAAATATGATTATACAAACGATATTTCAAGGCGAGTCCAGAAAAAATGAAATTTATTTTTTCGATATTGATTTTCTGGAAGATTGATTCAGATCAGACAACCCTAACCCTAACCTTTGTTTGCTTTTGCTGCGATACTATTCTACTGTTTTTGGTTGTACTCCTTTTTCTTTTTCTGAACCTGACTAAATCTCACCAAAAACTGTTATAGGCCGGTCGTATAACTTCAATAGACTATTCGTAATTTTTATACAAAATATGTTGCGGTCAGGTCCAAAAAAAAGGTCCAGTATAAAAAGTGGCCGATTTTCTTTCACCTGCTGCCAAGCGATGATGCGGTCGACGACCTTTGTCGTAGGTAAGTAACTTACAACATCGTCTTCGAAACTAAATAACTTACGTAAATTTCAAAGACAAATAAGAACGGTATGAAATTGTAAGAAGTAGACTTTTCATCACGATTTTATTGTTAACACCACATCGCGTATTGTGATCCCACAGAATTCACACGTTGTTTCTAACAATTCGTCAACTATTGACAACTGTGGCGCAATGGAAGATGAATATCATGTGTCGGGTCGCCCTCTTCCCTCTCATATGGTCGAGGAGAGCGATGGCTGGCACATGCGTCAACTCGTGAACGGGTGCTGCTTGTGGGGTCTGGTCTGCTTTGGTTGTGATCCCGCAACTCGTTAATATTCATGTTCACATATCCCAATGTGTACAACCAAACAAGAGAAATCTTCTTATTAGTAAAGCTAAATAAAAAATATCGATTAGATGACAAAAAAAAAAGCTTGGGATTTTAGTGAACTTGCTCCAATTCAATCAATTAGTATAATAAGAATAAAATTGCCAATGTGATCGCGCCAAAAAAATTACCTGCCGGGCGTTTCTTGCCTGTTCTTTTGCCGGCGTAAGGAGGTTGGAACAGGCGTAGCTAGTTTTAAGTTGACGTTTTAAAGTGATCACAATATATCCTATTAAATAAAAAAGTTTTGAGTTTGAGTTTGAGTTTATAGGTACCTACTTGAAGAGCAGACTTTTTTAATTTTTATTACATACAGAGTAGCGTTTGACCACAAGTCACCTGATGTTAAGTGACGATGTGGTCGAAGGTGGCGCCACGCCACACCTGGACTGGGAACTGGTTCTCAAGTGAGACGGCTGGAACACACCGATATATGCTTGGCGACAGATTCTTAACTTGAGGTTGGTAGCTAGCCAGGACAATAAACAGAAAATACCCTACCACCAAGCTATGGTTTCATCACGATGTTTTCCTTCACCGAAAGCTCAAGCTAAGATAACTAATATCCGATCTGTGGCACAACGATATCTAGGGCATGCAAATCACTAAAAGCCTCAGCACACATATCAATGCCACCCTGCTTCACTCGTCGTACAAAGCCCTCGTATTGTAGCATGTGTATTGTGCGCTTGTCCGTGTTATTCCCGTTAAAAGCATTTGCTTAATTGCCGGCTTGCCGCAGATTTGTCTGAGGCACACCTACGTTGAGCTCGGAGCTGCGTTTGCACTGGGCGAGTTACTTGCCCAAACTTTTTAAGAGAATTAATACGGCAGAACACCCGATTGTTCAAGCATAGGGGTCATTTGGGTAACAGCGCAGCGCATACAAAATTATTGTCTGAATGCGGCACATGCTAAAGGTACCCACCCCTATTGCCTATGTCTACAATATGTAAAAGGTACTGTGATAAGACTCTCTGTAAATAGACTTTTTTTTTTTTAAGGTCTGCTCCGTACAATTTATTAACAGTAACTTTGTAAAATGATTTTTGCAGGCATCGCGTATTAGGAGACTAGGCGGCGACGTGAATTCATATTGCATCTGGTCTCAACTCAATTTAAAATGTGTTTATTAATTATGTTTTATAAAAATGTACTTTGCGAAATAACTTTTTATTTTCCTTATTAGCTTACGATTATTATAATGATTTAATAACTGACTAAAACAGACTCCTTAGATAAGTCAAACTACCAGCTTAAAAACTTACACATTGTATTTTTTTACCAACTCGATCAAGTACTGTCCCAATTTAAAGGCATCCTCAACACATCAAATAAGGTTCCTCAGCGCATCACGTACAAGAGCTTTGTGCTCGACATTGTGTGCTATTTATGTGTTTGTTTATTTAATTGCTTACAGATTAATTTAGAGGACGTATTCTTTATGTAAACTAATCTAACTAATTGATCACTACCATCTATCAGGCTTTCTCTTTTAGACAATATGGGCCAATCACAAATAAAAATTTTGTTCGATGACCCAATTGCAGTGGGACCATTCATAAATTACGTCACACGTTAAAGGGGAGGGAGGGGGTCGACGAAGTGTGACATTGTGTGACAAGGGGCGGGGAAGGGTCTCAAACTTTGTGACATCACATTTTTTCAAAATATAATATTAAATTTTACAACACGAAGTATAAAATTTCAAAATATGTGACATCACACTAGGTATGGTCACAAATGTGACGAGCTGTGACAAGGACGGGGGAGGGGTAAAAAAATCATCCAATTGGTGTGACGTAATTTATGGATGTTTAATTTAATTTTATGTTACCTACCTTCACATAAACATAAATTTATTTAATTGCAAGTTTGTGGTAAGTACTTTATTGCCCTACACCTAGCTGTTCTTATAGAAATTAAAACAACTTTTTTATGCCATTGAGAGACGAAACAAGCAAGTTGCTCAACTGATGGTAAGCGTCAGCGGTAGCGGGAATCGAGACCGCGACCTCTCGCTTTCCAGTCACCCGTTTCTCCCATTGCACCACGATGATGGTGAAAAAACAACAGTCGAGTTTTTCGACTTAAGACCAGCGCACAGATACGGGCAATGACGGACACCCCGGTCCCACGGTCTGTCGTCTGGTCTGGAGCGCCTTGATGTGTTGGAAAGTGTATCTTAGGAACGATTAAACGCGCACGTATAACGTCCGAAAGCCACAGGCAGGGTAAATTCGACGTTGCCGTGCTGTCTGGTCTGTGAAAAGGCAAGCCGTAGGAATACATCTTTAGCTGTTGAACAACAATCCTACTTATTATAAACGTGAATGTTTGTGAGTATGGATGGATGGATGGACGGATGGATGTTTGTTACTCTTTCACACAAAAACTACAGAACGGATCTGAATGAAATTTGGAATGCAGATAGCTTATACCCTGGATTAAAACATAGTTGTTTTTTTTTACTTTTTATCCCGGAAATGGTTCCTGCGGGATAACGGGAAGACGCGGGTGAAACCGCGGGGTGGAACTAGTTGTTATTATAAAACAATTTGTCGTAAAAAATACCCTACGAATAAAAATGCCAGCGCCGCATTTGATTGAAAAAAATTACGCTGTCTTTTCCACAGTCAAGCAATCACAGCAGTATAATGACAAGACGTGGAAAAACTGCTTTCAATCTTCATTTGTGTCACAGAACTCATTATGTATTCTGCTAAATAGTTATCCAGTCTGTCGTACAAAGCGGTTGCATGGATACCTTGACAAATAAAATGCTTCGAATAGCAACGCACCCACAGATGTAGGCTGTACTAGATGAGGCAACTTCACGTAAAGTTAGAAACTCCTTCAAAGGTCAATGTGTATGTTTTTCAACAAAATCTCATGTGAAATTCAAGACTTGTGGTATAAAGAGAAATCTTATTGGTAAAGCTTATTATAAAATATCGGTCTATTTAGACGACAGACAAGCTTAGGATTGCGGTGAACTTGATGTGATCAAGCCCAGAAAGTTACCTGCCGGGCGTTTCTTTCCTATTCCTTTACCGGCGTAAGGAGGTTGAATGTCCTAAGTTTGAGCAAAGCCAACTCTTGAGAAGTTACTAAAAAAAAAATTTTAAAAAATGTTCATAAAAATCCGGTAGATGGCGTCGACGATTCATGAATTTTGCTAGGACAACCGAACAAGGTCTATGGCATTCTAGAACTATGCTTCTTCCGTTTCTTCACATCTGTACTTAAATGTAAAAAATGCCTAATTGCGGCATGGTAAAAGTGTAACTTTAAAGCGACGATGGCTCAGTGGTAGTGACTTTGGCTCGCGATCCATAGGATGAGCTTGAGCTTTCGGTGAAGGAAAACAACGTGATGGAACCACAGCTTGGTGGTAAGGCGTTTTCGAGTGCTTGTCTGGCTAGCTACTACCTTCAAGTTAAGAATCTGTCACCAAGCATCTATCGGTGTGTTCTCCCATTTGAGAGCCAGTTCCTAATCTAGGTTTAGCGTGGCGCCTAACGCCTAAAGACTTTTATAAGATAAACCTACAATAAATGTGGCACCAGTGGCGGATTTACACATTTGCCGCCAATAGGCTTCAAATTTTGTATTTCAAATTTTGCCGCCCCTACCAACTTCTATAACCTCTACGGCCTCTGCCTTTCCTTTTTAAATGTGTCATTTTTTATGCATCAGACAAAAATTGAAGAAAAAGCAAGTGTTGAACAATGTTTAATTGTTTGTGTGCACATAATAATATTTAAATACATATATACGACTCTTTTAATATCATTAAAACATTTTTTTTAAATTGAAACTAAATTTGCCGCCCCTAAAATCTGCCGCCCTGAGCTCCAGCCTACTCAGCCTGCTGCTAAATCCACCACTGTGTGGCACGCTTGGTTTTCATACAAATTCACACACTTGCGGTATCCAGTTCAATCTATGTCTGTGAAATTATCTCATGGTGTATGTTATAGGAGTTACGCGACTTCTACATGCAAAGTTTTAAGTTATGTAGCTTATGACCACAAATCACCTGCTAAGTGAAGAGGTGGTCGAAGGTAGCGTTACGCTATACCTGTACTGGGAACTGGCTCTCAACTGAGGCTACAGAAACACACCAATATGCGTCAGCGTAACGACAGATTCTAACTTGAGCTAGCCCTGCAACCAAGCTAGAGTTTTCCTTTACCAAAAGCTCAAACTCAATACAGGATTCAAATCCACTACCTAAGGGAACAGGCGGATGGTTTAAAACCTTTGAACCCTACTTTAAAAACACGCTAATCTATCATCATTTTTGTATTGAATGGTGTTTGGCTTTGAGATAAAATAAATAGATATCAATAAAAAATATAACAATAAATAAATATAAAATAGTTACTGTTTTTATGTACGATCAACGACAACAGTCACTGAACACTGAACCTTTGACCGCATCAACATCAGGTGTATTGTGTTGTAGCCAACCGCTACATTGTAAGTTGTAAAAAAAATAATTGATCTAAAATACGCATTTGGAAAATCGAATATGATCAGCTACTTTTGTCGCTGACTGTACATTAATTTACCGCAGTAATGTAAGAGATCAGATATTTAAAAACAATTTTCAGTTCACCATGGCAATCAATACGACTCAGTCCGCCACCACGTTCGTCCGCCTTTCAATCAGTCTGTCAGTCACTGAGAAAAGAATCGGAGAAGATAATTATATGCACGCAGTAGTACGCACATAACTATGTACAATTGCATGACTACATTTTACGGCCTACAATATCTTTACAATAGGATTTAGATTTACATAAACTGCATGTCAAGAAAATCGTTTTAAATCGCTTTCTACTTTTGGCTTTCACCAGCAACCAATTAAAATCCTTTCTCGCCTTTCACCTCTATTGCAAACGCAGTAAGGTTCAAATACGGTGAAAAAAATTGTACTTTTTTTGCTTGACTACAATTTAACACCCTTGAAAATGACAAGTTATTACTGTCATATCATAGTAATTGCAGCAGGTGGTTTCAAAATGGTTTCAAAACGTATAAGTGCGGTGGTTTTTAAAAGCTTTTTTGGAATCTAGACACACTGATTGTTGGTTAAGAGATATGACTTGGTATAAATTATAAATATCACGTCACGCACGCTATATTGAATTCTGGATTTTACTATTCAAGTTATATAATTGTTTTTTTAACCAGAATGCAAAAGAAGGAGCACGGATCTGTAAAAACGAGCTCGTTATAAAATAACGTACAAACATACCAATATATAATTAATTATCAATACCCAAAACCGCAGAAATCATTTATCACCGTTTCACATCGAAACAATTTGTCAACCATTGATGTAATCTGATCGCTACACGATACGTTCCTCAGACTACACATGTTATGGCACTTCTAGATTACACTTCAGATTAACTGCTTACCATTTCCTGTACCTTTTTGTTCGGTAGATTGGGTGACACAGATTGCTTTATGTCTCTGCATTTATTGCGTGACACGAAAAATCTGGATATATTAATGTGAGTTTTTTGTGGGTAAAGGATATACGACTAACTGTTAATATTATAATTCTAGTCGGAATCAATTTATCGTTGATCAGTCGTCTAGGACAGGTACCTAAATGGTAAATTGTAACACTTATCATATCCGGCATATTAATGTCGATGGCTTTGTTTACACGGAGAAAAAAGACCTTCCGAAATACCGTTTTCCTTCTGAGTCAAAAGGGAAGGATTTGTTATTTAGAAGGAAATCTAAGATAAAAAAGGGAAGGAATCGGTCTTGGAAGGTAAGACTCAGAAGGAAAGTCTGAATTTTTTCTCAGTGTAGTAGATTATTAGGTTAGCTCTGAAAGCGATAGTGGCTGAATAGTAACGCCTGCGCCTAACAAGACGCCGACATCGAGTTGAAACCCTCGCGGCACCTATGACTTCATAAGTTATGTGCGGATTTCGCTCAAAACGATGAAGGAAAACATCGTGAGGAAACCGGCATGTCCAAGAACTGTAACATTCAAGGGCATGCGACATCTACCAACCCGCACTGGGCCAGCGTGGTAGATTACGGCCCATACTCTCTCTGAGGGAAGGTCTGAGTCCCAGCAATGGGAAAGTAACAGACTGTTGATGGTAGGTTAGCTCTGAATTGATGGCTTATTGATTTCCAGTAGCCTTTTCACTGCGGCGTGTAAGGGCCTATTTAAAAGATAAAGAAATTTAATCAGTTTTCAGTACGTTCCCACTACTGGGACCCAGGCCTTGTCTCAGAGAGAGAATATGGGCCACAATGCGCTATAGGCGGACCCAGTGCGGGTTGGCGGCTACGCTATTGAGCCTATCATATTTTATCTTGTTTATTATACTCTTTGCCATCTTTTGTGTCGATCGAACATCCTTGTAACGCTTACAATGTTTAAATTGATCGTTTGCGACCTATACCGGTTTCTTTCAATACCGGAATACAGTTGTGCAAACATTCCTTTACAAAGTTTTTCTGTTTGTTAACAAAATCAACATGATGTCATGCGTTTTTTGTACGTTTGATGAATGGGTCAAACTATTGATTTGTTTGAGTGAATGTTGAAAGAATTAATGTTTTTGCTCAATAGCTAGCTTTTTTACTGTCATTTTATTGACGCCAGATCTATAAGACACATTTTTGTTAAGAAGTTTGTGTTTTCAGGGTTCCGAACCGACCGAATAGAGGAATTTGACTGTCCGATCCTGAATTATCACATTCAGGTGTTGATTAAGTGACATAATTACATTATGTTAATTGGTCAGCACGTGAAATGTGGAGTGATAATTCAGAAATGGTTAATTAATAGATACGTATAATATCTACTTTCAAATAATTTTATTAATAATGTAATTGATTAATAAGACTGTGGATCTATGCGTCTTAATAAATAAAAATATTAATTGACTAATTTGTAGTTTTAACACAACTTGTGCCGGGGGTTCCCCGGTGTGCGTAGTAGTCTCGCACTTGCCCAGTTTTTTCTTGTGTTCGTATTGCAATCAACTCTTACTATTTATTTTGCGATTACCTTGAAGCACAATTTTATTTATATATACATTTTAATGTCAGATTTTTCTGTAATAATGAGACTGGGATAGCTTGACAAGAGCGTTCAGATTGAAATTGTTATTTTGTGTGCAAAAGAAAATAAGTGGAAAATTCACCGAAAAATTGGAAGTAGTGGCGTCACTAGTACCCTATACAAAGTAAAGTCATAGTCAAATGTTTTTCTAATCGATAGGATACCTACATTGTGATCACTTTAAAACGTCAAATTTAAAACTAGCTACGCCTGTTCCAACCTCCTTACGCCGGCAAAAGAACAGGCAAGAAACGCCTGGCAAGTAATTTTTTGGGCGCGATCACATTTACAATTTTAATCTTACTACTAATTGATTGAATTGGAGCACGTTCACTAAAATCTCAAGTTTTTTTTGTCATCTAAATAGGGCGATATTTTTAATAAGCTTTGTTACTAAGATTTCTATGGGTTGGTTGTGCACGCATTGGGATGTGGAAACATGAATATTAACGAGTTACGGGATCACGACCATAACAAATTTACTGATTTCTATTCAGTATTTTGCAATTTATGTTATTTATATATGTTGTTATATATGTCTACTCTTTTTGTTACATACCTACCTATTTCTTAAATAAACATATTTTTTTTACAATTTACAGGGTAGCGTTTGACCTCACGTCACCTAATGTTAAGTGACGATGTGGTCGATGATGGCGCCACGCTACACCTGGACTGGGAACTGACTCTCAAGCGAGGTTTTTATTTTTATTATTTTTTATTATTAGTTGTAGTTTGCGCAAAAATAACATATCGACTATCAACTATTACGAACTCGTTTAATATGTCTCATATTTAACAAGTACAGTTTTAGTTCTTGTTTCAAATAGTTGTACAGTCAACGACAAAAGTAGCTGATCATACTCGACTTTCTCATTGTGTTTTAGATCAGTAATGTTTGCTTTTTCTTCACAACTTACAAGGTAGCGTTTGACCACAACACAACACAGCTAATATCAAGTGATGTTGCTATCAAAGGTTGGGATTTAAGATGTTGAACGAAATCGGCAAGTTTGAAATTGTTCAGCGACTTTTGTCGCTGACTGTACCTACCACATTTCGCAGTACATTCTGGTTTGCAAATGGCGTACTTAATGTCTCTGTAGAGAGCAGAGCCTCAATTATTTTAATAATATAGACTTCATAATGAGTACTAGAAAATCTGCTGAACTAGCTGTGCGAAGCGGTTTCTCTCGCGTGGACTACAGTTTATCGCGATAAAAAATATCCTACGTCTCTTGGGTTTTAACTATCTCCATTACAAATTTCATCAAAATCAGTTTAATTGGTGAAAAGGTAACAAACAGACAAAGGGACATAGAGAGTTACTTTCGAATTTATAGTATTACTAGCTGCGCCCCGCAGTTTCACCCGCGTCTTCCCGTTATCCCGCAGGAACGCTTTTCCGGGATAAAAAGTAGCCTATGCGTTAATCCAGGGCATAAGCTATGTCCATTCTAAATTTCATTCGGATCCGTACAGTAGTTTTTGCGTGAAAGAGTAACAAACATCCAACCATCCACCCATACATACATACAAACTTTCGCATTTATAATATTAGTTGGATAGGATGGATTAACGAGTAAGTAGTTCCCGCGGTTTCACCCACGTAAACTATATTTTGTCACGATAAAAAATATCCTATGTCTCTCCCCTGGGTGTAAACTATTTCTGTACCAAATTTCATCAAGATCTGTTTAGCGGTGTAGGCGTGAGGAGGTAACAAACTGACGCAAATGTATTTACATTCAACTGCAATCTCACCTGATTTTAAGCGCGTTCGAAGTTGCTGTAAATCAAAATTGTACTCAATAATATAAAACCTATTAAAGTATGTATGGATGGATGGATGGATGTATGTTGGTTGCTCTTTCACGCAAAAACTACTAAATCGATTTCAGTAATACATATTTGGAATGGAGATAGCTTATACCCTGGATTAACGCATAAGCTACTTTTTATCCCAGAAAAAGGTTCCTGCGGGATAACAGGAAGACGCGAATGAAACCGCGGGGCGTAGTTAGTGCGTAATAATCCTTTTGTAGTAGCTTTTAGTAAACATTCACGATTTTTTTAAGTAGTAGGTAATACCTTTTATTTTATTCTCAACAGAAAATTGTATATTTCTCCCTCAAGCCTCGTTAGTCTGAACCATAGAACAAAGTTCTACTATAGAGCTTAAGGCTCTGATTACAAAATCAAGCTCAATATAAATTAAAACTATTATTCTCAGTAAATATGTAGGTAACTTTGATTGTAAATGTCACGATACATATATAATATAACAAAGGGACTAAATTAAGAAAAAAAAAAATTGTGTATTGAAAAAAATTAAGTGCGACGTGTTCCTGTTACAGGTATTTTTATCCTGTTCTATAAATAACAAAGACTTGTATTATGGTATTATAACTATTTATTAAAAAACCATATTAAAAAAGAGATAGATAGACAGAGTAAGGCAATTTTTTGAACAAACCTGAACTACCTTTGAACTACCTTGATTAATTTTACCGTTTTTTTAACGCTAAATTTTTTGAGAAGAAAGCCCTAAGTCGATATAAACTTCTCAGAATTACAAATTTAATTGTGATTATAAAATTGTGTGATATTGCTACAAAGCTACAAGATACTAATTAGCTCTGCCTATTGCCATAAGTATTCATTTCATTATCGACGCGACAATTTTACCTATATAGATAAAAACGCTTAACAACCTGCCAATACCCGGCGTTTTGACGCCAGCTACGCTTGAGGCGAGTGCTTTCTACGCTTACTGTAATAATACCCTAAGAAAAACAAGATTGCACTATGTATTAGAAAAGATCTAGAGTTAGAAACAACAATTTGTCATCGGATTATTGCCTGTTTTCAAACAACTTGCTTGCGATTGGGCTACCATTTACTACCAAATACACACTGCTTAGTGTTTGGGCTACCGATTACTACTAAACACACACTGCTTAGTAATTAGGCTACAGATTACTACCGGACACACACTGTTTAGTTATTAAGGTACAGATTACTACCGGACACACACTGCTTAGTGATTGGGTTACCGATTACTACCGGATCACACTACTTAGTGATTAGGCTACTGATTACTACCGAATCACACTACTTAGTGATTAGGCTACCGTTTACTACCGAACACACACTGCTTAGTATTAGGCTACTGATTACTACCGAATCACACTACTTAGTGATTAGGCTACTGATTACTACCAAATACACACTGCTTAGTGATTAGGCTATCGTTTACTACCGAACACACACTGCTTAGTGCTTGGCGAAGTTTTTAAACTTGAATATGGTAGTTAGAAGAGCACTAAATATGTACCTTTAAGCTTTGGTTCCATCGCGATGTCTTCCTTCACCGAAAGCTCAAGCTCATTGTATAATTTGAACCTCCGACACTATCATCCCTTTTAAGTGTTTATTTTTATGTTTCTAAGACTTATCGTTTAAGCGTAAAGGTCGGAGTGCGGTGTCTATTTAAATTCTTAGTCCGTGGCCTTAACAAAACTTATTTTGTATGGTTTGTGTAAAAAACAAAATGGGAGCGAACGTTTGTATTACAATTTGCATAGATACGGTGCTGTGGCACACGGGATTTAAGAAAACAAGATAAACACACGGTGAGGAAGTCTGGCGAGCTGTGGTGGCGAGCATTTGCTGGAATTTTGAAAGTTTATTTAATTTTTTTTCTCACAAACATTCTTATAGATGCGAAAGTTTGGATGGATAAATGTTTGTTACTCAATCACGCTAACAACGGCTAAACGGATCTAAGAGTTAAATTATAGCGTAGCCTATATTTTATCCCGGAAAAAGGTTCCCGCGGGATGACAAGAAACTCACGGGTAACTTTAACCGTAGAGCGCAGCTATCCATATATAATTACTCATAGGTAAAAATTAAATTCGTAATGTATAAAAGTGCATCATTATAACTCTCAAAACTGCAGTTACAAACGGCCGAAATTAATGACCAATCTATCCACAGTTTGCCCTACTAGAGATCGATTTTTGACAATAATTCTATGGAGCTTGTATCAAATTTCTATCTCTATAGCAGGATAAATCGTGGATAGATAGGTAACTGAAACCGGCCGTTAGTAAGTAACCTCAGTTTTGAGAGTTACGTACCTTGAAAGAGAAAAGGAACCCTGATAATATATCTATCAATACCTTTTTTCTCAGGAATGCGTGACAAAAAAAACAGATAATTTTGATGACAATTACAATTTACAACATTCGTGCCACTGAATACCAATCTTCCTCTCGCGCAATAACTGTTTGTCAATAACTAAAAGTTCATCAAACTCTCTGTCCGTGTGTCACTTCTATAACCACGACACGTTGTTCGCCATTCTGTTCTCACAATGTGTACTCAAAACACGTGTGCTGTTTATTCAAACAATATGTTTTGCATAATTCATTTAAGTTTTGTTTTCTGTAATCGGAGCGGTGCCGGTGTCAGCAATTGGTTTATTTGTGACTAGATTTCTGGTGGACACATTGCTTTAGGTTAGTTTAGAAAATGCATCGAATTTGCCGGCCGCTGCTCGTTTATATTTGAGCAGTGCAGCAAGTTCGATTTATCTCGATGAAGGTTGTCAAAATAATGCTCTTTCCAAGCACGTTTGAGAAAAATATTAATAACTAGCTTTAGCTGTTAACTACCTTTTAAAAGGAGACAAGTAGGACAGAATAAAGCTTTAAAAAACTAGGTTTCATATTACAGGTAACGGGTTTCAAGAAAACTTCCGGTACTCAAAATCTTCGCCTATACACCCGTGCGAAGCAGAGCGGTATCACTAGTACATATTATCATAAAAATTAACAGCCGAGCAGCATAAAAGTCAAGTTCGGTCGCATCACAAGGAATTAATTACCAGTGGTTCTCGCCGTACACGTAATTAGAGAAACCGGTACGAAGACAGAGAAAAACCGGTACAGCTACATAGACAGTTATGGCAGCTTGGCAGTCCCTCCGACGACTGGTTTGTCAACAGAACTGTTGATTTATACTTGAGAAATTGTATTGCATCGTTTTTGCTGCACGCGCTTGCGAAGCGGGTTTTTAGTTTGACGAAGATTAAGTTGGAATCAAACGTCATTGAAGGGATCGTACATATTATTTTATTTATAGTAGTCTTTCCGCAGTGATATAACAGATTACAGTCCTTCAATGTGTGACCGTAACTTAGCAAACGTAGTGTGGGATGTCCTGCGACTAGGTGGAGCGACGACTTGCGCCGAGTGGCTGCCAGTAGTTGGATGAGTAGAGCCGAAGACTAAGCTCAGTGGCGTAGGTACCCTGGGGGAGACCTATGTCCATTACTGACACAGGTTGATTTGGATAATATAGATTCACTATGTACACAAACACACTGAGATAAATAAATGTGACTTTTCTTCTGAGTCCTTACCTTCTAAGACCGATTCCTTCTTTCTTAGTTTTCCTTCTAAATCACAAGTCCTAACCTTTTGACTCAGAAGGACAACGGTATTTCGGAAGGTCTTTTTTATCCGTTCATGTTTACCTACACGGACAGAATAGACCTTCGGAAATACATTTTCCTTCTGAGTCAAAAGGGAAAGACTTTGGACTTAGAAGGAAAACTTAGGTAAAATAAGGAAGGAAAAGGTTACATTTTGGAAGGAATCTGTCTTGGAAGGTAAGACTCAGAAGGTAAGTCAGATTTTTTTTCTCAGTGTACTTATTTATAAATGATATCAAATTAAATGATCCGAAACCCCATAAACAATTTCTTTTAAAACAAGTCTAATTAGTCTTAAGATCAAGTCGAAGTAAAGTAAACCAATCGAAACTCTAAGGCTTCCGTGTGCTCCTTCGTAATAAGATTGTGCCTTTGACATTTGAAAGACTTCACCTGAGCAATAAACCGCTGAATGGTTGTGAAGTATTGTTTATTACTTTACTAAAACAAAAATATCTGACAGATAACGCGCCTAAACAGCAAGTTCTAATGTCATCGGCGAGATGAAAGCGCACAAACTTCGCTGGCTCGGCCACCTTGAAAGGATGGGAGAGGATCGTGCAGTCAAACGAGCATACAGTGGACGGCCGAGTGGCCGTCGCCCGGTCGGTCGTCCCAGGTATCGCTGGAAAGACGAAGTCATGAAAGATTTGCGCTCACTCCAGGTGGAGGACTGGCAGGGGGTGGCGCAGGACAGAGAGAAGTGGCGTCTTTTGTTATCGGAGGCCATCAAGATTCAATTTAGGTCGTTGTGCCATCTCAGTTAGTTAGTTTTAAACGGCAAGTTCTAAAACATAAATAAATTAAACTACCTTATATGTAACAAGCTGTTCCCCGCGGTTTTGCCCTCGCAGGCTACAGTTTATCGCGATTAAAAGTATCCTATGTCCTTCCTCAGAGTTCAAACTATCTCAGTACCAAATTTCATTTAAATCAGTTCTTTAGTTTAGGTTTAAAAGCGAGATAAACAGACAGACAGAGTTACTTTCGCATTTAATTTTATAATATTAAGTAGGGAAATAGAAACTTTAAAAAAAATAATAAGCTGCGCCCCACCCTTTAACCCGCGTCTTCCCGTTATCCCACAGGAACCTTTTTCCGGGATTAAAAGTAGCCTATGTGTTAATCCAGGGTATAAGATCCAATCCAAACTTCATCAAAATCCGTTGAATAGTCTGCGTAAAAGAGTAACAAGCATCAATTTATCCAGCCTCACAAACTTTTACATATACAGTATTAGTTTGATATATTGGTTACATAAATTGTGTGGAGAATGTAATTATAAACTTAGAGAGGATTTTCTAAAATCACTTCCAATTTTGCATGGAATAAATTTTTTTAAATCCACTCAAACAAAGCCACGGGACAAATTGCTATAGAACACAAAGTAAACAAAAACGAGTTATTCAATTTCTTGTTCAACAAAGCGCAACCAAAAATAAAGTAGTTTGCTCATTTAACTGAAAAATTATTTCTATTACAATTTTGTCAGCCGATTGCTCTACAATTTTCGTCTCATTTCCCAGTTGATTGAAACATCGAATAATTGTCAAATAGAGCGGCACCCTTAAATCGATAATTCGTACGCATCACTAGCCGCCAATACCGTGAAAATAACGTTTATCGACAAAATCGATTATTCCACGCCCGTGGGAACGAACAACGAGATAAGTTACGATTTAATCGACAAATACTTAAACATTGAGTTGCAATTACGTGTACTCGCTTCAGTCGTTGACTTGCAAGCCCTAAACCCTCGCCCTGTTTAAAACCTTACATTGTAGGATTTAGAATTGATTTTCCTTAGTTACTATTGTTTGTTCCGTCAATTGTTTTCGTCTAACGCTCGCTATACACACGAAGAGACGGTCAGACGACAGATTGGGTCTGAGTGACTGGATTCGTTCGACCCAATCTCATCGTGTGTAAGAAAGCCTGTTCTGAAAATCCGGTCAACACACAGTCTGGGGCCTAGCCAAAATGCATTCTACTTTCTACAATCGTTAAAGCAAACAGAAAACTAAAAAAATTATAGGAGTGACCTAATTCGAAGTTATGTCACCATTATTCTGACTTTTAAACATTTTGTTATAAACGCTCACCATAGACTAAAAGCTGTTCTTTATCGTAGAATGAGCGCTCGGCGTACCTTCTCTTCTCATTTGGGTAACGAAATAAACCCAGTTTGCAACTTGGAGGTCACGCTTATTTTACACGACTTCGTCATTCTGTACCTAGGACGATCAAGTGGATCTCTATCACTTGGCCGTACCAAGACTTGCTTGCCAGTGCTCAGTGCTTGTTGTATACCCCGATCTTCCACTTGACTTGGCCAAGCCAGCAAAGTCTGTAAGATTTTATTTTGCCGATGATTCTCTCCAACCCGATCCACCCAACAATCTGATCGTGTGTAGCGGCTTTATGCCATTCAGTGTTGGAAGTCGTGATGTTCTCGTCAGTATGTAGTTCAAAACGTTTCCTTTTTCATGAACACACTAATCACTCTAAATATTATAATTGTGAAAGTTTTGTAAGTGAGTCAGAGTACATGTTTGTTACTTCATCATGCTGAAACGATTCAACAGATTTAAGTGAAATTTGGAATGGAGATAGCTTATATCCTGTGTTAACATAGGCTAGTCATATCTACAAGGTTTCTTGCAGGATTGCGGAGAACCCACGGGGCCTGTAGCGAAGCAGTGAGGGTACAACAATGTATTCATTAATCCATTTGTTGTTGTAAAAATCTGATGAATATGTACAGTGTCAGTCCCTAACCTATGTATATATGTAACGAGTGACTAAAATTCGAACTACAGACCATTGTATGGACATTTTTGAAAATCATAGCACTAATCTCGATGACGCATGAGTCATGACGCACTCCTAGGGATCAGAGCTATGTCATTGCATGTGATAGTGTGGGCGTTATCATAAAGAAACTAAAAAGAAAACATAAAATCAACGGATCCCCAAAATTCAACGAATGTCAGACATTATACTTTTTGCTGTCATCATAGACTCAGAAAATAACAGACAGGATGTTGTGACCTACACGCTCACGCCATCTCAAACCAATCTAATTAAGGACCAACCAGTTTTGATGTCTAAATGAGTCCGTAAAAACTGGACTTTTTTTTGGTCTTGCGGTAGTCAGTGTTAACTTGGTCAGCTTAAAGTGTCAACTAAAACGCACTTATCAACTTTCTACGTGTTTTTTTTACTCCAATTTCGATCACTTCCTTTGTTATTTGGTGCTAATGGCTCTTTTCCGATAATTATTTGTAACTATAAAGAGTTTTAGTAGTTTGTAACCGGCACTCTGTTAAGGTTTTGAGGTAATTAAAAAGTTGAACTAGCTTTTGTGCCTTTGCTTTCATCTCTTAGTCTGGAATGTAACATTTTTTAAATATAATTGTCAGTCCATACAGTTCAAAATATATGACAGAAGGGGTACCTGAAGTCAAATGAGGTCGATCTGAGAGTTACGGAAACGTTAAAAATGATCGCTAAAAATAAGGCAATATTTTCACACATCATCACTTAACATCAGGTGACTTGTGGTCAAACGCTACCCTGTAAATGGTAAAAAAAAAAATTTCAAATAATAGCTTTATCACTAGGTATTGTACTTTTTATTATGTTGTGGTAATAAGTTTAAAACGTCAAACATAAAAGTAGCTTCGCCTGTTCCAAATTCCATAAACCACCCCTAAAAGGACAGGTAAGGGCTACCACACAAAACTGCGATGCGATGCGATACGAAATCAATCAGATCATATTTATTTATAGCGAAACACACCCAAATGAAGACTTGAAATTGAAACTTTGTTATTATGGAATATGTATCGCGTTTGCGACGTAGTTATACAAAAAAGCCCTTGAAACATTATTAATTTATTATCACTTCACTTGAGCCAGAGGAAATAATCACTACGTTTTACACTTGAGCTTGAGAGAAAAAATTAAAACTATTCAAACTTTTTTGAAATGTAAACAAAAAATTCACAAGACGTGACGACTGACACATTGACAGCACTGTGTTAATACGGATAAGTTTGGTTGTCATACGTTACTATAAACACCGTTTGTTATCTTATACACCTTAACTTAGTCGGTTATTAACATTGTTCATTCTAATCGTTCACGAAAATTGCAAATGATATAGAATAGGGTCAGATACGAAACTTCGTTTAAATTTCGTTCGTTAACGAAGTTTCGTTTCGGAGAAAGAGAGTAGACCTGCAGAAGTTCTTGTGGTGCATTCCTGCGAGCTCGCAGATAATAATAATAATAATAAGGTCGTATATGATAATACCATATATTTAATACCATCGTCCCGATAGTCGTTTCAGCGAACGGCCTTATAGCGAAGAGTCTCGACCAACCTGTTAAGAGGCTCTAGCTGGACGGTTGGATCAAGGGTCGAATGCAGAAGGCAGTACTTCTTGACACGGCACGTATCGTCAGGAGGTTCCTCACTCTGCAGCCCAGGTAGCTAACCACAGGTAGCTTGAGTCCTGCCCCGCTACCGGCGGCACTCTAGGTTTAAGTTTTCATAGCAATTTTGTTTAATATTATTTTATAAAATTAATGTAAAAGTTTTACGAAAAAAAAATGTGGTGATATTAATAATAATAATGCCCGCACAATCACATACATAGGCTCTGACCCCTAACTAGGTTAGATATTTGGGTAGATATTGCGATTTGCGATGCGATGCGAATTCGTAGACTTGTGTGTGAGCCCTTAGAAATAGGCTACGAACATGAGGTGCTACTGCATTTTTTTCTCTCACTGCATGTACTTTATTAATTAACTGTCACAGTTTCGGCCACAGAGCAACAACTCGTTCAGTTTACGACACAAAGTTTGTGTGTGACTAACATAAAAAATTTAAAAAGGAAGTGGGTTGACTCACGCATACCGCGGAATAATTAGTCGTCTGCATTTTAATTGTCATAACGTTGACCATTTGATTTTGGCGGACGAATTAGGATAATAAATGGATGGAACAGAGAGAGAGAGATATTTCCTTCTTAGAAGTGTAATTTATATTATCGTTGTTGATCCACACCAGCGAATCATAAGTGCATAAGTAGTAATTACTGAATGAGTGTAATTCTAGACTCTAGAATACCATCTTTATAGTAGCAATAATATATACTAGCTGATCCCCGCGAATTTTGTTCGTAGAATAATTTTTTTGGCTAATAAAAAACCGGTTCAGCTAATGCAATTTATACGGTTTGGAGGTAGGAAATGTAGGAATGCTCTTAGATGCTATTTAAATTACGTGTCCATTATCAACCACTTATCGTTATCTGAGATAATGGCAAAACGCTTATCTGAAGACGCGAAAATAATATGTAATTGATATTCTAGAATTGAAAGACGATAAATTTATTGTGATAGTCGAAATAATTATGTTTATTTAATTAGGATACATGTGGTCACTGTAAAATGTTAAACTTAAAACCAGCTACGCCTGTTCCAATCGCGGCAGATGAATTAGAGCAATTTTGCTACAACGGTATTTCATCCCCATCATCCTTTGTTAGTCCACTGCTGGACATAGGCCTCTCCCAAGGTACGCCACTGAGCCTGGTCTTCGGCTCCTCTCATCCAACTACTGGCAGCCACTCGGCGCAAGTCGCTCCACCTAGTCGCAGGGCGTCCGACACTACGTTTGCCAAGTCGCGGTCTCCACTCAAGAACACGTCTACCCCAACGGTTGTCGGTTCTTTAGCTCATCTAAAATTATGGGTACATCAAACTAGAGAAGAAACTAGAGGCAAGCCAAGGCAAGCCAAAGCAAGCCAAGGTAAGCAAAGTCAAGCCATTACGATTTTTAAGCTTTGACCATTATCTCTAAGGCTATTTAAAACATATTATTCTTCTAGTGGCGCCTAATTGGACAAGAAACCTAATCCCACTTAAGTATGTACTCAAAATATTTTAATCAAAATTCCATACGACATGACTAATGTTATTATTTTATTACACACTTTTCAAAAGATTCTCATCTAAATAATCTAATATTAGATGAAACTGGAAGGGTATTTCCCAATTCCTTAATCTTCAACAATATATTGACAGACCATTCAAACTTGAACCACCTAACACCGTTACTTGAAGAATTGTAAAAGAAAATTATTTGATAGCAGAGATCAAATTATAATGGCCATATCTCTGTGTATCTATTCAAAGATTTTGCGTAGGAGTACCTTGTTTACTATCAATAACATCTTGCTGTTGAACTTTTAACCTTAATCCTATAGGCATACTAGCTATATTAGCTGTGAAGCTGTTTAAAATTATATTCAAGTATTTTTTATTGTAATAATTTATAGTTAAAACTGGCAGTTATGATTGAACTTATAGTTTTCGCGAAAGATATTGATGTAAAAAAATGTTTTCGAGCCTTTGGCCATATTTATTATGGACATTACATTGTCATATAACTTAACATATATGATATACTAGTGGATTCCCGTGGTTTCACCCGTTAGGATTACAGTTCATCACAATAAAAAAGATCCTGTCCTTCCTCAGAGTTCAAACTATACATTATCCAATATTCATACCAAAGAACATCGGCCACTTTTTATACTGCCTTGGACCTGCCCGCAATATATTTTGTATAAAAATTGCGAGCTTAATGAAGGTGTATAACCGACATATAACTGTTATTGGTGTGTGAGATTTAAGTTAGTGTCAGAAAAATTGGCAGAATATGTATAACATGTATTCCGTTCAAAACATCCAAGCGTCGTGTAAGTTAAAAAATGTCATTAAAAACTACGAAAATAAAAAATGTATATCATTTTTTTCTATAGTTTCCGCAAAATATCGTTTGTATAGTCATAATAGGCAAAAAATTACAACTTTTTTCATGTATAGCTCGTTTTCATACAACCTCGGGTCCGTTTTGGCCATTGTTCTTTCATAGGCGGTCATATCTTTTGATCACATTGACTTTAAGTTATGACGACCGATGTGGCGCAATGGGCGGAGAGCCGACTGTGAAACGTGAGATCGCGGGTTCGATTCCCGCTACAGGACAAATATTTGTGCATTGAAAAATAAAAGCGCAAGTATTTGTTCTGTGTCTGGGTGTTGTGGATCCCCGATCCTCGTAGTTTCTGATACCCTAGATACAGGGAAACCTAGTTAGGGGTCAGAGCCTATGTATGTGATTGTGCGGGCATTATTATTATTATATTATTATTATATATTTATTTATTTATAGTTTATTTTTTTCACAGCTGAAAGAGACCAAACAGACAAATGGTTGGTATAAATTTCAACTTGATACAACAACGCATTTTTGAAAAAAAAGAATCTTGACATACAGACAGACGGACGACAAAGCGATCCTGTAAGGGTTCCGTTTTTCCTTTTGAGGAACCCTAAAAAAAGAAAAATAGTAAATGTACAGTCAAAACCGTTTATGGCGACATCGTTTAGAACAACATACCGGTTAAATCGACCAAAATCAAAGGTCCTGGCTGAATGCTATATGACCGCCTTATTTTCATTCATTTGTATTTTTATTCATTACGTAAGACCACAATCCATTTAACACAGAAATGCCGACATCCACAGATTTGCGAGAACCTAAATTAAGTTATAGCCATGTAAAAGCCCCGGAAAGCTAAGCTTTTTTTGGTGAGGCAAATTCGATTTTCGTATGATTCGATTGTACGATGAAAGTATGGAATCAAATTTGGTGGCTTTATATTTAGGTTGCGATGAAATTATAAAAGAATGTTGGTTTTATTTTATTTCGGATGGATAATAAAAGGCTAAAATATTTATGCCTTTGGATTTTCGAGGTAGTGCATAAAAACCCATCATAACTTTCCGATCAATACGTATTTTGTTTAAATTTATTTTAATGCTTCATTTTAGATCGTTTTTTATCTCTACGATGGTGTTTTTTTATCTGTGTGTAGTATCTGTCAATTATAAATTTTGTGACTGAAATAAATGTGTAGCAGAATATTTAACATATTAAACTTAAATGTATGTAACAATATCTCTTTATAAACAGTCAAAATTAAAGGATTATCATTATTTCATAATTTTGTAGCTATAATTCATATCTTTAAAGAATGTATATAATTATTTTAATGACACGAATAAGTAACGAATTTTGCCAGAGCACAAAAAAAAATCTAATCGAAAACAACCAAAATTATTTTGTTCTAAACCAACCCTTAGTTAGCAAAGAATGCCTCTATCATAACAAGATCTTAATTGTTTCATAAAAAATAAATTCTTAACTCAAATACCCACTTCACCCAAATTTCTTATATCTCTCAAGACAGCATCTTCGTTTTTATCTCCCAAAGTCGGCATTACAAGTCTATAAAAATAAAGAAATCTAGTTTGATAAAGCAAAAAGGGCTCCACTGTACACCTGTCCTAATTATTTCTAAACCTGTTCTGATATAAAAACGGAATTAGGGATAGTATTCACTTAACATCGATATATCGACTTTATTCGATGTTTTCCAGAATATCGAATCAATATAATTGAATCAATCCCATGTTTTGACAAATATTTACTGTAGATGATATTTATATCGATATACTAGTTGCGCCCTGCGGTTTCACCCGCATCTTGCCGTTATCCCGCAGGAACCTTTTTCGGGATAATAAGTAGCTTATGTGTTAATCCAGGGTATAAGCTCCATACCAAATTTCATCAAAATTGGTTGAGTAGTTACGGTGATACGTGGTAATAAGCATTCACACGCACACACAAACTTTCGCATTTATTATATTAATATTAATAGGATTAATTTATAGAAACATCGAATATTTGCTTACAAATGTAGGTAAAACTCATCTCGGCCATCTCACCGCTATCTTAGTAAGTACAATTATACCCAAGTAACACTCATAGAAAATCATTATTAATACACTACTACTTTATCTATGTTATTATTTTCTCTGATTCTACAATCACACATACAAAATCAAAGACCACAAACATTGCGCATTTCACTGGAAAAGGGTAATATTCAACTTTTGTGGAAAGTATTATTCGATGGTAAAAAAATATCGATGTTTTCTAGCGATATATCGATAAAGATCGATGCTGGAATCCGATATCGATATATTTTTTAAGTGTACACCCCTAAACGAAACAACTTTATTTCTACATGCAACAGTTGCTGATTTGACTCCTTCGGCTAGTGCGTAAGGTTTATTTTTCAACGGTTTTGACGGTAGTACAGGAGGGGTTTAAAAGTGGCATCTTGGAGCTAGCATTAGTTTGGTATACCGACTACTTAATAAATGTATTTTTATTAAGTTTCTGTTACTTTATTTTGATTGCAGGGTTCGGAGATCAAGTGCTGCGATATACTTTAAAGTGGAGTGAGTTTTCGTAGAAAAAAGGTTTTTTTTTTTTTGGAAGGTAGCGTTTGACCGTAAGGAGTGGTCAATTGTATTGTGATATCGTTGGACAAGAAAAAGGGACGAGTCTTTACCGTAAAAAAATCATGACAGATGAAATTGTAATTTATTCAAAAGTATGAACTATAAAGCAGACAATGGTGTCGATTTGGTTTTGCATTCTCTAAAACTAAACTAAGTTTGACAGGTCTAATAGTATTGCTGTCTTTTTCTAACCACTGAAGTAAAACAAGGACAACATTACTACTAGACCTGTCAAATTTAGTTTAGTTTTAGAGAATGCAAAACCGAATCGACACCAATGTTGTTTTCTTTAGCTGGTGCGGCGAGTGCGGGGGAGCCCCAACATCATGCTGGCTACGCTTGCGGATCGGCTGGATTGCCAGAGAATGAGACAATCTGGGCCGGTTTGGACTTAATTATAATATTTAGCAATTTGTATGTGTGTTGTTGTATCGATTTTTTTTTTTATTATTAATGTGACTGTAATTATTTAATGATGAAATGAGTCTTTGTAACTTGAAATAAATGATTAATAAATTTTAGTTTCGTCGGAAAATCAAGAGTAAAATCCTTGATGAAAAAATAAACTTCCATTAAAAACAGGTAGGTATATAGGTACTCTAATATTTAACTTAATAAATTTGAAAAAGTATTACAAGAACTGATAGTTTAGGTCTTAGTATTTAGGTTAATTTTTTATCCAATTGTATATAATATTATGTTGTTTTGTTATATTATATCTAAGAACTGATAATATTTGAAATTGATTAATGTTACGAGTTGATTAATTAACTAAAGCAACTTCTCAGTTAATATTCACGGAGAATATATTTAAAAGTTCATTGTTACGCCATCTGTTAGCATTTCTATGAACTATCCTCGCGAAATGTTTTACGAGAAAATGTTTACGAGGAGTTTCTTTCATCAGCCTTCAAGTTGGTTGAGGTACTATCACAAAAGACTACTACATAAATCTTTTGATAAAAATAAATAATTGATTAATTTACTAAAACTTACCTCAAAAGAGGCTTCGTAAGTTGTCCTCGTTTTATCAAAACAAAATATCAGCAGCCAAAAAGTCTTCAAAACCCAAACAAAACAAATCACGCACCAAAACAAAAACAACACAGTCTCAAAAACTTGCACCCGAAAAAATTCAAAAAGTTCACTCAATTCACCACCAAAAAGTTCGCTATGTTCACTAACCAAAAAGTTCGAACAGTTTTAAAACTGGCACTAAAGTTTAAAAAAACAAATTGATGTTTCGATTTGACAGTTCGCGCGTTCCCGCCAAGCCGTGTGAAAGATCAAAGAGCGCTGACGTCCGACGCGCCGCCGCGTTGTCACCGCACTGGGATATGGTATTCTTTATCTACCTACGAGTACAAACGTGGTTTGGTCACTTTACTGTAGTACAGTCAGCGACAAAAGTAGCTGATCATGCTCGACTTTCCAAATGCGTATTAGATCAGTCAGATTAGTTTTTTCCTTACAACTTATAAAAGTTGCGTTTGCACATAATATATGATGTTAATGATGATTCGGTCGAAGGTTTGTGTATAAGGTGTACAAGTCCTCTTTTCTTTTATTTCTTCCTTCAGTCACCACTAATTATAGACAGAATAGCTTCATATATCGTGCTTGTAGGTCCTACACGGAATTGTGCAATAACGATGGCACTGAGTTTGATATCATACACACCAGCATACCCGCGCTGAGGAGGCAGGTGGGCCAGCATTTCTTCGATCGTTTCATATAATTTTAGCCTAGCTCAAGTTTGTGCAGTACCAGTTGAGGTATTGGAGATGTGTGAGTGCAGATCCATAATTTGTTTGTAATAATTTTTACATATATATTTTATATATATTTATATTTTTTAAGCATTCGTTAGCAAGTATTATTGTCCACTTTACTGCTACCAGTGGAGACTTATAATTGACTTCTTTTGTTACCACTTAAGAGTTATTTCAATTATTGTATGTCGTTAGTCTTCCTAAGAAAATAAAATAAAATAAAGAAACTCTGAAAATTGGTTATAGTTCCGCGACTTTTGTCCTTGACTGTACCGTAGAACCGCAGCATTCGTCGGTTACAGTAGCGAGTTACGAGCTTTTGTGAAGCTGTCGCTTTTGATGCTTAGTTATTATAATGACATCAGTTGTATTTTTGTAACATTTCTCGACGTCATTTGTCAATAGGTGAGACTGGGGTCAAATGACAAGCTTAAGCAACTTGCTTTGTGGTCACTACTAGGATGGGTGGCCAATTAAATAGTTGTGTTTACAACTCGAGAGTCGCAGGGAGCAGATGGATGCAAATGCTTATGATCCGTTCATGGTGGCGTTCAAGGGGAGGCCTATGTTCAGCAGTGGACTTCTTCCGGCTGATGATGATGATGATTTACAACTGAGCACTTCCGTGCTTCGGAGGGCACGTTAAACCGTCGGTCTCGGCTGTTGTCTTTGGATATATGTCTTTAAACTATGTCGGAGGCCTTATGGCGGACTGAAAAACTTTGACACTGGGGCTGGTCACAATTGTCGTTTTTTAATTAGACGAAGTCAACTGACTTTTACTGTGTTGTCAGTTTTTGATGAAATATAAATAGTGTTGTGACAAAGTGAATGATTGAAAAACTCCTGAATGAATGAATAATATTCTTTTATAGTTTGAAATGATTAACTATTCACACACATTGTTCATTCATCTGATTGAACGGGAACTGAACGCATCACTATTGCTTTATTTGGCAACATTATTTTACAAAGTGACATTAGCTACTGTCAGTTGGCTTCGTCTAACTAAAAATAAGACTATAGCCTAATCGCCAACCTGCACCGCATGGTGGATTATGGCCCATACTCTCGCTCTATCTGTGGGAAGACCCGTGTCCCAGCAGTGGGAATGTAATAGGCAGATGAATTAAAAAATAAATATGATTTTTTTTTGTTATAAGACTACCGCCTTATTTGAATGTGTTCATGCTCTGTGGTGATGAGCATCTGTGGACGTAGCCAGTGATATTGGCGGTTGACACTGACAGATGCTCATCGCCGACGGATGCTAGGCAGTTTGGATTCAGAATTAGACTTGACTTTTTGGCGGCAATCGAACTGTCAACGTAAAAAATTTGTTTTTATTTCCAAAACTTGTGTTTCTTAGAGTGATCATGTGTAATATTGGTGGATTATTAACCATTATGAGTTCGATAATGTGTACGAGTGTGAGAAATTGAAATAAAGTTGTGATAGTGACTTTTCGAGCTGCTCCAAAAAAGTCCGTGTAAAGTTTAAGTAAAGCGCCACTACTTTACTTAAACACTATCCTCATTATCATCATCATCACCATCATTTAAACATGATTCAACTCTTTGAGTTTGAAATATTTTATACTTGACACTGGCAAATACACTAATCGCCACGCCATAACAAAACAAAAAAAAACAATTAGACTTGTGGTAGAAAGGGTAATAAAATAAGCAATACCGAAAAGAAGGAATATAAATACAGGAATATCATCGTGATCCTTGTTTCTTTTCTGAGCTAGGGAAATGATCCTACATTTTTTATGGGTAAATTATTATCGTTGCCCAGCTTGTATCCACTTACATTCTACAATACATTATGAAACATACTTATATGAAATACTGGTACTAAAGCAGAAGAATTCACACAATTCTATTGTTTCAGAACAACAAAAGGATCTTTGCGACTGTTTCTCATCATCTCCGGACTACTTATAAAAACGTAACGCCCATCTGACCCTTTTTTTAGGGTTCCGCAACTGTGTGTAACTTTTATTATTTACATTAATTAAAAACACAAAACAATAATCATTTGTACCTAAAACATACAACAAGCAAAAACAGAGAAAGAATACAGGACAACAAATACACATATATGTAAAAATAAAAAACAACTGCAACTGCATCTTTGTAAATACAGCTCTTGTAACAATAGGAAGGTTCTCGATTGGCGACCATCCCGAACCCGAAGAGACGTTCTGTAGGTAGGCCCCCCACTAGGTGGACCGACGACATTTTAAGAGTCGCAGGGAGCCGATGGATGCAAATGGCTAATAGCCGTTCATGGTGGCGTTCAAAGGGGGAGGCCTATGTTCAGCAGTGGACTTCTTCCTTCTGATGATGGTGATGAACTATAGGAATGCATGTATGACGACATTTTACAAAAAAAAACCCAAATATGTGTCTGTCTACTGAAGGAATTTGATGTGCGATATTTGTGTCGATATTTTTTTATTTGATCAAGATAAGTGGTTCTCACGTGAAATGTAAGCAACAAACAGACAGATATTGTTACTTTTGCATTAATTATAGTTAGTATCTATATTATTCATACGGATTAGTAAAATGAAAGCAAAGATTAAACTAGAGAACTCTACGGAACCATAAGGTTAAAAGAACAAAACACACTTGATCAACTCTATTTATTTTATACCAATGTGTATATCTTTCGGACCATCTCTATAGTTATTGGATTGCTATAAAATAAGTTAATGTTTTTATCAGCATACTTACTTTTTATTAAAAATAGTTTAGTTTAACTCTTAGTACTACTACTACTATTTACAGGGTAGCGTTTGACCACAAGTCACCTGATGTTAAGTGACGATGTGGTCGAGGATGGCGCCACGCTACACCTGGACTGGGAACTGGCTCTCAAGTGAGGCTGCCGGAACACACCGATAGGTGCTTGGCGACAGATTCTTAACAAGAGGGTGGTAGCTAGCCAGGCGAGACTAACTGGTACTTTAAAGGGTTTGAAAAGCCTTTTCGACTCTAGACATTTTTGTGGAATACCTACCATTAGTTTTGTATAGAGTGATGTATTAATGATTTATAATACATATATCGTGATGAAACCATAGCTTGGTGATAGGGCAATTTCTAGTGCTCGCCTGGCCAGCTACCTCAAGTCAAGAATCTGTCACCAAGCACCTATCGGTGCGTTCCGGCAGCCTCACTTGAAAGCCAGTTCCCAATCCAAGTGTAGCGTGACGCCACCTTAGACTTGTGGTCAAATGCTATCATGTAAGTAAAGAAAACATAAAATAAAAATATTTCCTCGTTATATTGTTATTGAAGATTAAGATTATTGATGTGATATGTATGATTGTGCGCATGGGTTTGCATATCATTTAAGTTGAAGTGGCAATGGGCAGGCCGCATCGCTCGACGAACCGATAACCGATGGGGAAGAAAGGTTCTCGAGTGACGACCACGAACTGGAAGACGCTCTGTAGGTAGGCCCCCCACTAGGTGGACCGACGACATTGTAAGAGTGGCGGGAGCTGATGGATGCAAATGGGTAATAGCTGTTCATGGTGGCGTTTAAAGAGGAAGGCCTATGTTCAGCTGTGGATTTCTTACGGCTGATGACGATGATGATGATGGATATTATTTTGGAAGCCTTTGCTACCGAACTATGGCGATTTATAGTAACTAAAGTACACCTACTACCTACTATATTTATACTGCCTCTAATGATACCTTAAGCTTAATGCTTTCTGTAATTAATACCAACTAATGCGTAGGTCGAAACAAACAATTTGGATCTACCTAATGTTACTTTTTATTGTTACTATTAAGAGTTAAACCACAGATTAATTATTCAATAGACACGCTAACACCCAATGTTTACAGTGACAGCTAGAACTAAACTTTTTTATTTCAGCCTTCTTTGCCCCGTAGTTTTTACCGAGTGGAATACATTTTAACGCGATAAAAATTATTCTATGTCCTTCCCCTGGGTTCAAACTATCTCTATACCAAATCTCAATAAGATTGGCTCAGCAGTTAAGGCGTAAAAAGGTTACGAACAAACAAATAGTCAGAGTAACTTTAGCATCTATTTATTAAAGAATTTTCGGCAGCAGTTATTTCTAATTTTTAAATACGAGTATGCTAAACTTTTGTTAAAAAAAAAACCACCTCTATGTAAATATCATCAACAAATTTCGCGCAAATAGTAATTACCACGAGTTGCACCCCGCGGTTTCACCCGTGTCTTTCCGTTATCCCGCAGGAACCTTTTTTCGGAATAAAAAGCCTATGTGTTAATCTAGGGTATAAGCTATCTCCATTCCAAATTTCATTCAGATCCGTTTAGTAGTTTTTGCGTGAAAGAGCAACAAAAATCCATCCATCCATCCATACATACAAACTTTTTTACAGTTTTCTTGTCCATTGGCTCAGTGGTCCACGGTAGAGTTAAACATTAGTTCACATTGCTGTACTCACACGTTGGTACAATTACATAGGAATGTTTTGTAGCCATTAATTTAGTCTACTTTTTATTCACAATTATAAATGAAGGTCAGTGAGGTCATAGAATTTAAAATATCATTTGTGTGTGGTGTTGAGAAATCACAGTTGCTGGGCATAAGGGATGATGCTCTCCTTTGATGGCACAAGGCGTTAACAATTGCAGAATACATTACAAAAGGAACAAAAAACCTGACTGCGCCAAAATAAAGTACCCTATGTCACTCCCACAATAAAGACGAATCTAACGACACCTCATAATGTGTCAAAATCTGTCAAGCCATTAACGCCCTAAATCAATAATCGATCCTGATCCGTTCTTCGCGGCTTTGGATCGAAATGTCTTGTCATAATGTACTAGACAACGATATACATACTTATATAGAGAAATAAATACTTATATAGATAGAAATATCCAAGACTCAGGAACAAATAATATTCGTGCTCATCACACATTTAATTGCCCTTACCGGGATTCGAACCCGGGACCGCTAGCTTCGTAGGCAGGGTCACTACCAACTCGACTACCGTGTCGTCAATGTATGCACACTACTGCTTGACGGTGGAATAAGAAACAAAATTGCAAGCGCAAATCCCCTGATAAAAACACAGGCTCCAGATACATTCAAATGAGTTGATTTATCTTTCGAATCGCTAACCATCTGGCGCTTGCATGAGAGCTGTGTAGAGTCAAGAATTTTCTGGTCAAGCGGCGAGATACACCTGTCACTTTGGGACCAGTTTCAACGGATGTATCGACCATTCACCCAAGATGACCAAGACGAGTATAGTAAGTGTGCCGGGAGAAAGAGACGAAGCGAGAGTTTGACACGGAAAGGAAGAGGATGGGAGACCGTCGCGTGGCGAGAGAAGGGGATGCAGTATGGGACTTGTGGTTGTTTTTTTTTTCGTGTAATCCAGTTATAATAAGTAAGGTCGTAAGGCTTCTGGTTGCGAAGATTTTAAAGGGTTACTTACCTGTTGAGAAGGTTACTTTGTTGCTATTGTTATTTTTAAATGGTTATGTACATAGGTACTTAACCATTTAAGGTGCGAAAGAAGAATAGGTGTTCTTAACCATTTAAGGTTATACAGGGTGATCAATCCAAATGGGTCAGTAGGGGGAAGTCAGAAACTATGAGAGATAGCGAAATTCGTTCTTAAGAACCATGGCTTCGATTTTAGATTTAATAATAATGGCATTCAAACTTTTTTTTAATCTCTCATACATCATCGGGAATCGTACCTGGTCGAAGTCTTGTAAACAATGTTATGTGTAAATCTGAAAGATTTTTAAGCTCGTGTGCAATTTTTATCACATTTAAAATAGGCTTCCAATAGATCTAATTGTTCTTCATTCGTTAAACGCATTTTTCAAACATTAGTACACAGCACATAACACAATAATAATGTGAAAGTTATCTAAAATTAACACAAAGCTGTTTTGAAAAGGCTCGATTAATTTAAAACACAACAAAAATTCATTCCAAGAAAAGGAAAGTTCCATTTTCAAATTTTAAACAAGTTGGTAGCCTGCTGAACGAATGCGTTCTAATTTCAAATAATAGCAATTTAATTCTTAGTATCGTTGCAGATAAGATATATGCATAAGTGGTCTATTCAGATAAATGATTAATAATGATGACCGGAATCATATTAATGACGACATTTTGCAAATTATTTAAACTGTGGGCACTTCAGTCTAATGTTTACATAAGATTTCATAGCAAAATTTGGTCCTTACTTATATAGAGAAATAAATACTTATATAGATAGAAATATCCAAGACTCAGGAACAAATATTCGTGCTCATCACACATATATTTGCCCTTACCGGGATTCGACCCCGGGACCGCTAGCTTCGCAGGCAGGGATACTACCAACTCGGCTACCGCGTCGTCAATTATCTCCACATTAACATAATTATTTTAAACATAAAATATATATTTTAAATCTTGCTTTTAACATTTTTAAAGCAGATAAATATCGCAAATTGCATGTACGAATCGTTTATCGTAATTAGCGCACGCAATATCCGAAATTGGAAAATGCAGAAACTTCAAGCCACATGGCAGGCGCGGTGATTAAGGAAATCACTTTTTTCCTGTTTCTATAATGTGTGGTTGTACTGAGAGCGACGAGCGGTTTGAAATTAATATACTGAAGAAAAAAAAGAGTTTTTAGTGTTCCGTACCTCATAAGGGAAAACGGAAACCTTATAGGGAATATTAGAGATCTAGGATCACTTTGTATTCCGTCTGTCTTGATAGACAGATAGGTAAAAAGTTGAAATTTTAATCAATTACGGTTTCTTTCGGTTGTAAAACGATATGACCGTTTGTGTCGCATATTTTTCGATTTTACAAGGGAAACGTGTTCTCGAGTGGAGACCGCGACTTGGCAAACGTAGTGTAGGACGTCCTGCGACTAGGTGGAGCGACGACTTGCGCGAGTGGCTGCCAGTAGTTGGATGAGAAGAGCCGGTGATCGGGCTCAGTGGCGTATCTTGGGAGAGGCCTCTGTCCAGCAGTGGACTGATACAGGCTGATGATGATGATGATGATTATAATTCGTAATGGTAAAGAAAGATGTCATTAATAGAGGCATTTTTAATACCCGCTCAAACCATGACTACAACTTTACCTACGATCCAGCAGCATAGCTTCCGTTACAGAAACATGAACCCTATTTACTAACAGTTAAAGTTTAAAATTTCGTGCGTTCTGTATGTAGTTCTTAAGTAGTACACATAGCTTGAGGGTAGGTCGGCTATATTAGTAGATTTGCATGTCAAGATTTATTTAAGGCCCTTGTGTCAGTCGCCCTTCTTCGCAAGACACTAACGGCAGGTTTCAATTATCTATCCATGCTTTGCCCATGCGTAGGATGCGCTGTGACTAGGTGGAGACTGGAGTGACGAGAGTGTTAAATTTTGAATGGAATAAATATAAATTTTGCTCCACCTAGTCGCAGGGCGTCCCACACTAGACACTACGTTTGCCAAGTCGCGGTCTCCACTGAAGAACACGTCTACCCCAACGGTTGTCGGTGTCTTGCGCCGAGTGCATGGCTGCCAGTAGTTGGATGAGAGAAGCCGAAGACTGGGCTCAACGGCGTACCTTGGTAGATGTCTATGTCCAGCAGTGGGCTGATAATTATGATGATCCACAAAGACAATGGTCGTAATTAATCCCAATTATATTGTCAGCTAAATCGTGAAACTAAACCAAATAAATTTAAATATCCGCATAAACAAAAGCCAGTATCAAAATCTTAGAAAGCCCGTAATTTGGAAAATCACGTTTATCCTCCAACAATCCGGGATTAAACGCAAGCGCGATGGGTTCCGTACAGAATATAATTTCCATACGGTTGTTTGTGAAATGGTTGTGTCGTATTTAGAACGGTTGTAAGCCTGATAGTGGAATCCAGTGTTGGGAAAGACGAGGCACAATGAGAGATTAAACTTTAATTTACTAAGAATAAGAATCATTTTATTTGCAACAAATTATACAAGATAAATTTATAAATTACGTAGAAATAAGAGAGAATTAAAAGAAAATGTATTGTTGCAAACCGGTCTCAACTCAGCGTTGTGCAGCTCGTTTGACCAGCGCTGGTCTTCCGTTGAAGCCGCTTTTGATGACGTCACTGGCATGAAGGTAATTTCTAATAACTAAATAAGAAAAAATAATAAATACATACATTTTTAAATTAAAATCTATCAGTGAGCATTTACTCACTCATTGGTGTTGAAACTACTTATCGTATAGGTAAGAAATGTAACTAAATGTGCGAGGGTGAACTGTCTTGTAAGCGATTCGTAGCAATGATGGGGGTTGTGACGTTGGCTTGCTATACGTAGGTCGTGGCTTCGAATCCTACAATAAGCTTAAGCTTTCAGTGAAGGAAAACATCATGATGAAACCATAGCTTGGTCGTAGGGCATTTTCTAGTGCTCGCCTGGCTCGGTGTGTTCCGTTAGCGGGCCCACTTAAGAGCTAGTTCCCAATCCAGGTGGTAGTACCATCTTCGACCACATCGTCACTAAACATCAGGTGCCTTGTGGTCAAACGCTACCTGTAAGTAAAATAAAAGTAACTTAACTTACCGAAGGAAAACATCGTGAGGAAACCAGCATGTCCAAGAACTACAAAATTCAAGAGCATGCGACATCTGATTCTACCAACCCGCACTGGGCCAGCGTGGTAGACTACGGTCCAAACTCTCTCTCTGATGCTGGGGCCATACTAACGGGAAATGCCGTTCAAAAGCACGATGATTGACGTTTGACATAAGTGTGGCCACGACACTGGACAACGGCATTCACATTGGCGTTAGACGTTAGCCGATAACTCGAGTGCATTCACGTTGACCGTTCAAGTGTAGCCACTCACATAATAGCGTTAATAATTAACGCAAACATTTCCCTTGACGTTGACCTTAGTGTGGCCCGGGCACAAGAGAAGGCCAGAGTCCCACCCGTGACTTAAATGCAGGTTTATGTTACACATTGCTACTAAATATGTAGTATAAACTTAAATAAGTCACAAGTGTCGTAATGTTTTATTAAAATTTGATGCTTTATACATACTCCTTGTAAAATATGCGTGGTTAGATTATTTATAGACAACGAGGCTCCTTTAATACTTTGAATATATATTTGCTCTTGTTATTCTACTCTTTTTGTTACTTTTTGTTTTTCATAAATAAACATTTTTATTATTATTATTTATTATTACTCGTATTATTGTTTTTTAGCTATTCGATTTAGTCCTCTCGGTGTGTCTTCAATGCGTGTAATAATTTTAGCTAAGCCATAGCTTTAGGAAGCTCCAATACCTTTAGAACAGAGCGGGCGGGAACCCGCGGCCTGGAACTACTTACAATATTAGGAGTAGAAAGAAAGAAAAAAAATACATTTTATTACTTGTAGAAAAAGGTATTTTGTATCTTGATACATTTATAGTATTTAAATCGTTTTTAAAACACTTTTACAACTAATTTAAACTACCATGGTCAAAAACATTAGAATATTCTCGTGATCATGGCGCTTGCAACAGTGCCGAAATATCGAGAACTCGAACAAAAACTTTTATAAACTATTGTGGTGATGCTGTTAATTTATTACTAGCTCCGACCAACGGCTTCACCCGCGTGGACTGCAGGTTATGGCGATAAAAAGTAGCCTTTAGTCCCTTCTCAGGGTTCAAACTATATTCGTACCAAACGTCATTAAAATCGGTTCAGTTGTTTAATCCTGCTATCCTACTAATAACAAAAGCGAAAGATTGTGAATATGTATGTATGTTTGTTGCTCTTTTACGCAAAAACTACTAAACGGATTTGAGTGAAATTTGGAATGGAGATAGCTTATACCCTGGATTAATACATAGGCTACTTTTTATCGCGGAAAAAGGTTCCTGCGGGATAATGGGAAGACGCGGGTGAAACCGCGAGGCGCAGCAGGTACATTATATATCTTATTTATTTATTTATGCAAATTGTCATAACAACATGACCCTGTTAGGGTAAAGCATATAGAAACAAACATAAAATTCTAGTTAAGGACTACACATACAAATAAAGAATATGTTATACTTGAGTAGGTAGGTATATACGATATCATTTTAGAGGTGGTGAGATTGTGACGCTTCTATCATCAATGAATTCTTGAATTGTATAATAACATTTTTTCAATTAATATTTTTTTAAGTTTTATCTGAAATATTTTTTCTTTCTTTAGGTACAGATAGGTATTCTTAATCATAATAGGCACCAAAAGGGCCTCTAACTGGTGAGTCAGTTCCACAAATATCATAACACTTACGAAACAGTAATACCATCGCCCTTTACGATCCCACCCGGTTTACATTCTCAAGCAACTGCACTGTATCACCATCATTGCTTCTTCGTACCGATTTATTAGGCTTTGTCCTGTGGACAAACAAACAAACTCAATGCTAAAAAAACCGGCTAAGTGCGAGCTGGAATTTTCGAAAATCTTTAAATGTAATTTTTTTTTTCCTTTTTACCGACGCCGACGCAACGAAGGAGGATTTTCAATTCGACCGTATATACATTTTAAATTTAAAAAAATGCTTTCTGCATTAAATAAAATTATCTATATAAGTAAAGGATTTAAGGTAGTTTTTCTCCAGGCCCATAATTTTTTTCCTTTCTGTATTTATAGATTTTATAATCATAACCAATTGTGCCCCGCTGTTTCACCCGCGTCTTTCCGTTATCCCGCAGAAACCATCTTCCGGGATAAAAAGTGGCCTATGTGCTAATCCAGGGTATAAGCTATGGAGATAGATAGATTCCAAATTTTACCGAAATCAGTTTAGTACCTTTTTCCGGGATAAAAATTAACCTTAGTGCTAATCCAAGGTATAAGCTATCTCCATTCCAAATTTCACCGAAATCGGTTACTAAACCGATTGAACGTATCACCGTAACTCAGTAGTTAGGTGGTAAAACACTTTTACACACACACAAACTTGTGCATTTTTAACATTAGTAGGATAGGATAGTATAAACGGACACTTTTACACAGTAGTTTTTGATATATAAGTAGTATGAAGTCAAGTTACATTCATAAATATCGTCCTTACGAAACATTGCCATCGCCCTTTTCATTCGACCACACCCTGTATACATTTGCAAGCAGTGATATTGCATCATTTGAGTCCTCGGTCCGATTTACTAAGCTTAACTACTTGATTCTGTGGATTTACTTGCAGCTTTAGTTTTTAATGGTTGTATTTGAAAAAAAAATGCATTCTTTCATGCAGTCTATCTGTCTGTCTATCTGTCTCGCTCTCACGCCTACACCACTGAACCGATTAAAATGAAATTTGGTACAGAGATAGTCAAGAGCCTAAGAAAGGACATGGAATACTTATTATCCCGATAAACTGCAGCCCACGCGGGTGAAACCGCGGGGAACAGCTAGACGTCGACTTGCGATCCATAGGACGTGGGTTCGAATCCTACAATGAGCTTGAGCTTTCGGTGAAGGGAAACATCGAGATGAAACCATAGCTTGGAGGTAGGGCATTTTCTAGTGCTCGCCTGGCTACCACCCTCATGTTAAGAATCTGTCGCCAATCACCTATCGGTGTGTACCGGCAGCCTCACTTGAGAGCCAGTTGCCAGTCTAGGTGTAGCGTGGCGCCACCTTCGACCGCATCGTCACTTAACATCAGGTGACTTGTGATCAAACGCTACCCTGAAAGTAATAAAAAAATAAGTGGAGCCTCAAAAGTTTACAAATACATTTTCCCTTACCAATTATTTTACCCATTAGTACGTTAACGACCATTTAGCATTAGCCATTTGTGATATTTCGCAAATGCGAAGCAGTAAAGGTGTCTGCCCGGCAGATCGATATCAAGTCAAGCGAATACTGGCAAAGGTTGCACTTGCAGAAATGACGATTATTGTCCGTTTGTTTACCTAATCTTTAGTTAAATTCTTGAACGAAACAAAGACTTGACGAATGTAGAAGTTGAATCAATTTTAGTTGAGTCTGTAACAGGTCACTATAATAATACAATCATCATTATCATTATCAGCCTTTCACGTTCCCACTGCTGGGACTCTGGCCTTCTCTCAGAGAGAGAGTATGGGCTGTAATCTACCACGCTGGCCCAGTGCGGGTTGGTAGATGTCGCATGCCCTTTAATGTTGCAATTCTTGGGCATGCCGGTTTCCTCACGATGTTTTCCTTCACCGTTTTGAGCGATGGAAAATCTGCACATAACTTATTAAGTCATAGGTGCGGGGCCGAGAGGATTCGAACTCGGTGTCGGCGTCTTGTAAGGTGTAAGTCGCACGCCTAACCGTTCGGACACCATCGCTCTCAAATAATACAATAATTGTATTCAATAGGATACATATGAATGAAAAAGGAGTGAATGAAGCGATGACGGCTGATAGGGGAGAGTGGAAGAAGAATACATGCTGCGCCGAAATAGATGGGACCAGGGCAAGGAGAAGAAGAAGAGGATACATTGGGATCACTTTAAAACGTCAAACTTTATAGCGATAATGACTCAGTGGTAGTGACGTTGACTTGCGATCCGAAGGACCTAGGTTCGAATCTTACAATGAGCTTGAGCTTTCAGTAAAGGAAAACATCGTGATGAAACCATAGCTGGTGGTAGGGTATTTTTTAGTACTCGGCTGGCTAGCTACCACTCTCATGTTAAGAATCTGTCGTCAAGCACCTATCACTGTGTTCCGGCTGCCATACTTGAGAGCCAGTTCCCAATCCAGGTGTAGCGTGACGCCACCTTCGACCACATCGTTATCAGGTAGCTTGTGGTCCTGTAAAAAGTAAAAAAATAAAAACTTAAAACTAGCTACGCCTGTTCTAACCTCCTTACGCCGGCAAAAGAACAGGCAAGAAACACCCGGCAGGTATTTTTTTTGGCCCGACATAGCAGCTTGCACTTGCACTGCTCGACACAGGCCTCTCCCAAGGTACGCCTGCGCTCAAACTCATTGCTGGATTCGTTGAGGATCAACTGAGTCAAGTGACGTCACTGAGCTATCATCACTTTTTTATCTTACTGTATATTTTTTTGTTGTAGTTGTGATCGGTATATAGAAATATAACTTTTGTTAACGAGCAATAATTCTTATGTCAGAATATAACTATAAAAAACATGTAACAATTAGAATTCATAGTAACTTCATTCTCTTACTTAAATATTGCCATTATACTCATTAATCCATTTAATTATAATAATTATATCTGTGGCAGAATGTCTACGATTGCACACATTTTATGTGAATGGCAACTTTATATTCTTTCTATCAATTTGGATTGGGTAGGTTTTGGCGGGAAATAGTAGTGACAGTCGATTGTATTGGGAGTTTAGCTAAGAAAGATATTGGGGTGGCTGTTTAGAGTGATTCATCGAGATCTGTGTGTGGTGATATTTATTCTCCTCCTGGCTTGAATTACACTTTACTATTTGCGCCCCGTGGTTTACCCGCGTCTTCCCGTTTTCCCACAGGAACTTTTTTCCGGGATAAAATATAGCCTATGTGTTTATTCAGAGTATAAGCTATCTCTATTCTAAATTACATTCAGATCCGTTTAGTGGTTTTTGCGTGAAAGAGTAACAAACATCCATCCATCCATCCATACTCACAAACTTTCACGTTTATAACATTTGTAGGATTGCTAAAAAGTTTAATATAAATAATAAAGCAACAGTTTCCCCACTCTCCTGTGCTCGATATTTCGGTGCTCTATTAGTGATGTACCGCAGTCGCCGGATACATTAACATCGGCCGGAGCAAGTGGTCGGATTGAAAACCGGCCGGGTAATGCAATTATCGTACATAGTGATGTGCTGCTTAAGGGTTTTTATCGAGCATCGATACTTTCACTTCATCTACTTCTTTGAAGGTTGCTTCCACTGCAACAAAATGTTAAAAACTTATTTATATAATTATACAATTGATGGAGGCTTCTAAAATACCGTTACACGATTGCAAAAAATACAGTGTTAGATAGGAATACTAACTCTTTGCCGTATTAAGAAATACTTAACATAAAAGTGATCTATCATATATTATATACCAGTGTTTGTTTTATGTTATGTACCAGTGTTTTATAGCTCAGAGTTCCTCTTCAATGCAAGAGGCTTTATTTTTTTGTAACACTGTAACTTTGTAGTTCAACGGAATGGCTGTAAAATGGGAGCCTTTAAAACCGAAATGTAATGTAAAACGTTTAAAATACGACGAATGCAACATAAGAAAAACCAAATGTCTCAAACAATTAAATACTTATGTCAAATAGTAATTTTGACATTAAATACTTATGTCAAATAGTATTTTTTTTTTTGTTTTGTTATGGCGTCACACGATTAGTGTATTTCCCAGTGTCAAGTACAAAATATTTCAAACTCAGAGAGTTGAATCAAGTATAAATGATGATGATGATGATGATGAGATGAAGGGATGAGGATTGTGTTGAGGTAAAGTAGTGGCGCTTTACTTAAACTTTACACGGACTTTTTTGGAGCAACTAGAAAAGTCACTTTCACAACTTATTTCAATTTTCCACACTCGTACACATTAACGAACACATAATGGTTAATAATCCACCAATATTACACATTATCACTCGAAGAAACACGATTGCCGCCAAAAAAGTCCATGTTTTTTTTTAGTGACAGAGGAGAGAGTACATTACATTACATTTATTACATTTAGAGGTCATAGCTAAGTAATATGTATATTATCTGCTATTTACAACTATATTTACTGTACAGATAAATAAATTAAAATAACAATGAACAACTTAACTAATCTGAACTAAAAAAAAAACAAGCCTACAATTATTTATAAATATACGTTTATTTACATAATAAAATTCCCTACTTCCCTACTTCCCAGGTATCGATATTCTATTAACATTCTAGTTCTACTGACTTATCGATATACAGTGCCCACCACTACTAAAGTGAAGATTTATAAGCCTGGCGTCCGGTGGCTCGGCAACCTTTGCCTGCATTAACGAGATATCGATCAAGTGAGCAGACACCTTTACTGCTGCATTTGTGAAAATTAACCAGCTTACCTTACTGAATGCGCTTCGTCGGATTTTGGACCGATATAGGTCGGATGGCGATAATGGAGAATTTGACACTAAATTATGTCTAGCAAAGTGTGTACTTGTAAGTCAGAGTGTTTTATGACACTGGGGCATAGTGGAAAATATGAGCGTGATGTTGGTAGAGGCAGCGGCAAATATACTACTAATATTTTATACGTGGAAGTTTGTAAGTATGGATGGATGGATGAATGAATGTTTGCTACGCTTTCACGCTAAAACTACTGAACGGATCTGAATGAAATTTAGAATGAAGATAGCTTATACCGTGGATTAACTCATAGGCTACTTTTTATCCCGAGACTACTTTTAACTTTATCTTAACTTAACTTTTTACTGAGAGGATAGGCTAAAGAACAAGGTTCCAAAAAATTAAGATAACGGAACACCCGCCAAAAGGTGTTTTTAGTTTATAACAAATCGAAAACACTTCTATTTAAATAAGCATTAAAACTATTTAGAATGTTAATTTACTGTAACTATTAATGTGAAGAATAAAATTGTGCCTGTTTTTTCAACAATTATTTTATAGTTAGGTTTTAAATTCAACAGTTGAATGCTTATTACTATAGGGTAGTATCTGTTGAACCTAACTGTGGTACCTACCTTGGCGACTTTTTTACGGAACCCATAGGTTCCGCGGAACCCACTTTGGGAATCACTGGGCTAGAACATAGCAACAAGCCAAACGATTACCATTCAAAGAATCTTGAGCATTTCTTTAAACTGACCATAGTTACAATAACTGTCCTTGAAATTGACTAGGCACTTAGTAACAACATGAAAATGTACTCTATGCACTTACTATGTAGAGCTACATTTCCAACATCGTGTTAAAGCAGAAAATAACTTTAGATGGGAACATAACGATGTCGCATGAAGAATCGCTTCGACAATATCCTCTATTGCATACAGGAAATTATAGTGGCGTGATTCAGCGGGCCAACCATACCCGCAATCGGGGCCCAGCACACTTGCGACTAGTCGCAACACAGATGGGTAAATAGTCGCATTAGACCAGCCTTTCCCGAAGCGGGCTGTAAGGCCCCTTGAGGACGCTACGGGCCATAAGGAGGGCGGTATGAGACATCCAAGAGAGTTTATCGGTTTAGGTGCTACGATGCCACTGACAGACACAGATGAAGAAAAATACCTGTAGAGAGAGAGAGAGAGAGAGAGAGAGAGAGAGACAGCCGACGCAAGTCGTCGCTCCACCTAGTCGCAGGGCGTCCGTCCTACACTACGTTTGCCAAGTCGTGGTCTCCACTCAAGAACACGTCTACCCTAACGGTTATTGGTTCTGTAGCTTATATGACCAGCCCATTGCCACTGCAGCTTGCTAATTTTGTGAACTATGTCGGTGACCTTAATTAGGGCCGGATTATCCAATAGGCAGAGTAGGCAACTGCCTAGGCATCGACTAAGGGCTAATATTTTTATTTCAAAATTTGTATTCTTCTAAAAATACTTCTCCATTGCATTGTGATTGAACAATGTATTTTAAAAAGTAGGTAAGAAAAGGGTAGAGGAAAGGGGCCCAAGAATTGCATTGCCCAGGCATTGACAGGGTTAATCCAGCCCTGACCTTAATTCTCTGACGGATCACCTCATTACTGACGCGCAAATAATGTTGCGACAAAAAGTCGCGCGTCCGCAGCACACAAAGCAACCGTTGTTGTTAACGTTACAAGTAGTTCGGCGTAGTCTGTTTGCGTTAGGTAATTACTCAAACTTAGACGGTTTTGCCTCTATTCACGGGTTACTGTGCTACTTCACTAATAGTATTAGTTATATCTTGAATTTTGAATGGGAACCAAGTAAGTCAAGCTCGTTTTGAAGGGTTTAAACAAGTGTGTGGGAATTAATAATCTTTATCTCACAGTCCAGCACTCATCATCATCAGCCAGAAGAAGTCCACTGCTGAACATAGGCCTTCCCCTTTGAACGCCACCATGATCGGCTATTAGCCATTTGCATCCATCGGCTCCCTGCGACTCTTACAATGTCGTCGGTCCACCTACAGCCTACCTACAAAACTACTTCCGGTTCGTGGTCGCCACTCGAGAACCTTTCTTCCCCATCGGTTATCGGTTCGTCGAGCGATGTGGCCTGCCCATTGTATACTATATATACTCGTCTTCTTTATAAAATCACACCAAACAAAAAATAAACAAAGTAACGCAATAACTAAATCAATGAAAACCTAATACAGAAACAAAGCACAAAACAAATCTACACAGCCCTAGTTTTAACATCCTGTAAATTGAAACAACCCAAAAGAAAATATATAGCAGATAAATAAGCGCCCATAAACCATAAAGGTCCTTTAGATAATGCAAAAAAATACAGAAAGCACTAAACTAAGATTATCTCGAAGATATAAACCTACCCCGGACCGAGGGATGTAAAGAAAGCATCCCCGCACCCTCGCAAAATTGAATTTATACTTCATTTCCCATAAAATGCCTATACCGAATTTATTTTGTACCATTAGCATATTAAAATGGCATCAGACTATGTATGGGCAGCAAAAAAGTCAGCACTTATATTTGTTTTTATTTTTTTAGATTGTTTTCTTGACTTTTAAGACGTAGGCATCCGTTAAGAAAGGGTTTTGATTAATTCTGCCCCCAAGAGGATAAAATATGGGATGAAAGTTTGTATGAAACTTTGTCAATTTTAAATTTTTATAACAAGAGGGTGGTAGCTAGCCAGGCGAGTACTAGAAAATACCCTACCACCAAGCTATGGTTTCATCACGATGTTTTCCTTCACCGAAAGCTCAAGCTCATTGTAGGATTCGAACCCACGTCCTACGGATCGCAAGCCAACCTCACTACCACTGAGCCATCATTGCTATAAAATGTAATTAATTATATGATAATAATAATTTATTATCTGCGACTTTTTTGCCATCGGTCCCCGAATAACGTCCCATCTATACGGTATGTGGCCAAAAATATGATCCATACCGCGTACAATATAATACACGAAGAATACTCAGCTCTTAAAAAAACAACTTGACTTTGGGTTGGCTGGAAGAGATCGCTTTGAGCGACAAGCTCAAAAACGGCAAAAAAAAACACGTTGCTTGTGGCTCTTAAATATTAACCTATTAATTTTTTTTATTTTATTTTACTATCTTTGGAAAACTAACAGCTACTTAAGAAACATGAAATAGGTATATCAATAGTAACTAACGGCTAATTAAAAGTTTTCACATATATGTAACTAAATAGGACATACATAGAACACATAGAAGATGGACGCGGACAATAGGTAGAAAACGAAATAAAATGTTAACAATTTCAAAATTAAAATTACAATAATTGGAAAAAAGTAGAAAATATTGATAAAGTAAGTAGGTACTTAAATATTGTATAAATTCTCATAAATTAAATGCTAAAATAGGAATTGTTAAAGAGTCTAGTCTGTAAGATTTTTTTAGTATTTGTTGTTATAGCGACAACAGAAATACATAATGACATAATAATGAGCTTACCCCACAAGTGTTTCCGCTGTGCTACAGATTGCAATCCTTGAAGATGGGTGTAAAAAGAGGTCGGCAACGCATCGGCAACTCCCCTAGTGTTGCAGATGTTCATAGGCAACAGTGACCGCTTTTCATCAGGCGGGCCGTTAGCTTGTTTGCTAATCTATTACATAAAAACAAAAAAAAAATCTATGAAAACTTCAACTGTTTTACTATCACGGTTCCTGTGATACAACCTGGTGACAGACGGACAGACAGGTAGACAGACGGACGGACAGCAAAGTCTTAGTAATAGGGTCCCGTTTTATCCTTTGAATACGGAACCTTTAAAAAAAGAAATAAACCGTAACCCCCGCCAAAAGCTTTCGCCGCTTGCTTTTTTTGGCCCTGAAGCTTTATTTACATTCTAAAACTTGTCGTTTCCACACTTGGTATAGCTTATTTAACAAACCGTGCATAACAAAGAAGGCAAAGGACAAAGTTAAAAACGTCTATTTTTAACTTGCACAGTTTTCGTGCCGCGCTCTATGCCTGGTGGAACTTTTGTAGACTGTTGTGGTCAAAGATTAAAATTTTGCACAGATGGGTCTCGTGAACAGTTAGGTGTTCTGTGCAATTTCAAATTGTAGCCAATTATTAACTTCTATCCTCGTATTGTACATCATCAAAGGTCATGGACAATCTTTTTTTGGTCAACAGTTTTGCAAAATTTTTTAATCGCTATTCTCACTCACCCACTACATTCACTCGACGCCAAGCGTGACCCTTCGACTACATCGTCACATAAAAAAAACTATCGTCTTTCAGAGCCACACCGCGCGTGAATTAACAGTTACAGTTTGTTTGATTTTAATAGCACAAATAACTTCACATTACTTTTACCTACAATTTTGGGATAATAAAAATAACCTATTAGTTCTTTAAGCTTTCCCTCCATAGCCTCATCCCATTGGATAATTCCCTCTTCCTCCACCTTGATATTGTTCAATGGTACTCTAGGAGGATTTTCTCATTAGTTCCATGAATTGCCAGGTTCTAGGTTCTTTACTTATAGAATTCAATATGTCCTTTCTGTTAATCTCAGACAAACTACTCTTTGACTTAAACCTCTTTCTGTTTTCACACACAGTTTTAGTAATGTTGGCTCACAGAAAGTCTATTGTGAAACAACAAACACGTTTATCGCTTCTGTTGCATAAACTAATTTTTATTCTGTGATCATCACTGAAAATCATCTGTGATCGTCATTTCAAGTTATGTAGAGTAATCATTACTAATTTTTGGTAGGTAGGTGACTTACTTATTTTATATTAAGATTGGGCAAACCGTGGATAGCTAGGTTATTGAAACCGGCCGTAAAATTTACTATTAGATGTGAACATTATTGTGGTTTTTATTTCTCACGCCCTTTTCCATTTTACGTTTGCTATTTTTCTAGGGACATAAAATAATGCCCGTATGCCTTCACTTTGTGACCACAATGCGTGATAGCCACCAAAACAATGATGAAGTGATATGTGTGAATCGCTCACATTAAAACGACTTGGAATTTACAGAGCAACTAGCCGTTCCCCGCGGTTTAACCCGCGTGCGCTACAGTCTATCGCGATAAAAAGTATCCTATGTCCTTCCTCAGGTTTCAAACTATCTTCGTACCAAATAACGTCTCAAATTGGCATAAGTGGTTTAGGCGTGAAAACAGACAGACAGGAAACAGACAAACAGACAGACCGAGTCACTTTCGCGTTTAGATTCCCTGCTAATATTGTAAATGCCAAACTACGGCAAGTATTATATAAAATGTGTGTTCCGGCAGCCTCACTTGAGAGCCAGTTCCCAGTCCAGGTGCAGCATCTTCGACCACATCGTCACTTAAGAGCCAGCATAACGTCGTTGACCTTGCTTGATCAAGTGAAACTGCTCCGCGCACTCCGCGCATCCCCCCACCAAAATGACGCGATCTGCGGCCAACGCGCCCGAAGCGACGCTCTCGCCATGCGGCGCGGCGCGGTACCTCTACTAATCGAGCCCGCCGTATCTACATATATACACAGTAGCAACATCCTACTATAATATTATAAATGCGAAAGTTTGTGTGTGTGTGAATGTTTGTTACCACGTAACTACTGAACCGAATTTGACTGATGAAATTTAGAATGTAGACAGTTTAGGTATTGGACTAACACATAAGCTAATCTAATTTTGAAAAGTCAACTCTGAAAGGGGTTAAATAAGGTAGATAAGTTTGTATGAAAAATGTCATTCCTTGGTTCGATTGACTCAAAAATAGGTACAAATAAACCTTAAAGTAAATCATTGAAAACGCATTTTTTATTTTTTGATATGTATTACTTCTACGGGGTGTGCCATAGAGTTTTAAAGTTTGTATGGCTTTTTTTTATTCCTTATGTGGATTTTCTTAAAAGTAGGTACAAATAAACTATAAAGTAAATAATTAAATACGTATTTTTTATATTTAAGAAAACCCCTAGAGGTTGTGCAATGGCGTTCAGATTCTAAAGTTTGTACAACACATCAATTCCCACGCGGGCGAAGCCGCGGGGCACGGCTAGTAGTCACTGTCGCGCCATTTGAATGTGCGCGTGAGTGAGTAGCGAGCGCCGTGTACGCAGGGACCGGCCTGGGACTCAGTAGGGCTGTGCCACGCGTTTGATCGCGCGCATTTATGTACTACACTGCTCGCTCGCTCGGATTTGCTGCTCTCACTGACTATTTCATTTGTATAGTTTATAATAAATCGTATTTATTAATTTATAATTATTAAAATGTCTTTAATATGCAACCCATTTATGAATTGGTAAAACATTTTAATAAATTACATGATTAAACACCTTGCGCTGTCATAATACACAGATAATATAATCTATAAAAAAGGCATGTTAGTTACAACACTTAGGTATAAGTCGATAACGGCTGGACCGATTTTTATAATCTTTGATTTTTTGCATTTGTCTTCGTCCGGAATAAGATAAAATATGATACTCATACATAATAAAATTAATCATTCATTTGTTGTAAATGGTATACCAAAATGCAACTGACATGGTGTAACAAAACACAACTGACAGCTAAACGTAATGTTGTCTATGGTTGATATTGAAGTTGTGAATTGAAGATGTTTTTGTTTTATGCGAGTTTATTTATTACTAACGTTAATTAATTTTAAAATCCTAAATCTGCTCATTTATTGCCTCTTATGCGGAAAGAAGTTCGCCGGGTCAGCTAGTATTTAACTAAAAATAAAAGTGACAACCCTATGCATCACCGCAAGAGTAGGCAATTAACTCGCCGCGGCACTATGCACCTACCACTCATAGCCTATAGGTAGTTCATCGTACGACTTTCAGCTACAAAAATATGCGGAGAAAAGTGGCACAGGTCCGTTCAGCACGGCGGCTCGTCCCGCACTGACTTTATGGGCGAATGAGGGGTGTACGTGCCGATTTGCGAGTATGAAATACGTAAAAAATTCGCAAAAAATAATTAAAGCAGTATTTTCAAAAAATGGCCTGAAGGTGTCCTGGGTATTATATTTTTTTATAAGCTGATGGTATTAACAAGTCTTTGTTACATATATAGTTTAGGAGTAAAGTAGTATTAAACTTTTAGGAAATGGGGACTTTGCACATTTGTTTTCAATATATAAATACATTTTTTGCATTTTTCGGCCTGAAGGTGTCCTGCTATATATCAAGTAGATTAACATATATTTTTATTAGATTTTTTTTAGACCAGAATTACACAGAAAGATAGCTTTAAATAACCCCATTTTTGGAAACCTGTGCCTTAACATCAGGTGACATGTGGTCAAACGCTAACCTGTAAATAGTAAAAAAAAAATATAGTAGAGATGCTGCCTTTAAATGAAATAAAATAAATAAATGACACACTTGCTAACCCACTTGGCACTGTAACATAATATGCAGTACAAAAATGGTAGTATACCGGTACCGGCACATTTTCAGTTAAAAATGACAAATGAAGCTGGTAGCCCGTACGGGACGGGTGGACAGTATGAAATTCCTCGGTCGTGACTCGTGACACAAAGTTTAATATTACCTACCGGCTTCTGTGAGAGTGTAAATACCTTTCATATTTTTGCTGTAATAGAAAATTTTCACTGAGATTCAAGAACTGTGGAGATGGTTGTTTTGACTTGAAGCGGTGGTGGCTATTATAAAATATCGGACTATTTATATTATGACAAAAAAGCTTGAGATTATGGTGAACTTGATCCTCCAATTCAATCAATTAGTAATAAGAAGAAAATTGTGATCGCGCCAAAAAAATTACCTGCCGGGCGTTTTTTGCCTGTTCTTTTGCCGGCGTAAGGAGGTTGGAACAGGCGTAGCTAGTTTTAAGTTTGACGTTTTAAAGTGATCACAATGTATCCTATTGAATAAAGTACTATTGACTATTGAACGTTAACGCGTGCGCCTTACAAGGCGCTGACACCGAGTTTGAATCCTCTCAGCCCCCGCACTGGGCCAGCGTGGTAGATTACGGCCCATACTCTCTCTCTGAGAGAAGGTCAGAGTCCCAGCAGTGGGAACGTAAAGGCTGATGATGATTGATTGATTGATACGCGACTTATCAACGTAGTGTTGGATGCCCTGCGACTAGGTGGAGCGACGACTTGCGCCGAGTGGCGGCTAGTAAGTAGTTGGATGAGAGGAGCCGAAGAATTTGAAGAATTTGAACACATCTATGCCTACTATTTGGTAGGAGGTATAGATGTATCATCTGTTTATTTTTTTATTTTTTTTATAGCGATGATGGCTCAGTGGTAGTGACGTCGGCTTGCGATCCGTAGGACGTGGGTTGATGAGCTTGAGCTTTCGGTGAAGGAAAACATCGTGATGAAACCATAGCTTGGTGGTAGGGTATTTTCTAGTACTCGCCTGGCTAGCTACCACCCTCTTGTTAAGAATCTGTCGCCAAGCACCTATTGGTGTGTTCCGGCAGCCTCACTTGAGAGCCAGTTCCCAGTCCAGGTGTAGCGTGGCGCCATCTTCGACCACATCGTCACTTAACATTAGGTGACTTGTGGTCAAACGCTACCCTGTAAAAAGTAAAAAAAAAAAAATTTTATATGCCACATCTAACCACACGCTCTCGTTTCGCACATCCAAGTTATTGTCAAGAACGAGTACCGTTTCCTGCGGCTTCTTTAGCCAAAGTTTGTGAAGTTGAAAATATTGCTGTTAATTTATATTACCCCAGCTTATTTCTAGATTAATATAGCTAGTTTTTGGAGGATAAGCTAGTATGTTAACATAATGAGATGTTTATGAGCTAACCCCTTGATAACGGCGCATAATTTCATTCGAATTGATCGACTTATTAATTTAAACATATTTTTTATTACTACTTACAGTGTAGCATTTGAACACAAGTCACCTGACGTTAAGTGACGATGTGGTCGAAGGTGGCACGAACCTTACACCTGGATTATAGCGTGAACTGGCTCATAAGTGGGACTGCCAAAACACACCGATAGATGCTTGGCGACAGATTCTTAACTTGAGGATGGTAGCTAGCCAGGCGAGCACTAGAAAATGCCCTACCACCAAGCTATGGTTTCATCACGATGTTGTATTTGCATTCCTAACGGAGCAGTTCTAAAAACTAACTAACAAACAGCTGCAACCAATGCAATATACCCATTTGTACTGGCAAATAAATGATTTGATTTGATCTTTATAGTCATCCTGATACAAAAAACATCGAATAACCTAAAATACATTTCAAGAACTAACTTCTACAGAAGATATAAACACTTCCGCAGTTAAAACAGCTATAAGGAGTTTTAGCTTTACGGAGTTTTAACTCTAATTAGTTGGGAATACACTCGAGTACCCCTCCGAGTGCAAGCTCCTGTTCCGAACACTACACGCCCTGTGTTAGACTGCGTTTATATTAGAGTTACTAAACATTTAATATTAGTACTGAGAATAAGAAAGATTTTAAGTTCAGCACAATCTGAACGGGTGGTTGGTGGCCGAACGGTTAGGCGTGCGACTTACAAGACGCCGACACCGAGTTCGAATCTTCTCCGCCCCGCACCTATGACTCAATAAGTTATGTGCGGATTTGCCATCGCTCAAAACGGTGAAGGAAAACATCGTGAGGAAACCGGCATGCCCAAGAACTGCTACATTCAAGGGCATGCGACATCTACCAACCCGCTTTGGGCCAGCGTGGTAGATTACAGCCCATACTCTCTCTGAGAGAAGGCCAGAGTCCCAGCAGTGGGAACGTGAAAGGCTGATAATGATGAATTAAATCCTTTATCTATGTTATGCTAATTCCAGTACCTTTTGCTACCACTATGGACTTATCCTAATTTCTATATTAGCACTATTAGGTTACCTAGGATTAGCAACTGGGGGCGATAAATCTGGCGCCAGTGCCGTAGAGGTAGCTAATTATTACCTGCAGTAGGTATCTAGGTATCGCTCCTTGCAAGTAAACCTAACTTTAATTAAGTTGAATGCAGGACTTGACCGACATTGTGGAAACATAAGCACTAAAACTTGCAAGTCATTTTTATATAAGTAAATCAAAAAATTGTCAAGGAAAAATAGGGGTACAAAATAATGTTAACGAGCAATAATTCTTATGTCAGAATATAACTATAAAAACATGTAACAATTAGAATTCATAGTAACTTCATTCTCTTACTTAAATATTGCCATTATACTCATTAATCCATTTAATTATAATAATTATATCTGTGGCAGAATGTCTACGATTGCACACATTTTATGTGAATGGCAACTTTATATTCTTTCTATCAATTTGGATGGGGTAGGTTTTGGCGGGAAATAGTAGTGACAGTCGATTGTATTGGGAGCTATGGTAGGAAAATATTTGGGTGGCTGGTTAGAGTGATTCATCGAGATCTGTGTGTGGTGATATTTATTCTCCTCCTGGCTTGAATTACAATAATTTTAGAGTTCCGTACCGAAGGGGTAAAACGGGAATTACTAAGACTTCGCTGTCCAACCGTCCGTCATTCCATCTAGGCTGTATCTCATGAACCGTGATAGTTAGACAATTGAAATTTTGCACAGATGATGTAAAAACAGATGATGTATTTCTGTTGCCGCTATAACAACAAATAAGTATAAAAAATAGAATAAGTCAAATATTTAAGGGGGCTCCGATACAACAAACGTGATTTTTCTACCGTTTTTATAGATAATGGTACGGAACCTTTCGTGCGTGAGTCCATCTCGCACTTGGCCGGTTTTTTTACTTGTTTCAGGATAGCCTCTGACTACATGGCACTTGATGTAAACTGACGATGTGGTCAACAGTACCTAATGCCACGTTGTACCCTTTGAAAACTGTCTCTCAGGTGTGGCTGCTGGAACACACCGATATGTACAGTCAGCGACAAAAGTAGCTGATCGTTCTCGATTTTGCAAATGTGTTTTGAATCAGTAATTATTATTAACATAACACACCACAACATAACACATCTGATTTTAGGTGATGATGAGGTCATAAATTGGTGTCTAAGATGATGAGGATAATAGAAAAAAGTGTGATTGTTCAGCGACTTTTGTCGTTGACTGTACTTGGCGACAGATTCTTAACTTGATAATTAGCCAGACGAGCACTTGAAAATGCCCTACCACCAAGATAGACAGCAAGCTATGGTTTCATTAAGATGTTTTCCTTCATCGAAAGCTGAAACTCATTGTAGGCTTCGAACCCACAACCCATTGAGTCATCATCGCTTACTATCTGGCGATTTCACATTTCATCACTCTGTTTCAAAAAGTCTGTCTAGTCAGATATAGGTATGCTAAAACTAGCTGTGTGCCCCATAATTTCACCAGTTTCTGCCCGTTATCCCACAGGAACCCTTTTCCGGGAAAAAAAAATAGCCTTTGTGATAATTTTTTTCTTGCCCTGGTCCCATTTATTTGGGGTCGGCGCAGCACGTTTTCTTCTTCCACTCTCCTCTATCAGCCGTCATCGCTTCATTCACTCCCCTTTCATTCATATCAACCCTCACACAATCCATCCATCTTTTCTTTGGTCTTCCTCTTCCCTTCCATCCATCAACATTCATATCCATCACTTTTTTTGTAATATGATTATCATCCCTCCTCATAACATGTCCATACCAAGCCAAACGATTCCCTTTCAACTTATCTGTCACTGGTGCTACTTTCATACTTCCTCTAATATACTCATTCTTTGTGTTAATCTAGGGTATATTATTATATAAGCTATCTTCATTCCAAATTTCACTCAAATCCGTTCTGTAGTTTTTGCGTGAAAGAGTAACAGACATCCACACTCACAAAGTTTCACGTTTACAATATTAGTGGGATAAAAAGAGATTTACTTATTTCTGACATTAAATACGTCGATATCACAACAACTCTATCTCCAAAGCTCGCAGACCCGCCATCAATTTAGGCAACCGTCCCAAATTACCGATTTAAATTTCAAATTTGTTCTCATTCAAATCTGGAGACGTATAAATGGGAAGCTGCTCTCGATCTGGGATCAAGGATGGACTGGAGTGCGGGGCACGTTGGGCGCTTGCCCCCTTGTAACGAAAAATATTGAAAAGTGTCTTGGTAAAGACATTTTAGTTTGTAAATACATTTTTGTACATAATATATACGTAAGTCCAAGTCCACATTTCAGGTGGATTTAGTGAGTGCAAGAACTTTATAATCGTAAACAAATGCAAAATTAAACTAGTCTAAAAAATTACAAACCATATTAAATTTCACAAACTTTAATTAAATTCTATTTCATTCAAATTAAAAATATTGAACGTACGCTTATCGTAAAAACTTAAATTCAAAACAGTAAACCACAGCAACCCTGAAAAAGTTCGCTGACAACATGGGGGAAGTGGTATAAAATGGAGTGGGGGTTTAGACAGCAGAGCCAGTGCCCCTAGGTATCCATGAGGATTTCCCCTACCTCATCATCATCATCATCCGCCGGAAGAAGTCCACAGCTGAGCACAGGCCTCCCCCTTGAACGCCACCATGAACGGTTATTAGCCATTTGCATCCATCGGCTCCCTGCGACTCTTATAATGTCAGACTCCGCCTCAATTATCGTCTATTAATCTTAGTACAAAGTATAACTACTTAGTAGAATCTGTCCTAAAACTTATTTAATCCCTAAGCACGTGTTCGCGATTTCATTTTTAACTGGACAATGACGGCAATATGACCAGTTAGGAAAGTGTCGAATTAGGAATATGACCAATTAGGGTATGACGAATCAGGAACAAATCATCGGTGGGGGGCCTACCTACAGAACCCCCCGTGTCGGTAAAAAACAAACCACCCCTTTCGCCCCTTTTCGCACCCTTAGTACGGCCACCCCGGGATCGTTACTTCGTTTTCTGATGTTTTCGCCTGATGCCTAATACCATTTATAGATCCTGACGTTACGTTGAATATTCAAGTGAGGGTAGTTGGAGATTTCATTTAGATAATGCCGCCGGAAGAGTTTCAACGCGGCGTTATTATTAGGGGATTATCAGGGGGTTGATTAAAATTTGCACCTAAGGGTTGATATCGGTATTTTAAGGTATTTTTTGACGAATGCGGAAAGGATTGAGTTTTCTTTGCTCGGTTTTACTTTATTTAACTAACTAGCGACCCGCCCTGGCTTTGCATTGGTAGATACATATAGAAAGACAAGCTGTTCCCCGCGCTTTCACCCGCGTGGGCTACGCTTTCCCATGTTTACCCCTTTAGGGGTTGAATTTAAACAAATCCTTTCTTAGTACACAGCTCTATGCATCAAGAGAAACATACCCTCCAAATTTCAAGTTTCTACGACCAGCGGCTTAGTTTTGTGCGTTGATATCAGTCAGTCAGGGACTTTGATTCTTAATAAATAACATAGGTTATATTATTGCCATTTTCGCATCTCAATTTTAATGGAAAATAATATACAGATCATGTTACTGGCTAATAAAATGTGCTACCACTATGTCAATATAAATATTTATTCAAAGAAAATTGATCAAGTGGTTTTTTATCATCAACCTACTATACGTTCCCACTGCTGGGACTGCGGCCTTCTCTCAGAGAGAGAGAGAGAGTATGGGCCGTAATTTACAACGCTGGCCCAGTGCGTGTTGGTTGACGCATGCCCTTGAATGTTGCAGTTCTTGGACATGCCGGTTTCCTCACAATGTTTTCTTCACCGCTTTGAGCGATGGTAAATACATGTTATAGGGGCGGGCCGAGACAATTTGAACTTAGTGTCGTCGCCTTGTAAAGCTTGGTGTTACCATTCGGCCACGATCACACAACAAACAAACATACAAAAATCTAATTTAATTCCTTTAAATTTAGCTAGATTATGATCCAGCTGAAATCCATTACAATTTACAAGCGCTGAGTAAAACAAACAAACAAACTTAGGATTCAAGCGAAGCCTAACAAATACAAAGCGTTCGATCGAGGATTAATACCCCTTTCTTAAAGATTAAGTGGAAAAAACCCGGGCTTAAGTTACGTTTAAGTAAGGGTTAAGTTGTTTAGGTATTTTATTAAGCTGAAGGTAGTATAGGTTGATAGTGTATTTAATTAAAACGTTTTACGTGGGAGTTAACTTGGAAACAACCTCTAACTCTTTTATTACATATCGTAGGCAACAATATAGGAGCTTTAAGTACTGCTTCTACATCCTACTTTAAAGATCATAACCTCTATACCTAGGTATAGGTATATACTTGGACATCAAGGTAGGTGGGCGGAATAGTCTACATCTTTAGTTTTCGTAAATTTGATTATTTCAACAAAAAGAAAAGAAATTGAAGTTAGGTACAACTTTCGCCCAAAATTAATAATCGATCCTGATCCGTTATCCGCGGTTATGGATCGAAATGTCGTGTCATAATATGTCATTTTTTTTTTAATGTCGTGTCATAATATTTCAGTACTAAAATGTCATAATATGACTTGACATCGATCCAAAACCGCGGATAACGGATCAGGATCGTTTATTATTTTCGGGCGTTAGGATTTTCTTTATATATTAGGATATGTATTAGGATTACACAAATTACAATAAAATCTAAATTAAGGGTAGGTAAGTAAAAAAAAGAATTAATACAAAAATTACAAGATGTGATGAGCGTTGTGTGTGTATGAGTGTGAGACTGTGTGTGCGAGGAAATCGTTATCGTCGCTTAAATTAATGTGTACCGCGTAATTCCGTGTTTCAATTCATTAATAATATCTATTCCGCATATATGTATATAGAATCTATAATTATGTATATGTAATGCTAGTCGCTACTTCATAACGTGCATACACAGCGCTCTATTGACAAGCGCACGCCGCTAATCTCGACAAATTGACGACGCCTGTACACTGCAGCACAAATTAAGTGTACACTTAGGGCCGGTTTTATAAACGTCCGTAAGTTAAATGTCATACCTTATTTCGGTTAATTTGATCTAATTGTCATATTTTCCGTGCTATAGAAATCCGTTCGTTTAATTTCAGTAACATTTTACGAACGCTACTGATGGAGATGGTAACGATTTCAGCTTACGAATAGTTTAATTTGACGTTTTGACATTTCCATTGCCACCAAAAAATTCCCATTACCATCTAATATATAAAATTCTCGTGTCACAGTTTTCGTTGCCATACTCCTCCGAAACGGCTTGACCGATTTTGATGAAATTTTTTGTGCATATCGGGAAGGTCTGAGAATTCGCCAACATCTATTTTTTATATTAATTTTTATCGAGTTAAATGTAGTCCACGCGGGTGAAACCGCGGGGCGCAGCTAGTTTTGATATAAATTTCACAGTTGACAATAAAATGACAAGTAGCCATAGACAATTCACGTAAAATTTTCGTTTCACTTACGGACAGTTAAAATGCGTTTGTAATACCACAATCAGTAAAAGATACTAACGTGTCATTTACGAGTCGTGATGTTACTAATGAGTTACCGAAAAAAGGTACATTGTTTATAAAATCGACCCTTAATATTTATAAACAACTTTGCAAGCAAACAAACCTATTTCAAAGGTTTTATGATGAATGTTATTGTCAGAACTGGACCAAATGAGACCATACGGGAAGCACCAGGTTAACAATAAAATAAATAAATAAAAAAACATCAAAATCAGTTCACAACATTATAAGAGTTGATGGATGCAAATGGCTAAGAACCGTTTATGGTGGCTTTCAAAGGGGGGATGCCTATATACAGCAGAGGATTTCTTCCGGCTGATGATGATGATAAAACACATTTATTTATTTATTTATTTATATTGATCACCAGCATAATGTACACCGTTGCAATTATAATATAATAATATAGACAGTTCACACAAGTGAGGCTAAGTGTCATTACATTTAATGGTGAAGACTACATGCGAAAAGTAAAAGCGAGCAAATTTGGAAAAATAAATTGAATTGAATTGAAGTGACCCGTCAGTTGGGCACTGAGTGTACACGGTCAGAACAAAGCCATTGAACGTCACCAGGTTGATACATTACTCGTTTCTAGTACAGAAGCATATGCCCTACATAGTCACGAAATGAGGCTAACAAATCTCTTGTTTAGATGTTCTATATACATTTCATAATGCGCATTCTAAACAATGGCAACATAAAATAGGGCTCATCATCATCATTATCAGCCTTTCACGTTCCCACTGCTGGGACTCTGGCCTTCTCTCAGAGAGAGAGTATGGGCTGTAATCCACCACGCGGGCCCAGTGCGGGTTGGCAGATGTCGCATGCCCTTGAATGTTGCAGTTCTTGGGCATGCCGGTTTCCTCACGATGTTTTCCTTCACCGTTTTGAGCGATGACAAATCCGCACATAACTTATTAAGTCATAGGTGCGGGGCCGAGAGGATTCGAACTCGGTGTCGGCGTCTTGTAAGTCGCACGCCTAACCGTTCGGCCACCATCGCTCAAAATAGGGATGTTAACACTAATTACAAAATAATGTTTAATCTTACTTTTATGTTAGTTTGTATTATTAGGATATCGAAAAACATATTTTTGTATTTAAATATAACTTAATAATTTAAATAAAAATGATTTTAAATGCTATATTTATAATCTTATGTCACGTGACTGCAAACACCAAAAAGAGCTTCTTACGTCACTAACCACTCAGGCGATTTGTGCTTCGATGGTTGCCCGCGCGTCGGTAGCCGCGGGTCGGCGTCGGGGGTCGGCGCGGTGGTATGGTTACGAATCGCACCATCGTGTTTTTCGGTCAGTGACGTCATATCAGTCACGTGACAGTTGTTAGTGTTTTGGCGGAAAAATTCATAATTACTCTAATTTTGTATATTTTCTCATCGAAAATACTAATAATTTTAAATAAAATATTTTTTTATGGTAAACAAGAATCAATCTTTAAAATAAAAGCAGTTCCGAAAATGGTTAACATCCCTATTGTCACGGTTTGATAAAAATGTATTAAGTCACAAGTCTTACAGCGCCATGTAGGCAGAATTTAAAAAAAGAGCTGAGAGAACTGTATGGGGGCCGTGCGGGTGCGCGGCAAGCTGGGGTGAAGAAAAGGGGTGTTAGAGGCAATAATACTTGTATGCTGAAGAGACATATTATTATAACTACTTTGGAAACATAATAGAATTTAATTATAAAAAAATTTGAGACAAAAAAAATGTTAACAAATTAGAAATACATACTACCTGCGGTTTTATCCGGTTTCTACACTTTGACACGATAAAATCTTCTTCTCCAGGGTTTGGACTATCTCCACACCAAATTTCATCAAGATCACGACATACTACTTAAGAAGCTTCTCAATCTCGGTCCTCAGCTCTTAACAATCTTGTAAAGTCTGACCCAACAATAGACTTGTACACGAGCAGCATGGCGTCAGTCAGTATAGCGCTTTCCCCTTTGGAAGGTGTCGTGTCATTCCAGATTATTTAATTTCTTGTTTTTGACGTGACAACGTCTAATAATTCGATAGAGCCGGCTTCACGCACGAAAAAACATGACTCATGCGGCGTTGCCTCGCTCTGCGGCGTTACCTCGCTCTACAGCGTTACCTCGCTCTGAGGCGTTCCATGTAAGGCTTGAAGTGCAAGCGAGAGCGCGGAACGAGCGACAAAGAAGCACAATCGGCCAATCGACGTTGTCACGTTCAACTATCGTCAGTAAACCGACTTTACAGACAACCAATTTTTTTGTTTTTTTTTTAGTGTAAATAGGCTATGTTTGCATGTTAATTTTTAATTATTCCTCTTTCTGTCTGTGGAAGCTTTTAATTGGCTTTTGTAAGTTACTTTTTGAACTATGTTGTATTAGTAGCTGTAAGCCACCCCAATAAAATTAAATAAAATAAATAAGATCGATTCATTTTTTTAAATGATATGTGAAGTTTTCAATGCAAAATGTGTGTGAGTGTGTGTTTTTGTGAGTTTGTGTGCTATATGTGTGCATTCAGTTGTAAGAAACACCTAGTACCTAGAATTGTCAGTCTGCACCTTCACTAAATGGCATGCAGTGCGTCAATCATATTCAACGTTACGCTGAATCGATGCAATCTATCTACAATACATACCTATGACATCACGAACTTGCAATGTAAGCTTTATCAATTTGTGCAAAGGTATGAGGCGAGCAAGCCGTTGGTTTGAAGGTTAGCGTCACGTAAGCCTGTTACAGTTTAGTTGCACACAGAGTTTTGAACTTCAACAGTTCATAATCCGGCAATGCATAAAATGTTAGTCTATGGTGAGCGTTTTAAAAAAAAACAAAAATTTGCAAACGTCAAAGTCAGAATAATAGTGACTTTGACTAAGCGTTAAAATATGTCATTTATTATTAAATTTTTTTATTAGCATTAGGATATTATATATGTAGTATAATACATCTTAGCAAGTGGTTTTTTTTTTTGGTGAATTTGTCATATACGAAGTCATTTGTGCCTAGCATTTCCTAATTAGTTTTATGTAAGTATACGTTTTTTTATCCATAATTTTATCAAATGTTCTTGATTAAATTATGTATTTTTTTCTTCATTTTTGAATTATTTTTTTCGTACCTACCAGAGAGCTAGACGGGGCAGTGCCCCGGGCCCCAAGTTCGTCCCCTCGGAATCTGACAAACGATGAATTGAACTAAGTATATGGAACAAACGATTTTAAATAATTTAGTTGTAGTTTGTCACTTGCCCCAGGGCCTTTGGTTACCTAACTACACTACTGTTCAAAAGGTCCTAATAATCTTGCTAAATACCAATTTTAGTCGTATCCAATAACAGGGAACATCGAAATGGTAATCCGAAACCTGGCTATATTGCTTTTCTTTGTTCTTCGTTAATCCACGGAGTTTACACAATAGCTTTGTCAAAATGTCTACTACGTTTACTCAAATAACGCTCGAAATTAATAATCTATCCTGATCCGTTATCCGCTGTTTTAAATCGATATGTCATGGCATAATATGTCAGTTTAGCAGTAAAATGTCAAGCCCTCGTACAGTCAGCGACAAAAGTAGCTGATCACAGTCGATTTTTCAAATGTGTCTTAGATCAGTCATGTTTGTGTTTTTTATACAAATTACAAGGTAGCGTTTCTGCAAAACACAAAAAACATGATTTTAAGTGATGATACGGTCAAAAGTTGGTGTTTCAGATGCTACAGGTAATTGGAAAATGTGTTATTGTTCAGCGACTTTTGTCGTTGACTGTACTAAAATGACAAATTATGACATGACATATCGATCCAAAACCACGGATAACGGATCGGATCGATTAATAATTTCGGACATAAGAGGGTAAAAATGGGAAACTGTGGCCCACGCGGGTGAAACCGCAAGGAACAGCTGGTACGTCTATAATTGGATGGTATTATAATAAACACAGTGCTGACTGCCATATATACACAAATCTTAAAATCTCAAGCAGTACGTGACCTTCATGACTCCAAAAAGCCATTATTAAGTTAGTAAAACCATCGGCCGATTGATTACGAGAAGTAATAGGCATGGAACGGATAGCTTTCCGTACGGATAGCTATAACCAATATTTACGGTGCCGGTGATCAGAATGGGGCTTGGTTTGAGTGACGAGCTATTCGTATTGAAGTGGTAGAATAGTATCGATTTTTTTCATCATCATCATCATAATCAGCCCACTTCAGTCCACTGCTGGACATAGGCTTCTCCCAAAGCACGCCACTGAGCCCGATCTTCGGCTTCTCTCATCCAACTGCTGCCAGCCATTTTGCGTATGTCATCGCTCCACCTAGCCGGAGGGCGTCCTGCACTACGTTTGCCGAGACGCGGTCTCCACTCGAGAACACGTTTGCCCCAACGGTTGTCGGTTCTTCGGCTAATATGTCCAGCCCATTGCCACTTCAGCTTGCTGATTCTATAGGCTATGTCGGTTACCTTGGTTCTCTGTCGGATCACTTCATTCCGATTTTTTTATTTTTACTTTATTTATAGATATTTTACGATTTCACAAGGGAATCGAAACTGATAGGGTACTTCCCGTTGACCTAGAATTTCATTCATTTTGGCGTGAAGCAAGGTAAAAGATCTTACTAATAATAATTATTATAAACGTGACATTTTGTGAGTATATGGATGGATGGATGAATGGATGTTTGTTACTCTTTTACACAAAAACTACTGAACGGAACTGAATGAAATTTGGAATGGAGATAGCTAGTACCCTGGATTAACACATAGACTACTTTTTATCCCGGAAAAGGGTTCCTCTGGGATAACGGGAAGACGCGGGTGAAACCGCAGGGCGCAACTAGTAACGTATAAAGGAAAATGTCTGAAAACCGTACGAACAAAAAAAAACTTTGTAGAGATCCCTTGGTGTACGAGTCCAACTTGTGTTTGGCCAATTTTTTTTCTTTTTTTTACAGAAAAACCAAAATTGGTAACGGGATTTATATGTTACACTCGTCATTTCAAATCTCTATGGTATTTAATTTCTTGTAACTTAAACCAAACGTTCCACCTTCGTATTAATATCATAGACAAGACGAGCTACAACTCGTTACAAATATATTACAGGTTATATGTACTTTCAATTGATATAACTGGGTGTACGGCTGTACGGTACTTATTGTAGAGTACACTTTTGAACTCAGCAGTTATATATAAGTACTAGTGGCGCCCCATGGTTTCGCCCACGTCTGGTTATCCCACAGGAACCTTTTTCCGGAATAAAAAGTACCTATATGTTGGTGGCCGAACGGTTAGGCGTGCGACTTACAAGACGCCGCATTAAGTTATGTCCTAATTTGCCATTGCTCAAAACCGTGAAGGAAAACATCGTGAGGAAACCGGCGGGTCCAAGAACTGCAACGTTCAAGGGCGTGCGACATCTACCAACCCGCACTGGGCCAGCGTGGTAGATTACAGCCCATACTCTCTCTCTGAGAGAAGGCCAGAGTCCCAGCAATGGGATCGTAATAGGATAATGATGATGAAACTGTAGACTAGGCGGGTGAAACCGCGGAAAGATCACTATATAGTATAAAACAAAGTCGCTTCCCACTGTCTGTCCCTATGTATGCGCTTATACTCTGTGCGGCTTATAAACAAAAACTGCAAACCTAAAACAATTAGCATATTCTAGCCCCTTTCATTGCTAAACTATTCCAATGTAATTGAACTACAGAGTTTCTCGCTAGAATGGGCCCGGTCCAAAATGACTGGGCCCTTCTATAATCCTTTCCAAGTTTAACTTAAGTTTGCTACGTATTACAGCAGTTTATATTTACTGAAGGTTGCTTAAACTTTAAGTTAGTTTTCAACTTAGTGTTGGGTTAGTGCGGGTATTTGACAATATTCGCGATTCATATCAAACAATATTATGAAATCTTAAACTCTTATACTACACCTACTAAATGTTTCCCACGGTTTCACCCGCGTGGGCTACAGCTTTGTGCTTTGTGCAGTTATAGCGATGATGGCTCAGTGGTAGTGACGTCGGCTTGCGATCCGTAGGAGGTGGGTTCGAATCCTACAATGAGCTTGAGCTTTCGGTGAAGGAAAACATCGTGATGAAACCATAGCTTGGTGGTAGGGTATTTTCTAGTACTCGCCTGGCTAGCTACCACCCTCTTGTTAAGAATCTGTCGCCAAGCACCTATCGGTGTGTTCCGGCAGCCTCACTTGAGTGCCAGTTCCCAGTCCAGGTGTAGCGTGGCGCCATCTTCGACCACATCGTCACTTAACATCAGGTGACTTGTGGTCAAACGCTACCCTGAAAATAGTAAAAAAAAAAAAAAAATACTGCAAAGTCTCAGCCCGATCGGTTTAAAATTGACAAAGTTTCAAGCAAACTTTCATCCTCTATTTTATCCTCTTGGGGGTAGAATTAATCAAAAACTTTTTTGGCGGATGCCTACGTCATAACATCTACCTGCATGCCAAATTTCAGCCCGATCCGTCCAGGCTGTGAGTTGATAGATCACTATGTCAGTCTAATCCTTTGAGTTATATATATTTAGATGAATATGCTAGTTGCGCCCCGCGGTTTCACCCGCGTCTTCCCGTTATCCCACAGTATAACCTTTTTCCGGCATAAAAATTAGCCTATGTGTTAATTCCAGGGTATAAGCTATCTCTATTCAAAATATCATTCAGATCCGTTCTGTAGTTTTTGCGTGAAAGAGTAACAAACATCCATCCATCCATCCATACTCACAAACTTTCACGTTTATAATATTAGTAGGAAATGCGAAAGTTTGCGTGTGTGTGTGCGTTTTGTTACCACGTATCACCGTAACTACTACACCGATTTCGATGAAATTTCGACTGGACATAGCTTATACTCTGGATTAACACTTACGCTACTTTTTATCCCGGAAAAAGGTTCCTGCGGGATAACGCGGGAAGACACGTGTGAACCGCGGGGTGCAACTGGTATTATTATATGTGGCGAGTAGGTACATCACTAGTTTTGGTTATGTGATGAATTGCTGATATGAGTTGATACAACGGCTTGGGCCAACTTAGCCTGGGGATACAAGGTCTTTTTTTTTTTTTTTTTTTACTATTTACAGGGTAGCGTTTGACCAAAAGTCACCTGATGTTAAGTGACGATGTGGTCGAAGATGGCGTCACGCTACACCTAGACTGGGAACTGGCTCTCAAGTAAGGCTGCCGGAACACACCAGTAGGTGCTTGGCGACAGATTCTTAACAAGAGGGTGGTAGCTAGCCAGGCGAGTACTAGAAAATACCCTACCACCAAGCTATGGTTTCATCACGATGTTTTCCTTCACCGAAAGCTCAAGCTCATTGTAGAATTCGAACCCACGTCCTACGGATCGCAAGCTGACGTCACTACCACTGAGCCATCATCGCTATAAAATCAATTGAAACGAACTGTTTTTGATTGAAGCTAGAGTCGGTCAAGTCGTTTCTGACCGGCTCCGGTTGCGTGGACAGGGTCGGAACCGGCTGGCTTTGACAGTACATGTAGACCCAATCTTAATTTAAACTTCAGTTTGTATGGTTAAAGTTTATCTTTGCAGCCATTGTAGAGAAGCTAGAGGGTAAGTTGAGATTCAAATTTTCAAGAGTTGATTAATTAAATTTGGAAAATGTTAGTACCTAGTCTACCTACGTACCTACATAAATATGTTTTTATATGAGGCGATTATAACGTTATCAGTTATCTGTAGTTATCACACTAATATCCTACTAATATTATAAACGTGAAAGTTTGTGAGTATGGATGGATGGATGAATGGAAGGATGTTTGTTACTCTTTCACGCAAAAGAACGAATGTGAATGAAATTTGGAATGGAGATAGCTTATACCCTGGATTAACACATAGGCTACTTTATATCACGGAAAGAGGTTCCTGCGGGATAACGGGATGACGCGGGATAGTTTGAACTCTGTACAAGTACACGTATAGAATACTTTTTATCACGATAAATTGTAAAATCTACGCGGGTGAAACCCCCGGGGTTTAGCAATATAAGTACATAATTATATTCGTCTTCTTGGTAAGTTGATACGTCATCCTATGTTATTCTTCGACTGGTCGCGCCCAGTGGCTTCACCCGCGTCATCCCGTTATCCCGTAGGAACTTTATTCCGAGATAAAAAGTAGCCTATGTGTCAATCTAAGGTATAAGTACAGTAAAGTAAGAACAGTAGGTTAGCTAAGGCCGCTCGCCGAGTTAATTGCCTACTCTTGCGGTGATGCATAGGCGGCGCGTTCCGTACTGAGTGCATGACCGCGGCCCCGTCCGCGGCCCCGTTCGTTTGTGATTGTGTGCGAGAAAAGTGCGTGCGTACACGGCGCCGCTACTCTCGCACACATTCAAACCGGCGGCGGCCGATTTGTATAAAGCTGAACTAGGTACTGCTCTTTACTATGGTATAAGCTATCTCCATTCCAAATTTCATCGAAATTTGTTTAGTAGTTACGGTGATACGTGGTAACAAACGTTCACACATACACACAAATCTTTGCGTTTATAATATTAGTAGGATAGTTTGATTAGCTTGATTAAAAAAGGTTTTGTGTTCAGTTAAGTTCCGTTTCCAGTGTTACCATCGATTGTTCTCTCCCACAACTTCAAGCACATATCGTTTCCAAACTGAATCAATTCTAAAATAAATTGCTTTTCATTGTGGGTGCAATTTAAGAGCACATTGTCACCGGAATAGAAATTGTGGAGAGCGGACATTTCCTACAATGCACTCCCATTTAATGGGACATTCTGGTCTTGATTTAACTAGCGTATAGGCAACTAGATAGGTATGTTTGATTAAGGAACTGTGTAGATGAAAATTGGTATTTTGTGGCAACTGATTCTTTTGCTTTAGACTGAAAAAAAATTGTCGCACGATCCACCCCAGTGGTGTTAGCAACGCTGTCTGGTGACGTAGATTAATTATAATCTTAGATTCTTATTATATTATTTACAATTAACTTATGTCTGGAATACAATAATATCACCTGTTTAAACGTTCGATGTACCTTAATGACTGAAATTATGTTTATGACGAAACTTAGCTGGAGATAGATGAAGATTGAAGCGACGATGGCTCTGTGCTACAATGAGCTTGAGCTTTCGGTGAAGGAAAACATCGTGATCAAACCATAGCTTGGTCACAGTATATAAAGAACAGTAGGTTAGCTAAGGCCGCTCGACGAGTTAATTGCCTACTAACTCTTGCGGTGACGCATAGGCGGCGCGTTTCGTACTGAGTGCATTGCCGCGGCCCCGGCCGCCTCCTTTCGTTTATGTGATTGTGTGCATGAAAAGTGCGTGCGTACACGGTGCCGCTACTCACGCATACATTCAAACCGGCGACGGCCGATTTATATGAAGCTGAACTACTACTCCTTTACTATGGCTTGTTGGACTAATCGGTGTGTTCCAGCAGCTGCCCTTGAGAGCCAGTTCCAAGTCTAGGCGATGCGTGGTGCCACCTTCGACCACATCGTCACTTAACATCAAGTGATCAAACGCCCTGTGAAATGTAACAAAGAACAGAAAATAATTACAATTGTGATAAAAGTGACTTTCCGAGCTTTCTTGCGTGTTTTAAGGGTTCCGTACCCGAAAGATAGTTTGTATAAGTTTTTGTACGTCAATGTTTGTCAGTGTAATGCTAGGGCCACACTTAGGTCAACGTCAATGTCAATAATGCCTATCATTGCGATAAATATTGCGTTTATTATTAACGCTATTATGTAACCTACACTTGAACGGTCAACGTGAATGCACTCGAGTTATCAGCTAACGTCAAACGCAAATGTGAATGCCGTTGTCAAATGTCGTGCCCACACTTGTGTCAAACGTCAATCATCGCGCTATTTAACGGAATTTCCCGTTAGTGTGGCCCCAGCATAAGGACGATGTAACTGACGTAGTCTTAAATTATTGTATTTTACAAAATAAAAATGTTATATTGAATTTCTAAAACTTTTTCCCCATCGGTTCTCGGTTCGGTTTCGTATACAATTAATAGTTCCCAATGCGATCTATGTAATAATACTTATTACAGCTCCGGCCTTAATAACTGTTTATTATAAGCGGATAGGTATCGCAGACTGGGGGGTGATAAGCCTTTATGATAAGCGCCGTGCGAGGCCCGATCACTGTAGTGGCAGTCTTACTATTGGGTACTTTACACTTCAGTGCAGGAAAATGAGACACACTAGACAAATTTTTAAATATTCATGTTCCCATATCCCAATGTGTACAACCAAACAAGAGAAATCTTATTAGTAAAGCTAATTAAAAAATATCGGACCATTAGATGACAAAAAAAAAGCTTGGGATTTTAGTGAACTTGCTCCAATTCAATCAATTAGTAATAAGAATAAAATTGTCAATGTGACTTTGACTTTGACTAACGCGATTTCAATTTCTCACCACGTTTATTCTGTATCTATTTTGTGTGAATGTCATTTACTTTTCATAAAAACTAATCAAAAGCCACGGCGGAAGCGGGAATTACAATAACTTCTGACGGTGGCATCCTTCAGTAATAACGCTGCGCGCTCCGCGGTTTTACCCTCGGACTACACGTTATCGGGATAAAAAGTATTCTATATGCTTTCTAAGGTTTGAACTATCTCCACACCAAATATCATCAAAATCAGTTCTGTAGTTTTGCGGGAAAACTTCTTCGTAGTGCTAAAAATCCAATCCTTCAAGATAGGTAGAAAGATAGATAGATTAACTACAATCCCAAGCCTGTTTGTCATCTAAATAGTCCGATATTTTCTAATAAGCTTTACTAATAAGATTTCTCTTTATACGGACTTGAAATTTCGCTATCGACAAGTCTTGAATTTCACTTGGGATATTTTTGAAAAATCGTACACATTGACCTTTGAAGGAGTTGCTAACTTTATGGAGCCTAGTAGTGGGTACAGCAATTTTATCTTTGTTTCTAGTATTAAAGTTGTGATAATCATCAATTCAATTCAATAGTACCTACTTTATTCAATAGTATACATTGTGATCACTTTAAAACGTCAAACCTAATACTAGCTACGCCTGTTCCAACCTCTTTACGCCGGCAAAAGAACAGGCAAGAAACGCCCGGCAGGTAATTTTTTTGGCGCGATCACATTGACAATTGTATTCTTATTACTAATTGATTGAATTGGAGCAAGTTCACCACAATCCCAAGCTTTTTGTCATAATATAAATAGTCCGATATTTTATAATAAGCTATACTTCTAGAATTTCTCATGGTTGGTTGTGCTCATTGGGATATGGAAACATGAATATTAACGAGTAACGGGATTACAACCTATAATTTCTCAGTGGCCAATATTTCCGCCCCCAACTGCACACTACTGCCATCTACTGTTTATTCCGGTTTATGCCGTCGTTTACTTAACTACGCGGCTCTTTTAGAAATAGGCCTGAAGCGGTATTGTTCCTACATTTGCCTTTCAGATGTTACTGCGACAGGGGCCTTGCTAGGGGGGCAAGTACAGTCTGGCTATCACATGGATGGGTGACCGCTTCGTGGCATTTTCAACTAAAGAAGCACTATAATTTTTTTTCTATTTTACATTTCATAGATAGATAGATAGATAACGCTTTATTGTTTCACCACAACAACAGAAAAATAAAAACAACATATAAGGAGAGATCTTAGAGCTAGTGCTACAATGTGTTCATAGGGTAGTAGGTACTTGACCACAAGTCACCTTCAGTCAAACAATCTTGTCCTAATGATTTAATGGAGTAAAAAAAGGACTTTGATCTGAAAATACGTTATCTAAAGCAAAATATCTGTTACTATTCCAGCACTAATGTCCTACAGAACAAAGAACTCTTACTATGATTTTAAATATAGCCAAAAAAATTAAAAGATTCGCTATCAAATAATTGGTTGTCTGTAAAGTCGGTTTACTGACGATAGTTGAACGTGACAACGTCGATTGGCCGATTGTGCTTCTTTGACGCTCGTTCCGCGCTCTCGCTTGCACTTCAAGCCTTACATAGAACGCCTCAGAGCGATGTAACGCCGCAGAGCGAGGTAACGCCGCATGAGTCATGTTTTTTCGTGCGTGCAGCCGGCTTTATCGAATTATAAAACGTTGTCACGTCAAAAAGTCGTGCCTGATATATTTTGTCACGTGCCAATGGTTCCCTATCGCCGCACTAGATTCACATCACTCTACGTAGAGTGTCATGCTGGGGCCACACTAATGGGAAATGCCGTTAAATAGCGCGACATAAGTGTGGCCACGACATTTGACAACGGCATTCACATTGACGTTTGCCGTTAGCCGATAACTCAAGTGCATTCACGTTCACCGTTCAAGTGTAGCCACTCACATAATTGCGTTAATAATTAACGTAATATTTATCGCGATGCATAGGCATTGATATTTCCCTTGACGTTGACCTTAGTGTGGCCCCAGCATTTAGAGTAACACAGATCTAGCTAGAGCATGACTACCGCTCTACCTAGAGCAGAGTAGATGCTAGAGACGCAGGTGAGCAAAACGTAAAGAATAGCGTTTCTTTTGTAACCAACGCCTATGTACGTTCCTAGGGCATCAAAAATGTATCGTAAGGTTCGCAGATAAACTTTTATTGTTCTAGGAAATTGTTTTAATATGTTTGCTTAGATCCCATCAGGAAAATTACTTTTACGTTCAGTTGAAAAATAAGGTTGCGGTTGAAGCCTTTTCGCACTGTAGAGTGTGTTCTCCAAGATGGGTGTGAAATGAGTTCATAAGGGTTAGCAACGCCTCTGTGGTGTTGCAAATGTCCATAGGCGACAGTGACTGCGTACGGGGGGCCGTCTGTGTGTTTGCCACTCAAGTAAACAAAAAAAAAATGTAACAGGCAAACCTCAAATCATGAGATGTTAAAGTGATGATGTGATTGAAGGTCCCACGCTTTGTCTTGTATAAATTCGTATTCTTATTATATAAATGTGGAAAAAACGAATGTATTTATATTTATCCAATAAATCCAATATCCAATAAATATATTGGATGGATAGCATGGAATGACAAAATGAGCTAAAAATTAGAGACCATAATATAATTATAACAATTAAAATGTACTTAATCGACGACTGATGTGGTGCAATGGGCGAATAGCCGGTCGCGGGTTCGATTCCCGCAACAGAACAAATATTTGTGCGTTGAAAAAAAAATCGCAAGTATTTGTTCTGTGTCTGGGTACTGTGGATCCCCGATCCTCGTAGTTTCTGATACCCTAGATACAGGGAATCCTAGTTAGGGGTCAGAACTGTATGTGATTGTGCGGGCATAATTATTATTTGTTTAATAAGTGTACGGGTTTTGAGCCTGTAGGAGCAACATTTGTAAAGGAGGGGGTTTTAGTCCGGAGGGTCGGCCATACCACCTAGGGAAGTCGGACATTACCAAGGGCCCGTGATCTTTGTCCCACGCTAAGTCTGACGTGTGACCTGGCTCTCAAGTGACATAATTTTATCCATTTAAATTTTAATAAACCCTTATCCTTGTTTTATCATACTAATAATATAAACGTGAAAGTTTGTGAATAAGAATGGATAGATGGATGGTTGTTTGTAACTCTTTCACGCAAAAACTACTGAACGAATCTGAATGAAATTTGGAATGGAGATAGCTTATACCCTGGATTAACACATATTTTTTATGCCGGAAAAAGGTTCCAGCGGGATGAAGGAAGACGCGGATGAAACCGCAAGTAGTATTTATTCAATTAATTATTTTTTTTAAAGTAATTCTTGTAAAATATTTATGACGTAAAAATATATATATTATTTTTTTATATAATGATATAAAAAAAATAAAAAATAAAAAACTAAAACCTAAACTAATAATTAAAATTCATTATTAAAAGAAGTCCCTTTAGGCAAGGTACCGAAGATACTGGCAGCGTTCCCCCTTTGGATGGCTAGACTAATTCTTTGTCCGAGGTAGCTGCCAGCTCTTCGGTCTCCGGTGATGTCGACTAAGCTTTTTGTTATTTCCTTAAAAAGGCTTAAAGCGCTAGGACCCCACGGACCAAGGGTCTCGACACCGAATGGGACAAAATTATATTCGGAGCCTAGACCCCTGTATTTGCATGCCTTTTCAATTAATTAGATGTAACATACAACTTATTATCTGATTGAAATAAAAATGTAAACTTAATTACTAACCACTGTTTTAAATTAAAATTTACCCTTGTAACTTTTGCTACCAGTACCCGCAGCAATATAGAATAAAAAAATTGCAGTAAGAAAACTGCAGACTTTTCTATATTCTGGAGCTTCTCCCAGAATGCAGGCTGAGAGTTTAATCTTGCGCGGTGTAAACTGCAAGTAGGGTTGTCACGGTAAGAAAATAGGGACAAGAAAAAGTAACACAAAAATTGTGGTGCACAAAATAGTGGCTTATTACTCTAATTCACTCGGAAAGATTCCGCCTCGGATTCGACGTCACTTTCGCGTCATGGAAACGTTTTCCAAGAGCAAATAGCTGTCGGAAACTTTCCATGATTGAAAAGCTGGTTTGTCAAGTGAAACGTCAGTTCCCAAATTCAAATTAATGAATCGCATCTCAAAAATTCTCTCGGAAACTTTTCCGAATCTGTGGTCGGAAGAGTTTCCGAGTGAATTAGAATCGCACTGCTGATCACCTATCCATGTAGTGACACAGAATGAGAAATGTTGTGACCACAGTACTCGTCACTCACACACGCCTACTCGTAGTACATCCCCTAAAACAACAAAGTGACGTAAAAAGCCACAAAAAACCGCTTCCCAAACTGAAGCTTAGCGAAAAAGCCAAACATTTCAGTTAACTACGCAGCACTAAAAAAAACTAGTTGTACAAAAAGTTGACAACCCTACTGGCTTTTAGGTGGGACAGAGCAGGCCTTTTGTCATGTGACAATTCAATTAAGTAATAGTAAAACTATTTTTAAAGTGAGCACATGTCCTACTGAATAAATATATTATATTATATGTAGATTTTTGTTTTATTTTGTACTCGCTGCCGCCCCGCGGTTTCACCCGCGTCTTTCCGTTATCCCGCAGGAAAAAAAATCCGGGATAAAAAGTAGCCTATGTGTTAATTCAGGGTATAAGCTATCTCTATACCAAATTTCATCAAAATCGGTTTAGTAGTTACGGTGATACGTGGTAACAAACATTCACACACACACACACAAACTTTCACATTTATAATATAAAGTTTTGCAGTCTATTATGTTCCTTTTTATCCCGAAATAAGGTTCCTGCAGGATAACGGGAAGACACAGGTGAAACCGCGGGGCGCAACTAGTGATTCAATATAAATAAAGCTATTCTGCAAAATAATGTGCAGTAACTCTATAAGTAGAGGTAAGCAAGCTGTTTAAATGCAACCCACCTCTACTCGCAGTAAAGTATCGATATACCATAACGAATATCGATATACTAGAGTTGCGCCCGGGAAAAATGCCGAGTGCGTGATGCGAATTAAACGTCACTAGACCAGCCTTGCGGATTCACTCGTTAGTTTTTATCTCTCGATTTTATTTGATTTACACGAGAATCTGAACTAAATGATTAGTTTTAATAACTTTTTATCAAAATACTAGCTTATGCCCTCGACTTCGTCCGCGTAGAAGTCAAAAATGGTTCTAATACATAAAATTCGTTTTTTTATTTTTTTCGTTATTAATTTTGCTATCGTTACATAGTATAAAACAAAATCACAGTTTTTACTATTGATGTAATTATGTCTAATTTGTTGCATATAAAGGATTCTCGATCTTTCTACCATTATTTATGCTTTTTTTTTATAAATTCTGTCATTCATTTTAAATAAATTCGTTTTATTTATATCTAACAAACTATCATAAATATCACTGTTTACTGACCTTAATTTTTTTTTGCACATAAGTGATTATTGTTCTCATTCATTCATTTCCATTAATTGTTCATAAATTCATTCATATATGTATGTATATAATAATATGTAGTAGGTAACAATAAATTATGTACTGCAATGTAATATAACAAACATCCCTACTTAATATCATACATGTAAAAGTAACTCAATCTATCTGTCTTTTACACCTAAACTACTGAACCGATTTAAACAAAATTTGGTACGGAGATAGTTTGAACCCTGAGGAAGGACATAGAATACTTTTTATTGCGATAAACTGTAGCCCACGCGGGTGAATCCGCGGGGAACAGCTAGTAGTGAAGATCGAGATGAATGCAATGAAGGCGTCCATAATGCAACGAGCTTTGCTTTAACAATTATAAGAAATCAATCACATACAGACAAACATTTCTAAAAATGATTCCCATAGATGTAGAAACGATACATACGGTTGAGAGACGCGTGGTATTATTGGATTTATCAGAAATGATGTTACCTCTCGGTAGTTTATATATGTGTCTATGAAACTGGGGAAATATAAGCAACCCTTGGGCGCATAGAATAGGGCGACAATACATTAGCTACTGACTATAAACCTTTGATAATAATAAATAAATAAATATCGGGGACAATTGCACACAAATTGACCAAGCCCCAAATTAAGCTCAAAACTTGTGTTATGGGTACTAGACAACAATATACATAGGTACTTATATATATAGAAATAAATACTTATATAGATAGAAATATCCAAGACTCGGGTACAAATATTCGTGCTCATCACACATATATTTAACAGTTTATTTAATAATAACAGCATCATCAGCGTAAAACGGTGAAGGAAAACATCGTGAGGAAACCGACATGTCCAAGAACCGCAACATTCAAGATATGCGACATCTAAAAACCCGCACCAAACTCGGTGTCGGCGTCTTGTAAGTCGCACGCCTAACCGTTCGGCCCCCATCGCTACATATATAGGCTACACGGAGAAAAAAGACCTTCCGAAATACCGTTTTCCTTCTGAGTAAAAAGGGTAGGAATTGTGATTCAGAAGGAAAGTCAGAATTTTTTTCTCAGTGTACTTGTATCTCGGATAAAGGTTTCTGCTCCTAACGGGAAGACGCGGGTGAAACCGCGGGGTGCAATTACATAATCTGGTATGTATATTATGATTGAATTAGGGAACTATTAAAACTCAACCTACAACGAAGTTTTTAATTCCATTCGCTACACCACAATGCCAATTTAGTGAATCGAGTAGGTACCAAACCGGAATCCTATTACGCCGTTTCGATTGCGCCGCGAGCCTAATGCAATGTTTTCGAACCGATTGATGGTACGCATTACTCGTATCGGAATTCCGCTGTATCGAGAGTTCTATTCGAATAATAGGGAGGGGTGGGAGAATAGAGATAGGACAGTGTGTGAAATTAAATGAAGTCTAAATAAAAATAGTAGTTTTGGATGACATAAAGTATAGTTAGTACCTATGCGTGATCTTACGAGGAAATTTCATGAATAATTATCGCACTTCTTGTTTTTTGCACCCGAAATTAATAATAATCGATCCTGATCCTGTAGTAACATGTCAAGCCTTACTATTAAAATGACATATTATGACATGACATATCGATCCAAAACTGCGGATATCGGATCGGGATCGATTATTAATAACGGGCGTTAAATGTATTGAGAGTGTAGATTTATCTATACCTGTACTAATATAGTGTAAAGAGAAAATATTTGTCTGTTTGTTTGTTTGTTTGTTTGTTTGTTACTTAAAAACTATCGAACCGATCTTTATGATATTTGGTATAGAGATAGTTTGAATCCTGGGAAAGGACTGGGGTATTTATCATCGCGATAAACTCTAGTCCACGTGGGTGAAATCGCGGAGTATGTTAAGTATATTTGATGATCGTCGTGGCGGCTGCACGACCTACTAGATGCGAACACAACATGCATCTGAATCTGAATGAACCTACTAGCTCTCAATTTAATAGTATCTAATAATAAAATGTTCAGAAAATAATAAATATTTAAAAAGACTTACATAAATAATATAAAATAAATAAATATATGAGTTTAAAGTTACAAAATAAAATTATGTAACAAATTAGTAAATTATATTAAACAAAATTTTGAAATACATAGTTACAATTTAGAATATAACGAATTTATGCAAAAAATATAATAAATTGTGAGAGCGTAGTGTAAACCGTGGCAGGGTTGCCAGGAACACGTCTGAATATAAATTTAATTAATTACATAACTGACTTAAATAATAATTTAATTGTATTTAGTGTAGGTAAATGTATATCAATACATACCTATTGGTGTATCGGTATGGTATATCTCGTTAAATGTACACTGCGAATTTATTTACTCGATTTAGTAGCGAGTTCGGGTAATAGTTTAGTAAGATTTATGCCAGATCTAAATTAACTCAGGCCAAAAGTGATCCATCTCCATTGCTTTTGAAACTCGCTCGATTTTAAACAGGTCGCTTGAAACCTATACTGGTTATGGGTAATAGCTCATTCGGTATTTACCGGTAACTGGTAACAGTGGTAACAATACCGGTTGATTTAGAGCCCTAAGGCTTGCAGTTGTTAATTTTTAAATTTGATGTTATCCCAGCTGATTTTGGCTAACGCCCAATATCAAAATCAAAATGTGTTCAATAGGATACATTGTGATCACTTTAAAACGTCAACTTAAAACTAGCTACGCCTGTTCCAACCTCCTTACGCCGGCAAAAGAACAGGCAAGAAACGCCCGGCAGGTAATTTTTATGGCACGATCACATTGACAATTTCATTCATATACTATTTGATTGAATTGGACAAGTTCACTAAAAAATATAAATTTAAGTTACGAGTTATGTTTAAGTTCATATGCATGCAAAGATCTTAAACACGCATAAAAAATGACGAAACAGACGTTTCTTGCCTGATCTTTTGCCGGAGTTAGTTAGAAGCAAGCGTAGCTAGTCAACGAAAGAGCGTCGCTACAGCTATATAGTTTTAAGTTTGACGTTTAACGCCAACTAATAATTGATCCTGATCCGTTATCCGCGGTTTCGGATTGATATGTCACGTCATAACATATCATTTTAGTAGTATTATTCTGCCAAGTCCTAGTACTAAAATGACATATTATGACATGACATATCGATCCAAAACCGCGGATAACGGATCGGATCGATTATTAATTTCGGGCATTAAAGTGATCACGTGTCGTTTCCATAGATGCATAAAAGAGAAGTCTTTCAACTTTTTCATCATTGGCGTTAAATAGATATATTTTGACGTTGACTTTGACATTTAAAAATAATGCCTAATAACTTTTCCAAGACTGAAGCTTTACGCAAACTACGGGCGGGCTGCACCGCAAAACATCTTCCATCTCTCTCGTTTATTAAGCGTTAGAAAGAGATGCAGTAACGCGTTGAGGCGCGGCCCGCCCTAAAGCACGTAAGTCTTATCATGTCATTGTCTGTACAAATAGAAGAACAACATGATTATCAGGGTTCATGAGAATGGCCTTGCGTTTTAATTTTTTTGTTGGGTTTCTTAACGTCCGCTTCTTGTGTACTTATAATCACCGGATGCAGAGCCAAATATCGCTTGGAGATGAGGCAGAGATGGCGCTTAGAAAGTGTGGAGATAGCTTTTATAAAAACTATCTATTGAAGTAGGATTTAGATGATAAAATAAAAACACTTAACAAACACTTCCGAAATACCGTTTGATTTGTTATTCAGAAGGAAATCTAAGATAAAAAAGGGAAGGAATCGGTCTTCGAAGGTAAGACTCACAAGGAAAGTCCGAATTTTCTTCTCAGTCAGTTCAGTCAGTTTTAAGTTTAAAAAAGGCTGCTCTATACTTTATAACTGAAATAAACACGCGTAGCCCAGATCACAAACAGTAGGGCAGCAAAAAATGCGACTTCATCCCAAATGAAAGGTTTCGTGTTATTCGAGAGCAATGGTTGTCCAAATTGGAGATCTCGCGTGAGATCTGTAATTCTGTACCCCTAGTAGGTATATAAATTTTGATAGTTTACGAAAACTTTAGAGGCTTTCAGCGGAAAATTTGAGGATCTAAAATCGGTAGTAAGAGTTATTTCAAATCGTTGTCACTTTGACATGTAAGACGTAGTTCTTTTTACTCTTTAGAAGATGGCGTCACGCTATACCTGGACAAGGAAATGGCTCTCAAGTGAGGCTGCCGGAACACACCGATAGGTACTTGGTGACAGATTCTTAACTAGAGGGTGGTAGTTAGCCAGGCGAGTACTAGAAAATACCCTACCACCAAGCTATGGTTTCATCACGATGTTTTTCCTTCACCGAAAGCTCAAGCTCATTGTAGGATTCGAACCCACGTCCTACTCGGAATTAGTGTGTGCGAAAGTAAGAAATTAAAATTTCTTCTTCACGCTGAAAAGACCCAACGGATTTGAGTGAAATTTGGAACTAAGATATTATTGCATTATTCCGTAAAATCAGTCTGAGCGAAATTTGGAACTGATATTCCGTAAAGTCAGAATGAATGTAATAAAAAAGAAATACAGCTCCCGTTATAGGTTCCAGTGGGATAACGGAATATTTACGGGTGTAGTCGCAGGGCGCGACAAGTTTACACTACACAGTAGCTTTTTGTCAATTACTCTTATCTGTCTCAATAGCTATTAAAAAAAGTTGTAACTCTCATATTATTATTATATATTGTTAATTAAATTAACACATTATTGTTGATTTTGTTCAGTACCAATCTGACTTTAGCCTAATCAGGAACTGTTTTTAAAACACTTTTATTAGCTTGATTAGTAATAAATCATACAATTTGTGAGTGAGTTTGTGTAGAGTATAACATATCGGCATAATATTTACTCTGGGATAGAACTTCGACCTCTGCATACTTCATACCATCGAGAACCGAAACTTTACAAGCAATTTTGGGATTTCGATCGATGGATATATCAAACAACTGCTGATAAACATTCCGATCTCCTACCATTTTCTTACTGCCAACAATTCTGCGGATTTCATCATTCTAATAAAGAGCAGCCAATGGATCTTCAACATCATCTTATAAATCTACCGCTTTCAAGAAAGTGACATTTTGTTCTACTCGTCGATTTAATTTAAAACCTGAAGAAAATTCAACCCTAGCTGTTTCCACATCAAAAATAATGGACAACAACAATAGAACAAACATTAAATGGATGTACAGGTTTCTACAAGAAGATTTTCTAATCAAACATGAAGATGATATTGAAATTGGAATTATTGAATGGGGTTGTTTGATCCTTCTCGTTGTGTATGTCATATTCTATGTTTATTATACAAGTTTCATGCCTCGTCCGATGCGAGTATTGAATTATCTGGCCGTGAACCATCTGACATCAAGTTATTCTCATTTAGTATGTATAGCGATTTACAATTGTTTTGAAGGCGATAAGGAGTTGTTTGTTCAGAATATTCTCCATGAATTACTATATACAATATATTCTACTCTAGACTTACTGATAACTTTCACAACTCTTTGTATTTCCCTTTCTGTTGCTTTAAGAATGTACTTACCGGAATCTGCGAATATATATACTAAGAAAGACATGGCGTTATTTGCCTCTATATCAATAGCAATTTTAGAGTTATATGAATTTGTTTTCTGTTATATCTGGGATGAGACACCGGCGGAAGAAGTAATACTGCAGTCGTCATTACGTTTGACGTCTGTTTCTTTATTAGTATGTGGTTCTCTATTCATTTTATCGGCAATATTGTGTACTATCTTTATTAAGTGTTCTATTACGACAACAGAGTGTCTGTTTTACGCTTCGTATATATCTGTGTTCATTTTAAGTGATGTATTTTTCGTTATGTACAACTTTTTTACAGGTTCGTATTTAAGGAACACGTTTGCTTTTATATTAGTTTTGAGGTTAGTGTTTGAGGTTATATGGTTTGTGGTGGCAAATCATTATTATAGTGACTATCTGTTTGTACAAGAGCAGACTGCTTTTTCTATAAATGAAGAAGATGATGATGAGGATGATGATTGACATCTTGGATTTTATGTTTTTGAAGTTTTGTTTTTGCGGTGTGCGATCATGATTTACTGTCATAATCATGCATGTACATACATACATACATACATGGCTTTGTACATCTGTGACGGACGATTTAAACCGTGTCAGTGGAGTTTTAGGGACACTTTGTTGGTGGCTACTGGCTATACAGACCAATACGAGAACGGCAGGCTCGTCCTTATGTGTTGTTGTCCTAATCGATACACTAGATACCTACTGGTAAATCGATTAAGAAGAGCACCTAAATTACTAATTTTTGAACCAAGTTACCAACATAGGGGGTGTTAAAACCGATTGATTGATTGATTTAGTTTCGCTTTTTGAAAGGTGTCTTGATAAGGAGAGTTCTTAGGTATGATTGGTGGGTTTTTTAAATGAGAAATTAAGTTTGTCATAATTGAATAACGTTACTAATTTGTATTACTAATCCTAGATAAGTTGTACTTCTGTCTATAATATAGTAATGGCAGTAACAATCATGAAATCGAAAAGATCGAGATATGAATTTGTTCCAATTGAAATGGCATTATTTGTGTGTACATGAGTAATAAGCACCCAGATAATTATATCCATAGACTTCTAGTCCAGTGACTTAAATACGGTGTGTGCATTGATTTGTAATTAATTTAGCTTATTAAAATAACAGTACAAAATAAAAAGTGATAATACTACATACTTAATTAGTTAATTAAGTTGGTTACTTTTCAAATTGCGTTGTTTAATGTTAAAAACTTTATATATTAACTAGCTGTTTGCAGCGGTTTCACCCGCGTGGGCTACCCGCGTGCAGCCCCCTTCTTCCTACCCCCCTTCTTCCTACTCCCAGACGGTTCTTGGCTGAGCTTTTGCCGGCGTAAGGTTGGAATAGACGTAGCTAATTTTCCGTTTGGGTTTTAGGTGGTAGTCTGGGCTATTCTAGGAATCTATCACAACCTCGCTTGCTGCCCCACATCGGCCGGATATGCGTTAAAGAAATTCCCACATAAGAAAAACAAAGAGGGATAAATAAGTGTAACTTGTTTTAAGTTTGACGTTTTAAAATGATCATTAACATAATTATCGTATCCTAAATCCCTTTTCCCTACAAATCCTTATTAATAACAAAGTACTTACATATGTTACGAGTTCAAGTGCACACAGCTCTCAGTTAATACGAGTCACCATTACATTTTTACATTATTACATTTTTTGTACGGCGACAAATCATCGACGGACAGCACGCATATATGTCATCCCTTAATGAAGCAATACACTCAGTGTATTATAAATGCGAAAGTGACTCTGTCTGTCTGTCTCGCTTTCACGCCTAAACTACTGAACCGATTAAAATAAAATTTGGTACAGAGATAGTTTGAACCCTGAAGAAGAACATAGGACACCTTTTATCGCGGTAAACTCTAGCTCAACCGATTGAAACTACGGGGAACAGCAACGTGTTTTATACTTTTGATTCTGATCTTTTAAAGCTTGTTTTTTCCCCTTTGTGCCCCAGACGTAAGTTCTGGATACGCCCTTGCATCAATATAATATGAATTTCGCAATTATGCAGCCCCGGTATTAATTACCTGAATTGAATATCACTTGTTATAAATGTAATTGCACGGGTACGTTAGCCACACGGACGAACTGAGCTACTTCTGTAGTCCTTTTACGAGTTTCATTGATTGGACGAACTATCAAATACGGTAAAATATTAAAATTTGTTTAAAAACCACCACCAAACAATTTTATTCAGGCTTTTGAGGTGGTGTCACTTTACGACCCATGTTCACTCTCTCTGAGAGAAGGCCAGACTCCCAGAGCTGGGAACGTAAGACTGATGGTGATGATGATTGTTTGGAATGCATTTATACCTAAAAACACTGTCTTTATCGATAGCGTGGCTATTGAATAGTGACGCTATACGGTCACGGGTTGTAGGCGCGTGGAAGCCAAATTTCGCAGCTCTGCTACCAGGTGAACTTTTGGTGTTCACCAAAACATTAAACGGAATAGGGTACGTACCGCAGATCGTCAGTCCTTGTCCAGGTGCGCGCACTAGAGTTTTGGGACACTTCAACACCGTGTGTACTTGCGTGCGGAGAAAAAACTATTGAAATTCCTACTATGGAAAACACAATGCAGTAAGAGAATAATGCCCACTCACCAGATCAACCATCCGCGATCCCGTCCACTCTTCAAGAAGCGATTTACAGCAGACCGACGTCTTTCCAAACCAAGCAAACTGCTGGTTTTTTGCCAAGCCGGCCGGTGGCTAACGAAATCCAGGGAATCGACAAGTTGAAGGAAGTTTCACAGCAGAATCACTATCCACACGTTAAAGGCAGCACTGTATTGTCTAAACACGTAGTTTTTGAGTAGAAATTTCAGTTCTTTCACTAAAAGGTTTAATTAAATCTGCGGAGCACAGTCGTCACATAGAGGATTCCAAAAGTGAAGTCGTAAGAGTGCCTGCGATCTGACCAATCACAAGCTAGTCATATGAGATGGAAGCGTAACTGCTAACGCCATCTCTGGAGTTTCAAAGGAAACACAAACAGTTCCTCCTATGAATGGGCCTGCACATAATACAAGTGATTTCCATATATTTTTATAATTAATGAGTAAATTAAGAAATAGGTACATAATTATTTAAAGGGATAAATATATTTCCTATAGCAAGATGCTTCACCTTACAGGTATATAATTTTGTTCATCGTCGCGTTATATGTATAAATAAATTCTAAGTTCTAAGTAAAAACAAAAACAAATACAAAACAAATATGTGCCAAAACTTCGAATACATAATCAGATTAGATAATTAAAATAAGCACCAAAACACAAACCACCCATTCAAAGCATTCAATTTTGTTAATCACCTTGTAAGATATATAAATTATTTTTTTTTTTTATAAGTGCAAGTTGTTTTTTAAAACGAGTCAAACGTTAAACGAGTTTACATTTTTTATGTGTGAGGGTACTTTATTAAAAACTTGCGCTCTGTCAAAAGTGATCATTGTTTTGCCGTAATTTGTCCGGATCTTGGGTAGGACGAGGTAGCTAGCTCGCCGTATATAAAGTATATAAAGAACAGTAGCTTAGCTAAGGCCGCTCGACGAGTTAATTGCCTACTCTTGCGGTGACGCATAGGCGGCGCGTTCCGTACTGAGTGCATGGCCGCGGCCCCGGCTGCCTCTTTTCGTTTATGTGATTGTGTGCGTGTGTACACGGTGCCGCTACTCACGCACACATTCAAACCGGTGACTGCTGATTTATATGAAGCTGAACTACTACTCCTTTACTATGCCTTAACACACTGAGATGGTAAGAAATAACATACTCCAGCGAGCTTGACGAAATTTCGGCAAACGGCGAAGATGTGGAACACCTTGCCAGCGTCTTTGTTTCCCGATAAGTATAACTTGGGAGCCTTCAAGTAAAGAGTGAATAGGTATCTTCTAGGCAAGCATGCTCCATCCTCGACCTCGTCATCACTTACCATCAGGTGAGACTGGGGTCTAATGCTTTTGCTTGTAATCCTACTTCCTATTAATATTATAAACGTGAAAATTTGTAAGTATGGATGTATGCATGTGTGGGGGGGAAAGGGGGGGGTATGGATGTTTGTTACCCTCACGCAAAAACTACTGAAAGGATTTGAGTGAAATTTGGAATGGAGATAGCTTATACCCTGTTTTAAAACATAGGCAACTTTTTATCCCGGAAACGTTTTATGGCGATCAACTGAAACTGGTGAAACCGGAACCTACCGAGATTCTACAAAATAACCAACTCCAGCGAACTTGACAGAATGTCCCACATTTCCTTCTGACTCCTACCTTCCAAGGCCGATTCCTTCAACTTTACCTTACCATAGTCTTCCTTCCGATTCAAAAGGGAAGGAAATTCCTTCTGATTCCTCTGTATTTCGGATGGTATTTTTTCACCGTGCACGAACATGTTTGCTCGTGTGGACCACCGTTAAGTCCCGATCCAGTAAATGTTCGTTAAATTTCATTTGGGTTTAGCCTGCATAATGAATGGTGCTATGAATATACCTCCATTGTGAATTGTGATCGAATGCAAATCCGGCACGTTGAGTTACGACAACGCATGGATTGGCCGTATCCTGGCCGGAATTTGAATTTATTTATTGTCATTATTTATTTATCTATCTCTGATAGATAGTAAGCTTATATGTAGTAAACACCAAAACGTGTACTATTTACTACACAAAATGAGTAAAAAGTAACTTAAATTCACTAATGAAAATGATAGAGCTGACGTTAAATATTGGTCATTACTATCATCACAATAAATAATTTAGTAGATATTAATATCTGTTACAAAATGAAGATTTATATTAAGTATGTACCTAACCTGTTTAAAACATTAATTTTTTTAATACACTTTTATTAGCTTGACCACAAGTCACCTGATGTTAAGTGAAGTTGTGGTCGAAGGTGGCGCCACGCTACACCTGGATTGGGAACTGGCTCTCAAGTGAGACTGCTTGAACACATTGAAAGGTACTTTGCGACCTTAATTTTATGTCAAGCCCTAGTACTAAAATGACATATTATCCCCCGAAATTAATAATCGATCTTGATCCGTTATCCGCAGTTTTGGATCGATATGTCATGTCATAATATGTCATTTTAGTAGTAATATGTCAAGCCTACTAAAATGACATATTATCCCCCCGAAATTAATAATCGATCCTGATCCATTATCCGCGGTTTTGGATCGATATGTCATGTCAATTGATTTGACAAACCAACTGTTCAATCACGGAAAAATTTCCGGCACCTATTTGCTCTTCGAAAACGTTTCCGTGAAGCGAAAGTGACGTCGAATCCTACACGGAATCTTTCCGAGTGAATTAGAATTGCACTGCAGGATCGATTATTATTTTCGAGCGTAAGACATCGATCCAAAAACGCGGATAACGGATCAGGATCGATTATCAGTTTCGGCCGTTAGCCATCAAAAACTCTAGTCTCTATGTGTAATTATCAAACTAGTTTCTAATTTATTATTATCATTAGCGGTAAGATATAATTTAGAAATCGCATCTCAATGATTTGACCTTATTCGGCGACACCCACGCGTACTCGTGTCGCGTTTTTCGTTACGTTGATATTAATATGGACATGCCGTTACATATAAATTAATTAATTTTATTAAACTATTAATTTTAGCTCTGCCTCGCGGTTTTACCCGCGTTTTCCCTTTGTCCCCATGAACCCTTTTCCGGGATGAAAAGTAGCCTATGTCTTAATCCAGAGTTTAAGCTATCTCCATTCCAAATTTCACTCAAATCCGTTCTGTAGTTTTTGCGTGAAAGAGTAAAAAAATCCATACATCATTATTTGACGTCTTAAAGTGATCATAATTATTATGTATCCTAATACAAATTAAAATAATTTTTGAGTTTTGAGTTTTTTCATACATCTATACTTACAAACTTTCACGTTTATAAGATTAGTAGGACTATAAGGCAGGTGAAAAGCGATGATGGCCGAAGAGCAATGCGTGTGCCTTAATAGGGGCAGATACCATGTTCGAATCCGCTCGGCCACACCAATAACTTAAGTGTGTGTGGATTTGCCATCGCTCAAAACGGTGAAGAAAAACATCGCGAGGAAACCGGCGTATCCAAGAACCACAACATTCAAGGGCATGCGACATCTACCAACCCGCACTGGGCCAGCGTGGTAGATTCCGGCCCATACTCACTCTCTATTAGAGAAGGCTAGAGTCCCAGCATTGGAAAAAAAGCATTGGCTGATGATAATATACCTAGCGACCCGCCCCGGCTTTGCACAGGTTACGCCTGTTAAAACCTCCTTACACCAGCAAAGGAACAGGCAAGAAACATCGTGAGGAAACCGGCATGTCCGAGAACCACAACATTCAGCATACGACATTTACTAAACCGCACTGGGCCAGCGTGGTAGATGCCCATACTATTTTTTTAATTTTTTTTTTTTAAATCAAATATTTATTTATTGACATAAAAGTGGGATACAATTATAAATGAGTCCAGGGACTCCTGTACTAGTTAAAACTTTATTTCAGGAGCCAAGGCTTCTTCCATCATATGACAAATAATTATGTCAAACCTAATAATTACATGTAGGTACAAGGTAGTTTTAAACATAATATATATATTTCAAATTTTACATAATATAGGTAAGTATATCAAATTTTACAAAACGAATATTAATAATAAAAAATACAAATGAAAGTTAAATCTAGAGATGTACATATGAGAATGAGAAAAGATAAATAAAGTAGTGTATAATATTAGAAAACAAAAAAAAAACATATATAAATTCAAGTTTTATATGCGGAGAATACAGTACCTATTGGAATGTCCACGCTAGTATCGTCGCCCCGGCTGCGCGTGCTTCGCTTGGCGCCACAATGACGGACAACCAGTCGCTTTGCAAACCAGAACTTGTTATGTAGGTAAGTGATTTACCATGATTTGAGTGGAGATATATTATAGCGATAAATTATACTGCGAAGTTTTGAAGAAATATTATTATGAATATGTAAAGTATTATAATAGTAATAGCAATTTAATTAAAAAGTGAAACCTAATATTCCCTTCCCTTTTAAGAAATGTATACATATCAAACTAGTTACAAGCATTTTCTATCTATAATAATACTAGTTGCACCCCGCGGTTTCACCCGCGTCTTCTCAGAATCTCGAAGGAACCTTTTTCCGGGATAAAAAGGAGGGTATAAGCTATCTCCATTCCCAATTTCATCATAATCCGTCTTGTAGTTACGGTGATACGTGGTAACAAACATTTACACACACACACAAACATTCGCATTTATAATAATATTAGTAGGATAGTAATAAGTAGCAATTTAACTAAAAAGTGAAATCCAATATTCCTTTCCCTTTTAATAAATTTACACATATGAAACTAATTAGCATGTCATATCTATAATAATATTATGACGTAGAGGAAGAATGTGATCACGCTGAAAACAATATTTGCCGGGCGTTTCTTGTCTTTTCTTTTGCCGGTGTAAGGAGTTTGTACCTACTTGTAACAGGTCGTGAGAAGCCAGGGCGGGTCGTTAGTAATATTATCATTATCAGCCTAATATGTTCCCACTGCTGGGACTCTGGTCTTCTCTCGGAGAGAAAGTGTGGGCCGTAATCTACCACGGGTTGGTAGATGTCGCATGCCCTTGAATGTTGCAGTTCTTGGACATGCCGGTTTCCTCACGATGTTTTCCTTCACCGTTTTGAGTAATAGTAAAAAGAGGTAAAGTAGTTAGTAAGTGTGTACATATACGTATGTAAGAAGGAACTTAGATAGTAGGTAATTCCTAGAAGTACTAATTCGATTCTGAAAACTAAATCTTCGTCAGAAGTCGACGTCACTATACGTCACTTCACTATACCGAGTTATTATCACTTCAAAAGTGTTCCAAGAATAAAAATTGTTGCTATAGATAACTCAGAATGTTATCTGTGGAACTATAACCTACAAAATCCCGTAGTACATTCAGCGACAAAAGTCACTGAACAAATAAAAATTTTCAAATTACGTTTACCGTTTTACGGCCGTTCCCAATAACCGATTTATCTACGGTTCGGCCTATATACTAAATATAAAATCTTGACATTACTTCTATGGAGCTTATGTCAAATATCTATCTCCAGTAGGGGGGCAACCCGTGGATAGATCGGTTTTTGGGCACGGCCGTTAAACACCAGCCTTTGACCGCATCATCACTTAACATCAAGTGTGTTTTGTTGTGGCCGAACACTACCTTCCAAGTTGTCAGAAAACAAAACGCTACCATCCAATTGTTAAAAAAGAAACATTACTGACCTACTTAATACTATACGCTAATCGAGTATGACCAGCTACTTTTGTTGCTGACTGTACCTGAACAAGAAACGTTGGTCATAAGATTCTCGGATTCTCCCAAGATGTAATCCCGGGAGCTGCAGTTTTTGTCATAGGACAGGATGTCTCTGATCTTCAGCTAAACCCATTGATGTATTGTTTTGTGTTCCGAGTTACCATAACCAGTGTTGGTCTTGGTACGGGGAATTTTATACGGTAAAATAATGTTTCTTTATATATTAATATACTGCTTTAAACTACCATGGTCAATAACGTTTGAATTAGGTTTTAAACACGATAATTAGCAAGTACATTTGTTTTTGTTTGAGTTCTCGATATTTTGGCACTACCTATATAATACCAAGCGCCATAATCACGAGAATACTGAGAGTTCAAACACACAAAACAAAAAGAAATAGATGGTAATTATCCCGTTTTAAAACCTAATTAATTCTATTGAATAAACTCATATCTATTTACTCGTTTATTTTCTGTGATTTCTGTCATTTTTACACTTAAATAAATGCGAAAGTGTGTTGTCTTTTTTTACATCTTACACGGTAGCATTTGACCAAAAGTCACCTCGAAAAAGAAACCTCTCTATAACCAGGTTAATATTATTAAAATTTTAATTTTCTCCAAGATAGACAAATCCCAATTCTGTTCATCTAGTTTTTTATAAGAAAACAACATAACCTTTGGAGATAATTATATCGCATATACGGTTACGTTTTATGCGGCATACGGCATCGAACATCACTATCCTTGTTGTTCATTTGCCTTGTTGTTTGATATAATCTTGACAAAAACGAGGGTGGGATCGGGAACAGATACAGCAAAGGGCAAGTTGCGGTAAATTCTGTTTGACAAGGTACTTCCGTATTAACAAAATGTCCTTGCTTGTCAACTTCGTTCGAGATACGCTGGTAGGTGCTAGCAGCATATGAGTGGAGCAGGTGGCCTATCGGTAACACGTGCGCCTTACAATACGTAGATACCAAGTTCGATCCCATCTCGGCCCCGCTTCAGTATTTAGTAAGCTATGTGGAGATTTTGCATAAAGAAAAAAAGTTGTAAGAAAACCAGCATGTACAAGAACCGCTTCTGCGCAGTCTTTCCCCAACAAACCTGACTGATCACAAGCATTTGATCTGTCGCAGCCGCGAGCGAAGTCACGGGCATATGCGAACATTAACATTTGCGAAAGTAACTCTGTCTGTCTGTCAAAATTCAAAATTCAAAATTCAAAACTTTTTTATTTAATTTAACTTTTTATTTAACTTTTTTATGTAATTTTTTTGGCGCTATCACATTGACAATTTTATTCTTATTAGTAATTGATTGAATTGTCTGTCTGTCTGTCCGCTTTCACGCCTAAACTACAGAACCGGTTTTAATGAAATTTGGTACGGAGACAGTTTGAACCCTGAGGAAGGACATAGGATACTTTTTATCGCGATAAACTGTAGCCCACGCGGGTGAAACCGCGGGGAACAGCTAGTTTTTTATACAATTATATACTTGCCTAAACTAGACGTTACAGGTGTAACCACTCAGTTTATTTTTAAATTGGACTGCAGATTATTTTTTACCTATTTGTCACTAAAAACTTGTCTCCTTCCCTTTGCGTACCAAAATATCGCAAATACGCTAATCCTCTACGACCCTGAAAATAAGGGCTATATTCGTCCCGGACAGCTTAATAATGGGTTCTGTCGAAATTTGAGATTCATTCATTACCTGCCATGACATACAGGGTGTTGAAAAATGATGTCTTCCTTGAACGCTACCTGAATGATGAAAAAGATCGCGTTATGCAAGGAGGCGGAGGATATTATGTTTTTTTTTACCTGGAAATCTATTTTTAAGTGGGGTGAGTAGACAGGGTGTGTTGAAATAGAACGGCTTTAGTTTAGGAAGCTATTTTGGGCCTTTCCTTTGACTTATTTTTGGGTAGGATAGTCTCAAATTGTCCCACGTTATAAATAGCCATTTTTAGGTTGAAGGTGTTAAAAAAAATCCTGTAGGGTGGCTCGTTTACAAGATACAGCGTAAAACAAAAACACTGTACCCCCTTTTCCAAGATGGCGGCCGGGGGACAAGAGTGGCACCCACAAATTTGAACTTAAGCTTATACTAACCCCCTTACACATCAAAAAAAATAAAATTGCGTCCTATGAGAAACGCACGCTAAATGTTACTTTTCAATGGGCTATAAGGTTTCCTGATTTAAATTTCTATTTGATATTCAGAATATTCCCACGTTTTTTTTTATATATTACAAGGTAAGTCTAATAACACGGATGGAATCATTTTTTGAGTTTTTTTTTTTCTCATGTAAGTATACTATTATGTATAATAAATAATATATCTAATATTTTTCTTGTGTAAGTAGACTTATGCTAAGCTATCGATCTTTCTTTTTTTTTGTCATTGCTTGTATTTCAAGGTGATATTGCCAACTATCAGCATGCCAAGTACCAAGCACCATTCTGTATTGATGAATGTCTTAGCTAAGCTAATGGAGATAAGGGCTCGAGGGTTATATTTTTGGATTTAGTTGGGTCGGAATGCATTAAACTTGCCATTACTTGCATAAGGGTAGGTAAATTTAGGATGGGTCTATTATTATCGTTGTTTTAATCCTATCCTACTTAAAAAAATAACGTGAAAGTTTGTGAGTATGGATGGATGGATGGATGTTTATTACTCTTTCACGCAAAAACTACAGAACAGATCTGAATGAAATTTGGAATGGAGATAGCAGGGTATACCTGGATTCAAAAGTCAAAAGTAAATTTTTCCTTATTCAATAGGATACATTGTGATCACTTTAAAACGTCAAACTTAAAACTAGCTACGCCTGTTTCAACCTCCTTACGCCGGCAAAAGAACAGGCAAGAAACGCCCGGCAGGTAATTTTTTTGGCGCGATCACATTGACAATTTTATTCTTATTACTAATTGATTGAATTGGAGCAAGTTCACTAAAATCCCAAGTGTTTTTTTTTGTCATCCGACAAACATATACCTAGGCTACTTTTTACTCCGGAAAAAGGTTCCTGCGGGATAACGGGAAGACGCGGGTGAAACCGCGGGCGCAACTTGTTATATATCCTTATTTAAACTATACAAAAACAAATACAAATACAAATTATTTATTAGTAACACCAATGTTACAAGTCAGTCATACAACAAATTAGTAATTAGTAATATAACACGTATTAATTGTAAATAATAAATTAACAAAAACAATAATAATTATTATCCTTATATATCCTTATATAGAGTTATGTTTCAAAACGGAATATTTACCATGTAAGTATTTGTTTTTGTTTTCGAGTTCTCGCTATTTCGGCACTGTTGCAAGCACCATGATCACGTGAGTACATACAAAAACCAACAAATAGTAGGTAGATATGCCATTTAAAAAGCTATTTCGCATATTAGGTATGTTTGAAAGAATTTATATATAAGCAGAAGTTAGAAAAATTATCAGACGCAATGCTTACTCTAAAATACTACCTAAGTATATAAGTACATTGTTTCATTTAAAACTTCAAGAAGTATGTTATTAGTAGATCATACCTATATACAGGGTTTCGTCAGTAAACAGCAAATCTTAGATCTAATCAAGTTGGCCACTTCTACAGTGCGATTATAATTCACACGGAAACTCTTCCGACCACGGATCAAAAAAAAATCCTTCAAATTTTTTTAGACACGATTTTTTAATCTGAATTTGGAAACATACCTACATTTAATTTGACAAACCAGCTGCTCGATCACGGAAAAGTTTCCGCCACCTATTTGCTCCCGGAAAACGTTTCCGTGAAAGCAAAAGTGACGTCGAATCCGACACGGAAACTTTCCGAGTTAATTAGAATCGCTCTACTGATCTCATTTCAATGAATCAATTCAAATCAATCCTCACCACATATGAATGCAAAAACAATATCGTAGACTTACTAACAAACATTTCTCTGTTGTCGACAAATTATTGTAAGCAATAATAGTAATAATAGTAGTTGTTATTTAAAATAATTATGATGAATAGTTGTAAACAATAACAGATTATTTGTTCTGCTTATATAGAGAAGTGAGATAAGAGCTGCTGTCAGTGAGAGTTTGACGCGAGTGAAATGCAGTGCTTTTATTAATTTTATAAGTAGAAAGTTGCCTTTACAAGTGAATTTGTTTGAATTAAAACAGTAGAATAAACAATTAGGTGTTTCTTTAGAGTTTAAAGCTAATAAGAAAGTTGTTGTTGAAATACTTTTTGACGTTAAATAGTTTGTTTTGTGAAATTGGATTCACGAAGGTGTACGTAAAGGTAAATGGTGTGATCTGTATATCCAACTCAAATGATTATTGAATAATATGTTTAGAACCTCTTATAACACTAAAAATTATAGTTTCCATTACATTATTTAACAGAATTGAAACAACGACATTGTAAAAATTGCAGGAACTCAAAAGGCTAAAAACCGTTCGTGGCGTTCAAAGGGAGAGGAATTTTTTTCAGCAGTGGACTGTTTCCGGCTGATGATAATGATGATGATGATTGAAACAAGACATAAAAGAGAAAGAGTGTTATTGGTAGAAATGGGATGATAACTAATCACAGTGTTTAAATTTTTCAGATGGCGAAATCAATACTCATTCTCTTATCAATAATTTCAACAATAAAATCGAACCCAGTAATGACTCGACAAAGCCTACTGAACCAGATGAGAAGCGAGCAGGTCTGCCAAAACATGATCCACTTCAACAACTTCTACTACAACCTAGACAGCACTAAAAACATAACCGGAATCCCAGCTGACATGAGCATAAATTGGAAAACAGGAAATGTCTTCTTCACACTAATAAGCGAAGAAATGAAAATGCGCCTCCAAGTCCTACATCCAACTGGAGAATTTGAAACAATCAAAGTGGCCGGGCTGGGTCAGTCAACAGCTGTTGATAACCTCAACGACATCGTATACCTAGCTACTGATAACGGTGTTTATAAATACAGAGATGACGGTTCCATAGAACTGTACACAGCTCTAGGCGAAGATGTCATGTACATAGCTATAACCAGCGATGGAACGGCGATGTACATAGCGACATGGCCGCAAAATCGCGTACATAAAATCACAAACGAAGGCCAAAAACAAGAAATGTTCTCTCCAATACCTAACGGACATGGCTTAACTATAGATACTAGAAACAACATGTACTTTGTCGCAACAAAAACGTCTTATATACTGAAAAGTGGCAACAGTGTGCCTATGAAAATCAAAGGACTGCCAAGCGATAAAATGACTGGTATCTTTGTAAGTCGATCAGATGAAGTTTATGCTATGGATGAAGATAGTAATATGTACGTACTTGATTCAGAAAATGCAAGTGCCAGGCTGCTTGGTTCCTTCAGAGTGAATGGAGTAAACACGTTTGCGTTGGATTCGGCGGACAATGTTCTGGTTGGGGTGAAGAATGCGATATTGAAGTTCAATGCGTTCGAGAAGAATCCCTGTCCAGGATCAGACAAGTAAATGAGTTTTTGTGGTGTGATTAATAAAGTTTTGTAAGTAACACGTTTGACTAAACTTACTTTTAACTAGGTGTCTATTAATTTTGCTTTATTGATCACGTTTGTACTTTCCGTTTTAACCAATAATGTGTTAGTTATAACAAACTTTAATTAACGCCATTTAGTTCTACGCAAAGCAAGCTCTGAGTTCTTCTAGACCAGAGAAAGGTCTGAGGATACATAGTGAAACAATTGCAAAGCTACCTTTTGAAGCTCTTGGTTTGAAATTAACCTCTATGGGCTCAATGAGTGAACAGCACTGCGAAGCGTGAGGTGGCGGGTTTGATTTCCGAAATAGGATACTTACCTACATATTTGTGCATTGAAAAAGAAGTGCCGGTTTTAGGTACGTCCGTTTTTTTTATGTAATAAAGTGGTAAACAAGCAGACGGACCGTTTGATGGTAAGCGGGTTTTGTGGATCCCTGATCCGCGAAGATTTCTAGAATTCTAGATACAATAAACAGTAGTTAGTTCGGGGTCGAAGCTTGATGTCTGTGATTGTGTGGGCTTTATTATTAAAATCGGACTACTCTGTAAATTCTATAATAGTTATTCGTGGAATAATAAATATGATTGTATATAGATAACAATATTAATATTACGCATCGACTCGAGAACTTCTCTACCCTAAATATCCGTTGCGTTGGTAAAAAAAAACGTAAGTACGAAACAATTTATTGTTTTGTTTTGTTACAGACCAAGCAAGAAAGGCAAACGACACAACAAGAGACGTAAATCTAGGAAACATGTCACCACTACTACAACTGAAGCTGCCGAAGAAGATGATGAAGAAGAATAAATGAATAGTTTTTGGTTTTATTTATTAAAAATGCAATAAAATAAGTTTTTAGTGTACTCAGTTGTAATTATTTAACTCAGCGTCATCTAGTCAAAGAAAGCTGAACTAAGATCTCTTCCTTTCTAATACTCTGTTGACAACAGTGTCATCTGTTATGTTTTTTCCGAACTACTTACGTGGCCAACCTAGAAAATAGTGTAAAACAAATGCTCTAGGTGTCGCTATCATCAATGAATATGGCGTTTGGTTTCTACAAAAATATGAAGTCGATTATGAAACATAATTAGCAAATAATTTTTGATTTTATTTACCTAAAAATGCAATGAAATAAGTCTTCAATTTAGTACAGTTGTAATAATTTAATTCAGAGCTGGCTAGTGAAATCTTTTCTATTCTTGGTTGCTCTTTTGTATGATAACAGTGTCATTTATTTTTTTCTCGAGACGTCTAGGAAATAATGTCAAATAAATGCTCTAGATGTCGCTACCATCAATGAATAAGGCGTTTGGTTTCTACATACAAACAATTTAGAAAATTGTGCCTTTAATAAATAAACTATTTTTCAAATGAAATTAAAAATGATTTGGTAATTAAAAACGCAAAACAAACTATAGTACATATAGTTCCACACAGTAACAAATATGGAAAATTGCTTATTCAGCAAACATTTGACATTCAAAATGTTTGTCAATTATTACAATAACAAAACGCAAAAGATTTTGTTGCCATAATAAAAATAATACCCAAATAGACAGCAAGATTTTCTGGGTAATTTGATTTGATACTTTTATTATTGAATAGGGTTGATCATGTTTTTTGTTAGGAAAATTATTTTTTTATTGTTATTCCTTTTGGTAGAAAGAAAGGGAATGATTCACTTTTAAACTGTGATGCGATTCTATTGAAAATGTGAAATATGGCACACATATTTTGATGACACTACCCATTGTGACATTTTCTTATTTTGTTGATGAGCCGCAAAAATTAAAAATATAACCTCGAATCCTCGATTTTGTTCGACTGAAACTCATGATCTCGGGTAAATTTTTTTCTACTATAGAAACACTTAGTACTCCCATACTATGCAGGGCAACTGTCATTTCTCCCTATTCGATTCATTTATTTTCCATCCATTCATCCTATTTGTCAAATTGTCATACGCGTCGGCAATGTGTCAGTGAACGATCGTTGCACCGTGCGAATATTTGTGTCGCAAATCATGTGGAATTGTGCGATTATGACAAAACAAAAGCTTGATTACCTGATTATAAAGTGATGAGCGCGTATTGAGTGCAGTGTCGTGTTACAAAACGTTGTTTTCGTTTGTATGTCAGCGGAGCGTACAACATGGCCGCGGCCCAACGTCAAAGATCACAACAGAAGAATATCTCTTCGATATTTTCCAAGTTGCACGGCGCTTTCTCCGATGCCGTGTGTCCCACAAAGGTGACAACAGACAAAAGAACCTTGGACAAAACCTGGAAGTTGATGGACAAAGTGGTGAAACTATGTCAGCACCATAGAATGAATTTAAAAAACAGTCCGCCTTTTATCCTGGATATTCTACCGGATACATATCAGCGATTGCGCGTTATATATTCTAAATACGAGGACAATATGCAGGCGTTGAATAGCAACGAACATTTTCATACATTTATTTTTAATTTGATAAAAAAATGTAAGCAAGCAATAAAGTTGTTTAAAGAGGGGAAAGAAAAGATGTTTGATGAGAACTCCCACTATAGAAGGAACTTGACTAAGTTGAGTTTAGTGTTCAGTCACATGTTGAACGAGTTAAAAGCCATGTTCCCGAATGGGACGTTTGCTGGCGACCAGTTTAGGATTACGAAGAGTGATGCTGCAGAGTTTTGGCGGAGTAACTTCGGTAACAGGTAAGTTTTAACTACTATTTTGTATATAGAACTACAATGAAACCTATGCGGTCAATATTTCACAGTACTCCAACCAAAAGCATGTGCTAAACGTTTGTTTTTCTTCGCAATGAATTAAAAATAACAATCAACTGTCCAAAAATATTGATTGCTTCATAAAGATAAGACCAGCCATTGTTTGTTTTGTTTATTTTATAAGTGTTTGTTTCTTGGTATCAATAAATAGTCATACAAACTCTTAAATAATATTTGCTGAACATGTTGTCCTTTAAAATGACTTGACTTGTGGTTAGACATTACCATACTATGTAGACGTACTGAAAACAGTTTTTAGTACTTATGGAAAGGGCTTTTGACTGCAATTTGTTTGTTAACCAACTATCTAGCTGAAAGTGGTAAGTGGGTGATATTTATTTGGTTAGACGCTTATACAAAGTTTAATTTAATCGTCACCTTACTATGTTACTTAGCTGTTAAAAAAACAAATATCCTTACGGAGGGAGTTATAGTAATGCTATTGCCATTATGCACCTGTACTGAGGCACTACGTGCGAGCGATGGCTGAGATAGAGGTTGTTGACTCTTCTGGTCATCGTGCGCACGGGGTGCCTTGCAGATTCATGGTATATCAAGCGTATCTCGTATTGGGGATTGGCTGCTGCGCAATTGCGCCGTAACACCGATCCTCAATCTTAGTACCTTTAGACTTTTCAAACTAAGCTTAGTTTAAGAAAATGCACAACGGAGCGACTCCAATACCTAATTAATGTTTTACTATTTAATTCTAAACAATTTCTCTCATCACTCAATTGAAATGGCAGTCACTCGTTGACATTTCCTTGATAACCGTAACTGCGTTTTAACTGAAACAATGCCCGTTTAATTCCCACAAGCTTTTAATGTCGCTTCCTTGTTCACACGGTATTATTCTCCCATGAATATATGAATATGGTACCTTGTTTTTTCATTAGTTAGGTCTGTCTGGTTCTAATTTATGTGATCACTAGCTGCGCCCTACGGTTTCACCCACTTTATCTCAATAAAAAGCTTTGTTTTCTGGAGATCGCCACCCTTATCATATAAGGGTATAAAAAATAGCCTAAGACCTATAAACCATACCAACCCATACATATATATACATCAGACCTACCAAGTATACAAAAACAGCGTTCACTAAATGCATAATATATTATTAAAGTATATATAGGTGTCGATTCGATTTTGCATTCTGTAAAACTAAACTAAATTTGACAGGTCTGAGAGTAATGCTGTCCTTGTTTTATTTCAGTGGTTAGAAAAAGACAGCAATACTATTAGACCTGTCAAATTTAGTTTAGTTTTAGAGAATGCAAAGCTGAATCAACACCAATACATGATACGGTACTTAAAAAAAAAAAAACAGTTTATTACAAAATTTTTGTCTCGGCAAAATTCTTTATTTAAAAGGATACATAATATGATCACTTTAAAACGTCAAACTTAAGACTAGCTACGCCTGTTCGAATCTCCTTAGAAATTTTAACCCTTTAGACTGTCATTGGATACTTTTATCCCGATGAACTGTAGTTCACGCGGGTGAAACCGCGGGGAATAGCCAGTTACATATAAAACGATCTACCCACCATGACAGTAGCTATTGCTCACATATTTACACCATATTATACTTAGCTAAGCAATCAGTCTCAAATAACATCCATTAGCTTAGTGGTCTCAAGATGGTAAATGGTTAAGTGGTGGAAAATTAATACAGCCCATATTAGCAAAGGTGGTAGCTAGCTAGTAGCATAGTAAAGAGTAGTAGTTCAGCTTCATACAAATCGGCCGCCGCCGGTTTGAATGTGCGCGAGAGTAGCGGCCCCGTGTACGCACGCACTTTTCACGCACACAATCACAAACGAACGGGGACGCGGCCATGTACTCAGTACGGAACGCGCCGCCTATGCATCACCGCAAGAGTAGGCAATGAACTCGTCGAGCGGCCTTAGCTAACCTACTGTTCTTACTTTACTGTGCTAGTAGCTACCTAGCCATTTGTAGGATGCCATGCAATATTGAGACAAGTACAATCAACGACAAAAGATGCTGAAGACACTTAACTCTTCGTTCAGAAATTACTATTGGCGCCTGTTTCATAAAAGTTCGTAACTTTTTGTCAAGTTTTCCGTACTAAAATTTGACAATAAGATCAAATTTACCGAAATTTGGTATGACATTTAAGTTACGGACGTTTATAAAACCGGCCCCAAATGTTTTGATTGTTAGGTCTAATAATAGTATTGCTGTCTTTTTCTAACCATTAAAGTAAAATAAGGACAGCAATACTATTAGACCTGTCAAACTTAGTTTAGTTTTAGAGAATGCAAAACCGAATCGACACCTATGTCGTTTCTTAGGCTCTAGACTATCTCTGTACCAAATTTAATTTAAATCGGTTTAGTAGTTTAGGCGTGAAAGCGTAACAGACAGACAGAGATACTTTCGCATTTATAATATTATTAGTAGGAAAGTAGGAATAAGATGCCTAGCGGGTAAATGAAATGAAAACCTGTAGGAAGATGGCGGCTATTACCTATACCTACAGTCAGTACACAAGCTTTCTTTACCAGTCTAAAATATGTAGGAGGTATCTCAAAATAGACGATAGAGCGATGGTGGCCGAACGGTAACGCATGCGACTTACAAGGCGCCGACACTGAGTTCGAATCCTCTCGGCTCCGCACCTATGACTTGATAAGTTATGTGCGGATTTGCCATCGTTCAAAACGGTGAAGGAAACCGAGGAAACCGGCATGTCCAAGAACTGCAACATTCAAGGGCATGCGACATCTACCAACCCGCACTGGGCCAGCGTGGTAGATTACGGCCCATACTCTATCTCTGAGAGAAGGCCAGAGTCCCAGCAGTGGGAACGTGAAAGCTTATGATGATGATCTCAAAATAGACAAGTTGTATAAAATTCCAGCAACTTTCATTCAATGCCATAACGGCCGCTACACGCGTTATGAATGGACCTGATATCGTATACATTGATATGAGTTATCAATGACTGATAAACATGATACTATCACACTTTCATCACCTTTACATCCGGCATGCGATTGTGACCTCTATGTCAAGGGGATAATGTACATAGTGGGATTGCGATCGGTAGAGATATCGGCTTAGAACTTTTGTTCGACACCTTGTATGAATGAATAGTTTCAGTTATCGTATTAGTTGATCAATGAAAAACCGGAAGGCTGAATTTCATTGTTGGATCGAATTTTCCTCTATCAGATAAGTGTATGTTTCATTTTATCGTCTAGTTATCTACCTACCTACATTTTTATGATATTATTGTAGCTGAACCGTTCAATATTAAGAATGAATAGAAGGTCACCGAACCCAACCTACGGTTTTGAAATGTTTGGTTTGTTTGTCTCGAGAAATACCGGACAGCTTTTGATGTAATGCTAAGGGATGTTACAGATAAAAACCTCAACTTTAATAACTATAAATTTAAAATTTAAGGCGCAGGTTTCCAAAAATGGGGTTATTTAAAGCTATCTTTCTGTGTAATTCTGGTCTAAAAAAAATCTAATAAAAATATATGTTGATCTACTTGATATATAGCAGGACACCTTCAGGCCGAAAAATGCAAAAAATGTATTTATATATTGAAAACAAATGTGCAAAGTCCCCATTTCCTAAAAGTTTAATACTACTTTACTCCTAAACTATATATGTAACAAAGACTTGTTAATACCATCAGCTTATAAAAAAATATAATACCCAGGACATCTTCAGGCCATTTTTTGAAAATACTGCTTTAATTATTTTTTGCGAATTTTTTACGTATTTCATACTCGCAAATCGGCACGTACACCCCTCATTCGCCCATAAAGTCAGTGCGGGACGAGCCGCCGTGCTGAACGGACCTGTGCCACTTTTCTCCGCATATTTTTGTAGCTCAAAATCGTACGATGAACTACCTATAGGCTATGAGTGGTAGGTGCATAGTGCCGCGGCGAGTTAATTGCCTACTCTTGCGGTGATGCATAGGGTTGTCACTTTTATTTTTAGTTAAATACTAGCTGACCCGGCGAACTTCTTTCCGCATAAGAGGCAATAAATGAGCAGATTTAGGATTTTAAAATTAATTAACGTTAGTAATAAATAAACTCGCATAAAACAAAAACAACTTCAATTCACAACTTCAATATCAACCATAGACAATATTACGTTTAGCTGTCAGTTGTGTTTTGTTACACCATGTCAGTTGCATTTTGGTATACCATTTACAACAAATGAATGATTAATTTTATTATTTATGAGTATCATATTTTATCTTATTCCGGACGAAGACAAATGCAAAAAATCAAAGATTATAAAAATCGGTCCAGCCGTTATCGACTTATACCTAAGTGTTGTAACTAACATGCCTTTTTTTATAGATTATATTATCTGTGTATTATAACAGCGCAAGGTGTTTAATCATGTAATTTATTAAAATGTTTTACCAATTCATAAATGGGTTGCATATTAAAGACATTTTAATAATTATAAATTAATAAATACGATTTATTATAAACTATACGAATGAAATAGTCAGTGAGAGCAGCAAATCCGAGCGAGCGAGCAGTGTAGTACATAAATGCGCGCGATCAAACGCGTGGCACAGCCCTACTGAGTCCCAGGCCGGTCCCTACGTACACGGCGCTCGCTACTCACTCACGCGCACATTCAAATGGCGCGGCAGTGACTACTAGCCGTGCCCCGCGGCTTCGCCCGCGTGGGAATTGATGTGTTGTACAAACTTTAGAACGCCATTGCACAACCTCTAGGGGTTTTCTTAAATATAAAAAATACGTATTTAATTATTTACTTTATAGTTTATTTGTACCTACTTTTAAGAAAATCCACATAAGGAATAAAAAAAAGACATACAAACTTTAAAACTCTATGGCACACCCCGTAGAAGTAATACATATCAAAAAATAAAAAATGCGTTTTCAATGATTTACTTTAAGGTTTATTTGTACCTATTTTTGAGTCAATCGAACCAAGGAATGACATTTTTCATACAAACTTATCTACCTTATTTAACCCCTTTCAGAGTTGACTTTTCAAAATTAGATTAGCTTATGTGTTAGTCCAATACCTAAACTGTCTACATTCTAAATTTCATCAGTCAAATTCGGTTCAGTAGTTACGTGGTAACAAACATTCACACACACACAAACTTTCGCATTTATAATATTATAGTAGGATGTTGCTACTGTGTATATATGTAGATACGGCGGGCTCGATTAGTAGAGGTACCGCGCCGCGCCGCATGGCGAGAGCGTCGCTTCGGGCGCGTTGGCCGCAGATCGCGTAATTTTGGTGAGGGGATGCGCGGAGTGCGCGGAGCAGTTTCACTTGATCAAGCAAGGTCAACGACGTTATGGAGGCTCTTAAAAAACCTTCGACATCTTGGACCGATTTTAATCGTAACTCACCTGTCATACAAAAAAAAACTAAATTGAAATCGCTTCATCCCTTCGCGAGCTTACTGTGCTATAGACGGACGGACAGACAGATAGGCAGACGAGTCAAACTTCTACACCCCTATTTTTGCGTCGGGGGTTAAAAATGATAGATTTCATACAATATTGTGACTTTGGAGTGCTGACTTTTTCATAATTTCCGTGCGTAAGCAGAACCGAACAAAAATTAAATGTGGAAATAAAATCAGCTTCATATTGTGTCCCTGTGATGCCAAAAGCAAAATAAAATGCTTAATTCAAAGCAAATCCAATTAGCAACACACAAAACACAATTAATTTAGGTACCCCGCCAACTTTTTCTTACCATGAATTTATCTGCCTTTTTGCCTTAATCAACTTTCATTGTTACCTCTTACAGATCTATTTCTGACATGAACATAATTATGCTAGTAGGCGGCAATCCCCACCATAGGGATGTGACTTGAAGGGAAAAAAACGATTAATAAATAATCGATTTTTATCTCTTTAAAATAATCGATTTTTGATATAATGTTTTTTTCTAACTATTCGAAAAGTTGCATTTTTTGGTACATTATAATAACATATCTTAGAGTAACTTGTAACTGCAAAATTCGATTGAAATGTGTAGTTTGGCTACACATTGGTTTAATCTCAAATAATACAAACATTATTCTTATCTTTTATTACCTTAAAAAAGAGAGTAGGTAAAAAAATCGATTTATTTTTTAGAGAGTAAGTAAAAAAATCGATTTATCAATAATCGATTTTTAATATTTAGATAATCGATTGTAAAAATCGATTAAAAGAAAAAAATAATCGGTTAATATAATAATCGATTATTATTTCACATCATCATCATAATAAGTTCTTTTACGACCAGTTTCAATAACCTACCTATCCACGGTTTGTCCTACTAGAGATAGAATATTGAAGTCATAAGCTCCATAGAAGTTATGACAAACTGTGCATTGATAGGTTATTGAAACTGACCGTTACACTGCTTGACTGAACCTGATCTTCGGGTCCTCTCATCCAACCGCTGCCAGCCACTTAGCGTCTGTCGTCACTTTACCTAGTCGGAGGATGTCCCCATTACGTTTGTAGACTTGTATAGTCGCGGTTGCCATTTCAGCTGATCCTATAGGCTATGTAACCTACCTTGGTTCTTTGTCGGATCAGTTCATTTCTGATTCAATCCGAGATAATTTTGTATAATATCTCACCAGTATGTGAAATCTATATGTTCATTATCCATTCCTAGAAGCATACCTCGGTATTCTGCTCTTTTATTTTTTATGTAAGTGCCAAACAAGCAGACGGCCCGCCTGGTGGTAAGCAGTCACTGTCGCTGGACGTTTGCAACACCAGAGGTGTTGCCGGTGCGTTGCCGACCCTAAGACCTCTTTTCACACCCATCGTCTTTTCTTCTGCCTACCACTGCCGTTTACAGCAGTTGGCTCCACCAAAGACAACCAACTTATGAGATTGTGCATGCTACTTTCCCGTATGACGTATTATAAGAGCGAGATGCAGGTTGGAAATCGCTGATCAACATCATCATCCTATTACGTTCCCACTGCTGGGGCACAGGCTTTCTCTCAGAGAGAGAGAGTATGGGCTACGCGGGCCCAGTGCGGGTTGGAAACCGCAGATCGCCGCTGCTGAAACTATGTTATGTAGGTACCTATTGTGTTTACGCCCTAATCATGGATAACCTTCGCCACATTTATCGGGCCTCGTATCTATCGATCACAAATTCATCGGGCTTGTTCATTTCCTGTATTATCTTATCTAATCGCCTTAACACGTAAGTTTTCCTGTTTTTCTATCTATAAATCATTTGGCTGCATTAAATACAGGATATTCGTAATCTAATCGGGGTTGCCACGTCCACTGTGCTTGTCATCCTGATTCATAATTTCAGTCATTTCACTGAACTACTGCAACTCCTCGAGCAGTTCGTGAATGTACGCACGTAGAAGTTTGTAGTTCACTATGCGGTCGCAGCTTGAAGCAGTCGACTGCTTCAGGCTGTCCTCCGTGTATGGCCAACCTAAGGTTGGTATTATCGAATGACACTCAAGTGTTGATCGTTACTTGAGTAACGATTGAGTGACATATTTGTATAAAATGACTCAGATATGTGCTCAAGTAGTGATTATCGCTTGAGCTTCATTCTAGAATGCCTTAGTGAACGATTTCTAGTAGATTCTCTACATCTAGATATCGAAACGTCTTCCTCAGCAACATTGTTGTGAATGTAAGTGAAACGAAGAAAAACAATAAGTCTACATTTCACAGTCCTCAAACTATAAAATCGTCTAAAGTGCAATTTGAAAAGATTGAATAGTTCAGTTTATGGAGGCCATATTTTTATAGCGAGCATCAATTTCCTCTGTAGCGACTGCACTAGAAATATCGGAGTCCCCCATCTTTACTCGCTTTTCACGATTCCGTCCGTGTATTCAGTGACGTAAGACCTAGATGACTTAGTAGTCGTTAAATTTTTATTTGCCCCGTTCATTTGTCATTCAAATTAGGTCGTTAATTGTGGGAATTTGTTCTTTGAAGAATACAACTTTTCTGCTGAACTAAGCATATCTGCATGGTGTAAGTTTACAACTGAGACTGGTATTAGATTTGATCCCACTAGTTCAATCGATTAGGTCAATCGTTGAGCTAATGTGACTTTTTCCTCAACTGAATATAAATCCCTTTAAAAGTTCAACACCTGCAAGAAAATAGTTGACCTCACACGCTACTAAATCGTGGATCTACTAATTTCTGATATTTGTAGGACCACGAGGAAAAACTGTTTTAGTTGGTCCTTCTGATGTATTCAGAATAACCTTTCCATTTAAGTAAAAGAGAGCGAGAGCCAGTTCCCAATCCAGGTGTAGCGTGACGCAACCTTCGACCACATTGTCATTTAACATCAGGTGACTTGTGGTGAAACGCTACCCTGTAAGTAGTAAAAAGAATTTAAAAAAGTATGTTAAATTTGTATACTCCCGCATTTTTCCCCGCTATCCCATATTTTTCCGGGATAAAAGATAGCCTATGTGGTTATTCAGGGTATTAGCTATCTCCATTCCGAATTTCAGTCAAAACTGTTGAGTCGTTGCAGCGTGAAGAAGTAACATACATACATACATACACACTCTCTCATCATTAAAATTAGTGTGATCACACATTAATGATTCGAACCATTATTAAAATACCTTCCGATACCTTATCGTCACATTTCCGTTTGTCGTGCTACTTCAAGCACAGGATATAACATATTAATCTAATCGCCTGCTAAGACTTTCCTTTTATCGGACCATTAAGTTTTGTCACGTATGATCATCGTTCACGATTTTTATCAAACGGTTTTCAGAAAATCCTTTGTGCGGTGATAAAGTGCAGCTATGATAAGGGTGCTTGGCTTGGGACGATTTTTAATTGTCTGATGCATTGAGTCAGAAGACAGAACCAACAGAATGTTTTATAGAAACCGTCATAAAGTGAGCTATGCTACCGAAGACCGGCGGGTTCAGGGGCGGCCTTGTCGGTTGGCTTGATGGAGTAACCGACTGGTTGCGCTACGGTGGCTTTTGATGTGAAGATGGCCTGATCTGGCCCGCAGCTTTCGCCTAGATGATGATGATGAGGATTGATGATGCGTAATTGATACACCACTTATTAGTAGATACACACCGATTTATTGACCTTTTGATTACACTGACTTAATATATGATTTGATATAATAACTTTGACCCGTCCGGGGGGTTTCTTAACCCTAGTTCCGCCATCGCGGTTGATCGACGCTGAGACACTGAAGCATTGAGATAGAAAAAAATATGGAGATGCCGCGTTATTCTATACATACATTTACATAGACAAATATGAGTGAAATACGATACAGAATGTGAAATATTGTTTTGTCTCATTCTTTCCAATATGATAATCGTATGTGTTAAAAGAGACAACAATATTTAGTTGTATGCTCTTTCTGACAACATTTTTTGGTGACGTAGGACAAATTGTAGGTAAGTGCCATTTCAGCCATTTTATGCGACGAATTTCGTGGTAGTTTAGCTGTCAAATGATTGTTTACTTTTTGTGTTAATGCGATTTGCGAGAAAATTACGACGAGTTTACCTTTAAAACTACATGTGAATGTTGGAAAACTGAAATTCAACATGCCTATGTGTTGTATTGTGAAGTGTGCTGCAAGAAAGAACAAAAATCAACCTCAATTGTCTTTTCACAGGTTATTAGCCGGTTTTCATGCAATAGTTCAAATAATCATGCACGTTCGATGAAAAAATGGCTACGCGATCATGAATTTATGGCTAAAGTATTGATATTTTGGTTCATTGCCGCATAACAGACCTTTATTATGAATTATTTCATTCGTTTTTGTTTACAATAATATGTACAGTGGAATAGTGTTGTACCGTAGCCGTATTATTGTCCGGACTAGTTCCTTCACTGAAACGATATCGGTATAATTATCGGTGCTATGTTAACATAAATCATTTTATTCTACGTGTCCTTATCGATCCTAGTGACCTAGGTCTGGCCCGTAATTCAGAGCACCCAGAGACTGGCCCACAAGGTTTAATGTGTTCCTAAAATGAGACGTCAGCCAATTTGTTATTTTACTTGAGTATAAAAAAATAGCTAGCTGTGTCCCGCGGTTTCACCCAGGTTGAATATGATGATGAAAAGTGATGACAATGATGATGAAAACTATCCTATGTGTTATTCTAGATTACAATCTACCTATCTTCCAAATTTTAGGCAAATCGATTCGGTAGTTTCTGCGTGAAAGCGGAACAAACATCCATACATACAAACTTCCGCGTTTATAATATTAGTAGCAGAGTAAGGGTGAGCAGCTTTAGCCAAAATGATTTTTGCATAAAAATACCTTTTTATAGGTTTCCTAAAAATGAAGGATTAAGGAAAATGTGGTTAAAGGGTATTGGTGATGTATATAAGCCATATTTAAAATAGCGTGTTGGTATTTTAACCGTAAGCTACTATTTGTTTTTATAAATAAATAAATCATAGTCATAAATCATATAATAACCGCTTTTGTAAGCCTATTATCACACAAATAAAAAAAGTTAACAAAATAGTTTTTATTTAATTTTACTCCACCCTTCAAGTAATATGTAAGCAGATTTTCTTACTATTATTACCCGACTGAAACCTGATTGATAAACTAATTTTGGATTTGGAGCCTAACCCGGGATTCGAACCTACGACTACGAATGGAGGGCATGCGTTTTCCCAACTGTATCTTTTGTTTCCTATCAAGAAAAACTCCTATCTAGTATCGATATTCGTTGTAGTATCACATATTATATTCCTTGATTGCTACAGCCCTAGCATTGGCAGCCATTTTATGCGACTAAATGAGTTGTAGGTATACACCTTTTTTTTGTAGGTATTTCTAGTCCATTACATATAGGTCAATGCACTGAAGTGACTGACTTAATGAATGAGTGATGATTTTGAACAACCGATCTGACTGATGAATAAGTTGACAAAAAGGAATGAAGAAAATTATAGTTTGGAATGATAAGAAATAAACATGTTAATTTTCAATTAACACTATGAAATATAATTTCGTGACCAGCTGTTTCCTGAAATAGAAGACTTATTATAAAGCCCCTTTACTTTATACGTTCATATCTAAGTGAGAAACACTACACGAACCAGTTGAAAATAGAATACGTACCTATTTAATGATAGGCAGTTTCAAGAAGTAAGGCTTACGGTCACTTTCAATAACTTATTTATCAAATTTCTACCTCTAGTAGGGCAACTGTGGATAGATAGGTTATCGAAATCGGCTGTTATTAAGAAAGTAATCAGGTGTTATCGGTTCTTATCTGCTGTCTTAGTTCCTGCTATCCTAGTACGAAATAGCATGATGGATAACAAATATCTTAAAACAATGTCATGGATATAACTGATCAACTGTCAACACCTGATGTTTGCTGGTTTAAGCTTACTTTAAAGCTATTTAATAGAGCTTTTGGGTTCTGATCAGATACTGTCATATATGCTTCCAAGTATGTACAGTATATTCGTCCATAAAAAGGCCATATGGCATCATAAGTATCATAACCTTCGTAATCAGCTGCGCTGCGATGCGTGGATCGGAACTGCACATTTCAGTTCCATCCAACCGAATCGATTACGTTTCCGATGATATAACTTTGGAACTACTCACACCTACATTCGGAATGATCAGCGTTCCTGTCACAGTTGATACAGTGTTGGAGACAGTTCGTTTATCATTCATACACACAGCAATGGATTTGCATACAGATAGTTTTTGGCCCGGAGAGTGACATGATACCACTTTTTATCTCTTAAAAATGCACTATCCTATACGGATTTCTAAGCGTCTGAATCTGAACTCTCTGACTGATTGACCCACGAAAAATCGGAAACTACAGGACCTGCGAGGCTGAATTTGACTCTGCGCATTCGTTTTAAGTACTAGATGCTAGCTAAGAAGGAATTTAAAAATTAGAAGTAGCTGAAAATTTACTTCTAAGATTTGATTACATTGTTAGTTAGTTACAAGTCAAGCTAATAAAAGTGTTTTAATAAACAGCCTTAAGGAGGTTAATGGGTATTTAAGTTCCCCGAGGGGCAGTTCACTAATATCAAATAGCATTCAACACATTGTAATCACGACGTCAAATTCCACAAAATAGAAAATCTCGAATGTAATTTTGAGCGCAATTCTTGAAATAAAAAGAATACGAACAAAGATATAAGGGAACAGAAAATTTCTGTTTAAGGGTCCAGAGTGTGCTACATGGACATTGGCCGTGTAGTCGTTAAAATTGTGTTAAAAAAATGTACTCAAGCAATACAAAGATTTCGTAACCTTTCAGACCTTTACGAAATCTAAACAGTAACATCAGTCTAATCAAACCTTCGAAAATCAGCCATTCGTGAAAAGGTTTTTCTAAAAATACCTCGTTTCATCACGTGTCAAAGGTAGAGGTCCTCTTGCGTAATGAGTGTTTGCTAAACCCACAGGTCACACGCGTAATCTTTGGACCATAGAGGTTTAAACATGCCATCCGCACACTGACGACGGTCAACATATCGTGTGAAATAGGTTATTTGGTGAATTGTTAGGCTCGAAATGAAGCGCAGGTCTATTAATAAACTTGCGAGGGACTTGCCTATGGCATAGGCTTGATGGGCTCTTGATATCACAATGAAAAGGGTTCTGAATTTTGCAACGTCAAGTGACAAGTCATTTATGCGAAACAAGCTCGGTGAATAGAATTCCGACACTAAATAACTAAATACTCAAATCATCGGTGTATTAGTCGATAATGTTCCTGCATTCTTTGACGTAAAAATTGTATTCTACTCTTCGCTCAATGGAGAAATGGAGATGGAATGAAATCGAGCGTTAAATAAACTTTTTTGCTCGATTAAACTTCCGACAACTTGGCAATTGGAGTGTGTAACGGTAAAGCTGCACTTTTAAACCCATACATATGTGCAAGTACATCCGCTAATGAGCTTCTTGCTACTTTCCAATGCTCGCACGTTTCGCCCCTTCGGTTTTAAACACAAAGGTGTGTAACTACACCTGTCATCCTGTTTTAACATCCTCGAAAGGCAATTTGCAACGTGTTAGCAACGGTTGTTAAACGCCAAAGTGCGTATTTGGATACACTTTCTGTAGAAAGTACAGTGTTTTGCTGCTTACTCCTGAATAATTGAGCACTTGAAGCAGCTACCTGGAAGGTTTTAAAAGAACGCAATTGTTTTCGACTCTGCGACGTGTAGGCAGATCATAAAATATTCATAACAAGCCATGGAAAATGACTGGCTGTTTTCCTTCAGGGCTTTGGGAGACCGTAATGCTGTACTTTGTATAATTCAAAAGCGAAAATAAGATTCCGACCTATTGGGAATTCATAATGCTTTGTACGTCTTATTGTTGCAATGGTTCGCATAAGCCCGCATAGTCTCATGGTCGCATACCGACCGACACTGAGCCAAAGACCCAGATATCTATGTTGATACAGATGGTAAACTTAACAAAGAGGATTTAACCTAACTAAACAGATTTGAATTTTGTAACATTTCGAATATTAGAAAGTCATGCACGTATTATTCGTATGCAGTCAAACAGGTAGAAGTTGTCACAGGACATTTATAACCAGTTCGGCGGCATTTTAGAGGAAATCGCAGTAGCCGGGGAGCCATTAATAATGAAATCCTTATGCTTTTTTGTTAAATATAACAAGAACTTTTAATTCTGTTAACATTTGAAACACGTCCAGGGAGCGGAGCTGTCTCGAGATGTTTGTTAAGAAATTAAGTCCCTCAAGCTTGTCTGTTTTTATCACCGTCTTGACTCCTGAATTAACTTTTTAAGGCGATAAGGAAAATAGATTTTGCTTTTCTTTTACTGGGTTTTTCCCAAAATAACTTTTTTACGATTAGGGGTCAGATCTTTGGCAGTTAATGAAGTTCTGGGAATTTAATCCTCCTAATATATCTTCCAAGTGTGTCTAGTGTCTACAATCAAATGTATTTTGGCGTATGCTGTTAGCAATATTGCATTTTATTATGAATAAATTGAATAATTTGAATAAAATGTCTAGAACTAACCAACTCTATCAATTTAGTAGTAAAACTTATTATAACATATTTAATGATAATACTTCAAGCGCGATTCTAATTGGAAGCTTAACGATGCTCTCTGCCAGCGGAAATGACGTAGTATATGCTGTAAGGCGTTGTTCAAACTCAGTACCCGTCACCTTTTAAACGTTTCGATTGAGGCCGGAATGACGATTCAAAGGGCTTTTTTAAATGTAACTATCTGATTGACCACAGAACAACATAGAAACAAATTTTCCTGTAATAGAACCAGTTATAGCTGACACGCCGACATTTGACCACTCAATTAACCAAAAGGGTAGTTAGTAGCAGTACGTAGTTTCCAAAACTTGTTAAAAGTTGCTACGTTCATCCAGCGCCTAAATTGAAGTGCGCTTTTAGATAGAACTAAACCAACTCATTACGTTGTGGTTGATATACTAGAACCGTACAGAAATAGTTTTGTTTGTTTAAGCAAAGAGCTGGGCTTCCTAATAAGAGGCTTGTCTTCAGCTCTTCAGGTCTCTGATGACTATGAAAACTCAAATAACGGACTAAGAAAACATAAAATTGTTTTGATGTTTGCTAGATGTAGCCAAAGTTCTTTTTCTATCATCACACGTAATCATTTGACTACGGTTTCAACAGATGGCTGTTGACGAAATCGATGATGAAGCCTGCTTACCTAGAAGATACCAATCGCATTTGACTGAAAAACAAAGACGCTGGCAGGTTGTTCCACTACTTCGCCATTCGCATTGTAATTGAGGAAACGAAGCGTTTTGTGCGGATCTGGGGAATGTCAACAATGTGCGGATGTCGTAAAGCGGTCTTGTTGTTCGATGGAGGAAAATAAAAGAAAAAACTAGCAATAAAAATAAACTGCCTGTAGTACATATTATAAAAATGAGAGCTTATTTTGTATCTGCCTTTTCAATTTCTTTTGATACAAATGGTGAACAGTTCCTTTCCGAGTTGCTCTTAGCTTCCTTCACAAATCACAAGGCTGACCTTACTAATTAGTACAAAAAACAGAATTTTCAGGTACCATACATGATTTGAGCGTTTGAACTTATTGATCAGAGTTTTCCCTTACCATTGTTGTATTCAAGTATTCTTCAAGTCGAATCGAAATATTCGTCTTACCAGAAAACATTTCACCAATAAGTGTGTAAATGTTTGACCACAAAACATGGCCGGATTATTGCGACATGGCGACAATCCAGCAAAAATTGTTTATTTCTCGGCCGTAGTCCGCAACACCCCTTCCCTTTATCCAACTTATTCCCTTAGCTTGGAATTTTGTACAGTATTACCGCACTAGATCAACCAGCGTGGGCGTCCCCACAGGCACTTCAGGCCAGTAGTTCTTCCAGTATCGTTGCTTCGTACAAACTGCTCGCCTGGCTAGCTAAGTAGCTACTACTCTCTTGTTGAGTCTTATACATCTTGCAGGGAACCATCTGACCATAAGTTACCTGATCTAAGGCGATGATGTGGTTACATGTGGCTTCACGATACAACTGAACTGGGATTATTAACTTCAGGGTTGTATATTGCTACATGAGCATTAGAAAATGCTTTACTATCTAGCTATAGTTTCATAACGATGTTTTCTATAAAAGCTTAAGCTCATTGCAGTGTTCGAATTTATGTGGGTCTCAATGGCAAGCCGATTTTACTACCACAGCTATTGTCGTTTCAAGTAACTTTTGTCTCATTGTATTAACATGAACTACTGCTTTCACAAATATTGTGCTCTCAGCGTTTCCTTTCATTTCCACGCGCAAGCCTTAACTATGTAACGAATATAACAAATGGTTCAATTTATCCTGGCTATAACGAATCGGTGTTATCTTGTTCTCGGTGTATATACTTCAGTGGAGAAACTTGGATACCTAATGCTACTTCGGTCAAGGGGTGTTCTTCATAATTTCATAACTTATGCTTATGACTAGTTTTTATAAGGTGCTTTATTGTGCCAGTGTTTTCTGTTCTATTTGGGTTTGAATGGATTTCAGCTAGGACTTCGTATTGTTGTTTTAAGTCTCAACACCTTTTTCAAATTACAAAAATACGCTCTAATAAACTGGACATTCTTATCGTACTTCAGATTTGTTCAGTCAAATTTCTCAAATGTCAACCGTTGAATTTGTGAATTTGTTTTCTTTGCAAAAGCGTACGAAGTGATTTTCAATTTCCTTCTGTAAGTCTTTATTAAAGTTGTAAAATATATTGACGCGATCAACATAGCTTGTTTCCGTACCGAGTCTATAAAATATGACCTTCCCTTGAATAGTAAGCGTCTTTAGCTCGCCAACCCTCTTTTCTAACGATTCTTTGTGTACCTTCCTCATGAAAGTACTAAATGATACGCTTGTTTTAGCTATCAAAATTCAGGACCTATTTCTAAAAATTTGTTACTATGTTACTAATAACTATGTAATATCCAACGTCGCTAATAGACATCTACTACCTAAGTAGAGGGTCAATTTGTGTGGGAGTTTGATTTTGCACCTCAGAAACTTTAATTAACTCGTGGTAATGACGCTTGAAATGTTGCTGGAATATTGGAAGATTCAATAAGTTTTAATAGAAGCTGGTATTTTCTTTGATTGTTAGTTAAATTTCTTCATTCTGTACCGCCAATACTATTCCAACACAACAGTGTTCTATCTAATTAAGTAGGTGGTGTATAGTCCACATGGTCTTATTACAAGACACCAGACTATATGAAAAAGTATCGATTTACCAAGCAGACAAATTGTTTTTTCTTTTATTCAGTCGTCGTCGAGAGGTTTAAGAAAGTCTACTATAGAACTTGCAAGTGCCTTAATAAGCGCAGCGATATGAACACACCAAAGTTCACTAAATTAACAAGCAGTGTTGCAACTTGTACCTTCACCGCAAGCTCAAATCATATTAATAATCTACTCAATTTGGTGCTCTTGTCGCAAACAATAGCGGTAGAGAGAAACTTGCCAAGTGCCAAAGTTTGATAGCGTTTCCCTTCAAAGGAGACTTGTGACGATCTTGTAAAGGTCAAATTTTAAACTCGAGAGCAGTATTTGACTATTGAAACTTTGATATTGATACTTACGTACTTGACGTTACAGATTGAAGATATTCGTGGTAGATAGTCAATCTAGTTTAATTGCACCTGTTTGTAAGTAGTATAGGTCTGTATATATATATTTAAAAATGTGTTTACTATAAATAATTTATTATTGTGCGGTTATTTAAACCGCAATCAGAGTATTATAATAAAAACCGAGCATCAAACAAGACAATTTAAAGACAGAAATGAAATCCGAAGCGAAATTAATTTGCGTTCTACAAATTGTTCAAATAAAAATGTTATGAAACAGTCACAAATTTGTGTCGTACTTTCATGTGGAAATCTTATTTGCTACCCCGTTAATAAAAGTCGACGTTTCTCTCACAAATCGTTATATAAAAACAAATAGAGATATAGCTTGTACAGAATCTCACGATGTCGTAAAAGTTCATCAGGTTCTCTCCGCGATATTCCTTAGGTTTATTATTAAACCAGTTTGCGACGCACTCAAATGCAACGTTAATATCGAATTCGTGATCAGACAAATGTCAGAATACAGATCTGACATTTAGGGGTTCCGCAACGGTTTACGGTAACAAAGCTAGCGTTCTGGTATTGGTAGATAATGGCCGTAAGAATATTATTGTCGTCCTTGGAAAATGCTATAACTACGTAAATTGAGGAATATTATTATGTAGTTCCTTTAGCTTCAATCACTGGCTAGGATTATGTGGGTTATGCAATTCAGATTAGGTACTAGATAGAACTACACGAAATATAAAATCATGCAAGGGAGGTATTATGAGGAACATTTTTCTTGTTATCCTTTCAATAACTTAGTTTAGCATTCATCGTGGTTGTTATTATTATGAGTACCGTTAATCATCACCCATCATAGTCTAGTATAAACGAACACGCTCTTCACGATTGCGAGACCGTGATGAAGTTCATTTCCTTGTCTCATGTAAATTCTACGAAATTGTTTTACCATAATAGAGATTTAACAAAACAATCTGGTACATTAATTACGTTCTCAAGTACGTGTAATATAACCTCACGCTGTGAATAGTATTCATGCTTACCTGGGGCTTTTTCATTATGTACTTCTAATGTACACAATTTGGGATTTCAATCGTCGTTTTGCGCCTACTTAAAATTAATTAGTTTCTAATTGCAATTTAAACATGTTTGATTTGATGTTCTTATGAAATTGCTGTACCAATTTTAAATTTTAGTTGCATTGTAAGCGGTAACAGTGTATCTATTTGTAGCTATTATTGAATTGAAGTGTTCTGTGGGTGGCTTTTGGTATTAGTGGATATACTAGATGTTTCTATTCAATTGAATGATAATATAACAAACTCTGAAATTATCACAATTTATTCAAAAGTGTGTCTATCCATAATGATAAAATAGATGATCCACTCTAGATCAAATGCAGACAGTCGCCTTCAGTTGAAAATAGCATCATCATGTCAAGACTACCGCTAAGCAATAAACCAATTGATCTCTTGGCGAACTTGACCCCTCGTAAAAAATACGATACGCTTCATTTGCACTATTTAAATCATCGTTTACCGCTTCAAAATCACCTCAACTCCAACATGTTAAGTATCAATTTCTTTCGCGGTCACTGTAACATTTAAGCTGTTACCGAATTGAGTTAACATTCTACGTGATTCAGTCGTGTTGCCAAGTTCGCCGCCGATTGATACCCGTTCCCCCACCTTGCTCCTCTTGAATGGATTTATTTTTGCTCTCATTGTGGTAACTTTCACATGTCTCGTACTGGATCTGTGCCAAGGGATTTCTGTTACCGATGTGTCCTCAGTCATATCGGAACTTTCATTCCCCTCTCGTTCTTTCGTTATTCTTTCTGTATCGATAAATACCGTGTCTTTGTTGCTACGATTCATTGGATTTACTCTCAGGATTAGCTTCGAATAGGTTGGAAGTATTTTAATGCGTCGCTTAATAGTTATTACAAGTTAAAGTACCATCGGAACGGCTTCTAAGCTTAGTTTACGGCCAATAATCGTTTTATTAGGGGTTTCCAACTCATAGACTATTTATTTATAGTTAATCAAGTAAAGCAGCTGTTTGGAAAATGTTTCGTTGGAAATGTAATCATAATAATCCGTGAGTTTGGATAATCCTATTCATTGCTAAGTAATACCGTTTTGGGTTTTGGTAAGATGCTAGTGATTCCTGGGAATTAGTGGATTTGTTTACACTCAAGGGACGAAACGAATGTTGTGTTCCGTTTTACGTTTAGTTAGTTCATTAGATTTGGGAAAGCGTAGTTTAATTAAACCAACCAACCACCGCCTCTGTATCGCGCAGTACCTACGCTTTGATATAATAAAATTGTACGTTGGATAAAACTAGATCGAGAGTGTAGTGGGTGGGTGATGTTGAGTTGAAACAAAATAAATAGCGTAGCAATTTGAAAAGAAATTATTCTGACCAGATAATTCTGCGTTATCATGTTTGTAAAAGGGAACGAGGTTCAAGATAGAAATAAATATATTCAGGAAGCGACGAACGTCTATCGTATCTTCACGCCCTTGAGGCACATTCGTGGTATTGAACGTGCGCGCACCATGCATGAATGGAAGCGGTTTCATTGATACATCGCGAATGTGTAATCTTGGGTACTGATATGTGTTCATTCGTTGCTTGATAAACTTTACACTTACCCTACACTCTGATTAGCCTGCTTTATGTATAGTTGTAGAAGCAATTTATTTATGTTTGATAAAATTAATATTCTTATAGATTCTTATCTAAGGCAGGACGTAGCGTTTGATGGTCAAACTTTTTTTCAATAGATCTTATAAATGTGGTCTTCTTCCAGTTTTATGACTTTACAATCTGTACTTGATATAACATATGAGATGACCTTCAGAGGTCACGCATTGGCTCTGATAAATGTAATAGGATATTATGTAACGACAGTATGTACAATCATATAATGTTTAGATACATATATATAGGTTTAGATATGTTCTGTTACAGTATCACATTTATCAACAGTTAATTTACATTAAAACTACTAAGTATGTCAACGATAAAAGTCGCTGAACAATCACACTTTTTTCTATTATCCTCATCATCTTACACACCAATTTTTGACCTCATCATCACCTTAAATCAGGTGTGTTATGTTGTGGTCAAAATGATACCATATGAAATGTAAAAAAAACAATAATTATCACTGATTTGAAACACATTTGGAAAATCGAGAACGATCAGCTACCTTTGCCGCTGACTACTTGTTTTACTGCCACGATTCACGTCAAAATCTTTGTGGAGAATATGACTTAACGGTAATTATAGGATTGCATGAAAAATTCTCTACGATTCTAAAAACTGCACTAAAATGACAGAAATTTATGAAAATCCCTGTGTCTACTCAATCTCATGAAAATACTTGTGATTGTTTCTTGCAAAAATACTTTTTATCGGTAAAGAGTTTTGACTGCAACATTTATAATGGGCAAATAAGCAAAAGTCAACTGCTACAATAAAATTCCAAAACAACGAAAATGCTAGTACTGTACAATGCAGTGCAGCAGCAGTAGGTAATGAAAATGCGTCAATGCCATGCATGCTCCCCACGATTGTCGGCCGCTTCGTCATATCTTTGATAGAGGGGCACCACGCCCGTCCGTTGCAAAATCACCCGACGCAATTCTACCCTTCATAACATCTCCACCCACCCCTACTTCATCCTTGTTCCACCCAGCTTCATCTTTCATTGATAATTTCTGAACTTGTTTACGTTATACAATAAGAAACACTCACGATGTTAATTCAAAACAGGAAGAATCGATTTCCCGAGAAGGCTGTTCTGCTACGGCCCAAATCGGTAAACAATTCTGTAAACAAGAACGTTCTGAATGAATTCAAGGTTGGGAGAGTGTTGTAACTTGAAACAGTTGTTTCGCCGCGTTGTTTTTCTCTTTTCGGGGTAGGTATTGATTTTTGTGGTGGTTTCATTCATAGTCTCAGTTGGGGGGTAGATACATACGTACACATATATGTGTTTGTAAGCTAAAACTTGATAGTGACAATCGCAGATAAAGTGCTGTAAGTGAATCAGCTTTATCTACTAGGGTAGAGCAAGACCGTGAACGAACGGTTTACTAGTTTTAAAGATCATAAAACAAATGAATGCAAATAGATACGCACGCACACGCCCGGAGGCTCTCGCTGCAATACCTCACGATTGTGGTTTAGGTTGCTGCCTCGACGGCCACTCCATCTAAAACAATTGTATCCAAATAGACTCATGCACATGCCGAAAGATCCTCACTGAGATACCTCACGATCGCGGTTTAGCTAGCTACCTTGATGTCAGTTTCATGTCAAATAAATATGTTATGCAGACGCACGCACATGCCGAAGGATCCTCACTGCCATACCTCGCGTTCGTGGTTTAGCTCAGGTGTTTTACATGGTGACATCGAGGTAGCTAAACCGCGATCGCGTGGTAGCGTAGTTGTTAGCATCTTCGTTATGTTCTTACCGCAAGAGATTCCAAATATTTCAATCGCTTTTTGGTCGGAACTACGGCTATAAACTGGTTATATAAATAACATTAAGGGTATCATACTTCAACCCACGTGTTATGAAAGTACCCAGGATATTGCCATTGATGAAACGAGCCAGTACTTTCGCGTGGGAGACGCCTGATTATATTATTTACGTCCTTTGCCGACGCCCGCCATTTTTGCTTCCACAAATGAATGAAGAATACACACAACTAAATGTCTGATATATATATAAATGAACGGCGACGGAGTGACTCATTCAATTAAGGCGGAGATTACGAGATCAGGCCGAATATTGAGGTTAATTACAATCATTTTTCTATACGAGAGTGCTTTCAATTAAAAAAACTGAAATTGTCCCCTCTTTTAGTGCCATGAACCGTTCTTTTCATTTTTCTATAAACAACAAGGATTTGTTAATTCAATCTGTAAATTAAAGTAAAAACATTGATCAGAAAGCTACGCAATTTTTTTTTCAAAAATTGCCATGTTTTCTTATTGTTTGCGGTTACAAGGTGAAGCTACTAAATACATAATCTCAGTTAACACAAGGGCCTTAACTGGTATTAGGTATATTAGGATCGTGATGTGTTTTGATTAATGTCGTTTCGGTTTTTGACCCTATGTTTAGATGTCAATGACATGAGTAAGGTCCGGTCCGTATTCAAAAAAAAATGTTCAAACGATCATGACTACCTGAGTACAGATTTGTTTCATATCATTTTAGACAATACATTACTTGACAGTAACTCAACACACAGTGTCTATTTGACATACTATCACTATTACATAGTGCATTACTTGACAGTTACTCAACACACTGTGTCCATTTGAGGGACTATCAATATTAAACAATGCATTTCTTGACAGTAACTCAACACTGTGTCCTTTTGACGGACTATCACTACTAAATAGTGCATTACTTGACAGTAACTCAACACACTGTGTCTATTTGGCGTACTAACACAGTTAAATAGAGACAATAGCTCCACATAAAAACCCCTATTTGATGCTCTATCTAAGTGCTTTCCTCAAAAACTATTGTAAACTAAATTATTATTGTCTATCGCACATTATGCAGTAGATGCCGTGAATGGCCGACAAGCGGACATTCGTTGTTTTGCGTGCTCACAACCTTGCTGGCGGGCGGGACTCTGCCAATCGGATGTTACTATTTTAGTTTAGTGGGTCATTAAACGAAACGCTCAGACTGGCTATAATCGGAGCTGTTCAGCGTACGAAGATTTTATTGGATTTGGTTTAATGAAATTTTATGAATTAACTTATCGGTCAGTGCCTTTGTTTTATAGAAACTTGGACATTAAAAGCAGCGTAGGTAAAAAAATTTAACAACCACACCATTCAAGGGCACATCTACCAACACGCACTGGGCCAGCGTGGTAGATTACGGCCTATACTCTCTGAGAGAAGGCCAGAGTCCCTGCCGAGGGAATAATATTATACCCACTTCTTCTTTTATTTAAGAGCAGAGCTCTTGTCGGTGAAGCACTTTTCATATCGTCCTGTCCTCAGCCATTTTTTTGACCTTTTGATATGACATGACGTCAATCCTTTCTTTGCCTTGGTCTATGTATATTCTTCTCGGTCTACCTCTCCCTCTCTTCCCTTATACTTCCTTCTAACATTTATTTGTCATGACGTACCAAGTGGCCAAACATCTTTCCTCTTCTTATCTCTACTGTTGTTAGTAACGTTCTGCATTAATACCGTTACAAAACCTAAAATCTGACTAGAACGGAACTCGGACGGAACGATAACATAGTATTTTAGGATTATCCCCCACAGTATACAAATTTTAGATCGACTAGATCAAAGCAAGAGGAAATATGCGTCGTCGTGTGGGAGACATAAAAGTACAGGAAACGAAAACATATCTGAACTGGCAGGGGAAGGGGTAATTGAAAGAAATGATCGATGATGATCGCTCTAAAGTGGACCACCCCTGTTGTTTCACCATATTCCCGAGTTTAACATCCAGTAATGGTTATGTCCAAGCATCACAATACATTCTGAACCCGATGTCCCGTGTTGTTCGCGATTTTTCAAACGTTCGAATTTTCATCAAAGTAAGTAGTGCCATGAAAGATTTAACCTGTTTTGTTTGGATATGACTTTAATGATATTTTTAGAATTCAATGAGGTTTTCATTCTATGTATTATGTACATGTTATTTTTTGATGGCAAAATGCATGTTGATTGCAGTTCTACTAACAATATTTGCTACGTACATAACGGGTACCTACTCTGCATTTTGACGTACTATTTGAGACCTATCTTTCGGTGCATAAAATAAATGAATAATGAATAACCACAACACTTCAAATAAGTACTGCGATAGAATTGTTCATACAGTAAAAAGTGATGACGTCTATGCATCGTAGTTTTGCATATATACGATTATGTCATCGCCTACAGCCAAATTGGAATCGAGCAACGTCCGGTGTGGACTGCAATCAATCAGTCTAAAATTACCCTTTTTCATCGCTTACGTTCATCGCGCGAGCAGTGCGGCCAGACCGCCAGACACATATGATTCTGTTTCCCGCCAAAAGAGCAAAAAGGCATGCGACCGGTAATGATGTCTATCACGACGATAGTATAACGCGAAGCCGGTGCAAGTAAGATTGCCGACATCCAATGCATGTGGTTGGATTTGCACGCATGCTTTTGTGCGTGATAATTTTGCATTGAGCTACGTAAGCTATGCGAGTGTCACGCCGAGTTAGATGGTTTTTCGTTTTTGGTTACATAAAAGCGTCATCCCTTCAATCGACGGTCGATGTTCGTCGTAGTTTTTAATTAAAGAGCATAAAGGCATGCAACCGGAAATAATGTCTATCCGGAGGATAGTATAACGTGAAGCCGGTGCGAGTAAGAGTGCCTACATCCAATGCATGTGGTTGGATTTGCACGCATGCTTTTGCGCGTGATAATTTTGCATTGAGCTACGTAAGCTATGCGAGTGTCACAGTGTTTGATGGTTTTTCGTTTTTGGTTACATAAAAACGTCATCCCTTCAATCGACGGTCGATGGTCGACGTCATTTTCAGTCAAAGTCTCAACACTTCTAACTCGTGGATTGGTGTCAACTCTGTTGTATGTTTTCTATAACTAAACTGAGTTTGACAGGCCTAAAAGTATAGCTTGTACTTTTTTAATTCTGTGGTCTGAAAAGGACAGCAATGCTTTTATATTTGGCAAACTTGTTTTAGTTGAAATGCGCAATAGAATCAACAGCACTGTGTACTTCATTATCTCTATGAGTCGGGAAACACAATGCCAGTTCTGCAATGCCAAATGCAGGTCGACTATGTACAATACCTTAACGTAATGGTAGACAATTTCTCACACATTAACATAATTCACAAGAGGTCAGATTCTGTTTATGAATACACTGCGGTGGTGTTACCCGCGTCATGTGCTCCCCGGTCGGGCATCCGTCACAGTTTCCGCTTCGGCCATTTTGGATTTATGGCTCAAAATCGCAGTCGAAGTATTTCACGTCTTCTTTACGAGCTTGATCTGACTTTATGAGAAACAAACACGTAGGATGTTGGGCTAATTGAATATTGTGTGGAAACGCTGCCTACTAACTTCCGCTGGCTGACAAATGATTAATCGTAAATGTAACATTGTTTGGCAAACATGCGAATGTGTACAATGTACATAACATGCGTCATTTCAAAACTAACTATGTGACTGACTATGACGTTTATGATCTTTGAGAAACGTAGCGAATAAAAAATGCACATTCGTTTGCTACTATAAAAACGGTACATTCGGTTAACCTTTTGACTAGCTTAAGTTAACTTCATTAATAATGCATGTATCAGTATAATTATACCTTGGTTAAATATTAGCATTGTAAGAAATGCGACTTCTCTACAGGATATTGCATGTATATTCCTTATCCAGAATGAAGAAGATTCTGAACCAATATAAATTATAAAGAGATATCTTATCTAATTCACCGAGCTTCGCCCGTTTTCCCAAGTTCCATGAATTACGACGGATTACGCTTGGACAGATTGTTTTTACTTTTAACGACGTAAGAGCAAATCAAGTTTGGTTCTGTTTATTTTTCTTATTTCACGTGTCCAATATCGTCATCATTAACGTTGTTTTTCATTCGACTTTCATCTTTCAGTGAGGACTACTCAGAACACCTGCCATTTCTTCTTTAACCGTTGATCTAAAAATAATACCGATCAGAACCATTTGTATTATTTCGTTAACCATGGGAACGGAATCGCGTGTTCTTAATGGAAGGATCTAATACGAGTTCTTTGTTCTCGTATCCTATTTAGGGTTACCAGCTAAGCTGTTTCTAGAATGTTATTGACCGTTAATTTTAGATTTATGTCCTTTATTCGAAATGTCAGTTTGAATTGGAAGGCCAAACAAGACTGGCATTGAAACATTCCTTGCATAATAATATTACGTATCTGGTTTATTATGTTATGACTTAAGTCAATATGAACCGGTAGCTTCTTGTAAAAATTACAATGCTGCAAAGAAATCTGTAAATAATACAATGTCTTGTGAAGCAATTGGACCGTACTCGTCTCGATTAAACCACAAACTGATCCTACAAAGCCAAAGGAAAACGATATGTATAGGTGTTACGGTCGTCAAACAATTAAGGCCAGTAATTTTGCCGACAGTTTGGATTACTAGGCACTGCAACAACTGCTGTTGGGTTGGAGAATAACTGACATATAATATGAAGCTCCCACGCTGACAGACCTTTGGGCCATAAAATAGCGTTAAGCCACGATTCTAAACACGATGGTAGTCTGTTAGGTAACCCTAATGGTGCTTAAGTATTATTAGATTCCTAATTAGTAAAGCGTTTCGCCGCCGATACATCGCATGATCGTTCTTAGAATGATTCGAGGCGTAAATCTTTATTACTCCCAGCGCAAATTTCGGTTTCCTGTTGTTTGCTGTACTACTATTTTGTACACGAGCAAGTGTTTTTGAACTTCGACTAACGTGTGTTTTACTGCAATCGTCACTTCTAGACTCTTTTGGCGTTTGCCATCAGGTGTCTGCTTGTATGCCACTAGTACTACAACTGATTTTTTCGTGTCTTATTCAATTTATAATCTTGTCGACTTGGGATTTTCCATTTCGTCAAGTTCCTTCTGCATAATCGCTACATTCCCTATCTCTCTTATAGTTATTATATTAAATTCCGGCGCAATTGTTGGAACTAAGTACTTAGCTACGGAAAATATTACCATTATATAAGAGCGGATGTTTACACTAGTAAAATAATGTTCATAGTATTAATTTCATGTTTTCAATGTATTTTATGATTTTGTTACAGGTAAGGGCGGTTTCTGAACATCAAAGAGCGACGAAGTTTTCTTACCGCTTTCTTGTCTGAGGTTGAAACTTGGCGCTTTATGAAGAGGTAAGTATATTTTAAACTTAGGCTTCTCTTTTTGTTCTCATGGCGGTAATTGTGGTAAGGCATATACCAAAACTTTAAGTATACCTACAGTACTGTCGGACCCTTATTTATTTATTTAATCAGTACAGATCTACCATTTACACCGTGCATAAAATGACTACTTACTATAGCAAGAATTAAGCACGACCAAAGTTGATATCGGCCAGTGGATTGCGATTCGTCATTCAATTTATTCTTCATCAAACACTTTTTCTTCTCTTCTTGTGGACAAATGCTACTCTGTAAGATGTATAAAAAAATACAATACTCACAAGGCATTGAGATATTTTTCTCAAGTACATAATTATCTACTATTTTTATTTATACGTTTTCGTTGTTGCAGATCGGCTAAAGGTATCCCCTGCAGGCCTTGTAATGTATTGTGTTTAAACATCCACATAGAACCATTAAAGCTAAAACAATCGATTTCAAGGCACGATCTGCCCAGTGCATGAGTGCGAGTTGCATCAACGGTTAAACAATGCGGAGTTTTGCAAGAAAATAACGTATGTATGTATTCGAACTTTCGCAATATCTTGGTCATTCATTGAGTTTGTTTTGAGATGTTAATGTTTTCTATACATGAGGCTTGCGTTCTATTGATATCTCACTTGATAAGCTATTCACTCAAGACTTGAAGACTCCCACGTTATAGTGATTGGGAAATACAGATTCCGGCATGAAGATTTACTTCTGAGCGGTACGCATGATAAATGAAAGCATAGAGCTTCAATCTACAAGGGGTAGAATGTTCACCACAACGGTGAAGAATTGCCGTTAGCCTTGCCGTCTTGTGCTGTTGTTTCTGAATGGGAATGAGGGATTGAAATTATGTTTATTACGTCTATATTTAGTATATTGTTTAGTTATTTGAGAGGTTCAGATATAATATTGTGCCTTTAAAATGACATCTCGGAGACAAAATTGTTCGATACTGGACCAGCGTTGTGGCGGCTAGTCTTTCGGTATTAGATAACTATGTGGATGACGTGACAACTACAGCTGATAAATGACATACACAATCCATGCGTCAGTTTTACTATGATTTAAAACGACGCCACTAATATCACGATATGACAATCCTCACTTATCGTCTTTCATGTTTTGCCGTAGTACAACTGTACAATTGCTGTTCTGAGCTATCCCAAAATCCTTTCTTAAAGGACTGACTGTTCCTTAAAATGCTTACAAGTTAAGACACGCTACTGTCGCCGGATGTGGGGTTCAACCTTGCATGCCTTTTCTCACATATTGTGCAATATATGAATCACCCAAATACTAAATTATCCTTTCCGTCACAGATCACATCTAAATAGAAAAGTCTATTCCACTCCAGTAAAACAAAATTACAGGACCAAGATGACAATATCAAATCTCCGCAATTTTTTTCCCCACGCAGTCACCCGGTTCCAAATCGGACAAATTCAATCATATTCTTCCCTATCGAGAAAATGGGAAATATTATTTCTGTCGAAAGGCAGTAGTACCTCAGTCGGTTGTTAAATATTCAGTATTGAAATCTCTGCTTTAAACTTTACCTCTTCAAAGAGATGATTTCTTCAAACGTCTAATTTTAGGTCGACGTTAATTAAAAAGCCTTTTGGAGCACCCCGACGGGTTCTTTCCGTTTTATTATCTTTTATTACGAAAGCTATCTTTTTTAAATACACTGTGATAGGAATAAGAATGTTATTATCGAATCATTCCTTAGATTCAATGTTCCTACTTTCCTTAGGATTGTTGCTATTAAGTAATTTCTTTATTTAACTCGCACGGGAATTTTTTATTGGACTTAATGGCGGTTTCGTCCTTTTCCCTTTTATTGTAGGAATTATTCAGCTTCCCGTGGGGTATATGTATTCCAGTAGATTTCTCTAGAGAATTGCGAATGCCCGGGGCCATACCTACCGAAATTGATCTGTGTTACTGTTGTAAATTGTTCTTTTGCGTGATCGTGTTGCAGTGACTGCAAATAAATACTTTTTGGTAATCAACATCTCTCTAATTTAATACGTAAGCAAAAGACGTTGATCAGAAAGGCTGTATAGAAGAAACGCACAGCTTAAAAACAAATCTGATACCGCGATTCGTGTCTTTTATTGAATACATGCAAATAATGTTAAGAAAAAGAGTTGAGTATCTAAATCGCAATTACAAATCGAAAATGTCGATTGAATTTCCTTCAGTACCTACGCAAATTTACAAAAATTTTTTTTGTGACTTGAATTTCCGTCGCCGATATTGGAGACGATTCACATTGAAACATTTTCTATAATATTAACTTAGATCGCAAACTTGACGTCTCTTAATCAGATTGACCGGTTTTTTTTTTAATTGTAAAAAGTCAGAAATTTTCTTTTAAAGGAATATTGTTTTATATTTCTAGCATTCCGAACTTTAAAGAAAACCCCTTAAACATTACGCCCGTAGCCATTTTTCTCAGAAAATTAAACATTAAATTTGAACAGATTAAGAGGCAGTAGAAGTGTACTTAATGAGAATTTTTCCACTTATTTTCACTTCATTGTATTTCTATATCCGCCCAGTTGGATATTTTTCAAAGCTCTATCTTTCCTTCTTTATCATCCTATTATAAATTAATTCACACTTTAAGGTCGAAACAATCGAAACCCTTAACGTGAAAAATCCGATTGGCACTAAAAAAAATTACATTATACCAAATGCAGAATACATTCTGCACTTACATTTGATTTCTTCATAGTTTTTAGCACATTAACATTGTGTGCAAACAAATGCTTCTTACCGTATTCGATATGGTTCCGGTGACGGGTTCGATCGAAATAGAATCAAAAGTTTGCGTTTTGATTCTATTTCGATCAAATCGAGCAACTCTGTTTCCGTTGCAAGAGATATGCTCGTTGAAAGGAAAGGCATAACTGATAGTTCAAGGACTCCAGTACAATGTGCATCCAATGGCGCACGTGGCGGGATCAAAACATATGCCTGCTTACAATTTGAAAATGATATCTCTCGTCCTTATTTAACGATTTTATTTTCCAACTAAAACCTCTAATAACTATAAATAGAAATTTTAAAGAACCCCGACATCTTGGACCGATTTTCATCAAACATAGGTAAAAAAACACTCGCCCGTAACTCACCTTTCATACAAAAAAAACTAAATTGACATCGCTTCATCCGTTCGCGAGCTACGGTGCCACAGACAGACACACAGACACGTCAAACTTATAATACCTCTCTATTTTCGTCGGGGGTTAAAAACGTCAAGTCAGTAGGTAGCATGTACACATTATCTTAATTGCAGTTCGTAGGTTTCTTAAAGATTGTTTTCACTTAAGTTAAACGATGGCCTGAATCGGTGTCACTTCACATCGCTGCACTCAGTCCCAATGACAATAGATACAGTTTTACGTAAATACACAAAAGCTAATTTGCCGAGACCACCTTTGTAGATGTTAGTCATTTACTCCGCTGAGTATAGTAAAACGATTTGGGTTAAACGCTGCTTAATTGTTTTGCCAGGCGGTTTTTCTTATCTCAAATCGCACTTAGAAATTCCTTTGCTTCAATTTTCATTGCAAATGCTTTGAATTTATTATGATGCATAACTACATATTGCAACGCAATATTTAACATGCTCTTAATCTATTTTATCTCTAAACTTTAACATCGTCCAAATTATGGTCAAATTATTATCTTTACTGGTTGCAGTTTTTTAGACAACGCAACGGTCTAAATCTAAAACCTAGCGGAAGTTTTTAGAGACTTGTATTGTATTGGACCACCATTAAGATCAGATGAGTCAGATGACGGTAATCTTGTATTTGATAATAGAAAAGACACCATCATAAAGCTAAAACATAAGACTACGTTAAAAGCTAGATTGAGCTAGATTGTGTTACCTCGATGACCACGGCATCTTCCCCCAAGGCCCCAAGGCGAACCGAAACGCAATCACAAAAACAAAAAAAAACCTTATACGAATGTTACAAGTTCAAACAATCCCGAAACTTCAAGTAAGAAGACATTGAACCTGATCTTTAATTAAAAAAACAAAAGACCTCACAGACGCTACGCAAAAGCCTGACGAAGATAAAAACCAACAAATAAGTTACAACTTGCGGAGAGAATTTTTACACGCAAAAACTCGTAATGTTGCTTTTCTTCTTTCACGTGTCAGGTATTAAACAACACGTTACAAGAAAACTGCCTCAAGCTATCGACAGTGTGAAACGGTAAGTAAGCTTTATACAAATCTACATAACTACGACGACGTCACAATGTTATATTGTTGAGTGAATTGATATAGCTTGCTTCATGTAATACCCACTCTCTTACTTTACTTTTTTCCAAACTTATTTTGGCTACTGCCCACTTTGAGAATAAATTATTGTTTAGCGCCTCCATTAAGCCTCTACACAACGTCCCCATTTTTTTCCATGTCTCTTACCGCCTTCCTTTAGGCCTGCAGCGCCCACAAGGGGCGTTATCGCCCACTTTGGTAAAGGCTGATGTATGAGATCTTCGCAGACATGCATTGTTCTATGTTGGCTATGCAATCGTTGTTGTGTCGATGAAACTTTTCGATTCACTAACGCATCTGCGTTTGCAAAAAGTTTTTACTTCATTCGAGTGTAGAGGCCAGAGGCCAATGTACAGATCGTTGCGACCTTACATACTGCGACCATTTTTTTTTTTTTTTTTTATTGTACGTCATTCTGGTTTTTCCTCCGACAGTAATGTCCGGAGACTTTTCTCAGCTGACACACCTTGTCACCAATTTGCTCTATTGTTACTACCTACTCCAAATTCTTGATGAATTTGGAGTTCTGAGGGAAGTAGAGAATGTTGGGATAGGAGGGAATGGGAGGGGGGATAAGGGCTTTTTTTTTTTAATATATTTATTTTCATTTTTTATTTTTTTTTTCTGTTTTTTTTTAACAATTTTTTTTTTTTTTTTACCTTATCTATTAACAGATTTATTTGCTTATTTCTCTATCTTATAGACAATCCATCCTCCTTGACTTTGGAGTTCCTCTTCCCTTTCATCTTTGTAATAAAATCAAAGGATATAATGGAAAAAAACGTATATCGGTTGTTCTTTACAAAATTGCAACGGTGATAAGATTGTTGTAAAAATCCTGGTTCCCTTCAATTAGCATACGTGTTTTGGAACCACATATATGACAACTCTAGCCCTCACAGGTATCTTAAAAATAAAGTAGTTTGTTATTAATAGTACCTTTCAAAACTTGACCTAAACAAATCTACGACACGTGTAACTAAAGTGAAAATGAAAAATAAAAAACTTCAATGGAATACGATATACAATACATGAACTCCAGTCAACAATCCAATGATATTGTTTGCAGATGACTGCACGGTTGTATTTAATGACGAAAATACCATTAACAAAAGCTTGAAATCAATGATTGGTTGGATGCAAAACAATAATTTGGTCATAAATATAGATAAAACTAAAGTAATGCAGTTTAAACAAAGAACTAATCAAACATTAAGCACTGAAATTGAGTACAATGGTCAGATTGTTGACCTGACAAGTGCCACGAAATTTCTTGGATTGCACATAGACTATAACCTAAAATGGCAAAATCACATAGAATTTATATGTAAAAAGCTCTCGCAATCATCATATAGTCTTTATATGCTATCAAAAAAAGTTAGCCTCTCCACATTGCTAGTATCTTACCACGGCTACGTTGCTTCTAGATTAAGGTATGGAATAATATTCTGGGGTAATGCAACAAATTGGGATCGAGTGTTTAGATGCCAAAAAAGATGTATCCGCGCTATGTGTGGTCTAAAAAGCACTGATAGCTGTCAAACCTATTTCAAAGATTTAAAACTACTAACTCTCCCTTCATTATATATATATGAGGTAGCTCTCTTTATCAAGCAGCATCCTACATTTTATCAAACTCTCACTAGATCTCGTAATCGAACACATTTGTATCCCATTAACGTATATAATTATAAAACTGCTTTATACGCGAACAGTGTCTTTGCTATGGCGCCAAAAATATACAATAAAATTCCCAAATATATTACAGAATCCAATGGCTATAACGAATTTAAACAAAAACTTTTCTTATACTTAATAGATCATTCATTTTATTCTTTGAAAGAGTTTCTGCAATTAAAATGAGTATGTAATTAACTAATTTATTTTGGTTGTCAATATCGGATTGAATGCAATGAAATGAATATAATTATTACTTGACTACACTAATATAATGACTTCCTTCTGCTTTTTTTTTTTGACAATAATTTAATATGTTTATAAGTTGTCTGTAATTGTTACTACTACTACATTGCTATACCCTATTCGGGTTCATATGTTCACTAATTATAACCACTAAGATCTCATGTATACTAACATATGAATGCAATAAATGATTGATTTTGATTTTGATTTTGATTTTGACTCCATATTGCCATACCAATATACACCAAGACATTGTGTGTGTGTGTGTGGTCTACGTTTAGCACGTAGTAACTTCTATTTAAACTGTGGTTAGGCTGCCTACTCATGGAATTCGAAACTTCTCAGGCGGGAGCATATACTTGAATTGTTATCTAAACTATGATTATATTTGATATGTCTTTTGAACTAAAGAATGGCTATTTTAAAACTCCTGTGAGAACTAAGATTCTGGCACATTTTTGCGAAGTAATTTTGTTGGTGCCCCGTGGTTCCTACAGGACCTTTATCACAATAAAACAGTGTAGCTTTATAACAGCGAAAGAATTATCAAAATCGGATCAGTAGTTCATCAAATTGGTGTGACGTAATTTATGGATGGCCCCTAACCGATCTATCAACGGTTTGCCCTGGAGATAGAAATTTGACATTAATTCTATGGAGCTTATGAGCTAGTAAAACAGACCGTGGATGAATCGGCTATTGGGAACGGCCGTTAGAGTATATGCGTAGCTGCAACTATGGATACGGCGTTCCATGACACGCGTAACCGACTACGCGTAACTCGGGAACGTGCTAGCCGTACGCAGCTTTAGACAAAAAGCTAGTCCCAAATCGATTTGCAAACGTCAAGCCATGTGTACTGTCTAACCTCCTCTGTGCCCAATGCTTACGACAAAGCAGTTCAATATCAGCGAAGGTATTCGTACTAAAGGAATCTATGATATTTCTTCAGAGGCGTTCCACCAACGCTTTTTGTTTGAGCAATTTTTCATTACGCGCACTTGCTCCGTCCATTGCTTGTTTGATCTTCAGCGATACGAGGCATTCTCTTGACTTTTTTTTACAATTTATTCAGGAAAATTTCGTCACGTCGTGTTTTCGTGGTGATTCGAGAGCCATAATGTTTTACGTAATATTCAATTATGACTTAGCCTATATATAGATTTAAATTGTTGTTCGCACGTTCCTTGACCCATCGTCACAATGGTAATTGCAAACCGTGCCCATGTCAAGTTTAGTAGATATATTGCTTAGATAGAAATAATATTAAAAATTGCTATTACCAAGATTTTAACACTGAGGCGTTAGGATGTTTACCTCGTCACCTCTTTGAAGTTGTTAGTGAGAGATGACAGACATTTATGAACTGTTTGTTCAGAACCGAAGTTGTGTAGACCCTTGTCATATCACGGCTACGTAAGCCTTTTGCCAAGCTTTTGTTTATGTTTGTATCTACTTTTATAATGTTTTGTAGGAAACCTTCGCTCGGAAGAGTTTCTCTACCACGACAGTTAGTCCAGACTCAGATGCTTTTCAGGTTATTTCGTTATTTTCCTATTATTAAGTTCCAAATTCAGGGATGCAGGCCTTCTCTCAATTTCATTTGTTGAGTAATTGTAATTAAAATAAATAAAAATTAGTTTGGACGCTCCCACAGTTTGGCGGTATATCGTTACATTTTGAGCCCAAACTAATATAATAATTACTGTTGTATAATTTAGACAATTGTCGCACTTGTCAAGCTTGGTGAAATAGGGGCAAGGCGAAACGTCTGCCTGTTTGCCACTATATTACAAAAAAAATATAGATAACTAGCTGCGCCCGCGGTTTCACCCGCGTGGACTACATTTAACTCGATAAAAATTAATATAAAAAATAGATGTTGGCCGATTCTCAGACCTTCCCGATATGCACAAAAAATTTCATCAAAATCGGTCAAGCCGTTTCGGAGGAGTATGGCAACGAAAACTGTGACACGAGAATTTTATATATTAGATTATACTCCTGTCTATCTCTTTTCAAGTTCAACGTTTTCACAGTATATAAAGAACAGTAGGTTAGCTAAGGCCGCTCGACGAGTTAATTGCCTACTCTTGCGGTGACGCATAAGCGGCGCGTTCCGTACTGAGTGCATGGCCGCGGCCCCGGCCGCCTCCTTTCGTTTATGTGATTGTGTGCGTGAAAAGTGCGTGCGTACACGGTGCCGCTATAATTAATGCATGATAATGCACGTATAATTTCCAGCTACCGTGGCCTATATACGATATCGATACGACACGTGTAATGAAATCTTACAAGTGTTAATAGTTATTACCTGTAACCTTATTCCAAGTATTTGATATGTAGTTCAAGTTGAATTGTAAACAAACTTGTTTAAAGTTCAAAGCCTTTGGCGTGGTAAGATGGTAGGTCTATCCGATGTACTGTAGTTACATTAAACTTTGTCAATAATAATCAAGTAGGTACATAGTTCTGACTTTCCTAACTATGATTCCCAGTATCTGTCGTACCTGAAACTACGTGGATCGGGGCTCTCTAACACGCAGACATCATCATCCTCTCATGTCCCATTTCATTTAGGATCAGCCTAGTATAACAATCAAACGGTAAAAGGTTTTGGCAAAAAAAGAAAACCCCAAGCTTCTATGGAATCATAGCTTGGTGGTAGGACATGCTCGCCTAGCTACCATACTCAAGTTAAGAATCTCTCCCAAGCAGTTATTGGTGAGTTTCGCAGCCCCACGTGAGAGCCAATCCTAGTGTAGCGTGGCGCCACCTTTAACCACTTCGTCACTTAACATCAGGTGACTTGCGGTCAAACGCTTCGCTGTAAGTAGTAAAAAAAACATCATAGGCACGACTATAACACACGGACAAAGAACACATTTACGCCCGAAATTCGTAATCGATCCTGATCCGTTATCCGCGGTTTTGGATCGATATGTCATGTCATAATATGTCATTTTAGTACTAGGGCTTGACATAATATTACTACTAAAATGACATATATATATGACATGACATCATCATTATCATCATCATCAGCCCGTATCAGTCCACTGCTGGAAATAGGCCTCTCCCAAGGTACGCCACTGAGCCCGGTCTTCGGCTCTTCTCATCCAACTACTGGCAGCCACTCGGCGCAAGTCGTCGCTTCACCTAATCGCAGGACGTCCTACACTACGTTTGCCAAGTCGCGGTCTCCACTCAAGAACACGTCTATGACATGACATATCGATCCAAAACCGCGGATAACGGATCAGGATCGATTATTATTAATTTCGGGCATCAGAAGCGATGATGGTAGCGACGTCAGCTTGCGACCTTTAGTTCGTGGGTTCGAATCCTGCAATACAGTATGCGCTTTTGACGAAGAAAAACGTAGCTTATGAAGCTGTTAGAAGTTTCGAACACACCAATAGCTGTGCAAGAACTTTAGAAGTTGAGTACCGCCTTCTCTTTTTCGAACTCGTGTCTGTTAAAAAGGTAAATTGAAACAAACCGTATGTCTTCATTTGCTTTATAATTAAATTAATGCCCGCAGCGGGTGCGGTTGTAAAACTGTCGTTCTGTTGTTTTATCGTAGGTCGTATAATATATGTAGCAGGTAGCTACTTGGTTAACCTCCAGTCGCAGTGTGATATAGACGGAGTTTTTGCCGTAGAAACAATTTGGATGGGAAAGGGTGAGATATTCAAGCTGTTATCAGCTGTTCAGTTTTACCCGCTTAAACTAGTTTGTCGCGATAAAAAGTAAAAAGTTTTTTCGTGAAAGAGTAACAAACATCCATACTTACTAACTTTCACATTCATAATTTTATTAGGAGATTCGTTTAAGGATATCTATAATATTCAGTAGGTATATAAATAATCTAGCTCAGTCAACGCTAGTACGTAGTTATGTACTAAAAGAAAATAAACTCTCAATAATGCTTCGCATCGCATTCCATACCCTGGCTTGCGGTTTCAATTTCCTCCGCCTGCCGTCTAAACTATCTGACACCTATCCACGCCGCAGTCTCATCGCAGGCGTTGATGTCACAACTTCGATGAGTTATTACGTGGTTGCCGAGAATTTATCTTGCCACAGCATAAAAAAATCACAGTAAGTAATTTACACTTGCACGTTATGTTGCCATTTTTTAGGGGTACTGAAAATAAAACATCGTTAGGAAACCGGCACGTCCAAGAACCACAACATTCAAGAGCATGCGACATGTACCAACCCGCACTGTGCCAGCGCGTTAGATTACCACAGCCCTTACTCTCTCTCTGAGTGAAGACCAGAGTCTCAGCAGTTGGAACGTAATGGCGTAAGGCTGATGATGATGAATCTGTAAGAAAATTCCAGACTCGTTGAACACGCAAGCAGGTCGAGTGTCCTTCAATCTATTCGAAGCGAGATGCAGCCAATGTTGTACCATAGAAACACAACCTGCAATACCAGTTTGCACGACTAACTGTGCACGAACGGCTATGTGACAGTGTAGGGGTAAAACAGTAGTAGAGCTTACCACGGGAGAGGTTAGGGTTTGGTTACTCAGTGCAGTTTGGCAATGAGCGTTCAAAGTGTAGATAGATTGCAAGACTTTACGCCAGCCACCTGTGTGCTGCATAAGAAATAAGAACGATCAAAGGTGTCCATCACTTGTTGATGGAATGTGTCAGGAACAGAACGGAGAGAGAATCACTAATGCAAATGATATTGGTACATTCATATTATTGTAGCAGAACCAACAAGCGATGCTGCAATATCCTGTAAGGAAATTTGCATGGTTAGGGTACGATGCCAAATATATGGAAGGGAATGAAGGAGGAATTAAAATAAAAGAAAAACTTAACATCAGCACTGAAGATGATGTCTGACTTTTTAATAAGAGACTGAATAATGAAAATAATGTAATTGTTAACATTTTTTTGCTGAATTGTCAATAAAAATTCCGGAGAGATGTTGAATAAATATCTACAGCGCGTTTTCCGGTTTTCGGTTTTCCTTCTGACATCTTACAGCGATAACGTTTGACCACAAATCATTTGATGTGTAGTGAGTGACGGTATGGTAGAAGACCGGAATACACCGATGGGGGATTGGCGACTATTCTATTCAACCTAGAGAGATCTAGAAAACTTGTACTGCACCAGTTCACTGACTTTTATAGTATACCTAGTTACATCAACATGCCAATACAGTTTTTTATGACATCTTTACGATCTCAATTCGCTTGTCCCCAGAGTGGGTACATTGGGTATTCCGCATCCAACCAGGTTGTAAAAAATCTCAAAAAGATGTCGCCTGCGAAGAATGTTGTGTCTAACCAGTATGTCGCCTATCAATGATTTAGTGATAGGTACAGCGTGAGTTTTTCAAGTGGATTTTCTTAATGAAACTGAATAACGAGATGAGCTGGGTGCTCGCCAGGTGATAAGCGTCAAGCTTGCTCTTTACAGTTCTAGTAGTACCAGAGCCAGCAACAGATTTTCATGACCAGGTTCCTCTCGGGTGATAACCTGTAAGATGCTTCAGAGAGTAGTATCATGAAGCTCTGTGAACGTCAGCCGCTATTCATCCAGATTTTTGACAAAACTGCGCGGCCGTGTACTGAGCTGGTCAGTCTCGTCACTGGAAACATTGGCTTTCAATCCGGATACAATATTGTTTGCACACTTCTGCTAGGAGGTTGAGTAACTGGCAATGGTGAACGGGCTTATCCGATACCTGGAACGAAAAATCCTAAAAAGCGTCTTATGCTCGATTTCGATGAAAACATTGAAAACTAAAACGGATTTTCTGAAAATCCATTTTTCTAGTCGGGGATCTAACCATCCATCCATCCATGCTGCCATCCGCCTCCATTTGAGAAACTCCCCCTGTACATAAATAGACGTAAGCTTCCTGGACTTGATTAGTTGAAAAACTTGATAAGCAAATGCAAATTGGTTGGCTTGCTGATGGTATGTGCAAGGAACGTGTTTAACTTCCTTTAGTTAATTGGTGTCTCATTAATTTAAGATGATCCATAATGGTTATCTTGAGGCGCAGACATTTATGAGTGATGGTTCGTACTGCATACATTATGACGACCGATGTGGTGCATCAGGCAAACTGTCTACTGCGCAGCTGACGTCGCAGGTTCTATTCCAGCTACGGTATTTACGACTTGCACCAATTGGCTGGCAGTAGAATTGAATGAGAAGAGCTAAAGGCCGGGCTCAGTAGCGTAACTTGGGAGAGGTTTATGTCCAGCAATAGATTGACATGGGCTTTGTTCAATATCCACGTATGTAGTTTCTGATACCTTAGATACAGGTAATCCTAGTTCAAGATCAGAGCTAGGTGTGTGATGTAATTGTGTAGGTTTCAGAGGCCAAGACACCTAGGGTCGCGGGGCCTTTGGAGTAACATAGTTAGTATTAGTTAGCCCCACTTGAGCGTCTGTTCCCAATCCAGGAGTAGCGTGATGCCACCTTCGACCACATCGTCACTTTGCATCAGGTGACTTGTGGTCAAAATGCACGCACCTCGAGCCCGAGTAGCTAAGCGGTGCGCGAAGAATAATCCACCAATAGCAATTCTTCATTGTCCTAGCATTCTTCTCACCTCGCATCCTATTGGTGGATTTTGCCTCACTCAGCTCTCTGGTGCAAAACAGCTCTCTTAGCGTCTTTTAAACGTTTCAAATCCTGCCCTTCAACCAACTTTCACAACATTTCCGCAGTAAAGCCTTCGACTCTTTCTGTCACAGCAGTCTGGCTGTTATTGGCCATAATTCACCCCCGACCGCAAGACCATTTGCATACCGTTAGAGTTTGCCGCTGCAACTATGTAGCTTGATAAGATAGTTTTTGAGCCAGAGCATGCTAATAAAACTGCGATCGGTAAATAAATCGCGTCTTTATTAGATAACAGTAAAAAGTTGTTCTCGTATTTGTAATTCTATAAAGAATTCGCTCAGAACACGTTGATTCTGCGTTCAGCAGAATGAAGATTGTCAACGTTTAAAAAACAAATGCCAATATCATCGCGATATAGCTGGATGCTAACCTCATTCAACCATTTTTTGCAATACACACAATGTCTCAGTTTGTAAGAGACATACATTGTGAAGATGCTGTCGACAATCTAACGGGAAAAGTCATTAATTGATACAAGTAAACGGTGTCGACGTATACTATAACGGCCTAACGGGTACATTACCTGTTTGTTCAGTTATACCAGTGTTATACTTTAATATGGATGTGAAGATTCGAAAGAAATAAGGTCGCGTTTAATCACAATTCACATAATGTTAAGTGACGATTTGTTTGAAGGTAGCGCCATGCTAAACCTGGACTAAGAACTAATTGTCAAGTGGGGCTGCTGGAGCACACCGATAGGCGACAGATTTTTAACTTGAAGATGAGCCAGACGAGCATTAGAAAATTCCCACCCAGTTATGGTTTCATAATTGCTTTCCTTCACCGAAAGTGCAAGCTCCTATAGATAAATCGCTACCTCTGAGCTATCATCGCTATAGAATGTTATAATTAACTCCTTACATAACCCTTAGCGGCATATTTGCCAAGATGGCTCGAAAGCCTTTTGGAGTAGGTATTGAATTTTTAATGTAACTCCTTGTTATTTATACAGTAAGAGGTAAATTATTGAAACTAATTAGTGACAAGTGGGACTGCATATTTTCATCCAATCTATACTATAATATTATAAAGCTGCAGAGTTTGTTTGTTTGTTTGTTTGTTTGTTTGTTTGTTTGAACGCGCTAATCTCAGGAACTACTGGTCCGATTTGAAAAATTATTTCAGTGTTGGATAGTCCATTTATCGAGGAAGGCTATAGGCTATATTTTATTTCCAAAAAAATTAGGGATCCGTAAGAAAATTGCTATTTTGCAACCCAAGGTGTGAAATCGAAAACCTATTTTTGCGTGCGCTGCAAAAACTATTGACACTAGAACAAAATAATGTATTGCGGGTTTGTAGGTCTCATTTAGATCTACAAAAAAGTCCGCGAGAGCATATGTCTAACTATTATAGTTTTTTTTTTTTTTTTTTTTTTTAATATTTACAGGGTAGCGTTTGACCACAAGTCACCTGATGTTAAGTGACGATGTGGTCGAAGATGGCGCCACGCTACACCTGGACTGGGAACTGGCTCTCAAGTTAGGCTGCCGGAACACACCGATAGGTGCTTGGCGACAGATTCTTAACAAGAGGGTGGTAGCTAGCCAGGCGAGTACAGAAAATACCCTACCACCAAGCTATGGTTTCATCACGATGTTTTCCTTCACCGAAAGCTCAAGCTCATTGTAGGATTCGAACCCACGTCCTACGGATCGCAAGCCGACGTCACTGCCACTGAGCCATCATCGCTATAAAATGCCACAATAAGTGATCTTTTATTTTAAAAATTTAATTTTTGATGCCGCCGCTAGAAAAGGCTCTTTATTTGTATCTTGGTATTAATCCTTATCAAAATAAATTACTTCTTATTCAAAACTGCTTCAATGCCTTCATATAACTTTTTGAATCATTCAATTCGGACATTCCATTCGAAAGATATCACGAGTTTAAAAATGTAAGTAGTGACCGGGGCACCGGGAGAATCTATGAAATAGGTAAAGTGCGGTCGCGGACCAGGAAGACCTTTAACTGCGCGATTCAAACGTGCGGTCCAAGAAAAATTAACTTAGAATTAAAATAGGATAATGGGTACCTACAGCAGGTAACGCGTTGAGGGGGCACCGAAGTGCGGGAATAATTTTGGAGTACATATACGGAATATATACGCTATCGCGCTTAAACTACTGAACCGATTTAAATGAAATTTGGTATAGAGATAATTTGAGCTCCGGGGAAGGGACATAGGATACTTTTTATCGCGATAAACTATAGCCCACGCGGGTGAAACCGCAGGGAACAGCTAGTATAAATATAGGTCTCGTGTTGTCTTTGTATTCAATTTTTTGGAAAGAAGACCTTTCTGCTACATCATGTACATTGACATGGAATTTTTATTGGAATAAAAGTCTAAAAATAAAAAAAAACGGTTTTTTAATTAATCTCAATAATTAATGAGCTCGATCTCGTAATATCGTCCGTAAACGCATCGATCATCATAACACGCGCTCGATACACAGTCAATATTATTACAACAGAAGTACAGACATCCATTTAGCATCGTAAATAACGCAAATATTAATACAACAACGCCTCCTCTCACTTAATTGCCAATTAGTCACTGGTGTCACAGTGTATAGGCAGTATGTCGGCTTTCTGTGTGCCAGATACGAGGGGCGCCTACCAAAACGTGTATGGAATTGACACGATATAAAAAATTTGCACATTAGCATAGAAGTTTGAACTATCGCAACTTTGTTGGCTCATACGAACGAATCATCATTATCAGCCTTTTACGTTCCCACTACTGGGACTCTGGCCTTCTCTCAGAGAGAGAGTATGGGCCGTAATCTACCACGCTGGCCCAGTGCGGGTTGGTAGATGTCGCATGCCTTTGAATGTTGCAGTTCTTGGGCATGCCGGTTTCCTCACGATGTTTTCCTTCACCGTTTTGAGCGATGGCAAATCCGCACATAACTTTTGAGTCATAGGTGCGGGGCCGAGAGGATTCGAACTCGAGAGCGATGGTGGCTGAACGGTTAGGCGTGCGACTTACAAGACGCCGACACCGAGTTCGAACGAACGAATGAACTGTATCAAATTCACTAAAGTTTTAAAAAAAGACTTTATAGTCAACACCGAGAGGAACCTTATTGGTAAAGGATATTATAAAATATCAGACTACTTATATCATAGAAATCCTTGGGATTGTAGTGAACTTGCTAAAATTCAATCAATCCCTAATAATATTATAAATGCGAAAGTAATTCTGTCTGTCTGTCTATCTCGCTTTCACGCATAAACTATTGAACCGATTTAAATTAAATTTGGTACGGAGATAGTTTGAACCTTGAGGAAGGACATAGGATACTTTTTATCGCGATAGACTGTAGCCCACACAGGTGAAACCTCGAAAAATACCCAGTTAGTAATAAAAATGAAATAGTAAATGTGATCGCGCTAAAAAAAATAGCCAGCCGGGCGTTTCTTGCCTGTACTTTTGCCGGCGTAAGAAAGGTTGTATCAGGCTTTAAGTTCGACGTTTTAAAGTGATCGCATGCTGTATCTCAAAAATAACTATATATTTAAGTTTTGGAGTCCGCAGACCGTTCAAGTTATGCTACTGCATCACGTTATCATGACCACTTATTTTTACCGTACCTACCTGTGTTGAACCAATCGTATGCATACTCTTCATAGTCGAACAATCTGCGATTCCATGCCTGTTAACATTTATACGTATCCATTGTTGATTTCTCGTTGTCTAACGGTTAAATATTTGCACGACAGGTTTTTGTACTGGTTCAAGAATTTTTATGTGAACTATTTATTGTATGTACTTACATGGTAGTAGAACGTTTGTCCATAAGCCATCTGATGGTAGAAGGTGGCGCCACGCTGCGCCTTGATTGGGAACTGGCTCTCAAGTGAGACTGCCGAAACACCGAAAAGGGCTCTCACCTTCTTTTTGAATTCACATTTTAATTGAACACAACTAAGACAAAACTTAACGACACTTCATAATGTCACAATCCACCAAGACGTTTAGACGTTATAAAACGTGCCAATAAATATATATATTAGTACGCTTTAAAAACATTACCCGGGACAGTCGGGTAAAACGTAGGTTTTTACCTACGTACCGTCAGGTGGCATCTGAAATTCTATGAGTTAGACAGTTGAATGTCTCATTTAGTCGTATTAGCAGTAATCCTACCTATACCTACAAACAAAATTCCGAGAACAAGAAATAAGAGGAATTTCTCGGGAAATTCATGTACGTAATATACCTAAAGCAATAATTTTCCTTTAGCGTAGCTAAACATGCAAAGTATTGAGAACGTGGAACATAAGTCCATATTATATAAATCTTATTTTAGATTCTCAAGAGATGAGAGATTCTTGAGAGTTGAAAGTAAATTTTCGGTTCGGGGAAAAAAGGGAAGATAATAATATGTTCTTATCTGTGATATTGTTTTCCTTTTCGTTCCACTGGATAGTTTATGGATATCTTTGATGAAGATTTAAGGATGCGCCGTTGGGGAATTTCTCGGTTTGCTCTTCCAGATGAGAAGTTTTTATTTGGAATAGGTTTGCGTTGGATCGCATTCTCGCCTGATAAGCGATGATGCCTTCGACGGTGTAGTACGCATGCCTAGAAGATACCTCTTCACTATTACCTTAAATCTTCCCAAATTCTACTTCTTAGTACTGCTTAGCGGTATGCATGAGTGTTAAGTCATATCACACTCCTTTATCTACTTTGCTTATTACTAGACTACAGTTATTATCACCACCATCATTGTCGTCCGGAAAACATCTACTACTGAACATAGGTTACAATGAATAGCTATTAGTTATTGACTTCCATTGGCTCCCCTTCTTCTATTTATGAGCGGAGCTCTTGTCGGTGGAGTACTTCCCATCCCGTTCCGTTCTCGGCCATCCTTTTGTCCTCTTGGTACGATATGACGTCAATCCTTTCTTTAACTTGGTCTATGTATGTTCTTCTCGGTCTACCTCTCACTCTCTTCCCTTCTACTTTTCCTTCTTAGAAAAGAAAGTGGCTCCCAACGACTTTTTAAATACAATGTCGTCGGTGGGGAGCCTACCTAAGTACTTAGCGTCCTCCTGATCATTTCTTCCACATCGGCTATCGGTAGAATAAAGTGTATCTCTCATATTTACACAACCAAGTCAATCAGAAATCTATGCTAGTGTACCACTCGCCGAAAACTACCTTTAAACATTAGGTTCAATTCGCTAAGTAAGTGCCTAAAGTGTAAATTAAGCAAACGCAAAAGTTCCAAATGAACTTTGATTATTCTCTGTGAACCTTGTAGCTAATGGATAATGGCGATAATGTATCGTTAGAACCTTTCAATAAGTTAAATGATCGTGATCGTAGAATGCATAGAGCTAACGATCAATAGCTCATTGGAGCGTCGCTACGGGTGTTTGATGTAGGTGAATGGTTGACCGTTACAATGTGGCCATCCTCGCTCTTCTAAGTGAGTTTCACTTGAGCGCACTCTATTGATTGTGCGAAAAAGGTATAGGGGGATTGTATTATGGGGAAATTCCAGGGCATAAAGAGATCTGATATCTACGAGTATGGATGACGAGCGCAGTGCATTACCGCGCAGAATTTTGAAGTGTATAAATGTTCAACATTCTGAATTGCACTAATTTGTAATCGACAAGCGCGACACTTATGAGGTGAACGTTTTTCTCATCTCGTCACTCAGGTGCATTAAAAAGAAGGGTTAACTAGTCAGTAAGTTCAAATTGGGTGGAAAAATTGAAACGCTTGAAACAATGGCACGATTATCCCAGGGCAGATGCCTCTCCGAACCTTATCATTTTTTTCCTGTTTAACACTAAGGCCAATATTTCAGTTAAGAGTTCTGGGAGATATTCTTGTTTAATCCCTTCTATTCCTACTAATATTATAATTGTGAAAGTAACTCTGTCTATTTGTGTGTCTCGCTTTCACGCCTAAACTACTGAACCGATTTAAACGAAATTTGGCACGGAGATGGTTTGAACCCCGAGGAAGGGCATAGGCTACTTTTTATCGCGATAAATCGTAGCCCACGCGGGTGAATCCGCGGGGAACAGCTAGCTCAATATACGGTAAAAAAACTGTCCATAGTCACTTCTCTACCTACATTTAATACGTCCCAAAGGAAAATGTTTTGCAACAAACCTGCTGAAAGTTGCCCTTTGTATCCAGGTGCTTTTCAATATTCATGAGAAGGGGGTGGAAGGGGGAAGGGGTTCATTGTAAATTCGCAACTTTGCAATCTAAATATAACTTACGCCGTCGAATGTTTATGACGTGCATTAAATTTCTATTAACTGAGATTATAAGACTTGTTATATTTTTAGGATTTTGTTACGAAAGTATTGTACATTATCATCGAGAGCTTGCCTTATTTCATTTACAAGCGACTCGCCCCGGCTTCGCACGGGTGCAATGTATATTTTTGTGGATACTAATATGGGGCAGCATTTTACAAATCTTTGAATTTTTCAGCTTTTCTGTACCACAATATGTACATGTACATATATAAACCTTTATCTTGAATCAGTCTATCTATTGCCGAAAACAGCATTAAAATCCGTTCTGGAGTTTTAAAGATATACATACATAGACACAGACAGCGGGAAGCGATTTGTTTTGTTAAGTAGTGATAACTTGCTTGTTTACCTTGATGTCATACGTTTTTATGATTTCACGCACCTGAGATTAGAAAATATGGAAGTATCAAATATGCATTTATGGAAGTGAGTGATAAGAAAGCTGAAAGGCGATCGATCGCTAGGCTTATATATTTCGAATCGAAAGAGGGTGAAACATTTTGAAGCAAATTTGTTTTGTTTTACTTTGCTTGGTGGTAGGGTATTTTCTAGTACTCGCCTGGCTAGCTACCACCCTCTCGTTAAGAATCTGTCGCCAAACACCTATCGGTGTGTTCCGGCAGCCTCACTTGAGAGCCAGTTCCCAGTCCAGGTGTAGCGTGACGCCATCTTCGACCGCATCGTCACTTAACATCAGGCGACTTGTGGTCAAACGCTACCCTGTCAATAGTAAAAAAAAAAAAAAACTTAACTTCACCGCTTGAGGAACTACAATTTTTATGATTGTTTTATTCCCTCTCATGTTTTGGTAAGACAAAAATAGAACTAATTGAAGTGGTTCCTTTACATTTTTAAAGGTTTTCTATACATTTATTCATGGTACTTGTTACTATTGTGTACAGCTCAGTATAAAACTAAATACAGTAGGGACGTTTCAAAATTTTCTCAATTTGACTGATCACGTTTCTCCCTGAGGCAATTCTGATATACATTTCAGTCTCGAGCTCAATAAATGTCGAAATATATTACTTCCAAATGGGTTGGTAAAAAATTTCAGTCCAGATCTTTTTTTTATAATCATTTCATTGGTTAATTAATAAACAAATTCCATATCAATCGACAGTATGAAGCCTAAAGAATATGCAAACGTTAGGTTGACTATTTTTTCCCGTCGCAACTGTTAGGTAGGCGGGTATAAACACCTACCTGATACCTACCTGTTACTAGGAGTGCCTGTGTATATAGGGTATTAGAAACTAATTGGAATCGGGGATCCACAACATCCAGACGCGAACCAAACACTCGCGCTTTTTGTTTCTACGTCCCATTTCGGGTCGCTCTCGGCCCATTGCACATCAGTCGTTTTATGTCTCGAATTGCTTTGGCTACATAGCAAATCGAGACATAAAACGACTGATGAACCATATTTCCCCTAAACTAAAACATTTTAAACTGTCAAAAACATAGTTTAAAAAAACTTTCTACCCGATGCCCTTACTGATAAAGTTTTCTATAACTATTAGGTGCATTAGTCACTTTGCGTAGGTTTCCTGCGTAGGCAAAATGTATAATTCACACGCACGCTATACGCTACGACACTCAGAGAGTTCCCACTTTCCGTTTTTAAAATTAGATTCATTTACACTTCATTATTCATCGATTGTGAAGTTTTAATCGTATTTGTCATAATTCAAAATTCAAATGTTTTTATTATTTAAAAGGATACATTGTGATCACTTTGAAACGTCAAACTTAAAACTAGCTACGCCTGTTCCAACCTCCTTACGCCGGCAAAAGAACAGGCAAGAAACGCCCGGCAGGTAATTATTTGGGGCGCGATCACATTGACAATTTTATTTTATTTATAGTGTCGTCGTGATTCATTCGTATCGGTTTAGATTTTAGAAGTGTTTCAATGATGCCCTGAGATTTGTTTTGTCTACCTTTGGAACAGTTTGTACAAAATTAAATATCCACAGGAACTGGGTTTTATTAGCTTACTTATTTATGCATTTTGTTATAATGCTAATGCATTTATTACATTTTATTCATTCTGATTCCTCTTGAAACTGAACTACGAGTATCTCGTCTTTGTTGTCAAGATTCTATTCCACGTCCCAATTTGTATAGCCTAAAGCCAATTCGTCTAATTTATTGTTTCACTTAAGCTGTGTACCTAAGTATTCCTTATTTTTTTTTTTACTTTTTACAATGTAGTGTTTGATCACAAGTCACCTGATGTCAAGTGACGATGTGGTCAAAGTGCCATGCTACCCCAGAATTGGAAACTCTCAAGTGGTACTGCTGGAAGTCACCGATACATGCTTGGTGACAGATTCTTAACTTGAGGATGGTTGCTAACAAGACGAGCACTTGAAAATGCTCTACCACCAAACTATGGTTTCATCACGATGATTTGGTTTGAAGGAAAGATTGCGATGAAACCTGCTACAGACCTGCGAATTTATGGATCTCAATCCAACGTCACTACGACTGACCCTTTATAGCTTCCAATTGGCAAACGAAATGTTTAGCGGCACGTGACGCGTGCAACGTTGCGCGACGTTGCTAAACTGCGTGCTGCTGCTAACTACGTTGCTTAATATACAAGACCCGTAATTAAGTTAGCTGATTTCTGTGGACAGACAACGATACCGAGTCTGTTACTGTAACAGCGCTCATTGTTACGCTACATAAACCGTATGATGACTTGCAACATAATGGTAGTGACTTCGACTTGCGACCCGTAGGTCGCGTGTACGAATCCTACCACGAGCTTGAGTTCTCGGTGCAGGAAAATATCATAATGTAAATAGCTTGGTGGTGGGACATTTTTTCAAGTGCTCATCTAGCTACGATCTGACGCCAAGCGTATATCGGAATATTCCGACTTTCGGAACCTCCATTTGAGAGCCAGACCCCAATGCAGGTGTGACTTGTGGGTTGTGATGTAAGGAATACAATACTAGGCACGGCTATTTTTTTAATGAAAATAGCCTGATTGTTTGTAGCAATTTACGTTTACCAACCTGTATATTTAATAAACCACTTACACTAATAATAATATGTCACAACAAAAAATATCCAGGTCAAATAATTATCAGAGTCACAATCAAATTAAATTAGATTAAAATACAATAGTATAGAATAGAAAACAGTGGAAAAATAGAAAACAATTGCAGCATACAAATTAATTACATATGAAGACACCACTATCACGCATTCGCCTCGCAGTACTTCAAGCATTCTGACAAAATTACCTTCCATTCGTCAGCAAACATATCACAGTCGGGGTTGACGTCCAGGAGTATGTATGTCCTATGCTGCAAGGTTCTCATAGTGTAGTAAAACGATGCTGATATCTTTCGCGCGTGCTAAGAGCGTATGTCTACAAGTCCACAGCAGACCTCAAGCACATGTTGCCACTTAAAAGTGGCGCCAGTGCGTAAAACGTGAAAGGCAAAATCAACAAGTGCTGTATTCTGTGCGAGTTTATCTTTACTGCCCTTTTATGCGGAGCGCCAGCCGATTTGATCGAGTTTGCAAAATCTTGATTGAATATAAAAAGTAACTGGCGCGGTCTATTTTAACGTCTGGGTGAGTAACTGCTTTAATTCACTTACAATGATACAAGATCTTCATTCTGTTTTAAACCTTCGTTCTGTGTTTGGTTCGACGAGGTCGTGGTAGACATATTAAATATAATGTTGTATGTACTGCAATTCTGTACGGCAACGTACTGCAGGTATCCTAGTATCGTAGTATCTTAACTGAAAACTGTACAGATTATCTTGTTCGCAAATTAAAGTACCATCTAAACAAATCTTGACAATATTAGCCTCAATTACACTAAGAAAAATAATCTGACTTTCCTTCTGAGTCTTACCTTCCAAGACCGATTCCTTCCTTATTTTACCTTAGTTTTTCTTCTAAATCACAATTCCTTCCCTTTTGACTCAGAAGGAAGACGGTATTTCGGAAGGTCTTTTTTCTCCGTGTATTGTATAATATATATATATATATATAGTATATTCCTACAATAACTGCAAAAAGGTTTGTAAAATGTATACGTTTGTATTTTTTGATTCAATGCCTACTTTTTTCTGTCACTGTAGAGACAGTGATATATATAGTAGAAGAGATATGCGACCGGTTTCAATAATCGATCTATCCACGGTTTGACATAAATTTGACATTACTTCTATGGAGCTTATGTCACATTTCCATCTTCAGTAGGACAAATCGTGGATACTGAAAAAACTCGAAATCACTGAAATCGTGGTTATTGAAACCCGCTACACGGAGAAAAAAGACCTTCCGAAATACCGTTTTCCTTCAGAGTCAAAAGGGAAGGATTTGATATTCGGAAGGAAATCTAAGGTGAAAAAAGGAAGGAATCGGTCTTGGAAGGTTAGACTCAGAAGGAAAGTCCGAATTTTTTTCTCAGTGTAATAGAGATATATCTTCGATAGTCGTACTTCACTTCTATTCTTAAACTCGATCTCGAGTCTCGACCCACCCTCGGCTAATAAAAGTGTAGCGCTTTATATTAGTTAACGTGACCCACTTCCCCACGGGTGTGGTGCGAAGAGGTTCTATTTTAACAAGACTTTCGTATACTTGAAAAACATACAATTAACTCAAGGTTTTTGGTAAATCCACGATAATATGCGCACTATTTATATGAAATTCTAAATCCTAACTAATTCACTGACATATCTCTATATTCTGAATTTTTGCAAGTAACTAATATCTTTAAGTAACTAATATTAAACACATTTCCATGCGACATACACGATTAGAACCAAATTACGTTTCATCATCATCATCATCATTATCAGCCTTTCACGTTCCCACTGCTGGGACTCTGGCCTTCTCTCAAAGAGAGAGGTATGGGCTGTAATCCACCACGCTGGCCCAGAAATGCAGAAAGGCCAAATTACGTTTGCAACTGAGAAAACCATTTCGCTTTCTAGATACTAGTATATTGCGTTTCAATTTCCGTTCTCTGTTTTCAATCGCGTTGATAGAATTATCAACAGGAATAGCTTTTATCTGGAAACCGATCAAACTATCAACAAACAGTAAAAATAAAACTGGTATAGCACTAATGAAATCGATTGAAAATGTAAACAAGTGTAATGATGATAATCAGCAGCTGACGTTTGCCAAATGTCAAATCAAAAATTTCAATCTATTTCAATCACACGCTCAGCCTAATTTACGACGCTTTCACGTTTTCGCCTAACTACTAAACATTTTCTAGGAAATCCTGACCTGACTCAATATAGTCTATGAAGCCCTCGTTTTTCCAGGAAGAAACCTATAAATAATGATTCCAAGAACGAGAATAAACACTGTCATTATTGCTAATTAATCTTCAGCTATCAGGCTGAGTGAAGGCAGTTGGAGCAAGCGAGTTGAAAGGTGTCTGTGTACAGGAAAAAAAGCGTATGGCCCGTATGGCGTTCAATAGCGATATCGATCGATGCCATTAGCCGCGTACCCACCTAGCGCACAGGCTCCGCGGCAGCCTCGCGAGCCAAATGCCTCGGCTGGTGTGGACGTGCCTCGGCCTGCCTCGAGCGCGCGTTTGCTCGACCGAGCACGGCTCGGCCCCGAGCCATCTGTTGTCGGTAAACTTGACGCGCTCAAAGGTGCCTCAGTGAGCGCTGTGCGTTAGGTGGGGACCTTTATGTTTTGGCTCGCGCGCGAAGCTACTTCAAGTTTTGTCTCTTGCCGTGTTTGTCTTCTGTAATTTTGATATCATGGGCAGTCAGGAGGAGTCCATTCGTTTAATACAACTGTACAGCACGTACAATGCGCTTTGGGGCCCCAAAGATCCAAAATATTTAAACAAAAATCAGCGGGAAGACAGTTGGCGGCAAATATCTGCTCAAATTAGTATGCCTGTCAATCTATTTCCATATTGGTGGCGACGCTCATAAATTTTTCTAATCCAGAAGCGTCTAGGTTTTTTCTTGATACGTGACTGTTTTCGTTTCTTTAAACAGTAAGCAGCTAGGAAAATAGCTGCAGCTTTACACGACTGTCCATTACGAATACTCGCGGAATTATGATGGCTCAGCCTGCCTCGCGAAGCGGCCTCGTGTAAATTGAACAAAACTACTGAGGCTGCCGCGGGAGCCATCGCTCGCGATCCGGACACCGAGGCTGCCGCGCGAGCCTGTGCGCTAAGTGGGTACGCGGCTATTCGCGTATATGCTTCTATATACTGCTGAGCTAATGCCTCTTTTAGTATACGCCACGCTTCGCCATTCGGTCCAGGTCCTGAGCTAGTCTCATCCAAGATTCGCGATTGAGATCGATCTATGTCGCAGCACAACCATATCATTCAGCTGGTTTTCCCCACCAGCTGTAAATCCAACACCACACTATTTATGCGCTCCTTTCTCCCACATACTTGAAAAATGTGAAACGAGCCTCCACAAGTCTTTCCGCAGTGCTACAAATTGCAATCCTTCACGATGGGCTTGAAAAGAGTGCTGGAGGGTCGGGAACGCATCAACAACGCCCCTGGTGTTCCAAATGTCCATAAGCGACGGTGACCGCTCACCATCAAGCGGGCTGTCTGCTTGTTTGCCACCTCTATTACATAAAAAAAAGCATTCACAGGTACAGGTTTATTTTATACAAGTTGTAGAATACAACAAATAATTAATTTTGTAAGCTCAATCAAAACAAGAACCAAAACTTTGTTTGAAGTAGACAATCAACTCGTAATAACTTTAAAAGTACAAAGTCAAACACAAAACTTTGAAGAAGCACACTCTCGACCGAGAATAGCGAGAGGTCCGAACTTCCAATGCTGAAATCAAACTTTCCTCGACGCTAACGATATCGGAGGGGACGTAAAATTTGCTCTAAAAATCTGAGAGCCGTCGATGGTAGTTTGGTAGTTGATATTTTCTAAAGTAGGTCAGAGTTTTTGCTGTAGATACGTGTTGTATTTTAAAGTTGGCTGGTTCGTTATTTTCTTACCCTTTTCCACGAAAAAGAACCATATTTATAAATATAACCTATATATTTTTCTTTGTTCGTCTCACCTGAACACACAATAAATTTTTTTTTCCAGGGTTATCTGCCTGTAAAGTTTGCTTAAAAGCCCAAAGTACTGCCATTATCCAAATATCAAGTAAATTAAAAATGTTGTAAGGTTCAGATCTTATAGTTTCGGCTTCTATTTTCATAGGTGCTTTGTCTTATGTTTTCGTCCATTGGGCCCCATGACAGCCCTTATCCGCAACAACACATCTTCCACCTTAAACCTTAACTGTGACAATCCCCTGATCCTTAATTTAGAATTATAGGATTACGAAGTCCTAAAACATTATATTAACCCAGGCCGCTCCGCCGTAATGTTGCATAATTAAATTACCCCAAGGCCTGAGTTATCAAATAATTATAAAAGGCAGAGTGCTGCGGTGTAAATCAATGATCCTAGTTATTAAAACGTAAGTATATGTGAAGATTTTCATCGCTAAGCACACTACGTAGAAAAAGATACTACGTAAGCGTTAGCATATCAGATACTTCATCATCAGGTTACGAGTCTCCCTCACATTTTATACATATAACCTTTTACTACTAACGCCAGCAAGTCTTACTACTTCAGCTATTTTATGTAGAACTAGCTAACCCCTGATTTCACTAGTATGGACTAAGTTTATCACGATAAAGAGTATCATTTGACCTTCTCCAGGGTCCAAATACTTCATCAAGAACCGTATAGCGGTTTAGGCTTGAAAAGGTACAAACAGACAGACTTACTTTCGCTTTTGTAATATAAAAGTATGGATACTTTTCTGTCTTCATCATCGGCCTATTACGTTCCCACTGTTAGGACTCTGGCTTTCTTCTTCTTTACTCTTCTGATAGCTTTTTGTCATTCTAATCTTCAAAAAAAAGCATTTACTAGCGTGTGGGAATGAAGTACTGTCACTAAGCCATTGACATAATCAAGTATGCCATAATATACTCAGTGATAGGTAGGTTAAGTGGAATGTTTGCTGCGGCAGCAGGTGGCTCATTTTATTCCAATCCTGATATGTACAAGTAAATGGAACGGGAGGCTTTATAGCTTCTCTGTTCTATTACGTTTGTGCCACTTCAGCGTATTATTGCGCTTCTTGTACGTTTGAAACGTTCACTTCATTAACCAGCTATTTATCATGTAGATTGTTGGTTTTCAGTTTCCGTTCGGATGTTTCGGTATTATTTGTATGATTACAGATGGAAAAGAAATCTTCTGCGTTGGTTTAATGTGCTGATAACCTTAAGGTCTCAGCGTTTTTGCCTTGGATTATCTGGTTAGGCTCTCTTATATGTCTGTCAGTATATAGTTTACAGGCAGCTTGCGTTTGTATTTGTTATTCTTTCACGGCTTAATTGCTGAACCGTTCCATATACAATTTTTTTTTTCAAAAGAGTGCCTAATTTAGGTTCCATCATGTCTAAATTGCTTTGGGGAATTAAGAAACCGGGCGCGCTGACAAAGCCGCAGCGAAAAGCTATAAAATATAATAGTTATGGTATCAAGCGATCATACCCAGCTTTTCAAAAATATTTAAATAGCCTGAAGTTTTCTTTCCCTGAAATTGTAAACTATGAAAGCAAGATATTGCAGTGTTGCGGACTTATAAAATCAAACGGTTTGGTCAAGACGATAAGCAGTTAATCAGCTCGTTTTTTCGACTCCAGTTACAAATATAGTGATTTTTTTTACAATAAGAGATAACCTAATGACACTCAGGAACTATCACTATAATATCACAGTGAATGTAATCAAATCAGTTCCAGAACTACCCCCTACATTGTACATACAATCAACTTTATTACCAACATCAACGTATATAAAGTGGTAAGGTTATTCAAGGCTAAATCGATCTTAACCGTTGAACTATCGACTCAGGTTAATCATAATTAGGTAAACATAGATTATGTGGAGACACTCGGGCGGTATCCGTCAAGTTGACATTGTCATGGACAATACCAGCAGGTATATATATAGCTAGTTGTGGTGATCGAACGACTTCGCAGAACGGAGTTGCTTTCAGATTCATAACACCTTCGAAGATTTAATTCTGTTCTGTTCTGACCTGTTTCCCGAATGACCCTCATTCATTCACCTTCGACATTCATTATCACCTCACTAATTGAATGTATTAGCCTAACTATTTGTCCGATCTTTCATTCAGTAGATGTTGTCATTAGTGTGTTCATTCATTTTATGGAACCTCGCCGTCTTAGCATTTTGTCGATTTATCTTGTTTCTTTTCGATTTATTCGGTGTTGATTGTTTTACTTGATCTTAGATCTGTAATGATAGTGATTAGTTTATTAGTCTTTTCTCTTACTATAATTAGTACTTTGAGGAAGCTATCATTACACATTATTCTCGTTTATTCAACGGAATGGTTTAACTTCTTGGCGATGTTTCTTTTCTTACATAGTTTCTTTAACATTAATGATAGTAATCATACTGTCGTTATCATTATTATCTTCATGAATTGAATGATGATGATGAAATGTTAGTTTTGAAAAGTAATCGTATTACTCTAACTGTTTATACCTATAGGTGCTAGTGCTATTTAGTAGAAGTTCGAATCCCTCAAGACTAGTAAAGAACAATCGGTAAATTTAGGTCCGCTATTCAATCTTCTATTTTATTTATTCTTTCAGCGGCATTTTGGTAACTAAGGTCTGTAGTCTGTACTTCGTTTCGCTTACGTACCTACTACAAAGAAATGCAAGTTGCTGCATCTTTCCTGTTTCCAGGCCACTTGAGCATCTTCATTGTTAGGATGAATAAGTGCTTTCTTAGTCCTGGGTGCTCCATCGTTTTCCATGAGACAAGCTGGTGATTAAACTTAAGTGCTCCAAAAGATAGACGATAAAAAGCTTATTGCATGTAGGTGTAGGTATTACGTCTGCGACCGGGGTATTTAATACGTTTACTAAGCTCATGATTGATGAGTGAACTCAATGGGAGTAGGTACTCAACTGATCCCGTTTACCTACTTTCCGCGTTGTAAATAATGCGGATTTGTTGAGCCAAGGGAATAAAAAGCGCTACGCGTAATTAATTGCCAAAAGATGCTGCTGAAGTTGTATCGGAGTCCTCAAAGTGTACAGAACCAAAGACAGTGTTGAAAATTAAGGTGAATAAGTTCTTGTACGGGTTTTACTGGTTATAGTAAAACTAGAGGACGGTTCATATAGGTACTAGAATCTGTCTAGGTTTCACTTTTTTTATTTCTTACAAGGTAGCGTTTGACCACTAGTCAGAGTCACCTGATGTAAAGAGACGCTGTGACCCTATTGGTAGATATTGCTCTGCTGCCAAGCATGCAGTCATTTCAACAAGAAGTGCCATTTAGTAAACGTATGGGAGCGCATCGGAGATGCTCACTGCTCTATTGTTGCAAATGACCAAAATAAACGTAGTATTATGTGAACTTGCCTTATCTAGCTCGAACTATATATACTTTGAACCAAGCTCAAATTAACTTACTAATATTCCACGTCATAATTTCGCCGCGTACAATTTGTAATGTAAATCACGCCCATTGTTGATACTCTTGCACAATGTTAATCTCGACCCACTGTTCGCTAATACGGCATCCGACGAAACTATCGCACTCCCAGCGTCACATGTTAGCACCCTGTCACAGTAAACTCAGTCAGTTTGTGTAGGTATTACTGCTGGAAATTAGGCTGTGCAAGCGTTTCTGTTTTCACGTTTGAATTGCAGAATCTGCCACATTACTAGGCATTTAAAAATCAAAAATTAGCACTTTCTAGGTGCTCGGCTGGCAACCTAATCTTCATGTTCAGTATGTATTTCAAAGCACCTATCGGTGTGTTCCGGCATACTTACCTGAGAGCCATTTCCCAATCCAGGGGCGTAACTTGAAAACAGACAAAAATAGAACTTATTTAAACAAAGATAAACTGTCAGCTCTTTTCACTTGAAATCGCACTAGATTTTTCAGTTTTTATTTAATTTCCAGTTTGCATTCAGGTCGCTGCTGTTAATGAGATGTCTCTTTTTCTATTCGATCTGCAAAAAGCCCTCTCAAATTAGTAAATAGCCCTTCTATCATGATTCGAAAACAAAGTCTCGCGATAAATAAAGGAACGCCACACCCTCGTACTGCGACGAGGTTCGATAACGTCGAGGTATGGATAGGTGAGACGGTGTGAATGCCTAATGCAAGCACTACCTTTTACACCGAACAATGTGACATAGTTTCCAATAGCGTTGAGTCATGGTAAAGGTATATAGGGCTATGTGTTAATGCAGAGGCTAGGTAGACAGGGTAGAGTCACGTAGAGTCACATCTTTATTAATTAATCCAGGGTATAAGCTATCTCCATTCCAAATATCATTCGGTGTCGTTCTGTAGTTTTTGCGTGAAAGCGTAACAAACATCCATCCATCCATCCATATAATATACATATTAAACAAACTTTCGCGTTTATTGTTTTAGTTTTTAGGATGCAGATATCGTGCTTTGATTGTTTACTTCAAATATATCGTGGTCCCATGAAAGTGTCTATCTGCAATCAATCTATTGATTTATTTGTCAGAATACATATGTTAAGTAGGATAAAAAAAAAACCTTTATTTTTGTATTATTTTATTAAATAAATTCATGTGAAAGCAAACATCTATAAATATGTTTGAGCGAGCAATAGGCTCTGTAGTTTCATTTGAAACATACTTATAACAAACTTTACCTCTACAATATTACTAATATTATATGCTTGGTGGTAGGGTATTTTCTAGTACTCGCCTGGCTAGCTGCCACCCTCTTGTTAAGAATCTGTCGCCAAGCACCTTTTGGTGTTTTCCGGCAGCCTCACTTGAGAGCCAGTTCCCAGTCCAGGTGTAGCGTGGCGCCATCTTCTACCACATCGTCACTTAACATCAGGTGACTTGTGGTCAAACGCTACCCTGTAAATAGTAAAAAATAATAATAAAGATTAATGAAACATTAAATTACTTGTATCCTTAATCTCACAGATATATAGTAGGTAATTATCATGTACTTTGTACCCAATCGTGAAATTAATCTTTGTCATTAATCCATCGAGTGATCGGAAGTTACATTGGGATTATTGGTTTTTGATTGCTCAAAGATCATTTGATAATTTGCTTTCCTTTTGTGATTGATTATATTAAAGACCCGTCGGTAAAAAGTTGCTTGATGATATTCGAAAAAGGGTTTTGAAACGTGTAAAAAAAAAATTCGTACATGTAATAATACTCTTCTAGTGCTCGCCTGGCTAGCCTCTAGTTTAATAATCTGTCGCCAAGCATTTATATCGGTGTGTTCCGGCAGCTTCACTTGAGAGCCAGTTCCCAATCCAGGTGTAGCGTGGTGTCACCTTCGACCATATATCGATATAGTCACTGAACACACAACAGGTGACTTGTGATTACACACTAATCTGTGAAATAAGAAAAGAAAATGGCTACTATTTTTATAATAACCATAATTAAGTATAAGAAAAGTGCTCCAACGACAAGAGCTCTGCTCTTAAATAAAAGAATAATAAGCAGCTAAGGCATATAAGAAGCTATAAAAAATAAATAATAATAACGCCCCCATAATCACATACATCACTTTGACCCCCTAACTAGGGATCTAGGGTGTGAGGAACTACGCAGATCAGGGAGGTATCCACAATATTCAGACGCGGAACAAATAAGAGAAAAGAAAGAGATGAAAAGAATAAAGAAGAATAATTAAGAGAAAGAAAAAGAAGAAAGAAAGAGAAAGAATAAATAAGAGATAATATTTTTAAGAGTAAGAATTATTTATTTGCAACAAATTGTACAAAAATGCTTTTAACAAAACAAAAAGCAATTATGATATAACTAAAAAAGATGTTTTGTTGCAAACTGGTCTTCCGTACTAATTCTTGCGCTTAATTTCTTTCTATGCACAAAAAAATATTTGTACCGTAGTAATTGAACCCGACGCAACGTTTTGCAGACGACTGCGCCCATTGCGTCACATCTATCGTCATAATAAATAATGAGCTCTAGTATAGCATGTCTGAAACCTTTTTGGAAGAGATGCGTGTTGGAAGTAGTTGCCAGGTCTACAAAACTAGTACCTTACCTACCTACTAGATCTATTGCCTTGACACTGGCACTCCCAAAATTTCCGTACAAATAACCGTGTCTGGCAGGCGAAATTTAACATAATGTCACGAGCCACTTTTTCTTCGTGTCACAGCTCTTAACATGTTCAGCTGCGTGAAAACTATTAGAAATTGTATCATCATGATCCACTAAAATCCACTGCTGAACATAGCCCTCACCCTTGTAACGCCACCATGAACTGCTGTTAGCCATTTGCATCCATCGGCTCCTTGCGACTCTTATAATATCCGGTTTGTGGTTGCTACTCCAGAACCTTTCTTCCCCATCGGTTACGAACAGAAAAAGGAGATAAAATACAAAAGTCAAAATAACCCTGTCTGTCTATCTGTTTGTTACCTTGTCACGACAAAATCTCTGAACCGATCTTGATAACATTTAGCATGGAGATAGTTTGAACCCTGAGGAAGGACATAGGATACTTTTTAGTTCGATAAACTGTAGTCCAAGCGGGTGAAACCGCGAGGAATAGCGAGTAATTTATATTTATTATTTTCATCGACGTAATTGCAGAGCAGACGAGAAACATAGCCTTGGATATTGTTGTGGAAATATACCAATATCCGTTCCTGTTGAAATATATTTGTCTGATGCTCTGTATAATATGTATTGGTATATCCAGTGTTCTGTGTCGATGAACAAAACTAGTTTCCATTGTCAATTGTTCAGTAAGCGATGTAATGTATTGTGTATCATTACCAGGCACCATATAGTATCCAGGAGCCAAAGATGTGATATTCCTAGGTTTTTAGACAAAACTCCAAACAGGCAAACTGTTCTTGTGGTCAAACGCTACCTACGGGGTAAAAAAAGACACATTTCTGTTATTACCTGCATGACATTATAATTTAAAACGCGATGATGTCTCAGTGGTAGTTAGGACAATGAACAATATTAAGCTCACAGGCGAGCTTTCATAAAGGAAAACCCCTGATGCAACCATAGCATGGTGTTGAAACACTTTTTAGTCCTCACCAAGCTTGCTCCAAATTGAAAATCTGTCTCAAAAATTCCGGTGACAAGTATATTTCGGCTACTTTATGATTTCGTCTGGTTATCTATACGACAGAACTTAATTATTTACTATCAGGTAAGCTAGTCAAGCCAAAGCATTATTACATCGCAAACGCTCAAGTCACATGCAATAATCAGTGATTAGTAAACACTTTACAAATTATTCACTTCATTATCCCGTCGCATCAGCATTCAAATCCAATGCATATACCAGCGGCCTCCGAATAAAATTCAAATGAGTCCAAATGATAAATATTTAAAGCTCATTCCACTCTCGCCAGTTGATTTTCTCGATGTAAATGTGGGTGCGGGAGCGAAGGGAGCGAGGGTCGCTTCCGGAGTCCGCACGTATGGGTTTGTGTAAGTATAGTTGTTATGTATAATGTAGAATTGCCATTTGCCATCTTGTCCTGGGACGGTCAACAGGACGGAATTATTTTTTTTGACCAAATTCCGTTTTAGTAAAAGGTTAAAGTACTATATATAATTATGACTGTTTTTGTTCATATCCGTCTCGAAGGACCATAAAACACGGTGCATAGACTCATTTTTGAGCTGAGGCTTTGATGGATGAGAAATTGTAATGTTATAGAGTAACTTTGACTCTGTAATTTTGATGGAAGAGTGGCCACCGCAAACATTTAGAGATGTTTAATTCAATATCCCATTTTCAGTACATTGAGTCGTAACGTTCTTTAAATACATTTTCACACTCAATAATCTCCTTATTATAACATTTATGCGGTAACACCCTTTTAAGGGTTACTATGTGAACCGTGTAGTAATGAAAACTTGGCTAAATCGGTATTTGTCAGATTATAAGGGACGCCCAAACTTTGTTTCTGTTTCAATGAGTCTCTAATACTCGTTGGAGCACGTATAATCTTCCTAACTTGTACCTGTGTAGATACAATTTTCTCGTCTTTTTCAAGTTTTATTTCACTTTCCCGTATATTGCTTATCTAAACAGAAAAAGGTTTTTTCAAAGTTGATGTTTAAGATTTGTAGTCTCTCTTACCCTTATTACTTCTGAACAAATTTCAGATTTGCATGGATCTAGTTGCAAAGTTATTCTTATAAAATACTTGGTGTAACTTTGGATGGTAATCAGACTGGTGCAGGTAGACTGCACACTGTATTTTGTTTGATGAAATATATTTTATAGTACTTAGAACTTCTGCAGTTTCAACATTAATCTCGTCACCCTACCACGACATGAAATGAACTTCCACCTTCATGCCGGGGCTTCTATCTGAATCAATACCGACGATGCACACTCGCTGCCTTTCGTTAGATAAACCTGATCCCTCAGACGGTCTGCTTTAAGCTACAGCTGACTAAGGACATTTTGGAACTGCTTTGTGTCTTGTCGCAAAATTCGAACCAGCACTTTGGTTATTGAAGAACATCTTAGAAGCTGGAGATATATTTGATATTTTTACGCTGGTTTTATTTGCGACTCTAAGTGTGGTATGTGTTAAGATTACGATACTAATACCATTAGTAGCGTGAGGGATGTGAGCTACAGTATTTTGGCCTAAGGTACTTTTAAAGGTAAGCCCGTAAGAACTTGCTTATAACACAAATATAATAATGTCATGATCCGTACAGATATTTTGTCCTTACGGATATGTGTGGTATTGTCGTGAAGGTTCTCAACGGAAACAAACCTATCCCAAGATATCCTTATTGTCCCTTCGTATCTCGATATTATATCATTCCTGTTAATCCCAAAATATTTATCAATGGACCGCCACAGCTTCTGTCTTAATATTTCATCATCATCATCATCATCAACAGCCGGAAGAAGTCCACTGCTGAACATAGGCCTCCCCCCTTGAACGCCACCATGAACGGCTATTAGCCATTTGCATCCAACGGCTCCCTGCGACTCTTACAATGTCGTCGGTCCACCTAGTGGGGGGCCTACCTACAGAACGTCTTCCAGTTCGTGGTCGCCACTCCAGAACCTTTCTTCCCCATCGGTTATCGGTTCGTCGAGCGATGTGGCCTGCCCATTGCCACTTCAACTTGCAAATTCTGAGAGCTATGTCGGTGACCTTGGTCCTTCGGCGAATTTCCTCATTACGGATTCTATCACGCAAAGAAACTCCAAGCATAGCTCTCTCCATGGCTCGTTGTGCGACTCTGAGCTTATTTAAAAGGCCCACAGTTAAAGACCACGTCTCAGTACCATAAGTCATCACTGGCAACACACACTGTTGAAAGACTTTCGTCTTGAGGCTCTGAGGAATGTTGGACGAGAAGATGTCGCGTAGTTTCCCGAACGCTGCCCATCCGAGTTGGATTCGTCGGGCGACCTCTTTGTCGAAGTTGGACCTACCTAACTGGACAGTCTGTCCCAGGTAGACATAATCGTCGACAACTTCGATAGTATCGTCTCCCACGACTACTGGTACGGGTGCAACATGGACATTAGACATAATTTTTGTCTTGTCCATGTTCATTTTAAGACCCACCTGTTGAGAGACTCTACTGAGGTCGCTGAGCATTGTACTGAGCTCTTCAAGCGACTCCGCCATGATGACTATATCATCGGCAAAACGAAGGTGAGTGATGTATTCGCCGTTAATGTTGATGCCAGATCCGTTCCAGTCCAAGAGCCTAAAAACGTCCTCCAATGCGTTCGTGAACAGTTTCGGAGAAATAACGTCTCCCTGTCTCACGCCTCTCTGCAATTGGATTGGTTCCGTTCTCTGGTCCTGTAAACGAATTGACATGGTGGCGTTTTTATACAAGCACTTCAACACTTCGATATACCTATAGTCAATTTGGCATCGCTGAAGAGACTGCAGCACCGCCCAGGTTTCGACTGAATCGAAGGCTTTTTCATAGTCCACAAACGCTAGACATAATGGCCGATTATACTCCTCAGTCTTTTGTATAATCTGGCGGAGCGTATGGATGTGGTCTATGGTACTAAAGCCTTTACGGAACCCGGCTTGTTCGGGAGGCTGGAAATCATCAAACCTACGAGCGAGACGGTTCGTAATGACTCTCGAGAACAGCTTATAAACATGGCTCAGAAGTGAGATGGGCCTGTAGTTCTTCAATAAGGTCTTATCACCTTTTTTGAAGAACAGCACCACCACACTTCCGTGCCATGCTTCTGGCGTAGTTCCTTCAAGTATGACGGAATTAAATAACTTCTGGAGGACTAAAAGTATCGGTTTTCCACCCGCTCTCAGAAGTTCTGTCGTAATTCCGTCGTCACCAGGCGCCTTGTTGTTCTTAAGCTGTTTGAGAGCCATTCTAATCTCATATAGGCTGATGTCCGGGATATCCTCAGTATAGTGTCGGGTTAGTTTGGCTCTTGTGTCCTGAGCCGCATTTGCAACGGGTTTCCGCGTTGAGGTGTATAGCTGTCCATAGAACCTCTCGAGCTCTCTTAGGATCTCCGGTTTCGATGTGATGAAGCTGCCATTGTCGATCTTCAGCTTCGTCATTTGGCTTTGCCCTATAGACGAATTCTTTGCGAACACTTTGGAGCCCTGGTTTCGCTCGATTGCGACTTTAATACATGACGTATTATAAGTACGCAAGTCGTGTCGCATTGACTTCGAGATCCGTCTATTGAGCTTGCCATATTCTGACATATCAGCTAAAGATTGCAGCCTCATCACATTTCGGTCTTCCATTAACTTAAGGGTTCCGCCTGAGAGCTTTTGAGGTTTATTCCGGCGTGGGGTCTTGAAGAACTGGGACCCCACCGCTTGGACAGTTTCTACCAACCCGTTGTTTAACTCGCCCGCTGTTTCGCATTCGGCTAGGCACTGGAAGCGATTGTGTAGTTGGAGTTGAAAGCCTTCGGGGTCTTGGATTTGAGCAAAGCTAGGTCGGAGCGTGGACTTCATCAGACGTGACCTCTCGAGCTTGACATTGATATTCAATGTGCCTCTTACGATGCGGTGATCGCTACCGGTTTTCACCCTGCTGATCACAGAGACATCATTGAATATTCGCCTCTTGGTCGTCATGATGAAGTCGATCTCATTTTTGGTTGAACCATCGGGGCTGATCCACGTCCACTTTCTAGATGGTCGCTTTTCAAAGAAGGAGTTCATCACAAAGAGTCCCTCCTTCTCCATAAAGTCGACCATCCGCTGGCCCCTCTGGTTCCGCCTGCCATATCCATATGACCCCACTTTCAACTCATCGCCATTCCGTGTGCCTATTTTTGCGTTGAAGTCCCCCATAACAACGGTGAAGTGCGTTTCGGAGGTATGCATGGCCTCGGATATCTCCTCATACATAGCCTCTACTTCCTCGTCTGGGTGTGTCGAGGTCGGCGCGTAAACCTGTATGACCTTCAGCGAATACCGTTCGGTGATTCTGAGTATAAGGTACGCCACCCTGCTCGACACACTTTCGACTTTAACCACGTTGTTAACAAGGGACTTGCGGACGAGAAACCCGACACCACCCTGGGATTTCTGATGTCCTTCCCGGTAGAAGAGCAAGTTACCGGAATTTAGAATGATCGTGTCCTGTCCCTCTCTTCGGACTTCCGATAATCCCATGACATCCCATCGTAACTTGCTCAACGACTTTTCCAGCTCGTCAATCTTCTCGTCCTCCCTGAGCGTGCGCACGTTGTGTGTTGCCAGGGCCAGAGGTCGATTTTTAGGGCGATAGCGGGGCAACTGCCGGAGATTCTTAGCACCCCCTGCTCCACCGTTACCTGACCTGCTACCGGGGCCAGGGATAGAGGAGCTGCCGGGGACTGGGGGCCGTCTTATATGGTTGTGATTCATAGGGGGGGATTTGCCATAATCCCCACGCTTGGCAGGCGTCTTGGGGATCGCAGTATAGAACACGGTTCCTCAGAAGGCGCTGCTGCCCACCTTCTGGTACATTTCCCTTCGTCGCCTCTTACGACTCCCACGGGAAGGAAAGGGGGGATGCTATTCTAACCCGGCATCCCACGGGGCTTAATATTTGAATTCTACGAAAATCATCATCTGTTATGTTATGTCTACTATTATTATTAGAAGTGATACTATACTACGTCTTCTTTCCAGGACAGTGATTATTAAACCCCAAATTATAAATGTACTTAAAGGTTAGGTATAATTACGGATACGTTTTTTGATGAAAATGCCATCGCAGATTAATATGTTTCGTGTATTATAAGTACAATTTTAATCTCGCCTTTTTTCTCTAAGTTAAGTCTTGATTACTAATCAAGGCGTTGAAATTGAAATTTACCGTTTATACCTCAGGCACGCTTAGGGTTGGCCTAGATTTGCAAACGATTTCATACTGCTGCTGTTATATGTCAATATTATACTAGCTCCTAAAGATACTTATGATTAAACGTGTTTCTTTTCTAATCACATCCAGTTTTTGCCAGGTACTTTTCATCATATCTTTGACACTATACCAATATTATCAATACATTTCCACCAAGCTATCTGTTTGTCCATCCCAGCCACGCCCGACCTCGAATATCGGAAATTAATTTTCTTCATTGGGAAACACGCGCCTGTCCCTTTGTAGATTACAGGTAATTAGTATTTTCTGTCATCACATCGCCTGGACCAAAGTATGGGTTCAAAGAAAATTTGGTGTATTTAACAGATTTCTCGATTTGTCATTTATTTTTAAGAGCAATATCGTAACATTTTGATGGAATTTGTAATCGGAATAGCGCAGGACGCGATTTTATTGCTATTTTCCTGGCTAAAATAATTCAGACTATGTGCATTTGAATTACGCAATTAAATTTTCACCTCTACTGTTAAATGAAACAGTGGTTAGATGAGAGTATACAAAATGGTTTTGGACGTGCTTAAGTACAGTCTTACATCCAGCAGTAGACTACTGATACATCCCTCGACCATATCGTCACTTAACATCAGGTGACTTGTGCCTAAACATGAAACTGTTATCAAATGTAAAATAGAACTATCCTCGTTCCAATATGAAACCTTTTGGTTCACAGTTCTGATAAATGCGCAAGTTTTGTTTGAGAATGAATGGGAAAGAAGCCTGTATGACCTTTATCACATCTCATTATAATACGCTATGTCGTGTTTATCACACTTGCTGGTTGCCAATCAGTTGCCATATAGAGACAGGATGTCAGCTTGTTGAGGCTTCAGTGATAAGCATAGCAATAATCTACGTACATAGCTCGGCCCTTTTCAAAGTACTTGATGATAGCAATATACAAGTTCTCATGTGAACGTTTGAGCTTATCGCAGATCCATCCAATGTTGATTATAGTACCAAGTACCTCGTCCTGTTGTGCTACTTTTCTAGCTAAGTAGTTTTCTTCCTTGAATTTTATTGAAATACTAGCCTTGAGCAGCGGTTCCACTCGCGTTTATCGCGATCAAAAGTATCCCATGTCCTCAAGGTTCAAACTATCTTCTTACCAAATTTCATTAAGATATGTTTCGTAGTATTGACGTGAAAATGTAACAAACAGACAAGGGGACCGAGAGAGTTACTTTTGCATTTATAATCCTATCTTACTATCCTACTAATATTATAAATGCGAAAGTGTGTGTGTGTATGTGAATGTTTGTTACCACATATCACCCTAACTACTAAACCGACGTTGATGAAATTTGGAATGGAGATAGCTTATACCTTGGATTAACCGCGGGGTGCAACAAGTATTAGTATAAAGAAGGTTTGAAATATATAACTCCTTAGTCCCTGAACGGTCCGTCATTGAAATAAAAAAAATTGGCCGCTCTAACTTAAGTACCTACCTGTTCTGATTTGACTTCTAAACCTTGTGACTGTATTATAAAGTTCCTTTTCCCTTGTTTACAGCACGATGGTATCATGGAAGATATTCCGCGAGGAACTCAACAACGTCCACCCCATATCATCAGGCTTGGAGACCATGGCGTTGAAAACTACGATAGATCTGACCTGCAACGATTTCATATCCAACTTCGAGTTTGACGTTTTCACAAGGTATGGTTATGTCTTTTGAAATACGTTTTATTTTACATCTCGAAGGGTAGCGTTTGACCACAATACCACCACGTTACACCTAATTTGGAAACTAGCTCTGAAGTGAAACAGCCGGAACACACCAATAGGTTTTAGGTAACAGATTCCTAATTTAAGGGTTGTAGCTTGTAAGCCAGCCAAGTGGGGACTAGAAATGTTCTACCACCAAGCTAAGGATTCACAAGGTTTTCCTTCATCGAAGTTTCAACATAAAAGATAAAAGCTAAAGCTGAAAAGGATAGTGGATTTAGTAAAACGTTGAGATTGCATTGATTTCCTTTCAAGAAATTTTAGCTATTTTCTTCCAACCCATTAAAGGAGCAAACGAATTGCAGCTGACTGGTATCCCAGTGATGAAAAGGTTGTGCAAGATCTTCAATTTGAGCTCTGTTAGGAGTTTGATAAACTCGATCATACACAAAAACGTAACCTTCATCGGGCATTACGTTGAATACCTATACTACACTCCTAATATGAACCACCAATGGCCTCTCCCAGAAAAACAACAACGGTTTGCTTTTAGCGTTTATTGATTTCCTAACGCGTTCATATGAAGTGACATAACGACTTATGGTCTCAGCTAGCTTGTACTTTCTCAAAGCTGGTTCATGTTAAGGGTTCTATGGAACTCCTAACCTAAACAACTGCACTTCACCTTTCCAGGTTGTTCCAACCGTGGAGTACGTTGCTACGGAACTGGCAGTTGCTGGCTGTCACACATCCCGGCTACGTGGCGTTCCTCACATACGACGAGGTCAAAGCGCGGCTACAAAAGTACATTCACAAAGCTGGAAGTTATGTGTTTAGGTGAGTAGTACAACCAAAAAACTAACTGAGATGGCGCAACGACGCAAAGTGAGTCTAGGACTCCGATAACAAAAGACGCCACTTCGGTCTATTCTGTCCTGCGCCACCTCCTGCCAGTCATCCACCTCGCGCAAATCTTTCGTGACTTTGTCTTTTCAGCGATACCTGGGACGGCCGACATGTATGCTCGTTTGACGGCACGATCCTCTCCCAATCTTTATCTCGCCGATGACATTCAGCTCGGCGACTTCGGTGCTTTTAAGGCGCAAGCGTGACCATTCGATCCCATCTCATGTCATGTGTAAGGCGGTATCTTAGAATGACGCTCAAGCTATAATCTCTGTACTTAAGCTCAGATTTGAGTCTGTCATTCCATACAAATATGTCACTTAATCGCTACCTTTTTCTTTTTTTTAAAATTGTTCTGACCTTTGTCTTTTAGAGGGGCGGGTGGGGGTCACTGTATCAGTCTACCCACCCGCCCCGACGGAGAGGCCCGGAACTCCTACATTCCGGGCCCCACAACACAAAGCACCTAGGGGGGGCGTCCAGTTTGAAGCGACGCCCCCCCAGATACAGATACAACAACCCAACACCTTTCTGGTGGGGCGGGAGGAGGCGAGCAAAGCGCCTCCATCTACCGCCACTACACCCTACCCTACCACTGTTACTAGTGGGGCGGGAGGAGGCGAGCAAAACGCCTCCTTCTACCGCCACTACACCCTACCACTGTTACTAGTGGGGCGGGAGGAGGCGGGCAAAACGCCTCCTTCTACCGCCCCTCCGCCTGTGCCGGATTGGGTCAGAGAGCGGACCTACTCGAGTATTGATAATCACTTGAGCATCGTTGTAGAATACCATCTAAGAACAATTTAATGGTATTTCAGGTTATCATGTACGCGGCTCGGCCAATGGGCGATAGGCTACGTCACAGTCGACGGCGAGATTCTTCAAACGATACCGCAGAACAAGAGCTTGGTGCAGGCCTTGCTAGACGGTTACAGAGAGGGATTGTAAGTATTACACTGAGGCGCCATCTTTTGATCCCCTACTAAAATGTATCCGTTGAATGAAACAAAAATGAAGTGTGAACTGTGTACTGATAGCGCGTTCCTGGGTTACGCGTAGTTGCAAGTATAGATAAAATTCAAAATTCAAAATTCAATCATTTTTATTCAATAGGATACATTGTGATCACTTAAAAATAGCTACGCATGTTCCAACCTCCTTACGCCGGCAAAAGAACAGGCAAGAAACGCCCGGCAGGTAATTTTTTTGGCGCGATCACATTGACAATTTTATTCTTATTACTAATTGATTGAATTGGAGCAAGTTCACTAAAATCCCAAGCTTTTTTCTGTCATCTAATAGTCCGATATTTTTTAATTAGCTTTACTTATAAGATTTCTCTTGTTTGGTTGTACACATTGGGATATGGGAACATGAATATTAACGAGTTGCGGGATCACAACCAAAGCAGACCAGACCCCACAAGCAGCACCCGTTCACGAGTTGGCGCATGTGCCAGCCATCGCTCTCCTCGACCATGTGAGAGGAAAGATGGCGACCCGACACACGACGCCGCTGCAAGCAAAGTCACTTTCGTGAGCATGACTGTTTTGGTTGTTAAGCGATATAGCGATCCACGACACGCGTAACTCAGCAACGCAAGATCCTTCGATGTATGAATCACTTAGCTTATATTCTCCAAAAACCGTAGAAAAAAAAAAAATTTGGTCCATAATATGCTGAATTTGACGACCACTCACAGGAGTAACTGAAATAAAAAGTTGCCTTGTATGGGTATCAAATGCTGGGGTTTGGATAGTAGAATACTTAGTACACTATAAAAAAAAACATAATCCAATATGGCCGCCAACCACCTAGAACTTAACTAATTATTACTTTTAGGCTTTTAGTATGTAAGTAGGTACATTGTGTATATTATTATTTAAAAAAAAAATGTTTTTATTCTGCCAGCTACCTGTACCCAGATGGCCGTGATATAAACCCGGACCTGAGTAGCGCCATCATATCCCCCGCCGAGGACCACATCACTGTCACTCAGGAGCAATACGAGCTTTACTGTGAAATGGGTAAGGAAATGAAGTTACATTTTGATTTTATTTTTTTACTTTCGACTCGCCCCGACTAGGCATGGGTAGGCAAATGTAAGGCGGATCTTGATTTCATAACAAAAACCCCAAAGAAAAAAGCATTAAATTTGAGAAAAAAAAAAAAAAAGTTGAGAAGTTAGGGAATAATTATTATACCCTAACTTCTCAACTTTTTGGTGGATTTTTCGAAAACAAATCCTTCTCTTTATTTAAGACGCAACTAGCGCCCCGCGTCTTCCCGTTATCCCGCAGGAATCTTTTTCCGGGAAAAAAAGTAGCCTATGTGTTAATCCAGGGTATAAGCTATCTACATTCCAAATTTCACTCAAATCCGTTCAGTAGTTTTTGCGTGAAAGAGTAACAAACATCCATCCATACTCACAAACTTTCACGTTTATAATATTAGTAGGATCTTGCAGGGAAGAGTTTGTCCACATGTGAACTGATGTTAAGTGACGAGTGACGATGTGGTCAAAGGTGGCGCCATGCTACACCTGGATTGAGAACTAGCTTTCAAGTGGGGCTGCCGGAACAAACCGATAGGTGCTCAACCTTCCCACAAACATTGTCCTGACAATTACGAGCACAAGAAAAAAAACAATCGATTTTTATTAATTTAGACGACTAGCTGCGCCCCGTGGTTACACCCGCTATATTCCCGTTATTCCTCAGAAACCGGGATACAACTTAGCCTGTCTGTTAATCCAAGGTATAAGCTATCTTCATACCAAATTTGACTTAAATTCGTTGACCCGTTTCAGCGTGTATAAGTTACAAACATATACACTCACAAACTTAAATTATACGAGTATGTACAGTCAGCAACAAAAGTAGCTGATCATACTCGATTTCCTTAATGTGTTTTAGATCAGTATGGCGTTGTTTTATTTTACATTTTACTAAGTAGCGCTCTGACCACAACATAACACACCTGATCATAAGTGATGATGTGGTCAAAGGTTGGTGTTTAAGGGCTAGCGCTTACATACAACTGTTGCATCGACTAAACTGTTTCGTCGAGTTGTGTACTTTTCGTGATTTCTACTCAACTGAACAGTTTAGTTGATGGAAGTGCGTATACAATCGATTTTATATCTTCTCAAATCGACCAGTCTTTATTCAGCAACGCTCGAGTCAAGGTGTTTACAAACCATGTCAATTAACAACAAAGTTTTAGTTTGTGCTTTGCTTTATAGAAATTTTAAGAGAGATAAAAAAAGAAGATACTGTGTACATCCTGTACTTAGTGATAGATTATCTAGTGGAATATTTCATACGTTACATTCTAAGCTGAAACTGACTGTTTAGTCGATGGTCTGCGCACATCAATACAATGCAATACAAATTGAGCGCTTGATCGATAGTTGTCCAACTTTTAAATCAAAAGCAAATCGATATAGCTTTTTGACTTTTTTGTCGAACAACTATCGAGTTGACTGTATGTGCGCTTTAATATATTCTTTTAAACATATGATACACAACAAAATAGTTGTTCAACTAAAAGTTGTATGTAAGCTTCTAGCCCTAAGAAGATGCCGGTAATCTGAAATTGTGTTATTGTTGAGCGACTTTTGTCGTTGACTGTACTTATGCTTGTTTTTTTTATTACTTTCAGGGAGCACGTTCCAGTTGTGCAAGATTTGCGCGGAAAACGATAAGGACATCCGAATAGAGCCGTGCGGGCATCTCCTGTGTACGCCGTGCCTTACTGCTTGGCAGATTGTAAGCTATACTGCTAAGACTAGAAAATTTGTTATTTAATATACAAGGCTGCAAAGTGGTTTTTTGACGCAAGTACTTGTATTGAACCCTCGAAGGATTCAAAATACGGGATACTGATCGCATAGGTACGAGGCGCAGAATAACTTTGCTGCCGAGCGAAACACACAACTTTTCACCTCACTACAGCGATGGCAATGCTAGGAACAAAAAAATACAATTTCAAAATTTTTTAAGACAAATTACTTACTAAAATTGGTAACATTGAATGTCCTTAATAATTTTTTTGGAATTGTTAAGCTTTGTTATTAACTTATTTATTAATGAATTTTCAGTGGAATGGTGCTTAATTATTGTTGAACCGAAAGGTGAATAATAAGAAACAATCTTTCCACGCTATCGGATAAAATGCACCTTTTGCACTTAGATTTCGAGTGATAATCATAATCTTTCAGAGCTTGTGAGGCGAAAAACTTTTAACACAAAGTAACTATTAAGTAATCTATGCTCTAAGCACACACACATAACCACATCATAAAAAAAACATAATCAAACATCCAATGACAAACGTGTATGTTAGTAGGGATAGGCATAATGTTTTTGTTCCCTTTTTCAGGATTCAGAAGGCCAGGGGTGTCCGTTCTGCCGCGCTGAAATCAAGGGCACTGAACAGGTTGTGGTCGACGCTTTTGTGCCTCCGAGGCCGCCTAACTCTAGCTCAGATTCTAAGTGAGTACAGGTTTAGTTGTATTTTTAAGAGACTTGCAGTTGCGCCCCGCGGTTTCACTCGCGTCTTCCCGTTATCCCGCCTTTTTCCGGGATAAAAAGTAGCCTATGCAGGGATAGGATAGAGATAGCTTATACCCTGTCCAGGGTATAGGCTATCTATCTAGCAAAAGTAAACTGCGACGCGTATCTAGTTTATTAGGCGTTCCTATTATGTTTCTTATAAACTAACTAACTGAGATGGCGCAACGACCTAAAGTGAATCTTATCCTCCGGTAACAAAGGACGCCACTTCGCTCTGTCCTGCGCCACCTCCTGCCAGTCCTCCACCTGGAGTGAGCGCAAATCCTTCGTGACTATCCTATGTTTCTTATAAGACTTTTATATAATTTTTCAGACCAATAAAGATGGCAGTAAAACCAGTGTCGTCGAATTCGTCCGGATCATCCGGGTCGTCCGGTTGCAATGGATCAAGTAAGTGATTAAGGCGACGATTAAAACGTATAATAATAATAATAATAATAATAATAATAAATCTTTATTTCGGATTTCGTATAGGAGCGAATCCGCATATTAAACGCTTAGGACTCTAGACAGTTAGCTGTTGGTTAGAGCGACGGGACGGTTTCCTTTGTCAACTCCTTTATAATTCTCCATTTTGGCTTCAAGTAAAGCTTAATTAAAACGTTTGCTACTTTGTTATATGTACTAAATAAACTATCTTCTAAAGTCAAACTGAAATTTCTGAAATGGAACTATATTAAAAAAATCGATTGTAGACAGTATTGGTGACCGAATATTGATAGCATTGGCATTGGCATTGAATATTGTTCCAATATGGCGCAATGGGCAATCAACAGACTGAGTGTGAGGAGCAATAGGACAAATAAATCTGAATCTATGAAATAATCATCATCATCATCAGCCGGAAGAAGTCCCAAGCTGAACATAGGCTTCTCCCTTTGATCGCCACCATGAACGTCTATTAGCCATTTGCATCCATCGGCTCCCCGCGACTCTTACAATGTCGTCGGTACACCTAGTTCTAGTTCGTGGAAGTCATATTATTAACTAATTTTTGTCTTAACATTTTTAGGTACAGAAGGAACAGTCTCAAGCAATTCCAACGGTTGGTCGCGGAATACAACATTCAACGGTCTCACGGACGACATCGACGATGCAGAGGTAAATATCACTTAACACCTTATACGCTAAGACATAAAAGTAATTTTCATCCGTCATTTAGCAGGGACTTTTGATGTTTGTTTGCTACAGATCTAAAGCTGGCACCTAACAACACATCCATACTTTTGTCTGTGTATAAAGGCATTGCATACGCAACATGAAAAGTCTCTTTGTCTCTCTCGCACTTGGTCAAAGTTATGAGCATGAAAAAGATAGTTATTGTTTTGTTTTTACTACTTTAATAATAAAATTTCTTTGGTCTGAGTACTGTGTACGTGTCAGCTTTGGATAACCGACCTATATACGTGTTGCATGGAGTTTGCATTTTGTGTTTTTGGAAGATTCGTTTATATAATTTAAAAAACAAGGTAACGTACCTACTGATAACATTTTTGGTGTATAATTTTTGTCTAGGTTTCATAATTATCTAAGCGAACCTTCACCCATGTAGCATGATTATATGTGTTGTCTCTTTTGCTTGTTACATAATTATAGTACTATCATGTTTTTGTTTGTGGCTTGGTATTTATATGTGTGTTTTTATTTGCTTCAAGTTAATAAAGGACAGAAAACTGTATTCTAAATATTTTAGGGCCAAGATTGAAATACGACATTGAATGCGTTTTTTTTTTAAATGGGGATTGTATTATTGTAACAAAATATTAAGCATTGCGTTGATTTTCTGGTAGCGCACTCCATCTGCGCGGCAAGTGCGTTTTTGTTTTCATAAAGTTGGAAATAGTGTGGCGCTCACGTACGTCGGTAGCGGATGTTGCGTCAACGGCACATACTGACGTATGACTACGTTCGCGACTGACGTCAGTATACGAGTAACACTATTTCCAACTTAAAAGATTCATGTGCAATTCATTTTTCGAAGGCGCGTTCCTGTAGATAAAATGTTCACGCCCACATAAACACATATATTTTATAGCTGTGATCCCTAACTAGAAGTCCCTATATCTGAGGTATCAGAAACTTCGTGGATCTGGGATCCACATCACCCAAACTGAAGAAATAATTGCAGTTCTCAAATCCATGCGTTTGTTTTGTAGCACCAAGTTGGTTTTGCTACAAAATGCTTCGTTGTTATTTCTTATGGCCACGTCAGTAAACTACCACTCGTTCTCGACCGATCGCTGTCTCTCAAGAGCCATCAAAAGCTAGTAGTGAAATAAAAACGCACATCCATATACCAGCCGCCCGCATGACCATCTCATTTAAAACATGCCATTGTTTTGTTTGCAGAGGCACCCGAGAAAGTCACCGCATGCTTAATGTTTGCCGTTTTGTATTTTGTACGCACCGCAAAGGTTGTTTCGTTTGGATCAAAGCTAACATTGTTGGGGGGAGCATTTGTTACATTTTGTTTGACGAGTTTACGTATGCAATGTTTTTGTTAGCGCTTTTTGTAAGCACAAAGTTTGAAGGTTATTTTCCGATAACAGCGGAGCGAATGTGTGGCTTTTAATATAAATTATAGATAGCTGACCCATCAAGATAATGTATCGGTGATGTGGTCAAGTAGAAAATAAATTATTCCGATTTTGAGCTTTATAACTTTTTTGACACCCTTTTGCTTCGCTGTCTATTTGAGAACGACATTAGTTCATGAATGCATTTTGTTTTTTCATTATTTATTTGCATATTGTACAAATCGCAAGGGTTTGGTTTAGAATCTTAACTTAATACGCTACAAAGAAACTAAGAGATTAAATGTTTTGTTTACTTCTATTACGTTAGTCTATTTTTTTTAAGGAATCGTATAAAAAGTTGGCATGTAACGCGATTATAAAGACATAATTATTTTTTTAAGATAAATGGAATGAAATATTCGACTGTGGAACAACGTATAAAACTAGCTACGCCTTTCGAATTTCTTACACCGGCAAGAGAAATGGTAAAAAAATACATTTTATTTAACAAAAACACATTCAAAAGTAGTGGACTGTTAAAAATCTGATAAGTACAGTAAAATTCACGCCATATTAAAAAAAACAGAAAAGTATAAAAATCAATCTAAAATCAGAACGATTTATGAGAAATATTGTTGAAATAGTTCATATTTATTTTTATTCACTATGATATCTTAGAATAAGTTGAGCTAATGTATTTTAAGGTATTTATTATTTAATTCGTTTAGATACATATATGCCTTACGTGTACTTGTTAATGATTTATTTTATTGTTACTTTTAATCCAAACGAGTTAAAAAAAAACTAAGTTTGTCCAATCAGGAAATATCCATACTCAAACAATTTTGCTCATTACGTGTATTGTTCATGATTTTGTTTTTTTAGTTAAATAAGTATAATTACGAATTATATAATTTAGCTACATGATTTGGTGCTTCGAAACGTTTACTTTTTAAAACACTTTTTTCTTCCGATTTGAATTATTTTATGTATGGATTTTCAAAGTTAAGTACGCTCGTATTAATTAGTTTGTTTTATTCTAAAATATAATTTAATTTCAAGCTGACTTTTAATTTTATTTATTTTTAAGAGTATTTCTGAATGTTGACATTATACGCTTGGTGATATGTGCTTTTGTTTGATTTGTTTTAGCCACATTATTTTTATTTATTACATTCATTAAGGGACGGTTTTATAAACGTCCGTAAGTTATATGTCATACCAAATTTCGGTAAGTTTGATCTTATTGTCAAATTTGAGTACGGAAAAGTTGTCAAATGTTCAAATTTACCGAAATAAGGTCCGTCGTTTAACTTACCGACGTTTATAAAACTGGCCCTAAATTGTACATTAGTTAAGCAGATAAAATAGGGAATTTGCGTTCCCATTTATCTTAATGACAATGGTACAGTCAGCGACAAAAGTAGCTGATCATACTCGATTTTCCAAATGCTTTTTAGATCAGTAATGTTTGTTTTTTCCTAACAACTTACAAGTTAGCGTTTGACAATAACACAGCAGGCATGATGTTAAGTGATGATTCGGTCAAAGGTTGGTGTTTAAGATAGCCAAGAGAATCAGTAAATTTGTTTTTGTTTAGCGACTTTTGTCGTTGACTGTACTAAATTATACTTGGAACAGGTGGATTATCTAAAACTGGCACGTTCACAGTACTCACACCAAAGCAATTTCCTTAGGTACACCACGGTAGTAAATGTAAAACCATGACAATCTCTAGACCGCGTGCGAGAGAGACAACAATCTCTAGACCGCGTGCGAGAGAGACAAAGAGACTTTTCACGATGCGTATGCATACTCATTCATAGACATATGTGTGAATTGTGTCGTACGTGTTTTAGATAACCGACCTAATATCTGCACGTGAAATATGTTAATGGAAAGCACGTATTTGTGACAGTGTAAGTATTTTTCATCAATTTGCTTAAAACATGAATCTGATATTATGCTTTCAGCCTTTCCTTATTAGTTTTGGGCAACACCACAATCTTCTAATAGTATCAAATTTGTATCTAGCCCTGTTTGTTTATTACCCAATTGCGCAAAAATGTAGTCGAGAGTCTATTTTCCGAACGCTATAATTAGGAAAACTTTAGTAAGATTGATCAGGCACCTTCTAGACATGCATGCTACTAGTACTAAAAATACGAGGTTGCGGTCAAAAGGAGCTAAAAGTCGATATAAATTTTTTTTTAGTTTACTTACAAGGTAGCGTTTGACTATATTATTATGTCACCTGATATTAAGTGACGATACGGTTGAAGATGGCGCCACGCTACACCTGGACAGGAAACTGGCTCTCAAATGATACCGCCGGAACACCGATAGGTGTTTGGCGATAGATTCTATTATAGACTAGCTGATCCGGCGAACTTCGTCTCGCCAATAAAAGTTGTCTGAAGGATTTTTTTTAATACTATTTCACCGTTTAAATCTTCCCTGAACTTCCACAAATATTTCAACATCAAAATGGGACCAGACGATTCTCGAGTTTTAGCGAGACTAACGAACAGAAATTGATTTTTATATATAAAATTCCTTGATACAGTTTGTACTGATTTAAAGAAATATCGTCTCAAATATCCAAAATTCTACAGGACTGGGCGGAGTTCAATGCAGCGACGTCGACAATCGACGCGCTTCGCCCCTCAGTGCGTTCCCCCGTCGCCTCACCCCGCCACTCCCCCCGCGCTACCCGCAAGGCCCCCGTAATAACCGAGAATGCGTACGGAGAATTGAGGGCGCCGCCTCTACCACCGAGGAAAAGTCTATCTCCCGCTGAGCCGTCAATAGTGGCGGCATCTAGCGTCCAGGACATTGCTACTGCTATCGCTACAGGTGAGGCATAAATAGCTAGTTAATTGAGGGCATCGCTTCTACAGATCTGTACCCCTGATACACGTTTCCGTAAATATCAAAGTTTACTACCGGTAGCTTGTCAAAGTAACTCAAAAACTGTTTGTATTCTAATACAACGGCTTGAAGTAACTGGTACTACCCATTTTAGTTCCTCCACGTTTCCGTCCGGGGCGCTGAAAGAAGGAAACGAAAACTTTTATAGTTTTCGTAAACTATCAAAATTTGAACTAGAGGTGCGGTTATCTAAAGCTGGCACGTACAACACATGCACACATTGCGTCCTGTGAATGAGCGCACGGCATGGCGCGGCACTGCATACGCATCATGAAAAGTATATTTGTCTCTCTCGCACGCGGTCAAGGTTATGAGCGTGACAGAGATAGATTATTGTTTCTTTTTTACTACTGTAAAATAAAATTGCGTTGGTGTGAGTGCTGTGAGCGTGCCAGTTTCAGATAACCGACCTGATGTGTCAGTCGCTGACCTGTTGACAGAGTTTTCTTGGTTTTATTCTTCAACCTATATTTTACCTACGTCATTTTCTAGCGGAACCAAGAAGAAGATCGTCGCTAGAACCGGAACCGGACTCCCGACATCGGCTGACGTCAATAATCACGGGCTCGACGGAAACAATCACGGGAGTTATTGACACAAGACATGAGGTAACAACATTGTTTCATCATCATCACCAACCTATTATTCATCATCAGCCTTTTACGTTCCCACTACCAGCCACTCGGCACAAGTCGTCGCTCCACCTAGTCGCAGGACGTCCTACACTACGTTTTCCAAGTCGTGGTTTCTACTCAAGAACTCGTCTACCCCAACGGTTATCGGTTCTGCGACTTATATGATCAGCCCACTGCCACTTCAGTTTGCTAATTCTGTGAGCTATGGCAGTGACCTTAGTTCTCTGACAGATCGCCTCATTTCCGATTCGATCCCTCAGAGAAACTCTAAGCATAGCCCTTTCCATAGCTCGCTGAGCAATAATATTGCAGCATATTTGTATGTCTGTATGTAACTGCATTATATTATTTCTACATAAACAAATGTATCTTTCAGGTGCCACCAGACCCCCGAGCATTCGAAAAACCCCGTCGAGCCTGCACCCCCCAATCAAACAGCCGGCCCCTCCCCGTGCCACCCCCCGAAAGAACAGAAATCCCCACCTTAGAACCCAAAAACGATAGACACATCCCCGAACGAACCGACAGACACTCAGACACTAGACCAATAGACACTAGACACGATACAAGACAAGATAGACACTCGACCCCTTTGGAAACTAGACAAGATAGACACTCGACTCCTTTGGAAACTAGACAAGATAGACACTCCACCCCTTTAGAAAGTAGACAAGATAGACACTCGACCCCCTTAGAAGTGCGACAAGATAGACATTCTACCCCCCTAGAAGCGCGACAAGATAGACACTCTACCCCCTTAGAAACCAGACAAGATAGACACTCCACCCCTCTAGAAACAAGAACAGATAGACACTCAAATCCTCTAGATCCTAGACATCCTTTAGAAAATAGACAAGAATCGAGGGAAAGGCCAGTAGAACCTAGACAAGAAATACCAGTTCCAGTAGAAAATAGACATAATATAGACAGGCATTTTGTACCGGAGCGTCATGTAGAAAGACATTTAGAGCGTCCTAACGTTTCGAACCAGGATCGCTTTAGTGACAGACCGCCGGAACGACCTGAGAAGCCAGATTTGAAAGGTCAAGATCGGTGTAGCTTCGAGTCTAAGGTTGAAAGCAGAGCGCCGCTCCGACAGCGGTCGCTTCCAACCAACACTAGCGGCAGTTTAGACCAGCCAACCAAGTCTACGACTATGCCGAAGTTTCCGTCGGAAGATGTAAAGGATCCGCCGTACGAAAATGTTGCCGTGGAGAAGAATGAGCTGGCGGTTGCACGTGAGTTTAGCTTTCTTTAGAAATAAGCAAAAAAGCCGCTGGTCATCCCCCCTTTCTCCAGTTTTTCAAAGCATTTTGAGAACCAAAACGCCGCTGATTTGGTATCATTTGGGCATGCTTTTTTCTGTACTCTACTAAAATTAGCCCTGTTTTAACAGAAAACAAATGATCAGTCATACTCAAAGTAAATTCACTGATATAAAAAGAAGATCTATGAACCCATTTTACTTTAAAAATATTTTCGCTTGCTCTTGCTGACCTGACCCGAAATCGCGTATCACGCGTAAATAAAACTCCCCGTCTCTGTGGTATCAGAAACTATATGAAAACTTGAGCAATTTTATCAATGCACGACTATTTGTCCTGTAGCTAGAATCAAACCCGTGGCCTCAAGCTTCGCAGTCGGTTGTACACCCATCATTCGTCATATTGTCGTCACATGAACTAACAGCACATTTTTCCTATTCACAGCAAAGAAAATCAATCCGCTCACGCACGACCAGCACGGTCGAAAGTACGGCGACAACGTCTCCTATGAAAACATAAACCTAGATTACATCGCACGTTTGGTCAACGAGGGCTACCCAAAGGACATAGTGGTGAGAGCTCTCGGCATCACAAGAAACGACCTGGAGATGGCCTGCGACATCCTTCACGAGTTTGGAGCGAAACACGCCGGTAAATGCTAGCAGAATAAGCCCTGAAACACACACACATAAACATAGTCTGTACATACACACATACACAGTCATTACATAGTCTGTAGCAATGTCTCATAAAAGTGTCGGTTTCACCGCTAGCTGATAATTTTTATTCGGTAGGTCGTTTAATAAAATTTCGAAGTCGTAAACGATTTTTTTTCGTGTCTCAGATTGCATTTATCAGGTTCTGTGAAACACTGGGTACATTTATTTGGAAATAGCTTCTCCGGGTTTCTTCTTATAAAAAAAACTAAATCCTAAATTGTACAAAAAAGAAAGACGAGCATTTTCACAGTGACTTTTCCTTTCAGTGATGTTTTTTGTACGAGTTTCGTTTAACTTTATTTAACCCTCGTTTTCATAGTAAACTGAATTTACATAGTATACTATGTGCCTAAAACAATGTTGTATTGCCTGCCGAAACACCAAATAATAATGATTAATCGCGAAATATTCACAGATCGATATTTCATGAAAATATCGATAAATTGAAGTGAATTGTTTTCGAACGCTACAAAACACATCCCTCAGTTAATTAAATCAATAAGATAAATTACATAAAAAAAATACGATGTAAATAATTTTGAAAAATCTAATGTAGTAAATAAGTAATTTAATATTAATAACTTGACTTATTGAAAGTCAAAATACTATTTGTTTCAAATCTCATCCTTTAGCGTGTAAATAAAATCAATAGGTAATTTACAATAGTTGTAATATTTTTTTATTTGTGAATTGTCAAGGCGGTGCCACACTTGCGTGCAGATATTTGGGCATCACAATCGGGGAGGTACTTGACAAATATTGTCGAGGAGAACGTGAGGCGAGATAGCTCGAATTAGTCTGTACAGAAATGAAGAAGACAAAAAGTAAAGAGTATAATTCGCGAATAATTACTAAATTAAGTTATTTATAGGTTTTATCATGTCTAGGTTGTCATGTCGTTTTATTTAGACTCCGCCCTTATACGAAACTGTCCGAAACTTGTGAAACGGATACGTTTACGGATATATTTTTATTTCGGATATCCGTTAGTTTTGGTTACATTTACGGAGCTCTATAACATCCCTGGCTTAGTACTTGTGTGAGTGTGTGCGCGTATGCCTGTGTGTGTCGTGTCACGTGTGTGTGACTACGAGCTGTCTCGCCTCGCGTGTGTGTTTCATTAATATTGTTATACTGAACCACATTGTGACGTGATGATTTACTTTTTTAAGTTGGAGAGTAACGGAAAGTTCCTAGATTCCGATTTCACGATCCCTGATTTCTTTTGCAAATATTTGTGCAAGTATTGGCGTCAAATAAAACAAATGACAAATAAATAAATACAAAATAAAATACGAGGTACGTTTTTGGATTTTTAATCGAAAGTGTGATAGTATTAATGTTAGTTTAAATATTAACTAGCTTTAGACACTTTTTAATTTATTTTTAACAATATAAATAACAATTAACTTTTTTTATTCCAGTGCATATTTCATTATGATCAGTATTCGTGAGTAAAATGCTTTGAAAAATGTAAATAGTACTTATATTTTCATAAATATTCAAATCGCTAATTTTAATTACTTAGATAATAATTATAGAGGTTTACCTATATTTTCATATTTAACGATGCATATTTGACTTTAGGATACAATTTTGACACCTTGACTTGAAAATTATGACACAAATGCAATATTTAATATAAATTACCTTAGTATTTTAATGTAAATATATATATTATATAATAATAAATATTTCATTGGAATCTTGACTGTTGCATTATAACCTTTTTCTTAGAGTGAAGTGATTGTAGTTTGATAATATTTTTACAATACTTTCATTATACTACGATGAGCTTTTTGATAGCACCATGTTACTGAAATTTATATTTGATTGTTACTCTTGGTATCTTTGTAGAAAAAAAAATACTTATAAAAAAATCAAACAAGTGCAATTCGATCATTCTTGATCGTTAAATTTGCGGTTTTTTTTTTTCGTTATAATTTTCTTTTTGCATGTAACAGTATTTTTCTTTGAACGACTGATTTTTAGATTGTAATATATCTAGTCTTAGTTCAATTTATTTGCTTGTGTCACATGATCATAAATTAGAAAAAAGTTATATACTTATTGATAATTACAATTCGTAATAAAATAGCGCGTAGATCCCGCAAGATATATATATATATGTGAGAATACATAATACATATATATAATTATGTAAAACTGTAGTCACATTATGAATTTCAAACATAAAATCCTTGAAATCAATTTTTTTTTATGTTTGAAATTGTAAATTGTTAATGGATTGTTATCTATTAGAACCCAATTTAAAATGTAGGTATTGGAAAACAATTGTAAACAACAATCGGCAGTAAAGCAATTATGTTATTATTTAAAGTGTATTCTTTAGTTTAAATTTATTTCAAAATGTTTATGGTTAAACTAATTTAGCAGCAGACAAATATTAGAATTATTATTTCTAATAAAACAAATATTTGCTCATATAACTTTGGCATCAATTTTATTATGTTTATCAAGTTATGTAACTCAACCTGTAATCATAACGTTTATTTTTGCTACATGCATATATATTGCTTATATTAGTTTTAATATTTAAATAATATAGTTATTATTTATATATAGTGAAATGTTATAATCTCACATTGATTCAACTTAATCCAGTAATTTATATACAAGACTAGGCACCTAAGAACATATTTTAAATGCACTTTCGATACTAAAATCTATTTTACCGGCAAATTTCTATAACATTATATATATGGCAATTTTAAACTTTGTAATGTAGATTTATTGCCCAAGGGAAGAATTATGAGGGACGTGTGTAGAAACGTTGCATTTGGAACTATTGGTAAAATTTCCTCATAAATTCACGAGTTGAGGGTACACGAGTAAAGTAACGGTAGAAGTACTATCATCATCAGCCGAAATAAGTCCACTGCTCCGGTCTCCCCCCTTGAACGCCACCATGAACGGCTATTAGCCATTTGCATCCATCGGCTCCCTGCGACTCTTACAATGTCGTCGGTCCACCTAGTGGGGGGGAGGGGGGGGCTACAGAACGTCTACTAACTATGCTGTTAACTATAACTATAACCAACATCTAGAATGTGGTATAGCAGAGTGCTAAAATTTAGAAAAGTATAGCTAGTACTGGAGGCAAGTGACTCTACCACTTGCCATTCAATCCATCTACTCCAGAGACCAGCAGTGCGATTCCGATTCACTCGGAAAGATTCCGAGTGCAAATAGGTGTCGGAAACTTTTCCGCGATTGAACGGCTGGTTTATAAAATTAAATGTCAGTTTCCGAATTCAGATTTGTGAATCTCGTCTAGGAAATTCTTGCGGGAACTTGCGACTCCGTGGTCGGAAGAGTTTCCGAGTACTCTTCCCATGTAGAGCAGTGGAGATTGTTGACTCTACCATTTACTCGACCCGTGTACGGGGGGTTGAATAGACATTATCTGCTGTCAAATGAATTTTGAGAATGTACCTTTGAACAATTTAATGACGCTACTGGACAAAGCGCGGTATAACCAGTGCTGATAATTTACTAATCGTTCGAAAATAATTGCAACGTAAACTAGTTCAAATTTAATAAATATTTTGTATTGGAGATTTCGTTCAGAAACACTTGTTGAAGCGTTTTGTTAAAATTAATTGAAAATCATGCTGTTAAAACTTCTTTGTTATAATTTTAGTACTTGATTAATTGAAATTGCCTTAGTAGTTAGACAGGGTGCTTATAATAATGATAATGAATGAAATACGGCACAGGAATCGAAAGAAAATACCAATATTAGTAAAAAACAACTGTACCCTTACAATATTTTTAATTAGACAAATAGACGAAGCCAAACTGACAGCAGCTAATGTCACTTTGTAAAATGATGTAAAGTAATAGTGATGCGTTCAGTTCTCGTTCAATCAGATGAATGAACAATGAGTGAATAGTTATCATTTCAAAGTATAAATAAATGTTATTAATTCATTCAGGACTTTTTTTAATCATTCACTTTGTCACAACACTTTTCATTTCATCAAAAACTTACAACACGTCAGTTGACTTCGTCTAATTAAAAATACGACTATAGTACAAGTTAGAAAACTATAAAAGTTTTCGTAAACGTTAAGTTTACTACCGCCAACTTGTCAAAGAGGCCACTCGTAATGCCTAAATTCAAAAAGTGGCTCGATTACTTTGTTGAAATACATACGAATAAAACGATTTAAAATAATCCGTATTACCGATTTTAGACCGTCCAAGTTACGGTAAGGCGCGCTGAAAAAATAAAGGAAACGAAATCTCTTATAGTTTTTGTTAAACTATCAAAACCTGCCTACTAGGGGTACAGTCAACGACAAAAGTAGGTCAACAATAACACAATTTCCGATTACCGGCATCATCTTCAACACCAACCTTTGACTACATCATCATTTAAAATCAGGTGTGATAAGTTGTGGTCAGAGCGCCACCTTGTAAAATGTAAAGAAAACCACGTATTACTGATCTAAAACACATTTAGGAAATCTAGTATGATCAGCTGCTTTTGTTGCTGACTGTACTGTTAATCAAATTTCAAATAGTTTCAGCTGTTATTTTTAGAAGTCACCTTGCTATTTCATTTAGTATCGTGGTTTTATTTCACCCAAATTAAGTACAACGCGCTAGCACAGAATGAAATTACTCGCAGTAATTTGTTTAAGTACATGTTTCTAACGATAATGCGCAATAACTTGTTAATGTTATTTATTATATCAATTGACAATATTTCGTGTTGTTAATAGAGGGTCTTTCCTTCGCACCTTTACTCGTGTTAGTTGTTACTAGCAATCGCTTACGGAATGAAAAATGGATGTAAAAATTCTCCTAGAAAATAGAAATGCTAAACTGCCATGAGACGTTGTTCACATTGACCAGTTAATTTGAAAAATCATTGTTTCGTTATTTTTTTTGTTGATTTTTTTGATTCATTAAATGATATTGTAATAATTTTGGATAATATGATGTAAAAATATTTTCTTCTAGAATGAATCGATTATTATTTTTGGCTAAAGTAAGAATTGTGACGGGGGGCTAAGTCTTGTTTTACGCTTTAGTAAGAATGATATGTTGCAATTATATTTAAGTAAAAACTACTTGATGGTTTTATTGATTTCCCTAATTGTTAATTTTAATAATGATATAAGGCCAACATTGTTAGAAAAAATTCGAAGTATTTGTAGGTACCCCATAGATAAAAAACTAGCATTAAGAACTCTCGTTGAGAATTCTAAGATCAGGTTTTTGTTTTATAGTCAAAATGAACTATATGTAGTTCGAATGATTAAATTTTACTCAGTATCATAAACATTTATAAACTCTTCATTGTAGAATATTGATTTGCAAAGATTATTCAAATCACTAGCAAACTCTAATAAATATTATACATAAGCAGGTTTAAGTAAATTCCATTATACAGACATGGAACGGAGCTACAGTATATTGCATCAGCCAAGTAGAAAATGAATATTGCCGGAACGAATTTAATTAAATCCGCAGAAAAAGAAGTCAAATTGTTGAGTTTAAAATACTGATGCTAGTAAAATGAGCGTTCTGCATTATCTACTCATTTCGTTGGTAAGTAAACGAACATTTTTAAAACGTAACTATAAAAGGTTTTACTTGAACTGTTACTAAAAATCTAATTTATATACAAAACATGACATTTGTTCTTCTCAAAATAAAATAGACTGATACTTGTTGAATACCTGAGATACATTAAATTTTCATCATTAAATTTTCAGATATATCTAACGGCTGCCCAGTTCCCATCTCACGTCGATTTTAAAAAAGTTGGGCTAGTAACATTCAACAATCAAAAATACAAGGTCCTCAAACCTACTGTCCATAAAATTACCGACCACTTCAAAGATTTCGTGCTAAGAAGAGGGAACAAAAAGAAAAATGAAAAAGTATTCATTGACGATAACGGTTTTCGACATTTTTGGGGTGGACTTGAAACAAAAGATAAAAGTCTAAGGAAAACTGAAATTTCACTTTACGAAGTAAATAATGAAAAGACAGATAAAGATAAAGCAATGGCTAATGAAGATGCTAATGATAAAAACGAAGTGGACAATATAAACCTAAAAGCCGAAGAAAATACAACAAATGTAGTAAGAAAGAAACCTAAAAGACCAAAGACATCTGAAGAGTTGAATGAAGAGGAGGAAGCTGAGAAAGCTATGCTAAGAGCAATGACTACTAAAAAGCCAGTAAGTGGTGGCGGTGGTGGTGGTAAAAAAGTTGCAATGACTTCATTCTTCTGTCCGTTCTTTGGTGTTATTACCATGACATCGTTTATAGACTAAAATCTGAAGATAAAACTAAAAATACAATTTGAATTAGGTAATTGTTGGAAGAAATCTTTAAATAGTACCTACTATTTCGTATTTAGTTATAAAGTTTCAACCCTAAAATTACCACATTTGACTTTGACTAAATGGTTTGTAGTGTCAATCTATACCTGTATTAAGTATCGTAAATCTCAATACATCAACTACTTGGTGCATATTTAGGCATTATAATAAAACAAGATCTATATCGATTCCTTTATTAACTACGCTTTAATCCCTGTCCTCTTTAGAATCACCTCCCATAAACCTCCTATTGAAGCTTCTTGTCATGTAAGGATCTTCATCGTACATTTTGAATTTATCAAATGTTCCCATAAAAGAATTTACAGCCGTTTTAAAAGCTCTCCTGTAACTAGTAACGGGCATTCTCTTTCTTAACGTTACTATTGGTTCAAAAGGGATAACCATACCAGCAGCTGATGCTATCAAAGGTATTAAAGGGGCGGGGAAGTAAAATGAGACGATTTCCATTGCTCCATTGACGATGCATGTCCCTATATTCCTTAATACTAAGCTGACTTTGGGTGTTTCTATGAATTCTTCGATCGGTGTTTTGAATGCTACGTAAAACTTAGTCATGAAACTTGGCTGAGGCTCTAAATCGTTCTGAAGTTTAGTATCAACTATCTCAGTTTGGTTAGAATTATTAGTTTTTATGTCTCTGTTTAGCGGTAAATTGATATCTTCTATGACTGTGTTGGTTTCTACAATTTCTGCGTTTTTAATTTCAACTTCTGTATGGTTTGATTCTTCGAACTGGTCATTAATTTCTGGTTCTTGCTGGGGCTGAAAATTAAAGTTATTATTGATCCATTACATAAAACCATAAATCTAGAACCGTTGTCCCTCCAGTACTTACAGCAGTATCAACTAAGTAAATAAATGTGATAAAAATAAAGTTTCGTACGCAAAATACTTTCATTGTTATTTACTGAGGTTTCTCAATAGCAAACACATTTCTGGTAGATTGTAAAATATTTATAGAAAACTTTTTACAGATATTAAAAACCGCACATAGGGAAATGTTTTTCAACACGTCACATTTTAGAATTAACGTAACAGTCGTATAAAAATCGATTTGCACTTATATTTGTTTGTCGGCCGTTGAGTTCCGAATCAATGTATGTATAACTATGTAACTTGTAACTTAAGATATTATCGCCTGACCATTATCTATTATTATCTTTCCGTTGCCCTTTCCAATCTCCTTATCAATACTCTTCATATTAATGTTGTGTCATATATCTGCCTCTTATTAGACATCTCTAAGTGACCTAAACTTGATGTTCGGTTCTTCTCTCCCGGACCATTCTGCATAGTTATACTTATATTGACTCCAGCCTCTAGCATTAAACTAGAACCATATTCTTCTAATATTACCTATATTTAGATTGCTAAACTAAATAGATACTAAGTTAACTTTTCCAAGTCGTGAAATTGCTCGTTTATTATGATTATCACACAAAATATTTATTTATCTCGAGGTATTTAGGATTTGAACTAACTCCAATGGATCAGTGATTTTGTTAACCAAGACTAGGTCCAATTTGTTCAAGTATCAGCTTCTAAGAACTTCTATGCAATCAATCTAGGTATCATCTGATTACGCATTATTTCTTATCACAGTTTTAACATCAATAAGTCCATTAGTATCTCCGATCTCCAAATCGATTTTCTTAACTTTTCGGTTTACAGAATTCGCAACGGTAAATCCAAACGGAATAAAATCCTGATTAAAAAGCTAATTGGCAGCATGAGTTAAATTGCCGTGAATTGGTCGAAAGCGAATGTATTGTCAGTACAGTCGAAATGAATTTGCTTTTATCCACCGTTTTATTTTTGTTCGGGGTGGTGTTTGTCATCGCCGAAGCGAGGCCCCAGGTACGTAATTTAATGAATATCAGTTTATTGCGTTTATTAGCGGCTGGTTCAGATTGTGGATTCGATATTCTCGGTTCCGATTTATGTTACGGTTGCGGTAAATGACTTTTGGATTATTTTCACTGGATTGGATTGCAGTTTCTACTTTCCTAAAATTGTTTTAGTCCAATATTTTTGTAATGATGATGGCAAAATGTTTTTAAATTTACTAATTGACCCAGGTACTCCTGGGTCATTCTCAGTTAAGAGGTAATATGTTGTATGAAGTGACGGCATGGCAATTTTTTCAATATTTTTACTTAAGTATACATCTTTGTTGTGGAAACTTTTAAGTTGAAAACGTTTACAAAGTGGCCAGTCAATTTGTTGTTTTTATCTCGATTTATAAGTGACCAGGGTAAATACTCAGTACAGGGTAAAGACAAAATGCACAGGGGAGGATACTTTATGGACAGGGAAGAGAGATAGACATATTAAAATCAGGGTTATTTTAAAGAATCAACTTCATTTATTTATTTTAATTTTAGTTACGAATTATTTATAATAGACTTGTCATTTCTTAGCAGTTTTGTTTACAAAATAAATGTTTCTTAAGCGCTAGGTACAAAACATAAAAAGGTTCTTACTTTTCCTTTTCATCAAAACGAAAATATCTATAACTTTACTATCAATGTCAATAATGAAATAAAAATAAATTAAACTTCTCTGAGTAATAGTATTAAGTTTTTCTTGTATTTAAACTCTAAAAACATTTTAATTAAAAGCAACAACTTAAAAAAAAACAAAAGATACTAAAAAAAACCCGCGTTCAAAGACATCAATAAATTCATTAAATGCTTAAAAAATATGCTGTCCTCTCATTTTTAAGTTAGGGAGGGTAGTTTTTTAAACCTGATCCAAGGTGATGAAAAAAAATATCGTCATCATCAATTCTGAACTTTTTCCAGTTTCATCAGATTTTACAAAATATAACTTGAAGTTCATCATCTTCTTCAACACTTGTGCACATTGCAACATAAAAATATTCTGTTTTTGTATTTTGAAGTTTAATCAGCACAAAATGTTTGCTTTTCAGATGTTGAGGGTTTTGAATCATCTTTGTGCACTTGTGAAGTTTGGTTTTAATACTGGTAGGTACAGAATGCTGTAGTCTTTCTTGAGGCTTCTTCCTGTGTTCTTGAGATGTGAAATTGATTAGTGGTTCATCTTCTGCCATCAAAAGAGCCAGGGGAAATACGCCAGGGGAGATACATTTTCGATTGATATCTAAAATAGCCGTAAAAGTGTTTTTTGTACGCAATTCACAATCAAACGTAACAATGTATGCACTATTCATAGTGAATATTTAAGTCTATATTCGTATTTTAACAAATAATTGTTAAATAAAACTAACCAGAGGAAAGACTGCATTCACTCAAATTACCTACACCCAGCGAGCGGCATGACTGAAATGGCCGTTAAAATGGCTGCACAGTTGGCTTATGCGCCGCTTGCTGCTAGCTTTACGTTACATACTATGCACTCAAGGTCAAAACATCCACAAACTAGCAAAACAAAACTGAGTTTTAAACGAAAACAAAAAGCCAGGGGACGAGACACGAAACACGTAGGACAATTTTCGGTGTTAATATTATATATTAAATATTGGAATATAAGTTTTTTTACTTATAAGACACTGTGACTAAGTTATTGTTCTGTATAAAATTAACGATGATAAAGTAATTATTGAATTTTAATACATTCATAATAACTGGTTTACAAATAAAGTCGGTTTGGGGACAGACCAGGGAAGAGACTTTTTTCTTATATTAGAACCTATTGTGACTAAACCTACCTACATTTCTGTAATAAATTTAAGTGAGCATGAAGAAAACATTTAGTTTTAAGTAATAAATAGGTTAATTAGGAAGTTAGTATAAAAAAAAGTAATTTTTTGTCCTGGCCATGGAAAGTACTTCTTAACTGAGCATGACCCACCTACCTAATTTTTTATGAGTTTTTAGCTTTGATGAGGGTTTAGGGTTGTAGTGAACTTAGGGTTATTTTTCCAATTCAATCAGTAATTAACAAAAATGTACCTAAATGTAATCGCACCTTAAATTGACCTTCTTGGCGTTTCTTGACTGTTCTTTTGCCGGAGTAGGTAAAGAGGTTGGGTAGAGCGAAAAGGCGTAGACGTATTAAGTACATTATTAAACACACTTCAGATTTTTAGTCTGCGTCTGCTAAATTGAACCTTGTTTCCATAACTTATAGGTGCCATATGACTACATACCCATTGGGAGGCAAGCCCGTCGTCTCCACGAGCTGGCTGGTCATCCTTCAGACGTGGTCTTGAACTACGAGCGCCTGTACCCTTCACGGAGAAGGTGGATCGACCACAACTACCAGTTCCAGCCAAATTATCATTAAACAAATGTGAATTCTTGTGAAACTTAATTCTATCAAATTGAGCCCTATCTTTACCTATATAGTTATATAGGTATCTAACTATTGTCACATTGTGGAATGCATTAACGTCTATAGATAGAATGCAATAAATTCTTTGACATTGACTTTAAATGATATTTTATCATCAGCTTGTATCAGTCCACTACTGGGTATAGGCCTCTCCTGAGGACGCCACTGAGCCCGGTCTTCGGCTCTTCTCATCCAACTACTGCCAGCCATTCGGTAAAGAGATTTAATCAATGTGATTAAAAAGATAAGAAGTATTAACCTAAGGTTGCCAAATGCCCCACGGTCCCTGCATTTTAAAGGTAACTAACCCCGTTTTTATGCAATAAAATTCTATAACCTACAGATCGGGATCTAAATAAGTAGCTAAATACAAATTTCATAAACTATTTCAGCGATTCAAACTTTAAAATAAAACCACACATTGACAAAAACACTATTCTACACTTTATTTAAATTATAAATGTTATATTAAATAAACTAGTACCGATTACAAAAATAAAATAAAAAAATACTACCGGCCAAAAAAAATAGGTAATTTTCTGCTAAGATTTTCGCGCAAAAATTAAAACCTGAGAAGTAGTTGCAAAAACCTTTAAAAATTTAAAAGTTTAATAAATAAATATATTATTAAATTGTATTAAATCATTTAGCGGGATATACGAGAAAGCAAACGAAACCAAATATCCGATTATTACGCAAGCGATTTTGAAAGCCGACAAAATTTTTGTGTGACTATTTTTGTCACATATTTTCCTATGGCCGAGTTAAACGGGCGACTAATTCGCCTACATCGACACCAGCTGGCACGGGGGACGCTATTTGAGCATACCGGCTAGTGTAGTCTGGAGCATCATCTTCGAAACCCTGTGGAAGAAATATTCATCATCATCAGCCGTGTAGTGATCACTATCTTCTTCTAGCCCTGGTCCCATGTATTTAGGGTCGGCGCAGCATGTAGGTACTCTTCTTCTACTCTCCCTACTATTTTACAGATATGTGACCTATGAACCTGCATTTTAATCTTCCAAGTGTAAAATTGGACACGGAGAATCGTTATTTAAGATAAGGCATGCTTTTGATTAGGTCACACAGTTTTTTTTTTCGACAAGTGACCTGATGTTAAGTGACGATGTGGTCGAAGATGGCACTACGCTACACATGGATAGGAAACTAGCTCTCAAGTGAGGCTGCCGGAACACACCGATAGGTGCTTGGCGACAGATTCTTAACATAATAGGGTGGTAGCTAGCCAGGCGAGTACTAGAAAATACCCTACCACCAAGCTATGATTTCATCACGTTGTCTTCGAACCCACGTCCTATGGATCGCGAGCCGACGTCACTACCACTGAGTCATCATCGCTTTAAAACAGTGCAATATTATATCTGTACAGTCAACGACAAAAGTAGGTCAACAATAACACAACCTTTGACTACATCATCACTTAAAATCAGGTGTGATAAGTTGTGGTCAGAGCGCCACCTTGTAAAATGTAAAGAAAACCACGTATTACTGCTCTAAAACACATTTAGGAAATCTAGTATGATCAGCTACTTTTGTTGCTGACTGTACCTACATTAAAAGGCAAAAACTTACCCAAATAGGGGCCATCAGAGCCACTAGAACCAACATCATTGTGAGCCACTGCATGGTACCTCCACCACGACAACTAGGTGTGATCCTCTAGCTCACAGGCTTGTCCTTTTATACAGGCCGCACTATAACCGTGAATATCAATTTAATTTAATTTAATTCTCGAATATTATTGAACGAAACGAATTCAAATTTAATATAAAGTAAATAGTGCTTTAATTAGTTTCGGACTTGATGAAAATGCGGTGGTTTTATTATGTACTAATTGCGCCCCGCGGTTTCACCCGCATCTTCCCGTTATCCCGCAGGAACCTTTTTCCGGGATAAAAAGTAGCCTATGTGTTAATACAGGGTATAAGCTATCTCCTGTCCATATTTCATTCAGATCCGTTCAGTAGTTTTTGCGTGAAAGAGTAACAAACATCCATCCATCCATCCATCAATACTCACAAACTTTCACGATTATAAGATGAATCAGGTACACGCATTACCGTTCGGTCACCATCGCTCACTACAAAATTAAACAGCCAGTATTTAATTAAGAGTAACTGTAATAAACTTCAATACAGTAGAGTATAATTTCGGATAGAGCTGATAAGACGAGCACTACGAAAGCGACGATGCGGCTGTATCGTTTGACTTGATCTCCCACCGGGCTCGCCTGCTCTACTGACAGCTCAGCGTTGCGACGCAAGCGCGGGAGGGGGACGAATGCGCGATATGGACCATCCTGAAAAAAAAACAAGGTGGGTAAAAGTTGGGCTAACACCAATAGTTAAAAAAAATACATCTTTTCGGGACAGAAACATCCCTACTTCCCAACTAATATTATAAATGTGAATTTAAAAGTCTGCCTGTCAGTCTGTCTGTGTCACTTTTACGCTTAAATTACTGAAGTGATCTTAATCAAATTTGTTACGGAGATAGTTTAAACCCTGCAATAAAAAGTATTCCCAATTCCCCAAACTATCGCATTACAAAATTTCATCAAGATCGGTTAGATAATTTTTAAGTTTGACTGGGTTTTTTTTCGAACCCTATAAATGTCTTGCGGCATTCAAAATAAAGTCAAAGGTAACTGACCCGACGATCCTATAATTTGCTAGAAATTTTAATGAGAAATTACATTTTTTCTTTTACTATTATATCTATCTGAACATAAATTAACAAAAAAAATAACCGACTTCTTTCTCCCCTCGAGTTCTCTGGGATACCATCATTAGATCCTGGTTTCCTTATCATAGTACCACCCTTGGGATATCTCCTTACCAACAAAAAAAAATCATCAAAATCGGTTTCTAGACGACAAAGTTAAGTTATCGCGAACAAACATAAAAATCATATATACGGTTGAATTGAGAAACGTCCTCCTTTTTTGAAGTCGGTTAAAAACTCAGTCTTTCCTCAATTCCTTCTCCGTTTTAAATTTCCAAACTGCAGAGTTCCCAATTAGCATTATATTGAACTGACCTTTTCTGGAACGAAGACTGGATTCAGCTGCTGTGGCATCAACGCTGATTGCAACTCCGCTTCATTTTGCAATATCTTTAGAGGACAATGTAATCTTAGAATTAGGTTTGAAACGGGATATTTACCATGTATTTGTTTTTGTTTCAATTTTCGATATTTCGGCACTGTTGCAAGCGCCATGATCACGAGAATACTAAAAGTTTCTGCGGGTAGGATTGTTGATATTATAACGGGCAGACGTATCTATCTACCCGCTTCCTCTCACGTTTTTTGCCTACGATGACATTACCATTTTCACACAAGTCACTCGCAACTCGACCATGACCATGGTAGTTATAAAACAGTATATTGAAAATGTAATCGATTACTCAAAAATTTCGTCTTCAAAAAACAACGAGTATAATATATTTTTACTACATGCAGGGTAGCGTTGGACCACATTTCACCTGATATTAAGTGACGATGTGGTCTTAGCTTCCATCACGCTACACCTGGACTGGGAACTGGGTCTCAAGTGAGACTGCCGGAACACACCGATAGGTGCTTGGCGACAGATTTTTATCTTGAGGATGAGTACTAGAAAATGCCCTACCACCAAGCTATGGTTTCATCAAGATGTTTCCCTTGATCGAAAAATCAAGCTCGTTGTAGAATTCGATTCCACGATGTCACTACGACTGAGCCATCATCGCTTAAAATTATTAAAACGCCTGTTCGATTAGCTGAGCAAGAATTTTCTAGACAACTGAGTAACTGGATGGGCAAATCGCTCTACAGTAAGCGTCAGGCTTGCCTACTACGGTTCAGTGCCACCGTTGAACTTCAACGATTCAAAACTCCCCCTGCTGGCTCCCTGCGACTCCTACAATATCGTCGGTCCACCTAATGGGGGGGCCTACATACAGAACGTCTTCCGGTTCGTGGTCGCCACTAGAGAACCTTCCTTCCCCATCGGTTATCGGTTCGTCAAATTAATAACATAAACTAATATTTTTCCTATTGTAGAAAGTTAGTAGGTACAACCATAGTAAGTTTTATGAAACCTTGTACAAAACAAGTAGGTAAGTAGTAAGTGCTTACCTATAAGAAGAAGTCTGAAAGCTAGGGATAATTCAAGTGAAATTGTCTCGGTGAAAATTGCTTTGTAGTGGAGAAAATATAGGTCGGGAATAAAACGATCCCCCACGTGGGAATCGCGCTGATTTTTCTCTTGTATTCTTCAATATTTTCCACGTAGGTAACGTTTTCTACCTTATTTCATCGAATAAAAAGACTGGTAGGTAATATTACCAGGGAAAATCTTTTAACGCTTCTTTTTTACCCAAGAGCTGAATATAGTCAGATAATGCTAAATCCTTGCGAACTATACAAAACTTTGTAATATAATATATTCATAATACATTTTTACCAACTTACAAAATTAAACAGTATGTAAACTTTGAAATAAACGGGGGTTGTCTGCCGAAATAGTTCCAAAAAAACCCGATAGATGCTGCCATCTATCGGGTTATCGGGGTTTTGGAACTATTTCGGCATCGGCATCTGTTAGATGGATTTGAATAGTGAATGCTGTTCAGGCGTTGTTATTCTTTTAAATGTCGGGTAGGTCACAAGCTGAGATTCCAACGAACGCGAGCGGCGAATTACCGGAGAAACCGAGGGTAGTTGTTGACGACCTTCAGTGCACCTCGGACTTCAAGAGCGAATGGTTCTCAGCGGTGTATTTTTGGTACTTTAAGACAATTAAGTGTGCTGTTGTGCGACATTAGACTTTTCACCTGCACCCGGGTGTCAAGGACCATCGAAGGGACGGTTCCGGCCGGCTATAGGTACAGTCCACTTGGCGGCTCAACAGTTTCAAGGTGAGTGGCTTGCCTTGTATTTGGAAGAATAGCAACCCAGAACAACAGGACCCCTAATCACTGAAAATCTAGGACCTAGGTATCGGGAACGGTAATTCAAGCGAACAAATACAATATCATTGCATGCAACCCGATATTGACAGAAAAATAAAAATTAAATATTAATTGGCTATTTACATTGCAGAAACTCTTTTAAAGAACAATATTTCTAGTAGAGGAAAAGTATTTAAATTCGATATAGAATTTAGGGATTTTAGGTTATGTTATGGAATTTCCTTACTTAAGTTACTATTAAGTAGTATTGGCGCCGTAGCCGTAAAACTTTTTATTATATTATTATCTTGTGAGCGCCCGCGGTGTTTACGTGCGAGCAAGCGAACAAAGCACAAAAATATTCTACCCTACTTGAAATTATTTCAAGCATTTAGACACAAATCATACAACAACAGACGATGAGCCGATGTCATGTGGGAATCGCTTCCTATCCATAACCGGCGAATTACTCGTCAGTAACGTCGCTAGTAATATATCACGCTAATTGGCGTATACATGCAGTAGGCAGTAGGTAAGGTTGTGCGTTTTGTGTGGCAAGAAGATCCTTTACTCTTGGCAACCTATCTACATTACAACCCGCTGCGACAAGATGGAGCGACGACTTGCGCCGAGTGGCTGGCAGTAGTTTGATGAGAAGAGCCAAAGACCGGGTTAGTGGCGTACCTTGACAGTTCCCTTTTTTCAGCAGTGGACTGATACAAGCTGATGATGATATAATATATGAAAGTCTTATTCATTTACTAATGATCGGGTAGTGTAGTGTTGCAGTGTAGTCTTCTTTTGCCGGCGTAAGGAGGTTGGAACAGCCGTAGCTAGTTTTAAGTTTGACGTTTTAAAGTGATCACAATGTATCCTATTTAATTTTTTTTTTAATTTTTGTAGAATTGAGGTTTACTTAAATCCTTCACGGCAATGCACTGCGCTCGCCCTAAGATTAAAATTATCTGTAGGCCCTTGCTTTGCCTTTGCCATTGTCATAATATGGTGAAAGGAAAGCCTGGAATGGAAACTGGCACTCAAGCGAGGCTGCCGGAACACACCAAAATAATCTTAGCTACAAAATCTAACATTTACTTGAGTCACGCTGAACTGTTTATTTTAAAGCACAAATGCAAGGTAAAAATCTTAATAGGCAAGAACATACACTGAATTTTCATTTACATCGCTTGGAATGAAAACATATCTGATATTACTGTGCGAGTTTCGTCAAGCCGACATCACAAAGCTTAGTCACTGTCTTACAATTACACTGTGCAATAGTTGTATCGATTCACTTGGGAACGCGAACAGTTGCCATGTGTTATTATATAATTTACCCCGGCATAACGAGATATTATATTTCTCGGTGAAAATATTTATGTAGGTATCGAAATACAATTGTGTTATACCTATTTCACATGGTAGTAATTGGACAAAGAATTAGATACAAAAATTATGCGTGTTCCTAAAGCCTTTTAAGCGTGGATCCTACTAAAAGAGACAGTTTGTAGGTAAGCATGCACGGAGAAAAAAGACCTTCCGAAATACCGTTTTCCTTCTGAGTCAAAAGGGAAGGATTTGTGATTCACAAGGAAAACTAAGGTAAAAAAGGAAGGTATCGGTCTTGGAAGGTAAGACTCAGAAGGAAAGTCAGATTATTTTTCTCAGTGTGGATGTATGGATGTTTGTTACTTCTTCACGCAAAAACTACAGAACGGATTTGAGTGAAATTTGAAATGGAGATAGCTTATATCCTTGATTAACACATAGGCTACTTTTTCCCGGAAAAAAGTTTCTGCGGGATAAAGGGAAGACGCGAGTGAAACCGCTGGGCGCAGCTAGTAAATAATAATAAACAGACACAGTCCCTCACTCACAAACATTCGCATTTATAAATATTAGTGTGTTATATCTAAAACTGATTCTTTTTACATCTTACAGGTTACCGTTTGACCACAAGTCACCTGATGCTAAGTGACGATGTGACCGAAAGTGTGCTTCGCGACAGATTCTTAACTTAAGGCTGGTAGCTAGCCAGATGAGCACTTGCCCTTCCAAGCTATGGTTTCATCACGATATTTGCCTTCACCGAAAGCTCAAGCTCGAACCCATGACCTACGGATTGCATGCCGACGTCGCTACCACTAAGCTATTATCGCTTCAAACTTACGCACTTTTAGAACTTTGCCGATGTCATTCAATATTTTTTACATATATATATGAGAAATTATAATTAACTAGCTATTCCCCATGGTTTCTCCCGCGTGGGCTACAGTTTATCCCGAAAAAAAGTATCCTATGTCCTTTCTCAGGCTCTAGACTATCTCTGTACCAAATTTAACTTCAATCGGTTCAGTAGTTTTGGCGTGAAAGCGAGACAGACAGACAGAGTCACTTTCGCATTTATAATATTAAAAAGTAGGAATCAATGAATGACCTACTTCTACAACAGACTCGATCAACGGCAAAACCATTTTAATTCGTGAATGGGAATTGGAAATTCAATTTGACTATGTTATTTTTCCTTCTATCCGGGATTTTCCTATAATCAGAGATTTTGTATTCTGCATAGCGAAGTAGGTCGATAGTGGCATATTAAATGAGGCAGTTATACGTTTGTGACTGACATTTAAAAATTGTAACTACTCAGGATTATTGGGAAAATGCTTTGAACTTCTTATGTCTTCTTCCATCAGCACTAGCGCGACTAGCGTGTCGCTGGTCGGCTCTAACGACCTAGATGACAAATAGATGACAAAAAAACTTGGGAGTGTAGTGAACAAGCTTTAGTTCAATCAATTAGTAGGTAACTAATAAAAATGAAATAGTAAATTTAATGTGATTGCGCCGAAAAAATACCTAGTGGACGTTTCTTGCCTGTTCTTTTGGCGGCGTAAAGAGGACGTGTAGCTTGTTTTAAAATAATCATACATATTATCTTCCTAAATCAATGTAGGTACCTATTTGAATTTTAGATTGTATCTGTTTGTATCTTTTGATTGTATATCTTTTTCGGCCTCTGACTCTTGTATCGAGCGGACGTGTTGACGGTTCTCTTTTAATATTTTGCGTATTTTTGGAGTATTTTGAATAGACGTTTTAATTCAAACATCGGCCCCTCTCGTTTCTACTTTGGGCTATCTATTTATATATATATATATTTACCTACGGTGCCTTACCACTAGTAGGTACTTACTTTATAAATTATTTATAAATACGTGATCGGATTTTGATTAAAAAACATTCCCGACGCTAAAGCAACAGAATATTATCAGGAAAGTTATTACAAGAGCATAGGTAGTGAGATTCGTGGAAGTCAAATATTTGTACTGATTGCCTAGTATGTTTTCAAGATACAGCCAAATCCGAATAACTCAACCGAAGACTCAATAAAATTACTTTGAAATAAGTATTAGCATGGAAAATTCATGTCTGTAGGCTACATTAACAGTAACCCTCTCATAATCATATACAATCCAGGTGTTGCGTGGCGCCACCTTCGACCACATCGCCATCAGATGACTTGTGGTCAAACGCTATAATTATATAGGTTTATGTACCTTGTTAAGAAAAAAAACATAACTAACTAGTGAACATTCTTTTGCCGGTGTGGCGTTTGACGTTTTATGCCCGATATTAATAATCGATCCGATCCGTTATCCGCGGTTATGGGTCGATATGTCATGTCATAATATGTCATAGGGTTTGACATATTACTTCTAAAATGTCATTTTATAGAAAGAAAAGCTTGACATATTACTACTAAAATGACATATTATGATATATCGATCCAAACCGCGGATAACGGTTTTAGATCGATTATTTATTTCGGGCGTCAAAGTGATAACATGTTATATGCTACTAATATAAAAATAATTTTCTTGATTCTGTTTTTCCTTATCTTACGTATCAGAAACTAAGCAATGTTAAACTCGAAGGCTACCTACACAATGTAACAAAACAAAAAAACAGCAAAAAATTTAAAACTTACATTAGTGTGTCCATAAATTGAAGTAAAAGCTACAAAAAAATAGACTACAGTTAACATGTTTCAGTTATTAAATCCTTTTAGGGGGAAAAATTTACTTACGATCCTATAAAAGTATTATTAAACATGAGTATATTGCAATTTCGCTGTTTTCCAATAAAACTTAGGCCTAGTGCACACGACGTGGTATTGACTCACGATAGTGAAAAAATCGCAGGTCGTTTTAAGAGAGGGATAAGACTTGAAAAGTCTTGACAAATCTGACAAACAAAACAATAACTGCAAAGAATAAGTCTTTTTTTGTTCGTTAATTTTGTTTTACACAAGACTGCAGCATTTTGTATATTGTTTTTCGTTTAATTTATTATAATAACGACTATTAAAGTCAATTCATTGCGAAAGTAACTCTCTCTGCTTCTTTAAAACTTGATGAAATCAATGTTGTTTTTTTTTTAGTGAAAACATTGAAAAAAAAAAAAAAATATATTTATGTAACGAGCTGTACAGAGATCATTCGAATCTCCCGCGCTATCGACTCATCGACGGCTGTGACATTTGACAGCTGCGGTCAAATGTCAGGCGCGAGTGTGTGGCGGGTGCGAGAACCCCGAAACAAATTTCAAAAGAGGAATGCGAGGACTTTTATGGCGGCAAACAGTCCTATCATTGTCGAAACTTTTATTCGTATTCCCTGTGCTTGTAATTTGAGTAGAATAACAAAGATATATTCCTCAAATTTATAAATATTATTAGATTATGTTAGATATTTACTGTTACAAACAAAAAAATTAAAAATAAAGTGGCTAGGGTTGTAGAGCGAAGTTTGTAGAGCCCAAGGATTGTTATGGAGGTATAACCTTGAAACCTCTATGACAAATCCTAATAGACACGAACCGTGTAAACTGTCTTTTAATTTCTCCATTAGCAATAAAAATTGTTCAAAATTATTGTTATATTATACACGTTGCAATCATCTGTAAATTCCGACATTTGGTTTTACGCTCTATCTTTGTAATTCATGATTGATTTAAAAAATGAATGGATGAATGAAAATTCGCAGAATGTCGCCTCGCATCGTGTAAACGCAGCCTAAAAAAAGTGAAATAAAATAAGCCCGACATGAAAAAATTGAGTTACGTTTGAGAATGTTGTGAAACGATGAAACTCTACATATTTTTACTGAGCTGGCTTACGGTATTTGCATACAATAATGGAGCTGTGAGTATTTTATCCTTCACTAGCAACGCGCCCACGGCTCATTCGAAACGAAAAGAAGGTAAAATACCTAATTAGACACTGAAACTAACTAAAAACTAAATAATCTCGTGTCTAAATAGGTAACTTTTATCCCTTGTGTAACAATCTTTCATTTCTCCTACTAAGTACCTACGCTTGACATGGCCACCTAGTTTCAACTTTTCGTCCTTGGGAACGAAAAGTGCTGTTTTCATCCCTCTGATCACGTAACATCAAGCGTGCTTTCTGAAAGAGTGAAATGAAAAAGTTAATATGCCGTGTGTTGAAAAACATCTGTCAGTCAGTCATCGGATTCATTACAATTTACAATTACTCCCTTATCGAATAATACCGCCTCGAGTGTAATGACCAACATAGCACACTTGTATGATAATGTACTATAATATATCTCTCTCTAGCAGTCTTCCAACTTAGCAAGGCTCAAAAGAGACGCAGCCGGTGCTCTCCATATAGTGACCAATCACGCGCAGCCAATCCACGCCGACGTGAAGCCTGAAAATACTGAAATGAAAACTACTGAAAAGGTATCTTCAAGACTCACTCTTCTTATCATCATCATCATCATCAGCCCTAAGAACTTCACTGCTGAACATAGGCCTCCCCCCTTGAAAGCCACCATGAACGGCTGCCATTTGCATCCATCGGCTCCCCGCGGCTCTTACAATGTCGTCGGTCCACCTAGTCTAGGCCTACCTACAGAGCGTCTTCCGGTTCGTGGTCGCCACTCGAGAACCTTTCTTTCCCATCGGTTATCGGTTGCCCATTGCCACTTCATCTAGCCAATTCTGAGAGCTATGTCGGTGATTTTGATTCTTAGGCGAATTTCCTGGTTTCGGATTTTATCACGCAAAGGAACTCTGGCTCTCTCCACGGCAACTATGTCTCACTAAAATTCCACTCTATATAGTTTAAGCACTAAAGTTTAATTTTATTCGCCTATGGTTTAAGGATCATAAAAAGCAGATTTTGCCAGTTTATGTACAGTACGAGGACAAAATTGCAGTAGCACCTCAATAACGGTAGGCTTGCCACGTGTCTCTGTATGTGTGCGACCGGTAACCTTGTCACACACGGAGAAAAAAGACCTTCCAAAATGCAGAAGGAATTTCCTACCCTTTTTACTCAGAAGAAAAACAAAGGTAAAGGAAGGAAAAGGTTACATTTTGGAAGGAATCGGTTTCGGAAGGTGAGGTTTTTGTCTCAGTGTAAACTGAGACAAAAACTCGGACTTTCCTTCTGAGTCTTACCTTGCAAGACCGATTCCTGCCTTATTTTACCTTAGATTTCCTTCTGAATCACAAATTCTTCCCTTTTGACTCTAAATGAAAACGGTATTTGGGAAGGTCTTTTTTCTCTAGTCTGAGAGCCAATTCCCAGTTGTAACTCTACCTTCGACTACATCGTCATTTAACAACAAGTGACTTATGTGATGATCAAACGCTACATTATACGATGTCAAAAAAAACTTACAATCGTTTGCAGCCGTGTCCAAAGAACAAAAATGAACCTTCACACGTAGAAAGTGGGGTAGTTTTTCAGGTAATTTATTCAACTAATCTTTGTTAACCCTTCCTGTAATTACTTATTACCTTACCTTCCTGTTCCATTAACATTCCTGTTTCATTTAACTTCCTAAACTAACTGTGAACCGATTTATATGAAATTTAGTACACAGATTGTCAAGAGCCTGAAAACAAAGGCTACTTTATAAAACACTTTTATTAGCTTGACTTGTAACTAACTAACTAATTTATCGCGATAAACTGTAGCCGAGTTAAGCTGCAGGGAACACTGAGAAAAAAAATCTGACTTTCCTTCTGAGTCTTACCTCCCAAAAGCGATTCCTTCCATTTTATACCTTAGATTTCCTTCTGAATTACAAATCCTTCCCTTTTGGCTCAGAAGGTAAACGGTATTTCGGAAGGTCTTTTTTCTCTGTGTATACCACACGGCAACAACCGTCCCTTAGCAGCTTTTGACTGACGTAAAATCATCCAAATTACTCCATTAATTATGCCAAAACTCGGAAGTAGGCCACGGCCTCTCCAATGCAGTTTATATTAATGATATTCGTCACACTTTGCCGGTGTTATTATAACATAATAACGGCTTAAAAAATTGGACATAAAATAGGATTACCCAGGGGTACATCATGAAACCAGATGCAGAGCCGGATTTAACCTTAGCGCTGCCCTTGGGCACTCTAAAAATGCCGCCCTCTTTCCGAACAAACTTTCACGTTTATGATATTAGTAGGATTATAGATTCCGCAAATATTTTTAGGCAAGTAAGTAAATTCCTAATAATTTCATTGACAACCCTCAACACTTCACCTACACATGTTCAAACGTAATTTGTTTATTGTAGTTGTAGTATTAGCGGTTTGGTTTGATTTTTGGTTTGTTGTACAATGAACATTAGGAACGATCAAACGCGCACGCTCAACATCAGAAAACCACAGGCACGGTGTATTCTACGTTTGCCGTGCTGTCTGATCTGTGAAAAGGCAAGCCGTAGGACCAGGCCATTAGGAATTTCAAACGCGTCGATTATATGGAGTGTCCAGGGTGTTGTTTCGATAATGTTAATATAACCTGGTGTTAAGTGACGATATGGTCGCAGATGGCGTCACGCTACACCTGGATTGGGAACTGGCTCTCAAGTGAGGCTGCCGGAACACACCGATAGGTGTTTGGCGACAGATTCTTTACTTGAGGATGGTAGTTAGCCAGGCGAGCACTAGAAAATGTCCTACCACAAAGCTATGGTTTCATCACGATGTTTTCCTTCACCAAAAGCTCCAGCTCACTGTAGGATTCGAACCCACGTCCTACGGATCGCAAGTCGTCGTCACTACCACTGAACCATGATCGCTATAAAGTTTTATAGTTTGATAGTTTCATGTTTTTTTTTTGTACATTTCTTCCAGGTGACACCTCCAGAAGGCACTTTATATCAGTTGAAATCGCTCCGGAAGTCTCTCCTCGACCAACCGTCCAAGGTAGATTTGTTCCGGAACATCGGACGAGTTGTAACTCTGGTTGTGTTGATAATTTCTGCTGTGTTAGAGTTCTATCCACTGCTCAAGAACCTTTACAACTCGCTGTACGATTTTATTTATCAGTAGTTAGTAAAATGATAAAATAATAATAATATATAAATAAATAAATAATAATATATAATAATAATATATAATTTTAATATATATATTAATATTCTTTAAAAGACTTGTGTTTTTTTGTCATCGAGAGTCGTGAATGCCTGATCCAATTTGGCGTGGCTACACCTTCGATAACATCGTCACCTAACATCAAATTACTTGTGGTAAAACGCTTCACTGTAATAAGTATGTGAAAAAATCTAGTTATAGTAATGCATTATTTACTAATAAGCAATATTTTATCTTTTCAATACGACAAACCATCATTGTCTATGATAATATAATTGAACACAATGTTAACTTTACACCTACGTCATTTATGTTTACAAAACTTTGTAGATTAGTTTTCCGAACGTTTACATTTGTCAGAATCTGTAGCAAATCAATTTTAAACAAAAAGAAAACTTAAGATAAGAGGTTTACGTAAAACTTTCATTAGGCATTGATGAAGGAAAATGTAATGTACGATCCAAAAAGTTATTTTAAATTTGTTAGCAATGGAAGTGTTCAAATTGTTTTTATTTTGTGCTATTTATACATTGGCATTAAGCGAAGAAACAACTAATCAAAAGGTCAGTATCTATCTTTTAAAAACACCGCATATTAAATCAGAGTTCAAAAAGTTGCAACTAACCAAAACTTAAACTAAAGAATTCGTTTGTAATAATCTCAACTGTAAAAAAATATTGCCATTTTTATTCAATAAAAATAAGCTGTTTATTTCAGACCGAACCTGTAAATATACTAATAGACAATCGTTGCAAGAGAGAAACAGAATCTGGGTCGCATATGCGCGAAAATAAAATTCTACCAAAGAAGATACCACATGGTATTTTGAGCAAACCTACTAAGATCCAGCCTTTACCTCCGGTAACTAAGCCTCTACCTCCTTTGAATGTACGTCCCAACAATATTTTGCTAAGACGAAACATAACTCCAGCGGGGCACAAACCTATACTTCCTAAAAACACCACCAAGGAGCATAATAATAAAACTATTAATGTAGCAGATCAACAAAATGATAACAAGGTAAATAATGATGGTAACGAAGACAATAAAGCAATCAATTCACCAATAACATACATCAATATGCATAGTAATATACAAAAGGAAGATATAAAAGGAAAACACAAAACCCTTGTAACTGAAACTGCACCTGAAACAGTGACTAAAGAAGAAACTAAAAACGTAACTGCCAAAGTTATTGAAGACGAATCAGAGCATGTTGCAAGATGTGACAAAGAAAGTCCAGCATCTAATTCAGTTGAAGATGATCAAACTTCAAGCTTAGATGCTAAAGGTGTGGTTTCTGATACACCAGCCACGCCGATACCCCAGAGTGACAACTCATCAGAAAATAAACTAGATCAGGTAAAAGAGAGCCGTAAAAGTCTAAACTATCCTGTCAAAAATGAAAATTCTGCTGATCAATTAAATGACATCACTGATACTTCAAAAACTGCCTTAATAGACGCCAAAGTAAGCCTCCGGAAGGTTCCTTTTCCAACTCTGACTGGATCTATTACAAGAATACCAAAGATAAAGAAAGTAAAAACACCGATAGTTATCAAGCCAACGATAACAACATTAAAAAATAAACCCTACAGTTTGAATGATGTCAAAACAGAAAAGGACGCTGATGATGAAAATAAAAATCAAAAAGAAGTTATGAAAGAACCAGATGACCCAGAGAACACAATCAAAGAATCTATATCACTGAATCCTCTAAAAGACGGTACGTGTTTACATTAATTAAAAATAACCTTTAAATTCCGTGGCTTTCTCATCTGACACTATCTATAGCAAATATATCCCAACAGATACTTTAGCAGATTTCTGCATGCAGTTTTCAAAGCTATGTTCCTATAGATAAGTACCTAATTTCAACATTTTTTGTTATGTTTTTGTTCTAGAATCAAACGAAGAAATTATAATCCAAAACAACAACTATGAAGAACTTTACGAATCATCTGCTCGACAATATTTGTCTCCAACACTAATCGCTTCGGAATTACGTCCTGCGCAGAATTTTAACAACTTTAGTCCTATTGGTCCATCTGTTCCTTACACTAACTATTATAATGAACTTAACAAACCCTATTCATATGACGTCAAGAAATATCCTAATGAATATGTTGTTAACACTTACGATAATTACAGCAATAGTAATTATTATTACTACAATACTACTGATACAAGTGACGATAATAATCAATGGAACCAAAATCACAACTTCCTTCAACCCCAACCCCAATTCCGAAATTTGGGACTGCAAAGTAGTTTCAACCAATACTATCAAAACAAAGGGTACCCTGTAGATAAAATTTGGAGATCATGGCGGAATAATCAAATCGTAATAAGACCTAAAACTACAAACGTTTTGAGTAGCAATTATTTTAACGGAAACCTCAACGGGTGTTTGGCAAATAGAAGAATTGTGCCAGTTTATAATAATGCAGCGAAAATTATCGGTCCAAGTGGTTAGGGAAATCAAAACATTTTACCGTATTCGTATAACGATCCGATACAGTTCGTACGCTATGGGTATTAAGATAAGGACATAAAAACTAGGTTTTATTCAAGAATTGCTCTCTTTTCTTGTCAAACATGTATTATATACACATAATTTTCCTCTACCTAATGCTGGGGCCCCACTAACGATTGACGGTTGACATAAGTGTGGCCACGATATTTGAAAACGTCATTCACATTGGCGTTTGACGTTAGCCGATAACTCACGTGCTTGCGTTGACCGTTCAAGTGTAGCCACTCACATAATTACGTTAATAATAAACGCAATATTTATCGCGATGATAGGCATTGACATTTGTCTTGACGTTGACCTTAGACTTATGACACAAAAAAAAGTGTGTGCGTGTAACCTTTACGCGCGATTGAAGTAAAACTTCTTTGGCGTTGACGGCATATATATCACTGAAATGATTAAATATTAACTTGAATAATATATATCATATCATAATTTAATTATTTTTATTATTCATGTGCTTTACAAAGATTATGCCAATTTTATATTAATATTAAATTATTCATTCGAAACAGGTACTTGAATGTCATCATAATTTCTTACGTATCTGTGTAGTTTCCGCTATTTAAAAATAGCGGAAACTACACAGAAAGCGCGCGCAGATAAGCGTTACTTCCGTCAGAAAAAAATCTGAGTTACTCCCTAGTCGCGCCTAAAGAAGTTTTACTTCAAAAAAAAAAATGCTTTAAAAATTTCAAATCGTCGTTTATCATCCTTTAACGTGCACATAATTCTTAGCTTATGGCATTAGCTGAGCTAAAACTGTTTACTCGATGTAAAAACAATCATTCTTCTTCTTTAATGTGACATTGATGGGGGTCGTTTCTACCCCTACAGAGGCTTGGGAACACCTAAGTTTTTGTTCGTCATTCAATGCTACTTTTTACAATGTTTCCTGTGTTTTTTTTCACGGAATAAAATGCGAAAGATCTGTAGAATCAGACTTTGTTTGAGTTAGATGAGTACAAAAAACAGAACACTTTGCTGAAAAATTGCTGCATGAATGGTGACCACAATTTTTCCACTATATTTAGGACAATAGTCCTAATAAGCACCTAATAAGGTATTATTATTGTGGTAATCCTATTATATTATAATATGAATAGGAGGTAGTTATACATATGGGTATGATTATAAGAATAAAACAATTTATAGGCGAATATTATTTTATTTAGTGTTGTCGTAAAATAATACAGAAATTATCCATTGTGATTGTAATGCAGATCAAAAATATTAAATAGGTACTAACAGACATCGTATTTTACTAAATAATGTTTATATATATTTAAAACTATATTAATGCAAATAAAGCTTTTGTAATGGCCACTAATACTAAAATATGATATCTTAAACACTATATTAAATTCTTAAAATTATCAACAAACTTTAAAGAAGATAACTTGGAATGTTAATAAATAGTATTGAAGAAAAGGTAGGAAATAATATATTTAAGTACAAGACATATTGTGAAGATGAATAATAGAAAAATGGAATAGACACCTATTATAATATTACAAATAGTTTCCATTCCAAACATTATCCCACTCTTTGGTATTATGAGTCATTACATTCCATAGCGTTAGGTTTAACAATAATAATGTGGTTTAAATTGACATTATTATTCAGAAAATTGACGTTTTAATGAAATTATAATACCTAAAGTTGGCAATCCATTAATCTGACTTCGTATGTATGATTAATTTATTACTTTATTGTTTTTGTTAAACCATATAAATGCAACAACCAATTTTTATTAGTGATTTTTTTAAATATTATATTTATTTACAAAATAAAAGGTTTTGTTAGACTATTTATTTTATGGATTCAATGACATTTTATCAAATGTACAAACAGGTGCTTTAAATGACTGTAGACCAAATAATAGAACAGTTACGAAAAAAAACTTCAATAATCCCAATAATAATGTCACCCACACGTACGAAGCCAGAGACTGTCCCGCCGCCTGCGTGCCGCATGGCCACCCTAGTTGGTGTCCTTGCGTACCTTGTGCCCGCGGAACGACGCCTGGATCTTAGTGGCCGCTTTATTTAGGTCCGGGTCGGCCAGGTCAATCTTTTCTATGTCTTCCTGTGGACAAGAAGCAGTAAATTAGTAGGTAATTTAATTAGAATAATCTACCTTAGTATATAATTATAAATTAAAATGAAGGTTCTTCGTTGGTATGAGCATAACTTGAGAACGAAACAGATCGGTGAATTTTTTTTCAATGTGATTTATTATGTTGGTAAAGGTAAAATTTCAGTTATTAGAGAAAATGAATTGGAAAATTTTCCAGGAAAATTGAAAATCCGGGATTAACTACTAGAATCTCATGTAAATTGACATATGAATGCAATAAATGATTGAAATTGAAATTGAAAACCGCTTAAAGTTTGAAATTTTTGTGGAAACGCTACAACCTGACCCGAACACCCGCGCGAAGTCGAAATATGTAGCTAGTATAAAATAGATAAAGAAAAATATATTGGAAAATCTTTTTGTACACTTCTCGATTTCTGCAAAATGATTTTGTGGGTTACTTTAGGGCAGCACACACCGATAGTTGCTTGGCGACAGATTCTTAACATGGGGGTGGTAGCTAGCCAGGCGAGTACTAGAAAATATCCTACCACCAAGCTATGGTTTCATCAAGCTCAAGCTCATGGTAGGATTCGAACCCACGTCCTACGGACCACTACCACTGAGCCATCATCGCTATAACAACCTATGGTTTCGTCAAGATGTTTTCCTTCACCGACAGCTTAAGCTGGGGATCGAACCCCCGACCTGATCGCAAGCCAACGTACTATTGAGCCATCATTACTTCAACATTTTCTCTTTATAATGTAAGTAGGTAGTTACATATTTTAGTAGATACACATTCTTGTGAGTACAGTCAGCGACAAAAGTAGCAGAACATTTCCGATTTTACATATGTATTTTAGATCGGTAATGTTTGGGTTATTTTTACAACTTCCAAGGTAGCGTTTGAGCATAACACAGCACACCTGATGGTGAGTGATGTTGTGGTCAAAGGTCGGTGTTTAAGATGATGACGGTAAACGGAAAATCTATTATTGTTCAGCGACTTTTGTCAGTAACCGTACATACTTTGGCAAGTAGCCAACATAAGTGGCAGGAGTGGCTTACCGCATGCCAGACATTGCGGACATAATTAACGTACACGTTATATGTATACAAGATGTACATATAAAGCCGAAGTGACCCCTCACTACTCCACATCAAGGTGAACAAAACTCAATTAAAAAAGGATTATTAAAAAAATCATGTTTGAAATGCTCTGCAAAGTTTTATCTAAAAATGTACTTGAGACAGCCCTAAAACAGCCACCATATTACTTGGAATTTCAAATACGATGCATTCAACCACCATTCAACTTTTGCACACGTATAAGTGTTCACATGTTTGATGGGAATAAGCACCAAACCCCCCCCCCTTTTATAGGGGAATTAAGTTACACCCTGTATAATGAAAACACATCCTCACCTTATCCTGCTGTTCTTTTTCCTTCTGAGCCTGAGCAGCTACATCAACCTCCTGGGTCTTGCGGGCCTGGTGGCCACGGAACGAAGCCTGGATCTTGGTAGCAGCATGGCAAAGCTCTGGGGACAAGGAGATTTGCTTAGTATTAGTTACCATCATATCATCACCTATATTTTTAAACCCCGACGCAAAAAGAGGGGTGTTATATGTCTGTCTTTCTGTATTTGTGTGTGTCTATGGCATCGTAGCTCTAAAACGGATGGACCAATTTCGATGCGAAATTTTTCATTTGAAAGCCAGTTTTCTTGGCGGTGGTTCTTAGCCATGTTTGGTTAATATCGGTCTAGCAGTGCAAAAGTATCAGCTCTTTTCCAAAATGATGTTAGGAATTTTCAGCTATGTTTGATGAAAATAGGTCCACGATGTCTGGATTGATACGCTATGTTTATCTGTGGTTTGACAAGTCCCCAAACTGTCATTGTCAGACGTCATATACACTAAGAAAAATAATCTGACTTTCCTTCTGAGTCTTTACCTTCCAAGACCGTTTTCTTTCTTATTTTGTATTAGTTTTCCTTCTAAATCACAAGTCCTTCCCTTTTGATTCAGAAGGAAAACGGTATTTCGGAAGATCTTTTTTGGTCGTGTAGAGGACGCGTGAAAAAAGCGGAGCCATTGGGGATTTATCAGTGAGAGAGAGAGAAGAAAAAAAGGGAGGGAAGGTGTTGATGGTAATATGGACCATACGAATGTAATAGAGATATACTTAGGCCTTTTATTGATTCTTGTTTATTTATTTCTTACTCAATGATTCATTCTTTTTCTTTAATGTGATATTGTCATTATTATTATTATTTTCTCTTTTTTATTTTTCTAGTTAATTTGATTTTGTAATTAGCAGCCATCCCACTCTATTTGTACGCCCATTTAGGCAAAACATGTTGTACCTATAATCCCTTTATTGAAGATCTGCATGCAATCTTGCTATGTAACAGCACATGTTTACAAATAAAATATCTTTATCTTTATCTTTATCTTTAGAAAGGTTTCACATGGATAAAGACTGGCTTTTTTTCACTAAGCTCTGACTCCTTGAAAAAAATCTTGCACGGCAATGTGGATATCGTATGAATTTAACCTCATTTACCTGCTAAACTGTAATTGTAATATATTTAACTGTTAAAAACGCAATCATTCCTGGTACCATTACTGTAAAAAACAAAAAATTCAAAAATTAAAATCTTTTTTATTCAATAGGATACATTGTGATCACTTTAAAACGTCAACTTAAAACTAGCTACGCCTGTTCCAACCTCCTTACGCCGGTAAAAGAACAGGCAAGAAACGCCCGGCAGGTAATTTTTTTGGCGCGATCACATTGACAATTTTATTCTTATGACTAATTGATTGAATTGGAGCAAGTTCACTAAAATCCCAAGCTTTTTTTTGTCATCTAATAGTTCGTTATTTTTTAATTAGCTTTACTAATAAGTCTATTAACAATCGATAACCCACGAAGTCCTTTTACGAGAAAATTTAGCGGAAGGAGTAAAACCAAATTCACAAGGATTAAGATAGACAAGTGGTGGTCGTAGTCCTCTAGTTTCACCTCACAGTTTAGCTCAGAGCTTGACTTAATCTCCGTTGACGGGACGGATTGAGATGTAGTACTCCACAAAGTACGGCCTTTGAGAATTATAAACAGATTTTCTAAATATAAGTACTTCCTTAAGATGGACTTTCAAGTAACACGGCTTAATGCTCTTGGGGATTTCAAACACTACATCATCTCAGCAGGAGCATTTCCGTAAGAAAATTTATAGCTGTTCGTGTTCTACCATTTTTTTTACAAGTTCCTGTTACAAAAATGTCATGTGTACTATGATACATAGAAGAAAGAGAGCCGGGGAAAGAACAGATCCCTGCGGTCTTTGCTTGTTACATACTAGAAATTTCCTAGGTATCTAATCCTTGAACTAGCGTTTTGATAGCTGGTAAACAAGACATAGGCTTCTAGTCTAGAAATAGTTTAGCTCAAAGCTTGACGTAATTTTCTTTGACGGGATGGATTGCGAATACAGTATTTATTAGATCAGGACAGTTTAGCAATTATCTTCAAAGTACCTACAGGCTGTTGAATTTTTGCAGCCTTCACCTCAGTATTACTCTAGTCATCATTTCATCAGTCTTTCACGATGGATGTCAAAACAGTTCTTCAGGGTTGACAATGCATTGGCAACTCTCTAAGTGTTGCAAATGCCCATAAGCGACGGTGACCATTTACCAATCAGGCAGACCGTCTGCTTCTTTGCTACTCTAACTTGATCTCTAAATTTCCCACTCCTAACTACTTCTTCTTCTTTTCTTTTGATAGAGAAGTGTGGCGCTCTCTCGTTTCGGAGGCCAAGACACATTTCATTCGCTGAACCATTGGACTTAGTTAGTTAACATCTTCCGCCTTAAGCTGAAGCCTAATCAGCCTGCTGGTAAATCCGCCCCTGAATATACCTAAATATATACCACAGATAGGCTTCTCCTAATCTGTGCCAAAATAGATGTCGCAGACAAGTCATTACCAAAAGCATTTCACTCTCTAAAACCCGTATTTTTCCACAAATCCCGAGCAGTCTGCTATGGAAACTAAGCGTACAAAATAGAAACTAAATCACGGTTGACAGGAAACGAATTACGAGATGCTGCGGCGAAGAGAGCGGCTAATATCCCCAGGGATCGACGCAGGAACACAATTTTGTGTACACGTTGTACATATAGGTATATATAACCTACATATTTTATAATAATTATGTTGGAAGTCCTCATTAGCTCTCTGAACAGATAATGAAGCAATGGCGGAGAATATCTGGTATTGGTGGCCAGAATGCCAAAAGAAAAAGGGGAAAAAAGGACAAAGCGGAAAGATCATTTTAGCGAATAATTTTAATAATATCTCTCCATGTTTAATACTAGCTGTTCCGTGCGGTTGCACCCGCGGGCTACAGTTACGAGTGCAGGAAAGTGAAATAAAGTTGTGAAAGTGAATTTTCTAGTTGCTCCAAAAAAGTCCGTGTTAAGTTTAAGCAAAGTGCCACTACTCTACTTAAACACTCATCCTCTTTGACACGGCTTTTTGCTGGGTACATCACCTCATCACCATTAATACTTCATTCTACTCTCTGACTTTGAAATACTGACTACTAAAGTATTCTCAGGTTTTAAACTATCTCTATGCCAAAGTTAAACCTTTTAGACGTCCCTAGTGTAAAATCTAGTTATAGAACATGCAAATGTTATAATAATTTTTTGGCAGCTACCTCGGACAAAGAATTAGTCTAGCCATTCAAAGGGGGAACGCTGCCAGTATCTTCGGTACCTTGCCTAAAGGGACTTCTTTTAATAATGTATTTTAGTTATTAGTTTAGATTTATTTGTTTTTATTTCTTTGTTATGGTATATTATTTTTAGTTTGAAGTAATAAATATAATCATTTAAATGTAGATGTTGACATTTTTAATACACCAACACCTCGCCTTAAAAGACTACTCAATGACGCATTCTTTAAGAGTGCGTAATGCGCAAGAGTGTGAGTGGCGTGCCGGGTTGTGTCTATTGTCACTTTAATTTCTCCTACCTCCTTTTTTTTCTTTCTCTTTATATTCTTATTATTATAGTTTAGGTAGATTATAACTAGTTGTGACAACTTGTAATTAGCCTTCAGCAATTATTTCAACTTTGTTAATTAAGTTCCTAGCTCTGTAAGTTTTCCGAAAAATAATTAAAAATAAATGAATAAAAATTAATTTAAATCGGTTCAGTAGCGTTTAGGCGAGAGAGACAGACAGACAGACAGAGTTACTTTCGCATATATAATATTACTAGCTATGCCCCGCGTGGGCTACAGTTTATCGTGATAAAAAGTAGCCTATATGTCCTTTCTCAGGTTTTAAACTATCTCTGTGCCATAGGAAAAATATTTACGCACTAGTTGCACTCCGCGGTTCACTCGCGTCTTCCCGTTATCCCGCAGAAACCTTTTCCCGGGATAAAATGTAGCCTATGTGTTATTCCAGGGTATAAGCTATCGCTATTCCGAATTTCATCGAAATCCATTCCGTAGTTTTTGCGTGAAAGAGCAACAAACATAATACTCACAAACTTATGCTTTTATATTTAAAAAAAAAATATCGGACTATTAGATGACAAAAAAAAGCTTGGGATTTTAGTGAACTTGCTCCAATTCAATCAATTAGTAATAAGAATAAAATTGTCAATATGATCGCGCCAAAAAAATTACCTGCCGGGCGTTTCTTGCCTATTCTTTCGCCGGCGTAAGGAGGTTGGAACAGGCGTAGCTAGTTTTAAGTTGACGTTTTAAAGTGATCACAATGTATCCTATTACATAAAAATGATTTGAATTTTAAATTTTTGCGTTTATAATATTAGTAGGACTGAATTTATTTTGGTTTTTGTCTGGGTATTGTTGACCCCGCTTTGTTTCTTTTCATAGTTAGGTACTCTAGATACAGGTAGTTTTAGTCAGGAGTCAAAGTTATGTTTGCGATTGTGTGGGTGTTAAAGACCAAGTTCAACAAAGGTCTTAGCGATTAACGTAACGGAGGAAAACATTTTAAAGGTCAGATGTAATTTTCATTAGATTAAAAAAGAGCGCTCTAAAAATGCTCACAATTTTATAAAATTATCCATTCTACGTCAAGACTTCAAGAGTCTAAATATTTACTTGGGTTCGAATATAATTTTGAAAAGAAATTCCAACAGCTAAGTAGATTCAAATATATAATAATTTGTTTGAAACTTTCTTTTCCATGAATAATTTTCGAGTTTTATTTATTTCATAATTCCTAAAACAACGTGCCGGTGATAATATTTGTGAAAGAAACATTATGAATACAAAATTACAAGCTCCTATTAATTTTAATACAACAAAACAAAGCAAACATTGGTTTGGTCCGCAAATATTTTTCTCTAAACATTCTAAAAGCCTTTTCAACCAAAAGAGATTGAAAACTGAAAACAGCTGCAATAATAGCTTATCGATGTCGGTGATCACTCGATTAAATTGTTTCCGCTCCATCGAGTCGTGTTGACATAGATAGGCTGCAGACAGCTCTAGTGGTAGGAAATATCGGAGTTTGTTCACATAAAAAAATACATTTTCAACCCACTTGCTCGCAAAGTTGACCTTTATGACCATTAAGGTTTGTAATGCAGCTTATTGCACACGCGTGCTTTTTCATTATGATTATCGCACTATTATACACATTTATTTTATGGCACTCTAAGCCTAACGCAAAAACCTCAAACGATATCTCAAACCATAAACCAAAAACCAGTCCAGCTTTGATTAATTAATCTAAACTCCACTTAATCCATTTGTCAGTTCCACAATGGGCCGGTAGTGGCGTCACCGTCACCGAGAATTCTCCCGCCTTCTGATTGGTGGATTAAACAGTGAGTGATATGTCACTGTCACTTTTAACGGCGTGACGAGACGAAGCGCTTCGATATCTCAGTTACGGATTACGTAATATGTAGTTGCTATTGAATATTATGGCATATGAGAATGACAGCTCAATTTCCTCAACCCAATAGGTAAAGAAATTTATGAAAGGGATATTTAATCGTGTTTATTATTTATATTTTATGCCAATGTAGGTACAGGGAAGCGCTCGTACCGGAACTTGCCGATCTGCCTCGATGGTGGCCAAGGGTTGCGTCTCAGAAGACACCGATATCGAGTTCGAATCCTCTCGGCCCCGCACCTATCACTTTATAAGTTATGTATGTATGTGCCATCGCTCAAAACGGTGAAGGAAAACATCGTGAGGAAACCGGCATGTCCAAGAACCACAACATTCAAGGACATGCGACTTTTAGCAACCTGCACCGGGCTAGCGTGGTAGATTACAGCCCTTACTCTCTCTCTCTCTATGAGAGAAGGCCAGAGTCCCAGCAGTGGGTAAAAAGGCTGATGATGAAGAAAGCTAGTGTAACCGCAAGGCTCAGGCAGTCGTTCCCTTTTATATTATTATCGATTGCCAGAATTCAAAGCATCTTTATTAACTCCTAAACTTGCTTCTGTTGCATGTCTCAAAACATTTTGTAAGCGATCTAAACAACCGTGAAAACGTTAGTGCCTATAAAATATCAACATTTTGGAGTGAAATCTGTCGCAAAATACAACCGTCTTCTAGCTTAGGGGGCGCTGTAAGTCACAAATACTAAAGCTATAGACAACTTCGTCATATTTTAACTACCTACTCTCAATGCAACTTGATCGAAACACGTGAAGTAAAACCATAGTAAAGGAGTAGTAGTTCAGCTACATATAAATCGGCCGTCGCCGGTTTGAATGTGTGCGTGAGTAGCGGCACCGTGTACGCACGCACTCTTCACGCACACAATCACATAAACGAAAGGAGGCGGCCGGGGCCGCGGCCATGCACTCAGTACCGAACGCGCCGCCTATGCGTCACCGCAAGAGTAGGCAATTAACTCGTCGAGCGGCCTTAGCTAACCTACTGTTCTTTATATACTGTGGTAAAACAAAATAAAGATATACTTATTTCTAATTTGATAACGAATAATCACTAATTTTGCAAAAGTAACCTCCGCAACACACACTTTAATATGATAAAATACATTATCACAAGACTTAGCTCAATACATTTTGCCGTGTGAACCTGCAGGACACTACATAGCAGTGTTAATAATAGTTATTTGTTATGCAAGGCTGCAAAGTTGTATTTTGGCGCGAGTACTTGTATTGAAACCTGAGCAAGCGAAGGATTCTAGGACTGAACCAAGAAAAACAGTTTGTTTGTTTTTTCATGCAATTGTCATGCTGGTCAGTGCGATTATTCCAAAAAGAGGTTGGGCACACTGACTGAAATAAGAATAAGTATTGTTGCATTTTAAGTGGACTGGCGGTATGGAAAAATATTGAATAGAATGTTTCGAAGTTTAAAAATACTTTCCACGCTAGCGCGCAAAATGCGCTTTTGCACTCAGATTTCGAATGACAAACAGACTCTTTCCAAACTTGTGAGGTGAAAAATATATTACATTGTAAATGTTATATTATCATATTTTATATACATGTATATACATACGGCAGCTATAATATAACAATATGGTACCTACATAGATTATTGCAAGACATAGCTCCGCATTGCTCAATATGTTTTGCCTCAAGAACTTGCAGGAGACCTCAGGTGGCAGCGTTAATATTATGTAGTTATGTTATCGTATATTATAGCCGCCATTTGTAACGGGATTTAGTTCCGAAAATATCCGCATCGGTTCTCTTTTGCGTCGTCACTCTGTATACGGTTTCGTGCCTACGACAGGATCATAAAGTCGGCTTTGTCTATTTTACGACTTTTTCAACAATCATTATTTCGACTGGCACTCTATTTGAAGAGCGTTTACTCTAGGAATTAATTATGATTAACAGAGCTTTCAATTAACTTTAATGTTGTAAAGAAGTCGAGAAGGACTTGTGTGGGCTCCAAGTCAAATACTGGCAGGAGTTAGCACAGGACAGACAGTAGCGGCTCTCATTATATTTCCTTATCCAGGCGAAGCGTAGCGCCACCTTCGACCACATCGTCACTTAACTTAGCTGCTGGACATATTAGCCCAGGAACCTATAATCGTTGGATAGACGTGTTCTTTAGTGGAGACCGCGGCTCGACAAACGTAGTGTAGGTCGCCCTCCGGCTAGGTGGAGCGACGACATACGCAAAATGTCTGGCAGCGGTTGGATGAGAGAAGCCGAAGGCTGAAACGGACTGATTAAGATGAACCGCTATCACTAAGTCACTAGATTGTTGTGTTTGGTTATTGTATTTGTTTAGTTAATTCGGTTTATAATTAAACATCCGTTTTAAATAATAGTCACAAAAAAAATAACCAACTGAGTGAAATTCAGTGTGTTTTTATGGGCTTACGCTGCAAATCAGAACGCACCCCAAACAAAAGTAGTAAAAGTGACCCAAACTAGGCCAAAATATCCAAGTCACAAAAGCAGGTCATCTATTTACAAGTCACAATTCTAACTTCGCCTAGCTCGTAACTCTTAGTACTGGCAACACTGGTTACAGAAGCCCCCATCAAGGAATTTGTTTCCTCGGAACTGTGTACTGCAAACAGTAATTTAAGTCCGGAAGTTTCCAAAGATTGAACACGGAGTTTCTTGGGTGTAAAACAGAGTGAAACACTACACACTGTAACTTATACTACTAACTATATTATTCTGTGTGTTCAGGCGTTGTAATTCTTTTAAATGTCGGGTAGGTCACAAGCTAAGATTCCAACGAACGCGGGCGGCGAATTACCGGAGAAACCGAGGGTAGTTGTTGACGACCTTCAGTGCACCTCGGACTTCAAGTGCGAACGGATCTCAGTTATTTTATTTTACCTAGGTATCGGGAACAGTAGTTCAAGCGAACACTGTGATTCTGATTGATTTTGAAAATTTCAATACTGTTTGTGTAACTCAACGCTATTCGTAACTAAGTCTTACTTTTACGACACTAGACTCACTGCACTGTAATAATTATAAAGTTAAAAGCGCTCGTGCGTAATAGCTGAATTATAAACCTAATTGTGATGCTATAATGGTCACTTTACAAACAAGCATGTGGAAATAATATACGCTTATTCGGTAAGCTGGAATAGCCTTTTAAAAGTTTAATGCATCAGTCCACTGTTAAACATAGGCATCTTCTAAGGTACGCCCCAGAGCCCAATCTTCGGCTCCTCTCATCCAACTCCTGGCAGACACTCGGCGCAAGTCGTCAGAGAGCGTCCTACACTACGCTTGTCAAGTCGCGGTCTCCACTCAAAAACACGTCTACCCCAACGGTTGTCAATGTCAGTTCTACGGCTTATACGACCAGCCTTTTGCCATTTCAGTTTGCTAATTCTGTGTGTCGGTGGCCTTAGTTCTCTGTCGGATCACCTCAATTCTGATTCAATCCTCGAGAGAAACTCCAAGCATCTTTGCATAGCTCGCAGAGTAACACAACAAAGTATTCTATTGTAACCAGTACTGACTTCTAAAATTAGATACACTGTTCACAATAAAGTTAATTCCTTTTTTAGGGAATAATCTAGTTTCTAGATTATTTTTACAACTTTTTGGGTACATTTTATGCTAAGAAGAGCATTTTTGAACTTTTATTCTGTACTATTTTTTTTGGAACTATTTTGCCGCTCTTCTAGTTTTGCCGCCACAAGTTTCACCTTATTTAGCTTCTATGGTAAATCCGGCACTGATTGTAACATTATTATTATATATCTAGTGCTATAAAGTCAGCTACTGTTTTCCACAGTACTGAGCATTAGCCGTTGCCCCTGCGATGTTTTTCTCAAAGAAAACTTTTTCAATTACCTACCCTCCAAGTAAAGGTGCTTTGTCGAAGTTTGTTTTCTAATGGGTCGCCACTGTGTTCCCTATATTACCTGGGGTAAAGTACTTTTTCCGACAGACAATTTAAAGACATAATATAGTTTATGAAAAAATCGGTAGGTGGCGTTGTTGACAGGTGGTTCCAAAGATTAGCTTCAATAAGAAAATTGCATTTTATTGAAATAAAATCTGTAATGCTTGTTCTTATTGGTTTTTTTTATCAAAGTATTTCTTAGTTCTTCTGCAACACAAACGAGTAATTAGTAAGCCTTTGCCATAATTATGGCCTTTCTGCTTAGTAGGTATATTAAAAGGCCTTTCCAAGTCCATTAAATACCTACAACAATTTCCAGAAACTGTTACAAATTTTTTGCAAATTTGCGAAATAGAATCGTGTAAAGGTTGTATGAGTTCCAATCCCTTTGCTTTTTCATTAAACTCATTTGAAAAAAGAGAACCATGTTTTGTCAGCGCCATCTATCAATAACTCTAGAACTTTGTTGTTTTAGCTATTAGAAAACTTCCCATTTGGGTATGGTATAGTATCAATACGCGACAACGCGTGCGACTTACAAGTTACAAGGCATCGATACCGAATTTGAATCCTCCTGGCCCGCACCTAAGACTTAATGAGTGCAGATTTGCCATGGCTCAAAACGGTGAAGGAAAACATTGCGAGGAAACCGGCATGTCCAAGAACTGCAATATTCACGGGCGTGCGACATCTACCAACCCGCACTGGGCTAGCGTGGTATATTACGGCCCATACTCTCTCTCTGAGAGAAGGCCAAAGTCCCAGCAGTGGGAACGTAATAGGTTGGTGATAGTTTTTTTTTTTACTTCTTACTGGGTAGCGTTTCACTACAAGTCACCTAATGTTAAGTGACTATGTGGCCGAAGATGGCGCCACGCTACATCTGGACAGGGAACTGGCTCTCAAGTGAGGCTGCCGGAACACACCAATTGGTGCTTGTTAGTAAATACACTCCCATAGTCTCTCTTTGAGAGAAGGAGTCCCAGCAGTGGGGACGTAATGGGGTGATAATGATAGTAAATACACACTTGTAATTCTGACTTAGATACGGTGTGGTCGCGTTTCGTGTCCTCTTAATTCCCGCCCAGTGTCTCACACCGTTCTCGCCTGTATATTTTGAGTAATTGGCATCAGTGTTGAGTGTCCAAATATCGAGGTTTTAGCTTTCATAGGGACCGAAATAGGTATATTAGAAAAACATTGGTAAACATCACGAAATCAGCGTAGGTGCCTTGTTAATAACAACCCAACTTGACGTATTACGACATTTTTTTATGAGGGTAGCCTGGCCTTGTTACAAGTGGGTATTTATTTATTTATGCTAATGTCGGGTTTTGGAATATGGAGATTTATTATAGGGTAAAGAGCCATAGAAGGTTCTATTGAGGAAAAATTGGGGTAGCAATTTCACTTTGTACCTTTTTTGTATCTGCGAAGGTACTTTCTGGCAGAAATCTATATATTATATCGTATGAAAGCGAAATACCATTGACTGACTTATTAATCGAAATATCAAAAATAGAACCAAAAAATAAAGATGAAAGGAGATATTTCATTGATGTATGTGCGTGTGAGAGCGATGGTGGCCGAACGGTTTGGCGTGCGACTTACAAGACGCCGACACCGAGTTCGAATCTTCTCGGCCTCGTACCTATGACTTAATAAGTTATGTCCGGATTTGCCATCGCTCAAAACGGTGAAGGAAAACATCGTGAGGAAACCGGCATGCCCAAGAACTGCAACATTTTCAAGGGCATGTGACATATACCAACCCGCACTGGGCCAGCGTGGTAGATTATAGCCCATACTCTCTCTCTGAGAGAAGGCCAGAGTCCCAGCAGTGGGAACGTGGAAGGCTGATAATGATGATGTGTGTGTTTCTAAACAAATAGATATTTTTTGATTTGATTTATGGACTCTGGACCACCCTTTTGTGCTTACACTATAGAAAAATTGGTTGAGGCCAGCCAAAAACATTATTTAGGTACGATAATTTTTTTATAACATAACTTTTTTGGAGGTGGCGCATTTTGAAAAGTCTTCTTTTCCAAGTAAAATAGGATGAAAAAGTTTGTATGAAATAAAAATATTAATTTTCATATTATACTAGAATCATTGTTATTCATTATTTGTTCCTGAGTCTTGGATATTTCTATCTATATAAGTACTTATTTATTTCTCTATATAAGTATGTATATCGTTGTCTAGTACCCATAACACAAGTTTCGAGCGTACTCTAAGGCTAGGCCACTATGTGTGCAATGGTCCCCGATATTTATATATATTTATTGAGTTCAGTCAAGCGCGGGGCCCATTTTCGAAACTATTGGCAAACTAAACAGCACCGAACAAGGGCGTTGCCAGCGAATGGACCAAGGAAGTAGGGGAAGGGGGGTGAGATAATATGATGTTACGCCTACATAATATATATGTTTACGAATCGTTTGACCACAAGTTACTTGATCATAAGTGACGACGTGGCCAAAAGCGGCGTCACGCTTGACCTGGATTGGGGACTGGCTTTCAGTTGGGCTGCTGGGTCACACCGATAGGTGTTTGGTCACAGATTCTTAACCTGAGGGTTGCTAACTAGGCGAGCACTATCTCACCACCAAAGCTATGGTTTTATCGCAATATTTTCCTTCACAGAAAGTTCAAGCTCATTGTAGGATTCAATACCACAACCTACGAATCGCAAGCCGATGTCACTACCATCGCTTTTTTATGTGCAAAGCCTTTAAGTTTTTAGTTTTACAAGAAAAAAAACCGAACAGTGTGGAACATGTTGGAGTTTTAGATCGCATCGAGTGGGAATTATAAATCGGACAGTAAAGGAGGAGGAAGGTAAGGAGATTGGCTTTTGTTTACATTTTTTCGGGTCTCTAGGAGGCTAACCCCTTCGCGCCCCAAGGGACTCCCTTGGCCCCGAGCCTGGGCCTTATTAATTAGGCACCAGTTGTGCGAGTACGTCAAATATTTGGCTAAAGCCGAGAATGTTCGTTCGAGTGGAGTCAGGAATATTTAAGGTAAAGTTTGAAACGTAACGTTTTTGACGTTTGTTTGCTTTGAGTTTTGGGAGCATTTAGTTTTGGGGCGACGCCTGACCTGTCGTCTTAACGATCGTCCTTGAGAGATCTCGACCTACTTTAACACTTTTGGACATACAAACAAATTTATTATACTCGTTATACCCTCAGCGGCAAAAGTAGCTGATGATTCTCTATTTTCCAAAGCGCTTTAGACCAGTAATGTTTATTTTTTTCTTACAACTTCATCATCATCATCATCAGCTTTTCACGTTCCCACTGCTGGGACACTGGCCTTCTCTCAGAGAGAGAGAGAGTACGGGCCGTAATCTAGCACGCGGGCCCAGTGCGGGTTGGTAGATGTTGCATGCCCTTGAATGTTGTGGTTCTTGGACATGCCGGTTTCCTCACGATGTTTTCCTTTACCGTTTTGAGCGATGGTAAATCCGCACATAACTTATTAAGTCATAGGTGCGGGGCCGAGAGGATTCGAACTCGGTGTCGGTGCCTTGTAAGGCGCACGCGTTACCGTTCGGCCACCATCGCCACTATCTTACAACTTGACGTCATGTGATGATTCGGTCGAAGGTCGGCGTTTGAGATGATAAATACAAATCGGAATATTCGTTAATTTTCAGCCACTTTTGTCGTTCACCGTACAACAAACGTTTTCTATTATGATATTAGGAAAGACTAAACTAAAAAGAAGATTTATATTTTCACGTTATTGCTTCGCTTTTTCAAAGATATTCCCAACCTGAGCATGCCGCCATTTTCCATTCTCAAGTTTCAACAATATTGTTGGATATTCGAGAATGGTCGTAAATCATCACCGCATAATTGGGTACGATCCGTGAGTTATAGTTTGTCAATGCCATGACTACCTAATATAAGTAGGGTTGCGCGAAATAAATTCCTATTTTTATATGAACCAGCGGTTACACTTACCCCCAATTCTCCAATAAGCCAAAACGACAAAAACAATTGAATACCGATTTAATTGCGGTGCCGTGCTGTTTCGTGCATACATATTCAAATTGCCGAATTTTCCAATAAAATGCAAAATTCTACGTCACATTCTGTGAAATTCAGTTTCGTATTTAATTTTATGCCAAACAGGATGGCTTTTGCTGATTTGATCTAAATCCTACTCATATTATAAACGTGAAAGTTTGTGAGTATGGATCGATGGATGTTTGTTACTCTTTCACGAAAAAACTACTAAACGGATCTGAATGAAATTTGGAATGGAGATAGTTTATACCCTGGATTAACACATAGGCTACTTTTATCCCGAAAAAGATTCCTGCGGGATAACGGGATGACGCGGGTGAAACCGCGGGGCGCAAATAGTGATATTATATGTTGTGTGAACTATACTAATACTAAACTTATGACAAAAATGAGCAATGGTCAATTGCTCAAAGTTGTCTTGTGGCAAATTTTGAGAAGAAATAAACCTACATACATGATACATGACATAATTTTAAGAAAAAGCTATGTAATAATCAAACTCGATGATTAAGAAAAAAAATTACACCCTGTATTTTTGCACTAATGTGTCATTTTTAAGTATATGAAAAATAAATAATGTTTAAAAAAGTCAAATCAAATAAAATGAGCAACATATAAAAAGTCAAAATGTTTGATCATTTTTATTATATCAAAACAGCATTATGTGAAAGTAAAATTATATCTAAAAATGTATATTGTGGCAAATAGTGACAACCCTATTCTCTCTGAAAGGGATCGCTCTAACACCCTGACGGTTAGTAATTATTGGAAGAACACAGAAATTGAATTAATAATGTTTAATTTCATCAGCAGCTTACACGAATGTAATTGAAATTTGTTTGAATCCACGGGAATAAAGGAATTGATGTAATGTAAATAATGCGACAATCGACGCATCGTCATCATCAGCCTGTATCAGTCCACTGCTGGACATAGGCCTCTCCCAAGGTACGTCACTGAACCCGGTCTCCAGCTCTTCTCATCCAACTACCAGCCAAACGTCGCTCCATCTAGTCGCAGGGCGTCCTACACTACGCTTGCCAAGTCGTGGTCTCCACTCAACAGTTATCGGTTCTGCGGCTTATATGACCAGCCCACTGCCACTTCAGCTTGCTAATTCTATGAGCTATGTCGGTGACCTTAGTTCTCTGACGGATCACCTCATTTCCGATTCGATCCCTCAGAGAAACTCCAAGCATAGCCCTTTCCATAGCTCGCTGAACAACTTTAAATCGGTGGACTGGTCGTGCCGTGAGACGCATATCTGTATCGAATCGCATCATGGAAAATACTGAGTAAAAATTGTGCAAATTTTGGGCCAGAAAATCGTATTGCTAGTCTATACATAAAATAGGCTTTGTCCTGAATGACTGACTGACTGACTGACGGATCAACGAACAGTCCAAACCGCTGATCGTAGAGACCTGAAACTTGGAGGGTGTGTTCTTTGTATGACGTAGGGATCAAATAAGAAAGGAAGGATTTTCCGAAATTCTACCCCTAGAGGGGTGAAAAACGGGGGCAAAGTTTGTATGGGACTATATACGTGATTCCTTGGTCCAATCTACTTCAAATTTTGCATAAATCTTTTTTAACAGAATTGATGGAAGGTGTGCTTTTTATTTTATTGAAATTCATCCTCTCACGGGGTCAAAAAGGGTTAGAAAGTAGTTTTGGCGGTGATTTCGCTTCGAGGTTGATATTATAAATACTTATAACAATATAACAAGACTTTTATGACGTGTCTATATGTAGGTTTAGTCTATAAATAGACTCGCCCACAGCACCTAAGTGAAGGTCTACATTTACGCTAAAGGGGTGTGTCTCGACCCCTAACGTCCTTGTGACGTCATCTTGGGGTTGGCACGATTCGGGGTGAAATGTAATTGATTACTTCCCGCAGTTTAACTGTATTGTTGTGGATTTAGAATTAAAATCAAGGTTTGTTTGTTACCTAAAACTTTGGTTATACAAGTTATTTTTTTGTATGTATATATATATATGTATATATATATACATATACATTACTATTTGCGCCCCGCGGTCCCACCCGCGTCTTTCCGTTATCCCGTGAGAACCTTTTTCCGGGATAAAAAGTAGCCTTTGTGTTAATCCAGGGTATTATTAGCTATCTCCATTTCAAATTTCATTCAGATCCGTTCAGTAGTTTTTGCGTGAAAGAGTAACAAACATCCATCCATCCATCCATCCAGTAGGACTGCAGAGTCATCTGATGTTAAGTGACAAAGTGATGATATAAATTCATGATTTTCAGAGTTTTTTTTCCTTTCATTTGTGAAGCGACACCTTGTTTCTTGCCAAATTTCAAGATTCTAGGTCAACGGGAAGTTATGATTTATTTGCGGGTGTAAAATTATGCGCCAAAAATGGCCGTATTTTTTGATTACATTGACGCCAAGGGACTAAAAGAATAGAATAGAAACTTTATTTGCTAAATCCATCTAATATTTAAAAATCTCGTGTCACACTGTTTAGTATCGAACTCTTCCGAAACAGCTTGACTGATTTTTATGGTTTTTTTTTTGTATATTTTGCAGGTCTGAGTACAAGAGTGAGTGAGTGAGTGAGTTGGGTCGTAGGATTTTTATAACCCTCGGCGATATAAAAAACTTTTTATTAGGTAAAGTGAAACCACGCGAGCAAGTATGTGAATATGTGATTTTTTTTTTAATATTTCATAGATTTCCTTGTAAAAGTACAAAAGTAAAAAAAAAATTGAGTGACAATCTAAATATTATTATGTTGAGCATCTGTATTGTAAGGACTGGTGCCTGCAATATGCATAGATTGTCTGCGTCACCAGATTTTTTTTAATTTTAATTTTTTTATTGGGAGATAACACAGTAATTGGCTGATATAGAAAAAAAGTAGCGAGTGAGTGGGCAGTGGGTAAACTTTAATCACGGAAATAAGTATTTGTTCTGTGTCTTATCTCTCATTGCAAGTCACTTTGAACGATTGATACTTGCTCCCAATATAAGGCTAGAAGCACACCACGATTTCTTCGCCGCACGTAGGGATGATCTATCGTATCGATGGTTTAAAATAGTTTCGATAACATTATCGAGTGAAAATATCGATGTCGCTATTTTTTTTCAAGTAAAATATTTTTTTTTTAGTAATTACACTTCCGTTTCTGTATCCGCTTCCGTTTCCACTTCCGCAAAAAATTCTTGACATCTGTTTTCTTTGTTATTTTAGACACTTCCGTTGCGTCACAAATAAAAACAATATTAGAGTTGCATTTCAAATGTTTTTAAATTGATACGAATTCGATACTCTACAGTAAATACTTATCGATAAATATCGATGATAGTTCAATACATTTATCGTTTAGTTTTACCCATGCCTTTGCACCGCGAAATCAAGCTTGTGGCTTACATAGTTCTTCATAAATTGCAAGATCGTTTTTGAAATAGGATCTTTCCTTTAAGAGCCTTGTCGTAAAATTATAAAATCCAATTGTAATCCAAGGGAAATTCCCGACAAGTATTATTCCCCCAAGAAATATAATTTATATAGAATATAATAATAAAAGTTTGCCCGTTCCGGGTCCGCAAATCACGGCGGAAAATTTATTCCTCAGAGAGTTGTAGTGGCACAAACTTTTGTAATATCCTGCTAAATATAATACGCGTCAATATTTGAATAATAGGTTCCATTACTCGTTGTTTTTGGTTTGGTAGCGTTTAATCACAACTCATGATGGTAATTTAGATATCATTCCTCTATAAAATAAATAAAATCAATCACCAAAATGTATGTAATGACAAGATTAACATAATTATTTGCAATACAATCACTTCACAAAACTTAAAAAAAAACTCACGCCCCTTATTTTTTTTTTCTTTTTGTCAATTTCACACAAATTGACCTAGCCCCAAATTAAGCTCGAAACTTGTGTTATGGGTACTAGACAACGATATACATACTTATATAGAGAAATAAATACTTATATAGATAGAAATATCCAAGACTCAGGTACAAACATTAGTGCTCATCACATATACATTTGCCCTTACCAGGATTCGAACCCGGGACCGCTAGCTTCGCAGGCAGGGACACTACCAACTCGGCTACCGCGTCGTCATTTGCCACCCTTAGAAATTTTCTGCCCTTATACTAATGCCCCATATTGTAAATCCAACACTGAGCGCCCTTGACAAAATGTAGACGAATAACTAAAATTTGTATTTAAAAAACCCCCGACCAAAATAGCTAAGAGTACTCTCGATATAGTCACCTTTCAAATAAAAAAAACTAAATCAAAATCGGTTCATCCGTTCAGACACACACACGCAAACACAGACATACAGACATCGATGTCAAAATTATAACTCCCCTCTTTTTGCGTCGGGGTTGAAAATTAAAAATTATCAAACTGAAATGTTTACAAATACACACGTGTTTATAGCGATGATGGCTCAGTGGTAGTGAGGTCGGCTTGCGATCCGTAGGACGTGGGTTCGAATCCTACAATGAGCTTGAGCTTTCGGTGAAGGAAAACATCGTGATGATACCATAGCTTGGTGGAAGGGTATTTTCTAGTACTCGCCTGGCTAGCCAACACCCTCTTGTTAAGAATCTGTCGCCAAGCACCTATCGGTGTTTTCCGGCAGCCTCACTTGAGAGCCAGTTCCCAGTCCAGGTGTAGCGTGGCGCCATCTTCGACCACATCGTCACTTAACATCAGGTGACTTGTGGTCAAAAGCTACCCTGTAATAAGTAAAAAAAAAAAAACGTGTCGCCGTATATCCATCACTTTAGTCGCTTATGACCTTAAAAGTTTTACGCTGAAATGCGAATAACAAAAAAGAGTAAGTACGTCTAAAAGCCTTTTTACCTGGGGGTTGCATTGTGCCATTATCCCGAAAGGTCGTGCTAGGAATAGAAACTCAATACCCCACAGTGGCACACAACAAAGCTTTGACCTCGAACGATTAGTATAGTGTGACTGTGTTGATTGATAGCTTTATTTTTATGGCAACTAGAGATATTAGTGTGGATGTCAAATAGCGCTGGCCAAATGAAAATAAATTTGCATGTGCAATATTAGTTAGGGTGGTGTTGTCAAACGAGCATACAGTGGAGTGGCCGAGTGGCCATCGCCCGGTCGGCCAAAGTGATCAATGGTACTATTTTAATACCGAACATTTGGAACTGTGCTTGATTTTTTACGTCTACAAGATTACAAAATGTTAAATCGTTAATTTACTGTCGATATCTAACAAATTTTATGTGATTTAGATACAAAATTACTAATATTATTTTATTATTAAGTAGGTATATTGCATAATATAATCCGGTCTTATTACTATCACCTGTTTTCATTTTGACTTATAGATTACTTAGCACAGTCACACCGTTTTTACCTTTACCTACCCCTCAATAATTAATCTCGGTCGTGTTCTGGCATATTTTGAAAGGGTTAACGACATCCAGTATCGATATAACGCGGTTAAATAGATTGCCGCCATTTTTGTGGCCGGTAATAATTTTCAGAGAAAAATAACCAGGCATTTTTGGCAGAAACGAAATATGAATGGTTCACTCACAGCCGTTTTAGGGCCTGCAGGGCCCTTTGGGCACACAACATTAGGGCCCCTACAGAAAGTAAAAAAAGAAAAAAATGATATAAAACCAATAACACAAGTTCACAAGTCTTATCACCAGATTGAAATCAATCAAGATGGGTCTAAAAAGAGTTCTTCAGGCTCGGCAACGCACTTAGTATATACCTATTGCAAATGTCCATAGATGACGGTGACCGCATACCATCAAGGGGGCCTGCTTTCTTGCCACTGTTATACATGAAAAAACCAGAAGTGGACTGAAACAGGCTGGTTATGAAAATAATGATGAGATAGTTGGCACTGTCGTAGTTAATCGTCATGCGAAAAGTATCTTAATTCTGTGTTAACGAATATGTTGTCATTATAGGGGCCCCGTGATGCCAGGGGCCCTGGCACGTGGTGCCTTTATACGTGGTGTAGTTAATCTTTATGTAAAAAGTATATTTATTCTGTGTTAACAAATATGTCGTCATTATAGGGGCCCCGTGATGCCAGGGGCCCCGGCACGTGGTGCCTTTATACGCGGTGTAGTTAATCTTCATGTAAAAAGTATCTTTATTCTATGTAAACGAATATGTCGTCATTATAAGGCCCCGTGATGCCAGGGGCCCCGACACGTGGTGCCTTTATACGTGGTGTAGTTAATCTTCATGTAAAAAGTATCTTTATTCTATGTAAACGAATATGTCGTCATTATAAGGCCCCGTGATGCCAGGGGCCCCGACACGTGGTGCCTTTATACGTGGTGTAGTTAATCTTCATGTAAAAAGTATCTTTATTCTGTGTTAACGAATATGTCGTCATTATAGGGCCCCGTGATGCCAGGGGCCCCGACACGTGGTGCCTTTATACGTGGTGTAGTTAATCTTCATGTAAAAAGTATCTTTATTCTATGTAAACGAATATGTCGTCATTATAGGGCCCCGTGATGCCAGGGGCCCCGACACGTGGTGCCTATATAGTACAGACGGAAATACTAGCAATCATTTAAAGATTGAATTTGCATAAAAAGGTTTTCGTGGCTTCAAAGATGGAGAATAAAAGATTGTAAATAAACGGCGGAAGTGCGTGAGAAGATTAATGAATGATAATTTACACATTCTGAGGAAACTTTACCTCACACAAACACACGCACACATACACACATGAGCAGTACAGTCAGCGACAAAAGTAGCTGATCGTTCTCGATTTTCCAAATGTGTTTCAAAACAGTAATTATTATTGTTTGTTTTACATTTTACATGGTATCATTTTGACCACAACATAACACACGACCTGATTTTAGGTGATGATGAGGTCAAAAATTGGTGTCTAAGATGATGAGCATAACAGAAAAAAGTGTGATTGTTCAGCGACTTTTGTCGTTGACTGTACCACGGAAGTACACAGGGCAGTACTTCTAGCTATTCGAATTATCGTAGGCTAGCAAACAAAACGGCACATGTTATGTGTTGCTACTTTTCAGAAGAGACAATTAATTTTATGATTTTAACCCCCGACGCAAAAAGAGGGGTGCTATAAGTTTGACGTGTCTGTCTGTCTGTGGCACCGTAGCTCGCGAACGGATGAAGCGATTTGAATTTAGTTTTTTTTGTATGTAAGGTGAGTTACGGGCGAATGTTATAGCTATGTTTGGTGATGTCGAAGGTTTTTTAAATTTTAAATATTATAGTTATAAAAGTAATTAGACTACTCATAAAATAATATAATCTATTTCTATGTTAACTTATAACATTTCTAAAATGTTTTATTTAATTAAAAACAAACTTTTAATTTGAAGGCTTCTTCTACTTTCATACGTGTGAATGAGACGGAATGAATGAGTTTCGTTTAAAGTTAAAATGAGAAAAAAGATCAATGACAAAGAAGAACTTTATCATAAATGAAATGAAAGTGATGTAACAAACCTTTTTTTTAAACAATGTTATTCTTTTGCCGACAATTTTTTTTTGTCTTTAAACCGAAAATCTCCGGTCAATATATTACTGAAATGCATTCCCAAAGATAAAAAGTAATATCTTCGTAATAATTTTTTATACGATCAGATTCTCCTTTGGTTTAACATCCTACCTCAATGTAAGGTCTACAGATCATTGTTATCCCAAATTGCATCATAAATATCTATTATCACGATATCTGTCCCTTTCTCTCACAATCAAACTCTATAGGTATGAGGGAGACAGCACTTGGCTAAGGCTCAGGATTACGAATTAGCTTACGGAACGGAATTGTACAGGGTGCTCCAATTTGTCACTGTTATGGCCGCTATTTACCAATGTTATACAGGCTGAGTCGGAATACAAATTGCTTAGGTAGAATAAAGTATGACTAAAAATAGTTTTATACATGACATACGGATTGGTTTTACGGAATTCTATGTATAGGTACCATTTTGTGCAAACTATGTTCAAAAGAAATGTTCCTCGTATACCTAGAAGTTACATATGTTTAAATTGATTATTACAACTAAAATGTAACAACAATAGACGGTAGGCCGAAAATTCGGCTTCCGGCTAAACCACAACAGTACTGAAAAGAAATTACTCTTTTGTATCGCAAAGTTAACATAACGCCCACGTGTACGACCAAATGATGCCATTTAAATTGGTTAATTATAACTAAAAAGGCCGAAAATCGGCTTCCGGTCAAACTACAATCTGCCACATCTCTAAATCGCCTTTCGACTATTACAGCTTTAGCTCTATTATTGCTTTTCACCTAAATTACTTCCCAGCCCCTAAGTGGGCGGCACAAAGCACCGGTTATAGCGGAAGTCAGTGTTACCATGTATGATGCGAAATTCGCATACAGCCAATGTCGGCCGTAAGTGAGATAAATGTATGCCGTGCTTTACTTCCGGTAGCTTCCTTAGTTTGATGCGGGTAAAATAATGAGAATGGTAACAAGATTAGGTATCTATTACAGACATTGTATCTACATTACAAAAGGAACGAAAAACTAGTGTTGCTGAACTATCGATAGTTTTCATCTGAAAAAGCCGTAGCCATAGCTAAAAATAATGTAAAATAAGTGCTCGTGAAGTACATATGATCGATAGTATCGATACTATCGATAACGCACTTATGTGAGTGGCTACACTTGAACGGTCAACGTGAATGCACTTGAGTTATCGGCTAACGTCAAATGCTAATGTGAATGCTGTTGTCAAATGTCGTGGCCACACTTATGTCAAACGTCAATCATCGCGCTATTGAACGGCATTTCCCGTTAGTTTGGCCCCAGCATCAGAGAGAGGGCATGAGCCATGGCAGATGTCACATGCCCTTGAATGTTGTTCTTGGACGTACTGGTTTTCGTTTTATGAAACCTCACTACCTTATTACCTCCTTTATACTTAAGTAATAGCATTAAAAAATACAACAAAAGCGCAGAAAATAAATCGTGATAGGCAATTTTCAACATCCATTTCATCTTGTGATCTCTACCAACGTAAATATTATCTTTCGCCAAACATTTGATACGAATATTTACGAATGTTTTACGTCTAAAATATAGGTATTTTTGTTTTTCGTTCGAACAAGAAAACAAGTCTGTCGTTAAGAAAACAATATCATGTTCCTATGTTATTGTCGTTGTGTCGGTATTGGGTTCCCGATCGATAGAACCAATTAACTATTTATAGCCCTTCAAAATAGAGATGAGCACGAGAAAAACACATATCGACATTTTAAAACATTATCGATAATCATCGAGTGAAAAGTATCGTTATATCATTATCTTTTGTCAAGCTAAAATTCCCGTCACAACATACAGCTATAATGTATGATCATATTCTACTAATATTATAATGGTGAAAGTTTGTGAGTATGGATGAATGGATGAATGGATGGATGTTTGTTACTCTTTCATGCAAAAACTACAGAACGGATTTGAGTAAAATATGGAATGGAGATAGCTTATACCCTGGATTAACACAGGCTAATTTTTATCGTGGAAAAAGGTTGCATTATGTGAATTCAATGCTCTAGAATAAATATTGAACATCGATAATATCGACGATTTATATCGATGATTTTACGAGAAAATAATAATATCAAAATTTCTATCTATCGATATTCCTTGCCTAAGGCTGCTTGAAGATTATTGCTGTTGAGTTTAGTGAAACAATTTTCTGAGAAACTGTTGTTAATAATACTGTGAAACATTTTGTGGAATGTTTAGCTTGTTTCAATTATGTTAAAACTGCTCATAATCGTGAACCAATGTAGTTGTTTCAGTTTAATTGGACAACTTGCTGTTCCCCGCGGTTTCACCCGCGTGGGCTACAGTTTATTGCAATAAAAAGTATCCTATGTCCTTTTTCAGGCTCTAGACTATCTCTGTACCAAATTTCATTTAAATCGATTCAGTACCTAGTTTAGGCGTGAAAGACAGACAGAGTTACTTTCGCATTTATAATATTAATTAGGGTCTAGCGACCCGCCTTGGTTTCGCACAGGTAAGTAAAAAATTTTGTCATCCGGAAGTCTTTTAGAAACCTTTGAGAACCAGTTATATATCAAATCAAGATATTTAATTCGACGACGCGGTAGCTGAGTTGGAAGTGCCCCTGCCTTCAAAGCTAGCGGTCCCAGGTTCAAATCCCGTTATAAGGCAAATATTTGTGTAATTAACACGAATATTTTTGTTCCTGAGTCTTGGATATTTCTATCTATATAAGTATTTATTTCTCTATTTATGTATGTATATCGTTGTCCTAGTACCCATAACACAAGTTTCGAGCTTAATTTGGGGCTAGGTCAATTTTTGTGCAATGGTCCCCCAATGTTTATTATTATTATTTATTTATTTAATTTCATTCATTACATACATCTTACATCCAAACCCACAAACAAAACAATGTGCCCTATTTTAACAGCTTTTTTTTATTAATTTGGCTGTTCAGTTTTATGAAACTTGTTCGAAAATAATTTGATTGACGGTTATTATTTGATACAAGTTTGAGTTCTGTTTGAAAGTTTAGGAAACTTTTTAAAGGGACGGCGCTGTTAAACCTAGCTAAGTGAACCGGTAACGAAGGGAATCCCGCTCCCGCCCTTTATATCCAGAAGGGAAGTCATTAAAAATATCCCGTGGGACTGTGAACAGGCTAATGGTTACTTTACCTTTTTATACATAGACGCCCTCTTTTTTTAACAATTTAAAGGGTAGCGATTTGACCACAAGTCACCTGATGCTAAGTGACGATGTGGTCGAAGATGGCGCCACGCTACACCTGGACTGGGAACTGGCTCTCAAGTGGGGCTGCCAGAACACACCGATGGGTGCTTGGCGGCAGATTCTTAACAAGACGGTGGTAGCTAGCCAGGTGAGTACTAAAAAATACCCTACCACCAAGCTATGGTTTCATCGCCGTGTTTTCCTTCACCGAAAGCTTAAGCTCATTGTAGGATTCGAACCCACGTCCTACGGATCGCAAGCCGACGTCACTACCACTGAACCATCATCACTATAAAATGTTGCTTTTAAAGAACGTACATTTACGCCCAATATTAATAATCGATCCTGATCTATTTTTCGCGGTTTTAAATCGATATTCGATATGTCAATCAATATGTCAAACATTACCCCTAAAATGACATATATGATAACTTGACATATCAATCCAAAACCGCGATAAACGGATCAGGGGGTTATCCGCTCTGGTAGAATCGACAGCTCCGAAGAATTTGAAAACTAACTGCTGATTGAGCTGTGACATATAATATAATAACCACAGCTAAAAAAATAAAACTACTAATTATTAGTTAAAGAATCATCATCATCATCAGCCTTTACGTTCCCACAGCTGGGACTCTGGCCTTCTCTCAAAGAGAGAGTATGGGCAGTAATCTACCACGCTGACCCAGTGCGGGTTGGTAGATGTCGCATGCCCTTGAATGTTGTGGTTCTTGGACATGCCGGTTTCCTCACGATGTTTTCCTTCACCATTTTGAGCGATGGTAAATCCGCACATAACTTATTAAATCATTGGTGCGGGGCCGAGAGGATTCGAACTCGGTGTCGGCGCGTTGTAAAACGCACGCAGTTACCGTTCGGCCACCATCACTACTATGTACCACATCATTACCACATCGTCACTAAACATCAAAACACGTGTGTTCAAACGCTATGCAGTCCATATATAAAAAATCTAACTAACCCAATGTCAACATTGCCTGAGCATTTCCTAAAGAATTTGTCCCATTTATTTGGCCGCTACGAGAAGCTACCCGATCCCTTTCCCGTGACAGTGCCTGATCAATCAAGGATGAGCCATGAGCCGACTACAAATCGATCCAGCCAATCACGACAGCTTTTTTGCCCTATTACACTGAACTTGACGTTTTTAGACTACGTGCTAGACCACTTTGGCTTAAGACTGACATGTAAAAGACAAGGTCGATTTTTGTCCTCCTTCACAGAATAATTGTAGAAAATTCTATAATGGCATGACTGTACTTACGCCTTATCTCTCTATGATAATTAGGTACTAGTTGCACGGAGAAAAAAGACCTTCCGAAATACCGTTAACCTTCTGAGTCAAAAGGAAGGAATTGTGATTTAGAAGAAAAACTAAGGTAAAATAAGGAAGCAATCGGTCTTTGAAGGTAAGACTCAGAAGGAACGTCAGATTATTTTTTTCAGTGTCTCCTCCCCCCCCCCCCACAGTTTCACCTGCGTGGGCTACATTTAAAAAGTAGCCTATGTCCTGTCTCAGGTTTTAGACTATTTCTGTACCAAATTTCATTTATATCGGTTCGGTAGTTTAGGCGTGAATGACAAACAGACAGACAGAGTTACTTTCGCATTTATAATATTAACTAGCTGTTCCCCGCGGTTTCACCCGCGTGGGCTACAGTTTATCGCGAAATCCTTTCTTAGCGGATGCCTACGTCATAACATCTACCTGCATGCCAAAGTCATCAGTCAGTCACCTTTGAGTTATACATATATAATAATATATAGATTAGGGAAGTAGGGATTGTAAATATTTAAACATTGTTAAAAGAAAGATTTAATAGCGTTTCGTCTCACTAACTGTCCATTAAGCAATAATTTGTTAAGTACTTTCAATTTGAAAGTACGTGATATTTCATTTCCGCGTAAAGAAAAGCGTTTAATTTATATTTCATTTCTTACCGAAGACAATGTGACAGGTGCTATTAAATTTAATTAAATATCCAAGCTTTTTTAACGATATTTTTAAAGGAAAATTTCTAATTTTCTTAGCTAAACGGAAAACTGTGGTAAAAATAGCCTTTTAAGGGCAAACCAAGCCTCAATGATATTTGCGGATTGACCTCTATTTCTCTCTTTAGCTCTCAAGTAGCAATACATGAACGCCGTCTATACCGCCAAATAGACCAACTTTATTTTTCATTTGCAAATCATTTATGAAACATAAAAATGACATTTAAAACAAACAATTTGATGTGACATTCCAATCTTAACTTTGGTTCTGTTCTGACATATTAATTTTGACAGGGTACCTAATTCCCATTATTACCTATTGATTATTATTTTATATTGCAAATTTAAGTTGTTATTGAAATGAAATGAAATGATATATATTCACTGAAAATAGAGTACATGTTGGTCTTACTTATGATATTGTCCTATCTATTTTACCATATGCTGGCGTGTGAAATTAAAAAAAATATAATTGTAACATGTTTCAATACAAAAGATAAAATTACTAAATTATGAAAATTAAAATAATAGACAATAAAATTAATAGATACAATGGAATTATAAATGTCAATTTCAAATTTAAACTGGTTCAATAATATATCTAATAATAAATTTAATATTTTTCATTATTTTAAGAAGTCATTCAAACAGTAAAATGCTTTGTCCAGTAGTCACAATTTTAATTTATGGCGAAACTTCCCCAATGGGAGTTCTCTGATTGAAGACGGTATTTTGTTATACACAACTACTCCACACCATTGTTATGGTAGAATGTATGATCTAATTTGTATATGAAGATCTCATGTTTATACAACATTCTTGGAATAAATGAATTTATGAATTATGAAAAATCTAAAACTACCGTTCTAATTTATAAAACTTTTTTTTTTCTCTCTCTTTTTTTATGTGTATTAGATGAATAGTTCTCTCAATCATTCTCTCTTCAATTTAATACAATCAGGTAGAAGGACTACTTATTTATCTTTTTACAGCTGTTTTACCAGATTTTTACGCATTATGATAAACTAAGTTTATTCATCTTGAACATACGTATAATGTATATTAGTAGGATTCTACAAAAAAAAAATTAACAAATATTCATCTTCTAATAGTTTTTTTTTTTGCGTTTTGACCGTTAATATCCCCTTAACGGGCAATACGAGGAAAAACTCCCCCATTCCCGGCTCCTGACAAGCGCGTGTCAGCCTGAGATATGTACCGCGAATGAGATGCCCGAGATCGATCTGAGCAATTACCGCAGCCATTTTTACCGTTAAACCTATCATTTGTAGAGGATTCTAAGAAAACTTGGTTATGTTTGCGATGAAGATTTTTTTTTTGAAAATGTTTTCAGGTAGTAAAGGCGATGATGGCTCAGTGGTAGTGACGTCGACTTGCGATCCGTAGGACGTGGGTTCGAATCTTACAATGAGCTTGAGCTTTCGGTTAAGAAAAACATCGTGATGAAACCATAGCTTGGTGGTAGGACATTTTCTAGTGCTTGCCTGGCTAGGTACTACCCTCTTGTTAAAATCTGTCGCCAAGCACCTATCGGTGTGTTCCGGCAGCCTCACTTGAGAGCCAGTTCCCCATACAGGTGTAGCGTGACGCCACTTTCGACCACATCGTAACTTAACATCAGTTGACTTGTGATCAAACGCTACCCTGTAAAAGCTTTCAAAAGTGCATGTCGTTCGCGTCGCCATTTTTCTTAAATGACCTCGAATAAAAAGAAAGACGTTCATCAAGTTCACGTCCCAAGATTTTTTTTTAACTAGACTACTGTCCCGTCACCACTTTCGGATCGATTGAACCAATTACGAACTCTATGGCCGGCAATCCAGCTATTTTGTTCGGTCGCCATTGTCTTGTTGATTGAATTATGTAAACCAATTTGTTTTGGAGTCTTATTAATTTTGCAAGACGTTTTTTTGATCGTTTCAGACGCTGACTATGAAATCAAATAGAAAATTGGGGTTATAATTAGTTGAAAAAAAGTTCTCTGTAGCTGTAATCGTTAAAAAAAATAGAAAAAAACAGTTGTTTTTCTACATGACACATAGCAAAGGGTCTTAAAAAAAACTACAAAAAAGTGAGAGTTGGACTCGCGCACAAAGAAAACTTTTTTTTTGTAATTAAACTGCATTTTTACGGTATTCAGGCTTTTTCTTTTACATGCACTGTATTAAACAGAAAAAAATCTATAAGTTTTGATTCCCTTGTGAAATCGAAAAATATATTATGCAAAATATATGTCAACGGTCACATCTCTTGATCGTGTTGACTTACAAGTTTGACTTTTTACATTTGAAAGAGACTAAACGCGTGTATTTTTGATACAAATTTCAACTGACTCCTATACGCTTACCTAAGAAAAAAAGGGTCTTAACAGATAGACAGACATCAGTGATCTTATAAGGGTTCCTTTTCTCTTTTGATGTACGAAACCTTAAAAATAAAGCTTATTAACGGATTTTCATACGGTTTTGATTGATTCATGAGAATAGTTTTTTGTGTAAATTTGCGCGTTCCTAAGAAAAAAAGGGTCCCGACAGACAGGCAGACAGACAAACATACAACAGTGACCCTACAAGAGTTCCTTTTGAGCTACGGAACCTTAAAAACAAAGCTGTTAAACGGTTAGCGTGTGAATGACGCCAAAATACAGCTATTACCGTCGCGACTCGCAACGTTATAAACGGCTGTGACGTCATGCTGTATATTACTATATTATTCCACGTCGCCGTAATATGTTATAATAAGCCTCACACATGCATCAGTTCAGCTTTAGCTCAGTAAGTATGAGTAAACACTCTGTTGACAAGGCGTTTATCGTCGGCTAACTGTGAATACCTCGTTTGGGCCAAAACACTCTAATATGGTCGAGGAGAGCGATTGCTGGCACATGCGTCAACTCGTGAACGGGTGCTGCTTGTGGGGTCTGGTCTGCTTTGGTTGTGATCCCGCAACTCATTAATATTCATTAATATTCATGTTCCCATATCCCAATGTGTACAACCAAACAAGAGAAATCTTATTAGTAAAGCTAATTAAAAAATATCGGACCATTAGATGACAAAAAAAAAGCTTGGGATTTTAGTGAACTTGCTCCAATTCAATCAATTAGTAATAAGAATAAAATTGTCAAAGTGATCGCGCCAAAAAAATTACCTGCCGGACGTTTCTTGCCTGTTCTTTTGCCGGCGTAAGGAGGTTGGAACAGGCGTAGCTAGTTTTAAGTTCGACGTTTTAAAGTGATCACAATGTATCCTATTGAATAAAGTACTATTGACAATTGAGAGAGCGCCTCTTCCAACTCCAATACTATATTATGATACAACTAGCTGTTCCCCGCGGTTTCAGCCGCGTTGGCTTCAGTTTATCGCGATAAAAAGTATCCTATTTCCTTCCCGAAGGTTCAAACTATCTCCATACCAAATTTTATTTAAATCGGTTCAGTAGTTAAGGCGTGAAAGCGAGACATACAGACAGACAGAGTTACTTTCGCATTTATAATATTAGTATAAACAGCTTGAGCTTTCTATGAAGGAAAACACCGTGGCATCTTAGCTCAGTGGCAGGGCATTTTCTAGTCGTCGCGTGGCTACCTTAAAATCTGTCGCCAAGCTCCTATCGGAGTGCTCCGGCGGTTATGTGAGAGCCAGTTCCCAATCCAGGGGTAGTGTGGCGCCTTCGACCATATTAGTCACGTAACATCAGATAACGGATGGTCAAACAATACCCTCTTTATAAGGTAATAGGGTCCCGTTTTACCCTTTGGGTACCGTAACCTTAGAAATAAAAATGATGGCATCTTGTCATGTCAGCCATGACGGTTTTCTTTTGTGTATTGCTGACTATGTTTTGCCAAGGTATTTTTCATTTCCTTTTATTACTCAACATTCTAAATTCCCATTCCTTTTATTTTTTTAAATATTTTTCTGACATGATAATGGCATAAATGTTTCAACAATTGCCATTAAAAAAAAATATTGCTGACTACGAATAATGATTGCTGATCTATAGATATAATAAGTTTTTCTTTTTAACCACATAAATAAGTTATTTTATTAAAAATGGATAGAACAAAACGTTGTCGACTGGTCCAAGCAATTTTTTCAATACGGCCAGACTCTAAACATTTAGTAAAGTCTCCTTCAGTCGTAGCAAATTCAACAGTTTCCTAGCTAGAGCATCCCTCTAAAATCCAGAGACTTTAAACCCCTTTTATCGCCCTGAATGCGTCCCCTGGGACGACTAAATCGTAATCTAACGCCCTGGGGATTCTAAACGGTTTCATGCTGAAAATCTAGATTTATTTCACACGTTAGGTATTACGAGTAGTGGAAATTGGATTGGTATTTCAAGACATACCTATACCTACCTTTTTCGTTTGTAAACATTATCATCATCATCAGCCTTTCACGTTCCCACTGAGAATCTGGCTTTCTCTCAGAGAGAGAGTATGGGCCGTAATCTACCACGCTGGCCCAGTGCGGGTTGGTAGATATCCCATGCCCTTGAATGTTGCACTTCTTGGACACGCCGGTTTCCTCACGACGTTTTCCTTCACAGTTTCGAGCGATAGCAAATCTGCACATCATCAAGTCACAGGTGCGGGGCCGAGAGGATAACGTTTGAAAACGATTGTTAACAAAACAAGTAAAAAGTGGATAATGTCGTTGGATTGGCATTGTTGTGTTGTCATAATTGTCAAATTGATTGACATTAACTTGACTTGACACACAAGTGACACTAGAACAAAATAATGTATTACGGGTTTTATACTATTATAACAATAAAATAAAAACAAATAAACCTAAACTAATAACTAAAATACATTATTAAAAGAAGTCCCTTTAGGCATGGTACCGAAGATACTGGCAGCGTTCCCCCTTTGGATGGCTAGACTAATTCTTTGTCCGAGGTAGCTGCCAGCTCTTCGGTCTTCGGTGATGTCGACTAACCTTTTTGTTATTTCCTTAAAAAGGCCTAAAGCGCTAGGACCCCACGGACCAAGGGTCAGGACACCGAATGGGACAAAATCATATTCGGAGCCTAGACCCCTGTATTTGCATGTCGTTTATGTCGTAGGTACATGTGCGACAAACGATAAACATACTCCCCAAATTTCAAGTTTCTACGACCAGCGGTTTAGGCTATGCGTTGATATCAGCCAGTCAGGACTTTGATTCTTATCCTACGATAGTAATATTATAAATGCGAAAGTTTGTGTGTGTGTGTGAATATTTGTTACCACGTATCACCGTAACTACTAAACCGATAATGATGAAATTTGAAATGGAGATAGCTTATACCCTGGATTAGCACATAGGCTACTTTTTATCCAGGAAAAAGGTTCCTGTGGGATAACGGGAAGACGCGGGTGAAACACAGCACAGCTAGGTGACGAAAACCAGAGCAGTGGCCCCTAAGGGCAACGTTTTTAATATGATCCCCACTCCGCTTCTCATTTGCGACAAACACATAATAAATTGAGAGCGATGGTGGCCGAACGGTTAGGCGTGAGACTTACAAGACGCCGACACCGAGTTCGAATCCTCTCGGCCCCACACCTATGACTTAATAAGTTATGTGCGGATTTGCCATCGTTCAAAACGGTGAAGGAAAACATCGTGAGGAAACCGGCATGCCCAAGAACTGCAACATTCAAGGGCATGCGACATCTACCATCCCGCACTGGGCCCGCGTGGTAGATTACAGCCCATACTCTCTATCTGAGAGAAGGCCAGAGTCCCAGCAGTGGGAACGTGAAAGGCTGATAATGATGATGATACATAACAATTATTACACCTAAACTTTGCCGATCAAAGATTGAAACATTTCCAATTCGTGGAAATGTTCAACTGAACTCGATTCAAACTCCAGTCGATATTCAAGTAGGTCAGCGAAATGTCTAACAAGCTTGCAAAAGTCAACATTGACGACATAAAAACAGGAAATGTCATGGAAAAACAGCATTTGTTATACACTAGCTGTTTTCCGCGGTTTTACCGGTATGGAGAGGCTCACAAGTTCTTTTATCTCAATAAAATAAGGACAATAACATTTCAAAATAATGCACCAACAGTGAAAGAAACAGTGAAAAAGTTACTCCTTCTTACAAGGAATCGTTTGACCACAATTTTTGGATAAGATACTCTTGTAATTACTGTGACATTGGTTTTATATTTAAACTAGCTGTTCCGCGGTTTAACCCGCGTGAGCTACAGCTGTATGCAAAGTCTCAGCCCGATCGGTTAAAAATTGACAAAGTTTCATACAAACTTTCATCCCCTATTTTATCCCCTTGTGGGTAGATTTAATCAAAATCCTTTCTTAGCGGATGCCTACGTCATAACATCTATCTGCATGTCAAATTTCAACCCGATCCGTCTAGTGGTTTGGGCTGTGCGTTGATAGATCACTATATAAGTCAGTCAGTCACTTTTGAGTTATAATTATATTTAGATTATTATTTGTACATACCATAAGTTTTATAGTTAACAATCCATCCATCCAGACTAATATTAAAAATGCGAAAGTAACTCTTTTTGTTTGTTCGTTACTTTTTCACGATTAAACCGCTGATCCAATCTTGATGAAATTTTGGTGTAAAGTTATTTCGAACAATAGAGAATTCCACGCGGGTGAAATCGCGGGGCGCAGGTTGTAAACATGTAGGTATTCTATTCTAATCAACATATCACTCGATGTATTCGAAGGTGGCGCCATGCTACGCCTATATCAGAAACTGGCTCTCAAGAGAGGTGCTTGCTGATTCAGCTACCCAGTCGAGCACTACAAAAGTGTTTCACGTAGCTACGGTATCTTCTATATCCAAACTCATAAACAAACCTTACTTCTTTATAATATTAGTATACATATCATACATATATATATACGTATAATAATTGTATATATATATAAGGAATGAGGAAGGAATAAAAAGGGAGTTGAACTTTTGCCAAGAACGTAATTACAAAGAACATTTTATTTGCGACGCGTCGCGCTGTCTTGTGAAGTTAGTGCACTGAAATAGTTAAAGAAGTTAACGGCAACCTTAATAATAAAAAAACTTCCTATTATAAACGTTAAAGTTTGTGAGTATGGATCGATGGATAGATGGATGTTTGTTACTCTTTCACGCAAAAACTACTAAACGTATTGAAATAAAATTTCGAAAAATTTTAGCTTATACCCTGGATTAACACATAGGCTACTTTTTATCCCGGAAAAGGGTTCTTGCACGCGGGTGAAACCGCGGGGTGCAATTAGTTTAGAATAAAATCGTCTGATTGCTTCTTAACCAAAAGAAACTAATTGTACCCCGTGGTTTTACCTGCATGAACAGGCCGTTTTGTTTGACAGTTTATCGCGATAAAAAGTACCCAATGGTTTCAAATTATCTCCAAACTAAATTTAATCCAGTACCCCTAGTATAAGTTATGAAAACGATAAAAGTTTTCGTAAACGTCGACGTTTACCACCGCCGACTTGTCAAAGTGGCAACTCGATCTGTTTAAATTCAAAAAGTAACTCAATAACATTGTTTGAATATGATTATAACGATTTAAAATAACCCGTATTAACGATTTCAGTTCTTCCAAGTCTCGGTAAGATTCGCTGAAAAAAATATGTATGGATGGAAACGAAAACTTTTATAGTTTTTGTAAACTATCCAAACCTGTACTAGGGGTACAGATCTATTCAGCAGTTTATGCGAGAAAAATTAACAAACAGCCAGAGCGAGCTACTTTCACATTTTTTTATATCATACAATAAAAAAATTGCCTACCCTTGTAATTAACAGCACTCGTTTAAAAGTTCAGTCCATCATTGATTTAAATTCTTCTCTAAAGGCCGGTTTTGAGGCGTTAATCAACAAAGGCTCTTATTCCAACAGTATTTAAGTGTTTTATGGCGTGGCTCAGTGTTCCAGATACTAAATATTACCCGGGTCGTTCCGAATTGGGCATCGGCTAAAGTAATGAGAACTTATTAGCATACTTTATTCGGGAGCTACATTCCAACAAGCGAGCTCCGAACAGATATGGGCACGTACTCAGGACAGGTCAGGGGCGGGGGCAGTCTTAAAAATAGTAAACATATGAGTACTCGCCAATAATACTCCCTTCTTAAAATTATAAATGCGAAAGTGAATCTGTCTGTTTGTCTGTCTGTCTCGCTTTCGCACCTAAACTACTCAACCGATTTAAATAAAATTTAGTACATAGATAGTCTTGAGCCTGCAAAAGGACAATATAGGGTACTTTTTATCGCGATAAACTGTAGCCCAGTAGGGTGAAACCACGGGGAACAGCTAGTTTACCAATTATCAATTTTTTTCAATGAGAAGTTTTATAGTAATGGAACTAATAATCCATTTTTGCCATCATCATCATCATCATCATCAGCCTGTATCAGTCCACTGCTGGACATAGGCCTCTCCCATGATACGCCACTGAGCCCGGTCTTCGGCTTTTCTCATCCAACCACTGCCAGCCACTCGGCGCAAATCGTCGCTCCACCTTGTCGCAGGACGTCCTACACTACGTTTGCCAAGTCGCGGTCTCCACTCAAGAACACGTCTACCCCAACGGTTGTCGGTTCTGCGGCTTATATGACCAGCCCACTGCCACTTCAGCTTGCTAATTCTGTGAGCTATGTCGGTGACTTTAGTTCTCTGACGGATCACCTCATTTCTGATTCGATCCCTCAGAGAAACCCCAAGCATAGCTCTTTCCATAGCTCGCTGAGCGACCTTAAATCGGTGGACTAGTCGTGCCGTGAGTGTCCATGACTCGGCTCCGTATGTCATAACGGGTAGGACGCACTGGTTGAAGACCTTTGTCTTTAGACATTGTGGTATGCGCGACGAGAAGACTCGACGAAGTTTTCGAAATGCTGCCCAGCCCAGCTGTATTCTTCTGTTGGCTTCTTTCTCGAAGTTGTTCCTACCAAGTCGGAGCATTTGTCCTAGGTAAGTGTATTCGGGAACAACTTCGAGCGCAACGCCGTCAACAGCAACCGGCTCCGGAATGACATGTTCGTTGAACATAACCTTGGTTTTGTCCAAGTTCATCCGGAGCCCAATGCGTTGAGAAGAATCAGCTAAGCCGTCCAGCATTTGCTGCAAGTCCTGCACGGTTTCAGCCATAATGACGATGTCGTCTGCAAATCTCAAGTGTGAGATGTATTCTCCGTTAATGCTAATGCCACGTCCATGCCAGTCCAGAGTCTTAAACATATCCTCCAAAGCGTTTGAGAACAGTTTCGGGGATATTACGTCCCCCTGTCTCACTCCGCGACGCAGGTGGATATGTTCAGACTGCTGGTTCTGCACTTGGACGGTCATTGTTGCGGCATCGTACAGACATCTCAACACTTGGATATATCGCCAATCGACTTGGCACCGTTGCAAGGACTCCAGAACAGACCAGGTTTCAATGGAGTCAAAAGCCTTCTCATAGTCCACAAACGCTAAGCACAGGGGCTGATTATACTCTTCGGACTTCTGTATAATCTGCCGCACTGTGTGGATGTGGTCTATGGTGCTGTATCCTCCTCGAAACCCGGCCTGTTCCGGGGGTTGAAATTCGTCGAGTCTTCGCGCAAGACGATTCGTGATGACTCTTGAAAACAGCTTGTAGACATGGCTCAGGAGGGAAATGGGTCGGTAGTTTTTCAATAGGGTCTTGTCTCCCTTTTTGAAAAACAACACGACTAGACTCCTGTTCCATGCCTTTGGAGTTCTCCCAGAGAAGAGAACAGAATTAAATATGCATTGGAGCTCTCTTAGCACCGGCGTACCTCCTGCCTTTAAGAGCTCCGTCGTAATTCCGTCCTCCCCTGGGGCTTTTCCATTCTTAAGCTGCTTAAGAGCCATCTCGATCTCGTCTGGGCTGATTTCTGGCAGGTCTTCAGTGTAGTGGCGGGTCAGAGTGGCTCTGGAATCCTCCGTAAGGTTTTCGGGTTGAGACGCATGCGATGCGTACAGCTGGCTGTAAAAGTCCTTAACTTCCGCGAGAATCTCTGGCTTAGAAACGACGACTTCCCCGGTTGATGTGGTCAGCTTCGTCAGTTCGCTACGGCCGAGCTGTTGCACGAAGACTTTAGACCCCCGATTTTGCTCTATCGCTTCCTGAATCATGCGCGTGTTAGAGCTTCGGAGGTCTCGTCTCACGAGCTTCGTGATTGACTTGCTCAAGGCTCGTTGCTCTGACGAAGTGACTGCCGGATCTTGTCGTCGTTTCTGCATAAGCTGCAGAGATTCTCCCGATAGTTTGGACTTTTTGCCTTTGCTACGCGTTTCGCAGAATCTCATGCCCTCCCCTCGAAGGATTCCTACCACCTGCTCGAGTCTCTGGTCCACGTCAACGTCTATTGTGCTTTCCAAGGCAGCGAATCGGTTTTCCAGTTAGAGCTGGAACGTTTCGGAACCAACAGCGGATTGAAGTATGTTAGGTCGGAGCGTGGACTTCATTAAACGGACACGTTCAAGCTTGTAGGCAATATTCAGAGTGCCTCGTACAAGTCGGTGGTCGATCCGGTGGACTTCCGGTTTTAAACCTAGTGACCACGGAGACATCTCTGAATATGCGCTTTTTGTCCGTCATAATGAAGTCGATCTCATTTTTTGTCATAGCGTCGGGGCTTTGCCACGTCCACTTCCGCTGGGGCTGTTTCTTAAAGAACGAATTCATTAAGAAAAGCCCCTCTTGTTCCAAGAAGTTGACGAGCATTTGCCCCCTATGATTCCTACTACCAAATCCGTGTTGTCCTACTACCGATTCGCTGCTAGTCTGTACTCCCACTTTGGCGTTGAAGTCTCCCATGACAACGTTGAAGTGGGCCTTAGAGGTGTTATGCAAGGCCCTGGATATGTCCTCGTACATACCCTCTACGTCATCATCCGAGTATGTCGACGTGGGTGCGTATACCTGAATAACCTTAAGGTTGTACCTCTCGGTTAATCTGATAATGAGGTACGCAACCCTCGTCGACACACTGGACACCTCTACAACGTTGCCAGTAAGGAGCTTATGGACCAGAAACCCAACGCCACCTTGGGATGGATGGTCTCCCTGTCTGAAATACATAAGATGGCCTGATTCGAGTGTTATGGTATCCTCCCCCTCTCTTCGGATTTCGCATAACCCAAGAATCTGCCATCTTATGTTTTTCAGCTCTTCTTCCAGCTGTACCAGGTGCTCATCATGCCGTAGCGTGCGTCCGTTAAACGTAGCCAGAGTCAGTCGGGTTTGGCGGCCTTCCGTAGCCCGGAGATTCTTCGCACCCCCTGCCCTGCCGTAACCATGACCGCCGCCTTGGTCAGGAATAGCAGGGCGGCCGAGAACTGGGGGCCGTATTCTTATTGTGTCCATCATGAGAGGATAATGCCCATAATCGCCACGCTGGGCATGCGGGTTGGCGATCGCAGAGCGTAGCTGTTCGCATCGGTGACGCTGCTGCCCGTCACCGGTCTGTGACATTTAGCTACGCTTAACTCGGATGGATATACCGCCATCTATCGGTTGATAGAGAGGAATGCTGACTATTTCCCCCCTATTCCCTTTGCCGGTTTTCACGGCACCCGCGGGATGAAAAGGGGTGGACCTATTATTACGCCGGGACCACACAGCCATCATAAACACATAATATTATAAAAAAAAACTCAGTTGTGCGGTGGTTTCCAATTTACTCCCATATATACTCGGGTAGTTCTTTATCGATATGTGAAGCGGGTTACAAGAAAACAATAATTTTATATTAGACACAATCCAAGACGAACTCACGAGTTGCGGTGCGCGAGTTCCAGGTGGAGGACTGGCAGGAGGTGGCGCAGGACAGACCGAAGTGGCGTCTTTGGTTATCGGAGGCCAAGACTCACTTTAGGTCTTTGCGCTATCTAAGTTTGTTATAGTGAATAATATTATATTGTTTACAATATTAAGTTTCCACAACAACAGTTCTGTGAAACCATTCATTACGGAATAAAAGGAACTGAACCTACCCCTTCCCTAGATACGTCCATGTAGACATGTAGTATACATATCAAGAGAATTATAGGCTCTATTACATGCCCAATCTGGCGTAAAATTATAACAATCACAGATTCCTATTACCTACGAACAGAACTGCTGCCAAATTCAGCTTGTAAATTGAATATCATGAGCTTTCATTACAACGTTTCCTTAACTTTTCTTTAGATATAATTAACTGGGAAAATCGATGTGTTCAAGTATTTGAATATTCAGTAGTAGAACAAAACAAACTCTATATAGAGTAAAGATATAACTAAAGTTTCAAGTCCTTTGCTGTACTGCAACAGATAACCAAGATTAGTTTCCTGAGATGTCGTCATTGCGTTCAGAACTTTCGAACAAAGCTTTTGAAAGCTTGCCTCTCGGAAAGCACGGAGCCAATGTAGATATGAGAAACATTATTATATCTATCTATATATATGTAGGTAGTACCAGTATATAGTATGTACTAGAGGTGAGGCATAAATACTAGACTAGATCCAGAGTTTATATATTTCTTGGTCGCAATCGGTTAATTTGATCTAACTGTCACATTTTCCGTACTAAAATTTGACAATAAGATCAAATTTACCGAAACTTGGTATGACATTTAACTTACGAACGTTTATAAAACCGGCCCTAAAAGGGTCCCGTTTTACCCTCTGGGTACGGAACCTTAAAAAAAGGTCTTTACACGTAAGTAAAAACTTTTTGACGTCAGTAAAAATGAGTCTATATACTTAACAAAAACACGTCGTTTGTTTGTCTAATGAAAGAGGGAGCTTTTAGCTTATTCTGTGTTTTGTTTAGCATCCTTTTTTGCTGCAATGAAAGCACTTAAAAGTAGCGCCATAGTAAAGGAGTAGTAGTTCAGCTTCATATAAATCGGCCGTCACCGGTTTGAATGTGTGCGTGAGTAGCGGCACCGTGTACGCACGCACTTTTCACGCACACAATCACATAAACGAAAGGAGGCGGCCGGGGCCGCGGCCATGCACTCAGTACGGAACGCGCCGCCTATGCGTCACCGCAAGAGTAGGCAATTAACTCGTCGAGCGGCCTTAGCTAATCTACTGTTCTTTATATACTGTGGTAGCGCTCTTTGTGTGGATTACTTCGCTTCTACACTTTACTTTATAATTATCTTGTATGTGGGAACACTGTGTGTAAAAAGTTCGTGTTTGCCAGTTTTTTAAACCGGCCTGGTTCTTAAGTAACAGAAGTTTCTTACTTTTATGTGACTTTTCCTTTATATTTTCTCATTTATTTTTTAGAAAACTTTTATTAGCTTGACTTGTAACGAACTAATATACCTACTTAACAATGTAATCAAATAATATAAGAGGTCAATTTTCACCCACTTCTTCTTTTTTTCTACTTATGGGTAGCGCTTGACTACAAGTCACCTGATGTTAAGTGACGATGTGGTCGAAGATGGCGCCACGCTACACATGGACAGGGAACTGGCTCTCAAGTGAGGCTGCCGGAACACACCGATAGATGCTTGGCGACAGATTCATAACTTGGGGTGGTAGCTAGCCAGGTGAGCACTAGAAAATGTCCTAGCACGCAAGCTATGGTTTCATCACGATGTTTTCCTTCACCGAAAAATCAAGCTAATTATAGGATTCGAACCCACATCCTATTGATCGCAAGTCGACGTCACTACCACTGAGCCATCATCGCTTTTAACACCTGGTTAGTACAAAAACGATAGCGATAACCTTCAGGCGAAAGTCTAGCTCGTCTTATTAGGTCTTCAAAGTTTAGCCCCTACCTACTTCAAGCGGGAAGTTTAACTTCGCCTTCGGGCAAGTTGCAGAAGGATTTACAAAAGCTAAAAGTTATAAAAGTAAAAGGATATAAAAGGTTGTCTTTGTAGTAAGGACAGCGGCTTAGGAGACTTTAGGTGTATAAGCGCTACACTTAAAGTCAAACCCTTTCTTAGATCTAGTAGGAGGTATGCTGTTTTTTTTTTCAAGATAATTTTCCTCATCATTATCTTCATCATCAGTCTATTTCGTTCCCACTGCCGGGACTCTGGCCTTTTCAGAGAGAGAGAGTATGGGCCGTAAACGTTTCTCTTGATCTATAAATAACAAAGACTTTTTAATTCAAATTGATGATGCATGTACGTTCTTATGGAGCGATGCGATACAATTCGAGCGAAACCGAGTCGATTGTCAATCATTAAAAATGCACGTCATGGAGTGATGCGATACAATACGACCGAATTGTGCCGCGCCTCTCCGTAACACCCACATTTGAAACGATATCCCAGGTTCTAGACGTAAATGCTTTCAAGCAGATCTGAGAGCGATATCGACTGAACGTGCGATTTACTTTGTCTATACATTTTCGTCGTCGTATCAGTAGACGTGTTCTTGAGTGGAGACCGCAACGTGGCAAACGTAGTATAAGACGTCCTGCGACAAGATGGAGCGACAACTGGCGCCGAGTGGCTGCCAGTAGTTGGATGAGAAGAGCCGAAGACCGGGCTCAGTGGCGTACCTTGGAAGAGGTCTATGTCCAGCAGTGGACTGATACAGGCTGATGATGATGATGAAAAGTTCGGTTAAACAACAATCAGAACGGTCGTCACTTGGATTGGTGACCGTTTAGTGGCATTTCCAACTGAGCGCTATCGTGCTTCAGATTGCACGTTCAACTCTCTTTCGCGGCTATCGGCCGGTTCCAATAACCGATCTATCCACGGTTTGACATAAATTTGACATTACTTCTATGGAGCTTATGTCAAATTTCCATCTCCAGTAGGGAAAACCGTGGATAGATCGGTTATTGAAACGCGACATTTAACAGTCATTTCCGAGGCCTTCGGGTGGCGTAAAAACTCCAACTATAGAGTTGGCTTTAAACAGGAATGAAAAAGAAATTGTATTTAACAACAAAGAAAAAGTTTCTTTTGTCCTTCCACATCGCAAATATTTACGCAGAAAAACCAGCTTTCTTTTACCAGCATAATGTTCTTAAACTCTTTGTCGTTGTAAAGTAAACACAAATTAATCCTCACCACTGTATATTTATACTTAGGGCTGCCACATCTAAATTTCGCCACCGGATATTTTTATTAAAAATCTTTTTTACTATTTACAGATTTGCGTTTAACCACAAGTCACCTGATCTTAAGTGAAGATGTGGTCGAAGATGGCGCCACGCTACACCTGGATTGGGAACTGACTCTCAAGTGGGGCTGCCGGAACACCGATGTGCTTGGTGACATATATTTAACATGAGGGCGGTAGCTAGACAGGTGAGCACTAGAAAATGCCCTACCACCAAGCTATGGTTTCATCACGATTTTTTCCTTCACCGAAAGTTTAAGCTAATTGTAGGATTCGAAGCCACGACCTACGGATCGCACGTCACTAGCACTGAGCCATCATCGCTTCAAACCCTTGGCCAGTTGAGATAAATCGGGATTTTTTTCCGGACCATCGTCATCTTCATCAGCTGGAAGAAGTCCACTGCATAGGCCTCCCCCTTTGAACGCCACCATGAACGGTTATAAGCCATTTGCATCCATCGGCTCCCTGCGACTCTAACAATATCGTTGGTCAACCTAGTGGGGGCCTACTTACAAAATTTTCCACGTAGGCTCATTAAATAATATGTTTTAATAATATTAAAACATTAATTTTAATTTCTGTTAATTAACCACTGAAAAATAACGTTAGATACTTTTCCTTGAAAATCCTCCCAGAACTCCACAAATTTCAAGGAAAACCGGTTGGATGGCAGCCCTGTGTAATAGGTACCTACCTACATACGTAATACGACCTCAAAGGATTAGCTTGGTACGTGCTTATACTGTGTAAATTATTTGCGGTTTCTCTTGGCGTTTGTATGTCACAGTAATTATGAAATAAGTAGGTCAAGTGGATATGGGTGGAGAGTCGATGTCAGGATATGTTTAATTTGTTAGTAGACAAAGCCTGGAAACTGCCGACTGACACTGAGATGGATTATTTGGATTGTTTAGTTGTGAAAATGGTCAAAGATGCCGCCTTTGAAAATAAGCTCTCAAGCGAGGTTAATACCGAAATAAGTCGATAGGTGTATGACAACAAAGTCAAAGTCAAAAAATATTTATTCAATAAGATACATTGTGATCACTTTAAAACCCTCCAATGGGTCCCACCTCAGCAGGGTGATTTACCCTAGGCTTCACTAGGGCGCGCCGATCTGCGCGCGCCACCTCGGGACCTATAACATCATCGGCGATGAACCTCCCCAGGTCCGTCGCCTAGGCCCCAGTTATGGAGGACGAGGGAGGGCGAAGATGGATACTCTCCTTCGCCGCCCCGCCCTTCTCCTGCGCATTGGGAGAGTGGAAGTAATCTCCCTCTCCCTCTCCGCGTTCAAAACTAGCTACGCCTGTTCCAACCTCCTTACGCCGGCAAAAGAACAGGCAAGAAACGCCCGGCAGGTAATTTTTTTGGAGCGATCACATTGTCCATTTTATTCTTATTATTAATTGATTGAGTTGGAGCAAGTTCACTAAAATCCCAAGCTTTTTTTTTGTCATCTATATCGTCCGATATTTTATAATAAGCTTTACTAATAAGATTTATGCTGGTTGGTTGTGCACATTGGGATATGAGACATGAATATTAACGGGTTACGGGATCACTACCAAAACAACTGTTTGACATGAGGTAGTTAGCCAGGTGTTCAGTCAGGTGGTCCTTTAGTTTCATTCAGCTGTGAAAAAAATCAAATTTGTAAATCAACGCGATCAAAAGATATGGCCGCTTATGTCGCATATTTTGCGATTTCACAAGGGAATCAAAACCTATAGGGCACTTCCCGTTGACCTTGAATACGGCATGAAACTATGTCTTACAGTAGGTACATGTAAAAGAACAAGATTATACATTACAAAAGGGACAAAAAACCCAACTGCGCTTAAATAAAGGACCTTATGACACTTCCACAATAAATACACTAAATAAAAAATCAAGTTATTGCCACTATAACACAGACATCATATTATGTTTCAGTTACGTTACAAAAAACAAAAGACGAAATCGAAAAAAAAAACGAATCTAAAAAAACTCTGTCTCTGACTTTGTCTCTGTCTCTGTCTGACTGTATCGAATCAAATCAAATCAACTTGTTTATTTGCTAGAATACATAAAATTACAAAAGATCTTAAAAAATAGACATAGGCCAATGTATTCAGCCTGCAAGCAGGCGTGCAAACGTAATGTTAAATTATTAAAATACATATTATATAAATTGAAAAACATATCAAGGTAACAAAAATTATCAAACAAACAAAAAATACAAATAAACATACACAAACAAAACTAAATAAAACAAAAATAATTTATAATATTAATTAAAAGATTATTTAAAATTAAAACATTCATCGATCGTATAAAAGCAACCTGCCCATTAACCATTTCCGTAGCTCAGATTTAAATTTATAGCCCTGTAGTAATTTGATATAATCTGGTAATTCGTTGTAGATCGTTATGCACATATCTGTCTGTCTGTGTGTGTCTGTAAAGACGAATCTAATCTCACTTCATGTGTTAAAATCCGTCAAGCCATTTAGGCCGTGCCTTCTTTCGCAGTCGAGTAAAATGAGTGAAGACCAAAAATGTGTAGAGAATATATTAGTTTATTAACGAAAAAAACGTGTTTGTACGGCACCCTCGGTACGCGAGTTCAACTTGGCTGGTTTAATTTTTTTGCAATACATTTTCTAACTTCAACAATAAAAACTAACGAGTCCCCTTGGACCCTGAATAAAAAACCCATCATGCTTGAGATATGTTGCCATGTAAATCATAAAGTTACAACAAACTTATCCCCACTATATCTCCGAGTTCCTCATAAACTCCCTGAGGACAGTTACAGAATAAAATATGACCGACTTACGGACATTTTTATTTTGTAGTAGTGGAAGCTGCTGGTTCGTTTTATCACGACCCGAAGCTCAAGGCGAGGTCAACAAAAATGGAACTTCACTAGATAAAGTTCTGTAAAGAGTATAGAGTATCTAATATACATAATATATTGGTGTCTAATGCTGTCCTTTTTTTGCTTCAATGGTTAGAAAAAGACAGCAATACTATTAGACCTATCAAACTTAGTTTAGTTTTAGTGAATGCGAAACCGAATCGACACCATTATGTCCCTGCTATGTATAAAATAAATCTTCACATTGGTGAATGGTTTTTAAAACTTCTGAGCATTACTTTATAAAAAGAACTGATATAATATTTAAAATAGTAGCTGAGCCATGCGGTTCACACCCGTGGTACAATTTAAAGTAAAATTAAAAAAAATTAAATTATTTTTTTTTTATTTCTGGCACACAATATCACACAATACAAGGACAAGTGGACAAGGGCAAGAAGTGAAGAAGTGGCAAGAAACAAAAAAAATAGGCAAAACAAGTATAGTAAGTTTTAAAAAATATTCTGTCTCGTTCTCCAAGGTTTGAACCATCTCCACACAAAGTTTCATGAAGATTGGTTCAGCGGTTACGTCATGAAAATGTTACAAACAAAAAAACAACCAAAGGTTTAGTATTAATTGCTTTCTATCTACGAGTAATTTTGTTCTTTGTTTATTTCTACATACTTATGAGTCCACACGTAGCCCCGTAGGCACAACCGAAACTGTTCTTGTAATAGAAACAACCAGCTGGTCCGGGACTATTCTTTGCGTAAACTGGGAAAGACTTTACTCATTATTTATTAACTGTCGAGGAGGAAAAAGAACTAATTAATATTTCCTTGCACAGTTTCAAAGTACGAAGTTCCGACAATTGAGTTACTGGCCTTAAAAGGTGGAGCTTGCTTGCTGTTGTTACTTATAATACATTTTTAAATCCATGGTTTTCTCAGCCTTATTCTAAACTAGCTGTTCCCCGCGGTTTCACCCGCGTGGGCTACAGTTTATCGCGATAAAAGGTATCCATGTCCTTCCCCAGGGCTCAAACTATTCCTTTACCAAATTTCTTTTAAATCGGTTCAGTAGTTTAGGCGCAAATGCGTATTTAATCCGTATACTCCAAAATTATTCCCGCACTTCGGTGCCCGCCGCATTACCCGCTGCGCTGCGGCCACTGCATGGCCATGGATGGCGGGGAGGGGCGCGGGCGGCGCGGTGATTTTATTTTCCATTAGATTGTCATTTTTCTATTTCGTAATATCTTTTGAATGGAATGTCCGATTTCAACAATTCAAAAAGTAATCTACAGGTATTGAAACAATCATGAATACAAAATGATTAATTTGGATAAGGATTAATATAAAAGTATGGATAACACGGTCTGATTTTAGTCGGCATTTATATCAACTTTCAAAATGTAAAAAAGTGGTTATAGTATGTTACCCTTAAAAGATAGACATATGCCGTCGCGGACTTTTTTGTAGATCTGTATAAGATACACAATTCCACCATACATCATTTTGTTATATCTCAAAGGGTTTAGGCAGCGTTTTCGTTGAAAGCTCCCAGACGGCTTTTTTTTTCCGAGACCTCCGACAAATATCGTTATATTTTAGCCAATGTATACAAAAACTTGACAAATTATACCCTAAAACCCTCCTCGAGAACCACTTTATCTACTGGTGAAAACAGCATGAAAATCGGTGCAGTAGTTTTTGAGTTTATCGCGAACAGACAGACAGACAGACAGACGCGGCGCGGGGACTTTGTTTTATAATAAGTAGTGATAGTGATTGATACCAAGTGGGCAAATTACACTAATATTAAACTAGCTGTTCACTCGCATAATTACAGGTTGTTGCAATAAAAAATATTTTATGTCCTTCTCCAGACATCAAACTATATCCATACCAAATTTCATCAAGATCGGCGTGAAGGGTAACTAAGAAACAGACAGACCGATTTTCACATTCAACTGATTTTTATTCTGCTATTTGGGGCGGAGACGATGAGTAGGACGTGAAAGTTTGAGAGTATGGATGTCTGGATGTCTGTTACTCTTTCACGCAAAAACTACAGAACGGATTTAAATAAAATTTGGAATGGAGATAGCTTATATCCTGAATTAACACAGGCTACTTTTTATCGCGGTGAACTATAGCCTTCGCGGGTGAACCGCGGGGCGCTGCTAGTAATAAAGTACAATGAAACAAGCTTTGATTAATGAAGCGCCAATTAAAGATGAGACAGAGAAAAACTTTTTCTCTCAAAACAAGTTAAAACAAGTCTCTGTAATCGTAAATTAATTGACTCTCGAGACGGGAACGCGTAACTGGGGAGGAGCGTCTAGAAAACTTAGTCCAAGCAATGTCTGTACTTTATCCATTGAGAAAAAATACGAGCGGCTGGGAACGAAATGATAAGTAAAGTTTAGTAATATTAAAGTCATTATTGACTAGTTGCACCTCGCAGGTGAAACCGCGTCTTTTTGTTATCCCGCGGAAACCTTTTTCCGGGATAAAAAGTAGCCTATGCCTGTCTGTAGTATATCCAGGGTATAAGCTATCTCCATTCCAAATTTCATCAAAATCGGTTTAGCAGTTACGGTGATACGTGGTAAGAAACATAGGTTTAGTTTTATAAAATTAACGATAGTTTTCATTTTAAACGAAAAAAAACATTTTTTTTGACGCACAAGACCTTACGGCATTAGCTGATTTCAGATTTATTTATTTATTTATTAAGAAACTCAACAGCGTAATACAATTAAATTGCTTATAGAATATTTAACATTGTAAGGCCAATTAAAGAATGTCGCATTAATATTATTAGAACATGGCACAAAATGAAAAAAAAAAGAAAACAGATTAATTAATGAATGAATGATAATTACAATGGTTGCAAGCTTGGAGAGTAGTTTTGTGGTAGTGTGTGTGGGGTGTGTGTGTGTGTGTGTGTGTGTGTGTGTGTGTGTGTGTGTTGTTTATCACGGCGTCCTCTTAAGTGATGTTGATATGTACAGATATATAGAAAAAAACAGAAAGTGCTTGGCGACAGATTCATTATCTAAGGCTGGTAGCGAGCCAGGCGAAATAATCTGTTTTCGACAGCAAAATCGTACAATCTGCTTATGTCTGGGGAGAACCTTTAGATAAAGTCTGTTGACAGTACAATGTCTTCGTGTCAAAATCCTGGATCCACTACAGAACAAAACTATGTTATTCCTCACGATATTTCAACCAAATTTTCCTCGCCCTGTTTTCTTTTCTCTTACTTTTTATTCCTCGTCCCCGATATTTCCACCTTTATCCCGACTTAATACAAGACTATCCACATTTTAATATTTAAACACTTTCGGACGTCCGTACCTTGTTACGTATAAACAGTATGGACACCAGCTTATCTCTATATATTTTTATCTATTATACTTTCTATACTTAATATAAAAGAGAAAAGTTTGTTTGTTGAAAAGTTTATCCTCTGATCTTAACAAAAAACAAACAAACAAAATTTTACAAACAACAAGAAAACAAACAATATAGACAATTTTTTTATCTTATTTTTTTTTCCAAAATCCACAGACTTTACAGTTATTTGTTTAACTTACTTACTAAAATTTACATGTAATGACGGATTTATTTTACCTATTTATGTATAATTAAGAAATATTTTAGTATTGATATAGTTAGAACCCTCGGGAAGGATATGGTATTAGCATACTTTTTAATACGATAAACTGTAGTCTTGGGTGAAACCGCGGAGAACAGGTAGTATTAAATAAAATTCCAGTGTGCATGTGTTCGTCATTTTTCTGCCCTTGGGGAAGGATATAGAAGTTTTATCACACTAGACAGTACTCGACGCGAGTGAAACGACAGGGAAAGCTAGTAATATTATTATCATAAACGAGTAAGCAACAATCTCTGTCCCTTTGTCTGTTTGTTATCTTTTCACGCCTAAATAGATTGACCGATTCTAATGAAATTTTGCGTCATCATCATCATTATCAGCCTTTCACGTTCCCACTGCTGGGACTCTGGCCTTCTTTCAGAGAGAGCGTATGGGCTAATCTACCTCGCTGGCCCAGTGCGGGTTGGTAGATGTCGCATGCCCTTGTTGCAGTTCTTGGGCATGCCGGTATCCTCACAATGTTTTCCTTCACCGTTTTGAGCGATGGCAAATTTTGCGTATACGCAATGTATAATAATAATAATAAAAAAATTTATTATTATTATTTTATTCTAAGAAACTTTTTTATTTTTGTTGAGAAAAATGGATAAGTGTGCTATGGAAAGAAATAATTTATCTCCAAATGAGCGTGACACTAACTCTCAGACATAAACAAAGTTCAACTTGTAAACAAAATTTCGACGTATTTCCCATACTGTCTGTATGATTTGTATATTTTTTTATTTCAGTTACCTAGTTAGATATATATTCTGTAGCCACCCAAATATGCAATGCAAAGTTCATACATATTGTATGAGCAATACCGATTGCCGGTGTTTTATACCGGTTTTGGAGTTGCTTGCGTAATTTTGTGGAATGAAATGTAAGGATTGCGATTTGATTTTCTGTTATGGTACATTCACCTTGTGCCATAAAAACCAAAAAAATTTTTTTTTGTTTAGCCGCTCTTGTGATTGCCGCTGCTATTGTTAAAATCTGATGTTCTCACTTCTATGTTTCTGGTCATCAAGTCATCTGTTGCTAGTGACGATGTTGTTTGCCAGTTGAAGTAGCAATGGACAGGCCACATCACTCGACGAACCGATAACCTATGGGGAAGAAAGGTTCTCGAGTGGCGACCACGAACCGGTAGACGCTCTGTAGGTAGGCCTCTCACTAGGTGGACCGAAGACATTGTAACATTCGCAGGGAGCCGATGGATGCAAATGGCTAATAGCCGTTATTGGTGGCGTTCAAGGAGGGAGGCCTATGTTCAGCAGTGGACTTCTTTCGGCTGATGATGATGAAGTGACGATGTGACCGAAGATGGCGACGGATTCTTAAATTGAGTTTGACAGCTAGCTTGAGTAGGCCAGCACTAGAAAATGCCATATCACCAAGCTATGGTTTCATCAGGATATTTTCCTTTACCGAAAGTTCAAGCTCATTGTAGGATTCGAACCCACGAACTACGGATCACAACTACTAGCTTAGTTTTTTAGCTTTTCTGTAGTAGGTATCTAAATATATATAACTCAAAGGTGACTGACTGACATAGTGATCTATCAACGCACAGCCCAAACCACTGGACGGATCGGGCTGTAATTTTGCATGCAGGTAGATGTTATGACGTAGCATCCGCTAAAGATTTTGATTAACTCTACCCCCAAGGTGATAAAATAGGGGCTGAAAGTTTGTATGAAACTTTGTCAATTTTAAACCGATCGGGCTGAGACTTTGCATGCATAAAGCTGTAGCCTACGCGGGTGAAACCGCGGGGAAAGGCTAGTTATCTTATGTACCTACAGAAGAGCTAGTTAAGGCTTCGAAGTGTTAGATAGAATTTACAGTGACCGTGGGAGTCGTTCGGAGGAAATAAAACTTTATTCGGCACTTAGTTACGGTTGGTAGCAGTACCTTTATTCACCTGAATTGTTTATTTATTTTGGAGCGAGATGAAAGTAAATTTATTTTCATTGGTAGGTGTGGAACATAGATATAGATGGAGCTAGATACCGCATCTGCGTTAAATGAAAAACCAAGAATGCCACATATTTGGACCTTTATTTCCCTTTTAAGAAGATTGGGATTTGTTGTAAACTTGAATTGAATTTTGAATTTTTCCTGCCCCTTCAGAACTTTTTTCAAACTCATTTGTGATTGGACTGAACTATGCTCAAACTTAAGAGACACATCATCATCCCGTATCACTTTCTCATAACTTTCTTGGTAATATGACATTCATCCCTCCTCATAACATGTCCCTACCAAGCCAAACGATTCCCGTTCTCACCTCCGCTATACACGGAGTTTCCTCTCATCCGTCTTCTTCACCGCCCAACATTATACAGAGTGATTTCAAGAACACTTCACAAGAGCACAAAGTAGATGATCTCGCGTCATCTAGTTCATTTTATATCTGTGGTGTGGAGGCTGAGAGAAGATGTAGCCGTGAAAACACGTGAATAAATTACCGAATGAGGTCGATCACACACAGGCTGCATTCTTATTCATTCTTACCTTTGCTAACCCTAAGAGTCTAATACAAAATGCATCTCCGCTCTAGCTCAAGATCTTTCCTTTACGTCGGTTTTTATTTTTATTTTACTACTTACAGGGTAGCGTTTGACCACAACTCACTTTATGTTAAGTGACGATGCGGTCGAAGATGGTGCCACGCTACACCTGGACAGGGAACTGGCTCTCAAATGAGGCTGCCGGAACACACCGATAGGTGCTTAGCGACAGATTCTTAACTTAAGGGGTGTTTAGCTAGTCAGGCGAGTTAGACTGCTGTTGTGGTGGAACAATAAAGCGTTATTTATATATCTGTCTTCGCTCCACACTAAGTCTGGTTCGACGCGCGCATTTGTTTAATGTACATGCGAAAAAAAACCGGCTATGTGCGAGTTGGACTTGCGTACCAAGGGTTCCGTAAAAAACTTGTTTTGTTATTGAACGACTTATTGACGGTTTTCAGACCTTTTTAGGTACATATGTGCGGTAAGACCTTGCCTAATGCCAAACAAAGTGATCATTCAGTTTTTCTTTCCGAGGTACGGGACTCTAAAAAGGCCTATATCTCTTCAGCAGCATCTATCCATGCTTTTAGTACTACGTTTCTTTATCTGTCAGAAAAATTCCCGTTTCTACGTCATTTAACCTACTATAACGACTTTCTTACGGTGTAAGGAAAGATTTATACATGCAGATCCACAGACTGAAAGGAATAGGTATAATATATTAGCATACATAAAACATCACTGACGAAAGCCATTCCACATTTCATCACAAGCTTATCGGATAGTGTATTCAACCAGCCGATCGCACCGCACGCTAGTGTTGTACTGATAACTAAACTATCGATAATAATATATACATACCTTGGGAAATAGAATTTGGGGATCTTCAAGGCAAGAGTGAACAGGTACCTTCTAGTTATGCGTGTTACACCATTGACCGCATCTACGCTTGGCAACAGGCTGGTCGGTGGTCAAACGCATGCAAATAAATAAATAAGTAAAAAAATTAGAAAAATGATGACAACAATGTATCAAAAATTGAAATGCTATTGAAACTCGATCACTAACGATGTTATTAATGGATCGTTTTAAGTATGTAAATTAAGTATCAATGGTTTAAAAGCTTTGACAGTTCTGGTAGTTTTGCTTAAAATACATAAACAATACTACAAGATTTCCCCCATTTTTTTAAGGTAATTGTGTTATTAAAGGTCTATAGAATTAAGCTCCTCATAACATGTTCATAATCCATACAAAGCCAAACAATTCTGAACAACGATGCCAAATGATTTAAGGGTCCACTATCGACAATTTAATCATCGACTGTGTTACAACACTTCGGCAAGCCATTCTACGCGCTCCCTCGAAAGGTATTCCTGAAAAGGCGTAATTCCTCGCGCGGAAATGACGTATCGACACGACATGAGGGTAGTGGAGCGCCGAATGAATTGTGCTTTTTGTCGAGTGGCTTTGTTAATAGCACCTGTGTTTGAAGGGAAAGGTTAATTAAGAACATAAAAGTTTTACTGCTTAAATGAATGCTAGTGTGGGATTTGACCTTAATTGCGGTCGTGTGTTTTTTGGATAGATAACATTCAAATCAGTGACCTACATCGCGAACCGAAAACCCAATCTGATATGCTGAAGCTGCCCTATTGCCCTATAATTATTTATTTATTTAAGTATCTGGATACAAGAATAAGTCTTTCTGAATAATAGTAGCAACAAAATGATTTTTAATTTCATTTTTTCAATCTGGTCTACTAAACTGTACTGTCGCATCGCATCGCATTACACTTTACGTGGGAGCCCTCAGAGGTATTAGCATAAATTTCCAATCACTCTGTATAATGAAACTAGTGTTGGGAACGCCTCCCTTACAAACTTGGTACAGTCAGCGACAAAATAGCTGCTCATACTCGATTTTTCAAATGCATTTTAGATCACTAATGTTTGGGTTTTTCTTACAACTTACAAGATAGTGTTTGACAACAAGACAACACACCTGATATTAAGTGATGATTCGGTCAAAGATTGGTGTTCAAGATGTTAAAGGTGATTAGAAAGGTGTAAACTAGACTGTAAGTGTTTTTGAATAAATAAATAAATAAAATCTGTTATTGTTCAGTGACTTTTGTTGCTGACTGTACGTAATGAAAATGAAGTTATCCCGACTGTATAATCTGCCTAAGGCCTTGCCAGCGTTTTTGTTTCCCGATAAGTATAACTTGGGAGCCTTCAAGTCAAGAGTGAATAGGTATCTTCTAGGCAAGCATGCTCCATCTTCGGCCTCGTCATCACTCACCATCAGGTGAGACTGGGGTCAAATGCTTGCCTATCTCTTATAAAAAATAAAAATAAAATAAGGCCCTATTCAGTGCGACGCGGACCATCCGCACGCGGACTAGGTTTTGCGTCCGTCGCGGATGATTTTGTCGTTCAGTGCGATGCGGATCGTGATCGAGAGTGGTACAGTGTACCCTCTCGGTTTGCACATTTGACGTAGCCGCCATGACAACGACAGTACTTTACGTCCGCTCCGCGCGACTGTCCGTCCGCCGAGCACTGAACAAATACATTAGAACCAAGCACCGTCCGCCCGCGGACATCCGCGGCGCGGAGGAGCGGCGCGGAGCCCACAAAGTAAGGTGCCGTATAAGTAGGTAATAGGTACAGTCAGTGACAAAAGTAGCTTATCATATTAGACTTTCCAATTGTGTTTTAGATCAGTAATGATCGAGTTATTTAATATTTTACAAGGTAGTCTTTTGAGCACAGCATAACACACCTGATTTTAAGTGATGATGTTGTCAGAGGTTGGTGATGACGGTAATCGGAAAATGTGCTATTGTTCAGCGAGTTTTGTCGTTGACTGAACCGTCAGTGACAAAAGTAGCTGAGCTTGATTTTGATTTTGACTTGATTTTCCAAAATCTTAATGTTATATCAGTAATGTTTGTTTTTATTAAAAAACTTTTATTAGCTTCACTTGTAAGCATGTAACTAACTAAAAAACACATTTATTTGCTTCACTTGTAACTAACTAACAGTGCAATCAAATCTTTGGCAGTCAATTTTAACCTACTCCTAATTGTCGTATAGAAATGAAACTTTGTATACGTATGATTATGTAGATAATCCCGGTGACAATGCAATAATTTGGTATCATCGATATGATCTGATGATGCAGCCACAAGGTGGATAGTGGATCTCCGCAGTAGCTACTGCTAAACCCCTCGAGTTTGGGCTCATATGGTTCTTTTATATTTTTTAGTGTGCTAAAAAAGTGTGTTTTTTTTTTTTTTTTAATTATATATGTTTTATTTCCTCACAACTTCCAAGGTGCGTTTGACCAGAACACATCCTACTTATATTATATACGTGAAAGTTTGTGAGTACGGATGGATGGATGTTTGTTATACTCTTTCACGCTAAAACTACTGAACGGATCAGAATGAAATTTGGAATGGAGATAGCTTTTACCCTGGATTAACACATAGGACGTTTTATCCTGGAAAAAGGTTCCTGCGGGATACCGGGAAGACGCGGGTGAAATCGCCAGGCGAAACTAGTCACACATAATGTTAACTGATGATTCGGTCGAAAGTTGGTGTTTAAGATGATAAAGAGAATCGGAAAATTTGTTTTTGTTCAGTGATTTTTGTCCTTGACTGTACATACGACCCGCGATAATACCTACAGACAGAAATTTTTTTATTACTTTCCGTTCCCGTAAAAAGTTTAATTAAACTGAGGAGCGAAGACGAAGTTTTATTTAATATCTGAATTATTTTTGTGTTCGGCTGGAGGCAGTAGGTGAACGTTTAAGATTATTTCCTTTCGGATATGAATACTCTTTTTTTATCATTAGAGGTGCTATAGGACGTCGACTTTCACTTAGTCGATCCGTTGCTTAGTTGTTTCGTGAAAGCCTTATCTGGGGCCCCACTAACGGGACATGCCGTTCAATAGCGCGATGATTGACGTTTGACATAAGTGTGGCCACGACATTGGACAACGGCATTCACATTGGCGTTTGACGTTAGCCGATAATTCAAGTGCATTCACGTTGACCGTTCAAGTGTAGCCACTCACATAATAGCGTTAATAATTAACGCAATATTTATCGCGAAGATAGGCATTGACATTTCCCTTGACGTTGACCTTAGTGTGGCCCGGGCATTACAAATCAACCAACAAACTGACAAACACACTTTAAAATTTGTATGGGGATGATTTTATTGTGTAATTTGTTTTGAAGCAATGATAGGCGTGGTTCTGACGTTGACTTGCAATCCTTCGTCGTGGGTGTGAATCCCATAATGAGGTCGATGATGGAGCCTGCTTGTTCTAGAAGATACCTATTCATTCTTGACTTTAAAACTCCAAATTATATATATTGGAAAACAAAGCCGCTGGCAGGGTATGCCATCTGGCCAGGGTCACTCTTCCGCTGAGTGCCTTAACTGTAGTCCAAGTGAAACTGTAGTCCAAGTGCCACTGTAGCCTTAGTGAAACTGTAGCCTAAGTGAAACTGTAGCCCAAGTGACACTGTAGCCTTAGTGAAACTGTAGCTTAAGTGAAACCGTAGGCTAAGTGTTACTGTAGCCTGAGTGAAACTGTAGCCTAAGTGAAACTGTAGCTTAAGTGAAACTGTAGCCCAAGTGAAACTGTAGTCCAAGTACAACCGCTGGTGTATAAAAACCCCCCTTTTACCTACCTTTATCGTCAGGCCGGAACTCGGCCTCCAGCTCAGCTTTGGATGGCTCAGGTTCTGGCTTCTGCTGCTTTTGTTGGGACTGCTGCGACTGCTGCTGGGGCTTCTGCTGAGGCTGCTGCTTGACCGCCTTCATGCTCATGGACTTCCTGCTCTGGTGCCCTCTGAAAACTGCCTGGATCTTTGTCGCAGCCTCTTCTTCTGACGGCTGGCTTTTGTCGGAACTCTTGTTTTGTGCCGCTGGGGAAGAAGACATTTTTTTGATGAGAAATCGGTTTCTTTTTACGGTTCCGTACCCAAAGAGTAAAACGGGGGCCCTATTACTAAGACTCCGCTTAAAATTTCAAACTTAAGACTAGCTACGCCTGTTCCAAACTCATTACGCCGGCAAAAGAACAGGCAAGAAACGCCCGGCAGGTAATTTTTTTGGCGCGATCACATTGATAATTTTATTCTTACTACTAATTGATTGAATTGGAGCAAGTTCACTACGAGTACAATCCCAAGCTTTTTATCATCTAAATAGTCCGATATTTTATAATAAGCTTTACTAATAAGATTTCTCTTGGTTGGTTGTGCACATTGGGATATGGAAATATGAATATTAACGAACATGAACAGTAACTAGTTACGCCTGTTCCATCTTCTTATCACCGAGAGAAAAAAATCACATATTTTTAAATAACTTAAACACGTTTTTACAGCATGCTTCTACAGCATAAATTAATTCCTCAACAACGACTTCTCGAAATGATTAGAATGGATCGGTCCGCTCTTATACCCTATTCGGGTCCATATGTTCGCTAATCTTAACCACTAAGATCTCATGTATACTAACATATAAATGCAATAAATGATTGAATATGAATATGAATACCGGCAAAATAAGAGACAAGAAATTCCCTCGCGGATGAAACTGCGTGGCAAAGCTAGTCGAAAATAAATATTGGACAGTTACATTAATTCAATAAAAGCTTTAAAAGCTCGGATTTAAATCTCTGACCAACTTTATTACGAAGAACACGAACAGTTAATTTTCTCGGAGCAATATTTCCAATCTTTTCAATTCTATTTCAATTCTGCTCCATTTGTTAATTATTGAATTTTCCAATGACAGGTACAGTTAAAAGAATTATGAAACTGCGGAATATGAAAAGTTTGATATAATATCCTTTTTTTAATTACAAGTTTAATAGCAATCTGATTTCAATGCTGTCATCAATTCAAGAACCGATTTGTAAAACGCCACGACAGCTTTATCTGTTGACAGACCAATTTGAAATCGGCTAAATGCGATTCCAATCAAATTCTAGCTATTCATCTATTTATTAGTCAGTATTTATCAGTAGGCAGTTTCACCCGCGTTTACTGCAGTTTATCGCAATAAAAAGTATCCTCCAAAAATCCTAAAGAAATAGACGGCTGGCATATTAGTTATTATCATTATCAGTATCATCATCAGCAAAAAAAGTCAATATAACACTAGTGTGGTAATTGTAATGAAAAAACACGTGTGGCGTAATAAGCTGAATATGAACCTAAATGCATGGCCATATAGGTCAACTTTACGAGGAAGTGCGTTAAAAAACTTACTAAAGAGGCAAAGATTGTTTTGTTCCCAAAGGCCCTTATTGCAGGACTTATGACGGCCAGTTCATTCCCGATATTCACCCCCAGCGTGACCCCCAGTGGGGGAAAGCAACACATTTAAAAAAAAATGTTCTCATCATCTCTCAGTGGGGAACAGTAGAACTACCTTATTAATTATTCCCATAGGGCATCACTGGTGGACAGTGAGACAACTCTTTTAAAACATTCCCTTCCACCACCACTGATGGACAAAACACAATTTTAAAAAAATATTCTCATCTTCCCCTAGTGGCGGAAAATAAAACACTTTTTAATATTTTCCGATTTATATTCCCGCTGTCCCTCTTGGCCCCACTGCGGGACGCCCAAAGTATAGTGTATGCCAGATCGATGCCAAAGCAAGATAAACATTTTAATGCAAAGAAACGAAGGCGAATTTAAATCAAACCATTATAACTCACAACTTGGCAAGAGTTGGCCATGTCCTTTCAATTTTCTGTCAAACTTTATCTAAGAGAGGAAGATCGCGATTTATCGGGCGTTTGAGTTTAAAATATGTTATCCGATAAATCCTTGAAAATTCGCCAAGATTTTGAAGATAAATTGGTAAAGGAAGGTAGTAGAGATGACAATCTGAGATCGATTATGTTACTGAAGAAAATCGATTTTATGCAATAGTTTGATCCCGTGCGGGCCAGTTTTATAAACGTCCGTAAGTTAAACGTTTTGGTAAGTTTGATCTTATCGACAAAAAGTTTACTGAAATTTGGTATGACGTTTATAACTAACGGACGTTTATAAAACCGGCGTTGAATCGATTTTTTCCTGCTCCGGTAAGAATGCACATGACGTGAAAGATGACATTTTCTTACTCATGTTTTGTTGCTGGCATTAAGTAAATTTTGTTTTCTCAATAATAGTACCTGAGTCTTGGATATTTCTATCTATATAAGTATTTATTTCTCTATATAAGTATATCGTTGTCTAGTACCCATAACACAAGTTTCGAGCTTAATTTGGGGCTAGGTCAATTTGTGTGCAATTGTCCCAGATATTTTTTTTTTATACTTAGGTACTTAATTGTGCTTAAATAATGACTTCTGTTCGATTCGAACGAAAAATATACTTTTGTCTAATCGATTTTTCTAGTCTTTGATTTTACCAAATCGATTCGTTAGACTTCTATTCGATTCCAACATTGATATGTTTTAGGAAGAATCGTATCCCTAGGTGGGAGATTTGGCTTACAGTCTCGCACCTCGCCAGCTCTCCACATCCATTACTAGTTTTACTGAACAATGTACGCGTCAAAACTTTTAATCAGCTGATGGTTTTGCCGGGACCGGAGGTAATTAGCTTTTGTGAAGTTGGGCCGGTAATGGAAAATGAGAAATCTATATATTATATAACACCTATACCGACTTACCGAGCTATAGTTTGTGAGTTTGGATGAGCGTGGTAACTTTTAGAACTACTCATCTGATTTTGAAAAATTATTTTTCGAACAGAAAACTTTATTTTTGACTAGTTGCACCACGCGGTTTCACCCGCGACTTCCCGTTATCCCGCAGGAACCTTTTTCCGGGATAAAAGTAGCTCATGTGTTAATCCGGGGTATAAGCTATCTTCATTCCAAATTTCATCAAAATCGGTTTAGTAGTTACGGAGATACGTGGTAACAAACATTCACACACACACACAATTTTTTGCGTTTATAACATTAGTAGGATGTATTTTTACAACGTATAGTGTAACGTTTGACCACAAGGCACCTGATGTTTAGTTACGATGCCGTCGAAGGTGGCGCCACGCTACACCTGGATGGGGAACTGGCTCTCATGTGAGGCTGCCGGAACACACCGACAGGTGCTTGACAACTGAGAGTGTTATAGCTAGCCAGGCTAGGTTGCTTCGGAATGTTTTCGTTCACCGAGAGCTCAAGCTCAATGTAGGATTCAAACCCACGACCTACGGATCGCAAGCCAACACCACTACCACTGAGCCATCAAAGCATCCTTGTACCCTGAGTGCGATATTGGTTATTGCGATATTAATCCTGTGGGAACCTGAAACCACGTGGTAATGATAGTCTAAAATTCATTGGCTTCATTTCTCATTACTTCATTGTAAGGCAAAGCATTGCTCGTATTTAATCAAAAAACATTGCTTTAAAAAGTTGTGCTAATCAGAGGTCAGCCAAGCAAAGGTACGGAAGCAGAGAGTAAACTGCTGAAATGTTAAATTGATTACGTTTCCAAACCTCTATAGAAACCCAGGACACAGATTAAATGGGATTACTATGTTTACCTTACCCGTCCAGCGTCGTAACTACGGACGGCTAAGGGGGCGACTGCCAGGAGTGCGAACCTCAAAGGGGCGCCAACCTCAAGGGGGAGCACTCGCACACCCAAAACAAAGTAACAAATGTTTGCTAACTTGAAAATGTATGCTACAGCGGCATCCACAGGAACATATAAGAGATTTCTGTATCAAATATTCGAGTGACTCGCGGTGCAAAGTAATTTTTCGAAGAGAATAAGCCTCACTTGAGAGACAAATGCCAATCAAGGTGTAGCGAGGTGCCACCTTCGACCACAAGGAACTTAACATCAGGTGCCTTGTGGTCAAATACTGCACTATACCATGTAAAAACATACACCAAAATAAAGTTTTCTATTAAATAAATAATTTTCAAAACCAGATGAGTAAACCAAACTGGTCAAACGCTATTCTGTAAGAATAAAAAAAAATATATTTAACAATAACACTAAATCTATCAATTGTTAATTGATGTAAATAAAAACATTCGGCCCCAACTCAGCACACATATAGAAAATACATCTATCTTAGTGTGTCAAAACGACTTGTGTATAATTAATTTATCTTCCTACAAAATAAGTTTTGGGGGGCGCGAAACTCAAACTTTGCCCTAGCGCTCATGTCCTAAGTTACGGCACTGCCACTACCTTCATCAACGCTTCCAGCTAACCCACGATTACCCTTTTGATATTGAACACGGTAAATAGAGAAACTAATCTAACTCTTCCGAGAAATAACCGTGCAAACACTAAACTGTTATTTCACAGGTTAGGGTGCACATTTGGAGCGAGCGAAGCGTTTTGCGTGAACTTTATCTAGGGCTAGCTAGCACTCCGAACTAAGCTGATGATTGGGCCTAATGGCGAAGAAAACTTACTTTTTTTTCACGCTAGTTGGTGCAAAATGGACTGTACATAGACTAGATTTTTTTTTTGTTTTGTTATGGCGTTACACGATTAGTGTATTTGCCAGTGTCAAGTATAAAAGATTTCAAACTCAGAGTTGAATCAAGTTTAAATGATGATGGTGAAGATGATGATGAGATGAGGATAGTGTTTAAGTAAAGTAGTGGCGCTTTACTTAAACTTTACACGGACTTTTTTGGAGCAATTAGAAAAGTCACTTTCACAACTTTATTTCAATTTCCCACACTCGTGCACATTAACGAACACATAATGGTTAATAATCCACGAATATTACACATTATCACTCGAAGAAACACAAGTTTTGGAAATAAAAACACAATTTTCACCTTGACAATTCGATTGCCGCCAAAAAAGTCCAATAGACTAGATTATTTCTGCACCTTGATTTGACATAACATCTGTCAACTACAAGTGAATGATTGGTCTAAAATATATCTTTGACAATGACAGCCACAGCTATAACGTGACATAACGACGTAAACAAGGTACAGACGCTCAGAGCGACATCTATAAACAGCTTTGCGTTCCCGCCACAACCATTTTTCTCTGTAATTATGATCGTTAAAATCTATAAAAATATAATCTATGACGTTTCTTAATCCTTTAGAAGAAAAGACAACGAATATGTGTGTTTATATATTGAACGAAAAAGGACTATGACCATGATCAAACAAGAACTTGACAAAAACAGAAGATGACCAAAACAGAATATGGCTAAAGCGGAATATATATGACGAAACCAGCAACATGACTAAAGCCGACCATGTCACCAACCTAACAACCCCTTGAAAACGGCTTGACTGATAAATCTGCTTTTTTTGTGGTATTATTTTGTATTTGTCAGGACAAGTATTTGCACCTAGCGGTTTCACCCACGTCTTCCCGTTATTCCGCAGGAACCTTTTTCCGGGATAAATAGTAGCCTATGTGTTAATCTAAGGTATAAGCTATCTCCATTCCAAATTTCATTCCGATCCGTTGAGTAGTTTTTGCGTGAAAGAGTAACAAACATCCATCCATCCATGAATCCATATGACTCACAATCTTTCACGTTTATAATATTAGTAGGAAGTTTTTAGTAGGGAAAACTGAACTTGCTTTTTCTTTGGTAATTTTTAATGAACTGGGGCAGATTGCTAATTACGCATATCGCTCCGCGCCAATCAACGCACCGCCTCACAATCCCCAAACCACTCAACAACTGGCCCACCCGATACCTTAGTTTACTTCACTAAGCACCCTCTCAAGTGAAAGTAAATACTTCTCGGAAGCCTTGATACAGAGATCAGGGGCCAAAGGACGGAATCAACGTAAAACGGATCAGTTACAAGGATTTCAATAGATAGATAGATAGATTAACTCTTTATTGGCACACCACAATACAGAGGAATTAAATTTAAAACAAAGAACTTAATGGCAAGTGTCACAAAGGGCGGTCTTATCGCTCAGAGCGATCTCTTCCAGACAATCCAAAAGCAGAGGAATAGTACGAAACTACTATATGTACGGTGGTATACAGCAAAAATCAAATAAAAATATAATGAAAGAAGCATAGATACTAGATATATCTATTTACATAATTAGGTTGAAGGCTCTGATATTCTGTATTCTTGTTCTTTCTAGAAAAACGAAACCCTTCTATAATGATTACTTTGTTGAGTTGTGTGTCTGTCTACAGATATGTCTGTCTGTCAAGAACCTTTTTCTCAAGAACACGTTGAGGTATCAAGTCGAAATTTTATATCAAACACTTGGCTCTACAGCCTTCTTCAGCTGGGAAAAAATCAAACTAGTAAGTCAACGCGATCAAAAGATGTAAGCGTTTATGTCGCATATTTTACGATTTCACAAGGGAATCAAAATCTATCGGGTACTTCCCGTTGACCAAGAGTCATGATAGACATCAAGCTAGGTCTTACAGCACATGTCAAAAAAAAGTAGAAAGGTTCTCGAGTGGCGACCACGAACCGGAAGACGTTCTGTAGGTAGGCCCTCCACTAGGTGTACCGACGACATTGTAAGAGTCGTAGGGAGCCGATGGATGCAAATGGCTAATTGCCTTTTATGGTGGCGTTCAAATTGGGAGGCCTATGTTCAGCAGTGGACTTCTTCCGACTGATGATGATGATGATGATGATGAAATATGTAGTTAATAACAAAAAAAATTACAAATTTGTACGGAACCCTCGGTGCGCGAGTCCAACTCGCACTTGACCGATTATTTCAGCATGTGATCGTAGGATAGGTTTTAGTTTGCAGATTTAGGAACTTTCCTCATTATACGAAATAATTCGAGCGATTTCGAGTCGATTCAAATTGTATTTACGTCCTCACGGAGCGATGCGATGCAATTCGAGTGATTCAACTCGATTATCGATTCATTGCTTGATACCAAATTGTATGACGTCCAAATTACGGGTTGTAAAATATGCAAGGAATCGCGAAGCAATTTTGAAGCCTCCCCCTAAAAAGAAAAGAAAAGTCGTTAAGTTTTTATTGCTCTGGAGGGAGTTTACCGGATTAACGTTTCACCATTTTATTATATAGATTGTTTGTCGCGATGTGTTGAAATGTATAAAATATGTATGTGTATGTATCAGATATAATTTGATTCGTTGGAAAACTACTGCTTGTGGAAGAATCAGGCTATCATCATGATCAGTCTGTATCAGTCCACTGCTAGACATAGGCCTATCCCAAGGTACGACACTGAGCTCGGTCTTCGGCTCTTCTCACCCATTACTGGCAGCCACTCGGCGCAAGTCGTCGCTCCATCTAGTCGCAGGGCGTCCTACACTACGTTTGCCAAGTCGCGGTCTCCACTCAGGAACACGTCTAGGTACCCCAACGGTTATCGGTTCTGCGGCTTATATGACCAGCCCACTGCCACTTCAGCTTGCTAATTCTGTGAGCTATGTCGGTGACCCTAGCTCTCCGACGGATCACCTCATTTCCGATTTAATCAATCAGAGAAACCCCAAACATAGCCCTTTCCATAGCTCGCAGAGCAATCGGTGGACTATGCTACACGTATCCTTGAAAAGAAATATCTTTATCTTCAAGGCCCATTATATACTCGTGCATCTTGTTATTTTCCTGTTTTTCTACATCGCTAAGCAACTGACGAAATTCCCTTATATACAAATACGTCTTTGTTCGTATACGGTCTTATGTATATTCACAATACACCCGTATAATCCCTCCGTCTAAGGACTGATAAAATTTGGTAGTGGCATAGTAAAATTATTCAAAGGTAAGTTTATCATACCTCATCATATTGTCATTTTCCATTACAAACGAAGGGCTAGAAAAAGTAGGACAAGTGTTTTGTTTCAATCATTATATTCCATTATGAACCAAACGATGGTGGCCGAACGGTTAGGCGTGCGACTTGCAAGACGCCGACACCAAGTTTGAATCCTCTCGGCCCCGCACCTATGACTAAATAAGTTATGTGCGGATTTGCCATCGCTCAAAACGGTGAAGGAAAACATCGAGTAGAAACCAGCACGTCCAAGAGCTGCAACATTCAAGGGCATGCGACATCTACCAACCCGCACTGGGCCAGCGTGGTAGATTACAGCCCATACTCTCTGTCTGAGAGAAGGCCAGAGTTCCAGCAGTGGGAGTGTGAAAGGCTGATAATGATGAGGAACCAAACAGAATAGGACAGTCGGTGACATTACATTTTTTATGGATTAGGTCAGCAATAGAAATAATGGAAGAATCTGTCCCAGTATTTCCATCAATATAAATTAATTATAGAAATAGTGAGATAAACCCAAACGAAGTAGTTTTATCACGATAAACTGTAGCCCACGCGGGTGAAACCGCGGGGAACAGCTAGTAATCTCATAAACGCAGCCTATTTGGTACAGTCAGCGACAAGAGTAGGTGATCGTTCTATTGTCCAAATGTGTTTCAAATAAGTAATTATTTTTAATTTTTTTACATTTTACATGGTATCATTTTGACCACAACATAACATACCTGATTTTAGGTGATGATGAGGTAAAAAATTGGTGTCTAAGATCATAATATGAGGATAATATGAACGAACGAGGACAAATATTTGTGCATTGGAAAAAGCGCAAGTATATTTTGTTCTGTGTCTGGGTGTTGTGGATCCCCGATCCTCGTAGTTTCTGATACCCTAGATACAGGGAAACCTAGTTAGGGGTCAGAGCCTATGTATGTGATTGTGCGGGCATTATTTATTATTATTATTATTATAGAAGTACTATCTGTATAAAATGTAACCATACTTACCTATTAACCAGAGATACTTACCTAACTTATCAAAGAATTGAATAAAGAATTATTATAATATAAAAAAAGAGCTCCATAAAGTTAGCAACTCGTTCAAAGGTCAATATGTACGCTTTTTCAACAAAATCCCAAGTGAAATTCAAGACTTATCGATATCAAAATTTCAAGTCCGTATAAAGAGAAATCTTATTAGTAAAGCTTATTATAAAATATCGGACTATTTAGATGATAAACAAGCTTGGGACTGTAGTTAATCTATCTATCTTTCTTTCTATCTATCTATTCTCCCTATTTCCCCTATTCTAACCATTTTCGGTAAACAGCCAAAACAGTCATGCTCACAAAAGTGACTTTGCTTGCAGCAGCGTCATGTGTCGGGTCGCCCTCTTCCCTCTCATATGGTCGAGGAGAGCGATGGCTGGCACATGCGTCAACTCGTGAACGGATGCTGCTTGTGGGGTCTGGTCTGCTTTGGTTGTGATCCCGCAACTCATTAATATTCATGTTCCCATATTCCAATGTGTACAACCAAACAAGAGAAATCTTATTAGTAAAGCTAATTAAAAAATATCGGACCATTAGATGACAAAAAAAAGCTTGGGATTTTAGTGAACTTGTTCCAATTCAATCAATTAGTAATAAGAATAAAATTGTCAATGTGATCGCACCAAAAAAATTACCTGCCGGGCGTTTCTTGCCTGTTCTTTTGCCGGCGTAAGGAGGTTGGAACAGGCGTAGCTAGTTTTAAGTTTGACGTTTTAAAATGATCACAATGTATCCTATTGAATAAATAAAAAAATTACTTTGATTGATTGACTTTGAGTGATTGTTTAGCGACTTTTGTCGTTGATTGTACTCTGGTCTCACCTACATACTCGTACATAATATATTTCTAAATTTATACGGCATTCTTTATTATACGGTTATTTATTGTAATTAAACAACGGCCCATTTATAACAAGTCTGTCTGCCGTATTCACATAATATTTAACGTTCCAAATTGCTAATCTTCTTTCCCATTCATCATATACAGTAATCCAATTAGACGCCGCTCCGTATGTGTGATATACGCGTTTTTCAATATACGTATAGTACGGTATACGGTGTTTTTCATTATGTACGTTGTTTTATTTGCGAGAGGATTGAATTGGGAAATATGAGTTCTGAATGAAGGTAGAAATTGTTTATTGGGTGGGGAATGGGGACGTAGAAGGCTTGAATGGGGGGTTGAATTCACTATGGGTGCTGTAAAGTTTAAGAGCGATGAACTCTTTTTAGGGTTCCGTACCCAAAGGGTAAAAAACAGAACCCTATTACAAAGACTCCGCTGTCCCACTGTCTGTTTGTCTGTCCGTCTGTTACCCGGCTGTATCTCATAAACCGTGATAGTTAGACAGTTGAAATTTTTCAGATGATGTATTTCTGTTGCCGCTATAACATCACTAAAAAACAGAATAAAATAAATACTTAAGAGGGCTCCCATACAACAAACGTAATTTTTTTTGCCATTTTTATACATAATGGTACGGAACCCTTCGTGCATGAGTCCGATTCGCACTTGGCGGTTTTGAGTTTTAACTAGACTATCGAACAGCAATTGATTTTTATATGAAAAAAGAAAGAAGATAGATTTTAAAAATAAATGTATATTCTATTCTGAACTCTACTACAAAACACGGATATGAACAAGAAACAAATGTTGGAAATCAAACGATAGCTCGACATGGAATTGAATTCTAATAATGTAGTAGAGGAGTTGTTTAAGATTTAACCCCTTGACATTTCCTGAAGAAAATATTTCTCTGTACCCCTTCAGATATTCAAATGATACTTCATTGATGTACTAAAGTGATGGACGTCAGGTCTAAAGCTAATGTGGCGAGAAATCTGGCTGAGTGCGAATTTAATTAACCTACTGATTTAATTAACCTACTCATACTAATGAGATAAAAAACTGAAACATTTCAATTTATATCAGTCTAGCAATATCTCCAAACCAAATTTCATTTAGATTGATTCGGTGGTTTCTTCGTGAAAGGTAACAAACCAACCAACAGTTACTTTTGCATTCAGAATCTTAGTATGGACATGTTAAAATCATCATATACAGCATAATTTTCCTTGGAAGAATTTATTAGCTTAATACAGATTCGACTGATTGCATCACATACACGGGACTAAACGGAGACAGGTGCGTGATTAGCACTCTTTTCTCGTTATGGTACTCTTTTGGTTCGGACGCTTTTGAGCGAAGGACCCGGTGTCCATTCCTTAGTACATCAATGAATAACTTCCTAACATTTTGTATGTTGTAAAGCTAGATACAGACAAAGCGAGTTGCTTTGTCGTATTTCTCGCAAAATGTCTTTGTGGTCTTCAAGTGTCGAGTCGAGTTTTGTCTTCTTGTTGCTTCCTTGTTTCATTTTGAACAAGAAAACGGGAATATTCTGTGAAATTTCGCAGAAATTGTATAAACAATGTATTTTTGAATGTATACATTTTGTAGCCTCTTGTTTGACGACAACACGCGTGATGTTAACTGATGGTTTAAGACCTTCTTGTGGTCACAATTTTGAGATCTGTCGTTGTATAAACTCACTCAAACTCAAAGAAAATTTTTATTTGGTAGGATACAATGGAAGAAATACACTTTTTATTTTATTTTATTCTCATCGGAAATTTAACAGCTTGCTAGCAAAAATTAAATGTCAAACTATTATACTTTTGACCCTTCTCTTTCCGTCCCTGTGCGTTCTAGTTGCACTACGTAGTAGTAAATATGCACTTTTATATAGTTATACAATATATACAAAATCTAAGGCATTCCATTGCGCTCGTCATCCTGATGTACTTTGCCACAACAAAATGAATCAGTGGGGCCACCACGCCCCAACCAGCTATCCGGAACTCATCGATAGGTGCAATCTTAGGTGTTATGCTATTATACTTTGATTAGATTTCATTTGGAATCACATTTTATGTATTTCCACTACAGTATAGAGCGCATTGCTTATTTTGCTTGCAAATTTCATCAAATTCACGGGAAAATGGAAAAGTTGTTAAAGCAAAGTTCAAATCCAACCACCAACAGAAACTAACAACCGGAACATAAAAATCAAGTGCGAGTCTGACTCTCACACAGCAAAGGTTCCGTATAAACTTGTACGTAATAATTTTTTTTACGTGATTTATCTACAAACTAGTTGCACCCCACGGTTTCACACGCGTCTTCCCGTTATCCCGCAGAAACCTTTTTTCGAGATAAAAAGTGGCCTTTGTGTTAATTAAGGGTAAAAGTTATCTCCATTCCAAATTTCATCAAAATCGATTTAGTAGTTACGGTGGATACGTGGTAACAAACATTCACACACACAAACTTTCGCATTTATAATGTAAGTATTCTACAAATTAAAAAGTTTCACAGTTTTCCTTTACTTGTGCTGATATATTTTGATTCTGACCCAATGTCATGATTGTAGGTCAACAGGAATTACGGGTTTTGGTTTATTTGTGAGTGTCGATGTATACGGCAAAGTAACCGTATATTTTGATTGCGTTAACTTAAAAAGCTTGTTTTTCTTTTATAGGTCCAAGGTACCGTAGACCTAAGTACATATTTGACATCATAATTTCAACTTGATACCTCAACGTATTCCTGACAAAAAAGTTTAGAAAAAAATGGAGTGCACTGAGAAAAAAAAATCTGACTTTCCTTCTGAGTTTTTACCTTCCAAGACCGATTCCTTCCTTATTTTACCATAGTTTTCCTTCTGAATTACAATTCCTTCCCGTTTGACTCAGAAGGAAAACGGTATTTCGGAAGATCATTTTTCTCCGTGTGTTCCGTTTTTTTTTAGGTATGGAACCCTACACCTTAAATCAACGTCGACATTTCCGCTTTAGTACTTTCATAACCGGAACTAGGTCAAACATAGCGGCGCTTTATAATTACGTTTGTATTATATAGCTCGTATATTCAACCACTACCTTTGCACCCTGACTCTGCCTGCACCTAGTCGTATCCAAATTTCAAATTAATAGGTTTAAAATTCTGGAGGTTTCTTGATGAAAACCCGTTAAATAAACTTTTGCTATTCTATATACCATGTTACTTAGATATAAAAATAAATTGGTTGACGTGTACTTAAGTGGAGACCACGACTTGGCAAACGTAGTGTAGGACGCTCTGCGACTAGGTGACTGGCAGTAGTTGGATGAGAAGAGTTGAAAACTGGGCTCAGCTGCTGCTAACGATGATGATGATGAAGTAATAAAGAAAGAATTGTGTGCATTTAGTGCTCTTTGGCACGTTATCGCATCAAAAGCTGACACTAATTAACGATGGAATAAACATAACGCCTTAGTGTCGAGCACCCAGTTTATTGGAGTGTCGGCGCACTCACGTATAGCTGACAAAGCTAGCGGACACTCGACTAGAGAGCTCTCGAGTGTCGCTAGAGAGATCCGTAACGAACTACGCCCGAAGAAAACGTGAGAGGGAATGTCTTGGTGACTCATCGAATTTTTTTGCATGTTTCATGAACTAATTTTACGTTTTTGTTTTTCCTTCTAGAGCGTAGGCGCTTTTAAATCATTTTCTTTTAAAACAATTCTACTTATCTTTGAAATTGTATGCTTGCTAACGGAAAATATCTCTAAAACGTCCGTTACGTTATTAAGTAGAGAGATATTAGAACAAAAGATCAATTAGTAAATATTCATCTCATTATAGAATTTTGAAACGTTGAAATGTGGGAGCGATATAACGTTTGAAATAATAACCTTGAGCCGTAAGATCAATCGTTGCTACTATCAATCTCTAATCTTGTTGCCTAATCTAAGTTAAGCGATGGCCGATCAACGACAGTTTGTTGGCGATTTGAAGGACAAGCCAACTTCCACAGAGCTTAAACTCCACTATTGCCAAGTTGTTACAACCGACATCTGTTGAATTTTGTCATATTTAGTTCATCATCATTATCATCATCAGCTGAAAGAAGTCCACTGCTGTACATAGGCCTTATGCTAGTTGTAGAATTAGCATACAACAAGCAAAGACGCTCAGTTGAAGTATGTCTTTATACCAGAGTACCACAGGGATCTGTTCTTTCCCCGGCTCTCTTTCTTCTCTCTATAGTACACATGACATTTTTGTAACAGTAACTTGTAAAAGTATCGTAGAACACGAACAGCTATAAATTTCCCTCAGGAAACGCTCATATTGCAATGATGTATTGTTCAAAATCCTCAACCAATAAGCCGCATTCTTGGGAACTCTTAAAAGTCCTTCCCGGAAGCCCACCATAAGGAAGTTTTTATATTCTCATCAGCTGGAAGATGTCTAATGCTGAACCTAGGCCGTCCCTTTTGAGCGCTATGCCATGAATGGCTACTAGCCATAGGTATGCATCCATCGACTCCCCATGACTCTTATTATGTCGTCGGTCCACCTAGGAGGGGCTACCTAGAGAACGTCTTCCCGTTCATGTTCGCCACTCGAGAACCTTTCTTCTTTTTTTATTTTAAGTTAATCTTTGACTATTCTGTTGTTGATCTTAATTCAAGGAACCTAAAAATTTGTGTTTATATTTGTTTCTTCTTCACGCTGAAATAGATGAACAGCTTTGAGTGAAATTTAGAGTGTAGATAGCTTATACCCTTGATTATGACATGGGTTACTTTTTATCCCGGAAAATTTGGAATGACGGGAAAAATGCCGATGTAACCTCAGGGCATCACTAGTAAAGCCATGTTTTGTTATGTTACGGAAAATAAGCACCTGTTTACACCCCCGCAAATGCTTTGAATGTTTTCGCAGAAAGAATACATTCGAGTACCTACATTCCACGTGCAAACAATGCTGAAAACATGCTGGGTATTTTACTGTGAACCTGTTTTCAATGTATTTCTGCTTTATATAGGACATTTTTGATATTTTAGCGCAAAGAAAAAAGAAACATAGCTAATAAAATTAAAAAAATTATGCTGTGCATAAAAATTAAATAAATAAAAAATAATAATCAATTTATTGCCACTATAACACAGACGTTTTTCAGCTCAGAAGTAGTGACGTCGACTTGCGATTGAATCCTACAACAAGCGAGCTTTCAGCGAAGGAAACTTTCGACCACATCAAACGCTTGTAAGGAGTAAAAAAAAACAATATAATACACACTTCTTTCTCTTTAAGATCGGATAAAAAGGTCGAAGGCGAAGGAAAATCACAGAAGCAAAAAAGGCCTCTTTATTCAAACTTTATTTACCTTTCATGTGTACCTAAGTTACAATGTTGAAAAATGAACGGCGTCCTTTAGTAATATGTTTGTGTTATTATGAACATGTGTACAGGGTGTAAAAAAATATGGGCCTTGGAGGGGAACTACATGAAATCCTTAAGTTAGATCATGTTACATAGGCCACGGAAACATTTTTTTATTTAAAAAAAGAATAAAATAACTGCATTACATTTTTTTTTCCTTCATATTATTTACGTGCCTTTCGTATTAGAGTAATTGATAAAAAAAAAATAATGTTACATTTCACGATCTTTTTTATGTCCATGAACAATTAATGTTTATTATAAAGATTTTTATCCCGAACAAAAACTTACCGATTAGTACAGTCAAATAGCGAGTGTTTATTTCTTTTATTTTTAGCTGGTTCGATTCCGGGGTGAGACAAGCAAATTTTAGAAAATGTTTGAAAATAGTTTTGTTTTTTTTTTCCAAATAAAAGAATGTTTCCTTTAAGTAAAACTAACTAACTTAAGAATTAAGGTAGTTCCCCTCCAGGGCCCATATATTTTTTTCCACCCTGTATATACCACAAACAACCAAATGGCAGTTCACTTCCGTATCCGTACCCATAGCAATAGTTTATCAAACAAACGTTGGCTAAGCGGCACTAGAAATAAATTGACGGCCTAGGAACTTCGACAATTGTATGCTCGACGTAATTACCGTCATTTTTCCATGGAAAATGGGTATTAATTTGTCAAGTTCTGAGTAGTTTATTATATAGCCTAGCTAAATAAAAAAGAGTTACCTTAGGTTCTACTCTTATTTTACTTCCTACAGCGTTTCATGACAAGTCACCTGATGTTAAGTAGTAGATAGTTAACGTATGTTGTAATATATATTGTTGATATATATATAAGCAGCATAAATAGGATATTAATAGATAGATAATAATGTAAACAAAAGATAGATATTAATGTTAAAAAATGTAAATAGTAAATAGCTCGTAGGATTCTGTGTAATAGAATAAGATAGTAGACAAGATAAATTGTAAATAAAGTCTCTGTGTTTCTCAGAGGGACAAGGAAGGGTGGGGGTTTTAGTCCGTAGGTCACCGCTAGTGAAGTCAGACATAACCGTGGAAGCCTAAGCTCCATGGTATTCATGAGAAATTCCCCCTCCCACTGAAAAAAAAAATAAAAAGTGACAATACAGTTGAAGATGGCGCTACGCTACACCTGGACAGAGAACTGGCTCTGAAGTGCGACTGCCGGAACCGATATGTGCTTAGTGACTGATTCTTAACTTTATGGTTGTGAGCACTTAAGAATAAGAATAAGAATAAGAATCATTTATTTGCAACAAATTATACAAGACAAACACATTATGTAGAAATAAGAAAAAAAAGAAACAGAAAATGTATTGTTGCAAACCGGCCTCAACTCAGCGTTGTGCTGCTCGTTTGATCAGCGCTGGTCTTCCGTTGAAGCCGCTTTTGATGACGTCACTGGCATGAAGGTATTATTAAATAACTAGATACTAAAACAAATACATACATTTTTAAGTTAGAATCTATCAGTGAGCATTGGTGTTGAAACTATACTGAGCGTAAAGGTAACAAATGTGCGAGGGTGCGCGCGAGCGCGCGCGTGTGTGTGTGTGTGCGTATGTTTGTGTGTGTGTGTGTGTGTGTATGTGTGTGTGTGTACTTAAAAATGCTCTATCACCAAGCTATGGTTTCACCCCGATGTTTTCCTTCACCGACCACCACTGAGCCATTATTGCTTCACAAGGTAAGTATACTCAATTCAATCAGTTAGAAATATATGGAATTAAAATGGAAAATAGGATGCGTCCTGAAAATTGCTACTTGCATCCCTACTATTAAGATTCAATACGACAAACACGATTTTATGACAAGAATGACGATATATCGATGGTTCGATATTATATCGATATTAAAATTGTCGATACTGTTTAAAAACATCGATACGATAAATATCGATATTTTTTTCATTTGCATATCCCTAGGCGAGAGTATAGAACTGCAATTCAGTCTTTTTAAACAACAACTCGTTTTCAGTTGTTCATTTTAAACGCACACAGGGAGCGGTTGTGCTGCGACACAAAGTGACCCACATTTTGTGCATTCAAACGAGTTATAAATAAAAGACTTAGGTTTACACACTCGTACACCTGTGTGAGGATTCTATGCAACGCTCGTGGCATGTATCAAAAAACTGTTTGTAGAGAAGACCGTGAAGATCGACCTTCACCGATCGGATAACCAGATGAGACATCATTATCAGCCTTTCACGTTCCACTGCTGGGACTCCGGCCTTCTCTCAGAGAGAGAGTATGGGCTGTAATCTACCACGCTGGCCCAGTGCGGGTTGGTAGATGTCGCATGCCCTTGAATGTTGCAGTTCTTGGACATGCCGGTTTCCTCACGATGTTTTCCTTCACCGGTTTGAGCGATGGCAAATCTGCACATAACTTATTAAGTCATATAGGTGCGGGGCCGAGAGGATTCGAACTCGGTGTCGGCGTATTCACCGGCTCATAGCCACTCAGGCGATGCGGGCTTCGATGGTTGCCCGCGCGTCGCGCGCTAAAGGGCTGCGGGTAACGATCGAAGCCCACAGCTGATTCAACGACAAGTGTTGTAAATAAGCCTCTATAATAGACTATTGGCCGTGATACACGATTATAATCGACTAAAATTATTACTAGTTGAACAGCATTATCGGATAAAAGAAAAACATCTATGGATGTAGAAAAAAAATAGACACTGGCTTCAATTTGCTTTTTTAGGTACAACTTTACAAACTTGTGGAGAATTTCGTATTTAGAATTGTGAAGTGTTTTACAGTATAACTAGTTATTGATATTTATTTTTAGCAACGTGTAACCTATCTAATTCTTATTTTGATAGAATTGTTATTTACTTTGCTATTCGGAAATTTATAAACATTTTACAACAGATGAACGTAATAATTTCATGACGACAAAGTTAACGTGGTAATGTGTATTTAAAAATATCATATTCATTATAACAAATCATACTAGTGTAATGCCCAATCTGTCTACTTTCTGAAACTAGTTTCAGAAATTAAATAAGTTTGCTAGAAATTAAGTAAAAACGACAATATCAAAAAAACAATACCGCGGTATTTTGCGGTTGGTGAATATGTTCGACCGCGCAGCGCTTTAGAGACGGTAAGGCGTGCGACGGCAGCGCCTGAGTGGCTAAACCATTAAAAACAAACTATTCTACCCTCCTTTCTTAACTTTGCTATTGTATGCAGTAACAACATGATTCCAGCTGACGGTAAATTAGGTTAGACTGCACAGGCTGCGCAAGCAACGTTGTTCTCGTAAGGTCTATTAAATGAAGCAGCACAACGGTATACTTACTACGACAGTAGCAAAGGTCGTTAGATTTGTGCATTTGAACTAAGTTTAGTAATTAACTTGGCGTATCTTGGGAGAGGCCTATGTCCAGCCACTTTAGCGCGAGTCCCACACTTCTTCCGAGCCCCTCCCCTTCTGGGGGGGGGGGTCATTGCATCGTAGGGGCTAGTGTGCATTTCCCGGGTCAAAAAAAAACCCGCAATAGACGTGTTCTTGAGTGAACACCGCGACTTGGCAAGCGTAGTGTAGGGCGCCCTGTGACTAGTTGGAGCGACGCGACGTCTTGCACTGCTGGTAGTTGGATAAGAAGAGCCGAGACCGGGCTCAGTGGCATACCTTTGGAGAAGCCTATGTCCAGCAGTGGACTGATACAGGTGCTGATGATGATTAACTTAATTATAGTAAGGTTTATTTAAGACCTAATTATTCATCACCATCATCATCAGCCTGTATCAGTCTACTGCTGGACATAGGCCTCTCCAAAGATACGCAAATGAGCCCGGTCTCGGCTCTTCTCATCCTACTAACAAGACGCAAGACGTCGCTTTAACTATTCGGAGGGCGTCCGACACTACGCTTGCCAAGTCGCGGTCTCCACTAAAGAATACGCCTACCATGGTTTACCGCAACGGTTATCGATTCTGCGGCTTATATTACGTGCCCTAATTCTTAGTAACTAAGATGGCGCAACGAGCCAAAGTCCCGGAAAAAGATTCCTGCGACGAGAAAACTGCGGGGCGCATACATAAATGCTGAGATGATGAGAGGAAGCGGGTAGATAGATATATCTGTCCGTTATAATATCAACAATTCTAACCGCAGAAACTTTTAGTATTCTCGTGATCATGGCGCTTGCAACAGTGCCGAAATATCGAGAACTCAAAAAAAACAAATACATGTTAACTATCCCGTTTCAAAACCTAATTTGACCATGGTAGTTTAAAACAGTACATAAATGCAGAGTTTATATGTACTGTTCTACACGGACCGAAGCTGAGCTTGTGGCAGCCATTATGAAGGCATTGAGTTGCATTTTGAGAACAATTATATTCCTCATAATGAGTTGGGTTTCGAGTTGAATAATAATTGAGGTATATATCTATGAAGTTTCGAGTCCGAATTAAATTAGGGGTATCTTGGCAGCTTGAGAAGTTTGGGATATTATCTTTGAGAGATCGTATTTCCCGTATTAATCAGTGTTTGGTACTATGGAAGTAAGGATATAAAGCTGAAATTTAGGATCAAAAATATTGAAGCAACGCGATTGGCCGAAATTAATAATCGATCTGATCCGTTATCCGCGGTTTTAGATCGATATGTCATGTCATAATATGTCATTTTAGTACTAGGGCTTGACCCTACTACTAAAATGACATATTATGACATGACATATCGATCCAAAACCGCGGATAACGGATTAGGATCAATTATTAGTTTCAGGCGTATATTGGTATATGCTTGCAGTTTCTCTAAAGGATCGAATAAGAAATGAGCTGATCCGACAGAAACTTAGGCCATCGACATAGCTCAGAGAATTAGCAAGCTGAAGTGGCAGCAGGCTGGTCAAGCCTGCTGCCACTTCAGCTTGCTAATTCGTCTAAGCCGTCGAACCGACAGCCGTTAGGGTAGACGTGTTCTTGAGTGGAGACCGCGACTTGGTAAACGTAGTGTAGGACGTCCTGCGACTAGGTGGAGCGCAGAGTGGCTGCCAGTAGTTGGATGAGAAGAACCCAAGAATGCCCAGGCCTATGTCCAGCAGTGGTAGACTGATGATGATGATTATATTATCAAATTGATTTAAGTACCATTCTTACAAGAACTAGTAGGTACAAAGTACCTATAAAGTGTAATTTTTTTTAATGAAGTTTCTCCTATAATTAGATACTTCAATGATGATAACATGTCATTTATGACTAATAAGTAATTTAAAGATATCTTATATTGCTAATGGAGTAAAACTTAGAATGTGTCCATTAGCACTTTTCTTATTGTCTCTACTAGTTACGCCCCGCGTCTTTCCGTTATCCCGCAGGAACCTTTTTCCGGGATAAAATCTATACTAATATTATAAAGCTGCAGAGTTTGTTTGTTTGTTTGTTTGTTTGTTTGTTTGTTTGTTTGTTTGAACGCGCTAATCTCAGGAACTACTGATTCGATTTGAAAAATTCTTTCCCTGCTAGATAGCCCATTTATCGAGGAAGGCTATAGGCTATATTTTATTTCCAAAAAAATTAGGGATCCGTAAGAAAATTGCTATTTTGCACCCCAAGGTGTGAAATCGAAAACCTATTTTTGCGTGCGCTGCAAAAACTATTGACACTAGAACAAAATAATGTTTTACGGGTTTGTAGGTCTCATTAAGATCTACAAAAAAGTCCGCGAAAGCATATGTCTAACTATTATAGTTATGCCGCAATAAGTGATATTTTATTTAAAAAAATTAATTTTTAATGCCGCCTCTAGAAAAGGCTCTTTATTTGTATCTTGGTATTAATCCTTATCAAAATAAATTACTTTTTATTTAAAACTGCTTCAATACCTTTATAAAACTTTTTGAATCATTCAATTCGGACATTCCATTCGAAAGATATCACGATTTTAAGAATGTAAGTAGTAGTAGAAAAATAAACCCGCCACACCCCAGCGCAGCGGGAAACGCGGCGAGGTGAGGGAGAATCTATGAAAAAGGTAAAGTGCGGTCGCGGACCAGGAAGACCTTTAACACCAAGATTCAAACGCGTGGTCCGAAAAAAAATTAACCTAGAATTAAAATAGGATGATGGATACCTACAGCAGGTAACGCGGTGAGGGGGCACCGAAGTGCGGGAATAATTTTGGAGTATATATACGCTTTCGCGTTTAAACTACTGAACCGATTTAAATGAAATTTGGTATAGAGATAATTTGAGCCCCGGGGAAGGACATAGGATACTTTTTATCGCGATAAACTGTAGCCCACGCGGGTGAAACCGCAGGGAACAGCTAGTGTAGCATATGTGTTAATCCAGGGTATAAGCTATCTCCATTCCGAATTTCATCACAATCGGTTTAGTAGTTACGGTGATACGTGGTAACAACAGATTCCAAGATTCAAAGAATTTATTGCAACACTTTGTTTTTGTGTTCTTTACAGGTAGCACTCACTGAACTAAGTAATGTTTGCACTCAAATAAAGTAACTCAAAAGGTTTTGTTCTTTTCAATCTTCTCACTATGTCTAGTACATTTATGAATAAAATGAGCATTCGCTAATCTAGTTCAGCTGCGGTAGTAAGCTCTATTCAAGCTGGTCATTGCATTGCCGAGTCTATTCTGCGATATCACTAAGCACTGCTCGTTCAGTTTTATTACAAGGGATAAGTTTTAAGCTGGAAGCAAATTGGTGTTGCCTATGGATGTCTGTTACTCCTTCACGCAAAAACTACTGAACGGAACTGAATTAAATTTGGAATGGATATAGCGTAGATTAACACATAGGCTACTATGTTATCCCGGACAAAGGTTCCTGAGGGATAACGGTACGACGGGGGTGAAACCGCGGGGAATCAGGGTACACTGAGAAAAAAATGCAGACTTTCCTTCTGAGTTCCTTTTACCTTAGATTTCCTTCTGAACCACAAGTCCTTCCCTTTTGACTCAGGAGGAAAACGGTATTTCCGAAGGTCTTTTTTTTCCGTGTTAAAAACTGTTACAACCTTCGTATTGCATACTGACTTTATAGAACACTTACCATCAAAGGTCAACCGAGTAAGTAAATATTTACAAAGCGAACAGACCTTCCTACAAATCGGTACAATCATCAACAAAATGTCAAGGATTGCCTTGACTTCACATACACGCTGAATAATGCTACTACAGACAGTGGCGGATTTACACATTTGCCGCCAGTAGGCTAAGTATTCAAATTTTGCCGCCCCTACCAACCTCTATAACCTCTACGGCCTCTGCCTTTCCTTTTTAAATGTGTAATTTTTTTATGCATCAGACAAAAATTGAAGAAAAGTCAAGTGGTGAACAATGTTTAATTGGTTGTGTGCACATAATAATATATAAATACATATATAGGTACGACTCTTTTAATATCATTAAAACAATTTTTTAAATTGACACTAAATTTGCCGCCCCTAAAATAAGCCGCCCTAGGCTGGAGCCTACTCAGCCTGCTGCTAAATCCACCACTGACTACAGATAATTATTTCATTCCAAGCCTACCCATTAGCTCGCTTCAATCAATACCACTAACAAATTCATAGTTCCGTAATGAATATACGGTGCTTCTATGTACCTATGTGCTGAATAGGGAGAAACTCAGTAGTTTACAACCTGTTAACAAACAAGCGCCGCACCGTGTCAAACTAAAACAAAATCGGGCCGCAAAAGGTAACCGGAGACCGGACGGACAGTTATTCTATTTAGAATATATATATATATAGCGTATAGCGATGATGGCTCAGTGGTAGTGACGTCGGCTTGCGATCCGTAGGACGTGGGTTCGAATCCTACAATGAGCTTGAGCTTTCGGTGAAGGAAAACATCGTGATGAAACCATAGCTTGGTGGTAGAGTATTTTCTAGTACTCGCCTGGCTAGCTACCACCCTCTTGTTAAGAATCTGTCGCCAAGCACCTATCGGTGTGTTCCGGCAGCCTCACTTGAGAGCCAGTTCCCAATCCAGGTATAGTGTGACGCCATCTTCGACCACATCGTCACTTAAGATCAGGTGACTTGTGGTCAAACGCTACCCTGTAAATAGTAAAAAAAAAAAAAAATTTGTGTGTCTGTGTGAACGTTTTTGCACCCCATCATCATCATCATCATTATCAGCCTTTCACGTTCCCACTGCTGGGACTCTGGCCTTCTCTCAGAGAGAGAGAGAGTATGGGCTGTAATCTACCACGCGGGCCCAGTGCGGGTTGGTAGATGTCGCATGCCCTTGAATGTTGTGGTTCTTGGACATGCCGGTTTCCTCACGATGGTTTCCTTCACCGTTTTGAGCGATGGCAAATCCGCACATAACTTATTAAGTCATAGGTGCAGGGCCGAGAGGATTCGAACTCGTAGTCGGCGTCTTGTAAGTCGCACGCCTAACCGTTCGGCCACCATCGCTCGCCGAAATCTAATATATCATTATTTAGTATTTATTAATAATGTTTTTAATGATAAAATGGTCAAGCAAGAGTAATTAATGGTTAAACGAACTTACCTTAAGTGATGTTCGACCATAATTATACTAGACGTTGCATTCGAAGATATTTATTCACTTTGTAGTATTCCTATTTATTGCACAAGACGTCGCACATAATTTTTAGAGCTGTAAAAATAAAAATCAAATCACAAAAATATAAAGTTCACTGTTTCTGAACGATACCTTCCATGTCATAGGCAGTGCTGTCATCTCCGTCATACGTCATTCTTTCAGAGACACTTATCTCGTTTGTTAGTTGTATGGGCTTTAGTAGCTGGGTTCGGGTGGGACTATAAATATCTTCGAATGCAACGTCTAGTATAATTATGGTCGAACATCACTTAAGGTAAGTTCGTTTAACCATTAATTACACTTCGACGTTGCATTCTCGATATTTATTCACTTTGTAGATGTTTAGCGCTTTCACACAAACGAGATAGGCAGGCAGGATTCTAGATAGAAAAATAAAAAGATACATTAACACATATAAACGAAAAAAGTGGAGTGATTATCCACATTATTATGAACCTTACGTTCAACCTAAAACCAATAAGTCAATTGATAATGTAAGCCCAATTACCGTTATTAGCATTCTTGCTTGAAGATATTATGAATTACCTTTGTGAATGCAACACTTATAAGCTTCCTGACCATCCTGTTGTTCATTTTATAACATGGACAGAACTCCTTATAACTAGCCGAGGTAGAAGTGTAACGGCTACTATGTGCCGCAAATACCAGTATTTGCACCAAACTATAATGTATATGTGACTTGTGGTAGGAGCAATGGATTATCTCTTAGATGTATGAATTAATTTCTTTGATGGAGGTAGCTCTTAGGTGCCATGGCATCTATCTAAAATGATAATACTCTCTCTGGATATATGTTTTCTCTGTGAGGTAAAAAAGTATAACTAGATTAGGCACCAAAGTATTTGTAGGCGAAATCAGTAATTAGTCTATTTCTAGTAAGTGCTTCTAGCCAAATATTGATTTCCATTCGTGCGACTTACTTTAATTTCGCACTCGTTGTATAGTTGACAACGCGAGGAAAGGCACAAACTTTTTGGATATGGAATCAAAAGCTTAACTCTCGTTTGGATAAAAATACTACAAGTGATTGCGTACTAGGATCTCATGTAGATACGTATTTTGAATAGCAAAGTTTAATTCCGTAAACTTCTTTTGTAAATCTTATAAATTGGTCATCTAAATAACACATTTACCTGATATTAAAACAGAAGCCGAACGGCGAGTCTGTACCTGAATGATATTCAGAGACGAGAATTTGAATCCTATTTGAGAAAATAGGAAAAAATATGGTAATACTTTGAATTATTATTATTATCCCATGTGGCTTTATTCTCGGGTCTTTGCCCGGACCTTTATTAGGCATTGGCGGAGCCGTAGCCAAAGCTAAGAGGCCACGCTAAGGGTGAAGTGTACTATTACAACAATGCTAAAAAGTTATCTGAGTTCTTATTGAAATTATTGATATCCAATTATTATTATTTCTGAAATTATTATTATTATTATTTTTTAGTCTAAGTTTAAATTATAATTAATTTTGATACCCCTTGGAAATATAACTATGTTTGGTTGATAATACCTTCGAAACCAGGATATAATGCTACCAGAGAGGGTGAAATGGATCAATCTTCTTTGGAAAAATAAAAATAATAAGAGTAACTAAAGGCCTTCTTAGGCCTATTAGCTGACCATGACTCCCGTGCAGTGGCTTGATCAAAATAATATTTCTTAAAAATACAGATAAACTAGAATAGAAGGAAGACGTAAAATAAATGAGTTTCCCAATCCAATGAATGCATTGACCATAGGGTCCATAAGGTCAGGCTATGCCAAAGGATCACTTATCCGTAATAATATGTATATACCATCTAAAACATAAATGTGAAAAAAGTGAGACAAGTTCAATATTGTGATGGTATGTTTGGTTGTCAACTTCACATACAAAACAATTGTGGTCTAAATGGGTGCCCAGTTCTGTGAATGAATCTGAAATTTAATGAATTATAAGAAAGTGTATAACATGCATAAGTAAATATAATCATCTGCTTAGTTTTTTAATGATGTAAGTTTTTTTTTTTTTTTTTTTATATTATATGCTTCGCACAAATGTTCTTGTACATAAACATCAATTTAGGGACTCCAAAAAACAGTTCGTGATTATGATCATGATAGATCACAGGCACCTGGAGCCAGGTCCCATTCAATGTTTTGGTCCTTTATTAATTAATATATATTATTTTGTACGTATATTAAGCTATCTTTGCTTAAGCTAGTGCAAGATATCTCTGAGAGTATATTAGACATCTTCATTAATGCAGACAACAGCGGTACTCTGCCCATGTTTATTCTGTTAATCCTTAGCAAAGCATTGAAGGCCAATGTAAGCTGATTTCAATTCTAATAATAAAGTATGCTAGTTGTGATTGTGTGGTCCCAAAACAAAAAAACTCACGTTACAAAAAAAACACCCCGCCCAATAAGGGAGGCACCTATGAAGATTTCTAGAAGGTACTTACCACTGAGTTAAAACATTATTTTTCCCAAGACGACTCTGACTTCGAGTTTGATACATTTCTCATATAAATCATTCGTAATGTTATGCAGTTTGTAATTTTTCTTTCTATACAAAGAAAACTGCAGGGTAGGCTGAGAAAAGTAACCTAAGGTACAAAGGTTAAAAAGGTAAAAAGGCCCTGATTGTCAATCTGCTTAATCTGGAAAAATATTTTGTTTCGTCAGGTATTTTTATGTTTCTTTTTTGTAAACTTAAAACACATATAATGACTTTTCTGTAAATATGTAGTATTTCAATGCCGAAATGTGTGTGTTTTTTGTTCCAAATCAAAATACATTTTTGCTTGTTTTAACACAAATCTTAACCTTTTGAGAAAGTTTAATGAACCCTCTAAGCAAATTTTAAATTATGGTCATTAATGTGTAGTAAGACATCAAAATAACACACAAGTAACAACAGATCTCGGTTTCTAAGATAATTACCAGCTGGTACAGAAGCCAATGACAAACCAAAGGAAGTCATTGAAAATCGTAGGTTATCTTGAAGTTTTAAATTATGGATAGGAACTTAAAGTTACGGTTCCTTGATGTGGACATAATGTATATAAAAAACCTTACTTGGTAAATATTAGCTGTGTGAATATCTTCCATTTTAAAGTCTTCAGTTGCTATTGTCCTTCATATTCAAAATGAACCTGATGTCTAGAGATGTAGGTAGAACGCCAGCCTTGCTAAACTTTGAATGAAGGCCAGAGCTTTCTCAAATTTTTTCTTTGTAAGAAGTTTAGTTTTTAGCATTTATTTCAATTTTCTATCCAACTGTATATATTTCGTTGTTTTGTTGTTATATAATAAAAGACAAGTGTTTTGTGTTCTTGTTTTTTGTTTATGATTTATGTCCCACAGATATAAGTCTAGAAAATGACTGGCTTGTTTTAGCCTTTATAAGGAGTTTATCCCGACTCTTTAAGTTCGTCTATAAGACAGCAGAAAATTCTAAGTTGAACCTTGGTGCCCTCCGTAAGCTAGGTCTTCAGGTATTAGGGTTTCCTTTATCGTGGTTTCTTCTGCCTTTACCATTTACACTAGGATTCTACCCCAACGTTTAGATACCTTATCATAAATCGCCCACCAAATAATTCATCTTTCCGTACTGGATCTATGAATGCATTTTGGCTATAAAAACTCTGGTGCGGCAGACATTGGCTTTTCGCTTGAGCTGGGACATGCTAGCTGCATCTGCAGTATCTGTACCTAGACCTGTCGGAATGAATGTACGGGATCTAACCCGGTTATCATCATCAGAAGACCATTGTCACGGGTCTGGTGTCGGTGACCTTGGATGATTATGGTCGAGCTTTGTCTGGTCAAGAAGATCCAGCGCTATATCAGGTTTTGTACGTATTCACGCTTCACCTATAGACTATTTGATTCAACCAGCTGCATGTGCAGTATTGAAGGTTTTAAAGTCATTGTCCGTACTCACGTTACGCCTCTTGGCTGTATGATTCAACAAGCTGCGTGTGCAGTATTGAAGGTTTTTAAAGTTATTGTACGCACTCGCGTTACTCCTTTAGACTGTATGATTCAATAAACTGCGTGTGCAGTATTGAAGGTTTTTAAAGTCATTGTACGCACTCGCGTTACTCCTCTAGACTGTATGATTCAATAAACTGCGTGTGCAGTATTGAAGGTTTTTAAAGTCATTGTACGCACTCGCGTTACTCCTCTAGACTGTATGATTCCATAAACTGCATGTGCAGTATTGAAGGTTTTTAAAGTCATGGTACGCACTCACGTTACGCCTCCAGACTGTATGATTTAAAGTCATGGTACGCACTCACGTTGCGTCTCTAGACTGTATGATTTAAAGTCATTGTACGCACTCACGTTACGCCTCTAGACTGTATGTCATGGTATGCACTCATGGTACGTACTCACGTTACGTCCTATGACTGTATGATTTAAAGTCATGATACGCACTCATGGTACGCACTCACGTTACATCCTATGACTGTATGATTTAAAGTCATGGTACGCACTCATGGTACGACTCTAGACTATATGATTCAGCAAGCAGCGTGTGCAGTGTTGAAGGTTACAATACGCCACCGGAGTAACTCATTATCAGCCGAGCATCATGCAAGAAAAAAGAATGGAAAAAATCATGAATTATGTGGGTAGTTAGAAAAGAAAAACTACGTAAAAATCATGAGGAAAAAATATCAGTTATTTTCCAAAGTATGCGCCTTTTCCCTAAAAAGGAAGGGACAAAGGCAAATTTACAGATAAAACTAACACACAGTTAATGACCACGAACTAACCTTGATCGTCCGAACTAGTTGGCGAGTTTCGTATCTTGCGTTCCCAACATGTTATTTTTCGTCATTATTTGGACTTATGACGATCTTTTCTCCATAACACTGCTTTCAACTAACTTTTTCACAAAATTTCCAATAAAATAACGAATTTAATCGATAAGTCGAAGCTGCGACGCCCGCACATAAAAAAGGAATGACGTATGACGGAGATGACAGCACTGCCTATGACATGGAAGGTATCGTTCAGAAACAGTGAACTTTATATTTTTGTGATTTGATTTTTATTTTTACAGCTCTAAAAATTATGTGCGACGTCTTGTGCAATAAATAGGAATACTACAAAGTGAATAAATATCGAGAATGCAACGTCGAAGTGTAATTTGTGTTAAGTAACGATTTATACCTAAAATCAATAAAGAAACATTTATAAATTCTCATATTTTTATCTGTTCCGAAACACAAATTCTAGGATATAGCGTTATTAGTAAGTTTATCAAAAAATATGAACTATACAAAACGCAACGATGACAGCGCATGACGACATAAGTACACTGAGAAAAAAAATCTGACATTCCTTCCGAGTCTTTTCCTTCCAAGACAGATTCCTTCCTTATTTTACCTTAGTTTTCCTTCTGAATCACAAGTCCTTCCCTTTGGACTCAGAAGGAAAACGGTATTTCGGAAGGTCTTTTTTCTCCGTGTAATATAATCTAAAATGGAACATTTGCGCGGCAATTTGAAAATTATCTAAAACATAGTTTTATGTAGGTACATAATAATGATTAATAAGGCAGTGTGAAATTAAATTTTTACGGCATAACAAAGCTCTAGTGAGATTAATTTCGAACACGTTCCGTAGTGTTGTCCAGTTGCCTAATAACATGATATAAGTAGAAAAAAAAACTGACCAAGTGCGAGTTGATCTCTCGCACCGAGGGTTCCGAATGATCTTCCATCGGAGACTTTTCCGCTCTAAATTACAAACTTAACTTTACCGTCCGATCCCTAAACACGGTTATTGCACCAACTGCAAATAAAAAAAATAGAATAGAAAATAGTACATATCTAAATAAATATAGTAAAGTCGCTTTTTTTGTTGTCAAACTACATGTTTACGGTTTTCAGACTTTTTTCTTTACATGTATTATCCCACTATATATGAATGCGAAAGTAACTCTGTCTGTCTGTCTGTTACTCCTTCACGCCTAAACTTACTGAACCGATTTTAATGAAACTTGGTACGGAGATAGTTTGAATCCTGAGGAAGGACATAGAATACTTCTTATCGCGATAAACTGTAGCCCACGCGGGTGAAACCGCGGGGAACAGCTAGTGTCCAATAATTTAGATATTACAGATTAGAAAGTCGGCAGCCTATTTTAATATCCTGTCCGCCCACTTTTACCGGAAATTGCCATCACACTGACAACCATTGTGATGCTTTTACAGCAGTTCTTAGGGTTCCGCACCTCCTTTAAAGATCACTTTGTTGTCCTTCTGTCTGAATGTTTCAGATCCTTTTCTCAAGAAAGAAGGTAGGAGGTATCAAGTTGAAATTGATATTAAACACTTAAGTGCCGTGGAGCTCTAATTCATATAATTCAGCTTATAATTCATCGCAATCAAAGAATACGGCCATTTTTGCCGCAAAGTTTTACACCTGCAATTGAATCAAAACCTATACATTAGGTACCTAAGCTTGGCAAGAAACAATGTCTCACAGCACAAGTCAAGTAAAAAATCATTTGTAGCTAATATATTACGTACAAAAATATTTTTAATGTACAGAACCCTCATTGTGAGAGTTAGTCTCACACTTGTCCGAGATTTTTAATAGAAATTCTTTTTGAAGGAAAGAAATGATTGAATTGGAGGCGATAACAGCTCAGTGGTAGTGACGTTGACTTGCGACCGTAGGTCGTGGGCTCGAATTCTGCAGTGAGCTTGAGATTATTTGAGACTATAGTTTTGTGGTATAGTATTTTCTAATCCTCGCCTCGCTAGCTATTACCCTCATGATAAGAACCTATTTCCTTTCCTAGCACGGAGAAAAAAGTCGTTTCGAAATTTATACATTTTCGTTCCAAGTCAAATGGCAAAGACTTTTGATTCACAAGGAAAACTAAGGTAAAATAAGGAAGGGAAAGGTTATGTTTTGAAAGGAATCTGTTTTGGAAGGTAAGACTCAGAGGAAAAGTCAGGATTTTTTTCTCAGTGCGGTGTGTGTTCGGAGGGCTCATCTGAGAGTTAGTTCCCAATCCAGTCACAGCGGGGCGCTAAAAAGGCTTTTTGAAAATCCAACCCCTAAAGAGTTCAAAATAAATGAGGTTTTAAAGTTTTTAGACGAATTCACGGAGGATTTGCGCTCACTCCAGGTAGAGGACTGGCAGGAGGTAGGACAGAGCGAAGTGGCGTCTTTTGTTATCGGAGACCAAGACTCACTTTGGGCCGTTGCGCCATCTCAGTTAGTTTAGTTAGTTAGTTAAAGTTTGTATGAAAAATCTTCATAAGTGGGTGAAGCCACCATGGCTGGCCACTATTAAATCAAGAATGTTGTCATAGCATAAAATGAATAAAGTCCTATCTTCATAGAGGGTGCCCAATAAACACTATTTAATGCATTCACAGTTAAAACGTAACACCCTCTGTCGCGTGAGATAAGAAACATAAAAATGAAAACCGGCCAAGTGCGAGTCTGACTCGCACACGATGGGTTCCGTACCATAATATATTCTATCTATAAAATCGGCAAAAAAATCACGCTTGTTGTATGGCAGCCCCCTAAATATTTCTTTTATTCTATTATTAGTACCTACAAGCTGTTCCCCGTGGTTTCACCAGCGTGAATAGAACTTCGTCTATGTCCTTTTTCAGGCTTTAGTCTATTTCTGTACCAAATTTCATTTAAGTCGGTTCAGTAATTTTGGCGTGAAAGACAGACAGACTGACGAAAGTAACTCTTACTTTCGCATTTATAAAATTAGTAGGGATTTGTTGTTTTAGCGGCAACAGAAATACATCATCTGTGAAAATTTAAACTGTCTATCTATCACGGTTCATGAGATACAGCCCGATGACAGACGGACAGACGGCTGGACAGCGGAGTCTTAGTAATAAGGTCCCGTTTTACCCTTTGGGTATAGAACCCTAAAAAGTACCTATCACGTTAGCTAAATATCATTTTACACACGCGCGCGTAAAAATACAGCAGTTAAAGTCCACGGACATTGAAGCGGGCCGCGCCGCAACGCATTAACGCGTCTCTTTCTATCATTAAAAAAACGATAGAGACGCATGTGTGGTACAGCCCGTAGTGTGCGTGTCTCCCACATACGTAAAATTCACGTCATAGCTCGGTAGCCTTTTATGTGGGACCGTAAAATGTCCACTTTTATTATTAGAGTTCCGCTACCTATTTGAGAAAACTCCGTTTGGGATATGTCCCTCGTGAGCTGTTATATTTAAATTGTTCTGGAATAAACAGGAAGTCGACGCTTGTTTCTATTTTTAGACAACTCGTGTGGTGCAACTGACGACTGCTAAGCGTGAGAGTTCGATACCAGCTATGGGACAAATATTTGTCCCCTGTAATAAGAAGTGCAAAATGCAAAATGGCAAAATGGCTGGCAGCGGTGGGATGAGAAGAGTCGAATACTGAAATGAGCTGATAATGATGATGATGATGATGAAAATGAAGGAATGCAAATATATGTTTTGTACCTGGGTGTTGTGAATTTCATACATGTAGTTTCTGATTTCACAGCAGATTCTAGCATAGTAAAGAGTAGTAGTTCAGCTTCATACAAATCGGCCGCCGTCGGTTTGAATGTGTGCGAGAGTAGCGGCCAGCGCCGTGTACGCACGCACTTTTCACGCACACAATCACAAACGAACGGGGCCGCGGCCATGCACTCAGTACGGAACGCGCCGCGTATGCATCACCGCAAGAGTAGGTAATTAACTCGTCGAGTGGCCTTAGCTAACCTACTGTTCTTACTTTATTGTGATTCTAGTTAGAGGTCAGGCCATCCAGATACTACGTATGTGATTGTGAGGGCATTCATGTCATAAATTCAAAAACCCTTAGCTATGATGATAGGTTACTTTAGTCCCCATCTGACATACAAAACAGAAAATGGTGTTGATTCTAATGTGTTTTTTTAAACTAACTAAATATGACAGGTCTAAAAAATGCATTTCTTTTCCTAGTGACCACGTCAGAAAACAACAGAAATACTTTTAGGCTGGTAATCTAGAATGACACTCAAGCGATGATCAGTAGTTGAGCACAGATTTGACGCTGTCAGTTCATACAAGTATGTCATCAAATCTGTACTTAAGCAGTGATTATTGCTTGAGCGTTGTTCTACGGGCCTAGAGTTGTCAAACTTATTTTAGTTTTATAAACACATTTACACATAAACACATTTTATAGCGATGATGGCTCAGTGGTAGTGACATCGGCTTGCGATCCGTAGGACGTGGGTTCGAATCCTACAATGAGCTTGAGCTTTCGGTGAAGGAAAACATCGTGATGAAACCATAGCTTGGTGGTAGGGTATTTTCTAGTACTCGCCTGGCTAGCTACCACCCTCTTGTTAAGAATCTGTCGCCAAGCACCTATCGGTGTGTTCCGGCAGCCTCACTTGAGAGCCAGTTCCCAGTCCAGGTGTAGCGTGGCGCCATCTTCGACCACATCGTCACTTAACATCAAGTGACTTGTGGTCAAACGCTACCCAGTAAATAGTAAAAAAAAAAAACAAAGCACGATCGACACCACCGTCACTTTTATTGTGACTCTACTTCTGAGTTATCAACAAAGAAATTTGCAAAGATGTTTAGTACCGAAGAACAAAACATAAATCATTTTAGCCGTAAAGACAGAATTATAGTTTAGCAGGAACACGGGATAACTGTGCAGATTAATTCCTACAAGACAAGCGTAAACATAACATTAAACTACGGAACCCGTAGTCACAAATAATCTTCTCCCTCTTTACATTAATCTTTCACTTTATTATTATGTACAAAGTGATCGCATTTCAACAGCGAGAGCTTCTATACCTTTTAAAGGTACATTCTGTGTTGAGTTGAGACGTTAATATATTGTATATATTGTAACTAATACTTGGAATAGATATTTATAACAGCGGAGTATAAATATTAGGAGTGTGTGATTTAGGTATCAAGAAAACCAGTAAATTGTATCTAAATGATTTAGATCATTAATGTTTATGAGATTCGTGAATTATTTCCCGCAGTTGCATATTTTATTTACTCATTATAAGCAAAAAACATCATTAAAATGATACATTGCCAAAATGTGCATCGATACTTATAGTTTAAGCTTTAACTCTTAATTGCTTAATTACATAGCATCTAATGTATTAACACAAGGAAATTATTTTTTACGGTAGTTAAATACACATTTTTTTTTTCATTTTTATCGAATACGTCAATGTCCTACCTGCAGCCTAACTTGAGATCCAGTTCCGATTCCAGCTGTAACGTAAAGCCACCTTGAACACACATATCGTTTATAACAGAACTTGTAGTCAAACAATATCATGCAAGATGCAAAAGACTGAGTATTTAAATACCAGGTTTTTGGAACTCTAGTTCTTTTCGTCTCATTTCTAGTGAAACAGAATTTCTGTGATATTCGAGTGTGTTTTATGTACTCAGAATGCCAGAGACGCCTTTCATATTTAGGTGCTCATGCCTGTAATGGATTGGGATTTTACGAAGTAAATCCTATGAGAGCTTGGAAATAGGAGGTCAGACTATAGGTCAGTCTTTTTGAAGGGTTTCAATTTGAGAGAGCTTTGAAATAAGAGGTAGATTAGTACATAGGTCAGTGTTTTTAAAGAGTTTGAATATGAAATATATTATTTTTATAAGCTACTTGAACATTTACGCCCGAAATTAATAATCGACCCTGGTCCGTTTTTCGCGGATTGAATTTGCAATCTCTACATTGAATCTATCCTTGGGAGGACAAATCGATCCACACATCGATCGACAGATTAACCCTCTGGTCCAAAACAATCGGTAGGAATCCAAGATCGATTTCGATCTGAGATAACAGATCGATTATTTATTAATTTCAGCCGTTAGAGGTCGCGGGTTTGATTCCCGCAAATCACATAAAGAAGTGTATGAAAACAATGACATAGAGAAGTGTATGAAAACAATGACATAGAGAAGTGTATGAAAAAGAGCACGAGTTTGGTTCGTGCTCGGCAATAAATAAGAAAAAAAAATTGTAAATGTGATCGCGCCATAAAATGACTTACCCGGTGTTTCTTGCCTATCCTATTGCCGGGGTATGGAGGTTGGTTGGTTTAGTTTTAAGTTTGACGTTTAAAAGTACTAATCATGCTTAATAATTTTAAATTTGACACTATTAGTAAAACGTTATTTTTATTAATTTCCTAATATTATTTAGAAATTGCTTAAAACACCTAAGAGAGACTTATTCATTATTCAATAAAACTAACAAGTCAGTGCTAAACAATAATCTTTGGAAAACCCTTTCTGTTACGAAATTAAATCAACGGCCAACCCTGGGTATACATGTCATATCTCGCAATGTTTTAATCCTGCATAAGACTGCTGAACCTACAGTGTTGGAGAATACTCCTGTCAGACCGTTCGACCAGCCGCCCCGTCGGACTATTGTAAGTCTGAATTATTCATCCTGCGGTAAGATCCGACGAATTGCGAGGAATATTCATGACAATTATTGTTTTGGTAGCTTTGTTAAGATGTAGGTAGAATTTCCGGCAACATTTAGCCTGGAAATGGGAACTTTTTTCACTTTAGGGGTTACGTACCTACGGGTAAAACGGGACCCTATTACTACGACTCCGCTGTCCATCCGTCTGTCCGTCTGTCACCAGGCTGTATCTCATGAACCGTGATAAATAGACAGTTGACATTTTGTTGACACAGATGATGTATTTTTGTTATATTAACAACAGAATTAAATGAATATTTAATAGAATAGAATAGAATAATTTATTTGCGTAAAATGTCGGTTAGTAAAGATGGAATTAATACAGAATAGTGCCAGATACATTTTGCCGCACAAGGCGGCGTGCAAATATTTTTATACAAAATTATTGGCCATTACATAATTCTAACATAATATTAAGTTATCAGCATTATGATTGAGAACCTATTTTATGAAATCTTTAACATTTTAACAACATTTATCCATTTCCAATGCTTGAAGTACAGCGAGGCGAATGCGTGATAGTGGTGTCTTTATATGTTAATAATCTTTATGCTACAATTGTTCTATTTTTCCATTGTTTTCTATTCTATTAATGTTTCTATTCTATTCTATTGTATTTTAATCTAATTTAATTTGATTGTGATTCTGATAATTATTTGACCCTATTTTATTTTTTTTGTTTTGATATATTATTATAATTAGTGTAAGTGGTGTATCCGTGCTGATTATTAAATAAATAAATAAAAATAAATAATTAGCCACAATTTAAGTTTTTTATTAAATCGATTTTTTGGTAGCTTTTTTGTATCTGTAGGAACAAGGGGGCACCCATACAACGAACGCGTTTTTTTGCCATTTTTGTTTTATTTCTTACGGGGTAGCGTTTGACCACAAGTCACCTGATGTTACTACACACTACGCTACACCTGGATTGGGAGAGAAAAGTTGCCAACACTACTGAAAGATTACGATGACAAATAGTTCGCCAACACTGTCCAACTCCCAAACATTTCACGTCATTGTGCATTATTTCGAACGACCTTTACAAACCCGATATTAAGCCCGACCGACATTGACGTCAAATTTCTGTTCTATATTCTCTCCCTCATATACACAGCTCAATTTTCAGAGGAAACTAACTTACCCCGCTTTGAAACCTAGACACGAAGTCCTTACTGTCTGTCTGAAAACAGAACCCGCACGACAATGGGGAGGTTTTACTGGATGAATTCAACCTTCTTTTCTTCAGTTTTTGATAGGAATAGTAAGGAAATTAAGAATAAGAATCATTTATTTGCAACAAATTATACAAAAATACAAAACAATACAAAATGCAATAAGTTACTAAAGATGTATTGTTGCTAACCGGCCTCAACTCAGCGTTGTGCTGGTCGTTTGACCAGCGCTGGTCTTCCGTGGAAGCCGTTTTTGATGACGTCACTAGCATGAAGGTAATTTTAATTAATAAAAATTAAATAAAAAAAAAACTATCAGTGAACATTTTTACACATTCATTGTTTTTCAACTACAATACTTAGCATATTATAGGTATGTTATTGAATTAAAACTGCGAGAATGTGCATGTTACTTCAAATTTACTTTCCCAAAACAATGTTGGTTCATCATCATCATCATCATTATCAGCCCGTGTCAGCCCACTGCTGTATATAGGCCTCTCTCAAGGGATGCCATTGAGCCCGATCTCACGCTCTTCTCATCCAACCACTCGGTGCAAGTCGTCGCTCCACCTTGTCGCAGGACATCCTACACTACGTTTGACAAGTCGCGGTCTCATCTACCCCAACGGTTATCGGTTCTACGGCTCATATGACCAGCCCACTGACACTTCAGCTTGCTAATTCTGGTGAGTTCTCTGTCGGATCACCTCATTTCTGACTCGATGCTTAATGTTACTTACTTTTCAATATTTTTTAACTACTTAGTTTTCAAGGAGTTTGAAAACGAATAAGCCTTTTTTAGTTCAAAGAGCCCGAAATTAATTTAAGAGCCTGCGATGTCACTGCGACGCCCACGCCTCTTGCGTGCTCGAGCGAATGATGTATTGTGTCTCGCCTAATAATAAAAGTCATGGAAGAGACATTTGTTTGTTTTCAGACATTTCTTTATGTACTAGGCGAACCACGACGTGTCTCAAGGTCTGATTTAGACGCTACATGAGGGAATAGACACGTTACGACGAATCTAAGAAGATAATACGGCTTTATTTGTTTCTATGTAATAATATATATGCTTGTATGTTTTACGAAATTTTTACCAGATGTCGGCTGAGTCTTGTAGTGGTTTTCTTCAAGTTTGCGCTCTTTTATATTTGTTTTTTTTTCGACTATAATCTTTATTACTATATATAATGAATGCAGTATTTCATTAGATTGTTTTGTGTTACATTGTTAAATTATTTAGTTGTTTAGGTAGTTTTCATGTTTTAAGATTTAGTTTAGTAATTTTATGTAAGACGATCACGCCGTCACCTATAGGTACTTGTAGACAGATTTTTAACCATAGGGTGCTTCATAGCAATCCGCCACAAAACGTTATAAAAATGTTACCGTAAGCATCGCAAAGTGTTATTGTTGTAAATAAATTCTATTCAAAATATCTAGCTATTTTTTAACGCTTCAGATAAAACTTCATGTACATGTCAAAATCCTTGCCTTTCCAAGCGAAACCGGAGAAGGATTGCTAGTACTGTAAACTTCAGAAACAAACTGAGTTATCAATGACAAAAGTCGCTGCACATACTAAAATTTTCAATTTGAAAAATGACCAATCTGGGGACACATTTGGAAAATTGGTCGTGATCAACTTTTATTGCTGACTGTACCTACCTATCTCAGTAAAGTGTCAAGCATACACCCTTCCATTCTCGACAATAGCTCATCCCGTAAAGGTGGCGACTGGCATGAGCATTTGCTCGATGTGAGCATGTTACAAGTCGAACATTCGGCATGTCAGTACAGTTATCCCGTAGGAATCTTTTTCTGAGATAAAAAGTATGTGTTAATCCAGGGTATAAGCTATCTCCATTCCAAATTTCATCAAAATCAGTGTAGTGGTTACGGTGATACGTGGTAACAAACATTCTCACACACACAAACTTTTGCATTTATAATATTAGTAGGACAACTGCTGAGGATGGTGCACAGTCAAGCATTTATTCGTGGCGAAGATTCAGGTGACATGAGCATTTGCTCGCAACGAACAAATTGTCCGTGGGAATATTCACATCAAGTGAATGTTTATGATATCAGTCCCCTTAGGTGCAAGCGTTGAATGAGGGTGATAACGAACTGAACGTGTTCAGACTATACAGATAGTTCAGCGTTTCCCATTTAGTGGGTCGCAACTCGTGACCCAGCAGCGGGTCACGGAAATAAAATACCGGGTCGCAGATGTATCTCTCTTTTTAATCGCTCACTGAAAGTGATCAGCTATATAAGGACAATTTGACTTTTTTGGCGGCAATTGAATTTCGTTTTTATTTCCAAAACTTGTGTTTCTTCGAGTGATATTGGTGGATTATTAACCACTATGTGTTCGTTAATGTGTACGAGTCTGAGAAATTGAAATAAAACTGTGGAAGTGACTTTTCTAGTTACTCAAAAAAAATCCGTGCGAAGTTTATGTAAAGTGCCACTACGTTACTTAAACATTACCCTATTTGACTCAGCTTGTTGATGGGTCCCATTATCTCATCGTCATCATCATCATCATTAATACTTGATTCTACTCTCTGAGTTTGAAATATTTAATACTTGACACTGGCAAATACACCAATCTTGTGACGCCAATATAAAAAAATAAAATAAGTACAATAAAAAATAGAATAAAATATAGGGTTAGTGACACCATTTATAACTCAAGAACAGCTTAACCGATTTTATGATCTTTAATTTAATTGACATAATTATTACAACCACGCGGGCGAAGACGAGGGGTAGATCGATAGTTATAATAATATGCTTCTACGCGGATATCAATAATTTGCCTATTTATACACTTAGATAGTTACAAAATCTTTTAGTGGGTCATAAAAAGAACCGGTCCAGGTCAAAAAATATTTGGGTAGCGCTGAAAACTGTACTATAATATAATGACTCCGTTGGAATTCACAAGTCTTAGCGCGGAGCGTTAAATTGGATGGAATTGAATTTAGATAGATTACTTCAAGGTAAACATGATACGTATTTGCTATTGTATATACTAGATCTGCCTCACGGTTAAATTTACATAGAGGTTCTTCGAGGATTTTTAACCGACTTCCAAAAAGGAGGAGGTTCTCAATTCGGACGTTTGCATTTCTTTTTCGGGCGTAACTCCGTCAAATAAGTATAAATAATCGGTTATGCAAAAAATTTTTTTTTAAATAATAGCGAAATCGGTCCGGCCGTTCACGCGTGATGCCGTGACCAAGGAAAATAGTGATTAATTTTTATATATAAGAGAAGAAGAAGACTAGCTGAACCCCGCGGTTTCGCCCGTGTCTTCCCGTTATCCCACAGGAACCTTTTTCGGGGATAAAAAGACCACATAGGTGCGGTGTCGGTGCCTTGTAGGCGCACGCGTTACCGTTCGGCCATCACCGCCAAAACTAGCTATACCTAGTCCAATCGACATCTGCGAGCACTGTAAAGCAATTTACTTGCATAGTGTACTTTACATACCGTAAACAGACGAAGTTGCTCCACAAACCGTTCCTCATAACTCCTACAGAGATTGTTTGGCGGAACATCTGGTACTTGTTTATAAACAATGCTTGGCTATGTTAAGTTGTTTGTTGCTTACGAACAGGGTCGGATTCACCCTTCGGCCTTGGGGTACTGGGAAAATGCCGCCCCAATATCATCCTACTAATAAGTATTAACATGAAAGTTTTGGATGTATGGATGTTTGTTACTCTTTCACGCAAAAACTACTAAACGGATTTGAGTTGAATTTGAAATGGAGATAGTTTATACCCTGGATTAAAACATAGGTTATTTTTTTATCCCGGTAAAAGGTTTCTGCGGGATAACGGGAAGACGTGGGTGAATCCGTGGGGTGCAGCTAGTCTTATCCTATCCTAATCTATATATAATGTAAAAGAAAGTCGTGTTAGTTACACTATTTATAACTCAAGAACAGCTGAACTGATTTGGCTGAAAATTGGTGGGAGGTAGCTTAGGACCAGGAAATGGACATAAAATACTTTTTATCCCAGGAAAGGTTCCTACGGGTGAACGGGAAGACGCGGATAAAACCGCGGGGCGCAGCTAGTAATATTATAAACGCGAAAGTTTGTGTGTGTGTGTGAATGTTTGTTACCACTTATCACCGTAACTACTTAACTGACATTGATGAAATTTGGAATGGAGATAGCTGGATAAAACAAAGGCTACTTTTTATCCCGGAAAAAGGTTCCTGCTAGATAACGGGAAGGCGCGGGTGAAACCACGGGCGCAATTTAGTATAAATTTTAACTGGACACCTCAACGAGCTCTTGAGAAAAATGGTCTTGACATACAGACACACAGACGAACAACAAAGTGATCCATATGAGTTCCGTTTTTTGTTTTGAGGTAGGGAACCCTGAAAAGAGCGATAAACTAGCAACTTTACAGCGATTTTCAAGGCTCTGAAGACTCGCCTTCACCTACTTATCGCTACCTATGTGTTTTTAGCTCTATTTATCATGGAGTCCGAGTTTTAGTCACGCGACGTATTAACAAAAAAAGCGGCTTCTCATCCAATCACTTCAATCAGTATTTACGTCAAAAATTTGGTCAAGTGCTAGTCTGACTAGCGCTCCGAAGGTTCCGTACAAACTGTCTAATTTGTACATATTATAACAAAGTACTGACTTCCCTTTTTTCTTCATTTGTGCAGTGAGACATTGCTGTTTGCCAAATTTCACGATTCTAGGTCAACGAGAAGTACCTACTATAGATTTTGATTCATATGCGAGTGTCAAAATACGCGGCAAAAATGGACGTATTTTTTGTTTGCTTTGACCTAGAAGCTTGATTTTTTTTACAACACTAAGACACCGTAGACTTATGTATTCAATTTCAACTTAATACCTCGACGCATTTCTGCAAAAAGGGGTCTTGGTAGACAAACACACAATGGGTAAAGAATTTTTCCTAGAAGACACGAAAGTTTGTGCATTGGAAAAAAAAGAAACGCAAATCTTTGTTCTGTGTCAGAGATTCGTAGATCCCCGATCCCTAGAACTTCTGATCCCCTAGATACAGAAAAACCTAAATAGGGTCTCAGCTATGTATGAGATTGAGTTAGCGTTATTATAAAGCTTCCCTTTGCCTTTTGAAGTTCGGACCCTAAAAGAGCTTTAAGCCAAATACACCGGCAAAAATACTCGTCTCATGAACTGACCTGAATTCCCTAAAACCAGGCCATTGTCCTACGTCAAAAAATTCATTTAAATATACATGTGGGTAGGTACATGTACATTGAACAGCCGGGGAAACGCTCGCAGAGCGAGAACAATGTCAGAGAAGTGGAAAGCAGTTACTGATCTTTAGACAAAACGAAATTATCGAAGTCATGACGTCAAGCGTTTTTTATTAAAACACTTGTAATTACTAACTTTTTTTGTTTTTATAAGATACTAGCTGTTCCCCGTGGTTTCACCCGCGTGGCCTACAGTTTGTCACGATAATAAGAAGCCTATGTCCTTTCTCAGGCTACAGACTATCTCTGTACCAAATTTCATTTAAATTGGTTCAGTAATTTAGTCGTGAAAGACAAATAGACAGACCGACAGAGTTACTTTCGCTTTTATAATATTAAATAGGGATAGGCAAGCATTTGACCCCAGTCTCATAAATTAAAATTAAATTTATTTTTAATTTTTTTTTTTTCTCATCTTATGGTAAGTGATGATGAGGTCGAAGATGGAGCATGCTTGCCTAGAAGATACCTATTCACTCTTGACTAAGTAACAAACAATGTATTCAAATCTTAGAAGTCTAAATTTTTTTTTTTTTATTTATTTATTGTTACATTATTTTAGACGGCGAAAGCCAGTTACCTAAATAATTTTAAACATTAAAAAAAAAAAATATAAAACAATAATAATAGAAAAATAAAATTAACAATAGTAATAAATAAAGGCCAGAAAACAAAACAAAAATAAAAATAATTCATACATAATTCAAAGAAAAATATAAAATTAAACAAAAAAGTCAACATAATACTGTCACAATAATCACAATCACAGTCACAAAACTACCTTACACACTCTTCTCGCAAAAATCCAAGCATTCCGACAAAATAGTCATCCATTCATCCGCAAATACATCTATGATATCGAATTGAGATTTTGTATGCATATGTAATCCTGGTGACAACGCGATAATTTGGTATCATCAACCTGGTCTGATGATGGAGCCAGACGGTGGATAGTGAAACTCTTCAGTGGCTATTCGTAACCCCCTCGAGTTTAGACTCATATGACAAATACAACAATTTAACTTTGACCAAAAAAAGTTCTCAAGTTGAAGTACTGCATGGTTTACTATACAGAGTTTCAAATACTTTATCCGGAGGTATGTGACGTCATGAGGCAGGTGGCCTCCCAACCCCTCCCCCGGGCCACCTGGGGCGGAAGAGCGAAATTTAGAGGCGGCCAGTATGAAGAGGTTATTGACTGAAGTGGGGTTAGTATTTGGGAGGGAAATGAACGTTATGAATATACAAGATATGTTCAATCACACTTCTTCTTTATCTATACATGTCCTACTGATATTATATATTATACGAAAGTGTGTGTGTGTGTGCGAATGTTGGTTCCACGTATCACCATAACTACTAAACCGATTTCGATGAAATTTGTAATGAGAATTCAAAATATCTTTATTTAGATATTTTGTTAATATTCATGTTCCCATATCCCAATGTGTACAACCAAACAAGAGAAATCTTATTAGAAAAGCTAATTAAAAAATATCGGACTATTAGATGACTAAAAAAGCTTGGGATTTTAGTGAACTTGCTCCAATTCAATCAATTAGTAATAAGAATAAAATTGTCAATGTAATCGCGCCAAGAAAATTACCTGCCGGGCGTTTCTTGCCTGTTCTTTTGCCGGCGTAAGGAGGTTGGAACAGGCGTAGCTAGTTTTGAGTTGACGTTTTAAAGTAATTACAATGTATCCTATTGAATAAATTTATTTTGAATTTTTTAGAAGGATACATAATATGATCAATTTAAAACGTCAAACATAAGACTAGCTACGCCTGTTCCAACCTCCTTACTCCGGCAAAAGGCAAGAAACGCCCGGCATGTAATTTTTTTGGCGCGATCTCATTTACAATTTGATCTTACTACTAATTGATTGAATTGGAGCAAGTTCACTACATACAATCCCAAGCTATTGTCATCTAAATAGTCCGATATTTTCTAATAAGCTAATAATTTTTCTCTTGGAGGTAGCGTATACCCTGGATTAACACATAGGCTACTTTTTAACCCGGAAAAAGGTTCCTGCGGGATAACGAAAAGACGCGCGTGAAACCGCGGGAAGCAACAAGTTAACATTATTTTACTAGTTTTTTCTAAAGTTGCCTTTATTATTGCAACAGGCATGCACCAACCTCCAATATTCATATTCATATTCAATGAATATCTCATGCACATCTCTTGTATGCAAGCTATCTGATACGGCAGACAAAGAGGATTTAGATTGAGAGGATGCTTTGCCGGAATACGTAAGCACGTAGGTAAATACTTGCTATGAAACTCTGTAACGTTATTCAATACCTCTTGATGGAATTGTTGTAGCATAATTTAACCGATTGGTCGTAACAGATCAATTAGGTTAAGCAACACTCAGCGCAGCCATCATTTGGATGGGTGACCGCTTAATGACATTTTCAACTAGGTGCTACCGTGCTTTGGAAGGCACTTCAAGCTGTCGATCCTGGCTTTAGTTTTCTTTTCTTACTAAAGAGCGTTTGACCACAAGTCACCTGATGTTTAGTGACTATGTGGTCGAAATTGGCGTCACGCTACACCTGGGCTGGGAACTGGCTCTTAAGTGAGGCTGCCGGAACACACCGATAGGTGCTTGGCGACAGATTCTTAACTTCACGCGAGCACTAGAAATAACCCATCAACAAACTATGGTTTTAAAAATAGCTCAATTTTTTTTTCGGGCTAGTTTTTTCACCGTTTCACCCACGTAAGCTACAGTCGCGATAAAAAGTATCCTATGTCCTTCCTCAGGGTTTAAACTATTTCCGTACCAAATTTCATTTAAATCGGTTCAGTAGTTTAGGCATTAAAGCGAAGCAGACAGACAGACAGAGTTACTTTTGCATTTATAATATTAGTAAAGATAGGGATTTCAACCCACGACCTTACGGGTCGCAAAATGGTACTACCACTGAGCCATGATCTAAATAACATATCCCCAGACGGGCTGTTTCTCAAGAAGTTTTATTAACTAAACTAGGTACCATTAGATCTTATCTCAAACTAAAAGTTCCTCCAAACATTTGTCGAAGACATCAAAGGGTATATTTCGCAACAATTTCAACTTTATTGCGCTATAAAATAAAATAATAGTTCAATACTCTATCGTTTGGATAACGTTCGGGATAATAGCTTCGCTAGATTACCAGTTAAATAGTGCTATAAAGTTTGAACTTTGTATTAGAAACTAGTTTTCGCCTTGCACAACTTTCTCCTAGGAACTTGCACATAATACACTAGTATAGTAATACGGTATGTATGTCTTCCGGCTAGGTGGAGCGACGACATACACATAAAAAAAAAATTGACAATTAAAAAAATCCGACATACTGGACCGATTTTTACCAAACACACTGAGAAAAATAATCTGACTTTCCTTCTGAGTCTCTACCTTCCAAGATCGATTCCTTCCTTATTTTGTATCAGTTTTCCTTCTGAATCACAAGTCCTTCCCTTTTGACTCAGAAGGAAAACGGTATTTCGGAAGGTCTTTTTTCTCCGTGCATAGTTAAAAACCACCGCAAGGAAACTGGCTTTCAAATGAAAAAAAACCGCATCGAAATCGGTCCATCTGTTTGAGAGCTACGATGCCATAGACATACACACACACACATACACAGAAAGGCAGACAAACATCGACGTGAAACTTATAACACCCCTCTTTTTGTGTCGGGGTGAGAGAGGCCAAAGATCGATCTCATTAGCGTTCTATGCTCTTTCACGCAAAAACTACTGGACGAATTTGAGTTACATTTAGAATGGAGATAGCTTATACCTTGAATTAACACAGAGCCTTTTAAGAAGTAGAGTAGCAAACGAGCATGCGGCCCGCCTGATAGAAAGCGGTCACCGTCGCCTATGTAAATTTGCAACACTAGGGGAGTTGCCGATGCATTGCCGACCTTGAAGAACTTTTTTCTCTTCTTTTTCTTTCCTTTTCTCTTTAATATCCCGAAAAAAGATTCCTGCTAGTCATGTCTAAAGGTACGATTCCACCATAGCTGTGTTAGGCAGCTAAGCTGTCCGATTTGCGGTGCGGCCCGCCCGTACTGAACGCGAGTTTTAAAGTGCAAAAGAAAATTTGCAGAGAGGTAACGAGGATCGTCAGTAGTACAGTTATCACTACAGAGGCCACGTTTGTTTTTAATCATAATTATTTTTTATGGATCGTCACCGCTACTGCTACATGCTCTGTATGAAACTGCAGTGCTGATCAAACGACCAGCACAACGCTGAGTTGAGGCCGGCTTGCAAAAATAATTTTTTTCTTGTGACTACATAATGCATTTGTCTTAAGTATGTTTGTATAATTTATTGCAAATAAACGATTCTTATTCTTATCCTACTAATATTATAAACGTGAAAGTTTGTGAGTATGTACTATGTATGGATGGATGGATGTGTGTTACTCTTTCACGCAAAAATGACTGAACGGATCTGTTTTTTTTTATGCAGTTTCTACTTATTTGTGGATACTTCTACGGTATTACAATAGATTGTAGGCTATAGCTTATAATGGCTAATAAGTAATTTAAATATAACATAAGTTGCTAGGTAGAGTATAACTAAGAATGTGTCCATTAGCACTTTTCTTATTGTCTCTATTAAAGGGAAGACACTTTGTTTTTGTGTTCTTTAGCACTTTTAGCACTCACTGAACTACGTATTGTTTGCACTTAGATAAACTAACTCAAAATGTTTCGTCCTTTTCAGTCGTCTCACTATGTCCGTGTTGTCGAGGAGCTGGACAGCCTCGATGTTCACATGGTGAACGGATCTGAATGAAATTTGGAATGGAGATAGCTTATACCTCAAATTAAAACATAGGCAACTTTTTATTACGGAAAAAGGTATTTTTTATACTTGACACTGGCAAATACACTAATCGTGTGGAGCCATAACAAAAAAAAGAAGGTCGTTTGCGCTACTATCTTTCATGAAGGTCCTATGCGCCATTTTCTTTCACGCTATTGCTTTTTTAAACTGCTACTGGAATTCTAACCCTTACCGTACACATGCAATGTTTATATTATTTTTTTTATTTATTTATCTACATCTGTGATTTCAAATTTGAATTCCATATCCCAAGCGGCTGTGGACAGCTTAACTACATTAACCAATTACCGCCCAGCGCCGTCAATGGCGCTTTGTCAAAGACTAATTAATTAGGTAGCAAAGGATACGTCAGCGTATAGAGGCTAAGTCACTAACGGTGATTAACATAGTTTCGGTTCCGTTGGCAAGTTAGCGCTTTGTGTTATTACCAGTTTAGGTAATTTTCTTTTGGGATTAGTATTGGAATGAAGATTTCGTTTCGGAAAAATAGAGCTGGTTCTGTTATTAATACTAAGAACAAAAAAAATGGTTTTAATGGTATTGCTGTCAAAAAAGCTTAGGTCTGTGTAGTGGACTTACTCCAATTCAATTAGTAACTTATAGTGAAAAAAAAATGTAAATGTGATTACGCCAATTGTTTTTTTTTTTAAACTTATAAGACTCCCCACATGATACATAAATTTAAAAGCCACAAATCACTAGTACCTGTAGTAAAATTATATCAACTAACACTTTAAAACACACACATACACAAACACTGTAGTTTATGTTTATTTATCTGATTTAATCATTTGAAATGTGTGTACCTGTTTTTGCTACAAATAAATAAAATAATTATTGTCTTCTGTAAGAAATATACCTACTCTTCTCTCATTCTTCATCTTTGACAGTAAACACTCAACCAAAATTATTCAATTCCAATCCCTTCTTGAGTCACCTTTCAAAATTTAATCAACGACATTTTTATGACGCTACAACCCTTATCCATTAAGTAACAATATAAACACAATTAACCTTTCCGACGCTGGCAAGTAAATTAATAACAGTCGATGGGGTTTCAATCTTTTAGCGCGAAAGTAGACGGCCATTAGTGCCGCCATTTTGTTGGGGTAGTGTTGCCAGGTGACAGGTGATTAGTGTTGACGATTACTTTATATATATTTTTGGGGTTAAATTATTTCTCGTAGATTTTTTTAGATTTACTTTGGTCAATGTAAATCTCTTTTTGTATGGACTAACTGTTATATGGAGAGCGATGGTGGCCAATCGCTAAGGCATGCGCCAAGGCGGTTACACCAAGTTCGAATCCTCTCGGCCCCGCACCTATGACATAATAAGTTATGTGTGGATTTACCATCGCTCAAAACAAGGAAACTGGCATGTCCAAGAATACAACATCCAAGGGTGTGATGGATTACGGCCCACACTCTCTCTCTGCGAGGAGGTCAGAGCCCCGGCGGCAGTGAGAATTAACGTAATCGTCTGATGATGATGAACACAGTTCATCCCTATCCCTAATTCTCTACTTATATTATTATAAATACGAAAGTAACTCTTTCTGCCTATATCTGTCTGTCTGTCTCGCTTTCACGCCTAAACTACAAAACCGATTTAAATGAAGTTTGGTACGGTGATAGTTGGAAGCCTGAGGACATAAGATACTTTTTCGCGATAAACTGTAGCCCACGCGAGTGAAACCGCGGGGAACAACTAGTGATCAATATGTCTAACTAATAACTAATTCTACTAAAATGACTTGAACAATCTTTAAATCACACTGCAGACCACTAAATTTAAAAGCCTTAAATTACCACTTACAATCACGCCGGGGCCGCCTGAACAAAGCCCGAGGCAGACAGCGTCTCTACTCTCTACAATTGCCATTATTGCTGCAATAATAGTGTTCCTCCGGAGAAATTGTGCTAATGATAATGACTTACGTGGTACTGCAGTTTGGTGCAGAAAACCGGCCAAGAGAGAGTTAGACTCGCTCATCGAGGATTCCGTACAAACTTGTTTTTTATGGTTCTGTACCACAAAGGGTAAAATGAGACCCTTTTACAGCGAGAGAGAGAAAGACTTTATCTGGAAAAACTGCACACAATATCAAAAGAAAGAAACGCACACAAAAAACAGTAACATTTTATGTACATATAAAACTTTAAATTATGTGATGGTGCGAACACTGCTGTTGTGTACAGTACCTCCCAAAAAGGACTTTACTAACGGACCTACACTCTGTTGTCCGCCTGTCTATCTGTCTGTCCGTCTATTACCAGACTGTATTTATTTCATGAACCATTAAACCAGCTAGTCATAAAACACTGAAATTTAGCATGCCCATTTTCTTGGCTACCTTCTCGCTTAGAAAGGAGTTAAGTTTTAAAAATTCATCCTCTAAGGAGGTTTGTATATAAAGATTATACATTACAAAAGGAACAAATACTGCGCCAGAATAAAGTAGGTACCCTATGTCACTCCCACAATAAAGACGAATCTAATGACACCTCATATGTTAAAATTCATCTAGCCATTTAGGCTACAGGCCCTGCCAAAGAAATATACATACCTACATACACTTGAAAAACATAACTTTCTTTCGCAGTCGGCTAAAAATGACAACTTTCGGCGCACGAGTCGACATGGTATGGCGACGTGACATGGCGTCATGGCTCATGGCTATTCATGCTTCTGTGGCTCATGGCTCATGGCATCTTTAAATATATATAACTCAAAGGTGACTGACTTACATAGTGATCTATCAACGCACAGCCCAAACCATTGGACGGATCGGGCTGAAATTTGGCATGCAGGTAGATGTTATGATGTAGGCATCCGCTAAGAAAGGATTTTGATTAATTCTACCCCCAAGGGGATAAAATAGGGAATGAAAGTTTGTCAATTTTAAACCCATCGGGCTGACTTTGCATGCATAAAGCTGTAGCTCACGTGGGTGAAACCACGGGGAACAGCAAGTGTAGTATACATACTAAACTTGTATGAGAGTAACCTACATTTCAACATAAAAACAGTTTGTATTGTTCCCAACCATTTATCCCTAGAATTCGGGTAAAAAGCCCTGGCAACACCGGCCGAAGGATAATTTACTAAAATGGCGAATGACTGGCGTTTTTCGGAACACTGATTTATTGAGGTATTTACGAAAACATTGCTTCCAAGGTAGCGCCTTCGCCTTATGGTCTGGGCTTGTGTGAAAACAGGCTTTAATTAGGAAATTGACTTGTGATAAGAAAAGCTTCTTGGTTACATTTTACTTCATACAAAAAAGAAATATGGTCACGAACGAATTCAACCAATCCAAAGGGCACGTGATATGAACCTGCGTAAAGTTAAGACCTAAGCGGTCCTAAGTTATTTTTTTTCTATCTCTTTTCTGTGATTTATCGGAAACCCAGCAAAGGGAACGTAATAAACTTATAATGATGACAGAAAGTAAACTCCCTATGAATAAAAATCTGTAGTGCGATTCTAATCGGAAACTCTTCCGACCACGAATCCGGTTCCGCGACAATTTTTTAGACACGATTCACAAATCTGAATTCGGAAACTGACATTTAATTTGACAAACCACCTGTTCAATCACGGAAAAGTTTCCGACACCTATTTGCTCTCGGAAAACGTTTCCGTGACGTCGAATCCGACACGGAATCATTCCGAGGGAATTAGAATCCAACTGTTGGAATTCATCGCAATCACTGCCACAAATAAGTACAGAGGTTAGAACAAACCTTTAGTTAACATATTTTCCGGATTTATCCGAACAAATCCCTTACTGACTTTTATATTAAACCAACCAAAACTGGGCATCCAAATCCTAAAACGACTTCTTGCCACAAACGGCCTATATCACTAAAACCTTTCTATTGTGACCTTTATTCCCGGTTCACATGATTCCAGTAGCACTCCCATCCAGCGCTGGATTGGTATGGCAACTGTCTACATTATTCCAGTCATTTAGACACCGTTAAAATGTGACCACTTTAAAGAGAGTGATTTCAAGATGACAGCTGTTTTTCCAGTACTGGAACGGCACTGGATTGTCCATGATTCCTTATGCACTAGAATGGGCACGCTGGATTATTAGATACTTAACTGGATCTCTCACTCTTCTATTACGTTACCACTGCTGAGACTGGCCTTCTCACTTCTCTCAGAGAGAGTATGGGCCGTAATCTACCACTCGGGCCCAGTGCGGGTTGGTAGACATCGCCTGCCCTTAAATGTTGTGGTTCTTGGACATGCCGGTTTCCAAAAGATGTTATCCTTCACCGTTTTGAGCGATGGCAAATTCACACATAAATTGTTAAGTCAAAAGTGCGGGGCCGAGAGGATTCGACCTCGGTATCGCGCCTTGTATAGACGCATGAGTTACCGTTCGGTCACTATCGCCATCGCTTTCCAGTACCTGTTTATATTATTCCAGTAACATTCCAGTGCTGGATGCGATCGTTGGATCGGAGTGTTACTGAAATAATGTAAACTGGGCTTTATGCCAAAGGGTTACAGCTACCGATGTTATCCTTTAACCATATAAATCTAGTTCAACGCAATTTCTCTTTCGGCAAAACAATTATTTATTTATACCGCAACCTTTGTGATATTTCCCTACCTTTACACACAAGGTTAGCGTCGTAAAACTGAGCATCACTCGTCGTGGGTCGAACAACGGATAGTTCGGCCTGTTTTATGATTCCCTAGTACAACTGTAGAGTTGGAACGAGTTTTCCGCGATTTTCGGCTTTACCGGCCAGTTTTGCACTTATGTACCGAATCATACTTAACTGAACTTAAAAGTTTAGTAAAATAGTAATTTATTCAGAACAGTAATCAAAATAAAAACACTTAGCTAAACCTTAAAATGTAAAATAAAACTACCTATCAAACTAAACAAACTACTTAATCTTTACTGAACTGAATTATACATACGCAATTATAATTTAATGAAATAATTAGTTGGGCATAATAAAATACCCCATATTTTAAGAAAATATATACTAATATATTTTTGATACAACATAGAACGATCGAAAATATCATTAGTTACTTATATTGTTAGTTTGATAGGTAATTTTAGTTTCGTTTCATTTTTGTTTAATAATATTTGTTTCATCCGTTATTTATGTTTCTTGAAATTAAATATATTTTATCACAAAAGTGAACAAGCACGTTTACGAAATGTTTGTACCTCTAAGAATTATTTAACTTATCTTATCACCTATCTCCTTTCAGCCTCAGAAGTATATTTTTGTATGAATTAGATCTGATAAAGATGTGAACGTAACATCTGTGAATTTTGAGAAATATATAAAAAATACTTTGTTTACAGTGTTTCCGGCCACTTTTTCACTATTTTGCCGAGTACTGGATAGTTGCACAATGTTTATGAAGCACTGTGATTGTAATGCCAATGCACCTTTAATAGGATTACAGTCTGGTTAGGTTTCATTACACTGGCTTTGGTATAAGCACATGCCCAAGGGCACATGAGTACGCAACATTACTAGTAATTAAAGAAATGGCCGACATAAATAGCCGGAACGAAACAAATGGCCGAATAGCTTTATTGAATATTTATATATAGGTAAGATTAGCTTTATTAATAACCGTGATGCCGTGAATAACGGTGTGTAGTGTAATATTACTGTACTTAGTATTTCTTGGTTATTGTGTGTTATGTAAGAAATAGCATTTTTATCGGATTTATTATGGTGGATAGATAGATATCTAGATTAACACCAACAATAAATGTGCCCATTCATCGGCAAATAAATTCGTTTAAAAGTAATCATTGCGGAAAATTTGGAATTCCTGTATTCCTATGGTCAGACGCATACAATATCTTTAGTGTATTTCAAACAAAATTGACAGACTGAAGCCGAATATTCGGTATCCGGCACAAACCAAAAATACTATTCATTACGCCTCTATTCGCTAGCTTAATGTGGAATCCATACTCGTTTCGAGGACTGTTGTTATGTTGATGAGATATTTATGTGAAGGTATGGTACTTACCTTGGGTAGATTGAATTTTGTTGGTTGTTCTACATAGAGAATCGAAATGAATATAGGATGATTACACTCCAACCCGGTGGCCTTTAGATGAGAACGTTCAGATAGCGCCGAACGGTGGAATTTAGGCGGTTATAGCCTTTGAAAATGAGTAGGCGGCTGTTTCAATTTTACTGCTGAGCGGTAACCATGACAATAACGCGTATTTGTGTGGTTTCAAACCCGTGTCAACAGTTACTGTGCTAAGAAAAAACGAGCATGAAAAGGGTCGTGAATGTGTGACTGCTTTCAATTGATCGACTAGCCATTTTCACTTACTGACGAGACGAGCAAAAAGAACAAAAAGGAAAGAAAAGGAAAAAAAGGAGAAAGGTTCTCAAGTGGCGACCACGAACCGGAAGACGTTCTGTAGGTAGGCCCCCCACTAGGTGGACCGACGACATTGTAAGAGTCGCAGGGAGCCGATGGATGCCTATGGCTAATAACCGTTCATGGTGGGCTTCAAAGGGGGAGGCCTATGTTTAGCAGTGGACTTCTTCCGGCTGATGATGATGACGATGACGAGACAAGCAAATCGCACGCCAAATGTCTAATTAGTGTCTGTCACCCATCATTTTGAACTGCAACTTTTCAAATCTTGCGCAGCAATGCACTGCGATCGTCACCCTAACATATTAGATGGTTAATCCAAGATATAAGCTATCTCTATTCCAAATTTCATCAAAATCGGTTTAGTATGTGGTAACAAACATTCACGCACACACACAAACTTTCGCATTTATAATACTAGTTGCGACCCGCGGTTTCACCAGCGTCTTCCCGTTATCCCGCATGAACCTTTTTCCAGGATAAAAAGTAGCCTATATTATAAGCCATCTCCGTTTCAAATTTCATTCAGATCCGTTGAGTAGTTTTTGCGTGAAAGAGTAACAAACATCCATCCATCCATACACACAAACTTTCACGTTTATCATATTAATAAGATGTGTTCTGGTCAAACGCAACCTTGGAAGTTGTGAGGAAATAAAATATATGGATTAAAAAAACTAAAAATCATACTGTTTTAGCGCACTAAAACATATAAAAGAATCATATGAGCCCAAACTCGAGGAGTTTAGCAGTAGCTACTGCAGAGATCCACTATCCACCTTGTGACTGCATAATCAGATCAGGTCGATGATACCAAATTGTTGCATTATCACCCGGATTACATATTATACGTACAAAGTTTCATTTCGATGCGACAAACAGAAGTAGGTGAAAATTGACTTCTAAGATTTGATTATATTTTTAGTTAGTTACAATAGTTACAAGCTCAGGAGTAATAGTGTTCTGTGGTTACAAGTCAAGCTAATAAAAGTGATGGTACTTTTAAACAGTAATCACCAATTTACTGGAGTATTCATCACTGCAAGCAATTCTTACTCCAGTAGAGTGTCGCACGACCCTGCCGGTGCCGCCTAGCGTTTTGCAATATAGGGGACGCTGAATAACCCAGCGGGTCATTAAAAATATAATGGCGGTGCCCCACGCTCGCGAAGACGTGCGAAATAGAGATGCGGTTAGAAAACAAACTGAGAGAAGAATATATTAATAGAAATGTCTTATTTTTCGCTCTATCGATCCTAGTTTCCGCTTCTTTTGTGACAACTGAATGTTTTTCGTCTAAAAATAACATTTATGGCTTTGAGAGAGTTGCTCTGTAATATAAAATCCGACCAAGTGCGATTTGGACTCTCGCACGAAGGGTTCCGTACCATTATCTATAACACCAAAATTAGTATGGAAGATTTATTTTACTCAGTTTTTTTGTACTTATTGTTATAGCGGCAACAGAAATACATCATCTGTGAAAATTTTAACAGTCTAACTATCACGGTTCATGAGATACAGCCTGGTGACAGACGGACAGACAGAAGGAAAACAAATAATTGTGCATTGAAAAAATAGTAAGTTATTGAGATTGCTGTTGATCTTTTGGAAGCGCGATAGGGCTAAAAATGCGTTCGAACTGGACGAAAAAAGAGAAAATCCGTGCATGTTCAACATTCTAAAAGACACTGGGGCCGTACTGTCAAAACTGTCAAAATATATGTTGAATTTTGACAGTTATTGCGATATATATTGAATGTGATAATATATTACGCCGCGAGAATCGGGCCCTTGGACTGAACTGGGCAATCGCTTGCTACACGCCGCGCGACCCGCCCATCTCGCCACTCAGTTGCATAAAAAGTCAGTCAATTCGTTAGTCACAACCAGTCAAATAAAAAAGTCAATTTACTGTGCCCCATGTTGCCGTTGAACAAGCAAATATGGCTGTTCAGTAATTTGTTTACGTGCGACCAGTGGAGTGGACGGCTTGATAATGCATCGAACCGTCAGTAATAATGCTGAATTAAATATTTGGTTTTGCGTGAGCTCCAGGTAGAAGACTGACAGGAGGTGGCGCAGGACACCCACCTCCTCCCATGGTCCTACCAACCTTGCGGTTTTACGGACCGAAACAGCGGCTCACACCAGCCTAAGCTGATGTGTCCTACAAATTATTTGTCCCTTTACTCCCTGCGCACTCTCCCCCTTCTGGGGCTGTCTGACGATACAAACGACCTTCGTCGTCGGGCGGTTCCATCAGCTCACGTTCTGAGCGTACAGCGTGCCACTGATGCGTGAACTCAGGTGCGCAGGACTGACTGAAGTGGCGTCTTTTGTAATCAAGACTCAGTTTGGGTTGTTGCGCCAGAGAGAATATGAGCCGTGATCTACCACGCGGGCCCAGTGCGGGTTGGTAGATGTCGCATGCCCTTAAATGTTGTGGTTCTTGGAACATGCCGGTTTCCTCAAGATAGTTTCCTTCACCGATTTTGAGCGATGGTAAATCCACAGATCCTACTAATCCTACTGATAGTATCAATACGAAAGTTTGGGTGTGTGTGTGTGTTGTGAATGTTTGTTACCACGTATCACCGTAACTACTAACGCACGAAATTAATAATCGATCCTGATCCGCGGTTTTGGATCGATGTGTCATGTCATAATACGTCATTTTAGTAGTAATATGTCAAACCTTAGTACTAAAATGACGTATTATGACATGACATATCAATCCAAAACCGCGGATAACGGATCAGGATCGATTATTATTGATTTCAAGTGTTAATCGATTTTGATGAAATTCGGAATAGAGATAGCTAATACCTTGAATTAACACAGAGGCTACTTTTTATCCCGGAAAAGGTTCCTGCGGGGTAACGGGATAACGGGAAGACGCGGGTGAAACCGCGGGGCGCAACTAGTACCTTTTTATTTTTTTTATTTTTTTTTTATTATCTACTCCCTCCGTCTTGGCGGGACGGGTGGGGGTCGCTGTTACAGTCTACCCACCCGTCCCAACGGAGAGGCCCGGAACTCAAACATTCCGGGCCCCACAACACTAAGCACCTAGTACCTAACTTATTAAAGCTTTAGGTGCGGCGCCGAGAGGATTCGAATTCAGTGTCAGCGCTTCGTGAGGCGTACGGGTTACCGTTCGGCCACCATCGCTGTTTACTGTACGAAAGCCTAAACACGCGAGCACAACACATAAATTGGGTAAATGAGCTAGTTGCTCAATGAATTGAGATGTTTTTCAGATAATTTTTCAGTGAACAAAGTCAAACATGGCGGCTCAGGATTTGTTTACGCGCCACTAGTAACGTGGGACGCGATGTTCATTCACTCGATGATCGATCGATTGATTTATTTCAACTCGCTTTGATTCAGATTTATTGAGCGCTGAAGTTTCAAATAAACTGCGCTCAGCGATGACATTGCATTGGCAGACCTTCTATAAATGAGGTAATGTTGTACTGGATGTACTAAGAGGTAACTTTGGGAAGTGCTATTACTATTTTGTAATTTTTTTCGGTGTTAGAAAGCTATTCCCGAGGGTCATAAGATATGTTTTATTGTATAAAAATCCTGCGAAAATTTTCGTAAAGCAAAAGTAGGACACTAAAAGCAAAACTTGCCTCGTGTTTTATAATTTTTATAAACGGTACATCACACAAAAAAGCGATAAGAGAGAGTCATGTAGGTAAGTATCTTCTATTGAGTTGGCGACTGCAAACCACCCGATCGCTATAACCCTGACAAAATCTAAGATTGTAATTTTTAGAATCTCTATTTTTGTCAACATGGAAAATAAAATCAGGACAGGAAAAAAAACACATATAAACTATTTTTTTGAATTGTTAATTTTGTTTTTGTTTCCTGTTACGGGACATAAAAAAATTTATGTCAAAAAGAAAGTGTAAGTATTTGTTCTGTGTATCAGTGTTGTGGATTCGTCCACGTTCTAAGATCTACCATAAATACAAGAATCCTAGTTAGGAGGTAGAGCTATGTATGTCATTGTGTAGGCGTTATCATTAATAGTATATACCTAAGTATGTATTGTAGGTATCAGATTCATCAAATCAAATCAAGGTATATTTATGTAAGATACAACATGTGATCACTTTAAAACGTCAAACTTAAAAACGCCTGTTCCAACCTCCTTACACCGGCAAAAGAATTCATTCAGATTATTCATATAAGAACTACAAAGGTATCTTCTTAACCTTTAGAGCATTCAGAACCTTTTATGGCACAATCCGATTCTATTGATGTTTTCTATACAAGCATAAACCATTTCTCAAATTTCATACCGATGTTCCTCACAATGGATATAAATAATATCTTATTGGCAGCATTTTTCGTGATTCCGAGAATCCCTACTTTCCTACCATATAATATTAATATCATAAATATGAATGTCTATCTGTTTCTCTGTCTGTGTGTCTCACTTTCACGCCGAAACTACTGAACCGATTTAAATGAAATTTGGTACAGAAATAGTTTCAACGCTGAGGAAGGGCATATGATACTTTTTATCGCGATAAACTGTAGCCTACGCAGGTGAAACCACGGGGAACAACTAGTATCTAATAAATACAATTCCCAAGACCATCTATAGCCTAAAACTATAGAATGTTGACAGATATCGAAATATTCCCGCATTCTGCTCCCCTTATTGCCAACCGCAATCAATTGAACCGATACCGGGGAATGCCGGAGCAGACGAAATGTCGATTTTGAAGCGCAATCATCAATCATTGTGCTGTTTCACAACTACGATGCGATTTGAACATAAAGCTGAGCTCCCACGGTCTGTTTTTTCACCTGATACATACTTCAGATGAGATACTTGTCTCCAAAAGAGACATTGAGATACTTCACCTGAATTTGTATAAGTACATTCTGAGACCAAATAAAAAATATTTTACAGTTTAACTTATGCAATAGCGTCAATGCATGTCAGCGCACTCTAATTCAATTCAATTCATGTCATCTATTACTGATTTTGTTATGATCCATACTATTTTGTTTTTACCGATGTTGTGTTTTCCTGTTACTGGATTTTCACCACGTACTGATGTTTTCTTTTATATATTTACGCTTGTTCGGTGTAAAGACTGTTGAAAATCCTAACAAATAAAATAAAATATGACCGGACGGCGCTCAGTTGGTATTCTGCCTGTGGCTGTTTGACGTGGGGCGTGCTCGCCTGACCGATCGAGGTCCATTTTCCAACAAATCATGCCATACCACGGACGACGTACCGTGGGACCACCGTAACAGTTTTTTGCAGTTACAATCAACGACAAGAGGTGTGGAAAGTTTCCATCTTCGACCTCAGACGTATGGAAGCATCTCTTCAAGGGAGTTAAACCCGAATCTTGATCCACAATGACGAACATGCTCGCCCGTCATCGCATCGGTCACAGGTTAAACTAATAACGTCTTGCAGTTAAAAGTCGACCTTATTGCATAGGTCCTAGGGTTTTATTTGCCGTATAAGGTATTGGTCGTCTTTGAGGCACAAACGTTAAGCTCCTCCCAGCGAGGTACAAAAGACCTTTGGTCATTTTCAAGTCTAAGGGATAATTCCATGTCGTTTTCCGTCACTGCAGATAGATAAACTCTTTATTGGTACACCACAATATAGAGATGTTTTAAAACTGACAGATACAAAGATTTATACGTTTTCTTTGCGTTATATCTTTTACTTTTTATTACATTGTTAGTGTTTAGTGCAAGCGGCTTGCTTAGTGTTTAGTAAAATTACGCTCCCGTTTAGTGTTAAGTGATTAGTGCTTGGCGAAGTACAGTGTTTAGTAGTGCGTTTTTTTAGCAAGAAGCTTGCCAAGCGTCTTGCTTTCAAGGCACAGTTACAGCTATACACGTTTGTATAGGATTGTAAATTGTTTAGTTTGTGTCAAACTAAGCCTCACGTTTGTTTCTTTTTAGGACAAAAACATTCAAAAGACAATTAAAATTAACTAAACAGAATGATATATATGATATACTAATCACTATCTAAACACTAAGCATTTGACTAAAAAAGTGTATAGCAATCATAAGTTAGAACTACAAAACCAACTGAACATAAGTTTGACCCACTAATAATTTTATACACTAAACACTTGACTAAAAGAAGTGTATACCGACTATAAATTAGCGTTCTACAATCAACAGACTTTTACGGCTCTACATGAAAATGATTTAGGTCCTTTCTCTTGACGCCGCGCCCGTTCGAGCGATTTTATCAAGTTGCGCTGCTGGCAAAGAGACACACTCTCTTTGATGAATGTTTAAATGTGTTCAGTTCAGCTCCGTGCGTATGGCAGGTAGGGATATGGTATTGGAACAAAGTAACGGACCGGTACCGTTATCGGTATAGGTATCGAATTACTCATTCATCGAGTACTTTTTAGCTGGCTCTATAATATGATCTATTCGTGGGGTTACCATTTACATAATATTTACAAACGAAATTTGAAAAAATCTGTAATTTTCTGATACATACGTTTTTAACTGAACATAAAATCCTGTTTGGGATGTCTCCGAAATTAAACAACGGCAGATATGTAGCAATCGTTTATAGTACTTGATATGTGTGACTATGAAGACCGTAAAGCATAAATAGACGGTACAAGTGATATAAATCGCTATGATAGAACTATATCGAGTTCAAACTGTATCAAGTCAGGTGTCGAGCCCTGGAAATCCTTCACCATTCGATTTAAATTCTCCTTTCTCCCGCATATGCAAAATGTGGAATGAGCTCCAAAATTCTGTCAGCAGCAATGTAGTCCTACAAGATGGGTGTGTCAATAGTTATTACGGGTCGTCAACGCCTCTAGTGTTGCGCATATCAATAGGTGAAGGTGATCGCTTACAATCAGTCCGGCAGTCTGCTTGTTTGCCACTCTTTTCAATCAAAAATAAATTAAGTATCAATTAAGTATCAAAATTAAGTATCAATACCTATCAAAAATACTTGATATCAGTAAATAAAATATCGACTATACTCAGGTACTCGAGTATTTTTTCTACACCCTAATGTCAGAGAATAGCTTGCGGGCAAGCGTATAAGCCATAAAATGATGGCACGTTGCCACGAGTGTACAAGCTTATAGTACGAGTGATATACGGGTTAGATAATGGAGGTAGTTGGAGAAGTTACGTGGCGCTGTGTGCCTCGGTACCTACGTGTCATAGCTTGATGTGCCAATGCTCGCTGAAGGCCTTTTGTCATAACTTAACTGCGTCACGGTTTTCGGCTGTTGCAAAACCAGTGTCGGGCTTCTGATATAATATTAAAATGTCTGTTTGTAATTTCAAATGAACATTGCTAAATTTGTTGTTTTTTGTTGAAAGTAACAAAAAAAAAGTAACATACGGTACTTTCATCAAATTTTTTTTCGTTTTTTTTAAGTTTTGTCTGTCTGTCTGTCTGTATGTTCCGGCTAATCTGTGAAACGGTTGGACTGATTATGACGGAACTTTCACTCGTAGGTAGCTAATGTAACTTAACCTGCTTTTATTTTAGAAATTTGAACTCTAAGGCCTGAGGTAGGTCGTAGAATACTTTTTATCGCGATAAATTGTAGATCACGCGGGTGAAACCACGGGGAACAACTATATGTTATTGAATATCGAATATCTATATAAAACTAAAAAATAAAAAAAAATAAAGAATATAAAATATCTGTCGCCAAGCACCTATCGGTGTGTTCCGGCAGCCTCACTTGAGAGCCAGTTCCCAGTCCAGGTGTAGCGTGGCGCCATTTTCGACCACATCGTCACTTAACATCAGGTGACTTGTGGTCAAACGCTACCCTGTAAATAGAAAAAAAAAAAAAAAAAAAAACTATTTTTTGCAAAGAGAAGAAATATACGAATGAATACTTTGCTTTTACTGAAAAAAGTTGGCCATCATATTTCAGTATAATAAAAGCTTACAAAAAACATTTTATACCACCACAACACTATTTGTTTTCACGATTTCTTTTTAAAACCCAAAAAACCTAACGACTTTATGTCGCCTTCGTTATAAACGAGCCCATTCTAGGGTTCGAACGAAGATTTCGGCATCGATAACTTACAAAGGGACTGCCCCATCCCCAATTTTTATTTGAAAAACTTTTTTATTGTAATAGTCATGAATAAACTCGTGTAGAGATGCGAATAATCAAAAGAGAAATAACGTATCTCGTGCCCGGGCTACACTAAGGTCAACGTCTAGGAAAATGTCAATGCCTATCATCGCGATAAATATTGCGTTTATTATTAACGCTATTATGTGAGTGGCTACACTTGAACGGTCAACGTGAATGCACTTGAATTATCGGCTAACGTCAAACGCCACAATATAAAATAAAAAACTGCACAGGTTTTCCTATTTATATTTACCTAAAAACCTTGACTAGTTGCGCTCTGCGCTTTCACCCGCGTGTTCCCGTTATCCCACAGGAACCTTTTGCCGGGATAAAAAGTAGCTTAGGTGTTAATCCAAGGTATAAGCTATCTCCATTCCAAATTTCATTCAGATCCGTTCAGTAGTTTTTGCGTAGAAGAGTCCATCCAAAAACATCCACAAAGATCCATCCATCCATCCATACTCACAAACTTTCACGTTATTATTAGTAGTAAGTAATAGGAAAACTCTTATGCAGAGTCCCTGTGGGGAAGTACCACGTCTTTCCCAGTTATTCAGCTTTGAAGCAGTAGTGTGCATACATGACTGTGTTCCAGATTGTAGGGTAATATCATAGTATATTATAAAGAACAGTAGGTTAGCTCAGGCCACTCGACGAGTTAATTGCTTACTTTTGCGGTGACGCATAGGCGGCGCGTTCCGTACTGAGTGCATGGCCGCGGCCCCGGCCGCCTCTTTTCGTTTATGTGATTGTGTGCGTGAAAAGTGCGTGCGTACACGGTGCCGCTACTCACGCACACATTCAAACCGGTGACAGCCGATTTATATGAAGCTGAACTACTACTCCTTTACTATGGTAATATTTTCAGTGAAATAACAGGGCTTAGAGATCTAACATATCAGGGTGACGAGCACAGTGCATTGCTGAAGTTAAAAAATTCTAGGTGACAATGAACTGTAATGGGCAAGCTTGACGCTTACCGTCTGGCGAGTGACTTGCTCGTTTCGCTGCATAAAAAAGCCTTAAAAATGAGGGTAATGACGGAGGGAGGGGGGGATGTTTGTTGGCATAAATCCCATCGCCAGGCGCGGTTGGCCGGCGGTTTGGCGTGTCTTCTAACCATTATAGAACGTTATTTAACCATTCGTGTCCATTAAAAATGTTTGCAACAAAATAGGAGATTTTAATTTTGTTTTGCACTAGCTGTTGCTCGCAGTTTCACTTATGTGGACTGCAGTGTAACGCAATAAATCCCTCCGCAAGGCTCAAACTATCTCCATACCAAATTTCATACTAAATATATACATACTTAGGGCCTTTTTGGATTGGATTGTCTAATCCAATATTTATGTCTCACCTATAATTCAAACTTGCACGAGGCATATTTACATTGTCCATAGCGTGTTCGTATTCAAATCGTTTGTAAAACATTGTATGCAGTGCATGACTGAATGAATGAATAATGTATATATTCATCATTTTGCATATAACAAATGTAGGTCAAAATACCCATTAAATCTTAAACCTTACTGCATGCCAAGACTTTGTAAAAAAAGAATACAATTTTATTGAAATAATGCAGTTGGCGATACTAGGTGGACCGACGACATTGTAAGAGTCGCGGGGAGCCGATGGATGCAAATGGCTAATAGCCGTTCATGGTGGCGTTCAAAGGGGGAGGCTCATGTTCAGCAGTGGACTTTACCCAGCTGATGATGATTATGATTATCTCTTTTTCCAAACCGACTTCATGGGAATGAAAATAATAGCTAATCATCATCCCCCGCCTCTAATTTATGAATGCTCAAGAAATTATCTAATTTCTAAATACGTCCAAGTTATCAAAAAAGTGTTAAGTTATAACACTTTTTGATAACTTGGTTTTTTTTTTTTTGTTGTTGTGTTGTGTTGTTGTGTTTGTTGTTGTTAGTTGTGTTGTGTTGTAAAGTGTTATGTGTTGTTGTGTGTTAGTTATTGTGTTATTGTTGTGTGTTGTGTTATGTGTTAAGTGTGTTGTGTGTTGTTGTATTAGTGTTGTGTGTGTTGTGTGTGTTTGTGTTAAGTGTTAAGTTGTTATGTTATGTTAGTATTATAAATCTACCCCTTCATAAATTTGGTAATCCAATTAATAACATTTCAACCCCTATCAACGGCACAGGCCGGTAAACAGGGGTTGAAATATCGCTCAGATATTCAAATGAGTACCTACTTAGAACATACTAGCTTTGCCTAGCAGTTTCACCCGCGTGAAGGTAAAGCCATACTGACTTACGCCCGAAATCAATAATCGATCCTGATTCGTTATCCGCGGTTTGGATCGATATGTCATGTCATTTTAGTAGTAATCTGACATACACATATACACACACATACACACACACACACACACATACATATGACATATTACATGACATATCGACCCATAACCGCGGATAGCGGATTGGATCGATTATTAATTTCAGGCATTAGTGTTAGCGACGTCGGCTTGTGACGTTAAGTCATAGGTTCGAATTCTACAATGAGCTTGAGCTTTCGGTGAAGGAAGACATCGTGATGAAAACATACCTTGGTAGTAGGGTATTTTCAAGTACTCTCTTGGCTAACTACTAACTGTCGCTAAGTACCTATCGGTGTGTTCCAGCAGTCTCACTTGAGAGCCAGTTTCCACCTTCAACCATATCGTCACACATCAGGTGACTTGCAGCCTGTAAGAACTAATCCTACTAAATTGTGTGTGAATGTTTGTTACCACGTATCACCGTAACTACTAAACCGATTGTGATGAAATTTGGAATGGAGATAGCTTATACTCTGGATTAAAACATAGGCTAGGCATAGTCACTTTTATCCTGGAAAAGGTTCCAGGATAACGGGACGACGCGGATGAAACCGTGGGCCGCAACTAGTAAATAAAACAAAGCTGAGATACACAAACCCGCGTATCCATCAAAGGTCTAAAAATAAACCCTAATAAAGCCTCTATTCCTACGCAGAGCTCAGATAACGACTGCCTCTATAATTTTAGGCGTTATCGCTCTGCCGCTTATCTTTGTAATACCTATTGAACATTATACATTTACACACTAACATACGAGGTTTCTTCGGATTATGATGACGTGAACGCGTCGGGCTAACAAAACCAGTTTATTGGATTGGAAGTAATGTTATGGCAAGATAATAGGCTAATAGGGATGAGAAATGGTATTTGATATTGGGTGTCTGTTGCTGTCTTAATAAATGTTTCAAATCAAAGTTGGAATTTTGAGCGATCATCATCTAAATAGTCCGAAATTTTCTAATAAGGTAATAATATTTGTCTTGGTTGGTTGTGCACATTGGGATTTGGAAAAATGAACATTAACGAGTTCCGGGATTATAATCAAAGCAGACCAGACCTCACAAGCAGCACCCCCGCTCACCATGTTCACGATTTGACGGATGTGCCAGCCATCGCTCTCCTAACATCAGGTGACTTGTCAAACGCTACCCTGTAATGCTGGGGCCACACTAACGGGAAATGCCGTTCAATAGCGCGATGATTGACGTTTGACATAAGTGTGGCCACGACATTTGACAACGGCATTCACATTGGCGTTTGACGTTAGCCGATAATTCAAGTGCATTCACGTTGACCATTGAAGTGTAGCCATTCACATAATAGCGATAATAATTAACACAATATTTATCACGATGATAGGCATTGACATTTCCCTTGATGTCGACCTTAGTGTGGCCCGGGCATAAGAAGTAACGAAGAAAAATCCACACACTTATAACACCCCTCTTTTTCATCCGATGTCAAAAACGAAAACAATAAAGTCTCCACGGTCATCAAGCATTGAAATAGTACAAAACAAATCTCTGTATAACCTACAAAATTTTACATCAGCGAGTGGGTTGAATTCGTTAGGTGATAACTACCGAAAAGCACTAAACCCAAAGGGCTTGGTAATAAACAAAGAACCGACGTTTGAAGGTCTCAGCACGCGAGTCGGAAAGGGCAGGCCGGACCTCGCCCTTTGCGTTTAACGCAGACTTTATCGTAAAATGGTAAACAGCGTCAGGTTTACACGGGCACTTCCTTTTTACGTGAAAAAACAACGGGACTGAAAATACTTAGTGGCAGTATATTTTTCACTGTCGTTCGACCGCTACTTCGCCAGAAGTGATGACACGACTCTCACCCATCAAATAATCTAAATAAATAACTCAAAGGTGACTGACTGACATAGTGATCTATCAACGCACAGCCCAAACCACTGGACGGATCGGGCTGAAATTTAGCATGCAGGTAGATGTTATGACGTAGGCATCCGCTAAGAAAGGATTTTGATTAATTCTACCCTCAAGGGGAAAAAATAGGGGATGAAAGTTTGTATGAAACTTTGTCAATTTTAAACGGATCGGGCTGAGCCTTTGCATGCATAAAGCTGTAGCCCACGCGAGTGAAACCGCGGGGAACAGCTAGTAAATTTATAATTTGCAGTCAATGTCTGCCAAGCCTCTGGATAAAAGTTAATAGGCAATGTGTTCTGGTATTTTGGGGTTAGGGCCCCAATATCCTTTGATGAAGACGAAACTGCGGAACTGCTTGCGATAAAGTTTCTTGACGCAAACTTTTACATGTAAATTAATTTTGTGTAATATATTTACCGTTTTTTTCATACAATAATTTTACTGTATCGCCACCACTTTTATTGATTAGCTAGGATGACAGCTAGTAAATGCTATTTGCACAATTTTATCACTTTACACTTCCTACTTCTTTTTTTTTAAAGTAATGTTTACAAAGTGACTTTATTTTCTTCTTATTTTTCACTATCAGGGGCCATCCATAAATTACGTCACACCAATTTGATGATGTTTTTACCCCTCCCCGTCCTTGTCACGGCTGGTCACATTTGTGAGACCCCCTACCTAGTGTGGTGTCACATATTTTGAAATTTCGTGTTGTAATATTTAATTTTATATTTTGAAAAAGTGTGATGTCTCAAAATTTGAGACACCTCCCCGCCCCTTGTCACACAGTGTCACACTACGTTGACCCCCCTTCCTCCCCCTTAACGTGTGACCTAATTTATGGATGGTCCCTCATTTAAACGGGAAAATTGTTGAAATCAGCCCCAATTATCAGCTTAAACTGGAATTCACCCTCTTTAAGGATCGTCGTTAGCCAGGCGATTCAGGAGTGTAGTGGCCTAGCAACTTTTTTCGTTGACTGTACCTTCGAAAACCACTACGCCACATGTGGCCTAACATTACGGTCACCGAAGAACCACAGTGAGTCTTTGTTTCCCAATTAGAGCCTGAAAGTGTTATTTAACGTCGTTGTCTCTGGTTTTATCAGCTATTTCCTTGTGATGGCTCATTACGACGAGGCTTGATAATGGTCGCGGCAGTTATGGTGAGAATTGGGATTGTGGCGTTTAATGAAAAAGTAATAAGTACCCTATAATGAAAGCTTTTACAGTGGTTTTGTTATTGCCCTAGGGGGCTCTATTTATATTTCCTACTAACTGTTCCCTGCTTGGGCTGCAGTTTCCCATTTTTAGCCCTTTAGGGATTGAAGTTCAATAAATCCTCTCTTGATGAATCTTCATGTATCAGTTACAGTTAGAATTTACCAGTTAGGTTTTATTAAATTGCTTACTTTTTGAAATAAAAATAGGTACTGTGTTTTATTCATATATACAACTGTTGTTAAGAAACCATCTGCCCCTGCGAAGGGACGTAAGATTAGAAGTTTCGAAAAAAACAACTAACGAAACATTTTGTAAATCTGTTTTTACAAATTTTCAATCCCATCAATTTGCCTAAATTAAAGTGAATGTACAAGCCCGGACTAGCTATTTGCATTGCGTTGTATATATTATTTAAAATCTCTGGACTAGAGCTACAGTATAAGAATAAACATGCAGTAGCTAATGTACCCACAAATTGCCGTAACGGACTTAGAGCTAATTGAAATTATTCGGCCTATACCACTAGTATTTGGCAGACCCATAGTAAAGTGTAATCAGTAAAATCTTTTCGTTCATGTAATTGCTACTTGAATAAGTATGATATTGGTACAGTCAACGATAAAACTCGCTGAACAATAGCACATTTTCCTATTGCCTGCATCTTTTTAAACACCAACCTTTTACGGTATCATCACTTAACCTCAGGTGTGTTGTGGTCAAAGGTTTCCTTGTGAGTTATAAAGAAAATCCCCAAACATTACTGATCTAGAACTGATTAGGAAAATCGAGTATGATCAGCTACTTTTGTTGCTGACTGTACTTTTATAAACATCTTAGCGGAACTAAAAAGCGATGCTGCAATATCTCTGTAGAGTCAGCGACAAAAGTAGCTGTACATACTCAATTTTTAAAATATCTCCTAGATCAGTAATGTTTGGGTTTTTATTACAACTTACAAGGTAGTGTTTGATCACAACACAACCTGATGTAAAGTGATGATGCGGTCAAAGGTTGGTGTTGAAGATGATAAAGGTGATCGGAAAATCTGTTATTGTTCAGCGACTTTTGTTGCTGACTGTACCGGTTGTTTTTGCATTAGTGATTACATAGTTAGGGTACGATGGGACTGGCATGCCAAATATGGTGAAAGTCCCAAAATAAAATTAGGAAAAATATTTCAAAAAATGTTATTGCTCTCCATTCTCCATACATAAAAGTGGAATGCCAAAGTGATTAACCAAGAAATCCTCAACAAATACAAAACCTATGAATCTGTAATTTGGCATACGCATTTTGTTTTAGTATACCTACTTGGTGCTTTAGATAAAAAAAACTGTTAAAAGATCTTTCTCAAAACGGGTAAAAGGTGTGTTGAAGTTGGCATGGAAAAATTTAAACTTTACATCGAAAGTCTAGTCCGCTGGTATTGTATAAAGTTAGTATACTGTTTGTTTTATAATATTGTAGTGAAAAACCACTGCCTGTTGATTTTTACCCGTTTTTTTAGCATTGCGGGAAATGTATGGCGAACTTTTAGATTGCATAGGACGACAAAATTGCAAATGACATTCTCCTATTTTGAACAATTATAATTGGTTTTGCGCACTAGTTTTTTAATCTGTTCTATTTTTACAATAGAATAGAGCATATAGCATATAGAATATAGCACCCGCGGTTTTACCCGCGTCTTCCCGTTATCCGGTAGAAACCTTTTTCCGGAAAAATAAAATCATATGAAATAGCCTATATGTTAATCCAGGGTATAAGCTATCTCCATTCCGAATTTCAGCCAGATCATTTCAGTAGTTTTTGCGTGAATGAGCACATGCATCCATCCATCCATTCATCCATACTCACAAACTTTCACGTTTATAATATTAGTAGGATAGGGTGCAAAAGTAACTCTGTCTGTCTGTCTTTTACTCGTAACCTACAAAACCAATTTAAATGAAATTTGGTACCGATATAGTCTGAACTGAAGCCTTAATTAATTAATGCAGCTAGCATTAATTAAGAAATTTAAAATCTATTGCAAAATTGTTTTAGTCTTTGCCTAGACTGCGTAGTCTATTATGTGGTTTAAGTAGGTATCCGCTAGTTTAGGATGAAATTGCGTTTTCTTGAGTTAGAAGGCAAATACTCTTTTGGGACATTGTACAGCCTCAGAGCTAATTATAGTTTTTTTAAGCTACAAGTCTTTCTCGTCTAGATGTAAGAAAAGCGAGCTGTAATCAACATAAAGACTTGTTTTTGCCGTAGGAAAATGAGCATTGTTTTATATCATGTAGAATAGTGTCTATAGAGATGAAGAGAAAAAACATCCAAGTGCGAGTTAGACTCGCCCACCAAAGGTTTCGACAAGTATGTTCGAAACCTTTGGTGGGCGAGTCTAACTTTTGCTGTGGGGATCGCAAGAAAAAGTCACTACCATTGAGCTTATCGATTCAAGGTATCTCCTATAGTATTGCCACTTATGTCGCGTTTCAATAACCAATCTATCTACGGTTTTCCCTACTGGAGATGGAAATTTGACATAAGCTCCATAGAAGTAATGTCAAATTTATGTCAAACTGTGGATAGATCGGTTATTGAAACCGGCCGTGAAAGATTGCTATACGCTACGATTTTGTCCACGTATATACCGGAGTGTCTCACGATGAAAAATATCCAATGCCCATTCTCAGGGTTCAAACTATCTCCATGTTAAGAGGCTTAGACGTGAAAAGGTAACAAAGTGACTGAGTTACTTTCACATTTATAGAGAAAGAATTTATTTGGAAAAACTGCACACAATACAAGAGAAAAGACGCACAAAAACAGTTAACTGTTCCTCGCGGTTTCACCGCCGTGGACCACCGTTTATCGCGAAAAAGTATCCTATGCCCTTCCACACAGCATTCAAACTACCTCCACACAAAATGTCATCAATATTAGTTCAGAGATTTAGACGTGAAAAGGTAACAGGCAGAGTTACTTTCGCATTTATAATGTTAGTATGGATTCTGAGTCGGCATTGCTAAGAAGTCAAAAGGTAGAGACCTCCATCAGAGGCACAAAGGGGATCCGTTCGCTTTAAATATTAATGCTTTCTGCAGTTATTCGGAAAGCCTCATTCAATATGTATCGGATGATGATACCCTTTGTTCTAATATTGAGTGGAATTATCGTTGTTTTGTTCTGTTACTACCAGTTGTTACCAGACGCTTCGCTTACGTGTCTACAGGATTGTTATGCGGCGGTAACATTCTCCCCAACTTAAACTCATTTGTCTAGGTACATGTAAGAGTGTCGCCAAATTGATAGTCTACTATCGATTGTTTTAGCAATACTAGCAGCTATATTATTGTTTTATTAGATTAAAAATACCGATAGAGTGGCATCACTAACACGAAAGCTTAACAGATTTTTTGGAATTGGATCAGCAGTTTAGGGGATTATCTCCGACATCCAAAGAAACAAATTAATTTCACCCTTTCTCTTTACGATCTTTTATAAACGAGCGAGTGATTTCTTGGTTAGTAAGCGGGTTTGTTCAACAAAGTTTCGTATCAAAATTCGCAGTATAGTTTTATCCTGAAATTTGATACATATTTTGCAAACACTTCTGTCGCACAATTTTGTGGAATCTACAGCGGCGGGCTAATAGCTACCCATTGAGGTCAGGAATCGTTTTTCAAGTTCGCCGCTTTCTGTAAAGGCCTTTGATGTATTTTTGTCAATAGAGGAGATGCGGCTTTTATAGAAATTCAATAGCCCTGAAGAAGAGAAAAGAAATAACGTTTATATACACTCTTACCTAAGAACAAGTGCTGTAGGTGACATGGGCTCTCATATTGACACACCAGAAATATCTGAAGTACGAGAATAAATCATCAACATCATCATCATCATCATCATTAGCCTTCAGCAGTCAGAACGTACTTAAAAGGACTACTCCGAGATTATCACAAAATGTCTTCTTATTTAGAGGATATAATGCAAAAATGTATTTTTTTTTAAAGATTTATACCTAAAAAAAGACTTATTAGTATCGCTAACATATTTAAAAATACTGCTTGGATTATTTTTAGTGATTTTAATCTTATTTGTTACCCAAATCGGCATGAGTTATCCTATCTATCGCTTGCGGGGTAAGGCTGGGTCTAAACCTAGTTGATCAGTTATGAACGACTTAGCTCCGATACGAAGGAACTATTGATGCAAAAACGTTTTAATGAAGAGAATCATATTTCATTATATTTGTTTGGTTTCTGTATGATTTATGTCTTCTCTAGTCTATAAGGTTTTGTTAAGTTACGATGGGGCTGGCATAAACGCCATGTCTAAAAGTCCCTAAAAAATATATGAATAAAAAAAAAAAAAAAAAAATGAAGAGAATCCTTTTTAAATTCACTCGAACGGAAAGCACCGCCTACCCGTCCCAAATACCTCGCCAAATGGCACCGTGATGGATTCACAAAATTCCAGACACAAAATTTAAAAGAACAATGACCCGCTACATTTTGGGCTTACAAAGAGTGAATATGGTGTAAAATGCTAGGATTACAAAGCACTTTAAACTTTGCAACAAAATAAAATAGCCTTACGTTAAATTCTACTTAATTTCAAGGCTTTTGCCCTGCACTGTTAATCTAAATATAACTCAAAGGTGACTGACAAAGTGATCTATCAACGCACAGCCCAAACCACTGGACGGATCGGGCTGAAATTTGGCATGCAGGTAGATGTTATGACGTAGGCATCCGCTAAGAAAGGATTTTGATTTATTCTACCCCCAAGAGGATAAAATAGGGGATCAAAGTTTGTATGAAACTTTGTCAATTTTAAACCGATCGGGCTGCACTTTGCATGCATAAAGCTGTAGCCCACGTGGGTGACACCGCGGGGAACAGCTAGTTAATGTTGGAAAAACAACACGGACCGACATTTCATCAATATAGAATAGCATCGTCATGACAAATACGGAAAAAAAATCAAAATAATGACAGTTGTTTGTGTCAATAATTACATATATGAAAATTTAATCATCATCATATTCATCAGTCCACTGCTGGACATAGGCCTTTCCCAAGGTACGCCACTGAGCCCGGTCTTCGGCTCTTCTCATCCAACTACTGGCAGCCACTCGGCTCAAGTCGTCGCTCCACCTAGTCGCAGGACGTCCTACACTACGTTTGCCACGTCGCGGCCTCCACTCAAGAACACAAACACATATTTATGAAAATTTAATTAGCAATATTGATAGCTTCCAATGAAAAGTGATTGCCACCATTATTAAACTAGGAACAAAGATAAAATTGCTAAACGTCATAAAGTCAGCAACTCCTTCAAAGGTTCCAGGTATGTTTAGAAAGACGACGTCACGAAGGATTTGCGCAAGCTCCAGGCGGAGGACTGGCAGGAGGTGGCGCAGGACAGACCGAAGTGGCGTCTTTTGTTATCGGAGGCCAAGACTCACTTTGGGTCGTTGCGCCATCTCAGTTAGTTTTTTTACCCAGTTTTGAAAAATAGATGAAACTATGCCAAATTATAGTATTTATTTGTAATTTATTTTTCTTGTTAAATGAAGTATTTTAATAACATAGTAATAGAACCGACTAAAAGTAAAAACTAAACTAACAACTTTTCTTTTGTTTAGTCGAGCCTGTGATTAAAAACTCACGTATTTTTACATAGTTACGAAAGCCATTCCGTATAAAAATGAAAAAAGGCTTCACAGATGATTATGATATTTTAGTTTGACAATGTCGAAACTGGATGTGTCATAATGCGTAAAAATCCCTAAGATAAATTTTGAAGATAAAAAAGCCACCAATGAAAAAAAACTTCTATTTTAAAACGTTATTTCCGCTCCGGGAATCGTTTCCCTTCCCACAGATAATGAAGCCAACCTGCTTTGTCATTGTAAAACAGAAGCATGACAGCAACATTTTCTAACATTCCCATTAAAATCATTGCCAGAAGAGAAGAAAAGTACGCTACCACCCTACTTATCCTATCCTATTCTACTAATAATATAAATTCGAAAATTTGTGTGTGTGAATGTTTCATACCACATATCACCGTAACTACTAAATCGATTTTAATGAAATTTGGAACTATGATAGCTTATACCCTGTTTTAAACATGGCTACTTTTTATCCTGGAAAAAAGTTCCAGTGGTATAACGGGAAGACGCGAGTGAAACCGCACACAACGAGGTTGTATGCAATGTAACCTCGTTTCACACAATCCTACCCTATCACGCCCTTCTCACGTGTTATAAATATAAACAAAGGAAAACCTCCCCTTCTAATTAGTTCTAACCTAATTAGCTCGACCCTTCTTCAGTGCGACCTTTAAGGTAGGCTGAATGTCCACGATCACTGTAGCTGCAATCAGCGTAAAAAATATAGGTGACGAAAATTAACTTCACTGGTCGAATAAAACGGGACAAAGGAAAAATAAATGCCGTAAGCAAGGTTTCGCGTGAGCCTATCATTATAACTTTCTATGAATAATATAAATTTAATAAAAAACCCTCGACATCTTAGACCGATATTCATCAAATATAGGTAAAGATGCTTTTACATCATTTTGGAAAAGAGCTACTACCTACTCTTACAATGCTGGACCGATATTAACCAAACATAGCTAAGAACCACCGCAAGGAAACTGCTATAAAGTGAAAAAAAAAACCGCATCGAAATCGGTCCATCACACCCCTCTTTTTGCGTCGAAGGTTAATTAATACCCCTTTTTTCTAAATAGATTCCTATAGCACGCAATTTTAAATTTCAGAATGCAGTTCCTTTACTCTTTCACAAACACCTGCCAGTTATTTTCTTCTTAAAATATTTAATTTAAAAATGATAAGAGAACTAAACTCACCGTTGGAATTTCAAAATTCGCGCTCGAATTTGAAGGAGGTTGTCCGCGGTAGGTTCACAATGCCAGTGGATCAAAGGTTCACGACTTCAAACGACCGCGACGTGCGAACCCCACGGCTCCCGAAGCAACTGTGACTTGGCGGTTGCGCGGCGTAGGGATGCGTTCTTACGATGATTTTTGTCGATAATATTTTATGACAGAATTATGCTAAGCAAGTTGTTTGGGTAAATGAGATGACGGTGATTATAGATGAAAGGAGTTTGTGAGATGTTTAGGTGTTTCGTGAGAATTAGGTGTTCCATTAGGTAAAGTGGGTTGCAGAGTGTTGGGATTTAGCCAAATATAATTTGTTTATTTATTGTTTCATAATATTATTTATCAGAAAGCAAAGCTATCAGGAACCAGTACTTTCTAAAGTATGTTTTTGCTTTTATCGCAATATACTTACACTCCAAATATAAAAAAATGAATGTGTATATTTGTTACCTCTTTACACTGACACGGCTCAGCAGACTTGAGTGACATTTGAAATGGAGATAGCTTTTACTTGGTGACATTTGGCAGGTAGATAGATCATTTATACCCTGAACTAACAAACAAGTATTTATACTTTTTATTTCCGGAATAAGATTCCAGAATGATCAATCAATCAATCAATCAATCAAAGGCATTTATTGACACAGTAGTATGTACAAAGTAATTATGAATCCTCTGGTTCCCGAACTATGTAGGTGATAACGAGAAACAGTGGGGAAGAGCTACCAACAAAAAAAACGTGTTATAAATGTTGATGTCACATTTAGCAAATATTTTATTACTGTGAGAATAAATGATTTGTGAACGAAACGAAGTGATGCATTAAAAAGGAAGACAAACAGGGTGTTTATGAGCAAATGAGTGCGAGAGAGACGACGAGAATGGCCATAGCATGTGCGGCTTATAATTTTGTGTGTGACAAGTTTCCAAGACATTTTAATACACTTTTATTAACTTCACTGTTTCTAACTAGCAATGTGATAAAATCATTAAAAGTCAACTTTAACATCTTCTAATTGTATTGCTTGCTAAATTGGATTGTATCATACCTAACGTTTAGATTTTTATCTCAACTGTTCCTGAACTAAATATGAAAAAGTGCAATAAAATATCGATAAAGTATAATCAAACGCAGCCCTATTTACGGCCTGCAGTTGCAGCCCACCTCGCTCTATTGCACATCGATAGTTCACCTCGGTGGTTAATTATAAATCAGTCCTGTTGTCTGTTGTCAACACCAATGTCGATAGCTTTGTTGACGTGAACAATTATGTCATTTTTGGAGCGCAATTATTTACAATAAGCGGTTTTCAATTCAATGGGCTACTAAATACATTACATATTCATATTCATATTCATATTCATATTCATTTATTTGCTTAACATACGATACAGGACAGGTCTTAATTTAGTCAAAGAGTGAGTACATTATACCCGATAAGGGCGTAGCAAATGGTGTTAGTATTGTTAGTAGAATTGTATGTTATATGTATTCAAATTTAAATGGAATTAATTTCATGCAACATTCATTTTAAAATCAAAACACAATATTTTTTTTTTTTTTTCACAATATTTTTAGTGTCATGAACTATGATCAAACATAAAATATTAGAAACTGTGTATCATTTTGTATTATAATATCACTTAAACAGTTTTGGTTTCAACTCATCCCAAATCTATGGTTATGAGACTGTTTTTTTTTTCTTTAAAGTGAATTCATACTCGTGGATCAATAAAAATTGATAAATTATAATCTTGTGTCATTGATTAAATTTAAAACAAATTATTATTGTAATTAAGATAAATTATCGCGCTCGATCATCTTAGTACAAAATGACGATGCGCATCTTCAAACAGGTATATCGATACGGCAAAACAAAAACTATCGATATCGATAAATCTTATCACGTGATTCACTTCACTAGTCACGGATCAGGGTGGCGTGTGGTGAAAATAAATGTACCTATACTTTTTGGGTAATAAAAGGTGATTAATTATTACAGAATATATACTGGAACTGATTTACGTCACGGACGTGTTAAAAGGATTTATAATATAAAACCTTTTTCAATAGATCCCTATCTCAATCCCTACTTATATACAAAGGTGACGCGGTGTCTGTTTGTTTGTCATTTCATACCTAAGAAACTAGGCTTTTTTATTGAAATTTTGCATGTAAAAGATGTAGGCCATAGACCAACTAAATGTAAAAAGTTGCCGTGACAAACGGAAAAGCTGTATACTGTTAAAAAAATCCATAACCGTACCCCATAGCCGTGTGGAGCAGCCGATGCCAGTCTCTAGTATCCTATCCTACTAATATTATAAATGCGAAAGTTTGTTTGTGTGAGAATGTTTGTTACCACGTATCACCATAACTACTCAACCGATTTTGATGAAATTTGGTATGAAAATAGCTTATACTCAGGATTAACACATAGGTATAACACTTTTTATCCCGGAAAAAGGTTCCTGTGTTATAACGGGATGACGCGGGTGAAACCACTAGTTTATAATACGACAAGAAATGCAGATAAAAAACAAAACAAAACATCTATTACGTGACCAAACTTTAAATATTTAAAAAAGTTACTCTTAGCTATAATCTTAACACATCATTATACTTATACTTCGAAAGAAAGCTTCTTCAGTTCACACGAAAGATGCAATAAACCAAAGTATAAAGACTTGGCATTCCTACTAATTTGAAGCCAAACCATAAACAATTCCTCGAAATTTCAGTTGAAAGATGTAATTTTTTTCGTTGCCATATGGAAATCGCTATTTATTAAACTTTTTTTTACCATCAGATCCTGGTAGACCTATAACACATAATTTTTATAAATATAATCGAACCTATTTTTTTTCACCCGCATTTTGTTTTAAAAGTAATGGCAACAGTTTGACAAAGTATCGGTACTAAAAAGGTTAGTTTTATCGAAAGCGAAGTAATAAATTACAAACAAACGAGTCCTTCACAAAAAGGTTTCACCTAAAATAGATCCAAGGAGTTTGTTACGCAGCTAGCTTTTCATATGAAACAGCTGGCAACTGTTAGCACTCGTAAATTCATACAGTTATTCTTGACGTCCCGCTGTCTACGTGAGTTCGTAGCTACGTAGCGCTACGAGGCGCGTAGGGCTACGACGTAGCTTCTCCGTAGTAAAGTACGATTTATGAAGATCGATTGAAGAGTATGCCATGTTGATGACATAAGCTCACATTGTCCAATTAATTGGCTGACGAAAAAAATTAGTTGGTTCAAGGACTTAATAATAATTGAAAAAATTTTAATTTTTTAATTTTTTATATTATGTTTTTTTATTTAGATAATTAATGTTATATGGAAAGAGCAGTATGAGAAATGCTCTCAATTTTTCCGGTTGCTGTTCATTTAGAATTCCTGTCCATAATTAATATCATGATCTACCTAGAAAAAAACAAAAAATTATAAGCAAAATTTATTTAAAAACTTTTTTTTTGTTATTTTTATTTTTATCGAAATTACTATAGACGCTGCATCGTTAGGATGACATCCTACTACAATATTATAAACGTGAAAGTTTGTGTGTATGTATGTATGTATGTTTGTTGCTCATTCACGCAAAACAACGGAACGGATTTGAATGAAAATTGGAATGGAGATAGCTCATACCCTGGATTAACACATAGGCTACTTTTTATCCCGGAAAAAAGTTCCTGCGGTATAACAGAAAGACGCGAGTAAAACCGCGGGGTGCAACTAGTTGTTTTATATATAATATATATATATATATAAGATGACATTTATTTTTGTATGTTGTTCCTCTAGGGAGAAAATAGTTAATCAGCAAATATCTGAAACTCTAGAATCTCTGAGTAAATACTTTACTATGTAAATTAGATTTTCCTACCAATATATCAATACTAATATTATAAACGTGAAAGTTTGTGAGTATGGATGGATGTTTGTTACTCTTTCACGCAAAAACTACTGAACGGATGTGAACGAATAGCTTATACTCTGGATTAACACATAGGCTTCTTTTTATCCCGGAAAAGGGTTTCTGCGGGATAACGGGAAATCGCGGGTGAAATGCAACTAGTACAGTCAGCGACATAAGTCTCTACACGTGTCCACTTTTACAAAACCGCCGTACAAAAATTTACACATAATTCGCTGATCGCCCATTGCGACAAAGTACAATAAACAACGTAATATTACAGAAGTCGGTGAACATCGATGAATTAAAATTCGGTAAACATTTTATAAATCGGAAAGTAAGCGAAGTGACCATCGAACTACGGAAAAAAAGGTGGCAGACGAGTTTTGGAAAACTTGTTTTTATTATTAACCGATGACAAAAAATGGAGGTTTTCTATTTCGTCGCTGACTGCACCTACATAGTTACTTGAAGAAGCGAAACGATTCATAATATCGTAGCTTATTATTGAACCGTAGCGCCATCATTTATTTGATTTTATTTTATTTATATTATTTATTTATTTATCTACAAAATAGTGTTGTAGCGACATCTACGGAACTACAACAGTCTACGCAAGTCTCCGCGCAATCCCTACGAAATAATGTAGTGGCGCCATCTAACGAAAAATGGTTGAAACTTTTCACTTGGTAGTTAGCTACGAGTCTTTCAGTTAAGTAGCGGGAACTGTCGAGATGTTTGTTTTCGCCGTAGAATCAGAGATGGCGCTGAAATAAAACGTCGTATAAACTTTTGCAATATTTTTTACTGTTACTACCGAAGCTAATAAAAGTGTTTATAAAAGGGAATGGTGGTGACTATGATTCCGACTTGTCATTCCAAATTCACCCTTATATATTGTTATTTATTTGCTTGTGAGATTTTTTAACTTTTTACATGGTAGCGTTTAACGACAAGTCATCTGTAGTTAAATGACGATGTGGTCGAAGGCTACATATGTTGCTGACACCTCTAATTTTATCAGCCTCTTCTTTTCTCTACTTGGTTTCTTCTAAATACCTAGTGGAACGCCTTACCTGTCGCTGCGTCAGCATTGCCCTCCTTTGCATGATCTTTCTCTTCCTTGCCAGGTTTCGCCTCAGAACTTGTGTTGCAACCCATTTCGCACTTATTTACACTAATCTAAACACTAGAGTCGATAGTGCTTTACAATTCACACTGTGCAGTGTAAATTCAACAATAGTGTAAAGAGTTCTAAAAACACTACACTTTGCACTTAGGTTCAAAGTTAACTATAACATAGTTATTTTTGGTTTGGCAGTGGTTTTGGTATATCTGAAACAAAGATAGAAATGTGGTTAGTTTAGGTTCTTTTGATACCTAATATACTAAACTAGTTGTGATCTGTGGTTTCACCCGCTTGGGCTACAGTTTATCGCGATAAGAAGTATTCTTTGGACTTCTCTCAGGCTTTAGAGCATCTCTGCATCTCTCACTCTCTCTCTCTCTCATCTCTTTTTTTTATTTCATACAACTTCTGTCCATCCAAAGGTTGTCTGGTAGAAATTGCTCTAAGCGATAAGACCGCCCATTGTAACACTAGCTCTAAGAGCTCTCCTTTTATGTTGTTTTATGTTTCTGTTGTTGTGGTGAAACAATGAAGCGTTATCTATTTATCTATCTCTGTACCAAATTTCATTTTAATCGGTTCAGTAGTTTAGGCGTGAAAGCCAGACAGACAGACAGAGATGCTTTCGCATTTATAATATTAGTAGGGATCATAAATATTATGCCTGTAGGCTTCTAGTGGTCACCCATCCAAATTGTGACCGCTGAGAGCGTTGCTTAACCTAGTTGATTAATTAAGAACGACAAGGCAAGTTTCGCTCTGAGCGCTTCGACATGTCAGCTCAAAATCTTTTACTCAATTACGCTCATGACGTGTCAAAAGCCCTTCAAAACATTCGGCAGTGAAATGCGAGATAAACCGCCTTTGCATCCCAGTCCTCTCTGAATAAGATTCATTAGCAAGCCGCCGGCGTCAGCCCTTTGTTCCACCCTTCGATTGCAGTAAGGGTTGCTCTCAGTTTTATATTTTACGGACAGTGTTTTTAAATTGATGTTCATGTTTCCATATCCCAATGTGCACAACCAACCGAGAAAAATCTTTTTGACACATGAATAACTGCTAAGGAGGGGCTAAGCTTTTGCCCATACGTTGCATCAGTTCTAATGTCATTTTTCAAGTTAAAAACCTAATATATAATTATACTAGTAGATAAGTAAATTAAAATTTTAAGAACCTGGATCGCGCACCGAGATTCTGTACAAACTTGTAGGTAAAGTATATAAGTATTTAAGTTCTTTTTTTTTACTATTTACAGGGTAGCGTTTGACTACAAGTCACCTGATGTTAAGTGACGATGTGGTCGAAGATGGCGCCACGCTACACCTGGACTGGGAACTGGCTCTCAAGTGAAGCTGCCGGAACACACCGATAGGTGCTTGGCGACAGATTCTTAACAAGAGGGTGGTAGCTAGCCAGGCGAGTACTAGAAAATACCCTACCACCAAGCTATGGTTTCATCACGATGTTTTCCTTCACCGAAAGCTCAAGCTCATTGTAGGATTCGAACCCACGTCCAACGGATCGCAAGCCGACGTCACTACCACTGAGCCATCATCGCTATAAAAATAGTAGTTAAAAAAGTAGTAGTTGAATAGTTCCCTCATCACAGTGATCCTATGAGGGTTTATTTTTTCCTTTTGAGGTAGTTACGGGACCCTAAAAACTAAAACAAAAATGGTTCTTCAACCGTTATGGCCGGGGCCAACGGCTTGCCTTTTCACATACCAGACAGCACGGCAAATACACCCTGCCTGTAGATTTCTGAGGTTGTGCGTGCGGGTTTGATCGTGCCTAAGGTTCATTGTCCAACGAATCAAGCCGCTCCAGACAGGACGACCTACCGTGGGACCGGGGTGTCTGATCGTTCTCGATTTTCCAAATGTGTTTCAAATCAGTAATTATTATTGTTTTTTTTACATGGCATCATTTTGCCCACAACATAACACACCTGATTTTAGGTGATGATGAGGTCAAAATTTGGTGTCTAAGATGATGAGGATAATAGAAAAAAGTGTGATTGTTCAGCGACTTTTGTCGTTGACTGTACGTCCTGATCTGAGGCTATCCCTAGAGAGCTCTGATGTTACGACAGACACACAGATGCACACTACAAACTTAAAACTCCTTTTGTAGGGGGTTCAAATTACGCAAATTTTTTCAGCGCAGTCACCCTATTTGCACCCCAATGGTAAAACTGCTTTCGAAAGATAACGCTGATTGCGAATGTAAGTACAGTTAGAGAAGCCTGCAGATGTTCTCTTGATGGGTCATTACACTCTCCAACAATTTTAAAGGTCGATGTACTTAGGAAAATGCGGGATGGTAGAATTTGGCATTCTACTAATATTACAAACGCGAAAGTTTGTATGTATGTATTCCTATTTTATTCGTATCTTTGTTGATCTTTCCCGCAAAAACTACTGAACGGATTTGAGTGAAATTTGGAATGGAAATAGCTTCCTACTAATATAATGAACGCGAAAGTTTGTATGTATGAATGTATCTTTGTTGCTCTTTCACTTAAAAACTACTGAACGGATTTGAGTGAAATTTGTAATGAAGATAGCTTATACCCTGGGTTAATACATAGGCTACTTTTTATCCCGAAAAAAGGTTCCTGCGGGATGACGGAAAGACGCGGGAAAAACCGCGGGGCGCACCTAGTTTACAATATTTTCAATAAGTTCCTCAGTACTGCGTGCGCTGGAAAGACGAAGTCACGAAGGACCTGCGCGAGCTCCAGGTGGAGGACTGGCAGGAGGTGGCGCAGGACAGAGCGAAGTGGCGTTTTTTGTTATCGGAGGCCAAGACTCACTTTGGGTCGTTGCGCCATCTCAGTAAGTTACGTTTTTCTCAGTCGTGCGTGACATAATCAACATGCCAATGAACTAAACAGCAATATTATGACAAACAACGCAACTTCCTAAAGCAAACTACGAGAGTAAACGTTCTCCATAGATAACCAAAGCGTTATATCAACATAATCAAAGCCAGCAAATGTTTTGCTTTGATAAACTAATTTCAGGCAACTATAAATAGATAGCGATTCCTTTTCGTAGAATAAACAGATAAGCGCTCAGTCACAATTAATATCCTAGCATTACCGTCAGTTGAATCAAATGGAAGATGAATTTCTTATTGCGGTAAGGTACCAAATGGTACAGTTTCTTTTTGTTAGCTGAACGTAGATGCCGATCGACCAAACACTGTCTAGGCTGTCTTAGAGATTTTTTTTTGTCTAGAAATGTGATCGGACATTTTGCTGTGCTTTCTTTTGGCGTCGGACTGTCTGAGGCTTTGATTACTTTTGTACGATTTGTACTGGTATAAAATGAGATATTGGGAAAAAGGTATCGTATCCTTAAAAATCTTAAAAATTATCTACTAGTAGTGCCCCACGGTATCACCCGCGTCTTCCCGTTATCCCACAGGAACCTTTTCCGGGATAACAAGTAGCCTGTGTGTTAATACAGGGTCTAAGCTATCTCCATTCCAAATTTCATCAAAATAGGTTATGTAGTTACTACGGTGATACGTGGTAACAAACATTCATACACAGAAACTTTCGCATTTATAATATTAGTAACATTTTTAGTATAATATTTGAACTATGTCTTTATGCAGCAAATAAACAATTTTCACTAAAACAATCTAAAATTTATTTTTTTTGTTTTATATGGCGTCACACGATTAGTGTATTTTGCCAGTGTCAAGTATAAAATATTTCCAACTCAAAGAGTTGAATCAAGTTTAAGTGATGATGATGATGAGATGACGAGATGAGGATAGTGTACACATTAACGAACACATAATGGGTAATAATCCACCAATATTACACATTATCACTCGAAGAAACACAAGTTTTGGAAATAAAGGCCAGACACGCCCGGTAGGTAATTCTTTGGATACGATCATATTAACCTACAATTTTATTTATTTATTAACTAGCTGTTCCCCGCGGTTTCACCCACGTGGGCTACAGTTTCCCATTTGTACCATTATTTGAGTTTTAAAAAATCCCTCGTAGTACACCTCTATGCATCAAGATAAACTTATCCTCCAAATTTCAAGTTTCTACGACCATCGGTGATATCAGTAAGTCAGGAATTTGATTCTGTTCATATAAATAGATAGATGGATAGATAGATAGAACTGTGAATAGATAGTTTATTGGAAACAGCTGTAAGTAGTCTGATATTTTATAACAAGCTTTACTAATAAGATTTCGTCATATAAGGGTGGCATTAGAGTTTGGCGAAAAAATGTAATGTTAGGTATATAATTTTATTTGTAATTCTTTCTTATTATTATTTGTTTTATTTTTTATTACTAGTATTATGTGATTGTTATTTTTACTTTATTTTGTTAAATTTGTAGTGTTTTTAGTTCCTGGTGAACGAATTGGGTAACAGTAATGTCCACCAGGGGCATGTATATCAATAAATATATATGGACTTGATGCTTAATTATTGCATCGCATTGTCATAAATGACAAATTAGTACTGTCATGCATAACATTAAATATTATCATCCATTGTCCCTAATTCCATAATAGGTGTATTATATCAATTAGCAAGCTAGGTTGCGTGTGAGGGCGCTTTTAGGGATGGGCGAGGGCGGCGCGGTATTCGAAACAGGGTGGGTTATACTAACCAGCGAAGCTATGCTATAGCTATATACATCCAAAAGTATGTTTCATCGTTATTAGCCTACTAGCTGTTTCCCGCGGTTTCACTCGCGTGGGCTACAGCTTTATGCATGCAAAGTCTCAGCCCGATCGGTTTAAAATTGACAAAGTTTCATACAAACTTTCATCCCCTATTTTATCCCCTTGGTGGTAGAATTAATCGAAATCCTTTCTTAGCGGATGCCTACGTCATAACATCTACCTGCATGCCAAATTTCAGACCGATCCGTCCAGTGGTTTGGGCTGTGCGTTGATAGATCATATATGTCAGTCAGTCACCTTTGAGTTATCTATCTATATATACATAAAAGAAAGTCGTGTTAGTTACACTACTTATAACTCAAGAACAGCTGAACCGATTTGGCTGAAAATTGGTGGGTAGGTAGCTTAGAACCAAGAGACGGACATATAATACTTTTTATCCCGGAAAAGTTTCCTACGGGATAACGGGAAGACGCGGGGGAAACCGTGGGACGTATATTAAAGTTAGTATATTGTATATTATATATATGTCAAAAGTCAAAAGTCAATTTTTATTTATTTAATAGGATACATTGTGATCACTTTAAAACGTCAAACTTAAAACTAGCTATGAAGGACCAATAGGCAATTTTTTGAAAATACTGCTACTATTCCACTAGTAGAATCTTTTCATGCATCGTGATTTGTGGTAAAACTTTACCCTGTTAGATGTTTAAAAATAACTGTCTCGCTTGCTTGTAGCATCGCTTTAGTTAGGCTGGTGCCTTACCAAGTGGCCATGGCGAAGTTTCGCTTCATTACTAAAAGTACTGTCTTCCACATTAAGATTTATTCCAAGTTCGTGACAAATATCTGTAGACGGCGGCGTGGGCGCCCAGCCCCGTATTGAATGGTGCAAATCGATATATAACTTAAGTTTTAGACTAGTTGTGCCCCGCGTTTTCCTGTAGGAACCTGTTTCCGTTTAAAAAGTAGTCTATGTGTTAATCCAGAGTACAAGCTATCTCCATTCCAATTTTCATCAAAATCGGTTTAGTGGTTACGGTGATACGTGGTATAAAACATACACACACACACACAAACTTTCGCATTTATAATATTAGTAAGATTATCCTGGATCAACACATACTTGAAAGAACTTTGCTTTTTATTCCAGAAAAAATAACCTTTTTTCCCGCAGCAGGATATCGGGAAAACAACTTATAGGTAGTTAATAAATAAAAAGAACCAGACTACGATGCGTAGCTATAATATATATAAATGCGAAAGTAACTCTGTGTTTCTGTCTGTCTTTCACGTCTAAACTACTGAACCAATTTTAATGACATTTGGTACAGAGATAGTCTAGAGCCTGAGAAAGGACACAGGCTACTTTTTATCGCGATAAACTGTAGCCCACGTGGGTGAAGCCGCGGGGAGCAGCTAGTATATTATATTTAGAAGTCAATTCATTATCAGCCTTTCACGTTCCCACTGCTGGGACTCTGGCCTTCTCTCAAAGAGAGAGTATGGGCTGTAATCTACCGCGCTGGCCCAGTGCGTGTTGGTAGATGTCGCATGCCCTTGAATGTTGCAGTTCTTGGGTATGCCGGTTTCCTCACGATGTTTTCCTTCACCGCTTTGAGCGATGGCAATTAATCCGCACATAACTTATAAGTCACTAGCTGCGACCCGCGGTTTCACTCGTGTGAACTACACACACTCTCAGAGATAACTAAACCTTAACGCGATAAAAAGTATCCTAGTATGTCATTCTCCGTCATAGGTGCGGGGCCGAGAGGATTCGAACTCGGTGTCGGCGTCTTGTAAGTTGCACGCCTAACCGTTCGGCCACCATCGATCTAGAAGTAAATTAATAAATTCTATCTAGAAGTCAATGCACTGTAACGTTAAATAAACAATCTCCCACAGTATTTATTACTCCTGAAGTTGCCAAGAATACAACAAAGCGTGTTCCGGGAATCAGTCAGTTGGCAACCTCGCCAAGGATCTATGCTAATTGTATTGTCTTCATAAATATTTCATTAAAATAATGTCACTAAGAAGCCTGACTTCCTCTTAGTTAGTGAAACTCTATTGTAAGGTACAGTTCAAGCGCTTATATGACCAGCCCACTGCCACTTCAGCTTGCTAATTCTGTGAGCTATGTCGGTGACTTTAGTTCTCTGACGGACCTCAACCTTTCTGATTCGATCCCTCAGAGAAACCCCAAGCATAGCCCTTTCCATAGCGCGCTGAGCAACTTTAAATCGGTGGACTAGTCGTGCCGTGAGTGTCCATGACTCGGCTCCGTATGTCACGTAACACGACAAGACAGTAATTTTTCTTTCAACGTTTGCCTTCCAAAACATAATTAAGAGAATAATTAAAATAAAAATGTGAAAACAGCTACAAATTACTCTTAAAACATACATAGAGTATGCATGTGTGCGGTTAAGCACGTTAAGTAGGTTGACCACATGGCGGTGATTGTTTTTACTCAAATCTGCACCTTATTTCTCTAGTTTCACGGTTGAATTTGTTTGTGGAGCCAACCGTTTGACCACGAAGAGCTTAGTGCTTTTCATTAAGCATATATGTAACAAAGCTTTTTCCTCAATGGAAATGAGTTGGAGCAATTTGCAGACACATACACATGCATATATATATTTATATAGTTTTAATACACACATGTATGTAACAAGAAAAAAGTTCGACTAAGGCCTACAATAGTTTAAGCGATTATGGCTTCTGAGAGCCAAGAAGCGGAAAGACTTGTGGGGGAAGCTCATTCCACATTTTGCAAGTATTCGGGAGACAGGAGCGCATAAATCGCGAGGTGTGGGATTTCCAGGGCTCGATAGTGTGTGGATGAGCTTTGTTCTGATGACGAGATGATCGGTGGTAGAACCATGAAGGAGGGATGCTTTCGAGCTTTCTTCTTGTAGTTCATTCGTGCGAGCTCGCAGATATATGCGGATTCGCAGTTTTGTGCTGGGAGCCCTAATACACCTTGTTTTCCCTCCCTATCCACTTCTACATGCTAGGAATCATTTTGTCAAAGATCTTACCTCTACATTCATTATAACAGCCTTTATAAACAAAACAAATACATTTCTATGGAATTCTTTTGCCGTACTTAGTACCTAACTGTAATTTCCCCATAGAATCAGCAGTGGGATTCTAATTCACTCGGAAACTCTTCCGACCACGGATTCGGAAAAGTTTCCTTGTGAATTTTTTAGACGCGATTCATTAATCTGAATTCTGATTCTGAACTGGCATTTAATATGACAAACCAACTATTCAATCACGGAAAAGTTTCCGGCACCTGTTTGCTTTCGGAAAACGTTTCCGTGAAGCGAAAGTGACGTCGAATCCGACACGGAATCTTTCCGAGTGAATTAGAATCGCACCTCTAGCCAAGATGCATTCTGCAATCGTTGACGCTAGTAGAAAACAAGAAAAATGTATTGGTTTGACATATTTCAACGCTATGTCACGTGGTCAGAAATATGTCAAACCAATACTTTTTTCTTGTTTTCTACTAGCGTCAACGGTTGCAAAATGCATCTTGGCTAGAGGCGCAGGTCTATAAACGCTAAGAGAACTAGAATAATTTTATAGAAGGCTTTAGAAGGGGACTTTAGTCTAAAGTCTTTAGAGGTGAACAGAATTTAACCTTAGGATGTTGAACCCTATGGGGGTCAAAGGACAACCTTTACAATTCATTGATATTTATTCTTAACAGACAACTTGTGGTTAAAATCTACCCTCTAAAATGTAAAGGAGGTATTATGGTTGGCAAATCCTACTATAACATTATAAACGTGAAAGTTTGTGAGTATAGATGGATGGATGGATGTTTCTCTTTCACACATTCTTACGAACCTAGTCCTGATTCGCAATCAACAAAAAAAACATGTTGAAAACGGTCAAGCCGTTTTAAAAATCATAAATACTTAGTCAACTTATCTGGTTGTTATATTAAAATTGAAAATTCACTGCGCTTAAGCTTTTCATTCCTACGTTATCCTTTACCAAAAGCCCACGTGTAGTATTCGAACTCACGACTACAGATAACAAGCCGACGTCACTTTCGTTCAGCCATCATCACTATAGAATGACGTTAATATTCATATATCCATATCCCAATGTACACAACCAACCAAGATAAATCTTATTAGTAAAGCTAATTAAAAAATATCGGACTATTAGATGACAAAAAAGCTTGGGATTTTAGTGAACTTGCTTCAATTCAATCAATTAGTAATGAGAATAAAATTGTCAATGTGATCGCGCCAAAAAAAATACCTGCCGGGCGTTTCTTGCCTGTTCTTTTGCGGCGTATGGAGGGTGAAACAGGCGTAGCTAGTTTTAAGTTTGACGTTTTAAAGTGATCACAATGTATCCTATTAAACAAAAAAACTTTTGACTTTTGACTTAACGCTCAAGCAGTAATCTCTACAAATTTTAAGCTGTCATTTGATACAAATATGTCACTCAATCGGTACTCAAGAATTGATCAATAATTGAGCGATTTTCTAGAATACCAACCTTAATGGTTAGACCTCTCAATTAGTACACATAATTTAGCTGCAATTACCGGCATTCCTAATTAGAGACTGTTTGAACTAAGCACACCTTAATTATGTATGTTGGTTAAAGCTGCGTTGATCTTTAATTACTCTTCGTTAATATTAATAATGAAGGCTTTCGCTTGACGGTTTGATCAGGGTCAGATGCAGAAGGTGCTTTCTGAACATAGATTAACTAACTAACTGAGATGGCGCAACGACCCAAAGTGAGTCTTGGCCTCCGATAACAAAAGACGCCACTTCGCCACCTCCTGCCAGTCCTCCACCTGGAGCTCGCGCAAATCCTTCGTGACTTCGTCTTTCTAGCGATACCTGGAAGACCAACATGGCGACGCAACGGCCACTCGGCCGTCCACTGTATGCTCGTTTGACCGCATGATCCCCTCCCATTCTTTCAATTTTTTCCTTCTTTCTTATCTCTTTAATTATTTTTTTTCTGTTTGTGTGATTAACAGAAGAAGTTCATCTTTTTTTTGACACGACACGCGTTGTCAAGAGGTTTCCGACTATGCGATCATAATCACTAATATTGAAAAAAGGTTTTTTAACGCGCTGGCTGCGATGCTATGTTACACAGACTTTCAGCCAGTGCATATGAGGTCTTTTCGAGGCAAGGTTGAACACTTTGTGATGAAGTGGTGATACCTAAGTATATAATTAAAATTATGATATTTGAAACATATTTTAATAGCACGTTCATAAAATCGCTACGAAATCTATTCTGAGGGCTATAAACTATTCTTGCGTATTTACTTTCATCTTGTTTATCTATCAGCCCAGTCTAGTTTCGTAGTGGCTATAATTTACTTGTTTACCTTATTGCGCCATCTGTTGGTGGTTTCTGAAAATGAGTACACATTGCCGATGTTTCAGGGTTAATTTGTATGTATCGTCGGTTAGGATGCAAGTAACATATCTCATAAAACGTCGAAAATGAGTTGTTAGGTACAGAGACATGTCTAAACCTCAAGTATATACTTGTCACTAAATAACTTTATTCTAAAACATTAAAAAAACTAGCAGTAGGTTCTCCGCTTTCTCAAAATATAATCTACTTTCTTGCCAAATTTCATGTTGATCCGTTCAGCCGTATAGTCGTGAAAAGGTAACAAACAAACAGAATTATGCAGCTTCGATTTACCGTATCACACAAATATGACCAATACTGGCAAGTGTAATTAGCCCTCTTTTCACGTTTTAGACCTCTTTTAGTTTCAAAGCTTTTGAGCGAGCGTTCATCTCTAGGTACTTCAATGAATGATGCTGAAAATAATTGATCCATTTTGCTCGTAGAAATCGGGCTGGGACCGGATTTAATTGCCAATTTCCTCCCCGGCTTTGATATACCCCTGAGCGGATAACCTTTAAAACATCCGGTATTTTGGTAATCAAAGTGGATGGGGTTGTATTATCCGATAAAAAAAATTGGAAAAGGTTTGAAAGAGGAAGTATCTTTTTTCCAAGCGTGAGTTTCAATTTTTGGAGTTCCTCAGTAAACTAGGAAATCGTGTGTTTTTACCATACCTCTCTGCTGGGCTGTCTCTAGATTATCTGGCGCCGGGACCAAACCCAACTCAGGCACCCCCAAGCCATTCAAAGTTCTCCACTTCCCCCATCTGCGTTATAACGCACCTATAGGTTTGATAATGACATCGGGTGACTTGTGGTCAAACGCTACCCTGTAAGTAATAAAAAAATGGCATGGCCCAATTTGCTTGTTAACTTCCCAGGCTACGGCCCCCCTGATGCCTCAACGCACACCCTTTGCACCCCCTAGTAGAGTTAGCACTGCCCCTCTGTCTTCCTGACTACCAAACTAGGACAAATCCGGGGAAACCCCGACGGGGAAACCCGGCCCTATTCTCATAGGATGGGGCACAAACAAGTTCTAACAAACAAACAGTTAACAACACGCAGTCTCATGCAAATATTTTACGATGCGTTACATATATCGTCGGCAAACTGTGAAACGGGTATATGTTAAGAACAAGATTTTTACAGCGGATGAAAGACCATGTTCTATAAGTTTTGGATGCGACTTGACTGTGTTTGTTATCGTTTTATTATTAACTAGTGACTAGCCCCGGCTTCGCTTGGGTAGGGAAATGTAAACAGTTGTTCGGGTCTTTAGTTTATACAAAAATTCCATAGCTCTTACACCTTACAAACAATTAAAAAAAATATTGACGACTCTGTACAACCGTTTTCAAGTTATGCGTTTACCAATGAACTGTATTTTATTTATATAGATATAAATCATTAGCTGGCAAGGTATGTGACCCCTGGGACAAATTTAAAACATGCGTTGCAAAGTTTTTCTCAGGTATTTTCTTCAAGACATAAAAATTTCGGGTCACGTTGTTTGTTCTCGATAAACTCCTATAGAATCGATTTTCATGCAATTTTGCAAGCTGTTTAATCCAAGTCAAGAGATAGGATAGTTTTGATTTCCATTCACAGTCACATTTTTTTCATTATAAGACAGAGAGAAAAACGTAGTCCTGACTTATGCATTTTCACCGGCTGCCGACGATACATGCATGATGTATATTATGTTATCACGTGTGTGTAGTAGATTAACGACTCAACTTTTCGAAGAGTTTGCATTTCTCGCTAAAAACCGGGTCAAACTAGCAGCGATCGGTATCCGTGGTTTATCGAACCAACAAAAAGATTAGGTAGAGTGCAACAGCAGTGACTGAAGTCGCAAGGTTATTTGGTTTTCAAAAATAGACGTGAAATTGAGTTAATTAGCAAGCTACGCGAATGACGCGGCTTTGAAATGATTATGAGGCCATGTGCATTTGATGAGCACCCAGGCGGAATTTTTCAAAAAAAATGCTAATAATAGACAATAGACAATATTTTTATTTGTAGCAAAAACAACAGTAGCAAAAAAAAACCATAAACTTACGCAAACAGAACATTCTACTTCCTACTAATATTATAAACGTGAAAGTTTGTGTACTCACAAACTTGTGTCTTTGTGTTTGTGTGGATGGATGGATGGATGTTTGTAACTCTTTCACGCAAAAACTACTGAACGGATCTGAGTGAAATTTGGAATGGAGATAGCTTATGCCCTGGATTAACACATAGACTACTTTTATCCCGGAAAAGGGTTCCTGCGGAATAACGGGAAGACGCGGTGAAACCGGGGTGCACCAACATATACTTAGAGAACTATAATCGACTTTTTTACATGTTATAATTCAATTGATTTTAAGTGATGAGGTTGAAATTGGCGTCACGCTACACCTGGTTAGGGAACTAGCTATCAAGTGAGATTAGGTCAAAGTAATCAATTGTTTCAGGTATGTACATATCAAAATATGTTTTTTTAGTAGGATACATGTTTGTGATCACTTGTTCTAACCTCCTTGCAATGGCAAAGGAACAGGCAAGAAACGCCTGACTTAAACGTAGTCGAATTAATCGATTAATAGCAGTCATGCTAATCGATATTTAACTTCCCTTTGTTGCTTTGTTTCGCTCACAGATTTTGAATACAAATTCTAAAATTAGCGCGAGCTTAGGTACTACCGTGAAAGGTTACACTAAAATTTTGCAAACCTTGAAATGATCAGATAAACCATTTGTATGCAGATTTAAAGAGACAATGTCAAACCATGGTGGTTCTTTAATATAATGAGAAAGTGAAATGGAAAGTTGGAAATTTCATGATTCTAGATCAACGGGAAGTACTTTAAAAGTTTTGATTCCCATGTAAAATCACAAAATATGCGCATGAAAAAATGTATATAAATATAAATATATCTCATAATCCTTTTTTTTCTCATTTTATTCATGTTGATTTAAAAGTTTAATTTCATCCCAGCTAAACGAAAACGTAGAGCCAAGCATTTGATATAAATTTTAACTTGATACCTCGTTCTTGCGAAAAAGAGTCTTGACAGACAGACAGACGGACAATAAAGTGATCCAAGGGTTTTTTTCCGTTTTTTCTTGTGAGATACGGAACTCTAAAAACCAAAAAAAGTTTTCCACAACACATAACTATGCATCCCTACTTAATATTATAAATGCGAAAGTTACTCTGTCTGTCTGTCTGCCTTTCACGCCTAAACTACTGAACTGATTTAAATAAAATTTGGTACAGAGATAGTCTAAAACCTGAGAAAGGACATAAGCTACTTTTTATCGCGATAAACAGTAGCTAACGCGGGTGAAATCGCGGGGAAAAGCTAGTTAGAAATATAAAATGTTACAATTTCCGTTGCCAAGGTTCATAATTGAGACAGACTATGTTATGAGTATGTACGTTTGTCATGAAATGGTGATACTCATGAATCCACCCTACTGTATGTTTTATACGAACGGGTGAAACGTGTCATGTACAATTATACTTCACCTTTTATGACATGCAAAGAGCTGTTATAAAAAAGCCGCCATAGGAATGTGATGATAGCTTAAACGTATTTACCTATGACGCGATTCGATACAAAACTGCGTTGATTTTCGACAAATTAAGCTGTTAATTAATTACAACCGTTATTCTCTGTTATTATGATAGTAAAAAATGTAATTAAAATAAATGTTAATCAACGCAGAGGCCTTTTATTTTATTTTGTTTATTTTCCAATATCCACAGAGCATGCAGTTATTTGTTTAACGTACGTACTAAAACTTACGTCTAATGACGGATTTACTTTATATAAGAAACTAGCAAACCCAGCGAACTCCGTTTCGCCACCAGATGGCTTCGTTTTATGTAACATTTCGTTTGGTGATTAAAAGAAGAAGAAATTTTTTTTTTTGTTTTATTTTTGAAAAGGAAAAATTTTATTTTATTTCACAACAGTAATGAATTTATTATGTATCAGAGATGGCGCTGTATGTGAAAAAAGACTTTCCCGCTTTTCTGTTGAAATTTTTCCTGAATTTTCTTTGCTATAAACCTCACGGAGCCCGAGACGAACGAATGCAAAACCGTGGAAATCGGTTCGTGCGTTCTGGAGTTATAGCGTCAGGAAGGAAACCCCGACTTATTTTTATATATGTTGAGATAGCAGAACAGATGTTAAAAGGCTTTAGGAAGAAAAAATACAAAATTTATATCCTACTTAATATTATAAACGTCAAAGTTTGTGAATATGTATGGATGTTTGTTATCTCTCTTTCACGCAAAAACTACAGAACGGATTTGAGTGAAATTTGGAATGGAAATAGCTTAAACTCTAAATTAACCCACAGGCTACTTTTTATCCAAGAAAAAGGTTCCTGCGGGATAACGAGCAGACGAAGACGCGGGTACAACTGCTGGCTACAGCTAGTTTATATATTAAACTGGTATTCACGGAAGTAAAACCGGGTTTAACAGCTAGTTTAAAATAAATACAAAAACTGGTAACATTCTCAGTTATTCATAAATACAGCGGCATTAAAAATGTAACAACAGCTGTCTTCAATCTTCATACAATATTAAAAGTCACCCTTTGAGCGGGGTCGGTAGTTAGGTTCAGGCATGAAATTTAATTTTAAAATGTACAGCTTACTCCTTACAACTCGTTCCAGAGCGCTGAACTCTCTATTTTTTAATGACACTATTATATCTTTATTTTATTCTGCCCACGTAGCAAAATTAATTCACAATATAACATATAACAATATTAATGAAATGAGAGACATTGTGTTTTAGTTTTGAAGCTGAAAATAGCTGAAAAGGAACACTACAAATGCGCGACCGCGAGATTATCGAGGTTATGAAAAAATAATTTTTACGATTTTACTGAAAGTACTATTTCTTTTTCCAAAATTATATGACGTAGGGATGGGACGGCCCATAACCTAATGAAATGAGAGACATTGTGTTTTAGTTTTGAAGCTGAAAATAGCTGAATAGGAACATAAAATATATTATAATACTAGATGGTGGCGGAACGGTAACGCGTACGACTTACAAGGCACCGACACCGAGTTCGAATTCTCTCGGCCCCGCACCTATGACTTAATAAGTTATGAAAAAACCTCGTGAAAAAACCGGCATGTCCAAGAACTGCAACATTCAAGGGCACGCGACATCTACCAACCCGCGATCAAACCATCTATATACCGATTTTTATAAATCATCATCTGTTCAGCGGTATTCCCATACTCTCTCTCTGAGAGAAGGCCAGAGTCCCAGCAGTGGGAACGTAATAGGCTTAAGTCACACACAAATGCTCTTATCATACACGCTCTTAGGGCTACCACAAAAAACTGCGAATTCGCATCGCATCTCAGATATCTGCGAGCTCGCAATAATGAAACCACAAGAACTTCCGATCTGGGGCCCACTTCTCGTGGCGTAATTGCGATATTTATCGAATGTGATAATATATTACGCAGTGAGCATTGGGCCCCCTGAATCTCATCACATCGCAGTTTTGTGGTATGGTCACCTGAACCAACGCTTTGCTGCACGAAATCGTATCGCAGCAATCGTAAGTACAGTCAACGACAAAAGTCGCTAAACAATAGCACATTTTCTGATTACCGTCATCTCCTTAAACACAAACCTTTGACCACATCATTACTTAAAATCAGGTGTGATAAGTTGTGGTCAAAGCGCTACCTTGTAAAATGTAAAAATAAACCCACGCCATACTGATCTAAAACACATTTAGGAAATCTAGTATGATCAGCTACTTATGTTGCTGACTGTACGTGCGATGCGGCGTCGTATCGCATCGTAGTTTTGTGTGGGAGCCCTTATCAATAGGCGCAAGGGTCGAAATTTACATCTTTTGTAGTTTGACGCGAGAAAGGGACATTAAACGTCCGCGCCAACTGACAGCGATTTGACACGTTGCTGCCAGCTGACAGTGACAGCTCGGATTGTGTGTGTAAAGGGGAAACAATAGAGCGGCGTGGAAACGTTGGACGTTGGACCCTTTTCATTTCACTGTACAGTCAGTTCTTTTGTAAATACGGGATGGTGACGTGACTCTGGCAATATTCTAACAGAGATAGATAGATTAACTTTTTATTGGTAGTTAAACTGACATCAGGTTACTTGTGGTTAACCCGCTACCAAAAAAAAAACAAAAAGCTCTATTAAACAAGTACAGGTTTCGACCTATTTAATTAGTCATAACACCATCACATTAGTGGCCTGAGGTTGCGAGGGATAGAGATATCTGGAAGGAAATGGGGGAGACCTTTGCCCAGTAGTGGGACAGTTTAGGTAAAAAAAAAAGACACCATAATGTTTTCTTTTAACTAGTTTTACAAGTCTTAGGGACTCATGCGCGGCATCCTCTTATAAAAGGTGTAAATTAGACTATAAGTGTTTTTGAATAAATAAATAAAACTAACAACAACAAAAAATATAACAACAATAAAACTAAATGGGTAAGTGTCACAAAAAGTGTTCTTACCGCTCGAAACGATCTCTTCGAGACAACTCAAGAGCGAATGTTTTTTTTTGTTTCGGTATGAATACAACTGTGCAACACGTAATAATCCGAATAATAATAATGTTTTTATTATAGACCATCAAAGGGACATGGATTAGTATACCTTAAAACTATGTTATTTTACAAAATGCAGATTATATTGTTAATTATTACAATATGTCAGCTTATAATTACAAGAAATTAAATATTATTACAATGATCAATTACAAAGTTATACAACATCTTATCAGTATAGGGACATAACAATAATAATAACAATACAACAATCCGAAGCGTGGAAGTGCTCAGTTGTAAATACCAACCATACCAATAGTGGTCAGTTGGCCACCCATCATAGTGACCGCAGAGAACGTTGCTTTAATTAATGCGATTCAAACAAAGTGACAAGATGTCAGTAAAATCCTACTAATCCTACTTCCTACTAATATTTTAAACGTGAAAGTTTGTGAGTATGGATGGATGGATGGATGTTTGTTACTCTTTCACGCAAAAACTACTGAACGGATTTGAAAGAAATTTGGAATGGACCTAGCTTATACCCTGGATTAACACATAGACTAATTTTTGTCCCGGAAAAGGTTTCTACGGGATTATGGGGTGACAGGAATGCTGCTTAGAGCGATAGTGGCCGAACGGTTTGGCGTGCGACTTACAAGACGCCGACACCGAGTTCGAATCCGCTCGGCCTCGTACCTATGACTTAATAAGTTATGTGCGGATTTGCCATCGCTCAAAACGGTGAAGGAAAACATCGTGAGGAAACCGGCATGCCCAAGAACTGCAACATTTTCAAGGGCATGTGACATCTACCAACCCGCACTGCGCCAGCGTGGTAGATTATAGCCCATACTCTCTCTCTGAGAGAAGGCCAGAGTCCCAGCTGTGGGAACGTGGAAGGCTGATAATGATAATGATGAGAAATGCTTGTTTCTTAAATATCCCAGTACGTAAAAACCCTTCAAGATGTTTTTAAACACCTAAGTACAATTCAATAATACCTTCAGCGAGCTGGAATGAAATGACAATAAAGAATTTAACGAACGTATCAGAGACGGGAGTGCTTTTTTATTGAATAAAAGAATAATGGTTCTCTAACGGAGAGCAGTCGCAGACGCCGAATCTACATTAGCGGAGGAGACGGGGGAAGTACAGTCAGCGATAAAAGTAGCTGTACATACTCGATTTTACGAATCGTCGGCTAGCTAACAACACCACCTAAGTCAAAATTTGGAACTTTTCAGTTCCAAATTTTTTCAGGCGAGAAATAAAACTGTCTATTTACAAATGCTATAGCGGAGCTTACAAACGTTACACTGTATTCTGTAAATAAGGATCCAATACGCTTACACAAACAAACGGAACTGCTATCCACACCACATACCTACAGAACAGTGACTTAGCTTAAACTTATGCTAGTAATATATAGAGAGCTTAAGTTTGTTAATATTTGAAACTACGGATTCAATTTTGAAAATTATACCACTGCTATAAAGCTACACTATTCCTTAGAACCACCATGTCACACTTATCCTTCCTTCCTTCTTAATATAACACATGTGAAAGTTTGTGAGGATGGATGGATGTATGTTTGTTATTTTTTCACGCAAAAACTACTGAACGGATTTTGGTGACATTTGGTGTGGCGATAGTTCAAACCCTGGAAAAGGACATAATTTACATTTTAATGTGTTAATGAGTTGTTGACGCGGGTGAAACCACGGGCCGCAGCTAGTATTATACTTAAATGCAATTTTTTTTGAGTGTGATAATGGTGTCGATTCGGTTTTGCATTCTCTAAAACTAAACTAAGTTTGACAGGTCTAAAAGTAATGCTGTCCTTTTATTACTTCAGTGGTTAGAAAAAGACAGCAATACCGTCCATTAGACCTGTCAAACTTAGTTTAGTTTTAGAGAATGCAAAACCGAATCGACGCCATTGTTTGTTAGTTTTTCACGTTGAAACAGCTTAACAGATTTGAGAGAAATTTGAAATAGAAATAGCTTAAATAACACATGGGCTATTTTTTTTTACCAGCGAAATATGGTATACCTACTCTTTTATTCATAGTTTCCGATTTCCAATAGGCTATGACTGGATGTGACTTCGCTGGCTCGACTACGTTGAAAGAATCGAAGAGGATCGTTCGGTCAAACGAGCATACAGTGGACGGCCGAGTGGCTGTCGCCCGGTCGGTCCTGCGCCACCTCCTGCCAGTCCTCCAGGTGGAGGTGGCGTCGGACAGAACGAAGTGGCGTCTTTTGTTATCGGAGGCCAAGACTCACTTTGGATCGTTGCGCCATCTCAGTTAGTTAGTTATGAGGCACTTTTGTCACAAACTAAGCTACTGATGTAATCTGTATTGTGTAGTTGTAAGTCTCATACAATAACCAGTGGGCAGTGATTATTGGAACGTGCAATGGTACTATTCCACGGGATTTAAGAGCCTTTATCTCTACGGATAATGAAAATATGGGGTTGAGCGTGATTTAATTAACTGTACGGCGGATACAATACAACGATTGAATAAATGGATACCTACCTAAAACTGTTGATAAATTTATTTAATTTTTTTTAATAGGATGACGCTGAGATTACAACCATTTCTTTCTATAATTAAGAAATGAAAATTCTAAAAAAAAACTACAAAAAATTGCCCTTTAAAGATAGATAAATGAGCCTATAAAGGAAAAAATATTCTATTATCAATTTATCACACATAAAGATTTAAAAAATTATCAAAGTGTACCCTTTTTTAAAGTAATTTTCATTTTTCTGCAAATCTAATAAATAACAGAGACTTGTCAGTACCAGCAACATATTAAGATATACATACATAATTACATAAATATAATAAAATATAGTACCCAGAGAGAATTAAAAAACAATTTTATGATAAAGAAAGTTATCAAAGATGTTTTTGAATGGACAGTTGTTTTTGGTATCTTCTTTTCCCAAAAAAAAACCCTGTAAGTTAAAGGCCTTTTCAGGACAGTTGAACTTTTGTTCTTTTAATTTGAACGAAAGAGTTTTCCTCAAAGTTGATATTAAAGAAAAACAGTCTCAAAACTTGGAAGCTCCAAAAGCCACGTCTGTCAGCAAAACAAAATTAAATCATCCCTTAACAATCCGCTTTTATCCCAAATTGTCTACAAAAATTATACTCTTGAACTTCCCCTTTAAATTTCAAATTCATCGGATCCCTTGTGTACGTAATGTAGGGAGATTACGGACCTCTGTCACACCATAAAAGCATTAAAAAATAGAATAACAATATAAATAGAGGCAATAAGAAAACTGAATTTAATTCATCGAGATAGTAGATGTATAGTAGGTTTTGATGGTTCTACTCCTTTGCCAACAAAACCAGAAATAATTTTAACTTATTGACATCACGATAATAACTTAACGTTTTCGAATCGATATTATTAACAGAATAGATAAATCTATCAAGTGTCAATAATATCGAAATATATCGTCGTATTTTGTTCATAAAACGATAGTTTTTACCCACACACTTCTGTTTCCGCTTCCTTTAAAAATATTTTTAACATCTGTTTGTGCGCCTGCATTATAAGTTACAAGGTTATAAGTTTATAACACTTCTGTTGCATAATAATATTACACGAATCTAGAGTTGCGTTAGAAATATTATATCGAATGTGATATGAATTCGATACTCTAAAATAAATATCTAATATCGATATATCGCGCGAATCTTAGAATATGGCATTCTAAGATTCGCGGGGAGCCGACGGATGCTAATGGCTAATAGCCGTTCATGGAAGAGGATATTCAGCAGTGGACTTATTCCGGTTGATGATGATGATGATACTAATCGATATAAATACTCGATAAATCGATAATTTTTCAAGAAAATATCGATATTGGTTAGTTTTTTCCCAAACCTATTTTAAGTATAAAATAATTACTAAAAGCTCATCTAAAAATACCTACTTGAATAATGAAAACACTTCACAACCTTACATTTACCGAGTCAATTTATCAACCTCCCAAATGGACCCACGGTGGGGCCCATATTTCATGTCGCCCATCATCGTCGGTGTAATAGGTCGCCACATCAAAGGACCGAGGAAATGTTGCGACATCGCTTGAATTATCTTGATTGAGTCATTTGTACCTTAGAGGGTCCCGGGGAATATTGTGGGGGAAATAAGGTCACGGGTGAGTTTAGAGTAAAGATGAGGCATGTGTTTTTGGGGAGCATTGTGAATTGTGAAGGATACCGCGAGGACCTTAAGTTTTCATGTGACTGCCCCTAAACAAGATTATAGGTACCTACAGGATTACTTCCTTATAATAATAATAATAATAAGCCTTTATTCCGAAAATACAATGTACAATTTTTAAAAAAAAAACATAGTTCATTTTAGATTAAGTCTCTTATTTCGGAGTGCCTATTGGCAAAGGCCTCCTCTAGCTCCCTCCAATGACTCCTGTCTAGGGCAGCTCTTTTCCAGAAGGGGCCGGCTGTCATCTTAATTTCGTCCTCCCATCTTTTGACTTGCCTTCCCTTGCTTCTCTTGCCGTCTCTAGGGTACCAGTTTGTGACTATTTTGCTCCATTTTTCATACTTGCTGCGAATTGTATGTCCTGTCCAGCGCCATTTTTGTTGGTCTATTCTAACCAGTATGTCTGTTAGCTTTGTTTTGCTCCTTATAGTTTTGCTGTTTATCTTGTCTATCTTTTTGACACTAAGCATGCTTCTTTCCATTGCCCTTTGGCAGCTTTGTAGTCTTTCTCTGTGAATTTTGCTTAGAGCCCATGTCTCACACCCGTATGTGAGACATGGGAGTATACAGGTGTTGAACGTTTTTCTTTTAATTGTGAGGCTATAGTCTTTGCTTTTCATTATTTCTTTCAGGCTCCAGTATTTTTTCCATCCTGATGCGATTCTTGTGTTGATTTCCTTTGTTGACTGGTTTTCGAGAGTAATAATTTGCCCTAGATAGGTGTATTCTTTTACGAATTCTAGCCTTTTATTATTGACATTAATTTCCACCTCTGATGCATTTGTCATTAACTTTGTTTTGCTCTCATTCATTTCAAGTCCAACCTCCTTGCTTAAGTTTGCCAATTCTTTTATCATTTGTTCGAGTTTGTTGGGATTTTCCTCAAATAGGATTAGGTCATCTGCAAAACGGAGATGGTTTAACCGAGTGCCACTGATATTGAGGCCTAACTCCTCCCAATTTAATTTCCTAAATATACTCTCCAATACTGCTGAAAATAGCTTCGGGGAAAGGGGATCCCCTTGCTTCACTCCTTTACTGACAGGGAATTCCTTTCCTATAGTCTCCAGTCGTACCCTTGCTTTGCTGTTTGTATATATGCTCCTGATGCAAGCTATGTAGTTTGGGCTTATGCCTTGATCTTTTAGACTTTGCCAAATGCATTCGTGGTTTAAGCTGTCAAAAGCCTTGGTGTAGTCGATAAAAGCTAGGTATATTGTTTTCCCATATTCATTATACTTTTCAAGAACTTGTTTTACAGTGTGGATATGGTCAATAGTTGAGAAGTCTTTCCTAAAGCCCGCCTGCTCTATTGGCTGGTTTTCGTCTAATGAATTACTTATTCTATTTAGAATTACTTTTGCATATACTTTATAGATGTTAGAGAGTAAACTGATAGGTCTATAATTCCCGATGTCTTCTTTATCGCCCTTTTTGTGTATTAATATTATGTGCGACTCTTGCCACTGTCTCGGAATGGTTCCTGTTTTAAGGATTTCATTGAATATTTTAGTCAGAATAGGGCACAATTCGTCCACCGTTCCTCTCAATAGCTCGTTTTTAACTTTGTCTGGTCCTGGTGCTTTATCCATTTTTTGTGTTAGAATTGATTTTTTTACCTCGTCCGCTATTATTGGTGGTTCTGCAGTAAATTCTTTTGGTGCTTCGTATGTTTCTCGGTCCCCGTCGTTTGAGTATAGAGTTCGGTAGAAATCGGTAGCTAACTCTTTAATATCCTTTCTCTTTGTTACTATTTTATTAGATTCTTTCTTCATTTTTACCATCCATTCTGATCCACCTTCCCTTAGTTCTTTTAGCGCCTTCTTTATACCTCCAGTCTTAGAAATAACCTTTTCAAAAGTTTGCAGTCTTTTAATTCTTCGGTGACGTCTAATGCCTTCGTTGATTTTTTTGCTCAACTCTGTAATTTGCTTTAGATGATTCTTCTTGTGATGCTTGACTGAAATTAGTTGCTTTCTTTCCATTAGCAAATTTAACACTTCTTTGCTGAGTTTTGGTTCCTTTATTGTTATTCTCTTATCGCATTTAGTTAAAGTTTCTACGAGTGTTTGGTAGACTTCTACAACGTCAGCTGTGTCGTCATCCAGTTGAAGATTGATTTCATCTAAAGTGTGTTGTTTCCCTTCTGTGGTTTGCTCATTCACTCCCAGTAATAGGTGGCTTTGAATATTTTTCCTACTTCGTTTAGGAGGGTTGAGACTTAACTTACTGCGTACCATACGATGGTTAGTATTAAAATTGAAATTCTTGATGATACCAGTGTCAGTAAAAGCCTTGGGGTGGTTACTTGTGACATAGTCGATTTCGTTCTTGTAATCTCCCCCAGGAGAAATCCATGTCCATTTGTGGTGAGGATTTTTCTTGTAACACGTGTTAAGTATAGTCATATTATATTCTAGTAGGAAATCGATTAATCTTTGGCCGTTTTTGCTTCTTTTGCCATGGCCAAAGTTTCCTAAGATAAATTCGTTGTTGTTTTGTTTTCTGCCTATCTGTGCATTAAAGTCACCCATCACAATTATGTGACTGTCTCGGTATTTTTCGATTATTCCCCTAAGGTTGTTGTAAAAGGAATCAAGAACTTGGATTTCGGCTTGTTCTGTCGGTGCATATATTTGTATGACTGCCCAATTCTTCTTGTAATTGGGTACATTGATGTTGAGCACCGCAATCCTATCTGACACTCCCACTATATCTATAACATGCCTCTTTAAGCGAGATTTGATCAGGAATCCTACTCCACCTTGTCCTGGAATCGTACCTATATGGTATATTATTATGTTATTGCGTTCACATATAGTTTCTCCTAACCGTCTCATTTCGCTGATACCTAGGATGTCCCATTTTAGATCTTGCAAAGCTTGTTCCATTTCCAAAAGACTTTCTTCAGTTCTTAAGGTTAAAACATTTAGTGTGGCTATGTTCCACGAGCTATTGTATCGCTGCTTTGTTAGTTGAGGTTTAGTTGCTTCTAATTTATGATTAATGTTTAGTCCGTTGTTGATACTTAGGTTGTTCTGTGTAGCTAGAGGGCTATAGTCGATCTCCCCACGGTGACCAGCCGGCTTGGGGATTACTGAGTGGTTATCTTTACTATTCATAATGTTCTTATCTGTGTGTTTCCGGCCTCCGGTTGTTAGTTGCTATTTCTTTTGTATGTTGGTTGATGTAAGAGAGCTGGCTCGTGGGCGCATTAGATCAAAGGCATTGGCTCGGCTTACTTTGAATGTTGGTTTTGAGTTTGGCGTCTTAGCCGCTGCCTCGTCACGTGGGCTGCATGTTGGCGATCTTTTCCTTTTTTCGTTCTGCCTGTTTTCCTTCACGATTAGCTTATCATATTTAATATAAGCAAAGTTACCTTTATCTCTTTCTGCTTGTAGTTTATCTTTCAATGAACGCCTGGTCTCTAGAACTGATTTCGGAAAGTCTTCGGTGATATAAATATTTTTAGATTTTTTCTTATTTCTTAATATTTCTGTTCGTTTCCAAAAAGTAGTTAGTGTAATAACAATTGGTCTGTCTTTCCCTTTTTCCTTTTGAGGTCCCACTCTTTGCGCTTTATTAATGTCTTGAGTTTGTATATTGATTCCCAGACGTCTTATTTCTTCGACTACAGCTACAATTAATCCCATATTTGAGTGCTCATTCTCTTTAAGTCCAAAAATCATTAAGTTATTCTTCTTTTTCTCTCTTTCTAAAATTTCTACTTTGATTTCTAAAGACTCAACTTGTTGTTTTAGCTTACAATTCTCTTCTACTAATGGCTGCAGCTTTTCCTCCATTTTAGCCATCAAGTTTTCTGATATTTCCTTAGTCTGGAGGTCCATTTGTATTTTTAATCTATCAAAAAGTTTATCAAAGTTAGAATCCATGACTTCAAGATTTTTCCTTCGGTTTTTAAATAGACTTTATGTACTGATGCGTGGAATGGAACGTGTCTCCAGCTGATATTTTTGTTTTTGTGTCATCATTGAGTAGTTGGTAAAAAATAAACTCTTTTGCATGTAACGAAACGTAAAAGTTCGTATTTTTATGTTGTCTATGCTGCTCACTTGTCACTGCAATTTGTTCGTTTTTTCTTAACCTCACAATCTTTGTTTATTGTGTTAGCGGTTTTTGAACTCAATTGGAGTATTTATGGTGTGATTTTTATTGTAATGTTTACAGATTTGCTGGTTTTTTGTAATGTAACGTAAGTTTGTAGGAATTTGTAACGTTTATAATTTTATTTCACTTTGTTTTATTGCGCACTACTAAGAGATGTTTACACTTTGCTAGCCGGAACCGGAGCACTTACGATTACTTCCTTACGAGTAGGTAAATCTTCTCATTTTTTTACTACTTACAGTGTAGCGTTTAACCACAAGTCACCTGATGTTAAGTGACGATGTGGGCGAAGATGGCGCCACGCTACATCTGGACTGGGAACTGGTTCTCAAGTGAGGCTGCCGGAACACACCGATAGGTGCTTGGCGACAGCTTCTTAATACATATTAAAATTTAGAAGTTATAAAGATTTAAGGAATCACGAGGAACATTTTCAGTTGAATCGGCTGAAACTTTCGTTAAACAACTTTCATTTTAGATATATAATTTTTCTTAATTTTATTTCTGATTTAGGTATCTTACTAGTAATTAAGTGCTAATAAAAAAACCGTAAAACCTAATAATCAGATACAGCCAATAGTTAAAGTTAAAAAGTTTGCAAATTATTTCTCGCTTAGAAAAAATTAAATAAATAATAATAATAAATAAATATCAGGGGACCATTGCACACAAATTGACCTATCCCCAAATTAAGCTCAAAACTTGTGTTATGGGTACTAGACAACGATATACATACTTATATAGAGGAATAAATACTTATATAGATAGAAGTATCCAAGACTCAGGAACAAATATTCGTGCTCATCACACATATATTTGCCCTTACCGGGATTCAAACCCGGGACCACTAGCAATATGTAATGAATATTTTGTAATCTCTGTAGTATAAAATATTAACAACAGAATCAAATTAAAAAATAATGATTAAACGTTAAAAATCTCATTTCAGTTTTACGAGCTCTCAATTAGAATGGCGGAATGACCCTTGTAGGCTCGGGGGGTACTTTGGACGGAATAACGATATTTTTAATTGCCCTTGTTTGTACATTGTTTTTATGAGACGCGAATGCTGATTAAGCACTTTGTGTTATTTTTACCATGGTATAAAAATAATTGAGAGCGATGGTGGCCGAACGGTAAGCGCCTTATAAGGCGCCGACACAGAGTGTGAATCGTCTCGGCCCCGCTAAGTTGTCTGTAGATTTGTCATCGCTCAAAACGGTGAAGGAAAACATCGTGAGAAAACCGGCATGTCCAAGAAATACAACATTCATGTGCATGCGACGTCTACCAACTCACACTGGGCCCGCGTGGTTAATTACACCACTAACTTTCTCTCTGAGAGACGGCAAGAGTCCCAGCAGTGGGAATGTAATACGCTGATGATGATACTGATAAAAATAACTATTGAAAACTAGTACCGGCTTCGTACGGGTTGGCATATGTAAGACGGGCGAAGTTCATACAAAAACAAAAATAGAAAAAGCACTCTCAGTCTTTCTCACATTTTTCAATTTTCCGATGGATTTTCCAAGAAAAACTTTCATACAAACCTTTTGCTGACAATTACGCATAGAACAAAGAATAAATTATTCAAATCGCTCAAGCCATTTTTTTGTTTTAGCGAGACAGAAGAATTGATTTTTGTATCAATACTAGCTGACAGGGCGAACTTTGTATCACCTTTTAAACCTTCCCTGAACTTCCACAAATATTTCAAGATCAAAATTACCAAAATCGGTCCAGCCGTTCTCGAGTTTTAGCGAGACCAACGAACAGCAATTGATTTATATATATAAGACTAGCTGTCCCGGCGAACTTCGTATCGCCAATAAAAGTTGTCTGAAGGAAATTTATTTCTATTTTCCCTCCTTTTAAACCTTCCCTGAATTCCCACAAATATTTCAAGATCAAAATTAGCCAAATCGGTTCAGCCAATCTCGAGTTTTAGCGAGACTAACGAACAGCAATTGATTTTTATATATAAGACTAGCTGACCCGGCGAACTTAGTATCGCCAATAAAAGTCACCTTTTAAACCTTCCCTGAACTCCCACATACATTTCAAGATTAAAATTAGCCAAATCGGTCCAGCCATTCTCGAGTTTTAGCGAGACTAATGAACATCAATTGATTTTTATATATAAGATAAAGAAAAAGAAAGAAGAAAGATTAGGGATTTCATACTACAAAGTTTTATATTATTTTCTAATTACATATTTTTAGTATGCAATTTGAATTCAATGATGATTAATAACGTTCTAGATTCTAGTGGCTGAGAACCAAACACCAGTGTAACACCAAACAGACTGGCGTTTAAAAATTCAATTTACAAAGTCACTCTAGGAAGCGTCGCGACGACGACGTCTCGATAGTAATTTCCATTTTACACACGGTTTTGGGAAACTTTGCAGCCTGATCGACAAACTTTTCCAATAGGACAACTTCACAAGTCAAGGGTGCCACTTTTAAAGTTTATAAGTTCCTTTAAGGTATGAGTAATGCGGTGATAACTTTTATGTTTGTGGCTTCACACGGCTTGTGTTTTAAACCAATGTAAAAAAAGAAAGAAAGAATAATAATAATAATAAATAAATATCGGTTCGTTTAATTTTATTAATTTTTTTTTTTGACGACCGATGTGGCGCAATGGGCGGATCGCCGACTGTGAAGCGTGAGGTCGCGGGTTCGATTCCCGCTACAGGACAAATGTTTGTGCATTGAAAAAAAAAAGCGCAAGTATTTGTTCTGTGTCTGGGTGTTGTGGATCCCCGATCCTCGTAGTTTCTGACACCCTAGATACAGGGTAACCTAGTTAGGGGTCAGAGGCTATGTATGTGATTGTGCGGGCATTATTATTATTATTATTAATTTAATTGTATTTAATTTTTGTGTACCTACATATTTTATTTCATGGTGACAGTATCTCAGCATCTCTTGATTTTGTACGCCAATAACGGCAAAACATGACACTTCACTATTACCATAAGATCATTGTACTTACATCATTTGTCTGTACTAACCACTCATGTCTTATACAAATTAAATTTATCTTTATCTTTATGAACAGGCGTAGCTAGCTTTAAGTTGACGTTTTAAAGTGATCACAATGTATCCTATTGAATGAAAATGATTGAATTTTGAATTTTACATGTTTCATCTTGGTTACCAAGTACAGAAATATTAGCATCTAGGCTAGGCCTCAAGTGACAACGTTGGCATCTAAGCTAGGCCCCATGGTGAGAATACAGTGTGAATTGTCACCAGCCCTTTTTTTACTACTTACTTACAGGATAGCGTTTTACGAAAAGTCTCCTGATGTTAAGTGACGATGTGGCCGAAGATGGTGCCACGCTACACCTGGATTGGGAACTGGCTCTCAATTGTGGCTGCTGGAACACTCCGATAGGTACTTGGCCACAGACTCTTGACAGTGGTAGCTAGCCAGGCGAGCACTAGAAAATACCCTACCACCCAGCTATGGTTTCATCGCGATGTTTACCTTTACCGAAAGCTCAAGCTCATTGTAAGATTCAAACCCAAGGCTATGTGCGATGGCCTTGACATGTCCTTAGTACATGTTGCACATAATTTCGTAGGTCACAGAATTTGAAAGAAATCGCGTGTTAGTCGTTACTGTACTTCCCTTTCCGTGTCGTTATGAATAGATAATGTTAGCTGCAAAGGCAGAGAGGGCCTTTCATAAACTCTACTATAATCAAGTCAGGTTAGAATTTCATCATCATCATCAGCCGGAAGAAGTCCACTGCTGAACATAGCCTATTACCCATTTGCATCCATCGGTTCCCTGCGACTCTTACAATGTCGTTGGTCCATCAAGTGGGGGCCTACCTACCTACAGAGCGTCTTCTGGTTCGTGGACGCCACTAGAGAACGCCACTATTGGTTATCGGTTCGTCGAGTGATGTGGCCTGCCTATTGCCACTAAAACTTACAAACTCTGAGAGCTATGTCGGTGACTGGGTCTTGCATTGCAATAGCATTAATTCCCATTCCGTCTATTTTTGCGTCAACCTTTTTGGGCGTGAGTCTAAATTCAAAATGGCGACCATCCTCGACTTTAGGTGCCATCTTGGTTTTAACGGAGTAAATGTTTTTCTTTAATAACTTAGCTATTTCTCAATTATCAAAAAAAATATTAGGACTAAAGTTGTTTATTACTTGATTTTCTACATTAAATTCCTCAATTATTTTTTCGTCCGACCCATATTTTCTGAATTAGGCGGGAAAAGACGGGTAGGAAATAAGACTTATGATGCCATCTTGATGCGAGTAAGTGTTTGCAAATGAAAACCCATTACAATATTTACGACGGCATCTATGATTTATTCCGTTCTATTTACGTTTTAAAACGCAGTCATAAACAGAAGATATACTCGTATAATATATATTATGAGCGGTACGTGCGTCATTATATACATAATGTAACATTGGAACATACGACTGTCTGCAACAACTCTGTAATGACTTATGACCTAATCCTACTAATGGTACAAACTAGACATCGCTTCAAAAACAGCCCAGTAAAACTATGCAGTCAGTGACAAAAATTTCTGACCAAACCAAACTTTCCGAAAACGTGTTTGATGACTTGATGAGCACATTAAACACTAATTGCGCCCCGCGGTTTCACCCACGTCTTCCCGTTATTCCGCTGGAGCCTTTTTCCGAGATAAAGATTAAAAAGTAGCCTATGTGTGAATCCAGGGTATGAGCTATCTCCATTGCAAAATTTCATCAAAATCGGTTTAGTAGTTACGGTGATATGGGGTAGCAAACATTCACACACTCACAGAGAGACATACTTCGAGATTACTCCGCGTTTAAAACTATAAACTAAAAAAGGTTTGGCATACATTGGCTTGGCATTGTATATCCTAGAAATTGTCATAGAATACCTAGACTTCACACATTTCCGGTAACACCCTAACAAAACATGTTCATGTTTAACTGCCATTAGAATCTAGAATAGTACAACTGCGCAGATATTTTTAGTGTTATTGCGCGATTCAAGGTAGAACACATTGTGTTGCTTACATGATGTGTTAGTTGCAGTATTATTCGCGTTTAATTACATTGAATGAAGACCAAAAACTGTGTGTGACTAGGGAATTGCCACGCGGTTTCCCCCGCATGGAATTATTATTTAATAAGCTATGTTTGATGAAAATCGGACGGGGGTTTTTTAAATTTTAAATTTTTATATATCGTCTTGACCGTTAAGCTTTACTAATAAGATTAGGGGTGAAAAGAGTCCTTAAGGGTCAGCAACGCATCGGCAACTCCCCTGGTGTTGCAAATGTCCATAGGCGACGGTGACTTTCCATCAGGCGGGCCCCGTCTGCATGTTTGCCAATCTTTTACAAAAAAAAAATTTGGTTGGTTGGTCGTGCACATTGGGATATGAGACATGAATATTAACGGGTTACGCGATTGACCTCGTCATCACTTGATATCAGGTGACGCAAAGGTCAAATGCCCATTGGCACTAATAAAAAACTGGCTAAATGACTTGCACACCGACGGTTCGGTACACACTAGTTTGTTTTTGTTACTAAACTACATATTTATTGTTTTCAGCTTTTTCCTTTACATGTGCTGTGAGACCTTGCTTCATGCCAAAGAACATTGGCCACTTATCATACTGCACTGGACCTGAAAAAATTTTCGTTTCCGTCAATGTCACTTGACAGTGACAGTCAATTTGCTAGTACATAGATTAAAAAGATTAGTTTGTGTTCATGTTTGGTAAATGTTTTGAAAATAATGTTGATTTTAATGACTTAATTTAAGTAGGGCCGACTTCCAAAGCGATGACAAAGAAAATACGGAGTGCGTTCATAACATCCAAGCGTCGTGTAAGTTAAAAAATGTCCTGAAATTACGAAGTTAAAAAAAACAATATTTTTTGTTTCTACACTGTCTTTAAAATATTGTTTGTATAATGTTAATTGATATAGATCGTTTTCATACAACCTCGGGTCCGTTTTGGCCATTATTCTTTCATAATTCCTGTTCAACGGGAAGTAAGTACCCTAGGTTTAAATTCCCTTTTGATATTTCAATAGTTTGCTATTGCAAAGTACCTAGTTTTAGTACATAGTTCTTAGGATAAAAATATATTTGATTAAATTTTTTCTTATTTAAAATTACCTTCATGCTAGTGACGTCATCAAAAACGGCTTCAACGGAAGACCAGCGCTGGTCAAACGAGTAGCACAACGCTGAGTTGAGGCCGGTTTGCAACAATACATCTTTAGTAACTTATTGCATTTTGTATTGTTTTGTATAATATGTTGCAAATAAAAGATTCTATTCTTTATTCAAAATAAGTATGAGAAACTATGCGACTTAGACGGTCATATCTTTTGATTGTCTTCATGTACAAATTAGATTTTTTTACAGCTGAAAGGAACTTAAAAGAAGAGTATTTGACATCAATTTCAACTTGGTACCTCAACGCGTTCTTGAAAAAAAGAGTCTTGACAAACATACAGAGACAGACAACAAATTAATTCTGTAAGAGTTCCGTTTCTCTTTTTGAGGTACAGAACCCTAAAAAAATTTAAGGCAACAACAAAAGAGTCACAAATCGTCTTTACAGACCATAGATAAGGTATTTTATTACCACCCCGAGACGGCCAGACGACATGAAAACAGAAGAAATGAAGAAACTAATAGATTCAAGTCGAATTGAAGGTTTTTCCATCACGTTTCTAAGTTGATCCCAAACTTTTATTCCTTGGCTTTTTCATTTCTTTCGAGTGCTTTTCATTAATTATGTAGACGGTTCACAATAAACCCCTACTAATGGTCGAATTTATTTATTCGGCTTTCGAGATTTGGCCGTCGTACTGTCTTTTTTATTGTCATGTTTAATTTGTTCTTTTGGGACATAAAATCTGGTAGATTTAATAAGGTTGCGGTTATTTAGACCAAAATAAGATAATTTATCTTTCTCAAAATCTAAATAGACATTCCTAAAACAAAGTCGGGTAAATTACACCATTTATAACTCAATAATGGCTGTACCTACAGAGTTTAGTAACGTAATATGTTGGATTTGGATTTGAAAATAGTAAATCGAAATATTAAAAAAAAAATACTAAGATTGTCATACATATTGTATGGACTTTCACTGGCAGGTAGCTGAATTTTATAAGGAGTAACATAGGCAACTTTTCGACAATCGAGTCGGCTCTGAGACAGCTTAAGAATGGAAAAGCCCCAGGTGAGGATGGAATTACAACGGAGCTCCTGAAAGCGGGAGGTACCCCTGCGCTTATACAGCTTCAGCGCATCTTTAATTCTGTCCTCTTCTCTGGGAGAACTCCAAAGGCATGGCACAGAAGTGTGGTCGTTTTGTTTTTCAAAAAAGGGGATAAGACCCTTTTGAAAAACTATCGACCTATTTCGCTTCTGAGTCATGTCTATAAGCTGTTTTCCAGAGTCGTCACGAATCGTCTCGCGCGAAGACTCGACGAATTCCAACCCCCGGAACAGGCTGGGTTTCGAGGAGGGTATAGCACCATAGACCACATCCACACAGTGCGGCAGATTATACAGAAGGCGGAAGAGTATAATCAGCCCCTGTGCTTAGCGTTTGTGGACTATGAGAAGGCTTTCGACTCTGTTGAGACCTGGTCTGTTCTGGAGTCCCTGCAGCGGTGCCAAGTCGACTGGCGATACATCCAAGTGTTGAAATGTCTATACGACGCCGCAACAATGACCGTCCAAGTACAGAACCAGCAGACTAAAAATATCCACCTGCGTCGAGGTGTGAGACAGGGGGATGTTATTTCCCCCAAACTGTTCTCCAACGCACTGGAGGATGTTTTTAAGACTCTGGACTGGAAAGGACGTGGCATCAACATCAACGGCCAGTACATTTCACATTTGCGATTTGCCGATGACATCGTCATCCTGGCTGAATCGCTGCAGGACCTACAACAGATGCTGGATGGCCTAGCTGATTCTTCTCAACGCATCGGTCTCCGGATGAACTTTGACAAAACCAAGGTAATGTTCAATGACCTTGTCATGCCGGAACCGATCGCTGTTGATGGGGCTGCTCTCGAAGTTGTTCGCCACTATGTGTACCTAGGGCAGACGCTCCAACTAGGGAAAAACAACTTTGAGAGAGAAGCCAACAGAAGAATACAGCTGGGCTGGGCAGCATTTGGGAAGCTTCGTCGAGTCTTTTCGTCGCCTATACCGCAAAGCTTGAAAACGAAAGTTTTCAACCAGTGCGTCCTACCTGTCATGACATACGGAGCCGAGACGTGGACACTCACGGTACGTCTAGTCCACAAATTTAAAGTCGCTCAGCGGGCTATGGAAAGGGCTATGCTTGGAGTTTCTCTCAAGGATCGTATCAGGAATGAAGTGATCCGACAGAGAACCAAGGTAACCGACATAGCCTATAGGATCAGCAAGCTGAAGTGGCAATGGGCTGGACATATTAGCCGAAGAACCGACAACCGTTGGGGAAAACGTGTTCTCGAGTGGAGACCGCGTCTCGGCAAGCGTAGTGTGGGACGCCCTCCGGCTAGGTGGAGCGATGACATACGCAAAATGGCTGGCAGCAGTTGGATGAGAGAAGCCGAAGATCGGGCTCAGTGGCGTGCTTTGGGAGAGGCCTATGTCCAGCAGTGGACTGAAGTGGGCTGATTATGATGATGATGAGGCAACTTTTATTTTAGGAACATGTAACATATTATTTTTGGCAAAATATTCCCACTACGTCCACTGAGTCACTATAATATTATATTGTAGCTAAAATCACGTAAAGTATAAAGGACATAGACAGATGGAAAGCCCTTTCTGCTAAAAGCCTCCATCCAACTGTAGGGAAAGCAAGGGGTGCTAATGAAGATCGATATATACACTAAATCAGCGGTCAGCAACCTTTGGGGCCGCACAGGCAAAATAAAGCTTAGGCGGGCCGCAGTTATCATGAATTATGAGGCACTTATATCAAATTCATAGCGCACAGTTACTTAATTAACGTTTTATTAATTATTACCTGCACCTTGCGGTTACACCCGGGGTTTTTCTTTTTATCCTGCTGTAACTTTATTTTGGGATCGGGATAAAACGTTTTTTTAAGTCTTCCTGTCTATCTCACTCAAATCTTTAAAGCCGTTTCAGCATGAAGATGTAAGAAAGTACACAATCACATGTGTCAAAACAATTTGGATTAATTATAAATGACTAGCTGCGCCCCGCGGTTTCTCCCGCGTCTTCCCGGTATGCTGCAGGAACCTTTTTCTGGAATAAACAGTAGCTTTTGTGTCAATCCAGGGTATAAGCTATTTCCATTCCAAATTCAACTGAAATCCGTTTTGTAGTTTTTACGTGAAAGTGTAACAAACAACCATACTCACAAACTTTCACGTTTATAATATTAGCAGGATGAGATTTTTAGGGGTGTTAAAGTAGCAATAACAAACTTAAATTATATGAATTTTCAGGGTTGTATTTTACTGGCAATTAGATATCATTTTTAATTTGATTTGATGTAGAAATTTTAAGTACGCCACTTGGAACTTTATCAGTAAGATAACATCAATGTAGGCATATAAATAATCTTGTAAATAGTCAAGGGCTGCATGCAAGAAAGCTGCGGGCCACGAGATGTCAACCGCTGTACTAAACCAGAATGCATTATGTGTCGTATAACTCACAACGAATGATCCTCTTATATGACTAGGACCATTTTATTTTATTTTAGTCTCTGAAAGAGTTTCTGCAATTTCATTCATTTATTTGTCTGGCAATATCAGATTGAATCCAATGAATGAACACCTACCTAATAATAACAAGAGATGAATAGGCGAATGTTTAGTAAAAAAATCGATTTGAGAAATTACAATAACTGCAATAATGAGAAATTACAAAGTTTCTATTAAGACTGTAAGATTAAATTTGTAAAGTTCGATGATTTTTCGGTTTTGTTTTCTTTGTCTTTTATGTCTTACTGCGTAACGCCCACCTAGATGTGGTTGAAAGTGGTGCCACATTACTGATTAGATATGTGTACAGGCTTCTTTACAAATAACACCTGGATTCCACACATCTGATGAATAAACGGAACCATTTTAGAACTTTTGTGTCAGTGAGATATTTTGAAACTGACCATTGTAGTATTGACTATTTGTATGCTGTTATAAGCTGAATGTGCAGACACTAACCAGTTTTGAAGACCATATATGTACCACATTTACTGCAATAAAATATTTGTATAATTGTATTATTTCGAGTCTGTCTATAGTTTGTCTATCGGACATAGCATTTTACCAAATTTTATTTTAATAACAACGTTCGGACGTCACCAATGGTAGGGGACAAAGGATATAAAGCAGTTGCCAAAATTTAGGAAGTCTGTGTGTCTCGTCTTAAGGCGGAGATTACGAAACGAGATTAAGCCGAAAATTGCGATTATATAATTACAAGAGTAATTACAATTATAACTTTAACAAATTATAACTTCTCTGTAACTGTAATCAAAAAAAATACTAAAACTAATTTATATTTATCTTTTTATTAGTATACGACCGATGAGGCACAATGGGCGAACAGACGACGGCAAAGCGTGAGGCTGCAAATTCGCTTCCCGCTACGGGACAAATATTTGTGCATTAACTAACTGAAATGGCGCAACGACCCAAAGTGAGTCTTGGCCTCCGATAACAAAAAACGCCACTTCGCTCTGTCCTGCGCCACCTCCTGCCAGTCCTCCACCTGGAGTGAGCGCAAGTCCTTCGTGACTTCGTTTTTCCAGCGATACCTGGGACGACCGACCGGGCGACGGCCACTCAGCCGTCCACTGTACGCTCGTTTGACCGCACGATCCTCTACCATTTTTTCTTTCTTTTTGTGCACTAATATTTGTTCTGTGTCTGGCTTTTTTACTACTTACAGGCTAGCGTTTAACCACAAGTCACCTGATTAAGTGACAATGTCGTCAATTACACGGTACACCTGGATTGGGAACTAGGTGTTGTGGATCCCCGATCCGCGTAGTATCTGATACCCTAGATACAGGAAATCATAGTTAGGGGTCAGAGTTTTGTAGTATGTAATTATGTAGGCGTTATTGTTAATTTATTGGTGTCGAGGAGACGTGCAGGTCGTTCGCCTGATGGTTAGCCTGACCCTTGTCCATTACAGTTCATTGCCAGTTGCAACACAAAATTTTGAACATCGACAGTTCAAAAACCTGCACGGCACAGCGACAAAAGTAGATGATCACACTCGATTTCCCAAATGCATTTTAGATCAGTATGTTTGGGTTTCTTTTACAACTTACAAGTTAGCGTTTGATCATAACACAACACACCTGATGTTAAGTGATGGTGCGGTCAAAGGTTGGCGTTTAAAATGATGAAGGTGATCGGAAACTTTGTTATTGTTCAGCGCTCGTCACCCTTACCTAAGGTGTGAAATGTCAAATCTCTTTATGTCCGTTAATTTCACTGCAAATATTGCCTTTTAATCTGGAACACAGACTATAATAATTATAACAGCCTGTCATAATAAAAACTTATATATCCATCGTTTTTCTCCAATTCTATAAATAACTAGGACTTGTTAATAAATCGATATATTAAAAATACAGTAGGTACTCAGAAGATTTTTCTTCTTTGATATAATTTATGGAGATATTTTTAATATTGTGTCCCTAACCCCAGAACGGCAAGTGGTACAGCCACCGACAAAAGTCGCGAAACAAAAAACTTTCCGACTAAGTTCATCATCTTTAACCCAAACTATGACCACATCATCACTTAACATTAAGTGTTTTGTGTCACAGTTAAAAGCTACCTTCAAAGTTGTGAAAAAATGAAACCAAACATTAATGAACTAAAATACATTTGGAAAATCGACTATGATCAACGACTTTTGTTGCTGACTGTACCTAACCTACCCCTGAGTTGTCTGCGGGGGCTACGGAGACCCGAGTGTAGTAACTATTAAGTAATCTGTGCCCAAGCCTTAAATAAATATTTATCACACGACCTACAGTCGCCAACAAGGTTATTTATGACTCCTGCAAAAACGCTGGATAAAATCTCGTATAAAACTTTTTCATTATGTATTTTTTTTTACACAAATGCAAAGAATCCAAATATTGGCTGATTTTTCAGCATTCAATTCTTGTAGATTTGTGATAAGAAAATAAACATTAAGGACAACATTTTTTTTAAGAAAATGGGACCTATGGAACACAAACACACTTTGCCATTTGTTAGAAGTGTCCTATGATCCACTTGAGATCAAGGGGCCCTAGATAGATAGATAAATTGACTCTATTGGTACACAACAAGACAAAAACTATAAAACTAAAACAATAATGAAAAGAAAATAGAAAATACGATGAGGATCAAAAATAATCCACAAAGTATTTAATTTATGCTAATTCATCAAACGAACAAAATTAACTGCGACCATTGATCATCAAAATATCATTCCAATCACAGAAAATAACTTATTAGATTTATCTGCCGAACCAAATCAATAAAAAAAACAAGGCACCATAAACAATCTACTTTACCTTCCCGTCTACCAAATTACGGTGTAGTAAGCTTCTTTATCTCGCATTAAGCTCAGCGAGTGTTTAATATCCGGTACCGCTCAAGCAGAAGCTTCTTCTACTTAATTAAAGCTCTCATAAGCGCTAAGCTCGCCACAACAGATTTACAATCTATAAATACCATACTTAAATCGATTATGACATAAATAAACGCAGACAAAAAAGAAAAAAACTTACGAGGTTGAACGACTGGCTGGTTGAGACAATCCGATTAAAAAAGCACACGCACTGTCACTTCGATTCCAATTTAAAAACTCACATTTAGATGTGAAAAGCGCGCGAGTATTTGCGAGCGACGACGCAGCCGTACTCTGTGGCTGAATGGAAGGTACTGCCCGGGCCTGTTAGGGTAGGATCGTAGGATCTAGTGTAGGGACGAGCATGTATCCCGCTTGTCTATTCAGTGTCCCGTTTTTGCGAGGACGTGTATTGGGAGGAGTTCGGTTTAAAAAAAAAGAATCTATGGTGTTCTTTTTATTTAATAGATTTTTTTTCTGCAGTGAAACGTTTGATTACAAGTAACTTTTTGATAAGTGAAGATGTGGTTGAAGCTGATGCCTCGTTAACTGGGCTGGCTGAGTTCTTAGTATTTCCATTTATAATTTAGTGCCTGATTACAGTAAGAATAAATACAATGGTAGAAAATAATACTTAATACACAAGAAAACTTAAACTGAAGTCTACATCTTAAACTTTTCACGGAAATTTAAATAGGATGTAACCCTCTGCACGTCATTTCAGCTCACTCTTGACCAGTTATTTCATATCTCTTAGTGGAAAAATTACTGAGAGTATTTACCTGCAAATCCCATCATACCCTTAACGTAACGACCGATTCTATTAAAGTTTCGTTGTTTTTTCATTAGTTTTTGCAGTGTCCTTGTGTCCCATCTCTAGTCGTAGGACCATAATATAATGACGTATACAGCCCTTACCTGCATGACTGTACAGCTCGTAACATGAGTGCGAACTATTGAGTTATGGTGATACGGTACCAGATAGCGGATACGTTATCTGTTACCTCTCTCATGATAAAAAGAAAAAACTTTATTATACTACGTAGTAGGTACTATATTTACTCTGTGATTATACGCAATTACGTAAAAAATGTAGTTGGAGTTTTTGGCGCCAATTGAACTGTCAAATGTTTTTTTTTTTAATAACATGTGAGGCTTTTTTGGCGGCAATTGTACTGTCAATATGAAAAATTTGTTTTGTTTTTTCCAAAACTTGTGATTCTTCTGGTGATAATATGTAAAATTTGTGGATTATTAACCATTGTATGTGTACGTAATTGAAATAAAGTTGTTAAAAATGTCTTTTTTAGTTGCCCAAAAAAGTCGGTGTAAAGTTTAAGTAGCCATAACAAAAAAAAAACGTAGTTTTAGAATACTGCCTGGATGGCGGCGGAAAGGCAACTTGTAAGCCTTGTATGGCGCCGATACCACAGTATATAAAGAACAGTAGGTTAGCTAAGGCCGCTCGACGAGTTAATTGCCTACTCTTGCGGTGACGCATAGGCGGCGCGTTCCGTACTGAGTGCATGGCCGCCTCCTTTCGTTTATGTGTGCGTGTGCGTGAAAAGTGCGTGCGTACACGGTGCCGCTACTCACGCACACATTCAAACCGGCGACGGCCGATTTATATGAAGCTGAACTACTACTCCTTTACTATGCCGATACCGAGTCCATAACAGCTCACCTCGGCTTACAATTAAGACAAATAAGTTATGCGTAAATAAAAATATAATAAGTACTAACATAACAAAGGAAGGCTTCGTAACACTTTTATTAGCTTTACTAGTAACTAACAAACAATGTTTATGGAGTTATCTCACTAAAAAGCGCACGATTCCTGTGAAGTTTTCTGCGTGGGAGAAACTGCGGGGTAGAGCACACATAATTCAATTACGACGTATGTTCGCCGTATTTTCCACTCTATCGTACAATATTTTGTTCTACTTATTAGAATAGAGTTATGTGGAGAATCCGGCGTAGTAAGTACCTACTAGAAATGAAACAAAGAACCATAAAAGTATAAATCTTATTATAAAATATCAGACTATTGAGCTGACAAAAAAGTTTGGGATTGTAGTGAACTTCCAATTCAATCAGAATAAATAACAATATAAATAAGTAATAATAATAATATTACATTTTTAGGTTTAGCTAAGTGTTTTTATTTTGGTTTAGACATATATAAATAATAAATTATAACAATAATATTATATTACCCATAACACAAGTTTCGAGCAAGTCGCGATACCCGTTTGGGTAGACGTGTTCATGAGTGAAGACCGCGACTTGGCAAACGTAGTGTAGGACGTCCTGCGACTAGGTGGAGCGACGACTTGCGCCGAGTGGCTGCCAGTAGTTGGATGAGAAGAGCCGAAGACCGGGCTCAGTGGCGTACCTTGAGAGAGGCCTATGTCCAGCAGGGGACTGATACAGGCTGATGATGATGATGAAAGTCGCGGGACAGGTCGTTATTAGATATACTTAGTACCGAGTGCTAAGTTGCCAACTCATGTTTTAAACCCTACAAGTTAAAAGTAGGTGGTAACTTAAAAGCGTAAGCTTGCGATCTCAGCGGGTGATTGAATTGTGAAGTCACGGCTTCAACGACATACTTTGCAGTTTTCCTTTTGAGAAATGCTGTTATAGGAAAGCTAGAAGTTATTGCTAACTCTTTCATTTGATAGATTTTTAAATTGTTTCATTGCAACAACCAACGACTCAATATTATCGATATTATTTATGTACATATTTTATTTCTTTACTAGCTGAGCACTGCGATTACACCCGAGATATGTACAGTCAACGACAAAAGTACTGGATAAAAACAAATTTTCCAACTCACTTAATGATCTTCTCTTCTTTTTTGAAGCGATGATGGCTCAGTGGTAGTGAAGTCGGCTTGCGATCGGTAGGACGTGGGTTCGAATCCTACAATGAGCTTGAGCTTTCGGTGAAGGAAAACATCGCGATGAAACCATAGCTTGGTGGTAGCTTTTTAGTACTCACCTGGCTAGCTACCACCCTCAAGTTGAGAATCTATCGCCAAGCACTTATTGGTGTGTTCCGGCAGCCTCACTTGAGTCAGTAAAATTTGTAAAACAAGTTGAAGAAGTTTTTTTTTGTGTATATTTGAGGTCTGAGAAGGTGGCTATTTTGTGTGTGTGAAGTTAGCATCTCAACTGTTGGCATCTCAAAAAAAAATTGCATATAAAGTGGCATCCAGCATAGTTCTACAGTTCTAGATAGGTTTTAGCAATAGTTCCGTCATTTTTATAATTAAAATCGAATTTTGAAAAATGAGATGCTAACTTCGCAAATTAATCATAGCATCTCATCGAATTTCGATGATTGGACTACACTAGAGTAAAAATATCATAGTTCTATGTAGATAAAGTGCTATCCAACATAGTTCTACTGTTTTTGATAAGCAGTAATAATAATTAAGACGATTTTGATAAAAAAATAAAATCTTAAAAACTGAGATGCTAACATCTCAAATATTACATAGCATCTCATCGAATTTCGCAAGTTTCATCTTGCCAGAGTGAAAACTAAGGAAGTTCTACACCATAAACCTATTCTATGAATAGTTCTACTAGTTTGGTTAAATTCAACTGACTAAAAAATATTAAACTAAATTTATATTAAAAACTTCACGCGACCCGGAACTGCGAGTTCCGGGTCGCGTGAAGTTTTTAAATGACTGATAGTGGTTCGTTACACAAGCGCCGACATAGTTCCGGTCATTTGCGCCTCCTAACTAGTAAATATTTTTTTTGTTGTATACGAAGTACTGTAGAGAAATGAGATGCTACGTTATAACTGCGAGTTCCAGGTCGCGTGAAGTTTTTAAATGATTTGTAGGGGTTCGTTACACAAGCGCCGACATAGTTCCGGTCATTTGCGCCTCCTAACTAATAACATTAATTTTTAATATAAATTTAGTTTAATATTTTTTAGTCAGTTGAATTTAACCAAACTAGTAGAACTATTCATAGAATAGGTTTATGGTGTAGAACTTCCTTAGTTTTCACTCTGGCAAGATGAAACTTGCGAAATTCGATGAGATGCTATGTAATATTTGAGATGTTAGCATCTCAGTTTTTAAGATTTTATTTTTTTATCAAAATCGTCTTAATTATTATTACTGCTTATCAAAAACAGTAGAACTATGTTGGATAGCACTTTATCTACATAGAACTATGATATTTTTACTCTAGTGTAGTCCAATCATCGAAATTCGATGAGATGCTATGATTAATTTGCGAAGTTAGCATCTCATTTTTCAAAATTCGATTTTAATTATAAAAATGACGGAACTATTGCTAAAACCTATCTAGAACTGTAGAACTATGCTGGATGCCACTTTATATGCAATTTTTTTTTGAGATGCTAACAATTGAGATGCTAACTTCACACACGTGGCTATTTTTATATCCCAAGGTAATAAAAATACTTTTTATCGCGATAAAGTGTAGTCCACGCGGGTGAAACCGCAAGACGTCTCTAGTGATTTTATAGATTTGTTATTGTGTACAGTTTGTGCAAATATAGTATATCTCTATCACACACACACACTAAAAAAAAAACCGACAGAGCATTAAATAGTCAGAGAGTACAAAGCGATATACACAGATATTACGATAAAAGTTCGCATCCGCGGCCAAACGTGAACAAATAAAATTATGATAGTTGTGCTGTCTGCCCCGTACCACGAGACGGGTGGCGGGTCCAGCGATAGATTGGCGACGGGATACTGAGGAAGCGACGGAGTTCCGATTCTAGGGTATCGTGGTAGAGGACGCTGGGGGAGCGAATTCACGCGTCGGCGACGTGTTGTCTGCAAAGAATGCAGTGTAGTGTAACGCATTAGGTTTGTAATATTAATTATTTTATCTATACAAATAAATATTAAGTTGAAGAATATATATATCTTGGACAGCTGATATCACCCAAAGATAACATAAATAAAGAAATTGAAAGAAGAATAGCAAACAGTTGGAAAAGGTATTGGGGCCTAAGGGAAGTAATGAAAGACAAAAACCTGCATATAGCAACAAAAAGCAAATTATTCAATGTATGCATTCTGCCAATCTTAATGTATGGAAGCGAAACATGGGCCATAACAAAGAACACAACCAATAAAATTGCTATTTGTCAACGAGCAATGGAGAGAAGCATGATAGGAGTAAAGAGAAGGGATAGAATAAGAAGCATCAACATTAGAAAAAAGACCAAGATTCAGGACGTAACTCTAAAAATAAAAAGGCTAAAATGGAAGTGGTCGGGGCACATGGTCAGAGGAAAGGACAAATGGAGCAAAATAGTTACACATTGGTACCCAAGGGAAGGTAAAAGGAAAAGAGGCAGACAGCAAAAAAGATGGGACGATGACATCAGGCAAGTTGCAGGTGTAACTTGGAATAGAGTAGCCGGAGAGAGACAAGAATGGAGTAGGTTGGAGGAGGCCTTTGCCAACTGGCAAACGGACTTACAGAAATTAAAAAAGGACCAAATACGCGAATAACTTGTTATGTAAATTGTATATAATAATGTATAGTGTAATGTTATAACAGTAACGTGTAACATAATTGTATATCTGTTGTCCGAATAAAAGGCTTTATTATTATTATTATTATTTATACAAATAAATAAAATTGAAGTCGTCATCATCTGCCTTTTACGTTCTCACTGCTAACAGTCTGGCCTTCTCTCAGAGAGAGTGGGCTGTAATCTACCACGCTGACCCAGCGCGGGTTGGTAGATTTCGCATGCCCTTGAATTTTGCAGTTCTTGGACATGCCGGTATCCTCGCAATGTTTTCCTTCGCCGTTTTTGAGCGATAGTAAATCCGCACGTAACTTATTAAGTCATCGGTGCGGGGACGAGAGGATTCGAACTCGGTGTCGGTGCCTTGTAAGTCACACGCAAAACCGTTTAGCCACCAAAGCTCTTTAAAAAATTGAAGTGCCTGCTTTTTACTCAAAGCATATGGAGTACATACATACGGTACTTACATCAAATAAACATATTATGTTTTTTTAATTTTTGGCGTCGGTCTGACTGTTTGTTCCGGCTTATCTGAAACGGCTGGACCGATTTTGACAGGACTTTCACTGGAAGAGAGCTAATGTACTAAGGATTAACTAAGTCTACTTTTATGTTATCCACGAAAACAAATTAAGAAATGTTTATTTATATACGGTTGAATTAAGAAAACTGCCCCTTTTTTGAAGTCAGTTTAAAATAGTCCATTCAGTACAGATCTCATTCGCAAAATGTTTCATTCGCTAAAATTAAATGTCCCGTCAAAATTCAAATCGATGTTGAGTTGTCTCTGCATTGTGCCCTACTCTGCGCGTATCTGGGAGACGGTTGCTAGGCAACCTACCGATCGTTCCCCACGCTCCGATTTCATTGCGTTCTGTCAAAGACTAAACTGTCTGCCGCAGAGGGGCCAGTCGCGAGTACTTGTCAAGTGGTTACAGAAGATTGCCTACTATTATAATGTTATAGCTTCTTAATTTATAGCAAAAAGACTCGAGAAGTACAAATAGTTTTTTTTTTTTTTTGAGAACATCCCTAAAGAATTGATCACATTATGAACGTCGGGTCCATTACTCAAAAGCGTCCAAACCAAAAGAGGTCCAAAACGTGAAAAGAGGGCTAATTAAACGCTAGTCTCCACTTGGTCGAGTGTGTGTGAAACGCCCAGTCGAAGCTGTACAAGCTTATAAATTGTTGCAAGCTAAATTATAGTGGGCATATGAAATTTGAATTAAAAACGTTGCTGATAAATTTTGTTAGGTCTTTTCACGCCTAAACTGCTGAATAGACTGCTTGATAAAATTTGGTAAGCAAATAGTTCGAGACTTAAGAATAGTAAGCTTTGCTTGAATATTGTAAGTATGCTCAAATATAACATTCCATTAAAAATTACATTTGTAAGGCTAGGATAGTACTTAGTTAGAAAGTTCTAGAGTCTGTCGTTGCATAGCAAAACTCAATCGTCGTGTTGTTCGAAAACCTCTGTCCACAGAGTTTATTACATTATACATGTAAAAAAACATTGTATGTTTGTTTGTTCGTGTAATTTAAAGATTCTTGAAAAAAAAACACGAAACTCGTTTAACTTTTCCGTCGAATTCAAAAATTGTAGGCCCACTTGCACCACCGGTTTAAATCTCAATTTAACGAAGTTCACTTGTCAAATCGTACGGAAAAAATATTTTAAAAAAAAACATTTATTTCAGATGTCAATAATCCATATCATGAGCAAACAATTGTATATTTTTATATGATAATAATAAAATAATATAAGATCAAATAAAATTTTAGTTATATAGATAAAACTCAAATAAATCCAGATTACCGTGTTTAACGTGTTGTGGAAGCCAGCCTAAAGCTAAAACAATAAGTTTATATTAGCGCCAGACTTTGATAGGCAGACCGTCATAAACAAATGAAATTCACCAATTTTTCTCATAACATCTGTTCCATATTAAATCTCCTGTAAAAAATGAAGCGTTCCGTAATTAAAATTGACGCAACCTGCCAATCTCATTTTTATTCAGGATTTATAAAAAAAGAACAGTGATTTTTTTTATAAACATCACGGTTTGTGGCTTGTATTATTTTTATTTTTCGAACATGACGATTAAAACAATATTTATGAGATTTTGTGGGATACCTACTTGTTGGAACACAAAGGAGTTTGTTCGTTTTTTTTTTTTTTTTTTTTTATTTGTTATGGCGTCACACGATTAGTGTATTTGCCAGTGTCAAGTATAAAATATTTCAAACTCAGAGAGTTGAATCAAGTTTAAATGATGATGGTGATAATGATGATGATGATGAGATGATGGGATGAGGATAGTGCTTAAGTAAAGTAGTGGCGCTTTACTTAAACTTTACACGGACTTTTTTGGAGCAACTAGAAAAGTCCCTTTTACAACTTTATTTCAATTTCCCACACTCGTACACATTAACGAACACATAATGGTTAATAATCCACCAATATTACACATTATCACTCGAAGAAACACAAGTTTTGGAAATAAAAACAAAATTTTCACGTTGACAATTCGATTGCCGCCAAAAAAGTCGTTTGTTCGTTTGTATTTTCTTCGATGTTTATGCTTGTCTTGAAAGATTTAAATCTATTCCCATTGATCTTTTCGCAACCGATCCGTAGTCACACCAATTTAATTCAATTCCAAATTCTTTATTTAATAGGATATACATAATATGATGGTGGCCGAACGGTAACGCCTGCGACTTCATCATCATCATCAGCCTTTCACGTTCCCACTGCTGGGACTCCGGCCTTCTCTCAGAGAGAGAGTATATGGGCTGTAATCTACCACGCTGGCCCAGTGCGGGCCTGCGACTTACAAGGCACCAAAACCGAATTCGAATCTTCTCGGCCGCACCTATGACTTAATAAGTTATGTGCGGATTTGCCATCGCTCAAAACGGTGAAGGAAAACATCGTGAAGAAACCGGCATGTCCAAGAATTGCAACATAGCTAATAAATAAATAATAAAATAATAAATATCGGGGACAATTGCACACAAATCGACCTAGCCCCAAATTAAGCTCGAAACTTGTGTTATGGATACTAGGCAATGATATACATACTTATATAGAGAAATAAATACTTATATAGCTAGAAATATCCAAGACTCAGGTACAAACATTCGTGCTCATCACACATACATTTGCCCTTACTGGGATTCGAACCCAGGACCGCTAGCTTCGCTGGCAGGGACACTACCAACTCGGCTACCGCGTCGGCTAAGAACCACCGCAAGACCGCTTTCAAATGAAGAAAACCGCATCGAAATCGTTTTATCCGTTTGAGAACTACGACAGACACACACGCACACACACACACAGACAAACAGACAGACAGACATTGACGTCAAACTTAAACACCCCTCTTTTTGCGTCGAGTTTTTTTTTTTTTTTTACTCTTTACAGGGTAGCTTTTGACCACAAGTCACCTGATGTTAAGTGACGATGTGGTCGAAGATGGCGCCACGCTACACCTGGACTGGGAACTGGCTCTCAAGTGAGGCTGCCGGAACACACCGATAGGTGCTTGGCGACAGATTCTTAACAAGAGGGTGGTAGCTAGCCAGGCGAGTACAGAAAATACCCTACCACCAAGCTATGGTTTCATCACGATGTTTTCCTTCACCGAAAGCTCAAGCTCATTGTAGGATTCGAACCCACGTCCTACGGATCGCAAGCCGACGTCACTACCACTGAGCCATCATCGCTATAAAGTTAAAAAGATATATAAATCTTTCAAAGGAAGTCCTACACTACGTTTACTAAGTCGCAAACTCACGACAGAACTACTTAAAGCTAAGAAAATTAAAAAATTAAAAGTAGCAGATATCATAAGTACATAAAAAGTCTTACAAATTACTAACCTAAGTTATTTCGCGGAACAAGTTATCAAAGAGTTGCCTCGTGTTCCCTCCGACATTTTAATTAAGTTTAACTAATTAATACACAGCTCTTTTAATAAGATGGCGAAGTTTTCCTTGTTTAATTAATCGAACTAAATATTTCATAAGTTTTTAATGTGGTCAAGTGTGAGAGGAGGTTTATTTGGAGGGTTCCATTGTAAAATGTTCTTTACGTTGGATACATTTTCACATAACTAATTTGAATCATTGAAAGCGACATCCTAGACATCTATATGATATAACTCAAGGTGACTGACTGATGACTGACTGACATAGTGATCTATCAACGCACAGCCCAAACCACTAGACGGATCGGGCTGAAGTTTGGCATGCAGGTAGATGTTATGACGTAGGCATCCGCTAAGAAAGGATTTCGCGATAAACTGTAGCCCACGCGGGTGAAACCGTGGGGAACAACTAGTCAAACTATAAAACTGGCTCGCCTCTGCTCTCAGTTACAATAGTATACGAAAATGCCCAAAATGCGAAACATCAAGGATCAATATACTGTTTTAAACTACCATGGTCAAAAACATTAGAATTAAAGGATCAAATTTCGCATTTATAATTTTAGTAGGATTATTAAGTGAGAAATGAGTGAAATAGATGTAACATAATACCTATATGTATTGTCTATCTTTTATTTTATAACATTAGTGTGATTAAAAATTAATTAAACATAATTACCTATATAACTAAACTAAAATATACAAAAAAAAAAACCAAGCCTACAATTACTTATAAATATACGTTTATATATATAGGCACATATATTGGATCGTTTGAACTAACTAAAGAAGGTCTATAGATAGTTCAAACGATCCTTGATGTCTGGCAACGTGCCCAGAATGCTGGCGGCATTGCCTCGCTGAATAGCGAGGCTTATTCTTTGTCCAAAATATAGGCCAGCATTCTGGTCACGTGTGGACTCCCTAAGTCTCCCAGCGAGATCTTTGTAGATTTCAGAAGCACCTGGCCCCCATGGGCCCAGCGTCTCTACCCCAAACGGCACAAACAAATAACCCCGATCGAGACTGGAGTATTTGCGCCGTTTGAGGGATTCTGCCGCTGTTGCAGCACCGCTTGCCTTCACTGATGTTTCTGGAAGATGGGACGGCGCAAGTGTATCAACGCAGGTGGCGTCCCACACCAAGGGCCGGCCCATCTTCCAGGGAATGAGTGTCATACCGTCGGGCCTTTTTCCATCGTCACGCATGAGACCGTTTGGCTCCAAAACAGCTGCGACGTTGGCACTTCCAAAGGCCCGGCGGATGACATCATTCAAGGCACTGTGGCGGGCTATACGGCCCGCACTTTTGCTGCATGATAGCCCATGGTGACCGAGGCGGTCCACCTTTTCACTGCATGAGCATCGGTGTGGAACGACACAAGGAGCACCGATGCGCAGTGATATGGCTAATCGGAATGTGTTGTTATCCAATAAAGTCCCTAAGTGGTTGGAAGGTAATGCCTGCAACCAAAGACCCGATTCCCAGCGAGAAACAGCTAGAAGACGAGCGCGCTCTACGGAACTGGACGTTTCTACAAGATTATTCCGTTCCAGCTCGCAGAGCGGCCGATCCCACTGTTTCTGAGAGGACAGGTCTTTGGGCAGGCTATTATTTGGGCAGGCTACTTTCCAAGCATTCATGGCCTCAGTTAGAAAAGGAATATCAAAAGCGCCTAAACTTGGTGACAGAATTTCATTTGTTAATTTTTGTGTGCTACTAACTGAGGACAAGAATGCTGGTAAAGACACACTGGAAATTTTGCGGATACCAAGGCCGCCCAAGCGGATTGGTAGTGACGCCTGGCACCATGTACGATCATCCAAAGATATGTTTAAAATGGTAGTGAGCGTATTCTTCACAATGCTGTCTAACTTTTGTAAAATAAGTGGGTGATTCCAAAGTTGACAGCATCGTAGAGTATGCGTAAATTTTGGTACAAATAAACAATATCTAATAATGGCAAAAGCCATGTGAGAATTTATTTTTAAAAGTCTATCCGAAACTGAACTAAAATTTTGAATTTTTTCCTCAATGAAATCTGTGATAGATTCATCCAGAATTGGGGAACCTAGGAGGCGAAGTGTACTATTGTCAGTTATTTTGATATTTGGGGCTGCGGTGTTAAATAAACTAATAACTTCATCTTTTGAGGAGCACGAGTCTGATATATAGAGTTCACATTTTGAAAAATTTAGTTCCAGGCCAATCTTTTTAAATTCCGAAATTATGTAAATCAAATCCTTGAAAACTGTGTTGACGTCACCTCCTAGGGTACCATCATATGTATTGTTAAATTAAGCCAGTTACTTGAGTAGAAGCATATTATCTAATAACAGATGGCAATATAAAAATTAAACATTTTGTACGGAACCCTAAACGCATTATCATAATAGTGTTGCTTTAAACAAACCCAATGTTCAACATTAGAACACTCAAAAAATAATAATAAAATCACGAACACAGATTTCACACTCGATTATTCGACATCTCGTTTAATTAATATCGATTTTCCACGGACACGTCGATAATTTATAAGCAATAATCGCAACTGCTTAGGCCATTAGTGTTGTGGTGAAAATGAAGTCACTAATCTTACTTTGTGTTTGCCTGACTGTTGTATTAGCTTCACCATGGGTAAGAAAGCTGTCCAGACAATTTTTTTATTTATATTTATAAATTGCTGGAAGAAGTCCATTGTTGAACATAGGCCTAAGGTGGTTAAGGGATAACCTTCAAGGAACAGTCAAAATCAAAATTGCTAATTTTGTATGGAAATGACCACATATCGCTTAAAAACTCTATTACATATTATTTTCATCGTCGGCTACAGTTTATCGCAATAAAAAGTATCCTATGTCCTTCCTCAGGGTTCAAACTATCTCCGTACCAAATTTCATTTAAATCGGTTCAGTAGTTTAGGCGTGAAAGCGAGACAGACAGACAGAGTTACTTTCGCATTTATAATGTGCTAGCTGTGCCCTGCGGTTTCACCCGCGTCTTCCCGTTATCCCGTTGGAACCTTTTCCGGGATAAAATGTATCCTATGTCTGTTTCCTGTTCCTAAGCTACCTCCCCACCAATTTTCAGCCAAATCGCTTTAGCCATTCTTGAGTTATAGAATAGAATAGAATAGAATAGAATAGAATAGAATAGAATAGAATAGAATAGAATAGAATAGAATAGAATAGAATAGAATAGAATAGAATAGAATAGAATAGAATAGAATAGAATAGAAATATTTATTGGCCATATAACTTTGGCTGTTACACAAGGCAGGTCAAAATGGTACATATTAAATTAAAGTTAACAGCATTGATTTAAATTAAGGATCACGTACAGGACAGGATATAAAAATAATAGTAACATTAAAATAAAAAATAAAATAAAAAAAATATCAATCCTCCTTAGAACTAAACGAGAATTCTGTCAGACGCATAGACATAAACTCATTAAGCGAGTAAAATGGGTTAATTTCAAAAAAGTCTTTTAATTTTCGTCTAAACTGGAGCAAATGTAGTTTTGTTAGGCTAATAGGCAGTTTATTGTACATTACAATTTTATTATAAGTACCTTGTTTCTGTACTTTGGCTAGTCTTGTCTTTGGCTGGTGTAATTTTTCTTTATTTCTTAGATTGTAACTGTGTTTGTCCATATTTTTATCTAGACCATCTTTATCTGTATGTATTTCTACAAGACTGTTATAGATGTATAAGGAAATAACAGTCATAATTTTATTTTTTCTGAAATGTGCTCTAGCACATGCGCTTTCGCAATCCGTTATATAAGTAGTGTAACTAACACGACTTTCTCTTATAAATATAGATAAGTAGATTAAGTAAGTAGGGAAGAAGGGATGTTTACCGGGTGATCTAGTAAAGGTATCAACAAGCAAAAATCACTTCTTTTAAATTTTGACGTGACAACGTCTTATAAATTGGTTTGCCGGGTGACACTTCAAGAAACTGCGTTACGCTCCGCTCACGTTATGCGCTCACAATGAGAGCGAGTGAGAGGCACGCGTCCCTTCCACTCGGGCATGGTTAGCCCGCCTAAGAGCGAGAGAGACAGACATAAAAAGTGAAAGGCACGCGTCCAGATGAATATTCACATTAAAATTATTTTACCACTCAAAGTCGTTGTCACGTAAAACTTTCGCCCGTATACCGACTTTACAGGCAACCAATTTTTTTACTGTATTTTTTTATTACAGCCAAACCAACAACAACAGGAGCAGCAGCAATTGGAACAAGTGAGGAAATTGCCTATTAGTTCTATTTCTCTAACTACTCTACCCCTATTAAGAGTTTAATAAGCTATGACAGATTAGTGACTGTGACAGCGACTTCGGCCGTGGGTTCAAATACTACATTCGGTGAAGGTAAACATCGCAAAAAAAACCGGCCAAGTGCGAGTCGGAGTCGCACACGAAGGGTTCCGTACATTATCTATAAAAACGGCAAAAAAATTACGTCTGTTGTATGGGAGCTCCCTTTGATTATTTAGTTTATTGCTTTTTAGTATTTGTTGTTATAGCGGCAACTGAAATACATTTTATGTGAAAATTTCAACTGTGTAACTATCACGGTTCATGTGTACAGCCTGGGGACAGATGGACAGTGGAGTCTTAGTAAAAGGGTCCCGTTTTATCCTTGGTTACGGAACCCTAAAAACCATAGATTGATAGTAGGTAGGCGTTTTCTAGTGTTCGCCTGGCTATCTACCACCTCAAGTTAAAAATCTGTCACCAAGCACTTAACACTTAACGGTGTATTTTGGCAGCCTCAATTAAGAGCCAGTTCTCAGTCTAGGTGTATCGTGGCGCCTTCGACCACATCGTCATTTAACATCTAGTGACTTGTGGTCAAACGCTACACTGTAGGAAAAAAAACTTCATTTAATCGTGATTTTTTTACTAACAGCAGCAACAACAGAACGGTAGACGTCTTCAAACCCTCAGCGTCAAAGTGAGTACCTACTAATCATCATCATCATCAGCCTGAAGAAGTCCACTGCTGAACTTAGGCCTTCCCGTTTGGACGCCACCATGAACAGCTATTAGCCATTTGCATCCATCGGCTCCCTGTCTTCCAATGTCTTCGGTCCACCTAGTGGGGGCCTATCTACAGAATGTCTGACCACAACTGACCAATAGTTTAACTAAAGCTCACAATTACAATCGTTCCCAATAACCAACCTATCCACAGTTGCCCTTCTATGGAGCTTATGAACATGCTACGAAAATATGCATAATCTTCACTTTGGACCAAAATGTTGGTAGTACATATGATCCATAGCAACACAATCATGCTATGCACTACGATTGTAATGTAGCGCGTAGCAGGCGTAGCGGGCATTACGTAGCGTGGATAGCGTAGCATCCGTGGCATGCGTAGCGTAGCACGCATAGTGTAGCATCCTTGGCATGCATAGCGTAGCATCCGTGGCATGCATAGCGTAGCATGTATAGCGTGGTAAGCGTAGCGTTGAAATTTATTATAATTTACATTTTTTCTTATATTCTTTTTTAAATTTCAGGTCGTACACGATCGCGACGATAACGACAATCGCGTAAGTATAAATACGATTACGATCGTGATAGAAATTAGACAATCTTTGTTATTATTTAGGTCTTGAGTTAGGATTTGAATGATTTGACAACAACGTTTTATTAGCCACGACAAAGAAACGAGAGACCGGTAAACAAATTAATCTATATACATAAAACTAACAATATATAAACAGATAAGATATCAATGTTTGTTAGTTGCGTATAAACTAAAAAACTACTTCACCGATGATGAAATTTGATATATTATTGCAATACAGTGTAGTTAGTACTTGTGGATGAAACCGCGGAGAACAGCTAGTATAATAAAGAGGTCATTAAATATTTACGTATCTTACAATGATGGTTTAACAAAAACTTACCTTTATAAAAAAAAACTCTTCATTATCTTGTATTAAATTATTTTAATTAATTAACAAAATCTTACGTAGAAATGGAGGGGGGAAATCTTATGTGTCCGGGGAACAGCTAGTTCTTTATATCTGCGGATTTTTTATTTCTATTTGCGAAAAAAACTAGCGTCTGTTCAGAAGTGCCGTGACAACGACAGGCGTGACGAGCATGATATGAAGGATAGGAAACGTGACAGGAAGCAAGGCAAATTGGATGATAGAGGAGACCGCGACAGGGAAGATCGTGATAGGGTAAATCAGATTTTTTATATGACTAGCTGCGCTCCGCGATTTTACCCGCGTGGACTGGATAGAGTATCATGATAAAAAATAGCATGCGACCTATTCTCAGACCTACATACACAAAAAAAAACATGAAAAACGGTCAAGGAGTTTTTCGGAGTATTTCGATTACAAACACTTCCCCGCGGTTTTACCCGCGTGGGCTACAGTTTATTGCGATAAAAAATAGCCTTTCTTAGGCTTTAGACTGTCTCTGTGGCAAATTTAATTTAAATCGGTTCAGTAGTTAAGACAGACAGAAGGACAGAGTTACTTTCGCATTTATAATATAAGTAGGGATAGGGAAGTAGGGATTTCAGCTAAGTTTATACTACGACACTATACAGACACAAAATTCAAAATTCAAATCATTTTGATTCAATAGGATACATTGTGATCACTTTAAAACGTCAACTTAAAACTAGCTACGCCTGTTCCAACCTCCTTACGCCAGCAAAAGAACAGGCAAGAAACGCCCGGCAGGTAATCGTTTTGGCGCGATCACATTGACAATTTTATTCTTATTACTAATTGATGGAATTGGAGCAAGTTCACTAAAATCCCAAGTTTTTTTTTTGTCGTCTAATAGTCCGATATTTTTTATTTATTCACGAGTTTTGAAGCGATGGTGGCTCTGTCAACGTCAACTTGCAATCTGTAGATCTTAGGTTCGTACACAATAATGAGGAAAGGAAACATCGCGATGAAACCATAGCTTGGTGGTTGGGCATTTTCTATTGCTCTCTTAGCTAGCTACCCTCATCAAGTAAAAATATTGTCACTATGCACTTATCGGTGTGTTCCGGCAGCCTCACTGGATCTTAATCCAGTTAAGTGTTATAACTCCAAAGTGACTGGCTGATGACTGACTGACATATTATTGATCTATCAACGCACAGCCCAAACCACTGGACGGATCGGGCTGAAATTTGGCATGCAGGTAGATGTATGACGTAGGCATCCGCTAAGAAAGAATTTCGCGATAAACTGTAGCCCACGCGGGTGAAACCGTGGGGAACAGCTAGTCCACAATAAAGTAAAATGATATAAGATCCACGATTGTAGACGCTTTCCTACTTACTTCGTACAATAATTTTATTGTTCACAGAAAAATCAACTTACTGAACACAACGCTTGGGTTTCAACATTACTTAGGGGAGATTAGTTGAAACTGGGTATCAAGACACTAGCTTAAAGCTTCGCTTGAGATAAGCTTTCTTTCACCAGTATCAGTATTTTAAGATATTAAATTGTTTAAAATAGATTTTACACATAACAAGTTTATTAAATACAATCTTTGAATATTTATTTACATTTTATTTCCAACAAGTTGCGTCCCGCAGTTTCACCAGCATCTTCCCGTTATCCCGCAGGAACCTTTTTCCGGGATAAAAAAAAGATAAAAAGTAGCCTATATGTTAATCCAGGGTATAAGCTGTCTCCATTCCAAATTTCATCAAAATCGGTTCAGTAGTTACCGTGATACATTCACACACCCACACAGACACAAACTTAAAACCTAAATAATAGGATTAGTAGGATATTATTTTATTTTTACTACAGGGTAGCGTTTGACCGCAAGCCATCTGATGTTAAGTGACGGTCATAGGTGGCACCACGCTACACCTTGATTGGCACTGTAATGATGATCAGACATGCCTGAGTAGTTTTAAGTTTAGTTTTGATTTCTAATGAAATTTTAAGCAAATAATTTACGTACTTCTTGCTTTAGCCTGCACGACGAATAAATAAATTCTATTTTCAGAGGGAAGACCGAAAAGAAGACCGAAAGAACGACCGAAAGGAAGACCGAAGGGACGACCGAAGGGACGACCGCAGGGACGACCGAAGGGGAGACCGAAGGGACGACCAGGACGATTTATCTGTTAGTGAAAATACCCTATCCCACTAATATTATAAACGTGAAAGTTTGTATGGATGGATGGATGGATGCTAGTTACTCTTTCACCCAAAAACTACTAAACGGATCTGAATTAAATTAGGTAAATAGACAGCTTATATACTGGATTAACATATAGGCTATTTATTATCCCGGAAAAAGGTTTCTTCGGGATAACGGTAAGACGCGGGTGAAACCGCGGGGTGCAACTAGTACAGTAATAATTCGATTGAAACGAAAGACTATTTAATTTTTTCTGACATACATAGTCATAGCGGCAGTGTCATTCTAGACGAGCTATTGAAATTTTAGAGCTTGTAATAGACGTATAGGGTTCTCACACGTTTATTATAGACAAAAACATATAAAAACATAAAACATAAGGGAGAAAACCAGGAGTAGGAAGATTTGATATCTTGAGACGCGCTCGTAATGCGTGCGGTTCGCAAGGCGACGCTTGGACCACTGATTCAAAGAGAATGTAAGGTTTAAGAGACGGAACTTCCATACTAGCCGATAGAATCAATTTACGTCGCATTCCAATACCAACATTACCAACAGATACCACAAAGACGTCAAACCACAGAGTACCAACCTAACGAACCAAATAGTGCATAACCAGGCTTTGCGTTTTTTGTGTACTCGGCACACGTAATCCATTGTGTGGCATATCAATTTTATAAAGATTGTTTCTAAGTCCTGAAAATTGCACAACCTATTCCGATCCTTGTTCATTTATGTAGGCACGCCATTGAAATATGTAAAACATTGTGCGCCTACTCTTTCACCCAATATTATATTCCTTATTTTTTCAATGATAAATCAATAATGTTGCTATCGATATTACAGTTGCAGTACATCACTAGCACACAATTTAAATGAGAAAAATAGGTTAATTTTATTTGTTTTTAGCCTGCTACTTAAATATGGCTGGAAAGTATCATATTTATGTGCTTACCGGGCTTCATCTAAAGGAAGTCTCGCCTTAAACATCCTTTTTTTACGATTCGAATGACTTGCTCGAGTTTAACAAATTTCACAAGAAATAAGCCATCTTTTCGGTGGCATTTTGACTCAAAGTACACCTCTGATCACCCGTCACTAATTTTGAGGAGAAACTACCCTTCAAACAATTAAAATCCACAATCAAACAAGCATTTACATTCCTAACACACGGTACGAAATGTAGTTTTGTTGATAAACAACATGGCTGACACTTGACAGAAGTATTGCATGAAAGAGAAACCGCACTGAGGGAGTGTGATAGCAATATCCGCCATTATTTGCGTCGTAAACTCCATACAAAAAATTTTTGTTCCGAGTTGCGCCTGCCTGCACTGATTGGCCTCGGCTTTCCGTCCGCGCGCGCGATCGCCGCGCCGCCACAAATGGCGGGAAACGTTGACGGCGGGAAGCGACCGTTACAAGCTTTTTTTTAAATTTACACTTAATTTAGTTCAATATTAAGTTTAATTTTCAGAGGGAAGACCGGAGAGACGATGTTACAGTAAGTGAAAAACGTTATATTATTCATTTAGATAAATACTATTTTTCTGTGCTAAAGTTTGACATTAAGATCAAATTTATCGAAAATTGGTTTGACATTTAACTTACTCCTAGCGCTTTAAGCCTTTTTAAGGAAATAACAAAAAGGTTAGTCGACATCACCGGAGACCGAAGAGCTGGCAGCTACCTCGGACAAAGAATTAGTCTAGCCATCCAAAGAGGGAACGCTGCCAGTATCTTCGGTACCTTGCCTAAAGGGACTTCTTTAATAATGTATTTTAGTTATTAGTTTAGGTTTATTTGTTTTTATTTCTTTGTTATGGTATATTATTTTTAGTTTACTTACATACGTTTATAAAACCGGCACTTCGTATTTACTCGAATAGATACCGGAAGTTACTTTTCTTTTTACTAGCACGCAATACACATCTTAGCAATCAGATCACATTCATCAGATCCACGAACAATCGAGCCTTGGAAATCCCACACCAATCCATTACGCGCTCCCTTCTCCCGCATACTTGCAAAATGTGGCATGAGCTTTCCTCACAAGTCTTTTGCTACAAATAGCTTTTTTATTTTACTAACCACAGGGTAGCGTTTGACCACAAGTCACCTGATGTTAAGTGACGATGTGGTCGAAGATGGCGTCACGCTACACCTGGACTGGAAACTGGCTCTCAAGTGAGGCTGCCGGAACACACCGATAGCAGCACCTATCGGTGTGTTCAGTGCGACAGATTCTTAACATGAGGATGGTACTTATCCAGGCGTGTACCTACTAGTAAATACCCTACGACCAAGCTATGGTTTCATCACGATGTTTTCCTTCACCGAGAACTCAATCTCATTGTAGGATTCGAACACACATCCTACGGATCTCAAGCCGACGTCACTACCACTGAGCCATCATCGCTATAAATGCTGTCATTCAAGATGGGTTTGAAAGGTTAGGCAACGCCTCTTGTGTTGCAAATATCCATAGGCGACGGTGATCGCTTACCATTAAGCGGACCGTCTGCTTGTTTGACACTCTTTTGCATAAAAAAACCTAATGTTTGATTTATCAATAACTGTGACTACGGGCATAAATCTTGTAACCAATTTGTTCTGACATAACTTTTGGGGCATAAAAAATGCTAAGTTTGTAAATATAATTATGAAAATAAACGAGTACCTATCCTTTTAAAATTTTCAGAGCGAAAACCTACGAGAAGATCTAAATGTAAGTTGTTAGAATTAGTTATATAATCAGAAAGTGACCAAAGAAATACAGAACTGAGCTAACTATAAAAGGCAAACACTTCCAAATCAAAATATAAAAGATTACATAAGAAAAGCCACAGGAAAATACAAAGTAATTGCACAAAAGCAATCTCAAGCAATAGACAGCGTGCTAGTAGGGATTTTCAGGAATAACTCAATTTGACATAGTCATATCCTCATTAGAGATGACATAAAATGAAAATCACAACATTCACTGTGGATAAAAATGTTTTGAATGTTGACAGACAAAACTGTTCATCCAAACTCACTTAAACCACACCCCTTGAAAGAATTATACCAGGCCCAAAACATCCTGCTGGTGTTCGATATGGCAATGTAAAGACAAGGCATACATTTTGTTACTGTTGAAATTGCGGGCATAAAAAATTTAAAATTTGTAAATTTCATTATGTAAATAAAATTAACATTTCCAGAGTAAAGATCGGAGAGACGTAACTGTAAGTGAGAAATAATAATTAACTCAAAGTTTTAACCCTTAATTATTGGCGATGGTATGTTTTACCCTAAGGCATATTTGAATGATATCATAATTAAATTCTTGATTTTTAAATTTAATTTGTATACTTTTTTTTTTTTTTTTTTACTATTTACAGGGTAGCGTTTGACCACAAGTCACCTGATTTAAGTGACGATGTGGTCGAAGATGGCGCCACGCTACACCTGGATACCAATACCAATTACCAAATACCATTATACCTAATACCAATTATGAACAATGAATTGAAAAAATACATAAACATTAAAATTTACAGATGGAAGACAGGAAAGACGATGTAACTGTGAGTGATTTGTGTTAATTGTTAACAAACTTATAAAAAGCAATCTGAAATACGAAAATTATTGACCAACAAAACTGTATAACCAGTCATACTAAAACAACTACCAATAGATGAAAACATAATATATTTGACCACCAGTAGCCGATATGTCAATACTCGTTATAGTAACGATGAGGCATAAATCTTGTAACTAAATTATAAATTTATATTTTTGTAGCATGCGGGGCATAAAAAGTGTAAACTTTGTAAATACAATTATGAAAATAATAATAATGAATTATTTTAATATTTACAGTCAGAAGATAAGAGAGATTACGACGATGATGTAAGTAAGCAATATTTAACTAAAAAAGATACGAAAATGATTCTTTTATGATGATGAAATGTATTTTACATTTCTAGAGAGCAGGCCGTGATGATGACGATGATGAAGATGATCAACACGCTTTGAGGGTAAGTTAAAAAAAGAAAAGTATGTAGGAATCGGTCAAAAACGGTGAACGAAAATGAGGAAACCGGCATGTCTAAGAACTGCAATATTCAAGAGCATGCGACATCTATCAAACTGCACTGGGCTTGGTAGATTACACCCCCATACTCTCTCTCTGAGAGAAAGCCATGGTCGCAGCAGTGGGAACATAAAAAAGACTGATAATAAGATGATTAGGTATCACTAGTTCCTTCAGTGGTCCAGTGAATCTCAAGATCTTTAGATTGGGGATTCACAGGACCTCAGCCACTTGATAGTTCCCAGTCCAGACGTAGCGTGACGCCACCTTCGACCACATCATCACTTAACATCAGACATGTGGTCAAACGGCTACCGCAATACCTAAGTAAAGTAACAAACAAGTAACAAAAAGTATAATTTGAAAATGATATCCTACTTCCTGCTAATACATAATAATTATTATAAACGTGAAAGTTTGTAAGTGTGGATGTATGGATGTTTGTTACTTTTTCACGCAAAAACTACAGAATGGATTTGGATGAAATTTGGAATGGAGATAGCCTATACCCTGGATTAACACATAGGCTACTTTTTATCCCGGAAAAAGGTTCCTGCGGGATAACGGGAAGACGCGGGTGAAAGCGCGGGGCACAACTATAGTAATTGATAAAGCTCTTGTCTTGATTTAATTATTGATTCTAATGAATTGTTATAGAGTTCACATTTGGATGCTCTCGCCCGTCAAATGGATCTAATCGCATTGGTATGTTAATATTAAAACAATTGTAAAACATACATTTATACTTTAATATAATTTTTTTACGATATAAACTGTGGTCAACGCGAGTAAAACTAGGGGAGAACAGGTTGTTTATGATAGCATTAATAAAAACATTAATTTTTTGCAGAAATACGGTTCTCAAGGCGTGAGTAATACAATAACACCCTTTATTTTTAATTTAAATACAATAATGGTGTCGATTCGGTTTTGCATTCTCTAAAACTAAAATAAGTTTGACAGGTCTAAAAGTATTGCTGTCTTTTTCTAACCACTGAAGTAAAAAAAGAAACAGCATTACTTTTAGTCCTGTGAAACTAAGTTTATTTTTAGAGAAAGCAAAACAGAATCAACACCATTATGTCTCTACTTATTATACGTCATATCTTAGACAAATTATGAAAAACTAAGCATAAAGTTTATACTAAAGTGACAGATTGATGACATTACACTTTATTTTTTCAGAGAGTAAAAGTAGCATACGTAAGTTTACATTAATTTTGCATTAATTATACTATTTATTAAACAAACAAATAAAATATACGATAGTAAAGTCTACTCGTGACCAGAATGCTGGCTTATATGTTAGACAAAGGATAAGCCTCGCTGTTCAGCGAGCCAATGCCGCCAAAATTTTGGGTATTATGGGACACCAAGGATTGTTTGAACTATCTTTAGATCATATTTAATTAGTTCAAGCAATCTGATAAAGGTACCTAAGTACTTATTATCTTCTTTTATTTAAGAGCGGAGCTCTTGTCGGTGGAGTATTTTCCATCCCGTTCTGTTCTCGGCCATCCTTTTGACCTCTTGGTACAGTCAGTGACAAAAGTAGCTGATCATACTCGATTTTCCAAAGGTGATTTGGAGCAGTAATGTTCTGGGTTTTTCTACAACTTACAAGGTAGCGTTTGACCACAACACAATATTATACATAATGTGAAGTGATGATGGTGTTAAAGGTTGGTGTTTAAAATGATGAACGTAATCGGAAAAATTGCTATTGCTCAGCAACTTTTGTCGTTGACCGTACGACATGACGTCAATCCTTACTATAGACTTATTATAAGTATAGTTATATTTTTTCATAAACATTATGAGTATTAATTAACCCCCGACGCAATAAGAGGGGTGTTATAAGTTTGATGTGTCTGTCTGTCTGTCTTTGGCACCGTAGCTCGCGAACGGATAAAGCGATTTCAATTTAGTTTTTTGTATGAGAGGTGAGTTACGGGTGAGTATTTTTGAAAATCGATCCAAGATGATGGGGGTTTTTTTAAATGTTATAGTTATCGAATATAAGATTAACGTGATATTTAAAACGTCTTTAATAAAATTGCTTCCTCAAATAAATATACCACTTACATTGTTTACTTGAGGTCTAAGTATTTTGTTATCGAAATAATGTTTTTATTTTCAGGTTCCACCATCTCAAAGATTATCTTCATCATATCACGATCTTGGTGTGAGTATTATTTGTTGTATGTGTTTTAATTCAGCCGTCCCAGGTATCGCTGGAAAGACGAAGTCACGAAGGATTTGCGCTCACTCCAGGTGGAGGACTGGCAGGAGGTGGCGCAGGTCAGAGCGAAGTGGCGTCTTTTGTTATCGGAGGCCAAGACTCACTTTGGGCCGTTGCGCCATCTCAGTTAGTTATTTTAATTCCGCCAATCATCATCATTAGCCCATGGTCCCACTGTTGGGACTCTGGCCTTCTCTCATTGACATTTCCCTTGACGTTGACCTTAGTGTGGCCCGGGTATCAGAGAGAAATGGTTGGCCGTAATCCACTCCGTAATTCAGTCGATAGATGTCGCATGCTCTTGAATGTTGTGGTTCTTGGACATGCCTGTTTCCTCACGATGTTTTCCTTCACCGTTTTGAGCGATGGTAAATCCACAGATAACTTATTGAGTCATGGATTCGATCATTGCCGGCGCGTTGCAAGGCGCATGCGTTACCGTTCTGTCACCATCGCTATGATATAACCTATCCTAATTAAATTTAATTATCTCATTTTTACAGTCCCTTAACTTCAAATATGTAAGTGGCAACTTATTGACTTAAAATAACATAAGTACTATGTATTTTGAATTAGGTACCAATACTTAAACCTATTGCAAAAAGCAAAAAATGTTTAAAAATAAAATAATCCAAAGTAACCAGTTTTATTATATTTTAGATCCCACCAAGAAGCAAAGAGGTAAATCCCATATTGTTTCCTATTGTTTTTTTTAAAACACTTTTTTTAAGTTAAACAAAAAAAAATTGGTTATCCTTTTAAGTAAGATAAGAAATCGCCCATGCAATCACATACATATTTTTACTACTTATCTCTAACCCTAATAACTATGATCCAGATCCAGATCTAGATTCTCTAGGATTTAGGATTTAGGGTATCAGATATCGATTTTTTTAAATTTGATAGCAGGTTCAATACTCTTCGGTGGTGAGGCCTGTTCTGTACATCCCAGCGCAAGACGATAATGTAAGCATAAATATAATTATAAAGGTATGTAGATATACATACCTACATGATGTTATGTAATACATACGTTTTAATGTAAGTAATATTATATGATAGTAAAATTCTAAAAAGCCGATGTCTGTACACTAAAGATATTGAAGAAAAACTAATATGAGAACCCTCTCAATCAATAATTGAGCAACCGAAGCCAAAACAACAGTTTAAGAATTTTGTCTGTCTGTCTGTATGTTTGTACAGGCACAACTGCATGGATTGGAATACAGTTTTCACTGAAGTATCGCTAGAAGTCTGAATTTAAAATGTTGGCTCCAATTTACGGCAGGAAAATATATTATTTTTAATTTCGGTCTGCAAAAATAGAAATATTGGTATGTACTTAGTAGATTTCCGTACCTATGCTATAAATTGCAATCTTTCAAGATGGGTGTGACAAGAGTACTTATGGGTCAGCAACTCCCTTGGTGTTACAATTGTCCTTAGGTGACGGTGACCGCTTCCCATGAGGCGGGCGCAGCGGTCCGCTTGTTTGCCACTATGTTAAAAAGAGTCAATTTTTAATAAATCTCAGTTACGGGGCCCTTTTTTCCCTACCAGCCTATCCCCCGGTAGGGAAAAATATATTTCATTTAGGGAAAATTGTGATTATGTCCCTTAGGCTTTGTGCGTTACTTGAAATAAGTACCTTATCGCAAAATATTTACCTCAACAGGGATTAAGCTTTAACCCTTATTATCAGCCCACTCCAAAGGTGAGTAAAATTTTCAAAAGAGCAGAGATGATATTTATTTGATTTACTTCTATTTAAAATGCAAAATACCTATTTTGCATTTTGCATTTAAATGACTTTTAGTAAAAAAAAGCATTTTGTATTTTATTTGAAATACCTTTCGAGGTGTATTTTGCATTTTTAATATTCGTTTCAAAATGAAAAATACTTTGTGATTAAGTTTAGCCAACATTACCAGCAAACAAAATGAACGGATGACGCTTGTATTGCCGAATTTGACCGATAGAGGCGTCTGCTAGCCATGCGCCCCCTTTTTTAACCCCCGACGCAAAAAGAGGGGTTTTATAAGTTTGACGCAACATAACAGAATTTATTGATACGCGTACTCATAAATATGACCAAAATGTCTTGCATAAGGTGCCATGTTATTAGATGATTTTGTTCGGCTCAGCATTGTGTCTCTATTGCCTATGACAAATACCTAAAATAAATAAAAATATCTGAGATTTGGTCAAAAGGTATTTTATATGGAAAATGCCTATGGTGCATTTAGCATTTGAAATACAAAACGCAAAACTATTTGGTATTTTGCATTTAAAATAGTAAATCTGTTGAGTATGACTGTAGAAAATGCTGGTAAGAATTTATACGAAGGACCTTTAATTAAAATAAAATGACTACCAATCTAAGTGAGTAGGTATAATTTGGAAAGGACTCTTTGCTCAAAATAAGATAGATAATCCAGTCTGTCACCTACCTCACACTCCCACACGTACGTTTCTTCAAGAGGGCTCAGCAAGGGAATCCTCTAGTCGGCACTGGAGGGTTGGCAGAGCAAATGTTACAAAACACCATCTAAATTGGCACAGCACTGCGAGAACGTCTCACACAACAAATAGGTACTGCACGGCAGTGAAATGAGTAAAAACACTGGTCTATTCACGGAATAGTTTCTCAAGATGATTGAGGACGCGACCGAATGTAGTAGTCGCACCAGCACCAAGTTTAAACTGGTCGATCCGCTCGAGCAGAGGGCGCGCGATGCGTCGCCCGTCAATTCAAAACGACGGTAGTCGTAGAAAAGCGGATGGCAAACATAAATTATCTACCCTCTAAAAATGAGCAAAGATCCAACAAAATCTGAAAAGTATTTTTCATTTTGTATTTAAATGCTTTTTTAAAACCATTTTGTACATCTCTGCAAAAAAGCCCTATTTACGCAGTCAATAACTGAACTATCGTATACATTCCGTCAGTCCTACCTCTACGTAACGAATTCTTTGATCTTTTAACTATCGAGTGGTATCTATCAACTTTAATTTTGAATGTAGATGATTAATTATGTAGCTGCAGCATCAAACTGTATCCCTCGATTTCGTTAACAGTTTTCTCGATGGCTTCTCATTGTGGAAGGTAATGACGTGTTCACGTCAAAAAGTAATTTCACCGACAATAGACAATTTCTTATTTTTTTCAGGGAAGACCAAGAAACCAAGACCGTAATGAAAACAACGTCGAAGATATTTGATTGATGACAGTTACTAAAGAGGATTCGACTTTTTTTACTACGTTAATTACTAGGTTATTAGCTAGAAGATGGCGATGAAATGGATTCCGATTAACAAACATAAATAAGATTAATAAATCAATCATGCCAATAAAAAGCGTAGCTGCAGCACATGGTTTGTTTTTTTTTTATTTATAAAATTACCTACCTAGCACTAGACTCGAAAAAAGTAACAGTAGGATTAAAAGCCATTGACTCATTGTATCTGAAGTTAAGATGGTGTAAGAACCGATAGATAAAAATAAGGCATATTATAGTTTTCACCTAACTCCTTCCCTTGAATAAAAATACTGGATACGCGCCAGAGCCGTAATGAAATAATGTTATGTAGCAAAATCATTTAAAATGTAGCTACAACCTATACCAATAATAACCAATAAGCTACGTAACTAAGGCATTAGTGCTAAACATTTTTACGATAATATGTGAAAAAAGTTTTCGTACAAGTCTGCGATTAATTTCATACAATATATAAAACTTATATTATTATTTTTAGTTCTTTTTAGAATGGCCGAAATACCTTTACATAATATTCATTGTGAAAACCTCCAAGTTGGCAACACAGGTTCCAAATGTTATTGTCAATAAAGATGTGACAAACGGCTTAAAATTGACAACGCGCTTAAAGCGTTCCGCTTATATTATTAAGCCGAACGCTTAAACGCTTTTTGTTGAATTAACGGAGACAATGGAGACATGTTTAATAGCGCCTAGTGACAAACGCCGAGAGTTAACAAAAGCGTTTAATGATTTGTGGCTTTGCTAGTGTTGTTACTAGCTTAAAGAAATTTGTTATTATTATGTTGTAATTTTAAAAAAAGTTTTTTATAGTTTTTTTTTTTTTTTTTACTTTCTATCTTACTAAATAAATACTTTAGACTACAAAGTAACAATATTTATGAATGAACTTCCCTTCGTACTTATCAGGCGACTGTCTGAAATGAATTATCAATCCATTAATCACTGCGTTTCATTTCAGGCGTACTTAGAAGTTCATTGATTTTATTTACATCATGTATTATTTACACTTGTTTTCACTACGGTATATTTACATTCTTGTTTTATATATACATGAATAATGCCTTTTTTGTTGTTTTTTTGTTACATAACACATAAGTCTCGAAGCTCATTCGCGCGCGTAATGTAAATAAACAAAACAAGCTCTCGCTGAACTTAATTTGTCAACAACAAAAAGCGAACTAGAAAATTAAATGGAAGACGGAGGAATTAAATGGAATCGGTTTGGTTGTAAAACACTAACCAACCAAACACAAGGCGTTGCCAGTCCCCCACAAATATTACGTAAATAAGCAGAACGTAATTTAGCCGCGTAATATGACATCTAATTCAATTAATATTGCGCCTTCAGTGCATAGAAATAAGGTTGAAATAATGTGAATCCAAACCAATTATAAATCTTTATTTTGAGTCTTACGCTTATAACAATCAGATTTTATTTTGAAATGTATACCTATCGGAATAAGGTTTGCATTTGTTTGGACTTTGGATAAATGTCGTCAACGTTTAAACGGAGTCGGCTTATTTCCATCAGCCCGCGCCCCGCTTATGCGCTTATTTTGAAGAGCGACGATTTTCAATTGTATCCGTATTGGAATAAGGTTTGCATTTGTTTGGACTTTGGAAAAAAAACCGTCAACGTATAAAAGGAGTCTGCTTATTTTAATAAGCCCGCATATGTGCTTATTTTTAATAGCGGTGTTTTTAAACCGCTTTTCGTTTAAACGCCCACCTCTAATTGTCAACGTCAATCAACAATCTGACAGGTGACAGTATGAAACAAGGTGAAATCGAAACAGTGGTCTCGAACCTACCGATTTTTCGGTATTTCTACCGATATGAGCTCTGTTCTACCGAAATACCGAAATGCAACGATTTTTCCACGATTTCCGAGAATACATTGAAATTCTCCCGATTTTTCTACCGATTTTGGCGATTTAACATTTATAAATTGGCAACCCTTTTCATTTATGTTTAATTTAGACTAATCTATACTACTAATATATCTATACTAATATTATAAAGCTGCAGAGTTTGTTTGTTTGTTTGAACGCGCTAATCTCAGGAACTACTGATCCGATTTGAAAAATCATTTTGTGTTAGATAGCCCATTTATCGAGGAAGCCTTATAGGCTATATTTTATTTCCAAAAAAATTAGGGATTCGTATGAAAATTGCTATTTTGCAACCCAAAGTGTGAAATCGAAAACCTATTTTTGCGTGCGCTGCAAAAACTATTGACACTAGAACAAAATAATGTATTACGGGTTTGTAGGTCTCATTAAGGTCTACAAAAAAGTCCGCGAGAGCATATGTCTAACTAGAAAAGACTCTTTATTTGTATCATTATATATAAATTACTTAAAAAAAAAAATTACTTAAAAAAAAGTACAAATATTAAGCCTGTAAGTTGATACTAAATAAATAAAATAGTTTGTAGTATGTATGTAATGTACCTAATGTAGAAATAAATAAACGAATTTGATTCTATATTGTTTTTTTATACCGATTTTTGGTACAAATATACCGATTTTGGAGGGCAACTCTACCGATTTCGCACTTTGACGTTCGAGACCACTGAATCGAAACGAAATCGTGTATTCGCGTCGTACCTACTTTTTTGCATTTTTCTATGAGTTTGGCTTAATTTTTGCAGTTTTACTGAAATACTATGTCTACATCAATAGATCAGAAAGCTTACTTGCAAAAGTATCTCGGTGGACCCTCGAAAGAAAAAAAGAAAAAGAAGAAAAAAGCAGTCAAAGGCAAAGGGTGAGCTGCCTCTATTTTGTAAATTAATTCTCTTCGTAATTTTAGATTGAGCTACTATCAATAAGGCTTTAGTGGGCTGTGGTTGACCAGAAGCGATGTGAAATACACATTTATCATCCTTTTATATCGCCCCCTCCCCACATAAAACCTTGTGACAATGTAGTACTGGATCATAGGTATCCCTCCCGATTTTCCGCTATCCGCTGAATAGCCCATATTATGCTTAAAGTAAATGCTGACTTCAGTAAATCATGTTCTGAGAAATACAATCTGATTTGCTTCAGTGTTCCATATTTTACCGCCAAAAACGCGAACAGACGATGTTTATTGATTTTTGATTGATTAACAGGTTATTTTGGAGCTGGCTTACAATTTTCTTGAAAGAAAACTTTTTTCCCTCTTTGATTGATATCTTGAAGTTGTATTAAACTCTTTCAGACAAAGGAGTTATCTGTTGTGAAAGTCTTAGGATTTTATTACAGTTTATCAGTTTTGCAAGCTCACATCGCACTCAGTATATTGTGTCTATAATCATACCCTATTTCTAATGGTCTTGAGACTGAGGTTTAAGTTTTCTAAACAAGCTTTTTCTATTGTGGGGAACTCCCCAGATTAACTACTTTGATTGAATAAAAACCTGCGACTGTGACTCAGCATCACTTGGATCTATTATTCAGGTGTTTATGCATCAATATACAAAATTTCCACTATGCATGCCACATCATTTCTATTTATCACAATTTTTTACACAAATATTTTTATTATTCCAGCTTTAAGATAATAGACGATGACATAGACCTATCCAAGCTCCGTCCCCTTGATGGGGATGAGCTGGATATCTTGGACGACGGCGAGGATGCTCCCCAGATAGCTGGCATCATCGATGAGAGGCCAGAGGAGTTGAGAAAATTGGAGCAGTTCAAGACTAGCTCAAAATGGAAGGTTGTTAATCAGGTAAATATGACTTTTAAATGTATTTTATCAAGGAAGGAAAACATCGTGAGAAAAGCATGTCCAAGAACAACAACATTCAAGAGCATGCAACGTCTATCAACCCACACTGGGCCAGCCATACTCTTTCTCTGAGGGAAGGCCTGAGTCCCAGCAATGGGAACGTAATTGGTTGTTGATGATGATGATCCTGATTTTATCAAGAAACTTGTCTAATCAGAAAATTCTTCATAACACACAGAATATAAATCTCTTTTTCTCTAAAAATCAGTTACACATTTTTCCAGTGTCTCATACATATTCTACAAATTAACTTTCAGGATGACGGCTTCAACAGCAAACTGCAAATTGAAGAAATCAAGAAAGACATAAAAGAAGCGGAGAAAGAAAACGAAGTGGTTTTTGGTAAAATGTACAGCGACTCCGAAGATGAACAGAAGAATGATTCAGATGCATCTCCTCCACGGAAGAAGACATCAAAGAAACATGACAATGATGGTGATGCTAGTCCTCCAAGAAAAAGAGATGAATCGCCTAGAAGGAAAGAGACAAAACATATTTCAAAGGAATCTCCTCCGAGAAAACAAGACACTCGTAAGGAAAGAGCTAGGAAACCTAGTCGTTGGGGTGATGCAGAACCAGAAAGTAATTCACCTAAAAGAAATGAATCAAGAACGAACAGATCACAAAGTTCTGACCTATCTCCGCCTCGAAAGAGGAAAAATTATGATTCTGATGAATCGCCACCTCGGAAAACAAAGCTTTCTGAACGATACTCCAAATCTAATTATGATAGAGAAATTCCGAAGCGAGATATGGATAAGAGAGAATTGACAGATAGAAATAGAAACATGTCAGAAGGAAGACACAAACATAACAGTCATAACAGAAGACAAGATAGCGATTCAGATTTATCGCCACCTCGACGGGATAAAGCTAGGAATGGCTCAGATAGAAGTAGAAACAAGTTGGAGAGAGACAGAAATATGTCAAAAGATAAAAGAAGACCCAGTCCTGGTACAAAGAACAACAAAAGAAAAAATGATAGCGATTCTGATTTGTCGCCCCCTAGGAAAGGAAAAGATAAAAGACTGCAGAAAAGAAGTACTAGTCCACATAAGAGTAAAAGAAAACATGATAGCGACTCTGATTTGTCACCGCCTCGGCGGAACAAAGACAGAAATAGTGACAGTCCACCGCCTACAAATAAGAAAATGGCCAAGATGCTAGAAGGGAAAATGTCGGGGTTGCAAAACGCTAAGCAGTTGAGAGAAGAAAATGAGAAATTTAGACAAAAGGAAGATGATGTCTTCAATAAATTAGCTGACGATGTTTCTGGGAGGAACGCCCAAGCTGTCTCCAGGAAAGGTAAACGCTATATTCATTTATTACTTATGTTTTTTTTCTTCTTTCAAGGTAGTGTTAGACTACAAGTCACTTGAATTGACGATGTGATTGAAGGTGGCATCACGCTACACTTGGACCGAAGGTTGGCTCATAAGTGAGGCGGCCGGAACTCACCAAATTCTTGAAGTTAGTAGCTAGGCAGGCGAGCACACAGACACAACAGATTTTTTGACAATGTGGTCGAAGGTGGCGTCACGCTACGCCTGAATTGCGAGCTCCCAAGTAGCAAAAATTAGTCATATAATCGTCATTAAAGCGAGAATATATTCCCATATTATCGCTAATTTGGGTGGGTTTTGGGCACAAATTATAAGGCTTAAAGTTACCGTATTGTTACCATAATAAGCTATGAATCAGAGCCAGCTGGCTCTCAAGTAGTCCAACGAAAACGATTGATCTTTATGATAATAATATGTGTTTAATTTCAGGCAAGAGGGATACTTCAGAAGATAGACAGAAGAAGAAAGAAAAAGCGGAGCGGCAGAAAGAGTTGGATGCGAAATATAAAATGTGGAGCAAAGGGTGAGCATTTACTTAGCAGGGTACTCACGATGAGGTAGCTCGAAGAGGAAGCAAGCACACCCAACCAATCTCATCTTGTATCTATACAATTTTTTTTGGTTCCGTACCAAAATGGTAAAACGGGACCCTGTTACTAAGACTCTGCTGTCTGTCTGTCAGCTGGCTGTATCTCATGAACCGTGATAATTAGACTGTTAAAATTTTCACATATGATTTATTTCTGTTGCCGCTATAACAACAAAATATTTAAGGGGGCTCCCATACAATCAACGTGATTTTTTTGCCGTTTCTATAGACAGTGGTATGGAACCCTTCGTGTTGGCCAGTGTTTAACATGTAAGGCACATGGTTTTGATTTATCAGTCCTTAGTCTTTATTCCCCACAACTTTATCTCGCCTTCGTAGGCTGTCAGCAGCATGCAATCCAACGGATTATGAATCAAAGAGACCACCGGCTTATTGTAGCTATTGTAACAAATGCACCATTGTTACTATGTAACTAATTGATGTAATAAGTTTTATCTTGTCGTGAAAAATCAAACTGCAGTTTGTTAGCTGCTTATAAATTAATAGTTATTTGTTATGCAAGGTTGCAAAGTTGTATTTTGGCGCGAGTACTTGTATTGAAACCTGAGCAAGCAAAGGATTCTAAGATTGAACCATGAGCGAAGCGAGGTGCGTGGTTCAAATATAGAATCCTGAGCATAGCGAGGGTTTCAAAGGTACGAGACGCAGAATAACTTTGCAGCCGAGCGAAACACGCAACTTTTCACCTCACTACAGCGAGGAAATTGCTAATTGCAAGAAAAACAGATAAAATGGGTTTGTTTGTTTTTTCATGCAATAGTCGTGCTGGCCAGTGCAATTATTCCAAAAAGAGGTTGGCACACTGACATGAAATAAGTATTGTTGCATTTTAAGTGGACTGGTGGTATGGAAAATTTTTGAATAGAAAGTTTCGAAGCTTAAAAATACTTTCCACGATAGCGCGCGCGTGTTGCTTTTGCACTCAGATTTCGAATGACAAACAGACTCTTTCCGAGCTTGTGAGGTGAAAAATTAATTTATGTTTCAGTTTAAAACAAATCGAAGCGCAAGACGCTCGGGTGCAAGACTACCTGCACGAGGCGTCGAAGCCGGTGGCGCGGCTGGCGGGCGACCGAGACCTGGAGCACAGCCTGAAGCGGGTGGAGCGCGCCGGGGACCCCATGCTGCAGTACATGAGGGAACAGAAGCGGGAGCGGGGGGAACTGCCTCCAGGTAACCTTATTTCAAAATAAACCCATAGAAATAAATCTTCTTCTTATATATAAAAATCAATTGCTGTTCGTTAGTCTCGCTAAAACTCGAGAACAGCTGGACCGATTTGGCTAATTTTGATCTTGAAATGTTTAAAAAGGGAGAAAATACAAAGACATTTCCTTGAGACAACTTTTATTGACGATACGAATTTCGCCGGGTCAGCTATTAAAAAATAAATATCGGGGACAATTGCACACAAATTGTCCTAGCCCCAAATTAAGCTCGAAACTTGTGTTATGGGTACTGGTGTTGTGGTTATAGCAGTGGCTACAAAGCAGATGTTGCCAAAATGTTTTTTTTATTTTTATTTCATTTGTACTAAAAGTGGAGCGTTTTGCCACAATTCACGTGATGTAATTGGTTAAAGAGGACATCACGCTACATCAAGGCTCTCAAGTGGGGCTGCCGGAACACACCTGATGGGTGTTTGCCGACAGATTCTTGCAGCTAGCCAGGCGAAGACTACGCAATGCTCGACCACCAAGCTATGGTTTCATCACGATATTTCCTTTACCAAAAGCTCAAGCTCATTGTAGAATTCGAACACACGACCTGCGGATCGCAAGTCGACGTCACTACCACAGCCATCATCGCTTTAAAATAATTCATTCATAATGTTAACCAAACCACGTTATTTTATTTTTATTTTCACAAATCTTTTTAATGATCATCCTGCAGAAATAGCAAACACTAGTTGCGCCCCGCGGTTTCACCCGGGTCTATCCGTTATCCTGCAGGAACCTTTTCCGGGATAAAAATTTGCCTATGTGTTAATCCAGTGTATAAGCTGTCTCTATTCCAAATTTCATCAAAATCGGTTTAGTAGTAACGAGATACGTGGTAACAAACATTCACACACACACACACACACAATTCGAATTTATAATATTAGTAGGATTTTCGGGATAAAAAGACTTTCATCAGTTCCAACCAAAAAACAAAGTATACAAACATGAATTTCAATTGAAAATTACCTTTTTCTCTGCAGAAAAACCGTCGTACAAGGGCAACTTCCCGCCGAACCGGTTCAACATCCGGCCCGGGTACCGCTGGGACGGCGTCGACCGCTCCAGCGGGTACGAGAAGAAGTACTTTGAGCAGCAGAACAAGAGGAAAGCGCAGGAAGAAGAGGCTTACAAGTGGAGCATTGAAGACCTGTAGAACTAAATCTGAACACTGTCTTATTGACAACTGTACCCCTAGTACAGTCAGCAACAAAAGTAGCTGATCATACTAGATTTCCTAAATGTGTTTTAGATCAGTATGGCGTGGGTTTTTTATATTTTACAAGGTAGCGCCACAGTATATAAAGAACAGTAGGTTAGCTAAGGCCGCTCGACGAGTTAATTGCCTACTCTTGCGGTGACGCATAGGCGGCGCGTTCCGTACTGAGTGCATGGCCGCGGCCCCGGCCGCCTCCTTTCGTTTATGTGTGCGTGTGCGTGAAAAGTGCGTGCGTACACGGTGCCGCTACTCACGCACACATTCAAACCGGGCGACGGCCGATTTATATGAAGCTGAACTACTACTCCTTTACTATGGTAGCGCTCTGACCACAACATTAAACACCTGATTTCAAGTGACGATGTGATCAAAGGTTGGTGTTCAAGATGTTGCCGGTAATCGGAAATTATGTTAATGTTGAGCTACTTTTGTCGTTGACGGTACAAGTTTTGATAGTTTGCAAAAACTATGAAAGGTTTCGTCTCCTTCCAAACATTTTTTTTTCAGCGCGCCTTACCGAAACTTGGAGGGTCTAAAATCGGTAATACGGGTTATTTTAAATCGTTTTATTCGTATTCCAAGAAAGTTTTCGACTTTGTAAGTTAATGGCGGTAGGCATTCTCTAGTGCTCGCCTGGCTACCACTCAAGCTAAAATTCTGTCTCCAAGAACCTATCATTATACCAATATTAAATAGTTTCAAACAATGTCGATCATGAATTTAATAAATAACTAAGTAAATAATTTTCGTAACGTGAATTTATCTGTAAATGAGATTTATAAATAAATTATTTTTGTGATTGAATTTTGTATCATTTCATTTCTAGACATATGTATGGCAATACTTACCTTAGAATAAGAACATCGTCAATAAAATGAACATCCGGTAACGAGGTGATTCATGAGATAACTAAGGTCAAACCATAGAGGGTTCAAATTGATCAAACGCCAACCTCCTTAGATTACAGGGTTCACCTTGGTTCAAACGCTAACCTCCATAGATTAGAGGGTTCAACTTGGTTCAAACGCTAACTTCCTTAGATTAGAGGGTTCAACTTGGTTCAAACGCTAACCTCCATAGATTACAGGGTTCAACTTGGTTCAAACGCTAATCTGTAAGAAAAAAGGCTACGTGTGTCGTAGACTACGTTTTCCAGTGATCGAGAAACTCGAGGGAAAACTAGTTAGTCAAATAAAATACTTCTTATAAGCAAATAGGCTTTATTAGACATATCAGTAAATATAAATAGTAGTTTATTATTTATTGCTTTCGCGTCCACTCAGGATTATAACATACAACCCAATAGGTACATAGGACAAATACGTAGGTCTACGTAAAAAAAGCTAAATAAAAACACAAATAAACTAAAGTTCCTTAAATATAATAGTAAATTTAAATATAGCGGCACTAATTTTGGTCTTCTTTTTTACATAACAAATTTTCTTTTTCACTCTCAATGCATAGAATTGTTAGAGACAATGTAGAATGATTGTTACATGTCAGCATTTTGTGTACAAACGAGAGGTATGGCTGACGGTCAGCTAGCTACTGCTCCAGGGGCGAATTTATCAAAAAAAAGTAGATTAAAGACAAATGTAAGCTAACTTGCATTTGAATACGATAGCGCCTAAAAGAATTTTGAATCAAAAGAATTTAACAGATATCTGTACAAAATATTCACTGCCGAATGCTTAATAAAAATAAGCATTTATATAACCTTGTCACAATCATGCGGGAAAGAAAATACATCTATCATAGTCTGTCAAAACGTTTTATATATCGTCGGCGCCCCGAACTTCTGAAGTAAAAATTTAGGTTTTTCTAATTGGGAAGATAACTTTGTAACGCTTTGCAAGAACGACTGAACAAAAGACAAAACGTTTGGTGTTCTCAAAACTTACTACTACATTTTTAGGGTGAAACCAAACGAGCATAATTTTGTGAGTCGTGAGTCGCGTATTTTCGGTCACTCATTTTACGTTCAACTGAATTTTTTTTTTATTTTTATTTTTTTTAATTTTTACAGGGTAGCGTTTGACCACAAGTCACCTGATGTTAAAGTGACGATGTGGTCGAAGATGGTGCCACGCTACACCTGGACTGGGAACTGGCTCTCAAGTGAGGCTGCCGGAACACACCGATAGGTGCTTGGCGACAGATTCTTAACAAGAGGGTGGTAGCTAGCCAGGCGAGTACTAGAAAATACCCTACCACCAAGCTATGGTTTCATCACGATGTTTTCCTTCATCGAAAGCTCAAGCTCATTGTAGGATTCGAACCCACGTCCTACGGATCACAAGCCGACGTCACTACCACTGAGCCATCATCGCTATAAATATATATAATATATTTCTGTTGAGTTGCCAGACGAACTTAATTTATTTATTCAGTATTGAGCGTTGATACGGGCTGTTCGTGTCAAACACGATGGATCCATTAAAAATATTGTGTATTTTACGAAGAGGAGGCCAGAAAAAGAAATTGGGTAAACCCACTCAATAGTCTGAGGCTGAATTGTGGACAGTTTCATACTTTATTTGCCCTTCCCTCACCACGACCGAAATTCGGTCGAGTTTACGAGCATTGAATCGGCAGATAACTCATTTTGCGTCGTCGTGTGGCACCAACTGCCTTTTTGCATGAAACCGAATGCAGCCGAATGTATGCTACCGAAATTCTGCGACTCACGACTCACAAAATTACGCTCGTTTGGTTTAACCCTTATTGTAACAAAACCATAGAGCTATCAGTTGTATTTTCTGCTTCCTTGCATTATAGAAACGCCAGAGAAATTATTTGAAAACAATTATCATCTCACAAAAATGTTATAGAAATCAGTCGAGGATAATAATCGGAATTACACAAATAGTAATTAATCAAAAATTACACAGTATACCTCGATATCAGAATATAATCTTCAGCTATTAATAAATATCACAATGCACTATTGTTATGAAGAATATTACAATTATTAATTTTAGAGAATAATAGAAGAAGGTGGTTATAAGAAACATTAAAATAACATCTATACAGAAACTTCTAGTACCATCATAATAAAAAACTTTTGTTCCACGACTTTTATCAAAAGATAAATCATCATCATCATCATCAGCCGGAAGAAGTCCACTGCTGAACATAGGCCTCCCCATTTGAACGCCACCATAAACGGCTATTAGCCATTTGCATCCATCGGCTCCCTGCGACTCTTACAATGTCGTCGGTCCACCTAGTGGGACGCCTACCTACAGAACGTCTTCCGGTTCGTGGTCGCCACTCGAGAACCTTTCTTCCCCATCGGTTATCGGTTCGTCTAGCGATGTGGCCTGCCCATTGCCACTTCAACTTGCAAACTTGCAAAAGATAAATACATATCTAAAAAAAGAAATATAGTAGCATACATTTTTATTCTGTGTCCGCCTAGAGTTTACATAGTCTTACTAGAATAAAAACATCGGTCTATGTAATTTTTGCATTTGTATATACATACTTAACTGAGTTGGCGCAACGACCGAAAGCGAGCTTTGGCCTCCGACAATGAAAAAAAAAATAATAATAATGCCCGCACAATCACATACATCGGCTCTGACCCCTTACTGGGTTTCCCTGTATCTAGGGTACCAGAAACTACGAGGATCGGGGATCCACAACACCCAGACACAGAACAAATACTTGCGCTTTTTTTTTTCAATGCACAAATATTTGTCCTGTAGCGGGAATCGAACCCGCGACCTCACGTTTCACAGTCGGCTATCCGCCCATTGCGCCATATCGACCGTCAAAAGAAAAAAAGGAATATAAGATGTGTTTTTTGAATTCTTTCATTTTTATACGATAGAATTTTGTTAGTAATTTTATTAAAAGTCGTAGAACAAAATTTGCTTGTTGTGATGTAAATAAGTTACAAGAGGTTATTAATATATTACCAATAATCTTGTTTAAGAATATAAGCTGGAAGACTATATTTTACGGTAGGACTTAGATATTAAAATGGAACATGAAATGATATAGTAGATATTGTACACAAAATATCAGGTTGTAATTTAAACAAAACAATAAACTTGCTAAGGACCTGTTTATACGATATATCTACCCAGAGATAGGTAGATATATTAGGTAAAGACTATATAGTCTCTCATCAGTACAGTCAGCAACAAAAGTAGCTGACCATACTAGATTTCCTAAACGTGTTTTAGATTAATAATGCGTGGTTTCTTTACATTTTATAAGGCGGTGTTCTGACCACAACTTATCACATCTAATTTTAAGTGATGATGTGGTCAAAGGTTGCTGTTTAAGATGATGCTGGTAATCGGAAATTACCAGCATCATCTTAATCGTTGACTGTACCCCGAGTACAAGTTTGGAAAACTATAAAAGTTTTCGTAAACGTCACAGTTTACTACCGCCAACTTGACAATGTAGCAATTCGTACTAGTTAAATGCAAAACGTAACTATCCCTTTGTAAGTTAATACTCTCAAGTGAGGCTGCCGAAACACAACGACAGGTAAGCAAAGCATCTAGGTCATCATTCTGATGATAAGTGACGATGTAGTCGAAGATGGCGCCACGGTACACCTGGACTGGGAACTGGCTCTCAAGTGAGGCTGCCGGAACACACCGATAGGTGCTTGGCGGCAGATTCTTAACTTGAGGATGGTAGCTAGCCAGGCGAGTACTAGAAAATACTCTACCACCAAGCTATGGTTTCATCACGATGTTTTCCTTCACCGAAAGCTCAAGCTCAAGCAAAGATAACTAGTGAGTTTTGTTAATAGGGTGTCTATTAACAAAACTCACTAGTTATCTTTGACTGTACTTGAAATCACTTTAAACGGTAAAAAACCGTTAAATTAATAACGATACATACAACTTTATTAAACTCTGCTGATTCTAATAATATCATAATGATTAGGTAATAAGGGTATTTAATTAGTCTTATGAACTTGATTGAAATATAATTACGCTAGCTAAGGATGAAAAAAATTTAGTTATTCATAAAAAAAATCTAATTGAAAAGAGGTTTCACGCTAATCTTTCTTTTATATACAAACTTCTTATGCTGGGGCCACACTAACTGGAAATGCCGTTAAATAGCGCGATGATTGACGTTTGACATAAGTGTGGTCACGACATTTGACAACAGCATTCACATTGGCGTTTGACGTTAGCAGATAACTCAAGTGCCTTCACGTCGACCGTTAAAGTGTAGCCACTCGCACAATTGCATTAATAATTAACGCAATATTTATCGCGATGATAGGCATTGACCTTTCCCTTGACGTTGACCTTAGTGTCGCCCCAGCATTACAGGGTAGCTTTTGACCACAAGTCACCTGATGTTAAGTGACGATGTGGTCATAGGTGGCGCCACGCTACACCTGGCCTGGTGATTGGCTCTCAAGTGGGGCCGCCGGAACACACAGATAGGTGCTTGGCGACACATTCTTAACTTGAGCTAGTCAGGAGAGCACTTGAAAATGCCCTACCACCAAGCTATGGTTTCATCACGGAGTTTTCCTTCACCGAAAGCCTGAAAGCTTTAGTTTACTTGGCAAAAAGAAATGCAGTAAAACCTCTTTACTACTAATTAACACAATACAAAACACTGCCGATATATTAATTACCTAAAGCCGTCTCATTCCATCCGTAGTCAGTTAACTATTAGAGCGTCAGTGCATTTCAAATCCAATCCGTATCAAACACGATGTTTAGTGATCCAATCCGTATCAAACACGATCTTTAGTAATCCATTTCAAATCCAATCCGTATCAAACACGATCTTTAGTGATCCATTTCAAATCCAATCCGTATCAAACACGATCTTTAGTGATCCAATTCAAATCCAATCCGTATAAAATAGGACCTGAAGTGATCCAAGTTCTTTTTATAGACAGATTGTTATAATGAAATGTAGATTCTGTGTTCCGATTAACGGCCGAAATTAATAATCGATCCCGATCCGTTACCCGCGGTTTTGGATCGATGTGTCATGTCACAATATTTCATTTTAGTACTAAGGCTTGAAATATTACTACTAAAATGACATATTATGCCTTGACATATCGATTCAAAACTGCAGATAACGGATCAGGATCGATTATACATTTCGGGCGTTAATCTCTTTATGCCTTGTAACACTTCAAATATTTTTTGTCTTTAGTTAACTTTTGACTACGAACGAAGCAACACGCCTCTCGTCTGCCATTCGTTAACGTCTACCCCTGTACCCTCCCCTCCCCCTGCGGTCGCGGTCGTCGTGCTCGTTCTGGTAGCCCCCGCGGGGTGCGAACCCCTGCTGTGGGGGTTGGTAACCCTGCTGGTAAGTTTGGGATTGATAGCTCTTGTTGAAGCCACCGCCACCGGCGGCGTTACCACCTGTAAATATAGTCAAATTAATCCTACCACGTATCACCGTAACTACTAAGCCGATTTTGATGTCAATAGTCAATAGTACTTTATTCAATAGGATACATTGTGATCACTTTAAAACGTCAAACTTAAAACTAGCTACGCCTGTTCTAACCTCCTTACGCCGGCAAAAGAACAGGCAAGAAACGCCCAGCAGGTAATTTTTTTTTGACGTGACAACGTCTTATAATTCGATAGAGCCGGCTGCACGCACGAAAAAACATGACTCATGCGGCGTTACCTCGCTCTGCGGCGTTACCTGGCTCTGCGGCGTTACCTCGCTCTGCGGTGTTACCTCGCTCTGAGGCGTTCCATGTAAGGCTTGAAGTGCAAGCGAGAGCGCGGAACGAGCGACAAAGAAGCACAATCGGCCAATCGACGTTGTCACGTTCAACTATCGTCAGTAAACAGACTTTACAGACAACCAATTTTTTGATGAAATTTGGAATGAAGTCAAAAGTCAATTTTTATTTATTCAATAGGATACATTGTGATCACTTTAAAACGTCAAACTTAAAACTAGCTACGCCTGTTCCCACCTCCTTACGCCGGCAAAAGAACAGGCAAGAAACGCCCGGCAGGTATTTTTTTTGGCGCGATCACATTGACAATTTTATTCTTATTACTAATTGATTGAATTGGAGCAAGTTCACTAAAATCCCAAGCTTTTTTTGTCATCTAATGGTCCGATATTTTGTAATTAGCTTTACTAATAAGATTTCTCTTGTTTGGTTGTACACATTGGGATATGGGAACATGAATATTAATGAGTTGCGGGATCACAACCAAAGCAGACCAGGAGGCCAACCACCAACTTTTATAAAACCATCATGGTTCCGAGCAATATTGTTTTAACCTTATAATAATGTTACTCTTAATCCTACTATGAGCTTTACGAAACAATCTTGATTTATTACTGCCAAAGAACGAATGACAATCTATTACTGCTATATGATAGAACAAGACGCTACATTTTCATATAGCGTTGTCACTTTCGCACGTTGTTGAGACGAGTTAGTTACCTATAATACCTTTGTTTATATAGAACATAGGTTTCAAGGTCCTTTGGTTCTACTTTGTTTCTGTTAATTTTATAGGTTCATATAGGAGAGGCCTAAGATCGTCACATAGGCAATTCTCTCCGACGCTGCTTTCTCAACGAGGAATTATCTGCTTCCAAAAACTCAATTAGCTCGTATTCATCAGCCATCTACAATTACATTTATAATTATTAATAGGTAATCTGCATACACTTATAAACCATACATTTTAATATAGAATTACACAAACAAAACGTTTAGTTAATTTTCACTTACTTTTTAAAATAAAGTTATAGGATTTCATAATAAAATATGGAAAACAATGTTATTTCAGCTGCGCGCGAGTAACTTTTTTATCATTGCTAAATATGACATAAAAACAATATTGCTTGATGTCAAAAGTCACCTCAGAGTACCCTAAAGTAATGTTGTTTGAATGAAATTGAATGAATGATTTAACGTGACGTCACCAAAACGTCTCTGCGTCTTCAATATTAAAGTAATGTTACTTTAGTAACTTCATGGTATCGATTAGCAATGTAATATTAAAATAATGCTGATTTAAGAGATTGAAGTAGGCCTGCAGACCCCACAAGCAGCACACGTTCACGAGTTGACGCATGTCAAGATAGCCTATATCACGGATTAACTACTTTATATCCCTGAAAAGGGTTGCTGTGGGATAACGGGAAGACAACACATCGACAGTTCGATTTGAACATTGACAATGACAAATGGTTTGATGTTTTCCTACAGTCATAAAAAGCAGGGCACATCAAAGCCAAAAGCCCTACCTTGGCTGTATCCCTGGTTATAGCTGCCGGCGCTATCGTAGCCGCTCTGATAACCGCCACCCCCGCCGCCGTAGCCTTGAATGAATGAAACATTTACATGAGACACGATTTGGACCACACATGCATTGAAATAATCTTAAAACCCTTAAGATCCTAAATAATCCTGGCTCCTAAATAGAATAGAATTCCTTCGGGTAAGGAATAACTTTGACTCTTTACTAGGAATCCAAATAATACATGCCCCCTAAATAGAATTATTTTAGCTCTATTCAGAAAGTAACAGATAATCTTGAACCCTTACTAGGAATCTGAATTACCCATACCCCTTAATAGAATTGTTTTATCTTTATCGAGAAATGGACAGATCATTTAGACCCTTTACTAGGAAATTTTTGGAGCGATGGTGGCCGAACGGTTTAGGCGTGCGACTTACAAGACGCCGACACCGAGTTCGAATCCTCTCGGCCCCGCATCTATGACCTAATAAGTTATGTGCGGATTTGCCATCGCTCAAACCGGTGAAGGAAAACCTCGTGAGGAAACCGGCATGTCCAAGAACTGCAACATTCAAGGGCATGCGACATCTACCAACCCGCACTGGACCCGCGTGGTAGATTACAGCCCATACTCTCTCTCTGAGAGAAGGCCAGAGTCCCAGCAGTGGGAACGTGAAAGGCTGATGATGATGAACTAGGAATCCAAATAATCCAGGCTACGTAGTATTCAGAACCACTATTCAGAATATATCTTTCTTCAAATAATATTTATTGGCTTCTATACAGGAAGTAACAAATAGTTTTGACCACTGACTAAGAATTTAAATACTTCAGACTTCTATCTAAAATTATTTGACCTTATTTCAGAAAAAACAAACATCACTGACCCCTTTCCAGGAATCTGAATAATCCAGACCCCTAAATTGAATTATTTGACTTTTATTCAGAAAGTAACAAATAAAATTGACCTCCTAACCAGAATCGATCATACTTACTACTACACATACTTTTCTGCAACGGTTTTGCATAATACTTGTTTTTTTTTATTTAATATGAATTGAAATTGAACCTGCCCCCATATCGTAGCAATCAAGTCACCTTATCAACCTCTCGACCACAAGATACCAACACAAAATAACAAATGACACCAACAAACAATGTGAGATTGTAAATCGACATTGAACGGTCCCAAAGCAATTCTTGTCACTCAAAAAACTTACTCATGTGTTTTTATTTAATGTAGTATTAGCAGACCAATGTATGACGTTGCTGAGTTTTGATTATTCAACTAAAAAAAGAATAGAAATAAAATCTAGATAAATCAAATCTCATATCACCGTTTTCCAGCAAGATTTTAATATAACCACCGAACCATCATCGCTAAATCGGTCTGGTTGAAACTAAAAATTCTAACACGTACCTTGATTATAGCCGCCATTGTTATCATGGCCTCCTCTGTTATCATTGCCTCCTCTATTATCATGGCCTCCTCGGTTATCGTAGCTGCCCCTATTATTTTGACCTCTCCTATTATCGTAGCCTCCACGGTTATTGTAGCCGCCGTTATTCTGATTGCTGTAACCACCTGGTGGGACTTCGTAGGTGTGGTAGTTTCGAGCATTTTGATTTTGGTTGAATGCCGGGCTGCTTTGGGGCCTGAAAATGTTTTGAGTAGGTAAAATTCAATTCTTGTATATAGCTAAATTTCAAGTCCATATAAAATGTGGCGCAATGAGCGAATAGCCGAATGCCAAGTTTCAGGTCGCGGGTTGATTACCACTACAGTACAAATATTTGTGCAGTAAAAACCTGATATCAGCCAAAACTCTTAAAAGGTTAAGGAGATCTGTTAGGTCACTTTTTTAAATTATGAATTCAGCTAATTTAACCTAGTTATACTATAATTTATACGGGTATGTTTATATATTTAAAATCGAATATGCGTATATGTGTGTTCGTGTGTGTTTGTGCGTGTGTGTGAATGTATGTGTGTGCATGTTGTGTTAGTGTATAATTAAAAAGGAATATCGCTCGTCAGCTCTGACAGTGTGTTTTGAAGGTTGCTTCAAATTTATATTTTTATCAAACGAATAAATTTATTTTTCGTCGTCTTTTATAATTACTAGCACTATTTTTATTTTCCTTAGAGGTAGTGATATACTGACCGCGCCAGCTCCTGTCCAGTCGCCTGGCTGTAGCCGCCCTGCACCCTCCCACCGCGCCCGCCCCCGCCCCGCCCACCTTCTCCACCACCCCGCCCGCCCCCGCGACCACCCCGCCCAACTTCACCACCGCCCCGGCCGCCACCGCCCTAGGAAAAAGAATAAGATAAAACATACTGTACGTGCATCAGAACGACTGCACCAAATGAGATAATTCTCTTTTCGTTGTATTCGTAATTGTCAGGAAAAGGTTTGTATGAAAGTTTTTTTGGAAAATCCACCGGTAAATTGGGAAATTGAGGGAAAACTGAATGGCTTTTTTTCTATTGGATTTTTGTGTACTTCCTTTTATAATACTTGTTATTGCTATTAAACACGGGTGAAACCACAGGGCACAGCTACATAACTATAGCAGTCTGTACCCCTAGTACAAGTTTTGAAAACGATAAAAGTTTTCGTAAACAAAAAAAAACCGTTCAACCGTACTAGCGGCATATAAATATATCAATAAAATACTCGAAATAATTAATGACAAGAAATACGCCATTGGGATCCTATTGGACATGACAAAAGCATATGATAAAGTTCAATATAAAATACTATTAGATAAAATATATGATGTAGGTATACGCGGTATAGCACACAGATGGTTCACCTCGTACCTAGAAAACCGTCAACAAATCGTAGAAATGGAGAATTACGACACGAAAACCGGTAAAATTGACATTATTAGGTCCAATACTATACTGATAAGAAATTCTATCCCTCAGGGAAGCGTCCTTGGATGCATCCTATTTTTATTATATATAAATGACCTTCCAAAAATATTAAATGAATTTAGTGTACTATTCGCGGATGACATATCTGTTCTGACTGCATGCAAAAATAATAATAATAATAATTTAAATCAAAATCTTACTGACATTTTTAATAATTTAATTGAATGGATGAATGACCATAACCTTGACATCAATTTTACAAAAACAAAAATAATGCAATATAGACCCCATCAGAAAAAACCCCTTGACATTAATTTTATGTATGAAAATATAAAAATAGAATGTGTAGATACCTTTACTTTGCTAGGTTTAGATATAGACTCAAGTATAAATTGGAAGACCCACATAAAAAAGTTGAAAACAAAAATGTCAAGTTTTACGTACGCGCTAAGAGAACTGCGTAGGGCCACCGATCTAAAAACTGCTATGTCTGCGTACTACGCGTACGTAAATGCATGGCTCACGTATGGCATATTACTGTGGGGCAATAGTGTAGACGCACCAGATTTATTTATTTACCAAAAAAAATGCGTTCGCATACTAGGAAACATCAAAGAGCCAGAAACATGTAGACCACACTTCATAAATTTTAGAATATTAACGTTGACATCACTATACATATTGGAAATAAGTAAATTTGTGAGAAAATATCCGCAGTTCTTCATAAAACAAGCTGACCAATCACGACGCTACGCAACCAGGTTTATGTATAAACTAGAATTACCATCATCAAAATTAAAATTACACAGTTCCGGACCAAACATAATGTCTATAAAAATATTTAATAAACTACCCGACGAATTAAAATCCGAAGAAAAAAACCACGTATTTTTAAATAACTTAAAAACGTTTTTAATCGACAAATGCTACTACAGCCTAGATGAATTCCTCAACGACGACTTCTCGAAATGATCAGAATGGATCGGTCCGCTCCTACATTGCTATACCCTATTCGGGTCCATATGTTCGCTAATCTTAACCACTAAGATCTCTTGTATACTAACATATGAATGCAATAAACGATTGAATATGAATATGAATATAAACGTAAAAGTTTACTACCGCCAACTTGTCAAAGTGGCAAACTTGTACAGCCTAAATTCAACGATTTGAATGAAGAGGACGCCGTGATAAACAATGAATCTGAAATCAGCTCCATACAAAAACGCAAGCGAGCTGACTAATCCCGTAAGGTCGTATGCGTCAAAAACTGTTTTATTCGTTTAAAATAAAAACTATCGTTAACTTTATAGAACCAAACCTGTAGTTCTTCAAAGAATGTGTTTATATCAAACAACAAAAAAAATCAACTCTTAAATCGGTTTTATATGCCTGTAAAATGGAAACTCTTTTGTTTAGAGGGCAGTTTTCGATCATTGTTTCTCTGCTATGAAAGTTAACCAATCGTGTTATCCTTCCGACAATTTGATGTCAAAAACATGATTTTTAATGTACATAAATGTAAGCTCTGTATGTTTTGTAATTGCTGAGAAAAAAGTGATCCCTGCAGCCAATATTGCCAATTCCTCGTCTTAACCCGTATTAATTACCGATTTTAGTTCCTCCACATTTTGGTGAGTCGCGCTGAAAATAAATGTATGGAAGGAAACGAAACCTTTCATAGTTTTCGTAAACTATCAAAACCTAAGTACTATGGGTAGTGAATAGAGTGCGTTGCTGTCGCTGAGAAGGCCAGAGTCCCAGCTGTGGGAACGTAATACGCTGATGATGATTTAAAGTGATAAGGGCTCAATGGTAGTGACGTTGGCTTGCCATCCGTAGGTCGTGGGTTCGAATCCTACAATGAGCTTGAGATTTCAGTGAAGGAAAACATTGTGATGAAAACATAGCTTATGGTAGGGTATTTTCTAGTACTCGCCTGGCTAGCTACCATGCTCAAGTTAAGAATCTGTCGCCAAGCACATATCGCTGTGTTCCGGCAGTCTCACTTGAGAGTCAGTTCCCAGTCCAGGTGTAGCGTGGCGCCACCTTCGACCACATCGTCACTTAACATTAGGTGCCTTGTATACGCTACCCAATAAGTTGTAAAAAAATTATTATCCGATAACCGATGGGGAAGAAAGGTTCTCGAGTGGCGACCACGAACCGAAAGACGTTCTGTAGGTAGGCATCTCACTAGGTAGACCGACGACATTGGAGGAGCCGCAGGGAGCCGATGGATGCAAATGGCTTATAGCCGTTCATGGTGGCGTTCAAAAGAGGCCTATGTTCAGCAGTGGACTTCTTCCGGCTGATGGTGATGATGATGAAGTGTACCTGTGGTGCAGATCTCTGTTGCCAGGAGGGCATCTCTGGCGGCGGAGGCTGCTGCTCGTTGGGGCGCCCCCCTCGGTCCGGCACCTGCGCAATACACAAATCTCACTAAAATCTGTTCAGTCCTTACAGCGTGCAACAAGTAATAAACATACACATTTGTTCACAAAGAACATTGGACACTTTTCATACTGCCTCGCACTTGGCCGGTTTTTTAAAATACTTTTATTACTTCATAAAAAGGTAGCAAAAAAATGTATTTGAATGCCAAAATTCCAACACCTTTTTTTAACATCCACACAATCACATACATATCTCTGAACCCCAACTAGGAATCCCTATATCTAGGGTATCAGATACTACGCGGGGACCCCCAACACCCAGACACAGAACAAACACTTGCGCTTTTCTTTGAATGCACAATTTTTTTTACATTAAATAGCGGGAATCGAACCAAACATCAAACTACAAACATTAAGCTGTACTAACCTTATTCTAATGTATCTTCGAGTTTAAACTTGCAAACGTCAGAGGCGAATGAAAAGTTGAATGATGGTATACAACAAAAAATAAATTTAAAAAAAAAAAATTATAAAAAAAATTACAAACCAAATAAAAGTATATCTACCTTAAAAGTAGACAAAAAATATATTTTCAAGAATAGTTGCCTTTTTAAATTAAATATTCATAATGATTATAAACAATATAAATTGAAAAACAACAAAATTACAAACCAAATAAAATTAATCATAACAGTAGCCAATAATTAAGTATGTAGTCATAAATGACAAAATAAACAATAAAAATAGGAAAATACAAACCAAATAAAATCAAATCTCTAACAAAAGTCAAAAATATGCTTTGAAGAGTATGTTTAGTAATAAGAAACAGAAAAATTAAAAAAAGAAAACAAAATACATTATTTTCTTCTCGCTTATACTGTATTCGATAATAATAATAAAAAAATGTAGGAAAAAAAATTCAAACAATATGTAAAACAAAACGCAGTTCCAAAACCATCCTTACTTATAGGGACATTAGTTGCGCCTCGCGGTTTCACCTGCGTCTTCTCGTTATCCCGCAGGCACCTTTTTCCGGGATAAAAAGTAGCCTATGTATTAATCCAGGGTATATATTTTTTGGAGCGATGGTGGCCGAACGGTTAGGCGTGCGACTTACAACCCGCCGACACCGAGTTCGAATCCTCTCGGCCCCGCACCTATGACTTAATAAGTTATGTGCGGATTTGCCATCGCTCAAAACGGTAAAGGCAAACATCGTGAGGAAACCGGCATGCCAAAGAACTGCAACATTCAAGGGCATGCGACATCTACCAACCCGCACTGGGCCAGCGTGGTAGATTACAGCCCATACTCTCTCTCTGAGAGAAGGCCAGAGTCCCAGCAGTGGGAACGTGAAAGAGTAACAAACATCCATCCATCCATACTCACAAACTTTCACGTTTATAATATTAATAATATATAGGATATAGGATTATGTTACACGTTGTATTAACGAAGAAGGAGCGGTGCAAACTGCAACCCAAATCTTTCTTCTAGCGAAAAAAAAAAACTACTTAACGCGGTCTCTTCCTCATACTCATTTTCCCTCTATTCCAGCGCTTTATCACCTCTTTCTCATAAACAACTTCAAAACCCTCTGACCATCTCCATATGCTACCCAACCCTTCTACGGTCTGTCGGACCCATTTCACAGTGAACACATCTGTTGCATGCAATCTTAACCCTCCGTGCTTCCGTCTCGGTGCTTTTGTGAAACAGGGGATAGGACTGTCTGGAGGTCTGTTAGGGTTCAATTGATACCTTTTGCGGAAGATATCAATAATTGTGCGTAATAGCACATATTTGTACAGATCAAAATGTTCTTGGTTCTTCTCTAATACCACGACGTACAATGTATTGTCAAGGGGGTAATTTTCATATGTTTCAGGAACGATTTTTGAAGAAGACGCGGCTGTTTCTTCATTTGTTACGGAGTTTTCCGATGATTCCTGTGATTGTGTTGGAAATTGCTTATTTTTACGGCCTTTTTTAGTTTTTCTTTGATTTTGTTGATTTTGATTGATGTTTGGGGTTTTTAGATATTTACTTGCTTCGGTGTTGATCTGTGAGACCATAGGTATGGTAGGAACAGGTTGATTTTTCTTTGAAGAAGCCTTTTTTGCAGTAATTTTAACTGTATCAGTGTTGGTCTCTGAGGTCGTAGTATCGGCTTCAACAGGTTCACTTTTCTCAGAAAAAATCTCTACTGAAGCATTGGGTACGATTTCAGAAGTATCCTTGAGAGTTGTATCAATGGATTCTGTATCAGGTGCTTTCCGAACTAGTTCAGAAATAGTTCCATTACTAAGTTCGTTGTCATAAGGTGCATTTTCCAATGAACGTGGTTGTTTACCAGGCAAGCGTATGATACCTGCCAAGTGTTGTTTGTAGATTAAATTGGTCATTTCTTTTTCTAATTGTATTTCTTGTTGTCTCCTTAGTTTGTAGGCGTCATCTGAGTCGTTTGGGGGATTCCCTTTTGATGTGTCCAGCGACTCTTTTAGTTTTTCTTTCAATTTTGACTCTTTTAGTTGCGTGTTAGACACAGTTTGTGAAATCATAGAATATTTTTTCATCACATCGTCTATTTGTTTTTCTAACTCCTTCGCTACCTTTTTTGATGATTTATGCGCTTTTTCAGCGATTTCTTCAGTTTTAGCGTTACTCATGAATTTTTCAGCTTCACTAAACTGCATTTTAGGTTGAATCGATTGTGGTTTTTGCGATGAAGACCTTTTCGGTTGTAACATAGATTCATTTGGTTGTAACATAGATTTGGTCGGTTGTAACATAGATTCAATCGGTTGTAACATAGATAAATTTGGTTGCAACATAGATTTATTTGGTTGTAATTTGACCTCCGTTTCGTTTAGGCGAAGAGAGGGCTTTAGTGAAACTACAGGACTTTTCAATAGACTAGGAGACTCTTCTATTGGTACAATAAGGTCACAAGTGGTAACTACATCTCTACCATCATTCAACTTATTTTCGCTCTTACGCCGCAAGCGTTGTCGATCCAGTTTTGCCTCTTCGCTCACTTCCGGCTTGTTAGTCTGTGATTTACATATATATACTTATGATGGGGTAAAATGCGAGGAATGCAAACATACATAATTATATGTATCTAATTACATTGTAAAATAAACTCTACCACAATAGGGTAGCTTTGATTTTAATTAAATAAGGCATAAAGTTTTCAAAATATAACTACGAATGTAACTCAGAATCTATGGTATATAATTTAATGAACTGCAATGCTTGAGATTACTAATCTAATTCTTTTTATTGACCATGTAGGTAATATGGTTAAAAATTGAACCTGCCTTAATCTTCTGTTCTGCTCTCTTAACTATTTTTATATTAGGTAAATCCGTTGTTAGATTTAAGTCATAGCAAGTAAGTAAATGAGTAAGTGAGTAAGTAAACTAGTAACTTAGTAAGTAAGTAGGTAAGTGAGTAAGTAAGTTAGTAGTAAGTAAGAGAGTAAGTGAGTGAGTAAGTAAATGAGTGAGTAAGTAGGTAAGTGAGTAAGTAACTTAGTAACTTAGTAAGTGAGTAAGTAAGTAAACCTTTAACTATGAAGATCTATGGTTTTAGTGAAATAAATAAAATACGACTTCAATCTATTTTCTTATTACTGACCTGTCCAATAATAACTTTATTGACTTCGCTCTGTGTATTTTTTCTAACGCTGGCACTGGACGTCTTCTCCACGAGTAGTAGCGACGAGCGGGCTGCCAGGAAGTCTGACAGTTTGACGTTAGGCTTCACTTTGAGGGATTCTCGCTTCGGACGGTACACTGACTGTATCAAGTCTTTCTTGGTCTTGAGGCGGTCTGACCACTGCGGGTGAGAAAATGAATTGTTACCATATTTGTAAATGTGTAATTTGAAACTAAATTATATCTTTATACTTATTTTATAATAAGCTTTACTTATAAGGACTGGCAGGAAGTGGCGCAGGACAGACCGAAGTGGCGTCTTTTGTTATCGGAAGCCAAGACTCACTTTGAATCGTTGCGTCCATCTCAGCTAATTCGTTAGTTTTTACTAATAAGATTTTTCCTTTTGGACATGAAATTTTACTATCGACAAGTCTTGAATTTCACTAGAGATTTAACTATATTACTGTCTCACCTCAAAACTCTGTATAGTGCACTCTAACCGAGTGATAAGCGTTTCCCTTCTCAATCTGTACTCTTCGTACATTTCATTATAAGTAGTTTCTAATTTCTTCCATTCTTTCTCGGATATCGCTTTGTTGTAGAGTGGCTTGCCGACCAATTTTTCACCTGAAATGTATTCAAAGTCAAGTCAATTGTACTTTATTCAATAGGATACATTGTGATCACTATAAAACGTCAAACTTAAAACTAGCTACGCCTGTTCCAACCTCCTTACGCCGGCAAAAGAACAGGCAAGAAACGCCCGGCAGGTAATTTTTTTGGCGCGATCACATAGACAATTTTATTCTTATTACTAATTGATTGAATTGGAGCAAGTTCACTAAAATCCCAAGCTTTTTTTTGTCATCTAATATTCCGATATTTTTAATTAGCTTTACTAATAAGATTTCTCTTGTTTGGTTGTACACATTGGGATATCGGAACATTAACGAGTTGCGGGATCACAACCTATTATCACACATTTACGAGTACACCAATATTATCAACTAGTGCTCTCTGAGAGAAGGCCAGAGTCCCAGCAGTGGGAAAGTAATAGACTGATTACGGTTTAAGCCGCAGCTATCCCGAATAATATATAACCTACTAGTTGCGCCTCACGGTTTCACACGCGTCTTCCCGTTATCCCACAGGAACCTTTTACCGGGATAAAAAGTAGCCTATGTGTTAATGTGTTGCCTATGTAGTTTTTGCGTGAAAGAGCAACAAAGATACAACAAAGATACATACTCACAAATTTACGCGTTTACAATATTAATACGATCCTAGGATTTTAACCAATACTAATTCCGTTGATCTACGATTTGAAAATAAATCAAATAGAATTTTATTAGCGTGATGATGCGGGATAACCATGACTCATTTGACGTGAGACCGATCCTCAATCTTAGTTTAATGTGTTTGTTTTTTAATTTTGTATGTATTTGTTGTAATTTTAGCTGTAGTGTACTAACATACTTTAAGTTTTTAGCATTAATACTAACCCATGGATTTTTGCTGTCCAAAATAAAAACTTTGAATTGAATTTGAAAATCGGTGGCCTGAGTCATTTGAAAGAAATGGGGGAGGCCTTTGCCCAGCAGTGGGACAGTATAGGTTAAAAAAAAGGTTTGATTACCTTCTTTTTGAATAGTGTCCCTTAACTTTGCCTCTAGTTTTGAAAACAACATGTCCGCCGTTATGTTCGGTGGTGGCTTGTTGAACTTCAGAGATATCAGGATTTCTTTCAGATCTTTAGCTGTCGGCGATTCTTGCTGGAAGAATAAATATATAAAATAAATAAATATCGGGGACCACACAATTGACCTAGCCCCAAATTAAGCTCGAGACTTGTGGTATGGGTACTAGACAACGACATACACATACTTATAAATAATATATAGAAATATCCAAGACTCGGGAACAAATATATACATGCTCGTCACACATATATTTGCCCTTACCGGGATTCATCCATAGTAGATAGTTATTGGGCATTCTAATTCCCTTTTTTTCAAGTGAGAGCACGTAAGTAAGCGAACGTGAAGAAAAAAGTGAATAAGAATGCCCAATAACTGCCTACTATCCATTCATACTCACAAAGTTTCACGTTTATAATATTAGTAGGAAGTATGATTCAATTGATTTTGAACTTCAACAGTTCAAACCGTGGACAAGGCAATGTACTGCGCTCGTCACTCTGAGGTACTAAATCTGGAAACATAGCCCTTCAATCCGGAACCCGGAATACATACCATGATAATCTCCATGCCAGACCCTTGTTTGTCCTTCGGAGAGTCCACCTGCACCATCCTCGCTGACATCAGCTCCGATATCATGTAGTCGAGGAGCAGGAGACGGTCGTCCTTCTTCTGGAGACGGGCTGACATGTGCCCTGGGGAGAAGAAATATTTTAGTTACTAAATACAAATGCAGTCCTTCAAGATGGTAGTCAAAATAGGTGTTAGCAATGCGCCTAGTGTTGCAAATGTTCGTAGGCGACAGTGCCTTTACAATATACATACTGTTTTAAACTACCATGGTCAAAAACATTAGATTGCTCGCGAGGGGATATCGTGAGTTTTGTGTGTCGAGATTTAAATCGAGTTGCGAGTGACTTGTTGGAAAATGGTAATGTCATCGTAAGCAAAAAACGTGAGAGGAGGCGGGTAGATAGATATGTCTGCACTCTGCCCGTTATAATATCGACAATCCTACCCGCAGAAACTTTTAGTATTCTCGTGATCATGGCGCTTGCAACAGTGCCGAAATATCGAGAACTCGAACAAAAACAAATACATGGTAATTATACCGTTATAAATCCTAATTCTAATGCCTTTACAACCGAACAGTACCCTGTAAAAGTATGACGTCAATATCTGTCTGTTTGTGTCTGTGGCACCGTACCTCTCAAACAAACGGATTAAATTAAAAAAGATATAAATATAGATATTTAATCCGTTTGTTTGAGAGGTACGGTGCCACAAACACACACACAGACAAACCGCCGCTCTAGTTCTTGAATGGCCAACCGACCAGTGAGCAAATTTTACAGGAGATGTTTTTTTTAGTTAGCTAATGATATTATTAGAAATTTACCAAAATCTTTCATGAATTAGAAACATGTGGCATGTCTTTATATAAATGTTAAATTAGTAATTGAAAATAATAATTATAATACTGATTATTTTTCGTTTATTGATGGAGATTGGCCAAAATAACTCAAACAAAATTATGCAGATGGAGATTGAGCATAATGTCATGGACATAGAGCTCTATAATAAAGTGTAAGTTTAGTGCTTGTTTGTCCAAACTACCATCATATACGCTATACAGCATGTTAAATTTTTCTATACAAAACTTAACTGAATGTTAGGAGTATAGATGAACAAATAAAAATACAACTATTAATCAAAGGTTTTAAACCAAAGGTTTTAAGGTTTTTTTTGGGTTGGGTTTTTTTTTTAGGTTTTTGGTTTTGGTAGGGTGTTTTACCCATACGTTTATTTTTCATTTTTTTTTTTGGCTAATGGCTTCCGTTAATACGTTTTATGATTTTATTTCTTTCCTTATTTGGCTTTATTTGTAGCATTTTTTAATTTTTTTTTTATTTGTTTTCTTGTTTCACAGTTACTGTTTCCTTTGGTTTTTTTTTTATATATAATATTATTTAAATCCATCTAGTAGTTTAGAAGATACGAGGTAATAAATCAAATTACATACATACTACATACAAGATACGCGCGAAAAACATAACTCTTCCTTATAGTCAGGTAAAAAAAAACTATCAGCCTGTACGTGACAGACACAAGAAACTTCGAACATTAAAACAAAAGAATATCAATAAAAGCATATTTATACCTTTCGGAATCCAATTCTGTCACGAAATAGATTAATATTGTTGTAGTTTTCATGTTAGCAGCATTTATTTGATAAATTTGAGAATATAAATTCTTTTTAACAAACAAAATGGCGGAATCGCGCCATTCGCATTTTGGAAAGCTTGTCCGTGATTGGTCGGTCGATGGAGATTGAGCAAACAAGAACGGAGACTGATATTTGGATGCGTTCATTTGAGCTAAATATGGAGTTAGGCTAAACAAGCACTCAAAACAAATTTTATATGGGAGCTTGGACATTTTATTTTTGATAATTAGTGCATGTTACATCCAAAAAAAATAAAAAATAAAAATATTATATAGCGCGTAATCAAGGTCGCTATAGTTTGATATAAAAATATCTATTTTGGTAAATTTGGTCCGTTGGCCATTCAAGAACTAGGGCGGCGAAACAGACAGATAGACATTGACAATGCACGCCCTTCTAGAAGTGAACACTACATGCACATGAAAAATTACTAAGAGTGTAGGCGCGTGGAAGCCAAATTTCGCAGCTCTGCTACCAGGTGAACTTTTGGTGTTCACCAAACCATTAAAGGAATAGGGTACGTACCGCAGGTCGTCAGTCCTGGGTCCAGAGGCGCGCACTATAGTTTTGGGACACTTCAACACACAGGGGACCGCACAAATTCACAGTTCAAATTGGGTCAAGGGTGATTCGTCGACTTGTATGCGTGGGCGCGCAATGGCGACTCAACGGCGGGGGAAGGGAAAGGGGAGAGGGCACGGGGCGCGGGAAGGCGTGGTAGCCGCTGACCATATATCTAGCCTTTACAGAGAGAGATGTACCTATGTAGGTATACTAAAATTAAATTAAATTTAAATAACAATATTTCTGATTATATAAAATACTTATATTTTAAACATTCTTACCTGTAACTAAGCACTTATAAGGGCACCCTAACTCCTTCAAAAACGAGCTCAGCTCCAATAAAAACGAGCTACTCTCATCCGGATCATTCATCACACTGACAGCCTCCTCCAGACAGCACAGCTGCTTCAGCTCTTGTGCCAAGATATGGACGAGTTTGGTGAACTCGAGGGACTTGGCTCCTCCGTCGATGGCCTTTGCGAACGCCACTTCATCGTTGAGTGGCCCTTCGTAGCTGTGGGGGAAGGTATACTTGCTATTAGTTATGTAATGTAATAGACCTATACAACACACCTTGCACTGGTCCGCAGGGATGATTGTAGATAATAGACAATACAGTGTAAACTCTATATAGCGACACTGAAGGGACTGTGCATTTTATGGCGTTATAGAGAGTTGTCGTTAAATGGAGAGAAGAAACATCAGAATTAGAAAAAGAAAAAGTTTATTTCCGACTATTGTTAGTAGTTATGTGCATAAAAAAGAATGTTATTTGAACGCTATTGCGTATAGTCTGTCCCGAGATAGGCATATTATTCTGGCGCTGTCGGTGAAACCATGATAGTACAGCTTGATCCAAATCTTCGTATATAGGTTTCTTTAATTTTTTCGAAGATTTTCCCTCGCCTTCAGCGTGGAGGATTTTTTCTTTGTTTTTCCATATTGTGGACACGGTAGAGCGACTAAATCCAAAGCGTTTGCCAACATCACTTATCTTCTCTCCCGTTTCTATTGCGCGTATCAGTAAAACTTTTTCGTCAATACACAGTGATTTTCTTTTATTAGCCATGTTTACAGTTTGAAAGTTTGTGAGCAACTAAGAATATGATAAGGTATAGATAATACATGACTCCTACTTATGAGTCATGGTTAACATCAGTCTACACGTACAAGCAATCCCAATTTGTAAACAAAAGAACGAATTTCTTAGAAAGTTCGGTATGCATGATGCCGACAGTCGAGTTTATTGCGGGCTAGGATAATAAAGCGACAATAGATCGTACACAGCTGCGCAGTTTTTACTAATTTTAGCAACTTAAAAGGTACTTTTTATTACTCAATTGTTGTCGTTATTGAGAGTGGGTGTAATGCTATGTAGAGTGAAACATTGTATGAAAGACAAGCTAAACCAACCAAAGCCAATTGATTTCGACGCTTAAGGGAGTTTGTCGTTAAATAGAGTGACGTTACATGGAGTTTACACTGTATTTTAATTTGTAGCAAAAAAAACAATAATGGAAAAAATTATATATTATACACTTACACAAACAGAACATTAAAAATTTATATAAACAAACTAATATTACTATACAGTAACTTTTTTGCCATATGCGGGCACCAACTCAGCATGATGCTTGTTCTTATAAACCAGGGCTGGTCTTCTGTTGGCGCCTGTAGGTGACATCAAACTTGAATCGTGGCTAATGGATAAATGTTTTTATAATGTTAAAGATTTCATAAAATAGGCTCTCAATCATAATGCTGATAACTTAATATTATGTTAGAATTATGTAATGGCCATTAATATAATTTTGTATAAAAAATATTTGCACGCCGCCTTGTGCGGCAAAATGTATCTGGCACTATTCTGTACTAATTCCATCTTTACTAACCGACATTTTACGCAAATAAATTATTCTATTCTATTCTATCACGCCCATGTGTACCCATGTACAGTCAGCGACAAAAGTCGCTGAACAATCACACTTTTTTCTATTATTCTCATCATCTCAGACACCAATTTTTGACCTCATCATCACCTAAAATCAGGTGTGTTATGTTGTGGTCAAAATGATTCCATGTAAAATGTAAAAAAAAAACAATAATAATTACTGATTTGAAACACATTCGGAAAATCGAGAATGATCAGCTTCTTTTGTCGCTGACTGTACTATCACAGCACAGAATGATAAAAATAGACTATGTAAAAAAATAAACACAAAAAATATGACACAGATAAACAACAGACAAGATTAAAAACACAAAAACAAATCATAAGTAAAAGTAATAAGTGATATTTCCTATTTATTACTGAGAGAGAAGGCGTGTGTATTGTGTATCTGTAGTGGGAATGTGATAGGCTGCTGATGATGTAATAGGTTACCAAGAATAAAGTGATGAAACATACACTTGCTGAAGATACTGATATGTAAGTTTGATAAGTAATAATATAGGCAAAAAAAGGAAATTTGTAAACAGTAAATGTCAGTCAGAAACATAACAATCATATTTTGTCAACACAGGTTCATACAATCTTTACTAATATTATAAATGCGAGAGTAACTCTGTCTGTCTGTCTTTCACACCTAAAACTACTGAACAAATAAACTGTAGCCCACGCGGGTGACACCGCGGGGAACGGCTAGACATTATATTTCATTGATTAGCTAGATAACAGACTGAATGCAATATTTGAATTAAATTGCACAACATTGATACATGGTAATATCATGATGCAGAAATTTGTACTTATTAATAAAATCTACATACACGATAAATCTATCTATTTATACTGTATATGTCATAATTTTAAAAAACACTCACTTATCACTCTTGAAGTAACTATACTTTAGGTAACACGGACAGACAAAAATAATTAACATAATTTTTTTTATGTAATTGGATTTTATTCCCTCAAAATTAATTATTTACTTTTTATCGGCTTTTCACTAACCAAACGATTTATACGGTTTATTAATAGAAATCATAACAGAAATACACAGAATACACATATTTAGTCATTACTTTAGAATTGCATGAATTATTTATGCAAATTTAAGAGAAATATGTGTTCGGAAAATGCGCTAACCCTAAAATTGCTGATATGAAATACTTACCCTAAATCGTTTAATGAGTCTATAATATCGTTTTCCATATTGTTCTGGTGTTATTTCATCCGCAGGATCAATGCAAACGTCACGCACAATTATTGAAAAAAGATTTATGATAAAATTCCGAAAACCAAACGAAGCCAAGCCGCAAGCAGCTGAGCTGTTGTTGAGTGCTGTCAAGTGTCAATGTCAATTACTGCTGATGCTGTCACTTTTGTAAAATGAATAGTGATGAGAAATACATACCTATTTAGGAACTATTGGTTTTTTTATACCTCTTTACTATATAATCCACTCTATCTACTTACATCTTATAGTTTTGCTGAGAATGCTAATTTCAATATGATCAATGAACACCATTTTTTAAACTCGATTTTGAGCATGTTGGAAATGTTCACCTATAAATTTTTATTTATATACAATTTACCCGCCCAGCGTCGTAGTTAAGGCTGGGACGGAGGGCACCCAAAAGTGTATTCTAGTTTGAATTTTATTATTTCGTCAGCACCTAAAATAATAATAGCAATTATCAATAATAAAAAATCCAATCTTATCTTTGCTCGCTCATTACCGTTGGTTACCAAAAACATTTATTGTATTTAGGCAGAATGCAAGAAACATCATATTCTGTCAGAACGATTTTTGTACATTTTTAGATAATAATAACAATTTTTTTTATGTTTCACTTACTACAAATAAGAGGGGGAAAAATGTAAATCTTGCCCGAGGCACTCATAACTATGGCTACGTCACTGTCTGTATTCATCTTTGAAACATATCCGGAGAATCAAAGTATCATACGTATACACACCACGTTTCATGTAAATAAACGTACGGCTGTGTGCGTGCGTTACCTGCGCATACGTAAAAATCAAAATCAAAATCAAAAATATGTTTATTCAATAGGATACATTGTGATCACTTTAAAACGTCAACTTAAAACTAGCTACGCCTGTTCCAACCTCCTTACGCCGGCAAAAGAACAGGCAAGAAACGCCCGGCAGGTAATTTTTTTGGCGCGATCACATTGACAATTTTATTCTTATTACTAATTGATTGAATTGGAGCAAGTTCACTAAAATCCCAAGCTTTTTTTTTTGTCATCTAATAGTCCGATATTTTTTATTTAGCTTTACTAATAATAAGATTTCTCTTGTTTGGTTGTACACATTGGGATATGGGAACATGAATATTAACGAGTTGCGGGATCACAACCAAAGCAGACCAGACCCCACAAGCAGCACCCGTTCACGAGTTGACGCATGTGCCAGCCATCGCTCTCCTCGACCATATGAGAGGGAAGAGGGCGACCCGACACATGACGCCGCTGCAAGCAAAGTCACTTTCGTGAGCATGACTGTTTTGGCTGTTTACCGAAAATGGTTAGAATAGGGGAAATAGGGAGAATAGATAGATAGAAAGAAAGATAGATAGATTAACTACAATCCCAAGCTTGTTTGTCATCTAGATAGTCCGATATTTTATAATAAGCTTTACTAATGAGATTTCTCTTTATACGAATTTGAAATTTTGTTATAGACAAGTCTTGAATTTCACTTGGGATTTTGTTGAAAAAGCGTACACATTGACCTTTGAACGAGTTGCTAACTTTATGGAGCCTAGTGGTGGGTACAGCAATTTTATCTTTGTTTCTAGTATTAAAATTGTGATAATCACTTCTCTTTTTGAAGCTATAGCGTATCTTCGCAGCAGGTGTGGGTGTCGCCTGTGTACACTTAGCGGAACCATCGTATGACGATTATAATTATGTACTACAATAAGAGTGCGATGGTTTTTGGGCACCTCATTGACCCTGCAAATTCGATAAACTAAAAAATAGCTAATCGAATGCTAGATAATTTTTTTTATTGAAATCCATATAGCCAGATTTTGTTTCTTTTTTTTCTTTTCTTTATTCGGGTTTGTTCACACGGTGTTATTCGAGATCCAACTGCCTGAAGACAATAATAATATTGTTATTGTAATTTTTGAAACTTGTAAAGTTTTTTCATTAATTTTAAAAGCCCATATTCAGAAAGGCAGAGGCGCAATAACAAGCAAAACGTAGATAGTTACATACCCAAATAATACTGAGTAGGTAAGCATCTACCTACCTAAAGTTATAATATTCTCAATTCTCAGATCCGAGAGATAAGCATCGCCACTGCGACGCACAACATTCCGCCACACAACTCCGCTGTCCAAACACGTTTTCCACACACCCTCCGACTCTGTCCCACAATCACAGCCTTTTCACAATACAACCAAAGCAAGCGGCGACTGGCGAACCACTACTACGCGCACTACAGTCGAGACCGCGCTGGCTGACGCGGCGCACGCCTTCACCCCACAAAAAAAAGTTAACTCACGCATTCCGAATATTCGAAAACATTCAAATTTTAGGAATGTGACCGGTGTCTTTGGAGGAACGATATTTGTGCCATAAAATAGTGATGTGAATGTATCTTAAAAAAAATGAGTGTTATTATTTTGTTGTTTTTTGTAACGGTTTTGGTGCCGTGTGTATTCGGCCAGGAGGCTGCTGATTGTTATGGTGCTGGGAGTGTCGCCGGCGCGGCGATCGGTGCTTTCGTTGCAGCACTTTTACTAGTCGCAGCTGCTTATTACCTGAGGAGGTTGTATTGGAAATCACGCAAAGGTAAGATGGCAGGTTGTTATCTTGTTTGTCGTTTTTTGTAACGCTCGCGGCGTAAGATGAGATGATGACTCGACTCGAGCGGCCCACGTATGTAACTTGATGAATTTGAATTTAGAATCAATGACCTGTGTGTCTGAACGCTTTTTTTCTAACGCTGACTTGGCTTAAAAAAGTTATGAAATAATTTATTTAAGTTTTAGTAAGTTGGTGCTTAACTGAGGGAATTGAAGTTATTTACGAAACCCTGGCAGAAATATTAAGCACTTTTTACCTGCCTAAACTAAGCACAAGGTAATACAAAAGCAAGTTTAAATTAAGAATCAGTGCACCCATTCTTTGAATTCACTGTAGTGTAGGTATATAAAATAATATGTATGTAGCCTAAGTACCTACCTAAATAATATCACGAAGGTTTTGAAATAATATAAACACATACCTACCTAATTGGTTTATGTAGTACGTAACGTACCTACCTAAACCTACCTACGTTTGCATGCATGTTTAAAAGTAGGTTCGTTACCCACTGAAAGTCATTGAAAGTCGCATAAATCATCTATTAGCATAACAAAACTCAGCTAAGTGTTGAATAAACATAGTGTAATCTTAAGCCACATTATCTTAAACTAACGGTTAACTATTTAACCCGTAGAAACTACCTAAAGTTAAGTACCTATATACCTACCTACTTGCATCCTTTTTTAACTCACTAAAACAAAAGGAAAGAAGGAAATTTTTAAGTCATCGCGTAATTTTTTTCTATTCCCTGATTCTTGTCTATGTAGAATCTTTTTTAGAAGTAAGTCGTTAGGTACCCATACCTGCCTATCTATAGCGTAAGCTTTCAACGATATGGTAGCCTATCAGTTGTTATTACCTTGCTAACATTACCTAATGAATAAATTTCAATAAATTAACTCTTGTTATATTATTAGTTTTAGGAAGTTTATACCTGGCTAATATGATAGATACTTATGTAACAGGTATTTTGACAGATATTTTTATTAATCTGTACATCCTATTACTCTTTATGAACCTAGCTAAGAGACCTCCGAAGCTCCAACGCTAAGTGATAGAGCAAAATCGGGATTCGAAAGTCTTCATACAACAGCTGACTGCATCAACATGGAAAGTTGTTGTCTAAAGAGGTTCTTGTGGAAATTAAAGACTCTTACGACTATTTGTACGCGTCGCAAGTCGCATGTGCTTTGAACTCAACCTGAATGCACTACGGTGGATTCTTGAGCTACTCTGACTCACACTAAAAACCTGCTAGAAGTCAGCCTAGAGTGCCTACAGACGAAGTCGAGATAGCACTTAAACAGATAATAATGGAAAATCCCCAGAACAGGGCACGGAGCTCTTGAAAGACAGGTGATATTGTAGTCCAGTCAGTCACGTGAACCTAGTTTTGACTTTGACAGATACTGACTTATATCTGTACTCATAATGAACGTAAAAAATGTATTATGTAGACAAGTTGGTTTTTGGCCAAAGAAGATAGTCCCCTTCATGTTTAAGTAAAGTAGTGGCACTTTACTTATTTTTGGAGCAACTAGAAAAGTCACTTTCACAACTTTATTTCAATTTCCTAAACTCGTAAACATAACGCACATTAGTTAATAAGCCACCAATATCACAGTCATATCACCTAAAGAAACACAGATTTTGGAAATAGAAATAAAATTTTCATGTTGACAATTCAATTGGGGCCAAAAACCCGTCAGGTTGGTATATCACACATTATTCACACTCGTGTCATATTGACACATAACCACCGATGCCTTTTAAAAACATCCTGCGACGGCACTAATGTTTAACATTCACTGCGCACGCAACTGCGGACACAGATCGTAAATCGAGCATTCGGTCAGGCCGAAATCTTTATTAATTCCGTAGTAACGAATCGTTACTCAATTGAGGTTGGTTTGCTCAACAATCGAATAGGTAACAAGCGTATAAAGTGAAAAAAACACTGCCAAATGGCCAGTAAGCTTGACTGGAAGTTAAGTTAAAGCGACAATAACTAAGTAAAATTACGTTTAGATAGGTTGATATTCATAAATTATAATTTATTGCAAAATTTGTACCGAGCTGACAAACACATAAACAAGGGCGCGTTTTTAAAATACTATAATTATAAAAGTTAATAAAAACATCGATAATCCTACTGTCCCTTCCCTATCGATTGACATTATTAAAAGTCGATCATCGGGACGATGCACTTTTTTATTCTGTGGCGTGCACTACCAACTTAAAGAAAATTAAATTTTCCAGTAGAATTTTCAAGAAGTTTCGTTCCAAAATACGTACTACCCACTATATACCTACCCCGGCATAGATATTTTTTAGCAGACAGAATGTTGTATACTTTCACAATTTTCGCTCGTTAAACATTGCATCAATCATCTCGCTAAACTGCTTACGGTCAGATGCTGTGATTTATTTAGCAAAAGTGCAAAAATGCGGCCAAGTCACTTTTGCAGATGGGCACTTTTTTCTAGCAAAGCTATTTGTACGTTACTAAGTTATGGTGTCGATTCGGTTTTGCATTCTCTAAAACTAAACTAAGTTTGATAGGTCTAATAGTAATGCTGTCCTATTTTTGTTTCAGTAGTTAGAAAAAGACAGCAATACTATTTTACCTTTCATTGTTTTAAAATACAAGTATTATATGAATCTTTTATACCTATCTCATATAAGTCCACTGCTGGACGTAGGACTCTTCCAGTACATCCAATCACTACCAGCCATTTTGCTTAGGTACCTAAATATGTCGTCGCTTCACATAGTTGGTTGACGTAAAAGGCTTAATCGTACTATTATTCAATTATGTATTATCTAAAACTAAAAACCAGTGACGTCAGATACATACTAATTTTAGCACTGACGCCACGCCATTCATCTCGGCATTATATCTTGGTATTATTAACAGCGGTAAAAACGACCACAATTAAATTTAGGCGTGTCATAAAATCGCCTGGTCTGCTGTCCCAGGTATTAGCGGGTAGGAACATATCAGTTAGAAAGACGAAGTCACGAAGGACTTCCGCGAATTCCAGGCGGAGAACTAAAAATCAAAATCTAATAATTTTGTAGGATACATGTTATAAGCATTTTACGTTCCCACTGCTGGGCCTTTAGCCTTCTCTGAGTGAGAGAGTACGGTCGCCATCCACCTCGATGACCCAGTGCGGGTGGTAGATGTCGCATGCCTTTGAATGTTGTGGTTCTTGGACATGCCGGTTTCCTCATGATGTTTTCCTCTCCTTCACAGTTTTGAGCGATGATAAATCCGCACGTCATAGGTGCCGGGCCGAAAGGATTCGAACTCGGTGTCAGCGCGTTGTAAAGCGCACGCACACTTTACCGTTCGGCCACCATCTCTCGTAGACAATAGTAAAAAAAACGACCAACAATGGTTACATTCTTATGTTTTAACTATAGTCAATCTTGACTACGAATTAAAACGGGCCATTTAGGTTTATGTTTCGAACCATTTTCAAACTTTATGTTTTTTTTATAAAATAATCTCCAAATGACTTGTGTGGATAATAATAGACAATCTAGAATCATTTTTTTAAATATTGTAACTGTTATTCTGAGAGAGTAGGTACGAAATCAGTACAGTACACGTCATACAAGGATTATAGCGTACTAATAACATTCCTAGAGATAAGACAAGCGTAGAATAGTGTACCTACGTGGCGGCAATTGAACTGACAACATGAAAATTTTGTTTTTAATTCCAAAACTTGTGTGAGAAATTGAAATAAAGTTGTGAAAGTGACGTTTCTAGTTGCTCCAAAAAAGTTCGTGTAAAGTTTAAGTAAAGCTCCACTACTTTACTTAAACACTATCCTCATCCCATCATCATCATCATTTATACTTGATTCAGCTCTTTGAGTTTGAAATGTTTGACACTGGCAAATACACTAATCGTGTGACGCCATAACAAAACAAATAACAAAAAAGAGGTAGTAAGAATGTTTAAAATGTCTTATGCCAGTTTTGGTAATAGCTCAGTACCCTTCATCAAGAACTCGTAATAAGTGTCCAGGAGGACTATTCACAGAAAACGATTTCAATTCCGAAGATTCACCCTCTCTCTCTTCTATCCTACTAAAGAAAAAGAGGCACGAAACTTTCCGATTTCGTGTCAAGAGTTACATGCCAATAAGGGTGTGGTTCGAAACACTGACACGTGTGTTATGCCCAAGAATGTACAACCTTGAAAATAAGACATGAAAAACAACGTATGGTGCGCATATTAAATCGTATAATGTAATATGGTAGGTTATAGCATGGCTTATTTATGATGGATGACCTTTAAACGTTGCTATGTTGGTATTTCAAAAACATGTACCAACATAACAACAACATAATCTATAACACATAGTTATTATATATATATGAATCAAAGTCCTGACTGACTCAACGCACAGCCTAAACCGCTGGTCGTAGAAATTTGAAATTTGGAGGGTGTGTTTTTTTTGATGCATAGGGGTGTACTAAGAGAGGTATTTTTGAAATTCAACCCCTAAGGAGGCAAAAATGGGAAACTGTATCCCTATCGGGTGAAACCGCGGGGAACAACTAGTACATTAAAAATACATATACATATTTGTAAAAAAAACATAAAATCTTTCCATACACAATAATTTCAACATAAGATCTATAGATATTATTATATCTAAGGATCTATCTCATCATCATCATCATCATCATCATCAGCCTTTCACGTTCCCACTGCTGAGACTCCGGCCTTCTCTCAGAGAGAGAGAGTATAGGCTGTAATCTACCACGCTGGCCCAGTGCGGGTTGGTAGATGTCGCATGCCCTTGAATGTTGCAGTTCTTGGACATGCCGGTTTCCTCACGATGTTTTCCTTCACCGTTTTGAGCGATGATAGATCCGCACATAACTTATTAAGTCATAGGTGCGGGGCCAAAAGGATTCGAACTCGGTGTCGGCGTCTTGTAAGTCGCACGCCTAACCGTTCGGCCACCATCGCTACATGGGTATGGGTATGAAAGGAGTTCTTAACTTCTTAACGTATCAGCAACGCCCATAGTGTTGCAAATGTCCATAGGCGGCAGTGACCGCTTACCATCAGCCGTTCCGTCTGCTTGTTTGATAATAACAAAATGTCTTCCCGTTTACCCGCTGGAACCTTTTTTTGGGATCCTCCTCCTTGTTTCGTTTCCTTCATTGCTGAAGGTCGTGACCTCCGCGAATTATTTTCTGGACGATCGCTTTCCATTTGTTTCGGTCTTCGGCAATGTGAATAGCCTCGTGGACGTTCTTATTGGTGGTGTTGCGGATCTGATCACTCCAACGCAAAGGACTCCTGCCTCTTGGTCGCTTCCCTGGTATCTTCCCTGTTACCAGAAGCTTTTCAAGGTTGTCGCTGTTGTTTTTTGGGATAAAAAGAGGTTAAGTAAGTGTTAATCTAGTAAATAGTAAAAATCTACTAAAATTAATCGTCAAACCTTTATCATTATCATTATCTTTATACCTAATTTGTTAGTAAGATAAACTGTACCTATATACCTACATACCTCAACTGATGTCGCAGTACAGAATGATGTCACAATGATGATAAATAATTATTTCCAATAGATTAGCGACTGCCCGTGACTTTACCTTCATAATAAAACCATAGCTTAGTGTAAAATGTCTCGTAATTTAATATAAATAACATATAAATGTTAGTAGCATACAAAAAATATTTAAAATTAAATTAAAAATAAAACAAAAACAGTACACTAATAATTTTGTAAGCCTCCAGAAGAGGGTAAGGTGCCTAAAATGCTGGCAGCATTGCCTCGTTGAATGGCAATGCTAATTCTTTGACCAAAATATGAGCCAGCATTTTGGTCACCCGAAACGTGTAACATTGACTTCTAAGATGTGGGATGTGGCAAATAAAAGTGTTTTAAAAAGTATCTTTCGTCCTTCCCCGGGGTTCAAACTGTTACCATACTAAATTTTACTAAGAATAAGTTAAGATCGGTGTAGACATGAAAAGATAACGAATATACAGACAAATAGACGGACAGACAAGAGTTACTTTGCTATTTATAAAATTAACCAGTTGCTCCCCACGGTTTCACCCGCGTCTTCTCTTGATCCCTCAGGAATCTTTTTCCGGGATAAAAAGTAGCCTTTGTGTTAATCCAGGGTATAAGCTATCTCATTCCAAATTTCATCAAAATCGGTTTAGTAGTTACGGTGATACGTGGTAACAAACATTCACACACACACACAAACTTTCGCATTTTAATATTAGTAGGATTGCACCTATCGGTGTGTTCCGGCAGCCTCACTTGAGAGCCAGTTCCCAGTCCAGGTGTAGCGTGGCGCCATCTTCGACCATATCGTCACCATCAGGTGACTTGTATTTAAATGCTACCCTGAAAGTAGAGAAAAAAAATGTTTTGTAACTGATTTTACTCTTCACCATCTACCACCACCTATCTACCAGCTCCGCACCGGCTCAGATTAGTAGGATAACCGTATGGATTAGGTCAGCAGCTAAAGAAAGATTTGTGGAATATTCTGGCAAATTCAATTCAGTATGGCAAAAGTGGGTAAAGTCAAGAATTTCATAAGAATGCTTACCATTTTATAACAGTTTGCTCGTAAGAAAGTATATTTAATTGCGTTTTCAATGAGCTGAGATTATATTTATGCAATTTACGAGGAGAAACGGTGGCTTTCACCGCCTGTTGAGTTCTGAGATGTTGTTAGCGTTCACGTTACCTATTTGATTAATAAATGATAACATAATCATCGCTCAAAACGATAAAGGAAAACATCATGAGGAAACCGGCATGTCCAAGAACTGCAACATTCATGGGCATGCGACATCTACCAACCCGCACTGGGGCAGCGTGGTAGATTGCGGCCCATACTTTCTCTCTGAGAGAAGGCCAGAGTCCCAGCAGTGGGAACGTAATTGGGGAATCCTTCAAATTGCAAATTCTGAGAGCTATGTCGGCGATTTTGGTTCTTCGACGAATTTTCTCGTTTCGGATTTTATCACGCAAAGAAACTCCAACCAAGCATGGCACTCTCCATGGCTCGTTGTGTGACTCTGAGCTTGTTCAAAAGGCCACGTCTCAGTACCATAAGCGATCATTGGCAACACACTGCTGAAAGATTTTTGTCTTGTGGCGTGCCGCATAGAAACTAACACAAAAATGTAAACAATACTCAATAGGTAGGTGCGCGCGGGCGACGGCTAGCGGCCGCCGCCAGTGCCGGCCAGTGCGATTCTCGCTTCCGTGGTGAATACCCGCAATACATTTTTATTTACAACAAGTGAAATATTTGTATTTATTTTCGAACCTGGACCCCACATTTGGTGACCCCGCTAAACTGGACACTTCCCACTTCACGGAGCACTTGGATAAAAGCAAGTAGAAACGTAAACAAATAATATTATGTCGAAACCAGACGACATTCCACGAACCGAATCACAGTCGGCTTACATGGAGCCAACCGATGTTTTTAGAGTTGGGGTCCGACTACCACCGTTTTGGCCGGATGAGCCCGCGGTTTGGTTCGCCCAAGTGGAAGGACATTTTTTGTTGTCAAGAATCACGGACGACAAAACTAAATTTTATTACGTCATTTCGCAACTTGACCACCGTTATGCAGCAGAAGTGAAAGATATAATAGTCGCACCACCTACAGGCTCAAGCTACGATACTTTGAAAACGGAGCTCATAAAACGCCTTTCACAATCAAGGGAAAAAGAAGTGAAACAACTACTCACCCACGAAGAGCTAGGTGACAGACGACCATCACAATTTTTACGTCACTTACGTCATTTGGCCGGCTCAGAAGTACCCGAAGAGTTTCTCAAGACTATTTGGACTAGCCGTCTACCCACACACGTACAGACAGCCATCGCATCACAACCGCGCTCTGACTTAAATAGCCTAGCTGATTTGGCCGATGCAGTAATGGACATCGTCTCATCGACACCACAAGTAGCTGCTACCTCCTTTTCACCGGGATCAGTTTTAGACCAAATGTCAAAACAAATAGCAGAACTAACCAAGAAAGTGGAAGCCCTGTCAACACAAGGAAGCCGTAGGTCACGCTCACATACTCGTGACAATCAACGCAACCACAGCATGACTCGTTCGCAGTCCAACTATAGACGGTTCCCGACATGCTGGTATCACAGTAAATTTGGATCTAAGGCAACCAAGTGCGTTAAACCCTGCAACTTTACGGCGGAAAACTCACAGGGCGGTCGCTGATGGCGACAGACGATTGCCCCAATTCACCAGGTCGCCTCTTTGTCACCGACCGCACAACTAAGACACAGTTCCTCGTTGATACCGGCAGCGACCTCTGTGTCTTCCCGAAAAACGCTCTCCGACGAAGTCGACCTAAAGCGGACTACACATTGTACGCAGCGAATGGTACCAACATAGCAACGTATGGATACGCGCACATGGTGCTCAACTTGGGATTACGCAGAGATTTCTCCTGGCGATTTATAGTGGCTGACGTCACGAAGCCAATCATCGGCGTCGATTTTTTATCACATTACAACTTGATAGTAGACGTCCGAAACAAACGACTTATAGACAACATCACTACCCTTGCAACGCCAGCAGCATTAGTAACTTCTTCTGTCACAATATCTTCAGTGAAGACAATGGCAGGCGAATCGAGATACCTTGACATTCTGCGAGAATTTCCCGAAATAACGCGCCCATCTGGTACCACACGCGTCTCAGAGCACAACACAGTCCACCATATCAAAACAACGGCAGGACCTCCAGTACACTGCAATCCCCGAAGGCTGGCACCTGATAAGCTGAAAATCGCCAAACAGGAATTCGACGCTATGCTCAAAACCGGAACAGTAAGACCCTCGGACAGCCCCTGGTCGTCTCCACTACACCTCGCTCCAAAGAAAGAGAATGGATGGCGACCATGCGGTGACTACCGTATGCTGAACGCCCGAACGATACCTGATCGCTACCCGATACGCCACATTCACGATTTTTCTCACAATGTGTCAGGCTGTCGCGTATTTTCCACTATCGATTTAGTGAAGGCATATAATCAGATACGGGTTGCTGAAGAGGATATATGCAAAACGGCAATAGCAACACCATTTGGTTTATTTGAGTACCCTTTCATGAACTTCGGACTTAGAAACGCGGGACAAACGTTCCAACGTTTCGTTGATGAAATGACCCGCGGTCTTGATGATTACTGCTACCCTTATTTAGACGACTTTATTATATACTCGCCAGATCAGAAAAGCCACGAAGGCCACCTTCGCCAGCTATTCACCAGGCTGAAAGAATATAATATGATCATTAATACTTCCAAATGCGTTTTTGGCGTACCAGAAGTTACTTTCCTGGGGTATACAGTCTCCGAAGAAGGTGTAAAACCACTGAACTCGAAAGTAGAAGCTATACGTAACTTCCCCCCACCAAAAAACGTCAGAGAATTAAGGCGTTTCCTGGGGATGATCAACTTTTACCGAAGATTTATACCCAACGCAGCATCAATCCAGGCGCCTCTCCATGAACTTCTGACCGGATCAGTAAAAGGATCACATCCAGTTGACATATCTGGAGACACTTTGAAAGCGTTTGAAAGCTGCAAAGAGAGCCTGTGTCAAGCAGCACTCCTAGCGTTCCCAGACCTTGAGGCGAGACTAGCACTAGTTACGGATGCTTCGGATGTCGCATTAGGAGCAGCTCTGCAACAATATAAAGACGGCGCATGGCAACCACTTGCCTTCTTCTCTAGAAAGCTTAGCCCTACGCAACAAAAATACTCGCCCTACGATCGTGAATTACTGGCTATATATGAATCCATACGATATTTTCGCTATATGCTGGAAGCAAGGCATTTCACAGTGTTCACAGATCATAAGCCATTATGTTTCGCCTTTGATCAGAGGAAAGAGAAGTGTAGCCCTAGACAATTTAGACATCTAGACTACATTTCCCAATTTACAACAGATGTACAGCACATATCAGGAAAAGAGAACGTTGTCGCTGATACACTAAGCAGAATTGAGGAATTGGCACAACCAATAGATCTGACAACCTTAGCGAAAGCACAAGACAAAGATTTGGAATTGAAAGAACTGCTAAATGGAGGAACATCATTAAAACTGACCAAAACTTTAATACCTGGAACGAACATCAAACTGCTTTGCGACCAAACTACAGACATATCTCGACCGTACGTACCCAAAGAATTACGACGCCGAGTATTTGATAGCCTACATTCACTCAGCCATCCCGGCGCTAATGCGACTTCGAATCTGGTGTCCCAGCGTTACGTGTGGCCAAGCATACGGAAAGATTGCCGAGAATGGGCCAAAAGTTGCTCTGCATGCCAACGATCGAAGATAACAAGACATGTATCTTCACCTGTGGGTACATTCAAATTACCACGTGCTAGATTCCTTCAGGTGCACATCGATCTTGTCGGACCACTGCCAGTATCTCATGGATTTAAGTACTGTCTGACCGCTATCGACCGATTCACAAGATGGCCCGAAGCAATACCAATCACTGACATAACTGCAGAGACTGTTGCGAAAGCATTATTATCTGGATGGATTGCTCGTTTTGGATGCCCAGCTGAAATTGTCACAGACAGAGGAACACAATTTCAATCAACGCTATTCAAGTACCTATCAGAAATAGCAGGGTTCAGGCACAAGAGTACTACAGCATACAATCCAGCCTGCAATGGGTTAGTGGAAAGATTTCACCGCCAGCTAAAAGCTGCAATCACATGCCATGGAAATGAGAACTGGACTGAAACTCTTCCCTTAGTTCTGCTGGGCATACGCTGTGCCTATAAAGAAGACTTACAGTCATCGTCCGCCGAACTCTTATACGGCGAAACACTGAGACTACCAGGCGAGATCCTATGCCCTACTACAAATACAACAACTGATGTCACTGATTTTTCCGCACGGCTCAGACAGTATTCACGCAATATTCAGCCGCGACCAGCGTCTAGACACTGCAACAAATCCATATTTGTATATAAAGATCTCGAAACTGCTACTCACGTGTTCCTAAGAGAAGATGCTTATCGCCGACCGCTGCAGCCTGCATATTCCGGGCCGCACAGAGTTCTGGAGAGAAATGAAAAAGTTTTTAAAATAATGGTAAAGGAAAGAGTACTTACCGTATCAATCGACAGAATCAAGCCAGCGTACATACTCGATGATACTCCAACAACAAACACTGGAAAGAAATCATCACCTGAAAACTTACCGTCCGCTACACCGCCAAGAAATAATCCCCTCGACCAGAAAAGACCACCTGAAAAAGAGGACCGTAGAACACGATCGGGAAGAAAAGTGGTATTCCCAGATTATTATCGTCCGTAAGACGGCCTCTGGAAGGGGGTTATGTGGCGTGCCGCATAGAAACTAACACAAAAATGTAAACAATACTCAATAGGTAGGTGCGCGCGGGCGACGGCTAGCGGCCGCCGCCAGTGCCGGCCAGTGCGATTCTCGCTTCCGTGGTGAATACCCGCAATACATTTTTATTTACAACAAGTGAAATATTTGTATTTATTTTCGAACCTGGACCCCACAGTCTTAAGGCTCTGGGGAGTATTGGACGAGAAAATGTCGCGCATAATTTCGAACGATAATGCTCCGCCATAAACCAGGCTTAAGAAGGTAGTGCTTAGAGGTCTCTGATTGGTCAGACAGTGCCTTTAACAATGGTTGGTGTTGGTGCTCAGCCAAACCAATAAGTCTCGCCATTATCGTTAGGTGACGTTAGTGGCATTCTTTTGATAAACAAAGTAGCACACTGATTCAAGTTACGCAGTGAGCTTGGGATCTATACTAATATCACTCACTATTATCGTTAGGTGCAGTTGATCGCATTCTTTATTTAATGAGGAATGAACGAGTCAAGATGCCGTGATTGGTTCAATTCAGGGGAATCTTTTTAAAACGCTACGCTGACGTTGACAGCAGGTGGCCTAGTGAAGAGGCATTCGGCAGTCATTAACTCGAATAGAAAAATAGAGAATGTTTTGGTTTATGCGCTCCTTTCTCCCGCATGCTTGAAACATGTGGGACGAGCTCCCTCCACAAGTCTTTCCGCAGTGCCACAGAATACAGTCCTTCAAGATGGCTGTGAAAAGAGTTGGAACTCCAGGGAGTTATCGTAATCGTGACATTTGCAACATCAGGATGTTGCAAATGTCACGATAACGATAAGGTAGGCCATCACTAACTCCGATCACTCATCGACCCTAAGTGTGTATTGGCCTCCGAAACGAGAGAGCGCCACTTCTCCCCATTCTGAGCGATTTCAGCCCAGTTCAGAGTCTGGCATTCGCGTAGGTCCGCATCAGCTAGCGTCCTTTCAGCGGTATCTAAGGCGTCCGAGCGGCCAAAGGCTCTATAGAGTCTATAGCATGAAGAAGTATTATCAGGAGGGCTCTAAGCCAGGGGATAGATTGAGCCATCAAAACATCAGGTTACACTACACCCGGACCTCTACCAGTGAACTAATGGCGGATGCCAACAAGACCAGTTTTGGATTTCTCTTTTATATAAGTACTGAGGTATATATCCATCATGAGTGTCTGTCCTCGACTCACGTTCGATTGCAAAACTAATGTTTACATCACGAGATGTTTGCGACCTTTTATGGGAAAACTGTGTAATTATATATTACTAGCTGTTCCCCGCGGTTTCACCTGCTTGGACTGCAGTTTATTGAGAGAGAGAGAGAGAGAGAGAGAGAAAGAATTTATTCAGGAAAAACAATAAAGAAACAAAAAATGTACACGCACAAAATAACAGTAACATTGTTGATAAGGCATTAATATTACGAAGAAGTTGCGCTAAGAAGTATTCTTTGTCCTTCCCCAGGGCTCCATCTCAATACCAAAATGCCCTACCACCAAGCTATGGTTTTATCACTACGTTTTTCTTCAAAAAGCTGAAGCTTGTTAAGGATCTGTGGATCGTAAGCAAAACTCACAGAATGAGCTATCAATGTTTCAAAATCCTACAATGATATACATTGCCTGTCATCACCTACTTATGTCTGTTACAAAAACTAGAAAACCCCGATGTATTCTTCATTAATATGCAATAATCAAACACGAATGCTCGACTCACTGGCTTCATTGTTTATAGATTCATTAATTACTTGTTAGTAACCTTGTTTACTTATAACTTAATTATTTTTATTGAGTGAGGTTTAAAGAATATTTGTAGCCACAGAACAGCTAGAAGACATCGTGGTAGACCAAGAAAGAGACACGTGTTAACGAGCAATTCTTCTAAGTCACAATATAACAGGGGTGGCCAACCGGTCGATCGCGATCGACCGGTCGATCGAGGATATTAGTCCAGTCGATCGTGGCAAAACAAATAAAGTTACGTAGAAGTATACGTAGAACAGGCAGAAAAACTTGTCTTTGCTAATCTGGCGGAAGATGCCAGACGATTTCTCGAAGCTACTGAACTACGATTTCATTTCAAATTTTAAGAAGTACTTGTTAGATCGTAGAGTTTCATCAGGAAACAGTCGATCTTGAGTCTAATCTAGTTGGCCACCCCTGCAATATAACTTCATAACACATATAACAATTACAATTCATAGATTAAAACTTCACTATCGAGCTTAAATATTGCAATTATACTTATTAATCCATTTAATTATATCTATGGCAGAATATCTACGATTGCATACATATTATGTGGATGGCATCATTAGGTATATATATTTTCCATCAATTTTGGGCGGGATATTCAAATAAGGAACTTGTTTGAATACTTGTAATTTGCAGACAGTGGGTGCGACACAACAGTCTGCAAATACGCAATGCTAAAAAGGAAAAATTCCGAATTTGTGAACGAAATATCTTTTTAAACGAGTTGTGAGCGGTCAGTTACCAGATAAGGCGAGTCCTATTTCTCGCGATCCGGTCCGTTGGCCACTGGCTGGTACACAACTACACAGTTATGTCGGCTGGTGCACGCCTTACTAAATACTGGCTGAAAAAAAAACCGACCAAGTGCGAGTCGGGCTCGCGCACGAAGAGTTCCGTACTCCCTACTTTAACTTTAATATTATAAATGCAAAAGTAACTCTGTCTGTCTCGCTTTCACGCCTAAACTACAGAACCGATTTAAATGAAATTTCGCACGGAGATAGTTTCAACCCTGAGGAATGACATGGGATACTTTTTACTGTGATAAACTGTAGCCCACGCGGGTAAAGCCGAAGAAAACAACTGGTTATCTATAAAAAAAGGCAAAAGAATCACGTTTGTTGCATAGGAGCCACGTTAATTATTTATTTTATTGATTTTTAGTATTTGTTGTTATAGCGGCAACAGAAATACATCATCTGTGAATTTTAACTGGTTTTACTATCGCGGTTCATGAGTTACAACAGCCTGGTGACAGATAGAAAGACGGACAGCGGAGTCTTAGTAATAGGGTCAAGAATCATTTATTTGCAACAAATTATACAAAAATACTTAAAACAAAACAAAATACATTATGCAATAACTACGAAAGAAGAAGAGAAGGTCCCGTTTTACCTTACGGAACCCTAAAAATACATAGGCTGAATAAGAATTTGCGCTTGGCCTTGGGTGAAGTAAAAACAGTACCTAGGAATGCACGTGAAATTGAAAGTTTTTGAAAATAGGTTAACCGGAAAAGGCGTTCAACGGTTCCTATATGAGCCTGCTCTGTCTTGACCGCATTGTGTCATACACCCAAATTTCATAATCGATCCTGATCCGTTATCCGCGGTTTTGGATCGATATGTCGTGTCGTAATATGTCATTTTAGTAGTAATATGTCAAGCTGAAGGAAAACATCGTGAGGAAACCGACATGCCCAAGAACTGCAACATTCAAGGGCATGCGACATCTACCAACCCGCACTGGGCCAGCGTGGTAGATTACGGCCAGTGGCGGATTTACACATTTGCCGCCAGTAGGCTAAGTATTCAAATTTTGCCGCTCCTACCAACCTCTATAACCTCTACGGCCTCTGCCTTTCCTTTTTAAATGTGTCATTTTTTTATGCATCAGACAAAAATTTAAGAAAATTCAAGTGGTGAACAATGTTTAATTGTTTGTGTGCACATAATAATATTTAAATACATTATATACGACTCTTTTAATTTCATTAAAACATTTTTTTAAATTTACACTAAATTTGTCGCCCCTAAAATCTGCCGCCCTAGGCTCCAGCCTACTCAGCCTGCTGCTAAATCCACCACTGATTACGGCCCATACTCAGCAGTGGGAACGTGAAAGGCTGATAATGATGATGTCAAGCTTTACTACTAAAATGACATAATATGACGTATTCCATCTAATGTGGACTATGGTTGAGGAGAGCGATGGCTGGCACATGCGTCAGTCAACTCGTAAACGGATGCTGCTTTGGGGCTGGTCTGCTTTGGTTGTAATCCCGTATTAATTAACGATTTTAGTTCCTCCACATTTTGGTGAGACGCGCTGAAAATAAATGTATGGAAGGAAAGGAAACCTTTTATAGTTTAATTCGTCTTAATATTCATGTTTCCATATCACAATGTGCACAAACAAACTCCCAAGGAACTGGGCTAGTGGTAGATTACGGCTAATGTTCGTTCTCTCTATGAGAGAACGAACATTAGCCGTAGGAGAGAGAGTCCCAGCAGTGGGAACGTAATAGGCTGATTATGATTACCTTCCTAATTATCAAGAGTAGTTGTTAAAGAATTCGTAATGCGATAATTACGTCATCGTTATCAGTTAATGCTTATCAAATTACCGAATGTACAACGTGGGAATTTTAATACTTCCGCATTATCTTTTGGGGGTACCTACTTATTGTTTACCCACGCTTTTAGTACATGTAATATATATATATATATAGGTTTAATAATAAAGGCAAAATAATACCTTGATCTGAGTATCTAAACATTTTAACAGATGACAAAAAAAAGCTTGGGATTTTAGTGAACTTGCTCCAATTCAATCAATTAGTAATAAGAATAAAATTGACAATGTGATCGCGCCAAAAAAATTACCTGCCGGGCGTTTCTTGCCTGTTCTTTTGCCGGCGTAAGGAGGTTGGAATAGGCGTAGCTAGTTTTAAGTTTGACGTTTTAAAGTGATCACAATGTATCCTATTAAATAAAAATGATTTGAATTTTGAATTTTGAAAATTTTTAACATTAAATTATCACAGCATTTATTTTACTTCTTTTAGCTAAGAAAATGACAACAAAATTACTTTAAAAAAAAAGATTTCCACCAGTAACGGAGCATGGCTAAAAGATCTAAGCTAAATATTACTATGTACGTCAAAACTTAAAATAAAATAAAAAAAACTCGTTAACTTTTATTTTGCGGCGGTTAATTAACCTTTTTATATCAACATAATTAAAGATCAAATTTTATTTTCTGACCAGCAATTAACAACCTGTGTATTACCTATGTATTTAGTTAAATGTTAGTTGATTTTAAACCTAAGAAAAAATAAAACATTTTAAAAATAATTGATAGTTTTTTTTTTCTAAATCCGTCAGGGGTTCGTAGGCCATCAAAAAGCTACAAAAACAAAGGGCCCGTATAATTGTTTCGGGAGTGGAAACTATAAAAAGGAAAAAACCCTTGGCATTCGAAGGACGGTGACGTCACAGATACGATACAGGTACTGGGTGAGTTATAGTGGGACTGACGCGAACTGGCAGAAACTATTTTTCAATTAGGTACAATAAAATGGGGTTGCTATTAAAAATTGCGGTATTGCTATTAAGTTGGCTATATTTAATTAAATTAATGTGATATTGACATGCCATTTAAATATTTTAATGTAGGTTATAAAATTGTAACATTAAATCAGCGAAACAAAACTTGAATGACTATGGATTCTATGTAAGATTACAAAGAAATAAAATTAAGTTACATTAGAGAGTGACTTGAAAGAAAAAACATTAAAATGTACCTTAAATTCACTTTGTCACTGAAATATAGCAAAGTTATCATATAGGTAGGTAAAGTTTGTTTGTATGTTTTGTAACTTTGAATGTAGAAGTTAATCTCCGGAAATACTGATCCAATTTTGAAAATACTATCACTGTTAAGAAGCTACACTATCCCTGAGTGTCTAAGGGAATGTTGTTTTTGAACAAAAACCTTGTGGAAAATTCCACGCGTGCGAAACCACGGGGCACAGCTACTAATCTATAATTTAGCTCATTTAAGAGCACTCTGCGCACATTATCATCGGGAAAACGTGAACAATCACGTATTTTCCAAGGCTGCAGCCATGTGACATGACAAACAACTTGGACAAAATGAAGACAGCAATTTGAATGATAAATTGTTATAATAAGTACTAAGAAAAACGTTTCTTCGGGTTTTAGGTCACTACAATATACAAATCAAAAATAGCTAGGCAATTTGTCTATAATTTATTTTTTAAATCTTTAATGGTAGCGTTTGAGACCTAGTCATTTGATGTCAAGTGACGATGGGGTCGACGAAGGCTACACGCTCCACCTGGATTATGAAATTACTATCAAGTAATTAAGTGAGGCTGTCGAAACACACCTACAGGTGCACTAATCAGGCGAGCTTTAGAAAATGCCTGACATATCGGTGTGATTCAGCAGTGTCTTGTGAGACTTTTGAGAGCCAGCTCACAATGCAGGCAGAGCATAGCGCCACCTTTGACTATATCGTCACTTAACATCAGATGAGTAATGATCAAACGCTATCCTGTAAGATGTAAATTTTTTGCTTGGTGGTAGGGCATTTTCAAGTGCTCGCCTGGATAGCTACTACCCTCAAGTTAAGGATCTGTGGCCAAGCACCTATTGGCGTGTTCCGGCAGCTCCACTTGAGTTGACAACCCAGGTGTAGCGTGACATCATCTTCGACTACATCGTCACTTGACATCAGAAGAGTTATGGTCAAACGCTACCCTGTAAGACGTTAAACAAGTGTTTTATATTGCGCAATTGTCTGTAGTACATAATAATGTCACTATTGACAGTGCAATCGGTAAATAAGTCATTTCGTGACTTACCTCTTGCGGCGTGAATGCTACCCGCGGACTCGTGGACGTGATGTCGTGATAAAAATGTGCATTACTAATGAACTGATGCTCGGAATCTCGGAACAAGACTGAAGTGGATGACTAGTTCTATAGATAAAGGTCCTTGTGATTTTTGAACAATTAATCACGAGTTATTTCAGTTTTATGCCACAGAATACGCAAACTTTCGCGTTTCCCACAAGAAACGTACCTGCGTCTACATTTCGTGCAAAAAACAAAATTAAAAGATTTTGGAGATTCGCTGACGAACATGTCATCTTATTTTATTCCAGTTTTTTATGCCTGAAATAAATACATTTTGTTTTATTTTTTACTTTATTTATTGAATAAGGAAACTGTATTTAACTTAATAAATATTGATAACAAACTTCTCATTTCATTAAAAAAACACTCAACATTGCACACCACAAGGAATTCTAAGAAATTAAGAGTGGGATTCCCAGCGGCCAATTCTGTATTACCCTACCAGCGTTAAGCTATGTGGGTCACAAGAGGAATGCCACCCGGCCGGCCGCTCCCACCTGTGCACGCACACTAGCGCACACCTGTGTGTGTCGGATGTACAGATGAGCATCAGATAGAGTGAAAACTTTTTCATACCTACCATGTTCGAAAAACGATGATTGGTTCGTCAGTATGTTTAAGCGAAGGAGACTTTTCTCTAAAAACGCAAAATAGCACACACCTGTGTGTGTCGGATGTACCTACAGATGAGCATCGGATAGAGTGAATACTTTTTCATACTTACATAAGTATTATTCCAAAAACGATGGTTCGTCAAAAAGTTCGAGCGAAGGAGGCTTTTCTTTAAAAAGGCAGTAGTAAACTTTGAATTAGGAATAATGTTCCTTGTTCCGCAACGAGCAAAAAGAATAGAAATCGAACTATGCTGCCAGTGTTGCAATTTTTTTTTTTTTGTTTTGTTTTGGCGTCACACGATTAGTGTATTCGCCAGTGTCAAGTATAAAATCAACTCAGAGAGTTGAATCAAGTTTAAATGATGATGATGATGGGATAAAGTAGTGGCTCTTTACTTAAACTTTACACGCACTTTTTTGGAGCAACTAGAAAAGTCACTTTCACAACTTTGTTTCAATTTCCCACACTCGTACACATTAACGAACACATAATGGTTAATAACCCACCAATATTACACATTATCACTCGAAGAAACACAAGTTTTGGAAATAATAACAAAATCTTCATGTTGACAGTTCAATTGCCTCCAAAAAGTCCAGTGTTGCAATTAATTTTATTTTATAAATCACGCACAGGACTTTTTTATTTTAGACTGATACAAAATTCTGGCAGAGCAATGTAATGTTGGAGGCCAGGCGTTACTTTCGTTGTATGATTGATATTTAGTTTATTAATATGTAGTACAATTAATAATAATTGAACCTAGCTGGCAATAAATATTAGATAGGTATGCCAAGGTAGCGAATTGAGGAAACGAAATTAATTACTTACAACTTCACAGCTAAGCCTAATGCGCTTTACCTTCTTAAAATCATTAATAACTATTACATTCGGGAAGTATTTATGAAATCAATCCCTATTATTAATATTATAAATGCGAAAGTAACTCTGTATGTCTGTCTCGCTTTCACGCCTAAACTACTGAACCGATTTAAATAAAATTTAGTGCGGAGATAGTATGAACCCTGAGGAAGGACATAGGTTACTTTTTATAGCGATAAACTGTAGCCCACGCGGTAAAACCGCGGGGAACAACTAGTATTCTAAACATGAAATAGTAGTTAATTACCTATTATCGACAAAATTAAGCAAGGCCTCTTCTATTATATACATTCGACCTGTGACACAGAATATATAATAGTACAGAAGAACGCTTTGGAATTGCTTCAGACAGGTGACACAGCTTGAAAAGTTACTCGGGTATGTGATCTTTATAACATTAAGTTTATCTCTGTTTTTGTATAGTACATGTACATTTTGTACATACGGTAGAGGCGATATTTATATATTTATAATATTCATTCATTAGATATTTTACGATACGATATCGCGTTGATATAAATTAGATCTAGAAGATTATTATCAGATTTGTAAGGAAGCTTCTGGCTTCTGGTTATTGCATATCTCAAATCTCATCTAGGTATCTTTTTTACTAGATATTACTTTAATTACAACAAGAAATAACTAACAAAACTAAACTTAATGATTAAATACAAAATAAAACTAACAATTAGAACTACCTATCGAACTTAACAATTTAACATAAAACCTATGTACCTACAAAAAATATAATATACGTTCATTGTTCACGTATTACAGCAATCAGCTTCCATTTTTTTTTCATTTTTCCAAGTAATTAGAAAAATCTCAGTGTAATAAAATTATGAATGAATAACTTTGTCTAAAACGTCCTACATTCTTTATCAACGTACCTTCTTACAAACAAGATAGCGTTGCGAAAAATAGAGCCTCTTTCAATATTGAACATCTAAACTTTGGCACTTTGTCGCAGTAAGTTAAAAACATTGTCCCTTTGGTCTGTAAAATAATATGAGTCAATTCGGTTGGCGCAAAACTAAACTAACCTAATATTACGTTTAGTCCTGTCAAATTACGTTTCCTAATCGGATAACTGTTGTTTACACACTAAACCGTTTGACAGCACTAAATTGGCTTTAGTTACTCAACTTAGTGAAAATGTCATTTTACGTACACAGAAATTTGTGAATTTTAATTACATATTTTAATGTGATTTAACCTGTGATAAGGTACTAAAAATATTCAGTCACGAATCGGAATGTTTAGTCATCAATGTTTACATTGTTATCAGCTTCCTTGGTTTGTTATCAGATAAGACTGTTGGTTAGATCGCGGTTAATAGGTCTGCGATTTACGTACCTACAAAAAACTCTTTTGCGTTTCTATTCTAGAAAAAAAAAATTGCTACAAAAATATACCAAAGTCTTGTTTTTGTCTTTTTTGGCGGCAATTGAACTGTCAACAGCCTTTTTAAAATTTTGTTTAATGTAGCGGGCTAAAAAGTTCGAGTCTTTTGGAACACTTTAGTCGGAGTAGGCCAAGTTACCCATGTTACCACTCGATTATGGTAATAATAATAATAAGGTATCTTTCTACCACAAAAGTACGGTTTCATTTCACTGCATCCGAAAATATGTAGGTATATGACCTTAGAATATGCCTTGTTATTCTATTTATATGACATGCAAAATCTACTTTACATCTACTGCGGCCAGTTTCACCACACTTGAAAAATTAATATATGTATAATCGTGGATTAAACCAGACACGAAGATCTTCTAATTATGACATTGACATTTGCTTTTTTAATATTACATATCTTCAAGATTGCAATAACCGAGATATATTTATTTGCGCAATACTTAAACATCAAGGCTTAATAAGAGTTTAATATAGGTACATGATCGCAGTTTTCTATAACAGCCGAGACAATAGCAAGCTTGCGCCCCCTGAATTTCAATGAGCGGCAAAAAGTGCGGTAACCTTTGCAATTGATCAATTCCGGTCACAATCTGTACGCTTGCACAACTTCTATTCTGGTACCTTATGGTAGAATAACTTAAGTTTTAAATCTATCTTTACTGATATATAAAGAGAAAAAGGTTTGATTGTTTGTGTGTTCCGGATAAACTTAAATAAACTTAAAAACTTATTAAAACTATCTTGATGAAATTTTGTACGGAGTAGTTTAACTCCTAGAGAATCTGGATAGAGGATACATTTCGTTGCGAGAAACTGTAGTCCACGCGAGTGAAACCGCGGGGCGCAGCTAGTAGTCTGTAAATCAACAAATTGTGGTATCATTAGGTTTGATCATTCCTTTTTTAGATGCTACGTAATGCTAATGCTTTAACTATATTTAGCTTCAACAGAATAGAATTAAATAGCAAAAGTACTTAAAATGTTTTTGTCACTTATTAACGTGATATGGATGCCAACTCAATAATAGTATTTTAATTTTTATTAATCTTTTCCTTAGAGGTATAGGCCTAAATAGTCATATTTCGATTGATGAAAATAATCTTTAGAATTTATTAATATATGTATATTATACTTAATTCGTAATTATGAATAAATTATAGCCCAAATTCAAAATAGAACTGGTATAACTGACTTCGAATGCCACTTATATAAAATATTATGGCATACCAAAGCGTTGGATTGGAATGTCGTACAATATCGAAACAAACTATTCAACCTACTTGTTGATAGTAGACATGCTAATGTGCAGTTGTCACAGATAATATCATAGTCACAAGTGGTGGAGTACGGGTCAAGGCACCTAGGATTACCTATTCAGGTCTTGTAAACAACCTGGCAATATATGCTAAGTAAAGATTATTTTATAAAGATAAACTTAGAATAATGAACACGATTAAGTTTTAAAGACGATGCAGCGTTTAACGGGTCAAACTGACGTTTGCTAGATTACCTCACGGTTAAACTTTAATTGGCGATTAATTTCATTTTTTATTTGAATTTTGGATTTTTTTGTAAAAAATTGTGCAATTTGTAGGTATGTTTATATTTTAGTCGAATATGTTTAGAAATAAATGCAAAAAATTCTTAGTTCATTTGTGTTGAGTGATAGCTGTGACAGCGGTCAAAAGGTTACCTACTGTATATGCTATGACATAAAGGCGTAAAAATCTGCTTTTTTTATGTAACATGCATGAAATAGCATTACTAGAAAAGATTTGCAAAGTTAAAGTACCGACTACTATTTTAGAATTCACAAACAATTAAAAACTTAGTCCAGAATTTCGTAAGTTTTAGTTCATATTAGTGAATTCTAGAAACCATCTTCCAACCGAAAATAGTTTGACATTTCCTGATTCCCAATTAACATAGAAGCACCGACATCGTTACGGACAATCACACGAATGGAAGCCAACTCCAATTGAGATTTACTTTCTCTCGATTTAACACATGCAATACGACACGAATGTCTATAATCAATGCTGTTGTTACGTTACATGATACAATGTTCGAGAATAATTCTGCTTCCAGCATTGTTAAGCAGAGCGATGGTGGCCGAACGAACAAGGCACCGACACCGAGTTCCAATCCTCTCGGCCCCGATACTATGACATCCATGAAATGATAGGTTATGTGCGGATTTGCCATCGCTCAAAACGGTGAAGGAAAACATCGTGAGGAAACCGACATAAACCGCCAAGAACCACAACATTCAAGGGCATGTGATATCTACCAACCCGCACTGGGCCTGCGTAGTAGATTACGGCCCATACTCTCTCTCTATCTGAGAGAAGGCCAGAGTCCCAGCAGTGGGAACGTAATAGGCTGATGTTCCCAAAATGCTGACTGCATTGCTCCCAGTGAACCGTTTACCGTTTACCCTTTTGAATGACAAACCTTAACCTTTTTGCAAATTATAGGCCAGCATTTTGGTCAGGAGTAGTTATTGTTAAGTTAATAAGATTTTCAATATTGTAAGAAGGTTGGAGTCATAATAATTCCCCCAAATCACGTGAGAAAAAAAATGGTTGGATAACTTTTAGCAGTTCATTAAACAAAACCAAAATGAGTGCTTCCAAATAAATTACACAAACACAAATAGGATAAATGAAAAGCTAAACAATACGATAAGGTCATGACTATTTACGGCGATCTTAAGCTTAGTACAAAAAAAGCTATCAACACGTTAGTACTTTGTCGCAGGAAACATTCTTCCTGACATGTTACATATTTATACGTGGCAAAGAAATAAATGGCCGATGTTTTCACTGCGACAAAGCCGGTTTTCAAGTTACGCAGTCGAGTCTACAGCTGACCACTTCCTTAACAGATCATCGCAGCATAGCCTTGATTCAGAGAACCGTAAAAAAACTGTAAATGCTAGTTCGAATAGGCAATATCGTTTTATGTTGTTTTTTTTTTGCTGTTTATGTTTTGTCCGTAGTATTTATTATACGACTATACGAGAGATGCAAATCAATGGAATAGGATTAGATCTAACTGGATTAGTTATTATATTATACCTACCTGATACAAATCTGACTCAATTAAGTTTAATGTTTATTAGATATATCTAGTTGTTACCAGCTGTTTCACACGCGTAGATTACCTTCTGCGCGTTGAACATAATGAAAAAAAAAATTATAAGAAGATACAAGATAAAAAAAAATTACCTATTTAAATTTATTTAAAAATAAATCACACACGTACACTAAAAATTTGGTAAGCCTCCAGAAGACGGTAAGGTGCCCAAAATGCTGGCAGCATTGCCTCGGTGAATGGCAATGCTAATTTTTTGACCAAAATATGAGCCAGCATTTTGGTCACCCGTCGCGTCAAAGAACAAAGAAGCTTTGCCAAGTCCCTAAATATTTCGTGACTGCCTGGCCCCCGTAGCTTATAGTTTATCGCAATAAAACTCATGCTTTGTCTTTCTTTAGGGTCCAAGCTATCTCCATACCAAATTTAATCTAGATCGGTTCCGCGGTTTAACCGTGAAAAGGTAACAAACAAACAGAGCGACAGATATAATTACTAACGCATTAATAATATTGCGTATTATAAATGCGTCAGTAACACAGTAATCATCAGCTTTTCACGTCTGCTGGGACTCTGGCCTTCTCTCAGAGAGAGAGTATGGGCCGTAATCTTCACGCTGGCCCAGTGCGGGTTGGTAGATGTTGTATGCCCTTGAATGTATATGCCGGTTTTTGAGCGATGGCAAATCCGCACATAATACAAGTAATGAACTATTGACTAAAGTCTTGATTGGGCACTGTAAAATTACTAAATTTTCTCTTTTTTAAACACAGGTGACGAGACAAACAAGTCACTCCTCTAATAGTAAGCGTCATGCTTGTTCAGGTAAAAATATCTGTAGGTACCTGATTATTTTCAGCTTGTTCCGCAATCTCTGCCTTAAAGACTGAGATATCAAAGCAAATAACTCGAGAACTTGGGACGGAGAAGCTACGGACGCATAAAAAACTAATTTAAATACAATCACTTCGCACCTAGACATGACGTCAGTAGTGTCAGTACATGAACACCACCATTATGACAGCGAGGTACTTAATGCTGCAACGGAAATTGGACAAGTTTTAATTTTCTTTTGTGGACTAGATAGCGGATAGAGGATATTTATTTATAATACACATAAGGTCTTAGTAACTAGGTAGATATATTGAGTATTACTTAGAATTAATAGTATGATGAGGCTTATAGAAGAAGCAAAATACGTGAAGAAATCATCAGAAATGTAATCAAAAGGTTTTAGTCTATTTTGTGACAGTATAACTAGAACTATGTTATGGCTGTTATGAGTTAGGAGCCAAAACCAAAATTAATAAACAAAATATATGACATCATTCAATGATGGCAAGTATCATAACAACACTTCTGAAATAAACAACAAAAAAGACTAATAAAAGTCAAACAAAAATACAAAATATTTCTAGATGGACGGATACATCACTCAATTAAAATATCATGTTTCATTATAAAACTAGAATCTAATAAAGACGATATCTTCTGGCGCCGGGAATTTAAATGCCAAGCGAATCATTTGAATGGTTTGCTCAAGTTATGAATATTCACGAGAAGTATTTAATATTGCCTCTCAAGCAAGGTTCAAGCAAAACATTGAGTGTATATTGGAGAATGAATTTTCTAGAACGTAGTAGTATATATCTAACCAAGTCGACGGCACGTAGATAATTTACTAAACCATTGTCTTCCATATTATTATCCAAGAGTTCACTACTTAGTTATAAAATGTAACATCTTTGAATACATTTCATTTTTATTAGAAATACTGGTGACTGAGACCCTGTACAAAAACAAAACAATTATGAGCGAAAAAAGTTATTGACCAGGCATTCGATAGTGTCGATCACAAGACATTCTGTTCTGTCAATCAATTGACCTTTATATACGTGCCACCTTTCCTCAACCAGTTGTTGGTACATCTGTGGCATCAAATCGCTTGGTATTGAAACAATTCCAGTTTTTGCGACGTGAATCGCCTGCGAGATACGGCTGGCGTTCCACAAGGTCGCATATTGGAACCGCTTCTTTACAACAGACTTGGCAAAGTTTTTCGTTGCTCTTATTTATTAGTTTCATGTTGTTGCCTTATCCGCTAAATATAAAATACTTTGTTTCACAAAATACTGTTTGTGAAATTTTATGGTCAAAATTACGCTTACTCAAATTGTATGGGTATGAGTAGAGCTTTAAACAGAATTAGCTTAACAATAGATAAAATGTAATTGTAAAGTCAATGTTAAATTTTTGTCTTGTATGCACAGGTGTTCAGTTATGAGGATGACTTTGAGACATTGAACATTAACGTGATTTGCATAACATAACAATGATGCCACACATGTGTTACATACAGTTTTAGGTATTTAAAAAGAATTTGTTTTTTCAATGTCAATTGCCTACTTTTGAAATATAGATAGGTACTTAGATACCAAAATAAACTCATATCAGGTCTATCGTTCCATCATGATCTTACTCTTGTAACCATTCAATTACTGTAGTCTCAAGTTGAATTTGTAAGAAACGTAAAGAAAAGATTAATGGATCTCAGTAGAAAAAAAAACTAATCACACTTAACCTGACCTTGTGTTAACACTTGGCATAATTATGTACCTCAACCGAAGCGACGGTAAACACTGATGTAACATCAACAGGTTGTTTTATTTTGCTCATTTAAAAACCTTTAGCCTTGCAGATGTGGTCACCATTTTCTCGTAAAATTTTATCGATTTGAATCACAACACTTCATTCTCTTTTATTACACTTTATTCCTTCAACTTGAATATCTTTAAGGGTCGTGGTATCACCATCAGACTATGTCTATGATCTGTTATAATTTAATATTCTATAGATTGTAGATTCTTTAACGCAATACAATCCAATGCCATCAAAGGTCTACGTTTAAGACTGTATGCAGAAGAAGTGACTAAATAAGTAAAACAACTGACAAACGTAAATGAAAATGAAGCAACCACAAACCACAGCCCGTTCATTCACAAAACTCGCACAAAGATCCTGCCATGATGTCATGAAACACGTAAATGGTAAAAGCTTATTCTGTGTCTTACTCTTCTAATGGCCGTTGCAAATTGGACCGTATTTATCAGTTATTAAGTCGTAATGTTTTATGTACTATTATTATCTAATGTATCATTGAATAAACTCTTGTTATAATAACTAAATCCAATAGCTAGCCCGTGTTAGCCTTCAATGAAAGGACTTGTTTCTTTTTTATCGTCTTACATGCTAGCGTTTGACCTCAAGACACCTAAGCATCGTTGTGGTCGAAGATGGTACCAAGTTTCATCTAGATTGAGAATTAGATCTCAAGTGAAGTGTGTAGTATGTTCTTGGTGACAAGTCGACGATATTCCTGCCTGGTGGTAGCTAGCCAGGTCAGCACTAGCAGGAATATCGTCTTTTCTAATAGGCTTATCTTTTTGCTTACGTCTCTTATCTGTGGATGTAGCGTGTGTACTTTTAAATACTGGATAGGTAGCCCCCATAATCTAACTCTCGATGACTGAATATTGAATTGCAATGACAATCATCCTGATGCTAAAACGCGGGGTTACGAACCGTCCCAAAGATTAAGAGCTGTACAAAAAACGTCCGCTATTTCAAATACCAGAATTATATGTCAAAAGAACGATAAACATCAAGATCACAATTAGGGGGAAGGTCTTATGGTGGTTTTAGTTAATTTGTTAATAAGGCATCGGTGTTACTCAGTTTAGTGATGTCATTTCTAAGGCTATAGGAAAAATTTGTTGACTTACGTTACTGCCCACGTCTTAGGATCATGAGTGACTTATATGTATGAAATTACAGACTCAAATCTGTGCTTGCTTGAGCCTCATTCTAGAATACCACCTAAGAGTTGTTCTAGAAATCTTGCAATGAGCTTGAGTTGAGCTTTTGATGATGGAAAACATCAAGAAGATGTCATGTGGTAGGGCATTTTCCTACTCAGCTTCCACCCCTATCATTTTGTCCCGGCAATCTCTTTTTAAAACACCTTTATTAGCTTGATTAGAGCCAGTTCTCAATCCAAGTGGAGAGGGACGCCACCTTCGATCATAATTATATTAATAGGCCAGGGAATAATGATATTATTGCAATGGAAATCAAACCTGATGTGGAAAAGATTTTTAGAAACGAAGCTTTTTAAGGTTAGGATACTTATCTATGTCCAAAAAATATTGTAAAGTGCGTTATAACGACTTGTAAGGAAAATACGTGGAAATTAAATTAGTTCAGACAAGTCCTATTTGGAGAAACGGGCGGTAAAGGAAACTCATGTCCGGTTACACAACTTCCTTTTCTAACAAATATTGAACAGTCTGCTACTAATCAGAAGAATAAAAATTACGTTTTTTAAACTCGAATAAGTAGACGTTTTTGTTTATTGTTCTGTGTGGAACGATCTTGCAATAATTTAGTATTAATGAACAACAAATTCTACACTTGATCGGGATAACAAACAGGTAAGCTAAGTATTCAATCGGTATGGTAGGGGAGCCCATGATGCTAAATGTGGATTTACTCGAGCGTCGTAGAGACCTATTGGGATGCAAAGCTTAGATGATAAGAAGAAAAAAATGTTATATGATATATACCTTTACATCGGTGGGGGAAGCGGCTATAGATTTTTAAATATGTAAAAAAAAACTGTTGCATGGACATCCTCGAGCGCGTCAGATATTGATAGCATCAATGTCCTACGTATTTTTAATAATGTACGTATGTTAATCTGATCGTTTGCATGATGGGGGTGGTTGTATTAAAGGGTAGAAAATGAAAAAAAAAAAAAATTAATCGAGCGCGTCAGATTTTCTAAGGGAGTGTTAAGTGCACCAAAAAAAAGCTCTCATTCACTAATCTGACGATTTCGATGGGACGCAAACTCGCGGCCATTTTCATAATGTGCAAAAAAAATTCGCCATTTTGAAATACTCAACCGCGTCAGATTAAGATATATATGGTTCATCTTTATGTTCTAAATGTACTGTCTCATAATCTGACGATTATCTAGAGGGATTTGCCTGATCTGACAAAAAAAAAATTAGAAAAACGGTTCACCTTAAAGGCCATCCCTGCAACTTCCCGCTAATTCCATTCCTGGGTGCTTAAAATTGTACCTATGACATTTCTGAGCTCAAAATATAATTTATGTGATATTTTGAGCTCGCTGAGTTCAAAGAAATAATATTTCTATGCATTTGAGCTCTCCCAGCTCGAAAGTCTGATAGAAGTTTCATAGAACACGATTTCTGGAATTTTCAAACCGCAATAACTTTTGAATGGATCAACCAATTTTCACGCGGTTGGCGCAACTCGAAGCAGTTTTATCATCCTCTTAAGTAATTTTGCAATTTTAATTGATCGAGCCACAAATTTCGGAGTAATCCCGAAAAAACACTTTTTCGGGTTTCTTTCGTTCATGATATCTCTCGAACGAATCAACCGCTTTTGACCAGCTTGGTGGCGATCGACGTGGTTTTTCAAGCTCAAAGGCGGATTAGTTTTTGAAGTTGATCGATAAAGCCGGTTAAAAGTTATTCCAAAAAAACCACTTTCAAGCTCAGGAAATAGCATGCAAATAAATAAGTGTATGCTTTTTTAGTAGAATACAACATGTATTTATAAAAAAATTACTTAAAAAAAAGCTTAAAACAATTTAATGTTTAAGGAAATGTAGGCATCACGCAGCTGCACGCATTTAACTTTATCGACGAATTTTTGATATTTCGGCTTGCGGAAATCGTCAGATTATATATTTTTCATTATTCTTGAATTATTTCCTTCAAAATAAAAAAAAATTTAGCTACGCTCGAGAATGTCGAGATGACGTTTTTTTTTTACAACTTTGTTGCCCTCCCCTTTTTTTACGTCACTCTCAAATTGTCAGATTAGTGGAATATACACTTTTTAGGATGTAATTAACTCACCCTACCTTAATCTGACGCGCTCGAGAATTTCTGATGGTCAATTTTTTTTTACTAATCTGATCCTGTATCCTTCACGGGCGGCCTTATATATGGGCCTCATGTTTTGTGGAGGTACTTATTAATATGTGAGGTATCCTCCCTTATATTAATCTGACGCGCTCGAGTAAATCCCAAAATCCCCTCTTGGGCTCCCCTACTATATAAATACACACGTTAAAACAATACATACAAAAGTTTATAATAGGTAAGTACTATTTCTTATTTCTGTTGAATTGTAACTTTAACAACTAAAAATACAAAACGACTCGGAAAACAACAGCTCAATAAAGTGGTTAATCAACGCTGACATTGACAGAGTGTGGTCGGTTACCAATTAATGTCGTGTTCTTTGAAAAAGTAAATTGAGTAAAACAATTCATTTTTAAATGGAATAAGATAGCTTGTGTACCTACCTCGTTAATTTAACACGATACTGTGGAAAACCACGACTTTTTCTCAAAAGCGTTCAAAACCAATTTGGTACAAAAGTTAAATATTGAGTGTCGCGGGCTTTTTTGAAGCCTACAACACATCTTTCTTACATTTACAAAACTGTAATAAAACCGCTAAGCGTAAGCTGATAAACCAGTCCTTTCCAGGCGTAGCGTGGCACCGCCTTCGACGAAGTGACTTGTCAAATGCTACCTTCATAATCATCATCATTAACCGGAAGAAGTCCACTGTCAACATAGGCTTCCCCCCTTGAACCGCACCATGAACGGTTGTAAGCCATTATTGGCATTCATTGTCTCCCTATAAACAATTCTTACGATGCCCCCACATACTACACCTACCTACAGAACGTTTAAAAGAAAAGAAAAATGTAAGAGGTTACTTTTATTGTATTTTCTGACTCCGTTACATCTTTGTAATCATCATCATCATAATCAACCCGTTTCAGTCCAATGCTGGACATAGGCCTCTCCCAAAGCACTCCACTGAGCCCGATCTTCAGCTCCTCTCATGCCACCTCTGCCAGCTATTTAGCGTATATCATCGTTCCACCTAGCCGGAGGACGTCCTACACTATGTTTGCCGAGGTGTGATCTATCGTATATTTGTAATAGTGTCATAAGTAGAAATTAATTCATCTAAGTAATTTTGTTTAGATAATCAACATTCAACACAACATCATTACCTTAATCGGGCTAATTGAAGTGATCAGGGTTAGGTAGTTGGTTATGCCGGCCCCGAAATAATTTGCGTGAAGCTGCTATGTCAAGGTCGATTCAAGCCTTTGAGTGAAGTGACGGTAATGAATGGCAAGTTTTGTTTATTATTACATGGCACCATTTCATGGTAAACAGAACCTACCAATCAAAGGGAATCAAGCCAAGCATCTATCGGTGCTTTCCAGCAGCCTCACTTGAGGGCCCGTTCCCACTCCAGGTGTAGCGTGATGCCAACATCGACCACATCGTTGCTTAGCATCGGGTGACTTGTGGTCAAACGGAACCCTGTAAAAGAAAAAATGGTATTTATGTAGGTTGTATCTTTTAAAACGAAAAAGGAGGAAGTTTCTAAGTCGACGCGTAGATTTTTTTAGCGGTTTTACCCACGTCGCGTCGTCTACATTTTAACGCAATAAAAAGTGTCTTTTATGTCTTTCTTTATGGTTCAAACTATCTCCATACAAAATTTCACTAAGATCACTTCAGTAGTTTAGGCGAAAAATAAAGAAACAGGCAAACAGCTACTTTCACATGCAACTGTTTTTTTTTGCCAGATGTTGTAATACTTAATCTGCTATTTGGGGTGGAGACAAAACCAACAAATCAATGATCATAAAAATCGATATGTAAGAAACTAACCCAACTTTGTTTAAAATCAAATATATAAAATAACTTCGCGTCGCATCCAATGTCTCCGACTTTCTTATGATTTGTGCTTTCAATTAGAGATGTCACAACAACAACAGTTTTTTTTTCTATAAAAGCCACAACTCTAATTTTGGGCGATACCACGCACCGGCCAGACGGAATCACTCGCTGTATCGAATTTATTACTCAACCATAGACAATTACTTAACGTTCCCATCACGACTGAGCTGTCACATCTATCCAAGATGGCGGCGGCCGTGAGATATGCCGTGACCGGTTGAAAACTAAACGATTGTAGGTGGAAAGGGGTAAAATGTATTTACCTAAGATATTCGTTATCATATTCTACTCGTAGTGCAAAAACGTGGCATTGCTGGACTGTGTACTGCTTTGACAGAGTTGCATTTTTAGTACCTACCTACCTTTTTTGCCACGTATAATGTCACTTTACTTTTGGATAGTGTTATCTTCAGCGTTTACCGCTCAATATAAATATAGTTAAGTACAACAAAGCTACATTCTGTTATTCTCAAATCTCGATCGCAAGATCATGCTAAAACAGTATAAATTCGAAATACTTTTACTTATTCATAAGAGTTCTTCTCACGAAAGTTAAATGACGCTACACCTGTGCACAGCTGTGCAGCTGTGCTTGCAATAGAACCGGTCGAGATGGTATAAGTAATTAGGTAGTAAGAGGAAGGTTATTCAAGTTTACAATCAAAACAAATTATGCCGCTGTGACGTTGCGTAAGCAGATTATCCAGTACCTTTCAGCCTATGCGATTGATAGTTGAATGGGCACATTGAAGGTGTACCCCGGTGTACCTACCTTATTGCTAAACATCATTTGATGTAACTACATTAGTATGGAAATGCTTTCCGAGACGTGAATTCGTTAGCGCCTATAGCTTCGAAGCGATGATAGCTCAGTGGCTCTGAACCGATTTAAATGAAATTTGGTACAGAGATAGCCTAGAGCCACGGGGAACAGCTAGTATTCGATATAAATAATTGATACTGGCTAAATCGTGTAAAGCCACAACACCAAAAATAATTGGACCTGTCAAATTTAGTTAAATAAGAAAATTCACATTAGAATCGATACCAATGATGAAATCGTCATATCACTAACATCTACCAATCAATTTGAAACCATTAAACCCAAGCTATAACATAACCAGCTTAAAGGCTTATTTCTAAATCCAGAAGTTATAATTACGGACGATTTATCACCGAAACCGAACGGTTTGAAAGTCGATAGCGTGTGTTTAACCTCGCGGGCTGGGCTGACTGCTTGTGTTGACATACTTGTAGCCAGCTTGTGTGCTTGTAGGTACTTGTAGCCAAGTGGGTAGGTCAAGTACCTACATAATGGCATAGACAAGAAGCAAAGGTTTCTTTTCCTACAATCGTTAGTGCATAAGCGTAAGCAAACAAACAAGGGTTAGTTGGTAACGGAGATGACATGAAAACTTTTTGGAGCAACTTAATAGAGAAGTCACTGATTATATTATTACCTTTATTGCGATAAACTTGTAAAATAGTAGGGGAGCCCAAGAGGGGATTTTGGGATTTACTCGAGCGCGTCAGATTAATATATGGGAGGATACCTCACATATTGATGAGCACCTCCAGCCATTATGAGCCCTTAACATTGGTGGCTACGCTCAGGAGAAACTTTTAGATTCGCTAAGAGCTGGTGTCGCTTTCAAATCGTCAGTCTAAGAAATGGGAGCATCTGTGGGGTTCACTGAACACCCCCCACTCTGAAAATTTGACGCCGTAGAGCAATATTTTTTTTACCTCCTCTTGGATGGCCACTCACACACCATACAAACCGACTGATTATTATATTATATTTCATATCAGAGACATTCTGGAGCATGAAATTTATTAGTATATTACACACTTGAGTCCATGTTATGTCATAGTTTTTTTTTATAACCATAAAGATCTGTGGAAGCTTCCCCCACCGCTGAAAGTAGAAACATTATAGGACATTTATTCTTCTTAACATCTAATCTACCAAATCTAATAGGTTTCCGCGACGCTCGAGTAAATCCACATTTAGCATCATGGGCTCCCCTACTAAAAGGAGATCCGGCTCGAAGGACCATGTAAAAAGAGCATCTTGGTGATAATTAAATAAAAGACGCGTTGCGCTTGCGAAGTTTTAATTACGCTTCCTTCGTAATTAAAACATTGACATTACATATTGACAGTTTGCATTGAACATTGGTAATGACAAATTATTTGATGTTAGTGATGTTACCGATAAAACTGTATTCCATGCAGGTGATACCTAAGTATATGGATAGAAATAAGACCTAAAGCAAAAGTCAATACAGGAGAAACCTTTCTTTCGTCATTGGAGAAATCACAGTCTGATTTGGCACTTCGTTCAACGTTCCGATCATAATGAAGCTTATGGCTCAGTCCAAATACGTTATCTGTACCTTATTTAGACAATTAAAGACAAAAAATAACCCGGTTTCTTTAAACTAGTCTACTCGCACGACTGTCAAGATAAAGTAGATATATTATGCTACTTAGACCAGTGTTTCATTGAGATCGGCTCAATAGTTGTTCATTTTATCCGGAACAAACAATCTAATGTTTTATCTTTATATATTAGTAGCACCTATCTTCTTCTGTTCCACTAATCCGTTGTTGGACCTTAAATTTATAAGGTCTGTGGATTCACCATCATCATCAACCTATATCAGTCCACTGCTAGACATAGGCCTCTCCCAAGGTATGCCACTGAGCCCGGTCTTCTGCTCTTCTCATCCAACCACTGCCAGCCACTCGGCGCAAGTCGTCGCTCCACCTAGTCGCAGGGCGTCCTACACTACGTTTGCCAAGTCGCGGTCTCTACTCAAGAACACGTCTACCCCAACGGTTATTGGTTCGGCGGTTTATAAAATGTCGTATAATTTTCTCGGTAGACAACTTCTGTTTTCTAAACTCGTTCCCTGCATATTCCCATAGCTATTTACATATTATGTAGTTAGCTACATACGATGCGCCCTCTGACATTGACCCGGTGCTGAACCAAACTGCAACTGCATTGTTATTTCTCCTAGCTTTCACATTCACACAGAGCATGTCTTCTTTAGTTGGTCATGGGTGATGCCGCTAAATACATGTAAATACAACGTTTTGTTGAAAATTTGGGTTAATTACAAACATGTTTCTCTCTATTCTATGTTATTGAAAAAAATACTAATTTTTAATTAAATGAATCCCTAGTTTTCCTTATTCCCGCTATAATTTGAGAACGAGTGCAGAAAGGCGGATAAATAATTCTTTTTTGTTGTGTTCGTTGAAGTCCGAGGAAGGTTCTTACGAAGAGAAAAATTGAAAAGTTACAACTGGCCACTTGTCAGGAAAGAAGTAAAATTCGGAGAAACCGGTAGGTACCTAAGTACATATTTATTTAAAACCAGAAAGTCGAAATAATTTCCAAAAACTGCCATTGTATTAGGTAACAATATAATTTATGTAACAGTGGTCCTTTCAAATGTTAAAAACATGTATGGTTTAGAAAGCCAGTTCCCAGTTCAGGTGTTTAGCCTCCTTCGATCACACCGTCTGACTTGCGTCTCAGAATGTAGAAGAACTAAAAAAGGTGATAAATGATAAATGATAAAAATGATATAAATATATAAATGATAAAATGATAAAAATTTACGATTTGATCTCCATTACCATTCCCATATACGGGGAAAAGAGGGATGTTTCCTTTCCACATTAAACTAAAAGGTTCGTTAATGCCTAATGCCTATAATGATAGAGATTAATATTGTATGCATTTAGCCAGCTGAAGTGAATTCACACGGTGTCAACTATTATTTAGGAACGTTGCAAAAACAATGGTTAACTGTCTCAAATTACATAATTGCGCTAGTTGAGACTAGGGTCGCCACTCTCGAGTTTGTTGATATTTTTGGCTATATGGTTGTCAGCATTTTCGAATGCGTAACCGATTATTATAATCGATCTTCTCTACGATTAGCAAATGAGTATAGCTGTGCAGACGTGTGCCACGATTTCTCATCATTTTTTGAGAATATACACCAATTTCATTCAATTGAATGTAAATGTTAGATTTTGAAGCCTAAACACCTGAAACACCTTTTTGGTACTGCGATATAATGTCATGCTCGCGGGAAGTAGCTCGTGTAAAATAATTAACTAGTTGCGACCCGCGGTTTCACCCGCGTCCGGGATCAAAGGTGTTATCTCCATTCCAAATTTAATCAAAATTGGTTTAGTACTTACGGTGATACGTGGTAACAAACATTCACACACAAACTTTCGTTTTTATAATACTTATTAGTAGATAACGTCCACACATACATAACTCTGATCCCTAACTAGGATTCCCTAGTCTCAGTTTCTTCCATACAATGAATAACTGTTTAAATCTAGTAGATTTCAATAACATTCGCACAAATTACACAGACATGTACTGCAAGCAAAATATCTAAGAAACATGATCACTTTGAGAGGTTGTACGTCGTCGCAGTATTTATAATATCTACTTTAGTACCAGTTAATGACATAATCTCACAAGATCTAGTTCCCATCGCATATTTTCCCCACAATTACGGCTGATATCGCCTAGTTAGTAGTTAGGTACCTACAGATTATATGTTATTATGAAATGTAGCAGAGAGATCACTTTTTATCCTCACCTCATCATCACCCCACTGCTGGGACACAGCCCACAGGCCTTTTCTCAAAGAGAGAGTATGGGCCGTAATCCACCCAGTGTGGCACTTTACCGGAGTTTTTGAAGCAAATACACGGAGTAAAAAACCTCTAAAATACTTTTCCTTTTTCCTTCCGAGTCAAAAGGATAGGACTTTTGATTCAGAAGGAAAACTAAGGTAACTTATGGAAGGTATCGGTGTTAGAAGGTACCTCAGACTCAGAAGGAAAGTCAGGAGTTTTTTTCAGTGTTGAAAAGTTACTTTTAATAACTTTATTTCAATTTCCCACACTCGTGCACATTAACGAACACATAATGGTTAATAATCCACCAATATCACACATTATCACACGAACAAACACAAGTTTTGGAAATGAAAAAAAAAATTTCATGTTGACAGTTCAATTGCCGCTAAAAAAGTCCAGTTGACACTAAAATTGCCGCCAAAAAGCCAACGTTGCCAGTTCCATAGTGTAGTAGTTCCTATTTTTTTAAATATCAATAGACATCACAGATTACAAAGATGCGTAACCCAGTTTCGAAGAGTGAAATCATTAGGCCGCGTTCACACGCGCTTACAAGTTATACCAGTAGTTAATTAGTCACTATCGTAACGTAACTCTTGCCAACTTATATTTATGACTTAACAAGTAAAAATATCAAAGTAAGTAGGTAAGTATGTAATTAAATCTCAATTTATTTTAAAGGTGTAATAATGTGTCGTAATATTAACAGATACCTGACTAATTGCATTGCGTGTTGTATGGGCAAGTTATATTTGGTATGTTTCTTGATTTCAAATTTATTATAAGTGCCTACCTTCATTTTTTTTCGATTGTGGACGTTCATCTTAATATTTTTATTTCATGAGAATATAATGTTATTATGCAAGAAATAAAATCGTCACTAAGTAGGTATATTATTATAAATTTAATTAAATGTTTTTACTATGGCATCGTTATATACGTTATCGTTGTTGTTATCGTTGGTCGTTGTTGTTCGTTGTTGTTGTGTTGTTGTTGTTGTGTGTGTTATATATTTCAAGCTAGATTTTTTTTACCTACGCTGTTTTTATTACCGTTTCATTTGTTTAAATATGTAATAAAACTACATTTTAATTAATTTATGATGTATTCAGTAACTTCAAGGTGAGCATAATTAATCTCATAATCATTATATTTATATAACTTAATATTAGTCAATCAATATAGAAGATTTATAACATAATTTTTTCGATGCTTGTTGTAAAATAATTAACACCGTAAATCTTTCTCTCATATTCGTAAATAATTTTATTGATTTCAACTAACAAAGTTTTACACATTGTATATTAATATTAAAAAGATTTAGAAGATAATCTCGAGAACTATTGATCATGTAAAAGTGATCAGCAAATATGTAGCTTCTATAATAATTAACGTGTTTTTGAGAAAACCTTCGAGCGTCAAAATCTTTACCTCCGTGCGATGCCGGTACAAGTCAGTAATAAATACATAACAATAAAGATATTAATGTACATAATAATTATGTACAGGTGTAGTACGTTGTCCGACCTAGTTTCGCAGTGAAATCACTAGAGCGCGTTCACACGATGTTATCTGTTACCGATCGAATGCGTTCATCGCGCGTAACAGACAAGGTCGCGGAATGACGGATCTTGGATGTTTTATTGAAGCAAACAAACATTTTAATTAGATTTTCTAATTGAGCTAAGAAATGTTGACGTTTTATTTTATGAAAGCCCATTACATAGGTATTTAATATGTGTCTGTACACTGTATATATTTTACAAATAAGTGTAAGAAGTTAATGATCAAATAAAAAATGATATTTTCATGTTGTAGCAGAAACTCAATCCCCTATCATTGTTGTTAAAAGATTATAATTTATGAACAGTGAATAACATTTTTAAACATTTCAACTACCATAACAGTCGAAGTAAATGTACTTTAATGTTTTCAAACATGAATAGAACTTACCATACTCAAGAAAAGCTTTAAAACTTAAAATACAGCACTCCTTTAATTGTTAACATTTAACTTGAGGCAAGGTTTTGGCGCCCTTTTGAGTTAATTGTCACGTATAGCCTGTGTTGCCATAGCAGAAATAATTTTGAAGATTTTAGGGATAGCAGAACACAGTTTCTAAGCGGGACATATTGTCACGTTACTCATAACAAGTAACATGCACACGGTTAATTCTCACGTAATTACACTCTCGCTGTCAATAGATATCGGATGTGACATCGGGCCACTTTCACGTGTGTACGGTGCTCTATTTATGTCTATTTACACCGAGTTTTTACATTGTGTGAATTCTAGTGATGGTTTTCTAGTTGATAATGACGGTAGGTATATTATTATGATTGAGCTTTTCAATGCAAGTATGCATTTAAGAATGTGAAGGCTAAGTTAATAAAAGAAAATATCTTACTAAGTTAGTACCTATGTGTATTGTAATCTAGCATTCACACAAGATCTTTTTATTCTGTGGCAAGATTTTAAACACATTAAAAGTTAAAACACAGACCTCTAATCTTTACTTAGTTGTACATAGATAAATAATTTTAAAACCACTGTTTTCTAAACTGTTACTTTTCTTTGGTATTTATAACGAGTAACTGTCTATTTTACATACATCACAGTTTCATTTTTGAAACTTCTATCAACTTATGAGGGAAATATTTTATATGATCAAACGAACTTCCCCGACGTGAAGTTCGATCATTATTATACGAGTCGCTTCATTCGAAGATATGATTCAATTACCAGGTAGTCCCTCTATTCACTAGGCAACTTTCGCACAACCTTTAGAGTTTTAAAACGATTAAAAGACTAAAAACGTATTTCCGGCCTACCTCATCTCTAGTCAGCCATTTGACATTTATTCATATTTTAGAGTTCTAGATAGATAATATTAAGTACCTGTAAAACTTTCTAAATTTTTGGGTTACTCCGGGTGGGAGGGTGATCATATCTTCGAATGAAGCGACTCGTATAATAATGATCGAACTTCACGTCGGGGAAGTTCGTTTGATCATATATTATACTTCCTCGCTTCATTCTTCAGATATGATTCAATTACCAGGTAGATGTTGAGAGCAGAAAGTTTTGAAATAAATGACAGATTATAATAATATGCTTTGTATTTATTAATACTTAAGTAAGTTTCCTAACTTAACATTATTCTAAACTTAAACATCAATTTATAACTCCTTTTAAATTGATCCATAATAAACTTAACTTTTATCTATCGATCTTTCTTATTTTAATTAACTTATAAGTATTAATTTTACAATGATAAAATTAGTTTATAAGTAAGTCTGAAAGTACTGTTGTAGCTAGACAAATAACAATATTTTCCTTAAAAAATGGCAAAAAAAAAAAAAAGAACTGGTTGGTCCCTGCCGGGAGCAGAAGTTTTAACGACATCCGATATAGTATTTTTAACACTATTTTGGGAAAATGTAATGTTTTCGAGTTTAATGAGAGAAAGCGCCTGCATACTATGGCCAGTACAGATTGCTAGTGAGATCGCTAGCTTTTTTGTGATTTTTTTTTTTTTATAATGCTCCTTATTAGGAAACCATGTAGAAACATGATTCAAAACCAGTTGAGGATCCCACGTGCTAGAATATTTAGGCCTAGTGGGCCTCAATTTGTACGCCCCTATAGGGCGTCGCTTAACGCACTCATCTGATCCTATATTGTTTCCTATTAAAACTGACAAAGCAGAACGGTGGGAGTTTAGACTACCATACGCACAACCGCTATTAAATTGTATTGTTAAGAATTTTAGTACAGATGGTTTTGGCGGTTTAAAAACGTCAACGCTGTTATCTATACAAAATTGCCACCAAAGTTTTAAAGAAGAACCATATTGTTTTATGGTACTATCAGAAAGTGATGCTAGCATCAACGTCGTGGACTATGCACAAGCGCCACGTCGTATAGGCAGAGTTGGAGAGAAGGACTGCCGCAGAGCCTCGCGACACCCAGGGTAAGCTTCTTGTGTAAGGGGTGGTGATCCCTAAAATGAGATTGAAGAAGGTTCTTATTTGGGTTTAGGTAAAGGACATCTGAAATTAATAAGCTCTGTAAGAGTGGAAACCAAGGTTGCGATGGCCAAATAGGAAAAACCAAGATGCCGTTTGCTTTGTCATCAACAATTTTCCTAAGACATTTTAGTATAAGTGAAAATGGCGGAAACGCATAGAAATAAATAGACTGCCAGTTTAAAGTAAACGCGTCTACCGATTCTGCGTCAGGGTCTTGCTTCCATGAAATAAATCTAGCACACTTAGCATTGTCTCTTGAGGCAAACAAATCAATTTCAGGGTGGCCAAAATGTAGTATAATATTTTGAAAAGCTTTATCAGAAAGTGTCCACTCCGTATCCGGATTGACGATTCTGGATGCGGCGTCTGCGTGGTTTTCTTTGGTATTCACGTATGAAGCAAATATCCAAAGACCACGCTGCTCACACCACTGCCACAGAGACCTCGCCAGATCATTTAGGTGGGGGTATTGTATACCTCCCATACGGTTTACATAACTAATTGCAGTTGTGTTATCTATGCGAAGTAGTATGGCGCAGTTGGTTACCTCGCTAGCAAATGACTTAAGCCCTAGAAAAACGGCCATCAATTCCAAGTAATTGATGTGGTTTGACTTTTCTGCGTCTTTCCACTTTCCATACCTCCTAGAGCCCTGACAGACGGCGCCCCACCCAGATCTGGATGCGTCGGTATAGATCAACAGTTCAAAATTTGGTTGTCTCATAAAGTTTGATGTATTCGCAATGTTTGATGACCACCAAAACAGATCTTTTAGTATAATTTTAGGTAAATTAATTTTTACTTCATAATTAGTATATTTAAGTAGAGCCAAATATTTTTGTCGCTCTAAAACCTTGGTATACATCCAACCATATTTAGCTGCTGGACAAGCTGCAACCAACACTCCGATGAGTTGAGCAAATTCGCGAATAGAGCATAATGATGTTCTTGAAAATTTGGTAACCAACTCTGCAATTTTACTTCGTTTATCGAAAGGTAGATTCAAGCTTAAATCCTTAGTATTGAAGTTAAACCCTAAAAATTTACAAACTTGTTGTGGTTGAGTGTTACTCTTGTCGTAATTAATGATGAACCCAAGGCACTTAAGCAATTTTAATGTTGCATTGACATTATTAACACATTGCTCATAAGAATCGCCGATGCACAATATATCGTCCAAGTAGAAGACCGACTTATAGCCGCGGTATCGTAGATAAGCTATCACTTCCCTCATAACTTTTGTGAAAACTCGCGGAGCTGAGGATAAACCAAAAGGCATGCCAGAGAACTGATAAGTAAGAATTTTAGTTGCAGCGTCATGTTGAAACTGAAATCGCAAGTACTTTCGATCTGAAGGATGTATAGGTATGAGAAAAAAGGCATCTTTCAAGTCGATGGTGGCTAGGTAACCATCGCGTGGTATTAGTTTGCACGCTGTACGGTAATCCTCCATCTTAAAATGGTCTTTATGGATTAACTTATTTAAAGGTTTTAGGTTTAATATGAAACGCTTACCGCCATTCGGCTTAGGAGTGAGGAATATCTTAGATATGAACTGGTCATGTGAAACATTGCATTCAGAAATAGCTCCTAATTTTTTTAATTTATCAATAGCCTCTAACATATCAACTTTTTCGGATCTTGAAAAGTTGTTTTGCGGTATATTAGTCTGACAAACACTAGTATTAAAAGGTATGGAATAACCGTTCTTAATCCAGTTAAGTACAACTGTATTGTTGGTAATTTTCAACCAGCAATCGTAAAAATGTGTAAGCCTACCCGCATGTACCTGTATTAGTGCTGCGTCTGCGTTGGTGCACGGGATTTGTCCTGGGTCACGGCACGCTGCGGTTGATGTGCTGGAGTTGAGTACGGGCGGCGAGCCCCTGCCGCCGTCGGTGGCTTCCTGTAGCCTCCTCGCCCCCCCCTGTTCGCCGGTGGGTACCGGGGAGGCGCTGACCAGTTTCCCTGGAACGACGTGGGTCGGGCGCTGGGCTGGGAAGCCGCAGATATTGTGGGCTTAGCTGTAGGTTTTCTTATTTGCAGTCCCTGCTTTTCTATAGCCTTGGCGGCTTTAATCTTCTCCGACAAAGATGAGCCGAACAATGTTTCGTCTCTTTCAGACTCGTTTATCATATGCAAAAACGTCTTGTCTAGACTAGGCGTGATGAGTTTTATGCGATTTTTTGTTGCTATGTTATGAAAATCGCAAAGTAACCGGCAACCATTGCTCAGGTGTTTCATGGCCTGGGCCTTATTATCGCTCTTTAAAAGGATGTCTATGCCTCTATTGACAGCAGTTATTCCTAAACCGAGCTGTTGTTGGGTTGCGACGAGAGCTTTATCGCGGTTACGCACCATATCCGGTACAGCGGCCGAAATTTCAGCGTTCAATTTTGGTGCTTGGAGGAGTCTACAATTATCCGGGATTTGATAATCTTTGAGCATAGTATCCCTTTTATCTTTAGGCATTCCTTTCTTTAATAATGGAAGCCACAGTTTTGACAAATTATCGTGGATTTTTTCTCCATATTCTGGGGTGTCAGAGATGGACTCACCGAGAGCAGATAATAGCTCGGGATCTAACTCATTGTCTTCGCAGGCCATGGCCTCGTCTGGGACGCTAGGCTGTTCCTTACTTGGGCTGACATCGTAAGAACACCCGGGCTCTGCGCTTTGTAAATCGCCCATCACTGATGTTGGCTCGGGGATGACGTCATTGACGTTGTCCGTGGCCTTATCGGAATCTTCTTGTCCTAAAATTACGATTTGCAATTTAGGTTACGAAGAAAAGAAAAATAAGAAAAAATGGGGGTAGTATGAAAAATTGATAATAAGTATATATTATCTTGTTAGCAGAGGAACGATACATCTATTTCAGATTGTTCGTATTTTCTGCATTTGTCATCGTTGAGGACTCGCAGTCAACCCCGATGCAGATAGGTCGTTAGGTACATTATTAGTTACGGAAAATGTCGATGTTGTTGACTCTCGGTCAACCCCAAAGCATTCCACAACTTATTACGTTAACATTGTAACGAATTCACTTAGGTGGGTAGGTACCTACATACGACCGAAGATGTAACACTATTGCTTACCTTCGTCATCCGATGAAGAATCCAGAGGTATAATTCTGCGTCTTCTTTGTTGCTCTTCAATTTTCCTAATCTTACTTGCGTACCGTTCGATTCGGGATTGCGCACTTCTTTTCGGCATGGTGACCGAAAAGTGGCGCGTGCGAGCGTTACCGAGCACAACAGAGGAATGAATAAATGTCAAATGGCTGACTAGAGATGAGGTAGGCCGGAAATACGTTTTTAGTCTTTTAATCGTTTTAAAACTCTAAAGGTTGTGCGAAAGTTGCCTAGTGAATAGAGGGACTACCTGGTAATTGAATCATATCTGAAGAATGAAGCGAGGAAGTATAATTAATAACTTAATTCTTTACCAAAATTTGAAGCACTTTCATAATTTTAAAGTTGTTATGAGAGAAATGTAAAATTAAGAGGCGTTACAGAATGAATAAAATATATAATTAGGAATAAGAGTGAAACTTCGTTACAATCCGCCAGTTTTAGCTATTTATATATGTATATGTAGGTGATGATGGTGGTATGAACAAAAAACGCAAGAAGTAAAAGCTAGTTTAGTTAGCTTTTAGAAGTAAAAGTTAGTTTAGTTTTAGTGTTTATTAGTACAATGTGTAACTGAAAGGCGAAATTGACTATTATTGTAACGAGTAAAAAATAGTAAAATAAATTACAAATATTTAGTCATATTTTTTATTTTTAAACACAATAAACCTCACTACTGATACCAAAATTAAATTAAAAATCTGCGAATAAAAAGCCTGATTTTCAAATAGATTACAATTTAGAATTTGTACAAACGTTGTTTTGACGGCCTTGTAATTTATTAATTTCTTTAAAATTATGTACCTACTTAGTGTTAAAAAATAATTATACAACAGGAGGGGTAGGAAGGCAAGATAGTACGGGAAATTTTAAAAACACCACTTACCCGCATGCTACGGACAAATTCAGGGAAACTTGTAGTTATGGCAACCTTACAAGTAAGTGTAAATAAAGTTGTTACACTGCTTTACCACTTGCATTGCATTGGTTTAAATTTGAAAGTATTCCAACTAATTTGCACATTAGTGACGTTGTCGTTCGGAGCTGTCATTTCTAATGAATGACTGTTAAATATTTCATTTAAATGGCGGAATAGGCGACCATTAAGATAATTAATAGTTTGTACTTATGCGCAATTAAACTCGAAAGAAAGTGAAATAGGTAAAAGAAGTTCGCTGTAGAACTTAAAGAAAAGCGCGTTAGAAATATTTTATTCATTTAATAATGTTATCCCTACCTAAAAGTTGCAGCTTAACAAAATAAGAATATATATTATAAGTAATGAGTATTAAAAGTTTCGTTCACCAACTTGTAAATGACAAAAAGAAAACATACAATATTTCTGCATAATTATAAATATCGTTGACAAACGCTCACACACATAACACTAACTTTATTACATAATAACTTCACTCACTCTACCCTTCCTACTCTGAATTTTCCCGACATAAACACTTACCTACGAATTTCATTAAACTTGCAGCGATGGATATTTGTTTTAACAAAATAAAGAAGTCATTACCTAAATTCTTTATACACTTGATTCACAATCAACTTCTATTTAATCCACCAATGTTCATTTTAAACCAATAAATAATTAAGTTACGAACTTGCCCTTAATTCCAAGTTACGCGTTTGCGTTTGACAGCTAGTGTCACCGACCCGTAACCGCGTGGGTGTGGACGCCGCTTTACAAATTGCACAAAAGGACCGCCTCTGTTGTGTGGTTGAATTGTTCAGTGGTAGTTGATAGCTTGCGTTGTTTAGCGTGAGTACCGTTTAGTTAGTAGGTGGATGATTTTTTTGCAAAGAACCTCTATATAGCATTAAATTGTGACGTTTCTCATGACACGATGCAATTCGAGCGTTATCGAGTCGATTGTCGATTCAAATGGCATGTACGAATGCACATCCTCACGGAGCGATGCGATGCAATTTGATCGATATTGAGTCCATTATGGATTCAAATTGCATGTTCGTTCTCATGGAGCGATACGATGCAATTCGAGTGATATCGAGTCGATTGTCAGATTCAGAGAGAAATCAGAGTATTCATAATTTCGCTTTTGACATAAGTAAACTAACAATATTCTCCATTGTCCACAGGAAAGCACCTGGTATTCTCCACTGACCCAGAATCGGTGAAGGACGAGTTCGCGTTCGACAACCCTGGCTTCAGACAGGACGAGCGGCACGCGTGGCAACACGACGCGCCAACCCTACCGTTAGGAGGCAAGCCGCATGTGCTCCGAGCGGAGTTCACCAAACCAGAGCAGAGCAAGGACGACTCGCACTTACAGGTGAGATAATCGGAGTGGCACTTGTGCCAATATTACGCGCCAACCCTGCTGGAGGCAAGCCGCATGTGCTCCGAGTGGAGTTCACCAAACCAGAGCAGAGCAAGGACGACTCGCACTTACAGGTGAGATAATCTGTGGAGACAGGAGTGGCACTCGGGCCAATATGACGCGCTAATCCTGCTGCATGCAAGCCGCATGTGCTCCGAGTGGAGTTCACTAAACCAGAGCAGAGCAAGGACGACTCGCACTTACAGGTGAGATAATCTGTGGAGACAGGAACGGCACTGGGGCCAATGTTGCGTGCCAAACTCTACTTTTTACCCGTTACAATTGTAAGGAGTATCACCTGACCTATCTTCCACAAGCTGATTAGATTTCCCGTTCTTCAATGGAAATCGGAAATGCACTATCATTGACTTTTATTTAACGTCAACTTGGTGCCAGTCCTCCACCTAGAACTCGCGCAAGTCCTTCGTGACTTCGTCTTTCCAGCGATACCTGGGACGGCCGAACGGGCGTCGGCCACTCGGCCGTCTCATGCTCGTTTGACCGCGCGATCCTCTCCCATTCTTTCAATATTTTTTTGATAAAGATATTATTTAAAGTTGCTTTAAACGAGTTATAATAAAGTAATGATGTCATACACTCGTACCAAGCAGCACAGCTATTCTTAAATCACCTCTAATAAGTAGTTATTTTTGCATCGTAATATTTACCATTTGATATTTCACCTACTCTCTCTCTACGTAATGTTTGACAAACATGAGAATGGAAAGCTAAACGTTGCATAACTCAATCTATGCATCCAGTAGGTAAGGTATCTTTAATACCATTATCTTCAAACTTGTAAGTCAACGCGATCAAAACATATGACCGTGTATACTTAAGTCGCATAAATTATCGCATATTTTGCGATTTCAAAAGGGAATCAAAACCTATACTACTTCCCGTTGACCTAGTATAATGCAATTTGGCATTAAGCAATGTCTTATGCTGGGGCCACACTAACGGGAAATGCCGTTCAATAGCGCGATGATTGACGTTTGACATAAGTGTGGCCACGACATTGGACAACGGCATTCAAATTGGCGTTTGAAGTTAGCCGATAACTCAAGAGCATTCACGTTGACCGTTCAAGTCTAGCCACTCACATAATAGCGTCAATAATTAACGCAATATTTATCGCGAAGATAGGTATTGACATTTCCCTTGACGTTGACCTTAGTGTGGCCCGGGCATTTTTTTTTTTTTGTTTTGTTATGGCGTCATCGATTAGTGTATTTGCCAGAGTCAAGTATAAAATATTTCAAACTTAAGTTCAGTCAATCATGTTTAAATGATGATGAGATGATGATGATGAGATGAAGAGATGAGGATAGTGTAGTAAAGTAAGGGCGCTTTACTTAAACTTTACACGGACTTTTTTGGAGCAACTCGAAAAGTCACTTTCACAACTTTATTTCAATTTCCCACACTCGTACACATTAACGAACACATAATGGTTAATAATCCACCAATATTACACATTATCACTCGAAGAAACACAAGTTTTGGAAATAAAAACGAAATTTTCACGTTGTCAATTCGATTGGCAATTGACACTGGCAAATACACTAATCATGTGACGCCATAACAAAACAAAAAAAAACAATGAGATGACATACGTACCTTATACCTATACGGTATACCCTGATATCCAACAGTTGATTCGCATTCACAACAAGATCGATTTGTTTCGCGTCGCCGAGGAATGCTGATCGACGTTGCGTTGCGTAGATTGTAATGATATGCTGGAATGGCTGCTGTGCCGTTCTGATTTGAATATTATGGCAACACTGCAAAGTGGAGTGATGCATTACCTGTGGTGTGTGAGAGAGAGAGATAGCAAGAAAGAGAGAGAGAAGCGACTGGACTGTAAGCATCGCATTCTCACTTCTCACAGACAGTCGGCGGGCGGGTCGAGATCGAGAGTATTGAGAGTCGAGAATGGAGACTTGCCTACTGTCCAGCACCCGCTGAATGATAATAATAGATGTAAGGGAAGGCAAATTCACAATCTTTTCGCATTTCCTAGCCGTAACTAACCTGATTCTTAAATCGTTTTTGAGTAGGTTCTAATCTAAATACCTATCCTATTCGAGTATCGGTTATAACGTGATGCAATATATTCTTAAATATCGTCACGTAAACAAACGCATTATGTAGGTAGGTGAGTATATGTCTAATAGGTTTATTATTAAAACATTTTAACAGATATTTTGGAATTTTCCTCTTCGAATTAATGCGTCAACTTCAAGCACTTATGATACCAGCTGTTTTAGTTTATTGTGTTCAAAAGTATCCTTGTTCAAACTATCTCCATACCCAATTTCATCTTAGATCGATAATATAAATAGCTAGTTATAGCAAGTTTTTATAGCCACATAACGTTGTGGACCTAGTTTGAAATAATACTGCAAAATTTAACTTATTGGCTCGTCAATTTCAAATCTCTACTATTATAAATGCCAAAGTAACTCTTTCTGGCTGCCTGTCTGTCTCGCTTTCAAGCCTAATTTAAATGAAGTTTAGTACGGTATCCCCGTTTAAACCCTGAGGAAGGACATAGGATACTTTTTATCGCGATGAACTGTATCCCACACGGGTAAACCTCGGGGAACAGTTAGTTATCTAAACCTATATAAAATAGGTAGACATCTACATAGCAATAATAATAATTACCTACATGAAATGTCTAAAAAGATAAATGTTCTTTATTCTTCGTTTGTTGAAAAAGTTATAGGTAGTTAAGAATGTCAAATTGATGTTGTTTTGATGGTACAAAACAATGAAAAACCTAAGAAAAGTCTGGCGTTCGATAAGATAAAGATAAAATGTAAACAAAAGGTGACTTTATATAGTTATTTCTATCTTTATGTATACAATATTTTTCATTATCTATTGGAATTATTGTTTTCATTATTGCATTCGTCATCATTTATACGCATTAAAGAAAATACTTATTTAACAATATAATTAGTTCGGCCTCGAAACAAAAGTGCAAAAATCACTGCACCGCCTTCGCTTCATACGGATCAACAAAAACCTATGGTAGGTTAACCTTGCAAGGTCATTTTTAATCTGCTGAGGTCAAACCAATATCGGTTCACACGGAACCTCCTTGCTGACTGAATGACAGGTGATGTCATTCTTGTAGATAATGGCACGCAAACATATTATTTTAAAACGAAACTATTAGTTTCGATGAGGGCGAGAATTTTTGTGGCGAAAACCATAGAATGTGTTTCTTTCTCTGTCTGGGAACCTAAAAAACAACCTATAATAGCATTAGTATAATGTATATGATTACCTTTTATTAGGTACCTACCAGTAGGTACATTTGTAGAGTAATTTTTGTCACGGGAAAATGTATTTCTGTACTAGTATAAAGAAATCCTAGCTAGTTTATTAAACTAACAAATCTTTAGACTCGCTATTTCTCTCTCATATGCCAAATCGGAATTCTACGAGTGCATGCGTGACTGTGACGTGTAGAAAGTAAGATGATTGATGGCCAAAATTACGAAAAATAAAATCACTGACCTACTTATTACCTTTGATTTTATTTATTTTAACTGCAACTATCACGGAACAGAATATGATTTTTAATTTCCCCTAACATTAACATTGCGTTCTCGACCATTTCTCGCCCCCAAGATGGTGCTAATAGGCAGGTTATAATTATAGATATTTTATGATGCCATATTATGTCATACTTATTATAGATCAATTAATCAAAACTTGGAGGAAAAATGTTTGCTTCAAGTTTCACATTTCTAAAATAAAAGAAGCTCATGTTACTCCTTATAACATTAGCTATCTGCAAGTGAAAGTCCCGTCAAAATAGGTCCAGCCGTTTCAGACATAAGCCGGAAAAAACAGACAGGCATTAGGTACAGACAAAAAAATATAAATTGTTTTTATGATGTAAGTACTTGTACCTACACTTTCACTTTCTTAAGTCCTTAGTGAAAAAACTGTTTTTTATTTGAAATTACAAACAGACACTTCAATTTAATTTATTTCTAAGTAGGTAGGTAGATTAAATACGTGAAGTCAGCGTTCGCGCCAAGTTCACACGCATGCAATGCAAACCTTCTTGCTGGCAAAGTGACAGGTGATGTCATAGACTTAATGAAGCGGCCATGGAGGTTGCTAATACTTAGCTTTATCCTCCTTCCACGCTAATATTGGTAGATATGAAATCATCAAGAGCTTGGGTTTTGTTAAGATTGCAGGTAGGTAATCGAGTAAGTTACCAGCTTTTATAATGAGTGGATAGAGAAAGGAAACAAGAACCTAATGAGTTGAAAGCCTTTTCCTCCTTTCCTTTTTGATCTCTAAACACTGTCAGGACTAAAATAGAACCCCAGGATCCATATTTAAAAGAAAAAGTTTTCTCTAGCACTTGAGGCAAACCTTGGAGAAATTTTTGATTTATTATTCACCATTTAGTTTGTATTCGTACAAGTGTAGGAAATCGAAATAAAGTTGTCTCTTCTATATAGCTGTGTGTTCTTGGTCCCTAACTAGTGTAGCTCCAATTTTGGGCCACCAGGCCAGATAAATTTGTGGCGCTGTACAGTCGATCATGCGCCACCTAGCGTGAAAAACGCAAGTTCTCTTCATTACCTAAAACCTCCTTCATTTATTTGCAGCGAGCCAGAATCCGTCACGTGAAGTTATGGGCGCGAGACTTCACCGGGCTGGGGCTGCGGTGCGGCGGCGGAGCGCGGGACGGGGTGCACGTGCACTCCGTGCTGCGGAGCGGCCCGGCCGCGGCGGCCAAGCTGCAGCCAGGTGAGTCACACTCAAGTGTTATAGTAGAAACACACACACACACTCATATTACGCGTGCACTCCGTGCTGCGGAGCGGTCCGGCGGCGGCGACCAAACTCCAGCCAGGTGAGTCACACTAGTGTTATAGTAGAAACACACAAACACAAACGCAAATTACACGTGCACTCCGTGCTGCGGAGCGGCCCTGCGGCGGCGGAAAAGCTGCAGCCAGGTGAATCACACTCGCGTATTGTAGTAGAAACACACGCGCACACACACACAACACACACTATACGACGATAAGTATCTACTTCAGAATATCGACACGAGAAGAAGTGGTAATTTTAAGAATTGGTAATTTCAAGACGTATCTAATTACGTTTATAATTTATTGTGGTCCTCAACCGCTGAAACGGACGGAGCAAGATTATGGCCCACCTGATGCTATGTTAATAAATCACCTTCCCAAGTACCTATTTATATTTGGCACTAAAAACGCCCTCCGAAATGTTAATAGCATGGTGACATTTAGGGTGAAATTAGCGGAGGCGTCATTTTTCATGCACCATTATACTTGGAAACCTTTTCAGCAATTCATCAAAATAGACCTATTACTAGGGTATGTACAAATAACTACCCACGTCACATGAAAATCTTCATCTGTTTTTTCCGCGCCACTAAATTCTTCCCAATAGTGTCAGATAGACGTAAATAGGACCATGTTCAGTGTTGGACGTATTTCTTCTGATGATAAGTGTCTTACACCTTCGCAATTCTCCTTTTCAGGTGACAAAATTAAGAGCATCAAGATAGAATTCGTGGGCACTCCTCTGGAGGACGCTGTGAGCATCCTGTCCCTCGCGTCTCCATATCCAGTTGAACTGGTGGTCGAAGAAGGGGGGCGCGCGAGCGGAGCGGGACAGCCAATCAGACATCCACTGCTGAAGCGAGCTGGCTCTACAGGCGACGTTAGCACGGTAAGTGGGGTAACGTGAGGTGTTTGGGGTGAGCGAAGCGAGCGTATACCCAAATATCTGAGATTCTTTAAGTAATTTTAGATTGATTTTGAAACAAGTTAGTTTTAGACGTCGCGCGTTAGCACGTGACGTGGTTTAACTAATAAACCTGGTTGAGCGAAGCGAGCGTATATAATTGAAATTTCCTCCTATCGTGCTTTTATAGGCAAACACGGTTATTTGGTCACCTAATTAACTTTACTAAACAAACCTTGGGCGTTTATATTAGCAAATTTCTCAGAAGGAATGTTTTTGTTCTCAGTTAACATGTTCTGTTCCATTGACAAATTGGTGGTTCGCGCAAGTTTCTACAAAATGACATACTAGTGCTAAAAGGCACGACATATACCTAGTTTACGATTCTCCTTGTGAAATTTATAGTTATCACATCCAATATCTTCTAATCTATACATACAATTAAATAAAATTGAAGTGTCTGTTTATAATTTCAAATTACTAGCTTTTTACTAAATGCATATAAAAGTTGTGGCGGCCCTTAAAATGACATAAGACATTATCGATACAAAACCGCGAAAAACGGATGTGGATCGATTTATTATTATTGATTTCGGGCGTATGATGCATGTCAAGTCAAGTCAATAGTACTTTATTCAATAGGATACATTGTGATCACTTTAAAACGTCAAACTTAAAACTAGCTACGCCTGTTCCAACCTCCTTACGCCGGCAAAAGAACAGGCAAGAAACGCCCGGCAGGTAATTTTTTTGGCGCGATCACATAGACAATTTTATTCTTATTACTAATTGATTGAATTGGAGCAAGTTCACTAAAATCCCAAGCTTTTTTTTTGTCATCTAATAATAGTCCGATATTTTTTAATTAGCTTTACGAATGAGATTTCAATTTCAATCATTTATTGCATTCATAATTATGTTAGTATACATGAGATCTTAGAGGTTAAGGTTAGCGAACATATGGACCCGAATAGGGTATAGCAATCTAGGAGCGGACCGATCCATTTTAGTCATTTCGAGAAGTCATCATCGAGGAAGTCATTTATGCTGTAGTAGCATTTGTCAATTAAAAACGTTTTCAAGTTGTTTAGAAATAAATTATCTTTTTCTTCAGTTTTCAATTTGTCGGGTAACTTATTGTATATTTTTGTTGACATTATGTTTGGTCCGGAGCTGTGTATTTTTAATTTTGATGGTGGTATCTCTAATTTATGTTTGTACCTAGTTGCGTAGCGTCGTGGTAGATTTCTCTTGTTTGGTTGTACACATTGGGATATGGGAACATGAATATTAACGAGTTGCGGGATCACAACCAAAGCAGACCAGACCCCACAAGCACATGATGACGGTAATCAGAATACGTGTTATTGTTCAGCGACTTTTGTCGTTGACTGTACACACGATCAGTAAACTAAGCCATCAGGTGGAAATTGCAAGAGCATACATGTTTAACTTTCCTTTCGCCTGTACTTTCTCAATGGTGTTTGTCTATTAGAAACTAGCTGTTCCCTGCGGTTTCACCCGCGTGAACTAAGTAGATACAGTTTATCGCGATAAAAAGTATCTGCTGACCTTCCCCAGGGTTCAAATTTCTGAAATAAAAGTAGCCTAACTAACTCGTTATTACATTAGCTATTCGCGAGTGAAAGTCCCGTCAAAATCGGTCCAGCCGTTTCATCAGAGATTAGCCGGATAAGCAGACGGACAAAAATTTAAAATTGTTGGTTTCGTATACTATACTTATTTACAGGACTTAAGCAATTTTTAACCGACTTCAAAAAGGAGGAGCTTTCTTAATTCGACCTTAACTATTATAATATGCTTTTTTATGTTTGTTCGGGGATAAATTCGTCGTTTACGAACCGATTTTGATGATTCTTTTCTGGTGGAAAGAAGATATTTCAAAGGCGGTCCCATGATAAGTAAATCAGGGTTTGATGATGGCAGACTAGAGAAATCGAGGGGGACCTGTAGTCGGGTTTTTTGCTAATTATGAAATGAAATTGAGAGAGTAATGTGTAGATTTATTGGTACAAGCATTGTATACTGCCTACCTACTTCAGAATTTCCATGACTAATAAACGAACCGCGTTGCAATAATAAATAAATTATACATTCCCTTATAAGAGATCGTTGTACCTGACATTATGTAAGCATACTAATTATTTTTATGGTCTCCACAAATCGCGCATCTATTACTCATCAATACCTTTCAAACCATTACTTTTTGACCCCCTAATTTAAAACAAATATTTCTCGCACAGGGGTCTCCTGCAACTGGTAATGTTTACAATAAAAAAATTACAAAACAATACAATAGCCCAAAAGATAAACATGGGAAATTGAACAGTAACGCAAGTGTGATAGGGAAGTTTTTCAATCAACAATCGTATCGCTTTCTGTTTTGCATTCGGAAATGGCTGTTTGGAATACAATGTCGGTACCTACGCTACGGTACGTAAAGGAATGCTTATTGGTTGTCTCCATTGTCTTTAGACTTGAACAATGTAGTACGTGTGCATTGATACAAACGTAGATCTTGGATAGATACTTGTAGGATTCCTATTATAGAACCTTTAGATACGTGCCGGTTAATCACGACCTATGCCAAAACTTAAACATATTCGTACAGAGTCCCAATCACTTACCAAACATGATAGGTGTTTTCGCACGAATATGAAATCAGGTCGACCTTAGAGGACTTTACTAAGCGCTGAGTTCACTATGTGTAGCAAAAGTATTACGGAACTTATCAACGCTACACATATCTGTTTTTACTCGTGTTATAAGTTTATGTACTTACTATTCAAATTTTCTACTTAATCCTAAATTATGGCCTTAAAACTAAACGCTTCTTTTTCTCTATTACAGCTTGAAAAGGAAGCGAAACTGCTACACCCGCCAAAATCACCAAACACGTCGCATTCCAACAATTCTACGCTAGAAACCAAACAGAAGAGCGGCGGAATCAAGAAAATCATCACAGACAAGATCATCACTTCAACTACACTAGAACGGAACAAGAAAGAGAAGAAAGATGGAACAACGACGCTAGAAAGGGAGAACGAGAAAAACTTCAAGCTGGCTAATAAAACCAGGTATTCGGACGCACCAACAAATATAAACGTGAACAAACCTGAAAGGAATAAGAACAGAAATTCGACAGGAAGCGATATTCAAATAATTCAACCAGAAAACGGTATAGCACACATTGAACACGCTGAAGTTCAAAAGAAAGACTACGATCCGAAACGTGCCATGAAATTCGGTATTCGTGTTCTCCCACCAAACGTTCCCGATGATGGAGTCTTGAAGCAGAAGAGTGTAGAGAATGGCGTGGTAACAGTTGAAAGGAAGACAGTGGATGAAATAGACAAGCCAGAACCGCAAAGGCCGGCACCCACAACGCAAATCAAGCACGAAATTGAAACAGAACAGAAGAAACCAGTTGTAGCTAAGAGAAGAGAAAAACTGGCACCGCCAATACCTAATGCTAGAGTCAAGACAAACGAATCTGATGTAAGTATTACACAAACAGACATAAATACTTCTAAAATTTCAGAAACATCTACAACTACGTTTGCTAGGAATGATTTAAATTCCAGTGGTATTAAGAGAGATGAGAATGGAATACCTCAAGAGTTACCTCAACATATGTTCGATGCGGCAAGAGCGGCCAGAACTAATAGGAAAAGTTCTGTAGAACTACTTCAAGAGAAAGACAAAGTGGAACCTAAGAAGAACAAAATAGAAGAAGCTCCAAAATCAGCAAAGAAATCAAAAGGTAAAGCACCATCACCCCCAGATACAGATAGAAACAAAACTGATGACAGCATACTGGAACAACTAAAGAATGTCAAAGATTTCTTGAAAAGTGAAACGCAATATTCTAGTTTACTTCAAGATACTACTATAAAAACTCCTAACAAATCTACAACTTCGTCTTATATAAATACCTCAACACCAAAGGTAAACAAAACTAAAAGCTCTAATACATCTCAGGCAGAAGAGTCAATTCATTTCAGTCAAGATGACATTGATGACATTGTATCGAAACCTTTCAAGAGAGAAAGCGATTCATTGAATAACTTTTTTGAAGATTCTAAGTCTAATCTTTCATCAAGCCAAGATGGGCATTCTGTTATGTCTTTGAACCAAAGTGATAAAAGTGAGAAAGGTTCTACCACTATTGAACTTAACAACAGTGACATAACAATCCATAGTTCTCCGCTAAATGATACCCTTCATTCTGCGTCTGATGCTACTTCTATTCTAGACGAGAATGAACGCAAAGCTGCTTCACTGGGAGATCTGTCGAGATTTGAAATCAGAGCTAAAGCCCATAAGCCTTCCACAGGAACTCTCGAAAGAGCTCAAAGTCTTGACATATCTGCTGATGATGCTGACATCGTAGAAAGCTCTATTTCACCTAAGAAGAGAAAAGCTATGTCAGTTGTTGAAACTTCATTTTTCGAAGCAGGAGGTGAGGATAATATGCCGACTATGATTAACTCGGATAAAGGTGTGCTAAAACATAAAGAGCCAAGGCTCAGTTTGAATATTGCTAAAACACCTGCTATGGAAGGGCTGAACACATTCCAAAGAAACCGTCTTAAGAAAGGATCCGAGTTCGGTAACTTAGAAGATGCGATTGTAAAAGGTTCGAACAGCTCAGTTGAGTCTGAGAAAACAGATGAAACAGACTCACATAACAAAAGGAGCAAAGATTTCGAATTGTATAAAGAGAGCGAACACGAGACATCTGATCATCTAGCGCGAAGAATAATGGACGAAAACATGAAAGTTCATTTGAAACTCGTGTCTGAATTCGCTAAGTCTACATCCGATGGCAGCAATATGTCTTCTCTCGATAGTTCTCACGAAGCCCAATCTTCCACAATAAAAACAGAAACATCACCAGCTAAATACGAAGAGAAATTAACAATGACTTACGATACAAACATTCCAGATGATATGAAAGTATCTCGTAATACATACGCAAATAGCTTAGAGAGACCCAAATCTGATATGATGAAAAAATTGCTGGCTAAAAATCCAATACTCAACGTTCATATCGACCAAAGTGCTCCACAAGCCGAAGCCAGTACTAGCAAAAAAGAGAGTACAGTACCGTTGACAGATGCTCATAAATCGTTGCACCAACCAGATATAGTTAACTTCGACTTAAAATCTTACGCAGAAAATGTTGAACCAAAGGAAAGAGAGTACGACGACTTTGTTAGCAACATCAGAGTAGGGTCAAATAACAATAGCTTGAAATATGAAAAAAAGCCCATCCTCACAACTTTCACGTCAGAATGGACCAAACCTAAGGAAGTGCATAGCAGCACTAACGTTGTCACAATATCTACTGAGAAGGACAAACACGAAGAAGAACAGAAAGTTAAATCGTACACGAAATCTATCGAGATAAGTGAACCTTCTGTTAGAATGATGCCACCTGATGTCCTAGAAGGTATAAGAAGAAGACACGATGAAAAAGAAAGCAGGATGTTGTACATAGAACCTGCAAATGTGTCTCTTACTATGACACAAGAACCAGTCCAAAAAACTGTCACTGTAAACGTAGCTGAAGATGAATTTGGTAACAAAGTCATCACTCAGAACGTAGAAAAAATATCAACAAAATTCATAACAACAAAATCAGAAGCACCTTTACAAGTTGAACAAATGAGTTTTGGCATCATGCGAAACCCAGGAGATATTAGTGAACTAAATTTAGAAGAAGGAAATGTAAGTGAAATCGATAAAAGAGTTTTGGATGAGATAAAGAGAAAAAATCCTCACATGCACTTTACCACAGATGAGCCAGCTTATACGAAAACCGAAACTATAATATTGAACACGACAGAAATGGACGAAGAACAAGCTAAAGCATTAATGGCGAAACTTCAAAACGACCCCAGTTTTATGGCACACAAATCACCAGAAGAGTTATCAAAGTTAGGAATAAGAATAATACAAAATTTAGATGACGTACAAACATCGAGCAACGACGGCGTTGAAGTGACAAAAACGAGATATTCAATAAACCCGTCAGCGATGTCCGTCATGCAAAAAAATACGAAAATTGAAGGCCAACAAACCGAACAAAAAGACCACAGAAACATTACAGAAATACAAGTCGTAACGCCGCGCACTGAACAAATGATGAAGCAGAAGTCAGATTTGTCTAAAGACAAATTCTCAAGTAGACAGAGAGCCCCACCTTCCTACGAAGAACCACCTTTGTCTTACGAATTGGACATCGAATTGCTGAACGACTTCATTCATAACGAACGACACCATTCGGCCAAGCAACAAGCGGACGCGAAGAACCGAACGAAGACGAACAACGAACCAAAGAAACGGCATTCCGATTTCGACCTACCGAGAAACAGTCATATCAAATTTCGTACAGCAACCTACGAATCTCCAAAAGGCACAATTGTGACGAGCACCGATCTTGAAAACAGGAGGTTATCGCAACTCGATCAGTTGCAATTGAGAGCGGATGATCAAAAGCCAGGTCTAGCGGCTAAGCCGAGTAACATTCCCGTTAAGCTAGAAGACAAGAAGCAGAAATCTGTTGTGGTATCATCGAAGATACCAATCTTCGCGACGCAGAAGTCTCTCAGTCAGGAAAATCTTACAGATACGAAGTTTTCTCTACCCCGTTCGCCTCCACCACAATTCAGCAGTTCAGGAAATATTTCCGTCACATCCATAAAGAGTAGCTCCAGGAGCCCAAGCGGGGGCAAAAACGCATAAATTTTTAACGTCGTGTTGCAGAATCTTACAAAATACTGAAAAGTTATAGGTACCTCTATTGGTACATTGCGTAGGTTATATTTGTCGTAACGATAGGTGTATAGTGTAGTTTATGTCTCCATGTACTTAATAGTTTATAGAAATCATTTTATATCAAAGGCGTTAATGCCAATTAAATGTACCTAAAAATATTACGTCAATAGTGATCTAAATTGTGTCCCAAAGTGCCTTGCTAATTACTAATGTAATATAATAAAATAATATTATGCGTTGACTTAGATTTTTGTCTAGGAATTATTTGGGTTGTGAAAGATTGATAAATCCATTTACTGTATTATTGTATGTTTATATCTTCTGTCACAATTATGGAATAAATATAATTATTTTGATTAATTTCTAGAGGGTTTTTGAATAACAAACCTTCTAGCTACATGTCATTATTATTAATTTTATATACTTAGGCTGGGTTTCACCATAACCATAATCAAAGTTACAGTTAAATTTAACTGTTGATTTAACTTAAATCGTGAACTATAACTAAAACGTGTCGAACCACGAGTAGGTAGACACTTGAGAGCTTTTTGACTGGAGCTTCAACTTTAACCGGCAAATTTGGGCGGTTAAGGTTACCGTTAAATTATGACGTCATTTTAACCATAGTTGGTTGCATGCGACTACTTTTTGCTAACTGGAGATTTAACTGCAGATTTGATAGTTAAAGTTATCTAAGGATGGTGGAACCCGAACTTAATTAATTTGATTAATTTCCCATTTACAGTTTGACATTCCGTCCCAAAAGTATTACCATTTTTAACAAAGTAAGTTTACGTTAAGTACTTAATCTAGTATATTATAGAATATACACAATATAACGGTATAAAGGTATACAGGAACAAATATGTATTTCTGAGCCATTTACTATAAGAGCTAGTTTTAGTGCATAAATATATTTATTAACGGTTCACTTGTTAAATGGAAAGTTATCAATTTGGAATAATGTTCAATTTATATTTGTATAATTCACGATATTAACAATTATTACAAGTTATACATATTTTATTGATGTATTGTAAAAATAAAGATGAATAAATGTTGGACTTGTTTTATTACCTAATTATATTGTTTAGGGATGGGCGTCACAAACCGTGAATCCTACTAATCTATACTAATATTATAAAGCTGCAGAGTTTGTTTGTTTGTTTGTTTGTTTGTTTGTTTGTTTGTTTGAACGCGCTAATCTCAGGAACTACTGGTCCGATTTAAAAAATTCTTTCAGTGTTGGATAGTCCATTTATCGAGGAAGGCTATAAGCTATATTTTATTTCCAAAAAAATTAGGGATCCGTAAGAAAATTGCTATTTTGCAACCCAAGGTGTGAAATCGAAAACCTATTTTTGCGTGCGCTGCAAAAACTATTGACACTAGAACAAAATAATGTACTACGGGTTTGTAGGTCTCATTTAGATCTACAAAAAAGTCCGCGAGAGCATATGTCTAACTATTATAGTTATGCCACAATAAGTGATCTTTTATTTTAAAAATTTAATTTTTGATGTCGCCGCTAGAAAACGCTCTTTATTTGTATCTTGGTATTAATCCTTATCAAAATAAATTACTTCTTATTCAAAACTGCTTCAATGCCTTCATATAACTTTTTGAATCATTCAATTCGGACATTCCATTTGAAAGATATCACGAGTTTAAAAATGTAAGTAGTAGTAAAAAAATAAAACCGCCGCACCGCAGCGCAGCGGGAAACGCGGCGAGGTGAGCGGGGCACCGAGAGAATCTATGAAATAGGTAAAGTGCGGTCGCGGACCAGGAAGACCTTTAACTGCGCGGTTCAAACGTGCGGTCCAAGAAAAATTAACTTAGAATTAAAATAGGATAATGAGTACCTACAGCAGGTAACGCGTTGAGGGGGCACCGAAGTGCGGGAATAATTTTGGAGTATACGGAATATATACGCTTTCGCGCTTAAACTACTGAACCGATTTAAATGAAATTTGGTATAGAGATAATTTGAGCCCCGGGGAAGGACATAGGATACTTTTTATCGCGGTAAACTGTAGCCCACGCGGGTGAAACCGCAGGGAATATTATAATAATATATAAATGAGACAGTTTGTGTGTGTGAATGTTTGTTACCACGTATCACCGTAACTACTAATGCCTGAAATTAATAATCGATCCTGATCCGTTATCCGCGGTTTTGGATCGATAAGTCATGTCATAATATGTCATTTTAGTAATAATATGTCAAGCCCTAGTATTAAAATGACATTATGACATATCGATCCAAAACCGCGGATAACGCATCAGGATCGACTATTAATTTCGGACGTAAACCGATTTTGATGATAATATTTGGAATGGATATAGCTTATTCCCTGGAATACATAGGCTACTTTTTATCCCGGAAAAAGGTTTGATAACGGGAAGACGCGGGTGAAACCGCGTGACGCAACTAGTACTTAAATAGTTTATATAACTATGACGTAGTTTATATAACTTGTCAACAACAAAAGTCGTTAGACAATAAATAAATAAATATCGGGGGACCATTGCACACAAATTGACCTAGCCCCAAATTAAGCTCGAAACTTGTGTTATGGATACTAGACAACGATATACATACTTATATAGAGAAATAGATACTTATATAGATAGAAATATCCAAGACTCCGGAACAAATATTCGTGCTCATCACACATATAAAAAATCACACAATAATAGAACACCGAAAACTAGTCTTCAACAAATCTGTCCTTACATTGCCTTCTGCAATTTTTTTTGAAACTCCTTTTCATGCTTTTGCTGCAGCTGTAACTTTCGCAGGTGTCTTTATATGCGGACCGGCAAGCTTTTCTGCACTTTTTTGCTGCTTTTTTACTGCAACTTTTCCATATTCTTAAAACTTGCTTTTGATCCATTTTCGTACTAGCAGCATCGTTAGGTACAAACTTTAATTGTTCCTTATCTTCAATAGTGTCTCCATCTTCGCTTTCCATCTCAGTCTTCGTCGTACTCAATTTAATTCCATTTCCTTTTACATTCTTAACGTTCTGACGCAATTCACTGTTTACTATTTCTTCATCATCATCATTAAGATGTTCTTTCATTAATTCGAAATATTTCATCACCGGATTCTTCGCAAGCTCTTCACTGTTTGTACCGACGGTAGTGTCAATATTGTTCTGAAATTTAACGCAAATAATCGGGGTAGGTCTAGGTACAGAACCCGGCGAATAATTTGAGCCAAGCGACGTGGAAGAGGAAAGTTCATGTTCACTACCGTTCGAGTTTGGATGCTAACGTGACGTGAACACATCGCAGGAAGCTGATTTACCAATTAGGCGCACGCGTTTCGGCAAACTTCCCCTGAGCCCCTTCGATCCACCTAAGAGATCTAAAAATCGTTTCTGCGTAGCCATGGTCATTAGATCAACTTGTTTGCCGGGTACTTTAGATTGATATTGATGTAACTCAAGATTTTCTTATTCCTATTAGGTTACTTATTTATTTATTCAGTACCCCTAGTACAAGTTTTGAAAACGATAAAAGTTTTCGTAAACGTCGACGTTTACCACCGCCGACTTGTCAAAGTGGCAACTCGATCTGCTTAAATTCAAAAAGTAACTCAATAACATTGTTGGAATATGATTATAACGATTTAAAATAACCCGTATTAACGATTTCAGTTCCTCCAAGTCTCGGTAAGATTCGCTCAAAAAAATATGTATGAATGGAAACGAAAACTTTTATAGTTTTTGTAAACTATCATAACCTGTACTAGGGGTACTGTTATTAAGTTAGTTACGTACATTTTCAAGCCAGTTAGTATGTCTTCAGCACTTACATTAAACAAAAGAATAGCAACCAGAGGATTTCTATTTTGTTCACCTTGCCTCAGAACTCCTGTAGCAAAATTAAACTTGTCTAAAGCAGTATATCTCTTCAAAGCATTCAACCTCTGTTGATTCACATCAGCTATGGAACCGAGCAGTTTGTTAAACTTTAATCTATCTTTAGTAACGTTGTTTGTTTCTTCTTTTGATACAGATTCATTTTCTACCTGCGGAGAATTAAGTTGATACAATTTTGAAGTGGCAATTTGCTGACTAGGTATATTAGCCGAATACGGTGTAACGTGGCGCTATCTTCGACCACATCGGCATTTAACATCAGATGACTTGTGGTCAAACGCTACCCTGTAAATAGTAAAAAAAAAAATACGATAACCGTTGGGGCAAACGTTTTCTTGTATGAAAACCGCGACTCGGCAATCGTAGCGTAAGACGTCCTCCGGCTAGGTGGAGCGACAACTTGCGCCGCGTAGCGGGAAGAGTCCAATATCGGGCTCATTGGCGTACCTTGGGACAGGCTTATGTCTAGTAGTGGACTGACACAGGCTGATAATGATGATGATGATGATGATGTCTACCTACGTAAAATGGCTGACAGCGGTTGAATGAGATGCGTCGCAGATCGGGCTTAGTAGCGGACAACCTGAAGCAGTCAGGATCGACTGCATCAAGCTACGACTGCATAGTGAACTACTGCAACTGCTCGAGCGGTTCGTGTATGTACGTACGTAGAAGTCTGTAGTTCACTATGCAGTTGAAGCAGCTCGACCCTGACTGCTTCAGTCTGTCCGTATATGGCCAGCCTTAAAGAACCACTTAAACTTACACTTTCCGTTATTGCAAAACATTGAATGACTATTAGAGTGAAAACAACAACGTTGCCACTTGAAAACTGCCTCATTGCAAATTGCAAATACTCCGTGCAACAATTCCGTCAACTTCCGAATTACTGACGCTGATTAAATTATCGTGTTCGGTTAATTTCATTCCAATATTGATTAACTCAGCGGAGACCGCGACGGCAAACGTAGTGTAGGACGTCCTGAGACAAGGTGGAGCGAAGATTTCCGCCGAGTGGCTGCCAGTAGTTGTGTGAGAAGAGCCGGAGACCGGGCTCAGTGGCGTACCTTGGGAGAGGCCTATGCCCAACAGTGAATTGATACAGGCTAATGATGATGATGATTGATTAACTCTAGCTGCGTCGCACCTCCATAGATTCAAACTTTTTTAAATTACAGTATTTTTTTTAGTAGGTTCAGTTTTTATTTTTAATTCACCGAATACAGAAAAAACTCGTGCGGGTAGGCCGAATCGCAACGTACTACCTACCTATCTCGGTATCTCGGTATTCAAGCATTAAATAAACGACAAATAATTTTTTTTGCAAATTTGTCATAGGCAGATAAGAAGGTTTTTTTTTACTATTGACTGGGTGGCGTTTTACTACAATTCACTCATTTTAGGTGACGATGTGGTCGAAGATGGCATCTGGGAACTGGCTCTCAAGTGAGACTGCCGGAACACACCGAAATCAGTAATCCTCAAACCGATACTTGCATTCGCTCTTGCATTTCTTCTTGAAAGACTTTTTCATGCTTTTGCTACATCTGTAGTTATCACAGACATCCTTGTACGTAGCTCTACACGCCTTCCTGCACCTCTTTAGTGACTTTTTCCAACAGCTACCTCTTAAAACCTCTTTCGTGACAGGAATCGTGCCGAAATCGGGATAAATTTTCAATTGTTCTTCGCTGCTATCGTTTTCTATGCCAGTTTTTATCATGACTAGTAATTTCTCCATCGCATCCTGGTTTACGTCGTCAGTTTGGATTCTTTCTTCGCTGTTTTCATAGTTGTAGGGAGGCTTCATCGATTGCAGAATTTTCAGGAGGACAGTGTCAGTGGATGTTTCCCCTATTGCGTACAGGAATTGGTCGATAGCTTTAGGATTATCCTGGAAATTAAACCTTAAATTAAAGAACGAAGGCCAGAGCCATCACTGCCAAAAATCCATACTCACAAACGTTCACGTTTAATAACTAACCCATGCACGACGCAAAAATATGGGTTTTATAGGTTTGACGTCGATGTCTGTCTGTCTGTGGCATCGTAACTCTCAAACGGATGGGCCGATTTCGATGCGGTTTTTTTCATTTGAAAGCCAGTTTCCTTGCGGTGATTCTTCGGTCCAGCAGTGTGAGAGTATCAGCTCTTTTCCAAAATGATGTAAGGCATTTTTGGCTATGTTTGATGAAAATCGGTTCAACATGTCGGGAGTTTTTAAATTTTAGATTTATGTTAGTAGGATTTAGCTTTCAACACTTACATTGAACATAATAATGGCAATGAGAAAATATATCATTTCATGCTCAGCATGTTTCAAAGTTCTGCTGGCTTCTCTATTATAATTTTCAGAGGCAGCATACCTCTTCAACGCACTCAGTCTTTGTTCATTAACATTAGATAAAGTAGCTTTTAGATTGTTGAATTTCACTCTAGCTTCACTTTTACTTATAGCCCTGTCAGATTTCCCAAAGTGTGTCGATGCATTTTCAGTTAGGGCCTAAGGAAAGAGACAAAATATGTTAAATATGTCATTGAGAATCTCCATTCATTATTTTATGTAGATACTAGTTGCGCCCCGCGGTTTCACCCGCGTCTTCCCGTTATCCCGCAGGAACCTTTTCCGAGATAACAAGTGGTCTATGTCAGTGCCGGATTAAGCAAGCGCGGGGCCCGTAGCATACATATTTTTGAAGAACTTGTGCGTTTACCGTATGAAATTCGGTGTTATATTCACGCCGAGGAAATGGTTACGCTTTTGTGACATCAAGTAAATTCAATACACATCAATACGTTTCCAAAAAATTACACTCAAGGCAGTGATGAGTCAATGAGTGGGTTTAAATATGCGGGGCCCCCATTTCACGCGGGGCCCGTAGCAATTGCTACTCTTGTACGCTACGTGGTTAATCCGGCACTGGCCTATGTGTTAATCCAGGGTATAAGCTATCTCCATTCCAAATTTCATTCAGATCCGTTCAGTAGTTTTTGCGTGAAAGAGTAACAAACATCCACCCATCCATCCATAAGTACTCACAAACTCTCACGTTTATAATGTTAGTAGGATAGGAAATACTCAAATAATGATTATTATTTATTAATAATTAATTAATTTCTAACACTTTCTGAAAAGTTGACCAAGTACTTACAAGGCTCAAAAAAATTACAATAATACAGGTGCTTGAAAACAGCACCATTGCACCTTTTAACCACGCCAGGCTTGAACAAAAATTCAAACATAAACTAAATAATTAGATTAATTTCTTCCTAATATGCATTATAGCCAATATACCTGCCTAACTACACGTCAAACAATTAACGAAACATATCTGATAAGGTATCTTACACAACATTTACAGAAGCTGATCAAGGGTTGACGAATCAAACAATCAACATTCGGTCAATTACAATTAATTAAGTACCTACAGACGAATTAAGAGTGTGCAAATAATGTTATACCTACTAATATTAAAAAGTAATACGGAAGTACAGGGCCGGATTGACCATGTCAGGGCCCGAAGGCGATGCAGTTCTCGGGCCCCTTTACTTTACCTATTATATTCATAATGGAAACAAATGAAAGAAAATTATGAGTATTTTTGGAAGCATACAAATATTCAATTATAATTTTGATTTGATATGTTTCTGCATACATGGACGGGGCCCCTAATCGATGCGGGGCCCCTAGGCAGTTGCCTAATCTGCCTAATGGTTAATCCGGCCCTGCAAAAGTATCTCTGTCTATCTGTTACGCTTTCACGCTTATACTAATGAACCGATTTAAATGAAATTTGGTACAGAGGTAGTCTAGAGGAGCCTTTCGCAAAGTGGGCGATAATGCCCACTTGTGGGCGCTGCAGACCTAAAAGGGGGGCGGTAAGAGACCCAGAAAGAAATTGGGGCGTTGTGTAGCGGCTTAACGGGGGCGCTAAAATTGTTTATTCTCAAAGTGGGCAGCAGACAAAATAAGTTTGGGTCTAGAGCCTAAGAAAAGGCGATAAACTGTTAATAAATGTGTAGTAATTAATATTATAAATGTGACAGTTTGCGAGGATGGATGTCTGTTACTCTTTCGCTACTTCTATCGCATTATAATAAAACAGCTGGTTAGTACATTTACTCTGTATCACTATATTTATCAACTTTAAACTTAGTTTTGCATTCGACTTTGCATTCCTTTCTGTAAGTTCTCTTAGCTCTTCTACTGCAGCTGTAGAGCCTGCAAAAGTGCTTGTGCGCATTGATGCATGCTCTTCTGCAAACTTTGGCCGCTTTCCTACTGCACGAGTTCATCCAACTTCTGCGTAAATTTTCAACTGTTCCCGCTAGGCTTTTGCCTTGAATCTTAACGTCTACATTTCTCTCGTCATCTGTTACTTCTATATTATCTTTTCCGTTATGATTTCGGCTGTTTTCAGCACCTTTAATTTCTTTGTTGGCGTCGTCATTGGAATCTGATTGGTTTTCGTTTACGTTGTTTTGAATATCGACTGGTATAAATACGTTGTCGTTGATTGGTTTCGTTTGATGGACGGATTTGCGTGTGCCGCTAAACGGACTTTTCTGGGGAAAAAATTAATGATTGGCAGGACAAGGTTTGTATAAAAGTTTTTCGTTACTTGGAAAATCGTATAATTAGAACAAACTCAAAAATTACTCAACTAATTTCAACATTTGCTCTTTACTTGTGTGCGCAATTGCCAGAACAAGGTTCGTATGAAAGACAACTTTTGGATAGTTCACCGGAAATTTCGTAAATTCAAGATATAATACAATTTCTTTTCTCTATAGGATTTTTGTATGAACTACCCGTGCGATCGTGCGAAGCGGGGGCGGATTGCTAGTTCTTATTATTAAGTTCATTGTTCATGGCATTTTTTTAAAATGACACTTTTAGTTGTAGCGAAAACAAAGTCCCAAGCGGGGCGATATTTTCACGACTGTACCGTTGGTAAAACTATGTCGGAGGCGAAGGCCTTCGGCGTCCCTCAGTAATAACTCCCTTTAGGGTTGGCCACTAGCACATACCATAAAAGACAAGACAAATTAGTCTTACATGCATCCCATCAAGCAGTGCTAACACAGCAGTTTCACTTGAGACATTTTCTGCTGACTCTTCAGCCTCGCCATCATCGGTAGACCTCGTGCCTGTCTGCGTCATCACAAAGTCCTGAAGGTCGGTAATCTTCCTCAAGGCATCCATTCTTCGCTCGTTGGCTTCTATTATGTTTTGTAACATTTTTATAAATGACTGCTTCACAGGCCGCTTGGCTTTATGGCTTGCAATTTCTGCAAAAACCTGAATCATTTAAAGTTTTTACTAAAATAAATAAATAAATATCGGGGGACCATTGCCCTCAAATTGACCTAGCCCCAAATTAAGCTCGAAACTTGTGTTATGGGTACTAGACAACGATATACACACACTGATATGGAGAAATAAATACTTATATAGATAGAAATATCCCAGACTCAGGAACAAATATCCGTGCCACACATATATTTGCCCTTACCGAGATTCGAACCCTGGACCGCTACCTTCGAAGGCAGGATCACTAACAATTCAGCTACCGTGTCGTCGAATACTGAATTATTGGTTACTATTTTTGATTTTATATATTACTAGCTGTTCCCTGCGGTTTCACCCGCGTGGACTACATAGTAAAATGTTTCCTACACCGCTCTCCATCTCTGTGCCAAATTTCATCAAGATTGATTCAGCGGTCTAGTCATAAAAGATTAACAAAGAAATGGGTACTTTTGCATTTATAATTAGTAAGGATTATTTCTTACCGTATAAAACACAGTCATTCCCACTAAAAGTCTAGAGTTAAATAATATCATCTCAGTACACTACACAACCACGGCATCATAATAATTAATATCAAAATGTAATTATATATTAATTCAAATGACACGCTTCGCCGAGAGATTATGATTACAGGTGAATAAGAAAATTAATTTCTTGAACAAATTACTGCTTTGTAAGTTAAGTAAACAAACCAATTTACAACAACCATTATAGTAACACTTATAACGCAATATGGTGACTTGGACAAATCCTATCCTATCTTACTTCCCACTAATATTAAAAACGTGAAAGTTTGTGAGTATGGATGGATGGATGTTTGTTACTCTTTCACGCAAAAACTACTGAACGGATCTGAATGAAATTTGGAATGGAGATAGCTTATACCCATGATGGCTCAGTGGTAGTGACGTCGACTTGCGACCCGTAGGACGTAGGTTCGAATCCTACAATGAGCTTGAGCTTTCGGTGAAGGAAAACATCGTGATGAAACCATAGCTTGGTGGTAGAGTATTTTCTAGTATTCGCCTGGCTAGCTACCACCCTCTTGTTAAGAATCTGTCGCCAAGCACCTATCGGTGTGTTCCGGCAGCCTTACTTGAGAGCCAGTTGTCAGTCCAGGTGTAGCGTGGTGCCATCTTCGACCACATCGTCACTTAACATCAGGTGACTTGTGGTCAAATGCTAGAAAGTAAGTAGTAAAAAAAAAAAATTAACACATAGGCTACTTTTAAAAGGTTCCTGCGGGATATCGGGAAGACGCGGGTGAAACCGCGGAGCACACGTAGTCTATAATACTACAAGTCACAGACCTTGTCAATGGTTTCACCTCAATTCATCTGGATTAGGCACTGGCTCTCAAGTGGGACTGCTGAAACACACCTTTAGGTGCTTGGTGACAGACTCCTACCCAACTACACTGAGAAAAGAATTCTGACTTTCCTTCCGAGTCTTTACCTTCTAAGACCGATTCCTTCCTTATTTTACCTTAGTTTTCCTTCTGAATCACAAGTCCTTCCCTTTTGACTCAGAAGGAAAACGGTATTTCGGAAGGTCTTTTTTCTCCGTATAAGTAAACACATTTATAACTTTGACATTCATAATTTTTTTAATCAAAACACTGCTTAACGTAACATTTACTAAAATTACTTAACATGAGGGGCTGTCTATTAATCACGTGAGGTTCGAAAGGGGGGGAGGGGTTCGGCAAAAATCACGAAACATCACAAGGGGGACGTATAGTAAGATATCACGTGTATTTTATTTTCCTTCCTTTCTGTCCTGACATTTTTATCATGGTCCTTAATTTTCTAGAATAAAATGAGATTATACTTTATACCTGTATTTAAAAATAATATTAACAAAGAACAGTGGCTACAACGGACCCGAGGTCGTATGAAAACGATCTATATACGATAAAAAATATAATTTTTTACCTATTAAGATTATACAAACGATATTTTAAAGACAGTGTGGAAAAAAAAGATATTGATTTTTTTAACTTCGTCATTTCAGGACATTTTTTAACTTACACAATGCTTGGATGTTTTGAACGCACTCCGCATTTTCTTTTTCATTCCGTTTCACGCTTTGGAAGTCGGCCCTACTTAAATTAATTCATTAAAATCAACATCATTTACCAAATATGAACAAAAACTAAGTGACATTGACAGAAACGAAAATTTTCATACAAAATATATTGCGTTCAGGTCCAGGCCAGTATGAAAAGTGGGCAATGTTCTTTTAAGATTCTTTGTGGGTACTAAAAAATACACGTGATTTTTGGTGGGGGGTAGTCTTAAACCTCACCACATATCACCAAGGGGGAGGGAGGGGTTAAAAAAATTAAAAAAAAACATCACATGATTAATGGACAGCCCATAGCTTACATTTAAACTATATACATAACCTAAATACATATTAAGATCAAGTAGCACTTTGCCTATAGTTCTTAGTGTCCAATATCTTTTTCCCGCACATCGCACATATGCCTTTCTTGTAAGCGCATGCTTGACAGTAGTGGGAGCCCACCTGGTGCACTTTGACCCGGCAAATTCTGGAATAAAAAAAAACTGTGTTGTTGAAAGGTTACAGCTCGAAATTAATAATCAATCCTGATCCGTTATCCGCGGTATTGGATGTCATTTTAGAAGTAATATACTACTAAAATGACATATTATGACATGACATATTGATCCAATACCGCGGATAACGGATCAGGATTGATTATTAATTTGAAGCGTTAAAGACTCGTATACTATCAGTCACTTGAGAGTTCCCAATCCAGTCACAGAGCTGTGGCAACTTTGACTAAATTGTCACTTAACATCAGGTGACTAGAATTTAAATTTTTATGTCAAGTAAAAAAGATATAAGTAGGACTAATATGACTAATTATTTTTTTTAAATAATGTCATTCCTACAACTTATTACCGCAATTATGTAGTAAAAGGTATTTAAAAACAAAAAATTGTTGGCTATGCTAGTCATGGTTTCAATAACATCAAGCTAGATTGAGGTAATCGACATTAACATTTCATTATTAAGTTTCAAACAAACAAGAATATAGAATGTAATTTAGGATTTAGGTCACATAATAAAATCCAGACTACTGCTACTGCTGTAATCAATTTTCTCAGCTGAAACCTGTAGAGCATATCCCAAGTGGGACACAAGTGCAAGCCTATCTTATTGGCTCAACCACAATATAAGGAAATTCAGGTGTAGCGTGACGCCAACATCAACCACTTCGTTACTTAACTATATTACTATGATTATGCAGTGAGCATTATCATAATTATCTAAAAATCAAGTTCTTTCTAAGTCAGGTACTTACTTGCATTCCCCAAACTTGGAAGTGTACGGATTGTACCGCGCTTTAGAAGCCGTCAGGGCTTTATTCTCGCCGACTTTCCTGCCACCAGACTCCACTGTGTTCCTCGCGCCGGCCTTCCAAGGATCTGGAGTGATCACCCGTCCCAATTTCTTTTCACATTTGTCACAAACCATGGTTTGTTTTTTAACTTTATAATTATAACCTCAATAAGTAAAAAAAGTAAAAAAGAGTGTTAAAACCAGGTAAAGAGGGTATTTAAGTTACATTTATTTTCATTTGATCGAATGAAACCCAAGTTATAAGTTCATTTAGATTCGTTTTACAAAACAAAACTTTGCTTGAATTGAACAAAACAAAACAATCAACACATATTTTTGTTTGACTTTTGAATTTTAGTGTTGCCACTTAATTTTTTAGACGTATCTAAATTACTATATCTGACCGTTGATGCGTTGTTAAAATAACATTTTGGTGTATTAAACCTAACTTCATATAAAAAAACTGCATTATTATAGGAGATTTTGCCCTCTTGCAACATCAATTATGACATGAGAGAGTCGTTTGTGGAGGGTAGGAAGGAATTATGAACCATGATAGATAAACGCTAAGTGGGTTCTTCAAACGACCCATACGATTAGGAATTAGGAATTTAAGATGCAATACTTTTGTGTCTAAAAGAGCCACATTTCAAAATATGAAATCAATTGTCACTATTCCCTCTGTCCCTAAACTTATATATTATTATTTATTTATTAGAATTAATAACCTAATGTTTATTTGTATAAATAAATAAAAATTTGCTAATTATCTAGAAAATTGTCGTAACCAGCTAGTAAAAAGTTAAGATGGCTACACTGAACTTTTATTTGATCTGACAGCCAACTGATGGCCCGGACGTTTCTACTTTTTTCTAAAAAGCTTTGCACGTTTTGTGCATTTAGCCAATGAAGGTATTATTTTAGAATATGTTTTGTTGATGTAACGTGGTTAAAAGGCTGATGATGTGGATGATGATGAGGAAAATAAAATTCATTGAGTCAATTTTGTAAAATATTACTTTGGACAATGTAATCCTAGAATATATTTAATAATAATCAATTTTAATGCTGCCAGAAATTTATTCCTTGAGTTGTTGTAACAGTTCTCTTTCTCATCGTCTTGCCACTGTCTCAAGAACTTTTTCACATTAGCGATGTCCCTTTCATTAATTTCATTATCATTATCTTTGACAGGGAGTGTTGCATGTCGTATTTCATTCTTGTTTAATTCACCATTAAACTTAACGTCGGCTCTGCGGCAGTTAGGATCATTTAAATATGTTTTAAAAGCTGTATTCACTTTCAAAACTAGCATTTCCTTATTTACTTTGGCACATTATTTATCCCCACTTCCTGGTGTCATTGATGTTTCGTTAGCAATCAACTGAACAATATTATCATTTGTTTTCTCATCTACTGAGTCTGCTAGCATTTCTTTGATCTTGTTGAGAATTTCATTAACAAATGGATCATTTTGATTTGTTTCTTCATCCGTTTCTGGGGATGTTTCTTTGTCAACTTCATTGTTATTGTTATCTTGATGATTTAGATAAGCTCTGATGATGACAGCTATGTTGTGAAGAGCATTGTTGTTGGGGACTTCGTGGTATCCAATTTTGATGTGTTTATCAAGTTGGTTCCAAACTTGTTTGAGGTTTTGGTTGTAGATATTGCAGGTATCCACATTGGTGGTGTAGCCTGCATGCGTGGCCCTGATTAATCTACGGCTAAAAATTCTTTCCTAGATGAAAAAGATATGTTATTGAAAATCCTTATATGAAGTAAGTTATGAAATCAATAACTCTTAAATTTTTTGTCAGTTTTTTGTTTTAATGGGAATATTTTTCTACAAGCTTTTATTTTACATCTTACTGTGTAGCTTTTGACCATAAGTTAAGAGATATTAAGTGACGATGTCATCGAAGGTGGCGCCACACTACGCCTGTACTGGGAACTGGTTCTTAATTGAAGTTATCGGAACACACTGCTAGGTGCTTGGTATTTGACTCTTAACTTGAGGGCAGCTCTTCCTTTTAACTTATCAATTATATAATAATATGCTTCATTATTTTCTTAAATCATTATTACCTTTAGAAAGTTAACGTCGCTTACATGTTTTTGTAATGTTTTGTAGTTTTGATCATCATAATAATTCATATCTATGTCGTCTTCATATCTATTGGGTTTGTCTGTTAAATCCGGCCATAATTCAAGTCCAGGGAGGTGTCCTAGTGCTTGATACACATCGTTGACAAGGTGATCGGGTACATATACTTGAATCACTTTGGTATGCTGTCAAAGATAAAGAACAGGAAGTAGGTAGGTAGGTAAGTGTTTTTGTGTAAGCACAATAATCACACTATCACATCACACTAATATCATATAAACACATATATGCATATTTGTGAATGAGTGAGTGTGTATCTATGATTGTTACTCCTTCATGCTCAAACGGCTGAACGGATTTAGATTAAATTTTGAATACAAATAGCTTCCTCTTGATTAACACCAGAGAAACTGCGGATGTAACCGAATAGGGCAGCTAGTAAAATATGGTAACATAATTTGTGACTGCAGGAATTCCATATCCATAATTTTTTACTCTACAAATGCGAAGGTATCCCTCTCTGTATGTTTGTCACCACTTCACGTCTAAACTATTAAACTGGTCCTGATGAAATTTAATAAAAAAGTTTAGACCCTGGGGAAGGACCTAGGATACTTTTATCTAAAACTGAAGGTTGTAGAGGTACTTACGGCCACAACTTTACCACCGAATAATGTAAAATAAGAAACAAAAAAGAACAAAAATTTGACTAGCATCGTTAAATGATGCATATTAAAAAAGGGTTTAAACTTTACACATTCGATATTTTGTCCAACTGTGTCTAATTAATAACAATCTTCAATCAATGTAGGAACTTTATCTTTTAATTGAATGTAGGTATTTATGTATATTTACGAAGGTGTTACTTATACATTTTTGTTCGTAATACTAGCATATTATCAACTGCGTCGGTAGGTAAATAGAGAATTCCTAACTTCCGTGTACTTCCTTATGTACCTAATTATTACATTGTTAATACCTACACGATTACCATACACGCTTACGTGATTTCACGTATAAATTGTTTTGGTATACGTAAACACTGATATAGAAGTAAATTTAATAAATCACGTTGCTACTTGCTGCAATCTGGGACCTAGCGGACTACCTTGTGGAACTCTACATGATGGAAATGTTTCTGTTATGAGTATTTTGGGTTACAGAGAAATAAATGATTTTAGTTTAATTAGTCTGTGTGTTTGAAAATCTATGTCGCTAGTTTTACAAGAGTAAATGTTTTCTTCATAGACCATTCAGCGAATCAAACCACGAGATTCCGTATCTCAAGCTTTACTTGTATCTATGTATCTGAAGTAATACATAGAAACAAGTAAAGCTTGAATTTGTACTGTAGGCTTAGAATGAAATAAAAACCACTTCAAATCGTTGTAAACATTATTTTATTGAGCAAATATTTTTTAGGCTCAATAGTAGTTCCAATTTTATAAATCATAGGTAACTAGAAAAATTCGTGAAGATACCTACGTGACAAGTTAATGTGCAATATTAAATATTCATTTATTTGTTTTCTTTAGGCTTTCGATATTTTGCGCCTATAGGTCGATTGAAATTTTGCATGAATCTCATTCAAACTGTAACTGTGTGAACATTATATGATAGTGTTTATCAAATAATTCTAATTACCTAAGACATCTAAACATCAAAGCTTCATTAATTTTCTATTTAGTGGCAAGAATGTCTGAAATGGAAGAATAAGTTATTCATTGTTATCCAGTGAATATTATGTTCAAATGTAAACTACTTACAGTACCGGTCTTTAAAATGCCTATAAACATTTATATTGCGTACTAATGTGCTTTTACCTGCCATCAAATCACTGAAATTCTTAAAAACCTTTCCAATATTCTAAATTAGCACAAATACATTAATAAACAAAAGCTTAAAACATAACAAAATATTGCACATAAAATATAACTTATATTAGCTAACTCCGACTAGGCACTTTATCTATACTCTCTGTTACTTCTGGTTGCACTTCTTCGTATTGAGGAGTTTCTTGATATTCTTGATTGTATTGTGTGGTGTTATAGTTTGGGTCATTTTGGTAGTTGCCATCAGGGGCATAGTTCTCATACTGTGCGTTAGGATCTGCCTGATATGGTGCATTAGGGTCAGCCTCATATTGGACATTAGGGTCTGCTTCATATTGTGCATTAGGATCTGCTTCATATTGTGCATTAGGGTCAACTTCATATTGTGCATTAGGATCTGCTTCATACTGCGCATTGGGATCTGTGTACTGTTGAGGATACTGCTCATAATTTTCATATTGTCCTTCTGTGTACGCTGGTTGTTCTAAATTCTGCTCATACTCCGGATTCTGATATTCTGTTTCAGTCACAAATGGAGTCTGCTCGTTATTTTCGTAGTTTTGTGCTGGATATTCGTCTGCTAATGGCTGTTCAACTTCCATTATTTCATCTTCTTCGTGTTGTTCTACATGAGCAGTATCGTCATCTTTGTCTTTTGGGACAGTATCTTTGCTATATTCGACAGGTTCATTGAGAGGTAATGTTTCAGAAGCGTCTTCGTGCGGCTGGTTGTAAAGCGAGCTTCTGGAGTCTTCCTTAGTTAGTTTTCTTGTTGCTTGGTCGTCGTGGCGCTTGTCTCCGACAGGTCGGAGGGGTGAGACCGTGCCGTGTCCGGTGGCGTGACCGGGGGACTCAGCTCGGGGATTGACTTGTCCGGGACTGGGAGCGGCTGGTACATCTCGGTTGGCTGGGGTAGTATGCGTGGTAGGTGCTGAAAGTGCAATTTTAAGGAAGTTGATTGAACAAGAAGAAAGTTTATACCTGCAAACTATTTTCGGCTAGCTATTTTGATATTCAAGTTTTTTTTAAAAGACTTGTTGTTTAGTTGCATTATCTTACAATATCAAATTTATACCACCATACCTATCATTTTTGTAGTGTCAAAGATAATAGGTTCTCCTAAAACTACTATTATGTCAGCTATGGATTTTAAAAACGAATACATAAAGTACAATTTAAATTTCCCAGTTGACCTTCACTACGTTTTTTTAAATGAAATAGAGTGGCTAAAAAGCAGACGACGCGCTTCATCGAAAGTGGTCACCGTCGTCTATGGACATTTTCAACACCAGGGGAGTTGCCGATGCGTTGCCGACCTTTAAGAACTCTTTTCACACTTTACTTAATAGCACCTATCGTGTCGCTGCAGAATAAGTGCCAACCAGGATTATGAAGTTACCTACCATTGGGCATCTTCACCTCAGATATTTCTACAACTACTTCACTCACATCTCACACCACATTACCTTGATAGCTGCTAGGTGTCGTGCGCGGTGACTCTTGGATGCTCCTCCCCAGGGTGTCTACTTGACGCTGCAGAGTGGCCAGTTCTTGCCTGCATCACACACGCAAACGTGTGACAAACAACACACCGTGCATAACAAAATAACAACATGCAAAACAATTTTACCTGTATCAAAGTAAATGTCGCTAGCAACTCTCAGTTAAGTAGTCATTTAAAGTTTAAATTAATAAGGTACTTAAGTTTGAATTTTTATGCTGTTACAAAACACATACATATTCTGCTAGAGATCTGGTGAGTTTAACTAGCTATTTTATAAACTTACATGGATGATTTGATAGTTTAGGCCACAAAATTTTTACTAATGACTAATGATTACTAGTATTGTTATTTTCTAAATATATAACTATGCGCCTACAATTTTTATTATTTTTTGAAATTGCGATTTCCATAATTATTAGTTTATCAAAAGCTACTACTACTTACAAATATCATGCCACAAGCTCAAGCTCATCAACCGCTAACCCGCTTACCTTCGTCGGATCGTCATCAGGATCATCGATTCTATCAATCGACAAATCACTCAAACATCTCGTCAAATTGCCAAGATCGTGACTGAATCTAGATTCAGGCCTTCTAAATCTATTGGTGTAAGGCGTCGATGTGTAGTACGTGCGATCTAGGTCATAATATGATGATCTGCTATTGGGGTAGCCACTCAAAGGAGTGTAACTCCTCAAGGGTGGAATAGTGGTAGTGCAATATTTCTTATGTGAACACCACAAGTTTCTAAGCTTTCTCATGAGTTCGTTATTTCTGCAAAGCAATTGCGTTCTATCTGTTCTGAAACGGAAAGAAACGGTGAGCAATGGGTGATGAAATGTAGCCGTTATTCAAAGAGTTTACTTTCATTTTTATCACTTTTTATTGCACACTTTTACATTATCATTACCCATTTAATATATGAATGTTCAATACTGTACGTATATATTAATTATGCACAGTTGACAATTAATTTACGTATAACATCGAATATAAACGATCATGCTAAGCTAAATAAAATTAAATATATCAATTAACATGCTCCTAACCTTAACATTGACATAATTTTTAAAGCGAATTAACAAACAAATTCAACTAGAGAAATAACCATATAATAGAAACTAGGAACATAATAATAAATTATCACATGTAAGCATTGCACGTAAAATATATCATATCCTGATTATGAATAAGAACTAAGCGAATTTGCAACAATATAAAATTTTGATAGGAACAATATTATTATTATTATGATTTATCATAAAGATAGGATTGTTAAAGATAGATTAATAGCAAGAGAAAATACAGTAAACTATATTTATAACTAACGAAGTACGTATCAACAATGAAATGAATCAAATATTTTGCTAACATCAAAAGCACAAATTCTTTTTCTTGTATACTTCTGTTTAGTCAGTCAAGATAGAATCAAAATGATGTTGGATTCTGTGATGTGTTTATGGAATTACTTCTTTAGTATCAACTTCGTCAGATTGTTGCTCATTCAAATTTGCTTCTTCGTTCTGTGGTTGATCGACATCTACTGTATTTTCTCCGTTTTCTATATTTTCTTGCGAAATTATTTCTTTTTCTATTTCTATAGCTTCATCATTGTTTTCCTCGTTTTTCGGCTGTTCAATATCCTTTTCCTTTTCAACTGAATCTGTATTTTGTACCACAATCTTAGGTACTTCTTTGTCATCCACTGTAACATTAGGGCTATTACTTTCACCAATTTTTGAATCTTTGCCACTATCTCTACCTTCATCTTCAAATATCTCTACGGTTTCCTTCAAAATATTTATATCGCCATCTAAAACTTCCATACTAATGCTATTCTTAACTCCTCTATAATCATCTTCTACTACTATTTCTTCGACCTGCGCTTCTCGTCTCTTGCGTTCCTTTTTCCTTGGCTTAGGTATCAGCTTGACACTTATGTCAACTTTTATTGGCTCTTTTTTCTCTCGTAAAAAGGGCTGTTGAATCATAAGCGGCAGATTGTAAATCTTTTCCCCTTTGACGTCAGAGAGATCCTGATGGGTCGTCAACGGGCCAACTATGATTGGCGGGTAATTATTCGACGAATCGGACTCTTTTTCTGAGCGGTGCTTGGAACGGCGGCTCGCGATTGGCCGGTCTCGGGACGTAGAACGGTCGCGCTGTGTTCTGATTGGTTCGTCTGAACGGTCGCGACACTGCGCACTGCCTGCCACCAATGAAAACACAGCACGACGTTAGGAATTTTGAATTGTAAATGGGCAATGATAATGTTTACGATTAATAAATAATTGGGGATTTAAGTATGAAGATAAAAAAGGTTGCAAGTGGAAGAATTAGTATGGAAATAGATAGGTGAATTAAGTCATGCTGTAGAGTTACTGAAACGTTCCGTACTTGTGCCTACGGTTTGCGTCGTCGAGCTTGTCAGTGAGCAAGCGACATTCCCCTGTCAGTTTCTCCATCAGACTGTTTTGTGATTGTATCATGGACTCCAACTCAGCGACGGTATTAGCTGTGAACCAAATGTTCTCGCTTTAAACTCCCGCAAAGCTTTCAAACATTATCAAGATCAAATTGAACAATCTGATGAATAAACTATTGAACATTAAGAAAGAGAAGCCCTTTCATAACACTACTGAGGTTCGTGCAAGCGTATTAGATGAAAGGGTAAAATACGAATGTTTTGAATTTAAATCAAATTTTTGACTAAGTGAGGCATCTTTCAAAACATCAATAGTTTACCCACTAGGTGATGATACATCCCAAATAAATAAAGAAGTACATAAGTGCCAATTGTAAGTAAGTTATTGTGAAGACGTACCGTGTTTGTTCTCCATCGATTCGAGCATTGTCGACAGCTCCTTTTCCTTTCTGTTTTTCTCAGGAGTGATTGGCGTTAGACTTTTCATATTCAGCTGTAAAAATATCAATGGCATGGGTATAGGTATCGAGATCTACATTAGAAATATCAATAAGTTTTATCTTTTTATCGCATCGACAGGGATTTAGATATAAGTTTTGAAAACTATAAAAGTTCTCAAAAACGTCAAAGTAAGTAGAAGAGAAAGGTAGACCGAGAAGTACATACAAAGACCAAGTTAAAGAAAGAATTGACGTCATGTCGTACCAAGAGGTCAAGAAGATGACCTAGAACAGAACGGGATGGAAAGTACTCCACCGACAAGAGCTCCGCTCTTAAATGAAAGAAGAAGGTAAATACATAATAATATAAGGTATGGATGATATTGGTAACCTACCTCCTTCTCCAAAGTAGAAATCTGTTCAGAGAGACGTAAGTTCTCACGACGAGAGTGCACGAGATCCGCATCAGCCCGGTCTAGGCGCTGACGAAGAGATTGTATCTGTAAGAAAAGAAATGCCATTTAAATCGTTGATTTACCAGTTAGATGATGTTTAAGCTTGGACTGTAGAGGAATATGAATACTGTAAGGACAAAGCAGAAGACAACAGTATACTCATGTAGGTAATCGAAAATAGTGAAGATAACTCAATGGTGTGGACAACTAGGTGCGCCCTGCGGCTATACCCATGGTTTTCCCGCTATTCCGCAAGAACCTTTTTCTGGGATAAAAAGTAAAGCAAGGCGTATGTTTAATCCATTCTAAATGTTACTCAAATCCGTTTAGAGTTTTAGACGTTTCAGTATGATCACTCACTCACTCACAAACTTTGCCATTTATAATATTAGTGTAACAAAATATTGCAACAAAAGGATAAACGTTGGAGATTTCCTAAGTAAACAAAAAAGCAGAAGAAAAAAGACCTAGCCTGTTCGAGAAAACAAAAGTCCTTGTATATCGTACCTCCGAGTTCAAACGATTGGTCTCATGCTTGGACTGTCGTTGGTGCCGCTCTATGGCGAGCCGAGCGCTCGCCAGTTCCTCGTCCAGAGATGACTTCTCCGCGTGGGCTTGAGCCAGGTCGGCTTGGAGGCTCGCTAGAATGGTATAGAACTTGATTGTAGAGCATAATATGCTCTAGACCAGGGGGTTCCCCAAAGGGTGACTTATTTTGTCTACTGCCCACTTTGAGAATCAATTATTTTTTAGCGCCCCCATTACACAATGCCCTCATTTTTTTCTGTCTCTTAACGCCCCTCTTTAGGCCTGCAGCGCCCACAAAGGGGCGTTATCGCCCACTTTGAGAAAGTCTAGACTCTAGAAATGTGTGCTGCGGCGCCGTGGTGCGCCTTAGGAAGTAAACTGGAAAATAGATTCTATCTAATGTACCTAAGATCACTGTACCATTATTTCGACTAGCTAAGGCACCGAGACAAACTAAACCTGTAAGTGCACCGTCTTCTGAAAAAGTTTGGGAACTATAATATTCTAGTGCTTGGCTGGCTAGAGAAGCTTAGCAAGTTATGAATCTGTCGCCAGGTTTGTACTGGTAGTATCTCTTGAATTGAGAGCTTGTTCCCAACACAGAACGTGGCGCCCTTTTCCATCACATCGTTAGAGTCACTTAATATGAAATGATGTAAGTGTTCAATTTCAGAATATCATTTCTTATCTACCTAAAGCGCCCTCTCCAAGTCTCCACGTCTCCTCAAAAATTGAAATCTCAACCCTAGCAGCTGTACTAAATTTACAATGTCAAATTCTGCTTAATCTTACCATCTTACCATCATCATTTCTTCTTCTTCTTTCGTATAAATAGTGACCAACTCTACTGTCGGAGATAGCATTACAACATAGCATTACGACTATTATTAAACTTATGTACAGAAAGAGTAATATGGGAATTTAAGTTTCTTACAAGTTTTATTCTTCAGCTCCATCTTTAGTTCTTCGATGGTGTTGTTCTTCATGGACAGCTCTCGTTTCAGCTCATTCTCTTCGCGACGGTTGCGCTCCAGTTCCAACTGCAAACAACATGTTAGAATCATCAAATGAATCTTCAGTATTAAACTATCCCGTAGCGAGTTTATGATGATCTATTGAACTTGATAATCTTTTAGGATCTTCGTGCTTTGTAAATATTGTCTCTCTATCTCCTCCCTCAACATTACAACTTAGCATCTTTCCTATCTCGAGGTCACTCACTTGAACTTTAGCTACTTTATTTTACTGCGCAGCAAAATTTTAACGCTCATCGAAATCAGCATTGTTGTTTCTAACACACTACATGTATACTATCTGAATGTCTATCTCTTTTCTTCTACAACTATATCTGTCTCATTCCTGCTTTAAGGTCACTCACCTGCAGTTTAGCCACAGTATCGTACTGCGCCGCTAGATCATGCTGCAGCTCGTCAAAGTGCGCATTGTACCGTTGCTCTGCCGCACTACGCTCCTGAATGGCACGACGTGCCCCTTCGCCAGCTAGCTCACGCACCTTGCTGCGCTCTTTGGCGAGGTCATCCTGGGAATATTATATCAAGTGTAGACCTAGACCCTGACATTTCCATTTTGAGGGAACAGCATACTAGATCTCTTGCCTACCTTAAGAAACTTTAATGGATTTCATATCATCATCAGCCTGTTACGTTCCCTTCCCACTGCTGGGACTTTGACTTTCTCTTAGAGTAAGGGCCGTAATCTACCACGCTGACCGAGTGCAGGTTGGTAGATGTCACATGCCCTTGAATGTTGTGGTTCTCAGAAATTATGTTACATTTCGACATTAAATAGAATAGAAAACCCTGATACGGTTAGATACCTGAACCACTTGTTCAGCAAACGAAAAGTCTTGTGTCTTTTCATGTAATTTGCTTGGTTAATCGTCATCTTTCTTTCTGAAAAAAACTGCCGTAGACCTATGACTCTATAAATTGATTCCAGGATTTAATAGATGCAGACTTATTTGATACCGAGTTTTGAAGTGATCATAGTTATGTTACATCCTACAGAATTGTTATGCAGTTTGTCTTTTTTACCTTCAATCGACGCAGTTCCGCCTCCAAGTTATTCCTCTCATCTCTGAGCTGATGTTCAACGCCATCGCTTCGCTTGTAGCCATCATCCTGGCTCTCGAGGTTTATCTTCAGCTTGGATATCTGTAACTCCAGTGCCGATTTGTCCCTTAGGAAAGAAAACGAGAACAGAAAAATTTTTGGGTGGATCTTGGAAAATTCAAGTGGAAGTATTCATTAGTGTTTTTCATCATCGTCATCCTATTACGTTCCCACTGCTGGGACTCTGGCCTTCTCCGAGAGAGAGAATGGGTCGTAATCTACCACGCTGGCCCAGTGCGGATTGGTAGATGTCGCATGCCCTTGAATGTTGCGGTTCTTGGACATGCCGGTTTCCTCACGATGTTTTCCTTCACCGTTTTGAGCGATGGTAAACCCACACACATAACTTAAGTGAGGGACGGAGAGGATAAGAACACGGTATCGGTGTCTTGTAAGGCGCACGGGTACAATTCGGCCACCATCGTTCTCTAGTGTGTTTTAGCTATAGGTACTAGAAATGTCAGGAGTAGATAAGTTACCTCTGCAAGTTATCAATCTGCCGCTTGAAGCCGTCAAGGCACGTTGAGTCAACGAGCCCAGAGGCGAGTTTGCGTTTGTTTTCATTGTTCTCTTCCTGAAATAAAAGTGGTACTTCACAAATCAAAAGACATGGTGGCACTCAAGGCGTACGGAAACTGCGGTCATCTCTGGAACGGTTCATCTAAGTACCAGCTCGAAGCATTGGACTCCGTAGATAGTAGGGCCAAAAGACTCATTGGGGATGATAAGCTGACTAAGACAAGACTTCAGAGCCTTGATCACCACCGTAAAGTTGCCAGCTTATCTGTCTTTTAGATTAGACAATAGACAATAGACAATAGACAATAATTTTATTTGTAGCAAAAAACGTGAAAAAATAAAAATACATAAACTTACACAAACAGAACAGTAATTAAAAAATATAAATACACGAACTAATTAATATATACAAATGGCAACTGTTTTTTGCCACAAACCGGCCCCAACTCAGCATGATGCTGGTTATTATAACCAGCGCTGGTCTTCCGTTGGTGCCGGTAGGTGACGTCACGCACGGGTACAAACATACACACAAACATGAAAACAGGCAAACAAGAGAAAACATCAAAAATACATAAACCAATCAAGAGCAAAAGAAAAAGGACTACCCACAAAGAAATAAACAGTACAAAGAAAGTCAAAAATGTTTGTTGATTACACTAGTTGCGTCCCGCGGTTTCACCCGCGTCTTCCCGGGTCAACGGGACAACTACATACCTGAACTTTCTTCAAGTCGATCCTTGACTGCGTCAGCTGGGCTTCCAGCTCAGCGATGCGAGACTCGAAGACGATGTTGGGTCCCTCCAGGCGAGTGGAACGAGATTTGACGGTCTTGCGCGCCTTCGATGGCGATATCTGCAAAAGTTGCAAAACCTTCAGAAGTCAATATCAGAATTAAAAGCTTGACTAGGGTTCAAACTATCTTCATACTTAATGGACAAACACTTCCACATTCAATTGAATAAAAATATGAGATAATTTAATAAAAATTGCTTATAAATTACGGCGCACGTCGGCATAACTGTCTCAAGGGTATGCAATAGGTAATGAAATGAAAAAACCAGCCAGTTAGTATAGTAAAAAGGGGGGATAAGTAGGGAAGCAGGGATTAATCTTCTTAGGCCGTTCTTGAGTTAGAAATGGTTTAAAGAACCCGACTTGGTGTAATATATATTTTAGATTTCATTTTTATTCTGCTCTAATTATCTGGATTCCTCTCAAGTGCAATGCAGGGCCCTTATTCGCTATGACCATCAAGATTTCTTGCCTATAATGAGTGACGTCATTACGTGCTTTAGCACTCATTCCACGCAGGTAACGTAACGCGACCGCGTTTCGTGCTCATAGCGAATTAGGGTCCAGTATTATCTTATTATCACTATCAAGTCCCGTGCTGTCCCCCACATCGTCCAGTTCATCAGCATCTCACCTTGTTCTTCTCACCTTAATAACACTATCAAGTCCCGTGCCGTCCCCCACGTCATCCAGGTCGTCAGTCATCTCCTCTTGTTCTTCTCACCTTATTATCACTATCAAGTCCCGTGCTGTCCCAAACATCATCCAGGTCGTCAGTCATCTCATCTTGTTCTTCTCACCTTATTATCACTATCAAGTCCCGTGCTGTCCCCCACATCGTCCAGTTCATCAGCATCTCATCTTGTTCTTCTCACCTTAATAACACTATCAAGTCCCGTGCCGTCCCCCACGTCATCCAGGTCGTCAGTCATCTCATTTTGTTCTTCTTACCTTATTATCACTATCAAGTCTTGTGCTGTCCCCCACGTCGTCCAGGTCGTCAGTCATCTCATCTTGTTCTTCTTACCTTATTATCACTATCAAGTCCCGCTCTGTCCCCCACGTCGTCTAGGTCATCAGTCATCTCATCTTGTTCTTCTCACCTTATTATCACTATCAAGTCCCGTGCTATCCCCCACGTCGTCCAGGTCGTCAGTCTCCGAGCCAGCGTTGTACGAGTGGAACATGCGGGTTATCATCTTGTTCTTCTGCGCCTCATGAAGGTTTTCATTCTCGGAGATCACCTCTTTCACTTTCCCAAGCAGGTTGTTTAGTTCATCCTGAGAGGAGGAAGATGTTTTAAGAATCTATGGTTGTACGACGTGGTCTCTTACTGTGAGCCTTTTGAATAAGCTCAAGGAGAGAGCCATGCTTGGGGTTTCTTTGCGTGATAAAATCCGAAACGAGGAAATTCGCCGAAGAACCAAGGTCATCGACATAGCTGTTGAAATGGCAATGGGTAAGCCACATCGCTCGAAGAAACGATGACCAAGGGGGAAGAAAGGTTCTCGAGTGGCGACCACGAATCGGAAGACGCTCTGTAGGTAAGCCCCCACTAGGTAGACCGACGACATTGTAAGAGTCGCAGGGAGCCGATGGATGCAAATGGCTAATAGCCGTTCATGGTGGCGTTCAAAGGGGGAGGCCTATGTTGAGCAGTGGACTTCTTCCGGCTGAAGATGATCATGATGGTTTTACGTAATGTCAAACTATCAGTGGTGGATTTAGCAGCAGGCTGAGTAGGCTGGAGCCTAGGGCGGCAGATTTTAGAGGCGGCAAAATTAGTGTCATTTTAAAAAAAATGTTTTAATGATATTAAAAGAGTCATATATATGTATTTAAATATTATTATGTGCACACAAACAATCAAACATTGTTCACCACTTGATTTTTCTCCAATTTTTGTCTGATGCATAAAAAAATGACACATTTAAAAAGGCCGTAGAGGTTATAGAGGTTGGTAGGGGCGGCAAAATTAGAATACTTAGCCTACTGGCGGCAAATGTGTAAATCCGCCACTGCAAACTATAACTAACTGAGATGGCGCAAAGACCCAAAGTGAGTCTTGGCCTCCGATAACAAAAGACGTCACTTCATTACTCTCATACTACAAGGGTTCCCTTTTTTCTTTCGAGAGAGAGAGAGAGGTGTTTACGACTCACCCTGCAATACTGGCTCTCTCGCTCTAGCTGCTCGATGTACTCTTCTTGCTTCTGTATGAAGTTAACGACGTCAGGATTCGTGCCGCCCGTGACGTCAGCCGGAGGGCTGCTTGTTATTGGTGGAGGCACCGACGCTAAAAATGAAACGATTCAAGTACCTATAAAGAAACCACTAGGCTGATAAAGTGCTAATTTATTGGTTGAGTCTCTTGTGACGAGTTGTCTTGTCCAAATTTTGAGTATTTATTATTTCTTGTACTAGGAAAGTACGCTTGAAGTACTTTTCGTGCACGGGAAACGATTTTCCCTACTGTCAAAAAATTCAAAACTATTTGAGCCATGTGGCCATTAGGGTGGGTCATTTTTTGTTTTTGTGAAATGTACCTAATTATAGTGGTAAAAGGTAACGCCACTAAAACTGTAAAATAACCGACAGTTTTATTATGTAGCTTTTTAAATTTTATGGTACTCGTCCACACCAACAGGGTAGCGTTTGACCACACTACAAGTCACCTGATGTTAAGTGCCGAAATCAATGATGGCAGCGCCACGCTCCACGCTACACCTAGATTGAGATTTAGCAGACTGGCTAAAAACTTTAGACTCTAAATTACAGTAAGAAAAAAAAACTAACTTATCAACCTCCTTTCTAGCACCGGAAGTCCGCTCAACGACTCACCGCTAGTGATGTGCTGAGGCGTACAGTTGGTCAAGCTGTCGGCATAAAGTGTGGTGTACTTGGCCGTCAGCCGCGGCCGTGGCTTGTACTCCGCCAGCGTGTGTGAGTACGGCGAATATTTCTTGTCTAGGTCGCCGTCGGACTCGTCGAGGTTCTTCAGGGACGCCGAACCACCGCCGTAGCTACGGACCTAAGGAGACGGACATCAAGATAGGAAAATCAGACTAAATATCTGAAATAAAAAGAAGACAAGAAAAACAAGCAGTTGAAGAAAAGTATTTTTATTCTTCCTACTGGGTAGCGTTTGACTACAAGTCAGTAAAGATGTGGCAATGACATCACGGCTTGTGACGTAGGTCGTGGACTCGAATCAATGACATACAATGAGCTTGAGCTTTCAGTGAAGTAAAACATCGTGAAGAAATTACATAATAGGCAATAAAAATAAATATAATATCTGCCGGGCGTTTCTAGCCTGTTCTATCGCCAGTCTTTGTTTGACTTTTTAAAGTGATCACTTGTTGTTTCTTGTTATAATAATTATGTAATAAATTTATAAAATTGGTAATTAAGTCACATATGAATTATTTTTACGGTAGGTAAGTATTCATTTGTTGAATAAAATAAATTGCTACTTACACTAGGTGCGTAGTTTCCCGACAGAAAGTATCTCAGTTTAGACACAGCCTCCTTGTAAGCCAACTCCGTGTAATCCGGAACCCTCTTCAAGCCGTACTCGTTCATCTTTGTCGGTCGCCTATACGCGTATTTAGAATAAAAGTAAGTCATTATTAAAAAAGTAACAAAAACCGTAATACGGCTAAACTCGACGCAGTCTCCTCACTTCAAAAGAAAAAAACAATTCGGAATCACATTTCGAATTTAGGGAGTAAAGAAAAAAATAAAATAAAAGTAAATTTTGAAATTGGAACTAGGGTTGCGCATTGCGCCGCCAATTTGAGTCGAGTGGTGTTTTTGATAAAAGGTGTGGTATCGATTTCACAAAGGAGTTGCCATAGCAACCGTTGTTGATGTCAACAATCCTGGGATACGGGTACAGATGGGAAGAAAAATGTTTTTTAATGAAAATATTTTTATTGTAACCTTTTTTAGTTAGGTAAGTACAGTTACAGAGAAAAATTGCTTGTAATTAAAGATCTACTTTCAGCGAGTTTTAGTTATATTCGTTATTAAGCTGAGTAAGTTCCTATGGTACAGTCAAACACAAAATCTCTGTATTACATGTACATTAAAAAGAACTTCATAGTTGGTAGTTGGAAAAAAAGTAGCTTCAGAGGGTGAATCAGGGGTTCGAGTTCATAAAAACAAAATGAATGAGGGTGTTTGTTGAAATTACAGACTCACTGAGACACGCAACTGTTATTTTCTGGTATAATTACGCTACTGCAGTTGTTAGTTTTTGTATTAGTATTCTTTGATAAAAGTTAAGTAACAGTAATAGTAAGTTAGAAGAAAAACTGTAGTGTTTAGTGCACAGTTATTTTTTTTCCGACCGAATAGTTTTAGAATTATATGTAAATAAACAAAATATGCACTAGATAATTATTTTACTTTTATATGTTTTCCATACTATGTTTGTTTTATGAAGATTATTTAACCAGGTATACCTATTTTTGTTTAAAATACTCAGAAAAGAGTCTGTGTTCTGTATTAGGTATGTATAAGTATTTTTTTTAATTGAAATAGTACTATGTACTCTGTAAAAAGTTAGGCGTAGCCATACATAAAAAAAAATAATACGCGTTGACTTGAGAACCTCCTCCGTTTCGTTTTTTTTTTCATCGGTTAAAATAATTATTGTATGATAATATAATACATATGTTTTTGTAACATTAATAAGTACCTACCTACACTATTTAAACAAACCTACAACACATTTCCCGAATCACACACCCATCAGTTCGCCGATTCAATTCACTTCTAACTTTAGTCTTTACCAACTTAACAAAGGTAAGTTTAGGTACTTCTATAATAATTAAAAAAATAAAGTAATATTGCAACACGTGCGAAACTTTCTCAGTGTGTGTGTAAGTTTTTTTATTACACCTCTCTTTTTTTTTATTCATATACCCTCGGTCTCTCCTACAATTAGAATAAATCCCCCGTTACACACTGCAACTATAATATAATAATATACATTATAGTTTTTAAGAATTGTTAAATTTTTGCATAACATTTAATTGGTAGATGTGTTGTTTTCACATTTTAGTAATTTTAGTAAAGTTCTATTCTATCTATTATTGCAAGACATATTTCACCATAGCTCAATATATTTTACCGAGATAACTTGCATGGCGACGTCAATATGTAGTTATAGTTATATTATCGTATATTATATCTGTCATCTATGACGAGATAACACTTGTTAATATAAAGTAGTTATAACTAACGTAAAAATGCATCAAGTCGTTTGTGCATATCAAACTTACATTTTCGAATATGCATACGCTAGAAAAACATTACATATCTACGAAAATTTTGAAACAAACGCGTAAAAAAAAATATACTTAACAATTTCTTACTCACCTAATCTTATTCCTCCTCAGCTTCCCATTCATCTCCTTATCCGAGCCTGCACTAGATCCGCTCTTCGCTCTATATCCAGCCGACTTCGGTTTCGCCAAATAACTCGTCGACCCCATCACTATTGATCACCCACTTATCTAAACTCCCGCCAAATCTATGCCAAATTTATTGCAACTTCCGCCGATCACTGGCCGTTTATCTTTTATTAGTAGAGGCCGGCACGCGAATCGAATTTTATACAATTCAAAAATAGAATGAAATTTTGAATATGGAACGCATCGCGACGCACCGATTCAGCCAATAGACGGTAGATGGAATGAATTTGGAATGGAGTTTTGGTGTTTCCTGTATTTTCGTCCCGCTCGCACACACGTCGGTAATCATGTATCGGTACCGTTCTAACGGATTACTTTTCTTTCTTCAGGACATCGTAGTCGAGGAGCAAACATTTGCCGCCAAATAGTTATCTAAAATAAAAAAAGAAAAAATCCAATCAGATTATTATTATGTGAATTTGAGAAAATATAAACAAATTGCAAGAAAAGCAGTAAAAACTGGCGATACTAAGTTCGCCGGGTCAGCTAGCCTAACAATTTCCAACCTCCTTACGCCTGCAAAAGAACAAGCAAGAAACGCCCAGCATAATATAATAATAAAATTAAAAATTAAAAAACCCCCGACATCTTGGACCGATTTTCATCAAACATAGCTAAAAACGCCTTACATCATTTTAGAAAAGAGCTGATACTCCTACACTGCTGCACCGATATCAACCAAACATAGCTAAGAACCACCGCGAGGAAACTGGCTTTCAAATGAAAAGAAATCTCATCGAAATCGGTCCATCCGTTTGAGAGCTACGATGCCACAGACAGACACACACAGAGACAGACAAACAAACAGAAAGACGAAGTCAAACTTATAACATCTTTTGCGTCAAAAATTGTAAAGAACAATGCGTACGTCTCTTAGCCCACGTGACTGGCGGTATCTTGCGTGCGTCCACGACAAGACATAGCCGTAACGATTTGAAGACATATCGGAGGGACGACGCGATTACTGTCACGCGACCGGAGTCACGCTTAAATCATAGTTTAGTGCCGTACTATGTAGTTTATATACGTAGGTAGGTAGCTGGGAGCTTCGATATGGTATGGAAGAGATATACCTACTTATTTCAAAATTCATGTGTTGAAGTGTTTTCGTTCTAAATTCATTGCGAATTCATAGTTCGGAATGAAACATTTATCTATTTAGGGATTCGTACCTCAAAAAAAGGATAAGTCTCTGTGTTATAGACAATAAATTGTTTTTTTTTTTTTAGAAGAGAAAACGGAACCCTTTTAGGATCACTTTGTTGTCCTTCTGTCTATCTGTCTGTCAGTCCTTAGGCCCGGGTATCTATGGCCTCATCCCGCAGACGAGTTTAGACCACATCTGGTTTATCTCATGCCTTTGCATTTGGGAGTAATGGAAACTTTTAAAAAAATTAATCAATCTATTTAATTTACTATGCAGTGGTGGATTTAGCAGCAGGCTGAGTAGGCTGGAGCCTAGGGCGGCAGATTTTAGGGGCGGCAAATTTAGTGTCAATTTAAAAAAAATGTTTTAATGATATTAAAAGAGTCGTATATATGTACTTAAATATTATTATGTGCACACAAACAATTAAACATTGTTCACCACTTGATTTTTCTTCAATTTTTGTCTGATGCATAAAAAATGACACATTTAAAAAGGAAAGGCAGAGGCCGTAGAGGTTATAGAGGTTGGTAGGGGCGGCAAAATTTGAATACTTAGCCTACTGGCGGCAAATGTGTAAATCCGCCACTGGGTATAATATCCTTGAACTGATAACCTTTCACGGACTATATAATTAACTCTACATAGTTTAACCCTTTACTATGTATGTCTTATTATGTAGGTTCATACATGTATCAGAAACAAGAATGGATTTCATTTTTCATTTTTTTTCAACGTCTAAAAGGTTGCAGATCTTTTGATCAATAAAGCAATACTTACCTACGTATAGGCTGAAACTAATAGGTACCTACATAGCTCAATAAATAGATAGATAGTAAGTATAGTATCGGTGGGAGGCAGTACCTCGCGTGACCTCCGCCATTACATAGGCGGTATACATCGTGAAAGTTCATGTTCTTTTTATTCAAGAAACGCCGAGCCCGCTCGTTTGTCGACTCTGCTTATCTGTTGTTGTGAAAAGAACAATAGGTTTTGGGTACAACCTGGTAATTTAGTGACTCGAATTCTATTTAGTTTTTAACGACAGAGAATTGACTGCTGAGGCGTTTTCACGAAGTTTTATGCAACGACTTAGCTCTACCCCACCCCTACTACAGGTTTTGATAGTTTACAAAAACTACTTAAGTATAAAAGTTTTCGTTTCCATCCATACATACTTACTTTTTTCAGCGAATCTTACCGAGACTTGAAGAAACTGAATTCGTTAATAGGTACGGGTTATTTTAAATCGTTTTAATCATATTCCAACAATGTTGCTGAGTTACTCTTTGAATTTAAGCAGATCGAGTTGCCACTTCGACAAGTCGGCGGTGGTAAACGTCAACGTTTACGAAAACTTTTAACGTTTCCAAAACTTGTACTAGGGGTACAGTTCACAGCGGTGTCACCCGAGTCGACTATATTTTAGGACAGAAAAAAGTAAGTATTTTACTTATGTCATTTCTCAGTGTACCAACTATCTCCATACAAAATTTTATCAAGATCAATTTAGCGGTTTAGGCGTAAAAAGAAAACATACACATTGCTAATTTCACAATCAAAGTTTTTTATTTCGTGAATTAAAATTCATGTTCTGACGTTTTAATACTTATTCTGCTAATTTTTTTACTAGATATAGGACAACTTTTGAATATTAGTTCCGGTTTCAGTGCCGGAACATACCGATAGGTGCTTGGCAACATATTCTTCACTTGAGAATGGTTACTATCCAGGCGAACACTAGAAAATACCCTACCACCAATCTATGGTTTCATCACGATGTTTTCCTTCACAGAAAGCTCAAGCACTTTGCAGGATTCGAACCTACGATCCACGACGATGAAGTTTGCAATGTTTGATTCGAAGCTTTTTAATATTAAGTTACTGTCAAGTAATTTATTCTTTAATGGAGGGAAGGTGAAATCACTAGATGAATAAGAAAAGACAGTCAATACAAGAAATAACATTTTATTCGTATAAAAATTACTACCAAAGACTATAATTATATAAATTACATGAGTTAGCTTACAATTTAGGCACTAGATACGAGATAAAAACTTTAAAGAAAATCTGAGTAGTTTTCATCATCATCATCAGCCTTTATCAATCCACTGCTGGACTTAGGCCTCTCCCAAGGTACGCCACTGAGCCCGGTCTTCGGCTCTTCTCATCCAACTACTGGCAGCTACTCGGCGCAAGTCGTCGCTCCACCTTGTCGCAGGGCGTCCTACACTACGTTTGCCAAGTCGCGGTCTCCGAGAACACGTAGGTCTATACCCCATCGGTTGTCGGTTCTGCGGCTTATATGACCAGCCCACTGCCACTTCAGCTTGCAAATTCTGTGGGCTATGTCGGTGACTTTAGTTCTCTGACGGATCACCTCATTTCTGATTCAATCCCTCAGAGAAACCTCAAGCAGTTTCATGATGTACGTAACGTGGCAAACAAGCACACGGCCTGCATGATGGTCACTGTCGCCTATGGACATTTGCAACATTAGAGGCGTTGCCGATGCTATTTCGACCCATAAGAACTCTTTTCACAGCCAAGAAGGACTGCATTCTGTAGCACTGCGGAAAGACTTGTGGGGGGAAGCTCGAAAGCTCGTCCCACATTTTGCAAGTATGCGGGAGAAAGGAGCGCATAAATCGTGAAGTGTGGGATTTACAGGACTCGATAGTATGTGGATGAGCTTTATTGCGAAGACGAGATGATCGGTGATAGAACCAAGATGGTTTTTTGTCTCAACAACTACGAACGATGTTGATTTAAAATCATGTGAAAGTGCTTTAGAAAATTCATAGCTAAAATCAAGTGAGTAGGTACTTATTTATTAAAATAAATCAAAATATTGATTGATGTATGTACCTTTCCCACTTTGGTAGATAAAAATGTTACGGCTAATCTTCATTGACTACTTTTTGAAAATAAAAAATCTTTTTTTGTTAGCTTAGAAACTATCCCCGAATGTCATCATAGCATATTGTGTAAAGATTAAATATTCGCTAAGACAAGAATGCATGGTCTAAGAGAATTATAATACCTAAGAAAAAGAGAGATGCTCGATATTTACGATTAAAAATAACAACTTAAGGTTAATAAAACAAAAAAACTCAAAATAATACGACAATTTATTAGTAAAAAATTAAAAAATAATACTAAAACAATTTACTTTTTGGTGTTAGTACTTACAACAAAAACTTAATGTAACAGAAAATAAATAAATTTAAGTAGATCAATTTCATTCGAAATAAAAATAAGAAAAATGTATTTTCGAATATTTTTCTTTGCAATGGCACTTTTGAATACTGTATAGAAAAAAAAATTGCATATAATATATGTATAGGCACATGGCAGACTACATTTTGTGCGGGATATACGCCAAAACATATCGCAATACGAGGTACATAAAGTCTAAAGAGGTTTTATAGTTACTTACTAAGTTATTTACAAGTTGATTAAAGTCTCAAGACGATTGCTACGGTAACGAATGCGATGGCGAAACAAATTAAAAACAAACGATATTTGCCACCGCACTAGTCTGAGCGTAGCTTAAGATTACTACAACTAAAACTTAATTTGAAAAACTATAGGTATGTATTGAATCTATTTAAGTTTAGTACTTATAAAATGGACTTAAGATGGATGGTGCACAAAAAGCGGGAAATGTCATCTTTAAAGGAGTTTATTCTCTTTGGAGCTAGGTAAGCGATATAAGAGTTCACAGATATCGTACACTAGCTGTTCCCCGCGGTTTCACCCGCGTGGGCTACAGTTTATCGCGATAAAAAGTAGCCTATGTCCTTTCTCAGGCTTTAGACTATCTCTGTACCAAATTTCATTTAAATCGGTTCAGTAGTTTAGGCGTGAAATCGTGACAAACAGATAGAGTTACTTTCGCATTTATAAACTTAGTAGGGATAGGCATTATTGCTTCCAATTCGTTTTATAATAGTGTCCGGTCTTTGCAACGAAATTTATATGCATTGAATAAAACAATTTGACAGAACATATCTAAAAACAAACATTTTTGAATGCACTTTACTAAAGAAAGAGGTCCAAACAACCAGGTTTATTGAAAAACTCTGCGTTGGCAACACAGCTTTTTGTGTTTTCAAAGGGACCATGGCGAAAAATCTATGATTTCTGTGAATCCTTTGATAATTTACAATAATTAGCAAGCTCCTAAAGCGATAAAACTATTCAATATTAAAATTTCCCGTTCGGACCATCCACTTTAGAACTCGGAGTACAAAAGGACAGAGTTGATTCAATAAAGTCTCTAACTGTAGCACTACTTTTGTTTTAAGTTAAAAAACAGAAGCAAAGTCAGCGAAAACGAACTTTAAACTATCAGAAACCTCAAGCTATTAATTTTGTCAAAAAAGTTAACGTTATGTTTATAAATGCAATAGTATCACTTGATTCATTGGAATTTATTGACGACTTGTTTTACCCAACTGCTTTTTGGGTCGTCGCTCTCTTGATTAATACTGGTTCTGTTGGAAGGAATGTTGGCTCTTTCGGTGCTACTACTAGGCGTTATGCTCGTGCTTCTCACTTCTCTTTTCGTTTCGCTTTTTTCGCTCTCGCTCCTACTGATTTCGCTCGAGCCAGTATCGCTTACACTCCTTTCGAAAGATGCCACTTTCGTCGTAACAGATTTCGGCTTTGTCAAATGCGTCGGCTTTTTAATTTGACTCGATTTGGCTACTTGACTTTTCGCCATAGATTCTATCTCCATTCGTCTTTCAAAGACAGATTTCGATGTGATTTTCGGTGGTTCGTTTGTTGGCTTTTTTAGTTCGTGCGATTTTATTTTTCTCGTTGCTGATTCTAGACTCGCTCTTTCAAAGCTTAGTCTTTTTATTTGAATGTTGCTTTGAGATTTCGAATTGAATTTATTCGTGGAACTTTCTGCGAGATCTTTATCGTTATAGACTTCAGTTTTAGTAGATTTGATTTCTTTTGCTTTGTCTTCCGATGGTTTGTGTTCGTTAGGTGTCGATTCAGATCTCAGAACAGTTGGTTTTAGGTAAGTATTTCTTTTGATAGTTCTATTGTTGACTGACTCGCTTGATGACGATTTTTCTACGGTCCTAGTTACAATGCTATTTTTAGTTGTCAATTGTTTGGTTTGGAAAGAAGTTGTTGCAGGTATCTGACTTATTTTAGGTTTGACTGGGACTGGAGGTGCAATTTTTGTTTTAACTTTTTCGATAGTTTCAATCTTCTTTTCATTTATAATATTCGCTTTTTCTACGTTTGTTTTATTTGTTGTGATAGTAGTTCTTGTTTGTGTATTGCTTTTCTCATTTACTGTGTTGATTAGGGTTACTTGTCTTTTGAACGAAGATCGGTGTGTTAAACTGTCGACTCTGGTCACACCCTTGTTTGCAACTTTAGCTATTGTATCTATTTTAGAATCATCTCCATCTTCCTGATCGGAATAAACTGCCGAGTCTCTGAAAACATCTTCGTCGGTTACCTGCTCAATCTTTTCAAATGATTTTTCGTAGAAATTCTCGTCTGAATTAACTAGCGCCGAAATTTTTGATGTCTTTCCTTTACTGTCAGTTTGATTAGTGTTCACTTTTTGGCACTCAAGATAAGTTCCTTCACTGGATGACGTAACGTACGAAGAGTTGGAGAATAAACTATCAGGTCTTACAGAATTTTTGTTGATAAGTACATTTACATTCTTCAAAGCAGATTTTTCGTTCATCAATGTTGTTGGGTCTACATAATCGGATTGGGCAATTCTAGCCCCCAGGTGCTTGCTACCTTGCATATAAATAGGCATTTTGTTAAGACTATGGTGAGAGCTGTTATTGGATTTCGAAGGTGAGCCGATGGAGCCAGATATATTTGTAATCGTGCTGACGCTTTTCTCATAACTTGGTCGAATACTTTCTTGCTTCTGCGTAATATTGTCGCAACTGAGAGATAGACTCTCGAGATTGTTCTTTTCATTTTGACTTTCGGACATGGAACTATGTTCACATACGCTTTTGCTTAATAATTCGTTGTTCACTGCATGCACGATACTAGATGTTGTTGGACTTGCATCGGTTGAAGTTATCACTACTTTGATTTCATTCGTTATCGAACTGTTTTGATTTCCTTCAACCGAATGTTGTATTATTACTGGAGATTGGGATTTATTCTCGTTTTCTGGATGCTCATCACCAATAATGCTTCTAAATCGTTGCAATAAATTCTTTGAATAGCTTCTAGGATTCAAAGCAGATCTTTTTTCATTTGTAGGACTTTTAAGATCAGATTTTGCGCTATCAGGGCTGCTTTGTTCGTTAGCGTTGATTTCTGGTTCTTCGTTTTTGTTTGGTGTACGATTCTTAAACCTGCTGATGACATTTTTGAGTGAAAGCATATTGCTCGTCGGCTTATAAATCTTGTGTTCTGGATGTATTACTTCTACAGCGGTCGACTTTTCATCACTGCGGTCTGAGGGTAAGATTTCACAAGATGATGTCATTGAAGTGTTTAAATTTGGCTGTGATACTGTTAAAAGCGTCTCGTTCTTATTTTTGTCCAAGTTATTTAGGCTTTCAAAATTATTTTTATAACATTGGTCAATTTGTTCTTCAAGTTCTAAAGTAGATTGACTAATATTTTGTGCGTAATCAGTTTCTGACTTTGAACTTTTATTAAATTTAAGCATTTCACTTTCACTCATGTAATTTTCTACATCATCATAACTTATCTCGCTTTGATCTGATGCTATTGTATATGGCCTATCTGTGTTTTTGACTTTTCCATCCCTATTTAGGTACTGTTTGTTATTGCTGTTAGGTGTACATTTGAATGTAGTGAGACTATTATCTTCAGTACTAGTACTAGTTACTACTTGAAAGCTTCTCGGCAGTGAACCAGATTTTCTATCACGAGAAACATTGAAATGCTCTTTTTGGCGACTCAGCCATATCTCGGGTGTGTTGGGACTCTGCTGATCAGAACTCATGGGTAAGTAATCTGTTGGAAATGGATTAGGTATGTCTTTCTTACGTCGACAAATTTCAACAAGACTGTCATAAATGTTAGCTTCATTATCAGGGCCATTAACTGGGCCTAGATTTTCCATCGAGACGTAATAATCTGTTGACACATTAGGTTCAACTTTTTGTGGAGACTTCACCGGTACATCGTAGATTCCTTCAGTGTCTTGTATATTTAGTTTATCAAATGAAAGATAGACGTAGTCGGATTCAGGACCGTGGCCTTTAGGGAATTCGGTCGTAATTTGAGAAGGGTTAGGAGGGGATGGCAACCTCTTAGGTCTACTAATATGCGAGTGCTGTATCACTTTGCTTTTGTTATCCAAACTGTGCAAACTTTCATCGACTCTATTCTCAACACGTAAAGTTTCATAAATATGGTCTTCTTCAATAGTAGATGTCACAGATACATCATCCTGAAGTTGAAGGGCTACATCTGGCTCGTCAGATTTTATGCCTATTATTTCAGAACTTTGTCGTGCGTATTTGGGTTTTAGTTTAGGGTCCATATTTTTTGCAACGATCACGTGTTCTGGGTTAGAATGTGACTTCATAAGTCTCTGATGTCGCCTCTGGGCGCTATTTCTCAGCTGTTGCTTTTTCACTAATTTCTGGAATTCCCTATTTTGCATCAGCAATTGTGATATTATCTGTTCTAGTGGTTGTTCTGCATCTTCGCAACTCTCAGCCACTTCACTCTGTTTGTCTCCTATTTCACACTTATCTTCCGCTTCTGAACCTTCATTTATAACTTTTTGTTTATTTAAGTACTTAACTTTTTCTAACTCGTTCTTTTTAAAGGAATCTGTTTTCTCAATAAGCTTTTTGTACGTTTCTTCATCTATATCTTCGTCTTTGCTAATAGTTTCAGGTACAGGGCTCTGTATATCTTTAGTTTTATCAACGTTAAGACTGTCATTGGATTCAGATATATGCAAAATGTTTTCAGTTGATACATCTGTAGAAAAGTCAGCATAAAATTTTGCTGTTGTGTCAGATCCTAGACGCAGCCCTTTCGCTCTGTTCTTCTTTATCTTGGATATTTTCTTTGGTACATTTTTTGTGTTGTACATCCTAATTTCTAAATTAGGTTTCAATGTGTTGATTCCTCGCTTTTGACTGTCCAATTCAGGGTCAGATATTATTGTTCCATCATTCGATCTTACTTTCTTCGTTATCTTATTTGAGCCACAGTTTCTACATTCAAATTCTATCTTTTCACAACCTTTGGGTTCGTTTCTTTCACTGTCACTGTCTTGAGACTTTTTCATTGGTATCCCTGCAGTATTTTGTTGTAATCCTGGTTCAGATTTTCTTCTCCAAGTTCCAATTTTGGATAATTTAGACCTCTGTGGATCATCTTTAGATTTCGACCTTAAAGTTTCAGTTTTGTGTCTGTCTATATCATTACATCTCGAAAGTCTTGTTTGTATCGTATCCGTTATGACTATATTCTCTTTAATCTTAGCGCATTTTAAACACGTCTTCGGAATATTTCTTACACTTGTCAGAGAATTGTTGGTATCACCCAGGTCTTCCTTACTCTTAGTGGATTCTTTATAATTAACAATGTTATCAGATGAATGATACTCTCTAGTTTTGTTTAGGGCTCTCCCAAATTCCTTACCGAAACTTTCTTGTGAAGACTGAAATTCGGAACATTTGCAGGAGACCGGCTTTCTTTCTAGATGTTCTGTACTACCTGCATCTATATAAAGTAGGGCTCTATCGCAATCTGGGCACTTATCTCCTGTCAACTCTTTGTTGACACGACTGCAGGCACATTTATCGTCTAGTCTCTTATCTTTGTTTAGTTCTGTTTCGCAATCGGAACAGAGATCTACGTAACAGCTTTCACAAGTATAGTCTGTTCCTTTCTCTGCTGATACCTGTGAGCAATCACAGTCTTGGTTCCCTTCAGACCTTGATGTGGTGAGGGTGTATTTCCTAGTTTTCTTCAATCGTCCTCTGATGCCGTTTTCGAAGGACTTTCTTCTCTCTCTGTCTAGTTTGCGTTTCTCTAGGTACTCGGGCGCGGAGAGTTGTTTCCTCATCGATGCTTGCGTTATCAAGTTGTGTGATTTCTCTGCTAGCATGTCATCTGGAATAGAGAATAGTTCGTTAATTAGAGGTCTAACCATTGTTTTAGTGTAGACTTGATTAAAGACTGTTAAGTTATGTGCGGATTTGCCATCGCTCATAACGGTGAAGGAAAACATCGTAAGGAAACCGGCATGTCCAAGAACTACAACATTCAAGGGCATGCGACATCTACCAACACGCACTGGGCCCGCGTAGTAGATAACGGTCCATACTCTCTCTCTCTAAGAGAAGGCCAGAGTCCCAGCCGTGGTAGGCTGATGATGATGATTAGATATTATTTATAGATCACCTATTTTTAAATGCTCACCGTCAGTTTTGTTTTGTCCCAGTTCCATCACTAGTTGTCGTGCGTGGGACGGAATCACCGCGTTGTAATTTTCCAATATCACCTGAAACGATAGAAAAGTTTATAATCTTGTTTATTGAGTGGCCAATTTTTGTTTATTACTCAATATTTTGCACACAAACATAGATAAATATTCTATTTCTACCAGCTCTAAATGAGATAAGTCTGTAGACTTAGCTCATTCACATTTTTGCTTAACGTTAAGTAAGCAAAAATAGACCTTACAATGAAAACATTAAGATTTAACTTTAAGATGAAGATGATATGTGCAATATTGGCTGCAGGGATCTCCTTTTTTCTCAGCAATTACAAAACATACAGAGCTAATATTTATGTACATTAACATGTTTTTGACATAAAATTGTCAGAAGGATAACACGATTGGTTAACTTTTATAGCAGAGAAACAATGATCGAAAACAGCCCTGTAAAAAAAAAAGATTTTCATTTTACAGGCATACAAAACCGTTTTAAGAGTTGAATTTTTTTTTTTGTATTCACATTCTTCAAAGAACAACAGATTTAGTTCTATAAAATTAACGATAGTTTTCATTTTAAACGAAAAAACCTTTTTTTGACGCATACAACCTTACGGCATTAGTCAACTCGCTTGTGTTTTTGTATGGAGCTGATTTCAGATTTATTGTTTATCACGGCGTCCTCTTGATTTAGCATGCTGACCTACCCGTTTCAAGAGCAGCGTCCACTCCCGCTTGTGGCGCGGCGAGCGCGCCTGCAGGGTGAGCTGCGAGCGCGGCGCGTCCCACGGTATCACGTGAAAGGAGAGCGGCGCGCCCGCGATCGATTCTACCAACATCATGTTGTTACACTGAAATTAAAAATAATATACCATAACAAAGAAATAAAAACAAATAAACCTAAACTAATAACTAAAATACATTATTAAAAGAAGTCCCATTAGGCAAGGTACCGAAGATACTGGCAGCGTTCCCCCTTTGGATGACTAGACTAATTCTTTGTCCGAGGTAGCTGCCAGCTCTTCGGTCTCCGGTGATGTCGACTAACCTTTTTGTTATTTCCGAAATTACAACAAAATGCTTTGTGACAATGTTTTTCATTTTATTTTTACTACTATGCAACTTGTAACATAGTGTCCCTATGGCCGAAGTGAGAGTATTCCCCACACCAAGGCGAACAAAATTAAATTTACAAACAAAATATTTTTAAAACTAGTTGCTTCCCACGGTTACACCCGCGTCTTCTCGTTATCCCGTAGGAACCTTTTTCTAGGATAATAAGTAGCCTATGTGTTAATCCAGGGTATAAGCTATCTCCATTCCAAATTTGATTCAGATCCGTTCAGTAGTTTTTGCGTGAAAGAGTAACAAACAAACATCCATCCATCCATCCATCCATCCATCCATCCATCCATCCATCCATCCATCTATCCATCCATCCATCCATACATACAAACTTTCGCGTTTATAATATTAGATGTTCAATGTACCTGTCTGACACAGCTCTAAGACTATTTTGACCATTGAGGCACAAGATTAATAGGCATAATAGTCAGTGTTCTATGAAATAACAGAGTTAAGAACATAGAGGTCAAAATAATCAGCTGTTTTGAGGGTGTGTCAGGTACATTTCTGGAATAAACTAAAATGGAGTGGAAGAGCTGAGCTCACCATGATGTGCGATTTGTATGCCAGGATGCCGTCCTCGCGGTTCTTGGTGACAAGGAGCATCTTGTCGAAGAGGAAAGCGTGACGCATCGCCTTCGCGCCGAATACTCTGCAACAAACAGCGCAGATTATTAAGGGTTCTTGGAGAATCTGGTCTCTTCGTTCGATACGGATCAATTAGATTCAGCAAAGGCAGACTACTAAAGTAAGATTTTTTTGGACTTATTACAAGTTTGCGTATCCATCCCAAAGATATGATGCTTACCGAAATGTACCTTCGGCACACAACTCTCCGTAAGTAGTCAAATCTGGACCGTTCCATCCGTACAGGAGCGACTGGATCTCCTGGAATTATAAAACTTACATTAAGTACACTTCTTATAGAAACCAAGATCATAATCAGCTTTCTGCGTATGACTATTGGTCGGTCGAATCACGAAGGGGCGTAAGTGAATATGAACAACTTTCCAGGAGGGAATATTAACCTATACTAGTTGCGCCCCGCGGTTTCACCCTCGTCTTCCCCTTATCCCGCAGGAACCTTTTTTGGTATAAAAAGTAGCCTATGTGTTCTCCTAGGGTATAATTCAGGGTATAAGCTATCTCCATTCCAAATTTCATTCAGGTCCGTTCAGTAGTTTTTGCGTGAAAGAGTAACAAACATCCATACATCCATACTCACAAACTTTCACGTTTATAAGATTAGTAGAATTGCAACAGAAGCCTGTCTCACCTGCACTCTCACGGCATGCTCATGCCGCCTCTTCATGTCATCAATGTGCTGAGCGATGCCCGTCATCTTCAGCAGCGCATACTCAGTCTCCGTGGACGCACACTGCTTCACCATATTCTGGAAATGTTACAAAACCAATTAAACTTTGCGGTGAAGGAACCCGATGTGAGGAAACCGATGTGTCTCAAGAACCATAGCAATCAAGTGGGTGTAATATCCGTTAAAATGCACTGCACCTACGATTTTTTTTTAATTGGACGAGCAAGTCGGTCGCTTGACGGTTAGCATCACGCTTGCAAATTATACCTAGTATTTATAGTTCAGTGTTACCTAGAAATTTAAAGGTGTTTGAATAATTAGCAAATGTGCGGCACATAAATCGTAATTTTTGTCAATCGCAGTTTCACATCATTCAAGGGCACGCGACATCTACCAGCTCGCACTGAGCCAGCTTAATAAATTACGGCCCTTACACTCTCTGAGAGAAGGCCAGAGCCCCAGCAGTTGGAACGTAATAGGCTGACGATGATGATGATGACTCACCTGCAGCAGTAGATGATACTTCAATATCCTCTGCACTGGCTTCAGCAGATACGAGGCTAGTGGCAGAAGATGTCCCAGCGCAATCTGCCGTTCCCTGAACTCTCTAGCGCTGTGGGGCTTCGAAGCCAGTGCAGCTAGGACCTCCATGGTGCGAGGGTACCCGGTGCAGTAGGATGTGTAGACGGAGAACCCAGATGTGTTGTCGACGAAGCAGCGCGCGATGCAGGTGGCGTCCAGGCGGCAGGTGTTCAGCGCTACGCAGAGAGATCTGGAATTCAAACATAGATGCGTTTTGAAGGTAATGAACTGCTACTATTGTCAATATTTATATGTTAGGTTAGCTCTGTCTTAGGTTGATACGCCGTGGTGGCCAAACGGTAACACGTGCGCTTTGCAGTGCAGTCAAGTGGGGCTGCCAGAACACACCGATAGATGCTTGGTGACAGATTCTTAATGTCTTAACAGTAGAAGAAAACATCATGAGGAAACCAGCATGTCCAAGAACTGCAACATTCAAGGATATGCGACATCTACCAAAGCATGTACGTAATAGGCTGGGGTATTAAGTACCTACCTACTTAAAATCATCATCATAAGAATACTAATCATTGACGTGTATTCCTAGTGAGACCACTATAATTGTCCCGTAACGGGATAACTGAGATTATTTTATTATATTTAAAGTGATCACAATTAGGGTTCGCAAACCGGAATATCGAATATCGAAATTACCGGAATATCGGACGATTTCTGAAATACCGGGATTGAATTTAGCGATATCGAGGTTTTCGATATTTTCGATATTGCATAATTTAAAAACTTGATCTAATCATTTCCTAATTTAACGATAAACAAACATTAAAAGAAGGCCAGTCAGTTCAAACCTGCATAAAATACAGGTATGTGGACAGCGTTCTAGCTTCCAACTTCGATACGAGATGCTGGACTAGCCGGGTCGACGTAATTTTATTCAGTAATCCAGTACCTTTTGGTTCATTTTTGTATAAAAATAAGGTGCAAGGAAGAACAGCAACGTCAGCAACTGCTGTATTAACAACACGGCAGTAAAGCATTGACTAAATTTGACATAAGTATTATATTTTTTGTCTAGGGCAAATTTGTTCTTATTATAAAATGAGTATTAAAAGTAAGCGTTATCTATCTAGGTATCTATTTTAAAGTGGCAACTGAATTTACCTTAATTAATTCTTTAATGTTCTCTTTTCTGTGAGATCTCGAAAAGCATGGGTCATTTTGTTTTTCAATAGAGAAGACTAATCTTTTGCAAACTATTGACCTATCCTATTCTCCTGCTGTAAACTCTTCTTGTCCGTAGGTTTGACGAATAATAACCATCGAAGCACACCTCGATTCGAGGAAGATATGGTACCATACACCCAATTCACATTTTACGTCAGATTATACAGAGTCTATAGTACATTACTGCAGTCCCCCAATGTCCCTGAATGCCTACGTTGATGGCCACTGGGCCACTGAACGTAGGCATTGAGGGAAGAAGGTGTAAATGTGGGCCGAGGCAAAGCCGAGGCACACATACCTGAGTTCATAGAACTATAAGACACCTAAGTTCATCAATGCCTAGTTATGGCCAAGGCTTGTATAGTACTTTTCTCAAATAATGCGCGGAAATTAAAACTAAGTAGCACCTGGGCAGAACTTTTTTCTTTCGACTTTGGCAGTAACAAGTTTTCTATTACGGCTCTTGCTGCCTCTTGAATTTCAGGTGGCGGTAAGGTTTAAGCATCAAAGCAAAGCATCACACTTCACTCATTGTCTTCACTTGAACTCATTTTGTCAAATATAATTACTTTTCAAAACCAATGACGAACAACGAACAACAACAAAAAATTCTCGCGTTATAGTGATCATTTGCTTTTTTTTCAACAAATAGGTTTCTATGTGCAAGCTGGTTCGGAATTTAAATAAAACCTTTGATAAATTGCCTCCTTGGTTGCCATGTTTCAGAGTAAAAGTCGTTCCATTTTTAAATAACACGACAGATATGAGTTTACTATGTAATTCATTTGGCCGCTAAACACAACAGATATGAGTTTTCTGTGTAATTTATTTGGCTGCTAAACACGACAGATATGAATTTTCATACAAATTTTGCCGGTTGCTGCTCGTATATAATTGGGCAGTGCAGCAAGTTCGATTTATCTCAAAGAAGGTTGTCAAAATAATACTATTATTTCCAAGCATGTTTGAGAAAAGAGTATAACCAGCTCCTGGGTATGACATTTATGGACTATGATATATATTTTTTGACCTACAAATCCATTGGTGTGTTATGGAGTCCTATTATGAGTCACTATTTAAATTTATAAAACTATTTTGGATTGTTCTACAATATATAATTATTAGAAGATCTGTTTTCGTTTCAATTGTTGATTATATAATTTATTTTAGTTTGTTATCAAGGGTTGATGTTAATTCAAATTAATAAACAACGTGAAGAATACAGATTTAGGTTATTTTAACTTTTTCACACTTTCCTGTCTTTCTCATAACTATTTTGAATTACTTTTAAACTTCTTAACACTAAGAGTTAATATTCTTATGACATTTATGTCGAAAACTATCGTTTAAACTGATTTATGTGAAGCAAAACAATTTTTTTGTAAAAATATCGAAAATATCGAAACTCCCGGGATTCCGGAATTGAAAAATTAGCAATATCGAAAATACCGGTATTGAAAAATGGTATCGATATTGCGATCCCTAATCACAATGTATCCTATTGAATAAATATTTTTTTGATTTTGATTTTATCTTCTCAGGGGTTCAACGGCACTTTCTACTATATTTCCGATTCACTTGAAATCAGGTGACTTGTAACGTAAAAGATGTTGACCACAATATACCTTTCTAAATTAAGTAAAAGGTAAGTAGTTTCCAAGAAACAGGAGTAAATATACAAGTCCCCGATAAGCCACAGAACTTCCAAGTCCCTGACACGTCCCGGACTGCAGTGACCTTAGCAAACAAAACCCCATTGTCGGAGTTTACGACCGTAACCCGCAGGCTACGTGCCCACTTGAAGGTAATAAATACTGACTTAGTTTTTGCTGTTCATGTCGCGTCTGGCCAGACTCGTTTTTTGTATTATTCTTAGGAGTTTTGCGACGGCATTTTGCTAAATAATAATAGGTACCTAGCTTCCTTCCTATTATGTATTAGGTAGTAGGTGTTTCAGTTAGTATGATGAGAGGAGCCGAAAATCGGGCTCAGTGACGTACCTATTTTGAGACAGGTCTATGTACATCGGTGGACTGAGACAGGCTGATTATAATGAATGATGATGGTGTTTCAGAGGAGGATAACGGATATATTATTTTTAATGATAACTGTACAAAGCTAGTTGTGAAAGCGGTATTTTTGTAAAACGAGTAGGTATATCAAAAAAGTTGCGCATTGTCACATGACATGTTTTTTTAATAATAAACAATAATAATAGTTGGATATTAGATTAATTTTAAACATAAATTTAAAGACCTGACTGATTTATAAACATATCAACACAGCCTAAACCAGAGGCGATAATGGGTGCAAGCAAGAACTTTTTGAAAGAGTCAAAAGGGACATAAAAAGTGTCTACGCAGGCGAATCCACGGAATAGATCGCTAGTTAGATCAACAAATAATAATGTAGTTACTTACTCGTTTATTAACACGTATTCCTCATTTCTGCTATTAAGTCATATTGTGCAAGAAAGCCATCAAAACTTTTGCTTAGAAACAGGATGTCGTTAAACTGAGCATTAAATTTCATAGACACTAAAATAAACACATCTCACTAACATTTATAAAGTTTCTAGTAATAAGCAATAAACGAGTCGTTATAGATCAGAAATAATTAATAAAGTAACGGTCCTAGAATGAGGCCCTGCGGTACGCCAAACGTTAAACTTAATACATTGTTGCGGAAAGCTAATAAAGTTGCTTAGTTTTCTGGATGTTCACAAGAATTATACACTGCTAGCTGCTTCCCGCGGTTACACTCACAGTTTTACCGCTATCTCGCAGGATTTTTTATCAATGTGTGTGTGTTCAATCTGGGTAGAAGCTATCTTCATGTCAAACACAAATCTGTTTGTGAAACACCCAAATCTGCTCAGCTGTTTCGGCGTGAGGAAGTAACAAACTTGCACTGAATATGCACAACTATTAGCATTTCTAATCCTAGCGTTATGTGATTCAATATCAATAAGCATTTAAACAATTAAGTACCAATGCCATTTCACGGAAAACCATACAGGTAGAGCAAAGGTGCTAATTTTAATACTGTAAAAGGTAAAAGCATTCCACATCAAACATTAACAGTAAAAGAGCAATTAAAACATGGAATGAGAGCCTTCAATAAAGGCTTTAGTAGCGGTTTTGATTTTCTAATAACTTCATGAACAAAGGACGTATTACTTAAATGAGGGAATGGGGCTGTGTTGTGAGGATACGCTAACATACAGCCAATATCCACCTTTCCATTAAATTCCAATCGATTAGCATTTATAGCTATCCTCCCTAAGGAATTCGGCTTAGAGAATAAAACAAGGACTACTTTACTTTTGTCCATTGTAGGTAATATATTGATTTGATCTAAGAAAATCAAATAAACACTGCAATCCGACGGTCTACCAGCTGTATAACAAATTGTAATTGTATAATAAACATGAAAGGAATTTACATTAACTGATGCCATTTGTTTTATTGGAGGTGAAGTCATTAGGGTAGCGCAGTTGCGTAATTTCACACTGTAATTTGTTTTATAACACCGCGTAATCGGTAGGCGGGTATACAGTATACATTACGATTTTGTAGCGATGATGGCTCAGTGGTAGTGAGTAGTGACGTCGGCTTGCGATCCGTAGGACGTGGTTTCGAATCCTACAATGAGCTTGAGCTTTCGGTGAAGGAAAACATCGTGATGAAACCATAGCTTAGTGGTAGGGTATTTTCTAGTACTCGCCTGGCTTGCTACCACCCTCTTGTTAAGAATCTGTCGCTAAGCACCTACCGGTGTGTTCCGGCAGCCTCACTTGAGAGCCAGTTCCCAGTCCAGGTGTAGCGTGGCGCCATCTTCGACCGCATCGTCACTTAACTTAATTATGGTGACTTGTGGTCAAGCGCTACCCTGTATATAGTAAAAAAAACTACGAGCGTATATCTCTATCTACTCATTACTTTTAAAAATTAGAAATGTAAGTTTAGTAACATTTATTGGATCCCAAAACACGGAGAGAAAAAAAACAAAGTCTATCAAAGTAAAAAATAACATAAGTTGAATGTAAAATTGTAAACAATCTACTAATACAGAAAAGGTGTCTGATGACTTCTTTTATAGCCATCATAAACCTGAACCAAAAGTAATAAAAGTAATGTCGTGTAATTCGATACTTGTACACAATCAGTTTTTTTGAGGGACCACACACCCCGATTCGGCTATAGACCAGTCTTTCCCAAAGTATGGATCGCGATTCGCGACCCACCAGCTGATAATATCTGAATGACCGAGCTTTGCTCGGTATTTTTCTTTGATAAATCGTGTTTTTAGAAAATTGGTTTAGTGTTGCTGAACAACTGCAAGTAGCAAAAAAAATGGTAAATGTAAATGGTATTACTACTTTACTCGCTAATAGATGTAAGGAAGAGTCATCATTTTTCAGTTTATTTACCGATAGGATGACTGAGTACTGGGCCGTGGTTAATAATCACACAAGCTCAACAAACAAACTCAATTTGTACTTGGAGATCCGACATTATTGCAGTTCACGATAAAATTCGAGCGCTATTGAAAGAACCCAGACTAAGCTAGTTTATATCTGAGGAAAGACGAGAAACATTGCATAACATAAAGTTCAATCGTTTTTGGAAAACCTTGTCTTATAAAAGACAGCTATCTCATATTAGCAGCGGAGTTTATCTTCCATTGACTATAGCAACCACTTCGTCTCGAAAGTCAATTTATCGAAAGACCACTTTTAGCTGCGGTCCTTGGGATTTATTCCCCTTCTAAAATTGGCCACTTCCAAAATTCACAGTTCCTATAAAGTCCACTTTCCCACTACTACAATGCTTTTCAGTTTGTTTGATGAGACGAATATGTCTAGCGTAAAATTGTCTTGAAAATCTGTCAAAACTGTCTGCAAACGTGGAGTCAATCTCGTAAAAATGTTGAACTTTAGTGCCTCAACTTTGCCGAGCGTTTTACGCCTTTGTAATAATACAAATGCACAGACATGTAGCACGAAATGCAGGAAACTTTTACAAAACTACCCTCTTTTGGCTCCCTCGGGACCCCTCGCTATTATTTTGACACCCTCACTTAGGCAGGGGTGCATTTAGTGCAACCTAATATCTGTTACAATATCATTTTCTTTTTTATTATTATGGTTAATGTTCTGCGAGATTTAATTTAAAGGTGAATCACAATCACAGGAAAAATCTTAGAAGTCCCGTCACGAGAATAATATGGCATGACTAACGGAAGTACCCGGATTATGATAGGTTATTTAGGCTTCTTTGCTTATTTATTTCAGTAGGAATACAATTACATGTCTATTAGTTTTAAAATTCTTATTATTTTTTTGATTCTTGTTAGAATGAGAAAAGGTACTTATGTCCAATTCTTGCCCGTGGTACAGTCGCGATAGCCCTGGTCATTAACCCTAAATTTCAGCTTGGTCTTGTAATCTTTGCCTTAATTTCCTTTTTGTTACTATGTTTCTATTGATTTCTCTATTGCTCCCTAAATCCAGTCCTGTCCCGCCTTCTCTGAAGCAGCGCTAGTCGATATCTCAATGAGGAGGGGACGTCAATTATGCCTTATGTTGTGAAAAAGTATACAACAAAGCAATATGTCGAATATGGCTGACATAACAAGTTTTTGTTTTTATCAGGATTTGCAGAAATTTGACACCCTGTGTTATCTATCTTAATAAGAAATTGTAGAAAGGACACCGAATCGTTGTAAAGTGTTTTTTAGAATCGTAATAGGCTTATTAGATCGTGACAACATAATAATTATCTTTCATGTAGATGGAAGAAATAGTGGAGATGAGAATGTCGGGATGGATGGGAGAAGTGACGAGAATGGATAAAAAATAACGAATACATTGGAGAAAGTATGAAAAGAAATCATTTGGCTTGATATAGACATGTTGTGAGGTACTTAGTACAAAACTCATATTAGCAAGATGAATAAGAATCTTGATGGGTGGTAAGGAAGAGGAAGACCAAAGAAAAGGGCAGATATCAATGTAACGGGGATGAATGAAGCGATGACGGCTGACAGAGGAGAGTAGAAGTAAAAGACATACTGTGCTGACCCCAAATAAATGGGACCAGAGCAAGAAGAACTAGATGTTGTTGACCGTGTTGTTGTTATTGTCTTACCTGTTAAAAGTGTAGATATGCTCAATGTTGTTGAACAGCTCTGACAGCTCTTCGTCGGAGAAGGTGGTTTCTCTCCGCCACACGTGAAGGTAACCCTGGAAGAACAGAACATTACATAATTATTATTCAAAAAGTAGGCAATAAATAGTAAAAGCGATGGTGGCCGAACGGTTTTTTTTGTGCACTAATTAAGAAAGAATTTATTGTAAATGAAAGTATAAAAAATATCAACTTCCACATAAGCGAAGCTGGCATATGCCATAATAATCGTCATAATTATGTAGAGTGTTGTAAGTACTAAGTACGCTTTATAATAAAAAGAGAGTTCCACGACGGAGACAAACTGCCATTCCGTTCCAGCATGTCCGACCATTCCGCATTCTGATTGTAAGAGCAATAAGCTCGTGTCAATAACGTTCTACGGCGTATTGTCAGTCCCGCCTCGGGCATGTGGTATAACCATCATTGGGTTTTACACGGTTATGTGGTTATACGGTCCGAACGCTATGATGTAGTGTAAGGAATTAGGGATTGTATGAGAATGTAATAGTGTATGTTGGTGAGCGAAGCGCATCACTTGAGAAATCTGGATTTGGCAATGTAATGATTTGTATTTCAAGCGATGATGGCGCAGTGGTAGCGCGATAGCTTTCGGTTAAGGAAAACGTCACGATGAAACCATAGCTTGATGATAGGGCATTTTCAACTCGCCTGGCTAGCTACCTAAGTTAAGAATCTGTCACGAAGCAACTATCCGCCAATTCAGGTGCAGCACGCTTGTCCAGTAAATATCTATTCACACCTCGCCGGGTTGTATATTCACAATCATACTTTAGTATTCGCATTGTGTGAAAATTGTTCCTGAGTCTGAGATATTTCTATCTATATAAGTATTAGATTTATTTCTATTATAAGCATGTATATCGTTGTCTAGTACCCATAAAACAAGTTAAGAGCTTAATGTGGGGCTAGATCAATTTGTGTGCAATGGTCCACGATATTTATTTACATGTATGTACTTATAATCATTAAACTACGATGAGAATTAACACAACAGCGGCCTCATTATCATGTCCTACTTCAACGCAAATTGTGATTCTGTGGGCAGTATCATCCGCTCCAGTTTGAGTTCTAAAATACTCTGGTATAATTTAGGATAATTTCAAGTCTAGGCATTGTATGTAAGTCAACAAATTAGCATTTCAAGCGTAGAATATTTCACACAAAGGGGCGATGCAATGAGTCGCTGGGAACCGATGGATGCAATTGGCTATAATCCGATCATGGTGAGTTCAAAGAGGCCTGTGTTCAGAAGTAGCCTTCTTCTGGCTCATGATGATGATGGTAGTGTTCTTGAATGAAGACAGCGACTTGGCAAACGTATATAGGTAGTGTAAGACGCCCTGCGACTACATGGAGCGACGACTTGCGCCGAGTGGCTGCCAGTAGTTGGATGAGAAGAGCCGAAGACCGGGCTCAGTGGCGTACCTTGGGAGAGGCCTATGTCCAGCAGTGGACTGATACAAGCTGATGATGATTATGACTATATTTAGTACAACTCTCCAATCCTTAGTCTACCGTTTCACAGATACTATACAGGATGACTGCGGGGTCGTGATCAGTTGGTTTTGAAATAGGTTTTAATATAAAGTGACCAAATTTTAGTGTTATTTAGGAAAAACATTTTTTTAATAATAATTTTTGTTTCAATTACCACTGTACAGTCAGTGACAAAAGTAGCTGATCGTTCTCGATTTTCCAAATGTGTTTCAAATCAGTAATTGTTATTGTTTTTTATACATTTTACATGGTATCATTTTGACCACAACATAACACACCTGATTTTAGGTGATGATGAGGTCAAAAATTGGTGTATAAGATGATGAGGATGATTAATAAAAGTGTGATTGTTCAGCGACTTTTGTCGTTGACTGAACTAATAGAATCTCAATCATTTATTGAGTTAGGTTACGATCACGACCCCGCAGTCATCCTGTATACAGCGCGTGCTCAAACGCCACACGCGCTGGTAGAAAGCGCGATACCGTGATAACAGTATCACGAACCAGCCATATTTGGAGCAGCCTGTATACCCCAATAGGGATATAATACGGGACCACCCGGCCTGCGGCATTGTTATCCGATTTTACTTTCTACGTGAGTTTGATAGGGAAATTGAAATCTAGTCCACGAAATTAACTGGTGGTTCTCTCGATTTGATTATTTATATTTATATTCATGTATACTCGCGAATCGAGGATGACATACGCTTCACCGATAAAATATCACACTATTATGACGACAAAAAAGCTTGGGATTATAGTGTTTTTTTTTACTACTTAATTACTACTTGTAGCGTTTGACCACAAGTCACCTGGTGTTCAGTGAACATGTGGTCGAAAGTAGCACCACGCTATACCTGTATTCGGAACTGGCTCTCAAGTGAGACTGCCGGAGCACACCAATAGATGCTTGGCGACAGATTCTTAACTAGCTGGCCAGACGAGCACTAGAAAATGCCTTACCATCAAGCTATGGTTTCATCGCGATGTTTTCCTTCACCGAAAGCTCAAGCTCATTGCAGGATTCAAACAAACGACCTACGATAGCAAGCCGTCAACACTACCACTGAGCCGTCATCGCTTCAAAAAAGAAAGAAAAAAGAGAAATTAATTCAATCAGTAAGTACGAAAACACGCCATCCGTTCCTACATGGTTGACATTCCCCCAATCCGCACAAGACGTTTCGCTTCCACATTTTTATAATGCGAACGGCGAAGGAGTGGAACACCTTGCCAGCGTCTTTGTTTCCCGATAAGTATAACTTGGGAGCCTTCAAGTCAAGAGTGAATAGGTATCTTCTAGGCAAGCATGCTCCATCTTCAACCATCAGGTGAGACTGGGGTCAAGTGCTTGCTAACTCTTATAAAAAAAGTAATATTAATAAAATTGTAAATCTGATCGCGCCCAAAAAGTTATACCCTGTCCTATGGCCCGTTTATGAAGGTTGGAAAAGGCGTAGCTATTTTATAGAACTTGAGCTTTACACTGTCAAAGTCAACTGTCCCATTTAAACGCGGCATAGCGAGTAAACAATAGAGTCCACTCCACTCGTATCGTATGTTGCACACAGGTAGGGTTGCCAACGTTATTTTGGAATTTAACAAAAATATTCGTTATTGCACAAATGTAAGTAAAATAAATAAAAAAACTAGATATATTGCAGAAATTATTGCATGGGTACCTAGGGAGACTGGGTCACAGTGAACCGCGGGTCACAGTGGATAATGTACAATAACATAGTACGTATTGCACTCACGCTCATGGAAAAACCTGTATTTGCCGCTCATATATACCTATTTCCGTCGCACTAGTCGTCGGCGCGGTATCGAAGCGGGAACACGCGCTGTCCCACTCCGGACCCTACGTAAGTACCTAAACTATTATTTTACCAGATTTTCAAATTTGTTTCATTTCTAATTGTATAAGAAATGTAGATGTTTTTCCTTTGTCCTACACTTGTCATATCTTAGATTCGTTATAATACATATTGATTTGTCTTCAAGATAGATAGTTTTTTTTTTGTTTATAATCTTTTTCTTTATCGGTCAATGGGTCACAGTGAATCGTTTCGTATTGGGTCACAGTGAACTGTTGATCCATTGTTATTGATCAAGCTAAGATTTATTTGTACTTTTTGTTTTAGGTAAAAATGCCTCGCATACGAGTAAGAAAGACTAGTATCGGACTTCGCACTGAAGAACAGTTGAGTAATGCTCTAAAACTTATTTCAGATGGCCAAAAAATAAGAGCAGTTTCTAGATCGACTGGTATTCCATTTACAACGTTATAAAGGTATCTTAAGAAAGTTAAAAATAATCCTTGAGGCCAACCACCAACTTTTACAAAACCATCATGGTTCCGAGCAATATTGTTTTAACCTTATAATAATGTTACTCCTTATCATACTATGAGCTTTACGAAACAATCTTGATTTATTACTGCCAAAGAACGAATGAAAATCTATTACTGCTATATGATAGAACAAGACGCTTCATTTTCATATAGCGTTGTCACTTTCGCACGTTGTTGAGACGAGTTAGTTACCTATAATACCTTTGTTTATATAGAACATAGGTTTCAAGGTCCTTTGGTTCTACTTTGTTTCTGTTAATTTTATAGGTTCATATAGGAGAGGCCTAAGATCGTCACATAGGCAATTCTCTCCGACGCTGCTTTCTCAACGAGGAATTATCTGCTTCCAAAAACTCAATTAGCTCGTATTCATCAGCCATCTACAATTACATTTATAATAATTATTAGGTACTCTGCATACACTTATAAACCATACATTTTAATATAGAATTACACAAACAAAACGTTTAGTTAATTTTCACTTACTTTTTAGAATAAAATTATAGGATTTCATAATAAAATATGGAAAACAATGTTATTTCAGCTGCGCGCGGGTAACTTTTTTATCATTGCTAAATGTGACACAAAAACAATATTGCTTGATGTCAAAAGTCACCTCAGAGTACCAAAGTAATGTTGTTTGAATGAACGATTTAACGTGACGTCACCAAAACGTCTCTGCGTCTTCAATATTAAAGTAATGTTACTTTAGTAACTTCATGGTATCGATTAGCAAAGTAATATTAAAATAATGCTGATTTAAGAGATTGAAGTAGGCCCCCTTATCCTGAAAAACCAATAAGGCTTACACCTAACCATGCAGTTCATAAGATATTTAAAGTGATATTGGTGTCGATTTGGTTTTGCATTCTGCAACGATTTAATGTTTGTTAATTGTTAGATGTATGAAAAGCTATTTTTATGTTCCCTAAAAAGTGATTGTTAATTTTTCATAAGATTATTTTTACATAAAAGACTATCTAGAAGTACAAATAAAAATGTTATAATGTGAAAATTAATGTTTTTTAATATTTTATTGCACTTGATCCTGTGTGCTACAGTCGATTCACTGTCACCCGTGCAGTGATCCAAAGTGACCCGTTCCCGGGTCACAGTGGATCATTTCTCATTTCTTTCAAAAGTGCCTATATCTTGTAAATTTGTGTAACATGCGCCATGAAATGACTTTTACTTGAGACATTAAATATTCTCTTTATCATTTAATTTCAGAGATGTATCATTTTGTCATAAACTTCGGAGTAACGCTTCTTTAAAAAAAAATGATTCACTGTTACCCACTCTCCCCTACCTACACAGAAAATATGAAATCCCTATTGCAAATCGGCCGGCATAATGCTGGAAAGAAAGATAAAATGCTGCTAGTTTAAAGAATAGCTTTAGAGGTGGTAAATAAAAAAAGACAAACAAAAATAAGTAAACATTTATTATTTTCTATATACGGTTAGTCAGTATAGGTACGTCTCATTACACGTAGTAATATTTTTGTTAGCGATAGAATTTAATAAACTTGAGGTGGAAATAAAAGTATTTTCGCGTAATTTATTGCTATTCATAACTATAAAGTACATGACATAAAATCACCTAAAATATTTTATTTTAAGGTACGGTTGGCAACCCTAAGCGTAAGTGTCCCAACGCAACCCGTACCACCGGTTCCTATTTTCATTACCATTGTCACACATACGTGGTGGGTTTGACGAACAATGTTTTGATAGAACTACAGGCGTGCAAAGGCCCTTTTAGAACTCGAGTGGGCAAGACAAGTAAATTAGATTAGAAGGCTCAACCAATAAAAATTTACTTCCATTTTATTTTGTTGTATCTGTGAATAACTCGATTGTAATTTTTTATTTGTGAGAGTATAATTTTAGAGCTAGAATCTTCCAATTTCGCGGGTAATTTTTCTAATTGCTATTCCCATTAGAACCTTATTCTACTAACATTATGAACGTGAAAGTTTGCGAGCATGGATGGATGGATGGATGTTTGTTACTCTTTCACGCAAAAACTACTGAACGGATATGAATGAAATTTGGAATGGAGATAGCTTAAACCCTGGATTAACACATAGGCTACTTTTTATCCCGGAAAAAGGTTCCTGCGGGATAACGAGAAAACGCGGGTGAAACCACGGGGCTCAACTAGTTTGAACTATAAGGAAACATTTTAAAAAATGTGATTCAGTCCTGCCTTTCAGGACCACAAACTGCATCATTTCATTAGGAGTTTCTTTCTTCACACTAATTAGTAAAATTACACTAATACCTCTTCTAAATGAGAAAGTTTGTGATGAGTGTAGTGTGTATGTTTGTTACTTCTCAACGATACAACAGATTTAAATAAAAATTAGACTGTAGTTAGTTTGTACTTTGGATTAACAATTTAACACATAGGTTACTTTTTATCCCGGAAAAATGTAGGATAAAGGCAAAGTCGCGGGGCGCAGCTAGTGTTTCATATATTCCTACTGTGAACAAATCACAATATTAAAAATATAACTTGTGTAATTGTTATTACGAGAAGGTTCTAAACAATCGTTATTAACATGAATACTAAAATACAACTAAATAAAAACAGTCAATAGCATAAGTCCATAGATCCGAAACGACCGTTACACATTGAGCCTTCCTACACCCTTCATTCAACACCTGAACAATTGTCAAGCCATCGCACTGTGACAAGGTCCATAAAAGTAAAAATATGTACTTAACTGCATACACCATAATAGTAAAACGCCTACAAGAAATAGTGCGGTCAAGAGATTTTGTCGATGTATCTCAAAACCATAAAGTAATAGTCATACGTACTATCAATGTGTATAAAATTCTCGTGTCACAGTGTTAGTAACAGAACTCCCCCAAAAGGGCTTGACCGATTTTTAAAACACTTTTATTAGCTTGACTTTTTATGAAATGTTTTGTGTATACTCCGTAGGTCTGAGATATTAATTAAACACGTTCTCCACTTTGACAACTGACAGTTTTATTATCCTCTATTTCCAATCTACATTTTGATATACAGTGTTGCCATATCTACTAATACCGCCACTTATCAAAATAAACTACTATATAATATATGACATGACTTATCATTTACTAATGCTAACAATACCTAACATTTTCATAAATTTATAATGTTTTACAGAAGGCAGGCCTTTAGTTAGTAAGTCGGCTGGCATTTCCTGAGTTGATAAATACTTCACATTTACAATATTGTTTTTTATAGCGTCTCTAGTAAAGTGATATCTAACATCAATGTGTTTAGTACGGTTATTGGAATATGCAGTTGTGGCCAATTTGATTGCGCTTTGATTATCACAATGCAGTTTAACGGCGCGCAACTTGCCTGTCAACTCAAATAATAAGTTTCTCAAATATACAGCCTCTCTAGTTGCTTCTGAAAGCGCTACATACTCAGATTCCGTACTTGACAATGAGACGGTCTGTTGTTTCCTACTCTGCCATGAAATTGCAGAACCAGACATGGTAAAGCAGTAA